>OX453008.1:8742397-11294093 GCA_949699075.1 Asteroscopus sphinx
ATCGCTGCTTCAGAATTTCTGCTGGAATTCTGAAGCAGTGATTCAAAAATCTTTATTGTTAGTTGAATTATATTATAATTGGATTGCATTTTAATTTTGTTATTACTAACATAGTTTTTAAGTAAATAATGTTACTAACCTTATGAGTCTTGGTTACTTGAATCAAATAAATAATAATAATTATATAATATTGGCTAAAGAGAACTGGCGCAAACCTGTGGTACTGAATACCAAAGACCGCAGGGAGGTATGGCAGAGCAAGGAGCTTCACGGACGCTTCTACCGGGCGCTTCATGGGCCCGATGTAGATTTTCTTCCGTCCGTATCCTGGCTGCGTTTCGGTGACCTCTTCGGAGAGACCGAAGGCTTTGTGTGTGCAATTATGGACGAAATAATGATGACGAACAACTACCGGAAATATATTGTGAAGGATGGCACGGTTGACATCTGTCGGGCATGCCACCGTCAGGGTGAATCTATCCGACACATTATATCCGGGTGTTCTCGTCTTGCTAACGGCGAGTACTTGCACAGGCATAACCTGATAGCCAGGATTATCCACCAGCAACTTGCTCTGAAATATAATCTTGTGGAATCGGAAGTACCGTACTACCAGTATGTGCCCGACCCAGTTCTTGAAAATAGTCATGCCACACTGTACTGGGACCGATCCATCATCACTGACAGGACTGTTGTTTTCAATAAACCTGACATTGTGGTGATAGATCGTTCAGAGCGCCGCGCAGTGATTGTTGATATCACGGTCCCTCTTGACGACAACCTCGTGAAAGCTGAGAAAGATAAACAAATCAAGTATATTGACTTAGCTCACGAGATTGTCGACATGTGGGATGTGGACTCAGCAGTCATTGTACCGATAGTCATCACGGCCTTCATAATATGCATAATACTTGGTACAGGCGTACTATTTGATATCAGCGTTGAAACAACGTTTTAGTCTGTATGTACCGTGGCAACATTTCACAATGTTGCAACAGTTGACAACATAAAGAATATCCCTCCTCCTCCTCCTCTGCTGATTCAGAATATCTGTACCTATTCCTGTAATGCAGCTCCATGTTAGAATCCTATTCCATTTCAGATTAAATTCTCAAAAATACTTCTATATACTGGACCTTTATTCTCACATAAGCCTATCAAAACACATTGTTTCTCCTAACAAAGAATACAGAGTAACAAAAATAATACTCTAACACTTTTCCTCAGAATTTCAAAGCTAAAAGGAGTTACTTTGTGAAGCTTTGGACAACATTGGATTTAAAGTTTGTTTGTGTGCATAAATAGCAACTGGCTGTACTATTGTTTCACGGTATCCTAGCATCCTATTTCCACAATCGGCGTCTGTATCTCACAGAAAAATGAACTTTGTAGCCGAATTTAATTTTTTTCCTACCTACTGATGAAGTACTGAAAGAAAGAACTAATTTATTTTAGTCTGGTTACAGGCGAAAACAGAAACATTGATTAACAAAAAAAAAAACTTAATATAACATGACATGACTAAACAAGACCAAAAAAGGCCCCCATCTCCAGCATATGCTACAACACCGAAATGTTGCAGCACTGGTTTTCGGTTGGGTCAGATAGTAATAGAGATAGTGATACTGCTTAGATACTTCTGCATTTAGCAATTAGTACTGGTTTTTAATCGTCATCATATCAACTTGTAATCCACCGCTTAACATAGGAGCCTCTGCAATGAACGCAGAAATAATAGTATTAATACCATAATCATCACACTTGGAAAACGAATTGGGGATCGTCCTTTTTCCTGATGTTATTCCTTAGGGCCTATACTGACGCACCACATCATAACCACGTCACAGCGACAAAAGTCGCCGGACGTAAAATTGAATCAAAACGCATAGTTTCATTCGCGACGACAGCAGTTAAACGCGTCGTTCGTATGAGTGAAACTACGCGTTTTCATATACCTATTGATTTCGAGCGCGTCGACAGTTTTGCTACTGCTACTGTGATGTGGTCCATCTGCATAGACCCTTAGTAAATTTTTACGACATCCATCCGGCAGGGAGACATAATTCGTTGCCAAGAAAAACCCGACCATGGCGGTTATGGTTGTTAATGCTACACATTATGAAAACGCTCTCTCATTCAAAATACTAGTAGGTACCTACCTACACAAATCCTTGAATGGATTCATGAATATGTCTGCATTAAAATAAAACGCTGTCATCACCAATTGTTACATCGGTATGATGAATAAAATAAAATGTCAGTCGTACAATGCAGACTGACGAGCTGTAAATATACACGCTAAATTAATTTCAATCATCCAATGTAAATATTGTTTTACAATCTCAGCCAGGTTACTATACTATTAATTTAATATATTTTCAATGGTATCTGTCTTCGAATTCCGTTGCATGTAAATGTAAACAGAACTACTGTGTAATTATTTAACTATATATTGTAAGAAATAAATTTTATTTTCATCAATTGCCTGACCTCAGCATCCCTTTGGACTTGTTCACACGAGCGATATCGTTCGAACAAGCGTAAATTAACATACGTTACGTTACGTACACGTTAACCAAAGTTTTGGCTTTCGTCTTGCGAAAATGCAAGACCGCAAGACTGCAACACACGCAATGGCTTAATAGCCAAGAGCCTCGACCAACACCTAAGGAGGCTCTCGTTGGGCGGCTGGATCAAGGGCCAGATGCAGAAGGCAGTACTCCTTGAAACGGCACGCATAGTGAGGAGGTTCCTTTCTCTGGGGTCCTGACCACCAGTAGCTTGGACCCTGTTCCCGATGCCGGTGGGCTACTGTTTTTTATATTTTTAAATGTTTTTTATTTATTTAATATTTAAAAATGTAAATAATAAGTTTGATAAGTTAATAAAGCGAATAATAATTAAAGTATTCTTAAGAGCTCGTACAGACGTAAGCGTTTTCTTTCAGTATAGACTTGGATTCGGCGCGCATCCGCGTGTAATCACAGCGTTTATTGCAATTTTGGGTTGTATACTAATTATAATAAAGCTTATTCATAACCTCTTAGCAAGTGTCGCGTCGTTTGTATTAGTTGACGTACCTCGGTCCTAGTGTCGCTGATCTCCACTTGCAGGTAATGCAGGAAGTACTGGCAGAAGGAGCAGGCCGCCTTGCCGCCGGGTTGCGGTATCGATACAAACATGCGCTCGATGGGCAGAGCGGCCGACTCGGACATCACGTGCACATTGCTCTGTTTAGAGACTGGGATGCGGGCCAACTGTGGAGGAGGAAAGAGAGATCAATTAAATGACACACACTTATAATCATCATCTTAAAATTAAAATAATTTATTTAAATTATAATTAATTAACTGTTGTTTTGTATATATATAAAAATAATATAAATAATGTAAAAAGTGCCTGACTCGATTGAAAGCAGGAAGATATATGTATTACCTACGTATTGTTTTGTTTTTAGTTGAGTTAGATACTTTCACCTTAATTATAAGTTAGCTCAGTCATTAAATTTGTGCATGCTGTGGCCTCCTGTAAGTGAAGGAGTACACCAGATAGAATCCTGTATCTGTCACTTGTGATTTTTTGTGTATATCTTTTGTTGGAGGTCCTCAACAATATAAATAAATAAATCATTGACGACCTCTGTGGTCTAGTGGTTCGAGTGTCGGACTGCTGATAACAAGGTCGTGGGTTCGATTCCCACAGGACACAAATATTTGTGTGATGAACATAAGTGTTTGTGTTGGTCTGGGTGTTGCTTATGTATTATAAGTATGTATTTACAAAAAAAAGTATTATATCCATTGTCTAGTACCCATAGCACAAGCTCTGCTTAGTTTGGGACTAGGTGCTGTGTAAAAAATGTCCCAAAGATATTTATTTATTTATCACTAGCTGTGCCCGCGACTCCGTCCGCGTGGATGTCGGAAAATAACATCGTGTCATAATTATGAACACAATATCTTCAAATATATACATATAAGCGCCTACACAGACGATTACACTATTTACCGACCATACTATATTTTGTTTTTACAACCAACCGGCTAAGTTGATGGAATTTCATGGAATTCTCCCTCATTCTGAGAAGACGCTCGTGCCCAGCAGTGGGAAGTAATTGGGCTGATTATGTTATTCTATAACACTAACCACATCTCTTCTTATGCTGAGAAGAGGCCCGTGTCCAGCAGTGGGACTGTAATGGGCTGGTAATGTTATGTTATTCTAGAATACTAATAATATCCAGTTCATTAGCTCTTCTCATTTTGAGAAGAGGGCCATACCCAGTAGTGGGACAGTAATGGGTTGACTACATTATGTTATTCTATATTTTCTAGTTTCTTAACTCTTCTCGTTTCGAGAAGAGGTCCGTGCCCAGCAGTGGGGCAGTAGGTAATGAGCTGATTATGTTATGATAATCTATTACACTAACAATATCCAGTTCCTTAACTCTTCTCATTCCAAGAAGAGGGCCATGCCCAGCAGCGGGACAGTGATGGGCTATGTTATGTTATTCTATATTTTCTATAATACTAATAGAATCCAGTTGTATTTTTAGGAACCTGCAACCTGCATGCAACCAACAATCATGACCTCTACTTTGTATGCAACTTAATACAATAAAGGGGTCAAGCTGTATCGCTTGATCTACTCAACCGATTCAGATAAAACATACCCTATATTTTAAGTTAGACTAATACCAATACAAATGCAAAGTTTCATTACGATCCGTTCAGCCGTTTTCACGTGATGAGGTAACAAACAGACAGACAGACAGACAGACAGACAGACAGACATACATTTTTTAAACGATTGATTCGTGTTCTATAGCTTATTTCTAGTCCCCCTAGCCGGTTTTCGCGAAAAAAAACTCAATGTACAGACTTTTCGACCTTTACAGTTTTATTATAGTATATAGATGTTATAGTTTCGAAAGGCTATGTGCCGCAGAAAAACGCAGCGGAGTCTTCGCCATAATACGCGTTTAAAGGCTCATACAAACCAAGCCGGTCGGTAGCAGCGCGGGTCGAAGGCGGACCCGCGTAAGTTGTAATACAAGGAACATAAAAACACGACAAACTAAATATTAGTGCAGGCCCGCTGGCAAACTGCGCCGGTCCTGCCCTTCCTCCTACTGTACTCTGTGCGCCATACTAACTGGTTATACCGGAGCAGGACAAGGCGGCGCGTCAGTGTGTTGTCATATCGGTCACAAGGCAGTTGTATTGTTTGAATGCATTTTGTAAAGTATTGTATTTTTTACTGCATGTATTTATGTCCTTTTTAGGGTTCCGTAGTCCTACAAGGAACCCTTATAGTTTCGTCATGTCCGTCCGTCTGTCCGTCTGTCCTAATCCTTTACCGCTTAATAACTTCTACAGTTATAAACATAAGTAAATGAAATTTTGACAAAAATGAAATAGGAGATCTCAATTTTAAAAGAATAAAAAAATCTTGATTACGTATTTTAGGAGTGGCGCCCATACATGTGAAATGGGGATGAAAATATATTTTTCACTGCACCCCCTCGTGTGGGGTATCATTGAATAGGTCTACTAAAATGAAGGTAATGTTTCATACACCACTTTTTTATCAGGTATACCATCTGCAAAATACAGTTCGCCAAAGTGGCTTGCAATGTGTCCCCCCTCCCTGCCATTTCTAAACTATGCAACGTAGAAACTTATAGTCTTCAACATTGATAGACCTTTATAAAAACTCTCTTTTAAAATTATTTCGAGTATAATGTGATTATAAATTTTTGAGTTATAGTGAGAAAACTGAAAAATACTTAAGACGTCCTAGTTCATATGTCATTGACCTTAGAAAAAAATGATCGTAGCAAATAATGCTCCTTTAGTTACTTTCTATTTAAAAAAATCACAAAAAGAAACACACTTCTTAAATTTAGCTTCATAAATTTAGCGCTAGGTGGCGCTGTTTGCAAAAACTAAAATAGCAATGATTAATATTCGATTTGATTCGTTTGTAATTAGACCTACTTAAGGAACCCTATAATACTGAGCATGGCCTGACATGCTCTTGGGCGGTTTTTTTTTTGTGTAAAAAACGATAATTTCAATTGTATAGAATCTTTTTTTTTACTACAGACATAAATGTGTTGCTGGGGAGTTTGTTGCACCGTTTCTTCTTCCCAGCATAAACACTAGGAAGCGGTGAAGGGCGGCCGTTTTTGGGGCCTGTCTTTTCTGTCGACGTTCAATAAGCGCTAATTTTGATTTTGCAGTTCAATGGAGGGTGCGCCGTCAAAACGCTTTTAATCTGCCTGCTTTTTAGTGTGACGTGTGCCGCGCTGCTCATGCCCCGCGCTGCTACTGACCTGCTTTTGGTTTGTACGGGCCTTTATGTTACCAGTACAACAACGAAAATGCTGCAGTGGTTTTCAACCAACTTGATTTGAACAAAAATTAAAACAGTCATCCAAAAGTTAATGTCTCGACGACTTATCTCCAGTATATTAAAAGCTGATCAACGAAAAAATTAACTAAGTAGCTGTCAAATCCCATGACAAGTGTTGTGATTGGTTGTTAGTATTTTTGCCGACCAATCGTAGGAGCTGACATTAGATTTGCCAATGGATCAAATCAATCAGCCTTCCAGAAACCGGAGGTTAGTCTTATTCGTAGCATGAATTAATATAATGTGAGCAAGTTTAAATGGCTCTTGGAAAATTTTCACAATTATTCTTCACTAGCTGGCGCCTGCGGCTTCACTTCCGGGGTATTTTGATAAAAAGTATCATAAGTGTTAGTCCAGGACTGCCTCGTTGGTCTAGTGGTCGCAAGCGCGACTGCTGAGCGTGGGGTCCTGGGTTGATTCCCGGGTCGGGCAGTGTTATTGGGTTTTTTCATTAGGAAATTCTCAGTAGCAGTGCGGAGTATGGATTTGTGCCCGGTTGATGGCAATAGGCTCGCCCCCTATTACATGGGACTATAACATAACTGGCGAAATGTGGGTGTACTATACACCTCTGCCTACCCCTTCGGGGAAATACAGGCGTGATGTTATGTTATGTTGTTATGTTAGTCCAGGATAGGTGTTATTTATTCATAGTAATTTTCGAGTTAGCTCGCCTTTGTACCAAAGACATTTCTATACTGACGTAATAGACCACTACAGTGTGCGACTGAGATACCGATCTTTACGAAAAAACCTATATGCTAGAAAGAGACATAATAAAATGTCAGTAGAACCGATTTTGACAATTGTAATCTCCCATAGCGTCCCATCAAAATATAATCTCGTATTATTTTATGATTTATTTCACAATCGTTCTGTATTTTATCCAATTAATATCAATAATCGTATTCGTGTAGTATTCTGTGTTATACTGCTGTGTAATTTACATTATTAACCTAAAGAAAGAGATGTTTCACAGGTAAGTATCTGCAGGACAATACTACTTTCATAATGCTTATTTTCATAGAAGTTATTCTTAAAATTATTTAGTAATACATTAATAACATGCAGTAAATACCCTATTTTCTACATAATATGTTATTTTAAATAATTATGTGTTAGATAAAAAAATATTGTGTACGTGAAAATGAAACCGTTTCGCATATGGATTGCTCAAAATATATCGATATGTCGATAGTTTCAATTATATATTTTTTGTACTACCTAGCACCATACATGTCACAAGTTAGTGTCCGTTACTGCTTTAAAAAAAATACAATCGAATTGAGAACCTCCTCCTTTTTTTGAAGTCGGTTGAAAGTATTGAAAGGTTGATTTAGTCCGGCCGCACATTGGAAGGAAATCATAATGATTCATTCATTGATCACAGAAAAAATCTGACGCGCCGGAACCTATACCATGGTTGTACTTTTACGATGTTATAATAGTATGTTGTACGTCTATGGCAAAGAGACGTTTCACAGGTAAGTATCTGCAGGACAATACTACTTTCATAATGCTTATTTTACATTTATACAGTTAATTTTAGTACCAGCCCCGCAGACTAACAGAATTTTCCGGATCGTATGTCTGCTTTTGACATATTAAAATGTAAATACGGTGCTATTTTATGACAATGTGCGGCCGGGCTAAAAATGCTGTAAAATATTGACCGGCTAACTTCATAACTTCCAGATTTCCTGTCAATCAACTCAGCCTATCGCAGTCCACTGCTGGACATAGGCCTCTCCCAAGTTGCGCCACAACGCTCGGTCCTCTGCCTTCCGCATCCAGTCCCCCCCAGCCACGTTCTTTAGGTCGTCGGTCCACCTGGCAGGGGGGCGCCCTACGCTGCGTTTGCCGATTCGCGGTCTCCACTCAAGGACTCGTCTGCTCCAGCGGCCATCGGTCCTTCGACAGACATGGCCAGCCCACTGCCACTTCAGCTTACTGATTCTACAAGCTATGTCGGTCACTCCGGTTCTTCTCCGGATAATCTCGTTTCGGATTTTATCCTTCAAAGAAACTCCAAGCATAGCTCGCTCCATAGCTCGCTGAGCGACTTTAAACTTGTGGACTAGCCCAACTGTCAGTGTCCACGTCTCGGCACCGTAAGTCATGACAGGCAGGACGCACTGGTTGAAGACTTTTGTCTTCAAACTTTGCGGTATAGGCGACGAGAAGACTCGGCGAAGTTTGCCAAATGCTGCCAAGCCCAGACGGATCCTTCTGTTGGCTTCTTTCTGATTTCCTGATTTCCTGTAAATGCTGTTATTAAAGAAAAATGGATGGGCACAAATGTTAAAACGAATAAGCACCGTATCTACTATTCTCCGCCAAATAGTGATGCTTGCATTGCTGTGTGGTGCCGGTGTAATTACAATCACATGAGACTTTCCATTTTCATGTCACAGTTTGGCGAACCGACTTGCGGTACCATTTAGGTAACAGCCTAGATGGTATTGCAGTTGTTATTGGCAAAGGTAACCGCTTAACATATGGTGGGCTTTTAGATCGTTTCGCCATCCTATACAATTAAAAAAAAAAAAAAAAACTGAAAGTCTCGAAAAAACTACAGGGTTTGTAGTAGATATTTTAAGGATAACTGTATCTTTTAGTGAAATCACCAACGATCCATACCTACGGAATTTGTTCGGGTCGGTGTTTGTTTCTTATAAAGATCTTTACTTTAATAATGGTAAATATTCAAAGTGGTAAGTCTACGAAGTGACGAGTATAAAGTAAAAGTTAAAAATAAATATAATACAAGAAGAGTTAGAGATAAAAAACTAGTTCAACCGAAGATGACAAATTATTATGGAGACAGAAAGTCAAAATTTTTAGTTCCAAAAATCCTATCCTATCCTACTTCCTACTAATATTATAAATGTGAAAGTTTGTAAGTATGGATGGATGGATGGATAGATGGATGAATGAAAGTGGAGTGGAAGTGGAGGTGGAGTGAAGTGGAGTGCAACCAACCAACTGCGATCGCCAACCCGCCTGCCAAGCGTGGTGATTATGGCATATATGGCCAATATATGCTTGGGGGAGGCCTGTGTCCAGCGGGGTGCTGGCCAGGAAACCTCCACGTGTGTCTGACAGCTGCTTGTCCTTCTGGACACGTCTAGAGGGAACGGCAGTTGTTGGGCCGGTGCACCCTGGGCACGGGCAATAAGTCTCCTTTGGACCGGGGGACCTTATTTCCTGTGGCGAATATTCTGGCACGGGAGGGGCCCGATGTGGGCCAATGGGAAGTTGCTCCTCGTGTACCTCTGAGAAAGCAGAGGGCACTGCGGAGGAGCAGTGGCGGGCCCGGTGAGCACTCACCCTGCCACTGGGCAGGCAGCGGGGGGACTGTCCTTCCCTGCGACTGTCGGTCTCGTAATCCCAGGAGTGCCTGCTGAGTAGTGTTCTCGCGCCTCTTGGGACCGAGGGTCTTGGCTTCACCGCCCGGACCGCGAGGAAGAAAACCTCTATAAAAAATTATGGGAGGTATGGCCTGCGAGCAGCAGACTCGGGGTAGTCTGCTGCCCGACCAGCAGCTGGCGTAGCTGGTACAGCTGGCGTAGTTGGCGCAGCTGGTAAAGGCCCATGAGGTGAGGTGGCGTGCAGTGTTCCGTGTGCGCCACTTTGAAGGGTGCGGCCAACGTTAGGCCGCACGGTGAGAAGGGGCTCGCCTGCTTGTGGCGGGCCGGGACCTGTCGGGGGTGGTTGTGTGAATACTCACGGGTTCCCACGCCCCCGGCTAAGGTAGTTGAAGGAACACCGTGGTGGTTTTAGTCGGTAAGAGTCCAACACTGGCTTCGCCTACCCCGGGCGGAGTGCGTCCATGAGGATTTCCCCAAGGAAAAAAAAAAAAAGGTCTCTGTCCAGCAGTGGACGTCTTACGGCTGAAATGATGATTAATTGATTTTTTTATTTTTTACTTATGTATTCCTTACCTTCGTGACATTAATAATGTAATTATAATATAGCCCTTAATTGCGTAACTCAATCTTTTAAAACAAATAAAATTATGTTTCAAATATCTGTAATTTTAAAACAATAGTTACTTAATAGCTTAGCAGTTTTAAAATACCACCACTCCTTAAAAGTAAGGCCGGTTGAACTATATCGATAATGCGGAAACGTCCATGTCACATCACTAAAAATCACTCCTACACGTGTCAATTTCGCACATATACTCATTTTGCTTTCGGTGACGTGATAATGAGGTGACAGTGCCTCTATTACGTCAGTATAATACCTTTATGCTTTGTACATGTAATTTCTATTTATAAGTTAATACTGTATTTTTCTGGTGTACAATAAAGAACAAGAATAAGAATCTATGTGCCAAATTGTATCCAAATCTGTTCAGTTGTTTCAGGGTGATTGAAGGACAAACAAATATCCATACTTTCGCATAAGGCACAAACACCAGGATTGAAAAAAAATACGGTTCCTGTGGGATGGACTGACGAACCACGGGACCGAAGCCGCGGGCATAGTCTAGTTTATTATATTAGTAGACTAAATGCTAACCTTCTCAGTAGTATAACTGGCAGCTTCATCATCGCCAATAAGCTTCTTCGAGATAGTCTTAACAGCCAGTTCTCCAGCAATCAACGGAGCGATGGGGGCGTCGGTTTTATTTCCACACACGCCGATCATGGCGCACAATTTGTCGGCCTGCAGGTCGTCGACGAGGTACTTGTAGATGAGCGGGTAGTACTCTTCGGCTAGGTGCAGACATTCGTCCTTGAAGTTGCCAGTTTGCTTGCAAAGACCTGTGGGAAATGTTAAGTATTCTTTATTTCAATTCATTAACTCATTAACGGACATATACGAGACACAACTTCGAGAAAGAAGCCGATAGAAGAATCCAGTTGGGCTGGGCAGCAATTGACAAACTTCGCCGAGTCTTCTCGTCGCCTATACCGCAAACTTTGAAGTCGCAGGTCTTTAACCAGTGCGTCTTGCTTGTCATGACCTACGTTGCCGAGACGTGGACACTGAAAGTAGGGGTAGTCCACAAATTCAAGGTCGCTCAGCAAGCAGTGATCCATAATGAGATTACCCGGAAAAGAACTAGAGTGACCGATATAGCTTGTAGGATCAGCAAGCAAAAGTGGCAGTGGACTGGCCATGTTTGTCGAGGGACCAATGAGCTTTGAGCGGAGACTGCGAATCTGCAAACGCAGCGTAGGTCACCCCGTGACCAGCTAGACCGACGACCTAATTAAAGTAGCAGGGGTGGACTGGATGCGGAAGGCAGAAGACCGAGTGTTGTGATACAACTTGGAGAGGCTTATGTCCAGCAGTGGACTGTGATAGGCTGAATTGGTACAACTGTCGTCTCGAAAGCACAAAAAAAACGGTTCAAAGTGGTTTGGGGGCACCGACCCACGGGCACAGCTCTACTCAACGAAATGATGTAATAATATTCACATGTGGGTTCTACATCGAAAAAGGTTAAACGGATATCGTTGATAAAAACTGTTTTCACTCGTGCAACTCATATAGTGAAATAAGCCAATACCGTATATTTCTGATATTTCGACCATTAGGCTACGCAATATCTTCTCGTCTAAAATACCGCAGTGTCTCGAGACGAAAGTCTTTGACTAGTGTGTGTTGCCAGTAATTACTTACGGCACTGAAACGTCGTTGCAATGGGCCTGATAAGAAGGCTCAAAGTCACTCAAAGGGCTATGGAGAGGGCTATGCTCGGAGTGTTCCTGCGTGATCGAATCAGAAATGAGGAGATTCGCAGGAGAACGAAAGTAACCGACATAGCCCGAATAATTGCCAAACTTAAGTGGCAGTGGGCGGGACACATTGCTCGCAGAACGGATGAACGATGGGGCAGTAAAGTTCTGGAGTGGCGACCGCGTACTGGAAGGCGCAGCGTGGGTAGGCCCCCCACAAGGTGGACCGACCTGGTGAAGGTCGCTGGAATCCGCTAGATGCGGAAAGCACAGGACCGGTCGTTGTGGCGATGCTTGGGGGAGGCCTATGTCCAGCAGTGGACGTTTTTCGGCTGAAATGATGATGATGATGATGACCATTCCGTACCAGCATTTCGACTGTTTAGTAGGTAGCATGTAAATTTACGTGTGCTAACATTTTTTATGTAAATTTACACGAATTTCGAGCTTATTACCTTTCATCACCTTGTAGAATTCGATCTCAGTGGTGTTGGCAACCATCACGTCACGGAGGTGCTTCACAAGCTGCTCGCATAATTCACATGGCACGTCACTATAACACAAAGATAAAATTTAAACAAGATAATATATAGGTATTATCAAACAAGCTAACCCAGTATAGTCTATCCGATCAAATAGTGGCGGTACACCCAAACCGGAATTTCAGGAATTTCATGTAATATAAAAGGAGGCAGATTTTTTTTTCTTTAATAAGAATAAAATTTGTATGGCTAAATAAATAAAATTAAACGCTATTATTCATTACAAGAAGTGTCTTTGGAATCACCACGGCTTCCTTTAATGTTTGACCGCACGGGCCTCGCGGTAACTTTCAAAGTGCGCCACTATTTTAACGGATGGATTGCAGTAAGATTTTTTGGGTCCAAATTAGATAGAAAACAAAAGGTAATAAATTTTTCTGTGATAAGGCCAGTCAGCATGGTTGATCGCTGAGTGCCTGAGAGCGCCGGAAGTACTCAAATAACGTCACTCGTAGATAGGGCTGCCATCCCTCCGGGTTTGTCCTAGTTTGGGGGGCGTCCGGGGGTGTCTAGGGAGGGGGGAACCTGGTATGGCCCAAATGTTGATTGTTGTTGATGATTTTGAAGTATTTGTCCGGTGTCAGCAATTCAGTTCATAATACACTTCTGTTTTGGGTTCAATTTGTTGATATTGAACTGCTGTATACCACAATGGCTAAGTGGCACGTGACACGTGTCTTCAGATGTTCTAGAACCTTCTACTATAATCTTCTTCTACGTGTCAGTGCTACGACTGATCTTTTGTCAGACTTGGCAAGCCCAAATCTTTGCAACCTCTACGGCGTAATCAGTGCCGGCGCAGATGTCTCTTAAGGTGCAGGTGTTGGGGCACAAAGGACAGGATAAGAGGTGAGACATAGTTTGAGGGTCATACCCACAACCTTACCCTGTCGCCGTTTTGTAACCCCACTTTCCAAGATTATAATTACATCTTCCCACTTGGGTTCGAAGTTGTACTATAATTATGTCCTTCTACTATATGTGTGAATGAGAAATGTGTGTGTGCGTGTTACTGTGACTCACTCAGTGGGCCTGAAGTCGGTGAACTGTTCGGGGAAAGTGAAGTCGTCATGTTGATGGTACTTGTAAGAACATTGTCCGCTGACGTGGCACACACTCTGGGGAGTGAGGTCCTTCTGTAAAGCTTGCACGATGTTCTCGTAGTACTTGAACACCAGCATCGAGCAGGAGTCTGACAAGGAGTCCATCTTGCCGCACATCTGAGAAAGAGTAATTCAGAATTTAATGAAGGTCTCGCTATACTATTTATTTTAGTTAGTTCAATTTTGGATAATCGAGGACATTGGGTCGATTTCATAGATAATTTTAGCAAAAGAAACCTTCTCGACGAAGAAAAACAGTCAAATACGATGGTACTTCTTGGCCCAAAACTAAGTAAAGCGATATGTAATGAGTATTTCCAAAGGATCAGATTAGGAAGCTAAAAAGGATATTAAAAAAGCTTTGTTACCTGCAGTAAGCCAACGAGGAAGTCTTCATAGCTGGTGGCGTCGAACTTCTTTCTTAGCACGCCGACAGTTCTCTGGCAGTTGTTGCAATCCACTCGCAGGCTCAACTGTGTGTTCTAGAAAGAAAGAAAATGTATTTATTTCCGTCTAGAAAGTGTAAGAATTACATGACATTGTATTGTACACTACAACTATTATCTCACTCAAGGATTTGACCTGTTATCAGTTCGTTTATAGACACAAGTATTACATACACAAACACCCCCCAGACCCAGAAGAGCTTTTTTACATATCTGTAAGCCATACAAATATTTGTTCTGTGAAAAAATTTAACCTGCGGCCCTTAGTGCAGAAACCAATCGCTTCGCCAGACAACTATCAAGGCCAATGTTTATAAAACTTGCAGTTTAGAACGAGTTCTCGTAGTAAATATATACCTATCCTTTTTTTTGCCGTGGGGTAATCCTCATGGACGCACTCCGCCCGGGTAGGCAGAGCCAGTGTCGGACTCTCACCGACTAACACCACCACGGTGTTCCTATTTTATGTTATTATAATGCCCAAACACGAACAATACATAAGTACAACACAACATACGAATGTTAATCATTTATCGGCACAATAACAATATTAATTCGCTTTATTTACAAGCGGGGCGCGATGTAAGGTCATTACGTCTAAAAATGGCGATATCCTGATAGCACACCTTTGTGTGACTAATATACAACAACTACGGGATTAATATGATCAAAATATGTTTGACTTTGTGTTCATATTAATTTTAATCCTACTAATATTATAAATATTAATATGAGTGTCTGTATGTTTGTTAATGTTAATATTGAGTATTGAATACATCATTTTTATTTGTACATATTTAAAATCTGAAATTTTCATGAAAGCAGTTTCTTGTGTTACTAGTGTAATGTTTGTATATTCAAATGATTTTTTTCATATATAAGTATTTGTAAGCAAATTAACCAAAATTTCAAGTCATTACGTCTTTGTTAATACACCGTAAAACAGTGTCAGTTGTCTAAACAAGTTTAGTAAATATATTCAGTGTGCAAGTTATTCTTTATGTCCGCCAACCCGTACTATCGCACACAGCCACGTTGTGGACTAGGCCTGAATCCTTCTCACCCTAAGAGGCCCTTGCCCAGCAGGGGACATGAATGGGCTAGTTATGTAAATTACTTTTTACGATATCGTTTAGAACGGTTTTCTAAACTAGAGACATAACTATTAAGGCCCGTGCAGACCAAGGAACGATACACCAAATATTATCACGGGCCCGCTGGCAAACCACTTCCCGCTTCTGCCCTGCTCTGGACCCATCGGCGACAAACCGGGTAAGGCCTCCATACTAACTGGCCACATCGGAGCAGGACAGGGCGGCGCGTCAGTGTGACGTCAGAGCGATTACGAAGCATTGGTATTGTTTGACAACCGACATGTACGAGTCATGAATCGTACATGGCACGTGCGTATCGCTCGGGTCAGCTCTTTCCGTCGCTTTGTACAAATTAGGTATATTGTAATGCGACAGTACACGATCAACGATCATAATCGGCGGTACTCATTAGCATTCATTTAGCATTAGTTACGTAGTAGTTAAAATAGAGTTATTTGACTATCAGTGACTTATCATTACAAACCCAAGGTGTGTGTGACCCATTCAGCAGCTCATGCACGACACAACATGTCATATTGAAAGCAGTTTCATGGCAGGCCCGCCGTCAAGACGCTTTAGAACTGCCTACTAGTGTGACAGACAGCAGCGCAGCAGACGCCGCGCTGCTACTGGTTTGTACGGGCCTTTACATATTTATCAGTTTAACAACAATCATAAGGCGAGCTATAATTAAACTTGATATCTCACTGATGCATCCTAAGTTATCAGTATTTCCTCTGTTTGATGATATTATATTATGTCAAGTGCACCACTTATCTGGTCTACAGTTAATATTTCAGCAATAATAATAACGTTATTTTAGTTATTATTTATTATTGCAGCAGGCTAAAAAAATGTTTTAAGAAATTTGTTTTCAGCAAGCTCTGACTAATTCTACAAGGGATTTCAATCTAGATTACGATTAACGAATTGATATGGCATGTTACTTAATTATATTATATTCATATGTTATATTTTTCAAGCGAAGCTAGCAGCTTCGCTTGAAAAATATAATAGCATAATTGCGCGCTCGGCCGCCGGGGGAGTAAACCGAGAAAAAATATGACAAACGTGACCGTTAACACGACCGTGCGTTCTACCGCACTTGCAAATAATGCGTAGAAGTTTCGCTTCTCTCGGGCTTCCTTCGACGCCCCCCGTTTTTGTCATCATTGACATAGAACAGTCGAAATTAAATTTCATGTTTCCTTCATTGATATTAAACTATTTGACAAAGTACCCTGGGAAAGCAATAATCTTATAATCGTATGACATATTTAATCAATTCGTTATTAAAAAACTCATTAGAATATGGTTCGACTCATTGACGCATTTAGTTCATCTTTGTCAAACAACTGGGTTAGTACGAATTGCAACTTTACCGTCATTTTAAAATCGACGAGCTTCCTGAAGCCGTGGATGCCATCAATAGTGATCTTCAAAACATCAATGAGTGGGCTAAATCTTTTGGCCTCATGGTCAATCCAACGAAATCACAAGCTCTCATTATTGGTGGCAAATACTACTTCAATCTCTTGGATCAGCAGTCTCTTCCGCCGGTTTTGTACGACTACGTCCCTATAGCTTATTCCAAAAGTGCCAAGAATTTAGGTGTGTTTATTGATTGCAATCTCTCGTGGAACGTCCACATTGCAGAAGTAAGCAGGAGGGTGTATTACTCATTTCAGTCTCTCAAACGGCTCCAGAAGTTCCTGCCTTTTCCTACTAAAATCACTCTTGCCCAATCTCTTCTTCTTCCGCTTTTGGATTATGCTGATGTCTGTTTTCTTGATGCAACGGAGGAACTTTTCAATAAACTCGAACGACTGCAGAATCTGGCAATCCGCTTCATTTTTGGCCTTCGGAAATACGACCATGTCTCGGAATTTCGGATGCAGTTGAAGTGGCTGCCTATTCGGCGTCGTCGAGATACTCACATTCTTTCTCTTCTCTTCTCCGTTCTTCACAATCCTAGTTCTCCATCTTATCTTCAGGAACGCTTTGAGTACCTTGTCCCCAGGGGAAAACCTTGCCGCTCATCTTCTTCCCTTCTCCTCCGTATACCGCATCACACAACTAACCGTTACGATGTTTCTTTCACCATACGTGCCGTGCGTCTGTGGAATTCTCTCCCACACTCTTTGCGCGATAGCCCGTCACTGAATGTCTTCAAGAGAAGAATTAAGGAACATTTCCTCTCAACATGAGTTATATTACATGTTATGTATTATATATCTATATATATGTATATATATGAATGTATATATATGAATGTATATATATGAATGTATATATTCTTATGTATCTATTATATATTCTTATGTATCTATTATATATATTTAAGTATCTATATATTATTTATATTATTATTAGCTAGTACTGTAAGTAAATAAAGTAGGTTTAATTTATGTTGTACACTTGTTTCTGTCCTCTATATTCAACATCTCTCTATCGCTCTAAGGTTTGCTGTTAGAAAACTCAGTTCTGAGTTAAGCTCGCCGATGTACATAAACTTTCCTACTGTAATATAAATGTATATCTGTGTGTACAATAAAGAATAAGAATAAGAATTGCGCAATATTAACGACTGTACAGTGAAACGCATATATATGTTAACAAAACCAGTACAGGCAGAGCCTGTCTTTGTGAAACTTGCATACTAAGCTAGTTCCGTTTATAATGGTTTTGCTACCATTGATATGTGGTTGACCGCACTACAACAGTCAAAGTCCAGTGTTTATTATTGTAGGGAATTATAAAAGCACTAGCCTCGCAGCTTCGTCTGCGTATAGTTCGGTTTATCACAGAACGACATCAGTTTCAGCGTAATTGAATGACAAACCAACAAAGAAACATTTGTACTCTGGCATTTATAATATTAGTAGAATATATGAGGTATAGAACTTATCACAGATTTCGTATTTGTTGTTTCGTTAGTCAGACATTACAGAATTCAGAAATTTTATAAGCTCTTGACTACAGACAGACTTAGAGCCATTCATAAAATTGGGGTCATTATGCAGATTTCATTCCTAAAAACCCTCTTGACAGAGTTGAAACATCAAAAGCTTTAACGAAGAAAAATTACTTACGAAATCTTCAAGCAGACCATCAATTCTGGCGTTGTTGCATAGTCCAGCGACCGAGCAGACTTGCTGAGGGTTCATCTGAGAGGCCAGGGTTTCAACCAGCTCGGGCACGAAGTCATCAGCCAGCCTCATGCATTCCTTCGCCACTAACGTGATCGGAATCAGTTTGCATGAACCTTCAAACACTTCTTTAAGTTCTTCCTGTAAATAGAATTGATTGATTGAAAACATACTTTTAGGATCAATAATTGTCGTGGTTACTACTGGGACCTGCTCCCCTATTCAGAACCACACGATAAAAACTTGTCGACCGATTCGGTTTGTTATCTCGTTTCGTCTGATGATTCATGCAACGAGAGAAAAAGAGATAATAAACCGAATCGTCCGACAGCTGATAATCGTGTGGTTCTGAATGCGGGTCCTGCTCCCCTATTCAGAACCACACGATAAAAACTTGTCGACCGATTCGGTTTGTTATCTCGTTTCGTCTTATAATTCACTAAACGAGAGGAAAAGAGATAACAAACCGAATCGTTCGACAACTGGTTATCGTGTGGTTCTGAATCGGAGGGCAGGGGCCTTACCCCCGACTGGTTCGAGTTCTGTATCAATCAAAACTGAATTCGAGTTAGTGTCAATTCGTACTCCAGTTACTTTAGGAATTGACATTAAATAAATATAAATATTTTTGGGTCATTTTTTACACAGCACTATCTAGTCCCAAACTAAGCAGAGCTTGTACGGCCGACCGCACGTCATTGGTAAAAGTTTGACCTTTACTTCGTAAGCAGTAAGGGCGGTTTTATAATTCAAGTGTTACCACTGTCATGTAGTCGACTGTACTAAACAATGGATATAATACTTATACACTTTTTTTTTGTAAATACATACTTATAATACATAAGGAACACCCAGACCAACACAAACAGGGTATACTAGTATGGACTCCAGTCTCTCACAAAGGATCGTAATATAATACTAGTGTATATCATTATTAATTGCATATTGCCAATCCAATCTATCAATTATTGTGAACCTTTGTGTGATGAACATAAGTGTTTTAATTAAAATTAATTCATAATCTTTATTT
The DNA here is from genome assembly GCA_949699075.1 of Asteroscopus sphinx. Lineage (NCBI taxonomy): Eukaryota > Metazoa > Arthropoda > Insecta > Lepidoptera > Noctuidae > Asteroscopus > Asteroscopus sphinx. Next base: position 8,761,872 of record OX453008.1, read on the forward strand.
TCTCTTCACAAAGGTTCACAATAATTGATAGATTGGATTGGCAATATGCAATTAATAATGATATACACTGTGTTGTGTGTTTGTGTTGGTCTGGGTGTTGCTTATGTATTATAAGTATGTATTTACCAAAAAAAGTATATAAGTATTATATCCATTGTCTAGTACCCATAGCACAAGCTCTGCTTAGTTTGGGACTAGATGGTGCTGTGTAAAAATGTCCCAAAGATATTTATTTATTTATTTTGTTCAGAACTCGAACCAGTCGGGAAAAAGGCCCCAGTACATTATTCGATTTGTTCGAAAGAATCACCGATAACAACAGGACATAGCTGAACATATTAATTCTACAGGATAAGATAATACTTCGCTACAAATATAGGTACAGACAGATGGAAAAAGAGTCACAATTATTTTCCAAATATTTTACCTTAAATGGCACGCAAAAAATTATAACATTAATAATTAAAATTTGAATACAGTTTGGCATAAAAGAGTATACAAGGCGCCATGGTGTTAAATTACTGAATATAGTAATACACGCTGAAAATGTTGTCGTTTGGAAACGAAGACGGATTCTATACTGATTATACAATCGATTGGTAGTGTCAATTTGAAAAAGTATAAATTTTTCCCCGATAATCAGAATTCAACCATTTAACCAACTTGAAGAAATCTTCACTTTTTTGTAACTATATATATTGATTTTTTATACGATAATTGAATTGTATTACCATTTAACTGGAACAAGTGAACATTTCGTCGATTTGAATGATAATTTAGACTTTAGGAAAAAAAAACTTCAAATCGACACTACCAGTCAATTCTATAATCGATACATATTATAATCTGATTTTCCTTCCAAAATGACAAAAATTTCAGCGTTTTTTTTTTTTTTTTTTTTTTTATAATATAGGATGGCGAAACGAGCTAAAGGCCCACCTGATGTTAAGCGATTACCTTTGCCCATGACAACTTTCGCCAAACTGAGACATGAAGATGGAAAGTCTCATGTGATTGTAATTTCACCGGCACCCGTACCCTTCAGACCGAAACACAGCAATGCAAGCATCACTATTTGGCGGAGAAGTAGGCACGGTGGTAGTACTTCCCCGGACGAGCTCTTTCACAAAGGAGCTCTACTACTACTAATAATATAATGGTATAATGGTAACATACTTTAGATTTTGTTGCAAATACTATAGAATGTTACTACGGAAGAATGTTTTTGGACGCTCGATGTTGTAGCCTAATATCATACGTCATATTAAAATTAAAGAATAGGCTTCGTAATTTTTTTGAAAACGTATTTTTCATGCAATAAGTTACAAAACATTATTATAATAGACAGGTCACTATCATTGCTTACAAGTTCCACATAACAGAAAGGAACTTAACAATTACGCATTACTATACTTCCGAAATTATCAAAAAAAAAAATTGTTTGTTTATGGAAAACGATACGATCTTATATTTTTAGTTAAGAACTAATCGAATGTAATATTTAAAAGAAATAAATTAAATTCAAAAAAATTTAGAGGTGTCATGGGACACCCGGATGGAACGAAGTTCCTTTCGATTCGGTATTGCAGTTTTTATGGGCAAAGGTAGCCACTTAACATCAGGTGGGCCTTTAGCTCGTTTCGCCATCCAATACTATAAAAAAAATCAAAAATAAAAGTGTCGTTACAACTTTTCGTGAGAATTTTTTCCGTCTAGCCCCCTTTCATAATGCGCGATAAGGAACTACGTTCCAATTAATACAAAAATAAATACTCTTGTGTACTCCTTGCAATTCTTTCAATTCAATCACAACGACATCTATGTACACACGGCTACACATCAAGCTGTACATATCCAGTATAAGCTGACCTCGCATTGTATAGGTTTTCCTTACAACGCGAGGTCAGCCTTTACTGGTTTCGTACAGCTTGATGTGTAGCCGTGTGTACAATCACATGGTCGACCCGAATTCTGTATATTTATTCGCGTTTTAATCTGATTAATTTTTATTATTGCGAATGTAAACAATTAAACAAAGTAACATTGATAATTTTTTAAACAAAACATTACCTAAAAACATATCTAATAAAAAGATAAAACTACGTAGGTAGTTATACTATCATACAATGATTAGCAACAAAATACAACACAAAGAAACTAATTGAGAATGCTAAACAAATAGGTACCCACATATCATCACTATAGATATTAATAGCAGGATATGCAGACTTACTATAAGTGCCGAGACCACTATCTGAAACCATGTTTACCAAATTATTATTTGTGCTAATAGAAACCATTTATTCATCAAATTGAAATCATTTATTCAGCAAATATTATTAATTCCCTATCTCTTATAATGGGTGTTGCAAAAGGCGACTAAGGGATTCACCAGAGGATGGACAGCAGCTTTCTCTGGGTGGGTTCCCAACGAGTCACACCAAATCGTGTAACAGTGTGACTCGATGGGAATTTTTTTCCCAACGTGTCACACTGTGACTCGTAACCTTTTTTCCGGGAGGATTCCCAACGAGTCCCACCTAGTGTAACAGGTTGACATGTTGGGAAAAAATATCCCAACAAGTCACACTCGTTGGGAACCCACCGTTCTCTGAGTATTTAATCAACCAAATGCTATCGTCAATCCGCCTGCCAAGCGTGGTGATTATGGCATATCCTCCCATGGCGAGGCCTATGTCCAGCAGTGGACGTCTTTCGGCTGAAATGATGATGATGATGATTCAGCAAATTATGTCTAACGGCCAAAATTAATATCCAATCTATCCACGATTTACCCTACTGGAGATAGAAATTTGACATATTTTGTATGGAGCTTATGTCAAATTCCTATCTCTAGTAGGGCAAATCGTGGATAGATTGGATATTAATTTTGGCCGTTAGTCTATTATGGCAACACCGTAAACAATAACTATCAAAATCTCTGTAATGATTTTATCATTCCAATGCAGAGTTAACTTTACTGGTCTGTACTTACTAACTAATAATAATTAAACTAATTCGGCATTGAAATAATAAGATCATTACAGAGATTTTGATAGTTATTGTTTTCGGTGTTGCCATTTTCTTATACAGAGTTAGCGTGGTCAGACTCTAGTTAGCTTCGATCAACGAGGACACGTTCGATAACTATCCTCACGGATTCCGAAAGGTCACTTTCGGACGGTTGTGAATAAGCTAGCAGCTGGTGTGAGCATGTGGAAGCAATGTTTTGAAACAATGTAATTATGCTTTTTATGAATGTATCCAGTTCAATACAAACGTCTGTATTCAGGTCATTCCTATAACGGCAGCAAAAATAACTAGCAGGAGCGTTTAAGGGTCAATTGTTTGTATAAGTTCTAGCACAATGTTTTGCTTTGTGACTCGCTTCCGTTTTTGTTAAGAATGAAAGTAAGTCAAATACCTATAATGAACAAACCCCCAGTTTCTGGAAGGCTGATCAATTTGATCTGTTGTCAAATCTAATATCAGCCTCTGTTATTGGCCGGCAAAAATGTTAACAACCAATCACATCGCTTGACCTGAGACTTGACAGCTTATTAGTAAATTTTTGCGTTGAACAGCCTTTCGGAAACTGGGGGATAGTGGTGTCGATTCCCTTGTTCACGACCTTATCTTATTTTAAACTATCGCTTTTTTAAACTAATTGTAGATACAAGTAAGGGATGGCATAAATTTTTGTGCTGTCACATTAGTCGGAATTAAATTTCCATACAAGTTTAGTCGTGATCTCAGAACGTGTGGACTAAAATACAAAGAAATGTTTCACGTAAATTACTTTGACAGCACTAAAATTGTTGCCATCCCTTTCTTGTAAGTATCTACTATTATAATAGAGCGATAGTTTAAAATAAATTTAGTTCGTAAACAAGGGAATCGACACCAGTATTATACAAAATATCTTTACACTTTATCTTGTGGAAACTACATTACGTTATTAAAAACTACTTCATAGTTACAATAAGCAGTAAGCGAAACGATCGGTTTACGGATACAGGAACTGTGCATTTAAACGACACTTTCCATCTTCATGTCTCAGTTTGGCGAACAAGAATTGCAATATAATTTAGGCAACAGCTTAGGTGTTTTTTATTTATTTATTTTTAATAAAAATATAAAAAGTTTTATTTCTCATTCATAAAAGTATGGTACTTAAAATAATTACTATAAAAAACAGTCCTTAGGTTACTATTCCTTTGTGAAGGACTGGTATCCGTACTAGGTTTCCCTGTTTAACAGATTACTAGGCCCCGTCATACAGATTATGAACTGTAGAATATAATTAAGTTTGACAAGTATCGTTCAAGTATAGATATTGCAGTTGTTATGACTTATGAGCAAAGGTAACTGTTTTACATCTAGTGGGCCTTTAGCCATCCTATACCATAAGAAAACATCAATTATACTATGAGAGAACTTCCGTTCGCTCATTATGAAGTGATAATTATTCATTATTTATTAAACACGTTATGATAGGTGGGCATTGTGTGTCACTATCGGACAACGACATGCGCTTAACAAGGCGTAAGTTCAACCTCTGTTTGTTCTTAGATATGTAAGAAACGCGAGCATTGAAAAAAAATGCCCTAGAAAATGTGGGTATCATAGGTCATAGGTTTTTTTTTAGATTCGTAATACTTTGCTATGAATTTGTTAGTATTCTATTGATAAATTATGAAGTCGTATAACGTCTGGTTTTAGCATATAAACAGGAATGTGCGCGTTTATTCCCGATTCATTTTATAATTCTCTCTTTGGATGCAAGCTCTTAGTTAGACCATTGGAAGGTCTAAATTTGTTTTTGTTGGTTAAAAGCTAGTGACGTCGATAGTCGGTCAGCTGTAGCAGACGTTCGTTAGCAATCAATCAATATATTTTTATGGGAATCATATATAATATAAATTCATTTATTTGCCAAGAAACAACACTACAAACTAAGAAATTATCCAGTGGCCCCACACTAGGCAAGCCTGTCCTGTTGGTGCCAGATAGTGTCCTATGTACTCTTCCTGGATTACATACAGCACTAACCTAAGCAAAATATCAAGGAGCATCCCTGTGACAATTTTCTTTTTGATTCTATCACTAGGTTTGACTATGTGGACTAAAAAACTTGGGAAGAAAAGGGTAAAGTAATAAATAACGCTATTAAGATATTAAGCATGTTTTACCTGTGTCTCATTGCTTTGCAGTTGGTCTCGCGCCTGTTGGACCATGTCGGTGCAAATCTTGCAGATGCTGTCGGTATCTTCGGGGAAGGTCATCTTGGGCCATACTTTGGATACGCAGTGGTGTGTTGCCTTGCATTCGCGACCGGTGCTGGGGAACAAACGTGTGATGTGAGAAGAATTATAAGCGCAATGTTATGCTCAAATCATTATGGGTCTGTTAAATTAATGTGTTATTTTCACAAACCGTCACTAAATCTAAATGGAGTCAATTTGTTTTAAAAGTCATATTAAGGCTTGATTTCACAAGCTATAATTCTCTGGTTAAACGACCGTTTACCCACAATTCCAGTAAATTTTTCGAGTAATCAGCGTTTAAGAAAATAATTAACATTTATGGACACCGGCTAATAATATAGATATGTTTTTCGATTAAAGCAATAAAATACTGCTAAAACATTACATTTTATTCGTAACATTGTCAAAGTATAAGACATTATAAAACAAAATAACGAAAACAATTTTCCTGATTGTTATCTAATCTGTAATCTATAATAACAGTTATAATCATGTAATTTCAATTAAGATTTTAATCTGAAACATAATATTTTCGTTGACCGACTGTAACCAGAAATAGACCATAATTCAATGCAAACTTGTTGAAATTAATTCGACACGTATTATTCGATTATAAGGTAACTAATGTAACTAGACAGCGAACGGGTTATACAACACAGTTACATAAAAACGATATTTTACAATCGTTTGTACCCGAAAACCGAATCGATACAAGACGGTTGTATTGCGGGTTAAGTACTTAAACATTGTTGTAGCAATTCTCTATGGTTAAAGTTCTTATGCAATCTTGTTAAGCTATTGTTCTAACGTATCTATGTCGATTATGTACTTGTTATATAGTAGCAATCGTCATTATTAACAGTGCATGAAGGTCGACTGCTGGAGTGCGCATGCGCACACCGATTTATCATACAAAAATTATATCACCCAACTGTCGGCCGACAGTTTAGTCTGTAGTTCGCGGGGCTCTTAATGTTATAAGAACACGGGATCTACAACATTTAGTCACGAAATGCATTCTAACCACAGCAAATCAAAGTATTTGTCAATGTTCTTAATCAAATAACAACAAACCGCCTTACTTTGTCAGTTTGAATCGCCGTAAGCCGCGTCTCCTGCGCCCATCTTTTTGTTATTTCTAACATCTAACATGTTTTTCTAAAAAAATGGGGGCGTGGCTTAGCAGTTTGGCGACATTTGATTGGCCTAAATGTTTACATGTTTTGTTAGGTTTTGGTCGCAGGAGACACGGCTTTACTTGGTCAGTTTGAATCGTCTTACTTTATAAGTTCGAATCGTCTTACTTTATCAGTTTGAATCGTCTTACTTTATCAGTTTGAATCGTCTTACTTTTGTCAGATTGAACCACCTTACTTTGTCAGTTTGAATCACCTTACTTTGACAGTTCGATTGGTTTAAACTTAACGTTAACTCGTTTCTATTGAACCACATGTTAAATTTTTGTAGAATAATGACCCCAGTAGGATTCATAGATCCTGGGTGGACTATGTCAAGAATTATACGAGTTTGTTTACAAAAACGTTACTTTAGCTGTTTGTAATGGCAATAGAATCGTTATGCAATCTAATTGAACTATTGATCTAAGAAATCTATTGGGTGTACCACTTATATAGACATAATGGAGAGCCACCGCAAATAACCGTAAACGCAAAGATTGAAATAGTATTGCTATGAATAATTTTGTTTGTTAAACAATATTTTAGCAACACAATGGTGTTGATTCTCTTGTTCACGAACTGAACTTATTTTAAACTATCGCTCTCTTTTACTAATAGTACATACAAGAAAAGGATGGCAACAATTTTAGAACTGTCAAATTAGTTTACGTGAGACATTTATTTGTATTTTAGTGGGCACGTACCGAGATCACGACTATACTAGTATGGAAATCTAAATTCAGAGACAAATTTGACAGTTCTAAAATTGTTCAATTTTTTTTTTTTTTTTTTTTTCTTTATTTGTTGCCATCTTTTTCTTGTAACTATTAGTAAAAGAGAGCGATAGTTTAAACAAGTTAGTTCGTGACCAAGAGAATCCACACCAATATTTTCTACTTTGTTGCATCGTTAAAAATATGACTGCGGGAAATGTTACTAATACAATAAGTTAATCGACAATAATAATAGTAGCCATTTAGCCAATTAACGGTGACTAGTACTGATTCAAACTGTTTGTTCAGACAGAATATTTTACGTAACGATGAAGGAAAATAATAATCGAAATTAGTAATTCATTGACCACTAATTGGCACGCTAATGGAGTTCTTATCTCGTATATCAAACACATTTAGCCTAGAACAGATTGTTTTGACTTATTGTATGTAAATAACAACTATGTTACATGTCGTTGGTCTGTCTCGCAACTGCTAAGCCTTCTTGGGTTCGAATCCCAGGTCGGACAGTGTTATTCGGATTTTCATTATTAAATTCTCAATAGCAGCCAGAATTCTGGATTTGTGGCCAGTTAATGGCAATAGGCTTGCCTTTATTACATGGGACTTGTAACATAACTGTCGAAATAAGGGTGTATTATAGATCTCTATTTAACCCTTCGAGGAAATATAGGCGTGATTTTATGAATACAATGTATGTACGGTCACGATCCTTGCCTTTGATACATTTTATCGACAAAGTCCCTTGAACGAATCCTGCTACATTACACGCACCTACAGCTGTCGTCGAACACTGAGCGCAAGCGATTTTAACCTTAGTGGTGGTTCACTGGAAAGATTTCTGATACTAGGTTTTTTTAACACCGCACCATCTAGTCCCAAACTAAGCAGAGCTTGTGCTATGGGTACTAGACAATGGATATAATACTTATATTTTTTTTTTGTAAATACATACTTATAATACATAGAAAACACCCAGACCAACACAAACACTTATGTTCGTCACACAAATATTTGTGTTCAGTGGGAATCGAACCGACGACCAACCATAACATTACATGTAAATGTGTCAAAAAATGCCAGGTTAAGAGTTCTCTAAGCCGACGAGCATGCATGACGAGGTTAATGGACGTAGATGAAGCGAAAGAGGTGTGTCAGGATCGTAGCAGGTGGAAATCCATAGTCTCTGCCTACCCCAATGGGAAACAGGCGTGATAATATGTATGTATCTAAATGTGTGACGGTAAAATTAAATAATTTGTTATTTACCTGAAATTGCTGCACCAGTAAGACGGTCCCCAAGTGCATTGTGCACTTCCCAAAAGGTTGCCTGGAATAAAAACGCACAGTTAGCCAAACCTCCTGAATATTATAATAGCATAAGTTCTTGTCGGTGTAGTATTTTTCATCTTTCTCTGTATTCCGCCTCCCTTTTGACTTTTGGATAGGATTCGACATCGATTTTCTAGACAACTTATATTTCATAAACAGACAGATGTGATATAGCAGTCGCTATGGGCATAGAATATATACTTGCTATAGCCCAAGTAGGCAACCTTTCTGAAGTAAGATTATACAGTCGTAACAAAATTTAAGTACTACAACTAGCGCCACCATTGTAATTACAGTGGCGTGCATTCCATATAGGCAAATAAGCAATGCCTACCTCGTTAGAATTTAATATTAACTATTACTAAATCAATTAATCAGCGTATTAAAAACAAAAATTAACATATGTACTCAATAATAATGTATGAATTCAATGCAAAACGTACCTCAATGTGCAATGTGCGTTCGCACGATTGCCTGTCACGTTCACACACACAATCAAACCTTTTTGGTAACCATATACACTATTATACACACACACTACTTTAGGCTAATACCCGAAGTCATACGACAAAAAAATGAATCACGATATGGCTATGCGTAAATAACTAACATTTGACATTTCGCAATTTAGCCGTCTTATCATGCGTCACCTGCTTCTGAAAACGTCGCTGGTGACATAACTGAACGTAGTCCTAGTGGCAATAGTCGTGGGTTGTCCGTAACGTTTTTTACACGTAACTGTTATGCGTTAGTAGTTTTGAATCCTATTATTTTGTAACTAGATATTTCCATACAAAGTGATCGTTATAATAAAACTAAACCCAACATTTGAAAAATAGCGGCGAAATAAAGATAATTATTGTTTTATTGAAATTACTGCATTTAAGTGTTCACATTTATAATTTGTAAATGGTATTCGAAGGGTCGAATAAAAAGATTACAATATTTATTATTATTTTGATGATTGTTTGTACATTGCTACACATTCATCGTAAAATAATGAAGCTCAATATACGCTCATAACAAAATAACGATAAATAGATTTATAACGTTATTTAACTAATGTAATAACGAATGGTGTATAATAATTGTGGAAAATCTATTGTTTTCGTGCTCCGAAAAGTTATTGTGTAACTTTGTACGTAAAATAATCGTTACATTACTATGCCAACGTACTATGTATTCGATTATCACCCTCTTAAATATTTTCTCAAACCGACGTTAAATAACGCCCAACTCATAGATTTACTATGGCCCAACTCTAATTGGCTGTTGACACTTGACAGAACTTGACATATATGCGTGACGAATTGCATAAATCGTGTAATAATTAGTTCGTTTTATTGTGAATTGTGAAGTTTTTTGTAAAAATATTGATGTAAACATGGATAAATTAGAGTGCTCGGTTTGTGGGGAAGACTATGCTTAGAGAAATTACGAGAAACCCATTCAATCAGTTTTCGTTTGTTGACAAAACAAAAAAGTGCATTTCAGTAGACAAACACATCAAAATCTGTATTTGACTCAAGAAAAGGTAAAATCTTATGACTATTACATAACACGTTAATACAACTGTAACTGGGTATCGTCATTCAAATTTAATAGTCTTTTGCTAGTGTTTCTTACTTTGAAACGTCGTTTTCGTGTCTGTTTTGTATGAAATGTGTGTAGGTAAGTATCAGATTTTTTAATAATTTTACACTATAGTAACTTGCTCCGTCTGCTTAGTGACTGCCTACCTAGGCCAAAAACCAATGCACGCCACTGTGTAATTACGAATCTTTTACTGTTTTAAAATACATTACTTATTTTTAAATATTCTACTTGCAGGCTAGAATGTATATTTAGATAAGAATGGTTTATAAATAAACAAACACAGGTATAAATAATAAAGGCTCCTGAAAAACATGAAAGTATTTTCTTGGCACACGCGTTGAAACGTGATTAGCGAATTATAGAAAAACAATTCATAAGTAAGTTGAATTATGTCGTAATCGTTAATTTTGGTAATTAGTAATTAAGCTTTGGTAATTTGTTTTAAATGCATCTATTTTTGATGGCATTCCTGTGGCCAAACTGAAAAAAAAATAGGTAACCTTAAAAATTGCGAAAATAAACTGAATTCAAGTTTGATTACAAGCTTTTTTATTATCTGAATTTTTACCCGACTGCGCCAGAAGGAGGGTTATTCACTGTTTCGTCACAGTATGTTTAAACTAAAAAGGTGTTAACATCCTATTCCCACGAAAAAGATATAAGACTCGGTTTTAGTGTCTAAACTTTCGCAGTAACGGTTCACACTAAACGTGTAGTCATCTGCTGACTATACGCTGTAGCGTACCTTAAGGGGCTGAAACCCGAAATTCAACAAACTAATGCGAATCCCGCTCAAAAACTACTCACTCTTTGGTACTGAAATTAAAATACGTGTTACTCAAAGATAGACGTGACCATATTATTAAGTCCAAAACATGAATGCACTTTTTTGGCTGGATCATAAAAAATTCCAAACATACCTCGGAAACTGTTTATTTTCAAACAGTTTCCTAAATATGTCCAACATTTATTGGTATTTTGGTATGATATTTTACGTAAATATTGTTTTATTATTTTGAAATAATTTTACTGAGCCATTTTATCGAAAATATACATGGTTTCTGAGTAATATATTTTTTTTTTGCTTAAATGCACTTTCATTCGGAGTGGCGTCAACTTCATGCCGCACTACTCCTTCCCGGCAAGCCTCGTATTTTACTTCTCGCTCACTCTCATTTCGTGGCGTTCTGGGCCTTAAATTGAAAATTATGAAAAATCTTCAAACTACGTAAATCAATCTCAAATTCGGCGGCCGACTGTGAGCGAGCATTACGTTTGGAGTGAGCCCTCCCTAAGATCTACCATTTCTAAGCAAGAGAATTAATAAAACATATTTATAAAAAGTTCTTAGAATGTCTGTATAATTAGGTAGGCTTAAAGACAGCAGTTTTGTTTTTTTATTTAAATCCTGTGCATTGCACGTCATGTTTCATTTCATGTTACATTATTGTTGATAGCCTTGATACAATATACACTTGAATAAATATTGTTTAATGGTCGAATATCGTCGTCGGGTCATAGAGGAACGTCGGGTGCCGTCGAAATTACAATCACATTAGACTTTCCATCTTTAGGTATCAGTTAGGCGAACGCGATTTCTTATACCATTTAGGTAACAGCCTAGGTGGTAACGCAGTTGTTATGGGCAAAGGTAGTGACAGCCTAGGTGGTATCGCAGTTGTTATGGGCAAAGGTAACCGCTTAACATCAGGTGGGCCTTTAGCTCATTTCACCATTCTATGCCATAAACAATGTTTTTGCTGTTTATAAATCAAGTTAAATTCTACATACTAAACATAGAAGCAGTGTTGTCCATCGACAACACTGCTTCTATGATTATGATTTCTACTTAAATAAGCAATTAATTCATAGAACTTTCATTTTAATCATAATTCTACAGTAGAAGAACATTTTTATGTGCATATCGCTTTATTTCTATTAGCTAATTTACTTAATTTGGATTGCCAGTAGATATAATAATAATATAAGGTCTTACTTTAATAATGGCAAATATTTATTGGTTAATCTACTCATAATTAGGAACAACATTTAACATTTACTATGGGCAACCCAGAAATCGCGAAAAAATATCAGCTGTTGTCACATTTGTGTTCACACAAATCGACAAAATGTAGGAGCGCTATGCATGTTCATGCAGTGATCGATTTAATAGATTCTAAACTTTATGTCATTACAGTAACATACGTACTACGTATTGTTCAAGTTATTTGCCGGCTACTATACCCAGTGAATAAAAAGTGTATCTACCCAAATAATGTTATCAGACTGACGCAACTTTAGTTTTCGCTGAATCGAACGAAACAATGCCATTGTCCTGCATCAATGAAAGAAACAAGCGGCAAGTTGACATTCTTTCATAGCGCCCGCAGAAACATAGCATTTGCTTGTATAAATACACTAAATACGAATAGGTAGCGTTAGTGGGTACGTACACTCCGTTTTTCTGTACTTGTCTTATTTAGTAAACAATATTGGCAAGTCTTTTAATTCAATTATTATTATCATAAGCTTGAAATGTCCCACTGCAGGGCAAAGGCCTACCTACTCTCCTTTCATTTCTCCCTGTCTGTTGCTACAAGAGTCCAGTCCTTTTGGAAGGAGTCCAGCTCATCCGCTCTTTAATTCAATTTGTCATTACTAATTATTTAAAGCAGCAGTGATAGCCTAGTGGTTGAAGGCTTGCCTTCCATGCAGGAGGATGCGAGTTCGATCCCGGCCCGCACCTCTGACTTTTCGGATTCATGTGCGGATCAGAATTTGACTATCACTTGCTTTAACAGTGCAGGAAAACATCGTGAGGAAACTTGCACACATGAGAGTGCTCCATACAGTTCTCGATGATGCATGTAGTCCGCCAACCCGCACTAGGCCAGCGTGGTGGGAAAAGGCATTAACCTTCTCGTACTGAGAAGAGGCCGGTGCCCAGCAGTGGGATAGTAATGGGCTGATTATGATTATGAATGATTAAAACAAATTTTATCAACAATATTACATACTAAATAACATATTTTTACCTAATTATGTGTGCAGAATAGTCCGTGTGGTGCCGGACTTAAAGAATAGAACCACCCTTATCTCTTCTCATGGGTGTCGTAAAAGACGACTAAGGGATTCACCAGAGGATGGGCAGCAGCGTTCTCTGAGTATTTAACCAACCAACTGCGATCGCCAACCCGCCTGCCAAGCGTGGCGATTATGGCATATCCCCCCCTTAATTGGGGGAGGCCTATGTCCAGTAGTGGACGTCTTTCGGCTGAAATGATGAATGATGATGTGTGCAGAACTAGGGATTATATTTTCTCAGCAGATGAGATGATGATGATGAGATGTGTAAAAAATCAACATCTAAGAGGTAGGTAGGTACCAAGAATGTTTACTAAGTAAGACAAGTATAGAAAAACAGACTGTTTAATAATAATAATAACGTTATTTTTTGTATAGTGCAAACCTCAAACACCTCACAAAGATTTCCATCTGAACTATCAGTTTTTCTTTTCTTTTTCTAAATCACAATATTACATGCTTTTGTTAAGTTTTTACTGTAAGTTCCCCAGTAGGAAGCAGAGAAAGTAAAGAGTGTCGTGCAGGGTCTACTTGATGCACGAAAACTTATCGAGCTGAACTTTCTAGGCCTTAAGGAGTTATTTACGACCCGCTGATGTAATGAATTTAACCAAAATAAGCATAATTAAAAATATTTTCAAAAAAAAAAGTGTAGCTTGGTGTAAAAACTATCCTAATCGATTCTACTAGTGATTCTGAACCAACTACTTCCATGTGCAAACATCATACTAAAAATAACGCTGTATACAACTATACTAATACAGTAATGCGACAGTAGATCCATTTTATTTCAGGAATCTAGTCGAGCTAGTACGCGATCCCATACATGAGTATTTAGCCATACACTTTAGCAATGCAATCAAATTATAGTTGGATTAACGGGGACGGTCTTGAAGTTAATGTTAACATATGTATAAGAAAACTTACCCTTGTGTTTGTTGGGTTTGGGTGAAACTGGCTTTTTTTTCTGTGAAACAAAATGAAAAGTTAAAATTTGCATTAAAATCAACGGACGACGTCTATGTTTCCCGAAAAGTATAATCTAGCGGTCTTCAAGCCTTGAGTGAATAGGTTTTAGTTGGGCATCGTCGACCGGACCATCCATTAACATCAGGTGAGGTGGCGGTCAAACGCAAGCCCATTAGGAATAATAAAATAAAAATAAACTGAAGTCTGATAGATTTTTTCTATGGCAAAGGATAGGAAACGAAATGGCCCACATGATGTTAAGCAGTTACCTTTTTGCCTCTAACAACTGCAATAACACCTAGATTGTTGCCTAAATGGTATTGTGTTTGGTAGAAATAGGTATGGTAGTACCCTTCCCCAATATAGGCTACTCTCACGCCTCGCACGTAGTACCCAGGTAAAAGCATCTCTTTCTACGATTTCAAATATTATTCTACATCATTTACCTAGATATAATATTATACCTTCAATAGTTATTTTCCGAACGACTACTGCTTCACTGGACATAAGCTTAAGAAAAAAACTTATAAATAAAAGACCTATAAATTAAGTTGAATGAAATTAATGAAGTTCTTCAGCCAATAGAGTAATTTTTAACTTTCAGTCCAAAATGGGCTGGTGACCGACAATTGACACAAAGGACTGGCTCTGCAGTTACCAAACCCATGGGTGGAGACTGCGGGTGTGATAAGATGTCCAGTTTCTTTTTGGAGCAACTTGAGTCTTGCTGTAGATTCCCAATAGGCAGACCTAGTTACTGACGACACTTCTTATGGTACTTCCAGCGCACCCTGGGCAGTAGCACCACTACAAACTTAACTACTGGCTATCCTTTCATCACGGCTCAACTTAGTTTCGTATAACTCTTACTGACATGAGACGAAGAGTATCTAGAGAGTAGAGAGTGTATAATTCCTCCGTAAACTTATCGATGGTGTTGTGTAGTCCGCCAACCCGCAAAAAGTTAGCATGGTGGACTAAGGCAAAGACTAAAGCCGCCTTCAGGTAGAAAAACGGCAGCCGGTGCTTATAATGGAAACTGGTAGAGGCAGGGAATGTAGTAATTTATAGTCTAAGCTGACTACTGACGAACAACACGCATCGGAGCCCATCGGAGGTTTCCGGCGTTTGTCGGCGCTTATAGGCACTTGTTCGACCCGTAGTATGGAAACTGCATACGTCGACTACCAGTGCGACTCGACGCCGATACGCGTCAGTGGATTGGCACCGGCTGCAGTCTTTCTACCTGAACGTGGCTAATTCGTTCCCATTTTGTAAGGAGACTTGTGCCCAGCAATGGGACAAAATAAAGCAAAAATGATGATGATGATAAAAAGAGTACTTACATTCATAGACATGATGTTATCAACCTTCATGTTGTTGCACATGCCGATGAGCTTGCACATGGTTTCCGGCGAGGTGTCGGACTGTAGGACATGGTTGATGTACTGCGTCAGGTGAGCTGTGTTCTCCTTGCAGATCTTGGCGATGCCAGGGTACTGCACGTCTTGACATTCCGACGCGATCCGGGACGCCAAGTAGTCCTGTTTCAAAGATTTTATGTTACAACTAGCTTTTGTCTGCGGCTTTGCCCGTGTGTAATTAGGTTTATCACAGAAAGACGTTCATCCCACAGGAACTGTGTGCATCCCGAGATAACCTATATGTAACCCGGGTTATGGTCTATCTGTTTCAGCGTGATGAACATCCATACTTTCGCATTTATAATATTAGTAGGATAATGTACCATGACACCTGAACACATGAGTAAACTCATTGTTACAAACTCACATTTCCCTGATTTAAGTCCTATGTAACTAAGTGCGAACCTAGTGCTATTCATAAGGCGCGATTGAAACTTCGACTGTTTCTAATAAATAGCATTGACCTGGGCATAGCACCCAAAACCAAAAACCGATGAGCATTTTGTAACATGTAAGAATAAGATAAGTTGGAATTTTTAGGATGTTGAGAGTTGAGACATATTTGAAGATGTATAGATAAGACAGATAAGGGAATTAAGTTTAACAGCCTGGAATGTGTGGGGTACTCCTCATACTGTGTGGATTTGATACAAAGTTTAAATTCTAGATTATAATGTTTACAGAATGACAACTCCTTCCCAAACTACCATATCTTCTTTATCAAAGCCCGCTTAATAATGTCATGTCAATATTTTTTTATGTAATGGACAGGATAATGAACATGCCTACCAAGCGATCTACATATTCCAGAAGCATTCTCACACACACACGAGAGAATTTGCTAATGCCGTAGATGCGTTGCCAAAATTTATGGTTTTGTGAAAAGTATGAGGATTTAATATGTCCATATTATGGTAGTGCCACACCGGCAGAACCAATTTTCATACAAAAATTATACAACCCAACTATCGGCCGTTATTTTGTCTGTAGTCTGCATCGATATACTGTACTACGTACTAGATGCGCTGTTTAGAAGAACAACATGGTTGGTTACACGAGTTGTGGTTCCGGAACCACAATGTCATTAGTCCACTTGACAGCTGTCTCGCGAACACGAGTAAAATTGTCTGCCTAATATTATTTGTAGTATCGGAATCAGCTAGTATTGTATGATCCTTGTATTGTTTTTTGTTAAGTAACCCACTATTTCACCGTAAAAATAATTAACAACGCTATAACTAGTAAATACAATATTTTTTCTTTTTATGAGCAAAAGCAGGAAAGTACGCAACTTCTACACATCGATAGTAGATGGCGGTAGTTTGCGTCAACTGAATTTGGGACATGCTGCTTATACGAAATCGCGTGTCTATTTATTGAAGTCGTTCGTAGTCTGTAAGGATTTTTAGAGCAGACTTTTTTCCAAATAATGTATCAACAATACTAACCTCATTGATGAGTTCCTTGACATCCTTCAGTTGTCTGAACAGCCTGACGAACTTGTTGGCAACGTCATTGCCTGTCACAGCTTCGGTTTGTTTCTCCCACACGGTGGATGTACAGTGACCCACGGCCCCGCAATCCGCACCGCGCCTGCGCATCAATTAATGTCGTTACGAGTAGGCACAGACGAACAAAGAGATAAGTGTGCGGGGTAGCCCGATATAAATGGAATCTTCACAGAAAATTAGAGAAAAAAAAATCTTGGGAAAATCCTCATGGACGCACTCCGCCCGGGGAAGACAGAGCCAGTGTCGGACTCTTAACGACTAAAACCACCACGGTGTTCCTCTTTATCGGTTAAACCGTATTTCAGTGTATGCAGCATGCTTAGATGGGGGCCTTTTTTGGTCTCGTACAAGCATTCAATATTTTTATGAGCCTTAAATAAACTATACTATTATATATACTATTCTCAGTAGCAGCCCGGAGTCTGGATTTGTGCCCGGTAAATGGCAATAGGCTCGCCCCCTATTACATGGGACTATAACATAACTAGGCTTAAAGATGAAAGATGGACAGGGAGTATAATAAAATGGTCTGGACCACGAGGCACGAGAAGCAGAGGCAGGCCTAGCGCCAGATGGGTAGATGAGATAGTGGAGATGGCGGGTCAAAGCTGGCTAAACACTGCCAGCAACAAAGATTACTGGCATTCCTTGGAGGAGGCTTTTACCCGAAGGGGGTCCGTACAAACTACATGTAATATTTTATGTTAAAAACTCTGTATATTGTAACCTATTGGATTGTAATTTGCATGGAAATAAATAAAGCTTTATTATTATTATTTATATTATAACATAACTGGCGAAATGTGGGTATACTATTACACCTCTGGTGCCTACCCCTTCGGGGAAATACAGGCGTGATGTTATGTTATGTTAAATAAACTATTTCTTACTTTCTTTTCTTGTATTTAAACAAAACTCATTCAAAGCTATCTATCAAAACTTCGGCAATACTTTACAACAGCTGGCGACCCTGCGACCCTGCGTCTTAACTGTTTGTTCGACTGTACATAATGGATGACCAAAATATTATCTTTGTGGATGACTCACGCATGAGTAAGGAAGTTGTGAGTTTAGTTGTAAAATAGGCGTTGTGTGTTTTTTTACTAGACATAAACAGGATGACACAGACCTGACTTGTAGTAAGGATGACCTAATTTTTAGGTATTTTTAGTTTTTTATATGGAAGTTAAATAATAATTAGTTAATCATCCATTATGTGATGACTTAGCTTTGGGGTAGAAGGCGTATTTTTTTTAAATGTTATTTCCAATTAATAGCTATCTCTGTATAGGGAAGACAATAAAAAAAACATACTCAATTTTTCTGTTTGCACAAATTTCCACTTGAATGAAAATTAAATGTATTAAAGGTCGCGCATGGACGGTTAGCGGTTTTCATGCATAAAAATGCAGGCAGTAAATTCAATTGACCACTGGTAATTAAACCCCTCGTTGCGCTCGGTGTCTAAAAAGTACCAATAACATTAAACTGCAATTGCAAATGTCAGTCAAGTGTGGTGAAACAATTTCTCCTTTGACCATTCATGACCATGGTGGTGGATATATTGTGACCGCCAGCATGAATACTCATAACCCTCTATTAAATAATAATAATAATTGAATGTAAGCCTCCCAAAGCCCATATTCAACATTTATAAATAAATCTCATCTCATTCTTGGCTAATGATTATATTATGATAACTGAGTATTGAATTCATCCAAAATTCATTGCAGCAAAATTTATAGCAGAAGAATACTTGCATTTCTTGCAAGTTACAAAGACACAATAATAAAAATAACTAGTCAATACAATTAATAACATTATTAATGTAAGTATAATAAATTCTCAAAAGTTTGCTGCATTTGTAGGAACAACCTGTATCAACACAAACACTACCCTCCACCAGTTTGTAAAGACGGATCGCGCAGTCACCGGTGTTCGCTCCTTCATAATGTAGATAAATATTATCTGGTATCTACCCTCATTGTACTTATTTAATATCCTACCTTGTTAACTATATTTTTGTTTACCTGTTTGCATAGTCGATGATACTGATGTTCGGTAAAACTCTAATGAGTTTATGTATACATCTTTAGAATGTTTTTGTTATGTATACCACTGAACAAATAAATAAATAAATAATACAGCTGCGCTGGGCAGCATTCGGAAAACTTCATCGAATCTTCTCGTCGCCTATTCCACAGAGCCTTCAGACTAAGGTCTTCAATCAGTGCGTCCTGACTGTCATGACAGACACAAACTTAAAGTAGCTCAGCATGCTATGAAAGGGCTATGCTCGGAGTTTCTCTGAAGGATCGAATCCGAAACGAGGTGGTCCGACAGTGAACCAAAGTGTTCGACATAGCCTCAGATTACTGAAAACATAGCCTACATAATTAGCAAGCTGAAGTGGCAGTGGGCCGGCCACATTAGCCGAAGAACCGATGGTCGTTGGGGTAGACGGGTTCTTGAGTGGAGATCGCGAATCGGTAAACGTAGGGTAGAACGCCCTCAGGCTCGGTGGAGCGATGATATTGGCAAGGCGGCTGGTAGCAACTGGATGCGAGTGACCGAGGATCAATGTCAGTGGCGTGTCATTGGAGAGGCCTATGTCCAGCAGTGGACTAATATAGGCTGATGATGATGATGATGATGAAAATTCAATGTAAAAAGGATTGAAAATTTATGTTTCACGGTATGACGCAGTTCGAGGTGTAGAGGTAGCTTGTTTATATTCCCCCCTTGCAATGTTATAACTAAACGGACGTAGATAATGTTTAGTCAATAAAATAATAGTAATGATAATTTGGTGAAATTGTTGACATTGCATTGAGTTGATTGTCTTTGCAGAAATCGCATTAGTAATGTGTGTATAAAGACATAATTAGTGGTTCTAAAATTAATGATAATTATGATTATTTTCAACAAAGTAATCAGAATTTTAGGGTCAACGATTTAATATGTAGGTATATAAAATACGTCACGTATTAAATATCTATATAACATTATTAGCCGAGGTACTTTTAAGATAATGTTTATAATGGACAACTTTTACTATATGAGCAACACTGGTTTGTCGAGCGACAACAACGGTTTTGTTATAGTATATGACAGCTGGGTTCTTTTTTGGCTTTCCTTCAACGGATGCCAGGGTTCCGTGGAACCCACTTTAGGAATTGCTAGATTGAAAACAGAATTCATGTTAGTGAACACACCTACAGGCGTAGCATGACGACAAGGGGTTTGTCTACGAAAGAATAGACAAAATGACAGTTTTAGTTCTATAGTAGTTTTGTCTACTTTTCCATAGACAAATCTCTTGTCTACGCTTGCTGGCAAAACTTGGGAGCGGCCTATATTCAGCAGTGGACTGCGATAGGTTGTTTTGATAGAACACACCTTTATGCATTTATGTTATTGCAAACTTACTTGAGACTCTGACACCATACTGATGGCCCCTTAGCACACTCTTTCGGCACTTGTCGCGCAAACGACAAATCTGTGAACAAAACACATCAAAAGTATACAACACAGAATAGTATATACCAGCTTATCAACATTTAATTACAAATAATAAAAATAAAACCAGCAAAACAAGTCACACGGGGTCAGCCAGTGTTTATCACTGGTAAGTTGTATACTGTGGGCTACTGAAATTGATAAGAGAACAAAGCACACAAGTAGAACATATTAGTCTTCTGTTATTGGGCTTTGTAGTATAGAAAGCATTGGTCATGTGATGCTGAATCAAGACATTCAAGATGTATTCTTAAACAGGTTTTCAGTCTTTATTGAAAATGAATGAGCGGATTAAGTACAACTGTCACATCTTGGCATAATAATTATTCTGTGGCCAATGCTACAATTTAATAGGTTACTTTAAATCACATTTTATGTAGTAAACCTATCTAACACGAACATATTTGTTTATGATAAGTAATGTTGTCCAACTAGGTACAGTCGACCGCACGTCGGTGGTAACACTTTGACATTAGCAGCATCTTTATTTTGTAAGCAGTAAGCGGGCGGTTTTCGAATTGAAGTGTTATTACTACTTCTACTGTCATGCAGTTGACTGTACTTCCTGACAAACTATGTATGGTCACGATACTTCCCGGTGATACATTTTGTTGACAAAATCCCTTGAACGAATCCCACTACATTACACGTAGCTAGCACTACCATCGAACATTGAGTGCAAGCAATTTAAGCCTTAGTGGTGGTTCACGGGAAAGATTTCCGATTGTACATAGGTTATAGAGCAGAAAGCAAAATATTTGCTGATTATGAAAAGTATGCAAAGTAATACTTGTACTATTAATGTATACTTTTCACAGATCAGATATTCCTTTTATTAGGAGCCCTATTAACATGTGTTTTATTTAGCAATCTACGAAGATCAATTGCATATTGTATGGTAAACAATATCTATAGTAATTAAGTCTAGTCAAAGTAAGTAATAAAAATATCAGATCATTAAAAACAAACTTAGAACATGGAAACATATTAATTTTAATACCTATTGTGGCTTGCCTAATCATACAAAATGTATTTCAACTCATTTACCTGTTGCTACTCAAAACGATTATTGCAATTTATATTACCCCTAGAACTGGGTTCATGATATCATAAATGCAAAAGTAACTCTGTCTATTTGTTACCATTTCACGACAAAACCTCTGACTTGATCATAATGACATTTGGCAAAGAGGTAGCCTAGGACCTGTAGAAAGAAGGGTAGAAGGACACAGACTACTTCTTATCTCAGAAAGATAAACAGTTCCTGAGGGATGCGCAATAATGTATTTCTGTAATAAGCCAATGTTTGTGAAGCAGCTGGCAGAAGCTAGTTGATAAATAATTAGGTATAACACAGCTATTGGGCTGTTTAAAACAGGAAATATGATCTCAAACACACAACTCCACAATAAAGTCACTGATATATGATTCATTGGCTACTACTGGGTTTGGATAACATTACAATATGGTACAACCTATAACAGGAGTTTTACAAATAATAACTATTCAATTATTTCATTGCATGTGGTATTTAAATTATTAGAAAGTATTTATTACTAAGTAAACAGAACATATGAAATGATCTTTGCATCTTATCATTACTATTAACATATTATGTTGACTGTCCGCGAATCAGACATAATAGTGAAACAATCAGTGTGTATATGTAATGCACTGGACAGTCAACATGTTCAATTTTTTATAGTAGTTTTTCGAGAATAATCAAAGGCACACGCCACAATACTTAATATTATTATAAACAACGTTATAAACAACAGAGAAGGTACCTACCTAAGAACTAGAACAAAAGACAACTAGATAAACATTTAATTGGTACGAATTCCTGCAATGAGCCAGCTAAAATTAATCAGCCTGCGTTCATAATACCGCGATGGAATCACTATGTAACGCGAAAATTATTAATACAACTGAAAACCCATAAGGCGACTCTGACCAAAACAATAGAGGGTATTTAAGATTACAGCGTTATTCTAGAACAATTTACCCAAGCTGTGCTAAACAATACAGAAATTACAAGGACAAAATTAATTACAAATACGATTTATTACGATCTAACATAAAAAATATGTGTTACTCACTTGTACAACAAAAGAGTGCTATAAGACAAACCACATAGGTGTTTGTCATTTTTAAGTCTTCGTTTTATCTCGTACTGTCCAGTTTCGTTCTCTCCGTACAAAATACTAAACAAATACTGTAAAATTTCACTTAGTTTGGAAGTTATTGCGTATCGATTGATAAACAATTGTCAAGTCACTCGGCCGACTGACGTCCGTAACCACAGATCCGTAACGCTGTCGAGCTATCGCTGTCAATGTCAAACTTAGTATAGTGATGGGATGGGCGATAGGCGTTGGGCGTTATCAAGAATATGTTGTTAAAACGGTAACCTCAATAATTGGACAACGTGTTATTGAAATAAATAACATAAATTGAATATAAACTAAACTATTAAAATGAAATTTTATAAATTTATTTATTTGACTTTTGATTTATTGATTTTAATTTAATTTACTGACTTGGCATTTTTTATTTTGCTTTTTATTACACCATAATGTCTTTTAATAATGATTTATATAGTATACCTAATAATATTTGAAATACATACAATGTTCATGTCGTGCTCACATTAATTAACTTGTTTTTTTTTTTTTGCATGCCAACTGGTAAAATACGGCTGAACTTTGTTTATTATATTTACCACCATGTTATGTACCATGTACCCATAATTGCAAAATAAAATATCTTTATTTTTATACATATATTTTTATATACTCATTGTATATACTTATCAGTATGAACAACTTTTACTATGGGACCAATCCTGAAATTGCGAAAAAAAAACAGTTGATTCCTACATTTTGTCGATTCATGAGAACAAAAAATCATTAAAATGCAGTCATTTCAACAATATAAATCAATAAGTATAGATCGTTATTTTCTGATATTATAATAAATTAAGTATACATTCGATTATCTTCAATTATTTAGATTTCAGATATTAGAAAAAGTACGTAATTCAATATTATTTATTTATTATGAAGTAAGAGTTATAAACCAAAACTAACGAACCAACAAGGGCGTTGTCAACTTTGCACACAATAATAATAATATATCAACATTAGCAACACTGTAGCTTTAGCATTCAGGATAAAAGTGTGAGTTCCATCTTTACCATCAATCAATGGACCTATACTCCATTTATAATAACATTATTATATCTCCATCGATATTTAGATGTAACGATGTAACAATACTTAGCTTCGTTATTTTACCATAAATATAATCAATGTAATACAAGATGTTGATCTGTAACCGTGCCATATTATAAAGGTAATGTGCTAATTCATCTAAAAATACTTAAAAATTCTACGATTACTTAAACCCAAATTCGCTTCACTTGGAAACATAGCGAGGGTTTGAGAATAAAGACTCTGAAAATAAGTCATCGGCGGCATTGTCAAAGGTCCACTCTTTATAAAATACAGTTTTGTTTGGTGGTATCGCACGCTTCGTTTTTGTGTCACACGCGACACAAGCTTGTTTACAAATAGGTTTTTTTTTTTTTGTTATTGTTTTTTTTATTGATTCGTGTTCAGTATCAGTGGTGTGTATTCGCGTCATATTTTAGAAGGTGACTATAACCTCCTAGGTGACTATAATATGGCACGAATACAGATCAACATGTTGTATATTCAGCGTTAGCATAATTATAAAGGAGATGTCCAGAAACGGTTTTTTAATCAACAAAAATTCTAACCCGGATAAGTTAAATATATTTGGATAGAGATCTTCAAAACTAGCACTATATAATAAACTGTATATTTTTAAAGCCCTCTAATATTGAGAAAAACTTCATTTTATTTTATTAAGAATTTACGCCTGAAATGAACACACCTTTTTGAATCTTCAAATGTATTAAAACGAACGCACCGAAAAAAGAAGTAAAATTGACAAATTCGGCAGTTGTCACTGTCTAATCTGACAGTTATGTGTCAAAAGTGACAGGAAAACTTGCAAACCTTGCAAATGACAGCAGATATTGACACTTGACAAGCCTTTGACAACTCAATCTGACAGATGATTCAATTTTAGAGTCGTTTTTTGTGTTGCCATCCATGCTAGTAAAATATATCTACTATCATTAATAACTTCTTTCTTTTCTCTTAAACGTTTTAAATTTATTTTTTCAGTTGTTTGCTGCTTTTATTTTGCAGTGTAATTGGTGCTGGTTAGAATGATCTCGGAATAAAAAACCAACGTCCATACAAAAAGCGGATATCTCCTTTGAAGCTAAAATGTAGTCATTTCAACAATATAAACCAATAACTATCGTTATTACGTCGTTATTTTTCTAATGTTATAATAAACGGAGTATAGGTACTTGCTTCAAGACAGGTACCTAGTTTTTCGTTGACACCAAACAGTATTATTATTATTTGTAAAAATATGTAATTACCTAACCAAGTATATTAAGAACTACTAAATATCATGTATATAGAATTATGTATTATACAAAATAAATCAGGAAATTTTAAAAAAAACGACAGCACAACTAAATATTAGGTTTTTCTGATTTAATAAAACGACTATTCGACATGTTATCCTATAGCCAAAGAGATAGCTAGGAAGTACATCACTAGATTAATATTTTGTAACAGCGCTATCTAGCACATTTTCATGTACTAAGTAACAAGACACATTTGCCGAAGTTGTTGCTACTCGACACTAGATAGCTCTATTACATAAACATTGCAATAAGTTTTACTATTGAATAACAGATGTCAATACTTACGCACTTTGTAAAATAATTATACCCAAAGAGAATATAATCACTACGTTCTAATTATACCCCACAAACCGATTTTGAGAACCAGCATAATACATTGTATTTGATTGTATGTGCTTCTCCAGACTACATTATATTTTTGTTTTCTATTCCCATTAAATCTAACCGCCACATCAAGTTTGAAAATTTATTTATTTATCACAACTTACATCTATCATTACAGGCTAGCCCAATGCGATAGTGAAGGCAAACACAAAATACAAAATTAGGAAACAAAAATACAAACATTTACTTACACCTAACAATCAAACCCTAACACTATACACAAAGTATAGACTATACAAAGTATCTATGAAAAATTTACATGTAACTTAAAATATATAACAGAACTTTTGCGAGTTCACTCAAATTACATGTAAATATGTCCAGTCGCTCATGCAGCTCATTCATCCGTCGGACAGCTCGGGTGAGAGGTGTCATGGACATCAAGTTGGTCCTAGCAACCGGCACGGCCAGCAGTGGCGGGCGTCGCCTTCTCCACACATAGCGGTCCGGCACACACAGACTTAAGCGATGCAACACTCCCGGGTTATGCTCCTTACCACGCATTAGTTTAACTAAATACGCGGTAAGTGCAAACTCCCTTCGCACTCGCAGCTGATTGTACCCGACCATACCCAACACAAATAGCGTAGGGTACATCAGCGGGTAAAATGGATACACCCCATACAGTTTTTTGTATATGTGCCGTGTGAACTTGTTCTGGACACGCTCCAACATTATCGAGTACTTAGCCTCATGCGGAGCCCATATGACAGCACTATGTTCCAGATGACTCCTGACTAGTGCGTCATACAGTACCCTGACTGCTGTAATGTTGGTGAAGTCACGCGTCTGTCTCAGTACGAAGCACAAATTTCTAAACGCCTTTTTGCATATCGCCTTGATATGCTGACGGAACGTCAGGTCAGGAGTGAGGCTGACTCCTAAATCCCGCACCTGTAATACCCGTTGGATCGGCTCTGTATCCACTTTGTACTCGTAGAGTAGGGGTGCACGCGCGCGGGTGAAACTCATCACTGAGCATTTGGACACGTTGAAGCACAGCTTATTCGTCTGACTCCACTGTACTATTCTCATAATGTCATCCTGTAAGCGTGCGCAATCCGAACCATCCTTCACCTCGAGCAGCAACTTAAGGTCATCTGCAAATAATAAACATGAGCCATGTCTAACGACTTCCGGTAAATCGTTTATCATTATGATGAATTGTAGAGGCCCCAAATTGCTGCCCTGACTTACGCCAGACCTGGTGTAGTATGGTTCCGATTCGCACCCATTATAATCAACATACTGCCGGCGGCCTCGCATATAGCTAACATCATCCAACACAGCATCATGCTGAGTGTCAACCTCTTTGCCGCAGTTACGACACGCAAAGTTATTTTCCTTATGATGTTACAACTATCACTATAAGATTTCTTAAAAAATAACATATAATAAGTAATTTTTAGGGTTCCTTACCAAAAGGGTGCCAAACGGGACCCTATTACTCGATACGCTGTCTGTCCGTTCGTCCGTCCATCTGTCTGTCACTGGGCTGTATCTTTTGAACGGTAATAGGAAGTTTCTCAGAATATGTGTTACTATCACGACAAATACTAAAACTAAAAATAGTCTAAATCCAAAGGGTTCCCCATACATGAAACCACGAAAAACATGCATTTTTTTCAACGTTTTTGTTCCTGCTCTATCTTTAAAAAGGTAGGTAACGGCAACGGTAGCGAGCGGTACGTCTTTGCCCGGTGGGTGGTCGCAAGCAATCAGCCGTGGCGTACATACAACCAGTATGTCACCTGATTTGCACCACCCAGGGATCACGTCTTGGGATTCGGAAAAGGGGACTCTCCTACAGACGTGGGTGACTCGATCCCCAAAAAAAATTCACAGATCAATGCATCAGCGCAGGAGTTATTTCGCACAAACCACAAGTATATAAAGATTTAAATTGTGGAAAGAAAAAATCGCTCACGAGCAGGATTCGAACTTAGCTTAGTGGCTAAAGCACTGGCGTACTGAGCCAGGAGTCGCAGGTTCGAATCCTGCTCGTGAGCGATTTTTTCTTTCCACAATTTAAATCTTTAGATTTCGCTTCGCATGCGTAAATGCGTTAAAAATAATAAAAATAATTATTCACAAGTATATACTTATACGTGTTATTGAAATAACTGAAAACCTCTTACCTCTTAATTACCTTTCTCTCTCTCTTTTCATTTTATTTAATTTTAATTTTATTAAAAGTGATTATTTTATTTATGAAAATTTTCAAATAATAATAATAATATGACAATTTATATCTTTGATTACAATTTATTTTTTTGCTATTTTCATCTACCATACCTATGATCCAATGTTGATTGAATTTTTTTTTTAAGGGGTCATTGTACTCATCAGTGTGAACATTTTTTACTAGTAAAAAAGTACGTAGTTAAAAGTTGTTCATACATAAGTACAATGACTCCATAAGAGGTTTTCAGTTATTTCAATAACACGTTGTATAGCAAGGATTACAAAATATATAAGTCAGTACCTGCAAGTAAAGATACAAATCTTTAGTCTTAATCTTTTATAACAAAATTTATTTTTTTACTTGATTTTTCCACTTTATAGTTGTACCTGTAATAAAAAAATAAACAGAAAATAAGTACAACATACGTGGGACACTCAGAAAGTTTTGCGAAACTAAAAAAAATTGTTCTATACGTACATATATTTTTATCAAATCTTTTCAAAGTACTTTCCACCAGCCTCTATACAAAGATTCATGCGCCTAAACCAGTTTTCAAAACACTTTTTCCAGTCCGCCGCAGACACCTCGTTTACAGCCTGCTCGAACGCAGCCAGCGCATCTTCCGGCGACGAAAATTGTATCCCTTTGAGCAGATTTTTTATTTTTGGGAATAAAAAGAAGTCACACGGTGCTAGATCAGGGCTGTAAGGAGGGTGACCCAGGAGTTTGACTGGCGTGCTGTCCAGGAAGTCCCTCGTTTTGAGTGCGGTGTGCGCAGGTGCATTGTCGTGGTGGAGCAGTAGCCCGCGGAGCCCTGTGTTTGGTCGCTTGTTGCTTATAACAGAGAAAACTTCTGGCAAACATTTGGTAGTATACCATTCGGCATTAATGCTTCTTTGATCCCGTAAGGGAATTGATACCAAGTGGCCAGTCAAATTAAAAAAGCTAGCGATCAAAATCTTACCCCCGCTTCTAGATCGCTTCACTTTGGTAGGCGTTGGCTCATTTTGAAACACCCAAACAGTCGACTGGCGCTTGGTTTCTGGGTCGTATTGATAAATCCAGGACTCATCACCTGTAACGATGTCGTAAACACGCCGAGACGAGCTTGCTTCAAATTTGTTAAGCATATCACGGCACCATTCCACCCGGGCCTGCTTCTGAGCATCGGTGAGGTTGTGCGGCACCCAGCGTGATACTATCCTCCTCACGCGAAGATGGCTGTGTAGAATCTCGTGAAGCCTTCCCGATCCAATCTTCAATATGTGTTGAATCTCCTGATATGTAATTCGCCTATTGTCTTGGATTAAATTTTTCACTGCTAGCACGTTTTCTTCGGTAACAGCCGTCAAAGGGCGACCGCTTCTTTCGTCATCCCCCAAAGTTGGTCGACCGCGCTTGAATTCGTTATACCAACGATACACGGTTGCCTTGGAAGGGCCTTCATCCATGAATGCCATTTGAAGTCTATCGTACGATTCATCCGGTTTCAGGCGACACTTGAAATCGTATAAAATCATAGCTCTAAAATGTTCCCGGCGCAGATCCATATTTCAGTGAGACACAATACTTTGAATTAACTCGCAAAAAATGTGGAGGGAAATTTTGAAATTGGAACTTACTTATTTTTACTTATAAATAATCATATTTTCGAAAAACATTATAACTGGCCAGTCTCCCATATATAAAAACTTTTTTTCGCAATACTTTCTGAGGGGCCTGGTACTTAGGTTACTCTACGAGCTCCCAGATAACAGAAGCAAGTAAATATATTAAGTAAACGTACAGAAAATCCAAGGCAAGGAACCTCGACCCAAGAAGACGTCGAACGGCCATAGAAAAGGACGAAACAAAATTGGTAATTCCATTCTCCAGGTTGGTTTTTCGAGACACAATTAGGACATTTTGTTGGAGTTCGGGTCGTGTAATAAAATTAAGGAGACGCCGGACGGTCGCGGTAAGTCGATGTCTTCGGTGGGCATAAAACAAATCCGACCCGAGCCCGCCCGTGAGGACTAGCGCATATAAACCTGTGGAGACTTCAATAGTTTTTTTTTTGCCAACAACAGTAGGTATAGATATGCTTTGGTTGACAATTTTGCAAAGTTATCGTTTGAAAAATATTTTCCTAGACAGTGTAATTATCATCCCCGCATGTAGCAAAGAAGAGAATACTGAGATGGATGTGAAGGGAGCCAGAAAGTGGCACCAGTGATGGAAAAGTTGGAATGAAATCGTTTGAGTTGGTATGGGCATGAGATGAGGAGTGATGAAACGCATGTGACTAAGAGAGTGATGAATATGAATGTGCTTGTGGAGAGGTAGAGGAAAACCAAAGAAAAGATGGATGGATTGCGTGAAGCAAAGCCTAAATGTCTTTGGCATGAATAATGATATTGACGAAAATGGAGTAAATTAGTAATCTTTAAAAAAAATATTAGTAGATACGGATCATCATCATCTTCCTGCCCTGTGGGGCAATTGTGTAATACATTCACTTTGACAATAGCTTTCATTTTTAAATTACAGCAATATTCATTGCGTGGTACGTAGTTGCCGATAACACGGATTGTCAAAACACACGGAGCAATTAACATTGAAATCCAGATGATTGCGATCGCGAGTGAGTTACGCAATTCGGCAGCTGGTCCCAGTAAACGGATGATTGAAGAAAAAGAAGAAAACGAATTGTACCGACCCCAAGTAATTTGAGGGCAAGAGGTATTCCAGGAACAGCAACTGCTCAAATAGCACCTGAGCGAATGGCAACTGGAGTATTCCACGACTTTAACTTTCAATATTTTTGGCACAAAATATTGAAATATTGATTTTTTTGCTCTTTGTGGAACAATATACATATTAAATTTTATTCCACGAATAGCAACTACATTAAAGTAGCGTCTAGTGACGTAGTGTATATAGTTCTTCAGATTATTATTAATTATTTTATGGTATCGACAATAAAACTGGCCAATTGCGTGTCTGACCACGCACAGGAAGATTCCGTAGTCACCATATGTACCAGGGTGTCATAAACGTCTAACTAATGCGGGAAGATGAACAGTTCCCGAGGGATGCGCGATAAACGAAAAAGAAATTATTTGATGACAACCACTCGGCATAATACGTACCAGGGTCTCATAAACGTACATATGTATAGGCTACTTTTTATCTCGGGAAGATAAGCAATTCCCGACGTTAACAAACGACAAAGAAATTAGTTCACGACAACCACTCGGCATAATATGAACCAGGGTCTCATAAACATACACTAATATTATAAATGTGAAAGTATGTGAGTTTGAAACTTTTTCACGCTGGAACAGCATAACGGGATGCGCGATAAACGACCTCTACGCGGGTGAAGCCACGGGCACCCCTTGTATTAAATATAAACATACTGGTGATTTATCGATATATTTCATTTAATAACGACCTGAAGAACGAAATACACCACTTAACTAGAATATACTTCAACGTAGTAGCTATTCGTAGAATAAAATTCAATATATTTTCTGTTCCACAAAGAGTAACTGATAAAAATATTGAAAGTTGCCCTTCGTGGAATACTCCAGTAGCGGTTCGCTCAGGTGCTATTCAAGGAGTTGCCGTTCCTGGAATGCCTCAGGGTAGGAAGATGATGAAACAATAAAAATAAATTGTGCACATTGACATATTTGTATTCTCGGAAGGAGTATGTACTTATATTTATACAATTAATGTATCATTTTCATTACATATAGGTGTATCTTATATCGTAACTGGCTTCATTGGCTAAAGCTAATGACAATATAAGGCGTTGAGCACACAGCGGGTGGTCTAAAGTTCCGAGATAAGCGTTCATCATCTACGCTACTAGTTTATATCTCTACGTATGTAAATAAGTAGAACCGCGACGGTCAAAGAAAACGGAACTCGGAACGCTCAACTCAAAAGTGCAAAACACACATAGGACGGGTGCGGGTCAGGCGCGCGTCGTGTCGGGAGTTCGACGCCAGAGGGTCTATTAACCTGTTTTTATATGGACGACAACACACGAAACCTGTCATACTTCCAACCCGACAAGCGCACGACCCGCACCCGTCCGATATGTGTTTTGCGCTTTGCTGCTAGCTGTGTGTTAGACAGAACGCTTGAAAACGTCGACACACTTCCCAAATTTATTTCGTTGCAACAGCCTCTCCATAGTTTTGAGCACGTGCGCGATGTTCACATATTCTGAATAACACTTGAATAGCGCGTCCTAACGCACTAGCCACTACCACGTGACGTGACTACCCTCACATACGATACTTTGTTTGTGTATCAAATCGGACAACAAGGTGACTTTGTAAATGGCGGGGACGTGGTTATGTGCTGTTTTAGGGGTTCCATTTTGTTCTTTTATGTTAAGATGGCGGATTTTCCTTAGTGCCTTACCTTTACAAGATGTAGCT
Organism: Asteroscopus sphinx; assembly: GCA_949699075.1. Classification (NCBI taxonomy): domain Eukaryota; kingdom Metazoa; phylum Arthropoda; class Insecta; order Lepidoptera; family Noctuidae; genus Asteroscopus; species Asteroscopus sphinx. The sequence continues at coordinate 8,794,022 of OX453008.1, forward strand.
TGAATGTCGGTAAAACTATTTTCCTTAAAATAATTTTATTAGGAATTAATATGTATCTTTTGACGTAGCTTTTATGGGGGCACATACTACCCCCATCTATTTTTCACGTCTTTCTGGTCCATCCAAAGGTTGTCTGGATGATATCGCTATTAGCGATAAGACCGCCAATGTACTTTTATTTTACATGTTAGTCCTAAGTTTAATAATGTTATTGATGTACACTAAAGAATATTCTATCTATCTATCAATCTTTTATGAAATTAATGATGAATTTTCTCATAATAATATGCCTCTGCGTCAACGCGGAGATTGTAAGCTAAGATCGTAGCAATTCATCGTAACATTTGCTCTTTTTTTTCCCGCAGAGAATCACCAGGAATCTGCAATATGAGGGTTGCAGACATGGATAAAAAAGGCGGACGGAATCTCGCTAAACAGAAAGTGAAGCACCCATAGTAAGACGGCTCATAAAGACGGCTTAAAAGTAGGTACGGGCTGGCACGCATACATGCACACCCATAGCATAGAATAGGTAATAATACCTTTCTTATGCTCGCAAAAAATTTCGTGTGACGGTAGTCATTGTCGTAGTGTCACAAATAAAATAACAATATGTATCTGGTGTGTTAAATTGCTGTCGAAATTATAGTGAGTTGAGGAAAAAATCAAATGCTTCAATCTTTTCTTAGCGAGATTCCGTCCGCCTTTTTCATTCGTCCGAGGTTGCCGATGGGAGATTTGAAGATTTGGTATTTAATAAATGAGCGTCTTCAACAAACGGACCAAATACATTTACAATCATATAACTCCACACTCAGATCGCAGCCTCAGCCTTCCACATCCAGCATTCGTTTAGTCCGGAGCGTCCAAAGCACCTGTAGTCTACAAAATATAGTGTCGAGAGCTAACACCGAGTGGAGTCGCGAAGTTGGCCGCAGTTAGGAAAGATTTGTCGCAGCTCGCCATCTAATGCTACTTGCTCTTGTAAGTAAAAATTATGATTATCACCCGGCGCGAGCTGAGCCCTTGATCCCTAACTAACGGCCGGAGACGCGAGACTTTCCTTTTCTTCTAAACTATAACTCTTTTTTATTGGCTCCGTGGCGGTTGCAGCGCCGCCGGCCACTGGATTATGGACTGACCTAACTGATCGGCGAACTAACGACTCTTGAACGTACGTTATTTACAAATCGGGAGCCAAGATGCTTGTTTGTGAGGTAGTGGGGTAAGGAGACAGTGACCGATGTAGGTAAACCACCAGTAGAAGTGTTTTTTTTAAGTACATAAAAGTACAGCATACTATACAGTACTGTACAGTATACTCTATTTATTATATCATTAGAAAAATTGGGTTATTTTTCTATCGTTATTTCGTTATAAGCGTACCTACTTATACTTACTTAACTTTGTTATTTTACGATAAATGTAATGCAATGTATAATAGCTACTCTATTTACCGATTTATAAATTCAAACACATTTCATTTCAACAATATAAAACAAATAACTAATCGTTTTATTGCCGTTATTTTTCTGATGTTGTAATAAATGGAGTATAGTAAAGCTTTTATTGGTTGTATAAAACAGTTACTCGCTAATTATATCTTAAATAACAGCTGTTGATTAACTAGGTATACACGAAAAAAATTCTCACTTGTCTTTTTTAGTAAACAATCTTGGCATGTCTTTTTAATAAAATTTGTCATTAATAATTATTAAAAGACATCATGTTAACGATTTTACATACCATATGACATTTTTAACCTAATTAAGTGTGCAGAACTAGTAATTACATTTTATCAGTAGTTATTTAAATAAAGAGACTACTAAATACCTAAGACAAGTATAAAAAAAACAATTTTATATTTAAATTCGCGATTGAAATCATAGATTCTATTTCAACCTAAATGCATCTCAGTTCAATAAATGGAATCCTATACGTAAATAAAAAGAGCCAGGCCCAACTTGGGGTAGTACATAGGCAGCTCGAACATCATAAAACACAAGTCAGTCCTCAAGTGCAATACAATACATAAATGAGAGTGGGCCGGAGACGGCGAGCCTGCGACGGTCGATTAAGGAAGCGACTGCACCGTTGCCTTGGCGACGCCGCCATCTTGAACCCACCCCGCTCCCCCCACACACCCCCGCGGGCCCCCGTATACCCACCACAACCCCCACTGTAAACAACTCGCTGTATCGTTGCACTGAAATACTCGATATATTTAAAAGGCTCTCAAGTCGTCCCCCTGAATCACTGGCGTGAGATAAAATTGTCAATTTATTTAGGATCAAAAAATATGATTGCAGTGCACGTTGGTAACTATTGACTAAATGGTCATATAAAAAAGAAAATGCATTTCAAAAGCCTTTTAGTTTTATCGAGTTCTGAGAAACGTCTAGCTTTCCTTTTGCGAATAACTAAATAGAATACGTTTCGTGAGTCAAGAAAATCATATATGCTTCAGGTTTTTTCTTTCATTATTATGAAAAAATAACCTAATACAAATAAACCTAAACTAATTAATAAAATAAAATAAATAAATAAATATTTATAGGACATTTTTACACAGCAACATCTAGTCCCAAACTAAGCAGAGCTTGTACTATGGGCACTAGACAATTTATATAATACTTATGTACTTTTTTTTGTAAATACATACTTATAATACATAAGAAACACCTAGACCAACACAAACACTTATGTTCATTACACAAATATTTGTGTCATGTGGGAATCGAACCCACGACCTCGTGATCAGCAGTCCGACACTCGAACCACTAGACCACAGACGTAGACGTCGTCAAATCAATCAATCAAGCAATTAGTACTATTGTTCTCATTATTTAGTTTTAAACAATGATTTAGATTGACCACAAACGTCAGCATAACCTAGATTCTATGTTGAGTCACTTATGTTCATGTAGAAAACATGTAATATGTAAAACTTAGACCTGTCGGTCTGTGTGGATCGGAATCACAATACTGGGCCATGAAGAAGACGGATGAAAGAAGATTTAATGTAGCAGAGATGAGAATGTTGAGATGAATATGTGGAGTGACAAGAATGGATAAAGTAAGAAATGAATATATCAAAGGGAGTTTGAAAGTGACGCCAGTAATAAAAAAGTTAAAAGAAAATCGTTTGGATTGGAATGGGCAAGTGATGAGGAGGGATGAAACGCATGTTACGAGAGTGATGAATATGAATTTTCATGGACGGAGAGGGAGAGGGAGACCAAGGAAAAGGTGGATGGATTGCGTGAAGAACGATATGGATGAAAAGGGAGTACATGATGAGATGACGGCTGATATTCACAAATGGAAGAAGAAGATGTATTGCGCCGACCGCAAGTAATTTGGGACCAGGGCAGGAAGATGGTGATGTTCATTTAGTAAAGCTTTATAAATAGCAAGCTGACTGGCAATGCTAGAAAGTAGAACTAAGTTGTTGTTATGTATAAAAATCGAGAGCCTTTTTTCTTGCACTCAGCTTGCTTTCAAGCACATATTATAAGCTTTAAGTCTTAACCATAACTGCACTAACAATTTGCTGACGATATTAGGCACTATATTTAAAGTAGCGCCAGTGACAGAAGTTAAGTAGCAATAGACTGTCATGGTATGGACATGTGATGAGGAGGAATGAGGAGCATGTTACGAGGGAAGTTTTAAGTATGAATGTTGATGGCTATAAGAAAAGAGGGAGACCGAAGAAAATATGGATGGATTGTGTGAAAGATGATATGAATAGAAAGAAAGTGTGTGAAAGTGTTTTATTGTAACTTCCGTGTTTTATTGTAATTATTTTGAGTGTGATATTCGTATGCATGTCGTGTTCGCACCTAGAAGGCCGTTCGACTACCATGATTTTCCGCACATGTTATTTATTAATTATAATGTCGTAACGTCCAGTTTGCGAACCTAATAAAAAAAAAAAAAAAAAAAAAAAAAAAAAGTGAACACGGAGATGACGGCTGATAGAGATGTATGTATGTATGTATGGAAGAAAAAAAACATGCTGCGCCGACCTCAAATAAATTGGGATAAGGGCAGGAGGATGATGATTAGGCACTATATTTAAAATGTCGCGACCGAGAACGATGGAAAACTTATGAAGAAGCTTATGTCTAAGAGAGGATAGTTATAGACTGGCAAAGGGAAGGGCTTACCATGGCGTCTAGCGTGAACACATAATTGTTTAATACCTACCTGCAACCCACAGATAATACCAGGCCCCTCAGAAAGTATTGCGAAAAAAAGTTTTATATATGGGAGACTGGCCAGTTATAATGTTTTTCGAAAATATGATTATTTATAAGTAAAAATAAGTAAGTTCCAATTTCAAAATTTCCCTCCACATTTTTTGCGAGTTAATTCAAAGTATTGTGTCTCACTGAAATATGGATCTGCGCCGGGAACATTTTAGAGCTATGATTTTATACGATTTCAAGTGTCGCCTGAAACCGGATGAATCGTACGATAGACTTCAAATGGCATTCATGGATGAAGGCCCTTCCAAGGCAACCGTGTATCGTTGGTATAACGAATTCAAGCGCGGTCGACCAACTTTGGGGGATGACGAAAGAAGCGGTCGCCCTTTGACGGCTGTTACCGAAGAAAACGTGCTAGCAGTGAAAAATTTAATCCAAGACAATAGGCGAATTACATATCAGGAGATTCAACACATATTGAAGATTGGATCGGGAAGCGTTCACGAGATTCTACACAGCCATCTTCGCGTGAGGAGGATAGTATCACGCTGGGTGCCGCACAACCTCACCGATGCTCAGAAGCAGGCCCGGGTGGAATGGTGCCGTGATATGCTTAACAAATTTGAAGCAGGCTCGTCTCGGCGTGTTTACGACATCGTTACAGGTGATGAGTCCTGGATTTATCAATACGACCCAGAAACCAAGCGCCAGTCGACTGTTTGGGTGTTTCAAAATGAGCCAACGCCTACCAAAGTGAAGCGATCTAGAAGCGGGGGTAAGATTTTGATCGCTAGCTTTTTTAATTTGACTGGCCACTTGGTATCAATTCCCTTACGGGATCAAAGAAGCATTAATGCCGAATGGTATACTACCAAATGTTTGCCAGAAGTTTTCTCTGTTATAAGCAACAAGCGACCAAACACAGGGCTCCGCGGGCTACTGCTCCACCACGACAATGCACCTGCGCACACCGCACTCAAAACGAGGGACTTCCTGGACAGCACGCCAGTCAAACTCCTGGGTCACCCTCCTTACAGCCCTGATCTAGCACCGTGTGACTTCTTTTTATTCCCAAAAATAAAAAATCAGCTCAAAGGGATACAATTTTCGTCGCCGGAAGATGCGCTGGCTGCGTTCGAGCAGGCTGTAAACGAGGTGTCTGCGGCGGACTGGAAAAAGTGTTTTGAAAACTGGTTTAGGCGCATGAATCTTTGTATAGAGGCTGGTGGAAAGTACTTTGAAAAGATTTGATAAAAATATATGTACGTATAGAACAATTTTTTTTAGTTTCGCAAAACTTTCTGAGTGTCCCACGTATAATACTATAGTACTGCAAGCATTCCATTAGGTACAGTGTCGACAGCATGACAGTGGTAACACTTCAATTCGAAAACCGCCCTTACTGCTTACGAAATAAAGATACTGCTAATGTCAACGTGTTACCACCGACGTGCGGTCGACCGTACACAAACTAAACTTATAATTTTTCGTAATATCGGAACGTGCCGAATAAAAATACGAAGTGTAACACGTAAACTAATTTGACAGCACTTAAATTGTTGCCATCCCATTCTTGTATCTGTTAAAAGAGAGCTATAGTTTAAAATAAGTTTAGTTTGAGAACAAGAGAATCAACACCAGTATAGTTGCCGGCACGAGTCGTGAGCACAGATTCCACTGCTTAAGTGGTCGAATTTCTGTTCACAGTACAACAGACCAGAAACGGGCACTTGCATTGGCTTAATAATATGATAATGCATAATTGAATATACGTAGAAAACGGAATACTAGAATACGGTGACGACAGAGACTACCAAGCAGGTACAATTTGTGCTCACGTCTCGTGCCGGGAACTATATCTAAGTTATGTTTAAGTTAGTAAATATGCCTATGCCGACTGCTGAGCGTGGGGTCCTGGGTTCGATTCCCGGGTCGGGCAAAGTGATATTAGGTTTTTTCATTAGGAAATTCTCAGTAACAGTCCGGAGTATGGATTTGTGCCCGGTTAATGGCAATAGGCTCGCCCCCTATTACATGGGACTATAACATAACTGGCGAAATGTGGGTGTATACTATACACCTCTGCCTACCCCTCCGGGGAAATACAGGCGTGATGTTATGTTGTTGTTAGTAAATATGTCCCACCATGCCCTCAGTAGTTCTTCCTCCTATTCGCTAGAAAAAAAGTATCCGTTAATGTGATAATAAGTTATGGTACCAATCAATAACTTTGTTGATGGTGGTTATTTATTTACGTTATGTTCAAACAACACGAAAAATATACCTACCATTATCGGGGCGCACGCTGCAAAATTAATGAAAAAAAAATACACCATGGAAATTGAAAGGCGCGTACTATTTTCATGTTCATTTGTGTTAGGAAATTATAGAAAAAACCGGCCAAGTGCGAGTCGGTCTCACGCAGTAAGGGTTCCGTACCACCCACCAACCTGATACCCCATAGAAACTGATTTTATTTACGAGAGTTCATCAAAAGACATCAACGCACCGTGCGCGAAATATGATTTTTTGCCAGGAAAACCAATTTAAATAATACACGCGATTTAATCCGGTTAAACTTTGTTTTTTTATTATAATGAATTTTTGCATCACTTTCTTACGCAGATACCGTCACATATGTCTATGTTTGCCCTATTTTTTGCCAAACTAAATACCTAGTATGCACTATAATCAAATCAAGTTTGACGCTGGTAAGTATTACCGTTTAGAAGATAGAGCTCGAACAAAAACGTTGAAAAATGTTCATGTTTTTCGAGGTTTCTTGTATTTCCTTTCATTTTGGTTTTAGACTTTTTTTTTGTATTTATCGTGATAGGCGTCATAGTAACAAATATTCTGCGAAAATTTCCACCGGCTACTTATTACCGTTCAAAGATACAGCCCTGTGACAGACAGACGGACGGACAGCGTTGCGTGCGTTGATGTCTTTTGATAAAATCTCGTAAGTTAAATTAGTTTCTATGGGGTATCAGGTCAATGGGTGGTACGTAACCGAAATCCAATTGGGTGAATCCAACTCGCACTTGACCGTTTTTTTGTTATTGTCAGCGAGATTCATGATAAGGTCCTCGAAGGCTTTCTTCGTGAAGAAAATGATGTGACTGTGTACTTTAATTTAAAATAATATATTCATAGCTACACTGTTAACTGAGTTGCTCTACGGCCTATCCAATCATCATCATCATCATTGCAGCCGAAAAACGTCCACTGCTGGACATAGGCCTCCCCCAAAAGGGTGGAATATGCCATAATCGCCACGCTTGGCAGGCGGGTTGGCGAAGCCTATCTAATAGTAAAAAAATATTATTGTTACATGATTTACATATCTGAATAGGTACTTCAAATAAAGATGAATAAACAGTTATTTTTCCACAATGAATATTGAAGCAGTGATTTCGAATGGTGACCGTCCAATTACACGTGAACGGTCGCGAAGACAAATGGCGAACATTACTCAAGATTAGACGTCGCCCGACTGTAGTCCACCTAATGTCGCCGAGTGCACTAAATCATAGCACACGACTCGCTCAAAATCATATGAAATATAAACGACCATATTCTTTTTAAAATAACATGTGATCCAATCGCGAAAAAAATCAGCTATTGCCGACATTTGTGTTCACATTTAAATCGACAAAATGTAGGAAACATCAAATTTTTTCTCGAGATTTTAGGACTGGTTCCATACTAAAAGTTGTTCAATTTGACGAGTACAATCAATCAATCATCTCAGCCTATCGCAGTCCACTGCTGGACATAGGCCTCTCCCAAGTTGCGCCACAACGCTCGGTCCTCTGCCTTCCGCATCCAGTCCCCCCCAGCCACGTTCTTTAGGTCGTCGGTCCACCTGGCAGGGGGGCACCCTACGCTGCGTTTGCCAATTCGCGGTCTCCACTCAAGGACTCGTCTGCTCCAACGGCCATCGGTCCTTAGACAGACATGGCCAGCCCACTGCCACTTCAGCTTACTGATTCTACAAGCTATGTCGGTCACTCCGGTTCTTCTCCGGATAATCTCGTTACGGATTTTATCCTTCAAAGAAACTCCAAGCATAGCTCGCTCCATAGCTCGCTGAGCGACATTGACTTTGACGAGTACAATCATCCCTTAAATAATAGCTACTGAATTCTGTTGGATCTTGAGGATGTATAGATAAACTGAGTGATTATAGAACTTGGATATAATTATTAGTAAAATAAACATAAAAAAAAAAAAAAAAAAGAATTATTTTTTATTAAGTAAACTGAAAATTATAAAATAAAAAAGTCACATATCAGAAAAGAAAACACAATTTTAAAATAAACTCATTAAAGAGGTTGTATTATGCTCCAACAAATTCAAAATCATCCTGTAGTTGCCCTCAACTTTATACCTGATAGGATATATTATTTATTTCTGGATTATTTTAAAAAAACTGCTGAATGTATGAGTGTTTTGTATTTGAAGATTTGTCTCTGTACACTTACTCGCTATAGGTACAGAAGAAATGCTAGGATTAAGCAACGGTAAAAAAATAATTAATGAGACAATAGTGGGAATCTAGTCCTTCGGATTTTTTCGTTATTTAAATTATAGGTACAAGCAAAAATTCAACAATTACACTGAACTTTACTGATTCAATATTTACTTTTAAACTTTCGGTTTTCAATATAACTTACAATAATTATTATAATGTAGGTATTAGGTGGCTAAGGGTACTGGATGCGGAAGGCAGAGGACCGAGTGTTGTGGCGCAACTTGGGAAAGGCCTATGTCCAGCAGTGGACTGCGATAGGCTGAGTTGATGAGGTATTATGAAACGAGAATTAACGCGCACAGATTTTAAGTGTATGACGTTTTGAGTACTGATTGCCGAATTGCGTAACTCACTTGCGATCGCAATCATCTGGATTTCAATGTTCATTGCGCCATGTTTTGACAATCCTTGTTATCGGCAACTACGTACCACGCAATGAATGTTGCTTTAATTTTAAAATGAAAGCTAATGCTCTTACTTCTTCTCTTGCCCCTTTGCCGCAGCTACGACATGCAAAGTTGGTCTTGGTATGATATTACAAATACGTAGGTATCTGTCTGTACTGTAATTCCTAAAATGTACCATGTAATGAAGTTATTTTTTATGTGTACCTACCGCATGTCGTCTTGTTGTGGCAATAAATCATTTTTCTTTCTTTCTTCGTTCTTAATGTCAAAGTGAATGCATTACACAATTGCCCCACTGGTTCCCATCCCAGGTTCACGAGCAGACCACGACCAGTGGAACCGACGAAACGTCGGGCTTAAACTAGGTATATGCGCATTAATTCCTGTTTGGTATTATATTATTAAGTTCGTAGATTCAAGTATTATGTATGTAATACATAACATTATGAAGACAGTATTTTCCGTTACACATAGGTTCTAATACCCATTAAGTTCATATTATTAAAGTAGAAGGCAATCTGTACAACGTTTTAATGTATTATGTAGAATTATAAAGGCGTAGAGCCCCGCTTACTTCTTATGATTTATTCATGAGGGAAGAACAACGTTAAATTTGAGCATGCCTACTTGTTCGGGCGCATTTTAGTAGAAAATGTCAAGCGGTTTATTAAGTAATTTGTTTTTCATAAAGATTTATTGGTAAATATTGTGAATATACTCGCGTAATTACTTTATTAATATCGACAATTAATTCTGTACTTTCTATAAATGCAATGCGGTAAAAAAAAATAGAAAACGTGTTTTCCGGTATCTTACATTGCTTTTATCATAATATAAATTATTGTTATACCATATCATTTTCAATTTATGTTGTAAGGAATTCAATTGCTTTGATTTGTGTTAACCCGTGTTAAGTAACCTTGAGCCTTGAGCGATAAGACCGCTCATTGTATATCTTCTATATGTCATGTAGGTATGTTGTTTTTTTGTGTACGATAAAAAGTAATTGTGTTGTATTGTATGTATTACCTTATGTAATAAATAAGAATATTATATTGACGGTTTGATGAATTGACGCATGCATGACATTGACATTTGTTTATATGAATTTTTTGTCAAAATTGCCATTCTGTGCCGCGTTCAGTTATGAGAAGTCAAGGGTTATGTATGAGTTATTCTTACGCCCGACGTCGTAGTTTTTATTTTTATTTATTTATTTAAACGCTTCAGATATATATGGCGTGCCCTTGCCAGTCTGCTCCGACTTTCGGTACCTCGGTTCACTTGTGCAAAGCGATGGCGAAATTGACCGGACAGTCAAGCACCGAATTAACACAGGATGGTTGAAATGGCGGCAGGTCACGGGAACTACATGTGACTCCTGAATTCCTCTTAAACTGAAGGGGAAAATCTATAAGACCATGATAAGACCTGCTGTCCTGTATGGATCGGAATGTTGGGCTACGAAAGGAATTAATGAAAGGCAAGTGCATGCAGCTGAGATGAGAATGTTAAGAGGAATGTGTGGTGTAACGAGAATGGATAGGATAAGGAATGAATATGTAAGAGGGAGTCTGAAAGTAGCGCCAGTGACAGAGAAGTTAAGTAGCAACAGACTATCATGGTATGGACATGTGATGAGGAGGAATGAGGAGCATGTTACGAGGAAAGTTTTAAGTATGAATGTTGATGGCTATAAGAAAAGAGGGAGACCGAAGAAAATATGGATGGATTGTGTGAAAGATGATATGAATAGAAAGAAAGTAAACACAGAGATGACGGCTGATAGAGATGTATGGAAGAAAAAAACATGCTGCGCCGACCCCAAATAAATTGGGATAAGGGCAGGAGGATGATATTGAATACATATATCTGGCGCGATATATCAACAGTCAACAGTAAAAAGTTGTTTCTAAAATAGTAGGTAACACTGTTTCTAAATGATATGTTGGAAAGTGTAATCTCGTAGCAGTTGAGTCCGTTGTAAATGTACCCATTTTGTCAGTGCTTACAAAATTCTAAAGCTGCTAGCGAGTGCAATATACAACGACAGAAGTTTGTGCGCCTGTGTGTGTGTCGGCTCCCACAGCTCTCAGCGAGCGAGCCATTTTATACACATAATATTTATACAAAAAGAAAACTTGTTTGAAGTCGTGAACAAAGCCAATCCGCCGCGGTTATTCGTGATATTTTCAGGCAAAGTCGTACCTTATTCGCAAACATCGAATCCCGTATACAATACAGTGCGAAACGAAATTCGAAGGATAGATAATTTCGGAGAGAAAGAAATAAGGCGAAAGGGAAAAAAATATAAATTGAATAGTCGAATACACGTATCCCGGCATTACCATAAAGGCAACAGGGATCAAGCGGGATTCCTCTACGAACTTTTTTATTTTCCTTCCACCTCTAAATCTCCCAGGCAAAGCTTCGCGAATCTGCAAATGTTGATTTGATGATGTGGTGTCTGCGCGGCATGCGTGCGACAGGAGTCGCTCAGAGTCGCGTCGCGTCGCGCCGCGTCGCCCACGCGGCCCGCACTGCTTATTGCTGACCTGAAATTTTATCGCTCACGACAAGATGTCGCGACGACAGCGTCCCGTCTTACGAGCTGGCTTTTGATTACTTGCACTTTTATTGCCTGAGCTCGTCTAAGATTTGTAGCTCCGACGTAACTCGATGAAATCTGCTTTAGTGTTTGTTTATTCAACGCGACGAAGGAATAAAGATAACTGTAGATCCCGGCGCGGCGCGTGTATCTAAAACAATTGAGTAGGAGGGCAGGGTTGTAGCAGCGAGTAGATAGCTAACGAGCAGGAGCAAAAGGTTGCGGGCGCGCGCCGCTGGAGGGCGGATTACGGTGCTCATCCATTGCGGTCATTAAGACACATTACCCCGCCCCGCACCGCCCGCGCCCGCCACCGCCCGCTCAGACCCGCTTTTTAATTCAACTTTCCTCCTTCACCAATTTGCATGATTACTTTCGTTTTTATTGTGCTTCTCCAGGGCTCTATTCTTTTAAAGTATTGGTTATTTGGATAAGCCGAGCACACTAAATAAACATGTATTTCGAATTAAATGACACACATACTGTAAAAACGTATCATTGGGAAATGTGAATCACTTAAAGGAGAACCATTCTCGCAACATCTATGTATTCTTTCTTATTTACTCCAAGTTATCGGGTACCTACATTTTATTTTAGCTGGATTGTTATTGCCTAAAAAAGCAGTGATAGCCTAGCCGCTAGGCCCTAGCGGGTCAACGCTTGCCTCCCATGCGTTAGAGCCCGGCCCACACCACTGACTTTTAGAATTCATGTGCTGATTAGAATTTGATTATCACTTGCTTTAACGGTAAAGGAAAACATCGTGAGGAAACCTGCACACCTGACAGTGCTCGATACAGTTCTCGATGGTGTGTGTAGTCCGCCAACCCGCATTAGGCCAGCGTGGTGGACTAAGGCCTTATCCTTATCATTCTGAGAAGAGGCCCGTGCCCAGCAGTGGGACAATAAAGGTCTGATTATGTTATGTTATTGTCTTAACCTCGTAAAGCCCAACCTAAATTTAGGTCGATATAAATGACGACGCAATGTACTAAAAATAGGTGCAATTAGTTGCGGCTCAGACTTGAATTTGCAAAAACATACCTAAATCGGCCCAACATCCTAGAACAGGGACATCAAATGCAAATTAAGCCAAACTGAGATGTCTCTTTTTTTAGGTCTTTGGGTGCATTAGAAGAGCCTCCACGAGTGACAATATTTAATTGATTGTCCGGCGCACCCTGGGCAGGCAGCCCCGCTACCAACCTGCTGACTGGCTAATCTTTTCCCCACGGCATGAGCTATTATCATTATGTATCTCATGTCAACACGATAGAAGAAGTCGAATAGTCTTTGGGCCGATATTTGATGATTTAACAAGCTTGCTTGGGCCTAAATGACTACTGACCAATGTACTTAAAGTAGGTGGTTAGCCCTTACAAGGTTAAATTATTTCCTTTATACATACATAAAATCACTTTAATAAGTAACAATAAAGACACAATCGCAATATCAATATCATAAATCACCAATCAAACGACGTAAAGCAACGTAACAACAGCAATACATTAAAGCGACGAGAAACAACTATCCGAGACACAATTTTGAAACAATTACCTCCAGCTCAATATCGTAAGATTAAGAAAGTCCACGGTCGGAATTAGGATTTGGGAGTGAATGAGGGCAAACCGTCTTAACAGCCCGACTCCACAAATTGCGGACCTTAACGAGGGCATAAAACTCGAGTCGCACTCCCGGAGACGCCACAGATTGCGCTCAGACTAAGTTCAGGATTAATGGTGTAGAAAACAGATTATCATTGGCTGGATTTCCATTAGTTTGGCCCCTGCCACCGGCGCGTGAAACCTACGGAGATAGCAGCCACTCGGTGTTATTATTTTCCACATAACGGAGCAGCGCGTCTCCCAATTTAATTCTATTAGGTTCTGTCGCGTTTGAACGACAGCACAATAAAGTCGTTTGAGTGGCGACGCGCCGCTCCTCTCTCGCCGCTCCACCGCTCCGCCGTCGCTCCGTGCCCTCCGCTGATATACGCTCATTTGATTTCCACCACTGTTTTGTTTATAAATTTTATATTGAACACGGTTTATGGATGTTTGTTTAGTACCGACAATGTATGTGAGTGATTCACATTGTTTTTAGATGCTACTCTAGTATAGTGAATGGACTTCTAACTTAAAGGAGATTGAATGATCTAGTATTACGGTCTTTGCATTTGATGGTTGATCATGGGGCACTCATAATTTTAATACCAAAAAAATATAGGTAGGTCAGTTTCGAAGAAAAATATTCAGTTTTTTTTTTTACTTCGATACTTACCTATTAGGTACCCAGTATGTTTTTAAAAGCTATATTGCTTGCTTCGTTGTCTATCCGACTGCCTACTACAAGTCTTGGAAATCTATTTTAAGCCAGTTTCTATTAACCGAACAGGCTGATATTTGTAGAAACGTGTACTTTTGATTACAATACAATTATCATCGTCCTCCTGCCCGAATCCCAATTTATTTGTGGTCGGCACGGCATGTCTCTTTCTTTCATACACATCTCTATCAGCCGTCATCTCAGTGTTCACTTTCTTTTTACCCATATAATCTTTTACACAATCCATCCATCTTTTCTTTGGTCTTCCTCTTTTCTTATTGCCATCCATATTCATACTCAAAACTTTTCTCGTAACCTTTACAATACAATAATATAAACTACTAGACTATGCTCGATGAAATTCTGTTTATTACAAAGATTTTACCGCGCATCCCTCGGGAACTGTTTATCTTCCCTTCCTTATCCTATGTGCTAATCCAGGTTATGATCTATCTGTGTGCCAAATTGCATCTAAATCCGTTTAGCCCTTACTGTTACAACTTCCGGCTCCCGCCACCAACACTTCCTACAAATAGGTTACATTTTAAATGTCTACAATACTTTGTGATTAGAAGTAATATTGATTAAGGTTATTTATTCATCCATAGTTATTAATTATTGAGTTAAATATCAACATTCAATAAGTAGGTATTATAATAATTTAATAATTATGTTATTCGAAAACGTTGTGACGTCACTACCGCTGATTATTTATAAAAATAGGTGTTAACGTTAAAACGGGCTCATTCTTCTGTTGTCGGTGGAACACAATACACCTTATTACTGGAAGTCTACAGATTTTTCATCAATTAGCTATCGTGCTGCAATCTTGCTACCAACCGGCGTTACATTACAGCGTGATTGAGTAACAAACATTGAAACATCTTCACAAACTTTCACAGTTATTATACTAGTAGATAGTAGGAATAGGAAAAGTGCTTTTGTTGAATATTATTTAATTATGATTTTATTTCATGTACAGGTATGATTTAATTTATTTGTACCACTTAAGCGTTCACGTGTATTTATCATGAATTTATACAACGACAACCTCCTGCTTACAGATAACAAAACACTTCAGAAAAAATATTATCATTTATTTCAGTTATTTCGTACAAAACCGGTTCGTAATGAAATGTCGCACCGGTTTTCCTTTTAAAAACATTACACGTACGATGCTGTGTTGTTTTAATGAATACAAATTACATTTGCAAATGTGCTTAATCCAGAAATTAGTTACGCCGCCCCCTTCGCCCCTCGCGTACCCTAGCCTGGCTAAATACCACTGCACCCGAGTTTCATATTCCGTCTGCAGGTAGAAGGAAATTTACCGCAGTGTATTGGATATTCGTTGAACATAGCACATGTAGGTAAGTTCATGTATAATTTTGTAAGTTTAGATAGAGTAGCTAGTAGTTTATTGGTGCTGCATGGCGTATTTATTGAGGTTTTCGGTTGCATATTACAAGTAAAATTTTACCTACTTGGTCCTTTTATATGGATAAATTTTAAGCTTTTTGCAAAATAAAATATATTTTTGGTGAATAGATGCATTTACAATAATAATATTTTATCTTTCAAGTTACACATATTTGTGTAAGCGTAGTTAATTTCATTTACGTGTGTTGTTGTCGTATAAGTATGCTTATACTCTTTCCAGGGTATGTAAAAAAATATATATAAAAAAAAAACAAAAAAAATATAAAATGTAAGCAATTTTACCATATCTATGTTTTGTGAAATACGAAATTACGCAATGAAAAAATCGAAAAGTTCTACATAAAAAATTGTTTAAATGACCTCAATTTCATTTTAATACATTTTTTTTGTAATAACATTACAGTATTACTTTTTGAAATATTTTATTTGTAATTTTCAAGTTTTTCGAGTTTCAATTTCAAATAATATCAATATCCGAGGATGAAATAAGAGACACAGTCACACTTAATAACAAAATAATAAATACAGCTCACACAATGCAGTATTATTCCACAGTAACTACTTGTTTAGAAATTCTAGAGATTTTATAATTTTATACATCTTGAATTCCAACCGTAAAATTTTAGCTCATAACGAGGGCTCGTGACTTAGCTACAATCACGCGGGTTGTACGATCTACAAGGTTAAGCTGTGCTAGCCACGATCACTCTTTCGATGGATGACCGTATCGTTACACATCGAGACCCCTCCGTACCTCGGAGAGCACGATAAGCTGTCGGCCCTGGTTGTCATACGAATATCTATGGCAGTAGTTACGGGTATTCAGAAGCCAGAAAGTCTAAAAACTGTTTTAACCTTACACTGAAAAAAAAACTTGATAACATTAATAAAAAAAATGTTTGCAGCAATCAAGGAACTTGTTTATATACGAGCACATAAAGTAATATGATTATGGCAATAAAGTTATCTTGATTAAGTAACAGACAAGTTGTCTTGATAAAATCAAACAAAGTAATTGTCAATACAATCAAGTTTGGTTATCATGCCAATGACTTCTGTTAATTGGTGTTATTAACGAACTTGGTAATGGTTATCAAGTATTTTAGTTGTTTGTAATAATGAATATTGTAAAGTTTCAGTTTCGTTTTTTTTATTCAGTTATCTTGTTTAAAGCTATAAAGTACTTTTATTGAGACTATTAGGAAAGATATTTATTCTTATAAATCGTGTTATTGAAATAACTGAAAACCTCTAAAGGGTTCATTGTACTCATCAGTTTGAACAACTTTTACTATGGGACTAACACTGAAATCGCGAAATAAAAAATGTTACCTACATTTGTGTTCACAAGAATCGGCTAAATGTAGAGATCAACTGCTTTTTTTTTCGCTATTTCTCGTTTGGTCCCATAGTAAAAGTTGTTCATACTGATGAGTACAATGAACCCTTTAGAGGTTTTCAGTTATTTCAATAACACGTGGTATAATTAGATTAATCAGCATTAGATACGAATTATAAATTAAGATGTCTAAATTGCTTTTACCTAGCACTGACAATTTCTCAAAAATAATAATGACAGAAGTTATTATAAAAAGTTTTTATTTCTTTCTAAACAGAGATCAATATTTTTCCTACCTACACACTTACACCTACTATAAAGATATCTTGATACTGCTCAAGTCTTATATTATCGTCTAAATCCGACTTCCACATTTTCCAGCTGCGTAGAAATAGGGTTCTAGGCCTTAACAGAGGAATCATCTCTTTGATATCGACATCGGTAAGCGCAGAAAGCGCTTTCATATTCTGCAAAACAATCGTCGATTAATTGGTGTGAAAAACAACATATTATCATCGTTGCTAAAAGGGTAGTTTAGGTACTTACTGATAAAATTGGCACGTAATTCGGGCAGCCTCCAAGCCTGGAGAATTACGCACACTTCTTCCATCACAAACAGGAGTATAAAACCACTACGACGGCTACTGAGATTCACTCACAGCACGATTCACTGAGTTCATAGGATACCTTGGTGTGTTAATAACGATCAGTGGGTTTTGCTTTTGGGTGTAACCGTGCAATAACTTGAAATCTAAATAATTTACTCCGCGTAACAAAAGCGTGCCATGCTTAGGCTCACGAACGAACGGAATGAACAAGTCTAGACCTGAAACACTGACTACCCCGACCGACAACAAAGGGCGTGTTTACATTGATCATCTGACTTGATTAAATCTGTGATGTGCCATGTTTACACTATCTTAATCATGCTATCTTTATTCCTTGTATGAAGTGAATGATAGAGAAGAGTTGATCATTTTAACTTTATTGTGACAACAAACCGTGATTAATATATTTTTATAAGTTTTTGATTGCTTCATTCATAATTTTTTCTATCAAGCAAAATGTCATGCTTGATTGACCCGATTTTTTTCAGTGTAGGATGTCTGTACCTATTACCCAGTAACTGGGTTGCGGAGGTCTGATGGCAGTCGCTCCGTGTAAAATACTGATGTTCAGCCGCATCTGGTTAGACTGGACGCCGACCAACAACAAAATGAACCTTTAATCATTTGACTTCGACGTCGATAATCTGAAGAATAATCTCTTAAAATAGACTACCATCTTTTCAATTAAAACACCAATACAATTCAATAACCCCACTAAACGATTTCAAAAAGATCCACTTAATTTTCAGCTCCAAATACTACCAATATAAGTTCCATAAGGCATAAAATTGTGTAACATAGTCTATAGCAAGTAGAGTGTAGGTATAATAACCGGAATTGGGCTTCTTTACGCCTCATCTAGCGCTCGTTATGCCTCGATCGTAAATCTTCATTCCCCCACCCCCCGAAGGCAGCCCCCTTGATTTCGGCTTCCCACCACTCGAACCTTGGATGTTCTCGTAACATATCATAATATGCTAGTGTTGACGTGATGAGTATTTAAATGCGTGGTTTATGGAGCCTCGGTATTTTCGGCGACACTTCAGAATACATAATTATGTATACCATGTGAATTTTGAGCTTGTGGTAATGACGTAAGTGCAAGTTGGATTTTTAAGAGGAATGAAGCAGACAAGTGGCGCTCTATCAGTAAAAAATCATACATCATTTATCAAAAACTCGTTTTTAATTATTGAAGTACAGGTACTGTAGTTTAATCAGAAACTATTATATACATAATAACTATCGGGAGTTAAATTCATAATTATTAATATAAACGGTTTCACTCACGTTATCCGGGCTCCGTTCGAGCTCGAAACTGGTCGGGCACACCCGATGAAATAACGTGAGTGAAACCGTTTATATTAATAATTATTACATACATAAATATTATCACGCCTGTTTCCCATTGGGGAAGGCAGAGACTATGGATTTCCACCTGCTACGATCCTGACACACCTCTTTCGCTTCATCTACGTCCATTAACCTCGTCATGCATGCTCATCGGTTTAGAGTACTCTTAACCTGGCATTTTTTGAGAACGTCCGCGATTTGATCGCGATACCTATTAACTTTGTAAAATAAAGTTCGCTGTAGTTGTAGATAGAAAAAATGCCAAAAGTGGCAGTTTTTCGCACTTTTGCTATCTACAATTACAGCGAAGTAGGTATAATTTACAGGGTTAATAATTTCTGATTAAACTACGGTACCTGTACTTCAATCTTTAAATATGAATCTTCGATAAATGATGCGAGTAATAATTTTTTTACTGATGGGGGCGCCACTTGGCTGTTACATCCCCCTTAAATAGTATTTTTTGATATCTTGTTACAGAGTAAATGATCGATACGCATTTATCGTCTTGACTATACAACGTGTATCAGAAATGCGTGGTCATAATTGAAGAGCTCATTCAGGGCACAGCATAGAACAACTTTTGCTATGGGATCAAACCTGAAATCGCGAAAAAAATATCTGCTGTTTCCCACATTTTGTTGATTAATGTCAACACAAATTTAGGGAACAGTTAGGTTTTTTTCGCTATTTCAGTGTTGATCCTATAGTAAAAGTTGTTCATACTGATGAGTACAATGACCCCTTAAGAAGTTTTCGGTTATTTCAATAACACGTTGTATACGTGGCTTTTTACTGACACTGTAAAAACATAACATTTTTATTTTGACCAATATTTTGTTTATCGGTCTGTCATTAATCTTGACTGCCCCGTTGTTCTGGAGATCGCAAGCGCGACTAGCTAGCTAGGAGTCCTGGGTTCGATTTCCGGGTCGGGCAGTCTTTCTGGGTTTTATTTATTTAGGGAATTCCCAATAGCAGCCCGGAGTCTGGATTTGTGCCCGGTTAATGACAACAGGCTCGGCCCCTAGGTATTCCATAGGACTTATAACCTAGCTAGCGAAACGTGGGTGTAATATATAACCCTGCCTACCCTTTCGGGGAGTACAAGCGTGGTGTTTTTGATATCTCTGTGAGTAAATGGTCAGTACGTTTTGATTGACAATATTTCTGCTGCGTCTTTACATACTGATATCGCACGGTTGTTTTTTATTTTTACATATCCTATTTTTATTCATCCGTCTAACTCAATGGTCTAACTATACAAAAATACTTGACAAAACAATGCAATATAACAGAAATATCGTATACAAAAACCTGTCTATCAATGCAAGGACATGTCTATCAAATCGCGAAAATTCAAATCTGTTATCACAATTCACTTCTCTGATAAACTAAATTTAGTGCCGTTATGCACCATTTTTAGTGTTATGTAACATGAAATGTGCAATATTATTTACTGAAATTGTTAACAAGGTTTTATTATTGAGTTATGATTCTACTTCTACTTTCTAACTATTATAAAACTGTAATTGTCCGTTTGTTAGAGCATCACAAAATACAACTCGACCGATTTGGATTATTTGATTCAAATCAATCGAGTAGTTTTACAGATAGATCATGTAGTCCTCCTCCTTTTCCAAACTATGTTGGGGTCGGCTTCCAGTCTAGCCAGATGTGGCTGAACATCAGCATTTTACACGGATCGAATGCCATCAGACCCTCGCAACAGTCGCAACCCAGTTACTAGACAATCCGGAGGTTAGACCAGTTGTCAGACTTTCGGGCTTCTGATTACCCATAACGACTAGCATAGATATTCGTAAAGCATCCGGGATCGACAGCTTAATCTCCACGGCATGAAGTGGTCTCCATGTGTAACAAAATGATCACCCATCCACGGACTGACCGCGGCAAGTGTAGCTTAACCTCGCAGATCCTACAATCCGCGTGGTGCTACATAGTCACAGATAGACCATGTCCTGGATTGATGTAGATGCCGCACGGGGAGAAGGGCCTAGCCTATTAGTGGCGAGCCGGGACCTGCCGGGGATAGTTGGGCGAAAACAAAGTTACCTACGCCCCCGGCCAAGGGTCGTTAGAGGAACACCGTGGTGTTTTTAGTCAGTTAGAGTCCGACACTGGCTCCGCCTTCCCCGGGCGGAGTGCGTCCATGAGGATTTCGCCACGAAAACAAAAAAATCTCCCGGATTAAAATATAGAATAATTTCATTTTTACTTTTCAAACCACGGCCGAGAGCGAAGCCGGGCGCGTCATCTAGTACTTTAAATAAAGTTAGTCTAGAGACACCTATGAATAGTAAGTGCTTAACGTAAAACCAGTTTGGTCAGTATACACACAATTTTCAAACAGAAAACTTTTAAAAGTACTACGGTAAACGTAGCACCCAACTTTGTATTCGACTACTAACGATTGAATGAATTTGGAACTAATGCTACGAACTTTCGTAGCACCGTAGCACGTACTGAATAGACTATTATAAGTGTGCTACATAACTTTAAACATTAAACTTATACAATTTTTTTAGATTAGGTATACAAAGTTATTTTAAGTATAGTGCTTGTGGCATAGTTGATGATGTCCAACATTGCTTGATGGAATGTAAAAGGAATAGTAGCAGCCGGGAACAGTTTTTCCAGAGATTTAAATAAAGTAAGCAGACAACAGTCACCTATCGCTGTCCAGCAGTGGACTGCGATAGGCTGAGTTGATGATGATGTTGATGAAGCAGACAAAATATTGGTCTATTTCAAAGAATTTTGCATTTTTTTTAGCGATAAGACCGCCAATTTATCCTTAATTGACATGTTAGTTCTAAGTTTTAATATTATTAATGGTGTACAATAAATAATATTCTATCTATCTTTACCAGCTCCCAACTCGGAAGCAGCTAAACATGTTTATGAAATGTGTAAACAAGCTGGTACATAATTTATAAGTGTAAAGTGTTTGTGTGTGTGAGCAGTGTTTTTTTGTAACAATAGGACTGGCATATTGTTATAACTTCCGGCTCCCGCCACCAACTCTTCCTACAAATAGGTTACATTTTAAATGTCTACAATACTTTGTGATTAGAAGTAATATTGATTAAGGTTATTTATTCATCCATAGTTATTAATTATCGAGTTAAATATCAACATTCAATAAGGAGGTATTATAATAATTTCATAATTATGTTATTCGAAAACGTTGTGACGTCACTACCGCTGATTATTTATAAAAATAGGTGTTAACGTTAAAACGGGCTCATTCTTCTGTTGTCGGTGGAACACAATACACCTTATTACTGGAAGTCTACAGATTTTTCATCAATTAGCTATCGTGCTGCAATCTTTCTACCAACCGGCGTTACAATATCCACGGGACAAAAGCGCTCTAAATAAATAAAGGTTTAAAAAAAAAGTATAGTGCAAACCTGAAAGTAGTTTGTTCTAAAGCACTAGGAGAATCGATTGGGATAATAAGATACCATATTATGTGTAAACCAGAATAAAAAAGGTTATTATGTTGGGTAGGTGCATTCAGGAAGTTTAGCTTGATGAGTTTCTTTGCATCAGGTGCCCCCGACATCTTTCGCTTTTTTTGCGTCCTACTGGGGACCATAAAGTATCTCTAAAGTATGTACTTTTGTAATTTAGAAATGAATATATTCTATGCTTGGGGAAGGCCTATGTCCAGCAGTGGACGTCTTTCGGCTGAAATGATGATAACGATGATGATTTTCTGTGTCAAATATTTGTTATAAATGTTCTGATAGAAATCTTTTGGGGTATTTGAGGTTTTCATTATACAAAAAATAACCTTTTATAAGCTTTTGGAAAATTATAATATATACAAGCTTATTACAATATTGCCTTATAAGTAGAAAAACCAGCCTAGTGCGAGTCGGACTCGCGCAGTAAGGGTTCCGTACCTCTCAACGAACTGATACCCCATAAAAACTGATTAAATTTACGAGAGTTAGAAAAACATCAACGTACAGTGCGCGAAATATGAATTTTTGTATGTCTTTCTTACGCAGGTACCACCACATACGTCTATGTTTGTCTTATTTTTAGTATTTGTTGTTAAACTACATAATATGCACTATAATCTGACCAAGTTTGACGCTGGTATATATTACCGTTTTGAAGATGCATGTTTTTGAGGTTTCTTGTATGGGGACCCCCTTTGGTTTTATACTTTTTTGTTTATAGTATTTGTCGTGATACATCGCATAGCAACACATATTCTGAGAAAATTTCAACCGGATACCTATTACCGTTCAAAAGATACAGCCCTGTGACAGACAGACGGACGGACGGACAGCGTAGCGAGAGTAATAGGGTCCTGTTTGGCACCCCTCGAGTACGGAACCCTAAAAATCCAAAAGCCTTCAACTGGCAACTTCTTTATGAAGTAAACATATCTGCATGAGTTGAATAGTGTTCGCAATAAATCCGTGTCGCAGTGTATTTATTTACTGCTCCCCCCTCCCCCGGCGAGCACCCCGCCCGCCCAAGTCGCCCGCCCAACACGATGCACGATGTTATATGTCTAGAAAGTTTATTAAACTCCCTGTATGTCATGTGATGTAAACTAGGTACTTGTTTATTCATGAGAAAGTATGTTTTATGTTGATAAGTTAAAAGGTATGAAGTGACAAGAGGCCTGTAGCATAACTTGTCGACGAGAGCGCTAAGCTTCAACGTAAAGGTAAATTACTTGCATATTTTATATTCCTAGAAGTTTTTGTCTAAAAACACAGTCATTTTTGGAAAAAAATCTTCTATTTGAATGTTATCACCATAATTACGTGTATTGTAGTGTGTGGCGTATGGATGTTAAATGAAAGACGTGTTTTTTTCACTTCAAGTCACTATATTATACTGACTTAACCTAAGCTTGTATATTAATTCAGTACCTATACGGGGTAAGGCTAGCTACACACTATAGCATTACTATCCCACTTTTGGGATCACCCCTCTTCACAGAATGAGAAGGTTAAGGCCTTAGTCCACCACGCTGGCCTAGTGCGGGTTGGCGGACTACACACACCATCGGGAACTGTATGGAGCACTCTCTGGTGTGCAGGTTTCCTCACGATGTTTTCCTTCACCGTTAAAGCAAGTGATAATAAAATACTGATCCACACAAGAATTCGAAAAGTCAGTGGTGCGGGCCGGGTTCGAACTCTGACCGTCCCATATGAAAGGCAAGCGTTCAACCACTAGGCTAACACAGCTTTATTTTGATGTAATAATTAATTGTAATTATTTCTTCTAATTTTTTATTAATAAAAAAACCGTTAATATTTTTTAATAAAACGAGTTTAACCGGATAAAATCGCGTATTTAAATAGGTTTTTTACTAACTAAACTAATTTAAATAATATACACGACTTGATCCGGTTAAACTTGTTTTATTATAATGGGTAGTAAACGCGAAAACCAAAGGAATTAATATTTTTTGTATTTCTTTTTGCCATGCTACTTATAGTATTCTTTAGCTTCTTTTTTTATTCAAATACGATGTATTTGATATTGAAATCACAGATCGAAATATAGTTTTTTATCATAAATAAAAATACACTTCATATTATTCGAATTCCATTGACAAATAAAACCGAATCTATCGAGACTACGAAAGTTATAGTAAACAAATTTTCGATTACGTACAAAATTCGTGTACATTTTCAGTCAAAGTTATATACACACACAACATAGTGAGTGCGATATTATTCCGTAGTCAGGCGGCTTCAGGCACGGAACACAATTAACTTGTAAGATTGTCTGCGGAGGTTGCACTCGCTACCCTCGCCCTCCTCATCCATCTACCCTCCCTTCCAAACAAAACATCAATAAACTCAACAACACGAGCGATTCTCAAACTTAAACCTACCAGCTAGAGTCTATAATACTTTGGCATTGAATAAGTTTTATGTGCCGCATTTATTTCGCGTAGGTATAACAGTCCAGTTACCCTTGATTGGTTGTCGTTCGTCTAATCCCGTTTTGATCCTTTCCACCCAAAACCTAACCCTCTACGTCTCTCTAACTATTGACATTCGTGCCTACCTTTACGTTTGTGTGACGTAATCATATCGATGACGAAAAACAGGATTGCATTTCAAGGGGTAACTGAGAGGAACATTGAGTTTGGTAAAATATTTTCCTGGCTTTATTTACATAAAAACTTAATAAATAAGTAATTTAGTTATAAGTAAGAAAGATATTATTTTATTATTTTTAACGCATTTACGCAGGCGATGCGAAATCTAACGATTTAAATTGTGGAAAGAAAAAAACGCTCACGAGCAGGATTTGAACCTGCGACTCCTGGCTCAGTACGCCAGTACTTTAGCCACTAATCTACCGTCAACACTGCTCGTGGTATCAAAATTAACCTCCACTTTTTGGTACGTCTTTGGAACAAAGAAAGAAAAAACAAAGATATTGCTTATCTCATAAAGAAATCTCTTCCTTGACTTGACTTGCGACCGGAGGATTGAATACAAGAAATTTAAACAAACATGCGTAAAGAATAAAAAGATATAATTTATTTTGAGTAAATCGATATTATAATCTATGAGATGATTGGCACTTGATAAAGAAATACATAGTTACCTACCCATTTCTACGATAAAAAGTGACAGCAACGAGAAGTTAAACTAAACTATATCAGATATTAAATTAAGTGAAAGATATGCTTGATAATTAAAAATAATTCCGGTGACTAGAAAAATAATTTTGAATAGGTATAAAATATATTTTTCTAATACATGGAAGAAAGGCAAATATCCAGTAACCTTGAATAACTATAGAAATAACTTTTCTACTCGGGAAAGACTTGTTTGTTTTTATGTTATAGTATAGCGAAACGAGCTAAAGGCCCACCTGATGTTAAGCGGTTACCTTTACCCATAACAACTGCAATACCATCTAGGCTGTTGCCTAAATGGTACCGCACGTCGGTTCGCCAAACTGAGACATGAAGATGGAAAGTCTCATGTGATTGTAATTTCACCGGCACCCGTACCCTTCAGACCGAAACACAGCAATGCAAGCATGACTATTTGGTGGAGAAGTAGGTACGGTGGTAGTAGTTCCCTGGACTAGCTCTTTCACAAAGGAGCTCTACTACTACAAAAAAAAAAACATGGAAAATTACATGATCACAAATAATGAACATCAACGCTGATTGGATTGACTGCCTCGTTGGTCTAGTGGTTGCAAGCGCGACTGCTGAGCGTGGGGTCCTGGGTTCGATTCCCGGGTCGGTCAGTGTTATTGGGTTTTTTCATTAGGAAATTCTCAGTAGCAGCTCGGAGTCTGGATTTGTGCCCGGTCAATGGCAATAGGCTCGCCCCTTATTACATGGGACTATAACATAACTAGCAAAATGTGGGTGTACTATTACACCTCTGCCTACCCCTTCGGGGAAATACAGGCGTGATGTTATGTTGTTGATAACGCTGATTGGGAGTTCCTAACTGAGTTCAGTTACTTGCTATCATACGCAGTACGCTACTTGTGGTACTGTTACCATGTCTGCATACTATCATCAACGAACGGCACGACGCATCGTGTGCATGTATTACGTTCATATTACATCTTATGTTGGCTCCCAGCAAATATTATGTAGGGTTGATATGATAACGTGTTCACATACGCACGTAGTCTCCGGACCTCGGTGACTAAGGCGATCCTTGATAAAATAAAAGCCATAGTAATGTTTGTCACCATAAAGATAAGCGCAGTGACGCGCGGGCCCCAGTCGCGGCCACCGCACGCTCGCGCTTACGTACACACGGAACCGTGAACAAATACTTTATACCCTAATTAAACATCAAATAATAAAAACTCGACATTGACTCTCTGATAATGACAGCGTCGACAAACACAGTGCTGTACAGACCGGCCCAAACCGACCTTTGACGTCAAAGCGCACGGCACAATCATCGCGCAATTCGAATATGGTTGGATCGCGTCCCAAACCGAAAGCGATTAGAACGGGTGACAGCGCGGCCGCGTTAGTCCGCGAAAGCTCCCACCAAAAGGAGCAAAGAATCGGAAAGCGATACGGCTAATCCCACTAATCGGGGAGCAATTGAAAAATAAAAATGTAGATGGCGGAATGATTCCATTTAGAGCCAAAACGATGCGACAAAATAATAAAAAAGGTACGGGCGGAACGGAATGGGCCTGCCCCGGCGGCCGGCGGCTAATATTGAAAGCAAATCCTCGGCTAAATCCTTAAAGCGCTCGGATTCGAGCACCTGGAAACTGTGTGTTTGCGCCGCGCCGAGTCCGCACCGAGAATGCTCCGCGCCCGCGCCGCCGTCGCACCGATAATCATTTGCAGGATTATTGTATACTTTCCGTCTAATGTCACAGATTTTCATGAATCAATTGTTGGCAATTTATATGTATTCGGAGCTTAGGAACAGGTTTACATTTCTGAATGTTAACGGGATTTTTCTAATTACCACCTTTTAGAATTTTTTATGTAGACACGTATTTAAATTAGGTGCCGGACGTAAATAATTGCACCACCCTATATCTTCTCATGGGTGTCGTAAAAGGCGACTAAGGGATTCACCAGAGGATGGGCAGCAGCGTTCTCTGAGTATCAAACAACTGGGATCGCCAACCCGCCTGCCAAGCGTGACGATGCATGTCCCCCCAAAATGCTTGGGGAGGCCTATGTCCAGTCTGTCCTGATAAAATAGAAAGATGTTCTTGCGCCACCGATCCGTCGTAATGGCATTTCTAGCTGAGACAGACAATTCTATGTACATATACCTACGTATATTAAACTCATTAATTTTTTTACAAAGTCTACGGCTAGGAGGCGGCTAGGGCTGCATTGCCATGACAACGCAATCTATCTCCCGCGCTGGCAGCCGTCGTCGACCGCGCTATAAAATAGCTTATTTTAACGTGAAATTTATTTCCATTTCACTATAATGCACATCTTCTGCAACATTGTAGACGCGACTTTATCCTGGCGCATTCGAGATACACAGTTTTCGTTCGAACATTTTATTTTACTCTGCATTACCTACTTATATTGTTTTAAAATTCACTTTGAATCATTTACAGATGGCTTTAATAGGGATTCAAACTTATTTGATGATATTTTAGATTGATGCCTATTTCACTGCTAGAAATAGGCACCTTTAAATATGTGGTGCTGCTGCTTTGACCGAAGTGATGCTGCCTGTTGACTGACTTATGGCACTTAAGAAAACGTGAAGTTATCCGTACCATCTTTTCGCACTTATAATTGAAGATTACTGACGCGTATCTGAAACATATGAATCGTCAATTATAATTAATCTTCATCTGAATATAGGCGCCTTCAAGAAAAGAGCATGTAAGGTTTTTTTTTAAAGTCGGCAACGTATTGGCGACCACCCTGGTGTTGTCCATGGGCGGCGGTACGTACCTAAGTATTTTCATATAAATTCAATAAGTTAATACATACTGACACACTACATAATATAATAAATATGTGCGGATCTGAATTCAATTAAGACCTAAACGCTTGACGGGTTAACGGCGAAGAAAAACACCGAGAGGAAACCACCTGAACTTATATACGTAGGTATGTCATCGTCCATACAAAAATACAGGTAGGCAGGGACTATGGATTTCGAAGATTACGATCTAAGGACACCTCTTTCGCTTCATTTCTGTTCATTAACCTCGTTATGCATGCTCGACGGCTTGGAGTGGTCTTAGACTATATAGACTAGACTAGATCTTTTTTAAGAACGTCCGCGATTTTAATGCGGTACGTTTGCCGAGGTCTTATGCTTGTTTCTTCAATCTTCTAACGTCCATCCCCTAGCTCTATATGCCCAAACCGTCCTAACATACTTCAATGTTTGTCACTACATCATCTTTTTCACTCCACAACGCTCTCTAATCACGCTATTCCTCACTTTATCTCTCAAAATTCCACCACACATACAAAAAAAAAAAAAAACAAAGCTCTCATTTCATATGCGCTGTTTAGAACAACATGGTTATACGAGTTATGGTTCCGGAACCACACTGTAATTTGTCATTAGTTCACTTGACAACTGTCTCGCGAACACACGTAAATTTTATCAACGGTTGCGTCAACTGAATTTGGAACATGCTGCTTATATGAGATCGCGTGTCTATTTATTGACGTCGTTGTTTCTGCTAGATTTTATTCTGCTTTTATATTTCTTCTGCCATACCCAACTTTCACCGCCATACATAAGTGTCGGCACCAACACTCCATCGTGAACAGCTAGCCGTGCCTTTTCCGACTTTTTGCGGCTGTGCATGAAAGTGTATAGTGTCTCATTTTCTTGATTACAAGCACTTAAAATGTCATAATAAAACAAAGTTTAACCGGATTAAATCGCGTATATTATTTAAATTGGTTTTCCTGATGTTTCGAAAGCTTTGCAGCATTTTGTGGTCGCAGATAGACTAAGATGACAATCGTCTTTACAGATATTTCTAAAAAAATATTTTAATCTACCGTACAATATTATTAATAAAAATCGTTTCGATGCACGCAGTAATCACTCACAGTATCGTTATCTTTTACAGTGTTGCGTACTGTTTGGGACTTGATTATTTTTAGGACTGGGTTCCAAACAGGTGGTAGCTTCCCAAACTTCCGAAACGACGTCAGGAAAACCAATTTAAATAATATAAGCGATTTAATCCGGTTAAACTTTGTTTTATTATAATGTGTATATAGTGATCGCGAAAACCTAAGAAGTTATTACTTACAATGTCATCGCTCAGTGAGCTATGAAGCGAACTATGTTTAGAGTTTCTTTTAAAGAATAGTTTATAGGATCAGTAAGCTGAAGTGGCAGTGGACTGGCCATGTCTGTTGAAGGACCGATGGCCGCTGGAGCAGACGAGTCCTTGCGTGGAGACCGCGAATCGGCAAATTTAGCGTAGGGCACCCTCCGTCACGTGGACCGACGACCTGAAGAAGGTGGCTGGGGGGGCCTGGATGCGAGAGGGGGGGGACTGGATGCGAGAGGTAGAGGATCGAGTATTGTGTCGCAACTTGGGAGATACCTATATCCAGCAGTAGACTGCAATAGGCTGAGTTGACTATGTCTTCGTATTGATTAGAAGTCTAATCGGTTAATTAAGTCTGCAGGGGCTCAGAGAATTCACGCGTACCAGGCCCCTCAGAAAGTATTGCGAAAAAAAGTTTTTATATATGGGAGACTGGCCAGTTATAATGTTTTTCGAAAATATGATTATTTATAAGTAAAAATAAGTAAGTTCCAATTTCAAAATTTCCCTCCACATTTTTTGCGAGTTAATTCAAAGTATTGTGTCTCACTGAAATATGGATCTGCGCCGGGAACATTTTAGAGCTATGATTTTATACGATTTCAAGTGTCGCCTGAAACCGGATGAATCGTACGATAGACTTCAAATGGCATTCATGGATGAAGGCCCTTCCAAGGCAACCGTGTATCGTTGGTATAACGAATTCAAGCGCGGTCGACCAACTTTGGGGGATGACGAAAGAAGCGGTCGCCCTTTGACGGCTGTTACCGAAGAAAACGTGCTAGCAGTGAAAAATTTAATCCAAGACAATAGGCGAATTACATATCAGGAGATTCAACACATATTGAAGATTGGATCGGGAAGCGTTCACGAGATTCTACACAGCCATCTTCGCGTGAGGAGGATAGTATCACGCTGGGTGCCGCACAACCTCACCGATGCTCAGAAGCAGGCCCGGGTGGAATGGTGCCGTGATATGCTTAACAAATTTGAAGCAGGCTCGTCTCGGCGTGTTTACGACATCGTTACAGGTGATGAGTCCTGGATTTATCAATACGACCCAGAAACCAAGCGCCAGTCGACTGTTTGGGTGTTTCAAAATGAGCCAACGCCTACCAAAGTGAAGCGATCTAGAAGCGGGGGTAAGATTTTGATCGCTAGCTTTTTTAATTTGACTGGCCACTTGGTATCAATTCCCTTACGGGATCAAAGAAGCATTAATGCCGAATGGTATACTACCAAATGTTTGCCAGAAGTTTTCTCTGTTATAAGCAACAAGCGACCAAACACAGGGCTCCGCGGGCTACTGCTCCACCACGACAATGCACCTGCGCACACCGCACTCAAAACGAGGGACTTCCTGGACAGCACGCCAGTCAAACTCCTGGGTCACCCTCCTTACAGCCCTGATCTAGCACCGTGTGACTTCTTTTTATTCCCAAAAATAAAAAATCAGCTCAAAGGGATACAATTTTCGTCGCCGGAAGATGCGCTGGCTGCGTTCGAGCAGGCTGTAAACGAGGTGTCTGCGGCGGACTGGAAAAAGTGTTTTGAAAACTGGTTTAGGCGCATGAATCTTTGTATAGAGGCTGGTGGAAAGTACTTTGAAAAGATTTGATAAAAATATATGTACATATAGAACAATTTTTTTTAGTTTCGCAAAACTTTCTGAGTGTCCCACGTATTTTCATAAAATTTTCTGTAACTTAACTATCATCAGACTTTTATAGAGGCATTTCTATTTATATCATGTTATCCCGTCTTTTGTATTTCTGCGACTAAATCAACCTTTCATTTTCTGGTTATGAAAAAGGATATAAGGGAATAGCAACATTCGGCCGAGTGATAATAACATCTTATTGCGGAATCCAATCCGCGTGTCACGAGTGTTCGTCCTAGTAATATCCTCTCTACGACCTTCATCATTATGGATGTGATCTGTAAATAGATGTGGACATCCCTTACTCACAGTAAACATAACGTGCAGTACGGAAACTACGAACAAACCCTCGAAACGATGCACTCACACATATGCACGTGTCAACAAGACCCCTAAGCGGGTTGTTTGCACTGACAGCACTGCGATGTCCGCTTAGGTTCCAGTTGAGACGTGTGTCTGCGTGAGTGATGCGATCCGGAGCGTTAGTACGTAGTTTCCGTATATACTGTATTTTATATTTACTGTTTATTTCTCATCTTAATACATACCAGACCAGCAGATACTTAGAGAAAATTTATCTCGTACATATGATTTCAAAGGTCTTGAGCTCTCGTAAGCAGGCAAACTCATTATCAATGCATTTATACGATCAAATACGTCACTGACGTATTTGATCGTATTGGACGTGTTGGGTCAATCAACTAATTTTTTCAATCAATTGATCAATCATGACTAATTTAGTCACGAATAATTTAGTCATGACTAATTTAATCATGATTGAAAAATTCAATCATAATAATAACTAAATCAGTTAGTCATTCGATCAATCGTTAGTTTTTATTGATGACTAACCTAAAAACGCACGAGTAGGTGGCGAAGGGTGGTGGGAGCCGCTGCATTGCCCCACCTGCCCTCACTGCGCACCGCGCGGGCCGGCTACGTGGGTCAGTGCAGTGAGTGGCTATTTGAGCGGCTATTTTTTTTTGTTTAGTCGGCGAAAATTAATAAGAATAGTATTAAAACTGTATTTTCATTTGATAGTCAGAAAAGGCCGCCCATTATTTTTGTAAAATTTTGAATATTACTATTTACTAGAAATTCTTCAGAAGCACGAGTGGTGGTAGTTGGTAGTCCACTCCGAATCAACATGTATGATGTAAAACTTGAAATTGACGGTAGGCAAGAATTTATACAAAGTGTTATTGAAATAACTGAAAACCTCTCAAGGGGTCTTTGTACTCATCAGTATGAACAACTTTTACTATGGGACCAAATCTGAAATCGCGAAAAAAATAATCAGTTGTTCCCTATATTTGTGTTCACATGAATCGACAAAATGTAGGGAACATCAGATTTTTTTTTTGCGATTTCTGTCCTGGTCCTATAGTAAAAGTTGTTCATACTGATGACTACAATGACCCTTTAAGAGGTTTTCAGTTATTTCAATAACACGTTGTAGGTATATTAAACAAGACTTTGCCAGCGGTTTCGCCCACGTATAACTCGGCTTATCACAGAAAGCCCTTTCATTTGAGTACTAACACGGGGGGTCCAAGACACAGAAATATAAAAACTCAAAAATCTGTGGTCTAAGAGCTATAGTTTAGGAAATATGGCCATCAGAAGTTTTGATCATCTATTTGTGTAGATCTCATCGAGCCCTTTCATTTGAGTACCAACGCGATGGGTCTAAGACCTATAGTTTAGGAGATATGGCCATCAGAAGTTTATAACAACAAGAGCTATAGTTTAGAATATATGGCAATCGGAATTTTTATAACCATATAGCTTATCGAGCCTATCATTATCAGTATTTTTGTCCAACTCTGTACGCGCTCTACAGCTCATCGCGCCACGAATTTATTCATTTATTTTTCTTTTTTAAACAACACCAGTTTTTTACTCTAATCATCAGCTTTTAAATACAAATAAAACGAGTGTGCTTTAGACCACACGACTGAAGTGTAGCTTCACTAAAAAAACCAGAAATCACGTCCGCCATCTTGAATCTCAAAATAGATGTTATATTCGCAATCAGTACCCCGGGAAACCTCGAAAACGATACCCATATTGATTTTATTTAAAAAGTCACGATCGCCATCTTGCATCTCAAAATAAATGTTATATTAGTAATCAGCACCCCGAGAAACCTCGAAAACGATATCCATATTGATTTAACTTAAAAAGTCGCGTCCGCCATCTTGCATCTCAAAATAAATGTTATATTAGTAATCAGCACCCCGAGAAACCTCGAAAACGATATCCATATTGATTTAACTTAAAAAGTCGCGTCCGCCATCTTGGATCTCAAAATTGATGTTATATTCGTAATCAGCACCCCGGGAAACCTCGAAATCTATTCCCATATTGATTTTATTTAAAAAGTCGCGTCCGCCATCTTGAATCTCGAAATAGATGTTATATTCTTAATCAGCAACCCCGAAAACCTCGAAATCGATACCCATATTGATTTAATTTAAAAAGTCGCATCCGCCATCTTGGATCTCAAAATTGATGTTATATTCGTAATCAGCACCCTGGGAAACCTCGAAATCGATACCCATATTGATTTTATTTAAAAAGTCGTGCCCGCCACCTTGGATCTCAAAATAAAAGTCACCTCGAACGATCACACTTTTCGTAACGCATTCACCAGTTTACTCCCCAAGTCAAGCGTGCGTAAAGAATTTGCGTAAGTTTTACTTCAAAAGTTTCATCAGAATCGGTCCAGTACTTTTAGCGTGATGCTCGAACAAACAAACACATCTACAGTTTTATAGTAGTTAATATAAGCAGAAGATTAGTCATGGAAAATTTAGTCATGATTATTTAACTAAGATTAAAACTAATCAATCATCACTCACCACGCCATGATTGAATTAATCAATCATCAATCATTAGTCATGATTGACGAATTCAATCTTAGTCATCAATCATTAGTCAAACTAAATTTTGCCCAACACTGCAAGGGATACTTTTGATTTGAGTAAAAATCATCATCATCATCATCATTTCAGCCGAAAGACGTCTACTGCTGCACATAGGCCTCCCCCAAGCATCGCCACAACGACCGGTCCTGTGCCTTCCGCATCCAGCGGATTCCCGCGACCTTCACCAAGTCGTCGGTCCACCTTGTGGGGGGCCTACCCACGCTGCGCCTTCCAGTACGCGGTCGCCACTCCAGAACTTTACTGCCCCATCGGCCATCCGTTCTGCGAGCAATGTGTCCACTGCCACTTAAGTTTGGCAATTCTTCGGGCTATGTCGGTTACTTTCGTTCTCCTGCGAATCTCCTCATTTCTGATTCGATCACGCAGGGACACTCCGAGCATAGCCCTCTCCATTGCCCTTTGAGTGACTTTGAGCCTTCTTATCAGGCCCATTGTGAGCGACCACGTTTCAGTGAGTAAAAATAATAACATTAAAACCACAAAATACTCAGTGATATCTTTTATTATGACTAGAGGTTTTTTAAGTTACAAAACAATCGGTATCCTCTTAATTGTTATTCACAAAATAACTTTAACAGACTATTCGTGTTCGCAGATATTTTGTTCTGATATGTATAAAATGAAAACCTCGAATTTCACATCAATTGTTAATTAAAGTCAAATCTATATATTTATTTACATATTTATGTTCATAATTTAGTGTTTCCTTCACTGTTAGGTAGGCACACGGAAGTAGGATATACTAATTCGTGTAATAAACTAAATTTATAACTAGTGAATGTTTACATCTAAATAGTTACAATATTTTACAATTACATCCATAAACGGTGTTAAGTTATAAATATTTTAATAAATATTGAGATCCTGGTTACGTTAATCTCATTATGTAGGCGGCTATTTCTAGCATTGGATGTTACTGGAAAAATTTCATAAAATATAATACAAGTTGTTAATGGGATTCAAAATGCACATTACGCAACAACGACAAAGGAAACTTTAGAAAACGACAATGGATTTGATTTCAGAGTTTTCAATAAACCACAAAAAAATCCACCAAAGTTTAGTAAAAACCCCAATTACAGTGACATCACTACAAAAATACAGTTGATAAGTACGAAAAACTAATAATCGTAGGTGCTACGATTATCCGTTGTTCGTAGCGTTTGTGTCGTAGCGCATGTGCTACGACAGAATAAACAAGATATTTTTTAAGGAGTGCGGATAATTTGCGAATTTGTTCAGTATCTGTTACTTATTGCAAGCACCTTATTAAAATTCACTTTTAAGCAAGATAAAATTTGCCTTTTTTTTCTACTTTAGGATGGCGAAACGAGCTAAAGGCCCACCTGATTTTTAACGGTTAACTTTGCCCATAACAACTTCAATACCACCTAGGCTGTTGTCTAAATGGTACCGCAAGTCGGTTCACCAAACTGAGACATGAAGATAGAAAGTCTCATGTGATTGTAATTTGCCTTTGTAAGGCGTGCGGTACAAATTTTAAATTTTCCGTGTTATCCATACAGTAGTTTAAAATGAATTTTAATAACGTGGTTGCGGTAAGGAACATATACTGAACTAGAAATTTTTTCGCACTCCTTTATAAATTCCTGTATTTTCATCAATACTATACACGTATTGTATAACTTATTACGTATAGCTTTATTTCCTTTTGAAAGTCCTCAGTAAGTATTGAATAAGTAGTTCCTTTGCTAAAGCCGTGCGTTACATTATATTTTGTTGTATATCAAGTACATGATAAGATTGGAAGTAATAAAAACGTCTAGACACAATCAAACTGAATGACCTTATAGAGATAGATACTCAAGACTGATGGCGTAGAAAATTAATTCGCCTAAATATATCTAGTATTAAGTAAAAGTGAGTTTTAGAAGAAAGTTAATCTGTCAGTTCTGAAAAGCAAAAATTTACTAATCTGCTGTCAATGTACAATTGACCACCTCAAAAGTATTGATTGGTTGTTAGTATTATAACCGACCAATCAGAGGAGCTGATATTAGATTTGACACCAGATCAAATTGTTCAGCCTTCGAGAGAAATCGGGGGTTAGTTTGTTAAAATATACAACATTAGTTTTAGTTCGTACTAAACCTGAAAAGGGATCATTGTACTCATCATTAAGAACAACTTTTACTATGGGACCAACCCTAAAATCGCAAATGAAAAATGAGCTGTTCCCTAAATTTTGTAGATTTATGTGAACACAAATGTAAGGAAAAGCTGTTTTTTTTTTCGTAATTTCAGGGTTGGTCCCTTGATAAAAGTATTTCATAACGATGAGTACAATGATCTTTTTTCAGGTTTAGTTTAAACTAAAACTGATATTGTTCAGTGGTGTTGATTCTCTTCAAACTATCGCTCTCTTTCTCTTTCACTAGTAGTAGATACAAGAAAGGGATGGCAACAATTTTAGTGCTGTTTTAGACTGTTAATCTCATAGGAATATTTTAAAGCAACTTTCCTCATCTATTTGTGTTTTTTTTCTTTCTTGCTAAAAATACCTTTAAAGTTAAGAGCTCAAAGATATCACCTTTTAGATTTTCTTGATTTCTTGTATCTTAGATAATTATCATGTACGAGATTGCCAGATATCGTGAGCCATTTGCTTGGAATTAATTTCATTAATATTACTTTAGATTGAAAGGTAATTTGATAATAGTAGTTATCCGTTTCAAAATGTACAACTCTTTATCACCATATACTATATTTAATTTTTTATACACTATAAGGGTGTTTTTAAAACCAAACTGCTCGGTACATAAATACTTATGTTTTTATTTTTGATAGGAAATCCAGAATAATTATAATTACATGTAGTTTGATACTATTATAATGTTTGTACAGTTGACCTCACGAACAGTGGTAACATTTGAAAAAAGAAAACCGGCCTTACTGCTTAAAATAAAGAACGACGAAAAATAAAGACGCTCTCAAGGTCAAATTGTTACCACTATAGAAATCTAAATAATAAGGTAATAGAAGTAAAGACACCAGTGCGCGAACCGTTTGCTTGATGAGTGCTGTTTTGGACGTGGAGTCACTAAAACTGGATTTTACAGCATATCTATTTGCGATTTTTTTTAGGTTTAATTTATTTGACATCGAATGCTAGACACATGGTGGATGTAATTGCGTATTTATGTGTTGGTAGCGGCAACCGACGACACGCGTTCTGGTATTAAAAGACAATAGATAACATTTCTATTATCTTCTTATTTAGATTTATGTGGTTACCACTGACGTGCGATAGACTGTACTCACAGAAATAGATAGATAGAATGGTTGTAATCAAAATTTTACTTCCCATCCGTGCGTGGCAACTTTCGGACAAATCACACCTCAGTTGACGTCATTAATTTTTAAAAATTAACTTTGATAAAATTTGCTTTACAGCTTTTGTTTCTGCAGTTAGAAACAGCACAATAAGGCATTTTTGCGGGTTTTCGTTACAGTATTTACAGAAACAAGTCAAGGCGTACTGAGCAATGTTTTGAAATGCCCTGCACTATGGTGCAGAGTGCTGGCACGCGCGTCGCACCCGCTTTTCCATTCTATCTACTTATATATTTCGGTGACTGTACTGTAACACAATTTCAGTGGTGCTCGCAGCTTTTAGATAGGAATTTATATGTTTGGAGCACTTCGTTTTAATTTACTGATATGTCTGATATGCAAGTTTAATAAATGCAAAACGTGACGAAATGTTATCAAGGGGAAACTGACACATGCAATCAATTCAGCTCTCCTGAATAAAACACAACAAAAAGGAACAACAACATTAACTTATGATTGCTATTAATTCACTGTACAATCTCAAACGCTCGTTATTTCTTTTTCAAATAAATTATCAAGTTTATTTATTTACAATGTTCGATAATCTAAACACTTACATTACAATAATCTAAGTAGGTACATTGTAAGCTTGTAAAAATTGCACACTTCGCTTTGGTATACGTACATACATAACTACATATTTACAATAACTTTAGAACTGCATCGTTAAGTTTTTATTGCCCGGAGTATCGCTGCCGCACGTTAAACACATGTCCGTGACGCTACAAGGGCTAGTACGAGTTTGACACTTACCGATACGTCCATCGAATTCGACAACTTTCATTCATAAATCAGAAGCGCCCCTGGTGGATACGAGGAGGAACTATTGGATTACATCGCGTATTATTATTTAAAATTGATTTTCCTGATGTTTCGTAAGCTTTGCAGTGTTCGTGATTGAGCGTCTTCGCGGTATGGTTAAGGAGAAATGCGGGCAGAAAGACTTTTGAAAATTAGGTATTTGTAGAAACTATCTCTGTCGCTTTACGAGCGGTCGGGTTCAAATAAGTGCGATAAGGACAACTGCAGCTCCGACTGAACAGCCTAAGTAAAAAGTCATAATTCGAGGTTCGGCTCTCGACTATTTTCTCCTCCGAAATAGGACCACTTTAAAAGATATTTTATAAACTGAATAATAAGAATACGTCAGTGTTTTTCCTTTTTAATAATAGTTATCAAATTTATACACTAGGCCTCTGTAGACAGCGGACTAAAAAGGCAATTTTGAGAATTTTTGAGGGCTTTTAGAAATAATTTATCATTTTTATAAAGTTGATATTAATTTTACTGTAAAACATCATTGCTCTAGGGGTATAAACCAGAAAGAAAACAGTCGGGAGCGTTTGTATGGAGAAAGACCACCCTTTCCTCTTAAACTTGTTTTATTACAATAACATGTAGTGATCGCGAAACCTAAGAAATTATTATAGGAACTATTGATTTATGAATTAAAGTCGACGAAAACTATGAAAGTCTTTGTAAGTACCGAACTCGTAACGGTCCCCCTGGTCATGGTGGCGCGCACATCACTCAGTCGAACCAGTCCCACAGGTGTCGGTAGAGCGGGTGCGGCGCGTGGTGCGGCGCGGGCAGCGGCGGCGACTAGGAGGCGCGCGACGCCAGCAGCGGCGGCGGCTCGCGCTCCTCGCGGCCGCGCGCCTCCCCTCAGAGGCGCTCCGCCACGCCGCCCGCGTACTGGCACGCCGCCAGCGGCGCCGCGCCGCGGCCCGCCGGCGCCGCGCCGCCGTACCCGCCGCCGAACCCCGACGAGTGCTGCTTGGCCTTCAGCCGCAGCGACGCGATCGACGACGACATCGCCACGCACGGCTCCGCGCGGTACATGCTGTACGGGTTCGGCGGCGTGTACGGGCACGGCGCCACCCCGCCGCCCACCCCACCAGACCCACCCACGCCGCTCATCCCACCACCACCCACGCCGCCCATGGATGTCGCCGTGTTGAAGCAGTTCACCGAGCCCTGGTGGTGACTCGTCGGCACCACGGACCCCAGCGGGTTCACGGGCCACGGGAAGCTCTTGGTACCGAGAGGGCTGGGCACCTTGGTGGCCCAGTTGTTGTACGGGTAGGACGAGTAGAGCGCGTCCGTGTCGGGGAAGGGCTGCATCAGTCCGTTGAACTGTGTGCTGAAGCCGTTCTTGAAGTCTGCGGCGGCGGCTGCTGCAGCGTTCATAGCGTTTCTTTCCCGTTTCCGCCATTTTGCTCTTCGGTTTTTGAACCAAACCTGGAACAAAGAAGTTTGTAAGTATGATAATGACTATGCAGCAGTAAACTACCCTATCTATTAAAAAATACATTTCTTTAATTTTTTTTTTAAAGAAATGTATTTTTTAATAGATAGAAAAATAGGCAACGCACCTTTTTAGGGGTAAAAAGAAAATTATAGGGGCCAGGTAAATTGGGTGTCCGGTGATTTCTTGGCGAATCTATAAGTTTTAACGAGATTCAGAGTCGGACGCGACTTGCGTTGCGTAGTTATCAACTTTACTCATTACAAAGTTGACAGAGCGACGTGGCCGTGGCGGTGGCGGTGGCGGCGTGTATTCCCGCCACGTAGAGGCCGAGCCCCGCCCGGCCCCGCCGCATGCCGCAGCCAACGACCCGTCTAATTGCGGCCGCGAAATGAAGATAAACGAGCGTCGCGATTGGGCGGGACGGGTGCCGCCACTCGCCGCGACTTGATCGAGCCACAATAAATGAGCGGCCACTGGGGTCAGGAGCTCGCCGAGGAGCCCTCAATCGCTGTTGTTATTTAGCCGCTGGAGGCGGAGTGGCGGTGCGAGCGGTGATAAGTCGTCGTGAGCGCAGATAACGCGCGCGCTGATGTATGGCGCGCGTCCGTCACGCGGCGATCGATCGCTCCGACGACACCTCCGCGATAAATTGCGCAATCCACGCAGCGACTGCAATAAATATTGTGCCGCTGGCGGTATTTGTCTCACTCACTGTGGCGGGTTCACCCAGCCGAAACGGTAAATAATACCCTCTTTCCTCGGTTAAGTGAACATAAACGGTCGTTTCCACCCCATATACAATCGTTTATTTTTCGAAACATAAATTTCACAAATTCGCATGAGCGCATGTTTCGTAAACAGGATGACATAGGTAAACCGTGCTTTACTATCTAAATTTACACGCACGTGGCATTATGTAGATTCTTAACTCGATACTTTTATCAATTTCAAATACAGATTATATGAATGACAATCAAAACAACCAATGTGGGTGCTTCCATTACCAAAACAAAAAGCTTTACACATCCGCTGTTTCCCATTGAGACCGCGAACAAACGGGTGAAAATAACTCCACAGAAACGTCGGGGGTGTTCAATAATGACGTCGGAATGATATTTATTTAGGTGCACATATGTGGAAATAATTTCCATTATTTGAATAGCGGCGGACAGCGAGCGCGGCGCTGCGGGGCGCACGGCCCGGAGGAGGGTCGCGATATTGCGACGCGGGGCTAATCCTTTAAATATATTATTGCAGAATGGTGACCGTCCCGCGCCCTCCATCTACCGGCAAGGAGACACCCCGACACTTTTTAATGCTTCCGAAATCGATACTAATGCGTGTTCGCTTTAATTTATTCCATGTGCCGGTTGTTTGTCGCATTTCGAGGGTTAACACCTACACGAGATTGTAACACATTCTATTAGTGGCTTCACGCATATTTTAAATTGATCTAACATTTCCCAAGAGGCACCCATTCAATAACAATTGAAAACACAGAAAACTGATGAAATACTTTTTAACCGACATCAAAAAAAGGAGGAGGTTATCGGCAGGTTTTTTTTATAACGTAGATAAATTAATTACCTACGTATTAGACACTTCTCTATCCTCGTAAGGCCCAACCACCTACTTTAAGTACACAGGTCAGTAGTCATTCAGGCCAAAGCAAGCTTGTTAAATCATCAAATATCGGCCCAACGACGTAAAAAAGGGACATCTGTTTGGCTTAATTTGCATTTGATGTCCCTGTTTAAGGTGTTAAGCCGATTTAGGTATATTTTTGAAAAATCAAGTCTGGGCCGCAACTACTTGCTAGGTGCAAGTTTTTAGTACATTGGGTCATCATTTATATCGACCTTAATTTAGGTTGGCCCTTACGAGGCTATCGACAATGTACATTTGTAATTGTTTGGCCACTTCCTCTTTCACGATAAGTTAATTCTTGTAATATATTTAGTCGCAGGACCGAATACAAATGTCTGTATTACCCAAGTCCTTATTACTGCCTTTATGGATAGATCAGATTCGATACAAATACGATAATGCGATTCGTACATACTTAAGTAATATTTATTTTATTGCGAGTCTAACTCTTTAGTTTAGAAGAGATTTAAAAGAAATTGTTTCACTTTCATATTATGTACGTTTTTTGGAACTTTGAACTTCGGCTGATGAACAAATTGAGATTTTGCATAAATTACAAATGACCAGAAATACAACCATGACGGCTCTAGAATTAATCTACTCTACTAT
Organism: Asteroscopus sphinx; assembly: GCA_949699075.1. Taxonomy (NCBI): domain Eukaryota; kingdom Metazoa; phylum Arthropoda; class Insecta; order Lepidoptera; family Noctuidae; genus Asteroscopus; species Asteroscopus sphinx. Next base: position 8,836,131 of record OX453008.1, read on the forward strand.
TTTGACTTCCGGAGGACAACTGCAGGATCGGTCACCATACATTACATGGCATTGTCTTTTAGTGGCTCAAAATAAGCTCAGCTGATTAAAAATGGAAATAAAATATCTGTGCCCTGCTATTCACTGGAACTATACTTGACACAGTATTGAAACAAGAGTGCAATGATGATAAGCCATCCCGCCGTCCAAAGTGACGGAAGATCTCTAGGTTATCAAGTTATCATGTGGGAGCAGCGCGTGTTCAGCAAGATTAATGTGAGCCTGTGTGCACGCCCGACCACCTACTGACACATGCCTTCAACGACCGACGCATATTATGTGTGCACGGAAATTATAATACCACAATAAAGCAGCCGTAGCACTTGCTACGGATTCTACGAAGCTTTGTAGATTTTGAATATGCCATGTATTCAGAGTTAGTCTTCTTGTTGACATGAGCTACATAATGATAATAGCTCATGCCGTGGGAAGAAGATTAGCTAGTCAGCAGGTTGGTAGCGGGGCTAACAGCCCAGGGTGCGAACGATCAATTAAATATCGTAGCTATTCAGAGTTAGTGAGGCGTTTCGTACGTTCATTTTAGATTTTTTTGCGGCAAAATTAATAATTTTATGAATGTGGTGTTCCCTATTATACACTTACGTAAGTACGTTAAAATACACAACTCTCGCTCCCTTTCCGCGCGACGTTCCTACAAAGTGTCCTTTTACATTTATTTATTATTTACAGAAAAACGGTACGACCTAGGATAAAATTATCATAAGTAAATTAACTGCGATAAAATTATCTACAAATAAATAGCGACACTTATTTTTATATGAGTTACAATTTCCGACCATAGAAGCCGCAAAGTTGACAAAAAAGTAAAACAATAAACATTTAATGTACCGGTATACAATGATATTTTATTATTACTTGATAAAGATAACTACAATTAGTATTAAAAAAAAAAAATCTGCACCTTAAAATGTACATATGTAATAAGTTTATGATAATTACTTGTTAGGTGTTTAATAAAAATCAACAGCATTATACCCATTGACCATTTTATCCTAGCTCGTAAAAAAACTGGGGGAAGAGAGTTGTGTATTTTAACGTACTTACGTAAGGGTGTCATACAACACTAACAAAAATTGTATGTTTTGCCGTTTTGTCCATACATCGAGATCTAGAATGAACTTACTAATTCGAAGAACTATTATTACAGGAAAACACGTAGAAATAACGTTTGTTAGATTCCTTGCGACTGACTTTCCTTGCCGATATGCTGATATGTAAAACTTGCCAAGTTTTCATAATAGGAAATGATTTGGATGTACGATTGAAACTTTAGCTGTAAATGAAAACTTGCTAAGTTTTACATAATGACATTGTGAGTGATTACTGCGTGCATTGAAACGATTTTAATTAATAAAAATTGTACGGTAGTTTTTTTTTTTAAATATCTGTAAAGACGCTTATCATCTTAATCTTCCTGCGACCATGAACGCTGCAAAGCTTTCGAAACGTCAGGAAAACCAATTTAAATAATATACGCGATGTAATCCGGTTAAACTTGTTTTATTATAATACAAACATCGTCACAAACTTTCACATTTATAATATTATAGTAGGGTTTACCATCCAATACCAAATGAATCGCACAAAGTAGTAGAAACATATTTTTCAATGTTCAATAGAAGTAAATAATTCTGCTATAGGTTTGAAAATAACACTAGCCAAATAAATAGTAGACGTTCTAAATTCATTACGCCAGTAGTGATGAATGATGATACACCCCACCACCAGTAATGAAGTCATTTTACGGTCAGCAGGACCACAGGGTCGCTAAATTGACTTAAATTTAAATTAAACTGGAATCACAGTTTTATTAGTGTCATCAATCAAACTACGGTTTATCCGACAGGATGGCCATAGTTTACAGTCATTGGATTGTAGTTCTTATGGCATAAGCAAGTGGAACTATTGTTGCTGGAGCAATTTGGACCGAGACTATTCCAAATTCAAATAAACACGCGCTCGCATAAATGGATATAGCATAATAAACTTGGGATTGACTCGTATTTGAGTCAGGGTTGCCAATGCATTTGTATTATAGAATCAAATGTTACGTCTCAACGTTTTTCATAACTTACTTTCAGAATAAAATTATAAATTGTTAATGGATGATGATTAAGAAACTAAAGACAATTTCAGGTTTTTTAATTTTTGAAAATACCTACTCTCTATTATTGTTATTGAACATCGAAAACGTCAAACAACGTTTATTTAGATGTAATTTATGTGGAAAGTCTATATTGTCCTAATAGCAATGGACATAGTTGTGTTTCTCCATACATAGTTAATAATTCAAACAAACAGCAACGTTAGAGCCAGAGGCTAGCCTGTTAATCTGTCGTGACCAGTCGCTGACGCCCCTAACGTTGAGTAGATTATTAAATGCACCCTGCTGAGCAGAGCGGCACTAACTTCCACATTATGAACAAAACTCTACCAACAGTAAAACCACAGACCGTCTTAAAAATGTTACAACAATAACATTTTCTAATTGTTACATAACGCTGAAACAATTTTCAGACTCGTTGATGTTGAAGTTTTTTTTAATATTCACTGAGATCAAGTATTTAGAGTACCTACATATACTCATTAACCCACAAATTACGAAGAATAAGACAATTATTACCAGAGACTTTTCTGTGTTCAGTAAACAAAGATTACTGTAGTTGATTTGGCGCAAAATCGACAGTTATACAACCACAATATCTGCCAGTGAGGTGATTTTAGCTTCCATTCATTGATATAAATTCCATGCTAACGCCCAGCAAAGTCCGCGGGATCACAACACTATACCGTAAGCTTATCAAAACATAATCGGGATAACTCATTGGACATCTAGTATGCCGGCCGCTCAACCTCGACTTTACACACGATTTGCAATAATAAACTCTAAAACTTCACGTACAAAGTAAACTTTCCGGCATTTCGAATACTTGGCAGGAATACTCAGAGTGAAATAAATTTTGTAATTGAAATGCGTTAATACCGTATCTCTTGTTTACCGAAACAAATTCTTCGTGTAAGATTATTACGGAGACTACCGGTTGGGATCGGGCCAGCCGTGGTTAGAACATGACAACGTTATTTAATAATTTAATTATAGCAACATTTGTTTGTATTGTAAATGTCAATATCGATGGGATGTCTTAGTGGACTTAGCGATGTCAAGGCGGTTTATTTTATGATTAGTTGACTCATTCTAGAATGACTAAATTATTTTGCTCGTATATCAACTGAAAAGTAGTCGATTGCCTGTGTATAAACAAAGTATTATGTAGATTAAATTAAATAAAGTTGCGATTCATAAAATCATATTTTCTTGGAGTTTCTATATGCTAATGCCAATGATATTTAAAAGTATAAATATGTTATACCCTAACAGAACAAACGAAAAAAATGTTCCATACGCAGCGGCAGCAAACATACACATAAACTAGTACAAAGTTAGTTAGTTACTTTAAGGTTTTTTCGCGTAATTGGTTAATTTTATGTACTAATTTTTTATTTATTTTTGTCACTGTTCACGCTCGGCGCCTTGCTTGACACGTACTATAATAGAAAAACGTCCAAATTAACACATTTTTGAGTCTTCAGATTGCGCGCGCAAGAAAAATATCTGTACTTTTAAATATCATTGGCCAATACTTTTAGGCGTAGTAAATGTTACGATGAAGGAACTCTACATATTTATTTGGTGCAGTGCGTTCGCACACTGCGCTACCGTCACACGGCTACCCGCGCAGAGTTAGTTCTTGTACGCGTAGCCAGTGTGTAAAAACAAGGTAAATCTCGCTAAACTGTTTGCATGCAACGAGACAGGCGACAGCAGGGACGTGCACTAAAAGCATCGCAAAAACAGACCGAAGCCGGCGGGCCGAGCCGTTTTCACGTAAAATAAATAATGTTCCGTGCCGCCTACCCTGTCGGCGGACGCGTTTGATACATGCCTTTTTACATATGCACACTAAAATGTTTTCACATCTTACATATATTGCCTTGACGTATATTTTACTTTTTCTGTTTCACAATGCTTTTAAATCGATTACGTTTTTTTTAATGATCTGACTAATATTGTAAATGTGAAAGTATGGATGTTGAAATGGCCGTTTCAGCGTAATTGAACGACAAACAAATAAACATTATAATATGAGTAAGATTATAACGTACCTACAGTACAACTATCATTATTTTGTATAATATTAAGATTAGTTGTTTCAAGCTACTTCCAACATACATAACATACACATAACATACATATACATAACTCAAAACCAGGAGAACTGGTATCTGACAGGTACTGAAAAAAATAGCTCATTCTAAAAAGTAACGGTTCTCGCTTTTCTCGGACTGGTTTCAATGGATTTTGTACTAAAGATTATGGCCATCTATTCTCGACCAGCTAAGATTTCAAGAAATTATATTAGATATTCTCACTAGAAGTCAAAACACGTTGTTATTCACAATAATATTGTGCTACTCTTCTGTCTAATACATCAATAGTAAAATTATCTATTTGTGTGTAAGATCGATTTTCTAATTCCGCGTCACGCAGGGTTCGGCGGGGCGGTCTCTATCGTCAGATGAAATGTGTCAAGAGCTGTTTCACGGACGATTGCCGTCGACGTGCGACGATGCGGGCCGCGTCGCCTCGTTTCTCAGAAAGGAAAACTGCCAGAGGGCGGTATTACGTTTACAAATTGCTGTGCAGCAAAAAGTGAACCCAAATTAGTTATGTTTGCAATAATTCGTGTATAATGTTCAGAAAAAGGCTTTGTTTTTGGAATGAAGTTCCTTATCCTGAAGTTCGTTTGACGTCTGTGGTCTAGTGGTTCGAGGATCGGACTGCTGATCACGAGGTCGTGGGTTCGATTCCCACACACAAATATTTGTGTGATGAACATAAGTATTTGTGTTGGTCTGCGTGTTTCTTATATATTATAAGTATGTATTTACAAAAAAAAAGTATATAAGTATTATATACATTGTCTAGTCCCCATAGCACAAGCTCTACTTAGTTTGGGACTAGATGGAGCTGTGTAAAAATGTCCCAAATTTTTTATTTATTTATTTATATTTATGGGGGTTGCGGTAGATGTGATTCGGGAGAAAATTTTGCGTCACACATAAAGGTATTATACTGCGTCAGTATAGAAATGTCTTTGGCGTCACATCACGCTAAGATTTACGTTATAGGTAACCATAGAGTACATTGAATATACGGACGTAGAGTTGTCGGTTGACCTCATCTTAAAGGCCATCTGGTGGGTAACGTCAAAGTTACAGCTATAACTATTAAATAAAACATACGAAAAGCCATGTTTTACTGGGGATTGAATTGATTGATTGATTGATTGATCGATTGGGGATTGATTGTTTGTTTATGTTTCCTGCCATCTATGCTTGTATTATAGTTAAAGTTGGGAAAAACGACTTAAAATCGTAAGCGTGTATAAACGTAGTGCTTTTTTCTGCCAACGAATTTTTTTACGCTTTTGCCGCTTTTCGTATTTCACTTCTAAAAAAATAAACTTTTATTTGTCTAAATTACACTATTCTATTTACATTTAAACTATTTACAAAGTTCACTAAAAACTATACAAACAAACTACAATCGTCGCGTAATTACCAAGGAGAACATTCAAAAACGCATTCACTCGTTGACGACGAAAAATAAACTAAGCGCCAAAGCAAAAGCAAATCAATCAAGGTCAAAAACGTTTAAAATGTTTAAACGATACGAAAATAATCAACAAAATAAAAAAGTGCTTTCTCTAAACAAATTTTACGTAAACGAATAAAATTTAATTCTGCCGGTTTCAAACCACCACCAGTCAACTTTGAAATTGAGTCTTACTTTCATAGAAATAAGGTTACATTTCAATCGTACTATTAAAAGCATAAGTTTGGTTTACGAAAAAGTCTAAACGAAATCTGCTTTAATCACAAAGCGTGCTTATACGCTTTTTTTTTCATTAGACTTTTTTAAGCGCTTTTTGTTTAAACGCCCACTTCTAATTATAGTTGCAAAATTTTACATTATAATGAACCAGTAAAAAAAAAAATATTTAAGTATACCTTCGTTCCTGACGGCACCCGTTTTTTTTATTAATATTTCAAAAGCTCTCTCTTCTTAGTAGTTATTTCTTAGCAGAGCGGTCGTGGTTAGGCCGGGTCTGGAAACTTGAGTAGCAGCTCTTGCGATACGTCTCCATTTGGCTCTATTTCTGGTGTTGCGAAAACATGGTGTCATGGTGGAGCACGTGATGGTCTGGATATGGTCTGACTAGCAGCGCATTGGAGAGCGTCCACGGGGTCTCTTCCCTTCCATCTTGCCTTGCACGCCAAGCGCTTCATTGAGTCTTCCTCCCGGGTTTATAAGGCCAATAATTGAGTAGAGGTATTTCAAAAACTAAGTAGGTAAACCCGTATAGAAATACTACTTTAATATTATAAACGTGAAAGTTTGTGAGGATGAATGGATGTTTGTTAATCTTTCACGCAATAACTAATGTATGGATTTTAATGAAATTTGGCATACGGATAGAAGATAAACCGGATTAATATATAGCCTACTTTTTATCGCGGGAAGATGAATAGTTCTCGAGGGATATGCGATAATCGACACAAGGCCACATCGGCGTTAAGACCGCCTTTGTACCCAGTTGTGCATAAAGAATTATATAAATAAATAAATAAATCGACATCCACGCGGGCGAAGCCGCGGGCATAGGCTAGGTATAATGACATTATTCAACTTACATTGTAAGAATGACAAAGAGATGATACTGATAGAGAAAATCCACAAGGAGTTATGTTTTAGCAACAGGTGAACTTATAGTAAGCTCATATTCTATCTTAAATTTAGGAAGAGATCATTATCATTACAGCCGAAAGACGTCCACTACTGGACATAGGCCTCCCCCAATTAAGGGGGGGATATGCCATAATCGCCACGCTTGGCAGGCGGGTTGGCGATCGCAGTTGGTTGGTTAAATACTCAGAGAACGCTGCTGCCCATCCTCTAGATAGGAAGAGATGTTTCAATAAAATTGTGAAGGGAGTTTCCTTTATTTAAACAAAAAAAGTACCGAGGAAACGATAAAACATTTAAATATCATCTCAGTGTAACATGTGGTTTGATTTGACAAGACGTATAATTTGCAAGGAAATACGTTTAAAGAAAACACAAAGATTAACATATCATATTTTACGAACGCTAATTGAGTCAATAAGCAGGCAATGACCCTAATGAGTTGGTAACAAAAATAATGTTCAACGATTTATCGGTGCGCACGCGCACAGATTTATTAGACGGCAAGCGGCGCGGCGGCGCTGCGCGGACGAACGAACGATAATCCCCAATATAGGGTTGGTTGAATTTATATTGAACCTTTAATATTATTACATTTTTTATTCCCCCTAAATATGCATAAAATACCTTTTTACCATTGCCACTCGAAAAAGGGCATTTTATTCATCGATAACAGTGAATAAAACTCTCTTTTACTCACAAGAGAATAAAAACATTTTGAATTTGGAACAAGCACGAATTATGTACTAAGAAATGAATAAAACGTGCTGAACGTACGTACTGACTGGCTGGATGGAGCTATCAAATTAAAATTAAGAAAAAATAAATACTACAGGTTGGCTGGTTCAACGAGAGACTTATTGAAGGAGGATGTTTAGTACTTGATTCTCGTTCCAAATATGTGTAAAAAATTGTACCTTAATTTTTGAAATATTTTAAAATCGATTTCATAAATTTCTGTGGACACTATTCCGTACTTACAAATCAAAATTTCATGCAGTGAGGTGATGCACCTTGCTAGGTCAGTGTCCATCGGTGGCTATTTTCACCCTCTTTGCCTTTTGTACTAGACAGAAGACCCCGAAATATCAGAGCTTGCGCGAGCATTTTGACTACTATACCTACGCGTGATTTGTCGTAGAATATTTTTTTCATCTTTTTTTCTTTATGTGTAGGTACGCACATTCTAACATATTCTTGAATATGTCTTTCATTCACCCAGTCATGCTTTATACCACTATTTATTTTCTCGCCGTCAATGGTAAAAAGTAGAGTACACAACTCGTGAAAAAAAAATTCATCTCGGGCCTTGTATCCCTCGCTCCGCTCAGGATTCTATTTTTGAACCACTCGCTTCGCTCGTGGTTCAATCTTAGAATCCTTCGCTGCTCGGGATCCAACTTAGTCCCTCGAATTAAATTCCCTCTTTTTTCACTTGTTGTATAATCTACTATTATACTTTCTCCATTGTTTTTTTTTCCTTCATGAAATGTTATTACAAAGAATGTCTTAAGAAAGGTAGAGATGAGAAGTTATATCTTATACCTAAAAAAACTTATTTTCTTAAGGTTTAATTGAGCACATGTTTGTGTATTAGTAATAAACACACACTTAACTCGTTAAAAAAAGTTTAATAAAAAATTTAATTTTAGTTAATGATATGTGAATAGAATTCCATCATGTACTGATTTAATTAAGCTTAAACTATTGAAATATCTAAATTCCGAAATGGAATTCTATTTTCCGATTATTAATGGATCCGATGCTGAGATTTTAGCTACAAAATCATAATTAAAACAGAAACACTATGGTTGTTATTGAAATAAATAACTAAGCCATACATAGCGTTTATTTAAATACAAGAATGTAAAGTAAAGTTTCAATGAAAATTATGTTTTCTCACCACTTTTAAGTATTGCGATTATTGTGAAGAGTATGTTTTCTTGTAAATCTTAGAATGCCACAAGTTCAATTCGGTTACAGGCTTTTATATGTACCGTAAAAATAAAACGGAAATGATAACTGGCACTCCATAAAATACTTCAACAATAATGATAAAATCTTAAGAGGCGACGCGCAGCCCTAGTGCATACAAATGGGAATGTTTTGAAGAACACACGCGTATGATCCAGTGCAGTCGAGTACACTGAAACGAATACCTACCACTTGAACCAACGCGCTCGACTCATAAAGTATCGATTTACACGTATCTGCATGTGATAACCGAGTAATTAATTGCCCACGGTGTATTTGTGGCAGGATCACTCTTCGCAATGTTACGGTGAGCTTAAAATTATTGTACGATTGGAATTTTCAATCATATACTTATTTACCTACATAAAATTATTTTTGTTCCGATAAAGACTGTAAATTTACGTGCAAGCTAGCTTTCAGATGCATGTTACTAATGCGCGCAATCTGAAGACTCGAAAACGTACTAATTGGGACGTTTTTCTATTAGTCGGCGTCAAGTAAGGCGCCGCCAGGTGGACCGACGACCTGAAGAACGTTGCTGGGGGGGACTGGATGCGGAAGGCAGAGGACCGAGTGTTGTGGCGCAACTTGGAAGAGGCCTATGTCCAGCAGTGGACTGCGATAGGTTGAGTTGATGATGATGAAGTAAGGCGCCGAGCGTGACTAGTGACAAAAAAAACAAAATGCCGCCGTATGTGTACAGAAAGTGTACCAATTATGACGCGAAAGTAACTTAATGTAACTAAACTTACTTACTTTGTACTACTTTATGTGTATTGTGCTGCCGCTGCGTACGGAATATTTTTTTCGTTTGTTTTGTTAGGGTATGACATATCTATAGCTGATTTTCAGTGCCAAACCCAAGTGACGAGCGGGGAGCGGGTTATTACTTGCTTTAACGGTGAAGGAAAACATCGTGAGGAAACCTGCACACCTGAGAGTGCTCCATACAGTTCTCAATTATGTGTGTAAACCGCTAACCCGACAAGGCCAGCGCGGTACACTGAGACCTTCTCATTTTGAGAAGAGACCCATGCCCACTAGTGGGACAATTATGGGCTGATGATGATGATTCATCATATTATTTTTGGGTGTCCGAAGTCTTGCGTTTATTCTGTTTTACATTGTGTAAAAAAACATGACTCAAGCCTATTAACATTTATATAAATTGCTATAAGTAACTAAGCTGTTATTTATTTCTACTACTACGTTACTGGAGTCAGCAACCGTATATATTATAATTGATGACAAACGACACTTGCCAAATTCTTGAAGATTTTCTCTGATAGGTATTTCGAGATGAAAAAAGATGCAGTGATTTATCTCCGTTGTTTCATTTAAAACTCTATTTATCATGTCGCGACTCCAGCATATACAATTCTAAGTACTCCAATATGAAACTGATTTCGGATAAATTATTTGTTTTTTGATTACGTTATAAAAATGCATGTAAATAAATCCGAAGAATTTGCCTGATACACATGAACAAAAGATTATCCAAACTCACCGCTCAACATGCCAAAGAAACCGTAAACTATTCTATGAATTCAGTACAAGCTAAACACTACAACTCGGTTGCAACCGCAGAATCTCTAACAGGGGCCTTCCAAAACTATTGACAGTGAGTGTGGATGCGATCAGACTTAAGCCAGGGATTATGAAGAGACCGAAATAGACGCATCAAATCCTCGTGGATTAAGGGATTCCGTGTTCCGTCGGCCGGCACGGCACAAAAATACCGAAGACGCGCCGGATGCGACGATTAGCCTAAACATCTAGCTCGTTAATATTGTGATGCACTCGCGCTGCTGTCACGTTGCATACAAGGACATAAAAAGTGGATAGGCTTGTACTATGTGGTGACCGAAAATACCCAAGTTTGTTACACCCAATACACATTTTGACAGCTTTTGCAATTTGCTTGGTGCCATTTACCAAAACTTTGTTTTATAAAATAATTTATGGATTGCAGCAGGCGTTAGCATGACGACTGTATACAAGGGCTTGACTACGAAAGAATAGAAAAAAAATGTTTTTAGTTCTACAGTATGACTGGGCGAACGAGGGAATAGAATGTTCGTACACATAATAAATAAATAAATAAATATTTTTTACGCAGCACCATCTAGTCCCAAACTAAGCAGAGCTTGTGCTATGGGTACTAGACAATGGATATAATACTTATATACTTTTTTTTTTTTTTAATACATACTTATAATACATAAGAAACAACCAGACCAACACAAACACTCATGTTCATCGCAGGTCTGCTGGAAGAAATTTCTTATAGAAATAAGCAGTGCCTTTGTACTATTCATTTCTATGTATTTTAATTTTATTTATCTGTGTGTGCATAAATTTAATAAATAAATAAAATAAATAAATATAAATTATGCGTACAGGAGAAAAAATACTCGCGCAAACTCTGACTGTCTAGGGGTTTGATGGCTAGTACAAAAGACAATCAAACTGTACCATCATTGGTATATAGGTATCAGTTTAGTTAGAAAACAGTATCCTTACCCTAACTCTCGCTTCAGTGAGGTTTGTCCACATGGCGATCTCTTCACGCGTGGACATGTCTGGGTAACGGTTTCTGGCGAAGGTGGCTTCCAGCTCCTGCAGCTGTTGGCTGGTGAAGTGGGTCCTCTGGCGGCGTTGTCTCTTGTTCTTCTTGTCGCCTTTGTCGTCTAGTGAGGGCTCGTCGGTCCCGACGCCAGGAGTCGTTGACTCTGTCTTTATCGTCGGCTCAGACGTTAGCGGACGATTACCTGAACAGATAGAGAAAATTAGTTTCAAGTTTCGTAGTTTGCGGGAAGTTGGTCTAAATAAGTTCTATAAAGTTACGATTACTGAGTTTCTTGTTTCGTCAGAGATCAATCAGTACAAGTATTTAATCCATTCAAATAAATACCGACTATAATCAGAGAAAATACTAGAAGAGTATTGTATTTAACCTCTAATAAATATAAAATTAGTTATAGCTTAAAAAGATCACTTGTTTTAGCTTAATAGTCATCTTTATAGGATACTTGATTAATTAAATAAAAATCGGTATTTTATTAAAATATGAGCACAATTTGAAACGTTTCTACGACGTGTGTCAAAAATACGTGGTCATTTTAGAAGAGCTCATTCAGTGAAATCGAACAACTTGTACTACAGGGCAACCCTGAAATCGCGAAAAATAAATCAGCTGATCCATACACTTTGTCGAGCGACATCGATGATTATATAGGAAACATCTGGTTTTTTTTTGTGATTTCAGGGTTGGACCCATAGTAAAAGTTGTTAGTTGTTGTTGTTGTTGTTGCTATAGCATAAGCTATCGCCTGAATGAGCTGTTGAAATATGACCACGCATTTCTGATACATGTTGTATTGGAATGCGGTGTTCAGAAGAATATAAATGACATTTTCTCCCACTTGCTCGTAAATTGCTTCATTACTTTAAAAAAAGAATACATCAATCGGTTCTTTTCCGAATGCAACGACATAACACGCCAGCAATTTCCAACACGACAATAATATAAATTGCTGGACAGTAAAAAAAAAATATGCTAGCGAGGTTTTTAAGTACACATAACACATACATAAGTTACATAAATTAGGTGTTCTAAGGTACACGATATTTATTATTTTAAGGCCCTACTAAGAGCTAAGTGGCGCCCCCATCACTATAAAAATAATTACTCGCTGAGTACATCATTTATCTAAAATTCGTTTTTAACAATTGAAGTACAGGTACTGTAGTTTAATCGGAAACTATTAACTTTGTAATTTATAGTTTGCTGTAGTGTAGATAGAAAAAAAATCGAAAAATGGCCATTTTAGGCTCTTAGTAGCGCCTTAAAAGCAGAATAACCATTTTATCAAGCATTTTATTTTCAAAAGTAAAAGTAATATTGGAAGTATTTGGCTCCGCCTCGTCCTTCCAATATTACTCGGCCGTCAATTTCTTTATTTCAGGCCTGGACAGTAATGTACTATTAATTCATTGGTAAAGTTATAAAAATCAAAAATAACATGTTACATATAAAGTTTTTCCCATGTAATATTATTTAGATAAAAATATAGAATCAGGGCCACGGTCGGCAAGTACCGGTAGCAAGCCCATAATGCGGCGGAGGATTAGGCGCAAGCGCACCTAATACTTTTACGACAGTGCCGTAAATTCGTTGATCTCGATGAGCGACGTCACACTTCACGTAATTTATATCACTTACATGCAATAAAATCTATTTTCGGTATATATTTTTAATGTGTGATTATCAGCACGTAATCGGGATGGGGAAATAAAGAATTTTATTGAATAATTTCATGAAATACTTGGGAAATATTTCGTTTTAATCGTGAAATAAAAATCATGTTTTTAAGACATGTTATTGTAAAGAGCTACGACAGACATACGTGGGACACTCAGAAAGTTTTGCGAAACTAAAAAAAATTGTTCTATACGTACATATATTTTTATCAAATCTTTTCAAAGTACTTTCCACCAGCCTCTATACAAAGATTCATGCGCCTAAACCAGTTTTCAAAACACTTTTTCCAGTCCGCCGCAGACACCTCGTTTACAGCCTGCTCGAACGCAGCCAGCGCATCTTCCGGCGACGAAAATTGTATCCCTTTGAGCTGATTTTTTATTTTTGGGAATAAAAAGAAGTCACACGGTGCTAGATCAGGGCTGTAAGGAGGGTGACCCAGGAGTTTGACTGGCGTGCTGTCCAGGAAGTCCCTCGTTTTGAGTGCGGTGTGCGCAGGTGCATTGTCGTGGTGGAGCAGTAGCCCGCGGAGCCCTGTGTTTGGTCGCTTGTTGCTTATAACAGAGAAAACTTCTGGCAAACATTTGGTAGTATACCATTCGGCATTAATGCTTCTTTGATCCCGTAAGGGAATTGATACCAAGTGGCCAGTCAAATTAAAAAAGCTAGCGATCAAAATCTTACCCCCGCTTCTAGATCGCTTCACTTTGGTAGGCGTTGGCTCATTTTGAAACACCCAAACAGTCGACTGGCGCTTGGTTTCTGGGTCGTATTGATAAATCCAGGACTCATCACCTGTAACGATGTCGTAAACACGCCGAGACGAGCCTGCTTCAAATTTGTTAAGCATATCACGGCACCATTCCACCCGGGCCTGCTTCTGAGCATCGGTGAGGTTGTGCGGCACCCAGCGTGATACTATCCTCCTCACGCGAAGATGGCTGTGTAGAATCTCGTGAACGCTTCCCGATCCAATCTTCAATATGTGTTGAATCTCCTGATATGTAATTCGCCTATTGTCTTGGATTAAATTTTTCACTGCTAGCACGTTTTCTTCGGTAACAGCCGTCAAAGGGCGACCGCTTCTTTCGTCATCCCCCAAAGTTGGTCGACCGCGCTTGAATTCGTTATACCAACGATACACGGTTGCCTTGGAAGGGCCTTCATCCATGAATGCCATTTGAAGTCTATCGTACGATTCATCCGGTTTCAGGCGACACTTGAAATCGTATAAAATCATAGCTCTAAAATGTTCCCGGCGCAGATCCATATTTCAGTGAGACACAATACTTTGAATTAACTCGCAAAAAATGTGGAGGGAAATTTTGAAATTGGAACTTACTTATTTTTACTTATAAATAATCATATTTTCGAAAAACATTATAACTGGCCAGTCTCCCATATATAAAAACTTTTTTTCGCAATACTTTCTGAGGGGCCTGGTATAAGGTTGTTTACGGCAGGATTGCCAGACACGCTACCAAATCAAGATAATCAGCCTAACTAGGACTTCTCAGGATATTCTTTATCTAAGTACTTCTTCGATGAAGACCCTTCGTTTGAAGACACTCCGTTTGAAGACTTACATCATTGACGACAGACAATGCAAATTATTCCACTTCCTATTAATAAATGCGAAAGTATGAATGTTTGTATGCTTGATTTGTCCTTCAATCACGCTGAAACGACTAAACGGATTTGGATGAAAATTAGCACTCAGATAGACCATAACCTGGATTAGCATATAGGCTACTTTTTATTCCGGGAAGATGTACGTTGCCCGTGGGATGTCCGATGACGTCTTTCTGTGAGAAACTGAATTATAACGCGGTTGAAGCCAGCAAGCCCGAAACAAAGGCTAGTTGAAAATATGGGAATGGCCCGAATGGCAATACAGACATTCTGTCTTTGTTATAACTTATTCTAGAAACTATCATCTGGAGAGACACATAACGAGGCGCGTTTAAGAGTATTTTTAAAACCCGAACCGTCTCAGAGGGGTGTCATAAGTTTATAAGTTCAACGAATGTCCCTGTCTGTGGCATTATAGCTCCCAAACGGATGAATCGATTTTGATTTAGTCTTTTTCTGTTTGAAAAGTGACTTTGACGTGATTGAGAGTTCAAGAAAATCTATTCAGCCGCTTTTAGATCATCAGCTCTCTTCTAGTTGAAAAGAATGAAAGCAACTTCCACAGGTCTGATCGATTCAAAATTCAGTATCCTGTTACTTCAATGATATTGCAAGAACATGGTAACCTTGACCTGATACTGCAGCATTACCTGCAATCTGCAGGATACTCAACTCCACGCCAACTTACAACAGAGGTCTCGAGTTTGGGCTCATCGGAATGGTTTCAATGAATAGGTGAAAGACAGATAGGTGATCAGGGCCTAATGATGGAGCAGGAAAGAGAAATGAGGATAAATTGGTGAGGGATTTTTATCCTCATTAAAAGATAAAAAATGTCAAGCCGTAAGAATATCAACACAGAATCAATCCCGTTTTTACAACAGCTATACTATAATAAAACAACTGAAAGTGCTATAGAACTGTGTGATTGTACAACGTTAAAATTCCCTCGAAAACGGTATCACCGTCGAGGGGACACGGTGATACGGTGTTGTTATTACATCAATTCGTTACTGATAACGCGTCGATCGCAATCAAGCCGCGTATATTGGCTTTGCTGGAAATCCCTGTGTCAATGTAACTTTTGTCTCTAGTTGTAATAGAGGACGCTAGTGAATGAACATTGGTGTCAAAAACTAGGTTTAAATGATGTGAAACGAATTGATTCTATAGATGTCTTGATAGTAGGAGGCCAAAAAACATTCAAAATATAGTTCCAAAGTAATCTCAATACTTTAAATCTCAATCTTCTGACAATAGACTATTATTTGTTATTAGATTTGTATACATAATCAGGCCATTACTGTCCCACTGCTGGGCACGGGCCTCTTCTCAGTATGAGAAGGTTAAGGCCTTAGTCCACCACGCTGACCTAGTGCGGGTTGGCGGACTACACACAACATCGAGAATTGTATGGAGCATTCTCAGGTGTGCAGGTTTCCTCACGATGTTTTCCTTCACCGTTAAATCAAGTGATAATCAAATTTTGGATCCACACATGAATTCGAAAAGTCAGTGGTGCGGGCCGAGTTTGAACTTGGCCCCTCCTGTATGGAAGGCAAGCGCTCAACCACTAGGCTATCACAGGTATCACCACAAGTTAGTAGCCACAAGCACCATAAGTTTCTTAAATCAAATCACGCTTTCCCAATGAATAAATGAATATTGGAGTCAAAAACTTAAGAAGTCCAAAGAGGGTGAAAAAAGGTTTCGTACCTAGTAGATTCCAGTTCCGAAATAATTGACCAAATTTTTTTTGGTATGAAACTCTTTATAAAGACAGTTGAACAAAGTTCATAACACTTTTTTTTTTTTTTACATCACACACATAACATAACATCACGCCTGTATTTCCCCGAAGGGGTAGGCAGAGGTGTTTAGTGCACCCACATTTCGCCAGTTATGTTATAGTCCCATGTAATAGGGGGCGAGCCTATTGCCATTTTTATTTTTATATATATTTATTATATGATAAATATAAAAATAAATCTGTTTGAGATATTTTACACATCACCATCTAGTCCCAAACTAAGCAGAGCTTGTACTATGGGTACTAGACAATGGATATAATACTTAGAAACTTTTTTTTGTTGTAAACATAAGAAACACCCAGACCAACACAAACATTCATAATAACTTCTTAGGTTTTCGCGATCATTACACATTATAATAAAACAAAGTTTAACCGGATTAAATCGCGTATATTACTTAAATTGGTTTCCCGGACGTTTCGAAAGCTTTGCAGCATTTCGTGGTCGCAGGTAGACTAAGATGACAATCGATGAAACGTCAGAGAAACCAATTTAAGTAATATACACGATTTAATCCGGTTAAACTTTGTTTTATTACAAACATTCATGTTCATCACACAATTTTTGTGTCCTGTGGGAAAGGAACCGACAACCTAGTGATCAGCAGTCCCACATACGAACGACTAGTCCTCAGACGTCAAAAGTATATAATAAACTATATATTTTAATAGTATTATATGAATGAAGATGACACCAATGTGTCAAAAACTAGAGATGCAACTAGTTGAGTGCAATCAGACTATATGTAGTTTAGGTTTCTTGATATAGGTATCTACATAGTATAGAGTTGAACAATGTCACAGATAATATAATACTCAATGTCTTAAAAGTTGATCTAAGATTCTATGATTTGGTCTTCATTCATACGCTATTTCATTCAATAAGTGAACTAGCATTGGTGTGAAAAACTAGCATGGTTTCAATGGGGTCAAACCATAGAAATCGTAATAATAACATTTAGATTGCTATGGATCAAAGGTCCATCAGATTACAAATAGTTCGTAGTTAATGTCTTTTTTATTTAACGTCAACAAAACCAATTTAAATAATATACGCGATGTAATCCGGTTAAATTTGTTTTATTATGATGTCTTTTGAAGTTGATATAAGTTCTAAAACACTCACTGCAGAGATTGGGGGAGACGTATCGCTGCCAGCCGTGGTCAGGGCCATGGCTGACAGTGTGGAGGCGTGGGAGGCGGTCGCATCTTTCTGTGAGGAGGTTATTTCGCAGAAAGAAAGAAGCTGCGGAGCGGGTCAGGGAAGAAGACTCCTTCGCTGATCCAATCCGCCGCAAGAGGACGGGTCGGCGCAGGCGGCTTTACGCCGAACTGATGCCGCCCTAACAGAGGCCAGCGGGCGATAGACTGGGGAGTCAGTCGTCCGCATTGCACGGCCTTCGAGTAGTGGTGATGTCCCAAGTGTACCCGGATATCGCCGAAGGAGCGTCACTACAGAGAGAGGGACCCGAAAATGGGCCGCGCTGGATGGGTCGCAAATGCCATGCATTGCAGTTCTCGTGGCTCATCCACCAAGGCGAGAGTAGGTACACGGCGGAGTTTCTAGTGGGTGCGAGCTCCACATAACCACGCTACCTCCCCGGGTGGCATGACATACGATAGGAATTTTCTCCGCCTCAAAAAATAAATAAATTCTAAAACATTTGATCGAAGTTGCGAAGATCAAATCACTTTTTCATTAACAGGTGCAACATACGCCGTAGGACAGACAGCTTTAAATAATGTCATGTATATAGAGTTTCAAAAGAATGCAGCTTTGATTACCTACTTTTTACAGATTGAAATTCCAATAATTAAGTAGTTTAAGTATATTTCTTTTTTGATTTTTTCCATAGATTAGCATCAGATAAATGAAAAAAAAAATGCATCAATCAAAATATCACAAATTAGTTTAACTAAATAAATACTCTCTACTTCGATTATTATTCCTTAAATGTGATTTAATATCAAAAAAATCGACAGGCACGGTAGCAAAATAAACCTATAGTAATGAAATCGTGTTTAACATTGATAATAAATGATTTAACTTGTAATTTCGTTTATTAGATATCGGATTAACATTTTATATTTTTATTGCGGGTGCTTATCTTGATTGAACATCGTTAAATAATCATCAGAGTCCGATACAATACATACAATAGGTTATTTAAACACCTATATAGCAATAATAATTGTACTTTTTTCCATAATTTTTCATGAAAATTTACTTTTTATGAAATAACTAAATATACAACTACCTAATAAATACTTTTTCTAACATTTACAGAACACGTACGAGTTAATTTAATAAAGAGTATTAATAATTTTATCCTGAACTTCAATTGCGCACATGTACCTATAGTATAGTAACGGACTGGTTTCCGCAACTCCCACGTCTAAAAGCTCGTTTATTGCGTACGTCAATTGAGCACATATCAATTATGTGAATCACAAATATAGTTAAAACCTTATGGTTAAAACTTATTTCTCTTAAAATTAAAAATAAAACTAAAAAGTTCCATCATCTGATTAGTAGAAGGGATGAAATAGTGCAACTCTATTGTAATAAAATAAACTTAAGGCGGCCCATACACCTACAATATAATTGTGAAATATTTGCAGTTGGCGCAATGATATTGACCGTGTTGGGGTGAGATTGAAAGACAAATAAAGATCGGGACGATACAATAATAATTGTGCAATATTAATATTGCGCAATTATATTGTAGGTGTATGGGCCGCCTTATGACTGCAAAGGTAGCCTAAATTTTACTCTATGCCTTGAAATTCCAATATAAAAAAAAAGTAGTCAACATTAGACTGATATCGCTTTAATTCGCTCATATAGTAGGTATAGGTATGAAAAGTGGACAACATAAATCTGTAGGGCTCGTCAATCTCATTGGTGTATAATGAACAAGGCGGGATTATAGCCTCAAAGGTTACGCACCCGGCACCCGGCTACCGATGCCATCCTAACCACGATTATTGGCCGCTGATACTAGCAGGGCTGCCACAAAAAATTGTAACATAACTGAAGTTATAACGAAAGTGATTTCATTAGACAACGATTTGAAATCTAAGTTTGCAACTGTTTAAACAGATAAATCATATTAAATTACACATTGCTCTGCTAAGCATTTTAAGTGTATGAATATTACTAATTAAAAATCTGGAAATCTATGTACGTTTTTTGTAAAACGAGGTCACGGACCCTATCAAATTAAATAGCCTGGCGCTTGGTATATGGTTGCGACAACCCTAGATAAGTCCGATACGCGTCGATAACGCGTCGATAGCGTTTATCAGCGATACGCTTTGAGCGTTCGCCGACCCATCCATCATTTCGAACTAACCTTTGCGTTAGTAGGTAACATATTTAATCTATGCCTTTGCATTTGGCCGACATGACAAGAGCGGGTTGGTAAACAGCGTAGTTACATGTGTTACCGATATCAGAACATGTTGCCACTTCAAAGCCGACACTCGATTTTGATAAAATATCGCAGCGTTTCCTTTAATGTGTTTACTTTCAAATAGTTTAGAACGAGTATACATTCTTACTATAATGATTCTTATCGCAGGGTATCAAAATGTAGGATGCGCGTAGTATATCTGTAGACAGGCGCTACGATTTTTATGACGGCTACGACACGAAGTAAGTAGCTACGATTTTTATAACTTCGTATTTATAAAGGATTAAATACTTTTTTATCATTCTAAATATTTTTACAGTTGCAGGTACTATAAATCCTGATAAACCTTATTTTGGGAACGTATATTTTTAAACTCTGAATAATTTGAAGCACAGCGACATCATCATAGGGTAAGTTCAAAATAACAATGATAAATTAAGTTTTTTTCGTAAAATTTCGTAATTAATTTATTGTATTTCTATTTGCATAATAGGATCACATTATGCTCGTTAACGACAGTCCGTCAATTGAGCAAATGTACGTATATACATCGTCAGCGTCTCAATCGCGTGATATTAATTTGCTGATAATTGTCATTGAATATTAGAACATAATATTAACTAACCTTAATAGCGATAACAGTTATTAGTATTGCTCACCTAACTATTACAATAGCTCACAGTTAGTGTCTACAGAACATATGCATGAAAGATGTTCAAAAAATGCGACATACACAAAACATTTAGTTGCAATATACAACGTGTATCAAAAATGCGTGGTCAAATTTGAAGAGCTTATCCAGGGAATAGCATAGAACAACTTTTACTATGGGACCGACCCTGAAATCGCGAAAAAAAAACAGCTGATCCCTACAAAATAATCGATGTCGCTCGACAAAATGTATGGATCAGGTGTTTTTTATTTTCGCTATTTCAGTGTTGACCCCATATTAAAAGTTGTTCTATGCTATACCCTGAATGAGCTCTTCAAATATTACCACGCAATTCTGATACTCATTGTATACCTACCCAACAAAGAGCCATTTCTTCCACAAGAAACCCTAATCAAATCAGCTCATCAGAGTAAATAAAAGAGCAATTAGAGCGAGTCGACGTATGACGTACCTACGTAGTGCACAAAGTTAGGGCCGAGCCACAACCGCGCCGCTAGCTAACCACGCGCCATGCTCGCGCGGCTATTTGTGAAAGCATTAGAATAACGCGCGGCCGTATTTGCCATAGATTTCCCCACGCTTTACTGGGTTTACTTTCAGTTTTAAGCTTGTCACTTTGTGTGGTCCAGCAATGAAATTGCTTTGTTTTAAAAACGTAATACGTATTATTTTTTCTTTTATTGATAACAATGCGAAAATAGATGGGCAAAGACAACAAGTTTTAGTGACGTCGAAACAATTATCTTAATAGTGATTATGCAGCTAGTGAGTACCAGTTGCGGCAGTGCGTACAAGTTATTATCATTATGCTGATGGGGTTTATTAAATGATAAATATTAAACAAGAAACCTAACTAAATAGTAACTATTTAGCTGGTAATTTATTTACAGGCACATGAATAGTCAAGGCCCAATCATCATCTTCTATCAAAAGTAATTAATAAAGAAGAATCAGTAAACTTCAGGTAAGAATTCCTTACAACTTCAAGAAGGTTCAGAAAATTTCCATGACTTTTTATGTATCAATTAAGTTGTTTTTCTCTTTTTACTAAATTAAATCTAAAAAGCAAAAAACTAAAAGTAAAAAGCATGTCGTATAGTAATCAAAACTACTTATTTGGAAAGGTTGACTTACAAAAATACTCACTGTCGTCAGTGGGTTTCCGATCGCGTCTTGGTCGTGGTGGTGCGTACAGTGATGACTGATCCACTCCTGAGCCGACTGACGCCAGTGACGAGTGACCACTGTCTCGAAACTCGCCGGTCTCCGCCCATACTAGACAAACAATAACATGTTACTAAAACTAATTATGAGAATATAACAATTTTTATATACCAAAAACACAATAGGGCAGAATCTGCTCATCATTCTGCACAATTTTCATTATATATACAGAAGATTTCCCAAACCCCGAAAAAGATAATCAGCTTTTCAAGATTTTTGATCGATTTAGGTATAAATTATCCACTTATGTACTTGAACAGCTGTTTTTTAGTTTTTTTAAATAAAATATTAGCAAAATGATGAGCACGGGTTGTTTAATGTAGCGGCTGACAGATGACATAAATATGTATAACAAGTAGAATCCATAATTCCGCAAACTAGTTTGACATTTCAACCATGGTATAGTAAGATGTTTCACTTTTATTATACCATGATTTCAACAACATAAAATCAATCCAAGCCTGTTGACATAAAGGCCATCATTACGTGAAATCACGCAATGATGACCTTTATTTATATTATTATGTATTAATTTTAATTTTTACACGTTAATTTTATTTAGTTCGCGGAATTACGGAGTCAACTTTACAGTCGTCAATTGCCGTCAACGTCAACCGTGAACTACAATCAAAGAGAATATAACTACTACTCAGAGACATGACATTTACCGCCGCTTCTACCGGCGGTAAATGTCATGTCTCTGCTACTACTACAATGTCGACGGCAGTTAACATGTGACATAATTTGACGTGTTACAGGGTTTCTAGATGGAGTTTCTGAATTTTCCATATATTCATATATTTTTTTCCCCAAAATTATGTTTTGCAACTTTTTTTCCCATTTTTTATTTCAAACAGAAAATATTGAAAATTGAAAAATATAAGACTGTATTCAAAAATTTGCAATAAGAATATTTTATAGTGTATCGTGGATGATATTTAAAACTTTCGATACTTCGTCTTCATTTAAAATCTCAATTATTTTACCACAGACATTATATAAACTAGTACAATATCTGTATTGCATTTGTATTTTCCTTTCCAAAAATTTCCTCAAGAACGTTTTTTTTCCAATGTTGCGAAAAAAATCCCCGTGCCCCAATCTACCAACCGTGTCATGTTTATGCGGTTTATGCAAGTGAGTTGTATCTTAAACCAATCCACAATACATCATACATCCGAGGTCTATACAAATAATTATAAACGGTTTAAATGAAAATGAGGAACAATGCAACTCTACGTTTATTTTTTTGATGTTCTTCACTCCTTCTACACAAATGAAAACATAATAGTCATACTCAATACTCATCAAGTGTGTTTCTTGACTCGAAGAAAACAAATCAAATACACACGAAATATTCAAATGTTTTAAAATAACTAGGTATTTAAACTAGTAAGATAGTGTCTGCTCATATGAATGGAGTAACATAAATAGTCCTTGAACAAACTTTGTACATAAACATTTTTCTTAACAATTGGTTTTGCAAGTTACAATATCAATACACCAGTATACAGACTAATAGGTAAGCAAGTTAAATAAATGTATAGACAGTACAGGTAATTATATTTATTTCCTACTGGTCCTATTGAGGTATAAGCTAATTGCTAGAAAAAATTATGGATTTCGGGGAAAAATCTTGACGGTATGGTTTTATTTTTCTAAGGCATGGGATGGTAGGGTGGCGAAACGAGCTAAAGCACCTGATGTTAAGCGGTTTCCTTTGCCCATAACAACTGCAATACTACCTAGGCTGTTTCCTAAATGGTATTGCATATCGTGTTCACAAAACAGAGACCTTAAGATGGAAAGTGTCATGTGATTGTGATTTGACTGGCACCCGTAACCCCTTCGCACCAGAACCATAGAATATAGATTAACGACAAGAAGCGACACTTAAGCATGTGTGCTCGTAAAATTGCTCGCGGCTGTGTGCGGGTCGGGGCGAGCGCGGGGGCCGTGCGTGGTGCGCGGCGTGTGGAACGGGCAGTCTCTCGGCTGCGCCAGCCAATATTGCATGTAAACGCGCTCCCTCAAGGTCACCGGCGAGCGAGCTCACACGTACAGGGGAGTGTCACCGCTGTGCCAAAACAGCTATGCAAGCATCACTATTTGGCGGCAGAAATAGGTACGGTGGTAGTACTTTTCCCGACGAGCTCTTCACAAGGAGTTCATAGGTGGCCGGGACAAGGGAGAAGAAATCGGAAGTCCTATAACAAAATAGGTTGACAAGATCAAACCCGTCGTGACTATCACCTGTATGTGACTGGCACAGGCCCGACGTGGTGTTGGCATACAATAGAGGAGGCTTATGCCCAGTAGTGAGGTTTTGGAGACCGATTATGATGTTAATACTTTCTATCTTTATGTCTCAGTTGGGCGAACGTGGTTTGCAGTGCTATTTAGGCAATAGTTTAGGTGGTGTTTCAGTTGTTATGGGATAAGGTAACCACTTAACATCATGTGGGTCTTTAGCTTGTTTCGCCATCCTCATAATCCCCCAAACCTTTTTTCCAACTGTTTGGGTCGGCTTCCAGTCTAACCAGATGCGGCTGAACATCAGTATTTTACACGGAGTGACCCAGACCCTCCCAACCCAGGTACTGGGTAATACAGACATTTGGAGGTTAGACCAGTTGTCAGACTTTCGGGCTTCCGACTACCCGTAACGACTGTGATAGATGTTCGTATAGCAACCGGGACCGACAGCTTAAAGTGCTCTCCGAGGCACGGAGGGGTCTCGATGTGCAACGAAATGGTCACCCATCCATGGACTTACCGCAGCAAGTGTAGCTTAACCTCGCAGATCATGCAATCCGCGTGGTTGCTACTTAGCCACGAGCCCCTCACTTTTTTCGTCATCCTATATCATGAAAATTTAAACTTTTCATTTTGACACAATTAAATAAGAAATTGTGTCTCAATTCGAGAGTGAAGAGAAAGATCATCACGGAAGCGAAACATGAAACGTGCGTACTCCATAAATTCAATTAAGGTTACTAATAGTCGCATTATTTAACAAGGATATCTTGACAAAGTAATGTATTCGTTGAACAACGATGACGCCCCGTTGCTTACAGCGTAATTAAGTGTCCCTGAACACTTGTTAACAAATTAGTCACTGGAGACGCGGCCGTGTGAGCGCGCCCTTATTTATAGCACCCGCCATATGAGACCAACATCCATGCTTTTTACAAGCTTTTATTTAACTTGCAATGTTTGTTAGTTGGTTTAGGTCAAATCTTGCAAGCCAAATTTAAACCAGTTCCCGTTATCAGAATTGGCTGATATGTAAACCCGATGACAATGCAATATTATGGTGTTTAGGAGCTTATCCGATGATGGAGCCGGAAGGTGGTCAAGGATCTCTGCTGTAGTTACCGTTGACACACTGAGTTTGGGTTTCAGTACCAAATCCGTGTCTTATAAAAGCTTGTCTTGAAAACAGGATGTTTTTTTAAAAACTTAATCAATTGTAAATTTTGTGAATGTGAATAATTAATTATTATTTTTATTATTAAATTGTTATCAAACGATAACAATTCAGAAGGCTTGTTTATGTCGAGATGCTGTTGTTATTGCTTACAATATAAATATACAAGAAATAAATTTCACTGTCTAATTATTTAGATAGAACATAATTATTTAGTTATTTATTTATTTATTATATTCTTTATTGTACATACACCAAACGAAAACAAAGACAGTAGTAAAGCTTAGTAGTAGTAATTAGTTAGTAAAGCTGTTTAATATTTTGATAATACTTGGTTTTTATATCATCTGAGTCCTGTTTTAACGGTTTGTAAATAAACGTTTTTAATAAATACACCGACAATTCCCCGTTAGCTCTACATTTCTAGATTCAATTCAGTATTAATTTATTTTCATTAAAAAGCGTAGTGAAATAGACGTTATTTTCCATTGTTAATAACGTTATAACTGAATTTTTATCGATGTTTATTTAAAGTCGTCGTCTTCGCTATAACTGCACTGATCCCATTGTTTTGGGAAAAGTCACGAACTGTACAATTGATAGCCGGGAATGCTGTCAGTAATTACAATTAAAAATGTGACCGCATTGTAATTTTTTTTTTATATTAAATCGTTCTGTTTATTTTTGCTCTGACGAATAAATGCCCAACTCAAAAAACGTAGGAATGCATATCGAACACTTTCGTCCATTTTCATTAAAAATTAATAAATATGAATTAGAAAAGAATTAGAACCTCTATTACTGATTTTTGTATAATCAATTTTTAATGATATATTCAACGATAAGCTCTAAGGAGTTTTATGTTATAATTAAAAGCATCCAAACAAACAACAGCAACTTGTTGTTGAAGTCTGATTGCTCAGCAGCCAGAAGTTGATATTTTTACAGCAAAATGAACCAATTTTTCAGCTTTTGTCATAAATTTTAAATTGATTAGATTTATAATAATTATATGTATGTATGTATGCGCTAAATTATAGCTTGGCCTACTGTACGTGTTGGGTAACTGTAAATACAGTAGGCAGCTGTTAAAATAAATAAATAAATTTCGTAAGAAATTTTGTGAATTTTGATCAACACCATGGCAATAAGTGAAGTTAGACCAACTGAATTTAATTAACTTCTTATCAATTTATAAGTATAGTTAGCTAGAAAATGACGGTGCAAATCAACAACTAACTTGATTAACTAAAATTGTTTTTTATGGTATGCAAACAATAAAGCATACTGTATCTATCTATCTTTTAAAATATTATTTTATTCTAACAAAATTATAAGTAGGTAACAAAATACTGATCGCAAAATCGTGTTTTGGCTTCTCATCATATAGCACCGCTATCCTCAGCCTTCCCAGCCCTTATTACGGCAACAACTTTCAATAGAGTGTAGAGTAGGTACGGTCAATCTCTTGAACCATTATAAGCGAAACTGGCATAGTATGTAAGATTCATACAATACAAGCTCTACTTAAACTAGTTTTCTTACAATTGTTATGCGGTTGACTGTATGTGATTTTTTCTTCTAATCTGTCAGATATAATAATATTATAATGGTTTTATCACCTTCCATTACATTTCGCCACAATCGGTCACCGGAAGAGAGAAAATAAATTTATCGCATTGCCTACAGAGGTAGGTACTTGTTATGGTTAGTCATTTGCAATATATTTAGCACTAGTAGGTACCTAGTTACATGGTTATTTTAAAAGGAATACAATTAGTGTACGTTATCATGTCAGTGTAGAACAAACGTCGGTCCGCACAAACGTATTTACGAGTACATTAACAAGGAACGCGTACAAATAAATTTTAATGTTTGCTGCGTTTGATAACGCGTGATAAGAGCGCGTTTATTGTTTTATTGGGGGCTCTAAACCGTCTCCTCTTCACTCTCGTTAAATGTGATCAACTGTGGACGCAATCGCACATAAAAGTGTTTTATATTCTACACACGACATGAAGCTGTACTGCGGTATATCATATTTGTTCAATTGTATTTATTTTGTGGTGGTCTATGACAATATTTAAATATTGTATTAGGTTAAATAAGTTTAGCTGTAGTTTGTAGTTATGTTGTTTGTTACTTGTGAACAAAGTAACGGCCTCAAGATACGATAGAGTTTGACCACGCTAACTCTGAAAATAAATTATGGCAAGACCGTAAACAATAACTATCAAAATCTCTGTAACGATCTTATTGTTCCAATGCAGAGTTAACTTTACTGGTCTGTACTTACTTAGTCTGACAAAAGTAACTCTGCATTGGAACAATAAGATCGTTACAGAGATTTTGATAGTTATTGTTTACGGTCTTGCCATAATTTATATTTAGAGTTAGCGTGGTCAGACTCTACAATCTTCGAACAAACACGTCTTCATCGCCCGAAGTCATTATCAGTAAACATGGGTAGTTCGCGAACGAAAGACAAAAATGAACTAGTTCACTTGCTATGAATCTATCTATCTCTCGCCATAAAACTTTCAAAATAATGTAGGTATTCTACTAATTTCATATGAAACACTTTTTTTTAAATAATAAACCACATAAATTTCTTAGAGAAACATGGACGATAACTAATATTTATGATTATGTTTAAGTATTTTTTATCAAGCCGCCAAGCCGCCTGCCAAGCGTGGCGATTATGGTATATCCGCCCAAGCTTCTTGGGGGAGGCATTATTGGACATTGGTCCAGCAGTGGGCGTCTTTCGGCTGAAATTATGATGATGATGATGATTTTTTATCAATTTACTGAACTACGAATACGAAAATAAGTGAACTGTGAACACCGAGCTAAATCAACAGCAGAGCGAGAACTACCTCTAACCTACTGAACGAAATGAACTACGGATACAAATTAGTGATACGTATCTTTTGATCCAAAGGATACGTATCTCTCTTCAGTTCAGTGATAAATTTATCGCATGTCTAATTATCAGTTCTTGATGAGTTGTCTGATTTGACAGAAATCGGCCTCCAAACCCTTTCCGTCTCTGAATGTTATAAAAATAGATCTCAAATGCAAATAAGAAGACAAGATAACATGATAATTAAAGCAAAAACGAGTAAAAAATGCATATGTAACGTTACGTTTATTTCGTTTACAAAGTTATGTTACAGTATTTACGAAAATAATTATAACTAAACATTATTGCGGCTTTGTACGGTTTCACGTGACAAAGAATGTGCAATCAACAAACCAACCCTGAAATATTGACAAAAAAACAGCAGATTATTTTTTCGCGATTTCAGTGTTGTTCCCATAGTAAAAGTTGTTCATAATGTTGAGTACAATGACCCCTTAAGAGATTTTCAGTTATTTCAATAACACGTTGTTTATAACTTTTACATTTATTTAGTTTAAGGTAAAGATTAGGCCCGTCTTATCGTTTAAACAACTTATTTTGATTTTATGAACAGCAGTTCAATTTTGCGCTTCATAAATGAAGGTACATATAGGTACTACATGTCGTTCATGGAAACCTGCAGTGTAACTCACTCGCGATCCCAAACACGTTGATTTCAATCATCGATCTACATGTACTTCGTTTTAATTTTCATATTTTTTGACCATACGTCTTATGAGCCACGCATTCAATATTGCTGTAAGTTCAAAATGAAAGCTATTGTCACTGTAAGTACCTACTTTACACAATTACCCCACAGGAAAACTAAATATTAGTTTGATTATGAAAACTTTAATTTAACGTGAATTAAGAGACCAAAGGCCTGTCTATTATTAATTATGAAAGTTTTTTAAAATTCCAGGACAATCATTAGACATCTATTTGTATTTCTTCAAAATCCACACAATGTTCACTGGTCACCGAAAATAATCATTTTACTATCGCACCTATGTAACTAGTTTAAGTATCTATTATGTTAATTGTTAAAGATTCCAGAACAATATTTAGTCAGTCGTTAACGCATTGGATTAGGCTTAGAGATTTTTGTGCGGTAACCGAGCAACTACACAACTACCTAATGGTCGGTGTCGGTCCTTACCAATGGAACGGTATGGTAAATGATTTTTGTAAGCTGAAATGATTTTGAATCTTATTTTATAACCTTTAGCGCTCACATTTCGTTGATATTGTCACAAGGAGACTTGATCATACAGCGGCAAGTCTACTTGTGAGAATATCAATGAAATGTATAATGAACGACGGAGTTCCATTAAGTTTCTTGCCGGCTCTTCTCCATATGACCAACTTTTTGGAACCGTGCAACTAGACTCATAATTAACGTTTCGAAAGTGCAAATTACTTTGACTTTGAACGCAAATAAGATTCAAAATCATTTCGGCTGGCAAAAATCCTTTGCCATACTACTATAGTATTATATTATCTGTGGCCATACCGTCCCGTTGGTGAGCGCCGGCAATTATTTGCTCAGTTACCGCACAAAAATCTCTAAGCCTAATCCTATGTGTTAACGACTGTACTCTCCACCAGCCACTAGTCTTAGCAGAGTGTATCATCATCAACAGCTTTCATATCGCACAGTTTATAGCGGAACATTACAGTGCTATTTTTAGTAGAAACACGAGGTAACTCACGCCTCAGGATAACACGCGATGCTTGTTAGTTTTCCATTTACTCAAACTAGATTAGAAACAAAACTGTGTCAGACAATGAACAGTTATATCAGCAACATTGATAATTGTGCCTTTAGTTTATTTTCAGCCTTTAGCAACACAAATTTCAATCTACACTTCATTTAATATTCGTAGCATTAGACAAATATGGCTGACAAGGGCCTGCATAATGAGAAATATTGCAATAAATCACACAATGTCACTAGATCCCAAAAAAGTACGTATTTTGCTATAGTGTAAAAACAAAAATTGAATATTCATTACAAAAATAAAATAATAGACGAAAAAGAACACACAAAATTTTTGGGACTTTGGTTAGACGAAAAAATGACATGGCGTAAACATATTGATCACACAATAAAAAAGATAAATCAATACCACTATGCACTACATAATCTTAAAAAAGTCGCAAGTCGTGAAACAGTTTTAACCGCCTACCATGCATACGTCTCTTCAACATTACGCTATGGCATTATACCAGGCCCCTCAGAAAGTATTGCGAAAAAAAGTTTTTATATATGGGAGACTGGCCAGTTATAATGTTTTTCGAAAATATGATTATTTATAAGTAAAAATAAGTAAGTTCCAATTTCAAAATTTCCCTCCACATTTTTTGCGAGTTAATTCAAAGTATTGTGTCTCACTGAAATATGGATCTGCGCCGGGAACATTTTAGAGCTATGATTTTATACGATTTCAAGTGTCGCCTGAAACCGGATGAATCGTACGATAGACTTCAAATGGCATTCATGGATGAAGGCCCTTCCAAGGCAACCGTGTATCGTTGGTATAACGAATTCAAGCGCGGTCGACCAACTTTGGGGGATGACGAAAGAAGCGGTCGCCCTTTGACGGCTGTTACCGAAGAAAACGTGCTAGCAGTGAAAAATTTAATCCAAGACAATAGGCGAATTACATATCAGGAGATTCAACACATATTGAAGATTGGATCGGGAAGCGTTCACGAGATTCTACACAGCCATCTTCGCGTGAGGAGGATAGTATCACGCTGGGTGCCGCACAACCTCACCGATGCTCAGAAGCAGGCCCGGGTGGAATGGTGCCGTGATATGCTTAACAAATTTGAAGCAGGCTCGTCTCGGCGTGTTTACGACATCGTTACAGGTGATGAGTCCTGGATTTATCAATACGACCCAGAAACCAAGCGCCAGTCGACTGTTTGGGTGTTTCAAAATGAGCCAACGCCTACCAAAGTGAAGCGATCTAGAAGCGGGGGTAAGATTTTGATCGCTAGCTTTTTTAATTTGACTGGCCACTTGGTATCAATTCCCTTACGGGATCAAAGAAGCATTAATGCCGAATGGTATACTACCAAATGTTTGCCAGAAGTTTTCTCTGTTATAAGCAACAAGCGACCAAACACAGGGCTCCGCGGGCTACTGCTCCACCACGACAATGCACCTGCGCACACCGCACTCAAAACGAGGGACTTCCTGGACAGCACGCCAGTCAAACTCCTGGGTCACCCTCCTTACAGCCCTGATCTAGCACCGTGTGACTTCTTTTTATTCCCAAAAATAAAAAATCAGCTCAAAGGGATACAATTTTCGTCGCCGGAAGATGCGCTGGCTGCGTTCGAGCAGGCTGTAAACGAGGTGTCTGCGGCGGACTGGAAAAAGTGTTTTGAAAACTGGTTTAGGCGCATGAATCTTTGTATAGAGGCTGGTGGAAAGTACTTTGAAAAGATTTGATAAAAATATATGTACGTATAGAACAATTTTTTTTAGTTTCGCAAAACTTTCTGAGTGTCCCACGTATTTTGGGGTAACTCTCCAGATCGAGAATTAATCTTTAAAGCGCAAAAGAAATGTCTACGAGCAGTGTGTCAGTTGCAGGTTACCGATAGTTGCAGGCCGTATTTCATTGATTTAAACATACTGACCCTACCATCTTTATATATATTCGAAGTAGCCATGTTTGTTTGATTATGGCACATCCCCCCCTTAATTGGGGGAGGCCTATGTCCAGTAGTGGACGTCTTTCGGCTGAAATGATGATGTTTGTTAGGAAACATTTTAACATATTTGAAGCCACCAATAATAAACGTCTTAGGAACACTCTTTGCATTAAATCCCATAAAACAGCCCTATATTCAAAGAGTTTCATAGGTATGGCTCCAAAAATTTTTAATAAATTACCCAAAAGTATCAGGGAGACGGATAATATAGAGAAATTTAAGAAACTGCTCTCAGAATTTTTACATAAAAAAGCGTACTACTCTATCAAAGACTACTTTGATGATAAAATGCGAGTGGTTTGAAATTTAAAATGTTTTAATACTGTAATTTTATTTTGATGTCCTATTTATTTGTTATGTTTTTTTCTATGTTGTTATGTATTGCGTACTAAACGCAAGTTTTTAAAATAATGATTAACTATATGTTTTATGTAACCTAAAAATATAAATAATTTAACTATAACTAATGGTAACTAATAATAAAAATGCTATGATGTGTTCTATAGGTACTATATAATTTGTATGCCTTTCAAGGTTAAACATAGTGTGACGTAATATGTTAATTTTCCACCAAGTTTTTAACTTTTATACCTATGTTTTACAAATAAATTATTTTGATTTTGATTTTGTATTTTTACATTTCTTTTAGATCCTACGAATCGAACCACGATTGTTCGATCCAGAGGGGAGTACGAATTTCTTGATCACAATGAATGTTTCATTTGTAGTTAGTTTCAATTCGTGCCACCGCACGATCTTGCGCTTGTGTACCTACATTAAACAGTGTAGGCGTTGACATTTTGATACAGAACTCGAACCAGTCGGCTCCGGATCTGCCAAATCGAAATCGAATTAGAATCGGGAGTAAGCCCCCTGAATATCTTTTGATCCACATTTCTATGCAGAGTTTCAGCTTATTAAAATTGACCTTCCAGGTTCATTATCATCATCATCATCAGCCCATTACTGTCCCACAGCTAGGCACAGGCCTCTTCTCAGAATGAGAAGGTTAAGGCCTTACTCCACCACGCTGGCCTAGTGCGGGTTGACGGACTACACCAGGTTCATAGACTCATTAAATTGTCTCCAACCACGGCTAGAAGCAGTAACGTATTTTATTTTCACACTTTTCTTTGCTTTTTTAGAAAGAAAGAAAGAATCATTTATTTGCGTAGAATACAGGTGGTACCAGATATAAAATTGGTGGTTTAGGAACAGTGCTATATTCTGCTTGTAATAAGCATGCAAAAATCCAGTATATTATTAGTTACGTTTTGTTTAAAACTACTTAAAATAAATGATTTAGGCTTAAGCAGCTTCATTTCTAAGAAACAATAAAAAATTTAAGAGTAACGATGTTTATTTTTACATTGATTACAAGGCATTTTTCATAGAAAAGCTTGACCCAGATTAAAATATTGAAAACTTCTTCTGTTCTATTGAAACATTAATATTCCATTAATTTTAATTTAGCACGAACTTCAAACTTTACAGCTAGACGATACGTCCCGGAGTCGTAAAGTTATAAATTTTAGAGGCTGTAGAAAAAACGTGTAAGAATATAAACAGAGAATTTTGTATTTACAGTAAAGACAGATAGTCGCGCGTGGTAAATATAGATAAGTGCTGGTAATTTACGAGCGCTGGCCTGCTGCGCTCACGGATCGCTTCTCTTAGATTTTGAGAGTCAGCAGAGATGGAAGTTAAAGTTTATTCACTTGTTACCCAACAATGTGTGTGTCTCTGTATTTCTAATGCTTGTGATAATAAGACCAATTCGCATATGACTTACATAACAACTTTTGACGTAGAGCCATTTATCAGATAGACCCCGGGACAAAATAGGTCTAAAAACAGCGACTTGAAAAAATTTATTATCGAAGCCCTAGAATATTAACAAAAAATATTTTTATACTCTGTTAATAAGCTTTTTTCAACGTTATGTATTAGTAGAACTATTTGCATGTATGGACGCCTTCCGTCAAATATAATTTACGGTTCTAAACTAAGGTTCTACGTATTACCATAGAATAGGTATTATGTGAGATTTTATCGTAGTTTATGAAACTGTTGCATTACAGGGGTTATTAAAACACGAGTGTGAGTTTAAAAACCTCGCCTCCGGCTCTGTTTTTAATAGTATCACACGAGTGTTGTAATACCTAGTTATGTCAGTTTCATACACTACTTTACCTAAACTCATACAATTTTAAATAAAATACTAAAGTCAAAATCTTGGTAACATTGTCGTAGTTTTTCTTGATTTTTCTGGTAAAAGATTGTTCGTCATTTCCGTTGCTCCATCCAGAAATTCAGGCGGGGTCATATTCTCCTCAGTTCAGTATCACTGCTGTAGTCAGATATTTTTGCCCAGAATAAAATTGTAGACATACAAAAACATAATAATAACGTTAACAATTATTACAATAAATTCACAAGTTATGATGACCAAATCCAGTAGGCCATAGCGCGCGCACGCGCCCTGACGCGCGTCAACATAGATAATAAAATATAGTCTGGCGAAAATATTCTAATCGGAACTAATTTTCTATCCTTGTTAGGATTCCGTCAATCTCTGTTTTATCATCCAAAAAATATGCCTGTAAAAACTTAAATATAATTAAAAGCAATATGACAATCCAAAGTTCTGCCAAAAAAGCGATTTAAAAAGATTTTTTTTTTCAATGTATGACTAGTAAGCGCCACCCTAAATTTTGTGTTCTTTTTGTGCCAAACTGTACGACTGCTAAAAAAGGATTGAAAACTCCTTGGTTGAGCCGAAGTGGCATTAAAAACTCCTTAGTTGGGCTGAAGTGTACGGTTAAGGAAAAAAACAAAATTACAGCATTATTTTGTTCAGCAAATTGTATCGTAATTAAATTTTTTAAATTCAGTACAGCCAAGTTGACAATCTACACAATCTACAATCGTCAACGCTAATTGGGGTGCATTAAAAGAGCCTCCACGAGTGACGATATTTAATTGATCGTCCGGCGCACCCTGGGCAGTCAGCCCCGCTACCAACCTGCTGACTGGCTAATCTTTTGCCCACGGCATGAGCTGTTATCATTATGTAGCTCATGTCGACACGATAGAAGAAGAACGCTAATAGAAAACAATCAAAATGTATGGGAATGACATATCTGAACGAATGATTTTTTCGTTGAGATGTGTGATATGTCATTCCCATACATTTTGATCGTTTTCTATTAGCGTTGACGATTGACGATTGTGTAGATTGTCAACTTGGCTAGGGGGGCTGGTGCATGTGCGTAAAGTCTGTCATTTTACTTTCTAGTTAATAATTCGAATTTTACGATACGAGTGTAGATAAAAGTGATTATCTTATTTAGCTTAGAAGTTAAACGGTTCTAACAGACGGACAAAGTGCTGAGCGGCCGAGTTAACTCACTATTCTTTTCGCAAAATAATTGGAGTTAACTTTCTATTTCAATTTGATTCTGGGTTACTAAATAAGTTTTTTAGTTTTAAGTCATGATTAATGTGGCATCCAAGTTTAATAATTGTAGGTTGAACCGAATCATTGGAAAACAAACATTTCCTAAAACTGTTTTCCTTTAGATGTATTGCAGTACATTTTTACACTACTTAGTAGAATCAATTACTTCTTGAAACAAACATTAATAAAAGTCCCAACTATTAATAAATGCTAATAAATATTTATTGTCTTGGCGACATAAATAGATAACTGGTATTAAGTCTAGCTATTAGCTGTAGAGCACTCGAAATCAAAACTAATCCAGTGTGACGTTTTTGAAGACATGAGTAAAACATGGCCGCGGAACTAAAGCTGTATTAATTAAGATTTATTATTGTTAGACTGTATCGACCACACGAATGAACGCCTTGGTACGATAGCGATTTCATCGAACCTTTGTTTTGTTTTGCCGTCGTAAAGTTAGAATCTTTGTTCTATTTCTGCAGAAAACTGAATTTAGTGATGGAATTTATGCTTATTTATATGGAATAACCGGTCGTTGTACGATGCCTGGGGGAGGCCTATGTCCAGCATTGGACGTCTTTCGACTGAAATGATGATGATGATGATGTGGGATATTATTTTATTATTGCAAAAAAATACTCCTAAGCCAATAAGGCTTCACACATTGGTAAAATAAAGTTTGGGTCATCTAAGAGTAGGTGTTCTTCTTCGTTTCGTGTGAACAATTTTATTGACGCGAAGCGACGAAAAAGATCTTTAGAGTAACTGTGTAACGGACTCGCAATGACAATAGCTTTCATTTTGACATTACAGCAATATCCATGACGTGGTGCAAGATGCTGAAAAGACGGATTGTCAAATCATATGGTGCAATGAAGATAGAAATCAACATGATTGCAATTAAGAGTTACACTATTTGGCAACTACTTTTAGATGTAAAACTATCCTCTATTCTACAACTTCAATCAAAATCTGTCAATATACACTAACCTATATTTAGCCTTAATAAATATTCCACTTAATTGCTCCACTACTCAATGGAATGTTCAGTAGATCTCAAGCAGTTATTATCAGCGACCACCTCAGTGGCGCGATGGCGTCTGCTTAATAACATAATCCTGATAGTCGAGACGGAAGCTCTGACGGCAGGCCAGGAGCACCCACTTCCGGCTATGCAGTGTTTGTACACTTGTGTCTTAAGGTCATACGTGGTGGTCCACGGATGTGGAGTAACGTATCTTGTGATAGTGTAAGAATATATTTTGATTCAACAAAAGTATGTCAGTGATGTTTAGTTAGTCAAATATTGGTGTCGATTCTCTTGCTCACGAACTAAACTT
Source organism: Asteroscopus sphinx (assembly GCA_949699075.1). Lineage (NCBI taxonomy): Eukaryota > Metazoa > Arthropoda > Insecta > Lepidoptera > Noctuidae > Asteroscopus > Asteroscopus sphinx. The sequence goes on from OX453008.1 coordinate 8,872,859, forward strand.
ATTTTAAACTATCGCTCTCTTTTACTAATAGTAGATACAAGAAAGGAATGGCAAATATTTTTTTGTTTGTATTTTAGTCAGCACGTTCCGAGGTCACGACTAAACTTGAATGGAAATTCTAATTCCGACTAATTTTTACAGTACTAAAATTGTTGCCATTCCGTTCTTGTATCTACTATAGAGAACACTAGATGAGCATCAAAAATTGTTACATTGCATCAGACATCCATATAACACAATGCCGAGTATTATAACTATCCAGTAGCAAGGAATCTAAGTTTCTTCATTCCTGCAGCTATGATTTAAGGAACCGTCTATAGAATTTGGCACCCATTTAGATCTCAATTCTTGTAAGGGCGAAATCGATAATCCTGCATTTCTTGGTACCGAACTTGGCCCTTTTTCCACATTTATGTTTTTGCTGGGATTAGTTTATTAAAGTCAAGTAACTAGTTTTACCATTCATACTAACTAGACTTCGCGTAAATTTCATTAAAAACTTGTAAAGAAACTTATAAGAACTCAAGTTATATTTTTAAATTGTAAACAATATGTTTCAAAATTTTCAAAGATACCTTATCTTTGCCCAAAAATTTTACTTTCTCCCTAATAACTTAGGAGCTGTAAGTGAAGTAGGAGGTCCAAAGACCCGATAATCAGCTGTAAAATCGAGTAAAAAAGTTTTTAATTTGCAGGCCTGTGTTATTAATAAAGACTTAACAAAATCATTTAAGGTTCATCAACTAGGTACGTCTTGTTTAAGAGACGTCAAGACGTTGGTATGAGGTAAGACATCAACAGACATACTGTAGTATCTCAGCTTGTAAGCCCACAGTGACATGCGGTAACGGGTGAGTAATTACAATAATGTGAGTGGTCCTGCAACAATGACTCAACTAGGTGTGCCCCAATTACCCACACTACACTCTACACACCGGTGCGCTCACAGAATGCAGACCGTTTTCACGCTAACTATCAGATTATTTATGTAATAGTACGAGATAGACTACACCCATTCTCTTTGAAGAACGAAGTATTAAGTATGACGTTTCTCCATCATAAAGGCCCTCCGACCAGGCTAGGTCTTTTGGTCTGGCGGGCCGCGGCCCATTGGTCGATGTTGAGCGCTCGTATGTAACTGCGCGCTAAACTTTGATAGCTGCTTTCCCTTATTCCATTATCATTACATTAGTATTGTCGACAGCTAAGTGGCGGGAGGTTTTCCACGTCGCCGGGGCGTCGCGTTGTTATTTGCAGGTCAAGGGCTGCTCGTACCATGTGGTCTTCTGGGCAGCGGAGCACATGCCGATACCATCAAAGACATCGGTCTTTAACCTTCTCAGCACTGGGCGTAACTTTGTAGCTTTCTCTGATGTGAAAGTTACGTACCCTATCCAGCAGTGTGACACCCGCTGACCAGCGTAACATTCGCATTTCGGTCGTAGGAAGTTTTGACACATATTGTTTAGTAGATGCCCAGCATTCTGTACCACAGAGTATAATTGCTTGTCTAATTGTTGTTTTATACAGTTTTCCTTTAAGCTTGATATATTATTCTCGCACATTGCGCATGTTAGTTGTCTATACTTCAGCCATCCCGTGGTTTTTCTATGGGTTACGCCTCGCTTAATTTTGCCATCCACTCCAAGTATTTTAAATGGTTGATCGTTGACTTGAGTGCAGCATGGATAAACACCTGCCACCTCACGTCCGTGCGACATAATGCTCTGTCTTTTTAAGACTAATCTTAAGACCATTGTCTTCGAGCGACTTCGGTTGAAATAGTTTTGTAGAACTTCTACCGAGTCGAATATCAGGGCAACGTCATCTGTGTACACTTTATTCCATAGCACAGCTTTCTGGCAGTGTTTCGTAAGATAGTTCATAGTAACATTAAACAACAGCGGGCTCAGTGCCGAACCTTGATGGACTACTACCGTAATGCACTTAGGTACCTCTTTACAATATTGTTCTTATTTTATTTCATTTTATTTTTGGGTTTATATATCATTGGTTGCTTTAACTGGCTTGGCACCCGCACGACACTTGGGGTTGACACTGAAAATCAGCGCTGTGTTGTGACTCACGTTACAACACAGCATCATGCTGAGTGTCAACCTCTTTGCCGCAGCTACGACATGCAAAGTACTTTTCTTATGGTATTACAACTATGTACCACTGTAATGAATGTACCTAATGAATTTATTTTTTTATTTTCACCTACTGCATGTCGTATTGTTGTGGCAATAAATGTTTTTTCTTTCTTTCTTTCTTTAATTTTGAATTTGTCGCGAATCAATAAAGATCATAATATGTAAATTGGTTTTATTAATTTAAGACTTTTCCAGCAGTATTCGATTGGTTTGAATTGCGTCTGAAAGTACTTTTTTTGGCACCAAAACCACACTGGTTTGGCCTGAATTATGTGTTTAACTAATCTATTGTTTATGACCCTCTCTCAAATTTCAAATGTATGATGTGGCATGGCATCAATTTTATGGCTCTGTAATTATTAAAATCTCTAATGTCACCTTTCCCTTTGTAAACCAGCATTAAAAAGCTGTTCCGCCATGAGTTAGAAATACAATCGCCAGCAATCAGTTTATTGTATTATACACAGATCATCCCCTTTTCTCCTAATAGCTTTCAGTTTCCAGACCCGCATGTGGCGCGATAGATGTCACTACAATCATACGTAGGTACATTTTCATAATTAAAACAAAGATCATTCGGCATAATATAAGTAGGTACTACAATATGTTTCGTACATAGGGTGATTATAAATTGTTACACAGTGCATAGAGCATTCACTGTAAAATTTGATTAGATTACCCACCTACCGGGCTGATAAGAAAATAATACGCGAGTTTCGGTAGGCACGGCTACTGTGTACTTTACCGAATCCAATATCTACGACCAATCGCGTCGCTATTCATGAATTATCACTCAAATTAATGGCGTGTAAGTTATAAATGGCCGGCGGATTAGGGCCCATCCATTTTATTCCTATTTTACCTACCGTAAAGAGGCTTCATTGAAAACGTACACAAATTCACGGAAGCATCAGCTAATTTCCCCACCTTGCATCCCTCTCGCGCCTATTGTTCGGTTTAGATTCTATCTCGTTCTACCCTTCTCTCTGGCGCGATTCATCATCATTTCGCGGTTTACTGGTTTTCCATTCAAATTGTAGATTGGCTGCTGTCGAGGAAAACGGAGTTTGTAATATAATTTAAAGCTACCTGTGTTCATTCTGTTTACGTAATACTAAAAACATTATTAGTACAATAGTAGTTCGAATGGAAAAGAGGAAAACTGTTACCATTTAGAGATAATAACACTAATAAAAAGAATCTCTACAAGAGTGTTATGACAACTTATTTTTCGTCCCAGAAAAAGTAAATAGACAAGATTTGGAATCCGTAGGCATGCTCAATTAGTATTCCAAATAGCCGCCAACATATCGTACACGTACATAAAATGTAAAGAGTGGACCGCTCGGCGCCACGAACGACGCATAACTTTCGCGCGGTTGACTCGCACACTCGCAACTCCAATCTTAAAAGAACAGGGGTAAGTGCTAAAGTTGTCTGCGACTGTACCGAGTGTACATCTCAGTCGCGGTTTCTATTTCACCCAAGCAATAACCGTCTTACCGCACTTGTAAGTAGGTTCAAAATGATGAAGTCACACCCGCCGGCCGTGGAGTGCGGGACTTTGAGGCTTATGGTAATTGTAATAAAGCGGAGTGCAGCAGTTATGGGACGTGAGAGGTTCTAGACCAAATCCCAAGTAAGCTGTAACTTCCTTTTGGATTTTCGGAAGCCATTTATCAGTCTGATGTGGGCGTCTGGAAATTTTTCATGTTTCGTTATTGTTGGGAAGAGACATGACACGTACGCTTCGAGGATTCCTCGCCTTTTGTTTATTGGCCGCGTGTCTATCGGTCTCAACTCTCAAGGTCGCGCGCAGACGCTTCCACATTTTACAGTGCGTGGTTGAGGCGCATTAGCTCTAAAAACAAGTTAGTTTTCATACATTTCACTCACTTTAATAAAATTACGCATATTATTACGCATATTTCGTTGCAGCAGTGGGAGTTATTTTGGTAAGTTATGAACATCATAAAGAAAACAAGGTCGTTAAATCACGAGTGAATATCATACAAAGCAACTAATTTGCGGTGCTAGATAAATTAGTGTTTATGGTTTGTCCGAAGAGCACAGGGCGAAATAGTGCGTCCCCAGGCGCGCATTACAACTGAGATAAATCAAGTGTAACCCTTCCTCTGCCGCAAGCAAATTACCGACCACCTGAGACTTGTAAAAATGCCTCACGAAATTATTACTATTTACTAGTCGCAAGCTGCTACCCCGCTCCCATAAACCATACTTAGGGGAAAGAAATTGAGGAAATTTGACTAATAATTTCATGTACCTATTAATAAATAACCTTTAATTGATGAAAGACATTTCACATTTTACAACTACTTACTACAATACAATACAATACAATACAACCTTACTACCTTTTTATTTTGTTAATTAAATACACAATTTAAAACCAAAGAGTTGATAACAATTAGTCTACATTTCTTCACAATGTTATTTGTTTAGTGATGTATTTTTTTTAAATCTATTTCTGGTATAAAACACACGCACTTTCTTTTACTCAATTGATATTTGTGAAGACCTTTGATTATTTTATAATCAAACACTAGTAACACTACACTATACACACATACACATATTATTAAATATTATTGGCAGAATCTATCCTACTACCAACATTTTTACGTCGTAATTTAAGTCTTCCATTAAATAAATAAACATTAACCTCATTACAAATAAACGTGATATAAACTGTGAATAGTTATATCATTGTTTTGTTGCTTTGATGGCTGCAATGATGGCCAAGCTGGAAGGCCTAGAGCGTAGCTAGGCTAACTCGAGGCAATCATAGCGTGACCAGCGAAGCAGTCATAGTGGGCCAAGGCTAGTATAGTGCTTTACTCAAAAATGCAAGTACCTAATCTAAATAAAACCGGCAAGTAATTTAAATAAAATATATATTAATTAACTAGAAATTTAATCAAAATGACAATTATGAAAAGTACAGTTACTAAAATTCAACACCGACTTTCCTGGATTGATTGACTGCTGTATTATTTCTTCATTTATTACTTCATTTTCCACTGCACAAATTTTTCATATGCAAGCTTACATTTTTCCTTTGAGTTTCGCGGTATTAAATTTTCAACCACTAATTTAGCTTCATCTTTAATGTCTGGCGGTGTTAAAAAAAAAAAAAAAAAAAAACACATTGAATCGGAAGAATTTTCGCTTTGAGAGCTCATTTTTTGCAAAAAAGTCACTAAATAAAAATGAAATTTTCGCTGAACCGCGCTTTTATTACTTCCATGGTATAATAAGATGTTTCACCAGGTATTCTCTTCCCGCAATGACAGCGCGATGCCTCCAAGCTACGTCACGATCAGTGCTGCCATTGATTGATATCTTCAATATACTTAAGGAGATTTTTGATCATAATGAATATAAAATAAATTCCTAACTAACCTAACTATTTGTTATCTCGTGTTATTCATCTAATTAGTTAAAAAAGGAAACTATATTAAATTACTAGTTAAAAAGTGATTCTTTATAGAAGAAAGTAACTGAAAAAATGCATTTTGCCCGGGTAATTTATTTTCACAAAGTGGCAGCACATCAAGCTGACAAGTGTCACGCTAACAACCCGCTATTGGCTCCACGGCCGATGACGTAGTACGGAGGCAATCACGTGACCTAGCTGTCACGGGAAGAGACTACCTGGTGTTATTATACCATGATTACTTCTTTGTTTTTTTTTTCTTTTATAGCAATGGTAGTTGGAACTATACAGCCAAATATGGAATAAAATCTTTTTGTACCTATCTCTATAAATACAAACAGCTGTGGTTTAATTTAAAAAAAATTGTATTTGATTTTTTTAAACGGTGAAACGTCAAAATAGCGGCCGGCAATGTTTTGCCGGCCGCTCCTTGATACAGAACGGCAAGGTCGACTTTGCTCAAACAAGGTTGTCAAAATAATGACCACATTACATGCATTTTTTAGTAAACGTATATTGACTTCATTAATGAGATAATACAAATTATATTTAACCCTAACAAAACCGACCACAATGTAAGAACATCGGAGCGTGTTCCGCAATATTAAAAGAGATCTAAGAAAATGGGTTGGGGGCGTCGAAATTGGCCACCAAAAGACTATTCAGCGACCCGGTCGAGGGTGAGAGTGTTCAGAAGGCAATCACTGGTCCCATATGGACACAAATTACTTTTCCTATTTGGTGCACAAATCTACTATGATGACAAGTGGAATAGGGTGTTGTGGTTTGCCGCATTCTGTTTACAAATGAATCGTGGATTGTATTAAAATTTAAATGTTAAGTTAAATGCCATTTTACTTTATACCTATCATTCTTAATGAAAGAAAAACTATAGGCCGGTAGGTTATAGTGATTTACATAATACCCGATTTTTTTTTTCAACTTCTTAATTAAAATTCACTGCTGTGTGTACCCGTGCATGTGGCACAGCAAGTTGCTGACCGATGGCCGTTTTATGCGGATGTGACGCATACTACATTATTTGATTATAATTATTCATTAACGTTTTTGGTGATTTTGTGCGTCACTCTAGACGCATTTTTATTTCTTTTTTTACAGTGGTAATCGAAAAAACCGTAAAACAATCATTTTCCCATTTCCTTTACATTTAAATGTAATCGTGTATTCAAATACCCATGTTGACGTAGCTTACATTCATTTGTGACGTAGCAAAACTATTATAAACTCGTAGAAATATTCAAATTAAATACCTAACTTTTACCTAAATCTAAAACTACTATGGTAGAATAAAATTTATCAGTAAAGCGACATATGTCGATGTTGGTCTCTGTTATACAGGGATTAGGGTCGCGTAAACGATGCCATTCTGCACGTTTTCAATTTGCATAAATATTAGTGGGAGCTGTAATGTCATAAATATATTAGTGCGGTGATACAGATTTTATGGTGATTACAAAATTATAGCTGCGATCTGTTTAGGGGAGTAGATATAGCGTTATATTTAGCCCTCGTAACTTTGGTATATGATTTTCGCACCCTGTTAGCACGGCAACGTAATTTTCCTTGTGAGTTTCACGCAGAAAAATATGAGAACGCATAAAATGTACAATTTTTTTATCAAGGGGTGCGGGTAGTAATAAGCTTTAATGTTGAAAATGTGCCAATACAATAGGTTATCTCTCCCACCTCCAAGGGTTTGAGCCATACAACCATATTTGTCGAATAATGTGAAGTCATAATATTATAATTATGAGGCAGGGTGGCAGGGACGGTCGCAGCTCATAAAGCGACGTCATTCGCCTTTGTTAGATGCTCGCATCATATTTTAATGGTAGTGTCACCGTGTTTTATACTAATATCACATGAAATGCATACGTATGACTGCAACTTGTTCCGAATTAAGAATGTTTTATTACATTTTATTAGAAAGTATTTATATCACTTTATATTATCAAAGTTCTGTGCAACAATCTTGCAATAAAATCCTTTCTTTGTCTTTCGGCTGTTTTTCTTACGATTTATATAAAGTTCCAACGTACTAACTACCCTAAAAGTGATAAATCAGAGTGATACAATGCAGTATTTTGTGTACTTTCATACAGTTATTGCAGCAGGGCGGTATCATTGTATTTATGTTTACAAACAGTTCGTGTTGTGATGTGGTATTTGACCATCATAGCATTATGTTCCTGTTTGTTCTAGATCTATTGTTACTGTGAGGGTGACTGAGCCACCGTTCAGACTACAATTTGTCATAAAATAAAAGATTTATTGCCAAGTCTCCGGTGTTTGTACAATGTGTACAGATACTCTTTTAACAACCGTTATTCTTCCCTTTTATAGCAACAAATAAAATGAGTATAAACGGAAAGTAATATTATACAAAAGATGAGAGCATTATTTTAGATACGTATTACCTGCCCGTATGTTATAAAAACGTATCTTTATGGCGTCATTATTCAAGATAAGAAATAAATACATTTTTGTATTGGTGATATAAAAGGGGAATGTCGATTGCGAATGATCTTTGTTTTATTATGATCAGATTCCGTTATTTGATGTTTACAAAGAATTCGGAAGTACGTAAACAAATGCCTCGATTACTCTAATTTCACATCGGAAAGGATTTATGATGGTGAAATTGCAGAAAAGGATAGTGCAGTAACTATCTCCCTGACCATTATAACGGGGCCCAGCGACAGATGGGCCGTCCGCAGCGCAAGGGTTGACCCGACATCTGTCATCCACTATCAATCACACACATTGTAAATATTGTGTGTTTGTACCGTTGACTTATTGTTTGCCAATACATCAGTGGAGACCATGCTGAGATGTGTCATTACTTGACTTTTGTCAATAACTAATGTGGCCGCGGTAGAGATTTAATTAATTTCAATCATTTCCTCGTAATTTTTATTGATCACTTATAAATAAATAGGAGTGAGGCTTTGTTTAGCTTTTACGATATTTAAACGTCAAAATTAATTTCATTTTTCAAGTCCCGTGCTCAGACCAACAGAACTGTTGGTATGTGGTCCCGTGGTGCAATTTCCTGTTTAATTAATAGGTACTTCAATTCTACTATAAAAGGCCTACCTATTTGAAAAACATGAATTTGACTGTATCTATTAAAACTATTAAAAGTTATAAAACTATTACATTGCAAGTTTTCATAAATTCCTTCTAAACTTAGGGATGATACAATAAACATATCTGTGTAAATATTTTTTTAATTCCTGCGTTTTTCGCTGAGAGGGCGTGACATAGTTTTCTGCGCGACAGATGTCACGGCATCCGCCCTCAATGAGGTACCCGAAAAAAGGCCCGTCTAGGAGGCGTGGTACCAATAAATTTTGTCAAAATATGCTCGACACAAACACTTCCCATAGCTCGCCCTATTAGAATAACAGAACAAATCGGTTTAATTTGTTAACAGGCGTTCAGAATGGGTGTCACATGTCTCGCGAGGTATGCCAAGCTTTTTATTTATTTAGTTTCGCCTTCACTAATTGCCGATGACAAAGTTTAATAGCTCGTGCACATGTTAATAGGTGTTTATGAATTAAAATGAAAATTACTAGTTTTGACTTGATTTACACTAAAGGCGATTAAAGTATTAAAGCGGAGGTAGATAAAATTGCCTAATTAGTCAGTTTTTATTTACGGAATGTGAGGCGTGCAATCTAACGGCTGGATTATATTCTCGTCATAGACGATAAAAATAGTGTGGTATATATTATATATTATCCGTGCATTTGAAACGTAACTTAAGGTGGAGGTAATGTTGTCGATGCTTTTGTTCACAAACTAAACTTATTTTAAACTATCGCTCTCTTTTACTGATAATGTACATAGATACAAGAAAGGGATGGTAACAATTTTAGAACTGAAAAATTAGTTCACGTGCTACATTTCTTTGTATTTTAGTCCGCACGTTCCGAGGGGACGACTAAACTTGTATGGAAATATTAATTCAGACTAATTTGACAGCAATACAATTATTGCCATCCCTTTCTTGTATCTGCTATTAGTAAAAGAGAGCGATAGTTTGAAATAAGTTTAGTTTGTGAACAAGAGAATCAACACCTACGCAACGTGTAGTTAAAATAACTGAAAACCTCTTAAGGGGTCATTGTATTCATCAGTATGAACAACTTTTACCATGGGACTATGGGACCAACCCTGAAATCGTGAAAGTAAAGTCAGTTGTTGCCTACATTTTGTCTATTTATGTGAACACAAATGTAGGGAACTGCTGATTTTTTTTCGCGATTTGTTCCCATAGTAAAAGTTGTTCATACTGATGAGTACAATGACCCCTTAAGAGATTTTCAGTTATTTCAAATACACGTTGTAGTTATAGGATGTACCATCGCAATGCTTCATGGAGGGAAACCCAAGACCACAGACGTCGTCAAACTAAATACACATAGGTACTCTTACAATGCACGTTTCCATCATTTCGTTAAGACTTCAACTGGATACCTACTATAAGAGAACTAGTGACGCTTCTTTTTCTTAGCGAGTCGATGGCAAATTTTGTCAAATTTTGTTGGCCCAGTGTTCCGCAACGCGCACTGCTTTGTGGTTGGCAGTCATTAGCTCCTCACGCATGCAGGTGACTGGGCACGCGGTACAAGATAGAAGGTGAGCCATTGTTTGCGGAGTGACGCCACATCACACTGGACGTCTAAACCCTCCGTGAACCCTCATTTTTGGAGATTATCTTTGCTTCTGCCAACTTGGGTCCGAAGTCTATTTAAGGATTTCCAAGTTGACCACGGGAGTACATGCCCAGGTGGAAGGGTTTTACAAAGAAAACAGGGGTTCAGACGTTTGTCGCCAGAGACCGCACCTTTCTTTTGAGGCATTGGTATCAGCCGGAACCGCGCACCTGTAATTTTTTTTACGACTCATAAGCCTTTGAGGCACTGCGCTGTAGTTGTGCATTGGGTGACGTGGCTCAACTTCTTATATCTCATCACTGAGGTAATATGTACTACGTACTAGAGAAGACACCTCGAACAAAATGTTTGTAGCACGTTTTAGAGCTCCTGCACTCTCACTAAAGTTCACCCAGAAGATAACAGATGTTTATGTAAAAACCAGATGTTTAACCCGAACTTTGGTGTTCACCAACGATAACCAACTGTTATATCATAATAATCAATCGATTTTTATAACCGAAGTCGGGGACGTCGTTTAAGTACTAACCGAGTATTTAAACAAGATATTTTTGACATTTGATGGTTGAAATTGTTGAGGTTATTCATCGATATTCTGTATTTGATTGTTTTTCGTAATTTTAGAAGAGTCTATGCTGCATAAAATATTAATATTAGGATTATTACTCTCCAAGATAACAAAACAATTGCATTTTACCATATCCGTAAAAATTACAATAAAAAACGAATAAAATAAGGGCCGTAACACGTTGCCGTTTTTCGAGCGTGCATTTTTCTTTTACGAACATGAACAAAGCAGACATATTGCTTATGCTTTGAGAAAACTTATGAAAGATGTGTAAACATAACTGTTTTTGTCGTATTGAGGTAGTACGTTATATTTTCATTTATAATTTTTTGTATAATTAATAAAAATAAAAATGAAAGCGGCTTATAAATGATGCTCGCGCGAAACCTGCACAATGCTACCGCTACTTTTGGCTAAGCACAACTAACAGAATTTTATCATGTTTGAAGAAACGCGCCCGCCCGATACACTTCGAGTGTGTAAGCGGCCTAATATTCAAAATGGCGTATTTTATTGGTTGCTATGACAACCAAGACCGCTTATCCTGCCAAATTAAAAAGATATGTCAAAAGAGTAGCATTATACTAGGATTTTTAATTTTGGAAGAGTTACCTAATATGCAACCGTTTTAATTTGTCGTTCTTTTCATAGTGTTGTTGCCATTTAGTTACCATTTTGATTAATCGTGTTACATCATTCGTTCTTTCATTCCCAGAACGCTCGGTTTCAGAATCAATGATCAGATAGGAGTCGTGAACATGAAAATTCCCGCGTCATGGTTAAACATCTGTTGTTGAATAACAGGTTGATTTCGCAAACAGTGGTTATTTCAATGTCCGCGAACTCGGCCCTTAGCCACGCTCACCGCGCGCGTGCTCCGCGGCCAGCAAGTTGCGCGATTTTTTTGTTCGTAATGTCTACTCTAGTACCACATCTAGTACGTAGTACATATTACCTCAGTGTATCTCATCTTTTTTTTTGCTCTCTTAATGCGGCGTGCTACTGTCCTTCGAACATCACAGTGACGCTATATTCAATGCATTTACCACATCTTTTACGTTTTTGCAGCGCAAAATTTATCAGTATCTTTTTCTAAACATCAATTATAATAAAAAAAACACATTAATTTATCGCCAGGGACACCAGGCGATCAAAGCAGGCGACAACGGGCCCCGGTGCTAGGCCCATGTGTCAGGGGGATGCAATTTTTTTTCTCCTATAAAAAAATACTTTATAATAACCCGGCAGGGTTGTACGGCAGACAGTGTGGCACCGGTTTTTTGCATTTTTTTGTTATGAGACAGATAAATAATGTCTGTCCGTCTGTGATTTTATAAGTTGTAAAACAAAACCGCTATGGATAGAAAAAAATAGAGATGAAACGGTTCCTACGGTTTCGTAGAACTCAAAAATGGATGCCACCGAGAGAGTTTACTATTTACTTTAATAATAAGTCACTTGAATTCTTGTAATAGTTCTTATTTTAAAAGGAACATTTAGCTGAACATTTAACAGGACCTTTGCAGAGTAGTTAATAAAAGCTCACTATAGGGAAAACTTTTTCAAAATCATCTTAAATAATCTTACTAACAATTATAATTTTTGAATTTATCTCTTGATCTATCTGATTTAAATAATGTCCCGGCATGACTAATAATTCAGCCAAGTGAAACATTCTAATAAAATGTAAGCGTGGCGGTTGCCTGTGGTTGCAGCGTGCGCGCACGTCGTTGTGTCGGTCAGATTTGGGTACATTTAGATAAAGTCAGTAATCTCGACCCGAGACGTGAACTAACACCACAAATATTTGTTTGGGCCCGTGGCCTCACACCTCATGGGCACACACCAACCTACTTGATGAAATATGCACAATTTACATACTGGGACAACGATAAAACTATCAACATATTTTTTATAACTCTTGAATAAATCTCAAATCCGCATCCAGCGGACGTTTTTCGGCTGAAATGATGATGATGATGATGAAATCAAAAATACCTATAGGTATTTAATCCCTTAATATAACATTGCTAAGTTAGCCAAACGAGATCATAACAATACGGACAAATTACAGATCTCAAAGGTCAATGTACCACCTAGATTAACGTGACATACTAACTGTACACGCTACAAGATAATTAATTAATTAATAATACGTAAATACATTTGAACTACGCAAATATCCCTGATGAAAGTAAAATGCAAATGGAAAGTATCGTAAATTAATCAACCTACTTGGAATATTAGTCCAAAATGAGCGAAACATCTTACTCGGCGGCAAACTGGCAACTTGTAATCCTTCACATCACAAAATGGTTGATTACGTGCGCGCCGAGCTCCCCAATTCTTTGTTTGGCAAACTTCCCAACACAAAGTTGGTTAATCGATGAAAAGAACGTTTGTTTTTCTTATTAAATATGTTTAATCGACTCTATAAGCGATTGTTTTGCTATTTTAATGACTAAGGATTATCTTAATATCCTATAATGCCGTAAAATTAATCGAATTGATGATGTTTAGATAAACTTGAAATTGATGAGGCTATAGTTTTCTAAACGAGACAATTATAGTTATCATAATTCTGAAACTGACGCAATTTTAGATCCGGAATTAGTTTTAAATAGGTATTTGATTTTCAGTAACAACAAAACCATTTGATAAAAGGTTACATAATACGTTAATACATGAGGAAAACATTGAGTCGTTCTCACATAGGTATATGAAAAAAGTAATGCGCTCAAATCCCGCGTAATTAATTTTCCATAAATTGTTCCAAGGAAATAATGAGATCCGCTCCCGGTTTAGCCGCGGATGAGGTGAAAAAAAGGCATCGACAGAATCAACGAACGACGAAGCTTTAATAAGATTCCGCAAAACCTGATCAATTTAAAATTAAAGCCACGAAACGTGTTTTTCGCCTATTTTATAAAAATCTCGGGATATAGGAACAATCTTCGACGGATAAGCTGTGAGGGGCCAATATCATACGCAGAACAGATGGGATTTTTTAACCGCATATGCAAAAAATCGAGACACGATTTTTGCAGACTTTTTACGATCCAATCAAGAAAATTTGAAAATTTCAGGCCGTATTTGCACATATCTTCATCATTGTAATCATGATCACTAGATGAAATTGAATTATGTTAAAATTGATAAGCAAATAAAGATAAAATGACGACAGCAATCGCCTAATGAACTAACGCACAATAGAGCTTTAATAATATAATACACACAGTAGCATTTTAATCCCCCATTTAAATTCAATGGCAAGAGCGGCAAGTGCAAGCCTAATCATCGCAATATAATGCTCCACCGACTCTGGAGGGTTGTTTTTTTACTGTGCGAATGGGACAAAACATCATTTTATTAAAAAAGTTGTCGTGAAGGAGAGGGATAGTACCCGATTCATTCGAATTGACTTTAAATGATTGCCTCTGCTGCTCTTTTTGTCCGACGGTGATGGATTGCAAATCGTTGCGTTGTATCAGCCTCACGTGCAAAATGAAACTATTTTATTTATTCAAGATTTAGTCATCTGTGTATTTTTAGCAGAACCTTGATGCAGTATATTTTACCGAATTGCCGATAGAATCAAAGAAATAATCTTTGAGTAAATTACTATCTAGGTAGGTACACATGTCTTCCTAGTTAACTTAGGGTATAATTAGCTAAAGAAGCTGATACATTTATACTCTAGTGGACTGCAATTTCTCCATCGACGATGAGAATCTTTATTACTCAGCATTGTTTTTTTTATAATTCTGGCTGTTTTTGTGTGTTTGCTTAAGTTTTGTTTTAACATAGTATGTATATCAATAATATACAGTATCTGTATATACTATCAGTATCATTCGGTGTGTGTATATTGTGGATATTTGTTTCCCTTTTTTATTTTTTAACAGTTATTTGCTTTTTGTACCTATTTTGGTATTTCTTTTTAACCGAAAGTTTGACTGGTACAGAATGCCAATTGGCGTTAAGCCCGCCTTAAATAAATAATAACTCGTTCCTCCACAGTTTTTTTTTACAAGTTATTATATATCTATCTACTAAAGATTCAGAACAGAACCTCTACCACTCAAAATGCAAATAGCAGTAAGTAGAGCATCTTCCTCTCCGTTTTAAGT
The DNA here is from genome assembly GCA_949699075.1 of Asteroscopus sphinx. Classification (NCBI taxonomy): domain Eukaryota; kingdom Metazoa; phylum Arthropoda; class Insecta; order Lepidoptera; family Noctuidae; genus Asteroscopus; species Asteroscopus sphinx. Next base: position 8,887,873 of record OX453008.1, read on the forward strand.
TCGGGTCCCTCGCGGCATGACTAATTGCGTAACTAAACATACAGGGGGCGCGTAATCCGATATTGATGTGTTAGTAAAAACTATCCGATTAGCCCCGGCACCCTAGCCCTGATGATTTGCTTGTGATTATATTGTACAAATTGTTTCCTTGCAAACAATTGTTGTCTTCATTTAGAAATCAGGTTATAATAAAATTAGAATCGGGTCAGGTAATTGAATTGTATTAAGTTTAAGTCACAGAAGAACCGAATTCGTTCACGAATTTACTAATCATAAATTAACTTAGTACTATAAATTAATATCATTTTCTACTTCGAGAACCCAAGAAAGCCGTTCTATATTTCAGTTAAATAAAGGTAACTTGATACAAAATACAATTAATTAGGTTTCCCTTATTATGTTTTTTTATAGGTATGTTCTATTACACACGTGCTTTTGTTTCAAAATGTATACCGGACGATAAGTTGATTGTATTTAATGTTGTTCCCTGATATTACAGGAAAACAAACAATAAAGCTTCGACATCACAAAAAAATTGCGCATCAGGATGTGTGACATGTACTGACGTAGACAAAAGAGGCGAATTGCGTGTCACGCGGGCGGGAGGTGAATAATCCCTAATTTTGTATACAAAGTGTGCCCACATCGCGTCACGCTCCTCCTGCCCGATCGCCTGTGACGATGCATCGCGCTTTTTATTCACGTCACTCCATAAATAAAGTCATCGGTGACTGTACCACGTGCACTGAGGTCTTTTGTGGAGTATGGATTCAATGACAAAAGTCATCTAATTTTTATTGCTTCGCTGTGTAAAAAAATTATGGCAATTTGCTTTATTAATATTTAAAAAATCATAAATGTTTTTTCAATTGAAGAGGTGTTTTACTCGTACATAAGTACTTCGCATAAATTCAAACATCGTGGACTTCTCACGGCTGGTACCTATAGTTACCTTATATAGTTACTCCAGCCAGTAGGCAATGCAATTAAATTTTATTTGATCTTATTTGATAATTCGACTCTAGTGCACGGTTCCAAATGGTAGATCCTATGGAGAAAAACCTACGATGACAGAACCTACTTATTTGTAGTAAGTAGGTTCTTTCATCGTAGAGAAAAACTGACAAGAAACTTCATGGGTCTATAGCATAGAAATTTAAATAATAAGGTAATAGAAATGTTATCTATTGTATTATACTATCGGAACGCATGACGCCGGTTTTCCGCTACCAACATATAAATACGCAATTACGCTCACCATGTTTCTAGCATTCAATGCAAAATAAATTAATTCGCAAAAAAACCGCTTTAAGATGTGCTGCAAAATACAATTTTAGTGACTCAGCGTCCAAAACAGCACTGATGATCAAGCAAACGACTGGTGTCCTACGAGACACCTGTACGCAGCGACAAGTTCACGTGCCTTTACCACTTCTACTCCCTTATTATTTAGATTTCTATGGTCTATAGGTACAACAGACATTTTAATTCAATTACCGACTGTTAAGTTTTATTTCATAATTCAAACCACAATGTGATAGAAACGACTTTATCGCCGACTTTATGTATGAGACCGACCGAGAATGCTTATATCGGAAGAAATAATAGGCTAATAGAGTGCATTTATTTACCTCGCAAAATCCTTTGTTGGTTCGTATCTGATGACAGGAGAAGCTACATATCTTCATAAAAATAAAACACGCCGAACAACTCGATCGTATGCGAGTGCGCGTCGCGCGTCGCGAAATAAAACGCGAGAACTCCCCCTTTGTTTTATTTACTGGCCGGGCGGAGTTTAAAACGGGTTTTATTCGCCAATATAAGATATCCTCATTGTTTCTACACGGAAAAAAAACAATGTGATTGGAAGATGCCAATTTATTTAAGAAATCTTCTGAATAGAATAGAACTTTACTTGGATTTACTAAAAAATAAATAAAATATGTATATACCACGCAGAAAGCCGCGTTGGCTTTCTGCGTTGTTCTGTTCGGGTTAGTTTAAAACATGGGTGGACTATGAAAACGTAGTTAAGAACGTAAAATGTTTGCAAAGTCATCGTCTTTTACAAATAACTTCTTGCATTTCGAAGCAATGGTGAAGACCTCGTACCATAATATACAGGTTGCGTTTTGAAAATATTGCTGGAGGGCCAAATCCGAAACCATAAGGTAAAGCCAAAAGTTTTCTAAAGAGTCGAGCTCAATTGTGGATAAAACAAAAACTTAATTTTTATATTTTTGAAAAAGCGTCTAGTTCGGCCAAGAATCGAACCCAATCTTTTTTACAAAAAAAATGTAATCCTGAATTTTTGCACCAATTGATAAGGTTGCTGATAAGGAACAAATCCTGCAAAGAATTGTTATGTGGCAAATCAAAGGAAATGGGATTTTGTAACAAGTTCCTTTATTTTCCATATATGTATTGCAATAGCTACATAATAAATATTCAAAAAGGGTTACCAATGATTTCATAAACTTTTGTGAACTCTTGAGGATTTTATTGTATTCCTTGTGACAGCCAATTGAGTTTTTGATCATCATTTTCAAATAAAATACCATGGATCGCTTCGCAGAGTAGAATTGATGATTTGTACTTTGTAATCTGCTAATAAAATGTGTTAACATTTACAAAACTCTTAATAAACACACAAATCCTTTGATTTGCCACATAATATTCCTTAGCAGCAACCTTGTCAATTAGTGTAATAAAAAGGGTTTTTTTGCAAAAAATATCGGGTTCGATTCCTGGATGAACCAGATGCTATTTAAAAAATTTAAAAATGCAGTTTTTGTATTCTCTAAAATCAAACTCACGACTCTTTTAATGACATTTCTCTATCTATACTAATATTATAAAGAGGAAAGAATTGTTTGTTTTTAGAAGTCGATAAACTCGAAACTACTGAACCGATTTTAATAATTCTTTCACCATTAGAAAGCTATTTTATCCAGAAATAATATAAGCTATGTTTTATTTCAGTACGCTGGCGAATCCACGTGAAAAGGCTATCTATATCTCATTTATAACTCATAGTTTTGGATTAGGATTTCGATACGGCCCCCAGCGCTATTTTCAAAACTCACCCTGTATAGTCATCATTATTCCTGGAGCTACGATATTTTTTGTTGTCGCTCCAGGAATTATGATTTTTATTGTAGCTACAAAAAACAAAACATAACTCACGTTTGAGCTTCTCCAGCGGTTCATGATGGAGCGGCGGCGCGTGATGCAGTGGCGTATGCTGCGGCTCATGATGCAGGGGGGCCATCAGACTCGAGATGGCCGAGCCTACGGACGCGGCCACTGAATCATGCAAGTGCCCCCCTCCGTGCAACTCCAGCTCGGATAGACAGAGCCCGTTCTCGCTTAGCGGCTCCATCCCGGCCGCCAGCGCCTCCTTGTACACCCGGAGGTGAATGGTGATGCTTGTTCTGACGGGGGTGGAAATAGGCGAGCGCAGGTGACCGTGTGAGGGATCACGCGCGGTTCCACATTCTTGTGGCCACTGCAAAGAAATTGAACCGGTAACTATGGTGTTTTGAAAAGTTCAAGATTGTTTTTATAACATGCTTTTTTAAATTAGCCTCAATTCGACCAAGATGATAAATGGATATTACTAAGATCATACATAAGTAAAAAAAATTTGACGTAGAGCCGTTTTTCAGATAGACCCCAGCACAAAATAGGTCTAAAACTAACAACTTTGGATGCCCACCAGATTGTTTTTAATCTATGATCTAGAATATTTCTAAGAATAATTTAATACTTTGATAAAAAAAGTTCTTTTTCACCGACACCCCACATGCAAAGACATCAGAACAGACAGAACGAAAAAAAATGTTGTCCCCTTTTTAAACATTTTAAATATCATATTCGACTTTGGCCTAAAGTTTTACGTATTTTGTGAGATTTTCATGTAATTTTATTATTTGGATTGAAAGTTATAAGGTTCTGACAGACAGACAGACAAACGGATAAAGTGCTGAGCGGCCTTGAAGACGCTGACAACAGCCAAATACCCCAAATAGGCTTCTTTTAAAAACATTTTTAGCTGTATCTATTCAGTTTGTGGCAGTGAAAAAAATATATGTTAATCTTGATCGTATTTTCTGAAACTGTATTGTGCCCAAAACACGTTTTCTTGAAGTTTTCTCGATAGAAAAGAATTGTAAACTAACCTCTTAAAACATGCTTTAAAGCAAACAATCTCTATTGTTTACTAAATATTATAAATAAAATTAAGAAAACATTTGAGAAAGACAATAATCTAAACATTTGTTGTTTCTGTTTTTCAAATAAGCGTTTAGTTTTTTATTTAAATTTTTTTTTGTTAATTTTCATTCAAGTTGAGCGGCGTAACCGACGTCCCTCGGCTCGTTGCCTCTCTTTCAGTTCTGTACGAAACGACAGTGACCGCAGAGGTCTGATTTTTTAGGTGTTGTCAGCCTCTTAACTCCGAGACTAGACTTCGCTCGGTCAGCTAATCAGGTACACGGTTGAGACTATTGGTACCTAAGCCTGTATCCTAACTATTCCCTAAAGGTTTATTTTTAAGCGTAACTTAAGAAAATATTTGACAAATATATTTTTGTACTGGTTAAATTACTAATTTTAGTAGGTACATAGTGTTTATACTTTTTTTTTTTTTTTTACATTAGCATCCTCCTCGCCTTGTCCCAATTATATTGGGGTCGGCTTCCAGTGTAACCAGATGCGGCTGAACATCAGTATTTTACACGGAGCGACTGCCATCAGACCCACGCAACCCAGTTACTTGGTAATACCGACATCCGGAGGTTAGACCAGTTGTCAGACTTTTAGGCTTTGACTACCCGTAACGACTGCCATAGATATTCGTATGACAACCGGGACCGACAGCTCAACGTGCTCTCCGAGGCACAGAGGGGTCTCGATGTGTAACGAAACGGTCACCCATCCACAGACTGACCGTGGCAAGTGGAGCTTAACCTTACAGATCGTACAATCCGCGCAGTCGTTGCTTCGCTACGAGCCCCTTTTTTTACATTTATGTAGGTAGATATCTGCTGTTACGGTAAATCATAACCAGAATTCTACATAACATGTATTTAAAGTAAATAATTCCAAAATATAAACGCGCAATAACATAATACATGTTTGATTAAAATATTCCAAAATAATCTTCACGTCAATTATCAATACTATTTTTATTTCAAAATATGAACCTAACTTTAGTAACACCATTTATTTGTATTAGAGCTTACAACAACTAGAAACTTCCTCATACAAAGTTCCTAAAACGAAAATAAATCAATTTTAGTGAAAATATCAGCTTGATTTAAAGCGGCACACGACGTTGTTTGAACAGTAAAAAAATAACCACCATAAAAAACGGCCTGATGGAGATATATCACTTTACAACTTTCATATTTCAAACAGCCTTGTCAGTGGCCGGGCATTGGTGTTTCAGTGAGCACATAAAACCGGCAGTAATGGCTAGGAAAGGTAAAAGTAGGAAAAAAGGGCATACACAAATGATTTATGGCTTTAATTGCCTTTTTTACGCGGTAGTGCCTATCTGCGGCCGACGGGAATTCAATATTCAGGAATAAAAGCAAAGAGTTGTGTCGATGTGGTCGGATTTACAATATTCCCGCCAAACTGTTCTAATGTTCGATATGAATTTTTATTAATTTGAATTTCATACCTGTTTAAAAGATGTTTGAGGGCGAATCCAACAAGAAATTAAATGAGACAATTGAATTAGGTAACAAAATAAAAAATATACATAGGTAATTCTTAAACGTTCAACTTAAAAAGAAACAAAAGGCAATCGATGATTTCGATTTTAATACAATTATTTTTAAATTTAGAAAATTCCAGCCAGCCTTTTGTTTCTGACAAGTTTCACTACTTCTAAAGAGGTTTTAATATTCTCTGTACATATTTTTAATATTATGCCTATAAGCATAAAAGAAAAAAACTTCAGGCAGAATTTTTTTAGTCGCCTGATAGTTAGTTGGGTTCATATCAATAAGGGGACGAGATTACTACAGTGCGCACACCGGCAGACCCGGTTGCTCATACAAATCAACATACAATATACCATTATCGGCCGACTGTTTGTTCTGCAGTCTGTGAGGCTCTTAATCATCATTTCAGCCGAAAGACGTCCACTGCTGGACATAGGTCTCCCCCAAGCATCGCCACAACGACCGGTCCTGTGCCTTCCGCATCCAGCGGATTCCCGCGACCTTCACCAGGTCGTCGGTCCACCTTGTGGGGGGCCTACCCCTCTTAATATAAAACTATATTCTAAAGTATATCCAGCCTCTTAAACTCCATCAATGATGTTTAGTCATACAATTATTTTAAAGTTAAAACCACAATATATTTTTGTAGATCTGAAATCACGGCCAATACCCAATAGTATCGTAATAACTTAGCCATCGAACACACAATCGATATCCTCTACAAGTTGTACTCAAATTAGCTTCTTTATTTCTGTAACGTTTTCTAAAAATACTACAAAAACAAACTTAAGTAAATATGACAGGCACAGTAATCGTCGCTCACACAACGCGATTGTAATCTTGAATAGGCGGTGAGTAATTGGCCAAAGCTAAAGGCAGCAATCGAGCCGCTTGAGCCACTCTCATCCCTTTAAACCAATGTAAAGCCTTTTTTAAGCCCAAAGATTTAAGTTGGTGAAAGTGCTTCGCTCTATTAAAACGCCATTTGGTTCGAATTTTACTTGGAAGTCAGTACGGTTTGATGGTCTCTGATCAAGAAGGTCGAGTGTCTGTAACTGGAACAGTCGCAACTGTCCAAAATTTGTGAGTGATTTTAAAGTGGAATACTTGGTGTTAATAGTGAGATAGTATCGAATGAAATACATACAAGATTGTAAAAGATAATGATATTGTGAGTGATTACTGCGTGCATCGAAACGATTTTGATTAATAGTATTGTACGGTAGATTAAAATATTTTTTTAGAAATATCTGTAAAGACGCTTGTCATCTTAGTCTACCTGCGACCACGAAATGCTGCAAAGCTTTCGAAACGTCAGGAAAACCAATTTAAATAATATTCGCGGATTTAATTCGGTTAAACCTTGTTTTATTATAATGTGTAGTGATCGCGAAAACCTAAGAAGTTATTACATACAAGATGTTGATCTGTAACCGTGCCATATTTATAGAGAAAATGATAAATAATGTGCTTAGTCATCTAAAAATACTTTGACAATCTACGTTTATTTAATATCCTTTTCACTCAGAAACATAGCGGTTTGAGGATAAATCCCGAAAGACTCTGAAAATAACTCATCGGCGGTATTGACAATTTTTTTTGGTGGTTTCGCACGCATCGTTTTTGTGTCGCACGCGACACTCGGAGGGAATTTGTTTGTTTCATCATCATCATCATTTCAGCCGAAAGATGTCCACTGCTGGACATAGGCCTCCCCCAAGCATCGCCACAACGACCGGTCCTGTGCCTTCCGCATCCAGCGGATTCCCGCGACCTTCACCAGGTCGTCGGTCCACCTTGTGGGGGGCCTACCCACGCTGCGCCTTCCAGTACGCGGTCGCCACTCCAGAACTTTACTGCCCCATCGGCCATCCGTTCTGCGAGCAATGTGCCCCGCCCACTGCCACTTAAGTTTGGCAATTCTTCGGGCTATGTCGGTTACTTTCGTTCTCCTGCGAATCTCCTCATTTCTGATTCGATCACGCAGGGACACTCCGAGTATAGCCCTCTCCATTGCCCTTTGAGCAAAAAATTTATTTGATTTGTTTTCTTTAATTTGTTTGTTTACAAATAGGTATTTAATTTAAAAAAATGTATTGTTTTTTTCATTGATTCGTGTTGAGTATCAATGGTATAGTCACCTACTTAAATATGGCACAGATACAGATCAACACGTTGTATAAAAATAATTTAAAAAAGTAAAAACCTACTTCAAAATGAATAAAATGATTTGTGTGAAACCGTTTAGGAAATAGACGCCTTTGATTCGGTTAGGTTTAAGAAAAAATTGGCACCCACTTCCTAAACTGATTCACACAAATTATTTCATTCTTTTCGAAGTCGGTTTTGTACTTTTTAAAGTTCATTTTATTTTTTCTATTTTGAGTGGCATAGACAATACATAGAAAAGCAATAAAATTTAATGCAATCGCGAGATATTTTTAACCGACTTTTATTTTTATGATTATTTTTTGTGCACACTGTGTGTGTTCAAAAAATGTTACTGGGTCTTTGATTTATGTATGTAAAATATTGCATTATTATATTTATGATGGTTTTATACATATAAGACATTCTTGCGGGAGATTTACTGTCATCCATTAATTATCTCCAAAAACATTAATCAGATCTTCACCAAATTTAAATGAGGTCCCATTTAAAATTTTCGGGAGAAAACTCTTTCAATCAAAGCAAGCATCCAAATTAGTACATATACTTCGGAATTATGCCTGAACGTAATGTATGTAATACACACATATATAATGTTCTTGGCCTGAACATACATAAAAAATATACAGATGAAATGACAACTTTTTGTTAATTTCTGTGTAAAACGTAACACAAAGATGATAATTTAAGTGATGCGGAATAAAGGTGATTCTAATTTTAGTAGTTATTATTCAATTCTATAGCGCATGTCATCATAAAATCAAGTCCATAATGTTTGTCTGTGAATATGATATTGTTCGTTAAGATAATAAAAATACTTGCATTTTTATCTTTTCTTCATCTCGGGAGAAAAATCTTTCAAACAAAGAAAGCATCCAAGTCGGTGTATATTTATGTTGGAGTTATGCCCGAAAATACATTAAAAATACAGACGAGTTGAGAACCTCTTGCTTTATGAAATCAGTTTAAAAATTACAGTTTATTAATTTTTATGTAACACGGAACACAAAGATGATAATTTAAGTGCTGCGGAATAAAGGTGATTCTAATTTTGGTAGATAACATTCATTTTACGGCGCATGTCATCATAACATCAAGTCCATAAAAGTTATCTGTATGCCTATGAACATTATATTGTTATTATATTGTTCGTGAAGATAATAAAAATACTTGCATTTTTAACTTGGCAACCATTTTATGCATTTTCATGATTAAGAATTACAAATTACAAACGAGAGTTATTAGCCTTAACTTTCGCATAACATAGAAATAGTTATTTGCAGACGTCAATCGACACAAATAGATTGAGGTCGATCATCTTCAACGTCGAACAACAGTCATTGACGGTCTTATCATGGCCACTAAGCTTTGAAAAATGCCGTCAACACGTCTATTGAGAGAAATCACATCATATCAAAATTACATACATGTTACAGATGTTCTCAGATGTTCACAGATAGTTTGACTTCAATATCAAGTGTTACATGACTTATCTTGGTTGCTTTTTACTCATCATTGATAAGGCTGGTCAATACCAGCTGTACAATAACAGAATTTAGTGACTAGCCTATACATGCTGCAATTTTAATCGCTTAATTCCCGAAAAGGGGTTATTGTACTCATCATTATAAACAACTTTTACTATTGGACCAACCGTGCAACCCTGAACCATTGTAAAAGAGTACTGGGCTGTTTCACACCGCGGTCCGAATCAGCCCATTATAAAAAAGGTCTTGGCCGTTTCACACCGCGGTCCGAAAGGGCCCATTCAAAATGAGTACTTGAGCGATTCACACCGCGGTTCGAACCACGCGTGGTGTGAAACGCCCCCCTACCCAAAAATCTGTTGGTGTTCACTTAAGGTGCTGCATTGAATTTGCAGCCGTCCCTTTCTAACATACGGCAAATTGCGCGTGTGAGAACAGAGCGGAATCGTGCTGTTTTGATGTTTTTTTACATTTTTGCCAATATCTCAGCAATTAAACATTTAAATAAAAATCTGTTACACCAGAATTTAGATATGTACAAGATATATCTTATTCATAAAAATCAATGGTAAAAACTATTGGAATTTCTAAATGCAATGCGAAAAATTCCAAAAACAGACCTTACTTTGGAAAATAAACCTATCCAGCTAATTTGATTTAATCGTGTTTTCCCTACACCAAAATCTAGTAAATATAATGAAAAATCTTAAATATGATAATTAGATCAGCGTCGTATCCACAAATGAAAATATTTTGATTCTAAAATCCCTATTTTTCCCAATGCCGCCCCTTAAATCGATAAAATGTAGGGACCACCAGAATTTTTTTTTCGCGATTTCTGGGTTGGTCCGATAGTAAAAGTTGTTCATAATGATGAGTAAAATGATCCCTTAAGAAGGTACTCATCATTATGAACAACTTTTAGTATGGGACCAATACTAAAATCGCAAAAAAGAAATCAGTTGTTCCCTATTAGTCGATTCATGTGAACACAACTGATCAGCTGAATTTTTTTTCACGATTTCAGGGTTGGTGCCATAGTAAAAGGTATTCATATGAGTACAATGACCGCTTAAGAGGTTTAGAATAAACTAAGAATAAGGGTGTATATCCAAATCTAACCTGAACAAGTTAGTTGTCTTTTTAACAAATCCATCATCATTTTATTTTCTACTGTACTTTACTTTACTTTTGTACCTACTGTATTTTATTTACTAGCCTATTCCCGCGGCTTCGTACGCGTATAATTTGGTTTATCACTAAAATACGTTATCACGTATAACTCGGGAACTGTTTATTTTCCCGCTGCCGAATTGCGTAACTCACTCGCGATCGCAATCAATAGGATTTCAATGTACATTGCTCCGTGTGTTTTGACAATTCGTCTTATAGGCAACTATGTACCACGAAATGAATATTACTGTCATTTCAAAATGAAAGCTAATGTCAATGTGAATGCATTACACAATTACCCCACAGGTCTTCTTCTATCGTGTCGACATGAGCTACATAATGATAATAGCTCATGCCGTGGGGAAAATATTAGCCAGTCAGCAGGTTGGTAGCGGGGCTGACTCACCAGAGTGCGCCGGAGTGGAGGCCTTATTTTCCCGGTATAAATGGCCTATAAATTATTTCAGGTTATGGTCTATTTGTGTGCCAAACTTCGAAATCCGTTCAGCCGTTTCAGCTCAATTGAAGGACACAAACAAACAATCATCCATACTTTCGCATTTTTATAATAATTATTATGTATTTTTTTCAAGTGGATGTTTCTCTGTGTCTTTAATATTATTGTTTTGTTGTGTTGTCTATTGTGTTTTTAATTTATATGTATGATTTGTAATGTCACTAACCATTTTTGTATTATGGATAATAGTTATTCGACGTTTATTGAAATAAATAAATAAATATTAGTACGATTGTATACTTATCAAGATACTAAAATTGATCTCAACTGCAGCCCTATCAATAATGCATGTAAAACACATGTAGTCCGTGTGATACACACCGGTAAATATTTGAATGTATTTGTACGTGTGATAACATCATGTTATGGCATTGTCAATGGACTGATATCATCTCACGCAAGAAACCGTTCGATTTGTAGATAAGAGCCGTTTGAATAAGTGAGACTTTTATTTTTAGATGTTTTCCTGTCTTATTAGAAAGAATTAGACCTGAAAATCAGATTTGGGCACAACAAACATCGTGAGGATACCTGAACAGTCTGAACACCTGAGAGTGCTTCATACAGTTCTCGATGATGAGTGTAGTCCGGCAACTAGCGCTAGGCCAGCGTGGCTGTTGGCCAGAAAACCTGCACGTGTGCCTGACGGATGCTTGTCCTTCTGGATACGTCTGGAGGAAACGGCAGTTGTTTGGGTGGTGCATCCTGGGTACGGGCAATAAAATCCTTTCGAGGGAATAACCTTCGGGGGATTTTATTGCCTGTGGCGAATATTCTGGCAAGGGAGGGGCCTGTTCTGGGCCAGTGGGGAGTTGCTCCACGTGTCCCTCTGTTTCCAACAGAGGGCACAGTGGAGGAGCAGGGCCGGGCCTGGTGTGCACTCACCCTGCTACTGGGCAGGCAGCGGGGGGACTGTTTCTACCTGCTCCCGTATCTCGTCAATCTCGTAACCCCAGGAGTGCCCGCTGAGTAGTGTTTTCGCGCCTCTTAGGACCGAGGGTCTTGGCTTCGGTGCCCCGGCTAAGGTAGTTGAAGGAACACCGTGGTGGTTTTAGTCGGTAAGAGTCCGACACTGGCTCCGCCAACCCCGGGCTGAGTGCGTCCATGAGGATTTCCCCACGGCAAAAAAAAAGGCCAGCGTGGGGGACTAAGGCCTTAACTTCTTAATTTGAGAAGAGGCCCGTGCCCAGCAGTGGGACAGTAATGGGCTGATGATGATTGGAATTGGGTATTGCAGGTCTGAAGGCATTTTAATCTAATTCTACAGAAAAGTTCCACGCACCTTTTTTACAAGCTTTTATTTTCTCTATTATATTTGAGAGACTCTTAAATAATTGGGTGCTTCCATTTTCAACCCAAAGTTCAACCTGAAGATTTTTGTGTTCCCGTTTTTAACCCATTCGTTATTATCTGGTATTATAAGCAAAAACAATCACATTTTTTTTTTGTAATGATGGTTATAAAAAAAAACACTATAAACATATACATCACAAGAGTTATCATTTAGCCGAGATACTTAGAGAAATATAATTGATATATATTGTGGAAATAAAAATTAGCTGACCATTTTTAGGAAATGATTTACATGGTAAATATCCCGTGAAATCTAAGACCATGTTGGCTTAAAAACTTAATAGGTAGATTATCCTTCCACGTAGGAGAACTTAGATGGGCATAACATATTTCTGTGGCTGTCTTAAGTCCATTTTAGCTAGTTTGGACTTATGCACTTCTTGCTTGGCACAAGAAGTGCAGAAGTCATTGACTTGACTGATATTTATGTCTATCTATAAGAAACCGACTTAACTGAATTTAAAATATTACTGTATTTTACCTTCACAGCTGATATGAAACTAATATAATCTTACATACCTTTTAAGTTGATGATTGTTAAAGGGTCAATAAGGCCACATCACTTAAAATCATCACGCTAATTTATTTTTTCAATATACTGTCAGTATGTCACACACCAGAAGCCAGTAGGTAGATAATTCTCTACATTCAATACAATTTCACATTCATAGCACATGAAAAAATAAATGTTTACGTGTGCTCGCTTTGTGATAGTGTATGAGTTTCATTGATAAATAAGATAATATAAAGGTATGTTGCCTCTCTTTCTTTCGTATGCAAATATTTCAAGGCAATTTGTTTCCCTTTAGCGAGCTAATTGGAAAAGTTTTGTTTAAAAAGTATTGCGTTGTGCTTCGGAAAATGTAATCTGGTGCGAAGACAATTAATATAAATAGAATGCTATCAATTAACTAATTGCGTATCACATGAATCAATTATCTTAACTAATTTAATTACTAATTCAATTAATTAAAGCGCAGTCTCCATTAATAGTAAACTTCACGTATACTACGAAGTATTTCGGGCGTATCCAGGAATAAAGTATGAACCGACGCGACGTCATGTCAAGCTATCTGAGTGTTATCAATTTAACACACAGATAAAATTATCATTCGGCAGATAAGTAGGGAGCGCGCCGCGCCAACACCTAATTTTTGTGATGTTATGGCTATTTTTAATACTCTGTGGTTCCATGTTTTTTAATGTAGGCATAAAATATTTCATGTTGCCGTACTTTGACGGTCAGTCTTGAACTTTATATTATATTTGTTACAAATTTCTTACAAAATTTGTTTAAATACCCTTGTGAATGATGAAGAATGATCTTCTTGCCTCAAAGGCAATATAAATCTTAAGCCCAAATTCCAGAACGATGCCTTAATATCTAGATTCAAGAATTTTTATTACATTTTGTTTTACGTCAATACAAATATAAAAGTGTTAGAAATACGGGCGTTATGCTTTATGGCTGTAAGAAATGAGGCATCTTTATCAATAAGCTCGGCTGCATTGCCGGTTAAATTGCAATCACATGAGAGTTTCCATCTTTAGGTCTCAGTTTAGCGATCGCGATATGCAATACCATCTAGGCAACAACCTAGGTGGTATTACAGTTGTTATGGGCAAAGGTATACAACCGCTTAAGACGCTGACAACAGCCAAATACCCCAAATAGGCTTCTTTTAAAAACATTTTTAGCTGTATCTATTCAGTTTGTGGCAGTGAAAAAAAAAAAAAATCTTGATCGTATTTTCTGAAACTGTATTGTGCCCAAAACACGTTTTCTTGAAGTTTTCTCGATAGAAAAGAATTGTAAACTAACCTCTTAAAACATGCTTTAAAGCAAACATACCCTATTATTTACTAAATATTATAAAAAAAATTAAGAAAACATTTGTGATAGCCAATAATCTAAACATTTGTTGTTTCTGTTTTTCAAATAAGCTTTTAGTTTTATATTTAAAAAAAATATTGTTAATTTTCATTCAAGTTGAGCGGCGTATCCGACATCCCTCGGCTCGTTGCCTTTCTTTCAGTTATGTACGAAACGACAGTGACCGCAGAGGTCTGATTTTTTAGGTGTAGTCAGCCTCTTAAAACATCAGGTGGGCCTTTAGCTCGTTACGCATAAAAAACCAAAAAAATGCAGTCGGCCGATATATATAGGTAGAGAGCAATCTTTAGCAAGTTTTTTATGTGATAAAGATAAAAGTTGCGCCGCAATAGGTATAAGAAGTAACAAGAACGTTGCCTTATTCTCATTGATTTATTCGTAATAGGTATCTGATTGACAATAAAATTTAGGTACTGATGTGACTGAAGAGAAATTATCATTCTTAGAACAGATATTTAACAGTCCGAATATTCTAATCGACCTATTCATTATTACCTATTTATTATTCCTTTTCTTCATTCGTTTTATGTAAAATACCTTCTTTTTTTTTTTTTTGCTTTGAATAGGAATCCTTCAAAAGGCTTCCGGCCTGATGGGGACCGAGGCCGGGGTATGTGAGATTCTCACGAACTAAAACCCCCCCAGTGGCCGTTTACAGCATAATAAGGAGGGACTCCGGGAATGTTTTTTTTATAGTATAGGATGGTGAAACGAGCTAAAGGTCCACCTGATGTTAAGCGGTTATCTTTACCCATAACAACTGCAATACCACCTAGGCTGTTGCCTAAATGGTACCACAAGTCGGTTCGCCAAAATAAGACATGAAGATGGAAAGTCTCATGTGATTGTAATTTCACCGGCACCCGTACCCTTCAGACCGAAACACAGCAAAGCAATTATCACTATTTGGCTATTTATAATACGCCTCCAGAGTCCTCCCTATGCTACGCCTGTAAGGCACGTCTTAAAAGAGACAATTTGTCTCCTTCCCGGTGCACATGGCGGCACGTGACCACAGCGTGCCGCCGCCATCCGAAGTCCAGTCCAGATGTTACTTTGTGGACAATCAGAGCCCCAACTGTGAACATCCGTGACCTCGAAGGCCCCCGCACTTCAGTCTAATATCGATCGGGTGGGGGATATAACGATAGCCCTGAAGGGCTAGGTGCTTGAGAGGTTGCCTCTCCGGCGGCGCCGGCGCCTCTTTCCCCGGGCGGGATCGGCCCTTTCTCGATCCCGCAGCCTCTTTCGTATGTAAAATATCTACACCCAGTTAAATTTTAAATCTCATATCAGGAAAACCAATCAAGTTTTTAGCGTATTCCTACTTCCTACAGTAGAGCGTTGATTATCATCCGACGGACTGCTTAACCCCTTAACCGACTACTAGCATAACTTACCTGCTCGCATGCTACGACAGTCCAAAATTAAGGTTTTTTTAGCATTAATTCTATACACGAATAATTATGTATTATTTTGTTTACTAGACTGTCTGTATCAAATAACTTTGATTCCTTCCACCATTGTAGGTAATAAATTGTAGTAGAGATATATTATAAATAATAATATGGTCTTTATAGGTAAACAAAAGTTTTCGATTATCCGAATAAATCGGTTTTCTGAACACCCATGTCCTTCAATTAGTTCTGAAAATGGACGCTCTACCAGTACCATCTATCTATACTAACATTATAAAGTGGAAAGATTTGTTTGTTAGTTTGTAATTGATAAACTCTGAATTTGCAGCCCCGATTTTAATAATTCGTTCACCATTAGAAAGCTTCTTTATCCAGAAGTAATATTTTATTTCAGTACGCGGGTGAAACCACGGGCAAAGTCTAGTAACATTATAAATGTGAATGTTTGTGAAAATATTTAGAAGTTTCGATGTTTGTTACTCAATCATGCTGAAACGGCTAAACAGATTTGGATGAAATTTGGCACACAGATCAATATAACCCGGATCAACGTATAAACTTTTATCCCGGAAAAATAGAGATGCGCGATAAGTATTTCTTTGAAGTCGAATTATACGCGGGCAATGTCTAGTTTAAATATAAATTTAACAATATTAGATATAAATTTTATAGTGCCTGAAACATAAACGTATCTGAATTGTTATATTTATTTATTCATTTATATTACAGTAGGTATACACATTTTTATTATCAAAGATTGCCTCTGAACTAGTAGTTCAGTTTAATCAATATTGATAATGTTTATCAAGACCGTTGTGTTGTTTCATCGAAAAAATATGGCTTACGTAATTAATGAGCCGTGCTATCAATAATGCACATTTACGAAATACTTATACTGTATTGTCTACTAAGATTTACGGCTATAAAAAATGGTGGAAACCGATCTTACTTATTACCGACTGATTTTCAGGATTACTTTGTATGGCTTTTTTCAGTAAATACAAAAGTGTGTGCTTTTTATAACTATTAAACAATGAACTAAGTTTACGGGACTTGTCGCGCACAATTAAATCAAAATATAACAAACATTTTGACTAACCTCGACGTTTCGGTCAAGTTGCATTGGCCGTGGTCACTGTTTGTTATATTTTGATTTAATTGTGCGCGACAAGTCCCGTAAACTTAGTTCAATATGAGTGAAATTCGCGAAAGTTTAAAAACTTCTATTAAACACTGATATTTAAATATCATTGCTATTCTACAACGTGTTGATCTGTATCCGTGCCATATTTAAGGAGGTGAGTATACAACTGATACTGAACACGAATCAATAAAAAATCAATACAAAAAAAATAAAAAATCTTTAAGTACCTACTTGTAAACAAACAAATTCCCTCCGTATGTCGCGTGCGACACAAAAACAATGCGTGCGAAACCACCAAAAAAAATTGCAGGTATTTCCACCCTTTGACAATGCCATCGATGACTTATTTTCAGTCGTTCGGGATTTATTCTCAAACCCTCGCTATGATTCTAAGTGAAAATTTGGGTATTAAATAATCGTAGAATTGGTTGAGTACATTTAGATAACTAAGAACATTACTTATCATGAGCTCTAGAAATATGGCACGGTTACAGATCAACAACTTGTATTTAACTTATTTTTTAAATCTATTTTAATGTTGCGAGTACCGTAAAATGCTGCCCTTTAGCACTACTTTACACGCACTGATACTTTATAACTGATCCAAAAGATAGCGTTGTCACAGTTTTTAAATATCTCCAAGTACGGAAATCATAACTATTAAAGTTTACTCCAAAAAAAACTAGGCAAAGTAGGGCTTATGGGCCAAGTTAGAGCATTTTCCGGTATTAACTTACAAGATATAACTTTCAAAGTTATTTAAGTCAGTTCCTGTTATCCGAACAGACATACATTTTGCATGTAAAATTTTGTTTAAAATTATCAATGTATGTATATTGAATGTTAACCCATCTAATTTGCAGTTACTTATGTAGTTAAAATGTATTTTATATTGTGAAATCTAGGCCTATATTTTGATATAAATTCAGGGTCTAATTATGCACATGTTACAGAGAATTATGTTCATGAAATGAATAATATTTTTGATTCACGTTTTTATAGATGTTGTCAATACAATCTTGGTTATGACAGGGAGCAAAATCTCCCTAATGTATACAAATAAAAGTTACGAAGCTTCCCTTGGCAAAACGGCGGACCAAGTTAGAAGTGAGCAAGCAGTTTTGAAGTTACTACACAGTTAAGTCATGTAGGTGCAGATTTTTATGATAGAAGGACCACTCATGTAGACTTTTTTAGGGTTCCGTACCTCAAAAGGAAAAAAACGGAACCCTTATACTATCACTTTGTTATCTGTCTGGCTGGCTGGCTGTCTGTCTGGCTGGCTGTTTGTCTGTCCGTCTGTCAAGAATTTTTATCTCAGGAACGGGTAAAGGTATCAAGTTGAAATTAATATCAAATACTAAAATCAATAGTCCCTTGGAGTAAAAAAAAATCTAGCTTCTAACTCAACGCAATCAAAGGATACGGCTACTTATGTCACAAATTTTGATACTCACAAACTCACTCATCAAAACCTATAGGGTACTTCCTGTTGATCTAGAATCATGAACATACATACATAGAATACATACATACATATTATCACGCCTATTTCCTATTGGGGTAGGCAGAGACTATGGATTTCCACCTACTATGATCCTGACACACCTCTTTCGCTTCATCTACGTCCATTAACCTCGTCATGCATGCTCGTCGGTTTAGAAAACTCTTAAGCTGGCATTTTTTGAGAACGTTCGCGATTTGATCGCGATACGTTCGCCGAGGTAGTCCCCTTCCAACTCTTCCATCAACACCCGCTTTGTATACTTGTTTCGTCAATCTCCTCTCGTCCATCCTCTCTATATGTCCAAACCATCTCAACATACCTTTCTCAATCTTTGTCACTACATCTTCTTTCACTCCACAACACTCCCCTATCGCGTTATTCCTTACTTTATCTCTCAAAGTTACACATACTTCTCAAAGCTCTCATTTCTACTGCATTTATTCTGCTTTCATGTTTCTTCTGCCATACCCAACTTTCACTACCATACATAAGTGTAGGCACTAACACTCCTCCATGAACAGCCAGCCGTGCCTTTTCCGACACTTTGCGGCTGTTCATGAAGGTGTGTAGTGCCCCATTCACCTGATTACCAGCACTTACTCTCCTTTCAATGTCCTTCACATGCTTGCCATCTCTCGTGAACATGGAACCCAGGTATACAAACTCTTTCACTTGTTCCACCTTTTCGTCACCTTTCAAAATATTGCACTCTGTCATAACTTCTTCCTTTTCAAAAACCATAACTTTTGTCTTACTGACATTAACTTTCATTTCTTTACTTTAGAATCATGAAATTTGGCGAAAAGCAAGGTCTCACAGCACAAGTAAAGATAAATTACTGAAACTTATGAATTTGTCGTTATATAACAGGTTTTTTTTTGTGATTACTAACTTGCATTTGCACTTGGAGAATTAATTGTCCGTGATGTAGACTGATGTATGGAAGATTTTTTTTTTAAGTGCAGAATGAAAAAAATAACATTTTGGCTTACACAGATCATGTACGGCATAGAATAATCACAATTCATAGATAATACACTAAAATATAAATAAAATAATTCATCCAGATTCTACTATCTATATTTTCCTTTGTAAAGTTAAGTTTGTACTTCAATCCGACTTACGTTTTCGTTAGAGTAATATTATGTTCGGTGCTTATCTATAATTTATGAATTTCAATAAGTTAATAAAAATAATTAATAAAAATAAGGGAAATACAGACATGCGTAGTGGTACCACGTTAAGAAAGAGAGATGCAAATATGAAAGAAATCAACGGGCAGTGCTGCACTTTTGGTGAACTCTCATAAATTAAATCAGTTTCTACGGAGTATCAGGTCGATATCAGGTATGGAACCCTTAGTGCGCGAGTCCGACTCGCAATTGGCCGGTTTTTTATGTATTTTATTACTTTAGTCAATAAATACCTAATTTACAAAGAGAGACTTTAAAAATTGTCCAATGTATGTAGGTATTTGATATTGATATTGGATATTGGATTCTACCAAGATTCTACCAATGAAACTGAACCGTTAGAGGAAAAAGAAATAGAACTCAGTACAATTTCTTTGTAGAACTCCCATATTAAATTTAAATGCAAATTAATCTAACTTTGAATATTGTCGAATGTATTTGATTGAAACCTTTAAATATCAAGGCAGTAGCACAAATCATTTTGACGCATCGAATCGTAAATGAAAATGAACTTTAAAAAAAACATTGTTTGGGACATTTTTACACGGCACCGCTATGAACTAATTATTATTTAAATATTTCAATTAATGAGACAGTTCAGTATTTTTTGATAGCTTAAAAAAGGTAAAGTTGTTACCAGTTCTAAGTGATTAATATACAGGTACTTTTCTACATATTTTATTTTATAATAATATTGTAAAACAAATATTATTTTTAGGATTTAAAGATACGAAACGAAGGATTTTAAACTACTCAACTTTTTGGTAAAATAAACCTTAGTCCTATTTACAAAGTCTTTTCAATATAAGGTACCTAATGCTGAATACTCTCCGCATGAAATTTTTACAAATTTTAAAGTACAGTCAACAAATCGGAATCATGACCCACGATAAGCTTAATATCCTACAGACATTCTAATACAATTAGGTTGAATTTCGCTTAAACAGATATTTCCCTGGCAACTGACTTGTTATCAATTTTGTTAGCTATTGACAGTTACAGCTAGTTTACCAATAAAATTATTTTTCTAATTTTATTATTAATGTTTAACTCCAAATATTGTTATTTATTTATTTATCATTTATTGCGTGAAATATGGTACAGAGGATATTATAAATTAAATGAATTTACCACACTCGGACGAATAAAAAAGGCGGACGGAATCTAGCTAAACAAAGACTGAAGCACTTAATTTTTTCCTGAACCCACTATAATTTCGAAAGCATTTTAACACACCAGATTTATACCGTTATTTTATTTATGACTCTACAACAATGACTACCGTCACACTAGATTTTTTGCGTAATCACGGCTTTTTGGCATACTATACTTTTAAGCGATCCGGCTTGCTATGGATGCTTCACTTATTGAATAGCGAGATTCCGTCTGCCTTTTTTTTTCGTCCGAGGTTCCACATATTAAGAGTATTGTTTGACACCTTTTCATACTTGACATTATATTTGTAATTTTTATTTTAATTTTATTAATGGTCTGTAATCGAAAAAGTTTGTATAGGTTTCTTAAAAAATATAGTTGTTTGTAGGAAAAACACGTGATACGACAGCTAATTCGAAATTCAAAACATAATTCCTGGTTAATAAAAAACATAATTTCCAATCCAATTATAAATCTATTGCATTGATAACAAAGCTCAAAACGGCACAGACCTCTGACCCGTTTTAATGCAGTTTCTGTAATATTCAAAATGTCCTAAGTGCAGCATAGAAGAAAACCTTACTGTTTTGACGATTTGAAACGAATTATCAGCTGAGTGGGTCATGATTCCGATTTGTTGACTGTACCTACCTACAGACAAAACGTAAAAAAAAAATTATTAAAAAAAAATCACTAATTAAAAAGATAATATTCAAAAGTAGGTACGTATATTTAAAAAAAACTGAGTTTGTGTTGATTGAGCATTGACTTTATAATTAATATAGGTATTTTATCAACTGGAATTACCAAAGCATTTAATTACATATAACCTACCTATTAATAAATCATTATTCTTTGCAGTGCAATTCTTATTATAATTGTATTAATTTGGCTAAACTTGACATTATTTCTTGAGTTTTAATAAGGAAAGGGTTACTAAATAAAATTAAACGAGTAGGGAAGTACCTATTCTATAAATTTAACATTTTCGAGCGCAATTATTCACTACCTAACAACATACGTCATTGGATTCTATGTAGTTTTTTATTTTATCGCATAGGATTGCAAAAGGTACTACATAAAAGCCCACCTGGTAGTCTCCCTTGCCCATAACAACTGCAATAACACATAGGACTAGATTGTTGCCTAAATAGTATTGCAAATTGCATTCACCAAACTAAGACCTAAAGTTGGAAAATCTCATGTGATTGGAATTGCACTGGCACTCGTACCCTTCGTACTGGAACACAGCAATGCAACCATCACTATTTGTCGGCAGAAATAGGTACGGTGGTAATACTTCCCCGGACGAGCTCTACTACTACTCAAAAATAGTATGGTTACAGTTAAAATACAATAATTTAACATTATATTATTCACAGTGCAAATATTGTCACCTCTGTGAGTTTAAACAATAGTAAGCACCAGCTTCACTAAGCAAGCAGCTAAGTAACCTGTTTGTTGTAGATACACTTTCTACTACACACGTAATAATACCGAATTAACTAGGATTACTTGGTCACTTAAATATAAGCGGGATCTTATAAGAGTCTTATTAACACACCGCTCTCCGTTCTACTTGCCAGGAAGTTGGAAGACGTGCTGAAGTTTTGTTTTGTATTTCTATAAGATCACTAGTTAACGCCCACGGTTTTGCCCCCGTGGTACCAGAAGTATAAAAACGTATTTTATATTTTAATCCAGGATATGGTCTATGTGTGTGTCAAATTTCATCCAAATCCGTTCAGCAGTTTTTGTGTAATGCTCGAACAAACAGACAATTACAGTTTTATAATCCCCAAATTCAGGGAAGATTCAGTGTGGCAACGGATCGGACCTCAAAAATATTTTTTGAGGTTACAACTCTACAGTCCAGCTGTCATAAATAAAGCCAATTCAGTGGAACATGTGACAGTGAACATACTCACAGTTGAAATGACAGAGATGCTGCAGACAGGTGATGGTGAGCACGATGATTCCTTGGAACGCTGATTTTCACAGTTTGTGTACACGAAATCCGATGATATCCGTCATAATCTGGTACAAGCCGCGGGATTACGCGTCCACGCGCCCGGCCGTCACCCACTAACGTAAACACCAGAGAAACAAACCAAATACGAATCCGATACCGATAAATCAAAGCGCGCGATCGCGGCGACGTCGCTTATCCGCTAAATCCTGTCCGGATCGCGTAAAAAATACTAGTATTAAAAACAGTCTTAAGTGGGCTTACGTACGCGGCGCGTTGCGGCCCGCGCTGGCTCTAATCTCGGCCACTTCCCGGACCAATTTGAACCTAACTCCACCACTCTATACATCATCCGGAGGACGCCCGCCCACCGCGCCGGTCTACAAGCGCGCGCGCCCATACCGTCGTCTCTTTCACTCACACCGTTTCCCCCTACATCTTTCTCTATCACCCTGAAATCTCGCCACACTGAAAATTCAGTGCGTGCTGCCGCGGGCCACGGGGAGGGGAGACGCAGTCAGCTGGCCGAACTTGTGCGAATAAAATCGACTTTTTATCGCCTCGATGACGCTTCGTGACGTCACTGTTTACTTCTGCCTGTGAAGTGTGGACACTGGATCTTTGACGGACTATTGTGACGCAACGACATTCAGATTTATGGTGTTTGAAAAATCTTCCATTGTACTGAGTAAGATTTTTTTACCTAAAACGATAGACTTGTTGTTTGAATATAACTATAATTATATCTAATTTACTTATTAAAATGACATAAAGAATTACAGTTTGCAAAATTTGGCTTTCTATAGGAGTGGTTAGTAAATCTGAGTACATCATCTGTTTTCATAAATTGTGTTGTAAAAACTCATTTAAATGGCGCAATATGTTTTCCTTATAGCGTAAAATAATTGCAGTTTAAATCGCGTGCCGTGCACTGGAGTCGAGCGCAATAAATCGCTAGCTCGCTCCGGGTTCGCCACGTAAACAGATCGGGCGCATTAACCGCGCGTCGGCGTACATAAAGAGAGCGGTATAAATATAAAGTTCCCACTCGCCGCCGCGCAAACTTAGCTAAACAACGCCATAATTGCCTTCATTACTTAAATTACTGAAATTATTTATTCAAAAAGCTGGCAACATTTAGTCGGTGGTGGCTCCGCCTTTGATATAGCACTTGGCCAATGGGAGGTCGCGAGAGCGCGTGGGGCGGGGCTTGCGCCAATATGGCGGCAACCTTCCCGTAGCGCTCGCTCCTGTACGCTCGCCGCACGCCGCCGGTGCATGCTGTTTCAGTCTATTTTCACGCGTCGATTTTCACGTGTTTTCGAGTGGTTAATTAGTTTGGCATTGTTAATGAGTGCGACTGTAGCAGGCAGCGGTGCGGAGTGGCCGCTACGAAGCCTCTACGCGGCGGCTACGCGCTACGCCACCCGGCGAACAAGCCGAGCCGTCGCAATTACGCCGACGGGAACCGACCGACGGACAAACGATTCTCCTTCCAAATTAACTACCGCTACATACAATATACCAATACATAATAACCTATACATAAGACGTATCAACTGAGCAGTGCAAAATAGTGCTGCCCAATCCTTGGTCTTGCAGTCTTGCGGTCTTGCATTTTCACAAGACCGGTCATCGAGTCAGGCGGTCTTGCATTTTCACAAGACCGGTCATGCAGTCTTGTGGTCTTGTATTTTCACAACAGGAAGACTTTGGGCAACGCTAGTGCAAAATATTAAAATCCATGTATTTTTATAACTGTTTTTTCGATTTGGTTGTGGCTTTAGATTTCTTTCTTGTTTAATTACAGTAACTACTTACAATGAAATAATTTACCGACAGTCAGGATCGAAGTTAATTTGATTACTAATCTGTAGAAATAATTAAATATTAATTAAGATGATTGCTGATAATGCTTATCGCTAACTTAGAAAGAAAAGCGAAAAAATTTAACAAAAAATCTGCAAAATAGATACATACTTCGGTAGTTTAGAGTCATAGATATGTTCAGTTAAATAAAACATACAAACAGTAATATATAGTAAAGCCTTAATCACGTACTTCTATCATTATCATTTAAAGACCGGATGCATAGAGTTATAATTTTTAATTTCTTATCAAATCATAATTTTTATTGATAGTAAAAATATTGAAGTGTAGAAGATAGGCTATCAATAACAACAGTTTAATTATTGATAATATTATAGATCTTATTTTAGGAAACGTTTACAGACTATAGAGTACCTACCTATCAAACTTACAAGATGCTATTTGAGCAGATTTATAGTGAAGCCACTATCATTATAATCAGTTTAAAATTATATTGATATAGATACCTAACCTATACCTACCTAAATCTTCTTCAAATATTTTGATGATCTAATACGCTAATAACAATATATAGATTATAGATAATAAAGAGCGCGGATACTTTTAATAAGTAGGTAGGTATCAGTTATTTAATTAACAAACTACTTACATAAAGACAGTACCTATCTATACCAATAAGATACTGTTTAATGATAAAAATACCTAAAACCAATCAGTATCGAGTTATTGCACTGAAAAAAAAATTGCTGAATAGTTTAACTACTCCAAAAACTTCAAAATTAAAATTAGTAGAAACCAAATTTTTATTAAAATATCTAAACTGATTTGCTGCCAAATCTCAAACTAGTTAGCTACTAGTAGCGTCAGTTTATTAGTCGCCTTTTTTATGTTACTAGCAGCAAAAATTTGTGCTAGTCGACAAAAAACTTTTTTTTTAGAATACTTTTAAATCATTTCAGCCGAAAGACGACCACTACTGGACATAGGCCTCCCCCAATTAAGGGGGGGATATGCCATAATCGCCACGCTTGGCAGGCGGGTTGGCGATCGCAGTTGGTTGGTTAAATACTCAGAGAATGGTGCTGCCCATCCTCTGGTGAATCCCTTAGTCGCCTTTTACGACACCCATGAGAAGAGATAAGGGTGGTGCTATTCTTTAAGTCCGGCACCACACGGACAACTTTTAAATACATCTCATTTTTTTAGTGTAGGATGGCGAAACGAGCTAAAGGCCCACCTGATGTTAAGCGGTTACCTTCGCCCATAACACTGCAATACCACCTAGACTGTTGTGTTGCCTAAATAGTACCGCAAGTCGGTTCGTCAAACCTGAGCATGGAAAAGCGGGCAGGGCGCGCGTGCCAACACTCTGCACCATAGTGCAGGGCATTTCGAACCCTTTCTCAGTACGCCTTATGACTTGTTTTTGTAAATACTGTAACAAAAACCCGCAAAAATGCCTTATTGTGCTGTTTCTAACTGCAGAAATAAAAGCTGTAAAGTACATTTGATTAAAGTCAATTTTTTAAAATTGATGGCGTCAATATGGGAGGCGTAGTTTGTTCGAAAGTTGCCACGCATGAATCGCAAGTATATAATTGTGATAACAACCATTTAAAGTCTCATGTGATTGTAATGTCACCGGCACCCGTACCCTTCAGACAGAAACACAGCAATTCAAGCATCACTGTTTGGCGGAGAAGTTAGGTACGGCACATAACATAACATCACGCCTGTATTTCCCCGAAGGGGTAGGCAGAGGTGTATAGTACACCCACATTTCGCCAGTTATGTTATAGTCCCATGTAATAGGGGGCGGGCCTATTGACATTGACCGGGCACAAATCCAGACTCCGAGCTGCTACTGAGAATTTCCTAATGAAAAACCCAATAACACTTTGCCCGACCAATTCGGAATCGAACCCAAGACCCCACGCTCAGCAGTCGCGCTTGCAACCACTAGACCAACGAGGCAGTCACATACCTAGATGAAAATAAATATAATATATACCTATTAGTTAGGCTTCGAAAGCAGTTGTTATGTTTTAAATAGGATTCTTAATTTAAGACACATCCAATAAACATTGCATAGCTTGAGCAGGTGTTAACATTTTGAGCTTTTAAAAGCCCTTGATTGCCTGTTTAACAAGTTAATGTAATTTACTGGAAGCTAATTGATAGACCCATTTTTGTATACAAAACATGGCAATCGCACAATCGCCCAATTGGCCATTGGTTAATTATAAGCCAAATTATTTTTTTAAGAAAGAAAGTATCATTTTAATATTTAGGTTGAGTAGTCATAGACTTGGAAATGCAGTGTTATTTTAGCGCTTGAACGCTTGCCTTCCAAGCAGGAGAGCCTAATTCAAACCCGGCCCGCATCTCTGACTTTTCGGATTAAGGTGTGGATCAGAATTTGATTATCACTTGCTTTAATGGTGAAAGAAAACATCGTGAGGAAACCTGCACACCTGAGAGTGCTCCATACAGTTCTTGATGGTGTGTGTTATCTGCCAACCCGCAGTAAACCAGCCTGTTGGACTATGGCCTGAAATCTTCTCATTCTAAGAAGAGGCCCGTGCCAAGATAGATAGAGTATACTTTATTGTTTGCACACCATAAAAATAAGACTAAAGTTACACAAGCATGAGCACAGTACTAACAATGCCAAGCAGTGGGACAGTAATGGGCTGGTTATTGTCAAAGACTTACAAACTTCATTTTCCTGTAATAGGCTTGCAGTTAAAATGAATTCCATTTGTACCTACCCTAATGTTGTGGTAGTCCAGATTAGTCCCGCCATTCACTCCAGACATGTAATGACGATCGTCTGGGCGCGCCCTTAATCGGGAGCCGCAGATGTGTCGCTAAATATAGTCACCTATTTATATCGACGATAAACGCGCGGTAATCTTAAACGTAGCTTAAAGAAACACTTATATACAGATGACATGAAATGTGTGAGTAATTACATACCTATTCTATGTTAATGATGATACGTACCTACTTTTACACTAACTACCAACGACCGGTTCCCATTCTTCTAGTCCATCCAAAGGTTGTCTGGAAGAGATTGTCTTGTGCGATAACACCGACCATTGTACTTACACAATGTATCTGTAAACTACTGACTTTGTTTTAGTTTGGTGTATGTACAATAAAGAATATATACAATAAATAAATATAACTTAAACAGTAAGTGTTTGACTGCCTAGGTGTAGTGGTCGTAAGCGCGACTGCTAAACGTAGGGTCCTGGCTACGATTCCCGGATTAGACAAGTGTTAATGGATTTTTTCATTAGGAAATTCTCAGTAGCAGCCCAGAGTCTGGATTTATGCTCGGTTAATGGCAATAAGCTCGCCCCCTATTACATGGGACTTAACGTAACTGGCGAAATTTGGGTTACTATACAACTCTGCTTACCCTTTCGGGGAAATACAGGCGTAATGCTATGTACCTATCTTTAACTGGTTTCCGCGTAATTATGTAATTTTACTATATTTCACGGAAAACCTTCAGTCTGACCTCCGTAATCCATCTAATGGCTGATAACACTGTCTTTAGGTTATATCAATTAGACTTTCCTCTAAATTTATAGGGTTCCGCACCCAAAAGGTGCTTTCGGGACTCTATGCCTTTTTTTTTTTTTTTTTTTTTTTTTTCCGTGGGGAAAATCCTCATGGACGCACTCCGCCCGGGGAAGGCGGAGCCAGTGTCGGACTCTTACCGACTAAAAACCACCACGGTGTTCCTCTACCGACCTTGGCCGGGGGCGTGGAAATACTCCCGTATTCGCCCAACCATCCCCGGCAGATCCCGGCTCGCCACTGGCAGGCGAGCCCCTTCTCCCCGTGCGGCAATCACAACGGCCGCACCCTCCTCTTGACTGGCGCGCGCGGAACACTACGCGCCACCGTCACGGGCCTTAACTGGTCGGGCGGCGGGCCACCCCGAGTCCGCCGCCCGCAGGGACTCTATGCCTACGCCGTCTGTCCGTCTGTCCGTCTGTCTGTCATAGGGCTGTATCTTTTTAACCATAATTACGCAGCCGCAGCTACGACATGCAAAGTTGGTCTAGGTATGATATTACAACTACGTAAGTATCTGTACTGTAATTCTTAAAATGTACCATATAATTAAGTTATTTTTTATGTGTACCTACCGCATGTCGTCTTGTTGTGGCAATAAATCATTTTTCTTTCATTCTTTCTTTCATAATAGATAGCATGTTAAAATTTTCACAGATGTGTGTTTCTATAATCTGGTGGTCTTCAAGACTGGAGTGAGTAGGTTTTTGCTGGGCAAGCGTTAACCATTGTCGACCGCACCATCGCTTAACATCAGGAGAGGTGGCGGTCAAACGCAAGCCCGTAAAGAATTAAAAAAAAAAAACCTCTTATCATGGCAAATATTAAAAATAATAAAAAATCTAAGCCCCAGAGGTTGACCACTTACAAACAATTTAAAAAAAATGCGTTTCTTAGCGTTTTTTTCCTGCTCTATCTTTACAATGGTAATACATACAACTGTCAAACATGGTCTGACTGTAGTGTATCCTCTATAGTAAACAAATAATAATTAAAACAGTTATCTCATAGCCATGATGTGGTGGTACGAACCCGTGCGCGAGTTCGATTCGTCTATGGTCAGATTTTTAAACAAAAAATCATCGCCTCTCATTATTTCTTCCGAATCGTAGGTGCGTTTAAGGCACTTCTCACATACTTGTCCCATATCAGCCTTACTCAGCCAAACGTACCATTAAAACATGAATGAGGCTATATGTGTCTGGCTTAGCCCATAGACGCACAGTTGCTTGTGCGTCGGTGTTCTACAGGCAGTGACAGTTTCTTTGGAGAGTGTGCGCAAGAGCTCCATGAGCTTATTCCGCCATCTCCTTTCTTTTATCGGACTACACGACGCACTGTATGATATCATCCATATTTGGTAGAAACTTGGTAGAAACTCTTTCATAATGCACACAGCCAAGTTACGGAATTCACTGCCGGCATCTGTATTTCCGGGCACTTACTACCCTAAAGCCTTTAAAGCTGAAGTGAATCGGCACCTAATAGGTTTGCTCGCTCCATCGTCGACCACATCATGACAAAGCTGTCTAGATTGCTGTCAAGAGCAGATCTATATCTCATACAAAAAAAATGTGATCGTTATTTTTATGCATTGTATAAAACAAAATGTCATAACAAAATCCAGGAAATCACGCGCTTGCAAACTAGCAGAATTGACAGAGTTCCTATAGAATATCTACTAAGTAGTATAAAAAGCATAGTAGCATAGCGTAGTATTCTCAGTAGCAGCCCGGAGTATGGATTTG
Source organism: Asteroscopus sphinx (assembly GCA_949699075.1). Classification (NCBI taxonomy): domain Eukaryota; kingdom Metazoa; phylum Arthropoda; class Insecta; order Lepidoptera; family Noctuidae; genus Asteroscopus; species Asteroscopus sphinx. The sequence continues at coordinate 8,917,756 of OX453008.1, forward strand.
TGCCCGGTTAATGGCAATAGGCTCGCCCCCTATTACATGGGACTATAACATAACTGGCGAAATGTGGGTGTACTATACACCCCTGCCTACCCCTTCGGGGAAATACAGGCGTGATGTTATGTTATGTTGTTAGTATAAAAAGGTATTGATAGAGGGACAAAATTACACCACATCTTTACAAGTAGCCAACTGATCTTCTCCCTTCCAGTAAAACAGTACTTAACCGTTGCCCTGCGTCGAGTTTTACGACTTAGGTACAGGCTGATAAGCAAGACACCTACATTCTACGTCTATTCCTTGCCTGCAGACAAACAGACATGTGTTCTTACAGCTTTTCATATAAATATTACAACGGCAATATGATGGAAAACAGATGATCGTATCCCATTCCCCATGACAAATATAATTGATAGTGTTTACATCCCCTTTTATTGCCGCTAAACCATTTGCATTACATTTGAATTTATGTTTTAAACTTATGCCAATATTCGACGGTTTTATTTAGTAGAGAATATTGTTATGACTTTTAATTCTTAATCGTTTTCTGCAAATAAACGGATTCTACGAATAACAATTGAATAATCTTGAATATTAGGTATAAGAGCACACATAATTCCACAACGAACTTTGATTATAGTAGCGAGCAGGGAATATTTTAATAACGTTTATAGGAAACAAAATAATTAAATAAACAGCCATAATTTTTTATGGGGATGCACAGTAAGTAATGTACCAGGCCCCTCAGAAAGTATTGCGAAAAAAAGTTTTTATATATGGGAGACTGGCCAGTTATAATGTTTTTCGAAAATATGATTATTTATAAGTAAAAATAAGTAAGTTCCAATTTCAAAATTTCCCTCCACATTTTTTGCGAGTTAATTCAAAGTATTGTGTCTCACTGAAATATGGATCTGCGCCGGGAACATTTTAGAGCTATGATTTTATACGATTTCAAGTGTCGCCTGAAACCGGATGAATCGTACGATAGACTTCAAATGGCATTCATGGATGAAGGCCCTTCCAAGGCAACCGTGTATCGTTGGTATAACGAATTCAAGCGCGGTCGACCAACTTTGGGGGATGACGAAAGAAGCGGTCGCCCTTTGACGGCTGTTACCTAAGAAAACGTGCTAGCAGTGAAAAATTTAATCCAAGACAATAGGCGAATTACATATCAGGAGATTCAACACATATTGAAGATTGGATCGGGAAGCGTTCACGAGATTCTACACAGCCATCTTCGCGTGAGGAGGATAGTATCACGCTGGGTGCCGCACAACCTCACCGATGCTCAGAAGCAGGCCCGGGTGGAATGGTGCCGTGATATGCTTAACAAATTTGAAGCAGGCTCGTCTCGGCGTGTTTACGACATCGTTACAGGTGATGAGTCCTGGATTTATCAATACGACCCAGAAACCAAGCGCCAGTCGACTGTTTGGGTGTTTCAAAATGAGCCAACGCCTACCAAAGTGAAGCGATCTAGAAGCGGGGGTAAGATTTTGATCGCTAGCTTTTTTAATTTGACTGGCCACTTGGTATCAATTCCCTTACGGGATCAAAGAAGCATTAATGCCGAATGGTATACTACCAAATGTTTGCCAGAAGTTTTCTCTGTTATAAGCAACAAGCGACCAAACACAGGGCTCCGCGGGCTACTGCTCCACCACGACAATGCACCTGCGCACACCGCACTCAAAACGAGGGACTTCCTGGACAGCACGCCAGTCAAACTCCTGGGTCACCCTCCTTACAGCCCTGATCTAGCACCGTGTGACTTCTTTTTATTCCCAAAAATAAAAAATCAGCTCAAAGGGATACAATTTTCGTCGCCGGAAGATGCGCTGGCTGCGTTCGAGCAGGCTGTAAACGAGGTGTCTGCGGCGGACTGGAAAAAGTGTTTTGAAAACTGGTTTAGGCGCATGAATCTTTGTATAGAGGCTGGTGGAAAGTACTTTGAAAAGATTTGATAAAAATATATGTACGTATAGAACAATTTTTTTTAGTTTCGCAAAACTTTCTGAGTGTCCCACGTAAGTATTAGCGTTTTGTATGGGGAAATCATGTGTGTGTATGTTCACTTTATTTTACCTGCCTTGACGGCAATTGTGCACTTCTATGGCGCAGTGCTTTTCGAATAACATAAGTTTCATTCCCCTCCTTTTATAATAAATATTAAAAAGTAGGAACCACAATTTTCAATGTACCACACAAGTGTAGTTAGTGTGTGTAGTTTTACAGTGTACCAATGTCAACACTTCGCGTGACCAGAAGGCTGGCTTGTTCTTTGGACAATGAATAAGCGTTGCCATTCAACGTGGCAACGCTGCCAGTCTTCTGGGCACTATGCCGGATGACAGCAGTGTGGAGGAGTACTTTAACGCCAAAGCGCGCCTTTTTGTATCGTTTTATTTTGAACTTATAACTACATCATCACGCCTGTATTTCCCCGAAGGGGTAGGCAGAGGTGTAATAGTACACCCACATTTCGCCAGTTATGTTATAGTCCCATGTAATAGGGGGCCAGCCTATTGCCATTGACCGGGCACAAATCCAGTCCAGACTCCAGGCTGCTACTATTACTGCTACTATTATTATTATTGGCTATTGTTATTATTACTATTATTGGCTGCTATTTTGAACTTGGTTTGTTTTATTTTTTATTATGTTTTATGTTTGTTGTAAATATTGTAAACAAACAAAGGTATATATGTACCACAATGTTCGTATTAAAATATAGATTAAAACGCTTACAAATTGTATGGTTTGTACCTACGTCTATCTTTTATACGCCGCTACACGGCTACAAATGCTACAATTGATCTCGGGAAAGAATTGCCACATGTAATTTCCTCTATGGTCCTTCATGCCTAGGCGGGTGGTTTGGCGATCAGTCATAGTGGCAGTGAGGAGCTACAGATCAGTACCCAAGCAAGTCACATATTGTTGAAGAGAGAGCTTCTAAGACATTGGTTGCTCTAAACCAGTGTTTTTTAGGGTTCCGTACCCGAAGGGTGACAAACGGGACCCTATTTCTCTCGCTACGCTGTCCGTCCGACCGTACGTCCGTCTGTCTGTCTGTCACAGGGCTGTATCTTTTGAACGGTAATAGGTAACCGGTTGAAATTTTCTCAGAATATGTGTTGCTATAAGGTGTATCACGACAAATACTAAAAACAAAAAAAAGTCAAAAACCAAAGGGAGTCGCCATACAAGAAACCTCAAAAAACATGCATTTTTTTCAACGTTTTTGTTTTTGCTCTATCTTCAAAACCGTAATATATACCAGCGTCAAATTTGGTCAGATTATAGTGCATATTATGTAGTTTAGCAACAAATACTAAAAATAAGACAAACAGACATATGTGGTGGTATCTGCGTAAGAAAGACATGCAAAAATTCATATTTCGCGCACTGTACGTTGATATCTTTTGATAAACTCTCGTAAATTAAATCAGTTTTTATGGGGTATCAGGTCGTTGAGAGGTACGGAACCCTTAAAGCGCGAGTCCGACTCGCACTTGGCCGGTTTTTTAAATATGGAACGCGACCCCCTGGGGGGTCGCTAACATTATACAGGGGGGTCGCAGTCACTTAGAAATTCAAAGTTTTATGTTTTATAGTTCTTAATATTATCTTTATTAAAAAGCCTTACCGCCGCCACCGCTGCCTCGAAGGGCGATGGAGTCGCGGGCATTTTACTAAAGGGGGTCGCGCTATGGAAAAGATTGAAATACACTGGTCTAAACAACGTGTAACAGAAAGGCCATAGTCATATTTGGAGAGCTCATTCAAAGAATGCTATTGAACAACTTTTACTACGGGGTCAACCCTGAAATCGCGAAAAATAAATCAACCCTAACACACTGAGGTAATATATACTACGTACTAGAGTAGACATTACGAACAAGAAATATCGCACAACTTGCTGGCCGCGGAGCATGCGCGCGTCGAGCGTGGCTAAGCGAGTGAGAGTGCAGGAGCTCTAAAACGTGCTACAAACATTTTGTTCGAGGTGTCTTCTCTAGTACGGTCAACCGCACGTCGGTGGTAACACTTTGACATTAGCAGCATCTTTATTTCGAAAGCAGTAAGGGCGATTTTTGAATTGAAGTGTTACCACTGTCATGCGGTCGACTGTACGTAGACTACGTAGTACATATTACCTCAGTGCGAGTTAATATAACATTTCTGTCGAATAACAATTGCACTTTTCTATGAATAGCTGACACTAATGACGATTTCAGGGTTGTTACCATATTAAAAGTGGTTCATAACGATAAGTACCACATAAATAGATAGATAGAACTATATAGTTGTAATCAAAATTTTACTTGCGATTCATGCGTGGCAACTTTCAAACAAACTACGCCTCCCATGCGCAATAAGGCATTTTTGCGGGTTTTCGTTACAGTATTTACAGAAAAAAGTCATAAGGCGTACTGAGAAAGGTTTTGAAATGCCCTGTACTCTGGTGCAGTGTTGGCACTCGCGCCCCGCCCACTTTTCCATTCTATCTATCTATTTTTGTGATGAGTACAATGAGGATATTTTTAGTTATTTCATTTACCAACACGTTGTATACTAAATTATAAGTTTATACTTAGTACGAAATAAAATAAGAGCTACGAGTAACATTGTGTTTTATTTTCATGGACTCCACGTCGCTTTAACGACCGAGATAGATCGTAACTTTTATTATATTTTTTAAACGCTAATAAGCTTTAATAATATCTTCACTGTTATGTCTGTGCATTGTTTGTTGCATAAACCATGGTTTTTAAGGATGAGCAAGTATGGCATTACGTTAGAATGAGCTGTTTCTATAACAGACACAATAAGTAGTAGATATAATAGATATTGACCAACATTGGATAAACATTAGATACCTAAATTATTCTCAATGACGGACTGATTAGGAACTGTTTACCAGTTCATAATGACGACCTCTGTGGTCTAGTGGTTCGAGTGTCGGACTGCTGATCACGAGGTCGTGGGTTCGATTCCCACAGGACACAAATAGTTGTGTGATGAACATAAGTGTTTGTGTTGGTCTGGGTGTTTCTTATGTATTATAAGTATGTATTCACAACAACAACAAAAAGAGTGTATTAAAAGAGCCTCCACGAGTGACGATATTTAATTGATTGTCCGGCGCACCCTGGGCAGTCAGCCCCGTTACCAACCTGCTGACTGGCTAATCTTTTTCCCACGACATGAGCTATTATCATTGTATAGCTCATGTCGACACGACAGAAGAAGAACAACAAAAAAAAGTATGTAAGTATTATATCCATTGTCTAGTACCCATAGTACAAGCTCTGCTTTGTTTAGGACTAGATGGTGCTGTGTAAGTCCCAAAATAGTTTATTTATTTATTTTATTTATTTATAATAGATATTGACAAACATTGGATAAACATTAGATACCTAAATTATCTTTTAATTATAATTATGTTTTTTTTTGTTAGGGTATAACATATCTGTACCTACTTGTAAATATCATTGCCTTTAAAAAAAAAACTAAATCTTTATGTTCCTTTTAATCTGACATAACTTCAAAGTCACTAAAACACTTGGCCACACATCATCCTCGCATGACGTAAATATGAGGTACGCAAGAACCTACCTAGCTACATGTACCAGCTGCAGCGAGTGAAGATTACCTCCAGATTAGCAGTAAGAACATAATCCTGCGCCTGCCATCACCGGCTGAACTTGACCGAGACATCGCTGCATACTGCTACTATACATAAGTATGTTGAGGATAAATGTATGTACCTAAGTAATATGTGCACAAGTACTTGTGTAATGTGATTAAAAGAGTATCTCATCTTGTAAGTTTAGTTGTACTCTTACGGCCAAAATTAATATCCAATCTATCCAGGATTTGTACTACTAGAGATAGAAATTTGACATAAGCTCCATACAAAATATGTCAAATTCAATAAGGTCAAATTTCTAACTCTAGTAAGGCAAATCGTGGATAGATTGGATATTAATTTTGGCTGTTATACAACGTTATTTTTTGTTTACGCAATATGAGAAACTAGTTACTTCAAAATCACGAGCAGAATCGATTGAGATAGTTTTTATACCATGTTATATTTTAAACATTTTTTTTTTATTAAAACCCAATTTGGTTATGGTTATGATAAAACAAGTTTAACCGGATTACATCACATATATTATTTAAGTTGGTTTTCCTGACGATTCGAAAGCTTTGCAGCGTTCGTGGTCGCAGAAGACTAAGATGACAAGCGTCTTTACAGATATTAAAAAAAAACTACCTTAACATTTTTATTAATTAAAATTGTTTCGATGCACGCAGTTATCACTCACAGTATCATTATCTTTTACAATGTTGCGCGCTGTTTGGGACTTGATTATTTTTAGAACTGAGTTCCAAACAGCTGGTAGCTGCCAACCATCTTCTCTATTAAAATTAGGATGTTTTTTATGAATTGGTTATAATGGTTAAATTCAGTACATCAGTGGATCGTGAATAGGTCCTGAAGGTATATCGGCTCGATTAGTTTCCGTACATAAGGTTATTCCTGCACGACATTCTTCATTTTTTGCTCTATTAACTTGGGAACTTACATTAGCTGTAAAAGCATGTAATTTTGTGATTTAGAAAAAAAACTATCCCCATAGATTCTCCTCGTGATTCTGAGTAGCCAAGTGGCGCCCCCATCAAGAAAAATATTATTACTCGCTGAATATATCACTTACCGAAAATTCGTTTTCAACAATTGAAGTAGAGGTACCTACTGTAGTTTAATCAGAAACTATTAACTCTGTAAATTATATTTCGCTGTAGTTGTAGTTAGAAATAGAGGGTCTCGTGGCTAAGCGCTAAGTAAGTAATAACCACGTGTATCGCAAGATCTGCGATGTAGGTATTACCCAATAATTCTATTGCGGAGGTCTGATGGCAGTCGTTTCGTATAAATACTGATGTTGAGCCGCAACTGCAATGGTTAGACTGGAAGACCATTATAATTGGGAAAAAGCTCAGAGAAAAGAAAGACGTAAATTGGTATGCTTGAACGTTCACTTTTGAACACGGGCCTCTTCAAAGATTAATGAACGTTCAATTAAAGGTTATAATATAATTCAAAGAACGGTCGTCTGTTAATTTGTGATTATTGTAAATGGTAACATAAGGTATGTACCGACAAAATAGCAGTACCTATGATATTATAAGCTCAATCTTTTTAAGTTTGTCATATAGTTTCATTAAGATGATGCAAGAAATGGAAGAAATGAGATGGCCACTGCTTTGCCTATACGGCCAACTACGTAAGAAAAGTAAATAAGTTATCGTCATTACATAACAATAACATTATAACATAACACGTATCACATGGTCTGGATTAGTGCGCACGTAGTTGCAGCGTTATCTGCGCAATAAATGAGCAATAAATCTAGACGGTTATCTGTGCCACCGAGTTTGGGCATAATACCTTGATACCAATGTCATTACGAGCTGCTTTTTTGAATAAATATTGTTCTTTAGGTACCTTTTATTTATAAGGCTTACGCACTGACATAGTAAAAAATAAAGACGAAGTGCTGGGAACAATCATAGTGAAGCCAACACAACCATGCTCCTCATCTGGCGTACTGATTTTCTTTCCACAATTTAAATCGTTAGATTTCGCTTCGCATGCGTAAAAATAATAAAATAATTAGTAAGGGTAGGCATATCTATACGACTTTGAATTAACTGCAAAGTTATTCGAGTCGGTTAAGAAACACTATTTCTTAATAAGATATCGCTGACGTCACCTAAAGACGTGCTATAGTGGATGAGAATTTCGATACCACGAGCAGTGTTCACGGTAGCTTAGTGGCTAAAGCACTGGCGTACTGAGCCAGGAGTCGCAGGTTCGAATCCTGCTCGTGAGCGATTTTTTCTTTCCACAATTTAAATCGCTAAATAAATAACATTTCAATCAATAATCTCGTGGCTATTTTAATGAAAACCGTTTCTAACAAACGAGTTATCGTAGCATAAGCTCTCTTGTTCTCGAAACGAATTTATTACTTAATTAAACTTCACTCCATACATTAATCGGATTAAGTACGTAACATTGATTTGGTATAATATGTGATAGAGTATTAGATGCATTTGCTTTGGCAGTAAATAAAGTTCCAAAGTCAAATTAAAGCTGATATTTATTTATTTATTAATGCTTTATACAAAACCGACTGCACCATCAACTTAATATCAGGTGAGGTGGCGGTCAAATGCAACCCGATTAGGAATTAAAAAAAAATATATATACAGATTCGCACTTATTGCCTTGGGAATTTTCTACCAGTCGACCAAGTGTGTATTAATTGAGGTCATGGTCTATCTGTGTGCTAAATTTTATCCAAATCTGTTCAGCCGTTTCAGCGAGATTTAGAGCTTCCACGAGTGACGATATTTAATTGATCGGGTTTGATTCGGATTGACACCCTGGGCAGTCAGTCCTACCAACCTGCTGACTGGCTAATCTTTTCCCCAAGGCATGAGCTAATATCATTATGTAGCTCATGTCGACACGATAGAAAAAGAAGCGTGATTAAAGGTTACATCCATGATACTTGCTCATAAAAATATTACTTATAATTTTTTTGCTCTTTACTTGCCTACATTGTCCATCCTAAGGTTGTCTGGAAGCAATAAGAAAGACCACCTATGTAAATAATGTATCATGTTGCTTGTTTTGTGTACAATAAAGGGTTATATTGTATTATGTTCGTAATTCATAATCATTTCTTTGCAGGAATATTGTACTATATTGTATATTATATTGTACTATTTGATTCTGCCCGCTGGTTCGCAGGAGTGTAATTTAGTTTTTCACGGAAAGACGTTATCGCGCATCCCTCGATAACTGTTTATCTTCCCGGGATAAAAAATAGTATATGTCCTTCTCCAGATCCCAGGTTACTGCTTTGCCTAATTTCATTACGATCGGTTCAGAGGTTTAGTCGTGAAAAGGTAACATAAAAGCAGACAGACAAAGTTCATCATCATCATTTCAGCAGAAAGACATCAACTGCTGGACATAAGCCTCCTCCAAACACAGACAGAATACTTTCGCATTTATAATATTAGTATGGATTATAGTAAGAAGTATAAAGGATATTTTCTCTTCACTTTCTCTTACTTCAGGACTTACGTCATCTAAACACTAACTTACAACAATTACGCACCTAAATGAGATTAAAAACATTATTATTCACAAGGACACCTAAATGGCATATACAAAATTCAACAAAAATTATGTAATAAGCGCCATTTTCCTTAGCCTACATAAACGCCACGATGATGTACGCAAGACAATTTGTTTTCCCTCTTTTGTTTGACGACGCCGCCTACATTAGGTACCCTTAATTTATTCCCTTTGAATATTCAAACCGTTGGCTCCTCAATACTCGTTTAATTTTCTAATATAGGAATGGGAACTTGCAAGATAATATTTTGCTAAAATCTCGCCTGATTGTAACATCTTGGAGTGTGGTGACCAAGCTGTCAGGACAAACAAAACTTGTCGTAACTTAAGTAAATTTAGTAAGTAAAAAAATGAGGCATAATTTCGTTTTGTGAAATAACTATGGCTTACCTCCTTATTAGTAAGCGCATCGTTCAGGAAGAATTTACGAGACGAGTTTTTAAAATATCGCGATCTGCACTCAGTAGGTACATACTTCTGCTAACCAATGAAATTCTGCCGAAGTTAAGATAGACCGATTCGCTCCGACGAACTTACAAGTAAGAAGGTAGGTATAATTTATTTTTATGGGTTAGGATGGCAAACGAGCCAAAGGCCCACCTCATGTTAAGCGTTCTCCAAACTGAGACCTAAAGATGGAAAGTCTCATGTGATTGTAATTTCTCCGGCACTCGTACCCTTCACACCGAAACACAACAACGCAAGCATCACTTTTTGGTGGCAGAAATGGGTACGATAGTAGTACTTCCCCGGAGGAACTCTTACCAGTAGGTAACTTGGGTACCTACCTAACTAATCTTCTTCTTCTATCGTGTCGACATGAGCTACATAATGATAATAGCACTTGCCGTGGGGAAAAGATTAGCCAGTCAGCAGGTTGGTAGCGGGGCTGACTGCCCAAGGCGCGCCGGACGATCAATTAAATATCGTCACTCGTGGAGGCTCCTTTAATGCACCCCAACTAATGTAATGGACCTACTACTCACCTAAGTAGATATTAGGATTAGGTCCATTACCAGTCCTGCAGGAGCGTCGGCAATTAGGTATGGCTGTTTCTATGGTCATCATTTTCCTCAGTTGTTAAAGCAATCAGCAGCTAAGCTAATCAGAGAAAACTCTTAAATGTTTCGAGTTTTATTATTTTTAACGCATTTGCGCATGTGGAGTGGAATCTAAAGATATAGGTAGGTGTATATACCAGGCCCCTCAGAAAGTATTGCGAAAAAAAGTTTTTATATATGGGAGACTGGCCAGTTATAATGTTTTTCGAAAATATGATTATTTATAAGTAAAAATAAGTAAGTTCCAATTTCAAAATTTCCCTCCACATTTTTTGCGAGTTAATTCAAAGTATTGTGTCTCACTGAAATATGGATCTGCGCCGGGAACATTTTAGAGCTATGATTTTATACGATTTCAAGTGTCGCCTGAAACCGGATGAATCGTACGATAGACTTCAAATGGCATTCATGGATGAAGGCCCTTCCAAGGCAACCGTGTATCGTTGGTATAACGAATTCAAGCGCGGTCGACCAACTTTGGGGGATGACGAAAGAAGCGGTCGCCCTTTGACGGCTGTTACCGAAGAAAACGTGCTAGCAGTGAAAAATTTAATACAAGACAATAGGCGAATTACATATCAGGAGATTCAACACATATTGAAGATTGGATCGGGAAGCGTTCACGAGATTCTACACAGCCATCTTCGCGTGAGGAGGATAGTATCACGCTGGGTGCCGCACAACCTCACCGATGCTCAGAAGCAGGCCCGGGTGGAATGGTGCCGTGATATGCTTAACAAATTTGAAGCAGGCTCGTCTCGGCGTGTTTACGACATCGTTACAGGTGATGAGTCCTGGATTTATCAATACGACCCAGAAACCAAGCGCCAGTCAACTGTTTGGGTGTTTCAAAATGAGCCAACGCCTACCAAAGTGAAGCGATCTAGAAGCGGGGGTAAGATTTTGATCGCTAGCTTTTTTAATTTGACTGGCCACTTGGTATCAATTCCCTTACGGGATCAAAGAAGCATTAATGCCGAATGGTATACTACCAAATGTTTGCCAGAAGTTTTCTCTGTTATAAGCAACAAGCGACCAAACACAGGGCTCCGCGGGCTACTGCTCCACCACGACAATGCACCTGCGCACACCGCACTCAAAACGAGGGACTTCCTGGACAGCACGCCAGTCAAACTCCTGGGTCACCCTCCTTACAGCCCTGATCTAGCACCGTGTGACTTCTTTTTATTCCCAAAAATAAAAAATCAGCTCAAAGGGATACAATTTTCGTCGCCGGAAGATGCGCTGGCTGCGTTCGAGCAGGCTGTAAACGAGGTGTCTGCGGCGGACTGGAAAAAGTGTTTTGAAAACTGGTTTAGGCGCATGAATCTTTGTATAGAGGCTGGTGGAAAGTACTTTGAAAAGATTTGATAAAAATATATGTACGTATAGAACAATTTTTTTTAGTTTCGCAAAACTTTCTGAGTGTCCCACGTCATCATCATCATTTCAGCCGAAAGACGTCCACTACTGGACATAGGCCTCCCCCAATTAAGGGGGGGATATGCCATAATCGCCACGCTTGGCAGGCGGGTTGGCGATCGCAGTTGGTTGGTTAAATACTCAGAGAACGCTGCTGCCCATCCTCTGGTGAATCCCTTAGTCGCCTTTTACGACACCCATGAGAAGAGATAAGGGTGGTGCTATTCTTTAAGTCCGGCACCACACGGACCACGTGTCCCACGTATATGTAATTAATTACCTAATTAAATGTGGAATGATTTTTTTTCTCACGTCTAGGATTTGAACCTGTGACTCCTGGTTCAGTTCACCAATGCTTTAGCAGAGTTCACAGTAGCTTAACGACTTGTGAGCGTAGCTTTTCTTTCCACATTTTATAACTTCGAATTTTGTCCCATCTATTTCGGACTGCATGGTTAACCCAGTATGTAGGCCCAGAAATCCCTATTATTAATCATTTCGTTCCTTTAATGAATGGAAATTATGCAGATTCCGAGTCGGCATCACAATGGGCGCGATCTTTGGCGCGGCTCCTCAAGATAAAGGCTTCCATAGGACGTGTCTACGTGCCGTCATTCGCACAAGACCCTCCTTATTTTATTGAGATAAACAACGCAATGTACGGACCTTTTAAATTCATATTTATGTAAAAGTTATAGGTACGTGTTGCGCGAGAATTGTTTTTGCAACATATACCTATTATCTATACAGGTGATTAAATTCAATGAGTCAGTAGACATCTTAAACTTTTAGACTCTTGTTTAAACCGGGTTAAACGTCAAACTCCATACATAATAAAAAAGTATTTAAATAAATAATAAATGAACTTTTTATTCATAAAAAGAGATTGTAGTAAAAACATAGCAATTTCTACAGAATAGGTGGGTACATTAATATCTTCAATCAGGTGGGTGAAGTGCTGTTCTCCTAGCTAGGTTATACAATAAGGAGTAACAGTCCCGATCCCCTTTTTAGTATTACATCTTTACTATACTACATTATACAATACAATTTGTACAATGTTGTTTTGTGCCTGGCTTAAGCAAAACTTATTATTAAACCCGATTTTGAATAAGGTGGTGAGAATTTGTCCTAACGAACTACGACGTCAATCTTAGAGTGATGAACAACAACAACAACAACATTCAAGGATTTAAAAAAAACTAATGCACAGCGCCGAAATGTAACCCAGTAGTTTTACTTAAAATCTCAAGTCGTTTTATCATGGTATTTGGTAATTTAGATTCATCATTTCAGCCGAAAGACGTCCACTACTGGACATAGGCCTCCCCCAATTAAGGGGGGAATATGCCATAATCGCCACGCTTGGCAGGCGGGTTGGCGATCGCAGTTGGTTGGTTAAATACTCAGAGAATGCTGCTGCCCATACTCTGGTGAATCCCTTAGTCGCCTTTTACGACAATTAACAATTTAGATTGTCAGGAATAAATCTTACTAAAGAACCACATGTCTACAATTGATAGAAAAATATTTATTTGAAATTGTTTGTTGATTTGAGTAAAGTTCAAAGTGATAGTCATTGTCATATTAAGGTATGCAATAATTTACTCTTTTTATGTTCCTAATTTTCATCATCATCATCAGCCTATATTAGTCCACTGCTGGACATAAGCCTCTCCAATGGCACGCCAGTGACATCGATCCTCGGCCACTTGCATCCAGTTGTTCCTAACACGACTTAGGTACAATAAATTGACTGCGTTTTGAAATATATATTACTATGCTTTTTATGTTTGCTATTAATAATTCATTTACAATTTCATAGCTGTTTTGATGACTGCCATCTTTGGCGTAACCCCACTAGAATAATTTTTGTGAACCTTTTGGTGAATTTTTGGTGCATTTTACAAATCCTTTGCATATATTTTCATAATTCAGATTTGAATAATCCTGAACTCAGCTGAACTGTAATAAAGGAATCTATGAAAATGAAATTAAATGAAATCGTTTATTTCCAGATTATTACATCCAATAATTATAACAACTGCCGTCTGGCTTACAATAGATTACAAATAGGTACAAACAAACAACGAATATATACAAATTAAGTGATCGGTGTGTGATAGGACACTATGTTTGAGGAATATTCTTAAATTAAAGCTTACTTAAAATTAGTTTTAAACTTTGATCAAAGCTTAAATTTCATTCTGTAATACAGGCCTTACTTACTAAAAGTTCAATTTAGGTACACTACTCGCCTAAAATACGTTCTTATCGTGATTCTTTTGGTATTTTAATAACCAATTAATTATTTCTTTACTCTGCTACAACTGGACACAACTTGGCCAACATGTTCCACTATTAGTCATATTCTATTGGATCGTTAGATAATATTATGTACTAAGGCATTATCAGCACGATCGTCACACGTATGGGTGTGGCCAAATTTTGGCGATATCGTGGCAAGTAGGCACGTTAATATTGGCAAAACAGATAGTGATGACGTCAATGACCAGTAGCGAATAAGTAATTACTTTTTCGCATCGAAGTAGCTGTATAAAGTAAGTTGTATCATAAAGCTTTAAGATACACGAGACTATAAACACTCATAAAACCATTCTTAACTCAGATAAAGCAGTTTCAATAAGTATCTATGAAATTCTCGAAACTGCGTTTCAATGAATATTCGTTGTTCGTAGTCGATGATTATTTTGGCAATTCAAAATTAAAAAGAAAAAAATGATATATTGCCAAAGTAAAATACATCAGTATATATGTTTCTTGCATTTAAAGAAAACATATAAAAGTTGTCCCAATATTTACGTAAGATTTAATTGAAGTAGAAAATATTTCATAGTTTGCGTAAATTTTATGACACCTATACAACTTGTTTTATTAATTTTCTTGCATTTAAAGAAAGCCACAACTTGTCTTAATTTGCTCAATATAAAATTCATAAAGCTAACCAGATGCATGTCGAACAGCTGCGGTACGATGCCCGGTGTAGCCACTTGCGAGGATGGGTCGAAATATTTCACGGCCATCCTCTCACCTTTGCGGGGCAAGCGTGAACCATTGTCGACCGCACCATCACTTAACATCAGGTGAGGTGGCGGTCAAACGCAAGCCCGTTAAGTATAAAAAAAATAGAATATAATAATAAATAGAATAAAGAATAATAGAATAAATAGTAGTGCCAGTCGCGTTCGCCAAACTAAGACATGAAGATGGAAAGTCTCATGTAATTGTAATTTCACCGGCATCCGTCCCTTCGTACTGGAACACAGAAATACTGTTTCAGTAGCCTTACTGTGTGGCGACAGAAATAGGTACGGTTATAGTAGTACGACCTATTACTACAAAAAACTTCAAGAAAGATATTTCAACCTTTACAGTGGAGTTTGTAATATCTTCCTTCAGACACTGAGGTAATAAGTACTACGTACTAGAGAAGACACCTGGAATCGAATTTTTGTAGCACGTTTTAGAGCTCCTGCACTCTTACTCACTTAGCCACGCTCGCGCCGTGCGTGCCCTGCGGCCAGCAAGTTGCGCGATATTTTTTGTTCGTAATGTCTACTCTAGTACGTACTTAGTACATATTACCTCAGTGTCTTCAGAGTACCAGCTTTTTCGGTCCTGTAATAAGTACTTGAAGTATTGCTTAGGACCAGCAAAGATTACTAAATCTCGTAAAGGATTCACAAACAGCGTACTCTTACTAGAATCTAAATTAATTATTCCGAGGTTCTCCAGCCTCCGCTAACTTCGCAAATTGAGATGTTATCTGTTAATGCGGTCGCCACCGGACCGTCGTTGATTTATTTACAGGAACGCCTTTCATTACCAATCCGAACGCTTTTGTATGTGATTACAAAATATATAAATTTATTTGATTTTATTCAACCTGCAGTGTCGCCAAACTCACACATTTTTAACTGAAAATGTAGTACATTACAGTATAAAAAAAAACAATTCAGTTATTGGGTCTGTTTAAAATTCAAATTGGGCCTAACAATCACATAATGTTTTTTTTCAACACACTTGCTCGTAAAGTGGCTCTTATTGCATCGCTTTTATGTTCATAATGTGGCTTATAACGCACGCGTGCTTTTTTCATTATATTATTGCACTAGTGCTTTTTACTTTACAGTTTATTTTTAAATCGCAGCAAAGAGTTTTTATGCCTGAACTAAATAAAACATTTTTGGGAATAAATCAACTGTATTCATTAAAATATGCTATATAAACATTTCATTTCATCAAATTATTAATTTTTGTCAACAAATTAATATTAATTTGTGTTATAAATAAAAAAATCAATTTATAATATTTTTATATTAGGCTGTATGGCGGTTTCCTTCGACCACCTGACCTGCGCGCGCATACCTGTATGTCACCGCGCGATCCGCGCGCCATTTTACCTTTTTTCACAAATTCAATATTTGTCTAAAATGTGTAATTTATGTTTTTTTCCTCGCAAGTGTGTTGAAAAACGTCGTATGACACGCGTGAGCATTGACTATTATACTTCTCGGCTCCATTACGCCCTCGCCTTCGGCTCGGGCTGCAATCCAGCCTCGAGTATAACTTAGCTCACTTGTATCATAATGTACTATTATACAAGTAATACAAATATATCAAATGTATCTATGAGAAACATCATATCACAAGTCATATATCGAATTTATCTATGAAAACATCATATCACAAGTGACAATAACATAGAATGCTCTCAAATATCAGAAAATTTAAAGTTAAAAGTCGGTCTAAAAATAAAACATAGACTTCTACATTGCTTACGTAGACAGACAGAAATATTACAACTTCCAAAATTATATTTTATTTATATGATTTAAATGTAGGTACCTACACCGTGTGGTGCTGGACACAAATAATAGCACCACCCCATCTCTTCTCGTGTACCTATTTATTCAACCAACTGCGATCGCCAACCCGCCTGCCAAGCGTGGCGATTCTGGCATATTTCCTCCCTTTTGGAGGAGGGTCGTTAGTACATATTTTATGCCTCTGTCCAGCAGTATTCAAAGTATTTATTTTGCATAAAATAGGTTGCAACCTATAGGTTACGGTTGTTGGGTTGGTTGGTTGTGGTTGGTGGTTGGTAGGTTGGTTGGCAGTGGATGTTTTTGGTTAAAATGATGATGATGATGATGTCCTACGCCTCTTAGGAAATTACACGGTGAAATAATAAGCATTAAGGAGTCTTTCATCATCATGAATTTTTGGTGATGTCCATTCTCTGGACTTTCGCAAGACAAGCAGTTCTTCGTACTAACTTCCAAATACATACACACTGCAAAAAAATAAAGGCGAACTTTAGCTATCTGTAACATGAAAAATGTGACTACACAACCTTTATGTTATACCGAACCAAAAATTTATTTTGTTAAATCAAGAACCAGCAAACACTCCGTAGCTTACCACAATCAAAACTTATTAACCCTTCAACGACACACGACGACCAAACTACACAAATTCTATTTTACAACATCTTTGAAACAATTAATTACTTCTTTAATTCTCAGACGGTGACTAAAGTTTAATTACCCAGCATCTATAAAGCAGAGGAAGTTAGACGGTCCTTGGCTTCAATCACGTGGCTCGTAAAGCCATAACTGTAGTTCCAGGGGTAGTTACTTCCACTACATATAATTACGATTGAATTTATGGCGTATATTGTTGTTGCGTTTAAACTAGTGTTACTTAGTTGGTGTAGTGACTAGTGGTGCTGCTGTTTTATGGTTGTGTTTGGTAAAACTTTGGTTCCATGTCTTCAGAATAAAATTGACAGATTTTGACGTCATGGAAAGTTGGAAGACTGAGTGAGCTCAAGCAACTTTTGGACCGGGCGTGCAAACCATAAACCTACTACAAAGTTGCTTGGATTTGGATTACCCGAGATTTGTGGTGCCGATTGAATAGACTGAGAATGGTACATGGAAGATTTAACTATCTTAAACACAAGTAGATATGGAGCAACCCCAGCCTCTGTGAGCACGGCGAAGAACAAACTGTGGACCATATCATTCAACGATATCCCTTATTGTCTTACTCTGGCTCTCCAGAGGATCTTTTCACTCTTGACGCCAGCCATCACCTGTTGAAGAACCTAAGTATATCATTGTAAATTATCAATTAATAGAAATAGGTCATATAGGTAAACATATAGGCTAGGTAAAGATACCATACGATTAAATTAAATGTCATCAAAAACTTAACAGTGCCACAGATAATATAATCAGTGATGTCTAAAAAAAATACATAAACCGCCGTCCATTGCGCCATCATCGCATCGGTAGTGATGGACACCAACTTTTGCGGATGTCATATTTAGTTGTTTACAATTACACTAAAATAATTAAAGCAATATTAATGAAATTATATCAAAGTTCAAACGCTATGTAATTTCAAACAAACAAAACTGCACGTCACTACGTGCGGAACCCAAAATTAACTTAATCCTAACACGCCGCAGAAAATCAATCTATTCCCCGAAATGTGACAAAATTAGCGTGTAATATTTCCTGTTTGAATTATAAATGCCCTTGTATTCCCGCGAATGTCCGGAGGCAATGCTGGGGAACAATGCGAGGCGCGGGGGAGTTCCTCGCACGGCACGCGGCGGGCACGCGACTTGCACGCGTCGTGCACGTAGTAACCAATCCCTCTTCCACTATTTATTCTACAACTATCCTCTCGTTTAAGGCTCGTGTCATCCTCGCGACAGACGCAACGCTCCGTGTAAATTCAGTTTAGATTTCATCAAGCACCCCCTCGTCGCGACATTTACAAAGCAAATATCGTTCCCAGATTGCATTATTATTTCATTGTTTCGAGTGGCGTTCAAAGAGAGCAGTCTTGTTTGATCCATTATGCAGGGGTTATTGTTTTCAACTCTTGTTTTATATTTCACTTGCATACATTTTTAACTGATAGTTAATGTGCTTTCTTGTAACGTCAGAAAACTAAATATTGAGCTTTTAAAATTTCTATTAAAATTGAATGATTTTAAAAATCAATGTGAATAAACCATGTTTATCATATTTAAATACAAACTGAGAAAAAAGGAACTTGAAAGCTACGACGAATTTAATGCATAATAACAAATAATTCTTTAATTCTAAATTCAAAAATCCATACAAGAACACAATAAAGGGAAAATAAGTGGACCGAGTGTTGTGGCGCAACTTGGGAGAAGCCTGTGTCCAATAGTGGACTAGAATTTAATGCATAATAACAAATAATCCTTTAATTCAAATTCAAAAATCCACACAAGAGCACAATAATGGAAAATTATGAGGACCGAGTGTTGTGGCGCAACTTGGGAGAGGTCTGTGTCCAGCAGTGGACTGCGATAGGCTGAGTTGATGATGAACACAGTAAAGAATTAAAAGAAAAAAATACTATTTAAAACATAATATATAATGAAATCAAATGTAAAGATAAGATAAGATAAAATGTTGAACTAAACATTAGAAATGTATTAAAAACCTTTAAACCACAAGTAACTACAATGTGCATCATTTACATTGTTTCACTATAATGTACCGAAACCGATTCTCATGATGAAAGAGCGCGAACCTGGTGCAAAGTAAAGCAACGGCCATACATCAGGCGGCTCCATTCTAATGGTAATTCGGGATATACGCGCGCCCGATATTGTTGGCCGGTCCCTTCTGCCGTAACAAATGTTTATTTTATACACAACGCCACTAACAATAGTGTGCAAATACCTAAACACCGTAAATGGTGGCGCGATGCGATTTAGATGATAATGCTCGCAGAAATAATAATGGGAGGCGTTTGTAACGCGTTTGTGTTTACTGTGCGGTGTGCGTTGTGTGGGCCCAGGTCGCGTGCTTGTCTTTGGTTTTGTTTTGTATTTTAATTGTCTTTTTTAGTTTTGAGGGGCTCTTGGCTAAACAATAACCGCGTAGATGGCAATATCTACGAGGTTAAGCTGCACTAGCCACGGTTAGTCCTTAGATGGGTGAACGTTTCGTTGTACGGTCACGATACTTTGCGGTGATACATTACAATATACATTATAATAAATACAAAACCCCTTGACCGAATCCTGCCACATTACACGTACCTATCGCTGCCATCAAACATCGAGTGCAAGCGATTTTAGCCTTAGTGGTGGTTCACCGGAAAGATTTCTGATTGTACATCGAGACCCTTCCTTGCCTTGGAGAGCACGTTAAGCTGTCGCTCCTGGTTGCCATACGAATATCTATAGCAATCGTGGTAGTCAGAAGCCCAAAAGTCTGACATCTGGTACAACCTTATTATGTCGGTATTACCCAGTATGTAACTGCATGGGTTGCGGGGTCTTTTTTTTTGGTGCGATGAGGAAACCTTCAAAAGGCTTCCGGCCTGATGGGGAACCGAGGTCGGGGTGTGTGGGATTCTTACTCACTAAAACTGGGCCGTCTACAGCCTACAGCACAATAAGGGGGACTCCGGGAATGTAATATGCCTCCGGAGCCCTCCCTATGCTACGCCTGCAAGGCACGTCTCAAGAGAGACTATTTGTCTCCTTGTATACCTTCCCGGTACACATGGTGGCACGCAACCACAGCATGCCGCCGCCTTCCCAGAAATCACTCAGTGGACAATCAGAGGCCCCACTCTGAACGCCCGTGACCTCGAAGGCCCCCCGCACCTCGAAGGACTGATGCAGTCAGCGTCAGTGTTGCGTGGGTCTGATGGCAGTCTCTCCGTGTAAAATACTGATGTTCAGCCGCATCTGGTTATACTGGAAGCTAACTCCAACATAATTGGGAAAATATTTGGAAAAAGAAAAGTTGTGGAATGGTGTGGAAGTTGGTCTTAATGCACGGAAAAACCAATCCTGTTCAGTTGAAAAACATGTCTGATGCCTACATAATTCACGTTTCCTTAGTTTAAACAGCTTCATTAAACTTAAGGTTTAATTGAACTTTTAATAACTCCCCTGAAAAACATTCTTTGAGCTTTCATTAACAAAGCAAAATACTCACATGAAAATCCGCTTTTCTTCACAATTTCTCCTTAATTATCTTATACGCTTTCTACAAAATCAGGAATAAAACGTGAACGTTTTATGTATGTTCAGGTAGGTACACGAGCCTCCTACATGTTTAATTTGATATTGTTTAAAGACGGTGCGCCGGCTGACAGCCCTAACGCTCATGCATATTCATGTGGCGTGATTAATCATGGCGAACCTACCTCCCTTCACATACCTACATACATGCCTCCTATATACTTTGTTTATTATACAAACACCCACTGCGATGTTCAAATTGTGAGTTATTGGTTAAAACACCGCGAGTAAATTAGTTACGCGCGTTAGTAGTAATTTGTCGACGAAATACTTCCTCAATTTTGTGTTCTTTTTTTTTCGCAATAAATTAAGATCGTGCGAAGGGATTTTTCTTCCAATTTTTCAACTTTAATGATAAAACACATTCGTTATTTGAAATAAATTGTCATCGATACTAATTATAATAAAACAACTAATTATAAACTACTAATTATAATGTGTAGTGATCGCGAAAACCTAAGAAGTTATTATCGATACTAATGTTTATGTAGGCAAACTATCTGGATTTGCGAAGCCATTAACTAGATCAAAAGTCTTTACAAACCATTTGTCGGATATATTATTTCATTCTATCGTTAATTAAAACAAACTGAAAGACCTCTAAATAGCATTTAAATCCCTTAAAATTAAAATCATCAATTAAAATAATTGATTACAAAAAAGCGGATGATGAATACATTCCTCACCCAGAAATTTGTCGCGTGCCCTAATTTTTTTGTTATTAAAAAAAATAGTTCATAGCCTCAGTGAAAACTTTTTGATGGATTAAAAAAGGTATATTAGCATAGGCAAGCAATAAAGTGTTTATTTGGTCGTGCATCTGCCGGTGGGCGGACGTTTTCGCGATGCATGTCGCTTTTATGCTAATAATCGCGATTTAACCGCGATTAGCGCATGTTATTACAAAAGTCATTGACGTAACGTACACGCGTTATAATTTATAGATAGAAGGCAATAAAACGGCGAACAGATAAGTCGTAATGACACTGATGAGATAATGCTGTATTATGTACCTACGAGAAAACATACAAATATTTGAGGAAGCAATTTTACCAATCAATTGTAGATATTGCTATACAGGGTTATTTTTATTTGATTAATAACCCTTTGAGGGATGATTTCCTCATTGGTTTAGTAGTCGCAAGTGCGTGAGGTCCTGGGTTCGATTCCCGGGTCGGGCAAAGTGTTATTGGGTTTTTCATAAGGAAATTCTCAGTAGCAGCCCAGAGTCTGGATTTGTGCTCGGTTAGTGGCAATAGGTTCGCCCCCTATTACATGGGTCTTATAACATAACTGGCGAAATGTACTTGGGATGATTTCGCTCATCAATTTGAACAACTTATACTAGAATAAGAATCATTTATTTGTTAGAATATGAGTAAATAAGTTGACAAACAATGCTAACATAAATAAAGGCCGTCATTACTCTACCAGTAATTGGTATGCAAATATTGAACCAACTGTGAAATCGTTAAAAAAACATCCGTTCCATAGAAAATGTTACGTGTATGGAACAGCCCAAGTAACACAAAAACCGATGAAAGGTAAAAGTAAAAGCCAATATACATCTCAAAGTTTTACAAAAGATGTTCAATGGCATCCGCAAAGTATTATGCTGTTTTATAGATTTTCTCAGCAGTTACAGTTGTATATACAAATTTAATACTTTTCAGATGCCATTAAACATAATTTGTGAGACTTGGAGACGTATATTGGCTTTAACTTTTACCTTTCATCGGTTTCGTGTTTGTTCGTCCGTGTGGTGCCGGACGCAAAGAATTTCACCACCCTATATCTTCTCATGGGTGTCGTAAAAGGCGACTAAGGGATTCACCAGAGGATGGGCAGCAGCGTCCTCTGAGTATTTAACCAACCAACTGCGATCGCCAACCCGCCTGCCAAGCGTGGCGATTATGGCATATCCCCCCCTTTTGGGGGAGGCCCATGTCCAGTAGTGGACGTTTTTCGGCTGAAGTGTGTGTGTGTGTGTTACTTGGGAGCTGATTCCTTTTTCACAATTTCAGAATTAGCCTCATACTAAAAGTTGTTCAATTTGATAAGTACAACCATCCTAGGGTTATAAATTAGTTACAAATTACCCTGTACATTAAAGTTTTTAACGCGCTATAGCATATTTATAAACTATCTAAGTTTTCTTTAAACTACCGACATTACTCATTTTAGCGAGACTATGTGTATTTGTCTATCAATACAATAATTAATTACAATATGATATGGACATAGCTGTTCTATCAACGGCTTAGATAGGAATGTTGTACGATAATGAGTTTCTTATTATATCAATAAAGCTACTGGGAATGCCGCGACCTTGTAATAATTATAATTATACGACCTTTGTTACTTTACGCGATCGGTAGAGTTTGTACGAAGTGAGAATGGATGGAAGAGTTGTAGGGGATGACCTCAGCGAACGAACCACAACCGAATCACGATGTTCTCAAAAAAGGCCAGGTTAAGAGTCTCTTAACCGACGAGCATGCATGACGAGGTTAATAAACGTAGATGAAGCGAAAGAGGTGTGCCAGGATCGTAGCAGGTGGAAATCCAGTGTCTGCCTACCCCAATGGGCAACAGGCGTAATAAATGTGGTAATATGTATGTATTACTGACTGAAATAAAATATAGCCTATGTTACTTCTGTATAAAGTAGCTTTCTAATGGTGAAAGAATTATTAAAATCAGTTCAGTAGTTTCAGAGTTTATCGATTACAAACAAACAAATCTTTCCTCTCTATAATATTACTAGCGGTCCGTCCCGGCTTCGCACGGGTGGACATGAAAATATAGCCTATAGCCTATGAAAATATAGCCTATGTTACTCAGGGTAAAAGTAGCTTTCTAATGGTGTTTTTTTTTTTAAATCGGCACAGTAGTTTTTGAGTTTATTCATTACCAACATACAAAAATACAAATCTTTCCTCTTTATAATATTAGTATAGATATAGATTAGCATTGAGTATAGAAGTGTAGATGACATTATTGTGCTCACTAGATGCAGATTCAGGGACCGATTGAAAAACAAAGACAACTGGGGAAGCCTGTGTCAAAGAAAAGAGCTACAATTGCTTGATTGATAAATCGAAAGGGTACAAACTTTATTAATAGCAGTTTACCAAGACAAAGCGATGTTGATAACATGTCGACGAAATCAAAAAGAGATTGCAGAAAACGCGCCGGAATTTCAGAAGATAGCAATCGACCAATTCTCAGTCCTTACGACGAAAGTACAAGATCAAACACGTTATCAGCAATGTAACACAAAACGAGGGCGACACGTGACGTCGACGAAGCGGCGACGTCGTCGTCAATCGTGCGGCAATCCGTCAGCGCGGGCGGCACGGCGGCATCCCGCGGGACGTGCCGCACGTCTCGATTAGTGTCGCTCACTGACCCAGCTAATTTGTGACACCGCACATGCAGCTTTTTGCAACTGCCAATCAAATATCCACTCACTGATCGAAATTTGACCATCGAACGTATTGTCTATGTCCTTTTATGTTCCATTTCCCGTTTTAGTTTTCTCGATTTAAAACAACGTTTAGTTGAAATAACTGAAAACCTATTAAGGGGTCATTGTACTCAACATGGCCCCCCACAAGGTGGACCGACGACCTGGTGAAGGTCGCTGGAATCCGCTGGATGCGGAAGGCGTAGGACCGGTCGTTGTGGCGATACTTGGAGGAGGCCTATGTCCAGCAGTGGACGTCTTTCTGCTGAAATGATGATGATGATGTACTCAACATTATGCACAAATTTTACTATGGAACCAACCCTGAAATCGTGAAAAAAAATCACCTGCTCCATACATTTACCTATTTTCGTATATCTCGACAAAATGTAGGCAACAGCTGATATTTTTTCGCGATTTCTGGATTGGTCCCATATATGTATAGTAAAAATTGTTTATACTGATGGGTACAATGACCCCTTAAGAGTTTTTCAGTTTTCATCACCATCATCATTATGTAAAATTTCGACTCTATATTTTGTTTTCTAGAATAATTTAAATTAATAATTATGAATATTTTACCTTTTATCGTTGGCTTTTTACAAATATTTTCTGGTAGATATGGAGGTCGTGATTACAGGAACATGCCGCATGCCGATGCAGAAGATGAAAATGCTATAAATAGATATAACTTCTCAAAGTCGGTAAAAGCAGTAGGTACTTACACACAGTTGGGCTTATGAAAAATGAAAAACTGTTTTCTTTTGTCTTACCTTTACGGCATATCGTCGTGTTGTCGGTAGGATACTTAATCTCCTACCTACTACTTTACCTATTCATCATCATCATCATCATCATCAGTGTCCCACTGCTGGGCACGTGCGTCTTCTCACGACGAGGATTACCTATTCTTACTTTTTGACTATTCGAAAGATTCTGAAAAACTATGTTTGTGTTTTTACTTAGTGCGCAATAATAATTAATAAATAAATAATTCAGACTTATTTCGCAATCGTAATTAAAATCTACACTAAAGGTACATAAAGTCAATAAGAGATCAACTTAATTTATCGTGCAATCTTTTAAACATCGCTCATCCAGACGGGATTACGGGCGATGCGACAAAAAAACGTACCAAATGTAGGCATCATATTTTCCACTACACTGAATCAACACTCGAGCCATTCATCGGCGCAATGAAAATATTGGACCGTTTATCTTTTTGTTTTTCCATTCCCAAACCTTTCGGTTTACTCGGTGTGTGAGCGCGAATGTGTCCGCTGACAGAATTCATTTATGCAACAACTAAAAGGATACGTACTCGGTGATATGTGAAATCACTATTCTGTTTGATGAAGTTGAGCTTTTTCAATTTTTATTTTTGTGTATTGAGCTATGATATCGGATTGCTTGTTTGCAGATGTTTGAAATGAGTTTTCTGTTTTTGTGCTGTTTGTAAGTGTACCTAGTTACTGGATTGGATATGAGATAATCAATTATGTAGATATACACCGTGTCACTTTTCTTGTGGTCCAAACGAAAACCATTGATAAAAGGCACCAAGGGCTATCGAAAATACCCCCATGTATGTTCCGCAATCCGAGAAAATCGCAATTTCCGTATGTCTCACAGTGCCTTCAAAAATTGGTTTCGCGCTGAACCTATTATCGCAGGACGTTACTAATAATTACCGGTAAGTATTAATATTAACCGCATCAAATGTTCAATGTAATGAAATACCTACCCTGGAACTAATCCCTTATAGGTACCGGTTATTATAATTAATTCTAAAACGGTTTCTGTTAAAAAATAAGACACAAATTTGTTTAATATTCTTTATGAAATCAAAAGCAGTGAATTTTGTTTAAAATGTCAGGTCAAGATGTGGGGTGACTTTAAATTGCCATATCATATTACAACAAGCTTGGGAAAAGCTCATCTCGAACATGGGACTTGTAAGTGTGTGTGGCGAAATGTAGGTGTACTATCCTCTGCCTACCCCTTCGTGGAATACGGGCGTAATGTTATTACAAGAAACAAGACAGTAAAAGAGCTGAGATACTTCGATATTCAACAACTTCATCACACTCTAGGAGATATCTAACAAACCACTTGATAGTTTAGAACAAGAAACTAATAAATAGATACTTGAAGTAGAGAAGTTAATAGATACTTGAAGTAGAGAAGTAAATAGATACTTGAAGTAGAGAAGTAAATATATACTTGAAGTAGAGAAGTAAATAGATACTTGAAGTAGAGACGTAAATAGATACTTGAAGTAGAGAGGTCCTTAGAACAATGCCGACAAAGGCATTCGTTAAACATGCCTATAGTTGCATAAATATGTCGATAACCTAATTGGGTGACCGAATAACCATAAAGTACCTAGTTCCTCAGATCCTGGACGGAAGACTTCCACCGTCCACACACGTAACGCGAATACGCTCCATATCCATATTGAGGATTCCTACTCACACGAAAAGGTAGTTTTATTTCAGAGTTTGTGGGGGATTAATTATTGTCAAACTCACCGCGTTTGGAAAACACAAAGGGCTTTAAAATAATAATAATAGCCCCAGCTTTGCACAGCGATGTGTTCGGCGAAAAACTAAATGCGTCGTTTGACTATATTAGCACAGTTTTACTATCTATATGGTTAAACTGTGTTATTAGGATAAGTTTAAGCATCAAGCTCAAAGTTGCAGCGCGCCCGCCCCGCCCACTTAGCCTTTCTAACCTTCAGTTATTTTTTATTATTTCTGTGATTTGAACATACATAGATAGCTGACTTTTCACGTTGTATTTGAGAAGAGGAGAGAAGACTTATTCATTATCACTATTGAGAGCAAATATAGAGTATACATAATATATAGGGGTACCTACAACCAATTTAGTTGAGTCCAAAACTAAGGTAAGTTCACAGCATTAGTAATTTTACTAACATTGATTTCTATAACAAAGGTATAATTATGGTATTATTAGGTACCTATTTCAAATAACTTTGGCCCAAACAAAAATTTCTTTTGTATCGTGTGTAAAAACAAAAATCTCACACAAACCCAGACCTGGAAATAGCGAGCTGAGGCTAAACTAATATTTATTTTGTCCGGTTTGTTCCATACGTGAATTGAACCCACTACTATCCGTAGCGCGCAAAGGCCTCGCTCAAGCATTGAGCCAAACGAGGCACCTAATAAAGATAACGTTCATTGCATAACTACTAACGCCATCTGTTATGCAATAGTAGAATCTCACAATGACTTCGTTTTATAGTAGTTTCGGCTACTCAGCACTAGATGGCACTAAAACTGTTTGGTTCAAAAACAATGTTTCCTAAACAACCCGGTTGTTCCAGGATCACAACCAAAAGCAAGAAGCAAATATAGTACTATTTAATTTTCTTCTCTAGTATTGGCACAAATTATACGAATAACTCATTCCATACGTAACGTTACGGTAAGGTACGTCGGGCGTACGTTTATGTAGCGCCACTCGTGGAGGCCATTTTGATAACTATTTAGGTAATATATAACCAGCCCAATACTGTCCCACTGCTGGGCACGGGCCTCTTCTCAGTGCGAGAAGGCTAAGGCCTTAGTCCATCACGCTGGCCTAGTGCGGGTTGGCGGACTGCGGACTACACACACCTTTGAGAACTGCATAGAGCACTCTCTAGTGTGCAGGTTTCCTCACGGTGTTTTCCTTCACCGTTAAAGCAGGTGAACATCGAATGTAAATCCGCACATGAATTCGAAAAGCTAGAGGTGCGGGCCGGAATCGAACTCACACCCTCCTGCATGGTGCATGGAAGGCCAGCGTTTAACCACTAGGCTATCATTGCATAAAAAATATTTAAAATAGGTAATAGCATTGCTTAAAAACAGCATAAAGCGCTTTTTACATTACACTGAATAAAAAAATTCTAATTAAGATTTAGGAATGGAACCTGATTACACCGACTAACTTTACACTTTTCGTATTTCCTTTCCTTCATCCTAATTAGGATCTCTAAAATCAGAGTAGTGTAATTCACAGCTGATTACGATTGCTTATTTTGGTCGTCAACAATTTACACTTATTTTGTCCCATATTGTGGTTGCATTTATAGAATCTCACAAGACACGGAACTCCGGAACCATTTTTTCCGTGTGTGGGTATCAAACCAGTCCAACAAGTTTTTCTGAATAATTAGTTTCGATGAATGAAATGATGGAGAAAGCTTATATGTACGACCTGCGAACTCACTACATAGGTTGTGTACAGGGAATTGATAGCTATGTAAAAAATAAAAATAAACAGTAAACAATTTTAAATAATTTATGTTTCATCGTACAAAACCCAACTCCCAAACCATAAAAATATAAAATTAATAATAAGATTCACTTAATTAGGACATAAATAATAAGTAACATTACAATTAAAAATGTAAACAATGTTTACAACGAATCACAGATGTCAAAAAATCTAGGATGTAAACAAACAACCAAATAAAACCTTTTTAATTCGTGATCTTTAAAAAAACATTACACGTAGCCTTAAGACCAATATTATAAGGTTTTAAAAGCAATATAAATGAATTAGTATCACATTTATGCAACTACTGTAAATTATATTTTGTCATTTTATTTAGTACCTACATTAATAATATCTTAATATCAGATCTATTTCCTGTCATGAAAGTTTAAAATGGTTTGATAATTACATTTTGTTGTATATATTCTCTTACGCCTCTATTAATGATGAAAAGTAAGTTGTCCAGCAATTTATTTAAATAACATGAACCCTTATCAGTCTTTTATTGTAAACAACGGAATGCAACTTAGCTAAATAGTTTTAAATGAGTATTCCTCATAATTTAAGGTATACAGGGTGAAATAAAGAACATGTTTATCGTCAAGATTTTTGTAGGGAAAGTCAGAAGGTTTTTTAGTCTGACTACTTGTTTCTTAGGAAAAGTTGTTTATTTTCATTGGTAGAATCCGCCTTTAAAATTGGTCAAATGTATTTCATTTCACCCTAAACACGCTGAAAATGTATTCGTTGCAAAAACGTAGAGGGGTCATTGTACTCATCATTACGATCAACTTTTACTATGAACCAAACCTGAACTCGCAAAAAAAAGAAACAATTTTTTTTTTTTCGATTTGTGTGAACACAAATGTAGGGACCTCAATATCAGGGTTGGTTCCATAGTAAAAGTTGTTCGTAATGATGAGTACAATAACCCCTCTTCGTTTTCGGAACCACTAAATTCTCAGCATGTATTTAATTATACAACGTGTATCAGAAATGCGTGGTCATATTTTTAGAGCTCATCCAGTGCACAGCATAGAACAACTTTTACTATGGAACCAACCCTGAAATCGCGAAAAAAATATCAGCTGATCCTTACATTTTGTCGAGCGACATCGATGATTTAGTAAGGAACAGCTGATTTTTTTTTTCGCGATTTCAGGGTTGATATCGTAGTAAAAGTTGTTCTATGCGATGCCCTGAATGAGCTCTTAAAATATGAACACACATTTCTGATACACGTTGTATATGGTGTGAGCAAAGTTCTACTTAAAGATTTAGATAATAATATTAAGTAACAAATACATAACATTTCTAAGTTCTGAAAAAAAAACAACTTTTGGAAAATTTACTAGATTTTGGTAATTTTTCTAAGAACATCACGTTTGAGCAGCTTTCTATCACATTTAAAAAACATACCATGCCGTGCATGGGTTTAGCCAAGATTATAAAAGAGACCTAACATATTCATAACAGTCAGGTTTGTATACATACGTGTTATTGAAATAACTGAACTTAAGGGGTCATTGTACTCATTGGTGTGAACAACTTTTACTATGGGACCAACCCTGAAATCGCGAAATAAAAATCAGCTGTTCCCTCCATTTGTGTTCACATAAATCGACAAAATGTAGGGAACAGCTGGTTTTTCTTTCGCGATTTCAGGTTTGGTCCCATATTAAAAGTTGTTCATATTGATGAGTACAATGACCCCTTTAGAGGTTTTCAGTAATTTCTATAACACGATACCTATACAACGTGTATCAGAAATGCGTGGTCATATTTTAAGAGCTCATTCAGGACATCGCAAATGCGTGGTCATATTTTAAGAGCTCATTCAGGACATCGCATGGAACAACTTTTACTATGGGACCAACCCTGAAATCGCGAAAAAAATATCAGCTCTTCCCCACTAAATCATCGAAGTCACTCGACAAAATGTTAGGATCAGCTGTTTTTTTTTTGCGATTTCAGGGTTGGTCCCATAGTAAAAGTTGTTCGATAGCATCCCCTAAATAAGCTCTTCAAATATGACCACGCATTTCTGATACACGTTGTATAGGTCAATAGAAATACTATTTTTGTACATTTGAGCCAGCAGAACAATTTATTGGATCAGATCTAATCTTGCATATTGTTTAAAACTAGTAAAAGGTTTGACCACTTCAATTAATCAATTTATTTCTGCAGGCTTCAGAAAACAACTCCTAATATTTAAAAAATACTATAAACTAATTTTAGTTTATTAAGGCCTTAAGCACCTTTAAAATAAGGCATATTTTCCTATTCAGCGTTCCAACACTTGGTTTTATCTGGTCTACCAGGTTTAAGGCAAAATCCGCTTCTAAATCTACTTTAAGTACGTATTCACATTGGTTTTCATTTGTCGATGAGATGCCTCAGAGCAGTTTCAAGGGGGCACAGAGGCACTTAACCCGAATAATCCAGATTTATTATGAGTAAACTGCTAGCCCGTCTGGCCCTTGTACAGCAACGACCATACAGCCCAATAGACGCCTAATGTTGAATATAACGCGTACAATAAATTCTGCCACTAGCTGAGACTACTGCAATCCGATTGACCCTACCAAGGCGGCTATTGGCTTATCACTAACGTGGCAGTTTCGACGACTCATGTAAGTGGTCGAATAGTGGTGACCTACATTAGTGAAATTTCATAGATTTGTTGCAGACATCGGCCGCCTGTTATGAGGCGTCTATGTGCTGTATGGTCGTTGTTGTTCAGTTATCGCCAAAAGCTAATGAACAAATTTTAAATTTCAAAATAATTTTCCAGGAGTTGTTTATTTAAATTATCGTTAATAAGTAACGGTAGGTATGCTTATTTCTAAAAAATAATATAAGTATTAACTTAGAAACACCAATAACGTTAAATTTTACAATATCAACATTAAAAAATGTTTATAATTTGTTCATCGACTTTTGTCGTTGACTGTACTTTCCCCTACATAAAATTATTTTTTTAGCCCTTGAATTACCTCACGGGGAACATAGAGTGCAACCATTTTCGCTGTTCAGTTGGCTATAATCCTACGATTATAATAAATGTGAAAGTGTGTATGATTGTTTGTTTGACCTACAAACACGCTGAAATGGCTAGATAGATTTAAATGGAATTTGGCACACAGATAGCCCATAACCTGGATTAACATTGGGCTACTTTTTAACCCCGAAAGATAAATAGTTCCCGCGGCATGCGCTATAACAACTTTCTATATACACCGAATTGTACACGGACGAAGCCGTGGGCAATCTAAAATTCTCCTAATAATATGTATAGTATATATACGACGACCTCTGTGGTTCGAGTGTCGGACTGCTGATCACGAGGTCGTGGGTTCGATTCCCACAGGACACAAATATTTGTGTGATGAACATGAGTGTTTGTGTTGGTCTGGTTGTTTCTTATGTATTATAAGTGTGTATTTACAAAAAAAATAGTATATAAGTATTATATCCATTGTCTAGTACCCATAGCACAAGCTCTGCTTAGTTTGGGACTAGATGGTGCTGTGTAAACATGTCCCGAAGATATGTATGTGTATTTATATCAGTGCTTTAAGTGCACAAATTAATAAACTTTATGATTATTATTAAAAAAGTACATATTTTTAGAAACGAAATTCCTTAAGGGGGTAGCGCGTACTTGCGGTAGGTGTAATTCGAGAGAAAATGTTGCGTCACGTCACGCTATACCATAGAGTACATAAAAGACCATGGTATAATGAGATGTTTCACCAGGTATTCTCTTCCCGCAATGACAGCGCGATGCCTCCAAGCTACGTCACGATCAGTGCTGCCATTGATTGATATCTTCAATATACTTAAGGAGATTTTTGTTCATAATGAATATAAAATAAATTCCTAACTAGCCTAACTATTTGTTATCTCGTGTTATTCATCTAATTAGTTAATAAAGGAAACTATATTAAATTACTAGTTAAAAAGTGATTCTTTATAGAAGAAAGTAAATGAAAAAATGCATTTTGCTCGGGTAATTTATTTTCACAAAGTGGCAGCACATCAAACTGACAAGTGTCACGCTAACAGCCCGCTATTGGCTCCACGGCCGATGACGCAGTACGGAGGCAATCACGTGACCTAGCTGTCACGGGAAGAGACTACCTGGTGTTATTATACCATGATAAAATACATGTTTTACTGGGGATCGAACCTGTGCCCTGTGGTATCTCAGTCTGACGCATGATGTTTTCTGCCATCTATGCTTGCATTATAGTTGTATTTAGTATTATAATGAACTGGTCAAACAATACGATTTTTAAGGATAACTGGACGGGGGTCGTTCCTGACCACACACGTTTTTTTTGTAAGTAGTTTGTCGTAATACTCCTAGCAATACCGTGTACTGAACAGCTATAAGATGGGTGCACTATAGTATTATTGTTCTATTAGTCTAGATAAGTCTAGAATATCCGCATAGTGTTGGCACAGCCGTGGTTCATGCGGTACTGTACGTACATCATGCCGGAGTTGTGCCAGTAGTACAGCGCGCCCAGGACCAGCACGTGCCACCATTGGTGCGAGTGCCCGATGTAGTCCACCTTGCCTGGGAACCAACGTTCTGGCACCTGGAACATAAAAATAAAAATATTTGTAAACATAACATAACATAACATCACGCCTGTATTTTCCCGAAGGGGTAGGCAGAGGTGTATAGTACACCCACATTTCGCCAGTTATGTTATAGTCGCAAGTAATAGGGGGCGAGCCTATTGCCATTAATCGGGCACAAATCCATACTCCGGGCTGCTACTGAGAATTTCCTAATGAAAAAACCCAATAACACTGCCCGACCCCGGAATCGAACCCAGGACCCCACGCTCAGCAGTCGCGCTTGCGACCACTAGACCAACGAGGCAGTTCTATTATAATGTGTAGTAAACGCGAAAACCTAAGAAATTATTATGTTTGTAAAAATGTTCATGTGTTTGGGTGTTTGTCAGTCAATCCAGCATAAACTGCTGAATAGATTTGAATGAAAATTGGCACACAAAGACAATAACTAAATATAAATGAACTTTTATAATATGATGGCAAATCAACATTAAGAAAACAAAATGTCACTCTAACATCAGTTAAAAGTTTAAGAATTAATAATAATTATATTACATAAATTATATTACATAAATATATAACAATTATTAATATAATTTCGTTATTGCGGAATAACCTAGTCTTTCAATGCGGCGATTTTACCATACAATTACATTAATTGACCTTTTAACAATGTACAACAAACCGGGTCGATTCCGACAAGAAATAAATATTTAAACCACGTTTTTTCTTACAGTACTTATCATAAATCGCGAATAAAGTAGAATCCATAATTCCGCAAACTACGTCAAATCGATCCAAGCCTTTAAGTCAAGACATAACTACGTAAAATCACACAGTTGTGAGCTTTATGACAATTTTTGAACGTCAATTTATTTCGCGGATTTCTGGAACTCAGTTTAGATGCTGGACCACTTACTTTGAAAGCGTATATCACGAAGGCGGTCCCACTTATGACGTACATCCCTATGACTCTAGGGAAGAACATCTGAAACAAAACAATAACAATAATATCATTTATTGCATCGTCGGAGGGGGAGTTACAGAAGATGGTAACAATCATGGATGGTGCTTTGAAGAGTAAAGGAATGAAAGTTAATGTTAGTAAGACAAAAGTTTTGGTTTTTGAAAAGGAAGAAGTTACGACAGAGTGAAATATTTTGATAGGTGACGAAAAGGTGGAACAAGTGAAAGATTTTGTATACCTGGGTTCCATGTTTACGAGAGATGGCAAGCATGTGAAGGACATTGAAAGGAGAGTGAGTGCTGGTAATCAGGTGAATGGGGCACTACACACCTTCATGAACAGCCGCAAAGTGTCGGAAAAGGCACGGCTGGCTGTTCATGGGGGAGTGTTAGTGCCTACACTTATGTATGGTAGTGAAAGTTGGGTATGGCAGAAGAAACATGAAAGCAGAATAAATGCAGTAGAAATGAGAGCTTTGAGAAGTATGTGTGGTGTAACTTTGAGAGATAAAGTAAGGAATAACGTGATAAGGGAGCGTTGTGGAGTGAAAGAAGATGTAGTGACAAAGATTGAGAAAGGTATGTTAAGATGGTTTGGACATATAGAGAAGATGGACGAGAGGAGATTGACGAAACAAGTATACGAAGCGAGTGTGGATGGAAGAGTTGGAAGGGGACGACCTCGGCGAACGTATCGCGATCAAATCGCGGACGTTATAAAAAAAATGCCAATTTAAGAGTTCTCTAAACGGACGAACATGCATGACGAGGTTAATGGACGTAGATGAAGCGAAAGAGGTGTGTCAGGATCGTAGCAGGTGGAAATCCATAGTCTCTGCCTACCCCAATGGGAAACAGGCGTGATAATATGTATGTATGTATGTACTACAAATCATTATCATATCAAATATTTATTACAATTTGGAATCAATTATTGAAAAGATAGCTTAAAGATAATCATGCTAACTTTTCTCTGCGCATTTTAGTAAATAAGGACACTGGGTCATAGCAAAAAATATTGGCGTTTAGGCTTCGGACGAATAAAAAGACGGACAGAATCTCCTAAGAAAAGATTGAAGCACTTATTTTTTTCCTAAACCCACTATAATTTCGACAGCATTTTAACACACCAGATATATATTGTTATTTTATTTGTGACACTACGACAGTGACTACGGTCACACGAGTTTGTTGCGTAATCGCTGCTTTTGCTTTACTATGAGTGTGAATATATGCGTGCCAGCCCGTACTTTTAAGCGAGCCGTCTTACTATGGGTGCTTCACTTACTGTTTAGCGAGATTCCGTCCGGCTTTGATTATCCATCCATGGTTTAGGCATAACAAATTTGTTTTCAACGAAAGTTTGTTACTCGTCTCACCGTAAAAACTGTTACAATGCAACGAGAAAGTTTAAAAGTAAATACGTCTAAAGATATTAGAATGTTTAGGACCGACACAGGTAGAAAGAGTTAGTAACAAGGTTATCAAATATTCATTTCAACATACGGCCAAAATGAATAACCGTTCTCTCCACGATTTGCCCCATTATAAATTAAGTTGTATAAAATTAATAATTATAACAAAAATATTTATTTCAGACTCGACAAGCCATAGCGTTAGTAACAAGATATTAAAAGCTATTGTACTGTTAGTAAATTATATTATAAAAAATATTGTATGTATTATATTTTTTCTACTTCTTATACAACGTGTATCAGAAATGCGTGGTCATATTTGAAGAGCTTATTCAGGGGATGATATCGAACAACTTTTACTACGGGACCAACCCTGAAATCGCGAAAACAAAATAAATAACAAATAAATAAATATATAACATCAAGATAAATCAAAGTCGAGCTGAATCTGCTAAATTGTTTTCACGGAAATATTTCCTTAACTTAATTTTAAAGGATGGATAGGATAAGGAATATTAAATGGTTGTTTATAACATTATTTATTTATTTAATAAATTTATTATTATTATTATTTTTGTACATTAATTTTTTCTCGGCTAACCGGGATGACTGATGGCACGGGCCTAAGCCAAGTGTTGATCAGTGAAGTTAGGATTTGGGGTAGGTCTTAAAGATGATCATAAATTAGTTTGGGTTATCGGATTCACACTGCAGGAACTTTCTTACTAGTCTGCACGTGTTCAGTATCGCCGCTTTCTGCATTAGGTTGTAGGTGTTTGCAGGTAAATTCAGGGTATTAAGGGACTGGTGAAGTTGTTTGGGTATTACTCCTGTAGTAGACAGCACTATAGGGACTATTATTACTTTTTGCAGATGCCAAAGTCGGGTAATTTCATCTTTTAATTCTATATATTTAGATAGTTTCTCAGAAATCGTAGTCTGTAAGTTGTGTGTATTTGGTACGGCAATGTCTATTAAGTATCCAGTTTTGTAAAGGCAAAATTACATTGTATTGTAACTTAGTCTTTGTAAGCAGGATCTTGGATGGTTTTTACGGAATTTGGTCATTGTTGTGTTAATTTTTCGCTGTAAATTTTTAAGGTCAGTTTTGGTCCAGTATATTATTCCAAATGAATAAGTGAGTACAGGTATTGCAAAGGTGTTGATTGCTTTTATTGTGTTTCGTGAATAGAGTTGTGTTTTTAGAATTGTGTTAAGTCGATGTTGGAATTGTTGTTTTAGTTTTTGTTTAGTGTCTTTATAGTGTATCTGAAGGGATTGATTGTATCCTAAGTACTTATAGGTATCCTGTTCGCTTAATGGTTCTACGTGTTGTCCTGTTCCTAAGGTGTATTGGTGTTGATAGTTCTGCCCTGCTCTAACAGAATTAATTTTGCATTTATCTATTCCAAATTCCATCTTTATGTCATTTGTGAATTGTTCTGTCAGGTTAGCTAATTCACAAAGATGATTCTCACTTTTTGCGTATAGTTTAATGTCATCCATATAAAGAAGATGACTTAAAACAATTTTTTGTGTTTCAGTATGTCTGTCTGTATCGAGGTCTAAAGAAATTCCTAGTGAAGTTGAGTTTAGTATATTGGAGAGGGGATTAAGAGCAAGACAAAACCACAACGGGCTAAGTGCATCTCCCTGAAAGATGCCTCTCTGTATTTTGATTGGGTTGGTCTCTACTGTTTCGGTCGGAGTAGTTAATCTAAGTACGGTTTTCCAGGTTTTCATTATAGTCTTTAGGAATGTTACTATTTTTGGATGTATTTTATAAATATCTAACACTTTCACAAGCCAAGAATGGGGAACTGAGTCATAAGCTTTCTTGTAATCGATGTACATGCTAAATAGGTTGGTCTTGGTTTTCTGAACTTTATTAAGTATTACGGAATCTATAATTAATTGTTCCTTGCAGCCTTGACTAAATTTTCGACAGCCTTTCTGTTGTTCGGCTAAGATGTTGTTGGCTTCAGTGTGTTGGTATATAATTTCAGATAAGCAGGCTGTGATAATCTTATACAAGGTCTGCAAACATGTGATAGGCCTATATTTAGCTGGGTTAGAGAGGTCATTGCAATCTTTTGGTGTCATAAATGTTGTGCCTGATGTTAAATAGGCTGGTATTGTGTTGGGGTCTTGGATAAAACTATTTATATGATTATAAAGATAATTGTGAACTGCTGTAAATTTTTTGTACCAGTAGCTATGAATAAAATCTGATCCGGGTGCTTTCCAATTGTGTAAGCGACAAAGTACTTTGTGAAATGTTTCAGGGGGAATGTGCTCAAACGACATTTCCTGGGTGTTTATACTGTTATTTGTCAATTCTGTCTGTATCCAATCAGCTTGGTTGTTATGTTCAATTGGGTCTTCCCATATTCCTGCCCAGAAGTTTTGCAGTGTTTCTGTGTCCGGACTGTTGTGTCCGGACTGTTGTGTCCCTCGTCATTTGCGGTGTTTCCCTGAGCATTGGTTGTTGCCTGTCTGATATTGCGGTAGAAAAGTTTTTCATTGTGGGTAAATCGAGTGTTTTGTTGCTTTCTTAGTGTACATGCTTTATATCGTTGTAAGCGGCCTGATACGACCGAGAGTTTTTGTTTAAGTGTGTCTAGTGTGTGTGCTACTTGTGTATTTGGTTCTTCATGTATAGTATGTATTTTATATTCTTCTATGATACTTTTAACATGTTTTGTTATTTTTCTACTTCTATTACCATTGATGAATTGTGTCAGCCTCCCTATTTTTGCTCGTAAGTCGTCTAGTTTGCGTTCCAGACGCCTTTGCCAATTTGGTTTAAATTCTTTCTTCAGGCATCGGTGACTTTCTATAGGTTTGAGCTCTATTTTTGCTCCATTAACCTTAGCAACGGTCCACGCTGCACAGTATATAGCGGTCTGTAATGTATAAAAGTCTGAATCTTTATTAACATTTTCAGGGAGAATAATTTTGTTCAGATAACTTACTATTTTCGCAAGATTTTTGGATGGATTTTGTTTGGGAATATAAACTCTATTTGTGGGGCTGGTGTTTTTATAAAATTGAAATGCTCGTTGGAATGTTTCATCTATTTGAGGATTTCTGTCTAGCTCTGTGTGTGGATTAGGTAAGATTTCTTCTGCAGGATTTATTTCAAAGCTATTTGCCGGTATATTATTTGAGTAACCTTCTGTGACGTTTGTATTAATATTATTTGTACATTGAATACCGACGCTGTTGTTAGAGTTAACTATATTTGTATTTTCGCTAGTATCGATGCTCAAGTTATTATTTAGTCCTAGTTCTTCAGATACTTCTAATTTTAATAAATTTAATCTACGATTGTTGATATATTTATTGTTGACTATTGCTCTCGTCTGATCAGCTAATCGCTGTTCACTTAAATGGGAAAGTGAAGGGAACTTGTTAATGAAGTCTTGATACATAACTTTTCGATATGCTGTTTCGTTGGTGCCAAGAGCTGTTACTCGATAATACGACCGCATTATGGCTTCATTATGATCATTGGTCCATCTCATTCGAGACTGTGTTGTATTTCGTGTCTTACATGCTTCTGAGGGTATGGTATGTATTTGTGTTTGTGTTAATTGTATGGGTACCAGAGTTTCTTGAGTAAGAGTAATGGGAGTTTGTGTTTGTTGGTTATGAATGTTTGATTGTAATTGATTCAGCTCTTCTTGAACTTCGATGTGTATTTCGTCTATTGTTTTTTGTGGTAGTAATTTATTACGTACTATGGCTCTACGTTGGTCTCCTACTCTTTGTCGACTAACCTGCATATTTGGGTATTTTTCTATGAATTTTAGGTGAAGTGGTTCAAGATAAGTTCTTGTGTCTGTATTTAATGCAGTTAATTGAAGATAAGTTCGCAGTATAAACTTGTTCATTTCTGGTGTCCATCGTCTGCGCGTTGTAGAAGCGCTCGTAATGGGTGCAAGTTCAGAGTCAGGGTTGACATCTTGCACAACACTATCAAGCGTGCTGATGGTGGACAAGCTAACTGTTCTTCTAGTCATGTATGACGGGCGGGTCGAAGGAATAGATGAAAACAATGAATTCGGAGGGTCAGAAGTTGCGTACGACATTTGCGTAATTTCATCATCTAAAGGTGGCACCTCTGCCTGTTTAACTCTTTTAGTTTTAGATCTAGTAATCATAATTGTTCCCACGAGAAGCTAGGGACTAAATACGTCGACCACGGCAGAGCCCTGCGTTCACCGTGGCAAGGGTAAATATAACTGAAGGTCCCCTAGTGTCCAGAGTTCGCATACTAGCGACTAAGCTCTCCCTTAGCCATGAAACCCTCGGCGTATGCTGTTTCACCTTGGTTTGGAGGGATTGGGAAATGGAGAAGCTTATAGCCTGGGGGTTGACTAGAAGCTTAGATAGGGATTGGGGTTTGGGATTAGGCAAGGTAAGAAAGGAAATGTAGGACTAGGGATAAGGAAAAGGTAATTTGGGCAAGGAAAGTGCTCTTGGTCTGGGAGTGGACCAAGAACAAATTTGTACCCCTCTTGGTCTGACCTTTCACCCTAGACCTGCCCGGCATGAGTGTATCTACCGGTATAGCCCTAGCGCTCATTAAGGCGCACAAGCCCTACCACAACGTCAACGTAAGGATACGACGGAGGGTTATTATTATTAATTTTTTTTATTTGTTTAAAAACTTCAAGCTACAACTACTAACCTGTACCATGGGGTTATCGAACCCTCCCAAAGTGTATGTCCAATGCAGCGTGGGCAGCACTCCATACGCTGCCCAGCCGATGAACACACACATCTTGACTAGGTACGGCACGCCCAGCCGCGGGATCTGAAGCACCATTGCCACCACGAAGATTACTGTCACCGATGTCATGTAGAACGTTTTTAGTTCCTGGAATATGAGGGGGATAATTTAGAATTCATCATATTTGGACAAATATTGTCATCTGTTGTATTTTATTGAACTAAGTAGCATAACTTCAAATACAGAACATTGTCGTCCATGCGTATAGGTTATCGATAGCTATCAAGCTTCCGTACGGCCAAAATTAATATCCAATCTATCCAGGATATACCCTACTGGAGATAGAAATTTGATTTATTTTGTATGGAACTTATGTCAAATTCCTATCTCTAGTAGGGCAAATCGCGGATAGATTGGATATTAATTTTGGCCGTTAGTGTTTCTAACGTTTGTTACTAGATGTCGCTGTTACAAAACTAACTCTGTTTTATCAGTCTGCACCCGCCATTATTTTTCTGGTTGACAACTGCTTGTACTGTGACCGTAATAATAAAAATAGTCTTGTCGATAAAAGTGCGTTATTTTCGAATCCAAGCAATCCCAGTTCAGGCTCCCAGTAATCGGGCAATATTTATAAAGCCATAAAGTTTGGTCCTAATCTAGGAGGCTCTTACAAGCACACATAATAATTATATTGCATAGCTTGCGAATCATCAAGCTCTAATTGAATAAGGAGACATTAAATGAGACTATCCAAATTATGGAAAAATTCAAATATTAATGAACTCAATTTCCGTATAAGTATTTTTCTAATATGGCCTTTTATTTCTCCCCCTTACTTTTTATCAGTATATACCATAACATCGTAAAATGTTATTGTTAAATTGCATCAATTTTAGTAGTTTATGAAACTGTTGCATAATAGGGGTTATTAAAACACGAGTGTGAGTTTAAAAACCGAGCCGTAGGCGAGGTTTTTAATAGTATCACACGAGTGTTTTAATACCTAATTATGTCAGTTTCATACACTATTTTATCTACACTCATACAATTTTAAATAAAATACCAAAGTCAAAATCTTGGTAACATTGTCGTTGTTTTTCTTGATTTCTCTGGTAAAAGATTGTTCGTCATTTACGTTGCTGCATCCAGAAATTCAGGTGGGGTCATATTCTCCTCAGTTCAGTATCACTGCTGTAGTCAGATATTTTTGCCCAGATTAAAACTTTCGACATACAAAACCATAATAATAACGTAAACAATAACAATAAATTTACAAGTAACGATGACCAAATCCAGTAGGCCGCGGCCGCGGCCGTGGCGCGCGGCCGCGCACGCGCGCTGGTGCGCGCCTACACAGATAATAAAATATAGTCTGGCGAAAATATTATAATCGGAACTAATTTTCTATCCTTGTCAGGATTCCGTCAATCTCTGTTTTATCATACAAAAAATATGCCTGTAAACACTTAAATATAATTAAAAGCAATATGACAATCAAAAGTTCTGCCAAAAACGCGATTTTAAACGATAAAATTTTTCAATGTATGACAAGTGGCGCCACCCTGAATTTTGTGTACTCATTGGTGCCAAACTGTACGACTGCTAAAAAGAAGGTTTGAAAACTCCTTGGTTAGGTCGAAGTGGCATTAAAAACTCCTTAGTTGGGCTGAAGTGTGCGGTTATGGAAAAAAAATTAAATTACCGCATTGTTTTGTTCAGCAAACTGTATCGTAATAAAACTTTTTAAATTCATTACAGGTGCGTGTGCGTAAAGTATGTCATTATGACATTACTTTCGAGTTCATAATTCGAATTTTACGATACGAGTGTAGATAAAGATTTAGATGATTGTGCAAGGAACGCTTCTTCCTTTGTTACAGTTTTATTGTACGTGCCGTAAAGAGATCATTATCCATCTAAAAGTATTTTATTGCGTTGACTACAGTGAAATCCAGAGGTTGAATGGCTACAAAATAAAATTACGTCAGCTACACACTTACAGCCAAAATGAATGTCCTATCTATTCACGATTCGCTCCTACTAGAGATAGAAATTTGACATAAGTTCCATACATTTTATGTCAAATTTCTATCTCTAGTAGGGAAAATCGTGGATAGATTGGATATTAATTTTGGCCGTTAGCCACTCGCCACTAGCCCATCACACTACTACCAGACATATCTCATCTCAGAGGACGGAAAGTTTTTTTTAGGCAACAATTAATACTCTTCTATTATACTATACTATTTTTCGTTTATTTGAGGTAGATCCTCTATTCTCTATTTATAGAATAGCAAATCTATTTTCTGTGTTCTATTATTCATTTTCGCACTGAACATGCAACTAAAAAAAAATTCCGCCAACTGCCGTTTGTTCCAGCAGGACCTTGTCGGTCAGTGACAAGTTCCTAACTAGTGAAAATTACGTTTAAGAGAAGCGAAATGCCCACGCACCAGTTGTTTAATATGTCTAATTTACATACATACATATTATCACGCTTGTTTCCCATTGGTAGGCAGAGACTGGGGTATGTCTAATTTAATATTCTACAATCGCACTTCCTGCATGGGAGGTCGACTCAATTACCTCATCTAACGTAATTAACACAATTATTCCTGAACATACATAAAATATCGATTTAAATTCGAGTAATCCAACTAGGATGGTATGACAAGGTCATTGCATCGTTGGTGCTTTGTTTTGCAAGTCGGTTACAAAACGAAGGACTCTATGTGAATACTTATAGGTCTCATTGCCTCGCACAGTGTGTTCCGACCCTATTGACCGAGCTCTTGACCTTAAAATATTTACGAAACAAAGAAATTAATCATGCACACTTGTTTTTTATTTTTATAAGACATTTTGATCACGTTTAAATTAGAATTTACGTCAGTGCAACGTCAATGGAAAGTCGACGCGAATGTTGAAGTAATAAGTTAACACATTCATAACAGCTCCATTTAATAATAATAATAAATATTTTTGGGTCATTTTTTACACAGCACCATCTAGTCCCAAACTAAGCAGAGCTTGCTATGGGTACTAGACAATGGATATAATACTTGTAATCAAGTATGTATTTACAAATTAAATAAGCAAAACCCAGACCAACACAAACACTTATGTTAATCACACAAATATTTGTGTCCTCTGGGCATCGAACCCACGACCTCGTGATCAGCAGTCCGACACTCGAACCACTAGACCACAGAGTCGTCAAGTCGTTTGTAAGTAAAGCAAAGTTAGTAGTTTTTGTGTGGGAATACTTAGTAGGCTAGCACTGTAGAAAAGTATTTCAAAATTTAATTCCGAAAGCTGCTGCGGTCGTGTAATGGTATTGACGAGGTCTGTGGTCTCGTGGTCCGAGTGTCGGACTGCTGATTACGAGGTCGTAATGATTGAGTATAAAGATCTACATAAGGTCAGGACACACATTCTATTGCCACCTCCACAACGAAGTCTTAAGTGCGAAATAATACTACCACAGTAATTACAGGAGCAATTACTTCTGCGGTAGGGAGACTCTTCCAACAGCGTGATAAATCCTATTAAATTATAGACATCTTTTATCTAATTACATAATGCCATAGTCAATTAAAAAATAAGTAGTATGACTTTCGATTAGGTAGCAGTTAGATATGCTCACGGAATAGAAAAACAAGGTAGAAGTGCCCAACGGCTACTGCATGTTTGGCATAATCAAGCGCAGATGCGCAACATTCACTTAATCACGCATAAATTCGCGCTGCGACACGGCGATATCTCGAACACTTACGTGGAATACTAGATTATACCTGATTGTGAAATTTAATGTGTAAAAATGATTCTCATAGAGGTGTATCATATGACCCTTATGTGTTCAATTTTGATATATTTCAATGAATTCATTTGAATTTTAACACACGTAAAACTACTTACTACTTACTACACTACTACTTTACTTTATTTTTATATTTCTTTCCTACATTGATGTACACAGTTTGAGCAATAAATGTCTTTGTCTTTGTCTAAGGTGGTTTTTTTTTAATGTTCCCACACTTACGCAAAATACACGCTTAGACGTGGAGTTACGGAAACCAGCCCGTTATACTATACTATAATAACCACCTTATTATAGTATAGTATAACGGCCTGTTTCCTTTATTAGTAGTTTCATACTTTCCTAAATTATAAAACGTTACAT
Source organism: Asteroscopus sphinx (assembly GCA_949699075.1). Lineage (NCBI taxonomy): Eukaryota > Metazoa > Arthropoda > Insecta > Lepidoptera > Noctuidae > Asteroscopus > Asteroscopus sphinx. The sequence goes on from OX453008.1 coordinate 8,962,246, forward strand.
AATTGTTAGGCTCAATTTGAATTTTAAATAGAACTAATCACGTTATTGTTTTTGTATATAATAATGTGCTATTTCAGTTGTCAATTTGTGATTTTGGCGACACTTTTTCCCGTACTAGGTAATCGTAAAGGCACTTCCACTTGTTTTCTTTATTTCGTGGACATAAGAAATAACTTCTAAGTTGTACGTCACGTTTTACCGCAAATCTGTGAAGCATCACGCGCCTGTGCGGATATACCTACCACCTTTTGTGTTTAAGACGCTGACAACAGCCAAATACCCCGAATAGATTTTTTTTTAGCTGTATCTATAGTTTGTGGCAATGAAAAAAAAAATGTTAATCTTGATCGTATTTTCTAAAACTGTATTGTGCCCAAAACACGTTTTCTTGAAGTTTTCTTGATAGAAAAGAATTGTAAACTAATCTCTTAAAACATTCTTTAAAGTAAACAATCTCTATTATTTAGCAAATATTATAAATGAAATTAAGAAAACATTTAAGAAAGACAATAATCTAAAACATAGTTGTTTCTGTTTTTCAAATAAGCTTTTAGTTTTTTATATAAAAAAAAATTGTTTATTTTCATTCAAGTTGAGCGACTGCCTCGTTGGTCTAGTGGTCGCAAGCGCGACTGCTGAGCGTGGGGTCCTGGGTTCGATTCCCGGGTCGGGCAAAGTGTTATTGTGTTTTTTCATTAGGAAATTCTCAGTAGCAGCCCGGAGTATGGATTTTTTCCCGGTTAATGGCAATAGGCTCGCCCCCTATTACATGGGACTATAACACAACACAACTGGCGAAATGTGGGTGTACTATTACACCTCTGCCTACCCCTTCGGGAAAATACAGGCGTGATGTTATGTTATGTTAAGAGGACGCTCCGAAAAAATAGTTCCCACGCTAGCTCCTCCCTTACACCCCACCACCCGCTAGCTACACTTGTCACTCACCGCTAATATTGAAATATAAAGTCAAGACAGAGAACAGGGAAACCATGGAATTGCCTACTAATATTTATGTTTTTTTTTTAACACCACATTAAAATTAGAATTTCATTACAATTTGTTTATAGTATACAATTAAAAACGTTCAAAATATAGTTCCAAACTAATCTCAATCTCCTGACAGTAGATGTTTCTGATTGCCGTTTGTTGGTGACATTAATGAACTAGGTGTTCAAATTACTCAGTGCGCCTATATACAAATTTAAATGAATAATTACACAAAAAAAAAAAAAATACTCACCTGACCATTTTTGTCCTTTTTCCAGAAATGTTCTTTTCTTGTCAATTGCTTCATCAATACTACCCATTTTAAAAGGAGCTAGAGCACATTTTACTTCTAAAACCATATCGTCAATGATACCTTCAGGCGTGGCTCCTAAAAAGGGATATTTTTCGTCTATGTAGAGGCCATATTCCATAATTTCAATATTTTGTAATTGTGATAATTGCTCTAGTGCCACTGCTTCATATTGTCTTCCGTACTGTATGGAGGAGACATGGGCAATTGGTGTGCTGTAAAGTATGTTTCTTATTATATTTCTACAGCTTTGAGTCCTTCTACGTTTTATTATTTTACCAAAATTTGATACGGTCAATAAGTTGCGTCTAAGCTCAAACCACTCACTGCACTGAATTCGTAAAACTGTATGTTGACTAATACGGTTACGTTCTTATTCAGTCTTACGCAAATTATCTATAAAAGTTTCCTTTGACAGTTTGAAAGTTTCTGGATCGATATCTGGCTGCTCTGCATTTTGATTCTTTGGCAGCGTAATTCGTTTGATATGAACGGCGGCACCAACACCCATCTACTATGACTTCAATCATCGGGATGCCATCTTTACTGACGCGACCTTCTTTCAAAGCGACTTCTCTTTCTGTCTCACCAGCCCTCTTCATTTCACCCCAAGCTGTTTTCTCCCATTCTTCTGCAATTTCGTCTTGCATTTTTTTTTGTTTATTTCGTTTAAGCCGACTGCAGATGTAAATTATTTTAATTGAGCATATCCACCGCCACTTGCCATAATTCCAGCTACGGCTTCTTTATTTATGTCCCAATCTCAAATCAATCAATATTCAATATTAAATAAATTCTTTGTTGCAGATTAAACAATTTAAATTTAATCGCAAATAGAGTCCGTTTTGACGTTCAGAAACCACTTCAACAGAACTCAACCCACAGTTAAAAAGGGCGTCGTGATCGGCGATAGCTTACAAATTATCGAAAAACGTTGTGTGTTCACCATCCGTCTCCCACTTAGTATTTTGCTTTCCTAAAACGAAGGCGTAGATGTTAGTATAATCACAAGAAATATTATTAAAGTTAGTATCCCTCTTGGATACTTTGAAACAGAGTTGCAAAAAACAGGAAATTTTATGTTGAATGGGATATTGCGTTCGCCTTGGTTAGACATTGACAGCTTGTTTTTAAAAAAATTATCTCATCGTACGCAAAAGTACGATAATTATGACGTTTGAAAATCATTTCGTAGAAATACTACAAATTATATACGCTAGACCCTTTCTTTCCCGTCCCGGCTTGGCACAATTCAAGTAGGTGAGCCCCTTATCCCCGTGCGGCCTAACGTTGGCCGCATCGACAAGGACCAGCGGCCGTCAGGGATACGAGGACGTTTTCTGGCCCAGCACCCCACACGCTATACCCTAGATACATACATACATACTGGGTGTCAGGGAAACGCTTCCGAAAACGAAGATAGGTAATAGTGCTGGTGATACGAAACCACAAAAAGAAGCGATTCTTTTTTTAGATTTTTTCTCTTTTTTTTTGCATTTTTCATACATAACCAACCAGCTTTGGGCAGTTAAATAAAACTGATTTGCAAAAAAAACCTCATTTATTTACTTCTTTTTTTTAAGTTCGCAATGTAATTAAACAACTATATATGTATAATACTTGCATCTTAATAAGGAAAATAATCGATAAACCCATCCATACTAACTTGTCTTTTGTAAAAATATCACAAATTAGTAAACGAAGTCTTCGACAACCTAGCTTACTTGTACTGCCAAAGGTAAGAACAAACTTCGCAAAAAAAAGTATTACCTATGAAGGAGCAAAGCTATAAAATAAATTGCCATCTAATATAAAAAAATGAGCTCATTTAGTGGTTTTAAGTCTCAACTGTCTCAATATATAATAGAACATTTTTCACCTTCCTGTTGAGGCTATGAAACTATTGACTGAGTGTTCGGCGACCATTACAATAAGTTTACTAAAATGTTAAAACTATTTTCATGTAAGTGGCATATTTTCTTCTTGAAAATAAATTTCTTTAAACCGAATTCAAATAAAATATCAGTTGGCGCTAGGGGTGAACGACATCCGCTCGCATACGCAGTCCGTGTCGTAGCGAACGTAGGTATGTTAGGTACGCGCGGCATTGATCCCGAGTTTTGTACGCTTTACATTTCGGGTTTGCAAAATACCAAATCACTAAAACAATGAGTATAAGGCTAATGGTTATTGGTATTCGATTGTGTTTAGCAGCCTAGTATAATAATAGCCTTTCAGTTTCGGGAGTGTTTCCCTGACACCCAGTACGTATTATCAAGCCGGTTTCCCATTGGGGTAGGCTGCCATCTCTTTTGTTTCATTTACGTTTATTAACCTCGTCATACATATACCTATTATTAATAAAAATACTTGTTTTTTACGGACAACATGATCCAAATATACAAACATGATGTTTATGTTGTATTGGTCGTAGGCCTGAAAAAAGTTTGTTACTTTGAAATCACTGGAAAAGCCCAGCACTGTGTACCGTACTAGGCCACTGTGATGAGATGACCTTTTTGACTTACTCATACGATAATTTTTCACATAATAACTCATAATTTAATTTTAGAACGTCAGTATGATGTCCCTGATGTAACGCTAATGAAAATCAGTTGAATTAAATGTTCCATAATTGCTGTTTTATTTGTTAATATAATACTTTGTTTAAAACATGTTTTAAACACATTGGCAAAAAAACATTGTTTTTTCCCTCGTGTTTTAAATCAGTTGGTGGTTATATTAATCAGATTCAATGGTGTTTAAAACATATGTTTTTTTCGTAACAACTCTGCTTTGAAAAGAAATATAATTATAAACATACCAAGTTAGTCGTATCCTGTAACAACTCCATTTTATTATACCTCTCAACAGTTTCAGGAAGAATATTTTCTTTGATCCCATCGTTTCTTGTATTTCCATTTGCCTTAAAATTAAATGTTTTATAACTAATGATGTGCATACCTACATCTCCAAAAAACTCAATCTATTTTATTTTAAAACGATTGTAGCCTAAAAAGTAAGTACCTAATATACAAGCTTCTAGTACTGGTGATGATTGGACGCTAAGAGTGGGGGGGCCTCGAAGCGTCTACTAAGCGACCCTGGGGTGGACAGCAGTACGTGGTGGTCACGTGCTACTGTGGGGGAAACAATATTGTTTTCCCGGGACGTGCCAAAGGCATAGCACTTGAGGGGCTCCGGCGCGGTCCAATAGAATTCCCGGAGCTCCTCGATTTTATGCAGAGGATGGCCACCGTGTGGTTTTAGTCGGTAAGAGGCCGACATACCCCTCCGCCGTCCCCACACGGAGGGAAACCATGAGTCTTTCAACAGAAAAAAAAGGTCTCCACCTTGATCAATTATATTATCAGTGTGATTAGCGCCAAAATTCAATGCTGGCAATCTAAAAAAAGTTAATTAATCATTTTTACATAGCATGGGTACGATGACAGTAGGACAAAACGATGCCTTATGAATAAGGGTAAAAGAGACTCCACTACAAAACATGTATTTGACACCTGATACCGTACCCATGCTATGTGAACAAGTTTATAGGTAGAGATTTTATTCTATTTTCAATAAATATGTTACGAGTTATGGCCATTTTCAATAAAAACACAATCGGTTGATTTGCTTACTCAATAAGAGTTTTGACATAACTTATTCAATCCTATCACAAGTTATGTCAAAATCCTTATTGAGTAAGCAAATCAACCGATTGTGTTTTTACTTTTTGTTTAGCGAGATTCCGTCCGCCTTTTTTATTCATCCAAGGTTTTACATAAGTAAACAAACAGTAAAGCACCCATGACATGACAATGACCAAAATGGCAGAGGCTATGGTGCCTTTTCTTTGTCTTGCAGACATTCAAGAATCGTGTGTAGGTAAACATACTTGTAATACATAAGAAACACGCAGACCAACACAAACATGTTCAACAAATAAATACTTGTGTCTTGTGGGAATCGAACCCACGACCTCGTGACCAGCAGTCGCACACTCGAACCACTAGACCACAGACGTAGTCAAAGTAGTAGTTATAGTTTTATTTCAAGTTTGGCCCTCTCCTAACCTATTCCATAAATTCACGCTGTATAAACCGCTAATACAATATTTCGTGTGTTATACCTACTCAAGTTGTACAATTTTACACTATACATACCCACTTTTCTTTACGTAATAATACTTGAACTAGAAGTAAATTTTTAAATTAATTAGTTCAACTGGCGACTCCGGTAGTATCTCTGTTCCGAACAAGTAAATTGCTTCCTATAAAGAAAACGTTTATATTTTAGTTTTATTAAAGCTAAAATAATAATAATACATTTTTAGAAATAAAATAGATAATAATGCACTTACCTTTTAGATTGTCTAGCGATCATACTTGCTTCTTTATAACGTTTAGCTATTTTTCTTTTTGAAACATATTTTCTATTAATTTTATTACCCATGACACTAGTAAAAGACGTCAACGTCTGTCAGAATGATTTTTAAATATTTTATGCTTGTTTTATGGCTATAAAGTCTTTTTTGTTTACGGTATTAAATATTTTCGTAAATTCGTGACAATTCACGCATAGACGCGACAGACACAGACCCTTCCTCTATAGCGCAATGCGCGGCACTGAAGGTGAGCATTGCGATTTGCTCTCGTAAATTTTATGTTAGCTACAATAGAGCTCACTTTCAAATAAATCATTCTCGCGCGTTTTACCGCGGAAGTAAAGGCCGTAAGTCTCAAAACAATTTTCGTTTATTACATAAATAATAATTAATCAATAGAAATTTCCTTAAAGCTGTATTTAATATACTTTATTATCTGCCTATCTCCATAAATTTTATATACCTAACTTAAATAATAACGGAGAAATATTCGGAAAATCTCTAAAAACGCATGATTTTGAAAAATTAAAAGCATCGAAAAAAAAACAACGAATCATGTATCTGGGATAGTCAAACGGTAGATAAAGGTTCAAAATAACATATGTTTAAATTTGAAATTCATCAGGCATGTGTACGACTCGGCATATGTTTCCGAAAAGTCACCTCATTTTGGGAGCCTAGTCTTAAGTTGAGCGGCACACCCGACGTCCCTCTTCTCGTTGCCTCTCTTTCAGTTCTGTACGAAACGACAGTGACCGCAGAGGTCTGATTTTTTAGGTGTTGTCAGCCTCTTAATACATAGTTACGGCTTGATGCATATGACCCTAAACCTGTCAGTAGAAGTAATTAATTTTAGTTAAAAGGAAAGTGGCCCAAAACATACTTAAATTGTAATTTAATTAAACCGCTTATACAAGCTGTTGATCTGTAACCGTGCCATATTTATAGAGCAAATGATGTAAAATGTGCTCAATCATCTAAATATACTTAACCAATTCTACGGTTATTTATTAACCAAATATTCACTAAGAAACTTTAGTAAGGGTTTGAGATAAAACCCGAGCGACTGAAATAAGTCACCGGCAGCATTGTAAAAAGGCGGAAAAATCTGACTATATTTTGGTGGTTTTGCCCGTATAGTTTTAGTTTCGCGCGCGATACGGTGTATTTTGTTTGTTTACAAACAGGTATTTATAACAAAAATGTAATTTTTTGGTGTTGGTTTTTTTATTGATTTCTGTTCAGTATCAGTAGTACAGTAACTTCCTTAATTACGGCACGGATACAGATCAAAAAACGTCACAACACCTGTAGCACCGATCCTTTTTAGGGTTCCGTACCCGAAGGGTGCCAAACGGGACCCTGTTACTCTCGCTACACTGTCCGTCCGTCCGTCTGTCTGTCACAGGGCTACAGCCCTTGACAAAGATACATCTTTTGAACGGTAATAGGTAACCGGTTGAAATTTTCTCAGAATATGTGTTGCTATGAGGTGTATCACGACAAATACTAAAAACAAAAAAAAGTGTAAAACCAAAGGGGGTCCCCATACAAGAAACCTCAAAAAACATGCATTTTTTTCAACGTTTTTGTTCCTGCTCTATCTTCAAAACGGTAATATATACCAGCGTCAAACTTGGTCAAATTATAGTGCATATTATGTAGTTTAGCAACAAATACTAAAAATAAGACAAACATAGACATATGTAGTGGTACCTGCGTAAGAAACACGTGCAAAAATTCATATTTCGCGCACTGGACGTTGATGTCTTTTGATAAACTCTCGTAAATTTAATTAGTTTTAATGGGGTATCAGGTCGTTGAGAGGTACGGAACCCTTACTGCGCGAGTCCGACTCGCACTTGGCCGGTTTTTTTATTTTATTTATTTAATAGAACTGCAACAATGAAACTTAAAAATTTGCCCCATGTGTGTCAATCCGAACGCTATTATTGTTTCCGGTTTAATTTTAAAACTCAGACAACGATACAAAATGCAGAATAATTCGCATGGAAAAACTAACTAATAACAAATACCGAAATTATAGTAAATGAGATGACGCCAAGTGAAAGTAAGCCAAGAAGTTCAAATATACGCACAGTTTTTGTGATATTTTGTATGAACCGCTTAAGGCGTTGGTAAGCTAAACTGATGGTAGTCCATACTTTCTCTTTTACCGTACTACAATTTTCATTGATTAATTTCTAGACATTCTCTGTTCCTGCTAACACATCTAAAGTCTTAGAAAGTGAATCATGTATGCAAAGAGATTTAAAGTTCTCGATGAATTATTAAAAGAGCAACTAACTCGTCAATGATGAACCGGAACTATTTCTTAGGAATTCCGATATGCTCCCCGATTCAGAACCATACGATAACCAGCTGTTGATCGATTCGGTTTGTCATCTCTTTTTCTCTCGTTGAGTGAATCATAAGACGAAACGCGATAACAAGCCGAATCGGTCGACAACTGGTTATCGTGTGGTTCTGAATCGCATAGCTGGTTTTTGGTAGTGCAATAAATCTGAAAGTGAAGCAATATGCTCTCTGCATGAAGATAATAAACTAGCATCGGTGTTTTGAGTTTACTCTCTGATGCAGGTTATTGAAACCTCATTATTTTCCCCATTAACAGCTTTGTAATGAAATATTGAGGCAAATCTCAGTGCATCAATAGCGAAAAATGTTACGGTAAAGTCTGTGTCAATCCAATTAAATAATTGATGTAATACATACATTAATGTAATAATTGATGTACTACTTACACAAATTTCAACTTTACGTCCATGAAAACTAAGGTTTATTCAGATTGACAAAAACAGGTCTTAAAAATATTTACGTCGCAAAGGAAACTGGTGTTTGTGCCTTGTTAGGTAGGGTTAATATTCCGAAATCAAATAAATTGTAAATTGGATCGACATAGACTTTAGTCAATTATTTGAGTACAGAAAAGTTTAAACTCGTTAAATGCAGCATTGAACTTTGCATTCATATCATCATACCGCGAGCACTTATCGATTCGCCAGCATTCAAAAGCATGCAAGTTGTGAATTTTATACTCAGATCACTTCCTGATTGATACAATCTAAGCTCCAGAAAAACAAAGCACGCAACCAAACAGCGTAACAATCAAAATCACTGCAAACTATAGCCACGTGGAATTTATAACAGCGTAAGTACAATATGACATTCTGGCGAGTGTAATATACAAGCTGACAGAATGGTAACCGAGAATGTGGTAACGTACCCATGGCAAAATGAATTGATGACTTAGTAAAATCCTAGACAAGATTGGTGCCAAACAGGTAACAATAGCATACAAGTAAGGAGGTTTGTTCCTTGGTAAAACCTAGTACAGTGCATAAATCTCCTTGTTGCTCCATAAACCCACTTAGGGTTAACACAAATGGTGAAGATACTCACAGAATGACACCAAAACGCGTAATAAACGCCGGAAGTGTAGATGGCGAGCAAGGAGAGCGCGATGCCGAAGAGATCATACATCAGGAACGTGTTGTAGTCGCATTCTGAGCGGCAGGAGAACGTGTGGTACAGGGCCGACAGAGCCATGCATATCTGGAAACAAAAATATAGACATAAAGAAGAAAGATGAAGAAGAAATGATTATAATGTAGGTTAATGTCAGAAATAAACAAGAATTTAAAAGTGAGAATATTGCCTTTGGAAATAAACCTAAAAAGAGTTGCCATAGTAACCGTAGTTGCTGACCTGCCCCGACAGATCGCAAACATTCAGGAGCATGACGTGAGCACCAGCATTCAGTTTTGTGATTCATATGATTGTTAGATAGAACTTCACCGATCATAGCTCAGATAGTGTAAAATTTTGAGATAGTTCTACTACTACTACTAGTACATAAACATCTGATTATTATTTAACATGGTTGTAGCTTCAACTACCAACACCAACCCAACCAACCCAGGGTATAGTCAATGGCGTTAAATAACGGTAAGTTTTTGAATTCATCATTGTCTGTTCATATAATACCAACTACAACTAAGCAATAAAGAATCAACACTCAGTTATTACTTAAAACTAGAACTGTAAGTTGTTGTATGGCTTGAAGCCAAGTGTGGCATTGCTCCGTTTTAACATACTAAAAATTTCACAGTTGTTCGATTTAAAAAACAGTTTTGACAATCTCGAGATATATGAGATCGCTGTTCCAAACTTGAGTACAATTGTCCCAGTATTTGTAAGAAACTAGGGCGCTACAAAGCACTTTCAAACCAATTGAAAATTTCTTCTCTCGTGTCCAAAACACACGTAAACGCAAGTGGCAGGTCTAGGGGTCTACTCGCGTTTTACGATCGATAAACGAAGTGTTCGAACTTTCGTTCCGACTGATAACTTTACAATAAAGATAGGCACATAAAAAGGCACAATAAAGGTAGACTACGGTTCATAATTGCATGTAACTGACCGGATATCAAAGAATCAAATGTCAAAACACGATCATCGCATGCGATAAGGGAACGGTGGTTGACCGGAGTAGAAAATTGTGCGATGAATGGCACGATTAATCGAATATCGTCAAACGCGGGTAGATCCCTTGGACACTAATTGTAGACATTAATCAATCCTTACTAAATTGGCTGTTACATAAAAAGTAACGATAACTAATGCTTTTTGTCCATTTTCGTAGGCTCTAATTAATGCATTAAAAGAGCCTCCACGAGTGACGATATTTAATTCATCGTTCGGCGCACCCAGGGCAGTCAGCCCCGCTACCCACCTGCTGAATGGCTAATCTTTTTCTCACGGCTTGAGCTATTATCGTTATGTAGCTCATGTCCACACGATACAAGAAGAAGATAGGCTCTAGTCTCAGAATACAGAAAGAGCTACCGTGTATTTTTTCTTTATCTAACGCTTCTACTACGTTTGCATTTTTCTATATTTCATAAATAGATGAATAGTTTACATTTCCATAACAATTCTATTTATAAATTCCATAATGCCTTATTCATTAGGTGATGACCTTAATTTGGTCCTCAAATTCATTTATATTTCCAATAGCGTAAACTGAGCCAAATACGGGTGCAATCCTAAGATTTTTCGCGGAAGCATACTAATTTGTTCCAAGGCAACTTTTTTAAGAACTAAAATAGCAAAGCCTTATAAAAATATCACACTCGTAAAATACGTTACGGTCATGGTCTAAGAACAACAAGGGTCTTGAAATCATTCACACAAGAGTAACGCACTTACATAATAAGGTAAGTAACGTTGAAATGACGTCAAGCAAGACCATCTTGTATCATTAATGGTAATGAATACTTAGAAAGAAAAGCTATGTAGGAAGAACAGGCCTCGCTCGATGCTACATTAAATATGGACTTTCTTATAAATAAATATCAATTCTCAATTTGTAACCTTGTGCTTCTATGGTGGATTTAAATAGCATTTTGTCTGATATTGCTAAAATTAGGCTAAGGCATTTTCTGTCATGTATTTTGGTGCCTGGACGCAAAGATAATTGACTCATCTTGCCTTGTCATTGACTTAACTCTTTAATAGGCGTTATCTTTAACAAACCTAACCAGTTTTCCTTTTAAAACTACGATACATAGTGCCTCTTCTTCGCCCCCACTATGGACATCGTGCCAATATTTTACAGCCTTGTCCGCTCTTACAACATCGGACCTACTGAGTCGGAATATCGCTGTGTATCCGAGCTTGGATTCATGGATATGAATGAATAGGAATTAAAATCTTTTGGCCAGCATTGAAATGTTGTTGCTTTTCATCGAATACAACAGCGTTTGTTTGATGTTTTCTCGTTTCAACTTTCAATGGAATGTTGTACATTTGCATTTGTATGAACTTCGCTGTCTTCACCAAGAATTTCTTTGTTAACTTTTTAATAGTACGCACATCAATAAAACCTTGAATATTGGATACCTTTTACAACGCATAGTAAATAGTGAAAGGCGCTAATAAATAAAGGTTTTTGATGTGGCGGCTTTTACTTACTGCTGAATGATGTCAATAAAATGTCTTCTAATTGTATATGTTTCGATTCCAATAATTTATTTTTAGCAATATTCTTTGTTTACAACCACATTGGAGCAAACGGAGACCTTTTTTAACCGCGATTCAAAACCATTCTTTATTAGGGCGGGTTATAATAACCAGTTTAAATGAATGACCTACTACGAGTACTACAACGGGCGCGTGGGATTAACAAACTTCTACTTTCAATGAAAAAGTCACATGACATGATTCTAAACATGGAGAAGAGTGTCTGAATGTCAAAACAAAAAATATATAACAGTTCACGTCATCATCCTCCTGTTCCTACCCCAATTTACCTACTAGGGGTCAGCAAACCATGTTTTTTCTTCAGTACATCTCTATCAGCCGTCCTACCCGTGTTCACTTCCTCATACAATTATATTTATACTAGTCTTTGCCTGAGGGTTCACCCGCGTATAGTCGACTTATTACAGAAAGACTTATCGCGCAACTTTCCTTCCTTCCTCCATTGGGAACTCTGCCCTTAATGCCCTTATCCCAATTTAAGGTCAGTGCAACATGTCTTTTTCTTCCACGCATCTCTATCAGCCGTCATCTCCGTGTTCACTTTCTTTCTATCCATATCATCATTCACACAATCCATCCGTCTTTTATTTGCTCTTCCTCTTTTCTTATAGGCATCCACATTCAGACTCAAAACTTTTCTCGTAACATGTTACTCATTCCTTCGCGTCACATGTACATACCATGACAATCTACTGCATCTCAACATTCCGTGCACATTCCTCTAACATTCTCGTCTCAGCGGCATGTAATGCCTTTCATACATCACGATGGGTTATTGTCTATCTGTGTGCATATTTCATCCAAATCCGTTAAGCCGTTTTAGCGTGATTAAGGAACAAACATCCAAACTACATTTATAATATTAGTAGGATTCCTTTGGTCTGCCTCTTTTCTTACAGCCATTCGCATTCATACTTTTTCATTTACGACATAAAATATTACAATTTAATTACTTTATAGTTTACTATCTACTGCAAACTAGTCTGCATGCATCTAATTAACTGTAATACAGCTAAAAAAAAAAAACGCACACTGCAGAACTGGTTAGTTTCGCATTAGAACATGGCATACTTATCTATATTATCTTGACAGTGAAAGTATTTCATAAGTAGACACTGACAATCTCCAGCATGTATCGGCAAACTTGGAAAGTTCCTTACAATGAAACATTAATTGTAAGCATTGTACATACATACAATCGAAGAAAGAGAAGAATAAGAATAAGGGCTCCAAAGTCTTCGCAAGAGACCTGTCTATTGGGCAGAGCCAGCTTGCAAAACTGAGGACCGACGATGGCAGAGTCGTTTCCTCCAAGCCAGAGCTATTGAAGGAGGTCGAGAAGTTATATGGACAGTTATACACGTCCACCCGGAAACCCGCTGTAAATCGGGCTAATGACCCAAGAGCTCGATTGACCCGACACTATACCGAAGATATCCCGGACGTCAGCCTGTACGAGATTAGGATGGCTCTAAAGCAGCTCAAAAACAACAAGGCACCGGGTGATGACGGAATTACGGCCGAACTCCTGAAGGCGGGTGGAAAACCGATCCTTAAGGCCCTTCAGAAGTTATTTGATTCCGTCATTCTCGAGGGGAGAACGCCACAGGCATGGAGCAGAGGTGTGGTGGTACTCTTCTTCAAAAAGGGCGATAATGCTCTACTGAAGAATTATAGGCCCATCTCACTTCTGAGCCATGTCTACAAGCTGTTTTCGAGAGTCATTACGAACCGTCTTTCGCGCAGGTTTGACGACTTCCAGCCTCCCGAACAAGCCGGGTTCCGAAAAGGCTTTAGCACCGTAGACCACATACATACGCTGCGTCAGGTTATACAGAAGACCGAAGAGTATTACTTGCCTCTTTGTTTAGCGTTTGTGGACTACGAGAAAGCCTTCGATTCGATCGAGATTTGGGCGGTACTACAGTCTCTTCAACGGTGCCAGATTGACTATCGGTACATCGAAGTGTTAAAGTCTTTGTATGAAAACGCCACTATGTCAGTCCGATTACAGGACCAAGCCTCGAAACCTATCCTTCTGCAGCGAGGTGTGAGACAGGGAGATGTGATCTCTCCGAAACTGTTCACTGCTGCATTGGAGGATGTCTTCAAGGTTCTGGACTGGAATGGGCTAGGCATTAACATAAACGGCGAGTACATCACTCACCTTCAGTTTGCCGACGACATAGTAGTCATGGCTGAGACCATGGAGGACCTCGGTACAATGCTCGATGACCTCAGTAGAGCTTCCGATAGAGTGGGTCTTAAAATGAATATGGACAAGACAAAGGTTATGTCGAATTCCCATATAGCACCCATTCCCGTAAGCATCGGAGAATCTACACTCGAAGTTGTTGACGATTATGTATACCTAGGACAAACTGTCCAGCTAGGTAAGTCCAACTTCGAGAAAGAGGTCAATCGTCGAATCCGACTCGGTTGGGCAGCGTTCGGGAAGCTACGCAATATCTTCTCGTCCAAAATACCGCAGTGTCTCAAGACGAAAGTCTTTGACCAGTGTGTGTTGCCAGTAATTACTTACGGTACTGAAACGTGGTCGCTCACAATGGGCCTGATAAGAAGGCTCAAAGTCACTCAAAGGGCAATGGAGAGGGCTATGCTCGGAGTGTCCCTGCGTGATCGAATCAGAAATGAGGAGATTCGCAGGAGAACGAAAGTAACCGACATAGCCCGAAGAATTGCCAAACTTAAGTGGCAGTGGGCGGGGCACATTGCTCGCAGAACGGATGGCCGATGGGGCAGTAAAGTTCTGGAGTGGCGACCGCGTACTGGAAGGCGCAGCGTGGGTAGGCCCCCCACAAGGTGGACCGACGACCTGGTGAAGGTCGCGGGAATCCGCTGGATGCGGAAGGCACAGGACCGGTCGTTGTGGCGATGCTTGGGGGAGGCCTATGTCCAGCAGTGGACGTCTTTCGGCTGAAATGATGATGATGATGACATACATACAATATACAATTTATTACAAACCAAGTTATTAGCATAGAAATACGAGTTTTGATTTTGCTTTTGAAACTCTTTAGTATTTTTTGCTGCTCTGACTGTTTACTTTTGCAGGTTCTGATATTGAGGTAATGTGGAGAGGTGAGGGTCAACCATTATGCCACGTATTCTACCCGACTTCTGTTTCATTTGTACCAACGATCAAGACTTTAACAAAACAAATTACAATTATTCAAATACAAATTGAAGGTACTTAACCGACTGACCATTGTACTAGGTCACCTGAATTTTAAAACTACGAATGCGTTATTTATCAATCTAAACAAGCGCAACGAATTTTTGCATAAAAAATGCAGCAGTCTACACTGATGGTCATTAGTGCTCTTTTTTATAATTTCGTACTTTCACTTACGGGAGAAAAGCGGGTCGAGCGTCTGAGCCTCAAACTTTCAAGACGTCGACTACCGACAAATGGTGTAGAGCTCATTTCGTAACAGCCACGTCACGACATGGATATATTACGCCGCTCACAAATGGACATGCAAGTGCTAAAATCACATTACAGACTGGCATGGCGGAGGGGGCAACAAACCTTGTTCTGTTCATGTAAACATAATTTGCTCTTCAAGAAGTGACGCACAAGACTCAAGAACAAAATTTACATATCACACAAATAGGTCGCATGAATCTAGTTTCTAGGACGTACAAAATAATTTATTAGATCTGTATGTTGTGACATTTTACAGAATAACATTTAAGAGAATGTAAGTATTTTAATCTTAGCTATAACTTTCGTTAATGGTTCAAGTATTCAGGCAACACAACCAACCTTTTTTATTATGATCTCGACAGCAAAGACAATTAACGATTATCAATACAGATTGACGTAAAGCATTAATTAGTTAACTTACCAGAAAACACGAGAACAGTATCCCAGCGACGATCTTGTCTGTGACTGTCGCGTGAATGTTGATGATGACAAGGTCATTAATGGTCAGGAACAAGAGTAAGAAGAAGCCGAATATATGCGTCCATATATTCATAGTTTCATTCGTCCACCAGAATATACTAAAACAAAATTAAAATACAATCATATTTAATACGAAGAAACCTCAATCGAATACAAGACTTGTAGAATTTGCATTGCATAATAGTAAATTTTTAGTTGGTTAGGAGTTTAGGAGGTCGAATGTTTATTAGGTGTGTGAATATATTCAGTTAATTAAAGACTTAAAATAAAATAAATACGCTATGGTTTACACAGGTCTATCCCAAAACTAAATAAGAAGAAACAATCATAACAGGTTTTTAAGCCGTGAAAATTTCATTCGGATAAGATGGGACTTCCTAGGGTACTGTGGGACTAAGGTCGGGCAAAGCCATTCCTCGACATACAGCAGATATCGAAATGTAATCAGTAACTACCAGATTCGACCTTAAAACCTGGTAAGTGACGCATGCGGTTTACTACCGGCAACAATTCAAGTTGTATCTGCAGTGTGTTCAACTCTTTGCGTAACAAAAACGACAAGAAATAATTTAGGCACCCATTCTCAAAAATCTAAATATTAAGAACCGGTGCTGTATCGCAACTTGGGAGAGACTTAGAGGCCTGTCTTCAGCTTTTGGTTGCGATAGAAACAGAGCAGCGTGCTATTCTGTAAGAAAACTCACTTCTGGATCCCGAAGTGAAAAGTCGTAAAATACAACAAAAAACCACTGCGGGCTCAGAAGTGAGTTTGGTAGTGAGATCGTAAAGAACAGGCATGCTGAACGTAAACATTTTTTTTAACAAGAATAATGTATTAACAACCTATTTCAATTACTGTTTTAAGAGACGAAGTACTTCATTCATTCAATTTGCACGACGACATTATTACCACATCTCCTCAATCAAAAAATGATTTTGCAGTTACAAGGGTGGAAGTAAAACTGCTGCTTCTTTACTTTTAGGTGTCTGTCTCTCTAATTTCAACGAAAATATGTTTGAGGACCATGTCGTGGTAATGGTAATACCTACTTTAAATAAATTCGTAGCTATTGAACCAAGTCATGTTAAAGACATTAGCATACATGGTCTTAACGTATTTCATGGCTTTATATACACTAAACCTGTGCACCTTTAGTGCTCTTATTTCATCTTCTTATCGTGAAAATGGTTAAATTAACTTTAAAATATTTCTTAGAAATAGTTAACAGCTATGTTGGCAACAGCCAACATTGTCTGCTTTACACCGTAATACATAACTTAATTATACAGTTACTCTCTGATTTTCACTGATAGGTTACTCAGATAGTATCTACATTATACCTATTTACTGCAATATATCTGCATAAAGTGATTACAAAATGAGAATGTTTGCAAAAATTCAAGATTCACTGAAAACTAGGACTTATCTAAGTACTTATTTTTTTTATGGCGAAACGAGCTAAAGCCCCTCCCGAAGTTAAACGGTTACCTTCGCCCAAAGCAACTGCGATACCACCTAGGCATATACCTTAATGGTACCGCAAGTTGCGTTCGCGAAACCGAGACATGAAGATGGTAAGTCTCGTGTAATTGTATTTGTAAAGTTCAAAACTCCATTGGTGTTCTAAACCTTACAATTTACATTTCTTTCTGAAATCGACATTGAAACGGTCAAATGCAAATGATATAGTGAGATCGTACGTATTTTTTTCCACTAGTTACCTACTTATTTAGACATGTTATACAGGTTTTTGTCAGGTTTTTCTCAGTTATTGTTTATTCTTGTACTACTATAAATACAGTGCATTTAATATATTTCCTACCGTAACTGTCTCACCTTAAGAAAATTACCCAAATAAGCTAGAGTTAAACTAAAGAGTGCCACTGACGATGGCAACAACAGGCCGAATGGCCTGGCCACATTCCAAAATCTGTCTGTGAATGTTGAAAACTTATGTTATTTTTAGAACAAGTCAAGCTTTTTTGGAAGTAGTCATTAAAACGACGTCCAAATGAATACATCGTCAGTGCCCACCTTAACAATTTAAAGGTTTAGGTTTACCTCCCGACTGGATCGAGTGGATGTATCTATCGAATTTGAATTAAATTAGTGTCAAATCGTACTGCATTTTTCTAGGAATTGATATTAGCTCGATTTGGTTTAGAGCTCGAACCAGTCGTAAGTAAGGCCCCAGGTGTCATTTAAAAGTAACGAATTTAAGAAAGGGAAAATGTTGGGACACCTGAAGGCCGATTCTCGTCACAAAAAACGTTCAAAATAAGTTCCAAACTAATCACAATGCTTTAAATCTCAATATCCTGACAGCAGATGTTTCTGATTGCCGCTTATTGGTTACATTAATGACCTGAGTGTCACAAATAAGCGGCAAACAGGAACAGGAAGATAGATGGGAAGAAGAAGGGAAGAAGACCGAGAAGAGCTTAAAAGCAACAAGTAAAGGATAAAATAGATGTTGTGTCCTATCAGGAAGTTAAAAGGGAGGCGGAAAGCAGGGAAAGATGGAAAATACTCCATCAGCCAAGTTCTTAAATTAATGATGATTCTTCTTATATTGTCTCGAAATAAACTATGAAAAGACAAAAGAAAATCCTGTGAAAAAAATATTAGTCAGCGGGTTAACAGCGCTGACTGCTTAGCTGGACGATCATTTGAATAACGTAAGGCTTGTAGTAGTACTGTGGTACCATTTGCGCTATAGAACTTGACCGTTCTTAAGCTAACTTCCTAAGTGCCTATGCACTGCGCATGTTTTCCACGCCCCTTTCCATAAATGAGGTTTTTTAAGCGTATCCTAAGACGCAGGCGATGCAATGGAACAAAGCGCAGCATAGCTGTGCAATATAGAATTCA
Organism: Asteroscopus sphinx; assembly: GCA_949699075.1. Lineage (NCBI taxonomy): Eukaryota > Metazoa > Arthropoda > Insecta > Lepidoptera > Noctuidae > Asteroscopus > Asteroscopus sphinx. The sequence goes on from OX453008.1 coordinate 8,980,802, forward strand.
CAGGGCATGCTGTTGACGCAGACATAAGACAGAAATGACATTTATAATTATTAATATAAACGGTTTCAGTCACGTAATTGCATCGGGTGTGCCCGACTAGTTTAGTTGTGTTCACATAAATCGACATAATGTAGGGAACATCTGTTTTTTTTTCCGCGATTATCAGGGTTGGTCCCATAGTGAAAATGGTTCTAATTTATGAGTACAGTCATCCCCTAAAGGGTTGTTAATTAATAAAAAATAACCCTGTATATTTGACAAGTAGATCAGTCTGTCAGGTATAAGGCTTCCATCCGTGGTTTCCCCGGATTTGCCTTAGTTTGGACGGGCGTTCGAGGGAGTTTGGACGGGCGTTCGAGGGAGTTTGGACGGGCGTTCGAGGGAGTCCAGGCGGGGTTCTCCAGGAGTCCAGGCGGGATTCTTAAGTGTCAGGTCAGGACGCTCGCCGCGTTGTTAAAAAATACATTAAGTAAATGAGATCGGGGAAAAACCTTGTTTCGCCCAAATGTCGGGAGATTTAAAAGTCTTATGTCCGGCATCGGCAATTTAGGTCATGGCAGCCCTAGTCAGGTACAATAAGAGTTATTTTATGTTATGAATGTTTATTTATATGTAATTTTTATCATTCGATACTGCGCGCTACGCGTATTTATACCACGGCTCAATGGATCAGTAATGAGGTCTACAACAGTATTATGAAAAATATATCGCACTATTTCTCAACGTAGCACCGTTGTTGACCTGCAAGTGATGCAACAGAATATAACATGAAACTCTATACCTCGTACATCGTTTCACCTGTTTCACCTATCGTTATGAGCTCTCAGCTCAGCTACTGATAATCACAGATACCTTCTCAAAATGCTAGGTATATAACCTTAGAGACTTACTGCCAAAATTAATATCCAATCTATCCACGATTTACCCTACTAGAGATAGAAATTTGGCATATTTTGTATGGAGCTTATGTCAAATTTCTATGTCTAGTAGGGCAAATCGTGGATAGATTGGATATTAATTTTGGCCGTAAGGGTGTTACCACATCAATCGATCGATTCTTGATCGATACCATCGATCGAAGTCGATGTCGTAGATTAAAGTTGTATTTCGCAGCATATCTAATAGCGAAATTGTTTTAAGGCTTAATTTATTTTGCATTGAATTGAATGCTAGAAAGATAGTGGGCGTAATTGCGTATTTATTTGTTGGTAGCGGAAAACCGGCGAAATGCGTTCCCGTAGTGAAAGATAGTAGATACCATTTCTATTACCTTTATTCACTTTGCTAACCTAAGATTTATATTTTTAAATATGTATTAAAATCACTCAAAGGGCAATGGAGCAGGCTATGCTCGGAGTGTCCCTACGTGATCGAATCAGAAATGAGGTGATTCGCAGGAGAACGAAAGTAACCGACATAGCCCGATTTTTTTTTTTTTTTTTTTTATTCTTAACGGGCTTGCGTTTGACCGCCACCTCACCTGATGTTAAGCGATGGTGCGGTCGACGATGATACACGCTTGCCCAGCAAAAACCTATTCACTCGAGTCTTGAAGACCACCAGATTATATTTCTCGGGAAACACTGACGCCGGCAAGGAATTCCACTCCTTGGCGGTACGCATGATAAAGCTATTAGCAAACCGGTTTGTGCGTAAGGGTGGAATATCTACCATATAACGGTGGCGCATCGCGCTGCGTCTGGTCGTCCGATAATGGGCTTGGGGGAATTAAATAGTGCAATTCCAACGCACACTCGCCGAAATGCATTCGATAAAAAACCGATAGGCTAGCAACTCTGCGCCGATGCTCGAGACTTTGTAGTTTGGCATCGACCAGCGCATCGTTGCCAACGAGCCTCTTGGCGCGCCTCTCTATCGACTCGAGAGCCGCCAGTTAATATTTGGCCGAGCCGTCACAGAGATGAGAGCAGTACTCCATACAGGACCGAACTTGTGCCAAACTTAAGTGGCAGTGGGCGGGGCACATTGCTCGCAGAACGGATGGCCGATGGGACAGTAAAGTTCTGGAGTGGCGACCGCGTACTGGAAGGCGCAGCGTGGGTAGGCCCCACACAAGGTGGACCGACGACCTGGTGAAGGTCGCGGTAATCCGCTGGATGCGGAAGGCACAGGACCGGTCGTTGTGGCGATGCTTGGGGGAGGCCTATGTCCAGCAGTGGACGTCTTTCGGCTGTAATGATGATGATGATGATGTATTAAAATACCAGCTATTACCTTATTATTAAGATGTGTGTGTAGACCAGGGGTCACCAAATGGCGGACCGCGCGGTCGGGATTCGAACCGTCGACCTATTGTGTGCGGACCTAGCAATAGCCTGCAGCAACTTTAGTCCCAACTTCGGACGGATAATTCAAGGCAAAAAATATATTTTTTGACATTATTTTTTGAAAAAACCTTGGTACTTGGTATAGTATTATATTATCTGTGGTACTACTAAACTTTCGATGATTAGATTTGTTTATTATTTAATAAAATAATATTCAGATATCTATTCGTTTTATTTCTTCATTCATATTATATCTATATTTACATAATTATTAAGTTTATTATTCAAATTAAGTAAATACAAGTGACGATGTAGGGGCCGCGGGGGGGGGGGGGTAGGTGTCTATAAGCCTTTTTAAACGGACCCCAAATGAAAGTAATTGGTGACCCCGTAGACCTTCAACCACACTAGTCTTTTGAGTGTCTACACACATCATTGAGACCTTTTTTAAGATTTCAGATGTGCAGGTTTCCTTCTCATGTTTTGCCACTAAACTAAGTGATAATCGTATCATCATCAATCTAGTATAATTCTACTAGGTACTAGATAGGTAATATTATAAATTATTGTTTCTCCCACAATCACGCTGAAACGGTTGAACCAACGACCATACAGTCCAATAGACGCCTAATGTTGAATATAATGTTTACGTACAATAAATTCTGCCACTAGCTGAGGCCTACTGCAACCCGATTGGCCCTACCAAAGCGGCTATTGGCTAATCACTAACGTGGCAGTTTTGACGGCTCATGTAAGTGGTCGAACCTGCTACGCGATTCAGAACCACACGATAACCAGTTGTCAACCGATTTGGTTTGTTATCTCTTTTTCTCTCGTTGCGTGAATCGTAAGACGAAACGAGATAACAAACCAAACCGGTCGACAACTGGTTATCGTGTGGTTCTGAATCGCGTAGCTGATTTGAAGATTTCAAGTGGTGAATACTGGCGACCTACATTAGTGAAATTTTTTAGATGCGTTGCAGACATCCGTCGCCTGTTATGAGGCGTCTATGGGCTGTATGATCGTTGAGTTGAATGTATTTGGATGAAATTTGGCACAGTTAGGCCATGTCTTGGAATTCCTGAATTAACATTTAGGATTCGACTTTTTGACTTACAGGAGTGAAGTATTCAATAATATTAAAAAACCGGCCAAGAGCATGTCGGGCCATGCTCAGTATTATAGGGTTCCTTAAGTAGGTCTAATTACAAACGAATCAAATCGAATATTAATCATTACTATTTTAGTTTTTGCAAACAGCGCCACCTAGCGCAAAATTTATGAAGCTAAGTTTAAGAAGTGTGTCATATCAATATAACACAAAGTTCCTTTTTGTGATTTTTTTAAATAGAAAGTAACTAAAGGAGCATTATTTGCTAACATCATTTTTCTCTAAGGTGACCTATGAACTAGGATGTCTCAAGTATTTTTCAGTTTTCTCACTACAACTCAAAAATGTATAATCACATTATACTCGAAATAATTTTAAAAGAGAGTTTTTATAAAGGTCTATCAATGTGGAAGACTATAAGTTTCTGCGTTGCATAGTTTAGAAATGGCAGGAGGGGGACACATTGCAAGCCACTTTGGTGAACTGTATTTCGCAGATGGTATACCTGATAAAAAAGTTGTGTATGAAACATTACCTTCATTTTAGTAGACCTATCCAATGATACACCACAAGAGAGGGTGCAGCGAAAAAACAAATTCGCGCCACCCCTAAAATACGTAATCAAGATTTTTTTATTCTTTTAAAATTGAGATCTATATCTAGACCATTTTTGACAAAATTTCATTTACTTATGTTTATAACTGTAGAAGTTATTAAGCTGTAAAGGATTAGGACAGACGGACGGACATGACGAAACTATAAGGGTTCCTTGTAGGACTATGGAACCCTAAAAAAAGGCATAGTTACCTTTCCCAACACAGTCTAGTAGGCAATAATTTTCTGTAACCATCTCTGATAAATGGGTTATGCTTAATGTAATCCGGTGCCTGTTCATATTTGAGCAGTTGACGGTAGTTTATATACTCCTCCTCTTCTTTGGTCAAGTTATTGTTGTCTTCCAGCTTCTTCCCTCTTCGCAGCAGCACATTTCCTTGGCAAAAGCTCTCTGTTCTACATTCATCTTCTAGCTAAAACAAATGAGATTGTTTAATTTCGACTTCGTTTTTTTTTGTTTCAATTAGTTTTTTTTGTATTTTTTTTTTGTTTTTTTGACATCTGTGGTCTAATGGTTCGAGTGTCGGACTGCTGATCACGAGGTCGTGGGTTCGATTCCCACATGCCACAAATATTTATGTGATGAACATTTATGTGTTTGTGTTGGTCAGGGTGTTTCTTATGTATTATAAGTATGTATCAAAAAAAAAGTACTAGACCCTGACATCCCCTTCGAACCTAACCTGTCCGAGTTGGGGTGGCCCAAGTTCCGAGCTTGCTTCGCTCGCTCTTACATCCTAAGTTCTCCTAGTAACAGTGGTATCATTGCCTTTGTTCACACATACCAGGCCCCTCAAAAAGTATTGCGAAAAAAAGTTTTTATATATGGGAGACTGGCCAGTTATAATGTTTTTCGAAAATATGATTATTTATAAGTAAAAATAAGTAAGTTCCAATTTCAAAATTTCCCTCCACATTTTTTGCGAGTTAATTCAAAGTATTGTGTCTCACTGAAATATGGATCTGCGCCGGGAACATTTTAGAGCTATGATTTTATACGATTTCAAGTGTCGCCTGAAACCGGATGAATCGTATGATAGACTTCAAATGGCATTCATGGATGAAGGCCCTTCCAAGGCAACCGTGTATCGTTGGTATAACGAATTCAAGCGCGGTCGACCAACTTTGGGGGATGACGAAAGAAGCGGTCGCCCTTTGACGGCTGTTACCGAAGAAAACGTGCTAGCAGTGAAAAATTTAATCCAAGACAATAGGCGAATTACATATCAGGAGATTCAACACATATTGAAGATTGGATCGGGAAGCGTTCACGAGATTCTACACAGCCATCTTCGCGTGAGGAGGATAGTATCACGCTGGGTGCCGCACAACCTCACCGATGCTCAGAAGCAGGCCCGGGTGGAATGGTGCCGTGATATGCTTAACAAATTTGAAGCAGGCTCGTCTCGGCGTGTTTACGACATCGTTCAGGTGATGAGTCCTGGATTTATCAATACGACCCAGAAACCAAGCGCCAGTCGACTGTTTGGGTGTTTCAAAATGAGCCAACGCCTACCAAAGTGAAGCGATCTAGATGCGGGGGTAAGATTTTGATCGCTAGCTTTTTTAATTTGACTGGCCACTTGGTATCAATTCCCTTACGGGATCAAAGAAGCATTAATGCCGAATGGTATACTACCAAATGTTTGCCAGAAGTTTTCTCTGTTATAAGCAAGAAGCGACCAAACACAGGGCTCCGCGGGCTACTGCTCCACCACGACAATGCACCTGCGCACACCGCACTCAAAACGAGGGACTTCCTGGACAGCACGCCAGTCAAACTCCTGGGTCACCCTCCTTACAGCCCTGATCTAGCACCGTGTGACTTCTTTTTATTCCCAAAAATAAAAAATCAGCTCAAAGGGATACAATTTTCGTCGCCGGAAGATGCGCTGGCTGCATTCGAGCAGGCTGTAAACGAGGTGTCTGCGGCGGACTGGAAAAAGTGTTTTGAAAACTGGTTTAGGCGCATGAATCTTTGTATAGAGGCTGGTGGAAAGTACTTTGAAAAGATTTGATAAAAATATATGTACGTATAGAACAATTTTTTTTTGTTTCGCAAAACTTTCTGAGTGTCCCACGTACAACCAGTGGGGGGGTACTAAATTTCTATGCAACTTGAGGAGAAATGGAATGAACGAAAATGAATGACAGCCTTAAAACCTTCTAACCTAAATCTACCAGAGCCAGATCCGCCCGTGAAGGGTTTCAATAATAATTATCTGTGGAATCTGTGGTAGAAATTGATAAAATATTGCTGAAATTATTGGTGAATTTGATGTTTTTTCTTCTCGAAAACTATTAATTTCTGCAACATGAGATTTTACAAGAAGTCTTAATATAACGTAACCTTTCTGTAAAAAAATATGAACTTCCAATTCAACGTCAACTAATCACAACTAACATTCCTGATTTTTTAATGTTATGATAAATCATTGTAATTTAATGTAATTAAAGTAACTAAAGTCTGTTTTTCGGTCAGAGTGTCGCCTTAGGTTCCTCTCTTATCTTATTTTGCAAACAATCTTGGCATGTCTCTATACTCAAATAACTATTGATAAAATATAAATACTAGTACTGCATATGTAACAGGTAAAAAAAAAAATTGTGTGTGAAATTGTAAACTCAATGTCTTTTAATAATTATTAATGACAAATTACATTAAAAAGACATGCCAAGATTGTTTACTAAATAAGACAAGTAAGAAAAATCAGAGTATAGGATAAATTGCATGCTTTATATACAATGATCATAGAAGTAACAATAGCTAAGGGCGAAAATTGTCGATAAGTTAAAAAGACGTTTAATAAAGGTAGGTACTTACTTTTTCTATTGGCATAAATTGCACTGTTTCTGCTTGGCATTCGCTTAGTTTTTTTGTCATTGTTAGAGTCATTTTGGAATGTTGTTTTCAGAAAATCTCTTAATAAGTCTCAAACTCTTAAGCCCAAACAACATTTCAAATATCAACAATTTTTTTATAAATGTCCATTGTATGGTAATGTCATTCAAGAACGCTAATTTTTATTTTAAAATTCACTAGAGACAAAACTGTTTTCTAACTGAATACACAAACATAAATCGCCTCGCTACACACCTACACACAACCACCTTCTGTTGAGATGTCAACAAACTATTTTTTACTAAGATTTTTTATGATCGGTAAAACAGGGTTGCCAGGTGAGATTTCAGAACTTTACCTAGTTTCGATTATTTTTTCTCCAAAATGATACATTTTTCCAAGTTTTTACCCAAAACCAAAAATAAATCATCACAAAAATACCTATTATTTGTATTGAATGAATTATGAATATGGTGGATCCAAATTTGTGTGTAACAACTGTATTGTAAATTTCCAGTTTATGCTGACCTCGCATTGCATAGGCTTTCCGTACAATGCGAGATCAGCTTATACTGGAAATGTACAGCTTGATGTGTAGCCGTTAGGGCTTCGATTCCGAGATTCCGAGATCTCGAAATATCGGAATCTCGCTACATTTTCTACGTATTTATAATATCGGTATTAGAGAGTAAAATATCGGAATTCCGATATTTCGATATTTTCCAGAAAATGTATGTGAACATCAAAACATCCGAGAGCTAGTTATTGTTTAAGCAAAGACTAGTGGTGTGCCTCGAACGGAGACTTTACAACAAACTTTTTAATTTGTACTTAATGTATTTTCCGTTCATAAATCTTATATTTGTTGAATATTGATCCATGGCAGAGTAAGAAGACTGGCCACAAAGTGCTAGTGTGAAAATGCTTTTGCTTTTATTGCTTATAAAGTTTTTTTTCACTTATTAATGACAATTTTTGTTATTGTTTTTGAACTACAGACCCATCTCACTTCTGAGCTATGTCTACAAGCTGTTTTCGAGTCATTACGAACCGTCTTTCGCGTAGGTTTGACGACTTCCAGCCTCCCGAACAAGCCAGATTCCGAAAAGGCTTTAGCACCGTAGAGTAGACCACATACATACACTGCGGCAGGTTATACAGAAGATCGAAGAGTATAACGTGCCTCTTTGTTTAGCGTTTGTGGACTACGAGAAAAACTTTGATTTGACCGAGACTTGGGCTGTACTAGTCTCTTCAACGGTGCCAGATTAACTATCGGTACATCAAAGTGTTATAGTGTTTGTATGAAAACGATTACAGGACCAAGCCTCAAAACCTATCCTTCTGCAGCGAAGTATGAGTCAAGGAGATGTGATCTCTCCGAAACTGTTCACTGCTGCATTGGAGGTTTCTGGCCTGGAAAGGGTTGGGCATTAAGTTACTGCGACCTAAAAGATCTATTGTAACGCCTCTAATAGTAGACTACAGCACCTCTCCAAGCCGCAGGCCAACCATAAAGTCGACTATAGCCTTGGGGTTTGAGGATCTGATCTCATCAGCTGAGATTGTGTGGCCTCCAAGATGCTAACTTCTAATGTGATGCACTGCATCATATTCGCATAGGATATGAATGGGCGTTTCGTCTTTTTTGCGACAGTTTTTTTTTACAGTGCCCTGTAACGGTTGTAATCAGGATCCTTATATGGTTCCTGTTAAGCGAAAGCGCTTCTTTTGTAAATCTCTTCCTGAAGCCTACTAGAAGCGCTTTCGAGTGCTCTTGGCCTGGTGTTTTTTGACAGTCTAATGCTTTGATGAGTTCCCCAGTCCTTAAGAATAGCTGAGGTGATGCATTTCGGAACCCCACAGAATGGCTCCGGACCTACAGTGGGGCATTCCGCACCAGCTCTAGCGAGTTCATCAGCGGTTTCGTTACCCTAATTCCGCAGTGCTCAGGTACCCATCCTAGTGTCACAGATTTGTTTTCCCAAAGGGCCTATATAAAAAGGCGAATATTTATATTCTCTGATAGCCAGGCAGTCCTAATGGCCTTAAAATCAGAGGAAATCGACTCCAAGCTTATCAAGGAGTGTGTCCAGCTACTAAATTCGCTAGGAAAAACACTCGAAGTTGTTGACGATTATGTATACCTAGGACTTTGACTAACCTAGACCTAGGACAAACTGTCCAGTTAGGTAGGTCCAACTTCGAGAAAGAGGTCAATCGTTGAATTCGACTCGGTTGGGCAACGTTCGGGAAGCTACGCAATATCTTCTGGTCCAAAATACTGCAGTGTGTAGAAAAAGTCTTTGACCAGTGTGTGTTGCCAGTAATTACTTACGGTACTGAAAGTTGGTTACTCGCAATGGGCCTGATAAGAAGGCTCAAAGTCACTCAAAGAGCAATGGAGAGGGCTATGCTCGGAGTGTCCCTGCGTGATCGAATCAGAAATGAGATTTGCAGGAGAACGAAAGTAGCCGACATAGCCCGAAGAATTGCCAAACTTAAGTGGCAGTGGGCAGGGCACATTGCTCGCAGAATGGATGGCCGATGGAGCAGTAAAGTTCTAGAGTGGCGACCGCCTACTGGAAGGTGCAGCGTAGGTAGGCCTCTACAAGGTGGACCGACGACCTGGTGAAGGTCGCGGGAAACCGTTGGATGCGGAAAGCGCAGTTCCGGTCGTTGTGGCGATGCTTGGGGAAGGCCTATGTCAAGCATTGGACGTCTTTCAGCTGAAATGATGATGATGATGACAGGCCGTACAGGTTTATTAGATCATAAAGACCCATTAGTTTCCAAAAGCATTTTTTTTTGCATTATCTCCACTTTTTACTCTACAAACAAGATTAGGTTTTCATTTTAAATCAAGTCCTAGTAGTATTTAAAAATATTGTATTTCAATATCGGAATCTCGGAATTCAGATATTTTGAGGTCAATATCGGGTCCAATTCCGATATTGGAAAAAAGGCGATATTGAGAAGCCCTAGTAGCCGTGCGACCCGTGCGTACCATATTCTGTCAAATAAATTTTAATGATTTATGTAGGTATCTATTATTTTGTTTTCGAAACTCTTCAGCTCCGAGGCAAAAGAAAAACAAACAAAAATCAAAAACGCGGAACTTCTACTTATTGTATTACTAATATTTCAGTATTGGTACTTAATCTGTGTTTCAGTGCACGCTATTACGTTTACAGATAATACAAACCTGGGGCCTTACTCCCGATTAGATCAACCGTTCATGGTCTTCTCTGCGCCCCGCAAGGAACGCGAGGAATCGGGCTCGGGGGTTGGGCCCCCTTTCCCGAAGTTGCGGACTCGTGACCCATATAAGTTTTGGTCAGTAGTTGGGGTGGGTCCGATTGGATCAAGTGATGTATCAATCGAATTTAAATTCGAGTTACTGTCAATTCGTACTGCATTCCTCTAGGAAATGCAGACATCAATGATGACATTGGCTCGATTTGGTTCAGAGCTCGAACCAGTCGGGAGTAAGGCCCCTGTTCGTTTCATTGCTACGGGAGGGAACGTTCGTTTGATTTCCAAAAGGAGCCATTAGTTCCGTTCGTTTCAGTCATTGGCAAAAAATAAATTACCCAAAAGCCATGACATTTTTTTCTACCCAACTTGTTCTCCAGATTGATTTTTCCAAAATATCTCCAGGAGCCATAATTTTACCTAAAACTGAGAAAACAAAAACCAATCTGGCAGCATTGCGGTAAAAAAAAACGACACATTAAATGTTAAGTGCTCATTAACGTGTACAAGTGTGGATAAATGGTACAAAGTTGAAAAACATGACTTTCGTATTATCTCATCATCCCCTCAGAAACCTAGTAAAGTTTCCATCACTTTACTAGGATATAAGTATAATATGTTCAATGGTTACGACTGAAGGACATGTATCCAAGGTCATGAATAAATTAAAAAAAAAAAACGACACACCACCTGTCAACTGTCACGTCATGTCACGACGTCACAATGTCGGGCTCAGTGAGTTATATCTATGGAGGCGGTGTATTCTTCTATATCCACCTAGTTTATACAAATATCTATTAAATCGTTATTGAATTATGAATCTATTCTTTGTCTCTTGTTAACCAACGTGTTATGTCGTCTGGTGAAAGAGATCGCATGCTATTTGTATATTCTCTGCTTGGCAACATCTTTACGGGATATCAAAATACCTACTCCGCGTGGCAACCCTGCTTACCCCGCAATGTGACCCATAGTACATGAGCTGTCAAGTAAACAAACTAGGGCTGTTGATTTTTTTAAATATCAGATTTTCAGATATTATATTTTTGAATATACAATTGGAGTTCGATATATTGAAAAAAAAAATCGATATTTCGATATACCGGCCAAATTTCATGATTCTAGGTCAACGCGAAGTATATAGGTTTTTTATGTGGGTCTGCGAGTATCAAAATATGAAAGAAAAGAAAGAAAAATAGTTGTTGATTGTTCTCATTGAAATAGTATTGAGGGAGCTATAAGTTAGTGAAGTTTTACTTCAGTCGTGTGGTCTAAAGCACACTCGTTTTTTTATGTCCTAGGGACAGCTGAACTTAGTATTTGATATAATTGCATTATTTATTACTACTTTTAAATTATTCTAATCAGCACACATCTCTGGTAAGAAACACCAGTATCGATATCGATACTTTTTAGTTTTGATTACTTACTTCCCTAGCTATTGCCGCCATTACACTGGCCCGGGTATTGTAGGTATGTACGCTTATTTCGTAGGTACGGCAAGTCCCTAGATATAAGTCAATGGTCGGGCTACGTTCAGTTATATCGCCCGACGATTTGCTGTAATTTTGGCTTTTGTTTTTAAGTAACTAATAGGTAATCTGTGGTTCTGCCACTTAAGGTGGTTTCACACCGGCGCGGCGAGGCGTGGCGTCAGGCGTGGATGGGCCAAGCCAGCCGAGCGAGCTAATCCAACGATTTGACGACGTCTGTCTAGTAGTTCGAGGTTCGGACTGCTGATCACGAGGTCGTGGGTTCGATTCCCACAGGACACAAATATTTGTGTGATGAACAAAGTGTTTGTGTTGGTCTGGGTGTTTCTTATATTGAGCTCTTCAAATATGACCACGCATTTCTGATACACGTTGTTTAAGTATTATATCTATTGTCTAGTACCCATAGCACAAGCTCTGCTTAGTTTGGGACTAGATGGTGCTGTGTAAAAATGTCCCAAAAATATTTATTTATTCAATTATATTGTCTTCAAACTTTGTGGTATAGGCGACGAGAAGACTTGGCGAAGTTTGCCAAGTGCTGTGCTGCCCAGCCCAAACAGATCCTTCTGTCGGCTTCTTTCACGAAGTTGTGTCTACCAAGCTAAATTACCTGCCCTAGGTAAACATATTCCGTTACAACTTTGAGTGCCAACCCTTCGACGAATATTGGCCTCGGCATGACATGCATATAAGACAAAGGTCTTCAACCAGTGCGTCCTGCCTGTCATGACTTACGGTGCCGAGACGTGGACGCTGACAGTTGGGCTAGTCCATAAATTCAAAGTCGCTCAGCGAGCTATGGAGCGAGCTATGCTTGGAGTTTCTTTGAAGGATAAAATCCGTAACGAGATTATCCGGAGAAGAACCGGAGTGACCGACATAGCTTGCAGGATTAGTATGCTGAAGTGGCAGTGGGCTGGCCATGTCTGTCGAAGGACCGATGGCCACTGAAGCAGACGAGTCCTTGAGTGGAGACCGCAAATCGGCAAACGCAGTGTAGGACGCCCCCCAGCCAGGTGGACCGAGGACCTGATGAAAGTTGCTGGGGGAAACTGGATGCGGAAGGCAGAGGATCGAGTGTTGTGGCGCAATTTGGGAGAGGCCTATGTCCAGCAGTGGACTGCGATAGGCTGAGTTGATGAGTTGATGAACATTTATATCAAGGGCGGATCCAGCCTTAGTGAAATCTAACTCCAGGTCTCCATTATGTTGTAGTGTCTAGAACGTACAACGTAGAAACTTATAATCTTCCACATTGATAGACCTTTGTGAAAACTCTATTTTAAAATTATTTCGAGTATAATGTGATTATAATTTTTCGAGTTATAGACAGAAAACTGAAAAATACTTAAAACGTCCTAGTTCAAAGGTCATTGACATTAGAGAAAAATTATCATGGCAAATAATGCTCCTTTAGCTACTTTCTATTTGAAAAAATCACAAAAAGTAACTTTGACATGACAGACTTCTTAAATTTGGCTTCTTGAATTTATCGCTAGATGGCGCTACTAACTAAAGTTGGGAAAAACGACTTAAAATCGTAAGCGTGTTTAAACATTGTGCTTTTTTCTGCCAACGAATTTTTTTACGCTTTTGCCGCTTTTCGTTTTTCACTTCTAAAAAAATTGACTTTTATTTGTCTACATTACACTATTCTATTTACATTTAAACTATTTACAAAGTTTACTAAAAACTATACAAACAAACTACAATCGTCGCGTAATTACCAAGGAGATCATTCAAAAACGCATTCACTCGTTGACGACGAAAAATAAACTACGCGCCAAAGCAAAAGCAAATCAATCAAGGTCAAAAACGTTTAAAACCATGTTTAAACGATACGAAAATAATCAACAAAATAAAAAAGTGCTTTCTCTAAACAAATTTTACGTAAACGAATAAAATTTAATTCAGCCGGTTTCAAACCACCACCAGTCAACTTTGAAATTGAGTCTTATATGCATAGAAATAAGGTTACATTTCAATCGTACTATTGAAAGCATAAGTTTGGTTTACGAAAAAGTCTAAACGAAATCTGCTTTAATCACAAAGCGTGCTTATACGCTTTTTTTTTAATTAGACTTTTTTAAGCGCTTTTTGTTTAAACGCCCACTTCTACTACTAACAACACGCTCTGAGTCGTGAATGCTGCCGATTATTGCAAAAACTAAAATAGCCATGATTATTATTCGATTTGATTCGTTTGTACACCTACTTAAGGAACCCTATAATATTTATAGTTGTTTTGAACTTTGGTGAATGCGAGTTCCCGCGAAGGTTAGTATTGCAACGCGGCAGAGCTAGAGCTAAAACCTTTGAAAATCAATATGTAAATATCAATATAGGTATCTAATTACAATTTTGTGGAAGATAAGCCATACTTAAAGTTTGCGATAAAAAAATGATATTTTTTTCCGTGATCTAAGTTCAAACAAATCTAAGGTCATCTGGCAACACTGGCCATAACCTTAGGCTCGTATTACAGAACGTTCCTCAAGCGTTGATCACTTGGTTTAAAAAACTAGTTTTGAGCACTTGAGTTGGGTTTTAATTTTAGAACTTTCCTCAAGCATACATTCATTGATCACAGTTCAGATGAGTTTAGCTTTATTTTATACTGTAACCTGTTTTTGTATTTGAGCAGAGATTTGATCTGTAATTAAAGTGTGGTCGACACCACGTTTGAGTACAGATTTCTTTCTTATTTAAGGTTATATTCGTGTGCTATGTTGTTGAAATGAAGTTTATAATTACCGTATTGGAATAAGACCAATACTCAAGTAACGATTATATCCTTTAGCAGTGAGCGAGTGATCAGTTGATTGGAAATCAAACTGTAGGTACTTGAGGAACGTTCTGTAATACGGACCTTGGATTATCTACTGCCCTCGTTTCAAAGTAGTAGGTATATTATATTCTTTGCTACCACAGAAGTACTAGAGATGCTACGCATTTTGCTACTGCTCAAACTTTGCGCACACGTGCGACGCGATCACTAGTGATTATGAGCGACCACCAGCGACTCACAAAGAGAATATAATACTACGGCGACTCACAGATTACTATATTAGTAGCTAGCTGCGGCTAAACAGAAGATACCACAGACGTACTAGAGATGCCAGAAGATACTAATTACGATTTATGCTACACCAGAGATCATGACAGATCGATAAGAAGAAGGCAATAAGAACAATTTAATAAGAAAATTACTTATTTGATGTATTAATTCCATGGCCATCTATAAGACCACAATTTTGAAACAAAACATCTACCTACATGCTTTGACAAGATACCTACCTACATGGTACAAAGGGCCAAAGGTAGATTGCGTACTGCTTTAATTAATCTTTCTATATCCATAGTAGGTTCCTAATTACCGCTCTGTGATAGTTGCAATACGCTATTACGCAGTCACTAGCGAACTTGACGCGACTGGTCGCTTCAAATGGCGCGACCACCGGTCTTCAGGTACGCTGGCTGCATCGAGCTATTTGGTTCAATACGTTGGAATAAGTCCCTGCTAGTCATGGCGACTAAAATAACGTCACGTCGCTGGCCGGCACGCTGATTCAACCTTTATTTGTTTGAATTACCTACATTTTATTCCAAGCCAAGTTATAAGACCCAAAGTGAATACCTATATTCTGTTTTCTCTCTCTTGCAGGCGCGGTTCTAGGGGGGGGGTCACAGGGGTCATGACCCCCCCAAAACCATCCAAGCTGTACCTCCAAATTATCCTAACAACTAAACAAGAAAGATTAAGTGCTATTTCAAATAATGAGTTGTCACGACATCTACTCGTACGTAAAAAAATACTTAACATTATTTTGGAATTTTGTGTAAGTACCTACTACAGTTCAATTTACAGCATGGGTAATGGGTATTATTTTGTACAAAATAAAGTACGGATGAAATTTCCAATTCAACGATAAATAATATCACACACGACGGCGATATTTCATTTTGTTGAACGGTTTGCGCTACTTTGCACGAGCCTGTCGTTGCGATTGGACACTATATTAAAGGCACAAGCGATTGAAGCTTTGGAGGTGAAAAAATAAATAAAAATGAAAATTTCGCGCTCGTTGCGCTCGCGCTCCTCGTTAATGTGTATTTTGGGCTTCTGTTCTGCTACATTTTTATATTAAGTATATCACTCGGCGCGGATAATAAATGGAATTGAAAATGGTGACATTTTTATTCTACGTGTCTCACCCTCACACAAAACTGTGAGCGAAAGGAAAATACAAATACCACCATTTTCAATCTCATTCTTTATCTGCACGAGTAGTACATAGCCTAAAACTCCAAAAATACACTTAAATTGAAGTCAACTTTACGCATGAATATGTAAAATTTCGAGCTCGCTTCGCTCGCGCTCGTACGCGCCGATAGTTTCTTCTTTGTCAACGCGCATTTTGGAAGTCACTATTCTCTTGCATATTATACTAACTACAATTTTTTTTATTGTCGTTATTGCGAAAATGAAAAAAAAAACAGGTTTTGCTGGTACAGTATCCCCTAGTAGTCTGTGGCTGGTACATTTGGACCTTGAAACTGTACGTAAGCCAAGCTGACCCCCCCTGAAATCTTGGGCTGGAACCGCGCCTGCTCTCTTGTCTTATTTAGTAAACAATCTTGGCACATCTCTTTGTTCAAATAACTACTGATAAAATAATAATATAATTACTAGTTCTGCACATGTAAATAGGCAAAAAAAAATTATTTAGTGTATGAAATTGTTAACAAAATGTCATATAATAATTATTATTGACGAATTGCATAGAAAAGACATGCCAAGATTGTTTACTCTAAATAATACAAGCAAGAAAAAAACCGGCCAAGTGTGTCGGACTCACGCAGTAAGGGTTCCGTACCACCCATCGACCTATGATACCTCCATAGAAACTGATTTAATTTACGAGAGTTTAACAAAAGACATCAACGACGTACGCGAAATGTGAATTTTTACATCTCTTTCTTACGTAGGTACCGTAGGTACCACCACATATGTCTACGTTTGCCCTGTTTTTAGTATTTGTCGCTGCACTACATAGTATGCACTATCACAGTTTAACAATATAAAGTAAAACTGTGTGCACTATAATCACACCAAGTTTGACGCTGGTAGGTATGTATTACCGTTTTGAAGATAGACCAGAAACAAAAACGTTGAAAAAAATGCATGCTTTTCAAGGTTTCTTGTATGGGGACCTCATTTGGTTTTAGACTTTTTTATTTTTAGTATTCGTCGTGATAGACACTATAGTAACACATATTCTCCAAGAGCCTCCACGAGTGACGATATTGAATTGATCGTCCGGCGCACCCTGGGCAGTCAGCCCCGCTACCAACCTGCTGACTGGCTAATCTTTTGCCCACGGCATGAGCTGTTATGTAGCTCATGTTATGTAGCTCATGTCGACACGATAGAAGAAGAACACATATTCTGTGAAAATTTCAACTGGTTATCTATTACCGTTACTAAGATACAGATCTGTGACAGACAGACGGACGGACAGCGTAGCGAGGGTAATAGGGTCCCGTTAGCACCCTTTGGGTACGGAACCCTAAAAAAGGGTGGCTACCATGTAGTTTTCGTCGGTAGGAGCTCAACATACCCCTCCACCTTCCCCAGTTGGAGAGTATCCATGAGGATTACCCCTCGAAAATAAAAAAGGCCTAAATGTAAAGACATTCGAAGCAAATGAAATTACGTAGACGGAGAATGTAACAGATATTTTTGAATAATGACTAATGAGTTTGCTATTGGGGGGTTGCCCACAAGATTTATAGGTACTGGCTTGATAATATTACGAGGATATACACATAAAATTAACGTAGTAGATAGTGTACGTGCTCGGTGCAAGAACCATTGAGTCATCATCCTCATCCTCCAAGCCTTTTCCCAACTATGTTGGGGTCGGCTTATTGACGTAAATTTTGAGACCAGATTTTTTGATCGTACATATTATAGGATAGGTAATTTTACCTGGGAAAGTTTCAAATTGCAAAAATGTGCTTTAAAATAGCTAGCGTGTCTACTTCAGTAATGAATATCTACAAATAATCCAAAAATAGCGCCCCGGAGAATTCTTTACGTTCATGACGTCATATCCCATTATTTCCAGTGTTACCATGGTACAATATGATCTTGAAAAATCAATAATCATTGTAATTTTGTAAACAAAAAGTTTTATGAATTGTAATTAACGTTTTTGTTAATATACTGATTAAAATATCACTTTAACGTTTATATTTAACTTTTACATATAAATCTGTGTTATATTTACAGGGAAAGTAAACTAATTTAAAAAATCATGCAACCATAAACGCCACTTACACGTTGAAAACCTGTGCAATTCAGAACGGTCTTTGTAAATGGTCGATTTTCCTGTTTGCTGTTCTCCATTTGCTGAGAGTGTATAATTTTGTTACAATCCGTGCTCTGTTCTAGTTCTTATTTTTTCTTATTATAAGTTATTATTATTTTTTATTTAAGCGTTTAAAGTTTGATCCTCGATAATACAAATTGACTATTACTGCATAAAACGACTAAGGTGGTACTTTTGCGTTTAGACGGGAGCCATCTTGCAATCTCTAATCAAAGGTCCTTGGCTCACAGTTTCGTTGTCTAGTTGAAAGTCAGTTTATTCCATCATAAAATAATCAAATGGCGTTAAAACGAATTAATAGGGTACGTATTGCTATTTGTGTCATTTATTTTAATAATTTGATGCAGTATCAAATGAAGTGTTGTAAAATTGGTATCAGACTTCGTAGTGAATGTTTCGTCATTGTGAATACCTATTATCGAAATTTCTTCTGGATAATTCCGTGTGCGTGATGGTTTTATTGAAATCATTATGTGGTTAAATAATCTGTTTGAAGTGTATCGTTTACAAGGTAACGGTGTTTTACTGGTTAAAGTAGGTGACAATTTTGTGCACACGGCGTACATAAAATGTCGGAATTATGTGCCAATTTTGAGGTTTCCTTGTCATGAAACGCATATGTGCCGTAAAAATGTGAAACATTTGGGTGTAGAGCGAAGATTAGTGATATAAAACAATACCGATCACGTATCGATGTAGCTGTTTTGAACAATATGTTCAACCCCCATTTATATTCCGTTGTGATGATGTGACATGTTCAAGTCATGGTATTGTGTTCCTTATGTTGTTGTGTACACATGGTATTGTTTTACTGTTCAGGAATTACAAGATCTGGGCAGAGATCCACCAGCACAATGTTCCGCAGGCCCACACGGTGAAGATCGTAAGTACCTATTGATCTACAGCCTACTTATTTTTTGTGACTCATTGTGTTGTATAATAATAATACTGAGAAACAGTGTCATGGAAGCAGATCTTTTGATTTAGAATAGATATCAGTATTGATTTTTAAAGTGTAAAATTACTCTAGCCTGTTTCAGCAATCACAATGTACCTATGAATAATTTTGACTCCACTAAAATTTTCATGTGTTATGTTCATTGTTTTTGCTATTTTGATATGACAAGTCACCAACTATTATTTTATCTTATTAGACATGCTAATCTTTCAAAACATCATCAACAGTTTAATGGTTGCAGTAATTCATGGCATATTTTTACAGTTATATGTGTGGGTCATGTTAATTTGTATTTTGATTAAGGGGTGTTGTACTGGCTAAGACCATAATGTTACTGAACTCAGTGTTTCCTAACTGTCATATTTTTATTCTTTGTGGAATGACTCACTTCGGTGTTGATACTATTTCTATGGTAAAAGGCTACTATGTGTAGAGGATAACAAACTAAAGTTACACTAATCTAACCACTAAACTATTAAAGTATGTAGTTATCTCAAACTAGGGCAGTTTGAATACTAAAATGTATTTTAGGTAAAATGAATTTAAAATAATATTCCATTCACATTTTTCTTTGTGTTGCACATAGCTGTTGTTTTCTATAGTGACATTTCATGTCAATGACCTTGTTTGGTCAGAAATTATCTACTCATTTTTTGTTTTAACCTTCCAATCTACTAGAAATTTTATCTCCAAATGTCTACTTTAAAGTTTTGTAGCTCTATTATTTAATCTTATTTTTGTGTTTTCAGTATTCCATTGGCAAGCCACAATTATGGGTCCAGTAAGTAGTTTTATTTCTTATTTATATTAATGTTCCAATTACTGAATGATAACAGTACAGTAGAGATAGTAGATTCAAAATAACAGCATAAAAACCTTGCGTACTTTTATTTGGATCATAAATAAAGTGTTTTATTTTTATCATTACAGGTTGACAGTCCTTATCAAGGAGGAGTATTCTTTCTTACCATACATTTCCCGACAGACTACCCATTCAAACCACCAAAAGTTGCATTCACAACACGTATTTACCATCCCAACATAAACAGTAATGGTTCCATTTGTCTTGACATTCTGCGCTCACAGTGGTCTCCAGCGCTCACCATATCTAAAGGTAATATGTGTTCACATATTTTTCTGTTCTTGTTCTCTAGAATATTAGTTGTTGGCTTAAATTTTTAAACACTGAATATTGATGAATAACATTTTAACTTCCAGTGTTGCTCTCGATCTGCTCATTGTTATGCGATCCAAACCCAGATGACCCATTGGTGCCGGAAATTGCTAGGATCTACAAAACGGACAGAGAAAAGTACAATGAACTAGCCCGTGAGTGGACGAGGAAATATGCCATGTGATGAGTCAATTGTGACGTCAGCAAAACATACACACACACATCGCCACAGCCCGGGCTCTATTCCCCCTCCCTTTCCCCTGTTCCTGCTCCCCAATCCTCAGTTGTCCTCATCAAACCTAAATTTACTGGAGATTGTAAAAATGTTCATGGTCATTATAGGATTGCCTAATTTCTGTAATATCTGGTAATTTTTGAATGCGAATTTATTGCATCTAAGTATCATGATTCCCATGTGCAAATATAGTTTTTGTTTTTATCTAATAAGAAACATTTTCTATAAGAGCAAAATTATTTTTGTTTTACATTGATGTGTCAGTAGATATCTTTACACTCCTTTAGTTGAAGTTTAAAGATTAGTTAAATTTACATCAATTGAATTTATGTAATTCCTAAACTATTTGTACTTTAACTAGATCTAAAATTGCATTGTGAAACTGTACAATAGCCATATGTTAGGAAATGGAGCGTTCCTTGCTTACAACTTACTAATTGTCCGGTTTACTTAGGGATTTTGTCAATGAAGTGTAAGTAAAGCTCATAAGTGTTAAGAACATTTTGGGTAATGTAAGTAAGTGGTATCTCAAAATGAGCTCGTTGACGGAGTGAGTGTTATTTTTTTTTACTAGAAAGCAACTTTTTTTAAGTTAGTAAATGTAGCGTGCTACAGACCTGACTGACATTGATTGAAGTGGTCAGTTTTCTTTCATCCACAATATTTTATGACAACGGAAAACGCTCCAATAGCTACAACATTCAGTATAAATTACAGTGTATCTCATAAGATAATAAGTTACGATTAATCTAGTTTTTTTTCAATATGGCGATTTATATTATAATTTTATCTAATATATATTGTGGTTGTAAGGATACCTGCGTTGTGATTTCCACGAATATCCTTTCCATTGAACCATCCTTGTTTCCTCTGAGTAATGAACAAACTATTGAAGTGAACAGTCACGGCACGAGTGGCTCGCGTGGGTGTGTTAACGTTACGGCTGCAGGCAAGAGGAAGCTTTTGTTCACTTGCTCTGTCACTGGGAGATTCAAATTTAAAGCTTTTCAAATTGTAATCAACCAACAACTTGTATTTTAGCTTCACTAAATTGTAAGAAACAATAAATTATTGTGTATGTAAATAACACCTTGAGCTTTATTTAGGCAACTTCCTGGTAAATACGTAAGCAGCTTAAAATATTCATTTCATTTCGAGTTTAATTAGCTGACATACTTACATAGTTGGTTACTGGGTCACTGACTGAGAATCTGCCAAATAATTGCTATGGAAAAGATTAAATCTCACCTTCACAGTAGAGTGCATTAATGTCATCAACTCCGCCTATCGCAGTCCAAGGCTGGACATAGGCCTCTCTCAAGTTGCGCCATAACACTCGCTCTTTTGCCTTCTACATCCGTTACCCCCAGCCACCTTCAGTTCGTCGGTCCACCTGGCTGGGGGACGCCCTATGCTGCATTTGCCGATCCGCGGTCTCCACTCCAGGATACGTCTCAGCGGCCATCGGTCCTTTGACAGACATAGCCAGCCTACTGCCACTTCAGCTTACTGATCAAACAAGCTATGTCGGTTACTCCGGTTCTTCTCCGGATAGCGTTACGGGTTTTGTCCTTCAAGGAAACTCCAAGTATAGCTCGCTTAGCGATTATGGCGTTAATGTCGCTTACGACAAATTAATCTAGAAAGTGATTAACATGTGTGTTGCCGTAGTTCTTTAGTAAGAAACCATTTCTTTGTGTAGTAAAAAAATTAGTTCACATCATAAGTATCATGCGCATGTGGGTACTCAAAAATATAAATACTATTTTGGATTTCCAAAAAAACACTCATAAATCCTATTTGCAGTCACACAGATTCCGTGTCGTGTTTGCCGTTACATACATACATATACATCACATTAACAAACACCACCCAGACTTGGGTAAATATCAGTAAGCCATACAATCTTTACTCTTGGAAGCAGGTTGCGGATGCTCTACTGCAGTCCGGTAGGCCATAAGCTCTTGTAACGCCGCAGAACTGTCTCATCGTCTGGTTTGCATCTCAATATATGCATTTTGGCAGACCTTTTTTCAATGTTCTATTTTGAGGCGGGGTTGTACAGTCAGCGTCAAAAATATTGAGACGAATAGACAGTCCAAAATGATCTTAAGTCTTAACAACTAACCCCAAAATACTCAAACGCAACTTAGTTTTAAGTGGCCCTTAGGTCTCATGCTGTCACTGTGATTCTAAGGTGCATTAAAGCGACAGAACGATTTTTAAGAACGTCTCAGTGTCATTTGAGTATGTAGGGGGAAAATTAAACTTAATCACAATGATACAAGGGTTGTTTTAGAACAAGCAATGTACACGCTAGCTGTTATTCTCATATGAATGTTATCCCATTGTGATTAAGTTTAATTTTCTAAGTTGTTGAACATTTTTTACGGTCTGTTCGTCCTAATATTTTTGGCGCTGACTGTACTGCAGCTTTAGATAGCGATGAGCGCATTTACGAGTCTATCAACTCTAGTAATTATAAAAAAAAGTAAATAAAACGTCCTAACTAATAAAATAACTGCAGAAAAGTTGCAATAACGAAAAGCAATGGGATTTACCCTATATCTTTTTTTGAATCACTGATGACTTGCTGCTATTTTATACATGCCTGCCTACGTATGTAGTTAATGTTGTGAAGATAAGGGCGTTTGTATTGTGGAACAACACTGATAAGAGGATCTTTTTTCGTTTGTTGCAAAAGTCATTGTTCATTGACACCTATTTATTGGGTTCATACATATCCTTTATCACGCTATTACTAGGATACTAGGTGTCGTCAGTAGAATTATAGCGCTTCATTGCAGCTCCTATACTTTTGATTTTTGTAGCATTGGTTAGCAATCAATTAAGTTCATCCCAGCTTGATTGATTTTATCTCCATACAAATTAGTACCAATCTCTTGTAGTATACCCAATTCACTATTTAGGCCTTTACGGACGTTCTCATAAAAGGCCAGGCTGGCCAGTACGAGTTTACCGATGCTTCCATCCCTAGATGGATAGGCAACATTCTCAGACTACGCGTCTATCGAATTCGAGGACTCCTCGATAAATCGGTAGCGCCTCTGGCGGCTATTAGGAGGAAATGACAGATTTATGAATGAAAGTTAACGAATTCGATGGAAGTATGCGATAAGTATCAAACTCAACCCTAACGCCTTTAAAGCCGGAGTGAATCGGCATCTAATAGGTTTGCTCGCTCCATCTTCGACCACATCTTGACAGCAGTCTAGGTTTCGGTCAAGAGCAGATCTATATCTCATTAAAAAAAAACTCGCCCTAAGCAATCTGACCGACGAGCATAGGTACAGTCAGAAAACTTTCCGGTGAACCACCACTAAGGCTAAAATCGCTTGCGCTCAGTGTTCGACGGCAGCCGTAGGTACATGTAATGTAGCAGGATTCGTTCAAGGGACTTTGTCGACAAAATGTATCACCGGGAAGGATCGTGACCGTACCTGAGGAGGTTTAGGTTAGGTATGAACGTAGATGATGAAGCGAGAGGTGTCAGGAATCAGGATCGTAGCGGGTGGAAATCCAGTCTGTCTACCCGAATGGGAAAGAGGCGTGATAAGAAGTCTAAATATAATCATATTATATACAGTCGAGGAACGAAAAGGTTTGTCAATTTTCAAATTGATTCCTTTAAACGTGTCATGAGTACATGTTATCTTTTCAGACTGCGAACGAGAGATCATTAGGCCGGTGTACGTACAACTGTCATTATTGTTATCTGCCAGTACAAGCAAAAGTAGACCTTAATGTGACGAACCTTTTCTTTCCTCGACTGTACTTACAGCAGTTAGCTGAGCGTGACTTGATTTTTTATTTATTTTATCATATTACAATACAACTACATACCTGTTTTTATTTAATTTTGCGAATATGTAATGAAAGCTCAAGAATAGGTTTTATTTTTGGAGTGAAACTGAAACTCGTAAACTCATCTTGTAGCAACACTATCACTTTTGGAAAAGTTAGGGAAGCAATAAATGACTTAATTGCTTAGGATTCAGGTATCTAAGGGAAGGCGCATTCTTTCTTTTATAAGCCGATTGATGCATAAGTTTCTTTAATTTCACAAATATTAAGACCAAGTTCTTGACCTTACTTTACGCTTTGTTCACACAATGTAAATTGCTGACCTAGCCAGTGGATTCGACCTCATTTTGAATACTTACTTATAAGTCAGATTAATTTCTAAATGAGTAAAATTATTGGCTTGTGAAGGTAAATATTGCATCCTTGAGAAATACTATTTTACGGACGAATGTTAACATAAGCGTTGTGCCTGCCTCGTTGGTCTAGTGGTTGCAAGCGCGACTGCTGAGCGTGGGGTCCTGGGTTCGATTCCCGGGTCGAGCATTATTGGGTTTTTCATTAGGAAATTCTCCGTAGCAGCCCGGAGTCTGGATTTGTGCCCGGTCAACGGCAATAGGTTCGCCCCCTATTACATGGGACTATAACATAACTGGTGAAATGTGGGTGTACTATAACACCTCTTCCTACCCCTTCGGGGAAATACAGGCGTGATGTTGTGTTATGTAAGCGTTGTGTAGTGGGTTTATCAGAAAGGAAAAGAAACCACGTACATATCTAAAGTAATCAGTTTCGTTATGTCACAGTTTCTTACAAAATTTATTCGGAAAAGAATGAAGGTACATAATTTACAAAGGCACATAATTATCAATAACTATAATTAGTAATTACACTTAAACACTTAGAGATTATAATTCAGTCGTTTCCATATTTTTAGCATTTTTCATTTGCTCTAATTGTTGGTAAAAATCGTATTTCGCTTGAGTGGTTTGGGCTTCGGTCTCGGTGGATTCGATCGAGGGGAAAGCGCCTGTGGTTATGAAGTAAGGTTTTTCATTTGATAAGTCTTGGTCCACTGCGTTTTCATCGAGTGAGTCGCGTTCGGAGCGACTGAGTTGGTCTTCTGTCTTGTACCAGTCATTTTCGTAAGCGTGGAGCCAGATTGGATTGGATCCTTTTGTACTGTGTTTGTTTGTGTTGGGCACACGGCCGCCAGAGCTGCGGATGGTCATGTCCGACTCGCCGGGCGTTGGTGACGCTGCACATGAAAAAATAGTTTGCAATATGTATGTGTATCTAATGTTTTATTCAGATAATGTTGCCTATACCGCAAAGTTTGAAGACAAAAGTCTTCAACCAGTGCGTCCTGCCTGTCATGACATACGGTGCTGAGACGTGGACACTGACAGTTGGGCTAGTCCACAAGTTTAAAGTCGCTCAGCGAGCTATGGAGCGAGCTATGCTTGGAGTTTCTTTGAAGGATAAAATCCGAAACGAGATTATCCGGAGAAGAACCGGAGTGACCGACATAGCTTGTAGAATCAGTAAGCTGAAGTGGCAGTGGGCTGGCCATGTCTGTCGAAGGACCGATGGCCGCTGGAGCAGACGAGTCCTTGAGTGGAGACCGCGAATCGGCAAACGCAGCGTAGGGCGCCCCCCTGCCAGGTGGACCGACGACCTAAAGAGCGTGGCTGGGGGGGATTGGATGCGGAAGGCAGAGGATCGAGCGTTGTGGCGCAACTTGGGAGAGGCCTATGTCCAGCAGTGGACTGCGATAGGCTGAGTTGATTGATTGTTGAAACAATAATTTCTTATATAATAAATGATTGAATCCTAGAAGAATTGTGTATTCCGTAAGCGTCGACTATAAAGCCCATATTAGACTTATAGTTCTGATCACAGACCATTATGCCTCTAGACACCGATTAACCGGATACCCCCGGTCCACAGAATATCTAATAGTACTAACTACTACTACAGAACAGCCACTCACCGCCCCCCGCCAATTTAAGATTCCTCGCTCGCTCCCCGCACGCACCCTCAGTTTGACGGCAATTGGACTGCAAGATTGCAATGGATGTTGACATCCAGATTCCAGATTGTTCTGGAGATTGATCTCCAGTCCCTATACAAGCACGCCATCTCTGAGAACTACTGCGAAGCGCTTGGAACCCAGTCGGCATTACGAGAGGCGCGAGTCCCTAACCTACACGTGTGTGCGTTCGTATACAAGCGTAATCGTGTGTATGTAGTTGGTGCTAGCAATCGTATTGGAGTGTCCAATATGTGCCCGGTCACAAAGCATATGCAGTAGCATAGCATGTCATACGCCCCGCCGCCAATCGGGACGTCACTCAGTTAGCGAGCGGCACCAATCATACCACCGAACTTTTGAGCCGACCAGTCATAACGCGCCGTCCGGCCCCTGTACCCCGCCAAAATTTTACGACTGTGTTCTCATGCAAAACTTTGTTTATGTGGCGTCTTGAGGCTTACTGGTCTGTGGATCTGATAGAGGTTGCCACTATTACTTGAAAACTTCAAATCAGTTTCGACCACTTAGTGAGCCGTAAATACTTCCGCGTTAGTGATTAGCCAATAGCCGCCTTGGTAGGGCCATCGTATTGCAGTACCCCGCTTCGTCGTATTTCAATTAGTTTACAGAATTAACTGTAAACATTATATTAAAAAAATAGGCGTATGTTGAGCTGTATGGTTGGTGTCCGCGAAGTAGCTTATGCAGTAATTCCCACGCTTAGCGTAAAATAAATTCCAAGTCATTATTGATTGGGGTGCATTTAAAGAGCATCCATGAGTGACGATATTTAATGGGACGTCGCCTGAGTCGCGCTACCAACCTGCTCACTGGCTAATCTTCACACCCGACGAGCCATTATCATTATGTAGCTCATGTCGACACGACAAAAGTAATTATTGATTGGATAACAGTGATAGACTGGCAGTTGAACGCTGGCCCTCCATGCATTAGAGTCGTGGGTTCATTCCGGCCCGCACCTCTGTCTTCTAATTCTGGATCAGAATTTGATGAAAACACCGTCAAGAAAATTGCACACCTAGGAGAATGCTCTATAGTGCGCCAACCCGCAGTAGGCCAGCGTGGAATCCTCATACTGAGAAGAGGCCCATGTCCAGCAGTGGGACAGTAATAGGGTGATATGTTGTTATTGGGTAGACCTTTGGCTCGGGAGTTCGTATGTTGCCGTGTCTCGATTCAACCTCATAATGTCTTCAAGTCAATTTTGAGTAACACGCTTGGCAGATCTAGTAGACTTATATTCAGAGACGAATCTAAGCGTGAACTCATGCTTCCAACTATGAAAATGCACTGCTATTTGACAGTTGGAAGCATGAGTTCACGCTTCGATTCGTCTCTGAATATAAGCCTTAGTGGTCGCAGTAGTAATAAGCTCGAAAGATGAGACTGTTTATCAGTTTAATACTAACCCTTAGTCGCATTTTTAGACGCCCTCGGGTGAAAAGCAGGTCAGGTGGGTGTTTGTCTACCTTTTAATATTCTATTTAAATTATATTATATTTTAACACATTAACCCAAACGGGGCGAAATTGATATAAATTGTGGAAAGTGAAAATTCGCTCACAAACTGCTTGTGGTATCGAATTGAGGGTCACACCGACGGAGTGGCGGCGAAGAGACTTATTTAGTAACAATTAAAATTCAAACTTATTTGCTTCCCTGTAAGATTGAAATTTAAACAGCGAAATCAAACCACCTCAGTGTCGCGAAGAGCGATCGAGTGGCTATAAGCGTCCATAAGAGCCGGTCAATAAGAGTCAGTTTGCCATGCATGGTTGCACTCGAACCAGTCGGGAGCAAGGCCCCTGTTCACACCATTGAAGTAGGAACTAACAGTAAAACTTCTAAGGAATTGACATTAGGTCGATTTGATTCGGAACTCGAACCAGTCGGGAGTAAGGCCCCTGCTCTTCGCTGCCACGTCAGCTTCAACGACCATACAGCCCAATAGACGCCTAATGTTGAATATAATGCGTACAATAAATTCTGCCACTGGCTGGAGCGGTACCGCGATCCGATTGGCCATACCAAGGCGGCTATTGGCTAATCACTAACACGGCAGTTATGACTGCTCATGTAAGTGGTCGAAACTGATGTTGAAGAAGTCAAGTGGCGAATAGTTACGACCTACATTAGTGAAATTTCATAGATTTACTGCAGACATCGGTCGTTTGTTATGAGGCGTCTATGGGCTGTATGGTCATTGGTCAGCCTGCGTTAACGCTTTACTCCTCTTTGTGTTAGCAGTAAAAGCAACTGGTGTACTGAACCAGAAGTAGCAGGTTCGAATCCTGTTCGTGAGTGAATTTTACTTTCCATAATTTATATGCCTAAATACTACAATACTTCATTCGGTAAAACGTAAATACTAACAATATGCCGTGGCAGTGGCCGCCTTCAGTCTCCGCACGTAGTCAGCTCGCTGCGACAGACACATCATGACGGTGAGCACTAGCAGCACCGCCAGGAACAGTGTGCTCCACACCAGCCAGAACACCGTCTGGTTCGAGGATAGCGTCTCCGCTGTGAGGGGCTGGTACTCTGCTGGCTGAGTGTCGAGCACGTTGAATTCCTAAGAGAAAAGTATTATTAAGGTTTTTTTACTTTTAAAAATGTATTCCCCATGGTAGGATTTTTCTGTATCGTGGGTTTGTTCACAGACGAATGTCACATGTTTAGTCCATCCGCTCAAATAGTGGCGGTACCCAAAACCCAAACGGCATTTAAGAATTTGTCATACAACGTGTAATTGAAATAACTGAAAAACTCTTAATTCTCTTTGTACTACTCATCATTAAAAACAATGTTTACTATGGGGCCAACCCAGAAATCACGGATTATCGCTGTTCCATACATTTATGTTCGCATACGGCAAAATGTAGGCAACAGCCGTTTTTTTTCGTCATTTTTTGGTTGGTCCTATGGTAAAAGTAATACTGATTAGTAAAATGACCCCTTAAGAGGTTTTCAGTTATTTTATAAAGGCGGCAGAAAATAACGTGGCGGCAGTTTAAAAAAAAAAGAATTAAATTAATATGGTTAACTACATAGAATGAAACACTATTCTTCATAACTAGAAGTGTCCTCGAAATCATAGGGCGCCACTATTTGAGAGGATAGACTTTACAGTCAGTGTCAAAAATATCTGGACGAACAGACTGTTCAAAATTATCTGAACATCTAGAAAAATGCATGGTATAATAAGATGTTTCACCAGGTATTCTCTTCCCGCAATGACAGCGCGATGCCTCCAAGCTACGTCACGATCAGTGTTGCCGTTGATTGATATCTTCAATATACTTAAGGAGATTTTTGTTCATAATGAATATAAAATAAATTCCTAACTAGCCTAACTATTTGTTATCTCGTGTTATTCATCTAATTAGTTAATAAAGGAAACTATATTAAATTACTAGTTAAAAAGTGATTCTTTATAGAAGAAAGTAAATGAAAAAATGCATTTTGCTCGGGTAATTTATTTTCACAAAGTGGCAGCACATCAAACTGACAAGTGTCACGGGAGGTTGGCGGGAAAATTCGTAAAGATCGTGTTGTGGATTTTTTATTATTTTCCAAAATTTGTGTTTCTTCGAGTGTTAATGTGTAATAATGGTGGATTATTAAATGTTAAGTGCTCGTTAACGTGTACAAGTGTGGATAAATGGTACAAAGTTGAAAAACATGACTTTCGTATTATCTCATCATCCCCTCAGAAACCTAGTAAAGTTTCCATCACTTTACTAGGATACAAGTATAATATGTTCAATGATTACGACTGAAGGACAAGTATACATGGTCATGAATAAATTGAAAAAAAAAAAAAAAAACAAGTGTCACGCTAACAGCCCGCTAATGGCTCCACGGCCGATGACGTAGTACGGAGGCAATCACGTGACCTAGCTGTCACGGGAAGACACTACCTGGTGTTATTATACCATGGAAAAATGAAACTATATCTCAACGCCACAAGTGGTGTTTCAGAATGAACCCAATTGATGTAATTACTACTTACACGAATTTCAACTTTACGTACATGACAACTAAGTTGAATTCAAAATAACAAAAACAGTTAAAAATGTCTTAAAATATTAAGGTTGAAAAGAAATGAATGTTTGTGTCTTGTTCAATAGGGTTTCTAATCCAAAATCATATAAAATATTTCATATGATTGGATCGACATACTTTTTGATTGATATACTTTACATGCCAACTGTCATTCTGACAAGAACTTTATCCAATTGAGATAAAGTTTAATTTTCTTAGATGTTTAGATAATTTTGAACATTCTGTTCGTCCGGATATTTTTAACACTGAGTACGCTGACTGTACAAACAAACACCGAGACCCAGAACAACTATCAACGGTAGGCCATACTGTAGCCCTAGCACGAACAATTTTGACGTATCGAAACGTTAATATAAGCGTTTTTTGAATAAAAAATACAACAGTTCTATTACATTTTGATTGTCTGCCTAAAGATACATTATGGCCTGCTGTACGACGTGTTAGGCAACTGTTAGTACAGTAGGCAGTTGGTTAAATAAATAATGAGACTATCCATCTAGACTTGTGATGAGAAGCAATAAAGAGCGTGTTACGAGGAAAGTTATAAGTATGAATGTGGATAGCTATAAGAAAAGAGGAAAACAAAACGGATTGTGTAAAAGATGATAATATGAATAGAAAGAAAGTGACCACTGAGATGACGGCTAATAGAGATGTAAGTAAGAAAAATAAATGCTGCACCGACCCTTAATAAATTGGGATAGGGCAGGAGGATGATGATGAAATAATGAGACTATCCATACCAGTGGCGAAGGGTGAATATTTTCAGAAGGGAAGCCGTAGGTACCTAAAATAGCTCTGCACGTTTATAAAATAAAATAATTTAACAACTTTTAATTTAATTTTACGTATTTTTTTTGTACTTTAGAACAAGAAATTATCATAGAAATGTCGTTGATCTGTATTTAAGAATTCCTAAATTGTAGCCGGTGGGAATCGTGTTATATGGACCATTCGCCACTGATCCATAGGTAGTTTAATGAACATTACCTTGAAAAGGTCATCCAACTGCTCAATATTCTTATCCACCAATTTAAGTACTTGCTCGACTTCCAACACCGAATGGTCCTCTCCGTTCACAAGGTGCAAGTACAAATCAGTCTTAGTATTATCTACAGAGCCGTCTTTATTCTCGTGGACTCTCAAGTCATCGACGTTGACGACCGAGTCTGTCACTCGCGCCAATCTTTGGCGGAAGACATGTATCTTGTCACGTATTTCGGACGGATGGGATCGAAGAACGAAGCGAACTCGTTGATCTTCGCGAAGCAGGTAGATAAATACGTGAGCCTCGTCTTGAAGACCGCCTGTGTCGTTTGCTAATACCTGGAAATAAAATAAATAAAATAAAATAAAGGCGTTTTGGAAGGAAAGGCTCCCACTAACGGCTGATTTTTTAGCACCACTAGAACACCTGCCCCCAGGTCACGATCTGGCGTGACCAGTCTGGAAATTCCTCAATCGAATCCAGACTCAAGTCGGTCGCTGTAGAGGAAATAAAATATGTGCAAATAGGGAATGCGAGACTCCTCTAAAGGTGGTTTCACACCGGCGAGGCATGGCGTGGATGGGCCGAGTGAGAATTTAAATTGGTATGGCAAAATTTCAATTCACGTCACGCCCATCTTTGGTGTGTAAGGTCTGGATATGCGAGGCGAGAATTGAAATATTTGTTGGTACAACATTAAATTTTATTGCTGCATGAATAGAGTATTTATTACATTGCAAAACGGATACAAAAATCTCGCACCGGCCCGCCCGGTCTCGCTCTGTCACGCTCGGCCACGCCACGCCCGGCCGCGCTCTGCCACGCTCTACCTCTCGATGTCTCGCGCCGACACAGAACAAAAAAAACTTTATTGCTGCAGGAATATAGTATTTATTTGACAAAATCAGTAAAGGAACGTGGCGACAGGGATCACACTCACTACTGCCTCTGTATTTTATGTTCTACGGAACATAAAATACAGAGGAAGTAGCAATGTGCACCTACCCGCGATGTACATTGCAGACCGGCGCCGCTCGGCGCGTGCTCGCGATGTACATCTTTTGGTGTGAAAGCGTCAGCGAGATTTCAATTCACGCCCATCCAATCCACTCCACGCCTCGCCGGTGGGAAACCACCTTAATACTGAATGCGATTGCGAGGCCATTCAGTCCATGGCCCATTTGTTCCTTGTGCCCTACTAGTTCCAAGAGACGATTTGATTTTTGCAATTTGCTATTGAGAAGTAATATAAATTAGTTGAGGTTATTTGAGAATTTTTGCATGGGGCGAGCGAGCGCGATGCGTCGTGTTCACCCACCCACATCTTGTTGTAATGAATGTCGACGGACCAAGCGGTGTACAGAAAAACCTAAACTGGTTTATGTTCTACACTGTATCTGCCAAATGTATGTATTTTTTTTTTGTGGAAAACAAATAAATTACAATGCCACATACAACCCCATAGATCTGGCCAAATATCGCATGAATACACTATTGACACGCAAGAAGATTTATAAAATATACATGTATATATTTATATAACATAACGCTTTTCATTTACAAAAGGGTTAGGCAGAGGACAACTTAGAAGTTATTAATGGAAAATCTGATATTTACTCTGCTTAATTTAGGAGTTGAACCTAGGATAATTTGCTCAGCGGTCGAGCTCTTGACCACTGGTCTAGTTACTATGTTCTCAAACGGATTTTCAACACGTTTTTTAAGGTGACTCCGATGTAGCAGAAATCGAAATTTAAAATTTCTTGAAAGAAAGAAAGAAGAAAGAAAAATGATTTATTGCCACAACAAGACGACATGAGGTAGGTGCACATAAAAAATTACTTCATTAGATACATTTTAGGAATTACAGTGAGTGATACCTACATAGTTGTAGTAAATATGATAACAAGACTAACTTTGCATGTCGTAGCTGCGTGTCTTGCGTTTTTTGTGCAAGCTGTAGCTCTAATTTCACGTTATGTATTGATCGAAATATGTTTCGCGACAATAATCACAATACATCTACTGAATAATACTTATAGAAAACATTAACCTAGCCGTATAACGTTATATTTCCCTCGATAATCGATAATTTTATAGTAAATTAATAACAACAATTTCATAGTAAATTAATAACGGATAAAACGCGAAATCGAGCTTCAATTTGTAAGGAAACTCATATAAATATTTTTAGTCTGTCTGGTCATGATGACACTGTTATAGTCAATGTTCTAATTTTAGTCACCAGTATTTACAAAATGTTATAAGTAGGTAATATCAGCAAACTTTCCGGTGAACCACCACTAAGGATAAAATCGCTTGAGCTCAGTGTTCGACGGCAGCCGTAGGTACGTGTAATGTAGCAGGATTCGTTCAAGGGACTTTGTTGACTAAGTGTATCACCGGGAAGGATCGTGACTGTACAGTTGACCTCACGTCAGTGGTAACAATTTGGCCTTGAAAGCGTCTTTATTTCGTAAGAAGTAATGACGGTTTTCGTAATTCAAGTGCTACCAGTGTGGTTGACTGTACTTGTACATTGAGGAAGTTTTCTTATCCGTAGTTTTGTAATTTACGATTCACTAGATAAAACGATAAGGGCAATGTCAACGGAAAATAATTGGATCGATGAATATGAACTACGACTCATTTATTATTGCCTACTATTGATTTAAAACATACGCAGAATTAAATATAGCTGTCACCAACCCGCATGCGCGGACGGGCAATTACGGACACTGCGTCTTTTAATATGAATATTGAAAGAGGCTTATGTCAAGATGGACAGCGAAAGGAGGATGTGGATTTTTCATGTAGGATGCGTACTGTGACGTTTTTATACGGAACCATAAAAGAGTTTAAATATTTAAGACTAGACTTTGCCCAAGGCTACGACCGCGTACTGAAATAAAATATAGCCTATGTTAGGCACTTCTGGATAAAGAAGCTTTCTAATGGTGAAAGAATAATTAAAATCGGTTCAGAAACTTCAGAGTTTAGCAGAAGCTTCAGAGTTTAAACAAATACATTTTTTCTCTTTATAATATTATGTCGTCATCATCATCATCATCATTTCAGCCGAAAGATGACCACTGCTGGACATAGGCCTCCCCCAAGCCTCGCCACAACGACCTGTCCCGCGCTTTCCGCATCCAGCAGATTCCCACTACCTTCACCAGGTCGTCGGTCCACCTTGTATATAGTATAGATAAAAAATTTGCTAAGTCACGTTTATGTTTATACTTGGTTTCGTTACGTCACTGATCAAATCGTCAGGGGAAAAACGTAACTAGAAATTATAAAGCAATACCTGCGCTACGAAAGTATAAAAAGCCGAAACAAAAATTGGTGTTACGAAAACAGACGAAAAGTATTTTCAGACCAAACAAAATGTATTTGGTGTATGATTTTTCGTATCTTCTTATGAAATAAAGCTCACGTTTACTGCGTTCACATTAGTGCCCGCACGGCCTAGTGCGGGTTTGCCACTTACAGATACTGCCATCGAATTCGATGACTCTTCATTCATAAATCAGTAGCGCCCCTGGCGACAAGGAGGAACTACTGATTAAAGAATCAAAGTTAGCAATTTGATGGAAGTATGCGGTAAGTGAAAGAGGGTGTGAGCCTCTGACTTTTCGAATTCATGTGCGGATTTGAATTCGATTATCACTTGCTTTAACGATTTAGGAAAACATCGTGAGGAAACCTGCACACTTGAGAGTGCTCCATACAGTTCTCAATGGTTTGTGTAGTCCACCACCCACACTAGGCTAGTGTGGTGGGATAACCTAAATCTTTTTAGAAGTCCTGATCGTCATATTTCGTGAAAATATCCAGTCTGTCGCGATAAATATGTGGCCGTCTGAATAAATTTTGATTCCTAACTAAATCCACACTGAATAAAATCTTCCATTTCGCAGCAAATATGCACGTTCAACTACAAACTGTCATTTAGCGCGAAGATGTTGCATATCGGGCCCCTATATTTAAGGGACTCCTTAGGACCATAGGTGCCTCCTAAGTGATGTTGAAAACGAAACTAACACTTAAAATTTCTTAAGTGCCTCCCTTTTAGGGAACGATGGTGAAATCGGGCATAAGGCCTTCTCGTACTGAGAAGGGGCTTGTGCCCAGCAGTGGGACAGTAATGGGCTGGTTATGTACGCGGTAAGTGTCAGACTCACACTATGCCCTCAGTAGACTACATAATACCTACAACTTACAAAATGACAACTG
The DNA here is from genome assembly GCA_949699075.1 of Asteroscopus sphinx. NCBI lineage: Eukaryota > Metazoa > Arthropoda > Insecta > Lepidoptera > Noctuidae > Asteroscopus > Asteroscopus sphinx. The sequence continues at coordinate 9,016,344 of OX453008.1, forward strand.
ACACAAGCAGGACCATGCGACCTGGGGCACTGATGTGAGACCACAGAAATAGATAGAATGGTTGTTATCACAATTTTACTTGCGATGCATACGTGGCAATTTTTCGAACAAACTACGCCTCATATATTGACGTCATTAATTTCTAAAAATTAACTTTAATCAAATGTACTTTACAGCTTCTGTTTCTGCAGTTAGAAACAGCACAATAAGACATTTTTGCGGGTTTTTGTTACAGTATTTACAGAAACAAGTCATTAGGCGTACTGAGAAAGGCTTTGAAATGCACTGAACTATGGTGCAGTGTTGGCACGCGCGCCCTGCCCACTTGGCCATTCTGTCTATTTCTGTGTGTGAGACGATAAAAATGTCACGGAGTATTGTTTTTGAGGGACTCATTCGACCAGAATTACACTTATGTAGGCATTTGTTACATACCTGAAAATCGAAGTATCCTTTCATGCCTTTCTGTGGGTCAATGTTCAAGGACACTGCACCAGTTTCGACATTGACTAGAAACGGCGACACAGCCAAGTTCTCTAGGCCTTCCGTTAGAGTTTCTTTCACATCTCCAATTAGGTAATAACTTATTTTGGCATTTTCGTCTTCATCTAGATCTATGGCCTGTAAGAAAAATATATTTTTGGTAGAAATAAATAATACAAGTCTACGCCTGCAGCTTCGCTCGCAGTACCTAAGTCTATAAAAAGTATCCTATATGTTAATACAGGACATAGGTTATGTATGTGTGTGCCAAATTTCATCCAAAACAGTTCGGACGTTAATGCGTGATTGAATGACAAACATCCAAACATTTTCTCACTCAACTTTAATCATTAATTCATTATCTTTACTACTGTGATAGCGAGATGGTCGACAACAGCATCTAGTTGTAATTATTACATCATTGCATGCAGCACGAACGGTTTACTGTCGCGCAAATTTTTAAAAATTATAAGTTACACAATACATACCATATAATTAAATGAATGCAATTGTAAATAACCGTTCGGAATAATAAAGACTACACCGACTCATCATGATCACATAAAGTAGATAGATAGAGAAAACGTTCATTTAGTACAAAACAAGACACGACACATACAAGTAAAAAGATAATACAAAGAGACGACTTCACAAAAGACAAAAAAAAGGACTTGAAAAACTCTGAAGAAAGCACAGTGACTTAACAGATTATTAATCCTCGCACACCTATTGGATACGTTCTAACTACTTTTTAGGGAGGTCATGTAAGGCAATAGATTGGACGTAGTTGTTATTAATGAATTATGGGTGAGGTCTATGTCCATCAGTGGACGTCTTTCGGCTGAAATGATGTTGAAATATAGGCAATTAGGATCGGACCTCATTTAACTGCCTGGCATCGTGTTTTTCTCTATTTTTATGTTACAGGATTAATGTTATAGGCGAAACGAGCTAAAGGCCCACCTGCTCCCCAAATCAGAACATTTTAGATAAGCAGTGGTCGAAGATTCGGTTTGGTATCTTTATTTCTCTCGTAACGTGAATCGTAGACGAAACGAGATAACAAACCGAATCGGTCGACAACTTGTTATCAAAAATGTTCTGAATGAGCTGATGTTAAGCAGTTATCTTTGCCCATAATAACTGCAATACCACATAGGCTGTTGCCTAAATGGTATTGCAAGTCGCGTCCGCCAAACTTAGACATCGCACCCGAACACAGCAATGCAAGCATAATTGTTTGGCGGCAGAAATGGTTACGGATATAGTACTTCCCCGGACGAGTCTTTCACAAAGGAGCTCTGCTACTATTAAAATCCGGAATCGCTCCAGATGTACGCGCACTATTAATTTATCTAGCGAACGATATGTTTGAGTGACTGAAAGAGATGGAGATAGAGGAAAAACCATTGCCGAGCGGTTAAATGTTATCCAGCCCGGTTGATTTAAATACCTTAACATGCATAAACTCAATGCCAAAGTCAGCTTCAGTAGTAATTCCTCCAGTGAATATCTTGCTGGTAAACTTTGGTGCATTGTCATTCACATCGTTGACGATAACGTGCACTTTCAGAGTACTGATCCCGTCTACCTCTTCTTCATACTTCGGTTTAGTCACACAGTCTTCTGATGCCAGTATTGTTAGAGAATATTCGGATTTCTCTTCGCGGTCCAGGGGTTTTTGAGTAGATAGTCTGAAAATTATAAATATAAAGTTGACTCCAGAATTCCGCGAACTAGTTTCACATTTCAGAAACGCCAAATTGATCTAAGCCTGTTGACATAAAGGTCATAAATGCGTGATTTCATGCAATCATGACCTAAAATAAAAAAAAAATTACGTCAATTTAGTTCACAGAAGTCAAGTGGAGTCAACTTTACAATTATTTTTGTAAACTTGAGAGTACATTCATGTTTAACTATGACGTCATGGTTTGAACTTAACGAATCCGTGAATTAGTCAACATACAATAGATTCATAGTGGAGAAGACTTATTAGCAGTTCAGAAAATAATTGTAAGTGATATGCAAGTCCTGCAAACAAGCTGGGGTGTGTTAGGGCTAGAAGCCTCGATACTTCGATTTGCCCAAGTCCTCAAGTTAGTAGTATAGAGTGGACATTTATACATGTTGATCTGTATTCGTGCCATATTTAAGTAGGTGACTATAACATTGATACTGAACACGAATCTATAAAAAAAATCGAATCCATAAAATAATAATTTTATTTAAATACCTATTTGTAAACAAAAAAATTACCCCGTGTGTCGCGCGGGACACTAAAACGATGCCTGCGAGACCAACAAGAAAATGGGTAGTATTTTCTGCTCTTTGACAATGCCGCCGGTGACTTATTTTCAGAGTCGACCGGGATTTATTCTCAAACGGTGGCGTTAGTGTCGGGTCGTTAAGTTCCCTTCAATATGGTTGAGTTAAGCGATGGCTGATGCTCGTGAACGGGTGCCGTCTGTCGGGACAGGTCAGCTTCTACATACTATGGCAACACTTTTTACGTTTATTTGTAAAGGCAATATACTCACTTTTAAACTCTCGTTTATTTCTGACATTAACCTACATTATACTCACATTATTTGAATAAATTTGATGTAATAAACAATAACCTATTTTAAAAAGAGTTTATCCATGGAGTTTCTTGCCGGTTCTTCTCCATAGGACCCACAATTTGGAACCGTGCAACTAGAGCCTGACCTTTCAAAAGTGCCTGTAATTAGGTTTATTTGAAATAAAAAATATTGAAATTGAAAAAAAAAAACCCTTGCTATGTTTCTATGTGAAAATTTGCTTATTAAATAACCGTAGAATTGGATAAGTATTTTTAGATGACTAAGCACACTATTTATAATTTTCTCTAGAAATATGGCACGGTTACAGATATCAACATCTTGTATTTAGGCAGGTAGAATGTAGATCAAGATCGCAGCTATTAAAGCTAAAAAAAAACACTACCTGTGCGTACTCCTCTGTAGCTCAAACACATGTTCCTTATCGCCATCCACTATATAAAAGCACACTGGCAGTATTGGCTCATCTCCCCTATCTATTGCATCTCTTTCTATAACGCTGGGCAAGTATACTCCACTGTTGGGCGCGTTCTCAGTAAAGTTGATGTGGATGTGCTTGTTGGGGAACCGTGGCCGATAGTTGTCCACGTTTTGAACGTATATCGTTAGGTCTAAGTCTGAGCTTAGAGGTGTGGGCAGACCGAGGTCGTAGGCTTCTATTCTGAGCTGAAAATGCAATGAAATCCATAACCAAAAACATGAGTCTTCTGGAAAGTTGGCCACGCCATCTCTTCACGTGAGTGTAATGCTGGACGACTACTTAAGAAATTGACCACCCCTTTATTTTCGGGTGTTGTATATAATGCTAATGAATTGATGGAGTCAATAGGAACATCAGCTTTCTCCTTATGTGTGCTACTTATATATCATACTAGCTGACGTATCCCCAGCTTCGCTCCCATTGTATAAAAAATATTTTATTTAAGGATGAACGCAATCAAGGATATGGTTTATATGTGTGCAAAATTTCATCCAAATCCGTGTAACGTTTCAGCGTGATTGAAGGACAAACAAACAAACAACTATACTTTTATATTTATAATATTAGTAGGACTACCTACGAGTATCAGTCTTTATATACGAATATTTTAAATAACTAAGTACGAAATATGATAATGAATCCAGAAAATGATCTTAGCGAAAAGTTCGGGAATAATAAAATCCAGTGATTCGGAAAACAATGTTTGATAGCAGGTTATCACTGTCCGCCCTACATTATTGTATCGAACTACGTCACGATGACGTCACCAATTGCGATCGTCTTCAATAAATGCGACGTAAAACCAGAAATAAATCACAGATGCTCTGTCATTCAACTGGCGACCGCATTTTTGCAGTACAAGAGTGATGTATTGTTAATTTTACGACTTTGTATTTCAAAAATAATTTTATAATATAGTACAGTAAGGGTCTCTTTGAAGCTGCAATATCAAGTATATTATGGCTTCACCCAATTTTAAGTTAACCAAGACGATAAATGTTACCTATGTTCTTGCAAATAACTATATCATTCATTCATTCAAACCGTCCCTGACCTTGCGGTACTTTATTTGTGTTTCAAATCAGAGTTTAGGCCATTATCATAAAACTTCTTATCAATGTAGATACCAATTGTGTCGAAATACCAGAGAGTTAAGTCGTGTCTAGGTCCTTGACCAGTTTTAGGGCTGCATGATTGGTTGTGCCCTTAGGTTAAATTGTTGATCGAAGGTTGTGCCATTTAGATTCAGCCAACCTAGTTAAAATGTCCGGGAAAAACGAACATTAGCGACGTCAGCTTATTCTGCGGTCATTTTAACAGCGCGTTAACGTGAATAGTGGATGGCCTCAAGCAGGCCCGTAGCCAGGGGTACGCCAGGGCAGGCTTAGTCTGCCCTGGAAAATTTTGAGCCTACCCTAGCCACTAACCTGTCTGAGCTATTAATGATTTCTAAATTTCTACGCGTAGTATCCGATTTGTACTACTGTACTAGTAAATAGTATAACAAAATTTAATATAAAACTGTGGCTTTACTAAACAGTTATTTATAGAGAGATATTCATTTTGTAAAAAAATCCAAAAAAACCCATTTGGGGTATTGCAACCGAGTCGACAAGAGAAAGATTGAAAGATTCATTGATCATGCTTTCTTTACAATTTTTTTGTTTTGATACACAGATGGTCAGCAGTTGTCAGAAACAAGAGATCGCCTTTTGTTTTTTGTTCGTAGAGACTAGGTAGGTAATGGCAATGATTTAATATAAAAATTAATAATTATTGGGTAATGGACTAATGGTACACACTGGTCTACACTGTACTCGCAGTCGGACCTTCCCCTCTCGTGAAAGTAATTCAGTAATTGGTAATAGGTACCTACACTACCTACTTATTTTTGTGTTTATGACGGTGCGTGTGAATTTTGCTACAAGATAATACTGTCTGGCGTGTTTTGATGCTTTTCCGAAATATTGGAAAGTAGGTATGTTCAGTGGATTTTTTTATTATTTTGATTGATTATTTTGTACATACTTCAACACCACAATGTGTAAACTAGTGTTGCAACTTGCAACGAATAGTATATTCGAATACCGAATATTGGGTCAGTTGCGTGGCTGAATAGCCAGGGCCGTAGCCAGGGGTACGCCACGTACGAAAAATTTGAGCCTGCCCTAACCACTAGCCTAAGCTTGCTAAGGATTTCGAAAGTTCTACGCGTAATTATTGAGTTGTACTGTACAGTAGTACAATACTACTCACGGATCCAGATGGGCATTTACCTCCTCCTCAACCTCGACCTAAGTACTTCCGAAATCGTTATAATCACATCACTACTAGTATTAAGGGGCAGAGACGGTCATTCGAAAGTGTTTCACAAATTTTGTTTTTTTTATCATTAACATCGGGGGTGCGCTCAGACTTTATGAATTTTCCCAGATAGGTAATGTGATTTTTAACAGAAAATTTTCAGCAATTAATTAAGTTAGCAAATTCGTAAGCAAGTAAGCAACTAAAGTTGATTGATTTTATTAAAAATGGTTTAATTGTGGTGATTAATAGCTTTTAATTTTTTATCTTAATAGAAAAACCTCGTCAAATCTCTTTATCATTCATTCTACGTCTTCTATTTTTCTTGCCTTACAGTGCGTTCTTAATGTACTTATGAAGATTGTTTTAGTGTTTAATGTAATGATCTTTCTCAGTTTTTCATACACTGTCCAAAAAATATCGCAAGGCAACATACGACAACATGCATGCATACATTCAACCCTCCTTTGGTCTATGTTCTTGGCGGACATTAAAAGCAACTACTATTTTGCATTAATTTATAAAGTAATCTTATAAAGAGGAAAAACCGAAACCGCCAAATAGAATAAAAAATTTAGCGCTCGCTTCGCTCGCGTTGTTTACAAATCCTCGATTACTTCTTGCTAGTGTATGTTCCGTGTAACAATTTTATATTTTGTAAAGACCTAACCTAACCTCAAGGCGCAAGCCTTAATAAGCTCATAATTTGACGTCATGTTTCTGTGAAAAATTCGCGCTCGCTGCGCTCGTGTTACTGCTGTTTAAGTTCTGAGGGACTTTTTCAGATAACACTACTGTAGGGCAAAATCCGAAATAATTAGTAGGTAGTCAAAGGATTGGTGAGCTCGATTTTGGAAGGGGTGCGTTTTTTAAAAGCAAATGGCTTAGCCGGGTGTCCATGCAATTTGGAGAATTATATCAAAAACTAGTCAACTTTGCTCAGGTTTTCTTTACAATGTGTAGGTATAGTTTGCATAAGTGGAAAAATGTGATTATTACAGTGGACGTAGCAACTTCGAATATAACGCCGATTTCTGGTAGATTTAGCGCAGTCACTTTATATTTGATAATAATGTTTTGTGTGTAATATGGACTGTATGGTTCGATAGAAATGTTTTATTATTATTATTTACAAAAAAAAAAACAGCTTTCAGCCTGCCCTGAATTTTTATGAGCCTGCCCTGGTTACACAGTCTGGCTACGGCCCTGGCCTCAAGTTGTTGATGACCGATGTTGATGTCTTGTTGTGGCAATAAATCATTTTTCTTTCTTTTCCTTTCATTCTTTGCTGTCCTTTCTGTGCCTTCTTATAGTTAATATATTTTTTTTGGTAATTTTTATCAGTAGTCAACTCATCATCATCATTTATTCAGCCTATCGCAGTCCACTGCTGGACATAGGTCTCTCCCAAATTGCGCCACAACACTCTGTCCTAAATTATAGTTTAGTAGCTAGTAATATGCTTGTCTCTGTATGTTGTGTAGTACCTACTGAGTCAGCCACGCTGGTAGCATATATAGTTGCGACAAGTTCCAGCCAGCGATGTCTTGTCTTATGGTATGCAGTACCTTTGTCCTTGTCTTACATTAATTACACGTAGTCTCTGTTTGATCCTTTCCAAAGGTTGCGTAATTCGAAGCGCCCCGCTAGTAGCGTGCACGTAAAGGTATTCCGCTCCGCCTTGTAGCACGCGGTACCTTCATCAATCTCTCTATGTGGTATACATTATATTTATCCCTGTCTGACATACCTGATACGTTGTCTGTTTGTCTCTGTCTAAAGGCTGCGTAGTTCTGAGTGCTCCGCTGGTGGCGTGCACGGTAAAGGTTCGCCAAGCTCCGGCCGCGTCTTGTCTGACGCGGTACCGCACGGCACCGTTTGGACCAATGTCTGCGTCGATAGCACGGACTTCTACTACTGTTGTGCCTATTGTTGCGTTCTGGGAAGAAATAGTTAATTTATTAAGTTGTTTTTTGTTTAAACTAAAATATACAGGGTTATTTTTAATTCACCAATAACCCTTTAAGGGATGACTGTACTCATCATTATGAACAACTTTTAATATGGGATCAAACCTGAAATCGCGGAAAAAAACAGCTTGTTCCCTAGATTTTGTCCATTTCATCATCATCATTTCAAAAACGTCCACTGTTGGACATAGGCCTTTCCTAAAAGCGTATATGCCATAATCGTCACGCTTGGCAGGCAGGTTGGCGATCGCAGTTGGTTGAATAAATACTCAGAGAACGCTGCTGCCTATACTCTGGTGAACCCCTTAGTCGCCTTTTACGACACCCGCATGAAGAGATGGGGTGGTGCTACTCTTTGTGTCCGGCACCACACGGAACGATCCTTTGTCCATTTATGTGGACACAAATATAGGGAACATCTGTTTTCTTTTCGCGATTTCAGGAAAGGTCCCATAGCAAAAGTTGTTTAAATTGATCAGTATAGTCATCCCTTGAAGGGTTATCGGTGAATTAAAAAAACAACTCTGTATAGGGAGCTAGATTGAATTGAGTAGAAAGCACGATTATTGCAGTAGTTCCTTTACATTTTATATGGCCCACCGTTTATTATTCCCCGATTATTCACCGTTTATTAGGCCCACAATTTAAATACGCGGGAAATTGGTTAACCGATTTCAGAAAACACCATCGCTGCGCACCAAAATTCTTAGCCGCTTCCGCTAGTGTACAGAAGCGTGTGAGCGAAATAGAAAAATACTTCACGGCAATCAATTTTAACCAACCAACTGCGATCGCCAACCCGCCTGCCAAGCGTGGTGATTATGGCATATACCCCCAAGATACATATGCTTGGGGGAGGCCTATGTCCAGCAGTGGATATCTTTCGGCTGAAATGATGATGATGAATCAATTTTAACACCTTATAGTGGTTAAGTTAAGTTAAGGCATTGCTAAGGTTGATTACATTTCTTTGTTATTATTTTGTTGTTTTTATTTGTTTTATTTTGTTGGTCTTGGTATGATATTACAACTACGTAGGTATCTATACTGTAATTCCTGAAATGTATCAAGTAATGAAGTTATTTTTTATGTGTACCTACCGCATGTCGTCTTGTTGTGGCAATAACTAATTTTTCTTTCTTTCTATTTCATGTTTCGGGTGATTTCTTAGATTTAGATGGTTTGCGGGGACGAAGATGGACGACACGTCTATCTGTTGTGTCGTACTGTACAATGTATGATTTCGACTTATTGGAAATCAACCAGAATATTGGTAAGTAGAAAACACGAATCCAGAGACTGACCGGAGCATTCACGCGTATTGTAACATGTAAACAAGTGAATACGACAGATGTCAGCACAGCGAGTGAGAATAAGAGCTCCGAATGTTACGTTACGACAAAATGTTCCAGTAAGTCGCCACCTTGATGTTATTGGTAAGATTTAATTCAGCAGATATTCGAAAGAAATTAAGTATGATCAGTTTTTTAAAGGTGTAGTACTAGTATAGTTTTTTTATAGGATGCAGAAACGAGCTAAAGGCCCATCTAAGGTTAAATGTTAAATTACAATCACATGAGACTTTCCATCTTCATGTCTCAGTTTGGCGAACCGACTTGCGGTACCATTTAGGCAACAGCCTAGGTGGTATTGAAGTTGTCATGGGCAAAGGTAACCGCTTAACAACAGGTGGGCCTATAGCTCGTTTCGCCATCCTATACTATAAAAAAAAAAATGATTACTTTTGCCAATAATAACTGCAATATTATCTCTAGCCTGTTGCCTCAACAATTGTATTGCGATTCTTGTTCGCCAAATTGAGACATGAAGATGAAAACTGGAGTCTCATATTGTTATAATAAAACAAGTTTAAACGGATTACATCGCGTATATAATTTAAATTGGTTTTCCTGCAGTTACGAAAGCTTCGCAGCGTTCGTGGTCGCAGGAAGACTAACAGCCAAAATTAATATCCAATCTATACACGATTTGCGCTACTAGAGATAAGAATTTGACATGCTTTATGTCATATTTCTATCCCTAGTAGGGTAAATCGTAGATAGATTAGATATTAATTTTGGCCGTAAGATGACAAGCGTCGTTACAGTTTTTTTTTTCTCCTACTATTGTAATTTCACCGGCACATGTTCCCTTCGCACCGGAACAGCAATTCAAGGATAATTGTTTGTCGGCAGAAATAGGTATGTAGGTAGTATGGTCCCGGATGAGAGCTTCCACATAGCGTTACTACAAAACAAAAACTTCAAACTCACCTCTGGTACTTTTATAGTGACATTCTGCGGCGGATGTACAAACACAGGGGCGTGGTCATTATAATCGGTTACACACAATCTCAGCTCCCCTCTCACCACGTTAGGCGGTATGCCCAAGTCTCGAGCTTCAACTGTCAGCGAGTAGTTACCGAAGCGATCCTTGAGCGACTGTCGAGCGAACAAACGACCAGTGTTCGCATCACCACCCACTTGCTCGAAACGAAACAAATCTGTTGGAAATGGCATCGTTTAGCAAAGGATATCGTAGTTAAAGCGATCGCAGAAAATAAGGCGTTGTCCTAATACAACGCGAATACGCGACCACCACAAGTTTACACGAATTTTGTTCGTGACCAGTGCTGCCAATGTATATTTTTGAATTTTCCCGCCACGATAGGCTTGATTCCCCGCTTTTCTCCGCTGCTATTTTATCAATTCCCCGACATGATTAATATTAAAGAAATAAAACATTTACCGCGCGATTGTCAACTAGGATACCTATTCGACACCTGGGAGTCTACTCGCGTTTGACGATATTCGATTAATCGTGACATTCATCGCACAATTGCTACTCCGATCAACTATCGTTACAATGAACGAAGTGATTATATTCTCTTTGGTTACAATCGACATCATCTCTATTCTTAAACCGTTCATCGTGTACGTATCGTTCGGAACGAAAGTTCATTTATCGTTGAACTGGAGTAGACCCCCTGTACGTTTAATCGCGGGCTCGCACGAACGAAATTCGCGTGAACTTGCGATGGACGCCTAGTCTCGTTGTATTAGGACAACGCCTCAGTCGATGAGAGTGACACAGTCATTGAACAGGACAGGCCTATGTCCAGCTGTAAAATATATGACTTACCGTGTCCTTTCCCGCCAACTAAATGGAACTGCACGCGTCCATTAGGAGTTGAGTTGTCATCTGCGTCAGTAGCCGATACCGACACGATAGGTTCCCGATAATTATGGAACTCCGTTATAGTAGTACAGTCCGAAGGAACGTGCAGGATCGGAGGATTGTCATTCACATCTTCTATATGTACACTGTGGAACACAAAGTGAGTTAGAAATGGAGAAAGTGTAGTAGTAGACGATATCCTCTTTGATGCTTGGCTTCGGAATACGTCTTCAATACTTCTTCTTCTTGCGTGTCAATGGTTCACACTTTTTATACAATATTTGGCCACTTCTATGGCGGTGCTCGTGGCTTCGTTTAAGTCACAGTTACAGTTGACAGGGCATAAAGGACAAGTAAGCAAATGGGCCATGGACTGAATGGGGGCCCCACAATAGCATTGAGTTTTTGAGGAATCTCGAATTCCCCGTTCTATTCAATACTACAGTTTGGTTTCGTTAATTAAAATCTAAATAAAGGCAATAGAAAGAAATAGTGGCAAAGGTGCGTGAACTTGTCGCGTACAGGCGACTTTTTAGGCTTAATTGGTGGGCGTGATTGCGTATTTATGTTAGTGGCGGAACAACGGCGACATGCGTTCTGTAGTAAAAGACAGTAGATAACATTTCTATTTCCTTATTATTTAGATTTAGTTAGTACACACAGCATTTGCTTAAATAAGCAAGCACTGCGCGGATTGTACGATCTGCAAGGTTAAGCTGCACTTGCCGCGGTCAGTCTGTGGATGGGTGACCGTTTCGATACACATCAAGACTCCTCCGTGCCACGGAGAGCACGTTAAGCTGTCGGTCCCGGTTGTCATACGAATATCTATGGCAGTCGTTACGGGTAGTCAGAAGCCTGAATGTCAGTATTACCCAGTAACTGGGTTGCGGGGGTCTGATGGCAGTCGCTCCGTGTAAAATACTGATGTTCAGCCGCATCTGGCTAGACTGGAAGCCGACCCAAATATAATTGGGAAAAGGCTCGGGGGATGATGAAACATAAAATGTTTACAAGAGTTTTAACACCCGATATTTTGTTTTGGCCACTGTGACATTTTTGTGAAACTTTTTCCCGTTACTGGAATATCAAAAGGGTTTAGAAAACTAGTTTTTATAGTGTATTTTATGAAGCAATAAGGTAGTTTACTCACACAATTTGCTTGAAGGCATTGCGACTCTCCCCACTAAGGTATCCAAACTGGTAGTTGTCCCAGGCTTCTATGACTAGGTTGTACGTGGCTTGAGACTCCCGGTCCACCCAATCAGATACCGTTAGGGCGCCTGTGTCTGCGTTTATCAAGAACTTTCCCTGGGAAGTCAGAATTATTGATAATAACAGTCTATTTAAACTAGATCAGAATGTTGCGAACCAGTTTGAAATTTCAAACACGTCAAATCGATCCAAGCCATATAGTAAAGGTCACAAACGCGTAAAGACACTTTAGACTTTTTTTTATCATTTTTAGACTTTTATATCAATTTTTAAACGTAAAACAGACTACAAATTCAACTACAAACTAGGCGAAGATTATATTCCTATGAAGTCTTGCTCGGGACTTATTATTCTGGCTGGCTACATTGTTACGTTAAATGATGAGTTGTAACCGGTTGAGTAAAATTAAAAAGAAGTGCATAAACTTAAATTCCAGCTTTGATTTGTGTAATTGAAACGAGTTATTTGAAACAATGACATAACTTGTATAACCTTTTTTTTCTTGAAAGTCGTACAAATTGTAAACCCGACTCGTGAGGATTATTATTTGTTATTAATGACAAAACGCTGACATATTATTATACGTAAGTTTTTGATCGCTGTTTACGATGATGATTGCTAATTATAATTATATTAAAATCAGAATAAACTAATTGTACAAAATTGAGTTCATCATTATTATTCGTGAAACAGTAAAATTTTATATTACAATTTTAGGTAGATTTTGTATAACTGCTTTTCATACTATCTTTCACGCAATGTGAACAATTGAATAATTACTATGCAAATTGGATCTTTTTTCAGCTTAATACTTGCGCATGGGTAAGTATCTAAAGTTGTTGATTAGTGGATAGAATATAATATGCTTTACTGTACACCTTAATAGTAACAAATATCAGGAACAAACAGTAAATTGAGAATACTTTGGCAGTCTTATCGCTAATAGCGATATCTTCTACACAACCTTTGGATGGGCAAAGATGTGAAAATTAGATCAAGTTGATGTACTACAGCATAAAAAGCAGCAGTGGATCATAATTATTTTAGTTAAAAACAGCCAGCAGAATCGAAATTTGTTTGTCTTCGCACTTTATGATAATCCACAGATACACACGGTCCAGTTTACTTGACTGAGCTATAATTATTGTCGAGATCGGATGGTAAACTTGCACGTTTATTTGGCCTGTACCGCATATAAAAAACGACTTCTCAGAGAGTCTTGCTTCAGAATTTTTTATATGGATATTCTATAAGAATAATAAAATTGTCATAACTTAAAACGTTTAAAATACAGTTCCGATTTACTCAACGTACTAATTGTTAGAAAACACTGCCAAACGTGAACACCTCATGAACCCATGAGATTGCTATTTACAAGATTGAGATCGAAATGAGAATTTACATTTTGGTCCCTATAAAAAAAACATGAATTTAGAATAAATATATCAGAGGAAGATGGAAAGTGGCGCCTGTAATAGAAAAGTTGAAAGGAAATCGTTTGGGTTGTTATGGGCATGTGATGAGGAGGAATGAAACGCATGTTACTAAGAGAGTGATGAATATGTATGTTAATGGATGGAGAGGGACACCAAAGAACAACAAAGAATTATAGGAGTAAATGATGAGACGACGGCTGATAGACAACTATGGAAGAAGACGTATTGCGCCGACCCCAAATAATACGGGACCAGCTATGCGATTCAGAACCACACGATAGCTAGTTGTCGACCGCTTCGGTTTGTTATCTCGTTTCGTCTTATGATTCACGCAACGAGAGAAAAAGAGATAACAAACCGAATCGATCGACAACTGGTTATCGTATGGTTCTGAATCGGGGCGCAGGGCAGGAAGATGATGATGATGCGTTTAGAATTTTACCTGTGTTGACATTCGGTCGAGTAAATAAGTAATTTTCCCGAACTCGCCCGAGTCTGCGTCCCTCGCAACGATGTTGGCGATGGTAGTACCTGGTTCTACGTCCTCGAGGACCCGGTACTCAAATGCAGAGGATTCGAATAAGGGGTTGTTGTCATTTTCGTCTAAAACCTAGAAATAATCAAGATGATTAATAGAATTAAGTCATGTCAATGAAGACAAGAGGCTGCAAACCCGACCGGTCGAATCATATCCCGTCAATTATGAAAATAAAATAATTTAATGTGTTTAACTAGCGACTCATTTTTGATAGGTAAATTATTTAGTTAATTATATAAATAAAGAAATTAACAAGTTTAGTTGTCTTGACCTTTGTAAGCAGTGCTGACAATTGAGTCACGAATCACGATTGTCTATTTATGCATCCTAATGATAATATTTTCCTTAAGAAACAACAGCATTGTATTGTAAATGGGAATATTATGTAATTGTAGGTATAACAAAGGAATTCGTGATATTTTTATTGAAAATAATGTCGTGGAAAATACATAATAATAGTAATATACGTCGTTAAATTTTATTTACCACAAAATCTTATGTTTTTTCACGATTTCATAGTAGATCCTATGGTTGGATAATACATTAATTATATTGTGCAGTTTGCCCTCTAAAGCCTGTTTTCGAACATATCACGGTCTAAATTTTTCAACAATCTGTTGCTACCAACCTTGCTGACTGCTTTGCTAATGTTCATATCAACTCAGCCTATAGCAGTCCACTGCTGGACATAGGCCTCTCCCAAGTTACACCACAATACTCGGTCCTCCGCCTTCCGCATCCAGTCCCAACCAGCTACCTCCTTCAGGTCGTCAGTTCACATGGCTGGGGATGCCCTACGCTACGTTTGCCGATTCGTGGACTCCACTCAAGTATTCCTCTACTCCAACGGCCATCGGTCCTTCGACAGACATGTCCAGCCCATTGCCACTTCTGCTTACTAATCCTATAAGCTACGTCGGTCACTCCAGTTCTCCTCCGGATAATCTCTTTACGGATTTTACCCTTCAAACAACCTCCAAGCATAGCTCGCTGAGCGACTTTGAATTTGTGGACTAGCCTAACTGTCAAGAGTCCACGTCTCGGCACCGTAAGTCAGGCACAGGCAGGACGCACTGGTTGAAGACCTTCGTCTTCAAACTTTGCCACAGACAAGCCTCAAAAACAAAGATTTGCATGAGAACACAGTCGAAAAATGTTGACGGGGGACAGAGGGCGGACGGCCCGCTATGATTGGTCGGCTCAAAAGTTCGTTGGTATGATTGGTGCCGCTCGCTGACAGAGTGACGTCCCGATTGGCGGCGGGGCGTATGGTATGCAGTGCGACTGCATATGCTTGGTGACCGGAGGTATCCGGCTAATCAGTGTCCAGAGGCTTTCTGGTCTGTGAACTTTGCTGTATAGGCGACTGGAAGACTCGGTGAAGTTTGCGAAATGCTGCCCAGACCAACCGATTCTTTTGTCGGCTTATATCTCGAAGTTGTTCTAGTATTGTTCGGGCCAAAAAAAAGAGAAGAAGCACTATAATGATTTTTTTTAAATGAATACCTAAAACATATAAATTTACCTGAATGAACAAGTCGACAACAGAATATCTCGGAGGGACCCCGCTGTCAATTCCTTTGACAGTAAGGTTGATCCACGGATGTAGTTCGTGGTCTATCTTGCTGGCCACTACCACTTCGCCTGTTTTGCTGTCCATGTGAACTAGGCTTAGAAGCTCTTCGCGTCCTGTTGAAAAAGTTATGTAGTAGAGGTATAGTCAGTAATCTTTCCGGTGAATCACCACTAAGGTTGCCTGGAAGAAATCGCTGATCGCGATAAGGCCGCCATTTGTACAATAGTTTAAATGCATATTCAATGTAATGTCTTTTATGGTGTACAATAAAGCATATATAAATAAATAAATAAATAAATAAGGCTAAAATCGCTTTCACTGAATGTTCGATGGCAGCGGTCGGTACGTGTAATGTAGCAGGATTCGTTCAAGGGATTTTGTCGACAGAATGTATCACCGCGAACTATCGTTACCGTATATTGTATCAGTAATAAGAAGAGAGGTTCAGAGCTAAATACTACACAGATTGACAGACGGACAGACGAGATTACTGCTGACACAACTATACCTCTCCAAGCTTGTGATACCACATTTAGCAGTTGATCCCGGCTGTCATAAGTACAGATCAAAACAGCAGTTTGACAACAAGACTTAAACTAGAGCAAAAAATCATTTTAAAATCGATTTGAAAATAATAATAATATTTGAAATGAATGTTCATGTCGTGCTCACATATAACTTGTTTTTTTTTTTTTTTTGCATGCCAACTGGTAAAATATGGTTGAACTTTGTTTATTATGTTTACCACCATGTTATGTACATGTACCCATATTTGCAAAATAAAATATCTTTATCTTTATCTTTATGTTGTTATCCATACAGTAATAATTTCTTAGGTTTTCGCAATCACTACACATTTATAATAAAACAAGTTTAACCGGATTACATCGCATATATTATTTAAATTGATTTTCCTGACGTTTCGAAAGCTTTGCAGCGTTCGTGGTCGCAGGAAGACTAAAGCCGTGTCTCCTGCGACCAAAAGCTAACAAAACATTTTAACATTTTGCTTAGGCCAATCAAATGTAACCAAAAAGCTAGGCCACGCCCCCATTTTGTTAGAAAAACATGTTAGATGTTAGAAATAACAAAAATATGGTCGCAGGAGACGCGGCTTAAGATGACAAGCGTCTTTACAGATATTTCTAAAAGAATATTTTAATCTACCGTACAATTTTCATTAATTAAAATCGTTTCGATGCACGCAGTCATCATTTCAGCCGAAAGACGTCCACTGCTGGACATAGGCCTCCCCCAAGCATCGCCACAACGACCGGTCCTGTGCCTTCCGCATCCAGCGGATTCCCGCGACCTTCACCAGGTCGTCGGTCCACCTTGTGGGGGGCCTACCCACGCTGCGCCTTCTAGTACGCGGTGGCCACTCCAGAACTTTACTGCCCCATCGGCCATCCACGCAGTAATCACTCACAATGTCATTTTCTTTTACAGTGTTGCGTGCTGTTTGGGACTTGATAATTTTAAGAACTGGGTTCCAAACAGGTGGTGCTGCTGCTGTCTTCCTGCGACCACGAACGCTGCAAAGCTTTCGAAACATCAGGAAAACCAATTCAAATAATATACGCGATGTAATCCGGTTAAACTTGTTTTATTATAATCCATACAGTACATTATTTCCATAATTTAAAAGCAAGTATCTTTTTCTGGAGCATGGGACTGAAAGGTTTGGTCTTTTAAATGGAGACTGGTAAATTATTAGTGAGTTTTGTCTTCTAATACTTGCCTTCAACAAAATAATTCATCGACTTATTTTTATCCGCGTCATCAGCTATCACCGTCGCAATATTCACTCCGTTCTTCGAGTTCTCAGTGATGGAGGTTTTGTACAAGGGCTTCCTGAACACTGGGTTGTTATCATTCTCATCGTCGACGACTATTGTGAGGGTAGCTGACGCGGTTTGACGAGGACCACCGTCTATTGCTGCCATGTCTTCCACTGTTATTACTAGCTTTACCATCTCGAGCTTTTCTCGGTCTAGAAGTCTGATGGAAAAGATATTTATGTTAAGATTTATTTGTTATACATGCTGAAATTTTAATGGCTTCTTTCAGGTCATTGTACTACAAAAAATACAGGTGGTCCCTACATTTTATCGATTTAAGAGAACACAGATGTAAGGATCAACTGTTTTTTTTCGCGATTTCAGGGTTGGTTCCATAGTAAAAGTTGTTCATAATGATGAGTACAATTACCCCTTTTCGGGAAAGAAGCCATTAAAATTTCAGCATGTATATTTTCATGTTAAGATATATTTTTCGGAAAGGTTTATTTCTTCTGTACATAATTTAATCAGACATATTCATACGTTCAGCTTTGATATAAGACCCTATTATGCTCATATGCGTGTTTTTCCATTACAGATAAAGCGTAGTTATTAAGAAATTACCATCCATTTGGATTCATCCATCAACCTTTGAATGATAATAAATAAACCTATTCGAAGACACAGGGTGGCATAGTCTTAGATGAAATACAGTCAACCGCACATCAGTGGTAACACTTGACTCACGAAAACCATTTCGTGAGTCAAGTGTTACCACTGATGTGCAACAGTTAAACCTTGACAGCATCTTTATTTCGTAAGCAGTATGGGTGGTCCCATACTGCTTACGAAATAAAGATGCTGTCGAGGTTTAACTGTTGTCACTGACGTGAGATCAACAGCACAAACAGCGAGTTCATACTAAAAACTCATTATGGATAACTACCTACAATTTGGAATTAATAACATCAGTACATTTACCTGACAACCCTTAAAGTACCATCCACTGCGTTTAGGTCCCATAACGCAAGGAAATCATACTCCGCCACAGATATAGGAACACCATCTTCATCCCTGGCAATACTGCCACTCTTGTTTATGGCGAAACGCAACACTGGTTGGTCGTCTGGGTCGTGGGCCATCGCGCGGTATATTTGGGTGCCTACCTGAAGGGATAAGCTTCGTTGAAATAATAGGGATATAAGAAGTTTTCAATTGGAAGGTACATTGACCGATGGCAGTTTTGAGGGACATAGCTGAATTGCTGCATTTCGTTATGATGAGTAAAATAATGTAGCAGCCAAGTGGCGCCCCCATCAGTAAAAAAAATCTTACTCGCTGAATAGATCATTTATCGAAAATTCGTTTTTAACGATTGAAGTACAGGTACTGTAGTTTTATCAGAAACTATAACCTCTATAAAATATAGTTCACTGTGTGGCATTTTTTCGCATTTTTTCTATCTACAACTACAGCGAACTATAATGTTTCTGATTAAACTAACTGTAATTTACAGGTACTGACCTGTACTTCACTTGTGAAAAATTAATTTTAGATAAATGATGTATTCAGCCGAGTAATATTTTTTTTTACTTATGAGGGCGCCACCTGTCTACGACATGCGTCTTAGTAAATATCTTAAAACTAACTGACAGACAACGCACAGCCTAAACCGGTGGGTCTAAGAGGATGAAATTTTGCATAGGAATTTCTTAGATAACGTAGGTGAGCACTAAAAAAGGAATTTTGAAAATTCATGCCCTAAGGGGGTTAAATAGGGGTTGCAAGTTTGTATGAAGAATACACGGGAGCAAAGCCATGAGTGTCAGCTAGTAGTCGATATAATTATGTAATCTGATTAAAAGATTGTCGATCTATCACTAAAAAGTCACTAGACCACTTGATTTCACCTCTCCCTTTGTATTGCAAAAGTACTAAATAACCTGTGTGTTTTCCCTGACGGTGATGGTGCCAGGCTCCGTTAACACGGGCGGCTTGTTGTTGACGTCCACTATGGTGATGTTGACCAGGACTGCAGCACTGAGCTGTTGGTCGCCGATGCCGCCATCTAACGCTACCTGTGTAAATTTATACAAAATAATATGCTACATATAGGCGTAGCCTGCATTTTATTTGGGGAAAGGGGAGTTGGACACATTTCTGGGTTTGAACCGCCAAAGCTTTTCCTGCCTTCGCCCATGATTAGTATTAGTGACGCAACGGAAGAGTAAAGCGGAAACAGATGTCAATTAGTAAAAAATCTTTTCCAGCTTTCGCCTATGATTAGCAGTAGTCCTGTGATTGTGGGGCCCCCATTCAGTCCATGGCCCATTTGCTTACTTGTCCCTTGTGCCCTGTCAACTGTACAAGAGCCGACCTAAATGAAGCCACGACCACCGCCATAGAAGTGGCCAAATATTATATAAAAAAGTGTGATTCATTGACACGAAAGAAGAAGAAGAAGCAGTAGTGATGCAACGGAAGAGTTATAACTTATAAGTCATAATAGAAGCAGAAGCGGAAATAGATGTCAATAGAAAATTTAAGCGTAAGCGGAAACATAAGCGCGTGAATGAATGAAATCTATTGCGCTAAGGCACATAGTCGTTACACGGCTAAGTGCGCTAATTGTCAATTTCGTCATTTCTAGAAAGTTAAGATAAGCTTCCGATTTAAAAATACAGAAGCAGTCTGATGCAGAAACAGATGCGAAACCGTGTTCAGATCTTCCGCAAATATTGCAACACTTCAATACCCCACATTAAACATTACACATCGAGCTTTAGAAAGAGAAAATGTGCTAGCTAACGTCATCTCTGTCACATAGGTATGAGTGATAGAGACAACGCTCTACGAAGCCTAATCTAGCCGATTATCGTCGCTGCGCCTGCCAAGTTCCATATGTGATTTTTGATAGGTTTCGGGGAACAACAAAAAACATATTATTTTCTAAACAATACATTAAATAAGAAATCTAATAATGCAGTATAAAAAACATTATTTATTATTTGTTTTCTTTTTTAATGTATTGTTTAGAAAATAATATGTTTTTTGTTGTTCCCCGAAACCTATCAAAAATCACGTATGGAATTTGGAAGGCGCGAAAGAAAGAATTTTTTTATTTCAGTCTCGGTACAGGCGAGAGAAAAAAAAACTAAAAATAGTATATTAACAATAAACTTAAAAGGACAATGCCCACAGATGGGCCCATTTTGGGCGCCATGTCAAAACTGTATGTTATTCAAAAATTATGTCTTATTTTTTCATGTTTATATGTTCTTTATCAACATTTCTTTCACCCTAGCATTAAAAAACATAATAAATATGTATTAAACTGAATCGTAAGCTTAGATTATGAACACTACAGATGGATTCCTAACTACGTTAGAGTATGTGGGAAAGAAATGGACTTATGCCACTGCTGCTAAGATAGAGCAAGACACAAATATTATATCGCCATCTCTTACATGTTACCCATATTTTCGTTGTCACACTTTTAAAGTTTGACAAACAAAGCGTTCGGTCTGTCAAACTAAAGAGTTTTATTAATTGTGCTTCGTAGTTTTCTATAATTTTATGGTGAAACTTCGTGATAAAACACTCATACAGTTCCGTGATATGGTCGGGTGTAGTGTGTTAGGCTGCAAGAGCCGCAGCGAGCAACACATTGAAGGTTTAACTTTCCACGGGTAAGTGGCATTTTATATCTAAATTGTTGTGTTTATTTAACTACATACAATGTGTTTCTACAAGTACGTAAGTGTTAACTATTTTGAACCCATTTCTTATAGAAATATTAGCAGTTTTCAGCGTTTTCTAAATAACATAACCTAAAATATTTCCGTGTTTAGTGTTGCCATGATAGACATGTTTACGTTCCCAATATTTAGGGTGCTACCTGTTATATGGTGCTTTTTATTAAATTGTTGAAGGAGACGTATGTTTTAAATAATTCCGTGATTAGTGCTGCTGTGATTTACGTAATTATGTACCCATTATTTAGGGTGTTTTTAATTTTCATCTTTATTTATTGATGAAGTAGATTGGTTTATATGGTTGTTTTAGTATTATGTGTAGGGTACACACAGTGTAGTATGTGTGTAGTATAATTTTTTTTTAGCCACTAACAAGGCAATGGCTCATATGGTTATGACCATTTTGAAAAAAAACATTGAGAAACCCACATTTACTACGTTGAACGACCATGTTAGAGATCAAAACCCGCTGGATAGCCACCTCGTAATCCTAATAAAAGCTGTTGCATTAAAATATTTAGATGTACGAATACATCACCTTATAAAAACTGTTTCACAGAAAGGTGATAGAGTGAGAAACTTTCATACGAAATTGATTCTGTTTAAAGGCCAATAAATTACACTTAAAATTACAATAAATCCTATACATCCAATCAATATCCAAAATATATCTATGTATAAATATATCCAAAAAAAATACAATAAATCCTATTTTTCCAAAATACTTTATTTAATTTCCCTTTTCTAAATTACCTTTACATACATACGCGATTCATAGACGAGAGTGTAGGAGCCACTGGCTTCCATTAAATGTTAATCCGGCAAATAACTTGAACAAAGATGGTACGATTGCGCTTGTTACTATACTGACATAGAGTTTAAAATCGTTTAAACTGATCACTGCGCATTTTCAAGTTATTTTCTACGTACGCTAAGAGCCCTTAACTTAATCTCAAAAAAATGGGGGTAAAAATCTTAGTGTGGTATCACTGAAGTAAAAACTATTGCTATCTAAAAGGGGCACGTCGATTTTCTATCTATAGTGTTCTAAATCTATGATCGTAAGTATATCCTCCATTCTAACCGAACGAAAATGTTGCCAGATATCAGACTATTTCCACAAATAATCGGAATCGATTCTAAATAGCGATACTTCTATGAATTCACTTTTACTGTGTTTCAGATGCTATTATACTAGACTTATCTTGATTGATTGATTTCTTATTTTTTCTTTCCACAATTTATATCTTTAGATTTCGGTTCTCATGCGTAAATCCGTTAAAAATGATAAAAAATCACTCATATGACGTCAAATCAAAAGAAATTGCAAAACATATTTTTGTCATCTTTTTGTACAGAAAAATAAGATGATTCTTTGCTTTAAAATACCTATGCGTTTATTGTAAATATTGTTATAATCTTTTTAAATTAACTGAAATATTACTTATAAAATCGATATTAATTAATACACCCAAAAACTTAAAAGCTTGCAATCTTATTATTTAAAAAATACTACAAAATCGATTTCAAAAATCGATTAACAAAATAATTATATCTTGCAACACCATACATGGTGTCTCTGGATGTCCATATGGGTGCGTTCAGTTATATCACCCAACGATGCACGGAGCGTACTTATCAATCAGTTAAGGAGTTGGAAAAAAATAGATTTCTCTTAAACCAGGGTGAAAAAATTAAAATCGTTTGCAGAATAATAAAAGATAATTCTTGGTCTACAAAATAAGACTAAAACCGCCGTGACATAGCAATTTTTTTTGAGGGGCCTAAAGCTCCTAAGAGAATGGGCAATGTCCTTTACATGCCTGTATGAGACTAAAAAAGGCCCCCATCTCAGCAAAACTCGATGTGTAATATTTACTGCCATAAAGGTAGGCTTGGGTAACATATAACACCGCGCCTTCCTAGAGGTCCTTTTTGGAGCCTATCTGGTCGAGTCAAAGCTCTGATGAATGCCAGTTTTCTGAATACTTTTTGATAAGTCAGCTCGAATAATCCAAGAATGATTTCTGCTACTTTAATAAGTAGCAGACATTATTCTTGCAATAAACCAATGCATAACTGACTAACTTGTCAAATATTTGTATGCTTTTATAGCCAAACATGGATGAACTTCACATATTATAACAACCCTTTTACCTGTGTTTACAAATAAATAAATTCTATTCTATTATATTCTATTCATGAAGGTAATCCTTCATGCATTGCTTGCAAACATCGCGAAGTTCAATCTCCAAGAAGTCAATGGAAGAGACAAGCAAAGTATAGGATACATATGAAGAATAGATATACGTACCACAGTGAGCGTGTATCTGTTATTCTTGGGTGTAGTCTTGTCAGGATCAAGGGTAGATCCGTTTGCAACTGAGACTACTCCAGTACGAGATTCTATCACGAATTTATCACTGGCGCCACGTTGAATACGGTATACTATGCGGTTGTTAGGAGATGAGCCGTCTGCGTCACGTGCTTTAACCTGTGGGAAATCGGAATATTATTTACAAGAATTCCTTAGTTTAGGTGTCTATTTGAAAGTCCATGTATTTAGGACATGCTAGAATTCTGGATAGTATAGCGAGAATTTGTTTTCTCGTCTTCTAAGACTCGAAATTCTAGAAAGTAAGAACTTCTTCACAAATACTTTTTTATTTACTTATTATTTTGATCTCCAATAGAGGATTCACATTTACAAAAAATTTCAGTAACACAGGAACATTATCAAGTGTACCTAATACTCCTCCAATCATAGGAGACCACATCATTATCATCATCCTCAGAGCCTTTTCCCAATTATATTGGGGTCGGCTTCCAGTCTAGC
The DNA here is from genome assembly GCA_949699075.1 of Asteroscopus sphinx. Taxonomy (NCBI): domain Eukaryota; kingdom Metazoa; phylum Arthropoda; class Insecta; order Lepidoptera; family Noctuidae; genus Asteroscopus; species Asteroscopus sphinx. The sequence continues at coordinate 9,040,478 of OX453008.1, forward strand.
CAGATGCCGCTGAACATCAGTATTTTACACAGAGCGACTGCCATCAGAACCCCGCAACCCAGTTACTGGGTAATACTGACATTCGGAGGTTAGACCAGTTGTCAGACTTTCAGGATTCTGACTACCCGTAACGACTGCCATAGATATTCGTATGACAACCGGGACCGACAGCTTAACGTGCTCTCCGAGGCACGGAGGGGTCTCGATGTGTAATGAAACGGTCACCCATCCACAGACTGACCGCGGCAAGTGCAGCTTTACCTTGCAGATCATACAATCCGCGCAGTCGTTGCTTTGCTACGAGAGGAGATAGGAGACCACATCATTCACTATAATCTAGGTTGGTTCCAAGCGCTTTGAGAACTCTTTCATAATGCGCACAGCCAAGTTGTGGAATTCACTGCCGGCATCTGTATTTCCGGACACTTATAACCCTAACGCCTTTAAAGCTGGAGTGAATCGGCACCTAATAGGTTTGCTCGCTTCATCGTCGACCACATCCTGACAAAGCTGATGATGATGTAGATTGTGGTCAAGAGCAGATCTATACATCATAAAAAAAAAAGGTAAAATTATGTTTGATGAAGACAAAAAAAAAACCTAGGTACAGTCGATCGCGCGCCAGTGGAAACAGTTTGACCTTGATTGCGTCTTTATTTCGTAAGCATTAAGGGCGGTTTTCGTAATTCAAGTGTTACCACTGACTTGCGGTCAAATATACATGTTTTTCACTGCAGTGTAAAGTCATTAGAATTCTTGCAAGATAGGGACGGTTTACACCAAACGTATAGTTAGCCGCTGACTATACGCTATAGCGTACGTAAGCAAAAATCTGCCAACCACGTAAAGCTAACTCAAGTTCGGCGGGGTAAGCGTGCTTTACGTTTTGTGCGAACCATCCCTTGCAGAAAGATTGCTTGTACATCAATCTAAATCACGTATACCAGTACTGGTATACACACACGTACACATACGTGTATCATATAAAGCGGTCACAATTCTAATTTTCTGAAATAGTTCAAGAAAAAACATGAATGTATGAAATTAACTTCACCTCAAGCACACTGGTGCCTCCTGGCATATCCTCTGGTATTGATCTCTTGTACATCATTTGCTGAAACAGTGGCGCGTGATCATTGACGTCTTGTACGTAGATCGTCACCGGTACGGTTGAAGACAAGGACGGTTCGCCGAAGTCGCGGGCTCGAACCTACAAAAATGTTAATGAAAGTCAGATTCTTGCATAGGAGTTCGGTTATCCCATGTATGCCGTAACATAAGATTGTATCAAGAGGACCACTGATGGGGTGGGAAGAAAATGCAGAGCCCATTCCAAGCTCCTGGCCAACCGTCACAAGAGGAATACCTGGTGGTTTTAGACGGCAAGAGTCCGACACTGGCTCCGTCTCTCCCGGCGGAGTGCGTCAATGAGGACAAGAGACAAGTAATATTCATCGCCATTTTTCTTTATATCTATCAGAGACAGAAGGTTGCTTGGCCAAAATCTTTAAGCTCAAACCTTTTACCCAATTCTTGCTTGAATTTATCTATAAATTCTCTTTTTTGCGATGTAAAAACGGGCAAAGACGTGCAGTCAAGTTCCGGTACGATGTCCGGTGTAGCCTCTTGAGAGGATGGGTCGAAACATTTCACTGCCATCCTTTGCTGGACAAGCGTGAACCATCGTCGACCGCACCATCGCTTAACATCAGGTGAGGTGGCGGTCTAACGCAAGCCCTTTAAGTATAAAAAAAAATGTAATCAAAATGTCATCCACGTAGATAACGACAAATCCACCTTTATTGCGTTTGTGATACAAACAAGGTTCATTCACCGTAGGCCTAATCCCATATCTTTCAGCTTTGGGTCCAGTTTAATATTCCACTGTCGTCCAGCTTGTTTGAGACCATAAAGAGATTTCTTTAAACGACAGGTATCACCATCCGCTTTCATATCTTCAAGCATTTTTGATTACCTACTGCCGTATTAGCGCCCACTACGCTTATCAGGATTATACCTCACAAAAAAAAGCAATTTACCCCATGGATGCATGGGCCATGGGGTAAATAGCCATGCCCCAGATTGGTTTTAGCAGGTTTGGAGAACCTGAATATTAGCATGATAAATAACTTACGGTAAGATGTATGGGTCGTAAGTTGCTGTTGTCGCCTGGTATCTGCTCGAAGTCTAGGCCACCTACTGGAGTGATGATGCCCAAGTTAGGGTCTATCGAGAAGTTGTTCTTGTAGTCACCGCCTACTATCGAATATTCTATGTGGCTGTTTTTTGTACCTATACGGAAGAACAAACTTGAGTAAAATAGCGAAATCTTGATTCCAATAAATTAAAAATTATTCAAATGGTTCAATGAATATTTGAAACTATTACAAGAAAACTTGAATAACACAATATTATTGACGGTTCCATGTAAAATAATCTTAATCTGCCGAAAATACTCCCATACAGAGCCAGATAGGTAAGTACATACTCAATCAATACACTTTATAACGAAATCGGGTTTAGCAGTGGTTTAGCGTAAACTTTTTTTATGTCTGGAGTTTTACATTAAACTCGATTCTAACTTTTTTTAAATTCGGCCAAAACTTTTGTATTAAGGTGATTCCACCTCACTTTTTGTATTAAGGTGGTTCAGGATTCTAACTATGTACACATTGCTTTTAGGAGAAACCATAATAATAATCTAATCAATCATACCATTTAAATCCAGATCCCTAGCTTCAAGCACGAGTGGATTTTCAAACTCCTTTTCATTTTCCAGCAGCCTCGCCTCATATTTATTGGCCAGGAACATCGGAGCATTGTCATTAACATCCTCTATGTTGATAATCAACTGGGCTGTATTTCTATTGCCTTTGCCTAAATCGTCTCTAGCTTCAACGGTGAGATAGTGGCGGGAAATGAGCTCGCGATCAAAGCTGTCGCCGCCGGCTTGTTTCACTGTTATTACGCCTGATATCGGGTTCAGGTTTAGACTGTAAGGTTATGAAGTTGTTAATGATGAAGAGGGACATATCATTATAATAGATAATTGCACTCATTACCCATTGGGATGTCGTTCTATGATTACACTTCGTTTTTTCTTACTTGTCTTATTTAGTAAACAATCTCGGCATGTCTTTTTATAATTGCGGCACGCTATGATGGCGTTTTTAACGTTTGCCTGCTCATGAAGGTCCGTAAATATTGATAGCTATGTATGAAGGAACAATTGCCGTACTTTATTATCAATAGTGATGCACTGCTACAGCAATATAATTTTTCGAATTTCGAATCTATTATTCAAATTCTATTTATTTCTACTGTTTTTTTAAGTATGTCACAGAAAATTTGATTAAATAGCGATTAAACAAAACAACACTATTGGATAATGTCAAAAACGCCATCATAGCGTGCCGCGGGTATAATGCAATTCGTCAATAATAATTATTAAAAAAAATACTTTTTTTTTTTTACCTTGTTACATGTGTTGAACAAGTAATTATGTTTTATCAGTAGTTATTTGAATAAAGAAACATGCCAAGATTGTTTACTAAATAAGACAAGTAAGGAAAAACAGACTTTAGCTTGTATATTAGTTAATTACTCTATTGGTTAAAAATATAGAAAGAATTAGTATAGCTCTGAGTATGAGTACTATCTATGGAGCTATTGAGGAAAGCCATTTGACCTCTGATGTTTGATTGAATAGTAAGCACATTAAGTATTCAGTGGCATCTTAATGCCACTGAATACAAAAAAACAAAACAAAAAAAAAACAAAAAAAAACTGCTCAAAAGTCATGGCTAATCACTAATGGCTTACCATTAGTGATTAGCCATGACTTTTGAGCAGTTTTTTTTTCAGCTTCGTCTAATGAAAACCTTGAACAACTTTTTTTTTTTTTGAGGTACAGAGAGAGAGTGAGATGGATCTTCATGTATGGCATTCAAGTCAAGATCTTGGTAGCATTAGATAGCCTCACAAATTGATTGATGTATGACCAAACAATATCATAGAAAAACAGTAATACTCACAGATTAGCAATGCTGCCTCCTAGACTGGTATATCTAATCCCCCTGGTGCCATAATTATCAGAGTCTTGGTCCAGTGCCTGCACCCACCCGACAGTGGTGCCAACCCCACAGTTCTCCGGTATGGAGACAGTGTATAAAGACTCCGTAAACTCCGGAAAGTTGTCATTCTCGTCCTTTATATGGACCACAATTGGCACTATGCTGGAATAAGGACAACGAAAGTATGGTTGTTGCATAAAGGATGTACTTATGTATTATTAAAAAAAAGTTTTAAAACATGAATACTCAGATAATTGTTTTTTTTAATATTTTTTCTGAAAAGCACTAAAGCTAATGAGTATATAGAATTACAAGTTATTGCAACTTACACAAATATAAACTTTAAGAACACGATATTAAAGTTGATTTTTAATGACAAAAATATTTTAGTTGCAATGGAAATTGAATCATGTGGTTGGAAGTAAAGTTTCTGATCAAAAAGCATAGACAGTCTATGTGTTTAACATACCTCATTTTAGGATCTTTGGTAACAATTTCTTTGGCGACTAGACTGAAATTCATTACGGTGACCTTCTCATAATCTAAGAAGGACGCGTCATTGACTCTGATGAGGAATGACGCCTCGTTGATACCTTTGAACGGCGTCACGTCAAACACACCATGATCTCCTGTTAGGTATAGCTCAAATGTACCATTTTTACCCTGAAAATAGGACAGGATAGGTTAATAATAATACCGACATTTATTCTGACAGTAATTTACTTCTTAACTTATTCTGGTTCCTAGTTAGAAATAAATTTTATTTTAATATATAAAATGGGAGAGGCCCATGTCCAGCAGTGGATGTCTTTCTGCTGAAATGATGATAATATAAAATATACCACACCTGATCATAATCAAAGACCTCAGGGATAGCATCTTGTAGAAATGTGATAGGTGTATTTTGCTGTGCATTTTCCAACACTTCAGCAATGTACCTCTCACTCCTGAACCGTGGTGTTTCATCATTAACATCTGTTACTATGACGGTCACCTCAGTGGTAGCACTGGGCATCGGTGATATCGTGCGGGATTCTTCTGTGGCCTGTTATGATAATGATATAAATAAATTGTCATAGTATATTAGTTGCTCACTTACATAACTCATTCTTAAAAATGATTTTCAGCAGCACATACGTGGGACACTCAGAAAGTTTTGCGAAACTAAAAAAAATTGTTCTATACGTACATATATTTTTATCAAATCTTTTCAAAGTACTTTCCACCAGCCTCTATACAAAGATTCATGCGCCTAAACCAGTTTTCAAAACACTTTTTCCAGTCCGCCGCACACACCTCGTTTACAGCCTGCTCGAACGCAGCCAGCGCATCTTCCGGCGACGAAAATTGTATCCCTTTGAGCTGATTTTTTATTTTTGGGAATAAAAAGAAGTCACACGGTGCTAGATCAGGGCTGTAAGGAGGGTGACCCAGGAGTTTGACTGGCGTGCTGTCCAGGAAGTCCCTCGTTTTGAGTGCGGCGTGCGCAGGTGCATTGTCGTGGTGGAGCAGTAGCCCGCGGAGCCCTGTGTTTGGTCGCTTGTTGCTTATAACAGAGAAAACTTCTGGCAAACATTTGGTAGTATACCATTCGGCATTAATGCTTCTTTGATCCCGTAAGGGAATTGATACCAAGTGGCCAGTCAAATTAAAAAAGCTAGCGATCAAAATCTTACCCCCGCTTCTAGATCGCTTCACTTTGGTAGGCGTTGGCTCATTTTGAAACACCCAAACAGTCGACTGGCGCTTGGTTTCTGGGTCGTATTGATAAATCCAGGACTCATCACCTGTAACGATGTCGTAAACACGCCGAGACGAGCCTGCTTCAAATTTGTTAAGCATATCACGGCACCATTCCACCCGGGCCTGCTTCTGAGCATCGGTGAGGTTGTGCGGCACCCAGCGTGATACTATCCTCCTCACGCGAAGATGGCTGTGTAGACTCTCGTGAACGCTTCCCGATCCAATCTTCAATATGTGTTGAATCTCCTGATATGTAATTCGCCTATTGTCTTGGATTAAATTTTTCACTGCTAGCACGTTTTCTTCGGTAACAGCCGTCAAAGGGCGACCGCTTCTTTCGTCATCCCCCAAAGTTGGTCGACCGCGCTTGAATTCGTTATACCAACGATACACGGTTGCCTTGGAAGGGCCTTCATCCATGGCATTCATGGATGAAGGCCCTTCCTTCATCCATGAATGCCATTTGAAGTCTATCGTACGATTCATCCGGTTTCAGGCGACACTTGAAATCGTATAAAATCATAGCTCTAAAATGTTCCCGGCGCAGATCCATATTTCAGTGAGACACAATACTTTGAATTAACTCGCAAAAAATGTGGAGGGAAATTTTGAAATTGGAACTTACTTATTTTTACTTATAAATAATCATATTTTCGAAAAACATTATAACTGGCCAGTCTCCCATATATAAAAACTTTTTTTCGCAATACTTTCTGAGGGGCCTGGTAGGTTATGGTGTTTTTTTAAAGCATAAATTAAATTTTTTTTTATGATTCTTCAAGTTTCTGCATTTTAGTTGTCATACTCCTCCTCGCCTTTTTCCCATTTATGTTGGGGCGGCTTTCCAATCTACTGCCATCAGACCCCCGCAACCCAGTTACTGGGTAATACTGATATTCGAACGTTAGACCAGTAGTCAGACTTTTGGGCTTCTGACTACCCCTAACGACTGCCATAGATATTCTTAATTCAGAGATAATAATAATAATCCTCTTTATTGCACAACAAAATTACATTAATTAAATAACTACTTATGTGTTAGTGTACAACTGGCGGTCTTATCGCTCCATGGCAATCTCTTCCAGACAACCATTGAATGGACTGGAATGTCATGTCAGAGATCATTCACACGGTTGCTGCTTAGCCATGAGCCCCTCTTGCATTAAAGTTTCTGCATTTTAGTGTCATTAAAAATTCAAGAAGTGAGCTTACTTTATAGAAACAGATTGAGTATATTTATACATAATTATAATTTTTTTCACAAACTTACCAATATTTCCAAAATGTAAGCCCCATTGCTGTTATTAGGGTCTTCTCTATCGAGCTGGTTGACAGTATAGACAATTCCAGAACTACTGTCAATATCAAAATGTTCTTCTCCACCTGATATGATGCTGTATGATATGCGGTTGTTGATCCCACGGTCACCATCAATGGCCCGCACTGAAAGGCAGAGAAAGTATGTTATTCCCTTAATTGATTCTATGAAATGTTAACTATTTTAAGTTGTTTCTGTTGCTTAATAAATTCTAAAAGTTATACTGTTTGATACAACAAAACTATAAGAAATCATTTGGCTGAATCAGGTGCAAAGTTTTAGATTCCTTTATTTATTTATTTATTAAATTTATGCACACACAGAGAAATAATAATAAAATACATAGAAATGAATAGTACAAAGGCACTGCTTATTTCTTTAGGAAATTTCTTCCAACAGACCTGAAAGAAATTTCTTATTTCTAAAGTGCTGAGTAGTAAAGAAGTAGTATACAGTCATTTAAAACATGACATACAGGGCTGGACAGGCAATATTAAGTCTAGTCCATGGGTTCCCAGTATACGCCGCGGTACCCTGGGGCACCGAGGATAGTAAACAGGGGCGCCGCGAGGATCTGCTGTTTTCTTAGATTGTGGTTGTTTTCATATCTCTGCCTAGTGTCATTGTACACATTATTTCGACTAGAGCACCGTGACAAAATAGTAAACAAGCGCGCAAACTGAAAAAGTTTGGGAACCCGCGAGTCAGTCTATCTAGTTTCTGTATCTAGCAAAAATACGTGAAGTACATACCTTGCAAAACAGATGTCCCAACTGGAGCATCCTCACTGATTCTAGTTACAGGACTAGCTACAACAAACTCTGGAGGCTGATCCTCTATGTCCTGCACCTTCACAAGAATAGCAGCAGTCCCTGTATTCACCCTGCCTTGGTTGGCCCGATCCACAGCCAGCACTCGAAGTTGGTACAACGACTTTCGCTCATAATCCAATCGATTTGTCAACCGGATCACACCTTTCCCGTTAACAGTTTGAACAGCAAAGTTTTGTACGTCTCCGTCTAGTTCTTGTAAGTGGTATAACACCTAAAATGAAAATTATTCTGTGGAGATTTTTATAAGAAAAACGAAGAAACAGTTTATTTTTGTCAAATTTGTCAATAAGTCAATTGTTGACATTGTTATTAATTTTTTTTAATATGTCAAAAATTTCTAATTCAAATGACATTGACATTGACACTACTAAATGAAGGGCGTTCACGAAGATTGTTGTTATATATAATAATTTTTTAACTGGTTTTATTTACAAAACAAAATGATTATAGTAAGTATGTTATGTTTACGTCTCCAGATCATTGACAACAAGGTCCGCTTAGCTTTAAATGGCCATTATCCATTTACCATCCTCAATTGGCTTTATTTTAGTCGCAGCGATTCTTCCCTGTAAGTAAAGCCGTGTAGTCAAGTCACTAAAGGTCAACAGTCCCGCGGCACGTCATGTCCCTTTTGTGGACGAAAAAGGTCGTGATACAAGAAGTCTGGCGCATTCGGGCGACGCGGCGCCTTCGTGCGACTTCATGCGATGTCTCTTGACTTATTGAGCAATGGAAATTATTATACTGGAGTTACCTAGGCCGCGTTCAGTTATATCGCCCGACGTCGTCGGACGACGCTCGGAGCGTTTCTTGGGTATTCGTTTTAGATCGCTCTGAGTAACTGAACGGATGGCCGATGGGGCAGTAAAGTTCTGGAGTGGCGACCGCGTACTGGAAGGCGCAGCGTGTGTAGGTGTAAGGTGGACCGATGACCTGGTGAAGGTCGCGGGAATCCGCTGGATGCGGAAGGCACAGGACCGGTCGTTGTGGCGATGCTTGGGGGAGGCCTATGTCCAGCAGTGGACGTCTATCGGATGAAATGATGATGATGATGGTGATGAGTAACTGAACGACCAAAGTACGCTCCGGACGTCGTCTGCTGTCGTCGGATGATAATACTGAACCCACACCTAATTCGTTTCTGAGAAAAAAAAAAGCGTGACAACTGAGGCTTTAAAGTTATCTTAACATCACGCCTGTATTCCCCGAAGGGGAAGGCAGAGGGGTAGGTATAAGTACACCCACATTTCGTCAGTTGTAAGTCCCATGTATAGGGGGCGAGCCTATTGCCAATAACCGGGATCAAATCCAGACTCCGGGCAGACTGAGAATTTCTTAATAAAAAAAACCCCAGGAAGCCTTTACCCGATCCGGGAATCGAACCCAGGACCTCACACTCAGTAGTCGCGTTTACGACCACTAGACCAACGAGGCAGTCTAATACAATCAGCACGGAGTATAATACAACCTGGGGCCTTACTCCCGACTCAATCAAGTTCTGTATCTATCGAATCTGAATTCGAGTTAGTGTCAATTCGTACTGCATTCCTCAAGGAATTGACATTAGCTCGATTTGCTTCAGAACTCGAACCAGTCGGGAGTAAGGCCTATGCCCACTTCTAAACATAAAAAAGTTGGTAAATAATTTATAAGTACTTGTCCATAGGCTCCCTCATCAAGATCTGTTGCTTCTACAGTTGTTAATATGCCAGGAGAAGCGTCTTCCTTTACTGTGATTGCGGAGGGATACGGTTTGAAAGTTGGTTCGTTGTCGTTCACATCTTCGACTAACAACAAGAAGCTTTGCGTTATGAAGTTGCCGTCTCCTAAATGTCCATCAGTCAATGTTAATACAAAAGAATATTCATCACGGATCTGAAAGTAGAAAAAAATCAACATTAATAAAAATTAATAATTTAAAACTTTTTGTTATTGCGTCATTGCTGGCTTATTATAGTAAAAAAATGGCTATAGCCATTTATCAAAAATAAAAATAAAACAATTTTTATTTTTAATAACAACATATGGTTATTACACATTTTTTTTCAACTTAAATTGCCAGTATCTAAACGTGCGTATTATGTAGGTATCTAGCTTTGAATACTTAAAGGCTGGTGTTGTTTTGGAAAAGCATGAAATAGGCACGAAATAATTACCAATTTCATGATTTACTTCAAACATAATACCCATTCCCTAAGTTTTGAGTGAATCAATCCACGATAAAAGATTTTTCACACAAACTTTAATATCTTCACACCCTGAGGGGTGATATTACCAAAGAGCCTACCTACTAGCGATGGGTAACTAGCCAAAATTTCAATAACCTAGCTAGCTGGCTATTTGTGGTTGAGTAGCCAGCTAGATAACCAGCTATTTCAGCTATTTGGCTATTGGATAAAACTGATAGCGCCTAGCGTCGTCGTAGCTATTAGCCGTCATAGCTACCAGTAGCTACTAGCTAGGTGGTTGTCTTGAGTTACGCTCAAGCTGCCCCGTTACATTTATTAGTTCAATCCTCGCCGTTATAAGTTTAGATGTTAAGATATTATGATTTAGTTTTTGGTTTACCTACTTATTTTATTTCGAACTTCTGGAAAAGAAATTACTTTCCTTCGTACGTATTATTACATTTATTACATATTACTAAAGACTACATATTTAACTGTCGAAAACATTGCAAATCTCTAACCTAACTGAGGAAAAATAAAAATAAAAATCAAATAAGAAAACTACAAACTACCATAAAAACTACAACAAAAGACCCTTCTTCTTTTGTTGTACAAACAAAATTATAGATCTCAAACGATTTTAAACCTAATTGACAACTAGGTTAGGTTTAAAATCGTAAAAATAAAGTCGCTAGCTAGCTACCAATAGCCAATAGCTATTTTACTTGGTCAGCTAACGGCAGCGCGACAGCTACGCGGCTGCCCGCTACTCCGTAAACTTGTCAGTTATTTGTAGTGGTAGCCAATAGCTAGCTATCGTGTTGACAGATATCGTAGCCATGGCTATTTGTTGAATAGCCGCTATTTAGCTAGTTATTAGAGTAGCTACCCACCTCTACTACCTACGGTTACGAAAAGAACCCACGACCCACTGTCCAAACATGTTTCTAGTTTCAGCGGTTTTGGCTTTGCGTTGATGAATCAGTAATGGCCAAAATAAGTATCCTATCTAACAACGATTTGCCCTACTAGAGATAAACATTTTGAATTCTCCTTCTTCTTCGTCGTTTCGCTCTTGACAGAGCGGTCGTGGCCATCATGTACTATTGCCGGGGGCTGCTGTAGCTCGCCTCACGATGCCTCTCCAGCTTTCCCTGCTTTCGGTTAGTCTGGTGCATTCCTGTAATGGCCGGCCAACGGCAGACTTCATTAAATCAGTCCATTGCATGGGAGGCCTTCCACGCACTCTTGAGCCCTCTATTCTGCCCTGTACGACAAGTCGCTCTATAGAGTCGTGACTACGCCGCGATACATGGCCGAAAAAATAGAGAATGCGGGATCAAACCAAACATTTTGAATATTAGGATATTAATTTTGATCTCTCTCTATAAGTATTGAAGGTATGTACAATCTAACAAAGCAATTAGTATCCAGGGTCGTCAGATATAGATGAAGATTTCTCTTGAAATTATTTTATAACGGTTTGATTAGGGTTTTGTATAAATACAGTTTAACTTTGTCCTTGGGTTTGTCAATAACAACAAATTATTGGGTTTTTTTATTAGGAAATTCTCAGTAGCAGCCCGGAGTCTGGATTTGTGCCCGGTTAGTGGCAATAGGCTCGCCCCCTATTACATGGGACTATAACATAACTGGCGAAATGTGGGTGTACTATTACACCTCTGCCTACCCCTTCGGGGAAATACAGGCGTGATTTTATGTTATGTTAACTTTGTCCGTTATTAAAATTGTATTTCACTTGAAAACATCTATAATCTTCTGCGAAAATTTCATTTATATCTGGCGACACTGGATACTAATTGCTTTGTTAGACTGTACCGATAACCAACGGTTGGCGGGAAAATTTGGAAACAGCGTGTTGTGTATATGTAATGTGTATTAATGGTTGATTACTTATTAAATGTTACTTGTGCTCGTTAACGTGCAAGTGTGGGTAAATGGCACAAAGTTGACAAACGTGACTTCTGTCATCCTCAGAAACCTTTAATAAAGTTTCCATCACTTTATTAGGGTGTGTTTTAAATTTTAATTAAAACTTGGCTAAAAGGTTCTAGCAATCAGCCCATAAAAAAAGTATGTACCTACCTATAGTGTATATACAGGGGACGTCCCCATCACTGTTGCCAGGTCTCCCGAATTTCCGGGAGATTCACAGACTTTTCTAAAAATCTCCCGATCTCCCGATTTTTGACAAAAACCTTCCGATTTTTTACAATCTCTGTATAAAGCCTAATAATAGGAATAAGATCAAAATCTGGCAAAAAAAAAAATGCATAAAATGAAGTAGACGGATAAGTTGCTGCCCTGAATATTTCCGTCACTCCCAGTGTATCGTATGTTCACTAAGAACTTAGCGTAAAATAGACTCTATCGCAAAATAATAAAGTTTAAATTAATATTTTTTTATTACACAGGGCAGTAAAATTAAAAAAATTAAACTGCTTTGATTTTAATATTACAGCTGGAATGGTGGCAAAATATAATACCGTGATTACTTCAAAAATTTAGATTTTTGTTGAAAAACATCATCTCCCGATTTTTTCCATTTTTACTCAATACATCTCCCACTTTTTTCATAATAAGCCTCCCGGATTTTGAAAATCGGACCTGGTAACACTGGTCCCCATCGCTCGATGGAGGGAATACTATAATTTATTGAAAATAAGAAATTTTACTTAGATTTCTTTATTTTATTTTATAATATTAGTTTTATTACAATTCGTAGCTGAATCCATTTTAGCGTCGTATCGTAGCAGGAAAATTAATGAAAGTACAAACTAATAAGTATAAAGAAATTATTATTAGTTTTATTACGATCCAGGACCCAGTTTAGAACAACACACAAAGAGATAAAACATCTTCGGTCTCTATCTCATAAAAGTTATTTCAACCATAACGAAGTTTGTCAAGCAACTTACCTCTCTATCTAATTCCTTAACTAAATAAATATTAGCTTCGTTGGATGAAATGGCTTCTAATCTTATAATATCACTCCCAATTCGGTCTCTAATGCCAAATTGTAACGTATCTCCATCGGGGTCAACGCCTCTCAGCCGGTATATTAGGCTACCTGAAATTAAAATGACGGTCATATTTTTAATTAAACACACACATAAACACTATTTACGGCATTTACCGTTTGTGTTTGAAGAGTAGTTCAGAAAATAAAAGTAAGTTTGTCTACACTACAATTATAAAGAGGAAAGAATTGTATTTTTGTGTGTATGTTTGTAATGAATAAACTCAAAAACTACTGGGCCGATTTCTAAAAAAAATTCACCATTAGAAAGCTATAATCACCCTGAGTAACATAGGCTATATTTATAAAAATATAAATAAAAGGTAAAAATATAAATAAATAAATGTCCACCCGTGCGAAGCCGGGACGGGCCGCTAGTGTCTAATAAAGTAATAATGCACTCTTAGTAGCATTTTTTTTTTTGGTACTGAGTTAGCTTTCTTACAGGAACATTAGGTAATAGAGATATCTAGAATTGATCTTAAACGCTTCTTGAGACTCCCACAATCCCTCTAGAAATGGAAAGGTTTTCTCAGAGTTAAAGCACCCTAGTAGCCGCGCCACCAGCATAGTGTATAAGGTAGATATTACGAGGAACACCGTGGTGGTTATAGTCAACAAGAGTCCGACAGGACAAGGAGCAGGGTAGAGGACTGGAGTTAGTTTGTTGTTTTTGTCACTGGAACTTAGCTGGCGAAATGTGGGTGTACTATACACCTCGACCTTCGGAGAATACAAACGTAAAGTTATGTGTGCGTGTAGGAGTCTGACACAACATCATCACCATCATCATCATTTCAGCCGAAAGACGTCCACTGCTGAACGAAGGCCTCCCCCCAAGCATCACCACTAAGATCGGCACACCGCTTCCCGCATCCAGCGGATTCCCGCGACCTTCACCAGGTCGCCGGTCCACCTTGTGGGGGCCTACACACGCTGCGCCTTCCAGTTGAACAATTGCAATTGAGCAATCAATTTTTCGAACAATTTTAATACTATTCATGTTGGTTGTGTACAATTTGCTGTCAAATACAGTGCTCTCGGTGATCGGGAGTCCTAATGTGACTATTATAATAGAAAACACACCATTTACTCAAATGTCTACTTACTAGAGACCAAGGGGTATGGTAAAACTAGTGTTTATTTACACTGGTTTAAGCGAAAATTTTGCCTTATTTATGTTACGTTCATTTACTATTGTATTTTACCTAGTGGTAAGTTTAATTTTTCTTTCTTTATTTCTTTCCTTCGTATTCCCCAGGTGGACGGTACCTATGAGAATTTACCCAAGTAAAAAATGGGCTAGAGCTACCCGGCCAAATAACATTTAAGTTTAAAAAAAAAAGAAGTTTATTTCAGACAGAGACCATAGTAGTGTTATTAACAATAGTATAAAATCAGTTACATAATTTTATTTAAAACACACTGTGGAGCTTCCATCTCCGCATTATCGGGGAATCCCACCGATCTGCGAACACACTGAGGATAGTGTTATTACTGCCGCGGAGACGAAAATGATCATCATCCAGACTATAGTATTATATTATCTGTGATCCAGATAAAATGTTTTTATAGTTTTTCATATTGATTAGGAATAATTGCAATACCTAAATGGCAATAAACAGGCTCTTCCGATTGATGTGACTCATCCTCATTACTGCGGCTAAAATGACGTTTAATTTCTTTTGTAATACCAAATAGTCCAACCCCATCAGTGTTGCGATGGTTTTCATGCTTCGATACTATTCAGTGACTAATCGTTACGTCATATCAACGATTAGGTAGTAGGTGCAGGGTGAGTAAGGGATCGTTTTAACCACGAAATAAAGAAAACAAGTGGAAGTGCTCTTACAATTACTTAGTACAGGAAAAAGTGTCGTTAAAATCACACATTTACAATTGAAATAGTACATTAGATACACGACGCACTGCAGGATATCATCCACATTTGGTAGAAATCCCTACTATCAGGACCAAGCGCTTTGAGAACTCTTTCATAATGCGCACAGCCAAGTTGTGGAATTCACTGCCGGCATCTGTATTTTCGGGCACTTACAACCCTAACGCTTTTAAAGCTGGAGTGAATCGGCACCTAATAGGTTTGCTCGCTCCATCGTCGACCACATCCTGACAAAGATGTCTAGATTGCGGTCAAGATCTATATATCGTAAAAAAAAAAGACTGGGTCTATTTACATTTAATTCAAATGGGGCATAGCAATTTCATAATGTTTTTTTTTAAATTCAAATGTTAAAATTAAAATTGTTTTATTGTTTATCAAAATTTTACACATAGCGGTATAATACACCTCTATGAGAACCATTTTTCGTTCTGCTATAATTTTTACACCATATAATTACACAATAAGGTATAATCCAGTATTTCACGTAAGCATTCGAGACGTCATAGTGTCGCAGCGGGAAACTAAGCGCGATTAACTTGATGATGCGCATCTGCGCTTAATTATGCCGCCACGCGTGTGGTAGCCGTTTGCCAGTTCCCTTGTTTTCTTTATTCCGTGGTTTTAACAGCTGTAGTGTAGGGCTTCCCATGTTTGCATCAGTTGTCGTGGTAACCCCACTCTTCCAGTTCCCCTAGTATGAATAATTTCCGGTTGTCAGTGTCCGGTAAACGTCGGGTAATGTCAAACTTTGAACAGCTTTGGGGAGTTTAAATTTCAGGTGTTTTGTTATATGTACTCATGTTGTTGTCAGTAGCTAGCATCGAATGTGGTTTTGTAAATGGATACTCTTGTGAAATATCAAATCTCGATACTTTATTAAAAGCAAGTAATAAATATTACGCATTATTTATTTTTAGTAACATGAAACTTCTAAAATAGATTGTGCAATATTCTATTTAGAGTAAGGTCATCTGTATTAATACGGTACAGCAAGATAGGTTAAATCAAGTGCAACGCAAATTCCCGACGTAGCTCGAAAAGACGAAAGCCTAAAAAACGGGACAGTCCATTTATCTGGCACTTGCCGCAACAATCTGTGGGCTGGTATACCACAGATTTGGACTTTGGAGTCCAGGGACAGCTACAGGGTCAGGGCAAAGCATAGAGGAGATGGCGGAATGACTGAAATGTTTAGGAATGTTCTTTAGGAATTGTAAATAAGTGTCACTACATTAAGAAAACTAGGAACAGTTCACGATTGT
The DNA here is from genome assembly GCA_949699075.1 of Asteroscopus sphinx. Taxonomy (NCBI): domain Eukaryota; kingdom Metazoa; phylum Arthropoda; class Insecta; order Lepidoptera; family Noctuidae; genus Asteroscopus; species Asteroscopus sphinx. The sequence goes on from OX453008.1 coordinate 9,056,818, forward strand.
TTTAGTTAAATATACTCTATTTGTACTTACCGACCGGCGTGTCAAGGCCTTCTTTTAGCCTTACAACAATCTCTGACTGACCATCTATAAGAAACCTGGGCGGTCTGTTGGCGACCACCACTTCTAGAATCGTCAGGAGCAGCCAGAACCCTCTGATGCATTTGTACTGAACCGGTTTTAACCGCGGCGGGTGAGATGTAATCCTCGCATGCATTGTACTCAGTCATCTGACACATCTGGCATTGTTGCTGGTCGGTGGTGAGACCATTTTCTCACTTCGCACGGTTTCACCGTGGGAAGACTCGTGCGCTATCGGTGAAAGTGTCACCTCACTGGCTTGATTTGAACTCCTCGACGTGACTTCGCGGACACCTGTAATAATGGAGATAAGTGTTTTGTAGTTTTATTGTAATATTTGAAAGGTGATACAGTTGTCACTTTTGCTGGAAATGTGTGATCATTTTGGATAGAGAGTTAATACAGTAATTACCACGATTTAGCACTTTGCTCTATCCGAAAATGTGTGATATTTATAATTCTTTGTATACCTAGAGAGCTTACATAGATGTTAAAACCCGTGGTGCAATTATTGTGTAATGCATTCAGTTTGACATTAGCTTTCATTTTGAAATTAAAGCAACATTCATTGCGTGGTACCTAGTTGCCGATAACACGGATTGTCAAAACCCACGGCGCAATGAACATTGAAATCCAGATGATTGCGATCGCGAGTGAGTTACGCAATTCGGCAGCCGATCTCAGCACAGCTTTTTCTTTCACATAAAAGCTGTGAAGTCCCTTGTGTCAGTGGGTTATCTTCGCCAGGTATCTTGATACGGGAACTAGCGCGTGGCGACGTTGAGCATTTGCTAACTGCCCGTATCTCATTGTTTTGTACTGCCTAAGTATTGCCGCCGTTGGCACATTATCTTGCCTAAGTAATGAGAAACATCTTACTTTCGAAGCAATCTTTTATAAGTTAGATGGTGATGATACTGAAGGTCAATGTTTTTTATTTTATTGTTGAATGTCATTTTATTTTAAAAACAGTTTAAATTGTCACAAATCTAGAGATTCATCAGTTCGAGATTGACACAGCGGCAGCGGTGCTCTATTTTCTACACTATATTTTAAACATTGATTTAATATACTCTTAATTATTAATTACTAAGTAATACATTTCGGAATTGTACCAATTTGTATTGTGTGTATTGTAAGGAATTACAGGTATGTAACTCTTTACGAGCTACGATTTTGGTATCCCTGGCATCCTAATAATGGCGCGCTTCACATAGGTACTTTAGTTTCAGTGAAAATGCAAAAATTATGTAACATTAATGTAAAAGTAAAATAACAAGGTTATATTTCTCTCATTGTAATGTAACATCTATTGTGTAGAGCCGGTTATTAACCATTAACTAAATGTGTGATTAAAGAAGATGTTACGACAGCTCGCATTATTAAATTGAATGGGTTGATGCACAAGGGTTATTCACACGCATCGGGTTTGCGAAATAATTATGTAAAAACAATTAAAACGTGACCTCGCGACCCACGCCGGATGGTAACGTATGAACACGTATGAATTAAGTGTCGTTGACGTATTTTGGCGGCAGAATCAGCGTCCCGTCAGGCTCGCGGGCCCTGAAACAAAAGGGGCAGCCAGCGAGACGGGTGCGAAGGCCAATGACTATTGTACATAGCGATGGTACACTACTATCGGCGACTGACCTTTGTAGATACATCATGACGACTGATGAACTTTTAGTGCAGTTTTGGTCTTCATTCTAATTGAAGTGCTGTGAGATGGCTGCACACTTCAATTTTATTAGTTTCTTTTATCATTATTACCTACCTATTGCAGTCCACTGCTGGATATATGCCTCTTTAATAGCACGCCACCGACTTCTATCCTCGGCCACCCTCATCCAGTTTCCACCAGCCACTTTGCATAGATTTTCACTCCACCTAGCCTGAGGGCGTTCTACGCTATGCGTTTTCCGATTTGTTTAGTTAGAGCGATCGATTTCCGTTTCGTTCTATTAGTTTCTTTACGAGATTCATATTTTATGGTCTGTCTATGGATCAGAGTTAAATTATTGAGTGGAAACATTAATGTTTAAGTATTGCAAGATAGAGCAACTCCATACATTATGTAACTAAATGAAAACCTTTCAAAGGCAAATGAAGTTTTAAATGACTTTCTTAATCCAGAGTATCCGGACAATACATATTCATAGTCACCAAGAAAGTTGGTTGTACAAAATAAATCGGCTCGGATTCAATTTGTTCATTCGTGATTCCTGTTCCTGAAGCGTGACGGACTTAAGTAAGTACGGCTAAAAGGAGTGCATGACCGACGAACGAGAGAAAGCCTCCATACTTCGTTACACATGTGGTTGTTACAAAAATTAACACCATCGCCATGGAAAGTGTTTTTTTAATCATTATTATTGAATATTAGAATTGAGTAATTGAGCCTGATTGTATTGCGTAAGTATGACAGGTGGACAGCCGGAATATTATAGAGACACTACATTTGCAAATTTCTTTGTACTCGTATGCTCCAACAAACAAGGTCACATCACTTTAGAGATGTGTTTGGGTGGGCTTTCTTCTAGTGATGAGCCGACTATGGGTTTTGGCTTTTGCCAATCAACCGAGTGGCGAACTAATTGGTTAGAAAATTGTCGATTAGTCAGCCGACTGTTTTGCAATGCCGATCATACGTACTTTGGTCAAATTCGGGTATCTCCGGATCGCTGGGACGATTGCAGTCTTCCCTTTCGAATATTGCGACAGAATAATACGAGATACCCAGTAATGGCTCGTATTGCCAAAATATATTATTATCTGAAATGTCCCGCTATCGCTAGAACCGTTTAATCTATAGTTTAAGAATATTTTCTGAGGCTGGGAAAATCTATGAGAATAACAATAGTATAAATGAAGTATAACAAGATTTCTTGTTATTTTCATAGATACTCAATATATTTATTGCATTCACAATGTATTACTTAGGTGGTAGACTTAAAACTATGAGATCATTGTGAACCCTGATATATATAGATATTTCCAGGCTAATGCTAGTAAAACAATTTTCTTTGTTTTTTGGCACCTAACTACTGAAAATTTATTCCGCCGTTTTTTAGAAAACCGACTAGGTACCTAGTCGGTATTCCCGACTAGCCAGTGTGTAGTCAGCCCATCTCTACTTTTCTCAATAATTGGTATTATTAAAGACAATAATTGCAAAGCTTCGTTATAGTTCGGAGATTGTTTGTATTAATAATTTTACTGTATCTATTTGTGTAATAAGGCAAAAAGTGCTCGTTGCGGTTTCTGCGGCTGTAACTTGATGATCTTATAACACAGAACTAACTTCACACGCATAGTATATCGATTACTCGCAGGCGCAGGTACCAGAACTAGTCCTGGGGGGCTAAAAAGGCCACTTTGGTGAAAACATAATATTATCCTAATACGATTCATGTTAAAAACCACAAAATGGCCACTTATGGACAATTCATAATATTTAACGCGAACGAGACATATTCCGCAATACATCTGTTTGACAGTTTCCTATGGAAATTCGTAAAATGGTCCACAAAATAGGAATTGCTTATGTGTCAAATTGCTGATTATTTAGAAGTTACTCAAGAGCAACATCTTGCGGTTCATATCGACGATCTTTTTGAAAAATAAATTAATAATGGCAGATTTAGGCCTTTACGAGAATTTCCTTGAGCATGCGCGTGTTATGGAGAGAATTATATATAACCGGCGAAGTCTAGCTCTTCGGTAAATGGAACTAACTAACTTTGTGATGCAGAGTTTGTTGGAAGAGTGTGTGGGTGGGTTAACCTCATAAGGAGCTTGGAAAATTATTAACACACCCGTTGAGGTGTAACATATTCAAGGTAAGTGAAAGAATCATAATAGTGGATTTATTTATGTTAGGTGCCTAAGTACAAGTTGACCCAGTTCTCCATTGATGTAAACAAACAAATCTCTATGAAAGGGCTCTAAGTTCCAGCCATCGTTCATTACTATTTGATAAAGATTTAACTACTCTCAATAACAAACGTTCAATTTCGTTAATACTATACTATAGGCACAGACATAGTAAAAAATATAGACGAAGTGCTGTCAACAATAATAATGAAGCCAGAAAAACTATGCTCCTTCGTGTACAACCAGCGCTCACGCACATACTATGCACGTGAAGGATATTTGTTTTCGCGATACTTACTGGATGATGCCGCGACATGTGTACTGAGAGGGGCGAGCACGGTTTGAAGTGCACGTGTGTGCGTAGACGCTGGTTGTACATGAAGGAGTATAGTTTTTTTTGGCTTCACTATGATTGTTCGCAGCACTTCGTCTATATTTTTTACTATGTCTGTGACTATAGGTAATACAATATTTTATTTTTGTTTTAGGTATTTTGCATGTATGCCTCGTTACAATAAGTTACTACAAATAACTAACAGTGTCTGAATGAGGAATCCAAACCTAGCTTGCTTAATGCATATGTATATTCTGTTTTTTCTCTCTTGTCTTATTTAGTAAACAATCTTGGAACATCTCTTTATTAAAATAACTACTGATAAAATATAATTACTAGTTCTGCACCTGTAGGTTAATAAATGTTATTTAGTGTGTGAAATCGTTAACATAATGTCATTTGATAATTATTATTGACGAATTGCATTAAAAAGGCATGCCAATATTGTTTACTAATCAAACTTTTATTGCATTTATGTGTATCCATAGGTGTTACATTTATAATTTCTGTAGGTACTTATACTCTCTTTGCTACTAACCATTGGCATAATCAACACTTTTATAGTTTCAGGTTTTACCATAGAACATTCGGCACCTCCTGCTGAAGTTATGAAACTACTCTACCCCGCCAACAGTAATTGTAACCAGTCCATGCCAGGTTCGCTCCAAAATGCCTACAATACTCATATTGAAGAAAAAGTGTTAAAAAAAGCACATAATATAAATAAATAAAGCCTTTATTATTGACAAAATTACAACACTGTTTTTGTTTCACATTAAAGTTCTTTAATTCTCATTTTTGTTTTTATGTACTATTGTAATTTTATTTATTGGATTCCTTCCACTCTCCTCTCCCTTGCCTTTTGTCGAATGCCTCCCCTAGAATTCGCCATAATGTTTTGTCCATTGCCTGCCTTCCACAAGATACTCCAGCCATTTCCCTGACATCATGCTCCCTTCTTTTTCTGTCTTCCCTTTTTCCTCTTTCCATTGCGAGGATACCACACAGTGACATCTTTAGACCATTAATTTTTCCTGCTTCGGAGTGTGTGACCAATCCATTTTCACTTCTTTCTCACTGTATAGTTGACATCCGCCACACGAGTACTCTCTTTAATATCTGACAATTTATTTTGTATTTTAGTTAATGTACAACATACTCTTTTATCTTAGTTTGGCACACTTTTAACCCTTATAACAATGCACTTGCTATGAATGAAAAAGTTCTAACTAGCACGAAATACACAAGCTAAATAATTAAATGTTTGTTTTGTTTACAACATTCAAGTGCGAGCCACATTCCACAACATCTATGAGTGATTAGTTTTTTTCAACGTGATTCACAAAAACTACTATTTTAAAAGTGTTGAAATCCACTAATAACATTTATTTTTATTACTTATAACTTAATAATGTAGTGTTTATCGAAAAGTGTTGACCTTGACCGTTGATTATTTATTTTTATTTATTCATGACCATGGATACATGTCCTTCAGTCGTAATCATTGAACATATTATACTTGTATCTTAGTAAAGTGATGGAAACTTTACTAGGTTTCCGAGGGGATGATGAGATAATACGAAAGTCATGATTTTCAACTTTGTACCATTTATCCACACTTGTACACGTTAACGAGCACTTAACATTTAATAATCCACCATTATTACACATTAACACTCGAAGAAACACAAATTTTGGACAATAATACAAAATCCACAACATGATCTTTACGAATTTTCCCGCCAACCCTTGACCGTTGACTGACATCTAACTTGTTGCCAGCTAGAGTCCTACATAATATTTAATAATCCCTTTGATTTCCTTTTTGGGCACTTAATTGATATAATTTCAATGGTTTATATGATCTTTTATTATAAAATATGTTTTTATTATACAAATTCATAAAGAAACTTCGTTAAAATGATAAAACATACAAAGAAAACAAAACCGGTAAAGTTCCGATTTTAATTTTATTCGCATGGCAATATTAATACCAAATATGGGCCATATTATGAATTGAATTGAGTATGATGTGTGACCATTTTACCAAAAATAAAGGAATTGCTAATTTTCTGCTGGGAATTCAGGAATTATATTCCTTTCAGAGATATTGCTCTATGTGGCCGTTTTAGACCTACAGAAGTAAATTCTTAGATGAAGTTAAATAATATCCACCAATGACAAATGTAAATATTTTCTTTATTTAAAATGGATCTATTACCTTATGATTTAGATTTCAATGGTATTTACCCAGTAACTGGAGTCGCTCCGTATAAAATACTGATGTTCAGCCAAATCCTGCTTAACATAATTGCGAAAAAGGAAGGTTTCATATATATTTTGCGATGACTTTCGTCATAAAGTCAACAGCTAACTGTGTGTTTATAAGTTAACAATGTGATGAAGAAGATTAATCATAATAACATTGTATTCAAAAGATGTCAGGACACATAACTATTATTATTTTGAAACAATGTTCTGTTCTTCATACTGTGGTTCTGTGCTAGTTTTGTTATTGTAATGAGAAGCCATTTATTTCTGTTGATGGTTCGGAAAGAGAAGATATAGAAGTCATATTATAATAATACTCCCGTATTATTACAACTTTTGCATCTCTGTACTGCTTTGTGTCTATTCTGTTTTTTAAAATAATAATAGTACATTACTGTCGAGGCCTGAAATGAAGCAATTTACAGCCGAGTAATATTGGAAGTACGAGGCGAAGCCGAGTACTTCCCAGGTGACTTTGAAAGGACGAGGCGCAAGCTGAGTCCTTTTAACTAAACGAGGCCGTTAATTGCTATTTCGGCCGAAACTTGTATAGTACTTTTCTCTCATTTGCGAGGAAACAGAACACAAATTAATTCAACAGTATCTCATTTTCATTCACACCAATTCGCCAGCGCGCGGTTCTTATTCTATTTTCAAAGTTTTGAAAAAAAATGCGCATTCAGCCTGTACTTATAATGATAAATATTTTGTACCTAAAAACACCTAATTTATGTAAGTGTGTACATAAAAATCTCAGTGGCATAATTTAAAAAATAAAAAGTGTCCAGCAATTTCTATTATTGTCCTGTTGGATATTACCGGCCTGTTATTTCGTTGCGTACGGAAAAGAGTTTTTTTTTTTTAATAATTAACCAATTTCCGAGCAAGTGGGAGAAACATTAATTAATTTTTTAGATACTATGTACGTGTATAATTATTATAAAGTAGGGCAGGATTATTTTTCCTTACATAACAAGGCCGTGGTTGTCTTGTGCACGGTTGTAATCATGTTGTAATACACCACAGACGAGTAAGCCGGGTAGTACATTACCCGGCTTACTGGTCTATGTCACTGATGATGATGGCCGAAGTGGACGGGGGGCGCAAGAGCTTGAACTGCTTGTTTTTTTAAAATAGAAAAATACTATAAGCACCAGTGGGGCAATTGTGTAATGCATTCATTTTGACATTAGCTTTAATTTTGAAATTACAGCAATATTCATTGCGTGGTACGTAGTAGCCGATAAGACGGATTGTCAAAACACACAGAGCAATGAACATTGAAATCCAGATGATTGCGATCGCGAGTGAGTTACGCAATTCGGCAGCTGTTCTCAACATGACAAAATAATAAGGCTTATTTTTATATGACTTTTGTATGACGTCATTATGGAATCTCTTAGCCAGGTACACCGACAAATAGCGATTTAGTGTCATCTCGTATGATTTTATTTTATTGAGCAAAATTATGATTCACGCAACGATTCACGTTTCTGTCTTCATATGAACGTATGTTCAATTTTGATATAATTATTTTGTTTTTGCGCAATATTTACATAATAGGTTCAGAAAAGTTCAAAAGTACTACAACGCTAAAAAGTAAACTACGCCTTAAATTGCCGACGTAGTGCTAACTGGACTAACCATAACTAAGTTAAATATTCGGTTAATTTAATCGTTCTTAACTACTGTTATAATTACTCAGCATTTTAATGCTTTGTAGAGAAATGCATGTTTTGGTTGTTCAACTACTTACGTGTGTAATATCATTCAAATTAATATTAAAATTTAAACGAAAGAAAGAAATTTTTAAATAATGTATTTAATAATAACTTCTTAGGTTTTCGCGATCACTACACATTATAAAAACCGGCCAAGAGCATGTCGGGCCATGCTCAGTATTATAGGGTTCCTTAAGTAGGTGTACAAACGAATCAAATCGAATATTAATCATGGCTATTTTAGTTTTTGCAATAATCCGCAGCATTCGCGACTCAGAGCGTGTTGTTAGTAGCGCCATCTAGCGATAAATTCAAGAAGCCAAATTTAAGAAGTTTGATTGATGTCAAAGTTACTTTTTGTGATTTTTTCAGATAGAAAGTAGCTAAAGGAGCATTATTTGCCATAACCATTTTTCTCTAAGGTCAATGACCTTTGAACTAGGACGTTTTAAGTATTTTTCGGTTTTCTGTCTATAACTCAAAAACTTATAATCACATTATACTCGAAATAATTTTAAAAGAGAGTTTTTACAAAGGTCTATCAATGTGGAAGATTATAAGTTTCTACGTTGCATAGTTTAGAAATGGCAGGGGGGGGACACATTGCAAGCCACTTTGGCGGGCTATATTTCGCAGATGGTACACCTGATAAAAAAGTGGTGTATGAAACATTACCTTCATTTTAGTAGACCTATTCAATGATACCCCACACGATGGGGTGCAGTGAAAAAAATTATTTTTTCCCCATTTCACATGTATGGGCGCCACCCCTAAAGAACGTAAAAACTATTTTTTTATTCTTTTAAAATTGAGATCTATATGCAGACTATTTTTTAACAAAATTTCATTTACTTATGTTTATAACTGTAGAAGTTATTAAGCTGTAAAGGATTAGGACAGACGGACAGACGGACAGACGGACAGACGGACGGACATGACGAAACTATAAGGGTTCCTTGTAGGACTTCGGAACCCTAATAAAACATGTCATCTTAGTCTACCTGCGACCACGAAATGCTGCAAAGCTTTCGACACTTAAGGAAACCAATTTAATAATATACGCGATTTAATCCGGTTAAACTTTGTTTTATTATAATGTATTTAATGTTTTAATTTCGATGTGAGTAAATATCCCGCTGAAGAAAGAAATAAAAAAATATTTATTTGCGTCTAGAGTGATGCACAAGATTATTAAACTGAATTTTAAGAAAAGTTTTGACAATTTTATTAATCAATTTGACCAAAAGTGTATCGTAAAATGCTCCAACTTTGCCCACAAGCTCTACTTTGCCAAAGGCATTACATAACTGAAATTAATTCACAACTGAACCAAAAATTAGTGTTGTTACAGTTGTAAAATCTCTTCAAATACGGAAATCATAGCTCATATAGTTTACAAAAAAAAAAAAAATTGATAGGGCTTGTGGAAAAAAATTGGAGTATTTTACGGTAGCAGCGTGGACCAACCAACTTATAAAGACGTACTTTCCTACATACTTATAAAGAACGTTTTACATAAACTTTAGTGTTTATAAAAAAGGAAATCTTTAATAACTTAAAATTTTTGAATCGACAACACATTCAGTAGGTATCTTTACTTCTAAGTTAAGCTCAGATATCTTGTTACTGTGTTGTCATAACACATGCTACTGGGATGTTATTCAGGTCATTGCTGGATTAAAAGATAATCTCTCCACAGTGCAACATCAGTAGAACCTAGTAGTTTTCTAGGACACTATGACACTACCTTACTACGGCTGCGATTGTCATAGGGTCCTGTTTAAATCTATTTATAGTGTGTGTACAATACAATACAAGTTAATTAAGTATCTAAAAATTTCGAGTACCAATAGATTAAATTATCATCCAGTGCTTTTAACTATAAAAAAATTAAGCGTGTTTCGTAAATATTTAACTCCATAACAATTAAAATAAATTGTTACTTTAGCAATCTGTTGTTACGGACTTGTAATTTCAGCTATCAAGATATTCTTTAATTCTCACGCTTGCACAAACAAAATAATGGTTAAGAAATAAATACACCGGCAGTTTGCTCGTCCAAGACGATTCACGTATTTGGGTAAAAAATCGCAATAGTGGCTGTTATTGCCAATAAAATAAAAAATCATGTTGTTAGAGCCCTTGTCGAATTCGTAGAGTTGTTTTCAGTAATAAAGTTTTATGTAACATTAGCAATTAGTGGCGTACTTCCATCAATGCTTTTTAATGTTTTCTGCGCGCAGCTAGAGAGCCTCGCTTTTAAGATTTTATCTTCAAAAATATATGGACTGCTTTGGATTATTTCTTGAACACACATGGGTAGGTTGAAAGATATCATCCATGATATTAATATGATCTTATATAAAAACCGGCCAAGTGTGAGTCGGACTCACGCAGTAAGGGTTCCGTACCACCAATCGACCCGATACCCCATAGAAACCGATTTAATTTACGAGAGTTTATCAAAAGACATCAACGAGCGTACGCGAAAAGTGAATTTTTGCATCTCTTTCTTACGTAGGTACCACCACATATGTCTATTTTTGCCCTGTTTTTAGTATTTGTTGCTAAACTAAATAGTATGCACTATAATCAGACAAGTTTGACGCTGGTATGTATTACCGTTTTGAAGATAGAGCAGGAACAAAAACGATGAAAAAAATGCATATTTTTCGAGGTTTCTTGTATGAGGACCCCCTTTTGGCTTAGACTTTTTTTTGTTTTTAGTATTTGTCGTTATTAGCGGTGGGTAGCTACTCCAATAACTAGCTGAATAGCGGCTATTCAACAAATAGCCATAGCTATGATATCTGTCAAAACGATAGCTAGCTATTGGCTACCAAATGGCTACCGCTACGAATAACCGATAAGTTTACGGAGTAGCGGGCAGCCGCCGCGTTGCCGGCAGCTGACCAAGTTAAATAGCTATAAGTAGCTAGCTAGCGACTTTTTATTTTTACGATTTCAAACCTAACTTAGTTGTCAATTAGGTTTAAAATAGTTTAACATTTATAATTTTGTTTGTACAACAAAAGAAGGGTGTGTAGTTTTTAGTTTTCTTAGTTCATTTTTATTTTTCCACAGATAAGTAGAGAGAGGTTTTCGACAGTTTAATATGTAGTAATTAGTAATACGTACGCGTTGAGGTACTATGTACTAAACGTACGAACGAAAGTAATTTTTTTTTTCAAGTTTGAAATAAAATAAGTAAACCATAAACGAAATCATAATATCATACCATTTAAACTTATCACGGTGAGGATGAAACTAAATTCAACTGAGCGTTACTCAAGACAACCACCTAGCTAGTGAGCGTTACTCAAGACAACGACCTAGCTAGTAGCTACGACGGCTAGTAGCTACGACGGCTAGTAGCTACGACGACGCTAGCGCTATCCAGTTTTATCCAATAGCCAAATAGCTGAAATAGCTGGTTATCTAGCTGGTTATAGCTGGTTGGTTACTTGTGGTTGTGGTTACTCAACCACAAGTAGCCGGCTTGCTAAGTTATTGAAATTTCCATTTACCCATCTCTAGTCGTGATACAATTCATAGCAACACATATTCTGAGAAAATTTCAACCGGTTATCTATCACCGTTCAAAAGATAAAGCCCTGTGACAGACAGACGGACAGACGGACGGACGGACGGACGGACGGACGGACGGACGGATGGACGGACGGACGGACGGACAACGTGGTGAGAGTAATAGGGTCCCGTTTGGCACCCTTCGGGTACGGAACCCTAAAAAAGGAAAGGATTTGTTCAGAGATTTTCAAGGATTGGTTTCTCTTTAATTTTTTGAGCTTATTCGTTTGGCGATCCGGATCGGATAGTAAATAATACCTTTTTTTTTGTTTTCGGTGGAAATCGTAAAGAATATCCTTCTTTTGGGGTAGGTGGAGAGATATGTCGAACTCCTACCAACTAACGGCCAAAATTAATATCCTATCTATCCACGATTTAAATAAATATAAATATTTTTTGGACATTTTTACACAGCACCATCTAGTCCCAAACTAAGCAGAGCTTGTACTATGGGTACTAGACAATGGATATAATACTTATATACTTCTTTTTTGTAAATACATACTTATAATACATAAGAAACACCCAGACCGGCACAAACACTTATGTTCATCACACAAATATTTGTGTCCTGTGGGAATCGAACATAAAGAGAGAAATTTGACATATACTAAGCTCTATATTAACTATGTCAAATTTCTAACTCCAGTAGGGCAAATCGTGGATTTTTAGCCGTAAATCCACACGGCCACCGTACACCACCACCATCCCCAGTACAAAATAGAGGAGTTCCGGGAAATACAATGGACAGCGGCGGTGAGCACCAGCTAGGCCTATGATGAGTTAAACTGCCATACATTATAATTTCTCGCATGCTCGCTTTTGACCATTCCGTGTTAAACTGCGATTACGAATTGTTACTCTTATTACATACATGACTAGCCGTCATCAACACGGTTTTTTTCTCAATTTGTTACATTAGAAAACCTTTGGTGCGTGTCCATTTTACTTGTTTGAATACATTAGTCAATTCGGAAGTGTGCAATATTTTTCATCCTTCTCAATCATTCAATCAACTCAGTATATCGCAGTCCAGTACCAGATATAGGCCTCTCCCAGGTTGTGCTACAACACTCTGTCCTCTGCCATACGCATCCAGGCCACCCCAGCTATCTATGTCGACGGTCCATCTGGCTGGGGCACGCTTCGCATGCCGATTTGCGGTATTTACTCAAGGACTCGTATGCTATGACCAACTTTCTGGAACCGTGCAACTAGATTCATAATTAACGTTTTGAAAGTGCATGTAAATGCTTGTTCGAAATTAAAACTTTTGACTTTGACTTTGCTACAACGGCCATCCGTCTTTCGACAGAGATGGCTAGACTACTGTCACTTCAGCTTGCTGATCTTACAAGCTATGTCGGTCACTCCGGTTCTATGTCGTATATATTCTATATAATATCATTACGAATCCAATCCTTTAAAGATAATCCAAGGAAAGCTCGGTGAGCGACTTTGAATTTGTGGATTAGTCTAAGTGTCAGTGTCCACGTTTTGGTACCGTAGGTCAAGCAAGACAGGCAGGATGCACTGGTTGAAGACCTTTGTGTTTAAACTTTGCGGTATAAGCGACGAGAAGGCGAAGTTGTGTCTACCAAGCTGAATAACCTGCCCTACTTAGACTGTACAACTTCGAGCACCATCCTACCTCATCCTTCTATTAGTGTTTCAAATTACGCGTAACATAAATAAATTATAGATTAGATGATAAGGTAATCAGATCAGGTATAATCTGGTGGTTTTAAACTTGAAGACCTATTCCCTCGAGTCTTGAAGACTTCAAGGTTCGAGTGAATAGGTTTTTGCTGGGCAAGCGTGTAGGGGAATGTGGGGGGAAATCGGACAGAGGGTGAAAGCGGATAGTTGCTATTTCACTAGTACGCGTATCGCTGTCTCGTTCTAGACAGTCAGCGGATATTCACTAACGCTCGTGCAGTGTGGTTGCAAATGACGGCCACGATAAAATTTCGGTGCTTGCGTCTATACGAGAAAAAAGAAAAAAGTGGTGAGTAATCTACTATTTTGTATTTTTTGACGTATTCTCATTAGTTTTGGTCATGTGTTAATACAATGTTATATATTTTTTTATAGAATCATGGATATTTTAGGCACTAAAACTGCATTAATTGTTGCTGTGGGTTCAAACATAAAGTGTTTAAAATAATATTTCAGATATGGCACCTGTGGGGTACAATCGGACGGGGTGATATCGGATATCCGGTTTCACCCCAAATCGATTCATGTTTTGTGTGTTTAGTTCAGTTAACTTTTTAAGTGTTTTGTATTTACATGATTTTTTTCATATATTTACAGGACCTCAATATTTTAGGGGCATACGTCAAAAAATCAAATAGGCTGCAATGGTTGGAGTCAGACTTGCTTTTAATAAGTTGAGTGATGGAGGGCAGATTGGGATAAATTTTAGCAGCACATAAATATAATGTACCCATGTACTTCTATAGAAGAACGCGTTAAGAAAATCAAAGCTGGAAAATCAGAGGAGCACTTCATGTGTTCCGGAAGTGTTTCGCTACTGAAAAACGTGTCTTATGTGATTTTATGGAAGATATGCTAGTAGAACAAATTAAAACTATGGAATCTCGTCTACTTGGATTGATTAAAATGGATATCCAACGTTTATCATTCCAATTAGCTGAAAGAAATCATTTTAACTACCCATGAAATAAAGAAACAGGACTTGCCAGCTTGGACTGGGTAAGAGGATTTCTGAATCAGCACACCGAGCTGGGGGGGACTGGATGCGGAAGGCAGAGGACCGAGCGTTGTGGCGCAACTTGGGAAAGGCCTAGTCCAGCAGTGGACTGCGATAGGCTGAGTTGATTGACACCGAGCTGACATTGAGAGATCCACAGCCAACATCAGCTGCAAGGCCAATGGGCTTAAATAGAGCAGTTGTTTCATTTTATTTTTTATTTTAGGATCACTTTATGTAAAGCATGTATTCAATCCTACTAGACGTTTATTATTTAGATAGTATTCACCCTGTTGGTATAAAATGCGTATCCGCTTTTACCCATAGGTATGGGGTGAATCCGGATCTATGTTTTTTACTAAAACAAGTTCTAGTTCCTATAAATTATAATTGATCTCTGTTTTTATTTGCCAAAGTAATGCCTTATGTATGTTCTTTGATAGGCTATGTCGATTTTATTATTATATAGCACTGTACCAAATGTATGATGTTTTTTTCTTAACTGTCCGGTGTTACCCCACTCTCCCCTACTATCGTCGACTGCTTCATCGCTGAGGTGGCGGTCAAAGGCGAGCTTATTAATAATAATAAACAAAATCGTCATAGTTCATTATTTTATTGCCTATCAAAGTAATGCTGCTAATAGTTCATACATTGGCAGATCCAAAGCTTCATTAAGATCTGAACTACTAACGGTCAATATTAATATCAAATCTATCCACGATTGACCCTGCTAGAGATAGAAATTTGTCATATTTTGTATGGAGCTTATGTCAAATTCCTATCTCTAGTAGGGCAAATTGTGGATAGATTGGATATTAATTTTGGCCGTAAATCAGAAAGTTCTCTAATAAAGTTGTTTTCAAATCCACAGATAATTAGTAGATAACTCTCTAATTTACACCTGAAGTATTGAAAACAGTAATTGGTAAGTCCTATGGAAGTTCGGTAACTAACTTTTGCAAAATAACGGCCGTTTGACAATGACCTATATCTATCCACGATTTGCCCTACTAGACACAGAATTTTGACATAAAATGTATGAAGCTTATGTCAAATTCCTACCTCTAGTAGGGCAAATCGTGGACAGATAAGTTATTGAAAACGGCCGTAAATCAATGCTCTATTGAACAGATTATCGTATAAACAATGGAAACACGGTAAATAGAAGATCCGTCAAAGATAAAAGCAGGTGAGCCGCTTTTTCTATGATACGAAAGTATGTGGTGTGGGCCTTCGCCGGTAGTTAATTATAGGGCAGCCCCTTCCTTATTCAGATTGCGAACACTTACGTAGTTTTTTGCTCTATAAGAAGTCTAAGTATGATACACCCGTTAAATAAATACAATGTAAATCATAGCTGAATGTAGTTAAAGCTGTCAGTCATGCAAGATACGCTTTATTACGTAGATTTGAATGTAGTGAGTACTTATTTGCATGATAAATTATTATACTAGATGACAGAGCGAAACTTTTGCCTTTACTAAGAAAACATTTCTTAAACCAATTAAAGCATGCTTTAGCTAGGAAGTCTAGGAAAAGTAGTCTTTCAGGATTTCTTTTAAAGTAACGGTTTATGCACTAATTTTGGTGAACAATATATCTTAGAGGAAAGATTTGTTTGTTTGTAATCGATAAACTCTGAAACTACTGAACCGATTTTAATAATTCTTTCACTGTTAGAAAGCTACTTTATCCAGAAGTAAAGAAGGATATATTTTATTTCAGTACGTGGGCAAAGCTGCGAACACAGCTAGTAGTAAATAAAATGAAGGTTAGTTCGTAATATAATGAATTATCAACTTATTAATTGCAACTCGGGTTGATGTGACATAACTGATATAAGTGGAGCTAATTATACCTACATTCTATTATCTGTGTTATTACTAACCAGTAAAATCCTTGGGACGAGTGTTTTTTGTTGTAAATAAAAATAAGCTACTTAATACATTCTCTAGGTGTCGAAGTGGTGGAAACCGTGGGTGCTAAGAGTAACTCAAGGCGCCCATTACGTGACCCTGGCTCCCCAGGGTCACGTAATGGGCACCATGAGTTACTAT
Source organism: Asteroscopus sphinx (assembly GCA_949699075.1). Lineage (NCBI taxonomy): Eukaryota > Metazoa > Arthropoda > Insecta > Lepidoptera > Noctuidae > Asteroscopus > Asteroscopus sphinx. Next base: position 9,073,462 of record OX453008.1, read on the forward strand.
GTCCTCCGACAGCAGTACGTGGTGGTCGCGTAGATACTGCTGTGGTGTGGAAGTCACTGCTTTCCCGAGATGTGCCAAATGGCATAGCCCCAGAGGGGCACCGACGCGTGCCACAAGAGTTCCCGGCGCTCCTTTATTTTGTGCTGAGGACGGCCACCGTGTAGTTTTAGTCGGTAGGAGTCCGACATACCCCTTAGCCTTCCTCCGACAAAGGTTATCCATGAGGATTTCCAAACAACAAAAGGCAATAAAAGAAAAAAAACTAAAATAAGGTGTCGAAGTGGTGATAATACGATACAGACTTGATTTGGTGACTTTAGCCATCGTGCATCGGTTGAGTAAAGAAAAAAGAAAGAAAGAAAGAAAAATATTTATTTGACACAACTGAGACACATACAAAAGAAAGGATATTACTTATATTACATGAATAAGAAATAGATTAGTAGCTATTATGCTTCGATAACACTTTATACTATGAACACATGGTTCCCATGGAGGTAGTGAATTATAGAACAGTCAGCCCGGGCTTAACATTTTATTGACATTATCAAAAGTTTTTAATTGTAGACTACATGATGAAGACAGCTAAAGGCCTACCTGGTGTAAAGCGGCCATGTTTGCCCCATAACAACTGCAATATCACTTAGGTTGTTGCCTGATGGCAAATATCGTTCGCCAAATAAAGTTGGAAAGTCTCGCGTGATTGTAACTTCACCGGCACCCATACTTTTTGCACCAAAACACAGCAATGCTTTAATGGTAGGTACTAGGAACGAACATTTATTTTAGACTTCAGCCGACAAAAATTTTGTCAAAGTTCTCTCTCGTTCCATTTTTTATAACACTGAAGTTTTAGTATGAGTCATCAGCACCATCACTATATTTATAAAATTCCTATTAATTCCTACATTTACCCAATGGGTGGCACAGGTGAGCGGCGCGGGCGCACGAACCGTGTCGGCGCGTCCGACCGTGCCTCCCCGGGAACCGAACCCGTCACACCACCGCATCCGGTATCGTTACTCACCGATAGCTTTTGCGATATAAAAAAACATTTTGTTGTAATAAGTAACTAAATGGTTCAAGTTAGGTACGCCTTTCACCAAAGTATTTTTGGCGCCTACCAATTTTGCCACATGAGGCTCTTCAATATTTCATTCAACAGATTATCACAAAGAGCGAGAAATCGGTAATTATCTCCATGACATAATGCAGTAGTTCAACTAAAAAAATTATGTTTGTACACTGACAGGACTTGACTAAATAGGTCGACTAAATTATAATATCAACGAATTCTTCGGATAATCAACTAAAATCCATTTAAAATTGATTCAAAACTACTAACCCTCAAAATGCTAATAGATCAATAAAAGTTCGATACGGATACCGATCACGATCGATCTTGTACCGAGTAACGACTAACAGCATTGCTCACACAAGTTAAAAAACTCCACTGAAGAGGTTAATCACCAGAGATTATGCGGATTTCGTGTCTATGTTGTTACTTTTTTCTAAATCCCATACTTTCGATTTCAGTATCATTATGCAATACCAAAACGTTCAACTGTAATTCTATGTTCTATCTTCTTTTTATTTTGGAAGCTAATGTTGTTTTTCATCAATGCGGGCATTGCTCGGCGCAGTGTTTTGTGCGTTTTTGTATTTATTTCGAATTTTCCACTCGGTTTGATGTTTTTAATATAAATACCAATTTTTCGCTTGAGATCAAACGAGATCACGCAGACAGGAATATTTAATTTTAATTTATATTAGGAAAATGTGAAAGTTACTATCAAGAATGCAATATTACGCGATAAAGTATCGGTTTGAGATCAAATTATGGACCCTCGCTTCAAGAGACCTCATCGCTGCCATGAAAATTATAGTGAAGGAATTGATTGATTTGCTATTATGGATCGGTTTCTTATCCACATGAGCTATTACTGATATCTAGTCTACGCGGAAGGGTCAGTTCTATTTTCAAACTAGGAAGTTATTGTAGATGTAAGTATATATGCAAATATTGCCATCCATATGCGATTAACAGGTTAGTTATAAAACGAATGACTTAGGGTTATTAACCTAACGGGAGTAACAAGTAGTGACAACAACTCCTGAGGTGCTATTAGCTTTTAAACATGATAATTGCGACACGTAGAAACCAAAAAAATTACAAGTTTTCCATTTCAAACTATATGTACCTATTTTAAAATGTATCATGTTTAATGATACGTGTACGTGTGACAAGATCAGCCACAAGACAAGATTGTTACTGTTACGTGGGACACTCAGAAAGTTTTGCGAAACTAAAAAAAATTGTTCTATACGTACATATATTTTTATCAAATCTTTTCAAAGTACTTTCCACCAGCCTCTATACAAAGATTCATGCGCCTAAACCAGTTTTCAAAACACTTTTTCCAGTCCGCCGCAGACACCTCGTTTACAGCCTGCTCGAACGCAGCCAGCGCATCTTCCGGCGACGAAAATTGTATCCCTTTGAGCTGATTTTTTATTTTTGGGAATAAAAAGAAGTCACACGGTGCTAGATCAGGGCTGTAAGGAGGGTGACCCAGGAGTTTGACTGGCGTGCTGTCCAGGAAGTCCCTCGTTTTGAGTGCGGTGTGCGCAGGTGCATTGTCGTGGTGGAGCAGTAGCCCGCGGAGCCCTGTGTTTGGTCGCTTGTTGCTTATAACAGAGAAAACTTCTGGCAAACATTTGGTAGTATACCATTCGGCATTAATGCTTCTTTGATCCCGTAAGGGAATTGATACCAAGTGGCCAGTCAAATTAAAAAAGCTAGCGATCAAAATCTTACCCCCGCTTCTAGATCGCTTCACTTTGGTAGGCGTTGGCTCATTTTGAAACACCCAAACAGTCGACTGGCGCTTGGTTTCTGGGTCGTATTGATAAATCCAGGACTCATCACCTGTAACGATGTCGTAAACACGCCGAGACGAGCCTGCTTCAAATTTGTTAAGCATATCACGGCACCATTCCACCCAGGCCTGCTTCTGAGCATCGGTGAGGTTGTGCGGCACCCAGCGTGATACTATCCTCCTCACGCGAAGATGGCTGTGTAGAATCTCGTGAACGCTTCCCGATCCAATCTTCAATATGTGTTGAATCTCCTGATATTTAATTCGCCTATTGTCTTGGATTAAATTTTTCACTGCTAGCACGTTTTCTTCGGTAACAGCCGTCAAAGGGCGACCGCTTCTTTCGTCATCCCCCAAAGTTGGTCGACCGCGCTTGAATTCGTTATACCAACGATACACGGTTGCCTTGGAAGGGCTTTCATCCATGAATGCCATTTGAAGTCTATCGTACGATTCATCCGGTTTCAGGCGACACTTGAAATCGTATAAAATCATAGCTCTAAAATGTTCCCGGCGCAGATCCATATTTCAGTGAGACACAATACTTTGAATTAACTCGCAAAAAATGTGGAGGGAAATTTTGAAATTGGAACTTACTTATTTTTACTTATAAATAATCATATTTTCGAAAAACATTATAACTGGCCAGTCTCCCATATATAAAAACTTTTTTTCGCAATACTTTCTGAGGGGCCTGGTATTTTGTCATCAAGTTAGACAATTTTGTTAGTTTTCTCCATTTCAGCTTACTATAGATTCTCAGTTTCCCACCTTTCCATCAATTTTAAAATATCTTACAGATAATGATGATCGCGTGTTGTGTGTATTGTATAGCAAAAATAACATAATTTCTAGTGCGATATTGATCGACTCATCTCTTACCACGTCATTGTTTATATGTGTCGTCATTTCCCACGATTTCGAACTGAGCAAGAACTGAACTTGACAATGCTATCGATTTTCCAACAATCACAGGAACCCATTAAGTTTTTAGTTGCGCCCGCGCCGGTGAAATTCTTTAACGATTCGCTAGTCAGCCACTGATGGCGAACACTCGTAGAGAATTAAATTAAGATGATATAGATAAGGTCATTTTTGTGTAACCTGCTATAAATGATGGGAACTTCAGACGACAACAGTTGTTACGCGGTCGAGCAATAAATTTGTTTGCATAATTAATTCACAGAAATGAAAGTGTTTATTGTGGTTAAGTTGCTGCAGTTATTTTCACATTAGAACAATTTTGTATGAGCGGCGAAGACCGCAGTGAACTGAATGTTCTCATTTCATAAACACTGTTTTCTGTTAATGCTTCTCAGGATTGTGTCAATTATACATTGTGTCTATGACTTGATTGTTGTATTTTAAAAACAATTGTCATATTTATTCTCAGTGCAGACGTAGGGTTAATGATGTAACGATGCACCGAAATGTTGAAGTAGATGTTGAAGAAAATATGAAAATTTAAGAATTTTATCAACCCTATTTTGCTATTATGTTTACGTATGACAATTTGTATGGTTGCTCTTTCTTGTCCGAGCCACAGTTTGAATGTAAAAGGCAATATTAGCTGACCCATAAATCGCGATTTGATCTGTCACGATCTACTTAACGGCATAATTTGTTTATGCGGGTCTGGCGTACAAACAGAAAATGTTTCACGCTACAAGTGATAAGTAGCGTGCATTTTACTTACAAATTCATCTCGGCCCTTTACTTAATTAAAGAAAAACTTTTACTTAAACGATGAAAATTAGTTTTATTAATCAATATTTTTAAACAATGTTGTTAATTTAACGGTACCGTTTATAAGGTTATTGCTTTAGAAAAGTATTAAATTACTTTGTGTAGAAATTGTTTTGTGTAAAATTAAAACATTAACTTTATCAATAATACAAAAGGTTAGGACATATTTAGACACTTGTTAAAACCGTGTTTAACGTCAAAATAAATACATTAAAAAAGGTTTTTTTAAGCTCGCATTAGGCTAAACAATTTAATAAGGTGGACTAGGTTTAAAGGCAGCTTTAATAAAGCCTATCTGATTCAGACTAATGACCTGTCACATTGATGTCGTTTGCAACATATAAATCCGATACATCCGCATTATTGCTGGGCTCTAGTGGTATTAACATACTTTTCATGTAGTACCTACTAGCCTAGGTCATAAATCGAATTAACCTTTTTGGTACATTATGTTTGTAGTAATAGCGGTACAGTGTTTTAAATGACATCGTTGAATTAACATTAAAATTGAAGGAGTAGTAGCAAAATATCAATAAAATTTCAGTATAATCTACGAAATATTATTTGGTCGTATGTTATCTGTAAAATATCAATATGATAAATTAAATCTGTTACTGAAACTACGACTACTGTTTTTGTAGCTATTGTATTTTTATATATATATTTGAAGTGTTATTTAAAAAACAATAAAACTTTTTAACAAAAAATTGAACCGACGAAAACAGAAACTGAAAAGCGAAAAATAACAAATTATGAGTAGGCGCCAAACAAACTTTTAACAAGCAAAGTGCGTGCAAGTTGCTAGTGGCCGAGCGACGAACGAATTTTTGGAAAGTTATTGTTTATCGTTGAAAATTTCACGTTGTATTTGATGTTACGTTGTTTTTATTATTTATTTAAAGTAATTTAATGATCTTCGTTGATTGTTTGTTTGGCGCCGACTCATAATTTGTTATTTTTCGCTTTTCAGTTTCTGTTTTCGTCGGTTCAATTTTTTGTTAAAAAGTTTTATTTTAACTTTTTTTGTGGTCAAAATCTAACTCCAGGTCTCCATTATGTCGTAGTGTCTAGAACTATATTTATGTGTGCCAAGTTTCAACAGAATCGGTTAACAGATAAGAATTCAGTGGGTGAACAAGCACTCATCCCCTGTTTTCCCACGCTTAGGGGTGGATTTTGATTTTGAAATTTAAATGGGACCAACTTCGAGATATACCCTATCCATTAAAAAAAGAATCATCAAAATCGGGCCACTCTGTAAAAAGTTATGCGTGGTCATACATAATTAAAAATATCAAGAGCGATAACAGACGGCCAAATAATATTTTCTAGGCTATCAAAAATTATTACCTAAAAAAACATTAATTTCAAATCAAGAGTTTCCGCCAAAAAGAAAAAAAAACTTACAGATAAACAAGTCCTTTGGTTCTTTAGCATAAAAAAAATATTGTTTTCGCTTTCGGATTTTGAATGGTTGTAGTAACAGTTGTTCTGTCCGGTAATTCACTGCACTTCCTGTGGCGCGCGCACTGTGACTCGACAGGTGTGTCAGACGGGTCGCTCGCGACTGCCTGCCCAACAACGATAGCAGACGCTTTTCCACATCCCTTGAGTTGTATTGCGTTGTCGTAAGTTGTATTGTCGTTGGGCATTAGGGGGTTAAAGTTATACACATTTTTTAATTAGAGTCAGCTTAATAGGTAGATTTTTATTAAATAAATGTCTAAAAAATACATATTTCTGGATACTTACAACTTTTATCGAACACCAGGAAAATCAATTCTGAACTAAATTGCTTGGTGATATTACTACAGTTACGCAAAATTATGATTCATGAGTTTATCTTTTAATGTAACATTTCCTCCACTGAAAATAAAGTTCAGAAGTACATAGGCCAAGAAATTATCTAATTAAATTATTATCAATAGGTATTTATATTATTTTGACTATCATTATGCTTTCGGTGCAGGAAAACATCCATCGTGAGGAAACCTGTACCACAGATAATACAATGTCTGTACTTACACAAGGAGTTATACCTGAGATTGCCCCTAACATTCTTAATCGTGTGTGAAATTCGCAAACCTGCTGTAGCGGGTAAAACGGGGTGAATAGGGATGCAGGGGTGAATAGGGACAAAAGTGGGCAAAGATTTTAACATTAAAATAAGATAGTTTACTGTCCACAAAGAGCTCAGAATGTTTACCAAATTATCATCATCATCATCATCATTTCAGCCGAAAGACGTCCACTGCTGGACATAGGCCTCCCCCAAACATCGCCACAACGACCGGTCCTGTGCCTTCCGCATCCAGAATGGCAAATTATGGCAGAACATTTTTGAAGTCTTTGTGGGCAACAAACTATCTTATTTCAATGTTAAATCCCTGCCCACTTTTGTTCCTATTTACCCCTGCATTCCTATTCACCCCGTTTTACGATAGGGAGTGTGGTGGAGGTGAATATATGGCCTGAATCCTTCTAATTTTGAAAACAGGCCAGCAGTGGGCAGCAATTGTGTTATTTCATTTTATCAATCGCCATCATAAATACTAGTATACTTGCGCATGATTGTGTAACAGAATTCTTTTATTCCTAAGTTCAGCATGAAAATTGTAGTTGTTTTTCACTCTTTACATCTCGTTACGTTTCCTTCATGGTTCAAATAGATATTTGTTTGTGCTTTTATTTTCCAGAGGCCGTTTTATCGTTTTTCACTTACTGATTCAGTTCCGTTAAAGTTGTATTTCTTTAATAAGTAACTGCTTTCTTTGTTTGTTAAAGTCGAAGTACAATTGCTACTGTTATACTAATTTATCGCTTGAATTTAAAACGTTTTTCGGCATTTCTTGGGTGGTCCTGTTAGCTCAGCAAACGATTAACCGATACTGTCGACCTACTTGACAAGAAAAATCCAATTTGTCGAAAACGCTACTTTCAATCAAAAAACCTTTTATGCAGTCAAATGCAATACGAAACATCTTTTTTGTGGTTTTAATTTAGATTTTATAAGACCTACAAAAGATGGCCTGATTTTATTATGACAGTTCGGGTGGTAATAGTCACTTTAGTTTTTTTTTTGTGTACGTTCATTTGTTAGCGAAGCGTAGAGAGGCGGGCTCCCTCGGACCGACTGTGGTCAGTGGACGAGCGATGACCGTGACGTTAACCATATGCTACTGACCGTACTTACTGCCAGTGAAGAAGTTTAACTGTAGCTTCAAACGGGATGCAAATTGCTTCGCAATTAGGTACACAGCTACATTATCATCATCATCATAATTTCAGCCGAAAGACATCCACTGCTGGACATAGGCCTACCCCGAGCATCGCAACAATGACCGGTCTTTCGTCGGTCGGCGCTTTCGGAATCCAGCGGATTCCCACAACCTTCACCATTTTGTCGGTCCACCTTGTGGGAGATATACCCACGCCGCGACTTCCAGTACGTGGTCGCCACTTCAGAACTTTATGACCCCATCGGCCATCCGTTCTGCGATTGTATAGGCTTTCCGTACTATGCGAGGTCAGCTTATACTGGAAATGTATAGCTTGATGTGTGGCCGGGCGTACTTAGGTATACATGCTGAAATTTGAGTCGCTTAATTCCCGAAAAGGGGTCATTGTACTCATCATTATGAACACCTTTTACTATGAGACCAATCCTAAAATCGCAACAAAAAAAATCAGTTGGTCACAAATTTTGTGTTCACTTAAGTCAATAAAATGTAGGGACCACCTGATTTTTTTTCGCGATTTCAGCGTTGGTCCCATAGTAAAAGTTGTTCATAATGATGAGTACAATGACCCCTTTTCGGGAAATAAGCGATTCAAATTTCAGCGTGTATAGATACTTTTATCACAGTTTTACCATATGAGATGGTAAAACTGTGCTTTTATGCCTGAACTATATAAACCTACTTTAAGGGCCCCTATACACTAGCGTTTCTCCAGCGTAGACTTTCGATAAACGTATGCGCAGTGCAGACGCCTCGCACTTCGCACCGCCGCAAATCGACAAAATGTAGGAAACAGCAGTTTTTTTCACGATTTCAGGGTTGGTCCCATAGTAAAAGTTGTTCATACTTGTTTATACTACTTACAATGTACTCATCAGAGTACAATGATGCCTTAAGAGTTTTCAAGTTATTTCAATAACACGTTGTAGGCTTGCTTACTCACTCGTGCCTTGAAGGTCACAGTTATACATTAGAGGTTCTGCCTTAGATTTATAGATAACTTGAAAGCAGTATGTATTTTAAAAAAAACCGGCAAGTGCAAGTCGGACTCGCGCAGTAAGGGTTCCGACCTCTCAACGACCTGATACCCCATGAGTTTATCAAAAGACATCGACGCACAGATGCGCGAAATATGAATTTTTGCATCTCTTTCTTACGCAGGTACCACCACATATGACTATGTTTGCCCTATTCTTAGTATTTGTTGCTAAACTAAATAATATGCACTTTAATCTGTAAAAAATAACAAAAACGTTTAAAAAAAGGCATGTTTTTTGAGATTTCTTGTATGGGGACCCCCTTTGTTTTTAGACTTTTTTTGTTTTTAGTATTTGTCGTGATACACCTCATAGCAACACATATTCTGAGATAATTTCAACCGGTTACCTATTATCGTTCAAAAGATACAGCCGTGTGACAGACAGACGGACGGACGTACGGACGGACGGACAGCGTAGCGAGAGTAATAGGGTCCCGTTTGGCACCCTTCGGGTACGGAACCCTAAAAACTTGGCTGTCTCAAACAATGATCTGCGATTAACATACAAGTTCGTCCCTCATGATCACTTGTCCGATCACTTGTTTTCATCGTGTCGATTTGCACGCGACGCTACAAAAACTGACCGGGGCTAATGGCGTGTTCTAAGTTTAGTGTTGTGTTATGGATCGATGAGCTACGAAGAGGCACCGTTCGATTGTTCCGCTTTGTAAGTTTGTTGCATACGTAATACGTGATAGGAAGGTGAAAGAGCGTGAAGCAATGGTGGGTTGGCTTGCATAAGAATAAAAGTATTGAGCTTTTACTGTCGACTATTGCTATTTTTTGCAGTAAATGCAGGGTTCAAAGTGATAATTATCGCGATAATGATCAGGAGTCATATTTATATTGATAATTCTGAACCCTGATAAAAATATTTAAAAGATTACCTTGATTATAAAAATGTGGATAAAATGTATTAAACTAAACTACTTGAAAAAAGTAAAAACCGACTTCAAAAAGAATAAAATTTGTGTGAAACAGTTTAGGAAGTATACGTGCCATTGATTCGGTTTGGTTTAAGAAATACTGGCACCGACTTCCTTAACTGTTTCACAACAATTTCCAGCCACAGGAACGTCAGGAAAACCAATTTAAATAATATACGCGATTTAATCCGGTTAAACTTTGTTTTATTATAATTTATTTTATTTTTCTATTTTGAGTGGCATTAACAATAGAAAGACAAGCGATTGCAGTAATCCCGGATGATTTGCTTTCATCCATTGAGGAGTTCCCTTCTTTATCTCCGAAGATCTTTATCAGATCTACATCAAATGATACTTTCTGAATGTAAATGCTTGATTTGTTGATGAATATACCAAAATCGCTATATGTAACATAACATAACATAACATCACACCTGTATTTCCCCGAAGGGGTAGGCAGAGGTGTATTAGTACACCCACATTTCGCCAGTTATGTTATTAGTCCCATGTAATAGGGGGCGAGCCTATTGCCATTGTCCGGGCACAAATCCAGACTCCGGGCTGCTACTGAGAATTTCCTAATGAAAAAACCCAATAACACTGCCCGACCCGGGAATTGAACCCAGGACCCCATGCTCAGCAGTCGCGCTTGCGACCACTAAACCAACGAGGCAGGCTATATGTATGCCTATAATATTTGAGGAGTTCCTTCAATTCCACATGGATCCCATCTCAGATTAAAGATCCCATCATCAAAACTGAAGTCGGTTAAAAATCTGAGGATCCCATCATCAAAACTGAAGTCGGTTAAAAACTACTTTGTTCTGACGTTAATTCTAATCTTGGTAATGATCTTGATAATTGTCATATTTATCTTGATAATTTTGAACCCTGTGTAAATGTAAAATACATTGGTAATTTAATTTCGTGCTTTTGTCATTTACTTTATAGGCTGCATAGCTACACCACAGTATAAAACTTATTCTGTGTCTCCACACTCCTGCTGTGACGCAGTGTGATGAATTGATGATCCTATTCGTCTGATAAGCGTGTCTACGCTTAGGTATTCAAGTGGAAACGGATGTAGGCGGCAGTAGATGTTAACTCGATGATAAGAATTTGAGAGGAGTCGTTTTTTTAACGTTGTTTATAGTACGTATTATCCCAGTCGGATGGCTTGGTCATTAAGTCATTGCAGAATATATAACACCGTAATTTTAAAGATACCAAGGAATGGAGAGGACCGTGGTCAGCATCAAATTACAAGATCTTGTTCGTAACCTACTAGCTAGAGATCCGTCGTACAAGACGTTTACATTACTAGTTACAATATTGAAATGGACCATGGCCAAGGCTGATGAATGCTTGACGTCTGCAAGTTTTGTAGATATGTATTATCGTCGACCGCATCATCGCTTAACAACAGGTGAGGTAACTCAGGTAACGTCAAACAGAAGCCCATAAGCCCATTACCAAGTAAATTAAAATATTTACAAGTCATTAAGAAAAAAATTAGCAAAGGGCTGTGCTCAGAGTGTCCCTGCGTGATTTAATCAGAAATGAGGAGATACGCAGGACAACGAAGGTAACCGACATAGCCCGAAGAATTGCCAAACATAAGTCTGAGTGAGCGGGACACATTGCTCGCAGAACGGATGGCCTATGTGGCCGAAAAGTTTTGAAATGCCACTCAAGAACTTTTCCACGTAATAGAAGGCGCAGCGTGGGTAGCCCACAAGGTGGATAGACGACCTGGTGAAGGTCGTGGGAATCCGTTGGATGCGGGAAGTGCAGGAACGGTCGTTGTGGCGATGCTTGGGGGAGGCCTATATCCAGCAGTGGACGTCGTTCGGCTGAAATGATAATGATGATGATGAAAAAAGATAGTTTAGACTGCATTTGACGACCAAGAATGCGGCATTGATTAATTAATTTATCATTAGCGTTCTCAGCTTTTATCAATCCACTAAAAGGTTAGTCTTTTCCTTTTTTCCCCTTCCTTGTTTTGCACCAATCTTGCACAAGTTATTCATGAGCAATAAAAATACACAAACGGAGTAGAAATGTTAGCTAACTAGGTACAAAACTAGCAATAATGTTATTAGTATAAGCCCATACTTGTGAACACCACAATAAGACTTTTTCAACACACTTGCTCGTAAAGTGGCTCTTATTGCACCGCGTTTAGGTTCATAATGTAGCTTATTACGCACGCGTGCTTTTACATTATATTATCGCACTAGTGATTTTTACTTTACAGTTTATTTTTAAATCGCAGCAAAGAGTTTTTATGCCTAAACAAAATTAATAATTTTTGGGAATAAAACAAATGTATTTATTAAAATATGATGAATAAACATTTCATTTCATCAAATTATTTATTTTTGTCTACAAATTAACATTAATTTGTGTTATAAATAAAAAAATCAATTTATTTTATTTTTAATAATAGGCTGATTGGCAGTTTCCTTCGACCACCTGCGCGCGCATAGCTAGCTGTATGTCACCGTGCGATTACAGTAATCTGGCATTTTTCACAAATTCAGTATAAATAAATATCTTTGGGACATTTTTACACAGCACCATCTAGTCCCAAACTAAGCACAGCTTGTGGTATGGGTAATAGACAATGGATATAATATTTGTCTAAAATGTGTGTATGCTTTTTTCCTCGCAAGTGTGTTGAAAAACGTCGTATGACACGCGTGAGCATTGACTATTATACTCTCGGCTCCATTATGCAATCCAGCCTCGAGTATAATAGTCAACTTAGCTCACTTGTATCATAATGTACTATTACGAATTATGCATACATTTAGACAAAAATAATAATTATGTTTTAAATCCGCCAAGAGTTTATTTACGGCCAAAATTAATATCCAACCTATCCACGGTTTGCCCTACTAGAGATAGGAATTTGACATAAGCTCCAAAATATGTCAAATTTATATCTCCAGTAGGGTAAATCGTGGATAGATTGGATATTAATTTTGGCCGTTACAAGTTCTGTTTTAAAATGGTCATTTAACCTGCTGAATTACTTAAAAATAATAAACTTCTAATAATATATAACTTGGCGGCGTTTTAGTTTGATTTTACTCATGAGTAAAACCCTTAGAAACCTAAAAACAGACATACATTTATAATATTTAATTGTGCACTGAGTGGGCCTGAATGACAAAGCTCAGTTGGCATTCTCTTTTTAAGGTTCAGGAAATAATAAAATAACACAACAAAGCTATTTTAATCCATATTTTTTATTCGTATCATAGTAAGGTAATTAAGTTTATCGTAGATTCCATTAATATTTCTATGACTGACACGATACTTGGTGAAATAATATCAACGTCACCACGACTACGGCCCAGACTTTGTTAAGGCATGAGAGACTAGCAAGCGATGTGCAATCATGACAGCATCATTAAATATACGAAAATTAAGAGTTTTAAGGACATGCAGATTTTGAAACTATCAAAATATTTAGATCTAATTAAAACAAAACAGCTGCCAAATTGTGTTAATCACTCGCGATCGCAATCTTGTTGATTTCAATGTCCATTGCTTCGTATGTTTCGACAATCCTTCTTATTGGCAATTATGCACAAAGCAATGACTAATGCCGTAATGTCAAAATGACAGCCATTGTCATTGTTAGTGCGTTAAACGATTACCACACTGATCCTGGTTGTATAAAATGACCGAGGTGACCAGGCGAAGTCTCTAAAATGTTTACAAAATTAAGTACCTCTTTGATAGTTTCAGAATATGTTAGTTTTAAGTATTTGACGTCATGATGTAGCTTCTAATGATTTGATTTCAAGTACTACATAATAGGTGAAAGTTTTTTTGTAGATGTCAGATTATTTTAAACATTTTCCATCGTTTGAGTACATTTTATGTAATAGTAGTTATGTCAATAAACAATTTCTGGGGCTACCATGAACTCCTAATTTGTACATAGGTATTACTTACGTTTAGCAAAAACATTTCAGGCGCGGCTGGAACGCTTTTCACCCAGAAAATCAACCTTAAGGTCAAAAATAAGTCAATTTATACTCTATATTTGATCTGTTAAGGTTCAAATTCTATTGAACGGTGCATACGCAGCGGTGCCTGAGGGAGTTTTTCTGCGCGAAATCGCAGTGCCTAAGAGAGTGAATGGAGTTTAAAAAAGTTAGTGGTAGGCCCCGGAAAACTTACATGAGTGATTAAATCAATCTGTAGATCGCAAACTGGGCCTGTTCGCACTACACTGTATTGCTACACATTACATTCAATAACTCTAGTTACACGGTTAAACTAACACAATTCCATCACAATTACTTTAGAATATCAGTTGGTTGATTCGTTCAGCTTAATTTATGGGTAATGATTCATTATACTTCTTCCCTAAACAATTATTCTATCCACTTAAGGCTAGTATCGTTAATATTAAAATAGATTTGTTGATAAAATCTTTCAAGTTCATAACAAATAGACACCATATGAAAAATCAAAGAGTGAATATTGTATAATATTTTATTTATGTAAGAATATAATTTAACTACTGTTTTACGTCAATATTATATTTCTCAAAGGCTAACTGTGTAATAATTTTCAATTAAAATTTAGATTTGACTAGAATTTATAATCAGTGCCTATAGGAAGTATAGCGTATAATGCATTAAAATTTTAAAATTTATTAGCAATTAACACAAACGTTTAAGTTACGTTTGTCAAAGTAGCGCATTTTGACAAACTTCTGTACTTTATTATTATTGATCAGAGATCTGGGGGCCAATTCTCGTAATTTAAAATGTTCAAAATATAATTCAATCTAGTCTCAATACCCTAAATGCCACAAATAAACGTCAAACAGGACCATCTACTGTCATGTGATTGACATTTACAATATTGAGATACTCTATGGTATTTTATTACTGAAATCTATACTTACATTTATAATTAAAGAAAATTATATTAAGATTAGATCGGAACTATATTTTGAACATAATTAATTACGAGATTATAGGCCTTCTGACTTTGGTCGCATGCAATACGTCACTTTTTGTGTAAATTTGAAACGCGCATCTCATAAACCTCGTGACACTACGATATATGTATATAAAAACGTGGTTACAATACGTTACGGGCAATCATCAAAGTTACTATTGTGTTCTAACTACAATTATATATTTGAGCAAAATATTATCGAAATATAACAAAATAATAAAAACTTATGCGACATTTTGCACTTTACATGACATTTGACAATTGCACATAACGCAACATCACAACGACTACATAAACTGTCTTTTAACTTTACATTTATATACAAAGGCTAACCTCTTGGAATGCTATACTTCATGACATTTCAATATTCTCTACTTTAACATAGTCTACTTTTTATTAGTCAAGGGACTTTAATTTGCACAAATATAGGCCGTCAAATGCCTTAACATGTCTCTTATATTAAAAATTTCTACTCTGTAAGCAATTTTCTATTAAAAATATACTTAAACATTTTAAAGTTCCTTTGTTTTCATTGTTAAGTAATCGCAAAATAAAAGCTGCTTATTACATTTGTGTTCATATAAAATAAGTTTTATTTTTTATTAGACTCCCTTTGTTAGATATTGGTCGGGTATGATAGATACATTAATAAATATAATAATGTATATTTCGATAGATTTCTATTTCATTAATAAATTGTCTATGAGATAGCTATAGAGATCTTTTCAGAAAATAAATTATTTTATTAGGTAACCTATCATGTATATGAATTAGAATTTAAGACGGGAGAAGATTTGCACGATCCACTATTAGGAACTTTAACAAAACAGCATGTATGTTATGTATTAGATTATATCGCTTATTTACAAATATCTTCGCTGAGCTTACAACACCGTGTAATACATCTTTACAGGGCCACAAAAATATATTATTATATTTAATTGACGAATTTAGAAGCAATACAGATGTGTTTTATTATGTGCAATAATAATTTAGATGTCAATTATAATTTATATAATACGTCATTATGTAAATGCTTAGTTTCATTGAACTTTACAATTAAATTACCCATTTAAATCAAATAAGAATTCGCCAAACGACTTGAGCGGTGTTGTCAGCTAAGCAGCGATGTGTAAGATTCAATAATGAAGTTATGATTTAAAAATGTTAAAAATATTTTATAAAAAATACATGATATAACCGAATCTTTTCTATATCATAATTGTTTACGTATACACAATAATATTAAATACTCGACTTAGCAAATCAAAGAAGTAACCAATATAAATATTTTAAATTTATTCACGTAGAATTCTTATGATATTGATTGTATTTAATTTGTTTTATCGATTACATTGAGCCGTGATCAAGGAGTAATAAATGTCATGAAGGTACAATTGGTGTGCAATGATGTTATAATCGCGGTAAATGTAGAGATTCATCTAATTCCACTTATTTTTCTTTCATTTATAGTGCGTTTTGTTTCTCGATCGTGGGTGACATCCAACTTGGCTTCACCGACGGGTTATTAAAGGCAATGTTTTCATCCTTTTCTTCTTGCTAGGCCCTTTCCGTGCAGGCCTAGGGGTGAGCTTCATCCATAATAATATATTCATGGTGTATCTTCACTGTGGGTTCGGCGGCCGCAGTACTGTGATACAAATAGAGCCTCGTAATATTCGTAGCAGGTCGATTACTTCTGGCGTCTTCATTGATGTTACATTTTCATCGTTGACCTGGAATTTGTACAGGTTTTCATTATTGTATATTTCCAAAAATGGATCAAGGAATCATAATAGGTGTAGCCTATTAGGAGTCATAATAGGTGTAGCTCTTTGATTGATTATAAATTTTGCGGGTTTTTGTTACAGAATTTACAGAAACAAGTCATAAGGCGTACTGAGAAAGGCTTTGAAATGCCCTGTACTATGGTGTATATGTGGTGGTGTTGGCACGCGCGCCCTGCCAACTTGGCCATTCTATCTATTTCTATGTTCGAACCACTAGACCACAGATGTCGTCAAGTCTAGTCGTTTGTAAGTAAAGCAATGAAAAGGTATGTAAAGCTAGTAGTTTTCATTATGATTTAGTAAATTTTGTGTGTATATTTCAATGGGTTTCTGGATATTTGAAAACACAATTGGACCCGGTAGGTGGCGCTGCTTTCGGTATGTCACTGATATTCTCCTAAACGGCAGGGACGATTTTAATGATGTGCCGCTGGTTTTCCGGGCAGGACGACGTCTGCCGGGTCCGCTATTATTATTATATTAATCGCACCTTCTGCGTGTGCATATATTTGTGGGTGGGGTGCAGCATATTGCATTAAAGCTACGCTAACTAGTTTGGCGGAATTAATACTAAATAATATTGCAACTCCATATTTTGTATACAAGTTCTGACTTAATTTGTCATGTTCCGTCAACTTTTTAGCTTCTGAGCTTTAAAATCTGACTTTCTATTTCAGCCACGGTTTAATTCTATTATTTACAAGCTTTTGCCCGCGACTCCATCCGCATCATTTCAGCCTAATGACGTCCACTGCTGGACATTGGCCTCCCCCAAGCATTTTGGGGGATATGCCATAATCGCCACGCTTGGAAGGCGGGTTGGCGATCGCAGTTGGTTGGTTAAATACTCAGAGAACGCTGCTGCCTATCCTCTACATCATTTCGCTGCTGTCCGTCCGCATGCGTCTTCTTTATTCCCTACCCCGTCGGATTTTTGATGATTCCGGACCAAGGGTTTGAGTGCTGGGCGTTGATGGGTCAGTCAGTAAGTGTGTTAAGAATTTTCTTTTTATATATATTGTCTTTACCTGCAGTATAACATCACCGCGTCTCAGCCGTCCATCGCGTGCGGCGACACTGTCATTGTAGACGGCAGAGATGTAGCTTTGACCAGATTCTGGATGGCTTTGAACGCTGAACCCGAGTCGACTGTTCCAGCCACGGTTCAGCTCTACTGTTACTATCTGGAATGATAAATAGTTTCAATTAATATCTCTCTCTAGAGCTCTCTATATTGTTATTATTGCGATGAGCAGCCGGTTTCATAGGGAGTTTTGGATCAAGAGTTTGTTAGGATTAGAAATTAAGGAATATTTTTCTCGGCATGCATGTTAAGGGCTCAGACAGCGTTCCGGTGACTCAAGTATTTTCGGTCAAAAAGACAAAAAACCGATCGAAATCTCGCGAAGTCACGCAGTACGCAGTCTGAGCTCTAAGACGTACATTTTTAATAAATTTGTAAGCAATTTTTCAAGCTACAAAGAGGGAGTTTCTTCAAGCCTCTATGACTATGTTTACGAGAAGCTTTATTAAGACCTCGTCATGCAATCGCCATAATATCAATAGTAGTTTTTACCTAATGTCTATTGCATGAATTAGTTGATTTGTTAGAACGACTAGTTTTCAGATATCTTACCGTAGGTTCATTGCTTGTATTGTCTTTTGGTGGTTCAGGTTTGACGTTTTCTTTTTGGACGGGATCGATTTCCTTAGGTTTGGGTGGGGGGGGAGGTTCCGTCTTTACCTTACGCTCGTTGTCAGGGGACAACGCGACACCTTTCCACTTCTTTAATCCGATTCCTGAAATTAGAAGATTACAACATTATTTAACAAAGAAGATTATTTTAACGTATCATTGTCGGGCATCAGTTCATCATCATCAAAGAGAGGTACTGCTAATCGTCATGATGCTAGACTCTTCAGAAGGTCAGTCTAGCTTTTGGTCGGAGGCTGTCATAATCAACCACTCCTGCACTTTAAGTACACAAGATTAAGCCTTATAGTAACTAGTTATAACACTTTATCATTTTCTAGTCTTTAACGTAAGATATTTAATTATTCAAATCGAAAACTTACCATCATCCTTATGTCCTTCAGAACTAGTAGTATGTCCATCGCTGGTAGTTGTATGGAGCACAGCACTTTGATACGTAGGGTTCGCGTGTTTGAACCTCGCCTCATCGCTCAACATTGCTACAGGCATCGACACTGGCTCGTCAGAGTCAACAGGAAACACTGGCTCTTTGTACCGTTGACGTGTCATGTCTTCCTGGTACACGTTAGGAGCATCCAGAGTATCATTGTCTAAATTGTTTAGTTCATATCCGTGAGGAGGCACTGGAATTTCACAAGAAAAACATTAAATTCTGATTAATGGAGCTACTGTTAACAAAAGAAAGGTTTCTAATTCGTTCACAGAAAGTTGTCTCTGAATTTAGAGGTCTTCAGAAAATCAACCGTTCTTTGTTAACAGTGTTCTATTTACATTTTGACATTTATGAGTGCAAATGAAAACAAAGTAGAAGATCACGCACATAAGGCTATACACAACACTCTTCGGGGTAATGTCAAATGACCGAAGAACATCTATGAAGTGCTGTATGCTACAATGGTGTGTCAACATAGTCTTAGTATGGTTCAGAATCCGTCAGTCAGTTTATACGCTGCTTTGGATCGAAGTTGTGAAGCGATGGGTTATGATTGGACAGTGTGCGGCCGACAGCGTCTCACCTGTCAGGCTCAACTTTTGTTTTCTACAAGTGGGTGGTGCGGTAGGGCTGGCGAGGGACACGATCCGCACCGGCCGCCTCGAGTCCTGAACGACTTCTGTATGTTCCGAACCGTGTTCTACTTTGATGGAACTTGGAACATCTGCGTGGAAAACCTACATCGCTTAGTGTGTTGCGTGTATATTGTATGTGATAAAGTGTTAATGTGGTTAGCAAAGTTTCGCTGATCGCTACCTTTGTGCAGGCTTTATATAATTAAGCTAGCCGGGTTCCACGTGTATGATAAATATACATCCATTGCGCTGTTTGCAATGGTAATGCGGATTAGTTAATGAACGCTGAGCTAGATAATCACATTCATTTGTGCTTTGAATATATTATGAAGCTGTACCATATAATATGATTCCTCTGTCTCTACACACTTCAGGTAATCAATATATAAATTAAATCAAGGGATTTGGTTATATTAACGCTTAAGATACATTAGTAAAGTTTGCATTATTATACAGGGTGAAATCAAATACAGTCGAGAATAAAGGTGGATTCTACCATAACCCTGATAAACAAGACTTTTTTTTATAACAAATAATAAAAAAGTTGGGTCACCATCCTTTTTTTTGTTTTGTGGAAGAGTTGTTCTCATTGGTGGAATCTACCTATAAATTTTTTCCAATGTGTTTGAAATTGTACGGTAGATAGTTTTTTTTAAATATCTGTAAAAACGCTTGTCTTCTTGTGACCACGAACGCTGCAGTGTTCGAAACGTCAGGAAAATATATTTTATATACGCGATGTAATCTGGATAAACGGAAAAACTTAAATTAAAAATGTGTAAATTGTGTTTGATTTCACCCTGTAAACTGAAAATATAGAGCAACAGAGGTTAATTCGTGGGTTAATTCAATTGTTAAAACAGGTACCTAACTACCAATATAGCGTTTAAATTGAAAACCCATAAAGGTGAAAACTGACGTATTAGCGTCAACGCTTAACCTATCGTGAATGGTTGGGTTCACCTTTAATCCATTTACAGCACTTTCGATCAGTTAATCACTTAATGAGTTTAACCTAACCTTTCAGGGCCACGAGCCTCAGAGCGAGTGACAATCATAAGCAAATGGGATTTGGTCACACATTAAAACCGTTTTAAGATCAAAAGTATTTTCGTGTATCTCTAGCCAAAATACACTATTTTAAGGGTAATAAAAAATCAAGATCTTCAGAAATAACTGTAATGGTCGGGATGTAATGTAATAGCCGGATTCTGAGTTAAGAATTCATACTTAAGTATCGTTTGAGCATAGTTTTAACGTACAAAACCATGATCAAATGACACTAAAGTACTGCCTTATTAAGAATTCTCAACTAAGAAACCGGCCCTATACCTAGACTCAAAAGACGTGGTTAAAATTTTCCGAAAAATTGGCACTTAAAATCACAATTGCTAAAAGCCAAAGCTTCGCAGGCATCAATAACGTTATTCAATCGATAGCCACTACATACCATTGGGTTGTTCGTAGTGGTTGTTATCCTTGGTTAGCTTGCGGTACTTGCGGGGTGAGAGGCAGGGGGAGCGGGACCCATCTACCGCATCAGGGGTGAGGCGCCGAGCGGCCAGGTCGCATAACATTGATACTGCTTCAGGCCTGGTCATAAGTAATTTTTTTTGATGTTTACATTGCTTTCCTGATCGTAGAACAAGCCTGGTGCCATATTATGAAGTGCGAGCCAATGATTGTTCAGTTGCGAGAAAGAGACAGCTATGCAGGATGTATAACGACATCCTTCTTTCGCACTGGTGGCTCTAATACTTTATAACATGGCCCCTGGTCAAAGAAGCTGGAAAATATATAAAATTACATTTGGGTCACTCTTCTCTTTCTCCAAGCCATTTCCAATAATTTTGGGGTCGGCTGGGGTTTGTTGGGGTTATTATATTTTTTATTTATTTAATCACAGGTATAATTTCATTATTTTTAATAATTTACCAGAAAACTCGCCAAACTATTAAGTTTAACGGCGAGATTTGGGTCACTCTGGCAGAATAATTGATGTTTTGAATTCTACTATCAGGATCAATTCTATGGATTCTTTCTTTATTCTTGTGATCTTGCATATCTTGAAGATTGGCAACTCACCTCAAAGGAGGCTTAGGCCTATTCATCGGCGCATCAGAGTCCGTGGGTTCTTCCCTCGGTGACATTGGCGACAGCGGCGTCGCTGCGTGGTCCCGGTACAGGCGCAGGCGCACCTCGGAGCCGCACGCGCGCAGGAACGCTACCGCCTCAGCGTGTGACATGTTGGACATCGTTGTGTCGTTCACCTGTACACACAGTTTAGAAGGCTAATGACCGAGACGTTATGATAAATGTGGAATGTGAATAATCTAAAGCATTTGAAGTATCAAACAAACAAACATCACATGTATTTGATTATTTTTATTTTATTTTATTTTTATTGACTGAATTATTAATATTGTATGATTATTAATTTGACATTTTCACTTTATTTAATTGGATGTGAATTAATTTAATTTTTGACATGTAAATAGGCTTTACGAAATAAATGAATATGAATATCTTGGGTTTTGTGCTATTTTAAGTACTTAATACGGTTAAAGATGCAGGTTTTGATATTTTAATTATTAATATTATATTTGGATTGTGACTTGACTTGACAATAAGGTAATGAAAAACACAGCTATGTTTAAAATGTAATAGAGTAATAAAAGATAAATATAATATAATATATGTAATAGAAGATAAATAAGGTACTTAAACTTAAAGAGATAAATAAATGAGATCTGATTCCTTATAGGAACACCGTGGTGTTTTTTAGTCGGTAAGAGTCCGATACTGGCTCCGCCTTCCCCGGGCGGAGTGAGGATGAGAATTTTCCCCACGAAAAGAAAGGGCGGAGATTCTCATAAAATAACACTACCATTTCAAAGTGGTCAGGTAATTTGTAGAACAATGCGACAATTCATTACATTATTTGCCAACACATTACAACACGTGATGTGCGTGTAAAATTGTTTCTCTATTAGTAGAACAAAAATATTGATACAAGTGTTTATACCATTAAAATTCATAAACGTATTATTTGCTTTCATGTTGTTTAATTTTTATGAGTCATAATGAGTCATAAGCCAAAAAATACGTCTGTGTAGTAGCTACATATTTCTTCACTACGGGGTCTTTGTTTTTTTTTTTTATTAGATCATAAATCCTTCGCCCAGAGAGGATTTAAGCAAGATTGCGCCTTGGGTAGGACTGCCGTTACCTACAGTCAAAATACTTCCAAAACCTTGGACATTTGGGCGAATGCAGATGGGCCTGATAAGAAGACTCAAAGTCACCCAAAGGGCAATGGAAAGGCCTAAGTTCAGTTTCCCTGCGTGATCAATTCAGAAATGAGGAGATTAAGTGTCAGTGTGCGGGGCACATTGCTCGCAGAACGGATGGCTGATGGGGCCGAAAAGTTCTGGAGTGGCGACTGCGTACTGAAAGGCGCAGCGTGGGTAGGCTCCCTCATAAGGTGGACCGCAGACCTGGTGAAGGTCGCGGGAATCCGCTGGATGCGGGAAGCGCAGGACCGGACGTTTTAGTGTTTGTTGGGGGAGGCCTATGTAGTGGACGTCTTTCGGCTGAAATGATGATATATAGATGATGAGATTTTACCCCATGACACTTAAAAATTAAAAAAATTGTTAATTGTGTTTTTTTTTACCAACGCGGCGACCAACGGAGTTACCCCGGAAATTTCCCCGCTCGGACTCCCCCAATGCTGGGAGCTAGGACAAATCCGAGAAAACCCAGACGGATGGCAGCCTTAGGCCTATTTAGATATATGGCGCTAGGGTTGCTAGACAAGTACAAGTGGATTATCGTACTGATGTTCTAAAATTATCAAAAATGCTGAGCTACAGTGATGAACTTTTTAGGGTACTGTACACAAAGTGTGCCAACGGGACCCTATTACTCTGCCTACGCCGTCTGTCCTTCCATCCGTCTATTTGGCTGTCTGTCTGTCACAGGGCTGTATCTTAGATCAAGAATTTGGTCTTTCCTCTGGTGTTCTAGGCCCGGGCCTCGCTGGCCTAAGCGTAAATCCATCTCTTTCCATGATTCGCTTCTCCGTTTCGCCGCTCTATACGTATCAAAGCAAAACGACTATTAGGCTGGTTTCAGAGCAGTGCGTACGGTCCGTACGGACTGTCCGCTTGCGGGCCGTCCGCATGCGTAGAGTCAGCTGTGCTCTGAATTGACTGGTCAGTTTAATGGGGCGCGGTTAGCTTGTATGGACCCGACGCTGAGCGTGTGCCGTACGGAGAAATCTGTGTCACTATAAAACAATGTTCTAACGCCATATGCGTGTCTCCGCTCCAGAGGTCCGCGCGGACTGGCCACAGATAAATCCGCACTGCTCTGAAACCACCCTTACTGTAATGAAACAACTGCGTCTCTAATAAATGTCAGCTTACTTCAGTTAAATATATTTTATTTATAACAGAAGCTAGTAGTCTTTATTGTGAAACCATTATTAATGTATACTCACAGCAACAATCCTGTCACCAGGCTGTATTCTTCCGTCGCTGAGCGCCGGCTCCCTGACTAGAGCCCTGACGTAATGCCCCAACGCGCTGTGGTCTTCCTTCCGCAGCGTGAAGCCTAGCGAACCATTCACCTTGGTCATGACTATGTCGAATTCCTGAAAACGAAAATGTTAATTTTTAAGGTCAAAGTTGAATTAGGCAAGGAGACAGAGTCACTTTTCGTTCATGAATATTTCTTAGCGCATTTTTTCAAAGTATGATAAAAATAGTCTTCATTCCTTACAATGCAACTGACTCTACAGTTCTATTTCTACGTTAACAACTGCGATATTAAGTACTTTTACTGAAGAATTAATCGGCTATCTCATAACTGGATTAACAACTAAGCTTTTATAGTACCTAAAGCTTTCCTATGACTTCTCACCGTAGAAATCTAAATAATAAGGTAATAGAAATGTTATCTACTGTCTTTTAATACCGGAATGCGTGTCGCCGGTTTGGCGCTACCAACACATAAGTATGCAATTAAGCCCACCATGTTTCTAGCATTCAATGCAAAATAAATTAAGCCTAAAAACCCGCTGTTAGATATGCTGCAAAATAAAATGTTAGTGACGTCCAAAACAGCACTGATGATCAAGCAAACGGTTCGCGCACTGGTGTCCTAACAAGACACCCGTACGCGGCGACAAGTTCACGTGAATTTGCCACTTCTATTATCTTATTATTTAGATTTGTATGCTTCTCACAAAGCTGATACTATCACTGGCATTTTCAAATGACCAAAACATTGCCAAACGCATATTTTTCCTATTCGGCACGGCACTATGTCAGGAAATATCAAAAACGGAACTAGTCTCATGTGTCGGTATAATGCTCCGTCATTTACCGTGTCAAATGCTTGGCACTCATGCATGCAACTTGCGTCAGTGTCCATACAAACATGACAGGCGGCGCTAAACGCACTATCATTGTTCTCAAAGTATTGCAATACTGAATTTATTTTTTATTTATTTACGATGCTTTTCGTATAACTGCCAATCAGTCCTAGCTTTGATCAAGACGAGAAATAAAGTGAAATTGGATTTTTTTGTTTACAAAACTGTTGGGATTCGGGTTGGCATTACGTCCGCGCCACTGAGGTAATATGTACTACTTACTAGAGAAGACACCTTGAATCGAATATTTGTAACACGTTTTAGAGCTCCTGCACTCTCACTCACTTAGCCACGCTCGCGCCGTGCGTGCCCTGCGGCCAGCAAGTTGCGCGATATTTTTTGTTCGTAATGTCTACTCTAGTACGTAGTACATTATTACCTCAGTGGTCCGCGCTTGGTTTGTCTTCTATATTAAGAGCGGAGTCTCCTAATACAGGCATTATTTGCTTAAAAGGAGGCTCCAATCACCAACTAATATTACCTGTATCTTGTTGATGAAATAAACCTTTTTGTATTTTTTTTGTATTAAAATACCAAATGCACAAGTTGCACAGCTCTGTTTAACCCATAAAGGTATTATACTTACGTCAGTATAGAAATGTCTTTGGTTTAACCATATCGCTTGTGTAAATAATGACTGGATGAATAAGGCGCATATTCAAGAATATGGTTGAATGTGTGTAAAAAATTGAAAAATATATTCCACAGCAAATCACGAATACAGGAGTGCATGCTCGCGCCCGCTCTGACTTTCTATAGGGGTCAGCTGGCTAGTACAAAAGGCGGAGAGGGTAGAAATAGCAATCGATGGACACAGCAGTGCTGGGTGCATCACCTCATCGGACGCAACTTTGATTTAATGCGCGAATCAGTATCTACAGAAATGGATGAAGTCGATTACAAAATATTATCTATTATTAAGAACCTGTACTGTCCCACTGCAAGGCAAAGGCCTCCCTACTCTCCTTCCACCTCTCTCTGTCTGTGGCTAAAAAGGACCAGTCTTTTTAAAAGGAGTCCAGTTCATCCCGCCGTCTCGGTTTGGGCCTGCCGCGTTGGCGTTTGCCATTTTGGGGGCCCATTGGGTCGTAAGTTTGGCCCATTAGTCGTCTGGCATGCGGCAGATGTGTGATTACAAAAATATTTCATAAATTAAGGTACCATATTAGAACGAAAACCAAATACTGTAAATTTTCGTAGAATGTAAAACAAACTATACACTCATCATAATTAAATGTAATAATCTTATCTTCATTCCGGGATTTGAGTTCGGCACCCTGTATACGGGCATAGGGTAGCTCTAATCGCTCTAGATTAAATTTCCATAAAACAACATTAGTTAAAACGAACTCACCACTGAACCATCATCCTGGAGGCGTGAACAAAGAGCTTTATTAATAACTCGCACGGATTTATATTACTGAGTCGCATAACTCGTACAGTCTAACAAAGCAATTAGTATCCAGGGTCGGCAGATATAAATTAAGTTTTCTCAAAAGATTATGGGTGTTTTCGAGTGAAATATCATTTTAATAACGGACAAAGATAAACTGTATTTATACAAACCCTAATCAAACAGTTTTATAATGAAATCTTTATCTACCTAAATCTGGTGACCCTGTATACTAATTGCTTTGTTAGACTGTACCTACAACTCGCACACCGGTGAAATTATACCTCATAAAATATGACGCCTGTTAACAAATGACTTGCCTTTCTTTAAGGTCTCACGATTATAAGGTTCTGTTATTCGATTCTGTAGTATATTTATAGCTTTAATTAGTTAAAAATATTACTAATCGATCAAATAAAATGGATGTTTTATGTTAAGACGCTGACAACAGCCAAACACCCCAAATAGGCTTCTTTTAAAAACATTTTTAGCTGTATCTATTCAGTTTGTGGCAGTGAAAAAAATGTATGTTAATCTTAATAGTATTTTCTAAAACTGTATTGTGCCCAAAACACGTTTTCTTGAAGTTTTCTCGATAGAAATGAATTGTAAACTAACCTCTTAAAACATGCTTTAAAGCAAACAATCTCTATTATTTACCAAATATTGTAAATGAAATTAAGAAAACATTTAAGAAAGACCATAATCTAAAACACTATTGTTTCTGTTTTTCAAATAAGCTTTTAGTTTTTTACCAAATAAATATATTGTTAATTTTCATTCAAATTGAGCGACGCACCCGACGTCCCTCCGCTCGTTGCCTCTCTTTCTTTTCTGTACAAAACGACAGTGACCGCAGAGGTCTGATTTTTTAGGTGTTGTCAGCGTCTTAAGGCGCATGTGGCGGCCAAGTGGCGCCCACATCAGTAAAAAAAATTAGTACTCGCTGAATACATTATTTATCAAAAATTCTTTTTCAACAATTGAAGTACAGGTACTGTAGTTTAATCAGAAACTATTAACTCTGTAAATTATAGTTCGCTGTAGTACTGATGGGGGCGCCACTTTGCTGCATGCGCCTTAAACTTAACAAAAATATAAAAGAAAATGCTTAGAATGGAAGTAAACTCAAAATGAAAATTAAAACATAAATCGTAAACGCAATTAAAAAAGTTAACTACGTGACTATAGATCATTGTGGAAAGAAAAGAACCAACCGGCCTTAAACGAAACAAATTACGTATGTTCATTCACTTATTAGAAGGAAACCATTGAATTCTTTTTCTTCACATGTCAGTAACTTAGCACATCCATCTTCTAATGATGGCTTGCAGTACCTAATTGCAATATTTTTTAAATGACTGGTACTTGTACGGTCGACCGCACGTCGGTGGTAACACTTTGACATTAGCAGCATCTTTATTTCGTAAGCAGTAAGGTTGGTTTTCGAAATGAAGTGTTACCACTGTCATGCAGTCGACTGTACCTATTTATGTTCTTGTAAGCTTTCCGCCCGCGATTTCGTTCGCGTGAATTCAGGAATTCATTAAAGTCTGCTTGGATTTTCTTTGAAGGATAAAATCCGAAACGAGATTATTCGGAGAAAAACCGGAGTGACCGTCATAGCTTGTAGGATCAGTAAGCTGAAGTGGCAGTGGGCTGGCCATGTCTGTCGAAGGACCGATGGTCGCTGGAGCAGGCGAGTCCTTGAGTGGAGACCGCGAGTCGGCAAACGCAGCGTAGGGCGCCCCCCCGCCAGGTGGACCGACGACGTGAAAACGTGGCTGGGGGGGACTGGATGCGGAAGGCAGAGGAACGAGTGTTGTGGCGCAACTTGGGAGAGGCCTATGTCCAGCAGTGGACTGCGATAGGCTGAGTTGAGGAATTCATTTCTAAGGCCAAGCCCGCACAGCGATTTTATTCGCGCTGTTTCTATTCGCACACTGAGATGCTTTTTCCACCGCGATTTTTTATAGGCAGTGTTGGCACCTGAAGGCCAATTCTCGTAACAAAAAACGTTCAAAATATTGTTCCAAACTAATCTCAATGCTTTAAATCTCAATCTCCTGACAGTAAATAATCCTGTTTGCCGTTAATTTGTAACTCTTCTTTTATTAACGTTACCAATAAACGGCAATCAGAAACATCTACTGTCAGGAGATAGAGATTTAAAACATTGAGATTGGTTTAGAACCATATTATGAACGTTTCTAATCACGAGAATTGGCCTTCTGATGATTCCATGTGTTACAAATTTAGCGATAAAAATCGCGCGTTAAAAATCGCTGTGCGGGCTTGGCCTAAGGAAATCCTGTGCAAAAATTCACGAGACCCACATGTTTAGCCTGTGCGTTTTCTGTCAATCAGATAACGTGAGCAGTTTTTACTTTAAAATCCAATGAAACGAATTATAATGTCAGACAAGGTAAATTATCGGCTTAGCGATGTCTCAGGAAATAAATTGTTTAATCGGTAGAAAACGAACAAGAAAAAGTGCTCATAATTTTTCCATTTCCCCGATAAGTCCGGTTCCACCTGAGCAAATGTTTTGTTCCGTTGCAGCGCATATTAATCCAGTACAATTTAATCGATTGTTACAGCGCTACTGCTGCTTAACGGTAGAGCTGAAGTGTCATACATGTTGACATTTTTATGGCTTCTTTCCCGAAAATGGGTCATTGTACTCATTATTATGAACAACTTTTACTATGAGACCAACCTTGAAATCGCGAAAAAAAACAGGTGGTCCCTACATTTTATCGATTTAAGTGAACACAAATGTAGGGACCAACTGATTTTTTTTTCTCGATTTCAGGGTTGGTCCCATAGTAAAAGTTGTTCATAATGATGAGTACATGGACCCCTTTTCGGAAAAGAAGCCATTGAAATTACATATGTATATACAGCTCTTATGGATTTGAGACTAATCAATTTTATAATCGGCGCGTGATATAATATTAATAACACAACTATACTCGGTTTCTGAGATTCGAAATTACACATTACAGAGGTACTTAAAAGGAAATGCGGGTGGTCTTTCCTCCATACTAACGCTCGCAACTGTTTAACCCTAGAGCAATTAATTTATAGAGTAAAATAAACATCATCTTTGTCTATGCCCCTATGTTTTATTTTTGTTGATAAATTATTAAATTATTTCTAGAAGCCCTCAAAACATTTAAAAAATTCCGATTTAGACCGTTGTCTACAGAGGCCTAGTGTATAAATTTGACAACAGTAACTATTAATGAAATAGCCAAAACATAGCGGCACAGTACATATTCTTCTTATTCTGTGAAACTACTTTTAAATTGGCCCAGATTCGGAGGAGAAAATAGTCCAGTCAAACCTCGAATTATGGCTTTAAGGCTATTCAGTTGGAACTGCAGTTATCCTTATCGCACTTATTTTAGGCTGAGTGCTCGCAAAGCGACAGCGATAGTTCTTCAAATAACTAATTTTTTAAAGTCTCTCTGTCCGCATTTCCTCCACGTATCTATGTCCTGTTGTAAAGCATATTAGATGGTTCTTGTCCTCACCCCGTACTGCACGTCGTACACGGGCAGCGGCCGGTCGAGGTCCGGCAGGCGCAGGTCGCGTCGGTCGGGCTCCGGGCTCGCCTCGCGCCGCCCGCGCCCCTCCGACGACGACGTCGTCGCGCTGCTCGTCGTCTGAGACAGTCTGGACACAAGAAATGCCAAAGGTCATTATTACAAATTCGCTACTATCTACATCTAATCTCTCCGACCGCAGATTGTATTTAAATACCGCTGATCAAATGCTAGTGATAAAACTTCCATAAGGCACGATTGAGGCAGGCTCGTCAGTTATTGTCCGATTTTGCCTTACAATAAGATGGGAACTCCGATAACATGATGTAGTTTCTGACGTTCGCGTCTTCTCGCCTATACATTTGTGTCTAATCTCCAGGTACGTGTACCGAGGTTTGTTTGTCTGTCCTTAATGACGCGAGGTATTGTACGATAACATTCATGCTACACAGAAATCCGTGTGCCTTCGTGGCGTGTTTGGTTTATTTATCATGCACGACATGAGTGACCTTAGAGCGTGGGATGATCGAGGGGACAAATTACGCGAGCGTGACGTGTTATGGTTGCTCAGTGTAATGAGTGTTTACCTGGCATGCATAGGGTGACAGTTGAGGGGGTCTAGCGGCGGGAGGTGGGGCGGGTGGGGGGTGCGGGCCGGCGGCGTCGGCGGCTCCGGCGGCGTGACGCTGTCGAGCACGTCTGCCGGCGGCCGGCACACACGCAGCTCCACCCTCGCCGCTGCCGTCCGGAGCACCTCGAGGGCTTCCTAGTATCAAACAGACGGATTAATTGTTGCCGGATTACCGGTCAACAGCTCTTTGTCACTCGATTGCAAAGGCATTACGCATTAAAACGCCTTAATTCGACATCTGACCTTTCCAATTTCATTTGATGGCATGATCGTTGCTGCTCTAGTTCAAATGGTTCAACTTGTTGTTCGATAAAAGCGAAGGCTTTTAAATGTTTCAATCTGATGAATGTTTAATTGTAAGCAAAACTTTCTTGTGTTTCAATCTAAAATTATTTATTTATTTATTTATTATTAATAATACACCAACAGTTATAAACATCAGACATTATCTTATTCTAATATTACAGGTACATTATCCGATGCTTAAACAAATTAAAGGCGTACATAACATTCATAGGAGCTGTTTTATCATTATGCTTACCCGGTCAAAAATAAAAATAAAGTTTTTAAAAGAAGTACAAAAATAAACGGAACCTTGTTATAAAAACTAAAAACTAAAAATACGACAACGTTTTCTGCAAAATTAAACTAAACAATAATTTATAAGACGATTAAGTAAAACTTACAAGCAGGATGTTATACAATAAAAATAAAATAAAAATAAAGAGAAACAATGTCATGAAGTTACACGAAAATTTTCAAATATGATTTTTCGAATGCCACCCAAGGTGTCATGAAATATATCTAATTTAGAACTATGATGATGATTGAGTGTGTTAAATTGACTGAAAATTCGATTAAGAGGACCGTGTGTACCAATATTTGTGCGACAGAAAGGAAGGCAAAAAGTTTTGGTTACGGCGGAACGGGGTACATTACGGGGAACTGTTAAGGGAATTTGTGCTAAAAGTTGGCTGCAGTCGATTTTACCATTGAGAATTTTATACAAAAATATAGTACCATGCATTATGCGACGGTTACGTAGCGATGTCATTTTAAAGAACGATAGCCGGTGGTCGTAAGGACATCTGTGGGATATACCATGGGTATTAAAAGCCAGGGAGCGTGTGAATGAACGTTGTATACGTTCAATACGCTGAGAATGAACGGTATAGGAAGGACTCCACACTGTACAAGCATATTCTAAATTGCTTCTAACCAATGTTTTGTATAGAAGTAGCTTGGTTTGAGGTCGCTTAAAACCGTTAGAGTTGCGTTTAAGAAAGCCGAGCATCTGAGCTGACTTTTTTACTATTGAGTCAATATGGGATGTGAACCGCAGTTTGCTATCAATGATAATTCCTAGGTCTTTAACTTCACAAAGTGATTCCAATTTTTTACCCTGCAGCTTGAAGTCAAATGTTAAGGGATTTTTTTTCCTAGTAAATGTAATGTGATTACATTTGGAGACGTTAAGGATCATACCATTATTAATACACCAGAGGTTAATATTCTTTAGGTCGTTTTGAATGTGTGTCATATCTTTGTAAGTTTCGACAGTTCTATAGATTTTAAGATCATCAGCGTACATGGAGAACTTGCAGTATTGAATATTAGAGGTGAGGTCATTGATAAATATGAGAAAAAGTATGGGACCAAGATGAGACCCTTGCGGAACTCCTGAAGTAGCATAATAAGAGCGAGATTCAAATCCTCCCACTGCAACCAACTGAGATCGTTTTGACAGATAAGACTCCAGCCATCGCAACAAAGCTCCACCAATACCAATTAGTTCCAGTTTTCTTACTAACAGAGAGTGATCAACTTTATCAAAAGCACTGCTTAGATCTGTATAAATGGCATCCACCTGACGTCCACTATCAAGTTCTCGTGAAAGATCGTTTAAGTATGTTACCAAGTTAGTTTCAGTGGAGCGACCATACATGAACCCATGTTGATGTGTTGAGATACATGAATTAGCGTGGAGCGAAATAGCTGGACATACAAGGGATTCAAATATCTTAGGGAAACAGGAAAGAATTGATATCGGTCGATAGTTTTTAACATCTGAATTGTCACCTTTCTTATGCACGGGGACAATCCTGGCTTTTTTCCATTCTTCTGGAAAAACACCCCATTTTAAAGAGCAGTTAAATAAAATACGTAAGGGTAGTGATAGCACGGGCCCACAACGTTTTATAAAAACTGGGGGAATATTGTCAGGACCAGCACCCTTAAATATATCAAGCTTTTTTATTTTATTACATATGTCTATTTCATTAAAATGAAGTAGAGAGATATATGAGTTATAATTAGTAATGGAAGTTTCAACTGGTGTCAATTGTTGGCTATTACTAGAGAAAACCGATGAAAAATGGGTGGCAAAGGTATCTGCAATTTGAGCCCCAGTAGCGACAACGGTATTGTTAAGATGGACTGATGATGGGATAGTAGTTCTACCTTTTCGTTTATCTTTAATATAACGCCAGAACTGCTTAGGGTTTTTAGATATATTAGATTCTATCCTTGTTTTGTACTCACTAAGATTTTTCTGTAATAATAATTGACAATGGCCTCTCAAGACTTCAAATTCATATTTATCCCTAGGATTATGAAAATTTTTATATCTTATTCTACATTTGTTTTTTTCTGACAAAAGTTTTATAAGTGTAAAACTAAACCAAGGGGGGTATTTGGACCTTTTGGGTACGTGTTTAGGGACGAATTTTACAACAATATTAGTAAGAATCTCATAAAATTTAGATACCATTATATTTATATCTTTCATATCACTGAACAACTCTAACTAGTTCGTATTTTTTAGCTCTAAAATTATGTTTTTATAGTCTGCTTTAAAAAAATTAAAGTCAGCTCTGTGTTTAGGGCGTAGGTATTTAGTATCAACAAAGGGT
Organism: Asteroscopus sphinx; assembly: GCA_949699075.1. NCBI lineage: Eukaryota > Metazoa > Arthropoda > Insecta > Lepidoptera > Noctuidae > Asteroscopus > Asteroscopus sphinx. The sequence continues at coordinate 9,106,782 of OX453008.1, forward strand.
ACATTTAAGAGCAACGGAGGATGTTTTCGATCAAGTCGACTCAGTAATTGGGGAGCATTTTCTACGTAACATAGTGGCAGATTACTTAAAATTAAGTCTAATATTTTGTCATCCTCATTAAGAATACTATTAAACTGAGAGAGGTTATTCAGTGACATAAAGTCAACCAAGGAATGTCCAAAATTGTTGTGGTAATTTACAGGAAGAGTATAAGAACTGTCGCCTTGTTTAAGCCATCCTATAGAACTCAAGTTAAAGTCGCCTAATATAATAACATCGTCCTCAAAGTTTACAATATGGTTAACATTGTCAAGAAATTTAATAAAGGATTCTTGTTTGACTGGCGGTGGTAGGTAAACGACACATAAAGCAATAGTTTTAACAACATTATTCAGACTGATTTCGATTTTGATCCACATGTCTTCTAAGTCACTTTCCCAATTAAATACCCTTACTGATGGCAAGTTAGAAGAAACCGCAATTAAAACACCACCGCCATCCAATTTGGAACCCTTAGAACATAAACGGTCTCTTCTATAAACATTGTATCGAGAGTCAATGAATTCACTATTATGTATATTAGAATTTAGCCAAGTTTCAGTAAAAACGATAATATTGTAATTACATAATAATATATTAGAGTATACATCATTAGTTTTAGTTCGTATACCACGAATATTTTGATAATATATGTCTAGCATTATGAATTAAAAATTAAGTAAAAATAGTTGCTAGGACACTAAATAAAACTACAAAACTATTTAGTCAAGAGGTCTAGACTATTATTGTTTCGAATAAAAATGGATTGTCCGTATTCGTCCTTTTTAACATATATACGTCCATTTCGAATCCAAACGAACTTGTATGATAAGTCTTTAGCTTTTTTACGAGTAGCTGCGTGCAAAGCTTTGCCAGACGGTGTCAAATGTTCAGCTACGTAGACGGGGGTGTTAGGACCAGAGAAGCCAAGATGGAGAGAGCCTAGTTTGTCATTAGGGGTTTTCCTGTTGTATGTTGCCACAGCAGCCAGTAAAGCATCACGTAATCGCGGTGTACGCATTTTCACTATGACAGTACGAGGTCTGTTGCTAACGTTATTTAATTTTGCAACTCTGGTGACGTGCAAAATATCATCATCTACAATCGGTAATCCTACCGTTTTTGCAAGTTGAATGGTAATATTACTCAGAATCTCATTACGATTTTCAGGAATTCCGTTAACTTCCAAGTTACTTTCCCTCATATGTTGTTCCATTATAGTCATTTTGGTTTTGAGTTCAATAACTGTAGATTCTAAGGCTTCGTTGCTTTTTTCGAGATTTTTTATGGCAGCCGATTTTTCTTGCACTTGGCATTTAACTTCCTCATACTTGTTATTAAAAAATGCGATAGAGTTTTTGATAGATGACATTTCTGCTTTTATGTCGGCAAATTCCTGTGATATAATCTCTTGCATGCTTAGTTTAAATGTAGTTTTTATTTCTTGGTTAATAACCTCACGGATGGTTTCTGTGACAGTAGAATATATTTCTCTCCTAATAAACTCACGAATGTTGTCATGGTTATTAGCGAATCCAGAGTCAACTTCAAAGTTGTTGGGTGTCTGACCTTTGTTTTTATTTCTAATTGTTACATTAAGAAAATCTTCGTTATTAGTAGCATCATCTGATATAGTAGAACTCGGGGAGGGAACGGGCACGTTAGAGATGTTCGAATTAGAAAGCTTGGGCTCCTTGTTACGGCACGCAGTACAAATCCAGTTAAGTTTATTCTCTGACGTCATTGAAGAATATCGTTTGAAGGAGACGTTAACACAGGATAAATCATAGTGGTTATCGCATGTAGAACATCTCATAAATGTTCTGTTTTGTAAAGGGTTCTGGCACTTAGCACATCGAGTAGGCGTCATCGTTAGGGATTTATTTTATGTTGTAGTAATAAGCTGTTACATATGTGATTTTCATGCAGGACAGAAGTAAAGGCCTTTAGTTAGTCACTCATCGCAGTTAAAGCACCATAACCGTAGCAAAAAAAAAAAAAATTCATTCAAAGACATTAAGTATAGCAGCATAGTTTTGCTATTGTTTCATATCACAACGCATGCGCGATCTTTTAAGTACGGATCGCATGCGATAACAGCGTAGGTACAAAACTCACGGGAAGCTTCATGCAGGTGTTCGGCAAGTATAGGCAGGCGCATGCGCGAGAGCCGGACAGCGCGGTAGTGAGCGATGCAATGTTTACAAGTCCCGCGTTATGGAACAGTTTTTGAATAGTTATTTTGATACTACTTCAATTATGAAGCACGTAGCACAATTATGTTAGCACTAAACGAAAGAACACTTCACTGTCTTAGTTTGTATATGGAAAATATTTCAAAATTGTTACTTTTTACAACATTTCTGATTTAAGAACCGGGAGCGCACAAAAAACAGTCTATCCTCTAGCGCGTCGCTTATACTGATGAAATTATAACGCTTTAGACAAATACTTTTGTTGTATTTATAATACTTGCTGAATTTAGTATTCCAAATTAGTCTTACAGTACCTACTAACCTAACCTAACCTAACCTAACAAATTCTCGAGTTATTTTCTTTGAATGTCCGGAAAATATCATGATTACAGAGCGAGAGTTAGAGCTAGCTAGAGCTCTAAATTTAATTGTACCTTTTAATTGTAATTGTGTTCTTTCGACTTTAAAAACATTGAGGTAATATGTACTACGTACTGGAACAGCAACAGGAACAAAAAATTTAGCACAACTTGCTGGCCGCGTGGCACGCGCGGCGCGAGCGTGGCTAAGCGAGTGAGAGTGCAGGAGCTCTAAAACGTGCTACAAACATTTTGTTCAAGGTGTCTCCTCTAGTACGTAGTACATATTACCTCAGTGTTTAAAAAGAGAATAGTGTAATCAAACTATTTGCTAACCCTGTTATTCACGTTCATGCTACATAACGGTAGAATAAAAAAAGTTTGGGTACAAAACCTACGAAATTCAGATTCATTGTGTGTACCAAAGTATTTACAGTTAGGTATATTGTATTGTACATGTAAGACATTGCGATTAGTACCGCAGAATTTACGTGTTACATGACTAGGGTTACCATTTCAGAATGGAGAGATGTCTGTCTAGGGTGCATAAAGAGCCAGATTTTTCAGAAAAAGGCTTGTCTAACATGGTAAAACATGGTAAAAGGCAGTAATGAAAAAAAACCTTAGTTAAAGCCTTATTTAATAAATCACAATACAGTATGTACCTAGTATCAACTTAGGAGAGGTAAGTATTTTTCAGACAACTTTATTTTTTCAAAAGCTTTTTTGTCTCACAAAATTTTGAAAATGTCTGTCTCATATAAATGCTGGCCACACTTTTGCGCGCCTTAAAATGCCTGTCAAATGCAACAAATGCAATGATATTTGGCAAATGCTTATCATATGGTAAGCCATACATGACTGTTTCCGCTAAGTACGTTGCTTTCATTTCAATGGTGAAGTTTGCCGTCTTCTTTTGTGTGAAAGTAGTCTAGTATTGCTTTTAGTCAATTTAACTGTATAATTATATGCGTATTACTGTGAATCTTTTAGTTTTAGTAGTAGTAGAGCTCCTTTGTGAAAGAGCTCATCCAGGGAAGTACTGCCACCGTACCGTAACTACTTCTCCGACAAATAGTGATGCTTGCATTGATGTGTTTCGGTCTGAAGGGTACAGGTGCCGGTGAAATTAAAATTACATGAGACTTTCCATCTTCATGTCTCAGTTTGGTGAACCGACTTGCGGTACCATTTAGGCAAAAGCGTAGGTTGTATTAAATTGTTATGGGCAAAGGTAAATGCTGGATGCGATGCTTGGGGGAGGCCTATGTCCAGCAGTGGACGTCTTTCAGCTGAAATAATAATGATGATGATGATTATGAAGGTAAATGCTTTAAATCAGGTGGGCTTTTAGCTCGATTCGCCGTTCTATACTAAAAAAAATATGTTATTTTAACTAAATGTTTACGTTAGGTTTTAAGTCTGCGGTTTTGTAAGGCTCAATGAGCTTTTCCGACTAAGAAAGTAACCACAAGTCGCGAAGCAATACCGACCAGAATAACTTGGTAATGGTGGGCACCCCGCTGCGACCGATAAAGGGAACTCTGAGGGAATTAATAGAATTTCCCAAACGAAACCGAGTTAATGGCCCATTTATTTATTATAAGTATTGAATTCGGTTTGCTCACGGGATTGCTTTGATATGCGCGTGATTTAACTTCGCAGTAATTTTCTGGGTTCATTCCCTTTTCCCTCCAAAACGACAAATGCTGTACAAATGAGATTATTTTTCATCTCGTAGTGTAGCAGCAGACTAATATAATTTGGTATAACTTTGTGGCAGACATTTTACAGTTTATTACATTTGAACCCGAGGCCTCGACGCGGACCGTGTTGGTGTTTTCATAAAAGTTTTTACGTTTATAACCCAGCCTCCGGACCGAGGGAGGTGCTAAGATAACAAATGGCATTTTTAACATGACTTACTGTTTATTTTTGTAAGCTCGACACCGTATTTTATTTTTGAACCTCCATAATAGCTATGCAAGCAGCCAAGCAGTGCTTTGTAAAGGGCAGAGCAGCACTTAAATTTCATAGGCACTGTTGTAATGAATAAAAAATGTTGGCCGTCGCAAATAACTTTGGTAAAGTAAGGTAGCAGTGCTAAAGATAAGAAAAAATGCGCAATATGCTAACATTATTTCGGGAAATTTATTGGTGCTCGGACTCCTTACCTGCCAGAGATAAAGATGAAAAACATTTTTGTGTGGGACTAACTTTTAAAGTAGAATGCAGTTGAATAATGAGAGCGCTTACGCTCACAAATTTTATGTAAATCTCTGAAACTTTAGGGGTCTTAAAGGGTCTTTTAATCTACTTACGTAAGTACTGAGTCCGGCGAGGGGTACTCCGTTGGCGGATAGGAGCAGGTCCTTGGGGGAAAGTCGGCCGGTTCTCCACGCGGGCTGAGGGGGGTACAGTCTTCTTATCCTCACCAGGCCGCCTCCACCGCAAACTGACATGCCCAAACCGCGGCCATCTTTTTCTACTACTACTGTAAAGCAGTTTTCTGTTGGACAACAAAAAACACACTTTGAATAAATAAAAATTGCTTTCAAAGGCGAAATGTTGTCTTTAACAGCGGTTTTACACGTTTTTTTTTTGTTATATTAGTACAATACAATACAATAAAAATCCTCTTTATTGCACAACAAGATTATATTAATTTCTTAAATAACTACTTATGCGCTAGTGTACACTGGCGGTCTTATCGCTCCACGGCGATCTCTTCCAGACAACCAATACAAATACAAGTACAATCACTACAATCCAGGAATCTATTTCACTGCCCTGGGAGTGTTAGACAAAAAAGGAAAATATTGTATTGGAGTTTTGACGTCTATAAGAAAATCCTCAATTCCAGGTTCAAAGTTTTGGAACAAAGAAGTTTTCTGTTGGACAAAGAAAATACAGTTTGAATAAATTAAAATTTATTTTGACACAAGGCAAAAAGAAGTTTTGTCTTTAACAGCGGTTTTACACGGTCTATTTTGTTATATTAGTACAATCCAGGAATCTATTTCATTTCCCTGTAAGTGTGAGTCAAAAAATGAAAATACTGTGTTTGAGTTTTGACGTCTATAAGAAAATCTTCAATTCCAGGTTCAAAGTTTTGGAACAAAGAAGTTTTCTGTTGGACAAAGAAAACACAGTTTGAATAAATTAAAATTTTATTCAACGAGGTGAAATGTTTTGTGTTTAACAGCGGTTTTACGGGACTACACGGTCTATTTTGTTATATTAGTACAATCCAGGAATCTATTTTATTTCCCTGTAAGTGTGAGTCAAAAAAGGAAAATACTGTGTTGGAGTTTTGACGTCTATTAGAAAATCCCCAATTCCAGGTTCAAAAATTTGGAACAAAGCAGTTTTCTGTTGGACAAAGAAAACACAGCTTGAAATAATTAAAATTTTATTCAAAGAGGTGAAATGTTTTGTCTTTAACAGCGGTTTTACACGGTCTATTTTGTTTTAATAGTACAATTCAGGAATCTATTTCATTTCCCTGTGAGTGTGAGTCGAAAAAGGAAAATGTTGTGTCGGAGTTTTGACGTCTATAAGAAAATCCTCAACTCCAGGTTCAAAAATTTGGAACATTGCCTTATTAGTCGCACGCAATAAACTTCGGTTTATGACTCAACACAAAAATAAACCCCTTCCTCTGCACACTCCTTCGGGTATTGGCAACGTGACGAACATTTCTTTTGTTTAACATTTATCGGTGCTTTCACTGAAAGATAGATCTATTCATGAACGAAAGTAGCGGGTTGTCAAAGATTCTGTTTATGTTGAGACGTGCTCGCTCCCATCACTAGCAATAAACTCGAGATCCGAATTCCGTTACGAGCCCGTTTTACAGCTTATTTACACTTAGGAGCTGACGCTGCATCCGAGATATGCGAGAAATAGTCTGATACACTTATAGTGGGAGGGATTACTATAAACTTAAGTAAAACCGTCAGAATATTGTAGATGGGAAGTGTCTTATTACCACACGCTTTATGATCGTTGCTTGAATTTAGAAACAATATTTACTATTTTTTGAAATTTCAATGGAGTATGATGAAGCTAAAAATAATTTTAAAATCTCTGTCCTTTTTTACGTGGGGAAATCCCATCAGTATACAAAGTCTTTGGGAAATCCTAATGGACGCACTTCAGTCGGGGAATTCGGAGCTAGTGTCAGACTCTTATCGACTAAAACCAGCACGGTGTTCCTCTAACCTTTGGCCGGGGGCGTGCGATAGGCTTTGCGTTCTTCTACCACCCCCGACAGGTACCGGCGAGCCCCTAGCAGGCGAGCCCGGCCTAACAGCAGCCGCACCGTCCTCCTGACAGGCACGCGCGGAACCCTTTGCGCCACCGTCACGGTCCTTACCTGGTTAGACGACGGACTACCCCGAGTCCAAAAAGAAACTGTCCTAATGACAAATAGAGAACAATTTTGGCCTACGTTCCTACTTAACGGTCCATATACTGGGGATTTATAATACCTATAAGATTTGTATTAAATTATTTGTCGGCATAATAAGTGCCTAAATTGTAATGATCGCTGTAGGCAGACCCCAAAAAGAGCCCAGGTGTTTTCATTTCGCACAAAACAAACGAACGTATGTTCGGCTTGCTTGGGCACAAACATTGTTTATTCAGTACTTTTGGACGTGTGTAAGCCCAGTTTAAAGCGTATATTTGGTAAATAAATTATGTACAACATCCGACATATTTCGCTCCCCAATAATTGATATAGAGACCTCAATATTGCAAATAAAAGGTAGACAAGTGTCGATCTACGGTCAATTTAAGTCCCTTTTAGGTCCAAAATGGACGTTAGAGGGTGGCCGACATGAATTATGCATTAAGGGAGTCCATCCATAGTAACAATTTGGACTCAGAATGATTTCATTTATTCTGTTTTATGATTGATAAGGTACCTACTGAGCTGATGATTTTCCAATTGAATGCTCTCAAAGAGAAAATACTGGTATTAAATATTAATGCAAAACTTATTATAATTTTATTATGATCTCCAACATTAGTTTTAGTTTATACTAAACCCGAAAAGGGGTCATTGTACTCATAATTATAAACAACTTTAACTATGGGACCAAGGCTGAAATCGCAAAAAAACAGCTGTTCCATACATTTTGTCGATTTATGTGAACATAAATAGATAGGGCCATAATAAAAGTTGTTCATAATGATGAGTACAATGACCCCATTTTAGGTATAGTATAAACTGAAACGAATGTTCTATGTGTAACAATTTTTCGTTTTGGGTAGTTTTAATTACAACATGAAAATGTCACGAACTAAATAAATAATAGAATCAGGCGTTACTTTGCGGAAATTCATGTCATACAAAATATGAAGTTAAAATATTGAGCCTCAACATACTCAATATTTTATCTTCATATTTTGTAGGAATTAAATATTTATTAAGAAGAAATGTGGTTGGTCTTTTCTCCATACAAACGCTCTCGACTGTTTTCTTTCTGGTGTATACCAATGTTTTTTTACAGTAAAATAAATGTTATCTTTTTGTATGTCCCTAAGTTTTTGTTGATAAATTATTTCTAGAAGCCCTAAAAAAATCTCGAAATTGCCTATTTAGACCGCTGTCTACAGAGGTCTAGTGTATAAGACAACTGTTAATGAAAAATGACGATAAACATAGCGACGCAGTACATATTCTTCTTATTCAGTTTCTGAAATAACTTTAAAATTGGTCCAGTTTCGGAGAAGAAAATTGTCGAGAGACAAATCTCGAATTATGACTTTTACTAAAGTCGGAACTGCAGTTGTCCTTATCGCACTTATTTGAGGCCGAGCGCTTGCAAAGCGACAGCAATATTTTCTTCAAATACTAATTTTCAAAAGTATCTCTACCCGCTTTGATCAAAGAAATAGAAGGGTCAATAAATCATTAACAAGGAAAAGCATAAGCACAAGTTTTGATCATTTGTAAGCATTAAAACATAAAATCAAAGATTTTGACATAAATAAAATCGTTTGTCCGTTCGTAGCTCATTCAGAATGAGCAGTTAACACCTGCTAGGTGTCCCATTTGACGTGATTTGTTTAACATTCCAATATTATTAATGTGTTGGCATTTAGTTGGTCTAACTGACTGCGTGCCATAGGTTGTTTTGTTACTGCTACCTTGCATACTACAAATGTCTTAGTTGATTCGTGTTCTATCATACACGTCTTCAATAATATTGTATGTAATTTGTCGTGATGTTGATAAAGCATTCATGCAAACTTCAAGTGAATAGGAAGCTAATCAGCATTAAAAATTAATTAATAAATTAGGTTGGTCGAATGCAAAATCAAAAAGGCATTGTAGGGTTGCTATTGAGAATAATTCCGATCTAAAGATACTACAAGATCGATCTAAATTGACTGCCTCGTTGGTCTAATGGTTGCGAGCGCGATTGCTATAAGCGTGGGACCCTGGGTTCGATTCCCGGGTCAGGCAAAGTGTTATTAGATTTTTTCATTAAGCAATTCTCACTACTCACGCAGCAGTAGCACAGAGTCTGGATTTGTGCCCGGTTAATGGTAATAGGCTTGCCACCTATTACATGGGACTTATAACGTAACTGGTGAAATGTGGGTGTACTATACACCTCGGCCTATTCCTTTTGGGGGAATACAGGTGTTATGTTATGTTTACGGAATTCAATAATCTAAGTGTGAATTGAAATTTATGTATTTTTCTATACAACGTGTTTCAGAAATACGTGGTCATATTTAAGGAGCTCATTCAGGAAATGAATAATAAACTTTTACTATGGGGTCAATCCTAAAATCGCGAAAAGAAAATCAGCTAATCCAAACATTTGATCAAACGACACATGATTTTGAAGGGAACAGGTGTTTTTTTTTGCGATTTCACAAACAATGCATAGTTTACCAAATGTATTCTCACTTGTATAAGTGTATTCAAGTTTATTTTTACAATATACGATTGGAAAGTTCCAAACCAAATCTCGAAAGTCTTAAATCTTACTTCGGAACTGGAAAAGTCTTTACTTTGATTCAACAAATCCAAAATAATGGTGCGACAATACGATTACGAGCGGCCCATTCCTTGTATCGTTAAATACAGGCCATCGAGCAAGTTCGTGACCGAGAAACTTTGCCAATATCGAAACTATGGACAACTAGTGCACTCAGCAGCTGTTGTCCTTTCTAACTTGTACTGTAGCTATTGTGGTCGTCCACTTTGTACCATAACTACCTATAACTTTATTGGTCGGTCCACTTTGTACCATAACTACCTATGTACCATAACTAACTATAGCGGTCTTAGTTGGTTCATTTTAACAAGGTCTAAATAGCAACAATGGGGGTGGATCGATCTGCGAGGTTGTTACGTTCGCCGCGATCAGTCCATGGATTGGGACACTCCTTTCGTGTCTGGCCCTTGTACCCCTCCCAGAAATAAATCCTGGATCCACCCTTGATACTTTACACGTAAATACCCTTTTACCTCGAAGAGCACGTTCAAGCGTATATTCTGGTTGTCATACTTATGACAGCCGTTGCAAATTAGAAGCTGGAGATTTGGCAACCAGGAAATACCAAATGGCAATCTTGTCGCTTTAAAACACTGATACCTAAGCCGCTTACTATTTCAAAATTATACCTTTTTATGATTCCTGTGGCTTAAGGCTTTAATTGGTACATTGTCATGTGTCATGACTAGGCCGAAAGTGCGGCTCTGGGGATAGGAATGCATCGTTACTATTGATTTTGATTACCGTGTCAGACGTAAATGACGTCATCGGAGGTGTACTACTAGGCAGTACTTGTTGGTCAATTTTGACGCATTTCCGCCGTACGCTAACATTTCTGATGAATAGTTAAAATATACCAAAGGGTAGTAACAGTAGTATCAACTTGATGCTTCAGTGCAGTGGGACTTGAAATTATTTCGATATCAATGAAAATCCAAACGAATAAAATATACAACGTGTATCAAAAATGCGAGGTCAGATTTAAAAAGCTCATTCAGGGAATACCATAGAACGACTTTTACCAACCCTGAAATCACAAAAAAGAAACATCGATGTCACTCGACCAAATGAGTATGGAACAACTGATATTTTTTTTGTGATTTCAGGGTTGACCCTGTAGTGAAAGTTGTTCGATAGCGTTCCCTGAATAAGCTCTTCAAATAATTTATGATCACGTATTTCTGATAGATGTTGTATAGTTTATACTCAGATTACAGTAATCTGAGAGCTTATACTAGCTTTTGATCGCGTGTCCGTCCGCTTAGACATTATTCCTAATCCGTGGGAATAAAAAAAAATACGGCCTTATTCCTAGTCTACATTCTACATCATAAAGGAAACATTTGTACAAAACTTCAGCTTTGTAAGGGGCTTGGACGTTGATGAGTCAGGACTTATTTTTGTATGTATTGAAATTATGATTGGATGGATTGGAATTATCGAATCCATCGATACATAGACTCCCTCTTGTACATAGACCACATTACCGATAATTCCTCTAACATCAACAAAAACCTAAATCTAAACTAAAATTAAACTTGTTTTATTATAATCAACAACAACCTCCCGATCGTTGATTTAAGTACCACGTGCTTGCTTACTAACTAATTCCTTAACTATCTAATCCATGCTTAGTTCTCCGTAGCACTTGATTAACCTTGTTAGCCGAAAATTATCACTCTAATTTGCAATCTAGACTCGTAGCAGGTTGGTCTATTTTCGAGTGTGACAAGTTTGAGGGATGGGGATTGTACGTATTCGGCTCCGCATTTAGGAAATTCCAAGTTCTTCTTGGTTAATTATACTTCCAGTTCAGATGCATATGAATAATTAACTACTTATATTATTCAGCGCTTTACGTGCTGCATAGTCAAGCAGGACAGTAATATTTGTATGGTAAAGCACAGCGCATACCTATTTTGTGGTAATAGTTTGTACCTAGAATACCTAGGGCAGCAAGATTTTTCTCCCGCAAATATACCTATTATACAGTATTATTTTCTGCTGTCTAGTAGTTTTGTAACAGAAAATGCGATATTTTTACCTCGGTGCATGTAAGGTTTTTGTAGAATCATCATCAGCCCATTATTGTCCCACTGCTGGGCACGGGCCTATTCTCAGAATGTGAAGTTTAGGCACTTAGGAAGGCCTTAGTCCACCACACTAGCCTAGTACGGATTGGCGGATTACACACACCATTGAGAACTGTGTGGAGCACTCTCAGGTGTGCACGTTTCCTCACGATGTTTTTCCTTTACCGTTACAGCAAGTGATAATCAAATTCTGATCCACACATGAATTCTTAAAGTCAGTGGTGCGGGACGGGTTCGAACTCACACCCTCCTGCATGGAAGACCTCCTTCTTTTGTAGAATACCACCAAAATTAAACAAATTGTAAATTCTAATTACGTAGTTTTATTTTATAAATAACTGTTCGTAATATCACTGGGGCTGACTAGAACTTTATATAGAGGCACGGTGAAATACTTCAAAGCTCCAGTGACAGACTCGGAGAGGAAGCTTTCGACATTTGTTAAAACTTAAGGACATATTTAATGATGTTTATTTACAGGAGAACATTTGTTAATTACGTTTTTGTTTACTTATTACGTAGGTAATTTTAGAGATCAACAAAGGAAATTCGATTTGGTCAATATTTACTTCACATTTAATGAAAAATCTGGAATTCTGTAACACAGAGTAAGGAGAGATTTAATATTATTTATTTTGGACTTTTTCGTTCATCTAGATTTAATACGTGTAAACATACCTACAGGCTGAAGGTAGGTACATATAGAATACATTTTGGAGAAATAAATGATATAAATATTTAATTTGATTTTTTTTATTGAAGTTTTTCCAAATGAGTTGTGTCCTTACGTATGAATATACGATACTGATAACGTGCATCACTGGGACGGCAGGGTTTTTGTTACATACTGTAGGTAATGTTTTATTATTCCATTAACTTTACTGGCCTTCTTCTATCGTGTCGACATGAGTTATATAATGATAACAGCTCATGCCATTTACTGGCCTATACTTATAAAACAAACCCTGTATTGGAACAAAAAGATCATTACAGAGATTTTGATAGTTATTATTTATGGTGCTGCCATTTTCCTATGCAGAGTTAGCCTGGTTAGACTCTATACCTAAAATGTTTGTGCAAGATTGTCCCTTACAAGCTCATGGAGACTTGCAACAAAACAATTGCTCATGCATGTTTGACAAACGTGCATTTTCATGTGTTTAGCTAGCTGAGAGTCGCAGCCAGGCTGTGTTATTTGCCTAAACGATAGGCTTACAACCTGGTACGGTCTTGTACTGCAGAAGTGTAAATTGCTAACTACATGTGGGATACAGTCACAGAAATAGATAAAATGGAAAAGTGGGCATGGCGCGTGTGCCAACACTCTGCACCATAATGCAGGGCATTTCAAAGCCTTTCTCAGTACGCCTTATGACTTGTTTCTTAAATACTGTAACAAAAACCCGCAAAAATGCCTTATTGTGCTGTTTCTAACTGCAGAAATAAAAGCTGTAAAGTACATTTGATTAAAATAGTACATTACTGTCGAGGCCTGAAATGAAGCAATTTACGGCCGGCCAAGACTTGTATAGTACTTTTCTCTAATTTGCGAGGAAACACAACACAAATTAATTCAACAGTATCTCACTTTTATTCACACCAATTCGCCCGCACGCTGATCTTGTTCTATTTTCAAAGTTTTGAAAAAAAAATGCGCATTCACCCTGTATAATGATAAATATTTTGTACCTAAAAACCCCTAATTTATGTAAGTGTGTACTTAAAAACCTCGGTAGCATAATTTAAAAAATAAAAAGTGTCCAGCAATTTCTATTATTGTCCTGCTGGATATTACCGGCCTGTTATTTTGTTGCGTACGGAAAAGAGCTGATTGTTGTATTCTTTTGAATAATGAACCAATTTCCGAGCAAGTGGGAGAAAAGTTAATTTTTAAATATTAAGGTGAATGCTACAGGGTAGCACGCGAAATTCAATTTTTTTGTAGTTTTTTGCAAATTGTAGCTTTATTTCGCGTTGTATATCGGTCAAAATATGATTGGCGGAAATAATAACAATATATCTACTGAATAATACTCATAAAAAATATTAACCTAGCTCTATAAGCTGTACTAGCTCGATAATATTAATTTACGATCAAATTATCGATTTTCGTGCTTGTAGAGCTTATAAAGCTAGGTTAATATTTTTTATGAGTATTATTCATTCGATATATTGTTATTATTTCCGCTAATCATATTTTGACCGATATACGACGCGAAATAAAGCTAAAATTTGCAAAAAACGCCAAAAATTTGAATTTCGCGGGCTGCCCTGTAGCATTCACCTTAATGACGTCAATATGTAAGGCGTAGTTTGTTCGAAAGTTGCCACGCATGAATCGCAATTAAATTATTATTGTGATTACGACTATTCTACTCAATCTATTTCTGTGGATACAGTTCTATATACATATATTTGGACATCACTCGTGAACTGTAATAAAAAATAGAATTGTTTTCTGATGCTTATACCAGTTCTAAGAAATTATAAAACACTAGTCTATGCCCGCGGCTTCACTCACGTATGATTTGGTTTATCACAGAAAGACGTTATCGACCGTCCCTCGGGAACTGCCTGTCTTGCCGTGATAAAAAGTAACCTATGTTAATCCGGGTAGTGGTCTATCTATGTGCCAAATTACATCCAAAGCTGTTCAGCCATTTCGGCGTGAATGAAGGACAAACAAACAAACACACTTCTATACTCTCGAATTTAAAATATTAGTAGATAGTGGACGGGTTGTGGATATTTGTTTTTTGTCCTTCAATCACAAGGAGGACATCGCTAGGAGTAGCCTAAGTCTGTTACAAAGATAAAAATGCGTATTTTTTCAGTACTTTATTCATCGTATTTAATGCGGACAGTACAATAAATATTTTTTATTTTCAAGAGTTAATCAACACAATAATAACGTGAGCGGCTATGATACTCCATTTGACTTCATATTTTTGATCAATCCCTTGTAAGTACTCTATTGTTTTATAATGTATTACGTTGGCACTACTGTTAAAGATAGCCAATGATAACCAACCTCTTTTTAGAACCTTTACATCTACAGGTAAAACTGTTTAGTTGCTAGGCAACCACTTGTTTGACATGAGTTTTGTAAGCAAAACATAACCTTAAAATAGTCTATATTTTAATGAATAAACATAATCTGTGGAGTACTGTCCGTTTAGGTTCGTTTATTAAAATAGATTGACAACACATTCCCTTCATAGAATTTTATATGGTGAGTATCATCTTTTGTTCGTAACTTCTAAAGGCTGGGCACTATGGAACTTTAGACAGACAAGACATGGAATAATTTTGTCTACATACCGTCAAGCTGCCGGCATAATCTTATTTCTACATATTTTAAATAATTACTTTAACATTTATGTTACCTACGTTAAAAGTTAAGTGAAACGTAAAGCTGATGAGGGTAGTTCTCTTTTACATGTACAGTACATACATACTTACATTTACACGTACTTTTCGGGTAGCTACGTAGGTACCTAGTTACTATATCAGAACCCGAAGGGACTTTGTTTACCAACATAAATAACATTACTGAAGTTATGTACTTCGGAGACTTAGTTGAAATTGAAATATACTAATGACGTAATATCTACCAGAACAAAGTTGTTCTGACATAATTCTCCTCTATTTGAAAACAATGGAGGAATAGCCATGTCTTAGAACTTAATTTTTAGAACATAGAAAGTTTTTATGCTCAATTTTATCACGAAAACTGGATACATTTTGTTTTCAGGCAGTTTCGAGGGTTTTTAAGGAAGTATAAGACTTGTTTAACGTCATCATTAATTAATTAAAAAAAAAAAAAAAAAAAAAAAAAAATTAATTAATTGATTTATATTGAGATGACTACTATTATACCTACTAATACTTTCCTAGCAACATAAGCAAACTGTCAAGGGACTTTCATACTTTGATTTATTTAAAACCTCTAATTATGTGCCATGACAATGGATTTTCAATCTCGTAAAGTAAATATTACCTGTCATCTTAATTACCTCTGTCATCCAACGGTCAGTTTCGAAATTACCCTGCTGGCAATATTAATCTGAAATAATCTGCGCAGATCCGGGTCTGACCAGACAATGGCGATATTAGGACACGTACGAGTCACGACTCCGAGATCTGACCCCACTGTGTCGTTTATTACCGGCCAGTTACAAATGTTACGAACGGTTAAGCGGGCGGTTATTTCGTACGTATGTAGTACACTTTCGGGACACTACATGAGGACTATTTGAGGATGTTTTCGCTCTATATTTGAATGTGAATTTGTGTAATTTTTTAAGGACTAGTAGCATACGCGAGGAACAAGGTGAAGTTTGAAAATATGCTTAAAGAGTCTGACATTTTTACTTTTATACAAATTCCCAAGGAACTCTTTTGATTTGCTGAAATTTCGGAGTAGGTAGTTATAATTCAATCGTTTAGTATTCCACATAAATATCTCAAATAATTTTGAAAACTTTACGACCTACTTACCAAATCTCTCAACTAAAGAGATTTCGCCTTAAAATAGTTTCTTATTTATTAGCGAGGAATTTATATGAAAATTTTATCTTGCGTGTAAGTTTAGGTCATAAATATCTACAATGTACGTACAACTTAGATACACCGGAGTTCGTAAATTGAAAACGAAGCCGTAGAAAATAAAGAATAGAATATGCTTTAATGTGCACCATTTGAGTACCTCTCCTTTATCATTGTTGTGTAACTGTGTATCTAAGGTAATTGAAAATAACACGGGACTGTACCAGGTAGGTAGGAAATCGAAGCATGTTTATTTTGTATCTTACGGACCGTAAGTTTCTCGAAGGCGAGAGCGCGGCCAGAATTTGCCTAGCGTAACTTCTACAATTGATTCACAAGTTTCCGTTTGAAATGAGAGCTCCTACATTTACAAAACATTATTTGATTTCTTGTAGGTACGTGCTCCAAATATAAATCTTTTCATGTGATATAATGGAAGCTGCAACTACGTGTAAATTCTGTAAACAAGTAATTAGAAAGTTTTTTGTGTAACGAGTGTTTTTAACTGCTTTACGGATATGTTTTCCTGGTACTGGGAGTATAATAGATTGGTTTTGTGTAAAGGTTTACTTCACATAGCTGGTGCTCGTTCACCTATTGCGTGTTCTGGATCACTGGGTGGTGACCTGCCTCGCGATGCATGCCACACCTACCAGGGAACCATAAAAACTAAGTATAACATTAACTGAATGCTTCTTCCATTGTAGCACAGATTTAAAGTAGGAATACATATTCCAGCCGTATTTAATTATATTAGTTCTGCGTGATTAGAGACCATTTCGAAATGCAGTTCAATTGATTTATTTTGCAATTGTAGTTTTGACCAAATTATAGTAATGAAAATATTTACCATAAAATTAATATTAATTCGCTCGCTTTCAAGTGACTTTTATACAAAGGCGTTTTTGCAAACAAATACTCAGTGCCAACACATACATTTTATTTTCCACCAGTTTCAGTGAAAAATACCCTAAGTTCAACTTTCGGTATATTTGATGGTTTCAAGACACTGTCAAAACATTTTCCCCTAAGTACTACCTACACTAAGCTGTGGACACTGGGTATACCTCAATGTTCTTGCTTTCAAATCTAAAACTGCAGCAACGCTCCGATCCATTTTCCTTTTCTATCACGTTGAGACAATAAAACACGACTAGAAGTGGGTATTCAGAATGCAAAACATTTACCGTTCCGCGGTTGAATTGGAATCGTTCTAGCTCTTTGTAGAGTAATGTGACTACGTAATTAGTACGACAGAACTAAGTTTGAATTCCAGGAATTCAAGTGGAAAATTAAGCTGGTTTTATATGCAAATTTTAGAGGAAACAATGAAAAATTCATTAGTCGCTTATCTCCTTGCAAGTTTTTAAGTAGAGAAAAAAATATTCAGAATTACTGCGCTAAAAGCCATGTTACATAGCAATCTTAACATCTAAAGTCCGAGTGTGTAGAAAATCTTAAAATTGTATTTTTTGCAGGTAATTTTTTTAAATTTTTTTATTAACATAGGAGGGCAATTAAGCATGCGGGTCACCAATCGGTAAGCAATCTCCACCGCCCATGGACATCAGCAACACCAGGGGAGTCGTCGATGCGTCGCCGACTTTTAAAAAAGACGTATGCTCTTTTCTTGAAGGCTCCCAATAACTAACGTCCTAACGTCTCTTCGCAATGCTAGAGGGTCTAGCCGATTGGGAATAGCATAGTCGCTGACGATTCGACCCGCTCTGCGCTGAATGCGGTCAAGTGGAAGGAGTAGGTACTCGGGTGCTCCAGCCCAGAGATGAGAGCAATATAATATTATAATAAAACAAAGTTTAACCGGATTAAATCGCGTATATTATTTAAATTGGTTTCCCTGACGTTTCGAAAGTTTTGCAGCATTTCGTGGTCGCAGGTAGACTAAGATCGCGAAAACCTAAGAAGTTATTAGCAATATAATAATTTGGTCACAAATCTTAATAATAATCATTCTCATAAAGCTTTAATACTTATTGTTGAGTAATCTTTCTATCCTAAACATTTTAACACAGGGTAATCCGCTGACCACGTCGCTTTCGAAGTCACTAAGTTCAGCGTCAGCGTCAAGACATTTCGCAAGCCGGCCTAATAACTCTGGTACTCTGGCACGAGTGACGCGAGGAATTCGAACGTGACGTCAATGTCCATGAATAAAACGGAGTGGCGTATTAAAGCTCGGGTAACGTGTAATAAATGTAGGCGTGGAAGGATTTTCATTAGGCGATTCGCTTGAAGAGAATTCCTGAGCCAATTGCGGATTTTATTAGCTTGCGCTGTTTGACGTATTGTCCGTTTGATTAGGCAAAAAATAAATGTTAAAAAAAGTAAAAACCGACTTCAGAAAGAATACAACAATTTGTGTAAAACAGTTTAGGAACTACTGGAAGTAGGTGCTTTTGATTCGGTTTGATTTAATAAAAAATTGGCACAGACTTCCTAAACTGTTTTACACAAATTATTGTATTCTTTCCGAAGTCGGTTTTTACTTTTTTTAAAGTTCATTTTATTTTTATATTTTGAGTGGCTTTAACAATAGAAAGACAAGCGATTGCTGCAATCCCGGATGATTTGCTGTCATCCATTGAAGAGATCCCTTCTTTATCTACGAAGATCTTCATCAGATCTTCACCAAATTATATTTTCTGAATGAAAATGCTTGATTTGTTGATGAAAATATCAAAATCGCTACATGTATGTATGCGTATGTTATATTTGAAGAGTTCCCTCAATTCCACATGGATCCCATTATCAAAAATAGATTTTGATAAAAATGGGACCAATCTGGAAGTATATCCTTTCAAATTAAAAATAATTTTCCAAATCGGTTTGTAAATGACGGAGTATTGAAATCACAAACATAAAAAAATATGATCGAATTGAGAACCTTTTCTTTAAGTCGGTTAAAAATTATAAAAAATGTAGGTGTGAAAGTCGTGAGAGGGACTTACATAAAAGATGGATGGATTGCGTGAAGAATGATATGGATGAAAAGGGAGTAGTAGTAGTAGAGGAAAATGGAAGAAGAAGACGTATTGCGTCGACCCCAGGTAATTTGGGACCAGGGCAGGAAGATAATGAGTTGTGAAAACTCGTGATTTCGAATGTAGCTGGAAAATGTTTCTGCTAAAATAATAAGGAAGGTAAGTCTATAATCGCAGCTATTAACCATATTTATTTTATGAAAAAAATACTTTTTCCTTTATCAAGAAAATAAATATGTAACCTAAGCGGGTCGGTCCTATGCGAACTTGGGGTATTTTTACCCAATCCTGAAAACTATAGGAGCAAGTTCATCTAACGGTATCAAGAATGCACATAAATATTCACGTCTGACTGACTTTGCTTTTATACCTCTGTGCTGCGTACCTTTTCAATCAACAATTTCAATTTAGTTCACTTCGTTTCAATGCACACAAATTTATGCTATAAGACTTTGAGAGGCGATGGAGATCTGCAGTTGCAATGGCGATGCTATAAAAGTTGGTTGTAGAAATGGATCATTATGTGTGTCAATGGTTTTCATATAGTTAGTCTAGTTGGCCATTTCTATTGTATTACTCGTGGCAGTCATGGCTTCGTTTGAGTAGGCTCTTGTACAAGTGGCAATGCACAAGGGAGAAACCTGATGGACAGTTCGTAGTGTTTTATAGGGATTGATTCTGGTGCCGCTCCTTTGGAACATTGGTTACGACTGGGTGCTGTGCGAAAGTTCTCTACGGCGCTGCCGTGCATGACATCCTAAAGCTGACAACACGCTAGTAAAGGCGAGAGGGAAGACGCACCGGCAAGCGATCATACTGGTGACAGCAGTGGTTATGGAAGTCGTAGCGAGTATCTGGCGGTTGGGTCTTGGGGTGGCGTTTCACAAGTCTGAGGCCTTATGTTGTCACATCCCTCGGAAAGGGCCACCCTCAGGGTCCCACATCGAGGAAGGAGGCATCCACTTTTTTTTTTTTGTGAAAGTTGCCAATATGCGGTCGAAATTTCAAAGGGGAGCTTCTACTTCAAGTAGGCTACATGCAAGGGCTTCATTTGTACGTACGTGAAGCTGGTGATCACAGCCGGGTAACTAGTAATTAGGATGAACATGGCCAACGTCCATCGCTAGAAATTAATTGGTCAGCAGCAAAGTGCGTTTAGTTCTGGCAAGAATGACGTCATAGTTAAGTCGTGGAAGTTATACGTTCTCCCTTTCTTAAGTAATAACATACTCATAGTTTCAAGTGTTTCAACACGTGCCTTTATTACCGTACACCGACTACACCTGTATATTCAGGATAATTAAAGTTTATATGAAGTGTCGGGAGGATCCTATTTAATTTTGCTCGTTCAAGATAGTTTGCAATATCGTTCCCGGCTTAATATAGTTGACGAGGTTAGAGTTGTCGACGAATCTATGGAACATAAAGTTATTAAACTGACGTCACTATAAAAATGTCTTTGCTGTGAAGGTAGTCAATAAGATACTTTGACACCGAAACAATGAACCCAAAAGTATACAGGGCGTCCCACGGATATGCCACATGGAGGGAAAGTACCTTGAATATTGTACCAGGCCCCTCAGAAAGTATTGCGAAAAAAAGTTTTTATATATGGGAGACTGGCCAGTTATAATGTTTTTCGAAAATATGATTATTTATAAGTAAAAATAAGTAAGTTCCAATTTCAAAATTTCCCTCCACATTTTTTGCGAGTTAATTCAAAGTATTGTGTCTCACTGAAATATGGATCTGCGCCGGGAACATTTTAGAGCTATGATTTTATACGATTTCAAGTGTCGCCTGAAACCGGATGAATCGTACGATAGACTTCAAATGGCATTCATGGATGAAGGCCCTTCCAAGGCAACCGTGTATCGTTGGTATAACGAATTCAAGCGCGGTCGACCAACTTTGGGGGATGACGAAAGAAGCGGTCGCCCTTTGACGGCTGTTACCGAAGAAAACGTGCTAGCAGTGAAAAATTTAATCCAAGACAATAGGCGAATTACATATCAGGAGATTCAACACATATTGAAGATTGGATCGGGAAGCGTTCACGAGATTCTACACAGCCATCTTCGCGTGAGGAGGATAGTATCACGCTGGGTGCCGCACAACCTCACCGATGCTCAGAAGCAGGCCCGGGTGGAATGGTGCCGTGATATGCTTAACAAATTTGAAGCAGGCTCGTCTCGGCGTGTTTACGACATCGTTACAGGTGATGAGTCCTGGATTTATCAATACGACCCAGAAACCAAGCGCCAGTCGACTGTTTGGGTGTTTCAAAATGAGCCAACGCCTACCAAAGTGAAGCGATCTAGAAGCGGGGGTAAGATTTTGATCGCTAGCTTTTTTAATTTGACTGGCCACTTGGTATCAATTCCCTTACGGGATCAAAGAAGCATTAATGCCGAATGGTATACTACCAAATGTTTGCCAGAAGTTTTCTCTGTTATAAGCAACAAGCGACCAAACACAGGGCTCCGCGGGCTACTGCTCCACCACGACAATGCACCTGCGCACACCGCACTCAAAACGAGGGACTTCCTGGACAGCACGCCAGTCAAACTCCTGGGTCACCCTCCTTACAGCCCTGATCTAGCACCGTGTGACTTCTTTTTATTCCCAAAAATAAAAAATCAGCTCAAAGGGATACAATTTTCGTCGCCGGAAGATGCGCTGGCTGCGTTCGAGCAGGCTGTAAACGAGGTGTCTGCGGCGGACTGGAAAAAGTGTTTTGAAAACTGGTTTAGGCGCATGAATCTTTGTATAGAGGCTGGTGGAAAGTACTTTGAAAAGATTTGATAAAAATATATGTACGTATAGAACAATTTTTTTTAGTTTCGCAAAACTTTCTGAGTGTCCCACGTAGATGGAACATTTTACTGAAAGAAGACATTATTTGAATTTAAAAAACAATTTAAACTGCATTCATAGATATTTAAATAATTACATGGTTGAACCGGAAATCTATGTGAAATTTTGTTCAGAAAAATGAAAAGCTGACATTGCCGTAAGGTCATACAACTGACATTATTATAAATACCTATTACAAATAAATGTTAAAATTTATGGTCTTCCTTTTATTTGTGACACTATGTTATTTAGCAAAAAATAATCCTTATGATGTTGATAATTTTTCTCATGTAACGGGTTCTTTTTCCGGTTCAACCTTGTAATTATTTAAATATCTATTCAATCAACTCAGCCTATCGCAGTCCACTGCTGGACATAGGCCTCTCCCAAGTTGCGCCACAACGCTCGGTCCTCTGCCTTCCGCATCCAGTCCCCCCCAGCCACGTTCTTTAGGTCGTCGGTCCACCTGGCAGGGGGGCGCCCTACGCTGCGTTTGCCGATACGCGGTCTATCTAATATCTATTAATGCAGTTTTTTTTTTTAAATTCAAATAATGTGCATTTCCCTGGGACGCCCTGTATAGAAATATTGGGCTATAAATGAATAATAACATAATATATTCATATTATGGCGTTACTTGCCAGTACTCAGTCTCTTTCATGATCCACTTTTTGTACGAAATAATTTTTTAGGGTTACTTACCCAAAGGGTGCCAAACGGGACCCTATTACTCTCGCTACGCTGTTCGCCCGTCTGTCTGTCACAGGGCTGTATCTTTTGAACGGTAATAGATAGCCAATTGAAATTTTCTCAGAATATTTGTTGCTATGACCCCTATCACGACAATTACTAAAGATAAAAATAAAGTCTAAAATCAAAGGGAAGAAATAGAAGAAACCTCGAAAACCATAAATATTTTCAAAAAATTTGCTACTGCTCTATATTCAAAACGGTAACATATACTAGCGTCAAACTTGATCCGATTGTAGTGCATACTATGTAGTTTAGCAACAAATACTAAAAATAGAGCAAATATAGACAGATGTGGTGGTACCTGCGTAAGAAAGAGATGCATAAATTCACATTTTGCGCACGGTGCGTTGCTGTCTTTTGATGTCTCTCGTAAATTAAATCAGTTTCTATGGGGTATCAGGTCGATGGATGGTACGGAACGCTTACTGCGTGAGTACGACTCGCACATGGTCGTTTTTTTGCCTTTCAGAGGTGCCGTTGAATGCCTATTTGTATTTGAAATAAAAATGTCGTACTTGAACATGAAACTGCTTTATTTTCATAGCTTATTTTAGCAGAGCATGGAAATCAACATATTTCTTTACTCAACTTTAAAAAGCTTATTTTTTTTAAACGGATAGTTAAAACATCACTTTTTCCATCGATAATAAGTGCTATGCACAAATACCCAATATAACTAGCAAGCATCAGAGTCATTCTATCAGAGTCGTAAAACAACAGGAGGTGCAAATGTGAGTATGACCACGAGGACATGTATATCCTCGTGGTCATACTGGTATGACAAATTAGTATGACCACGAGGAAACAGCGCAAAAGAACAGTACAAAACAGTAAAACACTCGGCTGTGGACGTTTTGTTAGGTCCGCCTAAGTTTTTTTGTTGTCTTTGTCCAGCCTAGTGAAAAGTGCTTTTTTCGGGTCCTCATGTAACAAGAGGGCAAACGAGCAAGCGGGTCACCTGATAGTAAGCAATCATATTAGGTAGTCACTAAAAACAATAGAAACACGGACCAAAACAGAAAACAGGGACACGTAATTACTGAATACATACATAACACACAACGCCTGTATTCCTAAAAAGTAGACAGAGGTGTATAGTTCACCCACATTTCGCTAGTTATGTTATTATAAGTCCAGGTCGCGAGAATCCGCTGGCTGCGGGAAGCGCAGGACCGGTCGTTGTGGCGATGCTTGGGGGAGGCCTATGTCCAGCAGTGGACGTCTTTCAGCTGAAATGATGATGAAGTCCATGTGTGAAAACTGGGACGACATTCGAAAAACAGTATATCTACTGTTAAAACAGTGGAGTTGGTAGCACTGAATAGAACATACACGGAAAAAAATGCTCGCGGAATTAGTTTTCCTCCAAGAATATTTTTATTCTCAGGAATATTGTTTAATGTTAAATAAATATTTACTTGAACTAAAATTAATATCTTAGTCCAAACGAAATGATATTCTACAAGAAAAATAATATTATTCTTCTTATATTTGCTAGAATCAAAACAATGATTTTCTTTTTAAGAAGTTTTGAGTGTTGTCTGAAAAATATGTTACTTTTTTGAACTAAGATTTTTTATGTGTCTCAGTTTAAAAGAACATATTCTAAGTTCAAGAGCTATTAATATTTGAATCAAAAGTTGTACCATTTACTTAAACTAAAAATAAAACATCAAAACATGTTAACTACAAATTATAAAAACAAAACCCTCATTTTCTTCCTGTTAGTAATTGATGATTCTCATAATCAGCAAGTAGGAAGGTTTTCGATGAAGAAAAATCTTTTTCGGTCTAAGAAAAATGAATTTAAATGTGAGAAAATAACAGATTTGGAAGAAGAATCTAAAATTGTTCGAAATAAGATAGACTTACATTCAGTATAATAAAATACGTGTTTGGTTTAAGAAGAGTTTGTTTTTAGGTAATTAATAGTAGCACTGATGTAAGAATCTAAAGTATTCAATTAAAGTTCGTCCAATGTTTTCAAATGAGAGTTTTTTTGTTTTGTGGGAATAAGTTATGGTGTTGAACTAGGAATCCAAATTATTTCAAAATAAGATATACTAACGTTTTGTTGTAAGAAAATACGTGTTTGGTTTAAGAAACTTTGTTTTTGGATATGTAAATACCAGCATTCACGTAAGAATCTAAATTATTCAAGTAAAGTTCGTCGAATGTTTTCAAAAAAGACTTTTTTGTTATGTGGAAATAAGTTATGGTGTTGAATTAGGAATCTAAATTGTTTGAAAATAGGATATACTAACGTTTTTTTTAATAAGAAAATACGTGTTTAGTTTGAGAAGAGTTTGTTATTGGGTAAGCAAGTAGTAGCATTGACGTAAGAATCTAAATTATTCAAGTAAAGGTAGTCCAATGTTGTTAAATAAGACTTTTTTGTTTTGGGGGAATAAGTTACGGTGTTGAACTAGCAATTTAAATGTTTCAAAATATGATACGACTTAACATTTTTAAACAAGAACCCTGTTAAATCCAAGCAATATCAACCGACACGTCGTGTGACCTAGCTATGGGAATAAGCAATAAATTATTGCAAACTTCAAAGTCTTAATAGAAAAACCTACTATTCCATAATAATAACCCATGTTGTGAGAATGGCACATGGTATTAAAATATGCTAATTATATATATATGGTTAAGTCTCATAAAATTATACAATAAAAGAATTAAAGAATATTAGAGGTAAATGTAGGTACCTATAGTCTGATAATAATCTATAAACATCTAAATTAGGTACATGCTCTAAAGAATAAAATTATTTAACACTATATAAATAAATAAATATCTTTGGGACATTTTTACACAGCACCATCTTCTAGTCCCAAACTAAACAGAGCTTGTGCTATGGGTACTATAGACAATGGATATAATACTTATATTTTTTTTTTTTTTGTAAATACATACTTATAATACACTATTAGGTATATTAAGTTGCTCAACTAACTAAATCTAATACGGAAGGATTAATAATATGTAGGTACCTACCTATGTATTCCGTTCCCTATTCCTAAAAGAATTACGTAGGTGCTACATAAACATCTGAAATTATTTATAATAAATATAAGTTTCTACGTATACCTATCTGTATATGTACGGTGCTACCGAACATTGCGAAATTAATGTACAACCCGCGTCAGCATTATCCGCCAACATTCATAATTCATTTTCATTTACTTTTAAGTTAGTTCACTACCGATCATCGAACGCGCCGTGTGTTCTCATATACCTATCAATATCATATCAATATCATTTATTCTTTAGTATTTCTGTCTGAACTTTGGTGTTAATTTAGTGCATTAAACTATTGGTCATCAAAGGACTCGTATCATTTATAATTATCATATCAGCATATCAATAAAGTTGTTCGGTACCTACAATACCCTACAACTTATTATTTATCGCTATGGCAATGTTATGTAAAATAAGTGAATAGGTACATACCTACCTATTTATTTTTTAACACAAATTATTTATCAAATGTGAAGGCTGATTGCTGACCTAAACTTTATGTAGGTGTGTGTGTATTATATACGGAGATTTAAAACACACAGTAACAGTTTTAGTACTTTTTATTTATTTTTAAAAAGTACTAAAACTCAAGAAAGTTTAAATATAAATGCTTTTTTGTATTTTTTCAAGACAAAGTGACACATACATTTTATTACTTGCATTTAAGGAACATTTGATTATCTATTAAACACAATTTATTTCATTGAGCTAGCATTCCTACTTACCGAACGAAACTTTTAGGTATCTTTATGTGACCTTAATTCTTTGCTCTCAAGTGTATATAGAACACTCTTACAGTAATATATATATATACCTACTACGTTATCTTTCAATGAACACGATTTCTAATGATGATAATGATAAGATGGAAATCATGTTTCTTGAAAGATAACGACTCATGAAGGCTATTATTAATAGTCATCCAAGAAACGTTATTCTTAAATCAAAATCACGTTTCTTGAAAAATAACGACTCATACATTGTTCATATTATTAATAGTCACCCAAGAAACGTTATTCTTAAATCAAAATCATGTTTCTTGAAAGATAACGACTCATAGAAGACTTAATATTATTAATATTCAACTAAGAAACATTTTTCTTAAATCAAAATCATATTTCTTGAAAGATAACGACTTATAGGAGACATATTATTATTAATAGTCATCCAAGAAAAACGTTATTATTAAATCAACATCCTGTTTCTTGAAAGATGTGCTACGTCACAACCAACCACCGGGTAATGGAAAGAAAAAGGAACGAGTGTTACAATTTCAAAAATTGATTCCCCAATTTTTGGGAGTATGTTTTAAGTGGGATTTATTAGTGTATGAAATACAGTAGGTACAAAAGCCATTCGTTTTGTTTGATTGTACTGAAACTTAGTGGAAAATACTAAGACCAATACAAAAATAAATTATTACAAACTGATTTCTAGTTTTCAAGTAATTCCCATGTGGAAAAACAAACATGAATACATCCACAAAGTTTAATACATTTGTTTAAATGCTCAGACAAATCACATAAAGCACGTAAACATTGGCCATTTACGCCAGCGACATATACACTACTGAGTAATGGCTTATACCCCTTAAATTATGGCAATAAAATAATGCCGGTAGGTGCTATATTTCCAAAGTAATAAGCGATCTTTCCATAACATATTTCGTTACATATGGTTTTTGAAAATGACCCTAATGACTTTTTACTAACCAAAAAGAAACACATTACAAATTATTACCCTTCCAATCTTTTATCCATTGGTACGCATCCACTTAAGTATCTTATGTTTTATCTTTTTCTGTTCCGCAATATAATTGTATAGAACTTTCATGTTTGAAAGCATAATATTTTATATTTCTAGTCAGTTTCTGAATCAGTTCAATTCTCCATAGTCGTGCCTTCATCTCATGCGCTGGCGAGAATTTGTTAAAATGGTCGAGGAAAAACAAGACAATTGACAAATTTCTTATAAATATGGCTAAAAAATACGTTTGAAAATCCTATTTGAATCTTGTTAAACTAATCTTAACAATAAATAAAATCAATTTTTGGTTTTATTGTTGACCATGAGTGAAAAATTAAGGTGATAGGTAGCTTCATGTATTTGTTTGAATCGTGTAGGTAGGTACAATTTAAAAATGGCTTTATACAAATTTAACTCTGAAAAATGTACATAATGTTGGGGGAAAACGCGAGGTGGCTATCTGGCAGCACTGTCTCGATGCGCTCGCGTCTCGCCTACAGTCGGCAGCCACAGAGCAGAGTGGGGTGAAGTCGGCGTTTAGGATTAAACGTTCTGTGAGTCAGCAGCCGATTTTCCGCCCCGCTTTTCTCTGTTGCCGTGCGTTGTTGTGATGACGGGTTTTGGTGAATTGTGTTTTTCAAGATATACGGACTCGGAAAGGAATTTGATCAAAGTGAGTATTGAAGAACAAAGTTGTTAGTAGCAAATCGTTAAGTTTGTTCTAATTTACAGTGTTTCAAATATTAGATGGATGACCAAAACAACGTTGCTGATGGAAAGTGTAACCCGGAGACGGACATAGATACGTTACCACGAACATGGGGTATTCCAGAACTAGTTATTGACCGATTTAAAGGTAAATACATTCTCATCACTACCTACATAACCTTTACTAGGTATTTACTGAGGGTGTCTCATGGTACGCACGTGGCTTCATTTAGTAAAACTGGATGGTTCTACATTTTCAAGGGTCATATGGTTGGGACCATAGCAAGTATGAGCATGTGATCCCCGTGTTTGTTAATTAGTTAGTTACGAGTGCATCTCCTTTGAAATAGATAACAAGGCGTGCACCCGTGCGAATTTTAGCGTAGGTATCTACTTACCTACAGGCCTTACGCGAAAACTCGCGCCCACAGGTGGGTCTATGTCTATAAATAGTATGATTAGCCAGGGAGCCGGGAGCTTCGCCTTTGAAATGGGGGTCTCCCCAGGCGCGCACCCACGCGTGTTTCAAAAGACTAGGTACTTAATAAGTATTAAACATTTTTTCGAGTTATGCAAATGATATTCTAGAACATACAGACCTTAAAATAATAGTATTTTTATTCTAAGACAGACATTATTCAGCAAAGATCATTATGGTTTTAGGTTGAAACCTCCAGATACTCAAACTAAAAATATGAATTACTTACCTTAAAAAGCTGCATTCTCAATAGTGAACCTATTAAGTATTACAGATATTTTTATTTTCCAGAAAATGAAATTAAACCCAATCAATTAAATGCATTAAGTGAAGAAATTCTTAAGGAGCTGTGCCCACTAATAGGCCACAGAATATTTATTCAATCGAAATTGAATGAATATCTCACAGCACATGTAAGTTCCATCTTAATAAGTATTATAATTACTAATCTTTATTCAGTCTACCTATAGAATGTTATTTAAATAGGTACTACTATTTAAATAGGTCAACAAAAACTTTATTTCAGATCAACCTGGATTTTGACCAAAACTACAAGGAGAATTCTACAAATTTTTATACAAAGTGGCATCCATTCATCAATAAAATTATTAGTATAAAATTTGATAGTTCCAGAGATGACACACTGGCAAGTTTGTACGAAAAGACAAGACAACAGCCTGATGATGGTAAGAAAATATTTTTATTTTAAACAAACAAATAATTAAAAGAAGAACAATTACCTACTAGAAAGTAATCAGTATGTAAAAACAAAACTAAAACATGTTCCCAAAATGCAGGTAGCATTGCCACGTTGTATGGCAATTCTTAGGACAAAATAAAAACCTGCATTTTGGTCACATGTTGATGGTAAGTATCCGCATTTTAGTTATCGATAAGTATAGTGTGTTTGTTAATTTATTTCAACAGTGTCCATATTATTGTTTCAGATTAAAAAGTTCCAGATCAAATTAAGCTGCTATGTTGCCTAATTCCTCCAAAAGGGAGATTAAACAAAAGGACAACATTTTCAACACTTGAATTCATTGAAAATTTCATCTTTGATGTAGATGTAAGTTCACATATTTACCTGACTGCTCAGAAGGTGATAGGATTCGTCTAGTCTAGAGAGTAGCAAAAAATATCATTAAATCCAAAATGCCCATATTTGATTTTCAGGGATATAAAAAAACTATTAAAACCTACTTACTGCTGGGTACTCGGTGACTTAGTACTTATCACGAATACTTGAATCGTTTCCTCTATGGTACTTATCAAAACCTAGCACAGCTGAAAATATTACAATAAAATCTAATTATTGAAAAAAACAAACTGCAAAAATAACTGAAAAGAAGTAACACGCTTTAGAATTTTCACTATCACAGGCTACAGGAAAGTTTGCTCTGGAGGTGACCTAGGTAGAATTGAGAGTGGCGGTACGTAGGCTAAATGTCAAAAATACCGCCCTAGGACCCGACGGCTTGCCTGGAAAAGCCTGGGTTCTGGCCTTAGAGGCTCTCGGGCCCCGACTAAAATACCCTGCCCTGGAGTTGCATCAGGGAGGCACTCCGGTATCACTGGATGCCGACCTACCTCTGTCGTGTGGTCGAGGCTTATTTGACGGACAGGGCCGTCATCTACCCCGGTCACCAGGGAGAATGGAACCGGCGAGAGATGTCGTGCGGTGTCCCACAGGGATCGGTCCTGGGGCCGAATCTGTGGGACACCGGGTACGACTGGCTGCTGCGCGCAGACTTCCCCAGCGGCGTCAGTGTAGTTTGCTACGCTGACGACACACTAGTCCTGGCTCAGGGGAGGTCGTACCAGGCGGCGGCCGAACGGGTGCTGGCTAGAAAACCTCCACGTGTGCCTGACGGCTGCTTGTCCTTCTGGACACGTCTGGAGGGAACGGCAGTTGTTAGGCCGGTGCATCTTGGGCACTCGCAATAAAATCCTTTCGAGGAATTAACCTTCGGGGGATTTTATTGCCTGTGGCGAATATTCTGGCGCGGGAGGGGCCCGTTCTGGGCCAGTGGGGAGTTGCTCCACGTGTTCCTCTGTTGCCAACAGAGGGCACAGTAGAGGAGCAGGGGCGGGCCCGGTGTGCACTCACCCTGCCACTGGGCAGGCAACGGGGGGACTGTCCTTCCCTGCCCCCGTCGATCTCGTAACCCCAGGAGTGCCCGCTGAGTAGTGTTCTCGCGCCGCTTGGGACCGAGGGTCTTGGCTTCACCGCCCGGACCGCGAGGAAGAAAACCTCTATAAAAAATTACGGGAGGTAGGGCCTGCGAGCAGCAGACTCGGGGTAGTATGCTGCCCGACCAGCGGCTGGCGTAGCTGGCACAGCCGGCGTAGTTGGCGCAGCTGGTAAAGGCCCATGAGGTGAGGTGGCGTGCAGTGTTCCGTGTGCGCCACATAGGAGGGTGCGGCCAACGTTAGGCCGCACGGGGAGAAGGGGCTCGCCTGCTTGTGGCGGGCCAGGACCTGTCGGGGGTGGTTGTGAGAATACTCACGGGTTCCCACGCCCCCAGCTAAGGTAGTTGAAGGAACACCGTGGTGGTTTTAGTCGGTAAGAGTCCGACACTGGCTCCGCCTACCCCAGGCGGAGTGCGTCCATGACGATTTCCCCACGGCAAAAAAAAAAAAAAAAATTCGGCGGCCGAACTCGCGACACGTGGGGTTGCAACAATCGTCGAGAGGATCCGGCAATTGGGACTTGACCCTGCACAAGTCCGAGGTCGTGTGTTTTCACGGTCCTCGGAACGCGCCACAACATCGGCGTCGAGTCGACGATGAAGTACCTGGGACTCGTCTTCGTCAGCCGGTGGAACTTCGTTGAGCATTTCTGAAGTTTGGCTCCCAGACTGGAGCAGGCCAGGCTGCCTCGAATTGGCTCCTGCCCAATCTAGGGAGTCCAAACAAAAGTTACTCCTTTTTAATAATTGTCTAAAAATAAATTCTTAAGCTTGTTTCCCTCTTATCAGTTTTTTGCTGTTGGGGTTTTTTAATTATTTTATTTATATTTAAGATTATAAAATTGTTAAACACTAAGAGTGGTAGCGGGTGCTTTCTTATTACTTTCGTGAACAATTAGGCGTACAATATAATTTAGTGCCTATAGCCAACAGTGATCACGAATTACTCAGTAGCATTATCTGTTTGTAAATTCACTTTATATAATAAATAATAATTACAACAATGCAATTTGTTTCAGAGATTCGGAGACAGAAAATAAAATTGAAGATCTACAAGTTTACACGATTGTTGTTGTTTGACGTCAAATATAATTCATAAAGTGAATCAAAATATGTATGTTGATTTAAGATGTTAATATTACTCATTATTACCTAGTTCTGCCACAATTAGAGTTTTAAGAAATTACTGAATTAATGTTACTTCATTTGACATAGAATTAAGGTAGTACATTTGCCTTCAATTGTAGAACTTGCGATTTAAAATATTGTTTTAGTACCTACCTAGTCAATGGTTATAATTAACAACCATTTTAAAATATGTATGTTGATTTAAGATATTAATATAAGGCACTGTCTCAGAAGGGGGGAAGCTTTTTGAAAAAGTTTGTTGTTTTAATAAAAGGTATAATAAAGTAATTTTAGTTTAATTTTAAAGATATTGGACCTACCAATACTAGATTTAATAAGAGATGGAAACATGGTACTGGCTCAAGTTTCAACAGATTGTTTTGAGAATTATTGTATTGTATAACTTAATCTATTAATTTTACTAATCCTGGAAGTTTTATAGCAATGTCAGAATAAACGCACGGATCCCTGTGCATTGCGGCCTTTTACATGTGTTACACCAAAGCGAATGATTAGTAGCCCGCCATACCTATTTATTTAAAGTGTTTTTACTGTTTTTCTGTGTCTTAGTGTTACAAGAGTTTATTATTGTTATTAGCAGTTTGAGCTTAAAACTTTCGGATTTTCAGTCTGAGTTACGATAGTAATTCGGTTTTGGTGGTGTAATATAATATAACAAAGTCTGCATTGAGCAGGGGTTCATAAATGTTTAAATAATGGTCTTGCTTTGATACTTGCGGATTTTCAAATAGAGAAAATTAATAGTTTAATCTACAAAAAGTAATTCTCAACTCGAATCTCTTATTTTCTTATATTAAATAAGAAAAAAATTGACCTAACTAAATGATATTCTTTAGAGAATACACAGAAATTATTCACCGAAGGTAAATCTGATTTTAGTATGAAACATCCGGATATTCAAACTAAGAATATCAACATATTCATCTTAAAAAACTTAAATTCTTAGTTCAAATTTCACACTTTCTTCTTTTAAATAAATAAAGAACTTGAGCTAAGAAAATGATATTCTTTAGAGAATACACAGAAATTATTCATCGAAGGTAAATCTGATTTTAGTATGAAACATCGGATATTCAAACTAAGAATATCAACATATTCACCTTGAAAAAATTAAATTCTTAGTTCAAATTTCACACTTTCTTCTTTTAAATAAATAAAAAACTTGAGCTAAGCAAATGATATTCTTTAGAGAACGCACATAAATTATTAACCTAAAATCGACCTGGTTTTAGTATAAAATATCCGGATATTCAAATTAAGAATATCAACATACTCACCTTAAAAAACTAAAATTCTTAGTTCAAATTGCACTCTTTCTTCCTTTAATTATGATAAAGTTTGAGCTAAGCAAATTATATTCTTCAGAGAATGCACAGAAATCATTAACCTAAGATCAATCTGGTTTTAGTATGAAACATCCGGATATTTAATTTAAGAACATTAATGTATTCACCATTAGAAGAGGAATTCTCAATTGAAGTTTTATACTTTTGCATATACTTTATAATTAAGAAAATTTATAAAATCAACTAAAAAATGTGCATTCTTTGATTGAAATTACATTATTTTGAACTGACAATAAAAGTACTAAATTTAAATACTTAATTTGATTCTGTTCGAGAACATCAATGTCTCAAAGTTCAAGAAATCTGCTCGTCTTCTTTAAAGACTTTGTTTTTTTCTTCAACCAAGAATATTTCTTCTTTATTTGAGATAATAAATAGTTGTTTTGAGCATTCAAAACAAAACAATAAAATGCTGGATTTAAGAATATAAAGTGTTCCCTATATATGAAACTATATTATTCTTGACCAATAAATATATACTTGTATTAAGACTATTTTTCTTTCCGTGTAGAACCTACAGAGAGCTAACTCATTTCCCTCAAGACCTCACTGTATCAAAGCAGCTGACACTATTATTCTTTCATTCCTTTAACAAGAAACGCACGTCATACTGCGTTATTTTACTTTTCTATGGAAGTCCAATTATAAATTCAATATACTCTGGAGCGGGAAGCAAATACGTTTGACCTGTACAGGAAATCTATTGTTGGGAGCATGACGGTATGTTCCTACCGTGAACACATTTGCCCACTCACAATGCCCAGTTAATTTCATTACGGTTCTTAACTTTTTTTCGAGATAAGTATGATACCTTGGGGACTGTGAAAGTAAATAACGAAAGTATTGTTTAATCAAGAATAAACAGAAATCAAGTTTTATTCCTGGTTTGATCTACATAATCGTCCTTTTTGGCCGAAATTAATTTTTTAATAAAAAAAATTGTTTAGACTTTTTACTATTTTTAGATTTTTAGTGTTTGCCATGATAGAGGCCATAATAAACTAGATTTTTATAGAAATTTCAACTGTTTCACCTATTACAGCCTGTGATAGACAGACGGACGGACTTCAAAGCGTAGGCATATATTAATAGGGTCCCGTTGGATCTTTTCGGGTACGGAACTCTAAAAACTATTAAGTTTAAGCTCAATCAGGTTCCTCTCCGCTATTTTTGGTAGTTCATAATTAATCGTGCTGTTGATGACTAGATATTAGGTCTGCATAAGTACTGAAGTGGTAGAAAAGTAGTCCAAAATACAACATGTAAATAAGTTCTACTCGTACTTTACATAAAAGCGGTGAATTTATAAATTTATTTTCCCATACTTTTTGCATTTTTACCTCACTGCTTCCGTAGCCCGCTTTATTACAGTCTTCTGTCTAACAGATAATGCTGTTTATCTAAAAATACACAGCTGCCTAAGGTAAAAATTTAATATTAAAATATTGAGTTTCCTCCCGCAAATTATTTTGTAGATGAGATTTTTAATAAAGTTTTATTAAAAATTTAGTTAATACTTCTGCTTCATGAAAAATCATTATTAACCCTGAACAGACAATATGGCGGTATTGATTGACGAACAAAAGAAATTCGACGGGAACACGAGTTGTGACGTCTTGTCATGCCAAGTTATCCTGAAAATGGGGAAGGAAACATCAAAGCTATCGGGGCGATCGCGATTGGGTACGTTATTTACAAATGTTTTCAGCAAACAGGGTCTAATTTCTTTTAGTTACTTTTGGTTCTTATTCTTTTGGTCTGAGCTTTTGGTACGGTTGAAAAAAACATCATATTTGGTTTGATGTATCAATCTTTCAGTAATTACTTACGGCATTGAAATGTGGTCACTCACAATGGGCCTGATAAGAAGGCTCAAAGTCACTCAAAGGGAAATGGAGAGGGCTATGCTCGGAGTGTCCCTGCGTGATCGAATCAGAAATGAGGAGATTCGTATGAAAACGAAGTAACCGACATTGCCCGAGTTGCCAAACTTAAGTGGCAGTGGGCGGGGCACTATGCTCGCAGAACGGATGGCCGATGGGGCAGTAAAGTTCTGGAGTGGCGACCGCGTACTGGAAGGCGCAGCGTGGGTAGGCCCACAAGGTGGACCGACGACCTGGTGAAGGTCGCGGGAATCCACTGGATGCGGAAAGTGCAGGACCGGTCTATGTGGCGATGCTTGGGGGAGGCCTATCTCTAGCAGTGGACGTCTTTCGGCTGAAATGATGATGATGATGATGATAATCAATCTTTCAAGATTAAATTCAATATAAACATAAAAGGGGCTCGTAGCAAAGTAACAACCACGTGGATTGTAAGATCTGCGAGGTTAAGCTAGTCTTGCTGCGGTCAGTCCGTAGATGGGTGACGTTACACATCGAGACCCCTCCGTGTCATACATCTATGGCAGTCGTTACGGGTAGTCAGAAGTCTGAATGTCTGAAAGCTGATCTAACCTCCGAATGTAAGTATTACCCAGTAACTGGGTTGCGGGGGTCTGATGACAGTCACTCCGTGTAAAATACTGTTGTTCAGTTGCATCTGGTTAGACTGGAAGCCGACCCCAATATAATCGGGAAAAAGGCTCGGAGGATGATGAATACATAAGCACATCAAAATAAAAATAAATGTTTCTTATCAACAGCCATTTCGCGAATCAGCGTTGCTTGCTTTAAGTCCAACTTCAAATTAAATAAGTCAGAATTTACTAAGTAGATACGAAAAGCTATTAATTCAGGAAAGAAACAAAGTTACAAAATAACAATGTTGGTAAGTACTTTAGCGTGTAACGATTCAGACGGACGGGCGGAAAGAACGAAAAACAGAGGAGAGAAAGTATACGTTTTTATATTGATTTGCCAATGAAAAACATGTGGCAGTTGCATGTCGACCGCGCGTATTGAGAGGGGGAAATGGAAATTGGAAGGAAATAGTGTTCGTAAGTAATGGAATAGCATCGTTTGTGACGAAAATGTAGTCCCTGTTTGTGGTATAAGTTAGATAGATAGATAGATAAAACGTTTATTTAGTACAGAAACAAGACTGGACATACAAGTAAAAAGACAATAAAAAGTGTGATATGTGTCTCAGTAAGTGGTATGTTCATACAGATGTTGATAAAATTTAGCATTTATTAGCCCCTTGTCCATTTTGACAGTAAAATTTAAAGGCATGGCACGGAAAAGTATTTATTAGAATCCCGAGGGTTGCTCAAGGATCCTTCAGGATCCGAAAGATGCCGTGGTATGCTGAAGGTTGCCGCGGGATACTATAAATACATGTGACATGAAGTCGGCCGGAATCCTACTGTGGCATGCCAAAGCGCAGCTTCCCTCGGTATTCCCAAGTCTCCTTGTGACAATATCAAAGAAATGTCAGTTCTGACACTATTAAAATAAGATTCAAAATCATTTCAGCTTACAAAAACCCTTTGCCGTGGCGTGAAGTTTGTGAGCGCCGATCATAAAGCTTAGCTACGGCGAACATTCTTATCATATAATAACTCTGAATCTGATATAATGATTTAACATAATTTCCACATGATGTCAATGAACGGTAGTGAAGGAAACCCACTGGTGATCACTTTTGAATCTTGATATAATCGCTACGACAGTACCCGTAGCAAGAAAAAACCTTACATAATCAGCCCATTACCCTCCCACTGCTGAGCACGGGCTTCTTAGGATGAGAAGTATTCAGGCATTCAAATTAGTCCACCATTCTAGCCTACTACGGGTTGGTGGATAGGTTTCCTTACGATGTTTTCCTTCACCGTTAAAGCGAGTGATAACCAGATTCTTATCGGCACTTGAATTCGAAGAGTCAGAGTTGCAGAATGGGTTCGAACTAAGATCCACCTGCATGGAGAAACAATCTTCTTAGGCCTTTATTAAGTTGTCCTTGATTTTTTACTGGGACTCAGACATAAAACATTTATAAAACTCAGATTAAAATCTACCAGTCTGTCAGGGAATAATGGCGACAAATGTATTAAATCGAGGGCCATAAACTATCTTCTACACACGGTAATTATACTTTAACGGCTGGATCTGAAGTGAAATCGTTATCGGTCAAACTTTATGGCTCATCCATGTGTGAATTGGATAAAATTTATATCGAGAATGTGAGCGAAATTTAGAGTAGGTATACGCTGACGAGGGTGTGATCCCTTTATATCAGGGGAACTCATAATGAACTTATTTTGTTCACAATATTGGTGTTTAATTGTCTACTGGAGCTGTTATGCCGGAGATAAAACAATATGAATGTTTTTTAGATGATTGCGTTAATGAGGCGGAAACGGGAAAGGATATAATAGGAGTTTTAGTAGAGCTCCTTTGTGAAAGAGCTCGTCCGGGGAAGTACTACCACCGTGCCTACTTCTCCGCCAAATAGTGATGCTTGCATTGCTGTGTTTCGGTCTGAAGGGTACGGGTGCCGGTGAAATTACAATCACATGAGACTTTCCACCTTCATGTCTCAGTTTGGCGAACCGACTTGCGGTACCATTTAGGTAACAGCCTAGGTGGTATTGCAGTTGTTATGGGCAAAGGTAACCACTTAACATCTGGTGGGCCTTTAGTTCGTTTCGCCATCCAATACCATAAAAAAAAATAAAAAAAAATAAAAACTTTCAAAATATAGTTGCAAACTAATCTCAATGTTTCAAATCTCAATCTATTGACAGTACATGTTTCTGATTGCCGTTTATTGTTGACATTAATGACCTAAGTGTCACAAATAAACGGCAAACACGAAAATCTACTGTCACGATATTGAGATTATTTTGGAACTATATTTTCAACGAGAATTGACCTCCTAATCATTGGCTTATTGCCATTATTTCTGCGCTCGGATTCTAACATAACATAACATCACGCCTATATTTCCCCGAAGGGTTGGCAGAGGTGTAATAGTACAACCATATTTCGCCAGTTATGTTATAGTCCATGTAATAGGGGACGAGCCTATTGCCATTGACCGGGCACAAATCCAGACTCCGGGCTGCTACTGAGAATTTCCTAATGAAAAAACCCAATAACACTTTCCCCGACCAGGAAATTGAACCCAGGACCCCACGCTCAGCCGTCGCGCTTGCAACCACTTGACCAACGAGGCAGTCTGTCAGTCGGATTATATTATAGACTACACCCTTTTTAGGACTTTTCACAAAGTAAAGTCAAGAAATGACGACTGATGGACAATGCCATGCTAGGTGCATCACCTCACCGCATGTCACTTTGATTTGAACATAAGTGTTTGTGTTAGTCTGGGTGTTTCTTATGTATTATAAGTACTTATTTACGAAAAAAAAAAGTATATAAGTATTATATCCATTGTCTAGTACCCATTGCACAATCTCTGCTCAGTTTGGGACTAGATGGTGCCGTGTAAACATGTCCCAAAATATTTATTTATTATTTATTTGTAAACATAGAATAGTGTTTACAGTTATTAATGAAATCGATTAGAACATCCTCCTTCAATAAGTTCCTCGTTGAATCAGTCACTATGTAGATATCTGTACTAGGTAGGTAGCAGTGGCATGCATTGCATATAGGAAATTAGGCAGTGCCAGTGCCTTCCTCATTCAAATTCAATAATGGTGTAAGTTAGTATCTTTTTTCAAATTACGATGATTATATATCTCATAATAGACATATTCATGCTAAATTAATCTTCCTACATAAAAAACCGGCCAAGAGCATGTCGGGCCATGCTCAGTATTATAGGGTTCCTTAAGTAGGTGTAATTACAAACGAATCAAATCGAATATTAATCATGGCTATTTTAGTTTTTGCAATAATCGGCAGCATTCGCGACTCAGAGCGTGTTGTTAGTAGCGCCATCTAGCGATAAATTCAAGAAGCCTAATTTAAGAAGTGTGTCATGTCAAAGTTACTTTTTGAGATTTTTTCAAATAGAAAGTAGCTAAAGGAGCATTATTAGCTATGATCATTTTTCTCTAAGATCAATGACCTTTGAACTAGGACGTTTTAAGTATTTTTCAGTTTTCTCTCTATAACTCAATAAATTATAATCACATTATACTCGAAATAATTTTAAAAGAGAGTTTTCACAAAGGTCTATCAATGCGGAAGATTATAACTTTCTACGTTGCATAGTTTAGAAATGGCAGGGGGGGGGACACATTGCAAGCCACTTTGGCGGGCTATATTTCGCAGATGGTACACCTGATAAAAAAGTGGTGTTTGAAACATTACCTTCATTTTAGTAGACCTATTCAATGATATCCCACACGAGGGTGTGCAGCGAAAAAAAATTTTTCATCCCCATTTAACATGTATGGACGCCACCCCTAAAATACGTAAAAACGATTTTTTTATTCTTTTAAAATTGAGATCTATATGTAGACTATTTTGTAACAAAATTTCATTTACGTATGTTTATAACTGTAGAAGTTATTAAGCTGTAAAGGATTAGGACAGACGGACAGACGGACGGACATGACGAACTTACACCACAATTAAATTCAAATGAAGTAAGCAATGCACGCTACTGGTAGGTAGGTAGGTAGAACTACAGGTACTTAACGCATATGTGTTGTATATTTTCTGTCGTAATCATCGTTTTATTAAGAATTATGTAAATAGAAGCTATAATGAACTAACGACGATAAACTTAGAAGTGTTAATAAAAATTCAAATGTCAAGAGAAAGTTTGTTTAACAGAATATTTCAAATAAATTGATAATTAAAGCGTAAATGATAAGTATTTATGTAATCGACATTTTAATTGAAAGTGTTCGAAATGCCACGACATTTTGAACTTTCAGTGTTGTTTTCCGGTAAACAAACGAAGGAAAAGTTTAGAAAGGTTGAATTTACTAACTTCGAGAATAAAGTATTCACGTAGGTACGCAGACAAATGGCTCCGGAGTGAGAAATATCACGAAACCACGTCAGGATATCCTTTTTCAGGTTAGAGTGAAATTTTAAGGGAAGTCTTTTAATACTAATATGCATAGGAGGTACCATAGGTTGGTAGGTTACTTAAAGTAATCTTCTTCTTCTGTCGTGTCGACATGAGCTACATTATAATAATAGCTCATGTCGTGGTGTAAAGATTAGCCAGTCAGCAGGATGGTAGCGGGGCTGACTGCCCAGAGTGCGCCGGACGATCAATTAAATATCGCCACTCGTGGAGGCTCTTTAAATGCACTTAAAGTAATGTTAGCCTAGTATTAAACAAACTTTCATAGGATCATAGAGAAATTTGTACAAAAACCAGCCAAGTGCCTTTCGCAGTCTCGCAGTAAGGGTTCCATACCACTCATTGACCTGATATCCCATAGAAACTGATTTAATTTACGAGAGTTCATCAAAAGACATCAACGCACCATGAGCGAAATAAGATTTTTTGCATCTCTTTCTTACACAGGTACCCCCCACATATGTCTACGTTTACCCTACCTTTATAATTGTTGCTAAATTAAATAGTATGCACTATAATCAGACCAAGTTTCACGGTGGTATATATTACCGTTTTGAAGATAGAGCAGGAATAAAAACGTTGAAAAAAATTCATGTTTTTCGAGGTGTCTTTTATGGGGACCCCCTTTGGTTTTAATTTATTTTAAATTTTTAGTTTGTGTCGTGATAGGAATCATAGCAACACATATTCTAAGAAAATTTCAAGCGGCTATCTATTACTGTTCAAAAGATACAGCCCTGTGATAGACAGACGGACGTAGTAATAGGGTCCCGTTTGGCACCTTTAGGGTACGGAACCCTAAAAAAGTAAAGCTTTTTAGAGAAGTTGGAATAGTTGATCCTTGGTCCCTAAACAATAATAAATTTCGGTTTAAATTAACCGTTGGTGCCTAAGGATAAACTTTAGACATTTAAAATATTGTAAGCAAGAACTCCTGAAAAAAATTAATATTTCTAAGTAAATAATTTGAAATTAAGCTAATTTATGAACCCCTCGTACAGCCAGCAGAAATGAGCTCAATGAAATGAAATGGAAAAAAAATCTAAAAAATCTTATCTCACTATATAAACGTGAAAGTTTGTGAGGGTGTATAGATAAACTACTGTATGAAATTTGGCATACAGATGGAATATGACCCAAATTAAATAAAAATAAAATAAAAATGACATCCACGCAGGTGAAGCCTCGGGCATAGGCTAGTTGTATTATATTTTTAATGCGAGGTTTAAAAAATATTTAAAATGTGTAGAAAGTTGATCCTTAGGCACTAACGATCAATATTAACCATTCCAAATTTTCAGAAAATCTTAATATTTTTGTACAAATCAATGTATGGATCCGCCATAATTTTTAACTTACTAATATGAGTATAACTCTGCAATAAATCTGGCATAAAATAAATATGAAATCTTGCTATAACAATCTTCATGCTTTTGTCTTATTGAAAACGTCATTAAATTCAAATCATTAAACATAATATGGCGCCAGGTCCATGATATTTCACACTTAAATAAACCATTAAAACCAGTGTCATCATATCTAAATAATGACCCATAAAAATAAAACACAAGTTGATAATAAACCTAAGAAGTTATTATTTGATAATTTTCTTTTTATTACACCGCAGTTAAAACTAAGAGTAAGGAAGCG
This sequence comes from Asteroscopus sphinx, assembly GCA_949699075.1. NCBI lineage: Eukaryota > Metazoa > Arthropoda > Insecta > Lepidoptera > Noctuidae > Asteroscopus > Asteroscopus sphinx. The sequence goes on from OX453008.1 coordinate 9,148,899, forward strand.
AGGTGGAAGTTAGTCTGTTCTATAAAAGTGTGACGGCTAGATAAAACAAAACAACTCAGACCACTCAGTGTTCTCGAGTTAGCGCCATTAATTACAATCACTCGATGTTTAATCATGAAACTGTAAAGATTTAAATTGTGTAAAGACAAAATCGCTCACGAGCAGTATTCGAACCTGCAACTCCTGGCTCAGTACGCCAGTGCTTTAGCCACTAAGCTACCGTGAACACTGCTTGTGGTATCAAAATTATCCTCCACTATCTAATCTATTAAATCTTTAGATTTCGCTTCGCTTCGCTTAAAATAATAAAATAAGAAACCGTAAACTAGTTTCCTGCGCCGCGTAAAAAGCAAAATCTCAATAACGCAAAACGATCACAAATTAACCCAGAACTCCATTTCTGCAGTTTATACAGGGCACAAGAAAGAATCTTTGAAAATAATCTCCATGAACAAAGAGAAAGAATTAAGTGTATGTGTATCACTGAGGTATTTAGAATTTGCGTCATGAACAAGTAGTCATTGAGCGGAATGCTGACCGGCGAGATGTTCTATTGAATTAAGGGAACAATTCAATTAAATTCGATTTCGTGGAGGCTCAGCTTTACCGCAGCGTTTTTGTATTTGGTCGCGACGTTGCAAATGATACGTGCGAGTCACGGCCAGGGGAGCTCTTGAACCCTGCATACAAATTGAACACGTAAATGAGATAACACCCTGTTTACACTGAGGTGGTACCGTGTTACAATAAAACCGGGTAATGGGAATTCCTGATACGGCAAATTGTTTTCGCAACGGAAAATGTTCGAGAGCATTTCCTATCTCAGGTATGGGGGTGTTGTTTTAAATATGTAGGCGAAGATGCTTTCAATTTACTTCTGGTGTACAACGCGTGACCTTTATATGCTGTAACGTTATACGGTTGAAACTCTGCCACGGTCTATACCTAGTAGAACAAATATCAGGTTTCAGTAACACAATTATTACGAGTTAGATAGATAGATAGAATATGCTTTATTCTACACCATGAAAATAGTAGTAAACAGGAACAACGTATACATTATGGGTACATGGGTGGTCTTATCGCTAAAAGCGATATCTTCCAGACAACCTTTGGATGGACAAAGAAGACGTAAGATCTAGATAATGGGGGCAGTCCGTGGCGTACTACTGCATGTTTATAAACTAAAACAAATAAATAGCACAAAATATATTACACATATAGGTATTATATTGCGGTATATATATTTATGAAAATATATATACCGCAATGTCTTAATAAATATATTATAGGTTATAATTATTTATCTATCTATCGACTGTCAACACAAGTATATGCTATATTAAACATACCTATCTCAAGCCCTAACGAGGTAGTCATGTTACGTTGCTAATCTATACTAATTATAAACGAGCATCGATCGTTTAGGCGCATCGAGGAGATCAAGTTAATTAAAAACCACCCTCGCTAATGGATTCGTCCCACGTTTTCAAGCAATATCCTGCTACAATACAACATTGGACATTTTGATGTTATTCCATTTTGTTGATATTGCCAATACTCTCCAGGGAAATTGAATTACTGACGCTGTGGGACGATTTGTCTCGGAGTTGTGTCTTGCCTTGCCAATTCTAAGTCAATCGTTCTGTGATTGTATAGGTAATAAGTGTGACTTTGTTTAGAGTCATCATCATCATCCTCCGAGCCTTTTCCAATTATACCTATTGGGGTCGGCTTCCAGTCTAGCCAGATGCGGCTGAACATCAGTATTCTACACGGAGCGACTGCCATCAGACCCCCGCAGCCCAGTTTCTGGGTAATAATAATTTAGATGTTAGACCAGTACTCAGACTTTCAGGCTTTGACTTTGTTTAGAGTATGCATATTTAATAAGTAGATAGAATGGCTTAAAATTCATAGTATACAAATATATCCTTTTTTATCGGGAAGTAGATAGGAATTTTGAAAAATTCATAATAATTGTATCTGGCTGTGAATTTATACACGCTGAAATTTGAGTCGCTTAATTCCCGAAAAGGGGTCATTGTACTCATCATTATGAACAACTTTAACAACAAAATCAAACCACCAAAAACCACCTGATTTTTATTTCGCGATTTCAGGGTTGGTCCCATAGTAAAAGTTGTTCATAATGATGAGTAAAATGACCCACTTTCGGGAAATAAGTGATTCAAATTTCAGCGTGTATAATAGCTTTTTTATTTAGCAGTTTTAGATCAAATGTAATTTTAATTACGCAAAATGAGACAGTCTCTTCATTTCCTTAAACATTTTTCCTTTTGCTCGCAATTGTCATAGATTTGTACGTGAGCTACGTGACATATATTTGGTTTTTGCCAGGATCGATGTCAGTTGTCGCCATCGTCTCCGAAATTTTCCTTAAAAAGTGAAGAATATTAACCTTTAATAACTATTATGTCAATGTGTAATATTCCCTACCGTGCTTTGAAGTGGTGATATCTCATCATGAGGCTCCCATCACCAGCAAGTTAGTCCTATTCCATTTACAACTGGTTCTGTCAACCTATGGAGTTTCTTGCCGGTTCTTCTCCATAGGACCCACAATTTGGAACCGTGCAACTAGAGCCTGACGTTTCAAAAGTGCTTGTAATTAGGTTTATTTGAAATAAAAAACATTTGATTTTTATTTTTTCAATTTATGTCTAGGTTTGTTTGTTTACACATAACTGACGCATAATTATACTGTGTTTTCTGTTACAAGCTTTCAAACTGTTTGTAGGAATAGCTTACAAGAGAAAACTAACTATACTTCAAGTGTATCAAGTTAAACTTTACCAGCGACCCAATATCTAGCGGATTTGCAGGCATCAAATTAATACACTGACACTGACACTGACAGTTGGGCTAGTCCACAAATTTAAAGTCGCTCAGCGAGCTATGGAGCGAGCTATGCTTGGAGTTTCTTTGAAGGATAAAATCCGCAACGAGATTATCCGGAGAAGAACCGGAGTGACCGACATAGCTTGTAGGATCAGCAAGCTGAAGTGGCAGTGGGCTGGCCATGTCTGTCGAAGGACCGATGGCCGTTGGAGCAGACGAGTCCTTGAGTGGAGACCGCGAATCGGCAAACGCAGCGTAGGGCGCCCCCCTGCCAGGTGGACCGACGACCTAAAGAACGTGGCTGGGGGGGACTGGATGCGGAAGGCGGAGGACCGAGCGTTGTGGCGCAACTTGGGAGAGGCCTATGTCCAGCAGTGGACTGCGATAGGTTGAGTTGAAAAATAAAATAAAAAATAATACACAATTTTACCTCGAAGAAAATCCTTAGCGGTGTTAGGCTACGTTCAGATGTAACGCGCGATGACGCACGTCAACAGTCCTGTAAAAATACTCTATGGCAGACGTGCACGGGGTGGTCTGGTATCAAAACGCGCGCTCATGTGATCGGTAATATCATGATGATTAGGCGTAATTTTTTTGTCATCTGAACATGTAGCCTTAAAAACTTATTAAAATTCACCCTGTATTTTTTCATACTTTTTCAGTATAAGCTTACGTATGGTTCCAAAAATAATATGGTGTTTACAAGTTTATGCAATTAATTTTAAAATAATTTCTTAATCATCGCTTGATTTTAATTTCAATTTTGAAATTGATTATATCAATTAAAATAAATTTATTTATTTTAATTTCATCGTCATCATAATTTCAGCCGAAAGACGTTCACACGGAACTTTTACTAAACGTAATTTATTAAGTTTTAATTTAGTAAACTTTAATTTATTTAATTTTTATTTATTCAATTTTATATAGTTTATTCAATTTGAAGTTAAATAATTCAGTTCATTAAAATAATGTTTGGGGTGCATTAAAAGAGCCTCCACAAGTGACGATATTTAATTGATCGTCCGGCGCACCCTGGGCAGTCAGCCCCGCCACCAACCTGCTGACTGGCTAATCTTTTCCCCACGGCATGAGCTGTTAAGAGTCCTTCCATTTTCTACCCAAAGTTCAACCCACTATTTAATTTAATTTAACATTATGTAGCTCATGTCGACACGATAGAAGAAGAAGTTCATTAATTTAATAATATTATTAAATGAATTACCGTCACCGAAAGACAAAACATACAATCATTTAGCACTGTAACACGACAACACAATTAACGATTTACACCAGTCAATACGTACGAGTCATTAATCGAATAATTGTCACGTGCAATTAACTTTGATGTCGTAATGTTATGTCATTATTGATAGGCGAATAACGAACGGTCACCTTCGTAATGAATGACGTTTGTTTCAAAACGTCAGTGCACCGGTAGGATTGGTGGAACGTTGTAATGAATTCTATTCTAATTATGGAAATGGTGTTTAATTAAAATGTGTGATAATTCAGCTTACTTCTCTCTACGCTTAGGTATTGTTCCTGAATTGGAAGAATTTGTTCCTAAAGAAATCGTAATAGAAAGTCGTTTTATCTATTTTGATTTCTGTGGAATGTGTACAAGTGTAATAAATCAAGGTAATTCTACGAAGTTTTACTCAGCAATCCATTAATTTAGCATTGATTAGTTTTTGTTTGTTGCAAAACTAAGTTATAACTGGTATCGATGAAGTATCCTTAGGGGTGTGAGTCGGTTGAATGTATAACCGCAGAATAAATACATAACAGTGCCATAATGGCCTGTTTCAGATCTTCATAATAGAGTTTTTTAATCCATTATCCATTTATTGGTTTTTGAAGAGCCTCCACGAGTGACGATATTTAATTGATGGTCCGGCGCACCCTGGGCAGTCAGCCAAGCTACTAACCTGCTGACTGGCTAATCTTTTCCCACAGCATGAGCTATTATCATTATGTAGCTCATGTCGACACGATAGAAGAACAAGAAACCATTATGAAAATGTTTTCCAAATGATACTTCATAATTTTAAAGTAAAGGAGCTAAACTGTATTCCACAAAACATATTTCTAAAAATAAGGCACTGAACTTAAAATCAACGAATTCTTTCATTTACAGAGAATAAAGTTCTCAGTAAGGGTTCAAACTCAAGAAGTAGGTAGTAGGACAGTTTCTTGTACAACACGAAGCCAATTACTCTGAACTTGTTCTCAAACTTATCTGGAGACAAATTTGGAAGGATTCAACCCAGATAAGGGACAAAGGCAAAATTTCAGACGAAATTAAATTTTCCAAAAAGTTTACCGATATTGAATTAGCTTTTCTTCTTATTTCGTCCGCTGTTTTATTTGGTATGGGATTACATGTTGCTTTGATGTTCCAAAGATTTCCGGGAAAGTATGATAGGTTGTAATTTTTTTGATTTTATGGCTGTTGGTTCGTCTTGAGAACAAAGTAAGCTGTCAAATATTATAAAGGCATACTTTCTAAAATTTTGGTGTATGACTCGTGGTCCCACCAATTTTAGGCGATAAGGTTTATAAACTACGATCAAACGATATAAAGGACATTACTAAAGTTCCGTTAAAGCCCAGCCTATGAAAATTATGAATAAAAGATGATGCTCACCAAATACAATTCGATGAGGGCAATGTGTTGCAATAATTATTTATTAAACGGACAGTACTCCACAGATGTTTAATTAAATAAAATAGTAACAGTAGTTATAATGAGTAATAATAATGAGCAAATTTTTTTATTACAACTTTTTTTTTTTTTTTTTTATTAGGTCAAACTAGTGGTTGCCTAGCAACTAAACAGTATTACTTTTCTATTCCAATAGATGTGAATGTGCTAAAAAGAGATTGGTTGTCTATAACAGTGGTGCCAACATATTTTTTTACAAAACCATAGACTACTCACAAGGCATTGGTCAAAAATATGTAGTCAAATCGAGTATCATAGCCACTCACGCTAATATTGTGTTGATTAACTCTTTAAAATAAAAAATATTTACTATACTGTCCGCATTAAATACGACGAACAGTGAGTAATGAAAAAATACGCATGTAATTGTCATATATTTTGTATCTTTTTATCAGACTCAGGTATTCTTAGCGATGTCCTTTCGCGTTATAGGTACTAAGTATATACTTTAAGGAATGTTTATAAGATAGACGTACCTATGTATTATCTATACAACCTTTTTAAATATCGATATAGTATCGTTAGTCAATTCTGTGGCAAAATGAAATAAAGGCCCATACCTATACAACAAATTAAATAAAACCCTCAATATATACCCTCAACTTAAAGCAAAATGTAAAACGTCAGTCACGAAATACCTCAAAAACTTAGACTACGAACAAACCGAGAGTCTTTTGATTCCTCTCGCGTAGACTATCAGCATCTACTATAATTCCTCCTTGGCTCCCTTCTTTCGTTATACTCGATACGCACAGCTTACTCACACATTCTAGACCCATGCACACATTTACATTCACACTTACACTGACCCACACAAATCAAACACAAACACACCCACACTCCCCACATATAATTTGGTATTTCCGTGTTCTTTAATTGTTTTAACTGTGTAGTCTTAAATATTATACAACGCTAGCTGCGGAAGGGCCCTGGTGACCTGTAATACAGGTTTTGAATAAAAACCTACTTCAGGCACCAGTCTCTCACAAAGTTGGTTTTTATAATTTTGCCACATTAGCTAAACCTAGTACTTTAAAAACTATTGTGAAGAGAGAATAAACTGATTATTTATTTATTTGATATTAAGTTACCTTTGGCTATAACAATTCCAATAATATCACATAGGCTGTTGCCTAAATGGTATTACAAATCGCTTTCACCGAACTGACACATGAAGATAGAGAGTCTCATGTGATTGTAATTTCACCGGCACCCTTCGCACATAGTTCCGAATAATAAATGTCTGAACGACATCACAGCTCTTTCTCGGATCTCGATCTCTATATCAATAATTCTCACACGGCTATTCGGCGGACATTCTCGCTCTGACACTCGCCCCGAGAGGTCGTGCTGCTCCTGCTCCGTCCTGTCGTGCCGAATTACGTGCTCGAATATTTTTCGCTACGGCTCACCGTAGCGCCCTCCGCAGTCGCCCCGCCGACTGCAGCCCGATAAGCACATTCGCTGTCTTTTTCAAGACAGCGGGCGCGCTTTTGTCTCTTTAGACAGAGTTTCGTCAAAAACGTAGTGTCCCTTCAGGAAAAACCCACTTATTTACTGTGGTCCTCAGTGGATACCTAACGGTGCTAACGAACTGAGGGGCGTTGACCCGACACGCCAGCTGCGCTCCTTCAGGGCAAAGCAAAATTGGAAGGAGCTAGGACCAGAAGGCCTTGGGGGATCTCCTAGTCTTCCCTAGCTTTAACCCCGTTTCGTCCTATCTAGCACTCTCTAGGGGTTTACACCCATTGCACACTAGAGACTTAGGGACCTGTTTGCACATTGAGACTGGCAAACAGGAGAGCAAGCTTAGGGCTCACCAGTAGGCACACAACCTCCCCGTCTATACCCGACGGGGAGGGTTTGAACACACTCCCGGGATCACCCACCCGAGGAGCAAACCCCCATGATTAGTACGCCACTAATTTCTCTCCCTCTCATTTTGCTAGGCTTGGCTTAGTCATCATCTGTACGATGGTGTCTGATGCCAAGTTCCTGAGCATCCTGAAAAACGTCCTCCTCAAGGACCCCAACTTCCTAGCCAATTATGGCAACCTCTTTTGCGACGATGAGGTGGTCAAACCTCAAACGTCCGAAACCCCCAACTCTCCAGAGTTGCCCGATACCCCCCCACCCCAAAAGAGGAATAGACGCCCCGCCCGTTCCGACAGCGATGAGGAGAGGCCGAGGTCTCCGCGTGGTCCGCCTAGGCGTTCAGCCAGCCTGGACCATAAGGACCGCACCCCCTCACCTCTCCCCACCCCAGCCCCCACTCAATACCCTGATCGCTCCCCGATCCCATCAGACCAAGAGATGTCTTCGGACAGTGAGGTCAACTCAGACGAGGCCGACGCCTTTACCACGGTAGTGGGTAAAGGTAAAAAACGCAGCCGAAAGACAAATAAGGCCGAGGCTCTCGCCTCAAAAGCACTTAAACTGTCCGAGGCAAACTCTGCCTCGGCCCCTACCCCCCGTCCCGCCTCTTACTCCTCCTCGCAGGATAACAGGCCTGCCTCCCCTCACGATCATGAACATACCTCATCTTCCCAGAAGAAGGTACCCATCCCGCCTCCCTTATTCATCCAGGATAAGGCATATTGGACCAGAATTTCCGACTGGTGCAATCAAAGTAAAATCAATTTTACTAGTGCCCGCCCCACGCAGCAGGGCATTAAAGTAGTTGTCCCCACCCCCACCGATTACCGCAACCTTACCAGGTTGCTACGCGAGCGTGGTGTGTCTTTTCACACCTACGCACTCCCAGAGGACCGACTCCTTAGAGTTGTGATCCGAGGGATACCGACCGAAGTCAGCTGCACGGAAGTGCACGCCGACCTCGATCGTCAAGGGATCCCGGTTGCAATAACCCACCGAATGTTCCGTGGTAAGCACGGTGAACCCTACAATATGGTTCTTGTCATCTGTCACCCTGGCGAAAACGCCAAAAACATCTATAACTTAAAGACCGTATGCAACTTATCAGGCATCACGGTCGAGCGCCCCCACAAGTCAAACCAGCCTGGTCAATGTCACCGTTGCCAGCTGTATGGTCACTCCCAGCGTAACTGCTACGCAAAGCCCAGGTGCGTTAAGTGCCTAGGCGATCACGGGACTTCCAATTGCGAGCGTCCCAAGGAGAGGGACCAGTGCACGGAGCCCCCTAGCTGTGTCCTTTGCGGCAAAGCCGGGCATCCAGCGAATTATCGCGGATGCCCCAAAGCCCCCAAAATGCGCAACGGCAAATCGGCTAAACGCGCCTCCGACCGCGTTGCGAGGGAAGCCCCCTCCTACGCAGCCCCCTACCAGTACCAACCACCAAACCCTAGAGGCCCACTCGGGCCCTCCCCTAATTTCCGCGGCCCACTCGGGCCCAACCCCTGGTTTAAGGGTAACCAAAAGCCCCAATTCCCACCTCTTCCGCCCTCTCGTCTCGCGCCCCCGGCCTCAGAGCCCCCTGCGCTGATGAACATACCCATCCCCGCACCTTCTCTCAGGCCCAAAACTGCACCAGCAGCTAAAGCCCCCCCCCCCATGAGAACCCCCCCTCCGGTAAACTCCCCCGGCCTCCTGCCGAGAGAATACCTCGAACCCCAATCAGGGGAATCCCGCATTGACGCCTACTCTAGACTTTGGGCCTTTACCCAAGGCATCCATGAGCAGCGCCTTCAGGTACTTACCAAGTACCAAGACATCTATAGAATACTTAATTCCAATTATAATGTATAATACGGCCCCACCCAAAAGATTCAAACCCCGTTCCCTAATTTTAGGCTTTTTTAATGCCCGAGGCATTAGTGGTCAACGCGACGACGTAGCCGTCTTCTTGCGTGAGCACCAAATCGATATTTTACTCATTCAAGAGTCTTTCCTCAAACCCCATAGTCGTAATCCCAATATAGCCAACTATAGGCTGATAAGAAACGACAGAGCACACACCGCACTAGGCGGAACGCTCATCTATTACCGAAATTCATTGTATTGCATCCCCATTGATCCCCCAGAGCTAGCATGCCTGGAGGCTTCAATCTGTCGCCTAGGCATGACAGGGCACCAGCCCATCACCATAGTCTCGGCCTATAGATCCGCAAACAAACCCGCGAGTCTGCTCGAGGACGACCTCAAATCCCTACTCGATCTTAGTAACTCTGTAATTATTGCAGGCGACTTAAACGCCAAACACCGTTCATGGAGCTGTGTCTCCAATAACGCCGCTGGCATTCAATTAGGAGCACTTAGCGACAAACTTTCCTTCGACGTCATCGCCCCGATGCGTCCCACTCACTATCCTGACACAGTAGGGCACCGGCCCGACATCCTAGATATAGCCCTCTTAAAGCGCGTAAACCTCGGTATTCGCTCTATCGAGGTAATCCAAGAATTAGACTCAGATCATCGCCCTGTGATCATTCAACTGGGTCCCCGAGGTGGTCCCTCGGATCCCGGTATTCCACCCATAACAAAAACGATAACCGATTGGAGGAGATTAGAGGACCGCCTCAAATCTACCTCATCCCCCCAATTAGATTCAATCCCTGACTCCATTGAGACAGTCGCGGACACGGTGGCCGCGATCACCTCGCTCACCAACCATGTGCAGTCCGTAGTGGGCGAATGCTCACGGCAGGTTCCGATGCTGGATGACCAGCGTCTGAAACTGCCGGACGATGTGAATGAGTTGAGGACCGAGAGGAACGCGGCCATCCGTGCCTATGACGCTTTTCCCAATGAAGCCAATCGTGCCCATATGCGCTCCTTACAGAATACTGTAAAGAGACGTGTAGCTCAGGTACGGGAGGAGCATTGGGACAAGGAAGTCAGCGCAATCCAACCGTCTCATGTAGCCTTCTGGGCCCTTCAACGCAGACTTAAATGCGAGACCACGGCAACTATGCCCCCCCTAAATCGACCCAATCAAAGGCCGGCCTTTGACGACGACGAAAAAGCCGAATGCTTAGCCGACAGTTTGGAGTCTCAATGCACTCTCAGTACGCTTCCCGTAAGCCAAACCCACCTTGATAAGGTTAATTCAGAAGTAGAGCGTAGGTCAGCCCTCCCCCCCCCCCCAATAGATGACCCTGATGACCCGCTCCCACCGATCACCCCTGACGAAGTTCTCTCTATAGTCAAGGATCTTAAGCCCAAAAAAGCCCCCGGCGCAGACGGCATCACCAATAAGGTGCTGAAACGTTTCCCTGCCACCCTAATCGCTCTAATGACCGTCATCTTCAATGCGGCATTTAAAAACAACATCTTTCCCCAGGCTTGGAAACAGGCTACGGTAATCGGTATTTCCAAACCGGGCAAACCAAAAGCCGAGCCGAGTAGTTACCGGCCGATTAGTCTCCTCAATGTCTTCGGTAAAATCTACGAGAAGCTTATTTATAAGCGACTCAAAGATTTCGCCGACTCAAATAAACTCCTTCCCGACGAGCAGTTTGGCTTTCGTACAAAGCACTGCTGCGTTAATCAACTGCACCGCATTGTAGAACACATCAGTGCAGGCTTCGTACGCAGTCAAATGACCGGCACTCTCTTTTTCGACGTAGCAAAGGCTTTCGATAAAGTGTGGCACAACGGCTTATTATATAAGCTGTACACTATGAATGTGCCACATCGTCTCGTGCTCATCATCCGAGACTACTTGTCGAATCGTACCTTTTGCTATCGCATAGAAGGGGCTCTCTCCTCCCCCCATCCCATTCACGCCGGTGTGCCTCAAGGCTCCGTGCTCTCCCCCTACTGTTCACGCTGTACACCAGCGATATTCCAAAATGCGGTGCAGCCCGTATGGCCCTTTTCGCCGACGACACGGCAATCTATTACTCCGGCATGACCCATGTCGCTATTTCTCGTACCCTCCAATCCGCGGCCAACACCCTAGGTGAATGGTTCCGGAAATGGAGAATCGAAGTAAATCCCGAAAAAAGTGCAGCGGTCCTCTTCGATAAGAGACCCCTGTCACAGTACCGTAAAGAACTGAGCGTACCAGTCTCAATGTTCGGAAAACAGATCCCATGGCAACGAGAAGCCAAATATCTCGGAGTGATCCTTGACCGTAGACTGACTTTCCGTCCGCATATCCGCAGGGTGAAAAACCGTGCCGCCCTCGTCCTCGCACGTCTCCACCCCCTTCTCAATGCGCACAGTAAGCTGCCCACTCATCTCAAAGTAAGGATATTCACCACCTGTATCCGCCCCATACTCGCCTATGCTAGCGTTGTGTTCGCACACGTTAAGCCGGTGAGAATTCACATGCTCCAAACCATCCAAAACCGTTTCATGCGTAGGGCTGTAGACGCCCCCTGGTACGTACGCAACGTCGACCTCCACCTAGACTTCAAACTGCCGACCATCAAGCAGTTTTTCAAGCGTGTCTCAAAACGCTATTTCGATTCCGCTCCCAAGCACCCCAACCCCTTGGTCGTGGCGGCCACCGTCTACCAGCCATCCGCTATCAGCAAAATCCGACGTCCCAGACACACACTCATTGAGCCCGATGACGATATCACACTCCTCCAGGAGTCAGATAAAAGTACAAGCACACTCTGACGCCGTCGTCCAAAATATCGTCCCCGCCGGCGAGGACCGACGCGACACACACACAGAATCCGAGAGTCCGACTCTCGAGAAACAGAAACACATGCCGACGCAGCACCGGCTGCTGGGGGGATCAGTGGCGGGGTCCCCCTGCTGCACCCTGAGTCGAGGTCCGAGCTCCCCCCTGGGGACGCCCTCACGGTGTAAGCAACCGGAGATAATCTCGTCACGCGAGACCGGCCCTATGCTCTAGAGTAGTTCCTAGGAGCAGGCTATTGCGTAGCCACTGGTTAGGTTTTCTAGGTAGGTCTTAGCCTCGCCGGCGAGGCTTGCCGCTTCACGGCGTTTAGCACGTCACCCGATAGGGACCGAAAGTCCGCTACTTTCGAGGTAACCAATTCGATGCAGCAACGGCTGCTAGGGGGACATAGGAACTGCGGGGTCCCCCTGCAATGCCCTAGCGAGGTTCGAGCCCCCCCCCTTGGGGGGCGCCCGCCCGATTACGCGCGGTATTGATGCCGCGCGCATCTAGTTTGTAAGTATGTAGGGAAAAAACCTTCGGCGAATGGAGTCCCACATGGGACTCTCCGCCAACTAAGTCCGGTTAAGCAGAAATGGGACTTCGGTCCCACCTGCGAGAGCCCATTCGAAAAAAAAAAAAAAAAAAAAAAAAAAAGGCTATTCGGCTAGACCGTTTTTTATACAGGGATCCTACGCTTACAATCTCAAATACGCATTTATATTCACCGCTTACAACCTTTATATCCTAATATTCAATATATAAAAGTCAATAGTTTAGGTTCCAAGTGTTCCAACTTAGAAAAAAAAAGATTCACTTTTTATCGTTTCTTTTCGTGTAATACTTAAAAATGGACGAAGTGGCTAAGCGCAAAATAAACTTGATGCTATGTGTAAGTATCATAAATTATATGCTCTTTGTTCTGAGAATAGAAATTAATAGACGTGTATCAATCGATCAATATCCCACGATTATTAAGAACCAAGGGAAATGGATAACTATGGCATTCATCTTTGAACTAAACGCGACTACTTTTTGCTACACTTTTGTTACTCAGAGATGTCATGGAGTTCAACATCTGTAACCAACATTAACGGACACTAAAATTATTTACCCATATCCATAATTAAATCCGACCAAAAGTTTAGGATACCGCTGTGTTCTTACGTATAGACCTATGTAAAATAGCACATACTCGAAGATCTATGTAAAACTGAAACAATCCGAAAAAAAATGGGCAAAGAAAAACGGTTCAGTACCATTTTCTTCTCTGTTTGTCAACCGTTTTTTTTTTGTTTTGTTTAGTAGCTATTGTTGCAGAGAGTGCTCCATACAGTTCTCGATGGTGTGTGAAGTTCACCAACCCGCAGTAGGCCAGCGTGGTGGACTAACGGCCAAAATTAATATCCAATCTATCCACGATTTGCCCTACTGGAGATAGGAATTTGACATAAGCTCTACATCACATTAAACTTATTTAAACTTCCCTTTCATTAATGACTTTGTATTTAAGGTACACCTGTCATATCAGAAAGATTAAATTGCCAATGATAAAGAGCATATCCTTATCTTACCTATATCTGCTAATCCAACCTTACATCTAAAATACAGTGGAATTCATCAGGATTCAGGGTAACGTGCATTTGGTTTATGCTTCAGTGGGTCACGTTCATATAAGAGCTGCGGTTTCATCTGCTCTTTGGTAGAATATGGCTTTAGCTATTATTAATGCTGTTAAGGATATAGGATTTCGGATGTGGATATGGAAAAATAAATGCTTATTATATATATATTATAAGCTCTATACAAAATATGTCAAATTTTTATCTCTAGTAGGGTAAATCGTGGATAGATTGGATATTAATTTTGGCCGTAAGGCCTTAACCTTCTCATACTGAGAAGAGGCCCGTGCCCAGCAGTGGGACAGTAATGGGCTGATTATGTTATGTTATGTAGTAGCTATTGACAAGCTTTAGTGTCATCAATAAAAAAACATTGGAAATATTGAGCATTTTTAACGCAATTACGCATGCGAAGCGAAATCTAAAGATATAGGTAAATTGTGGAAAGAAAAAATCGCTGACTAGCAGGATTCGAATAACCTACGACTCCTGCCTTTTTTTCTTTCCACAATTTATATTTTATAATTGGAAATAGTTTTTTTAGGCATAGTTAATCATAAAAATGAATTACGGTCGACCATTGGGCGATCTCTCGTACATTTAAATATCCGTAACAAAAACCGATAAAAGATTTTTAATAGTTACCAAACGCCATGGTTACGGTAAAACTGAAGTATTTGCGGGTGGATGTTTATGAGCAGATAAACCGATGTAACCTCATCCTTTCTCGTTTTATTTATTTAAGACAACAATGGATCCAATGTGTTAGTAACATATAACTTAACCTATCATCATCCTCCTGCCCTTATCCCAATTTATTTGGGGTCGGTGCAGCATGTTTTTTTCTTCCATACATCTCTATCAGCCGTCATCTCCGTGTTCACATTCTTTCTATTCATATCATCTTTCACACAATCCATCCATATTTTCTTCGGTCTCCCTCTTTTCTTATAGCCATCAAAATTCATACAACATACATATTAAAACATTCCTCGTAATATGCTCCTCATTCCTCCTCATTACATGTCCATACCATGATAGTCTGTTGCTACTTAACTTCTCTGTCACTGGCGCTACTTTCAGACTCCCTCTGACATATTCATTCCTTATCCTATCCATTTTCGTTACACCACACATTCCTCTTAACATTCTCATCTCAGCTGCATGCACTTGCCTTTCCCCAACATTTCGATCCATACAGGACAGCAGGTCTTATCATGGTCTTATAGATTTTCCCCTTCAGTTTAAGAGGAATTCGGGAGTCACATGATATAACTCAACCTATGTTAGCATTTAATAACTAAAAGGGTGGTCCGGTCGACTAGCGCCCAAACAAGCGGGCTATCAGCCCGGGCGGCTATCATGTGCAGGATGGTGTGTGTTTTGCATTTATTTTTCCATATCCACATCCGAAATCCTATATCCTTAACAGCATTAATAATAGCTAAAGCCATATTCTACCAAAGAGCAGATGAAACCGCAGCTCTTATATGAACGTGACCCACTGAAGCATAAACCAAATGCACGTTACCCTGAATCCTGATGAATTCCACTGTATTTTAGATGTAAGGTTGGAATAGCAGATATAGGTAAGATAAGGACATGCTCTTTATCATTGGCAATTTAATCTTTCTGATATGACAGGTGTACCTTAAATACAAAGTCATTAATGAAAGGGAAGTTTAAATAAGTTTAATGTGATGTAGAGGGATTTTTGGAAATTGGTCAAGAATAAAGTCATGGGTTCGCTTCTAAGATATGACGCATATTGAACTCTGTCAAGTCTACCCTGACCGAGCACCAGACGGCGCGTTTAAGTCTTTATTCGCAATTATGCTTCCCAGTTTGGGTATTCTATAAATTCAAGCTATGGAGCGAGCTGTGCTTGGAGTTTCTTTCAAGGATAAGATCCGTAATGAGATTATCCGGAGAGTAACCAAAGTGACTGCTTGAAGGATCGGCAAGCTGAAATAGCTGTGCTGGCAACGTCTGTCAAAAGATCGATTGCCGTTGAAGTAACCGAGTCCTTGAGAGAAGACCATGAATTAGCAAACGCAGTGAACCGATGACCTGAACTACCTTCAGTTGGGTTGGACAGGATGTAGATGGCGGATGATTGAGTGTTTTGGCCACAGACCAGTAAGCCTCAAGATATGCGGCGGCATAGACAAAGTTTTGCATTAGAACAGAGTCGTAAAATGTTGACGGGACCGGGGGGCAGGCGGCGCGATATGATTGGTTGGCTCATAAATTCGGTAGTATGACTCTGTATGATTGGTGCCACTCTCTGACGGACTAACGTCCTGATTGGTGGTGGGGAATATGTTATGCAGTTCTACTGCATATGTGTGGTGACCGGGGGTGTCCGTCTAATCGAGGTCTAGAGGCTTATTGGGCTGTGGTTTTAGCGTAGCTTGAGAGAGGCCATTGCCCAGCAATGGACTACAATAGGCTGATTTGATGATGATGGTGATTCTTCCCACGAGACACTGGGACGTGGAATCAATATATTTAATCAGTACACATTTTTTTGCTATGTTCCGGTGCATAGGGTACGGGTGTTGGTGAAATTATAATCACATAGACTTTCCATCTTTAGGTTTCAGTTTGTCAAACGCGCTTTGCAACACCATTTAGGCTACAACCTATGTGGTATGCAGTTGTTATAGGCAAAAGTAACCGCTTAACATCAGGTAGGCCTTTAGCTCGTTTCGGAATCCTTTGCCATAAAAAAACAAATGCCGTGTGTTGTGCGTAGGCTGGACTTTGAACTTAAACTTGCGATTTAGTCGCAAGGATAATAAAGCTAGTTTTTAGGGTTCCATACCCAAAGGGTGCTAACGGGACCCTATTAATCTCGCTACGCTGGCCGTCCGTCCGTCCGTCTGTCTGTCACAGGGCTGTATCTTTGTAACGGTAATAGACAATCAGTTGAAATTTTCACAGATTATGTGTTACTATGGTTTCTTGCACGACAAATGCTAAAAATAAAATAAGTCTAAAACCAAAGGGGGTCCCCATACAAGAAACAACGAAAAACATGATTTTTTTCAACGTTTTTGTTCCTGCTCTATCTTCAAAAGGGTAAAACATACTAGCGTCACACTAGGTCTGATTATAGAGCATACTATGTAGCTTAACAACAAATAATAAAAACAGGGCAAACGTAGACATGTGTGGTGGTACCTACTTAAGAAAGAGATGAAAAAAACCACATTTCGCGTCAGTTCGTTGATGTCTTTTGATAAACTCTCGTAAATTAAATCAGTTTCTATGGGGTATCAGGTCGATGGGTAATACGGAACCCTTACTGCGTGAGTTAGACTCAAACATGGCCGGTTTTTAATCATAGCTTTAAAGGTTTTGTTTGCTTTTGTCGAGAAAATAGTATGGTAATTCTATTTGGAAAACAGCAAAATTTGCCCATAACATATTCATAGAGTTGTACACGGATTTAATTTATTACCGATCTACGATTGGATTGGTTTTGATAAACGACACATCGAACAATCTGTCATGTTCAGCCAATGACAGTAGATATGTCATAATTCTAATATGGCGGACGAAAATCAGTTCTTATTTCGATGTTATGTATACATAAGTGAGTCTCAGATTATCCTTCTAAGTACATATTATTATGTATTTTACAAAGACTTTGTATACTGGTATTTTAAGTACGTATTTACAACAAAAAACCTATAAGTGTTATATCCATTGTCTAGTACCCATAGTACAAGCTCTGTTTATTTTGGGATTAGATGGTACTTTGTTAAATGTCCCTAAAATATTTATTTATTTATATTTATTAAAGCGAAAGTAAGGATTTTTTTTTGGTTTTTCCTTTAATCATGGTGGAACAGTTGAATGGATTTGGATGTAATTTGACATACAGGTAAATGCCGTTACAGACCAAAAGCAGGTCAGTAGCAGGGCAGGTTGAAGGCCCGCGCAAGTTGAATACAGGGAACGATATGAGACACGACTGTGAACACGACACACGAAATATTAGCGCGGGCAAGCTGGCGAATCGCACCGCTCCTGCCCTGCTCAGGACCCGACGGCGACAGACCAGACTCGACCTGCTTTTGGTTCGTACGGGCCTTTATTAAATTATGTCCCAAATTAGGGTTCTAGACTGCCGAAACGTGGATCCACGCGAGACATAATGTAAATTTAATTCTATCTGAACTGCGGCATTCAAAAAGTAAACAAACAGGATTCTTTTTATTGACATACCATGCGAGGGAAGCCACGAACGCAAGCTAGTGTATAATATTTGTAAGTTACTTTGTCAAAGAAAGTACGCCGTGCATTTAAATACTTATATTATGATGTTTTCTGGTTCAAAGACATTTCACAGGACGTCTCGCTGTCTTTTCCCAAGGGTGTCGTGAGAAGTGACAAGGGTTGTATCAGATAAATAGGAAACAGCAGCATAGAATGACAAAGAGGAAGAAAATTTATGTTAGATTTAGTGATTTTCGTAATATTTAAATATTCATCGTAAAACTAGCTGACTGCCGTGGTTTCGCTCCTGTAGCAAAGAATACTAACTATAACTAAGTATAAAAGGTAATAAAACCGGCCAAGAGCATGTCGGGCCATGCTCAGTATTATAGGGTTCCTTAAGTAGGTGTAATTACAAACGAATCAAATCGAATATTAATCATGGCTATTTTAGTTTTTGCAATAATAGGCAGCATTCGCGACTCAGAGCGTGTTGTTAGTAGCGCCATCTAGCGATAAATTTAAGAAGCCAAATTTAAGAAGTGTTTTATTTCAAAGTTTCATTTTGTGATTTTTTCAAATAGAAAATAGCTAAAAGAGCATTATTTGCTAAGACCATTTTTCTCTAAGGTCAATGACCTTTGAACTAGGACGTTTTAAGTATTTTTCAGTTTTCTCTCTATAACTCAAAAAATTATGATCACATTATACTCGAAATAATTTTAAAAGAGAGTTTTCACAAAGGTCTATCAATGTGGCAGATTATAAGTATCTACGTTGCATAGTTTAGAAATGGCAGGGGGGGGGGACACATTGCAAGCCACTTTGGCGGGCTATATTTCGCAGATGGTACACCTGATAAAAAAGTGGTGTATGAAATATTACCTTCATTTTAGTAGACCTATTCAATGATACCCCACACGAGGGGGTGCAGCGAAAAAAAATTTTGCATCCCCATTTTACATGTATGGACGCCACCCCTAAAATACGAAAAACGATTTTTTTATTCTTTTAAAATTGAGATCTATATGTAGACTATTTTTTAACAAAATTTCATTTACTTATGTTTATAATTGTAGAAGTTATTAAGCTGTAAAGGATTAGGACAGACGGACAGACGGACGGACATGACGAAACTATAAGGGTTCCTTGTAGGACGTCGGAACCCTAAAAAAGCGACACTCACCTGTCCCTGCAGAAGAAATTGAAGAAATTTTAATTAGACCATCTCGGAAGAAAACTCATTCAAACAAACAAAATATCATCTAAATCGCCGCATATGTGGAGTTACACAAAAAATATACAGATGAATTGAGAACCTCCTCCTTTTTGAAGTCGGTTAAATAAACATTTAATAAAGCAATAGGTAGGTTGTTCGCTTCAAATAATTACTATAAAATTATTGAGTTTCTATCAACATTTCTCAGTCCGCTACGACGATTAGTACCTATAAGCTATAGTGCATTTCAAATAGTGTTTTCTGTACTTGACTGGTACAATACGCGTGCTCAAATAGCAACGACCTTTCGCGTGTGTCAAAGGCAAACACTCAAGTTGCGAGCTTTGAATGGTTGCTAAGCTAGTCCCGCCAAGTTATATTAATCCTGGGGGCAAACGCCTCGGAAATGAATCCAGATATAAATACCCACGCTAAAGTTATGCGTGATCAAAAAGTTTGAATTTGTTGATATTTTTGCTCACGTACTCCGTTCTGGATTTGAGTCGCAAAACAACCATAGCGCGCACATTGGTTGGCACAACGCAACTTAATTAAAACGATAATTAAACGGTTAACTGATTGACGCAGTAATTAATCACCTATACGTTAATTTTGGTCAGTCAATTTAGTAATCATGCTATCATTGAATTATTTTAATCAATCAATGGTCTCTTCAATGCTTTATAAATCATATCTGCTGTGTTATTTACCCTTTTTAACCCGCACCGCGTGCTGTACGCAACATTAAGGTTCCATCCTTCGAGCCGGATCGTAATTTTAATGTGTCAATTATCATACCTTGCGGTGTTTACGTTTAACTTTGATCTTCTCATATATTTTTCGAATAAACATGTTTACATTATTAGCTAAGATCTTTTTAAGGGATGACTGTATTCATCACAAAGATTAACTTTTAATATGGGAGCAACCCTGAAATCACGAAAAATCTAAGCGTTTTGTCGAGCGACGGAACAGCTTTTTTCACGGTTTCAATGTTAGGGCGTTTTTAGGGGACATCTTCTGTGTTTCTAGTCTGGTACAACGAATTCATTTCACATCGTCTTTTTCTGATATATTGAATATTTGCAATATTTTGAAGTCACTTCGACGTCATTTTTGAGTTCAGAAATTGTCATATATACATTTTTGAGGCACAAAATATTAGTTGTCGCTCGGCTCTGGTAGTCTTACAAAGCGACAGACTCTATTGCTGTCTCCTGTCTCGTGTCACGCGTCACGGTCTCCTGTCTCAGTCACACACCTCGAAGCCTATTAAGATAGGCTAACAGGCTAGATTAACATGACCAGACAAATTAAAATCAATACATATAAAAATAAAAGTCCAGGCTCACTCACTGACTGGTCTTCAACGCCCAGCCCAAACCCATGGACCTAGAAAGCTGAAATTTTTCACATAGGTTCTTTTTATGAAGTAGACAAGGAATCAGGCCGGATTTTTCAAAATTCTCATAGGATAGGGAATAAAGGGATCGATGGCCGTTGGAGCAGACGAATTCTTGAGTGGAGACCGCTAATCGGCAAACGAATCGTAGGGCGCACTCCAACCAGGTGGACCGACAACCTGATTAAAGTAGCTGGGGGGACTGGATGATGAAGGCAGAGTACTGAGTGTTGTGGCGCAACTTGGGAGAGGCCTATGTCCAGCAGTGGACCGCAATAGGCTGAGTTGATTAAATCATTGAGGGAATAATGAGAATTTTCGCTTTAACAAATAAAGTCCATGCGGACAGAGTCGCAAGTAAAGTTTTTCCAATCTACATACTTCTTCGAGTACCTATACCATTACAATTCAAATCTAACCATCATTGATGAAGGGGTAAATCAATCGCAGCTCCGCCTCGTAGGTTTCCAGGGATATTGGAGGCGCGATCGGAGGAACGTAGTCGTCTTCTGGAGACCGCTCTGACCCGTAACCTTGGTCGAAGCCAGGGTCTTGGAGTTTCCAAACGGGTTCGGCGTCGGAACCTGTGAATAGAGGAGTAAAAGTTAAAATAGTTGATATAGTTCGAATTTATTAAGATAAATATGGCGCCTGATAAAGCGGAGACGCATTCTGATTTACGCAGGTTATATATTAATGTTTCATAGTTATTATCATCAACATATAATTATCTGATAATAAATAAACTATATTTGTCCTTTCGAACTTTGCTAATTTCTCAGGCACCACTGCACCATTTTTACCAAGTTTCAAGTAGATTCTGACCGAATTTCGTTTTCGTTTTCAGTTTTTGGCTATTTTCGGCCAAAATTATCATTTTTGGCAATTCTCGTTTTCGGCCGAAAAAAATAGAAGCTTTTTCGGTCTGTACCGAAACATATAATATGTCCTCCTTTGTAACGAGTTTTATGACGCTAACATTCTCCTTTTTATTATTCTCCTTTTGTGCAAAATCACGAAACCATTGATATTTATCCCAGGAGCATTTTACGGCTTATGGTAAACGTATTATAAATACATATTATATGTAATGTATGTATGCGACTCTCTTTATCTTTTGGCAAACAGTAAGAATTTGTACACTCCTTGTTCGTAAATTTGATCGAAACAAAGCCTTATTTTAACGAAATACGGTTTAATATCAGTTTTCCATATGTTTATGAATACAAGAACAGCGCAAAGTAGCAATGTTTCATATAATGTAAAGAAATTATCATAATTTTCTTTTGTTTCTCCGACTGTTGATTGGCGTTTATTTTCTTTCGTTTTAATAACAAATAAAGTCGACTTATTCTTCTGTTTACCGGGTTCAATAAAGTTGTGTCCCTTCAGAATTAATGGTTGGTTAGGTAAACCGGTCGCTCGTATTTTGTTGCGAAGTGTCCTAGCGCATGACTATCAAAGACCGATCAATATTGGTAGAACTGAAATGTACCTTACTTTATTTTTATGTTACAACATTTTAGAGCCAAATAAATACGAAAACGAAGCCTTATTTCGAATGAAAACAGAATATGTATGTTTAGTTTGAAGCATGTTCTTACGTGGAATAAATGTATTATGTATGAATGAACGGTTGGTAAAATATCACTGCGTGCCTCGGATTAGTTAGGCGGCTCTGAATATGGCGCGGGAACGTATATTTATGTTACCTAACCCACCCCATGGTAACGCTATGGTCAGTGGTATATCCACAACGCTTATACAACCTTAGAAAGAAAGAAAAATATTTATTGCCACAAAAATATTGAATATTAATTTATTGCCTTATTCTTAGTTTATACTAAACCTGAAAAGGTGTAATTGTACTCATCATTATGAACAACTTTTACTATAGAACCAACACAGAAAGCGCAACAAAAAAAACAGCTGTTCCGTATATTTGGGTTTACATAAAGCGACAAAAAAATTATCGCGATTTTAGGGTTGGCCCCTTTCTAAAAGTTGTTCATAATGATCAATACAATACCTTTTCAGGTTTCGTATAAACTGAGAATATGGTTATACGTGTTATTGAAATAAATGGAAACTTCTTAAGGGGTCATTATACTCATCAGTATGAACAACTTTTACTATGGGACCAACCCCGAAATCGTGAAAAAAAACAGCTGTTCCCTACATTTGTGTTCACATAAATCGACAAAATGTAGAGAACAGCAGATTTTTTTCTCTGTTTCAGGGTTCGTCCCATGGTAAAAGTTGTTCATACTGATGAGTACAATGACCCCTTAAGACGTTTTCAATTATTTTAATAACATGTTGTGTAAGTATAATAGTTACACAATAGTAATTGCCTCTGTGGCTATTTATCAGTAAAATAGCAATGCAATAATCACGTCAAGTGTGTTGCTCATGGGAGTCGAATTGGCTTTATCTATGGGTCCGACATGCAATAGCGTCGTTACATCGAAAACTTTCGTGTTATGTTATTTTTATTTCATTACAATGATGTTATCACTTTTCTTCATCACTATTATCATAAAACACCTCTTTCTTTATGGGATTAAGCTCTATGCTGAAATAGAACTGATGTTTACTTATCAGGGACCAAGGGATGTAGTAAATAATGGTCACATTAAGACTCTTGAACACAAGAGCACTATAATTTTATAAGTCACTTTAACAATCATCATATTATTAGACAAGGTTACCAAATTACAACTTTACAAAACTAAGAGGATACATATGTCCGATTTCTACGAAGTGAGTTCCCCCGCCTAGTGACAACTGTTTTTATCATCTCGGCATGTCACTCAATAGCGACAAATGTACCCTCAGATAGTTTAATATAATATCAAAATAATGTGTATCTCATAGTATTAACGACAAGAACTACTATATTTAACTACTATTAGTACTAATATTGGCAAAATAAAGCATCAGCAATGCCAAGAACAGAACCAATAGACGCAACATATTCATAATCATGATACTATACAAGTTATTACAAACACTATTTACTTCGAACAGCTGTTGCTCTGAAACTTAAATTTTAGATTATATTTCAAAAGCAGAATAGTTTGGTGATTTCCTATAGAAAACTTGCAAATAAGTATGGTCGATAGATAGAAATAGTCAGTAGGAAATCGGACTGTATTATCAACTTTGGTTTATATCAATCAAATCACGGACGTTCTCAAAAAAAGGCAAGGTTGAACTAAGTTTACGGGACTTGTCGCGCACAATTAAATCAAAATATAACAAACAACCACGGCCAATGCAACTTGACCGAAACGTCGAGGTTAGTCAAAATGTTTGTTATATTTTGATTTAATTGTGCGCGACAAGTCCCGTAAACTTAGTTCAATATGAGTGAAATTCGCGAAAGTTTAAAAACTTCTAAAGGCAAGGTTATAAGCTCCTCGCTGAGGAGGTTAATGGACGTAGATGAAGAGAAAGAGGTGTGTCAGGATCGTAGCAGGTGGAAATCCATAGTCTCTGCCTACCCCAATGAGAAACAGGCATGATAATAATGTATGTATACAACGTGTATCAGAAATGCGTGGTCATATTTGAAGAGCATATTCAGGGGATGCTACCAAACAACTTTTACTATGGGACCAACAAGGAAATCGCGAAAAAAATATCAGCTGATCCTTACATTTTGTCGAGCGACATTGGTGATTTAGTAGGGAACAGTTGATATTTTTTTCGCGATTTCGGGGTTGGTCCCATAGTAAAAGTTGTTCGGTAGCATCCCCTGAATATGCTCTTCAAATATGACCACGCATTTCTGATACACGTTGTATAGTTTACATACAACTCGCAACTTTCTGATATCGATCTAGTGTATATTGTTGTTGTACAAAGTTCAAGGCCACCAATGCTGCATTCAAATGCGCATTCTTAAAAGCTCTCTTGAAAATACTTTATTTTTGCGAACACTGACTGGAAAAATATACGAAGAGTTCGCTGTAATATTGAAGAATGTCTAAAATAACTCAAACTGCGTACGCCACTATTCGAACAATTTATTAGCAAAAAAGAACTAGACTAGATAGGTAGTCTTATAATAAAACAAACCGTTTTTAGGGTTCCGTACCAAAGAGTGCCAAACGGGACCCTATTACTCTCGCTACGCTGTCCGTCCATCCGTCTGTCTGTCACAGGGCTGTATCTTTTGAATGGTAATAAGTAGCCGGTTGAAATTTCCTCTGAATATATGTTGCTATGACCCCTATCATAACAAATATATACTAAAAATAAAAAAGTCTAAAACCAAAGGGGAACCATACAAGAACAACAATTTTTTTTCAACGTTTTTGTTCCTGCTCTATCTTCAAAACGATAACACATACTAGCGTCAAACTTGGTCTGATTATAGTGCATACTATGTTGTTTAGCAACAAATACAAAAAAACAAAGCATACTTAGATATATGTAGTGGTACCTGCGTAAGAACGATGCAAGAATTCATATTTCGCGCACTGACGTTGATGTCTTTTGATGAACTGTCGTAAATTAAATCAATTACTTTTGGGGTATCAAGTCGATGGGTGATACGGAACCCTTACTGCGCGAGTGCGATTCACACTTGACCGGTTTTTTACAAATATGAATGCTGCAATATTTTCGAACCGTCGGGAAAACCAACTTAATATCATACGCGATGTAATGCGTGTAAGCATTTGAAACGATCACGAGTTTTTTTTTCTGTCAGTATTGCAGTGGAAATTTCACATTGAATTGGTGAGTATGGTACAGGGAGATTATTGCGTGATACACGTAATTTTGTGATATTTTTTAAACGTCTGTCGTCGTAGCTTGTCACGAAATTGACGTATCTCACTCACACCTTACTGCATGCCTATACGTGCTTTTACGTAAATTTCGTGATAGGCAACACCACGATAAAATACGTTAGAATAATATCACAACACCTATATCACGAAATAATCACCTATATCACGAAATAACGGTTTACCTCTTTTGCCAAAATACACAAAACATTAGAGTACATTTTATGTACACTTTAGCTTAAAGCCCATACAGTTTCTGAATGAAACTGTTGGGTTTCATAAATAGGGAATGATGTAAACAAAAATGTTTTTGAATATCATTATAAATTAACATGGAGTTCATTTCGTTGGCAGGTTTTCGTTGCATATTTTGTTTGTAAATAAGGAACGTGGACATGGCACACAATTATAAATTAAACTGAAAAACGGAATCGAATAATTTTTCCTGTAGAGAAAGCACTCGTTAAAGCTTGGTGTCGCACCGCATCGCCTTCTTGTTAGTGTTGCCAACAATAATTTTGAAATTCCGTTAAAAGTGTTGTGTGACAAGAAGTTTTTGTTCACAAGTTTTATGCACATACTTTTTCATCAACATCATTTCATTTCAGCCAAAAGACGTCCACTGCTGGACATATGCCTCCCCCAAGAATCGACACAACGACCGGTCAGCGGCTTCCCGCGACCTTCACTAGGTCGTCGGTCCACCTGTGGGGGGCCTACCCACGCTGCGCCTTCATACATACTTTTTATGGTACTGGAATTCCGTACACTTGAGAAGCCTTCCATAGTAAGGCATGGTCACCACATCAATCAAATTTAATCGTGTCGTGTAACTCGTGGAACGAATTAAGAACGTGGCTGGGGGGGACTGGATGCGGAAGGCAGAGGACCGAGTGTTGTGGCGCAACTTGGGAGAGGCCTATGTCCAGCAGTGGACTGCGATAGGCTGAGTTGATGTGTAACTCGTGCAGTTTACGACATAAAGCACTCCCTGTATTATTGACAGGATCGATAGAATTTTTTATAAAAAATCTTAAATAAAGCGCAAACCACACAGCGCGGGCGCGGGTCGGGCCCGCGTCGGTTGCAGCGCGGGAGCCGCGCGCTGCCCGTGCTCTGTCCGTTGTGGCGGGAGACACGGGCGACTCCCGCGCTCCACCCGACGCGGGCCCGACTCACGGCCGTCCCGCACCCGCGCTTTGTATGGTTTGAGCTTAAGTCTTCATGCTATACATAATTAGCTGTAACATTATTAGCTGATGCCCTTTTAAAGGATGAATGTGCTCATAATAACGAACAACCCTGAAATCGCGAAAAATATCTGTTGTTCCCTACATTTCATCATCATACTTTCAGCCGAAAGACGTCCACTGCTGGACATAGGCCTCCCGCAAAGGGGAAGGATATGCCATAATCACCACGCTTGGCAATCGGGTTGGCGATCGCAGTTTGTTGAATAAATTCCCTGCATTGGTTCCCTACATTTGTGTTCACATAAATCGACAAAATATAGGAGACAGCAGTATTCTCTCGCGATTTCAGGTTTGATCCCATAGTAAAAGTTATTCACCAGTTGTTTGTTGTTGTTAGTTAGTTATTTGTTTGTTTAGTTGTTAGTTATTCAGTTGTTGTTATAGTAGTTGTTGGTTTTTTTTTTAATAATTTTACCACCTTTTTAACCTGTGTTATGCAAATAAATGTATTTGATTTATTTTCATAATGATGAGTACAACGACCCCTATTCAGGTTTAGTATAAACTTAAGAATAGGGTTATATAGAACTTATAAATAAATCTGAACAGAACAAATTGAGGCGACCTTTAACATTAATACTCTGCCGAGTTAATACGTGTGCCACCTTTACTACCAAAAATAATTCGATTCCGTGAATTTTCAGTTTTCATTTGTAATTGGCTCAGAGCATGGATTTAGTCATAAAAGAGAGAGAAGTTTGTATTTTTCGTGTTATTTATTGCTTTTTCAGTTCGAAAAGGTTTTTTGATTGATGGCTTACACGTACACATCATGTATAGGTATGTATACGTGTGATTAAGAAAGCATTGAAAGGGTACGTAGATACTTAATCGGTCGTCAGTCATTTGTAGTATACTCATTAATCAAGTAGCTCCGTCAATGAATCTCTTATAAAAACATTTTTTTGCTGCTCTAAGCATCCACTGATGAGAGATGGACATAATAGACAGCTTAACTGAAACATCATGAGGGAATTGCCGAAGTTACACACGAAGACAAAAGGATAACCAATACTCATAAAAATCTTAATAATAAGGTAATAGAAATATTATCTAAGCTTTTAATACCGGAACCCGTGTCGCCGGTTTGCCGGTACCAACACATAAATACTGAATTACGCCCACTATGTTTCTAGCATTCAATGCAAAATAAAATAAGCCTAAAAAGAAATCCGTTGTTAGATATGCTGCAAAATACAATTTTAGTGACTCTGCGTCTAAAACAGCACTGATGATCAAGCCAATGGTTCGCGCACTGGCGTCCTACGAAACACCTGTACGCGGCGACACTTTCACGCACCTTTGCCACTTCTATAAACTTTTATAATATTATTAAGATTTCTATGGTTATATTCTAAACCCGCGTATGCACTGACGAACTTTGTTGCGTAACATGATGAAGAAATAAAGAAAGAAAAACTTTTATTTGGCACAGAACTATAACATTAATAAAAATACTAAAGATATAAGAAAAAAATGAAGTTCTGCCGGCCATGCCTATGCCAAAAGGGTCACCAACTCAGCATGTGCTGGCGTGGAACATCCAGCGCTGATTTTCAGTTGGCACCCTGCAGTGACACACGGACGAAGGAACTGTGTTAATAATAAGTAAGTACATATATATCGATCTAGGATAAAAAATATGTTTAAATAAATAAAAGCTCTTTAAAAATAACGCAACAACTTTGTTTACATGTGCCTACCACTAACGAACATCGAACACTGTATTCGTCTAAAATGTTCGTGGCGATCCATTTTGTACGTTCTGTGTGGCCGATGGTTGAACAACTTTGATAAACGTTACGTAACAACATTACTACATCACTGTCATCCACTTTTAACGGCGGAGCCATGATTACTGAGACAGTACATGGCGGTTGTGTGCGAACTTGAGTCGAACTGTGTTTATGTTTGCTTTGCTAATTTGCGTCCATACGTATGAACCAAATGTTCGTGTTCGACGTTCGCGATCGCGATGTTCGTGGTCGCACGTGCGTATGCGGCTTAATATTATTAACGGGATATTTACCAAGTAACTCTTTTTTATAAAATTTCCTGATATTTCGATACTGTTGCAGGCGTGTGTATGTTGTTGTTATAGGTTAATATGCAGCTGTAGCCTGTAGTTAAGGAGGGATCCTTGATATCTAAACATCAGTTTTTGTTTGCCATAAGCTTGAAAAGGGGTCATTGTAGTCATAATTATAAACAAATTTTACTAAGGGACCAATACTGAAATAGCGAAGAAATCTGCTGTTCTCTACATTTTGTGGATTTATGTGATCACAAATGTAGGGAAGAGCTGATTTTTATCCGCGCCATCCAACCCCTAAGCCTGCTCCTACCCAGCAGACTGCAGAATTTTAATCGGGCGATATTTTAGTTGGGATTTGTAATCAGTACAAGGACATACGGGAGTGCATACACTAGCAGACTTGACTTCCTATAAAAAATTATATCACCCGACTACCGGCTGACAGTTAAGTCTTTACACTGTGGGGGCTCTAAGTCTCCTTTTGCAACACATACGGAAATAGAGAAATATATAAATAAATATCTTTGGGACATTTTTACACAGCACCATCTAGTCCCAAACTAAGCAGAGCTTGTGCTATGGGTACTAGACAATGGTTATAATACAAATATACATTTTTTTTTTTGTAAATACATACTTATAATACATAAGCAACACCCAGACCAACACAAACACTTATGTTCATCACACAAATATTTGTGTCCTGTGGGAATCGAACCCACGACCTCGTTATCAGCAGTCCGACACTCGAGCCACTAGACCACAGAGGTCGTCGAAGAAAGAAAGAGGCAATTCTTTATCACGACACAAAAATAATTGTCAATTAAACTTTTCCATTTCCAAAGAACTACCAGCCATCCATTTCTACTCACTAGGCTGCCAAAATTCTCGTAATCAAGTTACAGATACAAGGATACTCAATTACAACCGTTAGTCGAGCGCACTAGGGTGAGACAGTCAAATAAATCAAAGAAATGAAGTGAAAAACCCACGAGTCGCGTCTCGGGTCGAGCGAAATTTTCAAATTTGTTTCAGTAATGGCGCGCTCAGTGTGCTCAGCTAAAAATAAGGAGCAACAAAACCACGTACTACGTTTTTCGGATAGGCTTTATTTGATAGTGAAGCTGGCAATTTGTTTGTTTCGTGTGTTTCGGAGAGATTTTCTTGCGTTAAGTTTAATAAGAAGTGTAGGTAGATACTTGGCGTTTGTTTGATGCTATGCTATGCTGAGTTCAGTCTCCCTGTATAATGCCAGGGTTTATATAATATTACTAAACTATAGTGTAATAGTTTGATGAGTTATGGTTTCATGACACTAGTTTGGTAATAAAGCCGTCTTGTCTTGCCGCGGTTTTGTTCATCTAAATAAATTATTGTCTTTGTTTTCGTTTGGTGTATGAACAATAAAGAACAAAATAATTAAAATAGATAAAGCCGTCTTTAATAGTGGATGGTAAACAGACCGTAGTCAGACCGTTTACAGGCATTTATATAGAAAAAATAGAAAAACTGCTGTTATTAAAAAAAGCTAGAAATTCATGGATTTTTGCTTCACACTACTTTTTTGAATAAAAGTTACAGTGTAAGATAGCAACAGAGTAAAGAGGCGTTTTAATTAAAGAGGTGTTTATAGAGCGCTTATGAATAAAGTGTTCATTTTTCGTTCAGAAAATAATTTTCTATTATAAGTGCTATAAATGAATGACCTTTATGTCTTTACCTCAGTCGGTTTTAGATCGAGGTATCTCTGAAATAGCCTGGCTAAATTCAATCTAGCTTTCCGAATACCGCCGATATTGATTACGCCCGGTTTATTATTATGAATCGGCCTTTGTTTCCAGATTTATTTTCGGAAAATTGTCGTCAAACAGGAAATATTGAAGAAGGAAAAAAGCTATGTTACTTTATGTGACATATGTTTGTTATGTAGCTTTTAAGTGGGTAGAAAAAACGAAAACGTAGAAATAAAATGATAAAGTAATAGTAGTTTATGAAACTGTTGCATAATAGGGGTTATTAAAACACGAGTGTGAGTTTAAAAACCGAGCCGTAGGCGAGGTTTTTAATAGTATCACACGAGTGTTTTAATACCTAATTATGTCAGTTTCATACACTATTTTATCTAAACTCATAAAATTTTAAATAAAATACCAAAGTCAAAATCTTCGTAACATTGTCGTTGTTTTTCTTGATTTCTCTGGTAAAAGATTGTTCGTCATTTACGTTGCTGCATCCAGAAATTCAGGCAGGGTCATATTCTCCTTAGTTCAGTATCACTGCTGTAGTCAGATATTTTTGCCCAGAATAAAACTTTCGACTTACAAAACCATAATAATAACGTAAACAATAACAATAAATTTACAAGTAACGATGACCAAATCCAGTAGGACGTGGCGCGCGGCCGCGCGCCTACACAGATAATAAAATATAGTCTGGCGAAGACAATATAATTGGAACTAATTTTCTATCCTTGTCAGAATTCCGTCAATCTCTGTTTAATCATACAAAAAATATGCCCGTAAACACTTAAATATAATTAAAAGCAATATGACAATCTAAAGTTCTGCTAAAACGCGATTTTAAACGATAAAAATTTTCAATGTATGACAAGTGGCGCCACCCTGAATTTTGTGTACTCATTACGACTGCTAAAAAAAAGGTTTGAAAACTCCTTGGTTGGGTCGAAGTGGCATTAAAAACTCCTTAGTTGGGCTGAAGTGTGCGGTTATGGAAAAAAAAAAATTACCGCATTGTTTTGTTCAGCAAACTGTATCGTAATGAAACTTTTTAAATTTATTACAGGTGCATGTGCGTAAAGTATGTCATTATGACATTACTTTAGAGTTCATAATTCGAATTTTACGATACGAGTGTAGATAAAAACATTTATTAATGATGCTCTTTATTGTTTTTTGAGAAAATATTTGCGCATACACATGCAGTGCTGATGATTATACAATAGTATTAAGTTAAAAGTGCTTTAACCCTTCTTAAGGTAAAGGTATAAATTTATCACAATATATATATAAAAACCGGCCAAGAGCATGTCGGGCCATGCTCAGTATTATAGGGTTCCTAGGTGTTACAAACAAATCATTTTAGTTTTTGCAATAGACTGCAGCATTAGCGACTCAGATAGTGTTGTTAGTAGCCGCCGCTAGATGGCGCTATAAAGTGCCAAATGCAATAGACGGCAGCATTGGCGATTCAGAGAGTGTTGCTACTAGCCGCTTGATGGCGCTGTACAACGCCAAATCTAAGAAGTTTGTCATTTCAATATAACACAAAGTTACTTTTTGTAATTTTTTTAAATAGAAAGTAGCTAAAGGAGCATTATTTGCTAAGATCATTTTTCTCTAAGGTCAATGACCTTTGAACTAGGACGTTTTAAGTATTTTTCAGTTTTCTCTCTATAACTCAAAAATTTATTATCAAATTATACTCGAACTAATTTTAAAAGAGAGTTTTTACAAAGGTCTATTAATGTGGATGATTATAAGTTTCTACGTTGCATAGTTTAGAAATGGCTGGGGGGGGGACACATTGCAAGCCACTTTGGCGGGCTATATTTCGCAGATGGTACACCTGATAAGGTAAAAAGTGATGTATGAAACATTACCTTTATTTTAGTAGAGCTATTCAATGATATCCCACACGAGGGGGTGCAGCGAAAAAAATATTTTCATCCCCATTTCACATGTATGGGCGCCACCCCTAAAATACGTAATCACGATTTTTTTATTCATTTAAAATTGAGATCTATATCTAGACTATTTTTTTGCAAATTTTCATTCACTTATGTTTATAACTGTAGAAGTTATTAAGCTGTAAAGGATTAGGACAGACGGACAGACGGACGGACATGACGAAACTATAAGGGTTCCTTGTAGGACTACGGAACCCTAAAAAAGAATTTTGGTTTTTACCTTATTATGTCAGGTAGAAACAATATTAATTTTATTTTTCCAATGTCACATCGTTGTGCCCGTTAAAGAGCTAAAAATATTTTTATTTCTAGAAATAGTTTAGCATTTACAAACCAATATAATTTCCAATATCGAAGCGTAATCTTTAAAGTAAAGCAAAGTAGACCATGCAAACATCAGTAACTTTCTCAGATAGGTTATATTTAAAGTGATTTTTATAGTACCTACTACTGGTAAGAAAGACGATCCGTGTTGAATTTAGGAACCGGGCATTAAAGATTTACTTTCTAAATTGCAACCTTGCGATATAAACTCCCATAAAACCCATCATTATGGCAGCAAAAATGTTCCATCTTCCGCCATCATATTTCACATTTCATATTTAGCTCCTTACTCCAATAGTACGTAATGGACGACCCTCGAACCTAAGATGCGTCGGCTTATCGTAACGGCGGCGCGGCGCCGGCGTCGCTTTCCATTTGATTTATTATGTTTACACCTGCACCTTATTGGTTCGTTTTACGGTCAGCTACACAACAACTACTGGATTGGATTTTGTTTTGATTCCAGATGATGCTGAGCGTTTGAAGGGGAGTTATTGGGTTTTACGAGTGCTGTACTTTATTGTTTAGCCGCTGAGTAGTGGGGCGTGTGGCGTAAATATCCGAATATTTCGATAAGTATCCGTATTTTCTTACTATCTGTTTCAGGGGATTAACTTCAATTTTTTTTTTTACGGTCAGTTTACGATTATTTTGTACAATGTACAATGACTGTTTGTAGAGTAAAGGCAGTTAAAAAAAACATTGCTGTAAAAGTGGTAGAACCATTTGATTGTTTACAAATATCAGTTCTTGAAGTGTAAAGTAAAGTAAGTAAGTGTTCAGCAGTAAAGTTCGAAAATAAATTAGATAATTGAAGGATAACCATACTAACATCTAATAAGAGAAACTCAAAGCACCTCCACCTAATAATGAATAAATGAAACCTAGGTCCTTAGAATAACCACACATAGAAAACAAGTCCACGCCTACAATTTGAAGCAACTAAATTGGAGCCAGAAATGGCTCTGTTCAGTACAGCTTACGCGCGCCTATGTGAGTCTCGACCACAGAAATAGGAGAATAGTGTCTCGACGGACAATTTATGTGCCTCTTGCAAACATCAATTGTTTTTGTGCTTCAACTTTGAGCGGAGAATGAAACTATCACTCTATGTCTTATTACTCTAAGCCGAGGGCCTTATCCAGAAACTTATCTAATTAGAACAACGCCGACTATTATTCTAGACCAGTTGTTTAACATTTAACTGGTAGTTAGGTAAACAACAGAAGTTGGGGAAGTTATATTCAATAGGCAGGGGAATAAAGGCTTTGGTCCCAAATCTCGGGACGTGATAAGAGTGACAATAGACATGACGCCTGTGTGTCTGGCTTTGAGCTAGGCAACACGTCCAAAATAATTGCCTGAGTAGGTACAGACGTATGTAGAAAGTTTTATCTTTAACTTCAGATATTTTCTGGGAAAAGGATATACCTACGATTGAAATGTATGTTTTTGTAAGGTTGCAACTATTTGATTTTAATTTCAAGTAGGAATCTCTTAAAATAACAGTAAAAGTACCTACATAGTGATTAAAAATATGGTTTCAATATGTTCTTCCTTTGGCCTCCCAAGAAATTTAGTTAGAAGATTAATTCAAGTCTTGTCGCATGACGTAAAAGGCAAGTCAGAGGCGAACCTTTGAGAGGCCCAGATTAAAGTGCTCAAAGGCAGTGAAAAGGCGCGCCACCTTGCCTGTACGTAAGAAAAACAATTTTCTTTTGAACACAAGTTTTGTCAACTAAAATTATATTACAGCAAGTTTGGCTTTAGACGAAGTTTCCATGTTTTGCGAGAACAAAATGCAAGTAAGCGGAATCGCGTAGATGTTTGGTGGGATGAATTGTCTACGATAGACCTCAAACTTATTTCATATGTGCATTTTTTCCTCGTGGGAGCACTATCGTTATAGTGACGGCTTATACTGCTAGTAATGGTCTCTGTGTCTGCACATAGAATAGTAGCTATTGGTTACACTTCGAAATCAATTGATAGAGATTGTATGAAACTGTACATAATGATCCATTCATAAATACAGATGTAGAACAAAGCAATGGAAGGTAGTAGAAAAGTGTAAAAAATTAAAATATTAATAATGATAATAATGAGACAGCGAAGCGGGGTCGCGGCAGACCACGCAGGAGTTGGAGAGACGAGCTCGATGTCTTTCTTGATGACAGCTGGCAGGAGGCGGCTCAGAACCGCGATAGATGGAAGGAATTGAGGGAGGCCTTTGCCCAGCAGTGGGACAGTACAGGATAACAAAAAAAAAAAAAAAAAAAATATTCTACTCGAAAAAACCATAAACCATATAAGTACCTACAGGACTTATAAATGTAACACCTATGTACACATGAATGCAATAAAAGTTTTGAGTTTAAGTTTTTGAGTTCGTATAGGTACATGATGTGATAGCCTATTAGATACCGACCGAAAATGGTTTTTTATTTTCACCGAAAACGAAACCGAAATTCGGCTCAAGCTATATTTTCGGCGTAAAAACCGAAACCGTAAAAGTCCAACAAAATTAAAACATGCTCTACTTTTTTATATTGATAGATTTTTGTTTGGTAAAAGTACTATAAAAATAAAATATACGAAACATTATACTTTAATCATTAAAACACTTAATGTGATTATAAATGGTAGTACATATGTTAAAATTAGAAACATATGAAAATTAACATTATATTTTTCTCTAAAAAAATGGTTTTATTTTTATTTTTTTAATAATTTATTTTTACTACATAAAACACAACACACACAAGCAAACCAAAAACCACGGGGGTTTGTCCGGAATACCGTTAATTCTGCGGACAATTCAAATTTTTTTTTTTCTTTTAAGCAAGGAATGGCTATTTTCTTATAAATTACTGCAAATATCTGCGTATAGTTGACTCAGTGAACTAAATAGTAGATTTTATGACCGCGTAGATCGTTTTAAGTACTCGCCGAAAACTCGCAGAAGACCGAAGAGTATAACTTGCCTCTTTGTTTAGCGTTTGTAGACTACGAGAAAGCCTTCGATTCGATCGAGACTTGGGCGGTACTACAGTCTCTTCAACGGTGCCAGATTGACTATCGGTACATCGAAGTGTTAAAGTCTTTGTAAAAAAACGCCACTATGTCAGTCCGATTACAGGACCAAGCCTCGAAACCTATCCTTCTGCAGCGAGGTGTGAGACAGGGAGATGTGATCTCTCCGAAACTGTTCACTGCTGCATTGGAGGATGTCTTCAAGGTTCTGGACTGGAAGGGGCTAGGCATTAACATAAACGGCGAGTACATCACTCACCTTCGGTTTGCCGACGACATAGTAGTCATGGCTGAGACCATGGAGGACCTCGGTACAATGCTCGATGACCTCAGTAGAGCTTCTGATAGAGTGGGTCTTAAAATGAATATGGACAAGACAAAGGTTATGTTGAATTCCCATATAGCACCCATTCCCGTAAACATCGGAGAATCTACACTCGAAGTTGTTGACGATTATGTATACCTAGGACAAACTGTCCAGTTAGGTAAGTCCAACTTCGAGAAAGAGGTCAATCGTCGAATCCGACTCGGTTGGGCAGCGTTCGGGAAGCTACGCAATATCTTCTCGTCCAAAATACCGCAGTGTCTCAAGACGAAAGTCTTTGACGAGTGTGTGTTGCCAGTAATTACTTACGGTACTGAAACGTGGTCGCTCACAATGGGCCTGATAAGAAGGCTCAAAGTCACTCAAAGGGCAATGGAGAGGGCTATGCTCGGAGTGTCCCTGCGTGATCGAATCAGAAATGAGGAGATTCGCAGCAGAACGAAAGTAACCGACATAGCCCGAAGAATTGCCAAACTTAAGTGGCAGTGGGCGGGGCACATTGCTCGCAGAACGGATGGCCGATGGGGCAGTAAAGTTCTGGAGTGGCGACCGCGTACTGGAAGGCGCAGCGTGGGTAGGCCCCCCACAAGGTGGACCGACGACCTGGTGAAGGTCGCGGGAATCCGCTGGATGCGGAAGGCACAGGACCGGTCGTTGTGGCGATGTTTGGAAGAGGCCTAAGTCCAGCAGTGGACGTCTTTCGGCTGAAATGATGAATGATGACTCGCCGAAAAAGGATTTTTTTCGGCCGAAAACAAAATTGGCGTAAATTTTTATTTTGGCTGAAAATGGCCGAAAACAGAAAACGAAATTCGGTTTGACCTGGTCTGAGTTTAAAACCAGCCCACACCTCTGACTTTTTAGATTCATAATATGTGGATCAGAATTTGATTGTAATTTGCTCTAACAATAAAATAATTCATCACTCTCTTAGTAACATGCGTTTCATCCCTCCTCATCACATGCCCGTACCACAGAGTAAGGATGTATCTCTTTATACTGTGCCCATACCAACCCAAAAGATTTCTAATGGGCTGGTTATGTTGACTGCCTCGTTGGTCTAGTGGTTGCAAGCGTGACCGCTGAGCGTGAGGTCCTGGGTTCGATTCCCGGGTCGGGCAAAGTGTTATTGGGTTTTTTCCATTAGGAAATTCTCAGTAGCAGCCCGGAGTCTGGATTTGTGCCCGGTTAATGGCAATAGGCTCGCCCCCTATTACATGGGACTATAACATAACTGGCGAAATGTGGGTGTACTATTACACTTCTGCCTACCCCTTCGGGGAAATTTCGCGATTTCAAGGTTTTTCCCATAATAAAAGTTGTTCATACTGGTGAGTACAATGACCCCTTAAGAGGTTTTCAGTCATTGCACTAACACGTTGCACAGATGATAAAGGACAGAGCAATGACGTTGTAAAGTTAGTAGAAAACTGTAGCAGATTAAGAATAATATCTACTGCTACTGATAAAGAAGTATACCCGGAACGACGATTTAAGATTCCTTTCTTGTACCTGGTATCATAACATGAAACTGCAATTTATTACTCGCATTTGGTACTTTAACAATTTCAAATAAGAAATAGTAACTCTGAGAGAAATACGAGCGAAGAGCTTTATTTGCTATCGGAAATGGAGAATCTATTGCGTTTCGTTTGTACAGTGAGGGTTACGAAGACGAAGTATGGAACCAACGCTGAGTGACTCTTACATGCGCTTGGCTGGTTTTATTTATTCTCCAACGAAGAATACTCACAGCGAAACGTCGTAAAAGTTTAAATAACAATTAACAACAAATACATTAAGAGGGAAATTAAACGTAAGATGAAATATATCTCGCTATTAACGAATATTCTACGCACTCAAACGAACAACTAATGACAATTTAATGTGGCTCAATTAATCATCTATATACGATGGGAATCGTATAGAGGGGTGCTTGTTTACCAACCGTTTAAGTAAGCTGCTACAGTGAGGGTAAGCCTCAGGTGTGCGGGATCCACGGGATAATATATTCCTTCGACACCCCGGGGCGGGATTCGCAACATTTTCCCACTATGGAAAACTCGGTAACTGTACCTCTTTCGATGACTGATGGAGAATTTATACAAATCCCGAGCTGTCTTTCTATACTTTTCTCTATCAGTTTCTTATTCCGTGTTTTGCGTGATTTTTATGTGACCGTAGGAGGTAATATGTTTTTTTTTTAATATTATCGGATGGCAAAACGAGCTAAAGGCCCACCTGATGTTTAGCGGTTACCATTGTCCATAACAACTACAATTCCATCTAGGCTGTTGCCTAAATGTTAGTCGGTTTGCCAAGACATGAAGATGGAAAGTCTCACGTGATTGTAATTTCACCGGCACCCGCACCGAAACACAGCAATGCAAGCAGTACTATTTGGTGGCAGAAGTAGGTACGGTGGTAGTACTTCCTCGGACGAGCTCTTTCACAAAGAAGCCACTACTAACTACTATGTAAGGAAGGAATGTCTGTTTTATTACTTTTTTATTAAGAAGCGTTATGCCATATCTCTTATATCTTATTCTATACTAAAGTAGGAAAATCTCATCACTTACACAGTTTCCAACGACCTTTTATTCCAGCAATTCTTTTAAAACGTTATTCATCAAGGTATCAATCTTGTTTAAGAACCGACTTCCGTTTAGCATATTAATCTCATTTTTATACTTCATGCCAAGGTGAAACTGCTAAAAGTTTTAACAATACTGTAGCCATTAGCCATATATCAACGTCGAGAGAGGAGTCTGATTCGGACTCGGGCAAATTGGGATTAATAACGGTCTTAGTACGAAAGAATCCCCCCCACATTTTCTTTTACTGATTAGGTGGCAAGACAAATCGGTTCGGATAGTGCGAAAACACGGAATTTTCCCAACTCGCCTTTTGTTTCGACAGGGTAGTCGGTCAGGGTTAACACTCGAATGATTTGTAGGTAAAATAATTACGCAGTCGGAAAACAAATAGGTACAGGCAATTTATTTTCAGTGTCAAGAACAGAATTTATTCCTAAAATTTTCTACGAAAATTGGGTCGAGGAAAAATTCAGGTTACGAAAGCAAAATGTTGATCTTTCTAAAAAGATTGTGTATAATTTCATGCATATCTTATCAGTAATTAATCAGATAACATTGAAGCAGTAGCGGCTCGTTTCTGATTTACAAGCTGATGTTATCACGGCCTATTCAATACTTTGCTGCATAAAGTGGAGCCGAGAAATCCGAGAATACATTATACTATTATTTTACACGATCGCAGTGAATGTGTGTGCGTGATGACCAGATAGGGAAAATTATTTATGATATGTTCTGTTAGAGTCAAAACACAAAACTACGAATCAGCGCGATGCTAATTTGCAATGCAGAAAACTGCGACGCGAACTGCTACGATTCGATACGATGCGATTTCGTGTGGCAAGTCTGGCCATAGTTCCGGTAACAATGATAAACATTCATAAATCGCTGCAATGCGCGATGCGAATTATGTCGCAAGTTTTTGAGAAGCGTCATGCGAGCTCGTTTTCGACCCTTAATAATGGTTTTACCTATTTATTTTCTGTTAAGCTCTCATAATTTGAACCAATATCGTCAATAGACGTACCAAACATTTCTGGGATTATTACCGTAATGTAATAGTTTAGTATTATCTTACTTTGGCTACTCTTAACAAAGTCATGTAATAATTTAGTATTATCTCACTTTGACTATTTTTCATAAAGTCAGATAACCATCACTAATCGAACAGTCATGACCAACCTTTTGTCACATCACACATAAATTGTCAAAGCAACTTCGCACACCGTAGGTGTGTGTAGCCAACACTTTATGTAAATAATTTATTAGAATTATGGTCGGTTTTCGGTAGCACGCTATCGGCCACCCCTTCCGTACCGTCCTTGACCCGTAGTTATTCGGAGCGGTGACGTCAGTCGGCGTGGCCGAACCCTGTACCATAAGATAGAGAGACAGCCATAGAAGGGCTACTACGAATTATTATGAACGTGAACGTATTGAAAGGTCGTGAAAGAACGAAACATAATACGCAATTTGCGGTTGCAGTCAGATGGTTTTAAACTGATAGTTTCTGGTTGACAATAAAGTATATTCTATCTATCTATGTACATGTACCTGTAATGTCTGTGTCAGTGTTTCAATACATAATTTTAGAATTGGACTTTACAGAAAAAAAAGGAAAAGTAAATTCCCTTAGTTACAGTCGCTTGACAATCGTGGTGTTAGTCCGTTTACTTTCCCTGTCACTGGTCTGTGTTGACAAGAAGTATTTTAGTGATCCCGCCATCTATCTTTCGTCGGAGCCATTAGGTACTGAGTAATAGCAGGGCACTCCTCAAACGGGCGAAGTA
This sequence comes from Asteroscopus sphinx, assembly GCA_949699075.1. NCBI lineage: Eukaryota > Metazoa > Arthropoda > Insecta > Lepidoptera > Noctuidae > Asteroscopus > Asteroscopus sphinx. The sequence continues at coordinate 9,189,377 of OX453008.1, forward strand.
AAAGAATGTTAGGCTTCTGTCAAAGTGCAGTGCTATTTGACAGTTAGATGCATGAGTCCTGGCTTAGATTCGTCTATGAATGTAAGCCTTCGTGTGCATATTTGTTAGTCCTCCCACATTCCGAGTCGGGGTTTATAATGAATTGTTTTGTTGAGTGGATTTTCTGACTCTTATTTATGGTGTTCCCAGAACATGTCGCTGCGTCTGTACACTGCAGTGTTATATGTGAATTTATTGTAATTATGGCTGCAGATGCTGCAGTCGGTCTGACATTAGCTAAAACATTCCGAGCAGTTTACCTTTAATGCAGTGAATAATTTAAATATCTGTCTTGCATAGAAGATGTTTAAAATTAAAACATCTTCAACTTTAAAACAATTTTGATTCAATTTCGAGAAAAATGTTAGGCTCAGATTGGGTTATGTTAAACTAATTGGGGATCAGAGATAGAAAGAATTTACATAACATAACATCACATAACATCACGCCTGTATTTCCCCGAAGGGGTAGGCAGAGGTGTATAGTACACCCACATTTCGCCAGTTATGTTATAGTCCCATGTAATAGGGGGCGAGCCTATTGCCATTAACCGGGCACAAATCTAGACTCCGGGCTGCTACTGATAATTTCCTAAATTCTTTGCCCGACCCGGGAATCGAACCCAGGACCCCACGATCAGCAGTTGCGCTTGCGACCACTAGACCAACGAGGCAGGCAGAAAGAATTTAGACCCATAAAAATTAAGGTTTGATGCTATTAAATTACCAGTCCAGCGATAGAAGGAAAGGTCGTAATAAATAGTGCTAACAACTATAATAACTCTTGGAAAAATAAATTGGTCATTGAATTCTTAAAATGCACTGGAAAATCCCATCGCTTATCCCCTTGACATCGTTAATTTTCTACGACAGGCTACAAAAAGTGAAATAATTCTTTTTGTAATTTCCACGTCTACTACTTACAACAACAACACAGAACTACAACCCAGAAGCACTATGAAGTTGCAATATGAATTATTATTACCATCATAATAATTTCTTAGCGATACTACACATTATAATAAAACAAGTTTAACCGGATTACATCGCGTATATTATTTAGATATTTTTTCCTGGCGTTTCGAAAGCTTTGCAGCGTTCGTGGTCACAGGAAGATTAAGATTAAGATTAAGACAAGCGTCTTTATAATATTTAAAAAAAAACTACCAAACTGTGTTTGAGTGTCTGTGTTTTATGAACGATGCAAAGCTTTCGAAACGTCAGGAAAAACAATTTAAATACAAAATATACGCGATGTAATCCGATTAAACTTGTTTTATTGTAATATTATTACTATAGTCCGTATTTCATTAATTCTAAAATAATGACTTTACCTTGTCTTTATATATTTGAAACAGCGGTGTTTGTGAAGACGAATCCGCAGCTTTTTAAAAAGCTATCAGACTTTGTTATTCGCAATAGACGTGATCAAGATGAACTATGCATGCGCATATCAAAAACAACATTGATGCACAAGAGCATATTTTGCATGGGTCCCGTTATATATAATAAAATACCACAGGAAGTTAGAAAGTTAAATATGACTATGTTTAAAAGGCGCCTCAAGGATCTACTGATACGGAAATGTTACTATAATATATCAGACTTTCTAAATGAAAAAGCTTTACTCTAAAAAAGCTTGATATGTTCCTGTATTTGTGTAACAATAAAAAAATTGTGGTTTTAATATTTTGTAGACATGAATATATTATTATTAATTTTTTGACATTTTTAACATTGACATTGTTTCTGAACCACTTACTTGATTTGATTTTATTATATTGTGACAATTGTATGTATCGCCATTTTTAATTTCTTAATTAATTCAATGTATCTTGCATTTGATAGTAATATGAAATTATAGCCATTACCCAAATATTTGCATGCCTTAAGGTAGAATATAGAGGACTGTATCAATGTGACTTATAACACCAATGTTAACCTATGTTCAGTAAATAAAGAATTGTATTGTATTATTGTATTATAGTTACCACTATTTGAAAATCCACTTGTTATATTTCGATTCCCAGATTTCACTATCATTCCCAATGGAAGCTTACCTTCCAACCTGCGATGATCGATGAGCCCCTCGCCAGAACCCATTAACCGTTTTTATCCCTGACCTTATCGCTACCTACGACTCGGATCTTCCTATCTAGATTCCAAAGAGCATAAAAATTTAAGTGAAAAGCCGCTCTGCTCGAGTAACACCATATTTTAAAACAGATTGTCTGCAGATGAGGTGCCAAGATTTGTTGAAGTTTTTGTGCCGGTTCGTAAAAAATATTTTTAAAAAGTAACTAAATTGAGAATTTGTTACACTCTTATTCTTCTTAGTTTGGGTTTTAACCTATCGCTATGACCCAAGGGCGTCACCAGCCAATGGGCCAGGATGGGGCAAGATTTAGATAGCAAATATGCATAATTGTAGTTAAAATAAATACAATCTGTTAGTTTAAATCGCTTACTTGTTTTTTTTTTCTACTACATACATATTATCACGCCTGTTTGCCATTGGGGTAGGCAGAGACTATGGATTTCCACCTGCTACGATCCTGACACACCGTTTCGCTTCATCTACGTCCATTAACCTCGTCATGCATGCTCGTCGGTTTAGAGAACTCTTAACCTGGCATTTTTGGAGAACGTCCGTGATTTGATCGCGATACTTTTTTTTTCTACTAATTTATTATTAAAATCTTCTAGGTTCGAGTCTCTAGGGGGGGAGCTGCTCCCCCCTGCACCCCCTGGCGACAACCATGCTATTATGACCTATGCTATACACAACTTCGATATAACTTAATAGAAGCAGAGGCTTGGGTGGATTTGGAAGAGACTTTTACCACAGAATATCTAATAGTACTAACGTACAGAACGGCCACTCACCGCCCCCCGCCAATTTAAGATACCTCCCCCGCGTCCTGCGCGCACCCGCAGTCTGACGGCAATTGGACTGCAATATTGCAATGGATGTCAATCGCCAGTCGCTATACAAGCACGCCATCTCTGAGAACTACTGAGAAGCGAGTCGGCATTACGAGCGGCGAGCATCCCTAACCTACACGTGTGTGCGCGTTCGTATACAGACGTAATCTTGTGTATGTAGGTGGTGCTAGCGTTTATATTGTATTGAGTGTCCGAGGTGTGCTTTTATCCAACTGTTCAATAGCATGTGTTATGAAACAAAATATAATTCATGGATACAATTATACAACATGGGTTCAACATTACGCTTTTACTTATGCATATACTTACAGCTTTATTTTTTGTAAGCATCTCAAAAATATTTCCATCAGAACTATACAAGTTTTTTTCTAAATCACTTAATTACATGCTTTAAGGATTAATGTAAATTCCTCAATAGGATCTGAGAAAGTAGAGAATGTCGTACAGGATCTATACTTACTGCAAATAAACTTATCGAGCTAAACTTCTTGGGCCTTAAGGACTACTAACGATCTGTCAATGGATTGAATTTATCCATCATAGGTAATAAAATTGGTTTTTTGTTTTTGTTTTATATGTTGTGGTAAAAAAACTTTTATCGATTTTCCTAGTGATTCTGTACAAACTACTTTCAGGTTTGCACTATACCAGTCCGTATAGTATTATATTATCTGTGCCGGTACTAAAAAAAACGTGGAGGATTCCAAGACTACGTCAGCTGATTGCATGAAACTTTTGATGGATTGATAAAATTAAAATGATTTTATCCGTTTTTACGTAATTTTGGTTATTGTAGCTACAAACAGTAACAAATACCTGATTTCATTTTCTTCAAATCAAATCAAAATGTGTATTTTGTCTACATTTGGTTCCTGCTTTGTGTAACAATAAGTATAATAAGTATATAACAATATTTTTCACATGTTGCACCATGCACGTTACTAACTGAGACAATAAACAATTTTTCTTACTTTATTACCATACTAGACTTTACCCGCGGCTTCGCCCAGGCACAGATAATATAAACATCATCATCATTTCAGCCGTCGTCGTCCACTGCTGGACATAGGCCTCCTCCAAAAAGGGAAAATATAACCTATATTACTTCTGGATAAAGTAGCATCTAAACCCCGATAAACACGTGCGAACGCTGCATATAGGGCGAAGCGCAGCCTTCGACGCGATCTGTAATATCTTCTGTAAATATTCATTTAAATTACATGCTGTAAAGGCCATATTGATCTATATTAAATGCATAATGTACCTACTTAATTGGATAAGGATTAATGCTGTATTGCTTAAAATCGCTTCGTAAATAAGCCATTATTTTTTGTAAAAAGTAAAGGATAAAAAATGGTTATTGTAGGTTATCCCTAAGAGATAGACATATACCATCACGGATTTTTTTGTAGACCTTTTTAAGGTGTACAATACTGTAGTACATTATTTTGATCTATCTCGTAGGGTTCAGCCAGCGTTTGCAATGTAAGTGAAAAAAAATGTTTATTTACGACATCACATTAGAAATCTCTAAAATTATCAGTGTTTCTCTACTATATTATGCATGTATTATACATATAAACCTTTCTCTTGAATCACTCTATCTATTAAAGAAAACCGCATCAAAATCCGTTGCGTAGTTTTAAAGATCTAAGCATACGTACACTGAAAAAAATAAAACGAACGAGACTTTTTACTGTTCTTGTACAGTAAAAAAAAACGGTTCAGGCAACTTATTTTTATGTTAAAATAAATGATAACTGACTTTATTTTCACTGTTTTTTCAGTTAGTTTTACTTCTTTGGATAATTGGCTCTCTTTTTACTGACCAAAGCGGTGAATATTACCGAAAAATTGATGTTTTTTTTTCAGTGTAGGGACAGACAGACAGCGGGAAGCGACTTTGTTTTTTAAACTATGTAGTGATTATAAATTCGTCCACTCATTATCTAATGTTAACCTTGTAATTCAGTATACAATAGAACAATATTAAGACATTAGAAACTAAAATAATTTGGCATAATAATTCTATGAATAATTTTCAACTAATTCTGATAACACCATATACATAACAAAAGCTTCTATTTTCAAAGTTAAGCTGTAAGACGTAGTTTCCGCGTTTATTGTTTCAACAACTAATTGCTACTGTTAGCAAGATTATGAGGTAACTATAACTAGCAACTCATCTAATGAGTTTGTTTTGTGAGTAAACACTTGCCAGTAACTTTGATTTCACTACTCCGGCGTTAAGAACTTGGATTTATTTGTTTGCTCTCTTAAGAGATAGGCATTTCAGAATCGTTGTATGGTTAATTAAGGGATTTGAAAGTTATTGGAGTATTTTATTTAACAAGTTTGTGTTATGTAGGAAGGTGTAAATAAAATAGGATAATTATAAGTAAAGAAAACTTCAGTAATCATCAATGAATCAGTAGTGTTTTCTATAAGATCTTACTAGCAAACTATAAAAATCCGGCCAAGTGCGAGTCGGACTCACGCAGTAAGGGTTCCATACCACCCATTGACCTGGTACCCCAAAATAACTGATTTAATTATTCACGAGAGTTCATCAAAAGACATCAACGTATCATGCGTGAAATATGAATTTTTGCATCTCTTTCTTACGCAGGTACCACCGCGGCACCGCGTATATCTATGTTAACCATATATTTAGTATTATTTGAGAAACTACATAGTTTACACTATAATCGGACCAAGTTTGACGCTGGTATGCATTACCGTTTTGAAGATAGAGCAGGAACAAAAACGTTGAAAAAATGCATGTTTTTCGAGGTTTCTTGTATGGGGACCCCCTTTGGTTTAAGACTTTTTTATTTTTAGATTTTTCGTGATATGTGGTCATAGCAACACATATTCTGAGAAAATTTCAAATGGCTATCTATTACCATTCAAAAGATACAACCCTGTGATAGACAGACGGACGGACGGACAGACGGAGAGTAATAGGGTCCCGTTTGGAACATAAATATTTGCATAACATCACGCCTGTATTTCCCCGAAGGGGTAGGCAGAGGTGTAATAGTACACCCACATTTCGCCAGTTATGCACTTACTACAACTACTTAGTACTTACGTTAGTACTTTTATTAATCGTACTAATTTTATTAAACTAATAATAGTAAACTAATAATAATTAATAATATTTTGTTCGGGCGACAATTGCATGGAATTATTTTGACTTTACTTTGTTGCGGAGCGGGATCGAGAGAGGGCTGATCCCGCTCGGAGAAGGCGGCGCCGGAGAGGCAACCGCTCCGGTGCCTAGCCCATCAGGGCTACACACCGTGCCCCCTGCTCTGTCGATAGGACAGGTGTGCGGGGGGCCTTTGAGGTCACGGGCGTCCAGAGTGGGGACTTTAGGCGTCCACTGGGTGATCTCAGGGATGACGGTGACACGCTGTGGTATTGTGTCGCCCTATGCTTTCGCATCGAGAAGGTGTTCAGGGAGACAAAGTCTTCCCTGGGACGTGCCTTACAGACGTAGCACAGGGGGGGGCACCGGTAGCATACCCATTCCCGGAGTTCCCTCACTATTGTGCTGAAGATGGTCACCGGGGAGGTTTTAGTGCGGTAAAAATTAAATGCATAATGTACCTACTTAATTGGATAAGGATTAATGCTGTATTGCTTAAAATCACTTAGTAAATAAGCCATTATTTTTTGTAAAAAGTAAAGGATAAAAAATGGTTATTGTAGGTTATCCCTAAGAGACAGACATATACCATCGCAGACTTTTTTGTAGACCTTTTTAAGGTGTACAATACTGTATTTTATTATTTTGATCTATCTCGTAGGGTTCAGCCAGCGTTTGCAATGTAAGCGCAAAAAAATGTTTATTTACGACATCACATTAGAAATCTCTAAAATTATCAGTGTTTCTCTACTATATTATGCATATATTATACCTATAAACCTTTCTCTTGAATCACTCTATCTATTAAAGAAAACCGCATCAAAATCCGTTGCGTAGTTTTAAAGATACGTACACTGAAAAAAATAAAACGAGACTTTTTACTGTTCTTGTACAGTAAAAAAAAAACGGTTCAGGCAACTTATTTTTATGTTAAAATAAATGATTACTGACTTTATTTTCACTGTTTTTTCAGTTATTTTCACTGTTTTTTCAGTTAGTTTTACTTCTTTGGATAATTGGCTCTCTTTTTACTGACCAAAGCGGTGAATATTACCGAAAAATTGATGTTTTTTTTTTCAGTGTAGGGACAGACAGCGGGAAGCGACTTTGTTTTATATACTATGTAGTGATTATAAATTCGTCCACTCATTATCTAATGTAAACCTTGTAATTCAGTATACAATAGAACAATATTAAGACATTAGAAACTAAAATCATTTGGCATAATAATTCTATGAATAATTTTCAACTAATTCTGATAACACCATATACATAACAACCCACACACCCCAGCCTCTACCCCACGAGGCCGGTAGCCTTCTGAAGGTTTCCTCCTCGAAAAAAAAAAAAAAAAGGTATCATATTGTAGTACAGTGTAAGAAATTCTTAATAGCGTCTTGAATCGTGATATTGCATCTGAGATATTTCAATTTCCATGCCAACAAATGAATCAATTTGTCAAGTGTATTTATAGCCACTGTTAGCCAAAGCATACAGTGTTATCTTTATTGTTAATTGATTGAGGCACTTATCTGCTACTAAAGGCTCACTATACTGTCTAGGCTGACTCACACTAATTACACTAATATTATAAATGCGAAAGTTTGTGAGTGCGTATGTATGTTTGTTACTTTTTCACGCTGTAACGGATCAATGGATTTGGATTAAATTTGGCACACAGATATAGCATGTCCCGAGGCATGCACGATACATGATATCCACACGGGCGAAGCCACAGGCGTCCTCTAGTCTAACTATATGATTAGGTAGAATAAGGCTTCATACTTTTCTGTGACTTAAGTTTGAAAGCCACCATTCGACTAACATAACACAACAACATAACATTCCCCCGCCTGTATTTCCCCGAAGGTGTAGGCAGAGGTGTATAGTACACCCACATTTCGCCAGTTATGTTTATAGTCCCATGTAATAGGGGGCGAGCCTATTGCTATTAACCGGGCACAAATCCAGACTCCGAGCTGCTACTGAGAATTTCCTTATGAAAAAACCTGGACCCTACGCTCAGCAGTCGCGCTTGCAACCACTAGACCAACGAGGCAGTCATTCAACCAACTAGTCAGTCAACCATTCGACTAATTGTTTATTTATTTTTAGGGTTCCTTACCTTAAAAGGAATAACGGAACCCTCGTAAGATCACTCTTGTGTCTGTCCATCCGGACGGTTTACAGTGGTTTTTTATTATTTTCCATGTGGCTTCGCTTCCGTGGTATGTCGATAAAAAGTATCCTATGTGTTCATCCAGGACTATCACTGTCACAAATTTAATACAAATCCGTGGGGTAATTGTGTAATGCATTGACATTGCCATCAGCTTTCATTTTGAAATTACAGCAATATTCATTGCGTGGTACGTAGTGAACGATTTCGTGAGCGATTTTTTCTTTCCACAATTTATATCTTTAGAATTCGCTTCGCATGCGTAAAATGCGTTAAAATAATAAAATAATTACTAAGGGTATCTATACGATATATCTATACGACTTTGATTTAACTGTAAAGTTAGTCGAGTCGGTTAAGGAACAATGTTTCTTAATAAGATATCGCTGACGTCACCCAAAGACGTATAGTGGAGGATAATTTCGATACCACGAGCAGTGTTCACGGTAGCTTAGTGGCTAAAGCACTGGCGTACTGAGCCAGGAGTCGCAGGTTCGAATCCTGCTCGTGAGCGATTTTTTCTTTCCACAATTTATATCTTTAGAATTCGCTTCGCATGCGTAAAATGCGTTAAAATAATAAAATAATTGGTACGTAGTTGTCAATATGACGGATTGTCAAAACACACAGAGCAATGAACATTGAAATCCAAATGATTGCGATCGCGAGTGAGTTACACAATTGCGCAGCTGTTCATCAGCTTCAGCGTGATTGAAGGTCAAATTCAAAAGTTTTTATTTCGAATAAACATTTACATGCACTTTCAAAACGTTAATAATCTAGTTGCACGGTTCCAAAAAGTTGGTCCTATGGAGAAGAGCTGGCAAGAAACTCCATGGATATACTCTTTTCAAGTAATAAGTGGTTGGTTTGGTGGCTTGTTACATTATTTGGGTAGAATTGTGTGAGAACAATGTAGGTTAATGAGTGCGACAAATTCACTGAAGTAAACTAGTTAATAATGATAATTATGTTTAGGCTATCCACCATAACAGGAGGGAACCCTTCGATCTGACACACATCCATACCTTCGCATTTATAATATTACTATAGAGTAGGATGCAAAAAAGAATCGGTCCGCTATCGAGTTGTTCGCACAGTTCGAGTCACGATATGTCATTAGTTTACAGTCCACTATAGCTTTAAACAGTTCCCGATGGATACGATTTGTTTAGTCTGCCAACCCACACTAGACCAGCGTGGTGGACTAAGGCCTTAACCTTCTCTTTCTGAGAAGAGGCCTGTGCCCAACAGTGGGACAATAATGGGCTGCTTCAACGACTATACAGCCCATAGACGCCTCATAACAGCCGACCGATCTCGCAACACATCTATGAAATTTCACTAATGTAGGTCGCCACTATTTGCCACTTAAAATCTTCAAATCAGTTTCGACCACTTACATGAGCCGCCAAAACTGTCGCGTTAGTCATTAGCCAATAGCCGCCTTGGTAGGGCCAATCGGATTGAAGTACCCCCGCCTTAGCTAGTGGCAGCATTTATTGTAGGTACGTATTACATTCAACAATATGCGTCTATTGGGCTGTATGGTTGTTGGGCTGCTTACATCGATCTAAATGTACTTAGCTGCTTACGTATTTATGCTAAGTATCACGTAAAAACGTTCTAAATGACCTTTCAGTCTTCAAGACGGCGGAGAGATATCTACCACCACCTCAAGTACCAAGTTAAGGTAACCAAAACCTAATCATTCTTAGCTTGTAAACAATTACTAATGACTAGAGAAGTATAAATGGACATTTAACGATATTTCTATTGAACTGCCCGCCAAGCTGTTAATCACGCACATTAATTCCAGGCCCACTACACACGATAAAAAGTAGTAAAATCCACGCGATGAACTGTGCTTAATATCTCACTGGATATAGACATTATTTTGTAGGCAATGTTATTTATGTTTCAAATAGCAGAAGACGTGCGTGGAATCGGAAACATGAGTTATAGATTTAGTATTGATTTGCCGTCTTTTAAGAATTATGGAGTTATTTAAAACCAAGGAGCTGGTTTTCCTTATAAAGATTGTGGAATGGTAGTTGTTTTTTGAAAAGTCATTAGATAAGGAGGAAGAAAGTGGTTTCATGCTTGCTACAGAGCGGTTAGTCGACGGCTCGAACTCGGCCGTGGTTAAAACGCATGCTATCTCAACTAAAATAAAAAATGAAAACATAAATCCAAAGGGATTAACCGAGTGATGGGCAGTAAGAAGCTAGTGCGCGTACACATATCTACGCACTCCCGTACGGTTTTGATTGATCTATAACAAAAACGAGCGGTAAAACTCCAAGAACAAACCATTGGGCGTATGATGATTAAAAAAAACTACTAAACCTATCTATTCAAAATACAATTATTTGTACTTTTGAATAAATAAACTATGCCGTACAGGTAACTGTTTTGCTATTTTCGTACTCCATAACTTATTTACTTACGCCGAAATCTGCGTCAAAATTAATGTTGAAGTTTTGACGCATTTTACATTCAAATCAATTATTTTGCAACTGTTGTGGAAACAGATATACAAGCTTATATCATTCTTAGTTTTAAACATACAACATCAAACAGTTATTACCATATAGTGTTTGTATGGAAGAATGGCCGACTATAAGCTACACATTGCAAATATTGTACTACATAAACTACATTTAAGCTTTCACAGGAATAATAAATCTCCAAAATATTTTTTTACCGTGTTCACCATAATATATCAAATAACATCAATTATACAGTTATTATGCTTAATTTTACTAATAAAAAGTTTTTTATTTATATTAGGATGGCGAAGCGAGCTAAAGGCCTACCTGATGTTAAGCTGTTACCTTTGCCCATAACAACTTCAATATCACCTAGACGGTTACCTAAATGAAACTGCAAGTCGGTTCGCCAAACTGAGACATGAAGATGGAAAGTCTCATGTGATTGTAATTTCACCGGCACCCGTACCCTTCAGACCGAAACACAGCAATGCAAGCATCACTGTTTGGCGGAGAAGTAGGTACGGTGGTAGTACTTCCCCGGACGAGCTCTTTCACAATAGAGCTCTACCTACTCAAAATGTTAAATGTCAAATGTGTGTAGTTAAATGAAAAGAAAAATACGTTTGGAAAAGTATTATCGCAAAGTGGCGTCGAGATATGTAATTTTTCATTGAATTGCTCAGTTCCGAACCAAGGGCCAAAGGGTTCAGTCCAAATGATTTCCTTTTGTTAACGGTTACAAAGATTAAACTCTTTTTATTAAAATCATTTCCAGTAGAACGGCTCGGCTTTATTTCCTCAATGAAAGTAGGTTAAAGGGAACGACTAATAAAAGGGTATACACACTACAATGGCGAAATCCCAATGTTGGAATAGGTCCAAAAATTGTTAAGAGGACTTTAAATGTCTAGAAATCCCTTCTCCGGGCTGCGCTGTTCCGCTTTCGTATCGGATACGAATGAGTACAAGACATTTTTATTCACGTTTAAAAAAATATTTAAATTAAGCTATTCTTGGGTAATGCAATATTTATCTTCTTAAACAGGCGTAATCGTAATCGTTTTGACGACGTCTGTGGTCTAGTGGTTCGAGTGTAGGACTGCGAATCACGACACGAGGTTGTGGGTTCGATTCCCACAGGACACAAATATTTGTGTGATGAACATAAGTGTTTGTGTTTGTCTGGGTGTTTCTTTCTTATGTATTCAATCAACTCAGCCTATCGCAGTCCACTGCTGGACATAGGCCTCTCCCAAGTTGCGCCACAACGCTCGGTCCTCTGCCTTCCGCATCCAGTCCCCCCCAGCCACGTTCTTTAGGTCGTCGGTCCACCTGGCAGGGGGGCGCCCTACGCTGCGTTTGCCGATTCGCGGTCTCCACTCAAGGACTCGTCTGCTCCAACGGCCATCGGTCCTTCGACAGACATGGCCAGCCCACTGCCACTTCAGCATACTGATCCTACAAGCTATGTCGGTCACTCCGGTTCTTCTCCGGATAATCTCGTTACGGATTGTATCCTTCAAAGAAACTCCAAGCATAGCTCGCTCGAATTACGGCCTGTCCAATTACGAAGCTAGTTTATTGATTTGCATAGATAAATAAGTAATAGACCAATAGGAGCAAGCTTCGGCGCCTTGCTATTGGCTCGCACAATGCCTCGTCCGCGTTTTGCATTTCTGGAGCCATTAGAAGCGCGTTAGAGTGCGAGCGTACCTAGATTAGGTGAAACACAGTTGAAAAAGAAGAATCAACTATGTTCTATCTACTTATTATATGAATAGTACTATACTTAGTGTACGGTACGACCCATAAATTTAACACATATATAGGTATAACACGAAAATTAATATTTCACTCACCGGACTTGCTGACCCTGTACCGCAGACCGCGACCGCCCTTCGGATGGCAGCGGTTATAGGTTCCGAACTCGCCGTAGTTATTGTTTACGCGGCTATAGTCCGCCAAATGTCGGTTGCCGTCTAGATGGTTTGGCAGAGAGCGGTTCCATCCCATAACATCGCCAACGACGGAACCACAGACGGAGGATTCTGTTTGGGATTTCGTGTCGCCATTGCAGAGATCACCGCTGGAACGTGCTCGCCGCCCCTTGAGTCCTTTGGCGGAATGCTGGCTGATGTTCGAGCCCATATCGTGGCGGGACCTCACGGGGGCCCCGCCGCCCGCATCGCGCCAATCTTTCCTCTTAACACTGTTCTTCCTGCAGTTGTTCTCACCTGTGAACAAAAGGTTCCACATTAGGACAGCTCGTAAAAAATTACTTCTAAACATTAGTGGCCTAGTAGACCACTACAATGTAATTGTATTTATTTCTTATTTATACATATACAACATCGTGAACCAACCAATGTTCCCTACATTTGTGTTCATATCATTCAATGAAATGTCGGGAGAATCTGTTTAATTCTTCGCGATTTCAGGGTTGGTCCCGTAGTAAAAGTTGTTCATAATGATCACTGCAATGACCCCTTAAGAGGTTTCGTATCTATTAAGAATAAGGTTGTTTAATATGTTACTTTTCCTGACTTACTGATTAAGCAGAGCTTTAGGCTCTCTCTTTAGGCCGCTGGGGCTACAAACACGAAACTTTGACAGTAGATACCTTTTATAACGTAGGCATCCACTGAGGAAGGATTTTTAGAAATTCCACTCTTATGGGGGCGAAATAGTGGTTGGAAGTTTGTATGAACATACGTCATTTTTGAAGTCAGATGTATATAAACAACGATATTCGGTTTTTGGTTGAAAATAAAGAAATAAGCGTTTCAGTGTTTTTGGAAAAAAGGCCCTGTCCCTGCACGAATTCCATAAAAATACATTGTTTCTTTCCATTTTTCGTCATCATTTCTTGATGTAGGGAGAATGGAAAAAATATATGGTGGAGTTGAGTAGTTTATGTATCCATTTTGAAAGATCGATATACGATTTAAATAACTTCGCTTGATAGAAAAAAAATCCAAACATAGCCAATTTTTGACACTTTGAATTCATTTTATGACGAAAATTTATAAAGAACATGATTTTGAAACTTACACGATATATTTTATCGCAAGCCAAGTAATCCATTTCAGAAAAAAGAATTGATAAAATTACATTAATTTAATGTTTTACATAACTAATTGTTATCACGGGCCGGCGCGCCTCAGTGCTCTAGCTCCCCACTGCGCCCCGCAGTCCACCCCGAGACGTTTCGTGCAGGGACAAGGCCTTAAGGGGGTAAAATAGGGGTTGAAAGTTTGTATGAAATATCGTGGGCGTACCCACAAAGGTTTTTGACGAAAAAAGTCAAAGTAATTTTTTTTATTTCGAATAAGCATTTGCATGCACTTTCAAAACGTTAATTATGAATCTAGTTGCACGGTTCCAAAAAGTTGATCCTATGTAGAAGAGCCGGCAAGAACCTCCATGGATATACTCTTTCAAGTAATCAATATATCATAAAGTAGCTGCACCAACTGGAATAATGACTATTTGCGGACCACACAGTACAACAAAACGCAACACATATTAACTTATTGTTGATCCTTTTACATTCTCACACACGTTTCATTTTACCTTTGATGTTCGATAACTCGATACCATCTACACATAGACATACACGTCGTCCAAGCACGCTGATTTATAGTATAATTGTCAACGTAATCACCACGTAATCACAATGGAACAAGTAAGATCTGAGCAAGTAAATATGTAAATGGAAATGCTTTTACTAACTAAAACTATTCCAATAATTGATACAGCTTTCCGAGGATATATTTGAACCGTACCTGGAGTAAATATGAGCACATATTTCAATTAAGTTTTCGCAAGAGAAAGTGAGAAATTCGAAAACATGGCACTTTGACAGTAAAGTTGCTTTAGCTCGCGAAATTTCTCGTTTACTAATTATTCAAATTCTCGCCAGAGACGCATTAATTTGTCGATATCTGCATCATTTATCAAGTAAATTACTCGATAACAGTATGCGAATTATGAAAATACTGGAGCTGTTCGCGGAATTTAAACACTGATTAATTAATTATTTATGCATTGATAATGATCTCGCTATTTATAAAACAAATAACTTTTTCTTAAAGTCTAACAATAATACTGTTACCTGAAATTAATCTAGCCTTTTAGACCAATGTTTTGCAACATGTGGGGGGGGGGGTCACGAACCCTATACAGGGGGATCATAGCTGCTTGAAAAAAAAAAACACCGGAAACCAATATGTGGGTGTTTCTATAAAACGCCTTATGTTAGATAATCCTGTCTTGCGAAGGACGAGGGGGGTCACAGGCATTTTTATTTTACCAAAGGGGTCACGCTATTGAAAATTTTGAAAAGCACTGTTTTAGACTGATGAAAGACGATCATGTTCTAATAATTTAACGGTATCTTATTATAGTTGAATTACCTGAAAGTTCAAATTGACGAAAATGTTTATTTATTACAATTTCTTTTGTAGAATGAAGTAGGTAACGAGTTTGAGATAAAATCAATCTTGTAGGTCGTGAGGGAAACAATCAATGTGGTTTACATTAAAGTACGCACGCAACGTGACAAATTACTTTTTGATTTACTTTTAACACGAACTTTTTAGAGATATTAAGGAAAGTGAAAAAAGGTTGTACACTTGTAGGTACAGTTGGCACGTCTGTGGTAACACTTAAATTATGAAAACTGCTCTTACTACTTTCAAAATGAAGACGCTGTCAAGGTCAAACTGTTACCACCGACGTCTTGTCGACTGTACTGTTATTGCATGTTACTGTTATCATTTTCAAGGTCATATTATTATTTCTGTAGTAATTTTACAAGTGATAACACTCCCACAGTTTCGTTCCAGTAATTTTCATTGCAAATAAAATCTAAAATATGTGGTTAGGAGTTATAATCATTTTCCACATAATCTCCTGCGCATGAATATTTCTTATTTACATTTTTACATTATAAGATGCAAATTACACGCTAGTATACTTTTTATCTCAGTTCTCACGGTAATTTTAATCATCGCAAAGTTACGATGTATGCTATTTACTCGTATCATATTTTTTTCTAGATCATAGATAGCATTATACCTACTTAATTGTCAAGCTCATGTGCTGTACATTTTATTTCATCATGTTTGTTAAATAGCCCGCGTATTGAGTAGGTTTAACTTGACAATGTCCAATAGACAATGCTAAATCACATCATTATTCACAATGGTAGATTGAATAATTTTAATCTTAATAAAATCATAAGATTGTTCAAGAAACTCGGGGCGCGAAAGGGTTGAGTTTCCGCTCCAACTAAATTTCCAAAATTCATTTCCTCGCGGCGGTTTGGTAATTTCCATAATTGCTGGAAATATTCGCCAGTTCACCGAAAATATCGGGAATATTTAATGAGATGCGGTGGCCTGTGTCGTGCCTACTTCCGAAGATTTAATGAATCTTTCACCCGCCTGGTGCGAGTTCATTAAGAGCTTCGCCACAAATGCTAGCACCATGTACATGTACACACTATGTGTTGCGCATAAAATATGAATAACGATGCGGAACGATTCGTTCGAGCTTACCCTTTGAACTAAATGTGCGGTTAGTGTATTTGTGGCTTCATACGCGTTGTTGCAAGTACAAACATACCTCGTTATACATGCTGAAATTTTAATGGCTTGCTTGCTTTTTTTTTTTGGGTTGCATTAAAAGAGCCTCCACGAGTGACGATATTTGATTGATCGTCCGGCGCACCCTGGGCAGTCAGCCCCGCTATCAACCTGCTGACTGGCTAATCTTTACCCCACGACATTAGCTATTATCATTATGTAGCTCATGTCGACACGAAGAAGAAGAATGGCTTCT
Source organism: Asteroscopus sphinx (assembly GCA_949699075.1). NCBI lineage: Eukaryota > Metazoa > Arthropoda > Insecta > Lepidoptera > Noctuidae > Asteroscopus > Asteroscopus sphinx. The sequence continues at coordinate 9,206,033 of OX453008.1, forward strand.
TTCCCGAAAAGGGGTCATTGTACTCAACATTACGAACAACTTTTACTATGGGACCAACCCTGAAATCGCGAAAAAATAATCAGTTGGTCCCTACATTTGTGTTCACATAAATCGATACTATGTAGGGACCACCTGATTTATTTTTCGCTATTTCAGGGTTGATCCCATACTAAAAGTTGTTCATAATGATGAGTACAATGACCCCTTTTCGGGAAAGAAGCCATTAAAATTTCAGCATGTATTTAATAATACAACATTCACACGTCACATAGACCTTCATGAAGGGTAAACATGTACGGTATCACTACAATTCGACCCCTCGAAAACCCGACCCCGACAATTCGACCCCGTCAACTCGACTCCATGACAACTCAACCCCATGACAACTCGACCCGGACAATTCGACCCCGAACACTCGACCCCGTTAACTCAACCCCGTAACTTTGACCCATGACAACTGGACCCGGACAACTCGACCCCGTAAACTCAACCCCGCAAACTTGACCCATGACAACTGGACCCGGACAACTTGACCCCGACTACTCATCCCCGTAAGCTCGACCTCGTAAACCAGACCTATGACAACTCGACAGGGTAACACAATACATACATACCATCACGCCTGAATTCTCTAAAGAGGCCTACCCCTCTACCTATAGAGGTGTATTGTACAGTACACCTACATATTATTTAACTGTATTAGACGTATGTTCGTATGTATATTCGATTATCACTTGCTTTAACGGTGAAGGAAACCATCGAGAGGAAACCTGCACATCTGAGAGTGCTCCATACAGTTCTCAATGGTGTGTGTAGTCCGCCAACCCGCATTAGGCCAGCGTGGTGGACTAAGGCCTTAGCCTTCTCGTACTGAGAAGAGGCCCGTGGCCAGCAGTGGGACAGTAATGGGCTGGTTATGTTATGTTATGTAGACGTATGTTTTTTTGTTTGAGCATCACGCAAAAACAGTTGCGTTTGCTCTATGTTCGCCATCTATCATGATCAACTGGGCAGGGGCACACTCTGTGTGTAAGTCTTTCAAAGACGCTCAAAAGTTTCTTCACACGGAATGCGGATTTAAAGGTCATTACGTTAGTGTTGTTACTAAAAGGGTAAATAGGAAGGAAGGTTTAAAGTCTTAAGCGGCTTTCTGTCAGCTGTCCAAGTAAGAACAATGCAAAAGGCACTTCTCGACACGGCACGCATTTTAAGGGGATTCGTCACTTTGAATCTAACCGTGAAAGAAACCGTAAGAGAACGAATACTGTAATATTTTTGTTGCTAACCTGCTATTAAAGATATTAATATTATTTTTAAATTGCGTGGTAAAAAATACAGAATGCTAATGTTTAAAGACAAACCCTTGGAGGCCGGTAATGACAATTATATTTTTTGAGAGATCATAGAATACCTTGTACGGTCGACCGCACGTCAGTGGTAACTGTTTGACATTGAGAGCATCTTTATTTTGTAAGCAGTAAGGGCGATTTTCTAATTCAAGTGTTACATGACAGTGGTCATGCAGTCGACTGTACCTAATATGGTTTATCGTAATACACATACACAGCATTAAGCTTAGTGGGAACCTTATTGTCGCGGCTTGTCTTATGGATTACCGGATGATTTTTTTTTATTAAGTCTTTTCAGGTACCTACTTATCTTATGTTTTTTGCAAACCAATCTGCTTTACACTGTGTAGTTCACAGAATTAGATAGAATGGTTGTAATCACAATTTTACTTGCGATTCATGCGTGGCAACTTTCCGAACAAACTACGCCTCAAATTTTGACGTCTTTTTAAAAATAAATATTAATCAAATGTACTTTACATCTTTTGTTTCTGCAGTTCGAAACAGCACAATAAGGTCAATAAGGCATTTTTGCGGGTTTTTGAAACAGTATTTATAGAAACAAGTCATAAGGCGTGCTGAGAAAGGCTTTGACATATTCTGCACTATGGTGCATGGTAGTGGTGTGAACCGGAGGCATTTTCAGCCTCCGGAGATTATGCGGAGATTTTATTGAATCACCGGAGATTATCCGGATATTCTCCGGTTCTTCAAAATACTCTAAATCTATATATATGAGAAGAAAAAACACGCAAAAAAAAAAATAAGGCACATTTCACTGCACATTTGGGTGCTTTCTGCAACAAATGAAATAACCGGTAGTTTAGTGCAATCACCGATTAGTCTCCGGTACTCACTCTAACCGGTGATTATCCGGTTTTTTGAGAACCGGTTCACACCACTAGTGCATGGTGCTGCCACGCGCGCCCTGCACACATGGCCATTCTATATACCAGGCCCCTCAGAAAGTATTGCGAAAAAAAGTTTTTATATATGGGAGACTGGCCAGTTATAATGTTTTTCGAAAATATGATTATTTATAAGTAAAAATAAGTAAGTTCCAATTTCAAAATTTCCCTCCACATTTTTTGCGAGTTAATTCAAAGTATTGTGTCTCACTGAAATATGGATCTGCGCCGGGAACATTTTAGAGCTATGATTTTATACGATTTCAAGTGTCGCCTGAAACCGGATGAATCGTACGATAGACTTCAAATGGCATTCATGGATGAAGGCCCTTCCAAGGCAACCGTGTATCGTTGGTATAACGAATTCAAGCGCGGTCGACCAACTTTGGGGGATGACGAAAGAAGCGGTCGCCCTTTGACGGCTGTTACCGAAGAAAACGTGCTAGCAGTGAAAAATTTAATCCAAGACAATAGGCGAATTACATATCAGGAGATTCAACACATATTGAAGATTGGATCGGGAAGCGTTCACGAGATTCTACACAGCCATCTTCGCGTGAGGAGGATAGTATCACGCTGGGTGCCGCACAACCTCACCGATGCTCAGAAGCAGGCCCGGGTGGAATGGTGCCGTGATATGCTTAACAAATTTGAAGCAGGCTCGTCTCGGCGTGTTTACGACATCGTTACAGGTGATGAGTCCTGGATTTATCAATACGACCCAGAAACCAAGCGCCAGTCGACTGTTTGGGTGTTTCAAAATGAGCCAACGCCTACCAAAGTGAAGCGATCTAGAAGCGGGGGTAAGATTTTGATCGCTAGCTTTTTTAATTTGACTGGCCACTTGGTATCAATTCCCTTACGGGATCAAAGAAGCATTAATGCCAAATGGTATACTACCAAATGTTTGCCAGAAGTTTTCTCTGTTATAAGCAACAAGCGACCAAACACAGGGCTCCGCGGGCTACTGCTCCACCACGACAATGCACCTGCGCACACCGCACTCAAAACGAGGGACTTCCTGGACAGCACGCCAGTCAAACTCCTGGGTCACCCTCCTTACAGCCCTGATCTAGCACCGTGTGACTTCTTTTTATTCCAAAAATAAAAAATCAGCTCAAAGGGATACAATTTTCGTCGCCGGAAGATGCGCTGGCTGCGTTCGAGCAGGCTGTAAACGAGGTGTCTGCGGCGGACTGGAAAAAGTGTTTTGAAAACTGGTTTAGGCGCATGAATCTTTGTATAGAGGCTGGTGGAAAGTACTTTGAAAAGATTTGATAAAAATATATGTACGTATAGAACAATTTTTTTTAGTTTCGCAAAACTTTCTGAGTGTCCCACGTATTTTTGTGGTGTAGTTATTTAAATGTTTCGCGCCGTTAACCGAGAATATAAACTTTATTTCTTTCTTTTATTTTTAACACACAGTAATTAGCATTATTAATAGATATTGGGATTAATTCCATTAAAGTCAATAACATGAAATTTAATAGTATCTCAAAATTAATTTACGTGGTAGACTACGGCATTTTTGAAAATGACAAACTAGACATAATATCCGGTGGCGGCTGAGCTTAGCCTAGGCTGAACGTTGAGCCTAGATAAATGTGTGGGTCCGGCCGATATTGGGTACCTATCTGTTTGATGTCAACTCAGCTTTATTTACTCTCCGGAGATGAACTTCAATCATGAATTTCGATAGCGTTTCTCATTTGTAATGCTCTAATATTTACAAATTAATATTCTATTGCTATCATTATTGTAATATCTGTTATTAATTTATTACCTACATTAATAACTTCTTAGGTTTTCGATCACTACACATTATAATAAAACAAAGTTTAACCGGATTTAATCGCATATATTATTTAAATTGGTTTTCCTGACGTTTCGAAAGCTTTGCAGCATTTCGTGGTCGCAGGTAGACTAAGATGACAATCGTCTTTACAGATATTTCTAAAAAAATATTTTAATCTACCGTACAATATTATTAATTAAAATCGTTTCGATGCACGCAGTAGTCACTCACAATCCTTATCTTTTACAGTTTTGCGTGCTGTTTGGGACTTGATTACTAAATATTTTTTTAGAAATATCTGTAAAGACGATTGTCATCTTAGTCTACCTGCGACCACGAAATGCTGCAAAGCTTTCGAAACGTCAGGAAAACCAATTTAAATAATATACGCGATTTAATCCGGTTAAACTTTGTTTTATTATTACCTATTATTTAATATATATTCTTGTTATAAACTAGCCTATGCCCGCGACTTCACCTGCGTGAATGTCGTTTATCGCACATCCCTCGCGAACTGTTCATCTTCCCGGGATAAAAAGTAGCCTTTATTAAAATATATGATCCGGGTTATGTACTATCTGTATGCCAAATTTAATTAAAATCAGTCCAGCCGTTCTTGAGTTATAATTTAAATGATGTAACTAACCCGACTTTGTTTTATATATTTAGATATATGTTTTTTTTTTTTTTTCAAATAAACATTATTACAGGCACTTTTGAAACGTTAGGCTATATCACAGACATAGTAAAAAATGTAGACGAAGTGCTGCAAACAATCTAGTGAAGCCAAAATAAACTATGTTCCTTCGTGTACAACCAGCGCTCACGCACACACATGCACCTCAAACCGTGCTCACCCCTCTTAGTACACATGCTGCGGCATCATCCAGAAGGCAAATATCCTTTAGGTGCATGGTGTACGTGAGCGCTGGTTGTACACGAAGTAGCACGGTTTTTTTTTGGCTTCACTATGAATACTTTGTGATATTTTTACTATGTCTATGATTATATAAAATAACCACGATCCACGTCTGACAAACTAATTGATATTATAGCGGTTATTTAAGCGAACAGAAATATATTGCTGACTATCCTATCGCCTAAATCTCGAAGACGATATCTATGCCAACCAAGTTACCTAAGAAAACCTAAGACAGCAAAAAACGAACAGCTTAAAATATGAACAGCTCTACGATCATTTCTCGAAATGTAAAGGTAAGTCCATACAACGGCCCCCAGTTCACTTTGTTGTCTCACGAACTACATTAAACAATGTCAACAGAATGCAACAAAAACGCACACAATACGACTTCCGTTTCAACGTCGATCTTCCTCTTGTTTGACGCAAAACAAATAGGATAGGTACCTACACACGGGTTTCCATTGTTCGTCGATGAACGAACGGACAAAAACTACGGCCAGTTTATACAGTGTATATTAATATTATGTAACCTTCGTTCTTTTATGTATAATTTAATTTAATATGTGTGTACAAAACTTTAACGATAATTACATGAATTTTACATCAGAAGTTTTCGTATACAATATTCGTGTATCATCATCCTCCGAGCCTTTTCCCAATTATATTGGGGTCGGCTTCCAGTCTAGCAAGATGCGGCTGAACATCAGTATTTTACACGGAGCGACTGCCATCAGACCCCCGCAACCCAGTTACTGGGTAATACTGACATTCGGAGGTTAGACCAGTTGTCAGACTTTCAGGCTTCTGACTACCCGTAACGACTGCCATAGATATTCATATGACAACCGGGACCGACAGCTTAACGTGCTCTCCGAGGCACGGAGGGGTCTCGATGTGTAACGAAACGGTCACCCATCCACAGACTGACCGCGGCAAGTGCAGCTTAACCTTGCAGATCGTACAATCCGCGCAGTTGTTGCATCGCTACGAGCCCCTCAATATTCGTGTATATAGATTAAAATGCAAACAGAAAAGAAAAGTTAAATTGTAGCGTGAAAAGACTCTTGGGTTTTCGTTCAAAGAGGAAAATATTTTAATATAACTCTGAACAAAATTTAAATAATGAAGTATCATCCATTTTTAGGGCTCCGTACCCGAAGGGTGACAGACGGGACCCTATTACTCTCGCTACGCTGTCCGTCCGTCCGTCCGTCCGTCCGTCTGTCTGTCACAGGGCTGTATCTTTTGAACGGTAATAGGTAACCGGTTGAAATTTTCTCAGAATATGTGTTGCTATGAGGTGTATCACGACAAATACTAAAAACAAAAAAAAAACAAAAAACAAAAGGGGTCCCCATACAAGAAACCTCAAAAAACATGATTTTTTTTCAACGTTTATGTTTTTGCTCTATCTTCAAAACCGTAATATATACCAGCGTCAAACTTAGTCAGATTATAGTGCATATTATGTAGTTTAGCAACAAATACTAAAAATAAGACAAACATAGACATATGTGGCGGTACCTGCGTAAGAAAGACATGCAAAAATTCATATTTCGCGCACTGTACGTTGATGTCTTTTGATAAACTCTCGTAAATTAAATCAGTTTTTATGGGGTATCAGGTCGTTGAGAGGTACAGAACCCTTACTGCGCGAGTCCGACTCGCACTTGGCCGGTTTTTCAATCTACAAGCTATGCTCTAAGAAATGCAACAAAAAATGTTTTGCTACTTTGCTACCTTTAATAAAAGTATATTAAGAACGAACAAAATATTAAATATTCCTTGAAAGTACGACACAGGTGATTGCTTCCATAATTACTTTTATTGGTTTAAATTGGCGACTAAAACTGGTCGACCTTTCGCAGAATCGGTGGTTATCTTGATTAATAGTCGAGTTAAATTTTTTATTTACAGACATTGTGGTCTCAGCCGCAGGCCACTGAACAGGGCACGTCACTGATTGAGTAATGATGCGTAACAATGACCTTTTTGTCTCGTGCAACGGCGACGTCCTTACCTTTGTTTAAACAGTCGTTTGGTTCATGTTTAGATCTATTTGTTACGGTATTGTGAGCAGATATTGAATTATAAATACATATTGGTACCTACATTATACTGGTAGTTCGCACCGAACGAAGCCATCGCCATAAACGTTTTGACGAACCAAATCGACACATTTCTTTCAAAGAAAGTGCTAGTGAGAAAATGTTTTCGCTTTTATTGTTTATAACTTTTTTCTTACTGATAATTGATAAGTTTTAGTCACCGACAATCTTGTAATGTCTTTGGTTTTAGTATTTGTTGTTTAAGTACAGGAGGATGTTGTTGTTCCGTGTGGTGCCGGACGTAAAGAACACCCATAAGAAGAGATGAGGGTGGTGCTACCCTCATCTCTTCTTATGGGTGTCGTAAAAGGCGACTAAAGGATGAATCCTTGAGTCGCCTTTTACGACCTTTTCTGGTGAACCAGAGGATCGTTCTCTGAGTATTTATCCAACCAACTGCGATCGCCAACCCGCCTGCCAAGCGTGGCGTTTATGGCATTTCCCTCCTATTGGGGGAGGCCTATATCCATCAGTGGGCGTCTTTCGGCTGATATAATGATGATGATGAAGTACAGGATAGTACTGAAATGATTTAGAAGTTACAACTTTTGATGTGGAGCCGTTTTTCAGATTGACGACGTCTGTGGTAGTGGTTCGAGTGTCGGAGTGCTGAACACATGACCTCATGATCGATTGCCGGGTGAGTGCTGGTTGTACAGTCTAACAAAGAAAATTAGTATACAGGGTCGCCAGATATAGATGAAGAATTCTCAGGAAGTTTTTATAGAGTGGTTTGATTAGGGTTTTGTATAGTATTTATATATTTATTTATAGTTTAACTTAATCCGTTATTACAATGATATTTCACTCGAAACCATCCGTAATCTTCTGAGAAAACTTTATTTATGTCTCTTTACCCTGTATACCAATTGCTTTGTTAGACTGTACACGAAGGAGGTCGGTTTTTTTTGGCTTCACTATATGATTGTTCGCAGCACTTCGTCTATATTTTTTACTGTCTGTGGACAGTACTAGCAAATTCTATACCAAAAGGGAGACAGGAAAACTATCTTTGGAGACATTAGCTGTTTTTAATAAAAAATATATTGATAATTTTATCAACTTTATGGATTTTGAAGGAAAGTTCGCGCTTGACCAAAAATCGAATTATGCCAATATATTTATTAGGGCATACATTTGTATGCCCTAATGATCTCGATTTCGTGTATGGATTAATTCATTGTATAGAAGGAAAAAGATCTGAGCAGCAGAAGGTAGTCAAATTTGAAGTTCTTTTTTTCATAAAACATGTTCTTTTTTATTAAAAAGAAAGTTTTCTTGTCTCTCTTTTGGTTTAGGGTTTGCTATTACTGTTCTAGTTAAATCATTCTGTATAGGAGAGCTAGCTACTCTATATGTCCTGGTATATATTGAGAAATATCTCAGTGAAGCCGAACGCTCGATTAGTTCCTTTAGCTCAAAGATCGTTTCTGAACGATTGCCTGCGTAATTCTATTCGACTGAGTTTTCTGGGTTATTCCGAAAATCTCTTGATCTTTGTTCTTGATCTTGTAATTTAGGAAAGTTTTATTGAAAGCTTTGTTTTCAATAGAAACAATAGTAAAAGTGCAGCCAAGTTCACATGATTATTAAAGGTATTATAATGATATAATTTAAATGGACATTAAAATAACGCAGCTAATAACGTTTGTTGTTACCACAGAAATAGATAGAGTAGAATGAATGTAATCACAATTTTACTTGCAATTCATGCGTGGCAACTTTCGAACAAACTACGCCTTACATATTGACTTTACCTTTAATCAAATGTACTTTACAGCTTTTGTTTCTGCAGTTAGAAACAGCATAATAAGGCATTTTTGCGGGTTTTTGTTACAGTATTTACAGAAACAAGTCATAAGGCGTACTGAGCAAGGCTTTGAAATGCCCTGCACAGTTCACAATGGTGCAGAGTGTTGGCAAACGCCCTGCCCACTTTCCATTCTATCTGTTTCTGTGGTTATTACTTTTACTATTGGAAATAAAATAATAATATTACGTTCTCAAAAGCGGTCTGTTATGACTAGTTATGAGTGTGGGACTATGTAAAGGGATCTTTTAAGAATTTATTTAACTGTCTCTGGGAGCGGGCTCCGGATTTGGGGCGCAATGAAATCTCGCGAAGACAATTAAGAGCCGTCGCAATGAGCCGCCTCTGCACCACCCTCCCTCAATCTTTAGGTTTCTACTTACGTTTCTCAAACTTTTACCAAGACTGGTTTCATACTAATACTTATGAAATTGTTATCATAATATTATACAGTACCTATCTCGTTTCCGTCTTATTATAATTATTATTTCAAAATGTCGTGTCTTTGTCATAACAAACAATATTTGGTACTGGGATTTTCTGGTATGCCTTCCATTGAAAGGAGTTTATTCACACAAGTATCTACCACAATACATAAGATCAGAGACCTTACATGGGTTTTTTATAGTATAGGATGGCGAAACGAGCTAAAGGTCCACCTGATGTTAAGCGGTTACCTTTGCCCATAATAACTGCAACACTACCTAGGCTGTTGCCTAAATGGTACCACAAGTGAGAGAGAGACAAGAAGATGGAAAGTCTCATGTGATTGTAATTTCACCGACATTCGTACCCTTCAGACCGAAACACAGTATTGCAAGCATCACTATTTGGCGGAGAAGTAAGTAAGGTGGTTGGTAGTACTTCCCCGGACGAGCTCACGAGCTTCTTTTTATTACTACTAAATGTACTCGTACAAAAGCCATTCAAACAATTTCCCTCTATCCGTCACCAATCGAACTTCTCCAAGATTAAGTCATTATATACTCTTTCCATTTTACGTGAAGTATGTCAAAGGGTTCAATAGTACAACATATTTACCTAACTAGTACTGCAATGCAATTTATTGTCTACACATATCTTACTATACCTACCATGGATATTATATTATTCTTAGTGTAGTATGAATCTTATTCAGCTTCACTTGTTCAATAGGATTGATAGTAGGTACATCCAGAACGAACGACTGAATGAAATATAAAGTGACGGACTCATTCAATGAAGCAATCGAGGATTAGAATCGTAGTTATACCAATTTGGTACACATTGGTTGGTACATCGAGAGTCGATCAAATCGAATAAGTGTTTTAATTTAGGAGTCGAGATCAGATTAATTAGAATGCTATGAATTAGTCGCTTTTGAAAGCTTTTATAAAGTTCCTGATTTATTAAATATAGACAGACTATGAATAATTTCTTGGCTTTCCGTTCCCATAGCTAACTCCCTAATCTTATGTATGTTTAAATCAGTTAGGTATATTTTTACAAAATTCCAAATCTATCAATGGCAATTTCATGTTTAAATATTTCTGTAAGGCCAGCACTTTTTGTCTATTTGTCTACCTAGCCAGTCTGCAACCAAACATGTTTACCGATTCGGAGCGAAGTCGTAGATAAAAATCTTGTGTAGGATAGAACAACCCGGCTTGTATTAGCTGCACAACATTTAACTTCGTAAGCATATTTTTCGAATTATTGAAAATCGATAAGCTCTCTTATTACATACCTTATGTCGTAAAAGGCAATGCTTGGTTCTAATGTTCGAAAATATTGACTGAAACGATAAATCAATTTTTTTAGAAGATAAGTAATGATTTCGTCCAAGTCACACCTCGGACGAATAAAAAATGGCGGACGGAATCTCGCTAAGAAAAGATTGAAGCACTTAGTTTTTTCCTAAACCCACTATAATTTCGACAGAATTTTGACATACCAGATGTATATTGTTATTTTATTTGTGACACTACGACAATGACTACCGTCACACGAGATTTGTTGCGTAATCGCGGCTTTTTGTCTTACTATGGGTGTGAATGTGTGCGTGCCAGCCCATACTTTTAAGCGAGCCGTCTTACTATGGGTGCTTCACTTATTGTTTCGCGAGATACCGTCCGCCTTTTTTTAGTCGTCCAAGGATCACACAGATTTACTGAAGATCACATAAGAAACGAAATGTATGTACTTACCTAATTTTGAGTAAACTTCTTTGTGGTAGGAACCAGGACAATTTTAACATTCATATTTTGGTGCATTTCAATTATTACGCCGATTAAAATAGTTACTGAGGAATTAGCCATAACAAACCTACACACATAATGAGTTTACAATAATTACACTCGTCAACTTTGACATCTCCTGCCAGACAAACTGCATCAAAAAGCGCTAAATACGCATTTGAAAAAAAATACTGAATCTAAGTTGGTACTGATTAAGTACTTATTTATTTATTTATTCGCAATTTATGTAACACCATAACAGAACTCATTCCAAGTAAAAAAAAAAAAAAAAAAAAAAAAAAAAAAAAAAAAAAAAAAAAAAAAAAAAAATTTTTAAATACTTACAACTTACTACTTACTTACTACTTATAACTTATACATGCCTGAAAATCACTACTTTTAAAAGCTTGAGCGTTGATCCCGAATAGTAACTCAATTCCAACTACCCTCGCATTTGCTAGTTCGTGGGTTCGTGGTAACAACTGCCACTAACGTACGTCATACTTGTCAGAAAGGTCGCGTTGTGTGAAGGGTACAGAGACATGACATTTACTATGCCATGTCTCTGTGGAAGGGTATAAATATAAATGAAGAAGTGCTTACGTCATTTTCAGTCTAGGAACGATTTTAATAGCATTTCAGATATTTGAATTCAGTTCAATTCTATGAGATTTTTTCCCAAATAGGATTTAATCAACTCGGCATATCGCAGTCCAGTGCTGGACAAAGGCCTCTCCCAAGTTGCACCTCAACACTCGGTCCTCTGCTTTCCGCATCCAGTCCCCCCAGCTACCTTCTTCAGGTCATCGGTCCACCTGGCGGGGAGGCGCCCTACGCTGCGTTTGCCGATTCGTGGTCTCCACTCAGGGACTTGTTTGCTTGTCTGCTAAATAGGATTAGGTTTAGTTTTATATACAAGTAACCTATACCCGCGCCTTCGCTTCCGTGGTACGATAAGTAAAAAAAATTCAGGACATGGTCTTTACTTTGTGTGTCAAATTTCATCCAAATCGGTCCAGTAGTTTTTGCGTTTTGCTCGAAAAAAAAGAACAAAGAGACAATTACAGTTTTATAGTAGTAATTATAGGACAAGGCAAAAAATTATAGCTCTTTGCAGTATTTTGATGACTCAAATGATGTAACCTCCCTTGCATAGTGTGTCCTGGACGAAAAATACTTTAACCAAAACTCAGTCAGATTCTAACAATGGTTAAAAATCACTTGAAGAGTTGGAGGGGGCCGACCTCGGCGAAAGTATCACAATCAAATCGCAACGTTCTCAAAAAATGCCAGGAGGTTAATGAACGTAGATGAAGCGAAAGAGGTGTGCCAAGATCGTAGCGTCATGGTTCAGAAAGAGGCTGCTGTGCGGGATCAAGAGAGGGCTGATCCTGCTCGGAAAAGGCGGCGCCAGAGAGGCAACCGCTCCAGCACCTAGCCCTTCCGGGCTATCGTCGTAACCCCCGCCCGATCGATTCGACTGAAGTGCGGGGGGCTTTCGAGGTCACGGGCATTCAGAGTTGGGGCTCTGATTGTCCACTAAGTGACTTCTGGGATGGCGGCGGCACGCTGTGGTCACGTGCCGCCATGTGCACCGGGAAGGACACAAGGAGGCAAATAGTCTCCTTTAAGACGAGCCTTACAGGCGTAGCATAGGGAGGGCTCCAGAGGTATATTAATTTCCCGGAGTCTTCCCTTATTATGCTGTAGACGGCCACTGAGGGGGTTTTAGTGGGTAAGAATCCCACACACCCCGGCCTCCGTACCCCATGAGGCCGGTAGCCTATTGAAGGTTTCCTCGTCGCAGCAAAAAAAAAAAAAGAAGAAAAAAGGTGGAAATCCATAATCTCTGCCTACACTAATGGGAAACAGGCGTGATAATATGTATGTACGGAAAAATCTCTCAATCTTGCTTATAGTGATGATTTGATACTGTCGGAAGGTTTTGTATGAGAAAGAATGTTGCACCGAATCCTTATGGGATTTTACACACGACTTGACACGACGACGTCTTCGTGAATGTTATACAATGGCATTAAGATTGTCAAGAGATAGAAAATTTACTTAGCCTTTCCTGTCCCTTCGTATTTCGTGGATATAATGGAGGTAGCCGAGCCGTCCCTTTTTCCGAATGCCGAAAGCCGAATGACAATTCTATTCGAGTATCCCGTTAAAGGACATTGCTGTATTTCCGTGTTGAAGAATTCTATTTGAATCACTTTCTGTATTTGAATACATAAATTTCACATAAGCGTAGTCGCACTGCTAGTCTTGAGATTAGCAGTGCAACAACGCTTGTGTGAAAGTTCGTAGTTTTCGGGATGGACAATGTTAAAATCTGACTTTCATTGCTGAAGTCGTGTACTGCCGTCAAAAAGTCGCCTTATGTACTTAAATAATTACACCTCCCCTATTTTAGGGTTCCGTACCCAAAGGGTGCCAAACGGGACCCTATTACTCTCGCCACGCTGTCCGTCCGTCCGTCTGTCTGTCACAGGGCTGTATCTTTTGAACGGTAATAGGAAACCGGTTGAAATTTTCTCAGAATATGTGTTGCTAGGAGGTGTATCACGAAAACACCAAAAACAAAAAAAAAGTCTAAAACCAAAGGGGGTCCCCATACAAGAAACCTCAAAAACCATGCATTTTTTTCAACGTTTTTTTTTTGGTCTATCTTTAAAACGGTACTATATACCAGCGTCAAACTTGGTCAGATTATAGTGCATATTATGTAGTTTAGCAACAAATACTAAAAATAGGACAAACATAGACATATGTGGTGGTACCTGCGTAAGAAAGAGATGCAAAAATTCATATTTCGCGCACTATCGTTGATGTCTTTTGATGAACTCTCGTAAACTAAATCAGTTTCTATGGGGTATCAGGTCGATGGGTGGTACGGAACCCTTACTGCGTGAGTCCAACTCGCACTTGGCCGGTTTTTTATTTCTTTAAACGTTGCACTACGCTAGTGTTTCGCCTGCTTCATGTACCAAAGCACAGTTCAGAAAATAAAATAAAGAATTTAACTCTACTTCTTACTCAAAATATACGCAGCAAATTACTGTTTTAATACTTAACCAAAATCCGTAAAAAAACACTTATTAGTATGTATCCTTTTACATAACCAATATATTTCACGTTATTGTCTGAGGGTATCATATCTTCTCAAAGAACATAAGCGTGGCATGTCGACTGGAAAATGGTTATAAAAAGGCTCTTTTGCATCCTCCGACTATGAAACTATTTGATGTTAGTAGCGCAAAAACTGGTTTAATTTTGCGCAAAGGTTGAACATCAAAAGTTTTTGTGTTAACCCTACCATGTAAAGGTCGTCAGTTTAAAAAACGGAATTAATGAAGTAACTTCAATATTTTGCGTTTCATTAGAGATATTTAATTATTAAATATGGTTGTGGCTGGTTTATTGATAATATTATGTAATTAATTTATGTAATTGAGTAATTGCTGTCCACAGACTTAGTAAAAACTATTTTTCACCGTCTGTGTTGTTTATTTATTTATATTATTGAGGACCTCAAACAAAAGATATACACAAAAATCACAAGTGACAGATACAGGATTCTATCTGGTGTACTCCTTCACTTACAGGAGGCCACAGCATGCACAAATTTAATGACTGAGCTAACTTAAAATTAATTAATTAAGTTAAATAATTAACTTTAAATTAAACTAAAATTAATTCATTCATTAAAATTAAATAAATTGTTGTGAGGAATGTTGTTATAAAAATGATATAATCGTAATAACCTTATGTTTTTAATTTAAATTTTTTGAATTTTTTATTTTTATATTATAGTATGGCGAAACGAGCTAAAGGCCCACCTGGTGTTAAGCAGTTACCTTTGCTTATAAACAACTGCAATACCACCTAGACTGTTGCCTGGTACCGCAAGTCGGTTCGCCAAACTGAGATATGAAGATGAAAAGTCTCATGTGATCGTAATATCACCGGCAGCCATACCTTTCACACCGAAACACAGCAATGCAAGCATTACTGTTTGGCGGCGGAAGTAGGTACGGTGGTAGTACTTCCCCGGACGAGCTCCTTCACAAAGGAGCACTACTACTACAAAAAAAAACACAACTACTAATTCATAAAATATAATATACTGTGAAAGATTTAATTAATCCCGTGTTTTCTTCATACAAACTTTCAACCCCTATTTAATCCCCTCAGGGGATGAATTTTCGAAAATCCTTTTTTAGTGCTCACCTACCTCATCTAAAGAAATCTGCAACATTTCATCCCCTTAGACCCACAGGCTTAGGCTGTGCGTCTGTGCTGTGTCTGTCAGTCAGTTTTAAGAATTTTATCATACAAGTACTTATTCTTTTTTACGTTTTTTTATTAACTCGCTTTCCTTCTTGTCTGTCTGTTCGGCACAAATTTTGCAATGGATTTTAAACTAATTTTTCGATGAGCTAGAGACTTCAAACTTTAAACATAGCTCATAACTGGATGATAAATAGTTTTCGTTTTAAAAACGTGTTAGGTATATTAAAAAAATCGTTTTCATCAGATTATTTCAAATTGGAACTAAGTACGGTCACGATCCTTTCCGGTGGTACATTTAGTTGACAAAATTCCTTGAACGAATCCTGCTACATTACACGTACCTACGGCTGCCATCAAACATTGAGTGCAAGCGATTTTAGCCTTAGTGGTGGTTCACCGGAACGATTTTCGACTGTACCAATCGATTATATTATATAGATTTTTTTATTTTTTTATAGTTTAGCATGGCGAAACGAGCTAAAGGCCCACCTGATGTTAAGTGGTAACCTTTGCCCATAACAACTGCAATACCACCTAGGCTGTTGCTTAAATGGTACCTACCGCAAGTCGGTTCGCTAAACTGAGACATCAAGATGGAAAGTGATATGAAGTCTATATTTTTTGTTTCCAGACCTACAAAAAATTCAGCGTATAAAATATATCCACTTCTAACGAAATAGCTGTTTTTCCTTAATTGATAATTTACAATAAATTCTAAGTAAATATTGTATTGTATTGTAGATTGTAGGATCAGTAAACTGAAGTGGCAGTGGGCTGGCCATGTCTGTCGAAGGACCGATGGCCGTTGGAGCAGACGAGTCCTTGGGTGGAGACCGCGAATCGGCAAACGCAGCGTAGGGCGCCCCCCTGCCTGGTGGACCGACGACCTAAAGAACGTGGCTGGGGGGTACTGGATGCGGAAGGCAGAGGACCGAGTGTTGTGGCACAACTTGGGAGAGGCCTATGTCCAGCAGTGGACTGCGATAGGCTGAGATGATGATGTTGATGAAATATTGTATGAAGTTATTTATTTCTTGAAAAAGGCAAAAACAATGTCACTTTCATTCAGTAAATTATCACAAAAACTAATAGGAACTAATAAATAGGAATATAAATAAAAGGCTAAATTAATGGTAGTCACATATTTTATCGAAATGGGTCGCTTTTCCCCACCATGAAGTATGGGATTAGTTTGTAACAAAAAAGAGTAATAAACCTTTACTTTCAATTTATTGGGGCGGTAAAATAATGGGAATCATTATGTGCAATGTAGGTAAGTGAAAAGTTTTCAATATTGTCAGTTTTTATGATTAGTTTTCCTATATTTACTTTAGATTAATTACCTGTATTTACTTTATGATTAGTTTTCTTGTATTTACTTCAATTTAGTTTACTGTATTTAGGTACTTTATGATTAAGTTTTTCTGTATTTACTCATAGAACTGTGTACCTAATATGATAATATTACGTCTAAATTGTTTTAAGAATTACGGAATTCTTTTTTAGTTTACTGATCCAGAAGATTCAATTTCCACTCGTTTTTGTTTTATCTTGAACGATAAATGTATAGTGTCAGAATTTGTATAAAGTTATTATGGGATAATTATTTTTAAATGCTCTTAATATTATAAAACAAAGTTTAACCAGATTAAATCGCGTATATTATTTAAATTGGTTTTCCTGACGTTTCGAAAGTTTTGCAACATTTCGTGGTTGCAGATGACAAGCGTCTTTTCAGATATTTCTAAAAAAACCCCTTGCCTTACCTTGTATACTCTTTTATGCCAAACTAATCTGATTTTTGTTAAGGCCTTAGCCTTCTCATAAAGAGAAGAGACCCGTGCCCAGCAGTGGGACAGTAATGGGCTGGTTATGTTATGTTAATCTGATTTTAGTTGTTATTGTTACAAATTTTTTGCGTGCCACTTATGGCAAAATATGTGGAAACTGTGACTCTTTATCCATCTGTCTGGACCCGTATTTTTTGCGAAATAAATTATTCTTATTCTAAATATTTAAATCCTAAGAAATTATTATGCTTTAATATTTTTCTTGTTGTTTCGTTTCCTTTATTCAGTTCATTGAAATAAAGTATTTCTCAAGTATACTTATACTACTTTTTACTTTATATATATATAAGCCTCAGTAAGCAGTACCTAGTGGTCATACTCGTAATACTATCTTACTCCTACTTGCTACTATTAACTTATTATACTTATTGACAAAACAGAAACGTAATAACAATTATCTACTCGAAACTGCTACATGCAGTCCCGACAAAACATCTGAAGAGAGTTTATACGTGGGACACTCAGAAAGTTTTGCGAAACTAAAAAAAATTGTTCTACACGTACATATATTTTAATCAAATCTTTTCAAAGTACTTTCCACCAGCCTCTATACAAAGATTCATGCACCTAAACCAGTTTTCAAAACACTTTTTCCAGTCCGCCGCAGACACCTCGTTTACAGCCTGCTCGAACGCAGCCAGCGCATCTTCCGGCGACGAAAATTGTATCCCTTTGAGCTGATTTTTTATTTTTGCGAATAAAAAGAAGTCACACGGTGCTAGATCAGGGCTGTAAGGAGGGTGACCCAGGAGTTTGACTGGCGTGCTGTCCAGGAAGTCCATCGTTTTGAGTGCGGTGTGCGCAGGTGCATTGTCGTGGTGGAGCAGTAGCCCGCGGAGCCCTGTGTTTGGTCGCTTGTTGCTTATAACAGAGAAAACTTCTGGCAAACATTTGGTAGTATACCATTCGGCATTAATGCTTCTTTGATCCCGTAAGGCAGCGGTACTCTAAGTGTGTTCCGCGGAACCCTAGGGTTCCGCGATACCCCTGTAGGGGTTCCGCAAGAATTTAGAAAAAAAAAACAAAACACCTCTCTCTGGTCACTGGTCGAACGTTTTGAATCCGCCCGCCGCGCGTATACTTGTGAGCGCGCAGTCCCTTTGATAAAAGCCGCCTCTGAATTAGACGCTATAGTTGTGAACAAGCGACTTTCGGCTCTATCTTCAAAAGCATAAAGTCGAGATTGTTTACAACGCATTTTTTTGTATTTATATTTTTATTTCCGCTTTTTGTTTATCAAAGGCGCCGACTCGAGTATTTTTGAGAATGTTCGAGTTCGAGTCTAGGACTAAGTATAAAAGCGCTATTATATAAAAAAAGTCGCGCCTCGTCAGTCAGTTGACGATTAGCGTTCGGAGCGATAAGTTCGTACCTACCTACTTACAAGCTGGCTAGCCTGCTGCCTTCTTGTAAGTTCTACTGCCCGCTGTATTCTGATTGTATCAGTTTTGTACATTTCTTCTTTGGACTAAACTTTGTCTCATAAACGCAGTAACGATTGTGCATTATTTTGACCCTAACATCCTGACGTGTAACATTATTAATAAAGAAGAATGGAACGTTGGCTTAAAGGTGTTAAACGTGTTGCAACGACATCTTCTAATGACGCTGAATGTTCAAAAGCAGTACGCGCGGAGAATACAGCAATTACCGATCCAGACGATGATGCCACGACGTCAAGCTCCACGGTTTCAAAGACGAAAAAAAGGAAGTATGATGAATCATATATCAGTTTCGGATTTGTTGATTCCAACGGCTCACCTCTCTGCATGTTATGTAGTAAACTGCTTCCTAATAGTTCCATGGCACCTGCCAAATTACGCAGACATTTAGAAACTGTACACCCCGAGTCTAAAGACAAGAATAAAGAATTTTTTGTTCGTAAAAAAGAACAGTTATTGGAAAGTCAAAAAAATATGATGCATGTAACACAAACTATCAATGAAAAAGCCACGGAGGCATCATATTTAGTTAGCTATCGCATTGCACAAGCAGGTGAAGCGCACACTATCGCTGAGAATTTAATAAAGCCATGTGTGTTAGACATAACAAAATGTATGCTCGATGAAAAATCTGCAAAGCATCTTTCTACTGTACCGCTATCAAACGATACTGTTTCAC
This sequence comes from Asteroscopus sphinx, assembly GCA_949699075.1. Taxonomy (NCBI): domain Eukaryota; kingdom Metazoa; phylum Arthropoda; class Insecta; order Lepidoptera; family Noctuidae; genus Asteroscopus; species Asteroscopus sphinx. The sequence continues at coordinate 9,225,414 of OX453008.1, forward strand.
GGCGAATCCATGATCTGGCAAGCTACGTCAAACAAGAACTAGTTGCACGTCTACAAAAAACACGATTCGCCTTGCAAATGGATGAGTCAACTGATGTCACTGGTCTGGCTATCTTGCTGGTTATCGTGAGATATCCATATGAACGTTCTTTTGAAGAAGACATGCTTATGTGTTCACCGCTGCCCACAAACACTACCGGGGAAGAAATTTTTAATAAAATAAACATATTTTTTAAAGAAAATAATCTTAGTTGGAACGATTGCATTGACATTTGTACAGATGGGGCCAAGGCGATGACAGGTAAAACAGCAGGAGCAGTATCACGAATAAAAAGTAAAGCGCCTAATTGTAGTTCCAGCCATTGTATTCTGCATAGACAAGCACTTGCGATGAAGCAAATGCCGTCAAATCTAAAATTAGTTATGGATGAAGCGGTAAAAATAATTAATTTTATCAAATCACGACCACTACAATCCCGATTGTTCTCATTATTGTGTGAAGATTATGGCAGCAAACATAAAACACTGCTGCTCCATACAGAAGTGCGATGGCTGTCTCGGGGTAAAACTTTAACAAGGCTATTTGAACTTAGAGCCGAGTTACAAATGTTTCTTTCAGCAGATACAGTTTCTTTTAATTTGAAAGACCGTTTGTATGATAAAACTTGGTTGTTCCGATTGTCTTTTATGGCGGATATCTTTCAAAAACTGAACGAATTGAATTTATCATTGCAAGGTAAACAGACAAAAGTGTTCCAGGCCTATAACAAAATAACTGCCTTCAAAAGAAAATTAGATTTTTGGATTATTTGCGTTGGTAAGAGAGAAATAGAAAGCTTTACGTCACTCAGTGAGTTTGTTAGCGATAACGACTCGGAAATGTTTCAAGATGATGTGTTTGAAGAATTGGTCCAATATCTCACTTCGATGCGCGCATCTTTTGTAAAGTATTTTCCCGAAGAACATAATACAAAAATGAAGCTGAATTCATGGATTCATAATCCTTTTTTACCCAACTTGCAAAAGCCCGAAAGTATGTCAAACGAGATATATGAATCTCTTTTAGAAATGTCATCAGACACAAGTATGGAGTCACTGTTCAAAACGACGCCTCTCAACGATTTTTGGTGCAGAATCCGTGATGAATATCCAATGCTTGGCAGAATGGCTCTGAATATTCTTCTCCCGTTCCCAACAACATATTTGTGCGAAACAGGATTCTCAACCTATGCAGCCACGAAAATAAAATATCGCAATAGACTGGACGCCGAACCTGATATGAGACTTCAAATGTCTTCTTTCAAACCTGATATCAACCAATTGATGAAAAATAAAAAACAGGTTCATACCTCCCATTAGTTAAGATTTTTTCATTTTTAATATCTTCTATTATTGTACTTGGCATGTGGTTAAAGTAAGTAATAATTAGTAACTGTTACATTGTACTTTTATTATGCTTATATAATAAAGAATACACTTTTAAAAACTATTGTTTTATTGTAGGGTTCCGTCAAGTATTTTGCTTGTCAAAAGGGTTCCGTGACCAAAAAAGTTTGAGAACCGCTGCCGTAAGGGAATTGATACCAAGTGGCCAGTCAAATTAAAAAAGCTAGCGATCAAAATCTTACCCCCGCTTCTAGATCGCTTCACTTTGGTAGGCGTTGGCTCATTTTGAAACACCCAAACAGTCGACTGGCGCTTGGTTTCTGGGTCGTATTGATAAATCCAGGACTCATCACCTGTAACGATGTCGTAAACACGCCGAGACGAGCCTGCTTCAAATTTGTTAAGCATATCACGGCACCATTCCACCCGGGCCTGCTTCTGAGCATCGGTGAGGTTGTGCGGCACCCAGCGTGATACTATCCTCCTCACGCGAAGATGGCTGTGTAGAATCTCGTGAACGCTTCCCGATCCAATCTTCAATATGTGTTGAATCTCCTGATATGTAATTCGCCTATTGTCTTGGATTAAATTTTTCACTGCTAGCACGTTTTCTTCGGTAACAGCCGTCAAAGGGCGACCGCTTCTTTCGTCATCCCCCAAAGTTGGTCGACAGCGCTTGAATTCGTTATACCAACGATACACGGTTGCCTTGGAAGGGCCTTCATCCATGAATGCCATTTGAAGTCTATCGTACGATTCATCCGGTTTCAGGCGACACTTGAAATCGTATAAAATCATAGCTCTAAAATGTTCCCGGCGCAGATCCATATTTCAGTGAGACACAATACTTTGAATTAACTCGCAAAAAATGTGGAGGGAAATTTTGAAATTGGAACTTACTTATTTTTACTTATAAATAATCATATTTTCGAAAAACATTATAACTGGCCAGTCTCCCATATATAAAAACTTTTTTTCGCAATACTTTCTGAGGGGCCTGGTATATTGTCCAGTATATCTTGATCATTCGTAGGTGGCGCTGCATGCAAAGGAAAAAAGAACCATGTATCAAATTCAGTACATTCAAAATTAGATCCATATTTTACCACGTGCCAGGTTATATTGGGTTTTCACAAGGTGGGTGCAACCGATTACGTGAGTTTTGTTTACCCTTATAATGCAATTACTGTGTAGTTCAGATTTATCACATGTTTGTTTGTTTGTTCAAGTTTTTAATATAGATAAATGCATGTTGGGGCAATGGATAGGAATGCAGCTGTTTATTTTAGATATGATGCTTGTATGAGGTTTTTTCTTGGTATAGTTCCAATAAAATGTCACCTTGTTTATTCTTGTTGGGATTTTGAAATGCAAGTTTGTTTTAATGTTTGTTTGACTAATATTTTTCCAAAACTACAAAAATGTTAATGTATCATTCGTACCTATTTCATAAAAAAAGGGAAAATAAATAAAACAAAAATGCTCATAACGATTTTACTTATCTCTGAACAGAGCATCAATAACACGATACAAATGAATGAATGAATGAATACGGAAGAAAAAAATATGACGTATTTGTTATTTCTTCATGTTTTCCTGAAATTCTATACTTATATCTTAACTAGAAGATAATTGCGAGGCCAACAGTGTAAGAAAGGCCGCGTAGATGGCCAACAAAAAAAGTTTTAGACAAAAGAGAAAAATACACCATTCGGCCATTTAGAGACTTATGAATATTCAAAGAGCTTGCCAGTCTTTATTTTTAAGGCCACTTAACTGGTGCCAAGTTTAATAATTTAATTTATAATAAGTATTGTAGTCATGGTCCATTAAAAATAACATTGAGAAAAATATTGTTTATGCTTTTTATGAAGCATTTAAGACGAGTTTATTATTAGCGTTTAATGCTGGCACTTCATCAAAGTAGCTTCTCAAAGAGACATGGGATGTATAGAAGGCGGCCCATATACCTACAATAATAATTGTGCAATAACTTCAATACTATTTTACCCCTAAACGTTCAATATTGCGCAATTGCAAATATTGCACGATTATATTGTAGGTGTATGGGCCGTATTGAATACTATGTTCCAATTTCCAAATACATATCTGAGACATGCACAAAACAATTGCTGCCTTATTAAGAGCGTTTTTATTCTGCATAATAGAAACGTCAGATGATGGCGACGTGTCAGGGTTGGAATACGGCGTTTGATCCCACCGAAAGATCTTTTGAACTAGTGTTTTGAACGGCTTAATATTTTTTTGTCATAATCCAATTACTTAACGTAGCTCAAAAGCTTTTTGCCGCATAGGATTAAGCTCTTTGCGACACCGTAACCTATTTTGTGAGGCAAGCAAGGGTCCCGTCATATATTTTTTATCGACACATTTCGATAAGGATGGATGTTGTTCTTAAGTTGGGGCCAGACGTCAGCCGGGGGGCGAGGGCGGCGCGGGGTACGCGAAGTGGGTCGCCGCGAGGGTTGTCAGGTGCGGTGCCCACCCAGATTGATCGCTTTTTTATTTTTTTAAGTGTAAAACATGAAAGTAAAAATAACATGAGACTTTTTACCGTTGTTTTTATAACCACAAGTGTGTTGGATGTCATAAATGATGTGACATTGTAAGGATTGCATTGTAAACACAACTCCTACACGCCACGTAATTGAAATATATTGCAGCTGCGAATAAACACAACACAACAACAGTCCTATGAGTTATGTACAGAACCTATTAATAGATTCAGATTTTAGTAGTAGTAGAGCTCCTTGTGAAAGAACTCGTCCGGGGAAGTATTACCACCGTACCTACTTCTCCGCCAAACAGTGTTGCTTGCATTACTGTGTTTCGGTCTGAAGGGTACGGGTACGGGTGCTGGTGCAATTACAATCACATGAGTCTTGCCATCTTCATGTCTCAGTTTGGCGAACCGACTTGTGGTACCATTTAGGTAACAGCCTAGGTGATATTGAAGTTGTTATGGGCAAAGGTAAACGTAACCTAACCTAACCTTACATCAGGTGGGCCTTTAGCTCGTTTCGCCGCGCCATTAATACCAGCACCGCGCTAACCAAGGAATAAAAAAAGAAGGGGAAGTGGCATACGGCTACCGCACACGCAGCACAATTAAGCGCAGATGCACAACATTAACTTAATCGTGCTTATTTTCACAGAAATAAAACTGCGCTTAGTTTCCTGCTGCGACACTATATACTGGGTGTAAGGGGAACGCTTCCGAAAACGAAGATAGGTGCTGGTGATAACAGATACGAAACCACGAAAAAAAAATGCTATTCTTTTTTTAGTTTTTTTTTTTTCATATATATTTTTTTGCATTTTTCATACATAACCAGCTTTGGGCAGTTAAATAAAACTCATATATAATGAAATATGAAAAAAACTAAAAAAAGAATCGCATTTTTTTTCGTGGTTTCGTATCAGTAATCACCAGTACTATCACCTATCTTCGTTTTCGGAAGCGTTTTCCTGACACCCTGTATGATGTATCGAATGCTTACGTGAAATACTAGATTATAACTTATTGTGTAATTGTAAGGTGTAAAAATTATAGTTGAACAAAAAATGATTCTCATAGAGGTATTATTATATCACCGCTGTGTGTAAAATTTTGATAAATTTTAATAAAACAATTTTGTGCTTATTAAGATTTAAATTAAAAAAAACATTATATAATTGCTACGCCCCATTTAAATTTTAAAGAGACCTAATCACATAATTGTTTTTTGTGTATTTTAATGTACTACATATTTCAATTGTCAATGTGTGATTTTGGCGACACTTATTCCCGTACTATGTAATTGTAAGGGCAGTTCCACTTGTTTTCTTTATTTCGTGGCGCTAACTAAAACTGACGTTGCACGTCCGTTCCATTTTTCCACGGACAGCCCTGTCTTCGTGATAGGTATTTATAGCATCGGCGGCTCCAGTGGAATGCATCGCCCACACCGTCCAGCAATAATAACACCACTGTCAAGTTCATTACTCACTCATCCGAAGTAAGAGCTTTTGAGCCTTTATTATCGTAGTCCTGATTGGACGGTAATAATCTATAGAGAGTCAACAAAAATTTGAGAAAAACCTTGTAATTGATATTATTTTAATCGTGTACCTAAAGTCTGTTTTTTCTCTCTGGTCCTATTTAGTAAACGATCTTGGCATGTCTCTTTATTCAATTAACCACTGATAAAGTATAATTACTATTTCTGCACACGTAATTAGGTAAAAAAATATTTAATGATTAAAATTGTTGACATGTCTTTTAATAATTCTTATTAACAAATTGCATTAAAAAGACGTGCCAAGATTGTTTACTAAATAAGACATGTAAGAAAAAACAGAGTGTACATACTTTGCATATTAACTGAATGTATTTTCAGAAAATTCAAAACAATTTGGATGTTTTTTTAGGGTTCCGTACCCAAAGGGTGCTATCGGGACCCTATTACTCTAGCTACGCTGTCCGTCTGTCCGTCCGTCCGTCCGTCTGTCTGTCACAGAGCTGTATCTTTGTAACGGTAATAGATAACCAGTTGAAATTTTCACATAATATGTGTTACTATGGATTATATGGATACCTATCACGACAAATACTTAAAATAAAAAAAGTCTTTAACTTAAGGAGGTCCCCATACAAAAAACCTCGAAAAACATGCATTTTTTTCAACGTTTTTGTTCCTGCTCCATCTTCAAAAAGGTAATACATACCAGCGTCAAACTTGGTCTGATTATAGTGAATACTACACAATTTAGTAAAAAAATACTAAAAATAGGGCTAACATAGACATATGTGGTGGTACCTACGTAAGAAAGAGATGCAAAAATTCACATTACGCATACGATCTTACGATGTCTTTTGATAAACTCTCGTAAATTAAATCAGTTTCTATGGGGTATCAGGGCGATGGGTGGTACGGAACCCTTACTGCGTGAGTCTGACTCACACTTGGCCGGGTTTTTTAAATATTAAAGTGTTACGTGTTACATTGAAATGCCATAGTTCACCCCCGCCCCCTATTACATGGAATTCATTACATAACTGGTGAAATGTGGGTTTAAGTACTATACAAGTGTATACATCTACCTACCCCTTCAAGGAATACAGACGTGATGTTATGTTACATGTTGTTTGTGTTGTCATTGTTTTCGTTGTATCCATATAGGTACCTATTATTATTAATAGTAACCGTTTTTGAAAAAACACAATAAGCAATAATTTTGACGAATTTTGTGGATTGCCACTGTGTTGCTTATTAGCGTCCAATTATAGAGTTTGTTATCTCTTGCCGGTGACACTAAAGTGAGTCATTTCCTCCCGTTTAGATGCTGAGACGAATTCCTTGAGGCGGGAACGTGTACTGTTTACGTTTATAATAATATTATACTATATTGGCGCTATACGTTTGGTAGGCGCCGAATTCCACGTGTGTTGGAGATGTGTGTGTTTGTGAGTTTGTGTTCTCGGTTTCAACCCGACAAGCGTCCGATATTCCAGCTCTGTGTTAGACATGTAGGTGATATACGGTTCAAAATGTGTATGATTTTAGTGCAATCATTTAATCTGCCAACATTTGTACGTTATTTTCAGATTTATAGGAAACTACACGATTAAGTTGTATTTTTTTTGTCTTTTTTCGTAATACATTTAACTATCTTTTTTATAAATAAATTAAAAGCTTGTAAAATATAAGGTATTTGTCGCTCAAAATATTGAGATCATTGAGACGAAGAAAAAATTTCGTTCAAACACGTTCTTTGCGATTTTTTTTCCTAGAGAATGTTTTTGACGAATTTTGTTAAGAAAAATCTTTTATTCATACACCTGACTATTTTAAACCGAATTCAAAAAAAGGAGGAGGTTAGGTATTAGGCGGGTTTTTTTTTTTTTGTATTTTTTTCTGGCTTGTATTATGTCTGGATACGGCTAACTTTGCGACGAAAAACTGGACGTCTAGTCTTAACTGTGACGTGCGAAGATGTTGGGGCGTGTGCGTTTTTGTATGAGTTTAAGACCTAAGAAGGTGATTAAAACACTTCTTTGTTGAGTTGGGGTGTGTGTATTTGTTTTTTTTTTGTATTTGTATTTATTGTTGAACAAACAGGTTACAGGCATGATAATTACAAATTTATATGCATAAATTAACAAATATTGTACTGCTGGTACGTAAAAAAGGAAACCCTGAGATAGCTAGCTGTTTGTGTGAGTTTGAGACCTAAGAAGGTGATTAGAACACTTCTTAGTTGTAGAATAAAAAAATATTTATTTTGCCTCAGTCTTAAAATAAATAAAAGCAGAACTAACTTTATTAGATCTTAGTTAGTTATTCGGATTTATATTAATCCAATAAAAATGTTAATTTCCGAATAATTAACTAAGATCTAATAAAGTTAGTTCTGCTTTTAAGAATAATGCCATGCCCAGCAATAATGGAAAACGATCAGAATTCTAAAGAAATACACGGTTTAAGTGCATTTGTAGACAGGATCTTCGGTTAAACTCTGAAACTAATTTGTATGCGGATCAGGTTTAGTTGTCTTGAATTTAAAAATTCTGTAAAGTCCCGAAGACGTCTGTTACCCTTCAGCTTTAGAATAATTAGGCTTAGAACCGCAGTAGACGCACGCAGAGTGAAACAAATTCAAGGCTACGTTAAATACAGTTTACGCCCGCCTATGTGTGCGTCGGCAAACATTTTACGTCCCGCTTGCGGGCACACATCGATTGTTACTTGTTGTGAACTTAGAATGAAACTATCGCTCCATATCTTATAAGCTTATTACTTTAAGCCTTGACGTTATTGAAATAAAAACACTTTTTAATCTCTAATTTGTATCGGTCGGTGTGGAACTAATATGCGTATTTATTGTGACAAAACCAAACAATATGAATAGCAAATCACAATTCATATTAAAATATCGTTCACACCCTTTAAAAATCTTTTATTTAACCTAATACCTACTTCGTTCTTTGTCTGTCTGTTTATTTGCTACAGATCTTGCAATTAAAATAATTTTTATTTTTACACAATAAATTTCTTCCAGCAGACTTGCAACGGGAGAGTAGAATAAAAATAGAACGCGTAGTTTTATTTCGTACGATTTCGATTTCATGGTATAAGTAAACTCTAGCCATTGATCAACTACTAAACTTCTTTGAATTTTATGAGGTCCAGTATTACGTCCCATTAGTATTATTTGTTATTCGGCTGTCCGAGGTGATCCAACAGATAACCAATGTTGTCGACATAACCCAAACCCACAGGATAAGCAAGTTGAAGTGGCAGTGGACCGGCTATATTAGCCGAAGAACCGATGACCGTTGGGGTAGAAGTGTTCATGAGTGGAGACCGGCAAACGTAGGAAACCCTCAGACTAAGTGGAGTGACGACATTAGCAAAGTGGCTGGTAGAAGCTGGATCAGAGTGGCCGAGGATCGAAGTCGTTGACGTGCTACTGGAGGGGCCTATGTCGGTATGTCTAGCTGTTGACTGCTACAGGCTGATATCGTAGTCCTAATAAACCTAGATTGGCAGTTCCATATTAGCATAGAATAGACGCTTCATAGTACATAGTTCCGTTGATAATTCCGTTCGTGGCACAATGTGATATTGAACTAAGGGTCACGAGTCGACATATTGATCGACGGCAATCGACGGTTTGTCCAAACGAAAAGCACGATTAAGCGTGTGCTACACGGTGAGCAACCAGCCTCCCCACCAAGGTGAACTTGGTGGGAGGTTGGTCGCTGACGGTCGTCGTCATATGATATTTGGTGACAAACCACTGTCTACATGGTTGGAAACTAGCAAAGTCACAAGTCACCTGGGTGGGGAGGCTGGTTTGTCACCGTGTATTTGCTACAGCGCTTTAGTAGTGGACCACTTACGCAGCCGACGACGGCGCGTATTACGGATGCGTTACATACCAATCGTGCTTTTTATATGGACAAACCGTCGATCAATCAACTCAGCCTACAGGAGTCTACTGCTGGACATAGATCTCTCCCAAGTTGCGCCACAACACTCGGTCGTCTGCCTTCCGCATCCAGTCCCCCCAGCCAAGTTCTTCAGGTCGTCGGTCCACCTGGTAGGAGGAGCCTTACGCTGCGTTTGCCGATTCACGGAACAAAACCGTCGATCGCCGTCAATCAATGTGTCGTGACCCAAAAGGACCTGAAAATATTTTTGCAAATAATATTACGTATTTTTCTCTAGTATTCAAGACTATAACATTTTTAACTATAGACAAAACAGTTTTCTACGTAAAATCTATCGTAAAGATGAGCCTAACTGCTCAGATTGAAGAAACATTGTAAATTCTCTTGACAGACGTGAATCTCCACGTTCCAACGCATATGAAGTGTACTGAATTTTTGATCTGAAGAGCTTTATTGCTTCAGAATAGTACTCCGAAGGGTATAGATAGATGGATAAAAAGGAGTAGATAAAACTGGAGAATAAACGGGTGAATATAATTCTACTGGATCAAGGCTCTGCATCTATTAAGTGTTAGTCTCGGACGAATAAAAAAGACGGATGGAATCTCGCTAAATAAAGACTGAAGCACTTAATTTTTTCCTAAACTCACTAATAATTTCGGAAGCATTTTAACTATTATTTTATTTGTTACACTACAACAGTGACTACCGTCACATTAGATTTTTTGCGTAATCGCGGCTTTTTGGCATACTATGGATGTGAATGTGTACGTGGCGGCCATTGACGTCGTTGGTCGGCCCGTACTTTTAAGCGAGCCGGCTTACTATGGATGCTTCACTTATTGTTTAGCGATATTCCGCCCGCCTTTTTCATTCGTCCGAGGTGTTAGTGTTTCAAGATACGATATTATTATTATTGTGAGGAAAGAGGTAGAGGTTTTTAACACTCCTAAGCCACTGCGACCTGATAAGATCTATTGTGATGCTTCTTGTAGTATTACAGCACCCCCCTAAGCTGCAATCATGAAGTCGGCTATGGCCTTGGAGGAGGAGGATTTGATCGCTTGCGTTGAGACGGCATGGCCCTCAAGTGCGCTGGCTTCTTTTGTGGTGCACTGCATAACATTCGCATAGAACATGGATGGGCGTCTCATCCTTTTCGTGACAGAACTTGCAAACTGAGTTACGATAAGTCTAAGCTTGAGGAACATGAGAAAGAAAATTAAAAACAAAGAATTTTATGAATTAGTTTTTTTTGTACCACGTTTTTTAAACGAAAGCGAGTTAATATTATATTGTCATCCAGTTCTGAGCTGTGTTTAAGGTTTCAAGTCTCTAGATAATCGGGAGTTGGTTTAAAGTCTATTGCAAAATTCCGAACAGACAGACAAGACTGAAAGCAAGTTAACAAATACGTGGTAACGTGGTCAAAATTAAAATAGTCATTAAGGTGGTTTCACACCGGCACCGGCGAGGCGTGGCGTGGATGGGCCGAGCGAGAATGGAAATTTGTATAGCAAAATTTCAATTTACGTCAAGCCCATCTTTGGTGTGAAAGCTCTGGATAGGCGAGGATGTGCGAGGCGAGAATTGAAATATTTGTTGGTACAATATTAAACTTTATTGCTGCATGAATAGAGTATTTATTACATTGCAAAACGGTACATCGCGAGCAGGTGCGTGCCTGCTGCCTAATTGCGTAACTCACTCGCGATCGCATTCATTTGGATTTCAATGTTCATTGCTCTGTGTGTTTTGACAATCCGTCATATTGACAACTACGTACCACGCAATGAATATTGCTGTAATTTCAAAATGAAAGCTGATGTCAATGTGAATGCATTACACAATTACCCCACTGGTCGGCGCGAGACGGCGCGGCGGCGCGTGCTCGCGATGTAAATCTTTCGGTGTGAAAGGGTCAGCGAGATTTCAATTCACGCCCATCCCATCCATTCCTCGCCTCGCTGGTTTGAAACCACCTTTAGACTTACTTTTTCACAGTCCACAGCTGGACTACCTAAGTAGATTTAACTTATATTGCCTTTACTTAGGTTCTAAATGCCCTTTCTCTCCCTGCAGTCTCCTGGGCGGAGTCTAAGCAATAGATTTTCTAGTCGGCCGTAAAACACGAAAGCTGTAATGTACCAGGCCCCTCAGAAAGTATTGCGAAAAAAAGTTTTTATATATGGGAGACTGGCCAGTTATAATGTTTTTCGAAAATATGATTATTTATAAGTAAAAATAAGTAAGTTCCAATTTCAAAATTTCCCTCCACATTTTTTGCGAGTTAATTCAAAGTATTGTGTCTCACTGAAATATGGATCTGCGCCGGGAACATTTTAGAGCTATGATTTTATACGATTTCAAGTGTCGCCTGAAACCGGATGAATCGTACGATAGACTTCAAATGGCATTCATGGATGAAGGCCCTTCCAAGGCAACCGTGTATCGTTGGTATAACGAATTCAAGCGCGGTCGACCAACTTTGGGGGATGACGAAAGATGCGGTCGCCCTTTGACGGCTGTTACCGAAGAAAACGTGCTAGCAGTGAAAAATTTAATCCAAGACAATAGGCGAATTACATATCAGGAGATTCAACACATATTGAAGATTGGATCGGGAAGCGTTCACGAGATTCTACACAGCCATCTTTGCGTGAGGAGGATAGTATCACGCTGGGTGCCGCACAACCTCACCGATGCTCAGAAGCAGGCCCGGGTGGAATGGTGCCGTGATATGCTTAACAAATTTGAAGCAGGCTCGTCTCGGCGTGTTTACGACATCGTTACAGGTGATGAGTCCTGGATTTATCAATACGACCCAGAAACCAAGCGCCAGTCGACTGTTTGGGTGTTTCAAAATGAGCCAACGCCTACCAAAGTGAAGCGATCTAGAAGCGGGGGTAAGATTTTGATCGCTAGCTTTTTTAATTTGACTGGCCACTTGGTATCAATTCCCTTACGGGATCAAAGAAGCATTAATGCCGAATGGTATACTACCAAATGTTTGCCAGAAGTTTTCTCTGTTATAAGCAACAAGCGACCAAACACAGGGCTCCGCGGGCTACTGCTCCACCACGACAATGCACCTGCGCACACCGCACTCAAAACGAGGGACTTCCTGGACAGCACGCCAGTCAAACTCCTGGGTCACCCTCCTTACAGCCCTGATCTAGCACCGTGTGACTTCTTTTTATTCCCAAAAATAAAAAATCAGCTCAAAGGGATACAATTTTCGTCGCCGGAAGATGCGCTGGCTGCGTTCGAGCAGGCTGTAAACGAGGTGTCTGCGGCGGACTGGAAAAAGTGTTTTGAAAACTGGTTTAGGCGCATGAATCTTTGTATAGAGGCTGGTGGAAAGTACTTTGAAAAGATTTGATAAAAATATATGTACGTATAGAACAATTTTTTTTAGTTTCGCAAAACTTTCTGAGTGTCCCACGTATATTATATCCCGGGATGTACATTATCTTAAGGTATCGCACATGCAGCAGGTATTGTATATCTTTCCTTCATTAACTGATGTACCATTGAGACATACGTAAATGTATAACTACTTCCTTATAGCTCGGTACCTTTATGCTCTGTGCCTTGTAGCAAGATGTATTGAAATGTCTTGCTACATAATTATAAGACATATTTTTACTAGATGCTGTATATTACAGCCTTTACGCCGCTTGAAAAGTCAACTATTAGTAAAGCACTAACCTGTACCAAATCACAATAATATCAGGTGGTCGGTACTTCACATAATTGCGCTATCATAGTCGTTTATATCCTTGTTAAGCTTTACCTAACTGTCGGGTATTACGTAAAACAGACAAACACCGTTGTTGTGCACTTAAGTTTAAATTACACTGTAATGCTCAGTAAGTATAACGATCCACTGGCTATTTTAGTCTGCTCATTTGTTGTTAGAATATTTATGTAAATTACCTGAAAGTAGGTGACTGTTTTGTTTTGATTTCAGCTTAGTTTGAAATTTCATTTTAAAATGTTATGTAACAATCTAGAAATTTTGTTTCTTTCTCATAGAAAATAATTATGTCAGTAAAAAATACTAAACAACAAAAAATAACAGAATATTTTTCAACAACAAAATCGTTTTAAACCATCTCAAAACAAAATATTCGCGTAATTCGATCAAAAAATCACATCAATACATCAACCAAAATAAAAATAATTTTAAAAATATACTTTTTCCATCGGGTCACGTTTTCAAGCCAAATAGTACGTGTATTCGTTTGATAGTATACGAAGGGGTTATTGAATCAGAATCGTGCCAGTCCGGGCCTGGCGCCTCCCCAGGGCTTGATACACCCTGGCACGACATATTTCCCAACTTTGTAGTCAAAAGTACTTTGGAACTTGTAGAATTTATAAACAACGAACGTATACATGGAACGAGAGCTAATAACGTTGGATATTTAAGAATTTTACGAAAGATTGCTAAATGAACTTTTCGTGAACATGGCATCTTGAATATAAATTTTGTAACTGTTGCTTGGAATTAGTGGAAGGCTCCTGTTCAGGAGTTAAAGTTTATGGAAGTTGATGATGTAAATCATAATAATGTATTAGACCAAGGCTAATATATACTATATAAGGCTTATAAGGCTATGTTGGCCGCTGGAGCAGACGAGTCATTGAATGGAAACCGCGAATCGGCAAACGCAAGTCCCCCACCAGGTGGACCGACGACCTGAAGGACGTGGCTGGGGGTGACTGGTTGCGGAAGGCAGAGGACCGAGTGTTGTGGAGCAACTTGGGAAAGGCCTGCATGTCCAGCAGTGGACTGCGATTGGCTGAGTTGATGAGACCAAGGCTGCCCAAGTTTCGATTACATTGTTAGCCGGCAGGTCACCTTTTTTTGTTTTCGGGTGGGTATTCTCATGGATACCCTCCGTCTGAGGGCTAAAACTACACGGTGGCGATACAGCACAAAATAGAGGAGCTCCGGGAACTCCTGTGGAATGCGCCGGTGCCCCTCCAGTGCTTCGCCTTTGGCACGTCCTGGGGAAACAACAAACAGCCACCTAGTGAATAATACTTGCTTACAGTCAGAAATAATCTCGTGGCGGCAGCCGACCGCTGGCCTGTTGGCCGGTAAATTCAAAAGCGGTGGCCATTTTGTGGCCCGCGGGCCGGTTTGGGCAGCCTTGTATTAGACAATACAACTGAAAAACTGAATCAGAAAAAAAAGGAAATGTAACAAGTTCAACACATACTACAGAACTTCAATATAAAAATATACAGAATTTCAATACAATAACTACAAATAATGATGAGTGTTATACAATATTTGTTACCATTGATATGCAGTTGATCGTACTACTGACTGTAGTATATGTTTATCTAGATCTTTGACTGCCTGGTTGGTCTAGTGGTCGCAAAGCGCGACTGCTAAGCGTCACTAAGAGGTATTGGGTTCGATTTCCGGGTCGGGCAAAAAGTGTTATTGGGATTTTTTGGTCAAGAAAATTTCTCAGTCGCAGCCCGCAGTCAGGAAGTTGGCGACGATACACCCGCGTTCCTCAAAGAGTACGTAAAGCCGTCGATCCTGCGCCTGATCTCTCTCCGGTCGTGTCTTTTTGCCATCCCATCGGATTAAGAGAGTGAGGGAATAGAGAGTGAACAGGACCTGTGTTTGCGCACATACTTGTCTTGTACACTATAATATGTCCAGATGGCTTATTGGCTACCGCCGTGACTGAAATTAGGTCGGCAGGACATTATTATTATCTGGACCCTTCAAATACCTTTCAGCCATCACTATTCTTTCAGAATATGTAACGAAGCAACTACCTAGTTTACACACAAAAATAGTATAGGGTTACCCATTAGGTCGGGACTCCTACCCGCCAGGACCAGATACGAAAAATTTGATGACATTATTTTCCCACGATCAAACGAACATCTTATTTATTTTTCTCAGAAATGTTATTCTTATTACAGCGGCGACTCGAATGTCAATCTACAGATCGTGCTTGAATCAGACTATTGAAAAAAAATTTGCAAACATCCTATGAAAAAAAATGTGAAACCCGGAACTGCTCATAATTAATTTAAAATCAAGTTTTGTTCGCGTCGTATATTATGAATACAGTTTCTTTATGATAAAAAATACAGTCCATTGAGCTTCAGATTGGCTATTAGACAGATGTTATGAATCAAAACTACACGCATACATAATAAATAAATTATCTTGTTTGATCAAATCTCTTCCGTCCGACTCCGTACGTCAAACGAGTTTGCACAGATGTTACGTATTCTCTTTCTTCGAATAAAGCCAAATGGTATGTAAATTATTCAGGAATCTCAACTCCTCAGGTTATCTATAGCATAATTTAATGGTGATATCTTTTTTTTGCAAATTTACCACCTCGGGTGAAAATTTAAATTTCAAAACAAGGAAATTACCGCTATGTGGTATACATTATGTAGACTGCATGACGTTCAGATGGCGGTATTCAAATGAGCAAATGCATTTTGATAACTGTCAGATCGAGAAATCTTTATTAAACGACGGTGACGTGGAGTAATAACTCCGTTTACCTAAAGACAGAAGGGAGAAAATTATTTTAAGAAGAGTTATCAAAATGATTACGTACTTATATGGAGTCGCTCAGAATGCTATAGAAAGGGCTATGCTCGAAAATTCTCTGAGGGATCGGATCCAAAACGAGGTTATCCGTCAGAGAACCAAAGTTGTCGATATAGCCCACAGGATAAGCAAACTGAAGTGGCAGTGGGCTGGCCATATTAGCCAAAGAACCAATGACCGTTGGGGTAGACGTGTTCTAGAGTGGAGACCGCGAATCGGAAAACGTAGCGTAGGACGCCCTCAGGCTAGGTGATGGTGATCTACGCAAGATGGCTGGTAGAAACTGGATGAGAGTGGCCGAGGATAGAAGTCAGTGGCGTGCTATTGGAGAGGCCTAAGTCAAGTGGAGTGCGTTAGGCTGATAATGATGATGGAGAAGAATAAAGATTTAAAATAAGTTTCACCATTCCATCAATAACATGGTCATGGTCATGGGATGTTGACGCAGTGAAAAGTACAGTTTGCCAAGAATACAATGAATTAACAGTTGACATAAACAAAAGTACGAATGTACTTCATTAATCAAAACTGAGATTTTAATTTTTCTTCCATTGAACATGTTTAATGGCTGAGGGCTTATACAAAAAGCGTGCAGCTCTTAAGGTAAAAAAATCAGAAGGGAAAAGATGGTGTCCTTTTATGTAAGTATTGTTAAACGTAGAATCGTTATCAGTTCAGTTCATTTTATCTGGTGTACTCGGTAGGGTCTATCTCACAGATCACCACACATAAAAAGATCTTGGATAGATTACCATGAACATCATGGTGGATTCGCAATCACAGCATGGCTTATCCCACGATACAATCAATAGAATCTATTCAATATTTATAGGTGTATTTCTTTGTTATAAAAGTGATTTTGTGCGTCAAATTCCACACATCCAGTTTGTGTAAATAAATAAAAATGGCCTGTTATTGGAAACTACGAAGCGATATCGAAAATATTTCAAAATTCAACGTCACTCAAATTTCAAGTGGAGCGGATAGCTGTCAGTGCCAGATTGAAGTGATCCACATACAGTTAGACGTACTCCAATAAAGCTAACACTCATGAAAATAACACAGCCTTTCAGCTACACAAAGAGGATTATTACTCGACGTATTCCATAGAAGAATAAACTATACCTGTATCAGTGTTTTATTCCTTCGTAAAAGACGACACAGATTTGGCCAGACACTTTTACGTAACACTAAATTAGCATTCCTTACGAAAGGAAACGTAGAAAAGATAAAAGAATTTGGAATTTTACATTAAATAGTCGATTTAATAAGTTTCGTGATGTATTTAATGATAGTTTTTTCCGTTTGGAATGGAACTGTTTCGCCAAGTGCGTGATGTAGGAAAATTATGTTTGGTTTTGTACAAAATTCAGTTTAGAAAATAATGGAAATGAAATTTCTATCGTAGAAATAAGTTTTAGGAAAACACCAGGCACTAATGAAAAAGAACACGGAAGTAAAGTTATATTGGAACTACATACTCAAATTCAAAACAGTATAAACTAACTAGTTTGTACTGTTATAAGCACTCAAAATCAAATATACGCGCGTCACTTACCTACGCAGACTAAAAAAACGAGAGAAAAACTGTTAAATTTACGTTAGGAATCTTATTCAAGTCAGTGGCGATGCTATATATACTATTACTATTCTTATCCTACCATGATTTTATTTTCTGTAGGCCTAGTACGAGTTTGGCACTTACGAATACTTTCAAAGTATTCGTCGACTTTCATTAATAAATCTGTAGTTCCTACTCGTATCCGCCAGGGGCGCTACTGATTTATGAATGAAAGTCGACGAAAACGATGAAAGTATTCGTAATTGTGAAACTCGTACTAGGCCCACTGTATTCGAATACGGCAATGTCTCGACTGTTTGCAGCTTTGAGTATTAAAAAAATACATAATGGCTTGAAGTATTGTTGACAAACACGGTCAAAATCTCGTTCTTTTTTAAAAAAGAGACATCTTTTTATTAAATATTCTTTCAGTTTTGTTTAATAAAATCTTTATTCGATATTACGGCAAGGTCTTGACTGTCTGTACTGTTGTTGGAAACACAAACTGTCAAAATCACGTTCTTTTTCGAAAAAAGAGTGGTGATTTCAGTTGCCTGAAGTAATTTATTTACACAAACTGTCAAAATCACGTCCTTTTTCAAGAAACAGTGGCGGGTAAAATTTTTCAGTTGTAGATTTCTGATTTTAAATTCTTTGTTTAAATTTTACGACAAGACCTCACTGCCTTGAGTTTTGTTTTTCGTAAAGCATCGCTTCGACCGCTTTTTCTGACAGGTCCGACATCTAACTCCTAACGTCTTTTGTAGTTTGCTTTTGTATAGAGATTCACAATAAACGAACACAGTACGCGATTTTCGATTTCTGAGCTATACGATGGACCTCTTATCGATAAGAAATGTTCCATCCTAAATGTAAAAGTTTTTGAAGATGTTTGGATATTTGGATGTTCGTTATTCAATCACGCTGAAACGGCTAAATGGATTTGAATGAAATTTGGCACACAGATAGACCATAACCTTGATTAACATACGGATTAAAATGGGAAAATCAACAGTTTCCGAGGGATACGCGATAAGTCTTTTTGTGATAAAATAAGTCTAGTATTTAATAAATAATGAACTTTTAGATATCTATGGTATTTAGAGTTTATTCTCTGGGAACAACATTACAGTTTTTGTGACAAGAAGTGACCTAGTCCTTCTAGACCTTAAATTCCCTCAGGCTGAATTCCTTAACCCTCTGCTACCTCCTTGAGACGTGGTATAGTAAGAAACTGTTTTTTTTTCAATTAGGCAGTTAGCCAAGGTGGTCAACATTTATTTGATCGTAGCAAATAAAACTTTAGAAAAGACATTTACCGAAAAAAAAATCTTAAATATTCTGATTAAATAATCTCGTTTATAGTTTCAACTAAGCTAAACACAATTTTCAGAGTGGATACGTACGGTTGACCGTACGTCAGTGGTAACACTTTGACATTGACAGCATCTTTATTACGTAGGCTATAAGGGAAATTTTAGAATTGAAGTGTTACTACTGTCATGCTGTCGACTGTACTTCGCTTGACAATTTTATTGAAATAAATCTTGGTAAATGTTGTTTGAAACTATGGACTATCACAATTCAATAACCTAGCACTAAAACTTCAAACCTTTCAATAGACATCTTATTTCCACGCTACAATCAATAAACTTCGAGAGGAAATATGAACAAATGCGTTTACATTTTCCGAGCTCTAGAGGGAAGCTAAAAGGGTTGTAGTAACTTACTATTTTCTTTCATAAAACCAAACTTAGAGGTGGAATATGAAATAGACGGTCACGTCCCTGAGCTCGCATACATTATAAGTTTCATGTTTGTAAATTCACTATTTATGGTATTCATGTCTAAGGAGTTAAGGCATGAGGAATATATCTCTGACAGGTATAAGAATGATCACTGGTGCAGTACCCAGCTTGGGCTAGTTGTTACCTGTTATCACTGCAGTAGACGGCAGTAATCTCTCGCATCCGGTCGTGGTTCAGTCCATGGTCCATGGGAGCAAGAGTGCTTGGGAAGGCGGCGTATTCTTCTGCGAAGATACTAGCGAAGTGGGCAAACGTGGAAGAAGGTGGCGGCAAAGGTTTGAGAGGTAAAAATCACCTCTCCAAACCCGTAGCAGACGGACCGAGCACCGCAGGAGGGTGTACGCCGACTTGCCACCCTAGTATTGGGTCCGCGGGTGACAGACTCAGGGTAGCCAACCGACCAGTCAAGGCAAGGCCCGTGGCGGTTTCGCGCAGTATTCCGCGTGGGCCAGTGAGGAGGACGGTGCAAAAACATTAATCTGCACGGGGAGAAGGAGCTCGCCTACTGGTTGCGAGCCGGGATTTGTCAGGGGATGAAGGAGAATGCACGAATCCCACGCCTGCGGCCAAAAGTAGTTAAAGAAACACTGTGGTGGTTTTAGTCAGTAAGAGTCCAACACTGGCTTTGCCTTCCCCAGGCGAAATGCGTCCTTGAGTATTTCTTCACGAAAAGAGGTATAAGTTGTTGATAGCATTGGTAGAAAATGTTAAGAATTCATAGGAAAATGTTCTAATACCTCTTAACGGTGAGTTATTTAAATATATGGCTGGACTTAACCGTAGAAATCATAATGCTCCATAGAAAGAAACCAGTTTATATCTCAGTATCCGCATTAAAAAAATAATCATCATCATCATTTTAGCCGAAAGACGTCCACTGCTGGACATAGGCCTCCCCCAAGCATGTTGGAAGGATATGCCATAATCGCCACGCTCGGCAGGCGGGTTGGCGATCGCAGTTCGTTGGTTAAATACTCAGAGAACGCTGCTGCCCATCCTCTGGTGAATCCCTTAGTCGCCTTTTACGACACCCATGGGAAGATATAGAGGATATTTTAAAATAATGTTGGGCTTCAAAGCAGAGTTAAGCATTTTCTAGAAAAGAGACGAAAATATACCAAGTTGAAGCTTTATCTAAATCCATGTAGTTATACGAAATAGGTGGCTTTGATTCACAACACGTGCTATTCCGAGTGGCTTTACACGTTCAATTCAGGGTTCCAAGTCAAGTTTCGATACACAGCCTCCATAAAACGGGGTGTCCTCTTTTACAGTTTGTAGTATAACAAAGCCGTTGAAAGAAGCCGTGGTTAAAACATTAAAAAGCTTTATGTATGTGTATCTTCGATCTTTCAGAACTTAGTAGTTTTCAGCCGCATAAGTTTTAAGTGCCTAAATTTATGCATATTGTTCGAAAGTGGCTTCTACTAGAGTGACTCGATATCTGTTTGTTAGACTCGCTAAGTTTATTGTACATTTTTGCAGAAGTTTGAAAGACTTTAAAATCTTCTTATTAAGGTGCATACTCACCACGAGCATTTGCGTGTAATGTAACAGCTCAAGTTTGAGCATTACATTGATAAAAACGTTGAGGGGAGTTGTGGACAGACTTAGAATATTACAACTTCGAACATTACAGTAGTGAGTACATTAACGAAATTAAAAAGTAGATTTTAAACGTAGATTTTAATTACTTTTATCAAAATTGTTACTAACAAAAGTTTTGAAGTACGTACTAACATACTATGGGTCGAAGTTACCTGAATAAAGAATTATTCTATCCTATTCTATTAAGCCGTGAATGACCTGTAGGTAGTGCGCAGACTTGGAATGTTACAACTTCGAACATTACAGCCGTGAGCACGTTAAGACGCTGACAACAGCCAAATACCCCAAATAGGCTTCTTTTAAAAACATTTTTAGCTGTATCTATTCAGTTTGTGGCAGTGAAAAAAATATATGTTAATCTTGATCATATTTTCTGAAACTGTATTGTGCCCAAAACACGTTTTCTTGAAGTTTTCTCGATAGAAAAGAATTGTAAATTAACCTCTTAAAACATGCTTTAAAGCAAACAATCTCTATTATTTACTCAATATTATAAATAAAATTAAGAAAACATTTGAGAAAGACAATAATCTAAACATTTGTTGTTTCTGTTTTTCAAATAAGCTTTTAGTTTTTTATTAAAAAAATATATTGTTAATTTTCATTCAAGTTGAGCGGCGAATCCGACGTCCCTCGGCTCGTTGCCTCTCTTTCAGTTCTGTACGAAACGACAGTGACCGCAGAGGTCGGATTTTTTAGGTGTTGTCAGCCTCTTAAGCCGAGCAAAACAGTGCGCACTACTTGTAACTCACTCCAAAATAAATGAATTAATTTTAAACGCACGTATGTTAGAAGTTTCTAACAAGCGGTGCTTAATGTCGAGCGGTTACAAAAGCAAATGCTCCTAGATCACGGTGCTTAATGTCGAGCGGTTACAAAAACAAATGCTCCTAGATCACGGTGCTTAATGTCGAGCGGTTACAAAAACAAATGCTCCTAGATCACGGTGCTTAATGTCGAGCGGTTACAAAAGCAAATGCTCCTAGATCACGGTGCTTAATGTCGAGCGGTTACAAAAACAAATGCTCCTAGATCACGGTGCTTAATGTCGAGCGGTTACAAAAACAAATGCTCCTAGATCACGGTGCTTAATGTCGAGCGGTTACAAAAACAAATGCTCCTAGATCACGGTGCTTAATGTCGAGCGGTTACAAAAACAAATGCTCCTAGATCACGGTGCTTAATGTCGAGCGGTTACAAAAGCAAATGCTCCTAGATCACGGTGCTTAATGTCGAGCGGTTACAAAAACAAATGCTCCTAGATCACGGTGCTTAATGTCGAGCGGTTACAAAAACAAATGCTCCTAGATCACGGTGCTTAATGTCGAGCGGTTACAAAAACAAATGCTCCTAGATCACGGTGCTTAATGTCGAGCGGTTACAAAAACAAATGCTCCTAGATCATGTACGTCTGGCGCACTTTTGTAATGTAATGCTCAACATTGAATTTTGAATTTTTACATTACACACAAATGCTCACGATAAGTACACTGTACGCTCCTTTACCTATTGTTATGTGGGGGAGGAGTTGTTTCTTGCGGGTGCAGTTAAGTAGTTTACTGAACGTCACGAAGATAATAGAGAAGGCTGGTTGTAAACTTCAGTTTAAGTTTCCTTTATTCTGAGAAGTCTGCTTTCCGTTTATTTTTGTTGCAAACCTGTGAAAGATTTCCAAAATATGGTTTCTTGACGTGATAATCTAGTGGTTGAATGCTTTCTTTCCATGTAGGAGGGTCTGAGATCAAACCCAGCCCGCACTTCTGACCAGATTTCAGAGACTTCCAATTCATGCGCGGATCAGAAAATGATTATCACTTTTTGCTTTAACGGTGAAGGAAAACATCTTGAGGAAATCTGCACACCAGAGAGTGTTCGGAGTGTTCCATACAGTTCTCAATGGTGTGTGTAGAAGGCCAATCAGCACTGGGCCAGCGCGGTGGACTAAGGTCTTAGCCTTCATGTACTGAAAAGAGGCCCGTGCCCAGTAGTGGGTCAGTAATGGGCTGGTTATGTATATTTTTGACGTTTCAAGTTAAGTGCCATAGAATACTCTTAAAAGCATAATATCATTGAAACATTCTTTATTGTGAAAAAGCGACCCTGGTTCTTATATTTGTTTTGACTTCATAAAGAAACCATTGGGGTGCATTAAAAGAGCCTCCTCGAGTGACGATATTTAATTGATCGTCCGGCGCACCCTGGGCAGTCAGCCCCGCTATCAACCTGCTGACTGGCTAATATTTTCCCCACGACATGAGCTATTATCATTATGTAGCTCATGTCGACACGAAGAAGAAGAAGAAGAAACCATTCGTAATGTTCTCTGTAAGTTGTCAATTTCGTTGTTTCCGTAAAATCCTATCTACATAATATCAGTCGGACTGAATATTTAGTCTGTAGTTAGAATAATGCCGACGCCGAACATAAAAAGTGTTCGTTCCAGCTGCCGGCTACTACTTTGAATAATTGCAAAATAAATGGCCGTCTATTAGAAACAAATTCCCTTTGGACCGAAATATTTTGTCAATGATAAATCTTTTAATACCATGTTTAGTTCGACGTAAGGAAGAGCATAGATCATCATAATATATCATCTGAAAAACGTTCACTGTTGAACATTATAGGCCTTATGAGCGTTCCTGAGAAGGAACAGAGGGTATATCACATAATAATGAGTAATATTGTTATAATAACCACACAAAAGTAACGGATTAGTCATTGCAATTTCGATTCAGAGACTAATTGATATACAAACAAACTAAACAAATCAAATCTTATTGCAACATTAATAATTAAAGAAACTAATTAACTCATAATAAGGAGCACGTAACTACTTGTAGTTCAAGAAATTAACTACTCGTACCTAGTTCAAGAAATTCAAAAGTGAAATTGCGAAATGAATATCAAACGAAACCAGAATAAGTTTTGCATGAATCTCATGAATTCACAGTGTAGTCATCGGTGTTTTGGCTTCTAAGAAACAGATACCGTTAATGAATGTACGAATTCAAAGAAAGAACTCGAAAATTTTAGTGCGATTAATTCAAATATCCTTCGACCGAATTTTAGAGTTGTTTTTGTAACCTGACATCTTACAGTTTGACCTAAAATCGCCATGAAGCGATAAGTCCAAAGATAGACAGGCGGAAATTCTAAAATAACAGTTATAATTTAGTGTTATGGAAATAAACAGGCAAGTTTTAAATATTAATTTTGAGTCAGGAACTTTTATTTAATTGTATAATTTAGTAAATAATGTTTTTACAGATATTTTGTGAAATTCTGGGCAAAAGTTGTTCAATATCCTATAGCTACTAGCGCTAACCACGTTACACTATTCTATATAGCACCAAAAAAGCATCGAAATAATTATATGTTACACAATCATGTACGAAGAACTTAAAGATCCCTATAAAAAGTAGCATCAACGTAGTTGCGGTGAACGTGAGCCATTAACATCTGTATACTGCAACTATTGTTAATCCTACAACAGCTATAATACGGGAAATCTCACGTAATAAAGATGCGGATTTGCCGAGCAAAGCTCATGCAATGCGATTTGTTCCGCCATTTTGGCGCAGATTTTTTTGGTTAGCTTTCTTCCAAAGCTTTTCTTGAGGACTGACGTGACGTTCATTGAATCGTTGTAAGGATTTAGTATTTGGGTTTAGGTTTACTTACAGTAGTGTAATTTTTATTTTAAATGTCTGTAAAGACGCTTGTCATCTCAGTCTTCCTGAGACCATGAACGCTGCAAAGCTTTCGAAACGTCAGGAAAACCAATTTAAATAATATACGCGATTTAATCCGGTTAAACTTTGTTTTATAATAATGTGTAGTGATCGCGAAAACCTAAGAAATTATTAATTGATAAACCTTGAGATTAAACCATCGATACATATGTACTACGTACTAGATAAGCTGTTTAGAAGAACAACATGGTTACAGGAGTTATGGTTCCGGAACCACACTGTCATCTGTCATTAGTTCACTTGACAGCTGTCTCGCGAACACACGTAAATTTTATCAACGGTTGCGTCAACTGAATTTGGAACATGCTGCTTATGTGAGATCGCGTGTCTATTTATTGACCTGTGTTCGCTAACACTACCGGCAGCAAACATTTTTACGTACGCTGATGACACTGCAATCGTTTTCCACGGCGACTCCTGGCCTGAAGTTCACGATGGGGCAGAAACTGGCATACAAGTGGTTGCCAATTGGCTAAATAGTAACCTACTTACCATAAACATCGAGAAAACTAAAGCCATCTGCTTTAGCGTTTCTGCGCGAACTAGTCCCAAAGTACCAGTACTTACTAAACTACACTCTTGTCTGGACCGCACCAGCTGTGGCTGTCCTGTGATTAAAAACACAACTACTATTAAATACTTAGGTGTCTACCTGGACAGCCACCTGAGATGGTCCAAGCATGTAGATGCACTGCGTACCAGGGTTAGGAAACTTATTTTCATATTCAAACGATTGGCAAAAATAGCCAATGACAAAATTATTAAAACTATATATTTCGCGCTATGCCAATCGATTTTGGGGTACTGTATTGTATCCTGGGGAGTGGCTGCACAGACCTACTTAATTAAAGTAGAGCGAGCACAGCGCGCGTTGCTGAAATGTGCATACGGCCGTCCATACAAATACTCAACTGACCTTTTATATCAGGAGACTCAAGTACTAAGGGTAAGGCAGCTGTACATTATGTCTATTACCTTGCGCTTTCATAGGAGTAGCCTTACGAGCACTGCTAAATCACGCTCAAAACGTTTACTGAAATGGGATACGATTATTTGTCACAAGTCGTTCGGTCAAAAGTCATTCCTTTTTATGGGACCATATATTTATGGAAAATTAGATTCCAAGCTGAAAATTGCTACACTACTAAAAAAGCCATGTAAGAGTAAAGTTTTGACGTGGCTACTGAATTTGAATTATATGCAAACTGAGGAAATCCTGGTCATACCTAAATAGGGCTGGACACATACACACACACCCCCACACAACACACACTCCATACAAATAACACACACAACACCCCCACACAAACAACACACACAACACCCCCACACAAAAAACACACACAACAACCCCCCACATACATACACAAGATACCAATATTTTTAGCTGTTTTTTTGTTTTTTGTTTTTGTTATTTATAACTCATTGACCATTAAATTAATTCCGAACCGTGTCAACTATGTCTTCTGGACTGAAAGAGACTAGACCCCACGACACAGGGAATCCTAGTGTGAGGTCTAGGGCTTCAACCAATGTTATGTATATTTTTTGGCACAATAAAGAAATTTTTATTTTATTTTTTTATTTTATTGACGTCGTTGGATTAAACGCATGTAAAACGTTAAACTTATTGTGTTACAGCCCGATTATAACTGCAAACGTGCTGTTTCTAAAACACACACTTAGGTAAACTACACTATAATACCTATTATTTTTCGCTTTTTTTCTGACGGATAATCGATAATACAACCTTCAAATAAACAGGTAACTGATATGCAATTCAATGAGCCATTTTCATACAAATCAATGTCAATAGCGACCTTCAAGAAGGTTCTTTTCTATGTTCATCGTTACCATTTTAGTGATGTATTTATTTAACTCAATATGGGTCACTGAGGTAATATGTACTACGTATGTTTGTAGCACGTTTTAGAGCTCCTGCACTCTTACTCGCTTAGCCACGATCGCGACGCGCGTGCTCCGCGTCCAGCAAGTTGTGCAAAATTTTTTGTTCCTGATGTCTGCTCCAGAGTAGGTATTTTTTAATCCTCCCTTTGTGATCAAAGGAGCACGGTTGAATGAACATGGGATAGTAAATGGGAACCATATAGTAAGAGGATTTAGAAGGTTAAGGGACCCGAAGGGACGCCGCTTTTGACCTCCTAAGATGGTAAGAACGTTTCTGTAATGGACCTTTGGACTTGACTTGTTTGCTTTATTAAGTACCTAAGTATCATATACTGTAGGTATCATTACGTTGTTTTTACAATATTTTATTTAACATCCTTCGTTCGTATATATGTATGAGAGATTTTCTGTTCAAAATTTGCAATGCGATTGAGCTGAAATACCTATAAAATACCTTTCCTTTGAGTAATAACGCTATCTGTGTTCGGTGATAAATATAATGCAATATTGTGGTACGGTCGGAGCTTACCATCCCTGTACTCCCATAGAAACAATGAGAATGAGAAAAGGGTTGAGTAGGTAATTGAGGGCACTGATCGTACTATACAGCTGATCTGATGATGAAGCTGGAAGGTGACCAGAGGAACTCCTCAACTACACAACATAACCCCGTCGTGTTTGGTCTTGTTTGATTTGTCTTGACAAGAACCGTAGCCCTAGGTGTTTATCCAGGGTCTGATAACATTTTGGTTAAATAGTTTGTAAATAAAAGCTTGTTTAAAAATATTTTTATTAACTTTTATTTTAAGGTATAGGTTACCACCAGTAAAAATAAATTTGTTTGTTGATTCTACTCGCTTTTATGTCTATTGTTTTATGAGCGATAGAAAGACCACAACATTCTTTTTCTTAAATTAAAACACGTGGAGATATTATGTGAATTTTTTTTCAGTCATGAAAAAATTACTAAGATACATAGGTAATTACGTGCACTTAAAGGCTATCCGATGTTTAATATTAATAATCAAGGCTCGAGTTGAGCAACGATAATTCTCTGGATAAGCGACCGTTTACCTAAAATTATAGTACATTTTTCGAATAGTCGACAGTTTAATCAGAGAATTAACTAAAGTTGATGAACACCACCCTAAATCATGGTAACGTAAAATCCTAATATTGGGTAGTTCTAAAATGTTCCTCCAAATGGGCTGCTTGCAGCAAAAGCAAATTCATAAAACTGAAAACGAAGTGTTCTTTCTCTATCTACATTCTAAACAAATTAATAATAATTAAAGTAGGTACCTAGTTCACTTGTACAATACACTTCTGAAACTGGCTTACAATGTTGCTTAGCTTAGCCTTCCAAGTAACAAGCTCGATTACGTTCTATTTATACGAGTCTGAGCTATAAAATGTAGCCGCCGGGAATAATGTATTAAAACAAAGTAGGTAAAAGCATTCTACAGTCTACACTACGTGGACTAAAGTAACTACATAAGTACATAAAGGTAAGTAGTAAAAATATTGCGGGTAAGAAACCAATGAATAATAACAAACTAGATCTATGAGTAACTCATCAATTACTTACTTTACACTAGTTATAAGCCGCCCTGATCCTGTACACAGTGGTCCAAAACTCGAATTGAAACGAAACAAAAATACCACACAACCAAACGGTTCTCTCATGCACACAATACGACTATTACTTTTCACACGACCAGCACAACGGAATCGAACTATTTACTAAAATCAAACACAAACTTAATAGTATTAGAGTTGCTAGTCAATAAATTGTTGACTGTTGTTAAACTTTCGCAAGTTGTTCAAGTTGCGGTGTCGCGGAGGTTAAAAACTGAATGATTATATTGTTAGCACGTGAGGTAGGATCGCGCCGGTCGCCGGCCGGCCGGCCCTGTCGACGTGAGCGGAGTACTGTCAAACTCGAGCCAGCCTGCCAGCCAGCTGGTCCGGCATCTCCGACACTCTAGCGGACGAACTCACAACTAACAGCAGCCTCCAAGTGAAATGGTACAACCTTCATTTTGACTTTTTCTGATTTTTCGAAATTTATGTCAAACTTGGGTGTACTTTTTGAGGTGTAATTATCGCTGTTTTTGTTAAGAATATTATGATTTCAAGCATAAAAAAACTTTTGGTAAAAAGAAAGAAAGAAAGAAAAAATATTTCCACACCAAGACGACATGCGGTAGGTGAACATAATAAGTTCATTAAATTTTAGGAATTATAGTGAAAACAAAATTAAGAGCATCCGGAAACAAACGATAATTTACATACAGACAGTAATTCTGCTGCACTTATAAGGAAAAACTAGTCGGAATTTATGATTATGTATTTTTTTATAGCTTGTTCTGTCTCCAAACGTTCGAATAACAATACCTATTACACTTCCTAAAAGCCAAAAGATCGAAATAAAGCCAATTTCCATAAAAACAATGTCACGCAATAGGCAAAACAGCACACTTACACCAGTTTTACCATGTTTCTACAAAAGTAACATGTCAACAGAAACGCGTATTCACAAAAGATTCTATTAAGGAGTTATCCACCCACGCTTACTGGCTCTAAATGGGATCGCGATGGCGGTGCGGCGGCGCTGGGGGGGAGGATATTGACTCGCGCCGCCGCCAATGCGCATGGTCTGAATCATGTGTTTCTGTTTTTAAGCTGTACAAACACTGTATAAGAAAATTATCGCTAATAACTACGCTGACAACTACCTAAATCCACCAATCCTTATACGGCTCCACAATTTCTTGACAAGACTTTTTGTATGGGATGGTACGGATTTGCGCACTGGGCGAAAAGGTTAGACAAGTGGACAAACCAAACGGCCTTGACCTCGTGCGTAATTAAGAACTGTATTTTGCAGAGTATTTTATTACCGTTATAAATACAGTTGGCTGTTAATTTGTTATGCAGACTATGCACTCAATATTCTGAATTTTAGCCACCAATTCACGAATCGGAGTCGAAAAGTAAATTAAGCAGAATGCAATAGAAATTCGATTTTATTTTTTCATGTTATTTTTAAGTTATGTGTGAGAAATCAAGAAGTGCAGACAAGCTTGGAGATGCAGACATCTCTAAGTGTTGGCTTAGCGCCAACATTCCGGAGTTTTCGTGCGAAAGTCACTTTTTCGTCGGTTTTCGCCTTCTACGACGACAGGGGCAGGAGAAGAAAGGAAGCAATTACTTAGATTTATGGAATCTGAAGCAAAAAGTCCGTCTCGTGGTTGGATTTTTCAAGCTCAGATAACTGTTTTTCTAATATAGAACGTTTACGGTTTAAATCAATGTTAGGGAGAAGTGTTTTTGTTACCTCACATTTTTTTACTTTTTTTTCAGGTCATCACCTTTTATGGCGCCTAATTTTCTGTATTGATTTCTACTTATGCAGCTATAACATGTATAACGTTATATGTGAATAGCTGTAGCAGTGAATAACTGGTTAGGCAATCAATTTATTAATATCCGACGATGCTTGGTATTATTGTCTGACCTAAAATGTTTGTAAACACAACGTCAATAGAATAAAACGTAAACAGATGTTACCAATAGGTATTTATTGAGAATATTGAGATGTAGTAATATTATAAGATGCCTATAAGTATTTTATCATAAATAAAGTTTATATTAAAGTAACATAACATAACATCACGCCTGTATTTCCCCGAAGGGGTAGGCAGAGGTATATAGTACACCCACATTTCGCCAGTTATGTTGTAAGTCCCATGTAATAGGGGGCGAGCCTATTGCCATCAACCGGGCACAAATCCAGACTCCGGGCTGCTACTGAGAATTTCCTAATGAAAAAACCCAATAACACTTTGCCCGACCCGGGAATCGAACCCAGGACCTCACGCTCAGCAGTCGCGCTTGCAACCACTAGACCAACGAGGCAGTATATTAAAGTAGATTGTGGTAATAGGCAATTTTGCTAAAGCTGTTGAATGAATTTAAAAATTAAATGTCTACGTAGGTATATGTAACAAAAACTCTGTTGTTCCTGTGAGGTATGTTATCAGAATCGATATAATATTCATACGTAAGGACACAACTCATTTGGAAAAACTCTTCAATAAAAATAATCAAATTAAATTTAAAGTGATTATATCACTCAAAACTTACTCACTCAGTGATTATATCAATTTAAAAAAAATCAAATTAAATTTTAAATCATTATTAATTGTAAATTGAAAGTGATTTAATCACTTTTAATAGTGATTTAATATTTAATTTGATTATTTCTGTTGAAGAGTTTATTATGAGATAAGGACACAACCTTACGTATGAGTATCTATTCTGATAACGTACCTCACAGGAACAACAGGGTTTTTGTTACATGTTGTATAGGTATTGACAAAGCAATCAATAAATTTAGTGATCTTGAAAATGCATACATACATACCCCGCAGACGCGTACTATCATACTATCAATTTAATAACAAATTAACAAACTATTTTTAACCCTGCAATGCTGCCCGATTTCTCAGTGGCAAAGTTACTCAAACTCCTCAGACTTTACAAGACTTGCTGACTAATAGCAACATTAAAACTCCGTTAGATGGCGCTTCTGAGCGTTCAACCTCTTTCTAAGTTGAGAACTTGAATAGAAAATGCTTTTTACGAGTTAAGGCAGATGGCGTTGTTGTATTCTTTATTTGAAATACATTCGGAATTTCAGCCAGCATTTAGGTACTTTTAATTACTTACTTTAAAGGTGGATAAGGTTATCCAGATACTGTACCTAATTTAAAAATAAATTTATGATTCTCATGTTGTTGTAATAACATACATTGTCGCATCTTTTGAGGAAGGTTAATGATGTAGAAGGTTCATTAAGTCACAAAAGGATAAAACAAGACTTGTTGGTAATTACGATTGTAATTAACATCACGCAACAGAATACAGAAGGATGGCATTACGGTGATAAGTTGGTATGTTGCTCAGTCAAAAGTCAGTTTTTCAGCTTTCGGACTAAACTAACCGAGGGTTTTCCTACTAGTATAATTGTGTGACAAATTTTATCTAAAGCTGTTCAGCCGTTACAGCGTGAAGAAGTAACAAACATACATATAATATATACTTTCGCATTCATAATATTAGCGTGATAATTAGTAGGATAATAGGATTAGATACCTAGTAGTATTGTTTATAATCAATAATAAAACAGAAAAACAGATAGGTACTAAGGTACTAAGAGATATACTTATTCATTCGTGTAATTTGTAAGAAAAATATTTATTGTAATAATTTTACTGAAAGAAAACCTCTTAAAGGGTCATTGTACTCATGAGTATGAAAGCTTTTACTGTGGTGTTGGTACACAGAAATCGCGAAAAAAAATCAGCTCTCGCCTACGTTTGGTCGAGATATGCGAACATAAATGTATGGAGCAGCAGTTTTTTTTTTGCGATTTCAGATTTGGTCCGATAGTAAAAGTTTTCATTATGAACAACTCATCATAACCTCTTAAGAGGTTTTCCGCTATTTCAGTTACACGTTGTATAGACATATCCACTAGTAATTCCGCGCTTTTCTGGTAATTATTTAAAACCTAATAATACGTTTTACACTGAAAAAAAAAACACTAAGAGACAAAAC
This sequence comes from Asteroscopus sphinx, assembly GCA_949699075.1. Taxonomy (NCBI): domain Eukaryota; kingdom Metazoa; phylum Arthropoda; class Insecta; order Lepidoptera; family Noctuidae; genus Asteroscopus; species Asteroscopus sphinx. The sequence goes on from OX453008.1 coordinate 9,257,625, forward strand.
TTCTTTCGTTGTACCTGTATAAATGATGAGCTTGTAACATGCGTCTACAATATAATAGACCTAGGGGTCTTTGACCTCTTTTGAAATATTTGAACGCACTTTTTTTAAATTCGATACCACGAGCAAAATACACGGTAGCTTAGCAACTTAGACTAAGATATAAGGTGATAGTTTCATTCAAAGATCCGCTCAAAGTTGAAGCGTTTTTAAGCCTAATTATTCTAAGCTTAGCAATGAAAGGGACTTTTTTACTGAAGCAGAAGTTGCAGGTTTGAATCCTGCCCATGAGAAAAAAAAACATTCCACAAGTTTATGTCTGTAGATTTCGCATTTCAACCCGCTAGCATGAATGCGTTAAAATAAAAGAATAATCAGACTAAATTAATCCTTCATTTATTTACCACATCTTTTATAAGCACTGTGATTTTGTGTACAGTAAGATGTGGGGAGCCCCCATCAGTAAAAAAATTATTACTCACTGAGTATATCATTTATAAAGAAAGTGGTTTTACAGAATTGTAGTAAAGTTACTCAGTTTAATCAGAAACTTATCTCCGTGAAATATAGTTCTCTGTAGTTATAGATAAAACAGTGTCAAAAGTGGCCGTTATTCGCATTTTTTCTATCTATAACTATAGCGAACTATGTTTTACTAAGTATTTAAACTACATTCTACATTTTTCTGATTAAACTACAGTATCTTTACTACAATTCTGTAGAACCAATTTACAATAAATTATGTACTCAGCGAGTTATTACTTTTTACTGATCGAGGCGCCACTTATCTGTGGGGAGCCCCTTAAAGAATATCTCGTGATACGATTAACGTGGAAAGGATTTTAGTTTTGTGTAAAAAATAATTTATGTACACAAAACATTACGAAGGGAAATTGTAAGCAGAATTACATAGCAAAAGTGTACCTACAGTTTTCTTATACAGGCACATAACTCGAAGCTATAGCGACAGTAGGCAATAAATCATAGATAATGGAAGGTAGGTAATATTAACATAACTTTGCTCTTTGACCAACCCCGTTTATCTCGCACAAAAGGTATATTTTTAGGTTATCAAAGGCTTACAACGATATTTATTTTGGTACCTACATGAACGGATATTTTATCTTTTGAAGGGTGTACGTACAATATGTAACAGAAATAACGCAAGACCACAGGCACCCCAATTAGGATATTAAGAATACTATTGGGTACAATAGTACAATGACATTTAAAAGTAAAGATATGTTGTTGTGTATCCAATTTGAAGATTCGAAAACGTCCAAATTAGGACGTTTTGCAGCTAGTTCTGCGTCAAACAAGGCGCCGAGTGTGACAGGTGACAAAAAAAAACAAAAATGCTGTCGTGTGTGTACAGAAAGTGTACCAATTATGACGCGAAAGTAACTTAAAGTAACTAACTTACTTATTTTGTACTAGTTTATGTGTATGTGTGCTGCCACTGCGTAGTTGTTTTCGTTACAAATCTATATTCTTAAATATCATTGATTGGGTATTTTTCTTATTCTTATTCTTTATTGTACACACATATATACATTTATATTACAGTAGAAATGTTTATGTACGTGTTTATGTTTTTCTTTTAAAATCATAAAATTACATGATTTTTAGGCATCAGTTTAATCAGTTAGTTCCCAATATAGTTGCTGGCCAGGTGCAGGATGCCGTTTAAGGGTTATCTGACACACGGAAACCCATGCACTGGTCTTTTTGGACGTCAGTGACCTACTCAGGGTCTGCCAATATACTTTATTTATCCTGAGAATACGAACGGAATTTGGAAAAAAAAAATGGATGTAATGTAACAAGATATAAAAATAAAACATAACAATCGATTCCACTAGTGACATATGTGTAAATTTATTACATTACGCTAGTGATTCTGATCGAACTACTTTCAGAACTTGTGTTTATTCTGTTACATGTTGTGGCTGTTAAAAGAGTATTAGAATATTTTTACCGATAATTATGGTAGATTGAAAATAGTTGCTCTATTAGAATTGTGTCTTCTCCATGGTAGATCTACAGATCCTAAACGGATCGGATGTAACAAAGACAGAAATTGAAGAAAAAAAACCACATTATGTATATAAATGGATTGATAAAGCAACGTAGCAAGTCATGATAACCAAAAATATTATTTTTAAACACGCGTAAATGAATAAAAAGAAAGGTTGTTGTATAAAACAAAAATAACACTACATCAATTTATAAACGTGGAATAATTTGAAACTAAAAGAAAATCTATTTTCTAGACGAGACGGAATGTGCACGTGACGAAAGCCGGTAATAAAAATTCATGTCCACACCCCGCTTAACGAATGTACTGCATGTTTTGTCTCGCAAATTTTACCATATACATTTTTTAATTACGTATTTATAACATTCTAACTTAAAGCAGATTTGTGTTTGTTTAAAAAAAGGTTAAAAGTAAAGTAGCCACTCACTGAATTGAAACTTCGCGCCGAGACTCCGTCTTTTCTCTCTCAACTTATTCCTGAGTATCCTTCTCTTCAAGCGGTTAAGTACTACGTCAGCTTCATCTACACTCTCCGAGGAGGAAGTATGAAGGACTTGAAACGTGCCACTCACAGAATGTCTTCTCGTTTTCGTAAATACACTTGTGTTCCACTGCTTAGGCGCGATCTCTGATATGCCACGTCTGTACATTTTCAAACGTTTTTTCATTTCACTATTGGCCGCATCGTCCGTTGCAATATTAATGAATTCATTGTCAGACGCCATATCTCCAGTTTTGCAGGTTTGACGCTTTTCCGAAGCGATTTTTGAAAATTCCTGGCGCTTAGCCGCTGCGCGTGAATTTGGGGCATATTCAATTGTTCGGCGGCGATGTAGAGCAAACCAATCCGGATTACAGCTCACTCGAGCTCGTAAGCTTTTTAAGTAAGTGTTCAGGAAAGATATTTTATTATGTGGGGGATTGTACACAACGCCAGATTTAGAACGCGGCAGATTATCATTTTCGTGTCCTTTCGTACACCCGCTCAGAGTTGCGTCATTGAACGATCGGGATTTATGAAGTGCCAGATCAGGTTCATTTTCTTTATTAGATGAAATATCATCGATAACTTGATTAATTTCACTTAATGAAGAAAGGGAAGAAAAGGGACTAATCGGAGTGTCGATTAAATTCTCAGAATGTTTTTCAAAATTTTCTTTGTCTGTTTTGGACGTTTGATTTATACCGTCACAAGTTTCGTTGTCAGAACTTTTGTAACTGCTTATTTCACTCAGACCTTCTGAGTGAAAAGGGCTGGTCTCGAGGCTATTTGTTTGTAAATTAGTAAAGTTGTTTAATGTGAGTTTACTTGGAATGTTTGCCACACTGTTACTGTTTCGTATAATATAGCTTTTATTTATATTTTTTGTGTTATCATTTAACGGCGTTTTATAAACACGAGTGTATACTTTATCACCAGAAATTGTGTTGTGCTTTTTAACTGGTTTTCTGGCGATAATGTGACGGAAATCTCTGTCTTTTAGTGATTGGGATGATTTTAGTGAAAAATCGTCAAAGTCAGAGCTCTTAATAGATACATTTTCATCATTAGTTTCAACGAGGAGATTTCCGTCGCAATCAAAAAGCTGTACTGTTGGAAATCTTATCCCAGGAGAATGATTTCGCGTCCGCAATTCCCATTTCCTTTGACTCGGTTTTCTTAATTGTATGCGAATAATATTATCGTCTATTGTAGGACCATCACTATCACTGGAGTCATCTTTTCCGGCCATGTTTAAATTTATATCCACAACAAGCATACGTGGAATCAGGAAATATTTAAAATATTATGCATAACTGTTGTCCACTAGCCGCTAATTTGTTTGTTTACGGTCAGCTGTTCTCATACATTCTGGCGCGTTGCCAACCGAAACAATCCGGCATTCACTTCAAAATAGCACCAATGTCAATTTTGTTTTCCGAACAGAAATAAATAACGTAACATGGTTATTTGGTTATATTCAAATGTATGGATAAGACACAGCACACCGGTCACTTTCACGCACTGTAAAATTATTACTGAACATCACTCTGTAAGCAGGCGGCTGATGTTGAAAATGGTTGCATAAGTTAGCGTATGTGTCGATTGCGCGAAATTGCACCGTCTAATGAGTTCGACGTCAATGGTTTTAATTTGTCCTCGTCGCAGATAGATCGCAGCATCGATTTTCACTAGAGCCGAGTGTCGGAGCGGTGCAAGCGCGCAATTTCCTCTCCCGAGCGCTTTTCCTGCGGGAAGCTCTCTGGGAGGGCCGCGCGGGTTTTTGGTCGTTCGCGACTACGGACATTTCTGCACTGAACGCAAATATCTGAATAGTCGAGGAACTATAAATAGTGAACGAACGAGACGGCGATCTGGCCGGCTCCCCTTGAACCTAATAGTACGAGCGCTGTTTGTATCGGACAACGTAATCTGTGACGTGTGTGCAAGTAACAAATGTTCACACTGACACAGTTTCCCATTTGACCAGCCGGCGCGACCATATGCATTCGTGACTAATAGTAGCGCAGATGGTCTTTATATAACATCACGTTACGTTTCTTTACATTGAAAGAGATTCACCTGCGTGCAACAATTTGTAATAGTTATAGCCATTGAGGTAATCTGTATCACAATGAAATTATGTAATTAGCCCATAATAGGTCGATTGAACATGCATTTGCAGCGGGGTGAACTCTTGGATAAATATGTACCAACCACAGATTTGACATTTGGTACCAACACTATTTTTGAAATATGTTATTCCAGAGTTTTGAATATTTGAACTTCAAGTGTCGTCCGAGTAGGGACATTTTTAGGGTTCCATACCCAAAGGGTACAAACGGGACCCTAATACTCTCGCTACGCTATCCGTCCGTCTGTCTGTCACAGGGCTGTATCTTTGTAACGGTAATAGATAACCAGTTGAAATTTTCACTGAATATGTTTTGCCATGAGGGGTAACACAACAAATACTAAAAACAAAAAAAAGTCTAAAACCAAAGGGGGTCCCCATACAAGAAACCTCGACAAACATGCACTTTTTTCAACGTTTTGAGTCAAACTTGTTCTGATTATAGTGCATACTATGTAGTTTAGCAAAAAATACTAAAAACAGGACAAACATAAACATATGTGGCGGTACTTACGGAAGAAAGAGATGCAACAATTCACATTTCACGTACGATCGTTGATGTCTTTTGATAATTTCTCGTAAATTAAATCAGTTTCTATGGAGTATCATATCAGGTCGATGGGTGGTACGGAACCCTTAATGCGTGAGTTCGACTCACACTTGGCTGGATTTTATTTTACTTCCACTACTTCCAGTAGCCCATTAAAGGTCGATTGAATAATGATTTGCAGCGAGGTGAACTCTTGGAACGCGTGTAGATATGTGCCAACTTTATTTATGAAATATGTCATTCCAGAGTTTTATATATTCGACCTTCAAACATCGTCCGAATAGTGACGTTTTTTATCCTCCAGCGTCGAAGCATTTCGATTAAAATTGTTGAACAAATTCATATGGAACGATAATTTTTCACAAAAACATACTTTTGAAAGTACCAGGCCCCTCAGAAAGTATTGCGAAAAAAAGTTTTTATATATGGGAGACTGGCCAGTTATAATGTTTTTCGAAAATATGATTATTTATAAGTAAAAATAAGTAAGTTCCAATTTCAAAATTTCCCTCCACATTTTTTGCGAGTTAATTCAAAGTATTGTGTCTCACTGAAATATGGATCTGCGCCGGGAACATTTTAGAGCTATGATTTTATACGATTTCAAGTGTCGCCTGAAACCGGATGAATCGTACGATAGACTTCAAATGGCATTCATGGATGAAGGCCCTTCCAAGGCAACCGTGTATCGTTGGTATAACGAATTCAAGCGCGGTCGACCAACTTTGGGGGATGACGAAAGAAGCGGTCGCCCTTTGACGGCTGTTACCGAAGAAAACGTGCTAGCAGTGAAAAATTTAATCCAAGACAATAGGCGAATTACATATCAGGAGATTCAACACATATTGAAGATTGGATCGGGAAGCGTTCACGAGATTCTACACAGCCATCTTCGCGTGAGGAGGATAGTATCACGCTGGGTGCCGCACAACCGCACCGATGCTCAGAAGCAGGCCCGGGTGGAATGGTGCCGTGATATGCTTAACAAATTTGAAGCAGGCTCGTCTCGGCGTGTTTACGACATCGTTACAGGTGATGAGTCCTGGATTTATCAATATGACCCAGAAACCAAGCGCCAGTCGACTGTTTGGGTGTTTCAAAATGAGCCAACGCCTACCAAAGTGAAGCGATCTAGAAGCGGGGGTAAGATTTTGATCGCTAGCTTTTTTAATTTGACTGGCCACTTGGTATCAATTCCCTTACGGGATCAAAGAAACATTAATGCCGAATGGTATACTACCAAATGTTTGCCAGAAGTTTTCTCTGTTATAAGCAACAAGCGACCAAACACAGGGCTCCGCGGGCTACTGCTCCACCACGACAATGCACCTGCGCACACCGCACTCAAAACGAGGGACTTCCTGGACAGCACGCCAGTCAAACTCCTGGGTCACCCTCCTTACAGCCCTGATCTAGCACCGTGTGACTTCTTTTTATTCCCAAAAATAAAAAATCAGCTCAAAGGGATACAATTTTCGTCGCCGGAAGATGCGCTGGCTGCGTTCGAGCAGGCTGTAAACGAGGTGTCTGCGGCGGACTGGAAAAAGTGTTTTGAAAACTGGTTTAGGCGCATGAATCTTTGTATAGAGGCTGGTGGAAAGTACTTTGAAAAGATTTGATAAAAATATATGTACGTATAGAACAATTTTTTTTAGTTTCGCAAAACTTTCTGAGTGTCCCACGTATTTGAAAATAGAATTGAATGAGGTGGTGACTTCAGCATTTTACTCATCGCTCGAGGGAAGATTTGCATATCGTGTGATAACCGTATGAGTGCAAGTGGTCCAATCCATTTATCTCTGTATTATTTGTTTTAACAGGTGACGTCAAGGGACAGGTGTAAAAATACAACGAGCTCATAACGTATACGAATGTACCTACGTCATGAGCTTTTGTTAATAAAAAAGCATATATATAGGATATTTTTATTTGCATTGTAATCTGTTGGAATTTCGGAATAAAATTCTGGAGTTTTCGGAATTAAACCCCAGAATGTTAATAGACATTTAAGGCATAACAAAATCTGATTTATACAATGTGATCTAAAATTTCAGGAATTGATCCGACACTAGGATTGCATCCGGGACTACAATAATGGAAAAATAAAGGTTGAAGATTGGATATGGAAGGTCATAATATAATCGTAAAAGTATCCAGTTTTTCCAATGCAGAGATTCTATTCTGTAAAGAGGATTCAATATTAATTACTTACGTACCTATGTTTGTACCTTTTTGTGCTGTGACCGATGATATTTAAAAGTACAGATATGTTACTTGCACTCTTTTACCTTACCTGCAATCTGAAGACTCGAAAATGTTCAAGTTAGGACGTTTTTCCATTAATCCGCGTCAACTAAGGCGCCGAGCGTGACCAGTGTAAAAAAAAAACTAAAATGCCGTCGTGTGTGTACAGAAAGTGTTCCAATTATAACGCAAAAGTAAATTGAAGTAACCAACTTTCTTGCTTTGTACTAGTTTATGTGTATCGTGCTGCCGCTGCGTACGGGACATTTTTTTGTTTGTTTTGTTAGGGTATGAAATATCTATACTTTTAAATATCATTGGCTGTGACCAATAAATATTTTCATGAATTCAATAAGTTCTTAAAATAAATTAACTGGTGAAATACCTAAAGATTTTGTCTCAGATTTCATTTCAGACGAGAAGGTCTGACGTAATTTCTCAAACCTTGTTATGCTGAATTCGATTGAGTTTACCTTTCACCTTGTATTTTTAAGATCGAGTTTCTAATTGTAACAAGAAGGTACTTGCAATCTTTTGGTATAACAATATGATAAGTATGTAATTGGGGAAGGCCTATGTTTGGGGGAAGCCTATGTCCAGAAGTGGACGTCTTTCGGCTGAAATGATGATGATGAATATAATATGTGTATTTAATGGGTTGGTATACCTATTACGGAAGCGAGAATGACTGATGGAAGATGGACAAGTTTGGTGACGCAATGGTCGGACCCAGACGGTTAAAAAGACTGCCGGACAAGACTGGTCCAAGATAGCGAAGGAGAAAAAACGATGGAAAAAGTTGGAGGACGCCTTTACCCGAAAGGGACCTTACCTCTATAATCTATGTACACCAATATGCAAAATGTAATTTAATTGTCAGTTAAGGAAATTAAAGGCTTAATAATAAATAATAATAATATTAGGGAAGATACACGGGAAGCGGAAGAGAGGAAGACCGAGAAGAATTGTTGTTCAACAAGTAAAGGAAAAAATGTTGTCGTGTCCACTCATAACTCCCTCGTGGAGGCGAAATACAAGGATAATTATGAATACTCCTTCAACAAGAACCTGCTCTTGAATTAATGTAGATGATGATGAGAAAGTATAGTCTGTAGCCTCTCTGTAGCTTTCTGTAGGTCACAAAGCATTTTACCAAAGCTGTAGCATAGCTCACAAGTCACAAGGTCTTTTTTATTTTTATTTTTTTTTATTTATATATATATATATTATAGGATGGCGAAACGAGCTAAAGGCCCACCTGATGTTAAGTGGTTACCTTTGCCCATTACGACTGCAATACCACCTAGGCTGTTGCCTAAATGGTACCGCAAGTCGGTTCGCCAAACTGAGACATGAAGATGGAAAGTCTCATGTGATTGTAATTTCACCGGCACCCGTACCCTTCAAACCGAAACACAGCAATGCAAGCATCACTATTTGGCGGAGAAGTAGGCACGGTGGTAGTACTTCCCCGGACGAGCTCTTTCACAAAGGAGCTCTACTACTACTAGATAGAAGATACTAGATAGAAGACTGGTCTTTGCTATCCCTAATATTACGTCATCAGGAAACTGAATTGGTGTATTGCATCTACATATTCGTCATGTATGCTGATGCCAAATCACTAAACCACTGGAATAAAAATCGTTTTCCTGGTCACCCCTTGTGCTTATATCTTGTATTAGTGTCGAAACTGGATTTAATTCTTGCTCTTTTAAAATTTATCAGTGACGTGTAATCATTATTTTACGTAGAATTAATCGTAGGATATCTTAAGATGTATTAAAAAAATCGACCTTTAATTTGATCGCTACGAAAATAGAAAGTACTAAAATGTAATGAGACCCAAATTTCGTGTTATTTTGCAAGAATGAGAATGTGTGTTTTCGCAGCTATTTTAATTCGATATTAGTAGAGTGATGTCGAAATAATTCCAAGAATTTATCTTATTAGATTCTTCTTCAGCATTTCATTAGTACATATGAGTTCGATTTCTTGAAATAAATCTATTCTGAATGTAATTCGAAATCTGATTTGCCATATTACAAAAATAGACGTAGCATACTATTATACCATGTGATTTGAAATGACTTACTGTAAATTTTAGTTTCTTCTTGATTCTGCCAGCGATGCTACTAATTTATCAATTAACTGATACGGTTCTCGACAAAGAGCTATTGGTTCTAGATATAAAAATTTGCAAACTGTCAAACTTGTACTAGAGTTGGTTTCATGAAAGAATTCCTTAACATAACATAACATAATCAGCCCATTACTGTCCCACTGCTGGGCACGGGCCTCTTCTCAGTACGAGAAGGTTAAGCCTTAGTCCACCACGCTGGTCTAGTGCGGGTTGGTCGACTACACACACCATTGAGAACTGTATGGAGCACTCTCGGGTGTGCAGGTTTCCTCACGATGTTTTCCTTCCCCGTTAAAGCAAGTGATAATCGAATATAAATCCGCACATGAATTCGAAAAGTGAGAGGTGCGGGCCGGGATCGAACTCACACCCTTGTTCATGGAAGGCAAGCGTTCAACAACTAGTGGTTGAACGCTATCACTGCTATCGTTCCTTAGTGCCTAGAAATTAAATTGCTTTTCACAACAGCTCGATGACCGCTTTGACAAGCACCGTCTCACCCGAGGGACTTCTTTCATGGAACGGGCTCTAAGGGTACTTGCTATATCTATTTTGTGCTACGGGTACAGTGGATAGCTTCCTTTTTTCCTTGGGGATATCTTCATGTACGCACTCCGCCCAGGGACGGAGGAGCCGGTGTCAGACTCCTACCGACTAACCACCACGGACTTTCTCCAACTACTTTTGGCCGGGGGCGTGGGAAACTTCTGTATTCACCAACCACCTCCGACAGGTTCCGCCCCTAGTGGTGAGCCCCTCCTCCTCGTGTGGCCTAACGTCGGCCGCACACTTCCCGGCGGTGCGCACTGAACACCGTGCGTCAACTCACTCCATTAGGAAACGCCGGTGTCATTTCCACGCCCACCACGCCAACCGCTCTAGCTACGCCAGCCACACCTGCCATGCCAACTACGGGAGCGCCGCCTGCCACGCCAGCTACACCAACCATTCAACTACGCCAGTTCGGGCAGCAGACTACCCCGCGTCCGCTGGCCGCAGGCCCTTTCAAGATTTAAATTACATGAGAATTTTGTATAGAAGTTTTCTTCCTCGTCCCACATCTTCCACTGTGCCCTTCAGCTGCTAACTTCAGAGCAGGAACGTGACTTGTAGAACCATTTAAGTAACAGCCTAGTTGGTATTGCAGTTTTTGTGAGCAAAGGTAACCGCTTATCATCAGGTGGGCTTCTAGCTCGTTTCGCCATCCTATTTGTATAAAAAAGCTAATGATGATTCGCGTTTTTGAAATTCATCAAAATTACTGTCGTATCGTTGGTAAGGAAATAGTTCGATAGAGCTAAGAACAATAATGTAGGCAATGTTTTCTTTCGCAGGTGACTTACGGCCAATATCTTCATTCATTCAGCCGAAAGACGTCTACTGCTGGACATAGGCCTCCCCCAAGCATCGCCACAACAATCAGTCCTGCGCTTCTCGCATCAACGGTCAATTATAATATCATAACTGTTATATCCACGATCAGTGCCATAACTAGCCTTTATTTATTTTTTATCCTAATCGATGGACGGATAGATGACCCCTGTAACACAGGATCTTCCTAGCACGGGGGTCATTGACCAAACCTTTTTGTACCTGTAAGTCCTACGCTGTAAATGTTGCACATACTTTGTACATTACTTTGGAAATAAATAAATTTATTTCTTTATTTATTTTATGCACGGTGCGAGCTTCTAGAACTGCAGCCTTACATGACCCAAAACTTGATCCTGGTCTGGTCACTTCTGCACCCTCCAGGGCCCCTCCAGGTGCCTGGGCACCACAGACATCGCCCTAGATATGGCACTGCCACGATTTGCTCTACTAGATACAGAAATTTGTCAAAGTGTAGATGTCATATTTCTATCTCTAGTAGGGCAAATCGTAGTTAAATATTATGGTATTAAATGTGTGGCGGAAAATGTGGTGGAAAATGGTCAATGAGGACATGAACAGTTGAACACGGTGTGATTAAATACTCTTGTTAGGACCAATATGACCCGCCCCTTAATCTATCTCCTTGTTTTCTGATACTAGGTCCGCAATTAATGGCTGAGTAACTTAGTTTGCCTTAACCAGTTTATCGGAAATAGCTATGTGTAGTTACTTTATTATATGTAACTTGGCATATGAAACATATGTATATTTTTTACCACAAGAGAGATTTTGCTTATATTTCGTAGATGTTAAGTCCTCCTTATATTATAAATGTGAAATTTTGTGAAAATTTTTGGATGTTTCTTACTCAATCACGATGATAACGAGATATACAGTTTCCGAGGGATGCGCAATCAATAAATGATATCCACGTGGGCGAAGCCGCGAGCAAAGTCTAGTTATTTATGATACAAATAAAGTAAAACTCACTTCTGATATAAAACAAGATACAAACTAATTGTATTCTTCTGTTTTGGACAAGCATTTTAAGTCTACTAGAATATTAATGCATCTTTACATGTCTTTTTATGTCTGTTTTGGCTATTATTATTGTTATTTTTACCTAATGTTTGAGGGGTATGGCGCTGTATACCGAGATACAGGACCTGTCCTACTTCGGATACAGATGCTCCCATGTTGTATACGTAAATATTAGCCCTTAAGTTTTGCTATAAGTGGTTGTATAAATTGTTGGTGAAATAAACGTTATTTATTTATTTATTAAATTATCAATACGATACACAATCAAAGTTGGTAAAAAAGTACCACTTAAACTTCCTGAGTTTGAGTGTGGCACTTACAATTGATCCTCGTATAAGCATATTTTATTTATAAGGATATCGACGTGTTACTTGTAAATTAAATGATATAAGTATTATAATCATGATTATGATACGATATGAAATGCGATACAAACTATTCTGCTATAGCCCTAACTAAACTTGTGAAAGAATCTTCCAAACCACACAAGATACAGCCAGTTTACCAAAATAGTTATCAACTAACTAGTTGGTTCAGAACAACAACGTCCAAAGGAGGCGCTATGCAAATTAGTGTATAAACAAGTAAGCGTCAAGTTGGGAACTTGAACCGCAAGTCTGGGCAAACGAGGAGAATATTGTGTTATGATTTTGTACGTTTCCTTAACTATGTCTTTATGGTGTTTCTTACTGCAAGAGTTGGAGCTGCCCAACGTCTAGATACCTACTGATTAGGTATAAGGGTTTTTTTATAGTACCTATAGCATGTCAAAACGAGCTAAATGCCCACCTGCCCATAACAACTGCAATACCACCTAGGCTGTTACCTAAATGGTACCGCAAGTCGGTTCGCCAAACTGAGACATGAAGATGGAAAGTCTCATGTGATTGTAATTTCACAGGCACCTTCAAAAAAAATCTCTATTTTTTGGGTGTATGTGAACATAAATGTAGGGATCAGCTGATATTTCTTCCGCGATTTCTGTGTCGGTCCCATAGTAAAAGTTGTTCATACTTATAAGTACAATGACCCATTAAAAGGTTTTCATTTATTACGTTGTATACGACACGACATAGGTAATTTAAGTTTCTTCAAGCATCGCAACAAATAAAATTAATCTGTATCTACTAAGACTTAGGCCACATAATACAAAAAACTCTTGAATATTCATCAGGTAATTAAACACCTTAAAAAATTCAATTTACTTTTATGTTCCAAGTATTTTTCCTCACCTGCGAGCCACAAAGGCCGTCAAATTCAAAGAAGGCGGACCTTTTATTGCTTTCATTCATCAGGTTAAGCCGTTGTTTATAGGTGAAACGTTCGCCCATCCGTGAAATACTGAAGCTTACTTTATTCCGCTAAATTTGCCTTACAATTGTATTTGCACCGTTTACAAAGCGTCTAAGACTGGTGTTGGGCGTAAACTCGCTGTCGCGACTCCATTTGCATTCGTTATACGCCAATTAAGTACAGTGTCGCTTTTGCTGTGGTTTAGTTGGAAATACTTTGAACTAGAAGTTGTTAGAGACATAAGTTTTCTAGTACTGGAAACACCAGCACTCTGTTACATACGCGTCCGAACGTTCCTATAAAATTATTTTATTATTAAAATTTTTAAATACTATTACATGATTTGTGCTATACAGTGCCCGCGACTCTAAAAATGCTTGATTCGTACTCTATGGATTTAGTTCCCCTAGCGGATTTTCTATACTTTTTTTTAAATCTATTTGGGTCATTTTTTACACAGCGCCATCTAGTCCTACACTAAGCAGAGCTTGTACTATGGGTGCTAGACAATGGATATAATACTTATGTATTTTTTTTGTAGATATATACTTATAATACATAAAGAATACCCAGACTAACACAAATACTTATGTTCATCGCACAAATATTTGTGTCCTGTGCGAATCGAACCCACGGCCTCGTGATAAGCAGTCCAACACCACTAGACCACAGACGTCAAATACTATCTGTGATGTATAGAATAATAATTGAATATTGCTCTGGCCACACTGACACTTAGGCCCATATTACAGAACGATACTCAAGCGTTGATCTCTGTTTAAAACTAGTTTTGAGTTGAGCTTTGATTTTAGAACGTTCCTCAAGCAGAGATTTATTGATCACAGTTCAGCTGAGTTTAGTTTTATTTTATACTGCCACCTGTTTCGGAATTTCAGCTGAGATTTGATCTGTAATCACTCTAATGTGGTCCAGATTACGCTTGAGTAGAGATTTCTATTCTATTTCAGGTCAAATTCATGTGTTATATTGTTGAATTAAAGTTTATAATTACCGTTCTGGAATAAGACTACTAATAAGATACTCAAGTAACGATTCTATCCTTAAGTAGTGATCAGGTGATTGGAGTTTAAACTGTACTTGAGGAAGCTTCTGTAATACGGGCCTTAGACACGACCACGACAGACGTCAGGCGGTGTCGCAAGGGCATTCGAATATTAATTCGTGTTTTATTTATAAGCTGCCCGTTCCCAAACACCACACTATCTATATCTATAATATACTAATATTATAAAGAGGAAATATTTGTTTGTTTGTAATCTATAAACTCTGAAACTACTGAACACCATTAGAAAGCTATACTTTATCCAGCAGTAACATAGGCTATATTTTATTTCAGTACGCGAGCAAAGCCTAGCCGCAAATAAACCTCAACGTACTTACAAAATTAGACCTTAATGCTTTTAGTATTACTTATTCTTCAGATAGTGAAACCTTCAATCTATGTTTTTTTTTTTATATAAAATATAAACCTCATTGAAATACGTCTCAAACAGCCTCATGAACATCATGAGCGCCTGCTATAGTTACGAATAGTATTTTAGGATAGTAGAATTTATACATGGTGTGACAAAATAGGGGGTGGTGTGGGTAGGCCCCCCACAAGGTGGACCGACGACCTGGTGAAGGTCGCGGGAATCCGCTGGATGCGGAAGGCACAGGACCGGTCGTTGTGGCGATGCTTGGGGGAGGCCTATGTCCAGCAGTGGACGTCTTTCGGCTGAAATGATGATGATGATGATGATGTGACAAAATAAACTGAAGTCCTGTTTTCAGTAGATACTTTAAAGACAACCTTGCCCCATTGACGCAGAAGGTAAGGGGTAAGGACCAAATTTTTTTGCGCTGTCGCACAAGGGAAATTACAGCTTTTATCTATCAACTTTTCCGTTGAGATACTGTTGAGTGGAAAGTAGCAGAACGGTAAAGTTTTTCTTATTCATGATGGGCTTGCGTTTTACCATCACCTCACCAAATTTTAAGTGATGGTACCGTCGAAGTACAAGTTTGCCCAGCAAAAACCTATTGACTCGTCGAGCCTTGAAGACCATCTGGGCCCTAATTCACGTAAATTCATGATCAAGTTGCAGTGACGCTGCAGTTCGTTTCTGACATCGACCGCCGAAGATAAGAGAATACGAAAAGCTTTGTTATGATCAAAACTTAACTGCAACTGCACTTCTTTAGTTACGTGACACCTACAGATTATCTTAAAAATGAGAGAGACAAGCTCCATAGTGCGACAGCGTATAAAATTTGGTCTATACTGGTCCTTACCCAAAAGCAAATGCAGTTTCGCTATTAAACAGCCTCCACGAGTGACGATATTTAATTGATCGTCGCGCACCCTGGGCAGTCAGCCCCGCTACCAACCTGCTGACTGGCTAATCTTTACACCACAACATGAGCTATTATCATTATGTAGACACGACAGAAGAAGTTTCACTATTTGCTTATCAATAAACTTATAGGTAGGTACTTAAACTGTACTTTTGAATTGAGGACCTGAAAAGATATTACAATTTGTAATTCAGACAGAACATTTTCAAATAAATCGTTATCGGATGGTGAAATGGACATTTTGTTGAATTCGATTGAAATTAGGGTATAGAATCATCATCATCCTCCGAGCCTTTTCGGCTTCCAGTCTAGCCAGATGCGGCTGAACATCAGTATTTTACACGGAGCGACTGCCATCAGACCCCCGCAATCCAGTTACTGGGTAATACTGACATTCGGAGGTTGGACCATTTGTCAGACTTTCAGGCTTCTGACTACCCGTAACGACTGCCATAGATATTCGTATGACAACCGGGACCGACAGCTTAACGTGCTCTCCGAGGCACGGAGGGGTCTCGATGTGTATCGAAACGGTCACCCATCCACAGACTGACCGCGGCAAGTGAGTATAAGCCGGCTAAAACGCGTTGCCTCTGATGCGCGACTCCGCGACTCGAACTCGCGCACTCGGGAGCATTTGCGGTTCCGCGTACGTACGGAGAGACGTAAGGGCTGTGGTGTGGGGAAGGGACGACACGAAATCTATCTCGTAGCGCTGCTATGGTGGACTCTTAAACTTGCAGATCGTACAATCCGCGCAGTCATTGCTTCGCTACGAGCCCCTCAAATAATTAGGGTATAGAATATCTGCGTAAAAGTAGAAAGGAACATTTTAATATTCACACAACGTTTCAGTCACATTCTGGCTGAAGTCCAAACAGGAAGCTTTTGTAGCGATCGTCCGTCGGCTGAACGACAATCCACGATCGCTGTAATAATGGCCACCTGTTAGCCTCCGTTAGCCGCTGTTAGCCACTGTATAGCCTTTATCAAATCATTCAGAACGATTGATTGTGACCGCAGTAGGAAATGGGTGGCGGCGAGTTTCCAAATGTTGATTTATTTGTTTCATTTCATTCATTTGTTTCATTCATTTTATTTCATTTTGCAACAGCCATTATTGCTTCGCACCACTCTTAAGTGCCTCTCAAAAAGTGCCCTAGGGCCTCTTAAGACCTTTCACTTTTCAGGTTTCACAGCGGTCTTACTCTAATTTTAAGCATTTTTTTTTAAGGATTTAAAGAGATTTGGCGAAATTGAAAAATGTATTGTATAAAAATCCTTTAGAGAGTAATTAAAAGTATTTAAACAATGGATTTATTCCCATACATGATCCCGCAAGTGCCCGTGTTCCGGACCACCGTATGTCCATAACGTTTTCGTACAAAATGCAAGTTGGAACCACCAGAAAAACTTTTTTTTTCTCTTTCCTCCTCCTTCTAAGCAACAAATCAAGAAGAAAATATGTTTCAAATATTTATTCGTAATATTACCCTGAAAGATGTTTATAGAATAAATTTTTCAATTTCGCCTAAAATCTCTGGAACCTTTTTTATTCGTCCGAGTCTTGAAATCTTTAAAAAAGTGCTTAATTAATGATTAATTAGAGCGAGACCTATGTGAAACGTAAAAGGCCTCTTAAACTCTTTACAGTTGATCAGTTAACCTCATCATCATCATCATCATCATTTCAGCCGAAAGACGTCCACTACTGGACCTGGACATGGCCATAGGCCATAGGCCAGTTAACCTATTTTCTGTAAAACAGACGATATAACACCATAATAAAGCTTGGGAAAGAAATTGCTTATTTCTTTTTTTTTTTAACTATGATGTTTCTGTCGTAACATACAGTATGTACCAAAAACCCTGTTGTTCCTGTGAGCTACGTTACCAGAATCGATGTTAATACGTAAGGACACAACTCATTTGGAAAAACTCTTCAGTAAAAATAATCAAATTAAATATTAATTCACTACTAAAAGTGATTATATCACTTTCCATTTACAATTAATAGTTATTTAATATTTAATTTGATTAGTTTTATTTTATTATTTTTAACGCATTTACGCATGCGAAGCGAAATCTAAAGATTTAAATTGTGGAAAGAAAATTTTTTTTCTTTCCACAATTTAAATCTTTTTTTTTTATTAGTTTTATTGATATACTCACTGAGTGAGTTTTGAGTGATATTATCACTTTTAATTTACAATTACTAATGCTTTAATAATTAATTTTATTATTTTTATTGAAGAGTTTTTTCCCAATGAGTTGTGACCTTACGTACAAATATCGATTCTGGATAACGTAGCTCACAGGAACAACAGGGTTTTGTTACATACTGTATAAGGTTTTTTTTCTGTATAGTGTAAACCTGAAAGTATATTGTTCATCAGAATCAATAGGAGAACCGATTTAAATAGTTTTTACAAGTAGGTACCTACCATGTTACAATTATACCAAATTTTATTCGTAAACTTCATTTTGGTTATTAAATTTAAAGTTAGTGCATTAGCGGGTCATGAATATAGGTCCTTAAGGTCCAGGAAGTTTGGCTCGATGAGTTTTCGTGCATCAGGTAGTGCTTGGCATCCTTCACTTTCTCTGCTTCCTACTGGTAACCTTAAAGTAACTCTAAAACATGTAATTTTGTTATAAAAAAAACTGTTTTGATGGAAATCTTTTTGGGGTGTTTGAAATTTTCACTATACAATACAATTGCAATCACATGAGACTTTCCACCTACATGTCTCAGTTTGGCGAACCGACTTGCGGTACCATTTAGGCAACAGCCTGGATGGAATTGCAGTTGTTAAGGGCAAAGGTAACCGCTTAACATCAGGTGGGCCTTTCTCTCGTTTCACAAACATAAAAAAAAAAAAAACATTGCGTTGTGTAATGCTATCAGCTATCAGAGTACCTAATGTACGAATTCTCGGTCCAATAGTGAACATCTATCTATTCTTTGTGTGGGAACACAACAGCTTAATTTGATACCTACAATAGGTACAAAAGAAAGATCTACCAATGAAACAAATTTTCCAAGATACTTTTATAAGACTTGAGAATTTTTGTCTTAAGCAGCACTTAGTCGTACCTGCCAATACAGGCCAATCCGGCCTGTATTGGCAATTTTACTGAATTGTTGAATTATCTGCCAGACTAAATCGAGTAATAGATAGATTTATCAAATATTGAAAAGAGTTCTCGATAGGTTTGTACCCATTTTGCGGTCTGTTGGATTTAAGATCGATTTTCCGTGTACGGAGCACAACGAAATTGGTTACAAAACACTCAATACCCATTATCATTTCAATGTTATTGACAGAATTGGGGCCCGTTAAGAGGAATTGCGGGTGGTCTTTTCTCCAGCTTTTTTTCTGGTTTATAACCCTAAGCAATGATTTTTATGCAGTAAAATAAATATCACCGTTTTGTATTTAATTTCAATTTATTTCCAAAAAAATATAACAGTACAATTTTTGACAAAGGAACATGCAATCAAAAACATGTAAAATAGGGTTAAGACTTTGCTTCCCAAAGTCTGTATGTATGGCTTTATGTTTTCGTTTTTGTTGATAAATTATTAGTAGAAACTAAAAAAATCTCAAAATTGCCTATATAGAGCGCTGTCTACAGAGGGCTAGTGTAGGAGTGTGTAAATTTGACAACTTTTAATCATCATCATCATCATCATTTCAGCCGAAAGACGTCCACTGCTGGACATAGGCCAAGCATCGCCACAACGACCGGTCCTGTGCCTTCCGCATCCATCAACTTTTAATGTAAAAGGAAAAATATCGAGACACAGTACATATTCCTCTTATTCAGTTTATGAAAATATCTTTTAAATAGGTCCAGTTTCAGAGGAGAAAATAGTCGAGAGCGAAACCTCGAATCTTGATTGTTTTACTAAGGCTATTCAGTCGGAGCTGCAGCTGTCCTTATCGCACTTATTTGAGACAGAGTGCTCGCAAAGCGACAGCGATAGTTTCTTCGAATACCTAATTTTAAAAATTCTCTGCCGGCATTTCCTCATAATGAGCCTACGGAATACGATAGCGATCGATAATAAATGAAGAAAATGAAGAAATTCATCGAACATTTTTGTGGAGGGAAATTAAAATAGCCTGAATTTTATCGCTAGCTATTTCACGAGTGGCGCGAACCAGATTAATGTGCTGATATAATTTTTTTATAAAAGCTTTTTTATGAGGTAAGTATATTTTAGATTTCGCATTAGCAAGATTAAAAATGTGTACAATCCTACTTATATCCTACTTGTGAATATGTTTTGATGTTTGTTACTCAATCACGCTAAAACGGCTGAACGGATTTGGATGAAATGATAGTTGTTCCGTGTGGTGCCGGACGTAAAGAATTGCTCCACCCTATATCTTCTCATGGGTGTCATAAAAGGCGACTAAGGGATTCACCAGAGGATGGGCAGCAGCGTTCTCTGAGTATTTAACTAACCAACTGCGATCGCCAACCCAGCTGCCAAGCGTGGCGATTATGGCATAATATCCTCCCCTTAATGGGGGAGGCCTATGTCCAGCAGTGGACGTCTTTCGGCTGAAATAACGATGATGATGATGATGATGATGGTACATAGATAGAAAATATTCTAGATTAAAATATAGGCGGGCACATTGCTCGCAGAATGGATGGCCGATGGGGCCTTAAAGTTCTGGAACGGTGACCGCGTACTGGAAGGCGCAGCGTGAGTACGAGTACGCTACAAGGTGGACCGACGACCTAGAAGAAGGTCGTGGGAATCCGCTGGATGCGGAAAGCGCAGGACCAGTCGTTGTAGTAATGCTTGGGGGAGGCCTATGTCCAGCAGTGGACGTTTTTCGGCTGAAATGATGATGATGAAAATATAGGCTACTTTTTATCTAATTAACAGTTCCCGAGGGATGCGCGATAAGTCTTTCTGTGATAAACCGAATTATACGCGAGCGAAGCCGCGGGCAAGGTCTAGTACAGTCGACTGCATGACAGTGGGAACAGTTGAATTAGAAAATCACCCTTATCGGTTACGAAGCAAAGGAGCTGTCAATGTCAACTGTTTCCACTGACGTGCTGTTGACCGTACCTAATATTGTAAATGTGAAAGTTTGTGAAGATGTTTGGAAACATCCAAACAACATCAAAAAAAAAAAAAACATCAAAATTACTTGTAAATTGGACCAAGTCTGGATAATCGTTTTTCCTGATAATTCATTTTATTTCATTGATGGGTTGGTTTTTTTTAAGTTCAAGGTGTGGCAATGAAATTATAATATATTCGGACTTATTCGCCTATAATGCCTATACCTTTCTTGTCTTGAGTAATAATAGTAAATTATTATTTGATTAAACCTGCAAAAAATGTTTGGTCCGTGTCACGGACTTCGTGACAGTAATAAATGCTTGGGCAAACGGTCCCCCACTACGTAAAGGTTTTTTTATAGTATAGGATGGCGAAACGAGCTATAGGTCCACCAGATGTTAAGCGGTTAGCTTTGCCCATAACAACTGCAATACCACATGGTACCGCAACCGCAAGTCGATTCGCCAAACTGAGACATGAAGATGGAACGTATCATGTGATTATAATTTCACCGGCACCCGTACCCTTCAGACCGAAACACAGTAACGCGAGCATAATTTTTTGGCGGCAGAATTAGTATGGTGGTAGTACTTCCCCGGACGAGCTCCCTCACAAGAAGCTCGACTACTGCTAAACTAAGGTTAAGAACTACTGCACCAAGAGGTGTAAAAAATGAAAAAAAACTGGAATCACTATCAATTCATTTTGGTATAATAGTCAGGTATCATCGAGAGCAATTTCATGAAGTACCTAAAGACTAACATCGAACTAATAGCGAACGGATTTAAATGTTTCATCTCACTATTTGTTGCATGCTCCTTCTCTCTCCTCCTCTTGGATATTGTTTGCATTATTCGCATCGCGTTGACTCAGTTATTGACTCCATGCCACTCGTATTGTTTACTTCTGTTTGTTGCCGTTCGATCTACATAGAGGAATTTTATTTTGCATAGACATTTACGTTACTTTCTGTACCTATGTCACATTTTATTACGTTTTTGTGTTAGGTTAGGAATCCCCTAAGGCGACACTTTGACCGTTTTTAGGGTTCCGTACCCCTTAACGGGACCCTATTACTCTCGCTACGCTGTCCGTCCGTCCGTCCCTCCGTCCGTCCCTCCGTCCCTCCGTCCGTCCGTCCGTCTGTCTGTCACAGAGCTGTATCTTTGTAACGGTAATAGATAACCAGTTGAAATTTGCACAGAATATGTGTTACTATGTCGTCTATCACGACAAAAACGAAAAATAAAAATAAAGTTTAAATCCAAAGGGGGTCCCCATACAAGAAACTTCGAAAAACATGCAATTTTTTCAACGTTTTTGTTCGTGTTCTATAATCAAAACGGTAATACATACCAGCGTCAAACTTGGTCCGATTATAGTGCATACTATGTAGTTTACCAAAAAATACTAAAAACAGGACAATCATAGAAAAATGTGGTGGTACCTATGTAAGAAAGAGATGCAAAAATTCACATTTCGCGTACGCTCGTTGATGTCGTTTGATAAACTCTCGTAAATTAAATTAGTTTCTATGGGGTATCAGGTTGATGGGTGGTACGGATAAGATGGCTGAATTACCTTTGCCCATAACAACTGCAATACCACCTAGGCTGTTGCCAATGGTACTGTAAATCGCGTTCGCCAAACTGAGACATGAAGATGGAAAGTCTCATGTGGTTATAATTTCACCGTGTGTGTGTGGGGGTGTGTTTGTGGATGTTTGTAATGCTTTGAGGATACCTCTATTACAAACATGTATACACATTAAGCAGTTGTTTTTTTATAATCTATAGCAGAACTAGTTAACAGTTTTGTATGAAATTATTAATTAAATTTTCTATTTCCCAATATTAAGATGAGCACAACCTTATTTGCATCTGTATAATGTTTGCCCTCATTGCCAGAGTTGTCGGTTTAAAGTTAAACAACGGCTTGGTAAAAGTTTAAATGCACATTTTCGTTAATTGCAATACCAATTACCTACTCTATGATCCCAAAACTCCTATCATAATACATATGCTTACATAATAACTCCACTTTACTACTTCACTAGGCCGTCGGTCAGCCGTGTAGTGAGGTAGGCAAGACGGGCTGAATTTTGCGAATATCCGAGTACCCTGCTCAGGCCAGCGACCCAGATACCCGGAATGTTGGGACCAATGTTGTCATGACAACGATTCTACAATATCGGTGCATTTGCTACATTTATTTAGGTCGGCTGTTCTAATCAAGGCAAGTGAAATTGCATGCATTGGAAATTGGTCCCTGTATAATTTTGTAAGAGTGCCTAATTTCCTATGCATGTAGTATAAGTTTTAAAATTTTCAAAGTCTATCCATGGATAAGATTAAAGTGTTTGATATTTCAGACAATTTCCCTTGGAAGTTTTTTCAGTAACCATTTTTGTGGCTTATTTTTATTAAATCCTGCTAATGCGAAAGTATAGATGTTTATTAATTTGTTTATAGTTGAATCACGCTAAAACGGCTGAACCGATTTGAATGAAATTTGGCACACATGTATACCATTCTATGGAGGCAAAGCTGCAAGCGTCCGGTAGTAAAACATAAAGGTTTGAAACCTCTTTATTAGGTACTTTTAATATAAAAGTGAAACTGAAAAGCGAAAAATAACTATTTATGAGTCGGCGCCAAACGAACTTTTAACATGCAAAGTACGTGTAGGTTGCAAGTGGCCGAGCGGAGAACGCATTTTTGGAAAGTTATTGTTTATCGTTGAAAATTTCACGTTGTATTTGATGTGACGTTGTTTTTATTATTTATTTAAAGTAATTTAATGATCTTCGTTGATTGGTTGTTTGGCGCCGACTCATAAATAGTTATTTTTCGCTTTTCAGTTTCACTTTTCGTCGGTTCAATTTTTTGTTAAAAAGTTTTATTTTTCATTTTTTTGTGGTTAAAATCTAACTCCAGGTCTCCATTATGTCGTAGTGTCCAGAACTATATTTATATGTGTCAAGTTTCAACAGAATCGGTTAACAGGTAAGAATTCAGTGGGTGAACAAACACTCATCCCCTGTTTTACTACCCTTAGGGGTGGATTTTGATTTTGAAATTTAAATGGGACCAACTTCGAGATATACCCTATCCATTAAAAAAAGAATCATCAAAATCGGACTACTCTGTAAAAAGTTATGCGTGGTCATACATAAAAAAAAAAAAAAAAAAAAAAAAAAAAAATATATACGCGTCGAATTGAGAACCTCCTCCTTTTTTTCGTCGGTTAAAAAACAGCTCTCACTACGTAATTCTTATTCAACTTAAAATAAGGCAAAAGTATCAGTTCAGAAATTCTCTGTGAACAAATAAATTACTCATTAATATTTTATATTTCTGTATTTGCGTACTCAAAAGGAAAGACCAATAAAAGTCAACCTTTTTTCTTTTTTCTCGGGCTTAGTGCTGCGTACACATTGGATAAACGATCTATCCTGTTGATAAGTGATTGGATATCAAATATCTGATTCGTTAATGGTTCCACTTAATATATTCGCAACGTTAATAAAGCCTACCAGTAGGTCGTTCAAAGTAATTGATTAATTGCCGTCTGATTCATTTTACAGTGGGTTCTTGGCAAAAAGCTTATAAATTATGACTTCAAGCTCTTAATAATCATAAATCATGGGTTTTGACTGATCAAAAACAAAGATTTGTGCTTATTTAATAGGCGTCTGTAGTGTTTTGCCTGCTTGATAATATTTACATTTCAAAATATTAGTTTTACGAATACGTTTCCTGCGAATGACTCAATATGTGGCTGATGCTACATCCTTTAAGTTAAATAAGCCCAAAAAATATATTCTGCGCTGTTGTACTGAAAAAAAAAGGTTTTATTATGAGTATCACTTTTTGCAGTTTTAGCTGCTAGTAACATAAATAAAAACCGGCCAAGTGTGAGTTGGACTCACGCAGTAAGGGTTCCGTACCACCAATCGACCTGATGCCCCATAGAAACCGATTTAATTTACGAGAGTTTATCAAAAGACATCAACGAACGTACGTGAAAAGTGAATTTTGGCATCTCTTTCTTACGTAGGTACCACCACATATGTCCATTTCTGCCCTGTTTTTAGTATTTGTTGCTAAACTACATAGTATGCACTAAAATCAGATCAAGTTTGACGCTGGTATGTATTACCGTTTTGAAGATAGAGCAGGAACAAAAACGATGAAAAAAATGCATGTTTTTCGAGGTTTCTTGTATGTGGACACCCTTTGATTTTAGACTTTTTTTAGTTTTTAGTATTTGTCGTGATATACCGCATACTAACACATATTCTGTGAAAATTTCATCTGGTTATCTATTACCGTTACAAAGATACAGCCCTGTGACAGACAGACGGACGGACGGACGGACGGACGGACGGACAGCGTAGCGAGAGTAATAGGGTCCCGTTTGGCACCCTTCGGGTACGGAACCCTAAAAAGGCGACGAATAAACTAACGCTACTACTGGCTAACTAGTTTCAGATGTGCAGCAAATCAGTTTAGCTATTTTAACAAAAATTGGTTCCTACTAATTCAAATTTAGCAATTTTTGAAGTAGCTAAGCTGGTTCAACTGTTTTTTTTTAGTGTGGTCATTTATTATTTATTTATTTGTTCAGTGGTATACATAACAAAAACATTCTAAAGATGTAAAAATTAAATCATTAGAGTTTTATCGTACATACTGATGTACGATAAAACTAGAATATTGAGATTACAAGTGATGACTTGTAATCTCAATATTCTTACTTTACGGAATTTTTAATTAGTAAAGGAACACTACTTGTCAATATGTTTCACTACTTCTTGAAATTGCTCAACTACTACACTATATATTTGTATTTATTAGTACATTATATGATATATATTTCTCATACTTATTTAAGTAAATTCCATGTACTTTATATTATTATATTTAAGTAGGTATATTCAGTACGAAACGTACCTACTTTCTAGTCCATCCAAAGGTTGTCTGGAAGAGATTGTCTTGTGCGATAAGACCGCCCATTTTACTTATTCAATCTATCTGTAAACTATTGTCTTTGTTTTCGTTTGGTGTAATGTACAATAAAGAATATAATAAATAAATAATAAAATAACATTAAGTACATTGAATTCTAAACATCACTTCAAGAACAGGAAACGAAATTTACAAACTTCATCATCTCATCATCATATTCTGTCGCTTAGATTCAATTGTACATAACAATCTGAAATAGTACGAAGACTCCGTAACAGGGATACAGCGGTGTTTCCATTTCCCCATACATTTGGCCTATTGTCGTTCATAACAATGGTTCATTACTGTTAACATGGGTTGATATGGGTGCTGGCTGCTACTTAATTAAATATAAACACTGTGATTTTACATTCGGATCTTAAGTCGGTTTGTAGTATTTGTTTCTTGTTAGGGTTTAAAATTAAGGACCTTTTCAGGAAAGTCATACCGTCTTCAGTAGGTCTAACATTTAAATTATTATGGAATTTTGTTTTGAGAATTGGTGTAATTGGTTGAGGGCAATGATATTTAAAAGTACAGATATGTTACTTTCACTCACAATCTGAACACTCGAAACGTCCTTTTTGGGACATTTTTCTAATAAATCCGCGTCAAGTAAGACGCCGAGGGTGACCGATGACAAAAAACAAAATGCCGTCATGTGTGTAAAAGTAACTTGAAGTAACCAACTTACATACTTACTGACGACGTCTGTGGTCTAGTGGTTCGAGTGTCGGACTGTTGATCGTGATCGGGTCGTGGGTTCGATTCCCACAGGACACAAATATTTGTATGATGAACATAAGTGTTTGTGTTTGTCTGGGTGTTTCTTATGTATTATAAGTATGTATTTACAAAAAAAAGGATATACGTATTATATCCATTATCTAGTACCCATAGTACAAACTCCTTTTCCGTTTTGTATTGCTTTTTCTAGCTTCATTCGCTAGTTCTACGCGCTCCGTCTATCTTATTATTTTGGTCTGAGTAGTAAATGCTGTCCGTGGTCAATTCTCTTGCTAGATTTTCCTCATAAGGAAGGGTAACACCAAATACTTGTGTATTAATAACATCATATGTATTGTAATAACCAATCTGACTGCTACTTGTTGCTTTTATTGCAATACTTTCCCCAGAGTAGTCGTGGCTTTAAGGGAGATCTATATTTAGGGATGATGGATATTTATGGTCCAATAATGGGATGTCTTCATATAGTACCTTCCCCCCTAGCCAAGTTGACAATCTACAATCGTAAACGCTATAGAAAACAATCAAAATGTATGGGAATGACATATCTCAACGAAAAAGTCATTCGTTGAGATATTTCATTCCCATATATTTTGATTGTTTTCTATAGCGTTTACGATTGTAGATTTTCAACTTGGCTAGGGGGGCTTTAGTCTATTCGTTACGTTTTTAACTGAAAGTAAACATACAATCACCTTCTTTTTATTAGATAACTCTTTTTTGGAAAAAAATACAAATATTTTTTTTTACAAATTAATCAATTACCTCGTTCAAATTCTTTTAATTCCGTTAAGACTAATTAAATAAAAGAAAACATACATTGACTACACGTTTAGGCATTGTATCTGATAGAATGCGGGATAATACAACCATAAAAAATCAGCTGTTCCCTAGATTTGTGTTCACATAAATCGACAAAATGTAGGGAACAGCTGAAGTTTTTTCGCGATTTCAGGTTTGTTCCTATAGTAAAAGTAGTTCATAATGATGAGTACATGACCCCTTTTCAGTACTGATATAATCCTTTTCAATACAGACTCTGTATTTTCTGTTCCGTGGCACCAATCCGCGATGTGCATCGCAGACCGGCGCCGGCCAGCGCGAGCCGGCGCCGGTCGGCGCGTGCTAGCGATGTACATCTTTCGGTGTGAAAGCGTCAGCGATATTTCAAGTCAAGCCCATCCAATCCACTCCACGCCTGGCCGGTGGGAAACCACCTTAAGTATTGTACCAAATGGGTGTCCATGTCCAGCTCAGCATGTCGAAAAGGAAATCGAAGAAAATTTGATTTTTAAAACGAGTTTTTTATGGAATATTCTTTATTCTTACACCATTAATAATTAAAAAACTTAGGAACAACATGTAAATCATCGTCGTATCGCTAATAGCGATATCTTCCAGACGACCTTTGGATGGACAAAGAAGCCGGGAAAGATTGATATATTGCCATACATAAAGAAATTGTCTTAGGCTAAATATATAGCTAAACCCGATGTTATAAAAAGGTGGTTAAAGTTTAGCCAGATCGCAAAAAGTACATAAAACAAAATTCTATAAAAATAACCCTCCTCACAACATTGGAACAATCATTTTAACTTTATAAAAGAAGGGTACAAACTGTCCAAGAGTTACGGTCCTATCTTTTACAGTCCCGTTAGAGAGAAAAGTTAGAACAAAAGATCTTTACCGGTTCAAAATTGAAGTTCTACGTAACAAGCTGAAAAACGCCCGGAGCCCCTAAAAGGTTTATCCTGTTATGGTGTCCGATATAAAAACGTTTTAACGGAATTAAAAAGGTTGTTTGGAGTTAGTACTGTTGTTCAATATCTGATATTTTTTGGGAAAAATTTGGCGGTGTTGGCAGTAATGATCATATTTAATTTGAGAAATATGTTGGGCATGTAAGCGACCCGGGATGTTTTTTAAAATTAGGTTTTGAAGCGACGCTTATATACCTAGTGTCGTTGGTCACTCGGCAACTGGGCAGTAAACCGAGAAAAATGTCAACGTTAACTAACACGCGTGTTCTATCTGCGCATGCAAATGCGTAGAAGCTTCGCTTCTGTCACCCGTTTTTTTATTTACACTATAGGTAACTATCATTAGTAAGATAAAAGTTATAATGAGCGTTGCTGATAGCGTTATACCTAAAATATATGGTTCAACTGATTTATTGTTTTAAGGTGGTATCCAATGTAGATAATAAAACGAAACAAACACGAAACGTTCACTAATCAGTCCCGAATTCACGGGTAATAAGATCAATATGGCCAAAAATGCCACGGCCGGTATACGTAAACAGAATACGACCTTCATATTAATATTATACAAGTGGGGATGGAGCAACTCCAGCCTCTGTGAGTGCGGCGAAGAGGACCAGACTGTGGACCATATAATCCAACAATGGCCTTTATTGTCGTACCCTGGCTGTCCAGAGGATCTTTTCACCCTTACAACTGACGCCACCATATGGTTGAAGAATCTCAATTTGTCGTTGTGAATAAAATAATAAAGATGTATAGATAGCCTATAAAGATGCCATACGATTAAATAAATATTATTATTTTATTATTACGAGCGGGACGCGTCGTAGAATAAGTATTGTGACAAAAAATTCTTCTACAATATCTTCTATAATAATTTAAGAAAATAAATAGTCACTTGCCATATCAAAAAATTACAATAAAAATATATTGTGTTTGAGGTTTTCGTTGTATAGACCAAACAACGACAGCCTGTACATGTGGTATTTTATCCTGCTTTCTATGTCCTAGAGTCTGCACACTGAGTGACCTCAACAATGCCACAGATAATGCACGAGACGTGTAAAATTTTTGAAGTATCTGATAACTGTGCCATCATAATTAAATTCTTTTTCTTTTTGAAGAAGAGTCTTGCTAATTGCAGTCTAGAGATTAGTATTAAGTCTGATAAATGATTCATGATTACAGCCTTTTCCAATTCACTGCAACTGCAAGCCATAAACCTCCTTTCTTTAGCAATTTTTCCCTGTTTTGCAACAATATCATCCAGGTTTTTTCCACGAGGTCACTCATCAACCTATCTTGCCATCGGTTTTCTTACATAACCACATCTAGCCTATTCTAGCATAAAAATATTAACTTAACTAACGATTAGCATTTCTGCAGGCACACTGTTACAATATATCTATAGCAAAATTCAGTATTAAGAGCAAAAAAAAAACAGCAAAAAAATCAGACCTTTGCGGTCACTATCGTTTTGTACAGAATAATAGAGATTGTTTGCTGTAAGAAAGTTTTAAGAGGTTAGTTTAAAAAAAAAATACATAAAAAACTTCAAGAAATCACGTTTTGGGCACAATAGTGTTTTAGAAAATAGGATCAAGATTAACATTTTTTTTTTCACTGTCACAAACTGAATAGATAGGTACAGCTAAAAATGTTTTTAAAAGAAGCCAATTTGGGGTATTTGGGTGTTGTCAGCGTCTTAAGATTTAAAACATCATTCTGTTTGCCAAATTATGATCTAGTTAGAGCCAAGTGTCTACTGTTTGGCAATAACTATCTCCTTCGTTTGACATCATTATCGTAATGTTAATAAATATTGACAAACAAATTAATTAAATTAATAATTTATTAATTATTTTTATTAATTTATTAATTATTTTTATTAATTTATTAATTATTTTTATTAATTTATTAATTATTTTAATATTTTTTTAAGACAAATGTGCAAAGTGTATTTAAAAAAAAACCTAATTATACCTACGGCATGCTTAATTAGTATATTTGGGGTTAAAATGTCCAAACTTCCTAACAACTTTTTTTACTCAGCGCCTTTGTCTCCTAGACTATATAAATATAAAATATAAGGCAGGAGACTGATGATGATGATGTTTTTCTCCTCGACTTTCCAGTGACCGCTGCTGTAAATGATCATACATAACATACATACATACAGTAACACCGGGTGTGATTGCGGAGTTCCAACGCAAAGCATGTCCCACCTCCTTGCTTGCCTGCTGTGCCACGCTTGTTCCCGGGAGGACCTGATACAGGCTCTGGAGAGAGGAATACAGTGTGCCACTTTTTGGTCAAACGCCATTTAATTAAACACTGTAGGTAGCCATTTACACGAATAGAAGAAAAAGCAGATAAGAGGACACTGGACACTGCTACCCACCTATGTTTAAAGCGGGAAAAGTCTACTCTGCCAGGATACAAACAAAAAGTTATATAGGTACCTATTCAGTATTATATTATATGATATATATTTCTCATACTTACTTAAGTAAATTCCATGTACTTTATATTATTATATTTAAGTAGGTATATTATGTACGAAACGTACCTACTTTTACACCGTACCTACCCACGATCGGTTCCCATTCTTCTAGTCCATCCAAAGGTTGTCTGGAAGAGATTGCCTTGTGCGATAAGACCGCCTATTGTACTTACTTAATCTTTCTGTAAACTATTGTCTTTGTTTTCGTTTGGTGTAATGTATAATAAAGAATATAATAAATAATAAATAAATAAATATTCAAGTAAGTCAAAAACCCTGTATCCCAAACACCTTTCAAACATTGAATTTTCCGGTCAATCGAACTAAAATCCCGCCCACACACTGTTTAATGTACAGTAGTTAAACAGAGGCGTAAAACCTCATTCGTTTATACCTCCGCCGCTGGTTTTCCATTACATTTACGACGTATGTACCGCCATGGGCAGAGTGCGAAATGTTGGAAAGGTTTTAAAAGTTAAACTGGTTGTGTTTTAATCGAATTCCCGGCGGAGGGACGCCGTCACGGATCAAGGAAGAAATAGATAAGCCGCCAAGGGATTTCTAAAAACCTTTCAAATAAAGTAAAATGGCAGACATGAATAACATCGTTTAGTGTGTGAATTTTGTTCGCGTTTGGGGACCTTTTTTTCTATGAACGCTAATGCGTTTTCAATTATAAGCTTGGAATGATACTGGGGTCTCACTTCCGACTGGTTCGAGTTCTGAACCAAATCGAGCTAGTTTTAATTCCTATAGGAACAGTCAGTAAAACCTCTAAGGAATTGATAATAGCTCGATTTGGTTTAGAACTCAAACCAGTCGGGAGTGAAGCCCCTGCAAACCAGAGAGTGCCCCATAAACTCATAATAAATTATTTTATTAAGTCTCACACTAAGATCATATTTTGAAAACTACGCGCAATGTCAAACAACACACGTTAAATCTGAGATATGTATAAAAACTGTGAACTATTAATGGAGTCATCTTGAGGTCTCCAAACCTTCCTGTATAATGCATCCATTTTATTTAGTACGCTATTATCATTAACATTTTTAAAAACACCAGTTTTCTCCCAATCATTTCAGTAAGTGAAATTGGTGATAATAAAAGTGTAACAAAGAAACTGGATACTGCAACCTCTCCATATTTTATTTCAATAATATTAGAACAAAAAGAAAAATACATTTATTTTACATAGAACAGTAACAACATAAAAGTAAAAACATAAAAACTTTCGTTTTAAGCACTGAGGTAGTATGTAAAGCAATATACATGATGTACTGTCGAGTATGCCTATGCCGAAAGCATGTGCCTGGCGTGGAACACCCAGCAGCGCTGATTTTCAGTTGGCACTCCTACAGTGACAC
This sequence comes from Asteroscopus sphinx, assembly GCA_949699075.1. Classification (NCBI taxonomy): domain Eukaryota; kingdom Metazoa; phylum Arthropoda; class Insecta; order Lepidoptera; family Noctuidae; genus Asteroscopus; species Asteroscopus sphinx. The sequence continues at coordinate 9,289,762 of OX453008.1, forward strand.
ACGGACAAAGGAATTCTTGAGCTAAGGCCTGAATTATTCTCATTCTAAGAAGAGGCCCTTGCTCAGAAGTAGGACTATTTATGTGTATGTTTACTTGAGCGATCTGATACCAATAGAAAGTTAATTTTATTTGCAGTATGCATGAACGATATTCGAGAATTTACCATAAATTCTATATGAATGGAGGTATCTTCGCATAACAAGCCCATAACGCACCCAATTATTTCTCTAATAGAAGTTTAGTAAGGAGCCGAGGTAAAGGATTATTCCGGGCCCACGGCCGGCCTGCAAACTTTGCTCGTAAATATCTCTACGACATTGGAAAGTCCTTACTGTAGTTCTGAAAAAGTACCGTTTGTAATACCTCGTTCATCTTATTGGCAGGAATTTAAGCCGCCTTTATAACTTTAAAGGGGCTTCATAACTCAAAGTAAAAGGAACACTCTGTGGATATATACCCTTATTCTTAGTTTATACTAAACCTGAAAATAAGTCATTGTACTCCCATAAGGTGGACCGACGACCTGGTGAAGGTCGCGGGAATCCGCTGGATGCGGAAGGCACAGGACCGGTCGTTGTGGCGATGCTTGGGGGAGGCCTATGTCCAGCAGTGGACGTCTTTCGGCTGAAATGATGATGATGATGATGATGATGACTCATCATTGTGGACAACTTTTACTATGAGACTAAACCTGTAATCGCGAAAAAAACAGTTTTCCTTCATTTGCGTTTACATAAATCGACAAAATGTATGGGAACAGCTCATATTTTAGATGATTTCGGTGTTGATCCCATAGTAAAACCTGTTCATAATGATGAGTAACAGTAACCATTTTTCAGGTTTAGTATAAGCTAAGAATAATAAGAGTATTCTTTCTTTCTAAGAATATGGTTGTAGAAGCCATTTAATAGAATTTTATTGTAATTCCAACATTGTGTGTGTGTAGTTTACCAGAGAAAATTTTAGAACCGAAAATGATAGGGCACTCATTTTGTTATGAACAAAAAAAAACACGTGATGTCATGGATGAAGGGAATAGTCATTTAATTAGTAGAAAGCTACTAATTAGCGTGGTGGACTAAGGCCTTAGCCTTCTTGTACTGAGAAGAGGCCCGTGCCCAGCAGTGGGACAGTAATGGGCTGGTTATGTAGTAAATTACCAGTTCTGGATTTAATTTCCATGCTGTAAGGTTTGCGAGCACACTAGTGCATGCTTCATACTTCAAAAAAAAATTGACTCTATGTTGTGTGACTAATATACTAATAGTCGATATAAAAGCAGGATTGTACCGCAGCCTTCAATCCCATGTTGTTTGCGTCTCGTCGACGCCATTCCTATTTTTATTAGTCCTAACTCCCGTTTTAGGAGGTTCAGTTCCAATATAGCTTTGTATCGGAAATTGGTCAGGATTCCTTTGATTCAGGTGTACTGAATAGGTGTACTTGATAGCTTAACTCAAATACTCAATACAGTTACGCCATCTAGTATGTTGTGTGTAGTTGGTGCATTGTCTAATGCATTCAGTGAAATTCTAATGTTGTCTTCAGTTTTGTTTGTTGTTCTTAAGTTTGGATATATACCTATTTGTTTTTATTATATTAAAACTATATTCCTACGCCACATAGCCGAAGTGCTGCGAACAATCATAGTGAAGCCAAAAGAAACTATGCTTCTTCATGTACAACCAGCGATCACGTACAAACCATGCACCAAGGATTTTGCTTTTGCGATGCTTACTGGACGATGCCGCGACATGTGTACTGAGAGGAGTGAGCACGGTTTAAGGCGCATGTATTATGTGCGTGAGCGCTGGTTGTACACGAAGGAGTATAGTTTTTTCTGGCTTCACTAGATTGTTCGCAGCACTTCGTCTATATTTTTTACTATGTCTGTGGCCAATGCTTGTTTCTTAGAAAAAATATTAATAGTAATATTATACAAACTTGTATTTGTATTCGGTTTTAAGTTAACAACTACTAATTTTGATAACTGTATGAAGTTTTATTCGTATTGTTATTTTTATTTTATTTTTTTCGAATGGACTCTCGCAGATCGTTACCCAAAAATACGTACCCTAACTGCTTAACCGGGCGGGTGGTGGAGAATCCCGTTAGGGACTTCATACGCCGAAAAATGTCCCTAAACCTAACTTATAAACTAAAATCGCGGTTGCAAAACCGCAAAAGGGTGTCCCCCAAGGGACAAGGGAGGGCTCGGACTTCGGCTTACTGGGGCATTGCGGGGGGATCCCGCCGCTATGTCCCCCTTGCAGCCGTTGCTGCATAGGGAATAGTTTTCTCGAAAGTGGCGGATTTTCGGTATATCGGGGTGGCGGCGCGTTTTGCGAATCTCGCCAGCGAGAGCGAAGACCTACTTAATCCTAACACAGTGGCAGTTAAGCCTACTCCTAGGAACTACTACTCTAGAGCATAGGGCCGGTCTCGCGTGACGAGATTATCTCCGGTTGCGACACCGTGAGGGCGTCCCCAGGGGGGAGGCTCGGGCATCTGCTTAGGGTGCAGCTGGGGGACCCCGCCACCGGTCCCCCTGGCAGCCGCTGCTGCATCGTGTTAGGTTTCTCGAGAGTCGGACTCTCGGCATCTGTTTGGACGTCGCGTCGGTCCACGCCGGCGGGGACGTTAATTAGGACGACGGGCTATTCGTATTGTCTTTTACCCATAATATAACATGAACAGACGTCATTATTATTATTATTCACAATGACGTCATTATTTCCAGGTATTCTTATACTTAACAATGATATTTATGTTGCTGTAAAATTTCTATTCTGTCTATTTCTAACCCACTCAACGCTTATATTTCGTAAATGTAAAAGATCTAAGAAAAATGGAGACTGTTTTTTGATGAAAATATTCCGTTTGGATACACTTCCGAGATTTCCGAAAATGGTGTGTAATCTTTTTTAAATGCTGATCCTACATCCCAACTATAGGCTGTCTATTATAAAGGGTAGGGTATATTATTCATAAATTAACGAACGCTTCACATTCAAAAATGGCATCGCTCATCGAAAAAGACAGGTGTAATTCAGTTTGCGCGGACACGTGTCGTACGATCTACATTTACACGTTACGTACACGACTTGTTAAATACTTGTAACGAGGAAGCTTTAATGATTTGTTTTTTTTCAAGATTTTTGTAGCTTAAATACATACGTTTCTATGACATGTGAGTAACATCGGAGTAAGCAGTTTACAATTAAATTAAGGGGCTTCCTACAGCTCAGTGGCAGCCCCACCAGTAAAAAAAATCTTACACGCCGAGTACCAAATTTAAAAAAAAGCAGTAATAACCTAGTGGTTGAACGCTTGCCTTCCATGCAGGAGGGTGTGAGTTCGATCCCGGCCCGCACCTCTGACTTTTCGAATTCATGTGCGGATTTATATATCGTTTTATTTTGTTTTTTTATTCGATTATCACTTGCTTTATCGGTGAAGGAAAACATCGTGAGGAAACCAGCACACCCGAGAGTACTCCATACAGTTCTCAATGGTGTGTGTAATCCGCCAACCCGCACTAGGCCAGCGTGGTGGACTAAGGCCTAGGCCTTCTCGTACTGAGAAGGGGCCCGTGCCCAGCAGTGGGACATTAATGGGCTGGTTATGTGAGTACCAAATTTATCGAACATCTGGTTATACAGAATTGTAGTAAAGGTACTGTAACTGTTTAAGCAGAAACTATTAAATCGGTGAAATATAGTTCGCTGTCATTTTAGATAGGAAACTACGGCCACTTTTGGCACTTAATGTTGTTTTGGAGACCTTTAATGTTTGACTTTTAATCGATTCATGTTGGTAATTTTATTGTCAGTTTTTCTACTAGATCTAAGTGGATAAGTATGTCCAGTGTCATCATTACAGCCGAAAGACGTCCACTACTGGACATAGGCCTCCCCCAATTAAGGGGGGGATATGCCATAATCGCCATGCTTGGCAGGCGGGTTGGCGATCGCAGTTGGTTGGTTAAATACTCAGAGAACGCTGCTGCCCATCCTCTGGTGAATCCCTTAGTCGCCTTTATGTCCAGTGTGCGTTTATTGAATTCTTTCAGGTAAGTATTATAACCTATATGACTTATTAGTTCACTAAATTGTTAGATTATAGATTTACTTCCAATTTCTGTAATATATATCTGCAATTTCTATCCTTCGCTGAATTTGTAGTTGAGTATTGAGGAAATCGCTTCTTCTAGTGCCGACTGGGTTTTGCTGGCTTGGTTGATAAAAAGTGCTCAAATATTGAGAGCGGTAGGTATTCAATCTGGTACTCTCGTAATATTAATTCTGTATAGTTTTTTTTAGTTTTTTTATTTGGTTCTCTCGTAATTTAGAGTAATAAGACATAGAGTGGTAGTTTCATTCAAGTTGAAACACAAAAACATTCGAAGTCTGACCGCAAACGGCACATAAAATGTTCGCCAAAACACACATTAGGCGCGCGTAAGCTGTACTGAACGGAGCAATTTCAGGCTCCAATTTAGTTGCTTTAAATTCTGTGCGTGGACTTGGTTTCTATGTGTAGTTATTTTGAGCTCATAATGTAAATTTTGTATTATTTATATCATTTATCATCATGATTAAACGCTTAATTATTAATTTGTGTAATGAAATTTTAATCATATAATATTTCTCAATAAACTCGATAATCCTAATTTAAATAGATTACGTGTGAAATAGATTGATGTTCGTACAGTCAGGCGCATATCGATGGTAACAAAACCAGTATAAGCAGAGCTTGTCTTGTGTGACCGTACCTACTGACTTCATAATTAAATTTCAGTATACAAGCTGTTGATCTGTAAACATGCCATATTTATCGAGCAAATGATATAAAGTGTGCTCGATCATCTAAAAATACTTAACCAATTATACGCTTATTTAATAACCAAATTTTCACTTGGAATCATTAGCGAGAGTTTGAGATAAATCCCGACCGACTCTGAGAATAAGGCACCGGCAGCCTCGGACGAATAAAAATGGCGGACGGAATCTCGCTAAGAAAAGATTGAAGCCTTTCGTTTTTTCCTAAATCCACTAGAATTTCGTGAGAACTTTAAGACACGAGATATTTATTGTTATTTTATTTGTGACACTACGACAATGTAGTCATTCGAGTCACACGAGATTTGTTGCGTAATCGCGCCTTTTTGTTTTACTATTAGTGTGAATGTGTGCGTGTCAGTCCGTACTTTTAAGCGAGCCGTCTTACTATGGGTGCTTCACTTTTGGTTTAGCGAGATTCCGTCCGACTTTTTTATTACTTATTTATATTTGACGTCTGTGGTCTAGTGGTTCGAGGGTCAGACTGCTGATCACGAGGTCGTGGGTTCGATTCCCACAGGACACAAATATTTGTGTTATGAACATAAGTGTTTGTGTTGGTCTGGGTGTTTCTTATGTATTATAAGTATGTATTTACAAAACAAAAAAAGTATATAAGTATTATATCCATTGTCTAGTACCCATATCACAAGCTCTGCTTAGTTTGGGACTAGATGGTGCTGTGTAAAAATGTCCCGAAGATATTTATTATTTATTTATTATTTATTCGTCCGAGCATTGTAAAAAGGCGGAAAAATCTGCCCATTTTTTTGGTGGTTTTGCTCGCATAGTTTTAGTTTCACGCGCGACACACGAGGGAATTTGTTCACAAATAGGTATTTAAAACTTTTTTTTTTTTGTTGATTTTTTTATTGTTTTCTGTTCAGTTCAGTATCAGTGGTATAGTAACTTTCTGAAATATGGCACGGATACAGATCAACATCTTATGTATTGATGTATTCTTCCTTTCTCTAATTCATGATTCAAATAGGTTATTCCGTTTTTCAGTTAAAAATACGATCACTATTTCTCAACGTCGACGGTAACAAGATAAAAAGAATTGCGATCACCTCTACCAAGAGCACTCAATACTCATTTAAATGGGCTAGCTTGTGAACCTAGAAGGCAATTTAAGAACTAGACTTTTCAGCAAGAGTGCTACAATTTTAATGGTTCTCCTCACTTCTGTTAATTTATTTTATTTTGGTAAGTACCGATAGCTTGTGTTCGTCTATTTGAATACAAACTCAGTTTTCTGCTCTCCATTTTTTTTTGTACATAATTTGACAGAGTCCATAAATTGTTACTTAGTTTTTTGTTTACCATAACTATTAAATTAAATTAAATTAAAAATACATTTGTTTCGGGCATCTAGACCCATAAACCACATAATAGTGGGTTTAACTTTGGGTAGAAAATGGAAGCACTCAATAAAATTAAAAATTTACAGACATCAAAAATAATTGATATCAATTTTACCCTAGGTCCGCCTACAACTGATTGTGGAGTTGCATCCAGTGGGCGAACATCGGGCTATCCCACCCATCAGTCAGCGCGCCCAGGATTATGTTGGAGCTGCCGTGCCAGCGGCCGAACAGTTACGCGCACCTTTTACGGGTGATCGCATGGATCCTATATTATGTACGTGGCCGAATTAAAAAAAAGTGATATAAGTGTCAGGTACTGACTGTGGTACTGGAGGCATTTATAGAGGATCCACTGCACTACGCACCAAACCAATGTCATCATCATCACTCTCCTACCCTTATCTCAATTTATTTGGGGTCGGCGCAGCATGTCTTTTTCTTCCAAACATCTCAATCAGCCGTCATCTCAGTGTTCACTTTCTTTTTATCCATATTATCTTTCACGCAATCCATTCATACACCGAACCAATTATTGACCCTAAAAAAATTATAAATAATATAAAAGAAAGGTTATGCTCGACACTGTATTTATAATAATTTTTTTTGTTCTCAATTTACTGGCCATAATCCGTAAGGAAGACTCAACTAGCGTAACTACGACCACTCTGCCAAGACTGAACGACTAACAAGAGAAGAGAGGTAAAACAAAAACTTCCAACCTCTTGGTTGGATGGTCGTTTGTTCCTGTAAAGACGAAATGTCTACCAATATTAAAGGCTTTGAGTAACATTCAGCCATCGCAGTACTGCACAGTAGTGTTAATCAAGCAACGCTCAATGAGCTGCCAGATCTCTGTATTTATTCGCTTGATTACGGAGATTTCTAATGCCCGATAACAAAGCATCATGTTGATACCTGAAACTTTCACGAATTAATCAATCAATCAACTCAGCCTATCGCAGTCCACTGCTGGACATAGGCCTCTCCCAAGTTGCGCCACAACGCTCGGTCCTCTGCCTTCCGCATCCAGTCCCCCCCAGCCACGTTCTTTAGGTCGTCGGTCCAGCTGGCAGGGGGGCGCCCCACGTTGCGTTTGCCGATTCGTGATTCGATTGATTGATTCGCGTTTCACGAATGTTGTACTTTAATTTATAAGTTTTTTTTGAATATACAAAGTGGAGATGACAAAACGACATTAAATAAAACCACGTACAAAGTATCACGTTGTCTGCTTGGACACAAAAAACAATCAAATCCAGTTAACGGTTTAGCCCAGGGAAATTATTTTAATTTCATTATTTCGATATTTTAATATTTATTTTGTTCAAAAAATTCTTTGTATATAAACAACTTATTTATGTGTTTAAAATGTTCTATAGACTATGAATAAATAAAAAAATCATTTATTGTCGTATTGTCACATCTCCACGTTGTATATTTTTTAAATAAAAAATATCAATATTTAATTTTGTGACATTTTTACAGTGCATCATCTAATCTCAAGCTAAGCAGAACTTGTTCTATGGGTACTAGACAATGGATATTGATAATACGTTTTTTTTTGTAAATACATACTTACAATACATACGAAACACCCAACAAAAACACTTATGTTCATCACATAAATATTTGTGTCCTGTGGGAATCGAAACCACGACCTCGTGATCGCGGTCCGACACTCGAACCACTACACCACGGACGTCGTCAAATTATGGTCTTGCGTTTGACCTCCACCTCACCTGATGTTAAGCGATGGTATGGTCGAGGCAGTTATATGCCAAGCACCTAAGTAAAACATAAAAAGGTAAAAGGATATTCAATCAACATTCATTTATTATTCTACATCTCTCATTTCACGATAAATAAAAAAAATAAACAAGCGTAATTAAAATATGTAAATAGGTAGCTTCAGCAAAAAGATTTTCATGTAAACCTTCACAAAGCTTTTCGGGATTATGAAACGATTTTACGAGGGAAGTAGGTACTTGCTTTTGTTAAAAGCGAGGGTAGAATCAATCGTGTTTCAAACATTCAGATCAATTGATTTTTCCGTTAGTGGACCGTGACTTGGAGTTTGTGTACGTAAATAAATTGGGCGTGTGCCGTGTGCCAGTCGGCCATTTATCAATAAAAATGTTGAGTTGTTGTCAGTCCTGTGTACACTGAGTATGACCACTTTTGGTAGATGAATATGGATGTGAAGAGGTCGGGTCGATTGTTTCAACAAAAAATTACTGGTAAAAAAATCTGTATCGTCATTTTTTGGTAGAATATACTGACGTAACTCACTAGGAAGTTATAATTCAACACTTAGGTAGTAAAGGATGGAACGTAGGATGGATGGATGGAGGTTCAACAATCTATTTCTATTTCCAGGCACACAGCTCATGAGAAAGGATGATATAAGGTGTAACCACAGATATAGTACTACTTACTTATTTTTTCCTCACTTTGTTACTTCTTCACTAACGGCCAAAATTAATATCCTATCTATCCACGATTTACCCTACTAGAGATGGAAATTTGACATATTTTGTATGAAGCTTATGTCAAATTCCTATCTCTAGTAGGGCAAATCGTGGATAAATTGGATATTAATTTTGGCCGTAAATCTATAATATTTTGTGTATCCTTTCTTTTGTATGTGTCTCAGTTGTGTCAAATAAATATTTCTCTTTCTTTATTTTTTAGTTTAATATATTTTTTATTATGTATTATGTCTGTGGGTGTAACATTATTAGCTGAGGTCCTTTTAAGGGGTCAATGTCTCTTTATAACGAACAACATTTACAATGACAGAAATCCAGAAATCACGAAAACTATAATAGTTGCTCTATACACTCATCGCTCGACAAAATGTTTGGAATAGCTGTTTTTTTTCGTGATTTAGGGTTGCTGCCAAGTAAAATTTGTTCATTCCAGCATTAAAATTTGCTACCACTAAATCAATAAGGAAGATAAAATGATTATACAGTGTTAAGGCTTACGTCATTAGCATGCGGCAACTTGATTGATGTTTGCATGTTAGGTGATAAAAATGCAGTTCAAAATTTCCAAGAGAATAGAATATCCAAAGATCCTTACCGTATAAGACCGAGAGACAATTGAGAAGTGAAATCTTGAATAAAATTAAAATACGAATTAGAAATAAGCATACCAGTAAAAAAAAAATTTTATTTCTTATAATTATATCCATACCCTTTATCCTGCATCGATTGATGCATGACCGACCCATAGAAATCCATAGTCTCTACCTACCCCAATGGGAAATAGGCGTGATAATATGTATGTTTGTATGTATGATTGATGAATGAAAACATATTCTATAACTATATCGATAAAAATAACTATAGAATACACTACCCCACCAAAACAAATTCTCAAGTAATAATTTACCAACTTAGTCCATCCAAAGCATACCAAACACTCAGCGTGTATGCGAACCAACTTGAAACACTTTGAAACACTTTGTTGTATCTGTGATAAATGGATTCATAAGCAGAAAAAGTACCGGTGGCCATGTCCCGTAAAATTGTGTAGTTGTAGCCCTATAAATCTACGAGGGTGGGTGTACCAGAGAAATTTATGTGAGCTAAAAATAGAAGGTGTGTACCTCAAGGATGCATATTTGGACAAACAAATATTTGTGGGAATTTGCGAGTGTGTAGGAGGTTTGTATTTCGTATTTTTGTTGTGTGGGTAGAAATAGTTGCTCTTTTTTAGGGTTCCGTAGTCCTACAAGGAACCCTTATAGTTTCGTCATGTCCGTCCGTCTATCCGTCTGTCCGTCTGTCCTAATCCTTTACAGCTTAATAACTTCTACAGTTATAAACATAAGTTAATAAAATTTTGTTAAAAAATAGAATAGATATAGATCTCAATTTTAAAAGAATAAAAAAATCTTAATTACGGATTTTAGGGGTGGCGCCCATACATGTGAAATGGGGATGAAATTATTTTTTTCGCTGCACCCCCTCTTGTGGGGTATCATTGAATAGGTCTACTAAAATGAAGGTAATGTTTCATACACAACTTTTTTATCAGGTATACCATCTGTGAATTACAGCCCGCCAAAGTGGCTTGCAATGTGTCCCCCCCCCCTTCCATTTCTAAACTATGCAACGTAGAAACTTATAGTCTTCCACATTGATAGACCTTTATAAAAAATCTTTTTTTAAATTATTTTGAGTATAATGTGATTATAAATTTTTGAGTTATAGTGAGAAAACTGAAAAATACTTAAGACGTCCTAGTTCATAGGTCATTGACCTCAGAGAAAAATGATCTTAGCAAATAATGCTCCTTTAGTTACTTTCTATTTAAAAAATCACAAAAAGAAACTTTGTTTTCTTAAATTTAGCGCTAGGTGGCGCTGTTTGCAAAAACTAAAATAGCAATGATTAATATTCAATTTGATTCGTTTGTAATCAGACCTACTTAAGGAACCCTATAATACTGAGCATGGCCCGACATGCTCTTGGCCGGTTTTTCCTTTATTATTTGGTACCCAGACGCATTAGGTGTAGTTTTTTTTTGTAATATAAAATGTCCTGTAATATTTGTTTGTTAATTATTAGCAGATAATCAATATTATTTTTATTTCATAAATACACCATATATATTTACATTTTAAAATGTTTATGTCGAAAAAATAATAATTATGAATTTAAAAAAATGTAAGCCTCTGGCATCGAGAACAAGGTCCAAGGTACGCGGTCAGGGCTCCAGAGACGGGAACCTCCTCACAATAAGTGCCATGTCGAGGAGAACTGCCTTCTGAATCTGGCACTTGACCCAGCCCCCTAACGAGAGCCTCTTAAGGTGATGGTCGAGGCTCTTGGCCATTAGGCCATTGGCTGTGACACCTGTCGGCAGAATAGCAATCCACGTCACATATGTCGGCAACCTCGTGAGGTAAGTCAAGATATTTCATTTGTTAGATAATTATTATGGAAATTATACTAGCAGTGTCTTGTGTCAAGACAAACAAACTAACAATCAAACAAGCGGTTCTCCGGCAGATTTCCAGATCTTGTTCAGTCAGTTCTTGAAGCAGTTCATAAATATTTTGAATATCTGCTTCCTATATAGTGAGAAAAGATGTGTATGCTATGATGACTGCCATCAATCATTTCAGCCAAAACACGTCCACTGCTGGACATAAGTCTCCCACAAAGGAGAGGATATGGATGGATATGGCAGGCAGGTTGGCATGAATACTTGTACACATCATTCCCCTTGTGGGAGACCTATGTCCAGCTCGTACACATACTATAAAGTAATTAATCACGCTGTCGGTCCAAGCTGTTGTCGTTTAATTTGAATTGATATCATCCGCCATTGTTTTGAAGGTATGGGAAAAGCACAGGTTTTCTTTTATTAAATAAAGTGTGTAATATTGTGTACAGTTATAAATTGTAGAAAGAAAAATTCGCTCACGAGCAGGTATCGAACCTGTGACTCCTGGTTCAGTACACCAGTGTTTTATTAAGCTACCGTAAACTTTGCTCGTGGTATCGAATTTAATTTCCACTTGGAATCCGTATTTGGGTGACATCAGCTACATTTTATTAAGAACAGACCGTGTTTCATAACTGATTTGACTAACTTAGCAGTTAATTCGAAGTCCATAGTTCTGTCCACAATTTATATCTTTAGACTTCGCTTCGCATGCGTTAATGCGTTAAAATTATAAATAATTTTCAGTGTATACGAAGAAGAAAGTATTGTAATGAAACCTATATATTATTACTTTAACGACACAGACCAGTAAGCTTCTAGACGCCGATTAGCCGGACACCCCCGGTCACAACGCATATGCAGTAGTACTGCATATCATACGCCCCGCCGCCAATCAGGATGTCAGTCCGTCAGCGAGCGGAACCAATCATACGAAATGGTACCATTGAACTTTTGAGCCGACCAATCAGAACGCCCATGCATCCCCCGGTCCCCGCCAACATTTTACGACTGCGTTCTCATGCATAACTTTGTTTAAGCGGCGTCTTGAGGCTTACTGGTCTGTGTTTGACGATGTCTGTGGTCTAGTGGTTCGAGGTTCGGACTGCTGATCATGAGGTCGTGGGTTCGATTCCCACATTTCACAAATATTTGTGTGATGAACATAAGTGTTTGTGTTGGTCTGGGTGTTTCTTATGTATTATAAGTATGTATGTACAAAAAAAAGTATATATGTATTATATCCATTATCTAGTACCCATAGCACAAGCTCTGCTTAGTTTGGGACTAGATGTTGCTGTGTAAAAAGTCCCAAAAAATATTTATTTATTTATTAAATATTTACTTATTCTATGCCTATATCCTTGCAATACAGATTGCAAGGAGGAGCATTTTCCAATGGGATAGTTACTGGCTGGTATTATTATTGTGTACCCTGTATTGTATTTATTTATTTATATAATACTGTTAAGAGTCAGCAGAGAAAAAGGGCAACACTGCACTGCAGTCTCCCCACTAAAGTCGGCCATCACTATCGTCAGCAGTCGGCGCGCTCTCACTGTCATAGATAATATACTTATACTGGTATTCACTTTACCGCCAAACATCGAAGCAGTTGGTCGTCCTATAACCTGACTTGACTTGTCTCTTTGTTGTTGAAGTATTTATTAACCACTGACATAGTGCTCTCGGTTGATTTTGAGAGTCTTATTGTGACTTTAATTTATTTAACATACCCACTTGGCTCCTGATGAGCAGACATTGGTTCTAAGTTCTAACTGTAAAACTATGGTCACTTCTATCTAATTAAATTCAATAAATGTGGCCGTCGCCAATAATACTTTATGCACGACTGGTTACAAAGGCGGTCTTAACGACATAAGCGTTCTCTAACAGACAACCTAAGGATGATGCAGAGACAAAAAAAACAAGATAGATGCACCAGTAATAAAAATGTAGTCTCGAAATAGGTAAACATAATACGTTTCTCAAAATTTTACACATTATTAAGTTATTTAGTTACAGAAATTAAATATCTTTGTTTTCAGCTCAATATCTTGAACATAACAATATTTGAAGACAAGAGTGTTTGTTGTATCTTGTAAACAAAACGTAATTACAACTTGAAAAATCATGTACCTACCTAAGTAGTTCACGAGCTATGAACAAACAATAAGAGAATACTCCTCCGTAATATGACGTTGTAAAGATAATAAAATGTGCCCGGAACGCATGGTAGTGTAGTAGAAAAACATTTCTTCAACCTTTTGTAAGGTCATGAAAAGATATACGTACCTATTGTCTAGTTTGTTTCATACTTTTCTATTTTCAGTTGGAATTGTAATTTATTTCTAGTTGTCACTAAGCCTATTGCAGGCCACTGTTGGACAAGCGGATATAGGCCTCTCAACTTACTGCTTACGAAATAAAGGCACTGTTAATGTCAAATTGTTACCACTGACGTGCGGTAGACCGTACCTATTCAAAAAAAAAAACATTTATTTTGTAAGAAATTTGCATTAACTGTCCCAGGTTTCTTGTTGTGCGCATAAAAGGCAATGGCAGTCGGTGCTTTTCAACTGGAATGTTACGAAGTTCCATACCTGTAACCGAAATCAGCAAAAAAATATTGGACTAAAGTTCTTATGGGGGCTTGCGATAGGTCTGATTCGGGAGAAAATGTAGCGTCACGTTAAGAATCACGTTATACCCATAGAGTACATTGAATATACGGACATAGAGTTGTCAGCTGACCTCACCTTTAAGCGCCATCTGGTGGATAACGTCAAAGTTACAGCTAACTATTAAATAATACATACAAAAAGACACGTTTCATTGAGGACCAAACCTGGGCCCTGTAGTATCTCAGTCCGACGCAAGATGTTTCCTGCCATCTATGCTTGTATTATAGTTGCGAAATTTGGTATTATAATGAACCGGTCAAAAATATGGATTTTAAGGAACGCACACGTTTTTGAAGTAAAACTTTTTTGAACTAAAGCACACTCGTTTTTTTTTTAAATTTCCTATTGCATTTTCAAATCTGAAATTCCAAATCCGAAATATGACTTTTACAACACTACTTTCCAGTACATCGCCAGTCTTAGTACAGAGAGGTTTAAAAAATATTGGCACACATCTGTTTGCGGCACACATCTATAATCTGCTGCACAAAGGCGTTGAGTTATGAGAACCTAGTGCCTTTGACAGTTGGCAATACTTGGCGGGAGTTGGAGTATTGTGTGGACCGAATGTTTGTTATCATAGCCGGGATGAGTGGCGACGAGGAATCTATTTTACATTATATTCAATGGGGACGAAATGTTTAGGGTAAACTTATAGTTTGAGGAAGTGGGGATCTGGATTTACATGTAGGAAATATGTGTTAGGATGTGACCTGAAAATTATAGGTCTGAGTGCGAGGGTTACAATTTTGGTAAAAATTTTATGGTTATCACAAAAAAGGTGCTAATGAGGTTAGAATAATAATTCCAACACTAAGATTTCCTGTCACGTAGGGATTAGTTCCCCCCTAGTAAGGTTATGTAGATTAAATTTAAATATAGTTTCTCGTTCATAAATTGATTAGTGGTGAGCAACTACCGTCACTGCGTTACCACAACTGTTTACTTCAACACAACTGCAGAAACAGAAAAAAACTTTTTTTTATATTTTTTTCAGTTCAAAGATTTCTTGCACGACGTTCAAGCCAAACTGTGGTCTAAAGTGAAACCATAAAAAAACCTGCTGCCGAATTGGGTAATTCACTCGCGATCGCAATCATCTGGATTTCAATGTTCATTGCGCTGTGTGTTTTGACAATCCGTGTTATCAGCAACTGCGTACCACGCAATGAATGTTGCTTTAATTTCAAAATGAAAGCTAATGTCAAAGTGAATGCATTACACAATTGCCCCACTATTCTGTGATGTTCCTGGGCTTTCAGGATTTGTTAACCTTCCGCTGATGATGCTTCTGCTGATGTAACCATTAATCAAATTGCTTTATTTTTTATTTTATTGCAATGTTACATGGTTGCATGTTACAACTTAAATGATACAAGTACCATAGCAATCGATTTTCTTAGTGATTCTAAACACATTACTTTCAGGTTTGCAGTATATCTAAAATAACGTTGGCTGTTAGGTACAAGCTAGTTCAAAGCTTCATTATCAATGCTACAAGACTTTACAAAGACTCAATTTACTATTGCAACACAGCGCTGTTTGCTCCAATTTAGCTTCACAGAACCAAAGATTCATATCAAATTATGTCTTCCGCGTATCTCCAACAAAACTTCGCGTACTTTCAACAAATTCAAGAACGAAATGATTGGGTCGACCTTTGAACATGAATCGGCAATAACTTAGTTAGCGCAACCTTTAATCTGGCAAGGCGCATCCGCTGATGGTTTTCCGATTCTATTAGCCGCAAAGCTGAGGCGGCGGAGGTTTGATTAAGCGGAATGAGTGAAGGAAACGACCTATTTATTAAGAACCCAGTTACTTACACCAGGAGTCTTGGCTCTTAAATCTGGTTTCATGCGTTTCGTTTCATGCAGGATAAGCTCTTCCATTTGATAGCGATAAAAGGTTATCCCATTGTTTCCACATTTAACTTTCTTGTCTTTATTGTTTTAGTAAAAGTCTGTTTCCTGTACAAGTTATTAACTGCAAAACGTTTTCTATGACATAGTCAATGAGTTTTTGCAGTAAGCCAACAAATAATGTATTAGGTAGTAGGAGAGCGTTGATATTGTGATCGTAATTACAGTCTCCTATTTTGTTGTGGGTAGATGCATGTGAATTCCAAGAGGAGATTTTTATAGAGGAACGAGTGAAAATTGGTGAAAATAGACAATTTATAGCTTTATTCAGCGCTTATAATTATTTCTGCCTCATTGGTCTAGTGGTCGCAAGCGCGACTGCTGGGTTCGATTCCTTGGTAGGGAAAGAGTTGAGTTTCTTCATTAGGAAATTTTCAGTAGCAGCTTGGAGTCTGAATTTGTGCCCGGTTAATGGCAATAGGCTCACCCCCTATTACATGGGACTGATGACATAACTGGCGAAATATGGATGTATAATACAAAATAGGGAGTTTTCGACTCCGTAAAGAGATAAGGATCGTTATCAAATGAAGCGATGTACCTACGTATAAGTTGTATTTATCATACAAAGTTCTGATGTAACGCAACACAAGTTCTTCGAAAACTTTTTTGGGTGTTAAAAGTTAGATTGGATGTTTGTATGTACTACTTGTGTGTCTAGGTAAATATTTTATCGAATTTTGTAATCACGAGGTTACACTCTGAGAGCTTGTATATAACTTCTGAGAGTTGGGTAAGAGGATAATTGTATGGTCCTACTAGACTATTTAAATTATAATTTTGAAGTTTATACCTTTAACCACAGATATTCTAAAACCTTTAGATGAAGTGCTGCGAACAATCATATTGAAGCTAACAAAACCGTGCTCCTCCATGTACCAGCGCTCACGCACACACCATGCACCTGAAGGATATTTGTTGTCGCGATGCTTACTGGACGATGCCACGACATGTACTGAGAGCAGTGAGACGGTTTTGTTGGCTTCACTATGATTGTTCGCAGCACTTTGTGTATATTTTTTATTGTCTGTGCCTATAACCAAATAGCTTCTTAAGTTTAAAATTTCTTTTCTTGATATATCCTAATTTGTGTAAGCTGTAAGGCTTGGTAGTTTTTTATGTAGTACCTTTATAAAACATAACGGTCTATTGTTGCTAAATATGGTTTTCATCAAAAGAACAGCATGCTCATTAGTGTTTTGCTAAAGTATTTATTTTCGGGTAATATAATACATTCTTATCCATTTTCAATAACAATGTCTGTGACATTATTTAGCTGTCTAGTTTGTGGTATATCGATAATTCCCACATACCGTTAAAACTTTAAGTATTTAAAGTACAGAAAAATGTTTTAGAAACATGTTTATTGTTATAATTATCACAATATTTTATTGAAAAGAGTGTGTAGCATGAGTTTTTGCGGTATCATATAGTTAACGTCATTGAGTAGTTATCGAC
This sequence comes from Asteroscopus sphinx, assembly GCA_949699075.1. Lineage (NCBI taxonomy): Eukaryota > Metazoa > Arthropoda > Insecta > Lepidoptera > Noctuidae > Asteroscopus > Asteroscopus sphinx. The sequence goes on from OX453008.1 coordinate 9,306,994, forward strand.
AAATTTTGGATGTCCCATCAAGTCCCTTGTTTAGTTCCAAATATGCACACCTGGCGCTTCGTGTGGTGACGGACACAAAGAATAGCACCAGCCCATCTCTTCTCGTGGGTGTGGTAAAAGACGACTAAGGGGTTCACCAGAGGATAGGTAGTAGCGTTGGGTCGGTATCTTTTGGTCTCTATCTCGGTATGTCTAGGCTGCCAGTAAGACTAGATAGCGATATGACTGGATCTCGATTTATTCCACCAACTGCGATTGCCAACCCGCCTTTTTTTCAATAACTACATGATAACGTTAACTACACGATATCTCAAAAACTCATGCTAGGCCTTTGAGGTCTAAAATCAAAGGCTAGGGCACTCTGCGTTACAAATCACTGCTCTATGAATATGGAAACATCTTGTCGTCTCAAGAGAGTCAAATAATAAAATTCTCATTCGAAGTTTTACAACTGCATTCATTGCTTTGTTTGTTAAATATTTCCGTGTTATTTGTTATAGATGTAAAACAATGGACAGCTAAACAATTGAAAAGCTCGTATCGCGTGCTCACACAGATAAGAGTCTCTTGATTGAATACGACCCTCGTCAATTTCACAGCTTTGTCAGAGTGTATATGTTTTTTTCATGTTGCGGTTATTGTAAAACCTAGGTTTATCTGGGTAAACTTAGAATTATCAAAACTCTTTGGGTAAAGTCGGAAAAATTATTGAAGTAAATTCTATTATGGTATTTACCTACTATTTATGTTTACTAAACACCGCCACGCTGGATTAGTAATTTTGGCTGATGCGACTTTCTCGAGAACGTGGTTAATTTTTGAAGAGAAAACTTCTTTAGCCGCGTTGAGCGATTTACGTAGGGGCAAAACTTATGAGTTCGCTTCACCCGTCATCGACATGTGACCAAAGAGAATACATGCGACATGCTATTGTGACAGTTTTAAGTTTTCACTTCTGTCAGCAGTCCCCACAGAAATTGATAGAATGCAAAAGTGGGCAAGGCGCGCGTGCCAACACTCTGCACCATAGTCAGGGCATTTCAATGCTTTTTCTAAGTATGCCTTAAGACTTGTTTCTGTAAATACTGTAACAAAAACCCGCAAAAATGTCTTATTGTGCTGTTTCTAACAGCAGAAACAAAAGCTGTAAATTACGTTACGTTGACGTTAAAATTTAAGGCGTAGTTTGTTCGAAAGTTGCCACGCATGAATCGTAAGTAAAATTGTGATTCCAACCACTCTACTCTATCTATTTCTTTGGCAGTCTCCGTGATTGCCAATGTTTTTTTATGGATTTTTTACGAACCTTTATTTAAAATGCTTAGGTACACTAAGTTAACCTGTGGCCATTATGTCAGCTTATCTACTTGTTTAAAAAAAAACATGATTTATATAACCTTTAAATTTTATTATGTTTTTGATTTTATGTTAGTAATTTACTAGGTGACGCCTGCCGCTTCGCTCGCATGGTATGTCAATAAAAAGTAACCTATGAGTGAACTCAGGACATAGTCTATCTGTGTGCCAAATTTCATCCAGATCTATTCAGCCGATTCAGCGTAATTGAACGATAAATAAACAAAAATACCTACATACTTTCGCATTGATAGGTCTTCTTCTTTTTCGTGTCGACATGAGCTACATAATAATAATAGCTCATGTCGTGGGGAAAAGATTAGCCAGTCAGCAGGTTGGTAGCGGGACTGACTGCCCAAGGTGCGCCGGACGATCAATTAAATATCGTCACTCGTGGAGGCTCTTTTAATGCACCCCAATAATAGGATAGGTAATAGTAGGATAGGTAGGATTTAACATTACCCAGTGCCTGTTGGATATACCTGGTATAGTTAGGTAAATACCGAATCAGAATTTATTTTATAGATTGTTGGACTTTACCCAAAAAAGCTTGGATAATTCTATGTTTATCTTTCTTCCAACATTATCCGTAACATATACAATGCTATTTGGTGTTATTCTAAAAGATGTTCGCTTACTTTGATACACAATTGGGAAAGCTTTTACAAGGAAGGGTTTCTTAACGCTGAAGTGGTTAAGATGCCGTATATTATTACAGCTGTATATCTTTATTTGATATAATGAAAATTGACGCGAGATAGCTGTGTTAGATGGGTATCTGTAAAATCATTTTCACTTTTCCTTATTGGACTTGTTGTAGTTAAGTGGTATCAGTTACGTCGCCATCGAGACGTTAATGGTTTTCTTAATATTTTTTACGAGTTATCTATGTTAAAATTATTGAAATATTAAGATAAAGAAAATTGTGGGTGGAATTACATACTAGATTAAAATGACTATTATAATATTAGGGCTTTAGTCAAATCAATACACATCACCAAAACCAATACCATATACTTAGGTATCTACTACACAAATAACAGGATTTTTGTGATTTGTAATAATTTATTTTTCTCGATTTTTACTAATTAATTTATACTTATACCTATTCTGAGATAAACAGGTATGCTGTTTTTAGGATAATACCAAAGAAATTTGTATACTGACATACATAATAAACACATTATATTACAAATGAATTGCGAAATACGATTTCGGTTGTTTTTTAGGGTTCCGTACCCAAAGGGTGCAAACGGGACCCTATTACTCTCGCTATGCTGTCCGTCCGTCCGTCCGTCCGTCTGTCGTCTGTCACAGGGCTGTATCTTTGAAACGGTAATAGATAAGCAGATGAAATTTTCACAAAATATATGTTACTATGGTGTGTATCACGACAAATACTAACAATAAAAAAAGTCTAAAGCCAAAGGGGGTCCACATACAAGAAACCTCGAAAAACATGCATTTTTTTCAACGTTTTTGTTCTTGTTCTATCTTCAAAACGGTAATACATACCAGTGTCAAACTTGGTCTGATTATAGTGCATACTATCTATTTTAGCAACAAATACTAAAAACAGGACAAACATAGACATTTGTGGTGGTACCTGCGTAAGAAAGACATACAAAATTCATATTTGATGATTTTTCATAAACTCTCGTAAATTAAATCAGTTTCTATGTGGTATCACGTCGATGGGTGGTACGGAACCCTTACTGCGTGAGTGCGACTCAAACTTGGCCGGTTTTATTTTACATAATTTTTGGGGATTTTAAGGGATTTTTGTACATAATTTAGACACTTACCATGTAATCTATAAAGGAGCTGTTTAAAAACTTTTCTATGTGTAAACCGACACTATAATAATAACTAAGTCATTCTACAAACCATAAACTCTGTCGGTTTTATCAAGGCTGCATAAATTATTACAGCTTTAATACCTAATAGTTGTAACATTAAATTGAATTCGTATCAGCGGGGACCAGGGAACCAGCAAAGCGCAGTGCTAGATAATTCCTAATATCAATGGATTTCCAGTCGAAGAGACACGCTGCCGCGCCGTGATGGCGGCGCGGCTTCTCCCACTTTATTCAACAGAATTTTGCTGATGGAACTTTGTGCACTGAAAAATTTAACTTCTTGATTGTAGGTACGAATTTGTATATAGAATCATATCTGTTCAATACACTACATAAAAATAAAATAAATACACAATGAAAAATTCAAGGGTAGTCACATTTGTGTTCACAAATCGACAAAATGTTGGGATCAGCTGATATTTTTTTTCGCGCTTTCAGGGTTGAACCCATACTTAAAGTTGTTCATAATGATGAGCAGAGACTACCCTTAAATTTTTTCTGATGATTAAAAAAGATTATGTGTTGTAATTATTATACAACACACACATACATATTATTGTTATTCTATTAAGAATCGTATTAATAAAACAGAAAATCTAATTATTTTGACGACGTTGTGGTCCAGTGGTTCGAGGGTCGGACTGCTGATCACGAGGTCGTGGGTTCGATTCCCACAGGACACAAATATTTGTGTGATGAACATAAGTGTTTGTGTTAGTCTGGGTGATTCTTATGTAGTATAAGTATGTATTAACAACAACAACAAAAAAGTATATAATTACTATATCCATTGTCTAGTACCCATAGTAAGCTCTGCTTAGTTTGAGACTAGATGGTGCTGTGTAAAAAAATGTCCCAAAAATATTTATATTTTACTTATATTTTAGAAAATATACGATGTCCCGTTCTTTTTTTTTTCCGTGGGGAAATCCTCATGGACGCACTCCGCCCGGGGTAGGCGGAGCCAGTATCGGACTCTTACCGACTAAAACCACCATGGTGTTCCCTCAACTACCTTAGCCGGGGGCGTGGGAACCTGTGAGTATTCACACAACCACTCCCGACAGGTCCCAGCTCGCCACAAGCAGGCGAGCCCCTTCTCGTGCGGCCTAACGTCGGCCGCACAATCCTCGGTGGCGCACACGGAACACTTCCCGTTCTGCTCCAGGCCACACATATGTCTTTTCTCTCTATAAATAAAAATATAGAATAGATGTAAATTTATAAAATCAACTAACAAATTCAAGTTAATTACAGAAAATTTGTTAACAGATTTAAATAAAAACGGAAATGTGTAAAAAGCTCTTAAAGCCAAGACTAATTACAATCAATTTACGAGAACCCTTAAGACGGAGTCTACTTCGTATAAAACAAGTGTTAATTAAAACTGAAATCACGATTTCTTTATTACAAATTCCGTTCTTTTATTAGGTTGAATATTAATTGTATGATATTTCATAAAATAGTTCCTTAATTTTATTGGTCTTACATGATGTTTTGTTAGGTTCTTACTTGAAAATTTGAGAACGCATGATTAATATTGAGAAAAGAGTAATTTCTTTCCTATATTAGCTCTTCTTAGGACAAAACACATGTTCACAGGCATCTTGAATCTTGACGGTTAATTTATTCATTTGCAATAATACAACGTGGATTTAGTAAGGCCGAGACTTGAATAGTACTTTTATCTCATTTGCGAGGAAACAATACACAAATTAATTCAACACTATCTAATTTCAGATTGACTATCGGTACATCGAAGTGTTAAAGTCTTTGTATGAAAACGCCACTATGTCAGTCCGATTACGGGACCAAGCCTCGAAACCTATCCTTCTGCAGCGAGGTGTGAGACAGGGAGATGTGATCTCTCCGAAACTGTTCACTGCTGCATTGGAGGATATCTTCAAGGTTCTGGACTGGAAGGGGCTAGGCATTAACATAAACGGCGAGTACATCACTCACCTTCGGTTTGCCGACGACATAGTAGTCATGGCTGAGACCATGGAGGACCTCGGTACAATGCTCGATGACCTCAGTAGAGCTTCTGATAGAGTGGGTCTTAAAATAAATATGGACAAGACAAAGGTTATGTCGAATTCCCATACAGCACCCATTCCCGTAAACATCGGAGAATCTACACTCGAAGTTGTTGACGATTATGTATACCTAGGACAAACTGTCCAGCTAGGTAAGTCCAACTTCGAGAAAGCGGTCAATCGTCGAATCCGACTCGGTTGGGCAGCGTTCGGGAAGCTACGCAATATCTTCTCGTCCAAAATACCGCAGTGTCTCAAGACGAAAGTCTTTGACCAGTGTGTGTTGCCAGTAATTACTTACGGTACTGAAACGTGGTCGCTCACAATGGGCCTGATAAGAAGGCTCAAAGTCACTCAAAGGGCAATGGAGAGGGCTATGCTCGGAGTGTCCCTGCGTGATCGAATCAGAAATGAGGAGATTCGCAGGAGAACGAAAGTAACCGACATAGCCCGAAGAATTGCCAAACTTAAGTTGCAGTGGGCGGGGCACATTGCTCGCAGAACGGATGGCCGATGGGGCAGTAAAGTTCTGGAGTGGCGACCGCGTACTAGAAGGCGCAGCGTGGGTAGGCCCCCCACAAGGTGGACCGACGACCTGGTGAAGGTCGCGGGAATCCGCTGGATGCGGAAGGCACAGGACCGGTCGTTGTGGCGATGCTTGGGGGAGGCCTATGTCCAGCAGTGGACGTCTTTCGGCTGAAATGATGATGAATGATGACTATCTAATTTAATTAAAAGAACCACACACATTAAAAGAGCCTCCACGAGTGACGATATTTAATTGATCGTCCGGCGCACCCTGGGTGTCAGCCCCGCTACCAACCTGCTGACTGGCTAATCTTTTTCCCACGGCATGAGCTATTATTATTATGTAGCTCATGTCGACACGATAGAAGAAGTACATTCAAAGACAAACGTGGATTATCAAGAAACAATTTGTAATGGCTTTTTAAATTAGTGAAGCTTATACCTATGTAGTTTTTGATTAACCATAAAGGACAGAAAAGTCTTCAGAATTTTAGGTCCCGCTAAAAGGCCCCCAGAATTGTATTCATCGCGTATACAAACCGTATTTTGTCCTCTTATACCGTCTCCAAAAGCCTCTGGCTGCTCTGTCTGTATTTGTGACAAGTCCGTCTGGCTATTCAAGCAATTAAAATTCCAACGTAAATAGTAATTACATGGATTTAATTAATACTAACTGCCTGACGGTAAGTCGTTACAATCCCAGCACCCAGTGGAAGGCTATGAAGAAATATAAAGCCGAGATGATTAAGATAAAAATTCTGATCTTAGATTAAAAGAAACTTGTAAGACTTTATAAAATACTATGATTTTTTCAGCTTCGAAAGAGGGATACGAATTTGTTTAGTAAATTAACTAAGTATTTTATTTCATAATTAGCAAGCACAGCCTACCTACTGGGTATGAGGTTCTGGATTAGATGTTTAGATTGGACCAAGTTTAGGTTTTAATCCAGTTAACGGCAATCGACTCGCCTCATAGTGCTTAAAACCTTCAAATAAAAAAATACAAATACAAAGTTTTATTCCAAATAGGCTCTTGCGAAATATAAAAAATAAGGTTCCAATAACGTAGATCCTAGAGAAAAGAGCCGACAAGAAACACTATTGATACTCTTATTAATTAAAAGAGTACACTGAAAAAAAATATAGCTGAACTAGTTTCATCATCATTATCATCATCATCATTTCAGCCGAAGGACGTCCACTGCTGGCATAGGTCTCCCCCAAGTATCGCCACAACAACCGGTCCTGTGCTTTCCGCATCCAGCGGATTGCCGCGACCTTCACCAGGTCGTCGGTCCACCTTGTGGGGGGCCCTATCCTCGCTGCGCCTTCCAGTACGCGATCGACATTCCAGAAATTTACTGCCCCATCGGTCATCCGTTATGCGAGCAATGTGCCCCGCCCACTGCCACTTAAGTTTGGCAATTCTTCGGGCTATATCGGTTACTTTCATTCTCCTGCGAATCTCCTCATTTCTGATTCAATCACGCAGGGACATTCCGAGCATAGCTCTCTCCATTGACCTTTGAACTAGTTTAGATACATCAAAAATAGATAAATTTTAATTAGTAGAAATATTTTTTTTGTTAAAATAGCTAAACTGATTTACTGCACATCTCAAACTAAGTTAGCTACTAGTAGCGTCAGTTTATTAGTAGCCTTTTAAGTTGCTAGCAGCCAAAATTTGTGCTACTCATAACAAAACTTTTTTCAGTTTATCCATGAAGTTCTGTGATCTGCAGCTGTCCTCGGTAAAACTAAGATTACAACAGCACGCCTCTGATTACCCCTTCAGGAAACAAAGGCGTGACGTCTATTTATTTCATTAAAAACAAATAATCGCCATCCTTAGCAGCTTCAGAACATCAATAATCATTTAACAAATGGCAGTCACAACTCAGCAAAACAATTAGTGAAATTGGGCGAGAAAGAGCATTGTTTTTAAGTCTATTAATATTAGTCTTCGCTGGACAAAATAAACCAATATTGCGGTGGACACGGCTTGGGACAATAGCTCTCTGTCAGTACGACGGAGACAAATAGACTCCCGAAGGGGAAATAACGGTGATGTGGGGCAAACCATTGGTAATAAATTCTTTTTTTAAATCCACTAAGCTGTTGTGGCCGTTAATTCTTAGAGTATGGCTACAAGGCTGACCTAAGTCCGGATTTATGAGTCCGTACAATCTGTACTCATGGTCTGGTAAATAGAGAATATGTATCTATGTGAACATTTTCGTTTTATTTTACTTTTTGTGCTTAACAGAAAATGCCCTGCATGTTTGATCTGTGTCGATTATTCGTACTTTAATATTGTATACTTCTATGTTTCTCCTATATCTCTTAAAACAGAAAATCAATGAAGACTTGGCTATGCGATTTAATTTCTCTACAGTTTGATGCAAACCTGTCTAATATTAATTTAACGACGACGACGACGAAGAAAAAAGAAAAAAACAAAAAAAAGACATCTTACAGCAAATTGCATAATTGAAAAAAAATACTTCATTAGACATAGAAGTTTATAAACTTTCGCGAATTTCACTCATATTGAACTACGAATTTAATTGAATAGAATTGTACGAGAAGCGATTGAGATAAAGAAATATAAAAATTTCAATCGGGAAGATGGATATAGGTTGTCCTCCTCGTGGAATCCAGTAATCGAGAAGTGTTCGCGTCGTGGTATGTCTACATGTATGTCCGCCGAAACTGTCAGCATTGTGTGTCGTGATTCAGCATACCAGGCCCCTCAGAAAGTATTGCGAAAAAAAGTTTTTATATATGGGAGACTGGCCAGTTATAATGTTTTTCGAAAATATGATTATTTATAAGTAAAAATAAGTAAGTTCCAATTTCAAAATTTCCCTCCACATTCTTTGCGAGTTAATTCAAAGTATTGTGTCTCACTGAAATATGGATCTGCGCCGGGAACATTTTAGAGCTATGATTTTATACGATTTCAAGTGTCGCCTGAAACCGGATGAATCGTACGATAGACTTCAAATGGCATTCATGGATGAAGGCCCTTCCAAGGCAACCGTGTATCGTTGGTATAACGAATTCAAGCGCGGTCGACCAACTTTGGGGGATGACGAAAGAAGCGGTCGCCCTTTGACGGCTGTTACCGAAGAAAACGTGCTAGCAGTGAAAAATTTAATCCAAGACAATAGGCGAATTACATATCAGGAGATTCAACACATATTGAAGATTGGATCGGGAAGCGTTCACGAGATTCTACACAGCCATCTTCGCGTGAGGAGGATAGTATCACGCTGGGTGCCGCACAACCTCACCGATGCTCAGAAGCAGGCCCGGGTGGAATGGTGCCGTGATATGCTTAACAAATTTGAAGCAGGCTCGTCTCGGCGTGTTTACGACATCGTTACAGGTGATGAGTCCTGGATTTATCAATACGACCCAGAAACCAAGCGCCAGTCGACTGTTTGGGTGTTTCAAAATGAGCCAACGCCTACCAAAGTGAAGCGATCTAGAAGCGGGGGTAAGATTTTGATCGCTAGCTTTTTTAATTTGACTGGCCACTTGGTATCAATTCCCTTACGGGATCAAAGAAGCATTAATGCCGAATGGTATACTACCAAATGTTTGCCAGAAGTTTTCTCTGTTATAAGCAACAAGCGACCAAACACAGGGCTCCGCGGGCTACTGCTCCACCACGACAATGCACCTGCGCACACCGCACTCAAAACGAGGGACTTCCTGGACAGCACGCCAGTCAAACTCCTGGGTCACCCTCCTTACAGCCCTGATCTAGCACAGTGTGACTTCTTTTTATTCCCAAAAATAAAAAATCAGCTCAAAGGGATACAATTTTCGTCGCCGGAAGATGCGCTGGCTGCGTTCGAGCAGGCTGTAAACGAGGTGTCTGCGGCGGACTGGAAAAAGTGTTTTGAAAACTGGTTTAGGCGCATGAATCTTTGTATAGAGGCTGGTGGAAAGTACTTTGAAAAGATTTGATAAAAATATATGTACGTATAGAACAATTTTTTTTAGTTTCGCAAAACTTTCTGAGTGTCCCACGTATCTTGTTACGCACAGCGACGTTACGAAAAACCAACCGCGGGTAGTTCGAGAAAACACCCGGCTCAAGACGATGACACCCACATACTTCAGTCTGCTCGTGACCACGGCCAATGCAACTTGACCGAAACGTCGAGGTTAGTCAAAATGTTTGTTATATTTTGATTTAATTGTGCGCGACAAGTCCCGTAAACTTAGTTCATTAGACATAATTTAATAATTTCTTATTTTTTTTTAAATTGTAATTATTTTTTATTGATCGTCCGGCGCACCCTGTGCTGTCAGGTTAATATATATTACAGTACTCTGTGGCTGTCAGCCCTGCTACCAACCTGCTGACTGGCTAATATTTTTCCAACGGCATGAGTTATTATCATTATGTAGCTCATGTCGACACGATAGAAGAAGAAGATCTTTAGACTTCTTTCGGCACCTGCAAGAAGAAATATTGTGGGCGCCATGTGTTTTTTGTCTATTCTTAGGCAAAACTGGGAAAAACACATGTTAAATCAATGCTATATCGCTAAGGTAGACAGTCAATCGCGATAGGTTTTAGATTCCAGTGATAAAATATAGAAAGTGTAAAAACATGACATACTCACATGCTAATTTTGTTTTCATAAGTATCAAGTGAAATTTATTCGAACGAAGAATATAAGGATTCCAATTTTGTATTCCAATAATGTTCCTGTTTCATTTCAGTACGAAATATGACAACAACATCACACCTTCCCACCGTTATCTCTGATTTCCATTATTACGTTCATATATATTTTCCATCAAAATGATCACGTATTTGGTTATTTTCACACGTTGTATTCCGTTTTTATAAAAATGTGATAACATTCTAATAAGCATTTATCGATTCACGAACTCCTAACAAACAACACAGAACTTTTTTATCTTCATTTTGCATTTCCACATTTTGTTTATTTACTTCTTTCGCGTAATTATACTTTCACACATAAGCGAAGGTTCCCGCTTCATTAGTGTACATTTTTTTTTTAAATTTATTCTTGACCATGGATGCTTGTCCTTCAGTCGTAATCATTGAACATATTATACTTGTATCCTAGTAAAGTGATGGAAACTTTACTAGGTTTCTGAGGGGATGACGAGATAATACGAAAGTCATGTTTTTCAACTTTATACCATTTATCCACACTTGTACACGTTAACGGGACTTAACATTTAATAATCCACCATTATTACACATTAACACTCGAAGAAACACAAATTTTGGAAAATAATAAAAAAACCACAACACGATCTTTACGAATTTTCCCGCCAACCATTAGTGTACATTAAATGACTGTGTTGCCACTCGCAACCTACTTCCAGCAGGTAGGCTGGTGTAAATATTTGTTCGTTATTGCCATGCATCTAGAGTTGCCATTCTTTGTATTGAACTATTCGCAATATCGGGGCTGGGCTTATGTTTATTATATTTTTATGGTGAATATATACCACATATACACAATTTTTATATGCAGTGTATGTCTACTAATTTAGATACATGTGTGGCGTGTGTAGTGTATTTTTTTTTTGTGCATGCTCGATGGTGTGTTTTGTAGCTTCACGGCGGCATTCTATATAACTTGGCGGACTTGCCGCGCAAACAAGCTGCCACCGTCGCCGTCATTGGCGATAATAGCGGCATACCCGCGCGGCAAAAATGGCCAAAATTAACATCCTACTGCATACATTTTATGTCAAACTTCTATCTCTAGTAGGGTAAATCGTGGATAGATAAGATATAAATTTGGCCGTAAGAGAATGAACGCATAAATCGAAAGTTGGCAATTTAGTAAAGTTGGGTATTGAAAAAAATTGTTTTGACTTGCTAATGGAAATCGTTGTGAGCAGTGATGTCATAGATTATCGAAATTTTCAAGAAAACTTATTATAAACAAATTTATTAAAGGTGATTTCTCACCATTGATTTTTGAGTCGAGTTCTTGCTCGCCTGTTCATAACAGCTGGCAACACATGATGAGCTCCCTTTGAACGAAGATCAAAAACCCACCACAAGGTCCACAAGCGATTTTAGGCTGAACGGTTTCACAGACTGGTAGGTAAAAACAGACTATATTGATGGAATAGCTGAGCCTGTCTGAACGCAGCTTAATGAAAAACGTGCGTGGGCCGATATGAAATTACATCCATCCGATATAAAGCTTTCACTTTCACAATTTTTTTTTAATGAGATATGGATCTGCTCTTGACCGCAATCCATAGAGCTTTGTCAAGATGTAGTCGACGATGGGGCGAGCAAACCTATTAGGTGCTGATCCACTCCAGCTTAAAATTAGGGTTGTAAGTGCCCGGAAATACAGATACGGCCAAACCCAAACAGGTCAAACAATAACACGGTTTTTTACAAAATCGAAAAGCCTGGATGTACCTAATTGGCGATCCAATGGTTGTAACTCCAAATGACGTTCTATTGATTGGACTGATTAGAGTTAGCATTATTATAGAACCAGCTTATCCCACGTGTAATTCGGCTTATCACAGAATGATTTAATCGTGCATCCCTCGGGAACTGTTTATTTTCCCGGCATAAAATTAGCCTATAATTCCGGTTATTGTCTATCTGTGTGCCAAATTTCATCCAAATCCACCAACCATCTACACAAACTTTCACGATTCCATTCCATTACCAACATTTTATCGATTGAAGTGAACAAAAATGTAGGAACCAACTGATTTTTTTTCGCGATTTCAGGGTTGGTCCCATAGTAAAAGTTGTTCATAATGATGAGTACAATGACCCCTTTTCGGGAATCAAGCGATTAAAATTTCAGCATGTAGATTACGTTGGCAATGTGAACGATATCAAATCGAAAAAAAATTGTGAAAAAGTTAATAAAATTTTGCTTTCTGGTAACCCTATATCGAGATAGCGTTCTCGCTCCAGCTGTCATTATATCATTAATCTGTGGCTGTCATCAGTTACTTGTACATATAAAAATGCTTAAAGCATTTCTGCCGACAACTTTTGCTCGAGATAAATTATTTCCGTTATCGTTTCCGTATCCGGAATCCGCGCGCGGACACAAAGCAATCACACCTATTTGTAATACCTCTTCATGGAATAAGCTTACGAATTGGTTTTTTGTAGTACAAGTACGATGGTGTGTATTGAATTTTCTGTAGGTTTTGGTTTTATATTTTGGGAATCAAAGTAATGCTTTGATCCTCCTCCCTCAAGATCATAGTCCACTTCATGATTGATTTTCAACTTGAGGAGGTACTGTAATACTGCAAGAGGCGTCACAATATGGATCTTTTCAGGTCGCAGTGACTTAAGGGCGTCCAAGACTCCTACCTCTTTTCTCAAAATAATACCTTTGTTTTTGTGTCATCATCATCATCATTTCAGCCGACAGACGTCCACTGCTGGACACAGGCCTCACCCAAAAGTGGCGGCTTGGCAGGCGGGTTGGCGATCGCAGTTGGTAGAAAAATACTCAGAGAACGCTGCTGCTCATCTTCTGGTGAACCCCTTAGTTGCCTTTTACGACACCCACATGAAGAGTTGTGGGTGTTTGGGTACTTAACTTAATTGTTAAGAAAAAAAAAATAACGTGTAGCTAGCTTCATTACGTATACAACGTATACTTAAGAAGCCATTATATTTTATCTATGATCTTGTGATTTATTGTCTTGTTGTTACAGAAGTTGCCATTTTACACAATAGTTGAAAAATACAGTAAATACTTTAGTACTGAACCCATTTCAAGTTGGACAAAAAAGAGGCTGACACAAAAACACTTTTAATCTTACAATGTGGGACCCTCAATGTTGACTTAATTACTGGATGACACTCCACCATCCCTCTTAAAAAGGATGCCTGATATAGAATATTGGTACTTTGGAAATAAGTGGTTTCTTAGAATCTGAAAATGAAACGTGTGTATAGGCATTTTTACACAAAATATTGGGTGATTATGTAAGATAGACCTAATGAATTAAAAAAACCATAAACTCTACTGTGTGTAAAAAGAACAGAAATTATGTAAATAAAACGTGTTTATAATCAATCTTTAAAATTCATACTAGGTACCTACTGTTATTTTTCATTGAGTGCCTAGGAGAGAAAATTTACTTTAAAAAAATCACTATCAACACAGACTTAGTAAAAAATATAGACGAAGTGCTGCGAACAATCATAGTGATGCCAAAAAAACTAGCTCCTTAATAAACACCCAGAGCTCACGCACACACCATCCACCTGAAGGATATTTGCTTTCACGATACTTACTGGACGATGCCATGACATGTGGTGTAGGTACTGAGAGGGGTGAACACGGTTTGAGCTGCATGTGTGTGCGTGAGCGCTGGTTGTACACGAAGGAGCACAGTTTTTTCTGGCTTCACTAGATTGTTCGCAGCAGTTCGTCTATATTTTTACTATGTCTGTGTCTATCAATTAATCATAACATACAGGTGGAGACTACCTACGAACTATGGACTCCGACTCATAAACTGACTGTATTACATAACACTCAAGTTTAGCAATGTGTTAAAAAACATGAAATATACGCTGTGTTTCTTAATGACTGGAAAAACGTTAAGGGGTGAAGGGGTGAATAAACTCACAAAAGTTATCAACTACTATTACTACCTAAGCATCGTATACACCGATGCTTAGGTACTAATAGTTTAGAATCAATTTTGATACGCCGAGTTGTTCATTTACTACCACAGACATAGTAAAAAAATACAGACGAAGTGCTGCGAACAATCATAGTGAAGCCAACAAAACCGTGCTCCTCCGTGTTCAAACCAGCGCTCACGCACGCACCAAGCACCTGAAGTATATTGGTTTTCGTGATTCTTACTGGACGATGCCGCCACATGTGTACTGAGAGCGGTGAGCATGGTTTGAGGTGCATGTGTGTGCGTGAGGCGCGAGCGCTAGTTTGTACACGAAGGAGCACGGTTTTTTTTGCTTCACTATGATTGTTCGCAGCACTGCGTCTATATTTTTTACTATATCTGTGTTTACTACATAGTACCTACAAAGCATTCACAGGAAAAGTTCCAGGTGAAGTAAAAATTCGCCTATACCGCAAAGTTTGAAGACGAATGTCTTCATCCAGTGTGATCTGCCTGCCTGTCCTGCGTAGGGTGCTCCCCAGCCAGGCGGACCGACGACCTAAAGAAGGTAGCTGGGTGGAGGGGGGCTGGACGCTAAAGGTGGAAGACCTAGTGTGGTGGCGCAAATTGGCTAAGGTCTATGTCCAGCAGTGTAATTCGTTGTCGTGAACAGTATTATATTTACTTAAATTAATTATTATTAACTTTTATCTTAATGTTTTCCACTTTGGTTACTTTCCTTCTTCAACCAACACTGTTATTTACTTTTAACTATGTTAGCAATAGGAAGGTA
Organism: Asteroscopus sphinx; assembly: GCA_949699075.1. Taxonomy (NCBI): domain Eukaryota; kingdom Metazoa; phylum Arthropoda; class Insecta; order Lepidoptera; family Noctuidae; genus Asteroscopus; species Asteroscopus sphinx. The sequence continues at coordinate 9,322,214 of OX453008.1, forward strand.
CTTATTTTAGCTTGCAAGACATTTTTAAACGTATAAAATACTGTAGGTAGGTATGTATCACTGCACAATGTAGGAACGGGAACATCCGAATATTCAGACTTATTTTATTTAGAAATTCGATAGATAGATAGAATATTCTTTATTGTACACCATCATCATTATTAAACTTAGGACTAAGACGTAAAATAAGGGTACATTGGCGGTCTTATCGCTAATAGCGATATCTTCCAGACAACCTTTGGATGGACAAGGAAGACGTAAAAATTAGCTTAGAGCATTTAGGAAATTGGATATTCCAGTAATCCAGTTTTCAGTAATCCAAATATCATAATTCCCTAGAAATAAAATTCCGATTATTAAAAAAACACGGAAACTTATTTTACCGATTTTGCGATTTCGATACCGCAATTTAGTTGTTAAAACGCGATGCAGCATTGATGCAGTCACTAAATCGCGTGGTTTTGATACCGCGATCGAACGCAGCAACTCGCCAAAACGCGATCCAACAGCAGCAGCAGCAGTCGCAAAATCACCGAACGCCGATACTAAACGTATCGTGTGTTTTGGCCCTTAAGCACCCCTGAATATTGCAAGTTGGTGTATTTTATTTTTATTCGAGTGGTTCTAACTTTCAATGAGAAGAAAGTAATTTGTTTTAGTAGCTTCACGGTAAACTACTTAACGAACTGTGAATGCAGATATTGTTTTATTGTCTTTTACTTAGACATAACTTAGAAAAGCATTGATATTTTACGATAATGGTTTTGACAACAATTTTAATAGCTTATTCGTGTTATTCGAAGTGAATTTAATTTTACAAGGCTACAGTGAAATATTACTTACTTGTTTCCATACTCATTTTATTTTACTTGTTTATTGATTTGTATTTTATGTAATGTACACTTTTACATTTTTAGCCAATGAGCACTCTAATAATTTGACAGAGACATTCTCGACTGAAAAAAGGATAAAAACCTCTGAAAACTTTTAGTTTTAGTATCTAATCTAATACATTCAAATCTTTCGTGTTTTTAAGTATTTAGAATTTACACACAGAGAGTTATAATAGGTAATATATTATTTTGGATTAAAGCAAAGAATACAAATTAAAACGGACAGTGCTTATCTCATATAAAGAAATATTTTCCAGCAGACCTGCTAGAGGAGGATTTAAAACAAGAATTGTAGACATAAGTATTCAAATGTAGACAAGTATTTCAAATGTAGACAAGTATTGAAATATAATATTAAGCAGGCTAACTATTTATTTTCTGAAAAGTAAATAATAGAAGATCAACAGAAATAATCAAAAGTAAAGCAGTAATTTAATTTAAAATGTTGGTCATTATCAGGGTTACTTCCCAAAAGGTTTATAAAACTAGCTCGATTAGCCAAAACTTGGTACGGTTACTGGTAGTTTACTAAGGTTGAAAAATCTAGGACACTTTTGTGCATAAAAATAGTTTATCAAAACGCCAACTATTATCTCTACTTAACAGGAAATCTATAAACTACCCGCATTATGTAAATCCACTCATCGTATCACACTATCGGGCTGTATCCTTTGTGTCCCTATTTTTGCTCCCCTATCGGAGATAGCTAGTAAAACGGGCGGGTAGCCACGTCATGTGTACTTTACACTCGACGTATCCACCGAAGAGCGGTAAACTGCTCAACGTGACGGCCATGACAGGTGACGCTATGTCGCTACGTCTCATCAACGTATTCGCATCACAAACACGGGAAATAGATTGTTTGTGGAGCCGGGGGGGTGTCATGGGCATTGTTTCTTTAATGGGGATTGTAATGTAATACTTTCGTCGAAAAGATAAATAAATAAATAAGTTGGTTAGTAAAGATAGGAAGAATTGTGTGATTATCTTGTACATAGAATTATTAGACACATAGAAGGATAGTTTCAGTCATACACATAAACTTTTAGACTAAATAATGTAACTTGTCTTGGAAGGACACTGCGTCCTAAGATACAGGCTATTGCCTAGTTTAGGAGACGGGTTCAAATCATACAGCATAAACAGCCTCTTATTTACTATGTTGCATGCGATTTAGCTATACTTATTTGAGAAATTGTTTTCTAATCAATGTAAAATTATAAATTTATGTAAAAGGCTTTATATGAATAAAAAATTACATTTAAAATTTACACCTCCTCGCCTTTTCTCAACGTTATCTACGTTGGGGTTGGCTTCCAGTCCAACCAAATGCGGCTGAACATCAGTATTTTACACGGAGCGACTGCCATCAGACCTCCGCAACTCAGTTACTGGGTAATACTGACATTGGATGATTAGACCAGTTGTCAGACTTTCGTACTTCTACTAGCCGTAACGACTGCCATGGATATTCATATGGCAACCTAGTGTATTTGTAGCCCACTATCCTTGTTAATGAACTAAATTGTACCGAATTTAGTAAAATGTATGTAGGCATGTAAAACTTTCTAAAAAAGCCGTTTTTAACACTTACCAACATCAATAACGGCGGGAAAAAAGAGCGTAACTGAAAATATGTACGAAAATATACTAACATAATAAAATTGTACAAATCTTTAGGGAAATAAGTAAGTCAGATAATAAGTCTCTTAATTATCCTAATGATATCCGATGATACTTATTTACCGTTATTAGATCCGCCTATTCGCTCCTATACGATTATTACAGATGTTATTGGAAGATGTTAATTAAATATGTTTGTTAAGGAATTCAGATAAAATTTCATTAATATGAGAAATATATTTATGGATGTGTCATTATAATACATGGAGGGATAGAGTCACCAATATTGAAGTTCTAAGAAGAATTACGAAAAATCTTGAGTTATTGAAAATAATTAGAAGAAGGAAAATCTCATATCTGGGACAGATACAGAAACGAAAAATTTAACATTTTGAGGAAAATAGGACAAGATAGAGGGCAAAAGAAGCAGGGCAAGTAGGAAATTTGCCTGGATTGACAACATCAAGGGCTGGACTAACATCAATGACGCTGCCAGTCTATGCAGACTGGCACAAGATAGAAAAAACATCCGTGCGGTGGTCGCTGACATCCGATGAGGATATCGCACAGGAAGAAGAAGATTTTAATAACTTCTTAGGTTTTCGCGATCACTACACATTATAATAAAACAAAGTTGTTGTTGTCTAGATTGTGGTCAAGAGCAGATCTATAAATCATAAAAAAAAAAAAAAAAAAAAAAAAAGTTTAACCGGATTAAATCGCGTATATTATTTAAATTGGTTTCCCTGACGTTTCGAAAGCTTTGCAGCATTTCGCGGTCGCAGGTAGACTAAGATGACAAGCGTCTTTACAAATATTTCTAAAAAAATATTTTAATCTACCGTACAATAATATTAATTAAAATCCAATCCGCGATTTAATCCGGTTAAACTTTGTTTTATTATAAGAAGATTATAATACATATAAGAAAAAAGGTGAAAGTTGCCGTTCATAAAGGTACCTGACTGTCTTTTTTCTAACCACATTAAGGTGTCTATCCAGGGTTATTTTTAATTAATTAATTAATAACCCTTTAAGGGAGTATTGTGCTCATGAATTTGAACAGCTTTTACTATAGGACCAACTCTGTAATCATGAAAAAAATAACATTCGTTCGTGTACCTCATCATCCTTCTGACCTTATCTTTATTTATTTGAGGCTGGCGCAGCATATCTTTTTCTTTCATGCATCTCTATCAGCCGTCATCTGCAAGTTCTCTTTCTTTTTATGCATACCATCTTTCACACAATCCATCTATCTTTTCTTTGGTCTTCCTCTTTCCTTATAGCCATCCACATTCATACACAAAACTTTTTGAAGTAAAACTTCTTAGGCACGCTTGACTTGGGGAGTAAGCTGCTTGACTTGGGGAGTAAGCTGGTGAATGCGTTACGTTACGGTGAAATAGTATTGAGCGAGATATAAGTTAGTGAAGTTTTATTTCAGTCGTGTGCTCTAAAGCACACTCGTTTTTTTCGTAACGTGCACCTCTTTGCTCCGCATCACATGTCCATACTATGACAATCTACTGCATCTCAACTTTCACATCCCTGGTGCTACTTTCAATCTCCCTCTCCCATACTCATTTCTTATTATATCTATTCTCGTTACACCATACATTCCTTTAAACATTCTCATCTCAGCTGCTGCCTTTTATTCATTCCTTTTGTAGCCCAATATTCTGATCCATACAAGACAGCAGGTCTAATCGTGGTCTCGTATATTTTCCCCTTTAGTTTAAGAGGAATTCGGGAGTACTTAATTGATCAAAATATATGGTAACAGAGGTTTTTTTTAACAATTTCAGCTTTGATCCTATACACAATGTTGTTCAAATTGATCAGTACAATAATTCCTTATAGGATTATTAATGAATTAAAATGACCCTGTGTATCTCGCCAGTCAAAATAAATACCATAATAATAATAATACTATAGTCTAGTGACAAAAAGCATAGATATTATAGCGCTGGTTTAATCCCTAAAATGCTGAGTAAGAAACCAGTGTACCTGTTACGAAAAAGGCTAAGCTCAAGTAAATAATAGTAACTAACAATATTAAACAAGTTAACTTCTCAATTAGGATCAATATTCAGCTGCAACGTAGCTGTGGTCACCAGCCATGCACTTATCTCAACTTTATTGAGTTTATAGAATCCTGCCGCCCCAAATTAAAACCCAGTAAGGGCAATAAATAAAAAAAATCAGGAGGGCGTAAAAACACAAGTCGAGACAACCCCTAAAAAGTTTATAATGTAATATTATTCAACAACATAGCAATTACTTAAGACTGCTAGGGGACTTGCTAGGTATTGAATTGGTCTTACTAGCTTTTTACTGAGCCTAAGATAGTAATGACACACTTATTAGGTACTAGCTTATGCACGCTGATTCGCCCGCGTGTAATTCGGCTTGTCACAGAAATATGGTATCGTGTATCCCTCGGGAACTGTTAATTTTCCCGGGATAAAAAGTAACCTTGGTCAATGGCAACAGGCTCGCCCCTTATTACATGGGACTATAACATAACTGGCGAAATGCGGGTGTACTATTACACCTCGGCGTGGTGGCTCAGGCGTGATGTTATGTTATGTTAAAAAGTAAACTATATGTTAATCCCGGTTATGGTCTATCCGTGTGCCAAATTTCATCCAAATCCGTTGAACGGTTAACGCGTGATTGAGTAACAAACATCTAAATATCCAAACACCTCCACAAACATTCACATTTACAATATTAGTAGGATATATACCAGGCCCCTCAGAAAGTATTGCGAAAAAAAGTTTTTATATATGGGAGACTGGCCAGTTATAATGTTTTTCGAAAATATGATTATTTATAAGTAATAATAAAAACTTTTTAACAAAAAATAAAACCGACTTCAAAAACCTTAACTAAAAAGTAAAAAATAATCATTGTATGTATTTTAAAATCTTAACTTAAACAACATTTTTAAGGCGGCGCGTGGTTGACCCTTTGCTTTATGTAATGTACAGTCCAGCGCAATATCTATAGTAAAAACAGTTTATGTGAACGTACATGAAAATCACGCGCCGCCTTCAAAATGTTGTTTAAGTTAAGATTTTAAAATACATACAATGATTATTTTTTACTTTTTAGTTAAGGTTTTTGAAGTCGGTTTTATTTTTTGTTAAAAAGTTTTTATTTCATACTTTTTAGTTGAGGGTTGATTCATAAATGTTTATATAACCAATTTGAGAATATATTTTTATCAACCTTTGCTATCCCACTGCTGGGCAAAGGTCTCGCTCATGTTCTTCCAAACGTCCAATCACTATCGTGAAAAAAAAAACACGCATATCGGCTAAGAATTCTCAGAATGAGGAACCAATGAGCAGATCATCTAGATACGTAAAGCTAAAATAAACTGATTTATTGAAGCTGGTTAAAAAACTACTTAACCTAAGTCAATAAAATTTATATGGGACCACCGCGCGGACTTTCTCTACCAAACAAAAAAACAACCACGTAAATCGGCCCACAAATCTCGGAGTAATCGGTGTACATACATGAAAAAAAAAAAAAAAAAAAAAAAACAAAAAAAAAAAAACCCGCGGAATACATAACCTCCTCCTTTTTTTGAAGTCGGTTAAAAATAAGTAAGTTCCAATTTCAAAATTTCCCTCCACATTTTTTGCGAGTTAATTCAAAGTATTGTGTCTCACTGAAATATGGATCTGCGCCGGGAACATTTTAGAGCTATGATTTTATACGATTTCAAGTGTCGCCTGAAACCGGATGAATCGTACGATAGACTTCAAATGGCATTCATGGATGAAGGCCCTTCCAAGGCAACCGTGTATCGTTGGTATAACGAATTCAAGCGCGGTCGACCAACTTTGGGGGATGACGAAAGAAGCGGTCGCCCTTTGACGGCTGTTACCGAAGAAAACGTGCTACCAGTGAAAAATTTAATCCAAGACAATAGGCGAATTGCATATCAGGAGATTCAACACATATTGAAGATTGGATCGGGAAGCGTTCACGAGATTCTACACAGCCATCTTCGCGTGAGGAGGATAGTATCACGCTGGGTGCCGCACAACCTCACCGATGCTCAGAAGCAGGCCCGGGTGGAATGGTGCCGTGATATGCTTAACAAATTTGAAGCAGGCTCGTCTCGGCGTGTTTACGACATCGTTACAGGTGATGAGTCCTGGATTTATCAATACGACCCAGAAACCAAGCGCCAGTCGACTGTTTGGGTGTTTCAAAATGAGCCAACGCCTACCAAAGTGAAGCGATCTAGAAGCGGGGGTAAGATTTTGATCGCTAGCTTTTTTAATTTGACTGACCACTTGGTATCAATTCCCTTACGGGATCAAAGAAGCATTAATGCCGAATGGTATACTACCAAATGTTTGCCAGAAGTTTTCTCTGTTATAAGCAACAAGCGACCAAACACAGGGCTCCGCGGGCTACTGCTCCACCATGACAATGCACCTGCGCACACCGCACTCAAAACGAGGGACTTCCTGGACAGCACGCCAGTCAAACTCCTGGGTCACCCTCCTTACAGCCCTGATCTAGCACCGTGTGACTTCTTTTTATTCCCAAAAATGAAAAATCAGCTCAAAGGGATACAATTTTCGTCGCCGGAAGATGCGCTGGCTGCGTTCGAGCAGGCTGTAAACGAGGTGTCTGCGGCGGACTGGAAAAAGTGTTTTGAAAACTGGTTTAGGCGCATGAATCTTTGTATAGAGGCTGGTGGAAAGTACTTTGAAAAGATTTGATAAAAATATATGTACGTATAGAACAATTTTTTTTAGTTTCGCAAAACTTTCTGAGTGTCCCACGTATATACACGCAAAATACACACCGAGTGTGGAGTTGCGGAAAATGGCCCGTTATACCAATACCAATACCAATTAGTAGGATAGTAGGATTGAGGTGCTATCATCTCAGAATCTTGGTAAGATTCAGTTCCGCTTTTCTGTGGGGAAAAATGTCCCATACTGGGTTTTGAAATGGGGCAGCCGAAAAGGATAAAGGGAAATATTAAAGTTATCGACGGAATGGAGTGCTCTCGAAAATTCTATAAGTAACCATTTTTGTGACGTCGATTGACTGTAAGTTTGTTAAAACTGTCGATCGTGGCCTGTATTGAGTTTTAACTGGAGCATTACTCAACTATAATTTCTGATGGTTTTATTGTTAAAGCTATATTTTTTTCCATGAATTTCATAGATATTTTAGCAGGTTTTTCTTAACTTGCTTTCCTTCCTGTCTGTCTGTTGGGTACAAATTTTGCAATCGATTTTAAACTCATTTTCCGATGAACAAGAGACTTGAAACTTTAAACACAGCTCAGAACTGCTGCCGAATTGCGTAACTCACTCGCGATCGCAATCATCTGGATTACAATGTTCATTGCTTCGTGTGTTTTGACAATCCGTGCTATCGGCAACTACGAACCACGCAATGAATATTGTTTTAATTTCAAAAATGAAAGCTAATGTCAAAGTCAATGCATTACACAATTGCCCCACTAGATGATAATGCAATATTAACTCGCTTTTGTTTTAAACACGTGGTTGGAAAAAGGTTTTTCATAAAATTATTATTTATTTACTATTTAAAATTTAATTTCTTAAATCAAAGAACCACTAAGAATATTTTTTTATTGTTATGCTGCCGCTGGAGGCCTTGTGCCCGTTATAATTATTTAAGCAATATTGGCCTTAGAAGAAATATGACAAGAGTTTCAAATTCACTTTGTCCTTGTCTTGATATGTTGCATTAAAATAAAAAAACCGGCCAAGAGCATGTCGGGCCGGGTTCCTTAAGTAGGTTTTACAAACAAATCAAATCGAATATTAATCATGGCTATTTTAGTTTTTGCAATAGACGGCAGCATTGGCGACTCAGATAGTGTTGTTAGTAGCCGCCGCTAGATGGCGCTATAAAGTGCCAAATGCAATAGACGGCAGCATTGGCGACTCAGGGTGTTGTTACTAGCCGCTAGATGGCGCTGTACAGCGCCAAATTTAAGAAGTTTGTCATTTCAATATAACACAAAGTTACTTTTTGTGATTTTTTTAAATAGAAAGTAGCTGAAGGAGCATTATTTGCTAAGATCATTTTTCTCTGAGGTCAATGACCTTTGAACTAGGACGTTTTAAGTATTTTTGAGTTTTCTCTCTATAACTCAAAAATTTATAATCAAATTATACTCGAAATAATTTTAAAAGAGAGTTTTTACAAAGGTCTATCAATGTGGAAGATTATATGATTACGTTCCATAGTTTAGAAATGGCTGGGGGGGGACACATTGCAAGCCACTTTGGCGGGCTATATTTCGCAGATGGTACACCTGATAAAAAAGTGATGTATGAAACATTGCCTTCATTTCAGTAGAACTAATCAATGATACCCCACAAGAGGGGGTGCAGCGAAAAAAATATTTTCATCCCCATTTCACATGTATGGGCGCTACCCCTAAAATACGTAATAACGATTTTTTTATTCCTTTAAAATTGAGATCTATATCTAGAATATTTTTTAGCAAAATTTCATTTGCCTATGTTTATAACTGTAGAAGTTATTAAGCTGTAAAGGATTAGGACAGACGGACAGACGGACAGACGGACGGACATGACGAAACTATAAGGGTTCCTTGATGGACTACGGAACCCTAAAAAATACAACTATGCCTTACTATCTATTACTATCAAAATCACACCAAAAAGCCAATACTAGAATAAAGCATACTTATGTTTCCTTAAAAGGTCGGCAACGCATCTTCTTTCCTGGTGTTGTGGTGTCCATTGGGCGGTGGTGATTGCTTACCATCAGGTGACCCTCTTGCTCGTTTTCCCCCTGTGTTATATAAAAAAAACACGCAAGTATTTAGGGGCCAAACAGTTGCCTTACGAAAATGCGTTCCGATTTCAAGTGGTCTGTGATAAAAAGCACAATGGAAACATTTTACGCTTTCCACGATTCGGAATGAATAATGACGTTTCACCAAATGCCCTGTGAAAATGATAAATTGCTTTATAATTTCGTCGGACTTCCATTACAGGCTAAATCATGATGATGCGTTGTTATTGTGTTATTGTTTGTAAGGGAAAAGGATGAAGGTAAGTACGTCGGTGTGACGTAGATTGTTGTGATTTAATGTAAACGGAATTTCTTGTCGGTTACCTACATAAATTTCAGTGTCCGATATTTTAGGGTTTTAAACTCATAAAGTTATGCAAAGAATATATTTATATAAAAGACTAGTCTTTAGTCTTTGCCTGCGACTTTGCCCGTGTAAAGTTTAGTTTATAATAGAAATATAAGTTATCGCGCAACCCTCGAGAACTGCTTATTTTCTCGGGATGAAAAATTGCCTATATGTTAATCCAGGTTATGGTATATCTGTGTGCCAATTATCCAAATCCATTTAGCCATTTCAGCGTGATGGAAGGACAAACAAACAAAAACAAACAAACGTCCATAATTTCGCGTTCATAATATTAATAGGATTAAAGATTAACGATATACATTGTGGAAAGAAAATAACTCTGGAGTAAGATTTGAACCTGCTACTTCTGGTTCAGTACACCAGTCGTTTAAACTGCTAAGCTTCCGTAAATCATAATAATAACAACACTCGTGTTATTATTTTATTCTTATGCGTGAACCACATGAACACGACATTGAATCTATCTAAGGGTGACGGCAGCGACATCTAATTGAGGAACAATGAGTTGCTCAAGTGACTCGTTTGAGTTAAAATAATAGATTAAATGTATATTAATGTAACATCTCAATGGCGTGGTAACTGTTAAGTTAAGCAGAAGTGAAATACAGATGTAATTATTATTTTAACATCTCAATGGCGTGGTAAGTGTTAAGTTAAGCACATGTGAAATACAGATGTTATTTTTAAGTACACTTATTAAGTAAAGGTAAGACTTATTGTGACTAGTAGGCACAGATAAAATATCAACAAAATATCACGACCGAAATAGAAATATAGCGTTACCTACCATATTAGTATAGAAATCGCACGCAAAATATAGTTTCTTAATCACGATAATAGGAAAACTAAAATACCCATGAAAAGACAGATATTTGTTGACGTCGACGGTTGTCGTAATCTTATTTAATATTATTTTTTGACCATATAAAATTAAATATTAAATACTACTTTCATTAAGAAATAAAATTCTCCGAATCAGCCCAGTATAGATTTGTGCCCGGTTAATGGCAATAGGCTCGCCCCCTGTTACATGGGACTGATAACATAACTGGCGAATTACGGGTGCACTATACATACACCTCTGCTTTCCCCTTCGGGAAATACAGGAGTGATATTGAACTAAGTTTACGGGACTTGTCGCGCACAATTAAATCAAAATAAAACCGTAAACTTAGTTCAATATGAGTGAAATTCGCGAAAGTTTAAAAACTTCTACAGGAGTGATGTTATGTATGTATGTATCTAAATTCTACTTCAGTTTTAGATAATTAAGTTGGAGTTTTGCTGGATATTTTGTTGATTTTCCTTTAAAAACATTATGGGAAAACGTGACCTACTGTAAAAATAATTGCATTTCGAAATAAGCCCCTCAAAGACTTAAACTTTATGGATTTCTGTGGTTACCGGGAATTTTAATCGTATCTTCCTTAATGTTTTAAAACTTTTCTACAAATTCTTTTGTCTTTTAGGTTAAAGTCATAAAGATTTTATGACAGAGTAAAAGGAAGAAAAACCAAGTGAATCTTCGTGTAAGCGCAAGTAATGTGCTGGAAGGCCTGGAAGCACAGACACAGTAAAAATATGGAAGAAGTGCTGTAAAAACAAACCAACCAACCTTCCTATCACCTTCCCTTAACCTTCTTATCAGGCCCATTGTGAGCGACCACGTTTCAGTGCCGTAAGTAATTACTGGCAACAACAATCCGTTCAGGATTTGATATACTGATTCTACTCGGGGTAAGAAAAATATATAAATAAAGTCAAAGCATATAATCTACTTCATTATAAGTACAATGACCCCTCTTAGTTTTCGAAACGATAACATTAAGTTTGAGAAAATCCATGAATAAATATTATTTGGACATCCTAGTAGAAAGAAATGCAATAGTTTTTTGGATCTCTCGCTGGGCTTGTTTTAAGTCACATAACGCGTTATCCTACTATATGGATTGTAGTTAAGCCAACAAAACCGTGCTACTCCATGTCTCCGTGTACAAACCAGCGCTCACGCATACACCATGCACCTGAAGGTATTTGTTATTGCGATGCTTACTGGACGATGCCGCGACATGTGTACTGAGACTCTGAGAGCAGTAAGCACGGTTTCAGGTGCATGTGTTTGTGTGAGCGCTGATTTTGTTGGCTTCACTATGATTGTTCGCAGCACGTCGTCGATATTTTTACTATGTCTGTGGCTGGAAGAACCAGAGATAATTCACTCAGTTTAATTTTTAACACGTTTATATTAGCTTCACTTGTGCCTAACTAACTAACTAATATGTAAACAACTCACCCCCAATACAGCACAAACGCCAAAACACATGCTTGATTTGTAAATGTAGGGAAATTGTAACTATACATAATGTTAATATCCAAACTGTCGTACACGGGTTGTGCTTTAAAATAGCAAAACACTGTCTCTCAAGATACAGGTTTTTTACTTAGTTTGAGAGACAGCAGACAATGATGACTGTTTCTAAGTTGCCTTATAATTAATAAAACCTATTAAGATTTCTTATGTAAGTTGTATGGCTGTGCTTATAATAAATTATTTATTATAATATTATTTATTACAAATCTTGGATGTCGATTTAAACCTATTTTTCGATTTGAAACTTTGCAAGTTTATATAACCCGGGTGACAGTATAATTTGGTACCATTAAGCTGATCTGATGATGGACTACAGTACCTCTAAAAGCGTGTTTTTTAGTTTTTATACCACTAATTTATTAACAAATATTTTAACGTAAAATCTAAAAGGGATAAATATCAAAGGTATAAAAATTGTGAGATAAAGTCGCCCACTAAATATTTAGGTTACGATCCTCAAGGCGATATGAAATTCTTTTGGTTACGGGATATTTATTTGGAAATACTTTCTGCATTCGAGTCACAGAAATAGACAGAGATAGAATGGTTGTAATCACAATTTTACATGCAATACATGCGTGGCAACTTTCGAACAAACTACGCCTTACATATTGACGTCATTAATTTTTTTAAATTAACTTCAATCAAATGTACTTTACAGCTTTTGTTTCTGCAGTTAGAAACAGCACAATATGGCATTTTTGCGGGTTTTTGTTACAGTATTTACATAAACAAGTCATAAGGCGTACTGAGTAAGGCTTTGAAATGCCCTGCACTATGGTGTTGGTATGAGTGTTGGCACGCGTGCCCTGCTCACTTTTCCGTTCTATCTATTTCTGTGGTTCGAGCCCTATGTCGTTTAATTCAAATAGAAAAATCAAATCTTACAGTAAATACTTGGATACGGTTGCCATACGAATATCAATGGCAGTCGTTATGGTTAGCCAGAAACCCGGAAGTCTGACGACTGGTCTACCCTTAGAATGTCGGTATTACCCAGTAACTGGGTTGCGGGTGTCTGATGGCAGTCACTCCGTATAAAATACTGATGTTCAGCCGCATCTGGTTAGACTGGAAGCCGACCCCAACATAATTGAGAAAAGGCTCGGAGAAAGAGAAAGAAGACTAGATATTGATTTTTTTAGATTCCGTACCCAAAGGGTGCCAAACGGAACCCTATTACTCTCGCTACGCTGTCCGTCCGTCCGTCCGTCTGTCTGTCACAAGTCTGTACCTTTTGAACGGTAATAGGTAGCCGGTTCTTAGGTGGCGACCGCGTAGTGGAAGGCGCAGCGTGGGTAGGCCCCCCACAAGGTGGACCGACGACCCGGTGAAGGTCGCGGGAATCCACTGGATGCGGAAAGCGCAGGACCGGTCATTGTTGACCGATTCTTGGGGGAGGCCTATGTCCAGCAGTGGACGTCTTTCGGCTGAAATGATCATGATGATGAGGTAGCCTATTGAAATTTTCTCATAATATGTGTTGCTATGACCCCTATCACGACAAATATTAAAAATATAAAAAGTCTAACACCAAATGGGGTCATAAAAGAAACCCCGAAAAACATGAATTTTTTTAACGTCTTTTTTCCTTCTCTATCTTCAAAACGGTAATACATACCAGCGTCAATCTTGGTCTTATTATAGTGCATAGTTTAGCAACAAATACTACAAATAGGGCAAATATATCAATAAATCAATCAAATCATTTATTCGTTACAAGATATCGTGTACAAAGATATTACAATTAATTACAAATCCGTCATATCATATAGACATATGTGGTGGTACTTGCGTAAGAAAGAGATGCGAACATTTATATTTTGCGAGCGTTGCGTAGGTCAATGGGTGGTAAGGAACCCTTACTGCGTGAGTCTGACTCGCACATGTCCGAATTTCTTTCATCATCATTATTAGCAAAATCAACCCATAATCATGGTCTTCAACGTACTTTTATTCATTCTAATCCTTAGCGTTGCAAGCTTTCTTACTGACTTTCTTTAAATAACCAAACGGTAGACTATACCTTTGTCTCACCCACACACAATACATAAATCCAAATAATTTCAGAACATCAGTGACACATTTGTATCAGCTCTGATTAAATCCCATTCATCATTTCATCATCATCATTTCAGCCGAAAGACGTCCACTGCTGGACATAGGCCTCCCCAAGCATCGCCACAACGACCGGTCCTGTGCCTTCCGCATCCAGCGGATTCCCGCGAACTTCACCAGGTCGTCGGTCCACCTTGTGGGGGGCCTACCTACGCTGCGCCTTCCAGTACGCGGTTGCCACTCCAGAACTTTACTGCCCCATCGGCCATCCGTTCTGCGAGCAATGTGCCCCACCCACTGCCACTTAAGTTTGGCAATTCTTCGGGCTATGTCGCTTACTTTCGTTCTCCTGCGAATCTCCTCATTTCTGATTCGATCACGCAGGGACACTCCGAACATAGCCCTCTCCATTGCCCTTTGAGTGACTTTGAGACTTCTTATCAGGACCATTGTGAGCGACCACATTTCAGTACCGTAAGTAATTACTGGCAACACACACTGGTCAAAGACTTTCGTCTTGAGACACTGCGGTATTTTGGACGAGAAGATATTGCGTAGCTTCCCGAACGCTGCCCAACCGAGTCGGATTCGACGATTGACCTCTTTCTCGAAGTTGGACTTACCTAGGTGGACAGTTTGTCCTAGGTATACATAATCGTCAACATCTTCGAGTGTAGATTCTCCGATGTTTAATCCCATTGATGCCCATCAACTGTTCTGCAAGCTTGCACCTAACCTGCAACGTAGAGCAAATGCTGTTCGTTATAGCGTATTCAGCGCTTTAAGCTTGGAGCTTACGTGTCTTTATACGACAAGGTACGTTGCTTCTCTCTGGTGTCAAAGGTTTGCAGTAGTTTCATTTATTTACTTACCTAATATGATTGAAATTAATTATGGCATTCGAAATTTAATTTATAATGATCTTTATTACGAATTTTCATTCATAGAAAACCACAACAAAACAAGAGCATAACATTAGAAAAAAATGTTTACTTCCAGGCTTAAGTGCCTGAAAAACTATCATAGTACCCAGAAAATTTTGCTTGTAAAAACCCTTGTATTTACGCTGCTGTCCTACTAATAGGTATTATAAATGCGAAAGTATAGATGTTTGTTTGTTTGTCTTTCAGTCACGCTAAAACGGTTGAGCGGATGTGGATGAAATTTTGTGCACAAATATACCATAACCAGAATTAATATGTGCTACATCTTATCCCAGGAAATCAACGGTTTCCGATACGATAACGTCTTTCTGTGATAAACCGAATCATAAGCGGCCGAAGCTGCGGCCATAGGCTAGTATTACATAAACCTCATAACTCATGCATCAGAATCTTAACATTTGGTTCATGGCTACCTAAATCGATTTTCTATTCCACTCCTAAGTCGAATGTAATTTGAAAATGATTACATTTATTGCCCTTTGACATTATAGACATCGAAGGAGCATTCGACAAAACAAACTTCTCCAGCATAAGAACAGCCCTCTCCAAGCACGGAGTGGAGCAGGTACTAACTGACTGGATTGCAAATATGTTAAGTAAACGGGTGGTTCGTCTTGAAGGAGAGCAACAGATGGCCATGATAGCTAGAGGCTGCCCCCAGGGAGGGGTGCTGTCTCCCCTTCTGTGGAATCTGGTAATTAATGATCTCATTACCAAACTCAACGACAGCCACTACTACACAATAGGATATGCAGATGACCTCGCCATCCTCGTATCGGGTAAGGTGACTGGGACCATCTGCAACCTCACCCAACAAGCGATTCTTATTGTAGAACGCTGGTGCAGAGAATTTGATCTTTCAGTGAATCCCACCAAAACTGAGTTAGTCATGTTCACCCAAAAGCGAGCATTAGGACCCTATTGCTTACCCAAACTGTTCAGTACTGAACCCAGCCAGCCAGCTGGACTGGCCAACGAAGTCAAGTACCTCGGTGTCATCTTAGACAGTAAGCTAAGTTGGAGTAATCACCTAGAAAACAAACTAAACAGGGCCTGCATCACCTTCTGGCAATGCAGGAAAATGATAGGTAAGAAGTGGGGCCTATCCCCTAAAATTATACTATGGCTATACAGCGCGGTAATCCGCCCCATGATTGCCAATGGGGCCGTAGTTTGGTGGCCTAGAACCAAGCTGATTACAGCTTCAAACAAACTACAGCGCATGCAAAGACTTGCCTGTGTGGCGATTACAGGCTGCATGAGGACTACCCTGACTGCAGCACTCGAAGCCACGCTGGGAATTCCACCGCTCCACCTTTTTATACAACAGTAGGCGGCGATGGCGGCAGTACGTCTAAAAACACTAAATTTATGGAGTAAGAGTAGTACACAACACACCGCGTTGATAGAGGAACTCAGCAATGAATTCCCTCTGTTGAAATCCATTAACGACCGGATTCCCAAGCAATTTATTTTCGACAAGAAGTACAAAATCCAGCTGTATGAGGATCACCGATGCGAAGGGCTGTGCCCTGCAGAGGTGCGAATCTTCACGGATGGATCCAAAACAGGCACAGGTACGGGTGCCGGGATCTTCTCGGAAGACCTCAATATACACATAGCCACACCATTGGGGGTCCATAACACGGTGTTCCAGGCCGAGTGCATGGGCATT
Source organism: Asteroscopus sphinx (assembly GCA_949699075.1). NCBI lineage: Eukaryota > Metazoa > Arthropoda > Insecta > Lepidoptera > Noctuidae > Asteroscopus > Asteroscopus sphinx. The sequence continues at coordinate 9,338,991 of OX453008.1, forward strand.
TCCCTGGCAGCTTCGGCGATTATAGCCAGGAAGGTTAAAGACCACTCAATTCGTATACTCTCGGACAGCATGTCCGTACTACAAGCACTAAGCAGCCATACGGTAAACTCGGGGCTGATACACGAGTGCCAGCAAAACCTCAACCAGGTAGGTAATCTCAATAACATAACCATTCAATGGATCAAAGGACACAGCAGTTCCCGAGGCAATGACGCAGCGGATGAACTGGCCAGAAGGGGATCGAGTATGGTAGTCGTGGGACCTGAACCCATAGTGCCACTCCCCTTTGGATACCTACGCAACTTGGTAAGGAAACGCACCAAGGACAAACACTACAAACTATGGAAAGACCATGGTGAGTGCAGGCAGGCTAAGGAGGCACTTCCCACAATCGACGGCCGGTTTACGAAACAGGCCCTCCTTGTCAAAACAACAGCTGCGTACAGTCACAGCTGCTATTACTGGCCACGGGTCCTTTAACAAACATCTTTTTGTCATAGGTGTCACGGACAGCCCACTGTGCAGAGCTTGCATGGTGGAAGACGAGACAGCAGCCCATGTGCTTCTAGACTGCCCTGAGGTCGCCACATACAGGGCCAAGTACTTCGGTAACCCAGGTACCCTCAGAGAGATCACCAGCAACACCAAGGCGTTGCTGGCATTTTTCGAGGAGTTAGGGTGGATCGAGTAAGTTCCCACCCGTACGCAAAATACACGCTTGATCGTGGAGTTGCGGAAACCAGCCCGTTATACTATACTATACCATACTATACTTGCCCTTTGACAGCGTAATTTTATCAACCAATCAAAAATATAATTTATTCGTGATAGATGTTTTAATAAAAACGATACCATTTCACACTAAACAGTTATTAAATTAAATGGCAAAAGTAATGGATCGCGTGGGAGTCTTAAATTTTCAATGATATTAGAGAGAGAGTGGATCGCGCTTATGAATACTAAATGACCAGAAACAGAAAAGAATAGGTCATTTTTTAAATTGAATAAGTACTTTTTTTTTAAGAATATTTTTTTAGGTCGTTTTTAGGGTTCCATGCCCGAAGGGTGACAAACGGGACCCTATTATTCTCGTTACGCTGTCCTTTCGTCGGTCAGTCTGTTTGTCACAGGGCTGTATCTTTTGAACGGTAATAGTTAACCGTTTGAAATTTTCTCAGAATATGTGTTGCTATGAGGTGTATCACGACAAATACTAAAAACAAAAAAAGTCTAAAACCAAAGGGGGGACCCCCCATACAAGAAAACTCAAAAAACATAAAAAAATTCAACGTTTTTGTTCCTGCTCTATCTTCAAAACGGTAATATATCGTCGCCTCAGTGCTTGAATGTCCAATCGACCATTGAATCACCATTGAAGAATAATGACCATTACCATGATATAAACCATGACCATTGAAGAATAATGTAATATATGCTATACATTATTCTTAAATCATCAAAGTTTTTAAAATATTTCTCTTAAATCAATAATAAACTAAAAAAAACGTCTCCGGTAAAATTTGTTCAATGGTCGATTGGACATTCAAGCACTGAGGCGACGATATGTATACCAGCGTCAAACTTGGTCAGATTATAGTGCATATTATGTAGTTTAGCAACAAATACTAAAAATAAGACAAACATAGACATATGTGGTGATACCTGCGTAAGAAAGACATGCAAAAATTCATATTTCGCGCACTGTGCGTTGATGTCTTTTGATAAACTATCGTAAATTAAATCAGTTTTTATGGGGTATCAGGTCGTTGAGAGGTACGGAACCCTTAATGCGCGAGTCCGACTCGAACTTGGCCGGTTCTTAGTATTTACTTACGTTCGAGTGCTTTAAATACTTAATCAATTAGGAACAAAAAACCTCCTATTCAAAGTATTAATTATTTTATGTTTTTTTCATTTGCAGTCTCAAAAAAGGTCGCACAAAAAACCTCCTATTCAAAGTACGCTAAAAAAATATTAATTTTAGAAATAGGTGAAAAAGCTTTTGTCAATGATAAAACTGGATGGTATTTTATTATCATATATTTCCCCATTTTCATTGTCGTTGGCATAATGCATGAAATTTCGCCGAAGCATTGTCTGTACAAACAGGCCGGTTGCATTCCACCATCTGCAAATTCTTGCTTGACGCAATTTGGCATAATTCCCGCCAGCGGTATTGTTCTTGCTGAAAGGTGTGTCATGGCTGAAGATTTACTACGACATTCATTATATTTCCTTATTCAGTTATTGTTATTAGCTACTTGTTAGATAATTATTAAGTCTGAGTTTGTTTTTGAATGCAATTAATGTTTGTTTACATCACATGAGACTTTAATCTTCAAGTCTCAGTTTGGCAAACCGACTTGCAATAATTTTAAATAAATTTCGGCAACAGCCTAGGTGGCACTGCAGTTGTTATGAGCAAAGGTAACGGCTTAACAATCAGGTGCGCCTTTAAGTCGATTTGCCATCCTTTAACATATTTTTTAATTAACCGACGAAAAAAAGGAGGAGGTTCTCAATTCGACGCGTATATATTTTTTTTTTATTTTTTTTAAACGAACTTTTAGCTAGCAAAGTGCGTGTAAGTTGCAAGTGGCCGAGCGGAGAACGCATTTTTGGAAAGTTATTGTTTATCGTTGAAAATTTCACGTTGTATTTGATGTAACGTTGTTTTTATTATTTATTTAAAGTAATTTAATGATCTTCGTTGATTGGTTGTTTGGCGCCGACTCATAATTAGTTATTTTTCGCTTTTCAGTTTCTGTTTTCGTCGGTTCAATGTTTTGTTAAAAAGTTTTATTTTTCATTTTTTTGTGGTTAAAATCTAACTCCAGGTCTCCATTATGTCGTAGTGTCTAGAACTATATTTATGTGTGTCAAGTTTCAACAGAATCTGTTAACAGGTAAGAATTCAGTGGGTGAACAAACACTCATCCCCTGTTTTACTACCCTTAGGGGTGGATTTAGATTTTTAAATGGGACCAACTTCGAGATATACCCTATCCATTAAAAAAAGAATCATCAACATCGGACCACTCTGTAAAAGCTATGCGTGGTCAAACATAAAAAAATAATTTTTTTTTTTTTTTTTTTTTTTTTTAATTATTAGGTTTATCATCATCATCATCATGGGGGGGTGCATTAAAACAGTCTCCACGAGTGACGATATTTAATTGATCATTCGGCGCACCCTGGGCAGTCAGCCCCGCTACCAACCTCCTGACTGCTGACTGACTAATCTTTTTCCCATGGCATGAGCTATTATTATCATTATGTAGCTCATGTCGACATGATACAAGAAGAAGATCATCATCATCAATTCAGCCTAACACAGTCCTTTGCATAGGCCTCTTCCAAGCAGCGCATTATTAGTTTGCAATCAATTAAATATTTTGTAAATCTTCTTTTTAAAAGGTTTTATTATGAGTATGTTTGAACACACATTTTTAACTATTGTATGGTTTGCTAGGTAAAATCTCGGACAATACTTCGTTAATTTTCTTAGATTATATATCATCATCATCATTTCAGCAGAAAGATGTCCACTGCTGGACATAGGCCTCCCCAAAGCATCGCCACAACGACCTGCATCCAGGGGATTCCCGCAACCTTCACCAGTTCGTCGGTCCACCTTGTGAGGGGCCTACCCACACTGCGCTTTCCAGTACACGGTCATCACTCCAGATCTTTTCAGCCCCATCGGCCATCCGTTCTGCTAGCAATGTGCGTCACGTTTATATATACCTAGTCTTAATACATATTTTGAAAGTTTGTTGTTTGTTTTACAGCTTAGTATGTATAATTCATTTTATCGTCCCCGTTTTCCAATGATCATAGATTAGTTCGAACACAACACTAAAAAACATAGTTTCTGTCTTCAAAGAACCAACATGACTGTCACACAATACTTTAACACTAACTATGAACAAAAAAGTTCTTACGATTTAAATTGTGGAAATAAAAATTCGCTCACGAGCAGAATTCGAACCTGCGACTGCTGGCTCAGTACGCCAATGCTTTAGCCACTAAGCTACCGTGAACACTGCTTGCTGTAGCGAAAATAACCTCAACTTTGGTACGTATTTGGGTGACGTCAGCGATATCTTATTAAGAAACAGTATTTCTTAACCGACTTGACTAACTTTGCAGTTAATTCAAAGTCGTATAGATATGCCTACCCTTACTAATTATTTAATTATTTCAACGCATTTCAGCCTATCGCAATCCACTGCTGGACATAGGCCTCTCCCAAGTTGCACCACAACGCTCGGTCCTCTGTCTTCTGCATCCAGTCCCCCCCAGCCACGTTCTTTAGGTCGTCGGTCCACCTGGCAGGGGGGCGCCCTACGCTGCGTTTGCCGATTCGCGGTCTCCACTCAAGGACTCGTCTGCTCCAGCGGCCATCGGTCCTTCGACAGACATGGCCAGCCCACTGCTACTTCAGCTTGCTGATCCTACAAGCTATGTCGGTCACTCCGGTTCTTCTCCGGATAATCTCGTTTCGGATTTTATCCTTCAAAGAAACTCCAAGCATAGCTCGCTCCATAGCTCGCTGAGCGACTTTGAACTTGTGGACTAGCCCAACTGTCAGTGTCCACGTTATTCGCATGCGTGAATGCGTTAAAATATTAAAATAAAAAAGTTCTTCCTTCATCAAATTGGAAGTAGCTTTGTGAGGGAACTAGTGGTTACGACTTTGTCGCGCGGTTGCGGCTGGGCGGCGGTCAAACAGTCAAGTCGTGTAATGAATGCGACGCTTTATCTCCGTGTTTCAGCTAGGATTTACTGCCAGGCATAGGTCGGATAATCTATTTTATTATAATCTTTGTCAGAATTTTGCGAATCTAGAATAATTTTCATACATGTTTTTAGGGTTTCGTACCAAAAAGTTAAAAAGGTAACCCTTATGGTGCGACTCCGTCCATTCGTCCGTCAGTCTGTCTGTAACAGTGGCATATTTCAGCAACTACTTCCATGGAGGTTCCATGAATATCTTTAGCAAACTTAATGTATGTATGAAACAGCATATGTTTTTCGTGATTTCCCATAGATCAACCCTGAAAAGTTGTTCGCAATGAAGAGTACATTAACTGAGACACGGATGTAAGACGATAAAAATTTCACGTATTTTATTTTGTTATGCTTAAAACTACCTCTTAAAAATCTTTATAAAAATCATGTGGAAGTAGTGTACTTGACAATATTTATACTGTTTCCTACTAATGTTATAAATGCGAAAGTATACACCACTATTTTTTATACAACAGTAAAAAATTCCTTCCAGCCGCGTGGTTCGATCGGACAGTTCGATTAATCGGACGACGAGGAATTTTAAATCCTTTTGGTGCGATCCTATAGTCGAACCACCAGGACATACATTTTACAAGTATGTGTGGTTCGATTGTTCGAACGACGAGGATTTTCAAGTCCTTGTATTACGATCGGTCGAACTACGAGGATTTTCAAGTCCTTGTATTACGATTGGTCGAACGACGCGGACTTCTTAATCCTTGTCGTGCGATTCTATATACATAGTCGAACTACGAAAAAAGTGATAAAATTCAACTTCCATTTGTGATTTATCACCATTAGTCAATAATTGTAAATTAACTTTTTAGCCATTTTAGTCATTCACTTTCTTTTATCACCTTACCGCTTAATTTTTTTCTGGTGATTTTAAAGTAGGGGTGTATTTGTTTGTCCTTCAATCACGCTAAAACAGCTGAACGGATCGGGATAAAATTTGGTAACAGATAGTTCATATTCTGAATTAATAAGGTACGTGGTATTGACATACCACGGAAGCGAAGCCGCGGGGGTTAGCTATATCACATTTTTCAAAGACATTTTTACGTAATTCAAAAATTATTTAGCAAAAATTATTCAAATAGGTACAAGCCAGGAATGAAAAGGTTTGATGTATTTTCAGTAATTCAGGCCACGTTCAGCCTGTTAAGTGCAGGTGTTGGGTATGGGTCGAAATAAAAAAATGGCCGCCAACGCTTTGTTTCTTTCTAGTCAGATTTACATCATAAATCTTTTTAATTACAACACAAGAGGGTTTGTTTTTAACGTCTAATTTGTGTATGGATGGTTCTGTATGAATGTCGAAGTTAGCTCTCAATGGTTTGTTCTTTTAAAACAGTATTTGAGGTAGGCTGGTTGTCAATCGCTACCATGATAAAAGTTGACCATAAGTAATAGTTTATTGGTCGATGGAAATTAATAATAAAGTCTTAAGATCAATGATATTTAAAATTATAGATATGTCATACCCTAACAAAACAAACGAAAAAATGATTCGTACGCAGCGCCAGCACAATACACATAAAAACACTTGGAAAAAGTATGTAAGTTGATTATTTCTAATTACTTTCACGTCATAATTGGAACACTTTCTGTACACACACAAAGGCATTTTTGTTTTTTTTTGTCACTTTTCACGCTCGGCGCCTTACTTGACGCGGATTAATATAAAAACGACCTAAATAGGACGTTTTCTAGTCTTCAGATTGCAAGCGCAAGTACCATATCTGTACTTTTATATATCATAAAATAAGATGCCACCGTGCCTACTTCTCCGCCAAATAGTGATGCTTGCATTGCTGTGTTTCGGTCTGCAGGGTACGGGTGCCGGTGAAATTACAATCACATGAGACTTTCCATCTTCATGTCTCAGTTTGGCGAACCGACTTGCGGTACCATTTAGGCAACATCCTAGGTGGTATTGAAGTTGTCATGGGCAAAGGTAACCGCTTAACATCAGGTGGGCCTTTAGCTCGTTTCGCCATCCTATACTATAAAAAAAAAAAAAAAAAATGTTACAATGAAAAATTTCGTGTCTTAATTTCAAGTAGCGTTGGTAATAATGATAATTTTTATTATTCTTAGTGGCCTTCTGATAAATAATAATATAATAATAATTTCTTCACTGCAGGTGAAAACCCTACCCTTATAACTAAAACCACAACAAAATCCAACACAATTCGAAAATTAAAACATGACTTGCTAAATTAATAATTAAAATAAATAACCAAATAATGAAATAAAATCAAAATGTCACATTATTGCTAAATTTATTAAAATAAAAAGTTTAAATCAATAAGATTCTTCTAAAATAATGAGGAGGTTTAAGGTTGCCAGAAAAAAAAGGATATCCGGAGAAAATTTCGGACATTTGCAGAAGAGTCCGGAGGCCGGACATTTCCTTAAGAATTTCTAATTTTGCGGCTTGTCGATTTCTTGCGTGAAACGATGCATGTGTGATGCGGGTACGGGAAGGTGAAGTACCTATCCAATTTTAATGATTATTGTTTCTGGAAGCCTTTAATATAAATAAATAACGATTCATTACAAAAACAATAATCATTGTATATTATGTAGTACCTACCTATCTACTTTACAGATTACTGTATAATTGTGTTGAATACACGTTCAATCAATCAATTCACGTTGATTTAATTTAAAATGTTTATTTTACTTTATTATTATTTTCCTTTCTTTATTTGGGTTATTTGTGTGAAATTTCGGATATCTTAGAATTCCCCCACACATTGCGGACAAAAAACCAAACGGGACGTTCTTTATTTGGGTTATTTGTGTGAAATTTCAGACATCTTAGAATTCCCCCACACATTCCGGACAAAGAACCAAACCGGACGTACGCAGCTCTACTTGCGTTTGAATGCCACTTCTATTATCTTGTTTTAATATTGAACTATATGTTGTTTTAATGTGTTCCGAAAATGATACTTCGAAAAGAATTATGTATCGCTATAATTTCGTTTTAATCTCGAATAAGAAAAATACTCTTTGGTAGGCGTTGCGAGTTTTTTTCCCACAAAATTCTACCAGAGAAATTAATATTTAAACCTTAAATCTATGATAACTAGGTACCTTGTTAATGTGTCGTATTTTGAGGTCCACCCCTGATCTTGCTTTAACAAACAAACGGTTTGCGGTCTTCGGATGGCTTACCGCGTCTCGTCGTGGACGACCGCTATATAGGACACCGCTAAAAACCGACCGTTTGATCCGGACGCGATTAAGTGGGACGAAAATATCCGTTTTTATGTTACTCGTCCTTTTAATGAAGTCACTGGGAGTTTGTGAGGTTGTTACGCGAAATTGGAGGCTTGAGTGATGGAATATTGAGTAAAAATGAAGATTGTGTTTGCCCTGGATAAGCGATGTCTTATTACTTATGGAGTCACTAGATTATTCACAACCGTTCGAAAATAACTTTCCAAAACCGTGAGAAAACTTACCAAACGTGTCAAACGCTATTCATAAATCCAAAATTGAAAATCCACCAATCATCATCAGCTTATCGCAGTCCACTGCTGGACATAGGCCTCTCCCAAATTGCGCCACAACACTCAGTCCTCTTCAGTCGTCCAGTCTCCCCCAGCTACTTTCATCAGGTCATCGGTCCACCTGGCTGGGGGCGCCACATTCTGTGTTTGCTGATTCGCGGTCTCCACTCAAGGACTGGTCTGCTCCAATGGCCATCGGTCCTTCGACGTAAATGGCCAGCCCGATGCCACTTCAGCTTACTAATCCTACAAACTATGTCTAGCTGTGCTAAAATTGAAAATTCACGACCGTTCTGTTAATAAATGACGTTAATTTACTCATCCAAGTCTCGGATTTGTGAATACTGTTTAGCGAGGAAACGTTCCATATTTTTTCTCCAAGATTCCAGGTAAGGTATTAATTACGGAGCTACGTATTAATTCTACTGGCTTCCACAAATACTCGTCAACTCAGCCTATCGCAGCCCACTGCGAGACACAGGCCTCCCCCAAGTTGCGCCACAACACTCAGTTCTCGCCTTTCGCATCCAGTCCCCGCAGCTATCTTCTACAGGTCGTTGGTCCACCTAGCTGGGGGGCTCCCTGCGCTGCGTTTTCCACTTAGATTATGTAACATTTATTGCAAGAGTTAAATTCTTTAAAAAAGCATCACACTCTAAACTTGTCGATGACAAAAGGGTTTGAAATTGGACATAAAGATTGAAAAATGACTCAAATTTTTTCTAATTCAAATAATAAAATACGTGTTTTTAGGGTTCCGTAGTCCTACAAGGAACCCTTATAGTTTCGTCATGTCCGTCCGTCTGTCCGTCTGTCCGACTGTCCTAATCCTTTACCGCTTAATAACTTCTACAGTTATAAACATAAGTAAATGAAATTTTGACAAAAAATGGAATAGATATAGATCTCAATTTTAAAAGAATAAAAAAATCATGATTACGTATTTTAGGGGTGGCGCCCATACATGTGAAATGGGGATGAAAATATTTTTTTCGCTGCACCCCCTCGTGTGGGGTATCATTCAATAGGTCTACTAAAATGAAGGTAATGTTTCATACACAACTTTTTTAATCGGTATACCATCTGCGAAATACAGCCCACCAAAGTGGCTTGCAATGTGTCCCCCTCCCTGCCATTTCAAAGATATGCAACGTAGAAACTTATAATCTTCCACATTGATAGAACTTTATAAAAACTCTCTTTTAAAATTATTTCGAGTATAATGTGATAATAAATTTTTGAGTTATAGTGAGAAAACTGCAAAATACTTAAGATGTCCTAGTTCATAGGTCATTGACCTTAGAGAAAAATTATCATGGCAAATAATGCTTCTTTAGTTACTACCTATTTAAAAAAATCACAAAAAGTAACTTTGTGTTACATTTATTTGACATACTTTAAAAATTTAGCTTCTTAAATTCAGCGCTAGGTGGCGCTGTTTGCAAAAACTAAAATAGCAATGTTAATATTCGATTTGATTCGTTGTAATTAGGAACCCTTTAATACTGAGCATGGCCCGACATGCTCTTGGCCGGTTTTTTTCTAATAATTTCTATCAGTATTGAGATATGACATGACAATGTTTACGTTTGGCTTAGTACAGTCGACTGCATGACAGTGTTAACACTTGAATTAGAAAACCTCCCTTGCTGCCTACGAAATAAAGACGCCGTCAATTTCAAACTGTTGCCACTGACGTGCGGTCGGCCGTACTACCTAAACACTGTGTTGATATTACAATCAAGCGTTAAAAAACGTGTTTTTCCTTTTAGAATCACTCAGTACTAAAGTATTGAGATATTATATGTCAAAAACTATGTTATACTGAACCACATTTATTTAAATATGGTGTCTTTGAATGATACCTAAAGCCTATAAAATTTTGGATGGTGATTAAAAAGTAATTCTGTAGATATCTATTGTGCGACATGGTGTCACGTCGGTGACCGAACCACCGACGTGACAATGGTTTTGAAATAAAAAAACAAACGGCGGGTCGAGGACTATAAAGGTTTTCAAACCCAATTAATTGTTCCCAAATTGTTACATAATATGCGGACACAACAAGCATATTAGTTCATAGGTCGAAACTAACGTTAGCGGCTGACGTTTATTAGTCATTAATTCTTGGCCGAGGTTTAGCACACCCTAATAACTTGAACCGGGATTGGGGTTATGGGAATGAGGTCAGCCGGATATTGGTTGAGACACCAACTCTCACCCTGCTTTATTAAAGATTCAGCTTTTATCGCATTACGTCTATTATATAAATACGGAAACACTTTTAGGGGATTTTAAAATAATAGATTTTAGATTTTGGAGGGATACTCTTGTATACTTACATCATTCGTTTTATAGTATACATTTTTTTTGCCACTATCCAAGCATTGTCCCAAACACTGCAACTCTTGTAAGCCAGGAGTAATAACCAACCAGAAAAACGCCGAAACATTGAAGATCAGCGCGTCTCAGATAAATGAGTTTTATTATAACTATAAATCTAATCATAATCTAAATAGCACCCCCGCTTTTTTCTCCCAGACAACAACAAAGGGACGATCTCATGAGAACGACCAGAAGAATCAACTACATAGTGGGATCACCATATCTACCAAGTGTGGTTATTTTAGCAATGTAAGAAACATTGCTGGAACTGTGTAGTGTTCACCCCTACACTTGTAGTGATTATGTAGTAGTAAGTCCATGTTCAACACCATATTATGAACCAATGAGATAATTAAGTAACGCACTCACAATGCCAATAGCTTTCGGTTTGACATTCATAAAATAATAATAATGTCCTGTCGGCACAATTTCAGTCACGGCGGCCAATCTCAACGGAGACTAGCCTACTGCGCGGGACATATTATAGTGCCCAAGTGCAGGTGCACTCTTTATTCCCTCACTTTCATAATTCGATGGGTTGGCAATCCGAAACGACTGGAGAGAGATTAGGCGCAGGACCGACGGCTTTACGTGGTCTCCGAGGCACGGGCGTGTAGCTAACTTCCTGACTCTGGGCTGCTCCTAAGAAATTTTCTTGACAAAAATCCCAATAATACTTTTTGGCCAACCCGGGAATCGAACCCAGGATCTTACGGTTAGCAGTCGCACTTGCGACATTACAACAATATTCTTTGCGTGGTGCATAGTTGACAATAAGACGCATTGTTAAAACATACGGAGCAACTAACATTGGAATCAACGTGGTTACGAATGAGAGTGAGTTACACAATATGGCAGCTGGTCTATGGTGGAACTTGTTCATGGCCTTTTGCAATAAGCCGTTCTAATCTGAAGTAGTATCAAGACCATGAAGTCAAAGTAAGAAAATGAACAAAGATGTTCGAAGAATGGTCCTCCATATTGTGTACAATTGGATATCCGAAACCCGCGAGACAATGTTTGACGACCTATTAATTATACCAGCCATCTTCGATCAAGGAAAATAAGGAAGATGGATATTTTATTTCGCTTTTATCCTCATAACTTTTAGAAGGAAATCCGTAAAGATGCGTAGACATCGGCGACCGAATTATTTTGATAGACGCGCGTAGGTGTAGCAGTGATAGTCTAGCAATTGAACGCTTGTCTTCCATGCAGGAGGGCCTGAGTTGTAGCCCGGCCTTTGAATTTCTGTGCGGATCAGAATTTGTATGTCACTTGCTTTAACGGTGAATGAAAACATCGTAAGGTAACCTGCTCAGCTGGGAGCACTCCATACAGTTTTCGATGGTGTGTGTAGTCTGCCAACCCGTAATAGGCCAGCGTGGTAGGCTAAGGCCTTAACCTTCTCATTCAGAGAAGAGGTCTGTGCCTAGCAGTGGGATATTAATGGGCTGTTTATGAATAGATGCTGACCACTTCTTTGACTAAAGAATGTTTAGTTTGTGTGATATTAAGCACGTATGCGTAGCTTCCATCTTCCCCGAAAATAGTCGTATTAAATAAAGTGCAAATGTTCTGGCGATGTGCTCCTTTCGCATTTGTGAAAAATGTTGATATATTACTGAAACACTATGAAGCGTTGGAAATATCACAGATGTCTCATCTCTTTTACGTAGGTTTCTTACGGTTAATTTATTCAATCACTATAATTGGTTGACTAAAACACTAACAACCAATTATATCAATAGTATTTTGTGTTGATAATAATCCATTTAAAAACTGGAGGCTAGCGTTTGATTCTTGTAAAAATTATATCAAGTAGGTAGGTAGTCCATTTAATTTTGTTTACTGTCAAAGTACTTACCATTATTTTATTACATGTATAGATAGACAGATTCTATGTCACAGTTTTATGGGAGTCGATTTACAATCTTCGTCGTAACACCAGTAGGTACATTAAGTGTGCCATTAATGGCCACTTTAGTATTATTGACGTCTACTGCGAGGAACACAGTCACTTTTACGTTTCGACGCCATTTTTGCGTTTTATGTCCGTATCGTGAACCCCGCTTGTATGTACTAACCTTTTAAATTGTTCGCTGTTTTATTTCTATGTATGCTAATGTGGGGAATGTGTATGGAAGTATACCTACCTAGGTATGGGTTTGTTGACGCTTGCCCTGTTGAAGTCAAAGGAATACAATAAAGACCCCATATTATATTGTCTGTAGGTACTACTGGATTGGATATAACAACACACTTAATTATTTATGATTTTTAACGCATTTTTATGCATGCGAAGCAAAATATAACAATTTAAATTGTGGAAAGAAAATATCGCTAACGAGCAGGATTCGAATTTTCTTTTTCTTTTGTATGCGTAAAAATGCGTAATTCTTTTTTTTTGTAAGAGTAGGCATATCTATACGACTTTGAATTAACTGCAAAGTTAGTCGAGTCGGTTAAGACTCTGACACTGTTTCTAAATAATATATCGCTGACGTCACCCACAGACGTGTAAAAGTGGAGGTTAATTACGATATCACGAGTAGTGTTACCCCCCTGCCAGGTGGACCGACGACCTAAAGAACGTGGCTGGGGGGGACTGGATGCGGAAGGCAGAGGACCGAGCGTTGTGACGCAACTTGGGAGAGGCCTATGTCCAGCAGTGGACTGCGATAGGCTGAGTTGATTGAGTAGTGTTCACGGTAGCTTAGTGGCTAAAGCACTGGCGTACTGAGCCAGGAGTCGCAGGTTCGATTCCTGCTCGTGAGCGATTTATTATTTCCACAATTTAAATCGTAAGACACAATAATAATAATATCCTCCCGGCCGAATTTGGTCACGGCGGCCAATCACAACGGAGACTATAGCCATTTGCGCGAAACATATTATAGTGCACAAGTATGTGCGCAAACAGGTGCACTCTCTCTTCCCTCACTGTTATAAGACGGCAATCCGACACGATCGGAGAGAGATCAGCCGCAGGACCTAGCTTGACCAGGCCAGCATAAGGTGCTCTCTGAGGCACGAAACAAGACACTTATGAAGTATTCAACGATTTTCCGTGGACCAAGTATTGCTTCACAAATTTTATTTTTACTAACATAGATTCTGTATACATTTAAGTGTGTCAAAAGAACAACTTAAAACCTTCCCATTCGTACAATCCTAACGCAGCTTTGTCCTAATTAACCATATTTAATAATTTAATATTGTTCGGTTAACTCAGGATTCTATTTAGGATCGAACAGATCCCCTCCTCATCTCAAAGGGCACGTCAAGTAATCGGTGTTGGATAACGTCAACAAATTGATTTTTAGGGAGCATGATACTCCTGTGTATTTATGTGCTCCTGGTAGCCTAAAAGATAATTAACGATTGACTTTATGTTTAATAAGCGGTTAGTTTACTTTATACAGCACTTCGATATTGGAAATTTTATATAATGGAAAAATAATTTCTGAAAATGTAATTTTATTTACTTGAAATGTGACTTATAATAATTACTATTATCAATAAATAACTATGAACTATTTATTTATTTATTTAATTCTTTTAGCTCAACTATGTACAAAGGTCGTTTTAATGCCATAGGTGTTCCCTATCAGACAACCTTATGCAAATTCAAAAAATAAGGTTAGAACTACGGACTATGTACATATAATAAAATTTACATATTATACATACATCTGGACAAGACTAAAGTCATGTTCAGTATGCATGTCATGCCGAGGCCAATATTCGTCGAAGGGTCGGCACTCGAAGTTGTAACGGAATACGTCTACCTAGGGCAGGCAATTCAGCTTGGTAGACACAACTTCGAGAAAGAAGCCAACAGAAGGATCCGTCTGGGCTGGGCAGCATTTGGCAAACTTCGCCGAGTCTTCTCGTCGCCTATACCGCAAAGTTTGAAGACAAAGGTCTTCAACCAGTGCGTTCTGCCAGTCATGACTTACGGTGCCGAGACGTGGACACTGACAGTTGGGCTAGTCCACAAATTTAAAGTCGCTCAGCGAGCTATGGAGCGAGCTATGCTTGGAGTTTTTTTGAAGGATAAAATCCGTAACGAGATTATCCGGAGAAGAACCGGAGTGACCGACATAGCTTGTAGGATCAGTAAGCTGAAGTGGCAGTGGGCTGGCCATGTCTGTCGAAGGACCGATGGCCGTTGGAGCAGACGAGTCCTTGAGTGGAGACCGCGTATCGGCAAACGCAGCGTAGGGCGCCCCCCTGCCAGGTGGACCGACGACCTAAAGAACGTGGCTGGGGGGGACTGGATGCGGAAGGCAGAGGACCGAGCGTTGTGGCGCAATTTGGGAGAGGCCTATGTCCAGCAGTGGACTGCGATAGGCTGAGTTGATTATACATACATATATAACTAAGTTTTATTTTTTTAAATAATAAGCTCTGCATTTACAGTTCATTTTTTAATCTCTTTCCTGATCTGGGACCGTGTCTGGGACTAACTTAATCGCGAAGAATCAATCATCAATCATCAAATCAATCATCATCCTGTATCATTTTATGGCATTTTGATACATCTTAATAGGGTCAATAAAAAAGATAAATCTATCCAACAAACATAGTATCTAAAATCAAAGGAAGTCTAAATATAAATGACATTATCCGTCGTGCTCTTGTCACCGTTCCAGCTATCTTAGAACCAAGCGGCTTGGCACGTGATGATGTCATTGTTACCATGGAAGATGGGTAAGCCTCTGGTGTGGGACGCAACGTGCGTCGACACCCTTGCGCCATCCCATCTTCCTAGCTCGGCAACCTGTGCTGGCGCTGCCGCTGCGGCTGCAGAGAACCTCAAACGGCGAAAATACGATAACTTAGTAATAATGATGTTTTCGAGCTGTTTGGGGTAGAAACCCTCTGGTAGTGGGGTCCAAGAGCACGCCTTTTATTTAGAAATATTTCTAGGTGGTTAGTCGACACTTCACGTGACCAGAAGGCTGGCCTTTATTATTGTTATGTATCCTATTGGAATCTCAGCTTGATGCTGGAGGTTTGACGAACCAATCACGGGTTTACACCAAGTGGGATGGTTCGTTGCCTACTGATGTAGGTGTCTGTGTTGTGGATGTCAGGAATCGCCGAACTATGGAGCATGTGTCTATTATAACGGATTTCTGTAGTGGTATGTATATTGTTTTGTGTATTTCTAACTCTTTTAGTGACGTGTGTAGTGATTTGGGGATGAGTCCTGTAGATGAAATTATTATGGGTATTATTTTGACTGTATTTTGTTGCCACATTTGGCGTATTTCGTCTGCTAATGGAATGTATTTCTGTATCTTTTCTGTATACTTCTTCCTTAGATTTTCTGAATTAGGTACTGATATGTCGACAAGATATGTAATTTTTTGTTCTTTAAGAGTAAGTGTTATATCCGGTCTATTGTTTTGTGTAGTTTTATCTGTAATTATATCCCTATCCCAATATAATTTAGCTATTTCGTTATTAAGTACACTTTTTGGTTTATATTTGTAATATGGTTCTATTTTATCTATTAATTTGTATTTTTTAGCGAGTTGAATGTGTATTTGTTTTGCTACATTATTATGTCTATCTGTATATTGTTTATTTGCCAAAAATGGACAGCCTCCCGTTATATGATCTATTGTTTCTTGTTGGGTGTTACATAATCTACATCTATCTGAGACTACATTTATATCTTTCATTATATATTTTTGATAATTTTTAGTTTTTATAATCTGGTCTTGAATAGCTACCATAAAGCCTTCAGTCTCCTTATAAATATTGCCTTTACAAAGCCATGCATTGGATGCTTCCTGATCGATGTGGTCTTGTTGAATTAAATTAGGGTACTTTCCGTGTAAGGATTTTTGTTTCCATTTAGTTATTTTCTGTTCATCTGAAGTTATATTTTCTATTGGATTAAAATTACTGTTATTTAATTTTAGGGATGTTCCTGAGGTTTTCATGTCGATAAGGGCTTTGTGTATGGGGCTATCTTGAGCTTTATTTAGCATGTATGTACGTATATTTTGAACCTGTTTATCGTGTAGATTTTTGATATCTATCCAGCCTCTACCTCCTAATTTTCGTTTGAGGTTAAATCTTTCAATAGCAGAGTGTATGTGGTGTATGTGTTGTTTATAGCATGTTGTTCTTGTTATTCTGTTAAGTTTATCTAAATCTGTAACTGTCCATTTAATTATCCCGAACGAGTATGTTAATATAGGTACCGCATAGGCATTAATAGCTTTCGTTGTATTTCTTGCTGATAATTCAGTTTTTAGTATTCTATTAAGCCTTTCCATGTATTTCTTTGTTAGTTCTTCCTTTATTTTATTGTGATCTATACGTGTACTTTGGCAATATCCTAAATACTTATAAGTGTCGGTAAGGTCCATATTATCTACTAAAGAATGTTGTTGTGTTAAAATGTATGGGTCGGTTATATGGTGTTGTCCTCGTATTATACTGTTGATTTTACATTTATCTGTTCCAAAGTTCATATTAATATCAGTACTAAACTCCTCTGTAGCCTTCAATAAGGAATCTAGTTGTTGTCTATTAGCAGCATAAAGTTTGATGTCGTCCATGTAAAGTAAATGTGTTATTTTTGTGTTGTTTTCTTTGTGTATTACATATCCCTGCTTTGTATTATTTAAAATTCGAGATAGAGGATTTAAAGACATACAAAACCACAAAGGACTTAGAGAATCCCCCTGAAATATACCCCTTGCTATTTTAATTGGTTTGGATTTAAAGGTTTGTGACTCTGTGTTAATGTGTAATGTTGTGCTCCATTTTTGCATAGCTTGTTCTAGAAATTGTATCAATGTAGGGTCTATTTTGTAAAGTTTAAGAACGTGCAGTAACCATGAATGGGGAACACTATCATACGCCTTTTGGTAGTCGATATATGCATAATAAAGATTTCTATGTCCTTGTTTAACCTGATTGTGTATTTCTGTGTCTATAACCAATTGTTCTTTACAGCCTCTGGAGCCTCTCCTGCAGCCTTTCTGTTCTTCCGCTATTATATTGTTATGTATTAGGTGTGTGTTAATTTTATGAGAGATGATGGATGTGAGAAGTTTGTACAGAGTTGGTAAACATGTTATCGGTCGATATTTAGCTGGGTTAGTAGTGTCTGTGTCTTTAGGTTTTAAATATGTATTCCCTTGGGTGATAAACATAGGTATAGCATTTGGATCTCTAATAAGTGTGTTAAACGTGTCGGCTATGTGTTTATGTGTAGATGTGAAATATTTTAACCAATAATTTTGTATCAAATCAGGTCCAGGTGTTTTCCAATTGAGTGTTCTACCGATTGCTTGCTCTACGTCTTTCTTTTCTATTAAGACTTCCGGCATTGGCCTAATAGCCTCTCCTCCTTCTTCTTCGTCCTTTATCCATTCAGCTTGATTATTGTGTTCTACTGGTCTAGACCAAATGTCTTCCCAGAATTTTTCTACGTCTGCAATATTGGGTGGATCTTTGATACTAGATTCCTTATTGAAATTTCTATAGAAGAGTTTTTGGTTTGAGCTAAATACTACATTGTCTCTATGTCTTTGGTTAGATTTTTTATACCTCCGTAATCTTTTAGATAGTGCTTGTAATTTTTGTGTCTTTTTGTCCATATCTTCTATTACTTCTTCTTTACTATTATATTTTCTATTTATTTTGTTTTGTTTTTTGGTTGATAGGTTGTCTTTAAGATATTGCGTAAGTGTTCCTATTTCTTTTCTTAAATTTGCTATGTTAGAGTCAATACGTCTTTCCCATGATGGTTTGCTATTTTTATTACTGTTTCTAATTTGATTATTATCAATTCTTTTTTTATTATGAATGGTTATAGCTGTATAAGCAGCACAGTAGATAAGATCCTGTATTTCTTCTAAACTAGGTTGATCGTGTTTTAGTAATTCGATGTTAATTAGCTGATTTAATGTATTTACGGTTATTTTAGAATAATGTGTAATTTTAAGTTTTGGTATATTTGGGCGCAGTGTCGGATCTGTACCTTTATATTTAATCATACTTTCATTGAATATATTTTCAACTTGTAGGTGGTCTGTAACTGTTTCAGCTGGTATTTCTGTCTGAGTGTCTGCTACAGGTATTGATGACTGTGAAAATCTTTCTTGTAATATTGAGTGTGATTGACTTGACTGTGATGTTTGTGTATAAGTTGTTTGTATATCAATATTTCCAGTTTGTGTGCGTGACAATGTAATTTCTTGAGTTATATCAAGTTGTTCTACATCTGTATTACTAGAGCATGCATCAGCGATTTCTGCTGTTCTATGTATGCGAGTGTTGCGAGATCGTGAAGTGATATGAAATGCTGAAGGTAAACTATCAATATTTGTTGTGGATGCTATTTATCTTTTAATTGCTTCTCTTTCCGCGGCGGGAATTCTATTGTTACGGTGTATAACTCTAATTTGATCTGCAAGTCTTTGTTCAGTAAGAATGTTAAGATCTGGAAAGACTTCTGTAAATTTTTCATGTAATAATGGGCGATATCCTGTGAGGTTAGTTTCGCAATTAGTGACTGTGTAGTAGCAGCGGAGTAACTGTCGGTTTATATCATCAGTCCATTTCATCCGCTGTCTGTTTCGTCCAGCAAGGGTGGTTGCAGGAAGCATTTCCTGCAAAGCAATCCTTCCTGTTTCATGTGGAGTGTTATTTGTGTGTGTGTTAGTGTTAGTGTCGTCGGCTGTAGCATCTTGAGTGATCGTGACCCGCCTGTTCAATCGACGACCACTGGCGGTTCGCATGCTGTGACGTCCAGCGCCAGCTCCAGACGTGCCCCGGCGGCCCCCGGGCAGCGGCCCTATACGTTCTACATTATTTAAATTCTCCATGTTTATGGGTTACCTTTACCTCGTTAGCCGCGTAAGTTTTAAGTACAGAAGTACAGTACGCGTGTCCGCCCCCCACGTGGCTAGATGTTCAGCACGGACGTGAGGTAGGATTTTGGGGGGCTTATTGTTATTGTTATTATTATTTTATTATTATTATAGCCTTTATTTCTCAAGAAAAAAGCAATCATGCAACATTTACATTTAAGAGTATTCTTAATTAATATATAATAAATAAGATTAGACATAATTTTCATAATCAGGTACATGATCATATTTAAATCAGTCTCATTACTAGATACCTACATAATAATATCTTAAATAGGTATTCGCGATTACTGACTATTGTAATAAAACAAGTTACTAATATTTTTTTTTATAATATACGCGTTTCAATTCTGTCAAAGGCTGGCCTTTCACCAAAGGTCAAATATTAAGCATTGCCATACAACGCGGCTATGCTGCCAGTCTTCTGGGCATGTTACCAGTTTAAAGCGACGTGGAGGAATATTTTGATGCTTCTTTTTAGTTTTTAGCTTTAGGTATAGTTTTAAATAAATATTAAAATATCGAAATAATATTTGAAAAACAAAAACAACTATAATTTAGATTATTGTCTTCCTTATATTTCTTCTTTATTTCATTTTAACATTTTGTTAATAATAGAGATTGTTTGCTCTAAAACATGTTTTAAGAGATTACTTTACAATTTTTTTCTATTGACAAAACTTCAAGAAAACGTGTTTTGAGCACAACAGTGTTTTTGAAAATATTATCAAAATATATTTTTTTTTCACTCCCATAAACTGAATAGATACAGCTAAAAATATTTTTACAAGAAGCCTATTTGTGGTGTTTGGCTGTTGCCAGCGTCTTAAGAGGAGAGCGCGATGTCTTAAAAATATGATCTTAGTTGGATACTAAATAAAATAATTTATTATGAGTCTATGTTGGATTACTCCTGGGCAAAGGCCTTCCTTCCTCTGCCTTCCTGATGCGGAAGGCAGAGGACCGAGCGTTGTGGCGCAACTTGGGAGAGGCCTATGTCCAGCAGTGGACTGCGATAGGCTGAGTTGATTGATTGATTGAAAGGCCTTCCTCTATTTCTTCTTCTATTCCCGACCTCGCGCCTCTTCATTCCTGTTTTAAGGAATGCATCTATTTCGCTCCACCATTTTCTTCGCGGCCTGCCACGTGCCTCGAGACATCAAAACACAAACAAAATAAACGGCACAAATAAAATAAACTAAAAAAAAAAATGGCCTACAGTGCATAAATCTTATTTCTTTTGTTTGACCTATAAGTGAAAACGAGCGAAAAGAGACAACATAAAATCTATATCAGATGGCAAATTCTTTGTGGCCGGAGTAGAACAAAGAGATCTTACAAATCCAATTAGCATTTATTGTTTTATAAATTCAGTTCTAGGAAGAAGTATGCCAGCTAATCACATTACTTATAAAATAACGGCAAAGAATAAAGAGGGTCAAATTAATCGTATTCAAATTGTTTGGTTGTACTTTGTATGCCTGTCTAAGTTATTCGTTTCGTTTGCATTTGGTAACAATTTGGTATTTTCACGCTGATCTGAGAGTAATAGCAAGATATAGAATATATTAACCTAATATGTAGCTGCTAATAATACTGCGAAAGTCGTAAAATTTACGACTGATTGAGTTTCAGTCACATTCCCTCAGCTGTGAGCCTCCTAATAGGTGGCAATAATTAATTGGAACCAGTTATGCTAAACGTACCAACCAATCTACAAATTGTCAATGATACCGATCAGATCAAAATGTGTTAAGTATAGTACTATTTAGCAGAAACAGTCAAAGATATTACCTATTGTAATATTTAAATAATAATAATTTTTTTTTTTTTTTTTTTTGTTTACTTTATGAAAGTAAAGTACTGCCCCCATCTATTTATCACGTCTTCCTTGTCCATCCAAAGGTTGTCTGGAAGATATTGCTATTAGCGATAAGACCGCCAATGTACCCTTATTTTACGTGTTAGTCCTAAGTTTAATAATGTTAATGGTGTACAATAAAGAATATTCTATCTTTCTATCTAAAACTGATATGACTGATGCTTGAACCAACCCACATGTAGGTACGGTCGACCGCACGTCAATGGTAACAGTTTGACATTGACAGCACCTTTATTTCGTAAGCAGTAAGGGTAGTTTTCTAATTCAAGTTTTACCACTGTCATGCAGTCAACTGTACCATGCAAGAACAATCTTAAAAAAAAAACTAAATTTAATAAATATTCCCTGGATATCAATATGATGTGATTTGGATCATTATTGCATAATTGAGTCCAATTTTAACCTCAGAAAAAAATATTGCCTTAATCTCACATGGGAAAGACTTTGAAAGTTTGGTAAACTTTGCTCAGTGAGCAATGATGTAGACATTTTAGTACTCTATGGGGTCTGTTTTAGAAGTATAGCGAACAATGCTGTTGTCCATCCTTTTACGAATAAATGGGCTAAATTAGCATTTTCCCTGTGCCGTGACCACATGTGATTCATGACGATTATTTAACCATTGTGCACACATAATGTATGTCGTCATCATCATCATCATTTCAGCCGAAAGACGTCCACTGCTGGACGTAGGCCTCCCCCAAGCATCGCCACAACGACCGGTCCTGCGCCTTCCGCATCCAGCGGATTCCCGCGACCTTCACCAGGTCGTCAGTCCACCTTGTGGGGGGCCTACCCACGCTGCGCCTTCTCAGTTCCAATGTATGTATCTATTGTATTTTTTAGCTTTTTAGGGTTCCGTACCTAAAGGGTGCTAACGGGACCCTATTACTCTCGCTATGCTGTCCGTCCGTCCGTCCGTCTGTCTGTCATAGGGCTGTATCTTTGTAACGGTAATAGATAACCAGTTGAAATTTTCACAGAATATGTGTTACTATAATGGGGTATCACGACAAATACTAAAAACAAAAAATTTCCCCATACAAGAAACCATGAAAATCATGCATTTTTTTCATCGTTTTTGTACCTGCTCTATCTTCATAATGGTACATACCAACGTCAAACTTGGTCTGATTATATTTATAGTGCATACTATGTAGTTTAGTAAAAAATATGTGGTGGTACCTACGTAAGAAAGAGATGCAAAAATTCACATTTCGCTGATGTTCGTTGATGTTTTTTATAAACTCACTAACTTAAATTAGTTTCTATGGGGTATCAGGTCGATGGGTGGTACGGAACGCTTGCTGCGTGAGTACGACTCACACTTGGCCGGTTTTTTTACATATAAAAAAGCTAAAAAATACAATAGTTAAAGATACTAGATACCTACCTATTTGTTAATATTTTCCTTTTAGTTAATAGATAGTTCAATTTCCACATTCTTTCTATTAAACAAAAAATCTATGTTAATAATTCCATTGTGCTGGAGATGTACCCGCATAACCTCCAACACGTCTATGTAACTGACGTGTGTGTCCAGCCGTGTAATTCAACGCTCACATTTCCAGCCAAATGTATTGAAATGAATAGCGGATTGAGAATAATGTTATATTTTAAAGGCAGTAATATCATGGGTACGTAATATTCGCTTTTGCCGCTGGACGATTTACGGTAGTATTGTGCCTTGGGGTAATTCCAGCCATAGGGTCATAATTATCTTCCTGCCCTGGTCTCAAATTACTTGGGGTCGGCGCAATATGCCTTTTTCTTTCATTATTGTCTACCAGCTGTTATCTCATCATGTACTCCCATTACAACCATATAATTTTTCATGCAATCCATCCATCTTTTCTTTGGTGTCCATCCATGAACATTCATATTCATTACTTTCTTAGTAACATGCGTTTCATCCCTCCTCAGCATATGCCCATACCAACCCAAACTATTTCTTTTCGACTTTTCTATAACTGCAGGGCAATTGCGTAACTCATTTGACATCTTAATTTTGGTGTAAAATTAAAGACGATGTTGATAACATCGCAATCAAACATTGGAATTGTGTAACGACATAGAGGAACTTCATTATGAAGTAAATGACGTCAGGAGGGAAATCCATTGCGATTTAAATGACGTCATGTATGTTAGATCACGTTTCTTTATGCATGTAAGCTGCTGCAAGTATGCATTTTAAGCTTTATCATTCATTCAATTTCATGATGAATCTCTCCGACATCGTAATCAACAGTTTTGTAGCTACGCAATTCGAATTGTATAATATTTCCGTATTCAAACGTCAAAATTGACATTTTGTTGATTGCGATGCAGTTACACAATTGCCCTGCTGGTGCCACTTTCAAAGTCCCTTTTTTACTTTATCCATTCTTGACACACCTACGGGTTAAACTATATATATATATAATATAGCAATATGTTTATAGTATGATCTAAAACATTAAAGAGCAGGACTGATTGTCTTTATTTCATAATGGATTCAGTCTAATTTGTAGTGTGACTGTATTGAATGCTACAATATTGCTTGATATAAAAGAACACCCCAAAGCTAAATCTACAAATTATTACATTACGAGCCCAGCATTTCATATTATATCCTTCGCGAGCTTTTCATAATAAATTGATATTAATTTGATGGCACACACGCCTGAGGCTAAACAAAATTGAATTTCTATCGAAGAGTTTTTTTTAATCATAATTCTCTGTCATACCGAAGCCGATCCGTCAATGGGTGAATATTTTTGGTGATGTTTTCCCCATAAAAGTTATTTTAAAAGGGTAATAATCATGTTAAATGTAGATCCACAAGGAACGAATTCATATTTTTATAACACAGGAAATTAAACACTGAAACCTTTCATGTTATTGATGCATAAAAATAATATACGAATGTAGTTGTAAAGCGAGAGAGGGTTCTATACTTCGATGTATACTATAGATGCACGATCGCCGCTCGAAAAACAGCGCCATCAAAACAGTGCAATCAGTCGCGTGCACTGTTTTGCTCTCAGCTGCTTCAAGAACGCGCTGGCGGTGAGACATTTCACGATGCTGAACTGTATAAATAAAAAAAAATACCCCAAATGAAATGAAAAGAATGGAGTGTCGTTATCATAAACATAATTACAAGTACATTTTACAGCGGTGACGTTTTTTGGGTTTGATTTTATAAAAGACTGTGCATTTATAGTATATTTGATCGAAGGCTCCATAACCTAATTTTTTTCAAGTGGTTTCCCTCAGTACATAGTTAGTGCGGACAATAAACAGGAAGGCAGTCAACTTTGGTTGATAGATACTTGGTTTTGGTACACGTTTTTCTTTTAGAGATGAATAAAGATACCTATTTGAAACATTATTATAATATTTTTGTAATCCTACTAATATTATAAACGTGAAAGTTTGTGAGAATGTATGGATGTAAGGATGTTTGTTATACTTTCACGCTATAACTACTGTATGGATTTTAATGTGGCATATAGATAGAACATAATCCGGATTAACATATAGGCTAGGCTTTTTATCCCGGGAAGATGAACAGTTCCCGTCGGATGCGCGATAATCGATATCCACGCGGATGAAGCCGCGGGTACAGGCTAGTATTTTATAAATCAGTTACAAGCTTCAAGCAAAATCTGCTGCAAAAGCCAATCACATTTATACGGTACACACAGCGTCATTAATTGGTTACCCCTCGAGAGTTTGTTCGTAAGTAGGTTAACCAATTGGTGCAGCTGACTGTACATGTTCACGAGTAAATGGTTCGTTGAATGTTTTATGTGTGTACTTAATTATAATAAGCGTGTTATAAAAGTAGGTAGGTATCTATTTATTAAAATATCTCCACATGCATAAAATCACACTCACATGATACTAAACATGGGATACACAGTGCTACAATTAATTCTCCAGCCCTGAACAAAAAACCCCGGTATATTTATATCTGGCTCTTATTTGAGAACCCTATCCAATCACAATACTTTCGTCGACTTTTACGATATACGGGATGACAAGCAGCTGAAACATTATTTTCTTTTAAAGCCATCCCACACTGTAAAGATGCTATACCTACTATACATTTTCTTAGAGCATCTTACGCAATAACGTAAAATGCTTTAACTTTACTCACAGCCTTTCTTTGTCTAATGGCATTAACCAAATTTTTGACGCACACGATATTTCATAACTTTATTGCTTAAACCACAGTTATAAAATCTCCCATAATTATTTACGGAAATCATAGCTGTAACAGATTACTAATAAAATTAAAAAAATTATAGGCTGATTTTCGAGTTCCCATAAAATAAGTATAAGACCTATTGTATCACCAAAAATCACACTAATAAATACTACTATACTACTTTGACTTTGAAAAGGAAAAGTATGCTGGCAATGTTGGAGTCACACACGACGAAGATTAATTATATACCTCTTCATAATATTATATCTAAAGATAGTGGGCAATATAAAAACTAAATAAATATGAAATTCATCTTAAGATATCATAAAATACCTACTATCTTCACATACTTACCTACGAAACCTAAATAAATTTTGAAATAATAGTACCTTCTTCGTGTATGTATAATGTAAGTTATAACTTATAATGTAAAACATAGTAGCATCTTCACTTAGTCTGACGGCTTTAGCACATCAGTATGGAAGAAAATACCTCGGTAATCGGTTTGCTCCAAAATAAACCAAACATTTCTGTGTAATAATTTAGACCGATTGACGTATCTCGGAGGGCATTTATTATTCTCTATCTGTTCGTCGTCGTCGCATCGCCATCGCCACCACAAATTGAATGACCGCTAAGTATTATTTGATCGATTTTTATTATACCAAAGGAAAAACTAATGAACAATTTCTATCCACAGACAGGTGTGGGTCTCATTATTCTAGCATTTATACCCACAGTTTCTGAAAGGTTGATCATTTTGATCTGTTGTCAAATCTAAAGTCAGCTCCTGTGATTGGTCAGCAAAAATACTAACAGCCAATCACAACACGTGACATGGGATTTGACAGCTGATTAGTAAATTTTTTCACTGACCAGATTTTCATAAATTAAAGGATAGTTTTTTAGATATGAAATAACAATACAGATACGGAACATGAGATATGACTACTTATTTACGCAATTTTAATTTATATAACAAAGCCAAATATATTTTTTTTAATAAGACCGCGCGCTATTCCTCCCATTGTACAGTCTGCGAAAACCGTCCTTACTGCTTACGAAATTAAGACGCTTTCAAGGTCAAACTTTTACCACTGACGTGTTGTTGACTGTACATAATAAAGGGTATCCCAAAATTTACGCAAGATTTGAATGAAATAGAAAACGCAGTTTTTATATATTTTAGGTAAATAATGTATCCGCTTATTTTTTGTGTACACGTACCTACATAACTTAAAAAATACGTTTTGTGACTTAACTGTCTTTTACCTATAACACGGCAAATCGGTACATATTGTTGTTCCATCGATTTGCCGTCAAACTCGTGCCGCAGGTGCGCTCGAGAACACCTAAAATTATCTTGACATTTTATTGGCACGGACCTCGATTCTGTTAATTAAAATGTCTTGGGCACATTTTCCATTACCCAGTGAGTTCGATAGCGATTTTCTAAAGAAATTTATGCAATGGAAGTTGGGAAAGCGGAGAAATTTTATAGTTTTCTTCAAACTTTTGGTATATCTCTCAATAAATTTCATTTATAAGTTACAATAACCTGATGTTAGATGTTGCGTTAATAAATACGCGGTTCCAGTGCCTTATGAATGTACTGCACAAGCTTGCGCATGTAGCCCGCGCATGTAGCACGTGGATGTAGCCCGCTCCAGTTACATGCACCGTGTACAAGCACCATTAGTTATGAATGCAGTTTTTTTTGTGTAGTTTTAAACACACAGGACGATCCATTTCAATGGGTCGTCAGTGGGCAGAAAACCTAAACAATGAGACCTAGAGATTTTTTTCTAAGGAACCATGACGGCAATGAAAAACTGCAATCAAGGATTTATAAAAAATAAACTGATACACAGCGAGCGAATTGAGCTCAGTAGTTTTCCTTGAAAAAATCTCAAGCCATTTTGTCGTGGTAATTTAGGTTGTCAGGAATAAATAAATAAATATTTTGTGATTTTTTTTACACTGCAGCATCTACTCCCAAACTAAGCAGAGCTTGTACTTTGGGTATATCGATATAATACTTATACAACGTGTTGTTGAAATAACTAAAAATCTCTTAAAGGGTCATTGTACTCATCAGTATGAACAACTTTTACTATGGGATCAACCCAGAAATCGCAAAAAAAAGCCGATAATACCTAAATTTTGTCGATTTATATGAACACAATTATTATTATTTATTTAGTAAATTATCAACAAGATACACAATCAAAGTTAGTAAAAAAGTACCACTTAAACCTCCTGGGTTTAATTGTAGGAAGCATTTAATTTTTTTTCGCAATGCAGGGTTAGTCCCAAAGTAAAAGTTGTTCATACTGATGAGTACAATGACCCCTTAAGAGGTTTTCAGTTATTTCAATAACACGTAGTATACTTAAAAAAAAACTACTCTCCTTTTTTACCTCCTGGTGAGAATGAATCCTACTAAGGAACCCCAAGTCCTAGTTATACAGGATAGCTGAATTATTGTTTCCTACGCTAACCTTTGTGATTTTCTTTATGTTGACTTACTGACACCAAAATGAACTATCAATCATTTTAGTCATTACAATTCAAGATTTTAAATATAGTCCATGAAACAATAGAGCATTGATTCATTATTCTATTGATCTAAAAGCCATACAGCCCGCATATTTTTAAAGTAGTGATTTATATACCGTATTTGGGTCGGCCATTGCATGTAAAGTACATGCCTACTATAAATCTTCCTGCAAACGGTATATTTATTGGACCATGCGATGAACTGCTGGTTTGAATCGAATCCATGTTTATTCTATAGATACGTTATTAGCAAAACTAAGTAGTAGTTAGTTAGTAGTTAGTTTAGATGTAGTTTGAAAATGTGTATTTTTAAGGCTTTATTTCACCAACGATAATTGTCTGGTTAAACGACCGTTTACCCACAATTCCAGTACATTTTTATAGTAATCGGTTGTTTAATCAAAGAATTAACGTGTGTATAATATTCTGACCGGAAATTTTTGCATAGTTTTAATCCTATCCTACTAATATTATAAATTTGAAAACATGAATGTTTGTTAGTTTATTTGTTTGTCCGTTCTTCAATCACGCTAATACAGCTGAATGTATTTGGATATCCAACCATGTCTCGGATTAACATATAGGTTACTTTTTGTTCCGGGAAGATAAATAATTCTCGAGGGATCGGTGATAATTTATTTCTGTGATAAACCGAATTATATGCAGGCGAAGCCACGGGCCATTATTCTAACCTCCAAAAGTGATTAAAACTGACCTAAAGCTAAGCTTTAAAAAAATGCTACAATGCTGTGTTTTCTGCGATATTTTTTACAAAGGATACAAAGTCTATTTTGATAGAATATTTAGGGAGAATATCCCGGGAAACATGTGAATGTACAAACGTCAGTCTGTCAGTCAGTGTGAATGTGCGAGTATATTGGTGTGAGCATAGCAGGTGATAGGCCGATGGGGAATTGAATTGGGCGGCGGATAGTGGCTGAAAAAAATACATTCTATTTAGATGTTTGCGTTTTGTAACGAAAGAAAGAGAATATGCGGTATTATGGTTTTACTTTTAAGTATCCGACGACCTCTGTGGTCTAGTGGTTCGAGTGTCGCACTGCTGATCACAAGGTCGTGGGTTCGATTCCCACAGGACACAAATATTTGTGTGATGAACATGAGTGTTTGTGTTGGTCTTGGTGTTTCTTATGTATTTATCCATTGTCTAGTACCCATAGTACAAGCTCTGCTTAGTTTGGGACTGGATGGTGATGTGTAAAATGTCCCAAAAATATTTATTTATTAAATATTTATTATTTATAAGTAAGGAAGCATTTAATGTTTCTTTTATGTATGTGTTGTGATAAAAAGATTAAATCTAACCAAAGACACATTGAGCAAAGGGACTTTGCCTTAAGAGCCGTTAAGATAATACCAGTGGACACATCATCATCATCATCATTTCGGCCGAAAGACGTCTACTGCTGGACATAGGCTTCTCCCAAACATCGCCACAACTACTGGTACTAAGCTTCCCGCATCCAGTGGATTCGCGTGACCTTCACCAGGTTTTCGGTCCTCCTAGTGGTGGGCCTAGCCACGCTGCGTCTACCAGTACGCGGTTATCACTCCAGAAGACTGGACAAATAATTAGAAATAATAATAATTGTATTAGCAGTTTTAAGTTAAGGCGCATGTAGGAATTGGCGCCCTCATCAGTACAAAAAAATACATCATTTATCGAAAATTAGTTTTTTTTATAATTGAAGTACAGGTACTGTAGTTTACCGCCTATACCGCAAAGGTCTTCAACCAGTGCGTCCTGCCAGTCATGACTTACGGTGCCGAGACGTGGACACTGACAGTTGGGCTAGTCCACAAATTCAAAGTCGCTCAGCGAGCTATGGAGCGAGCTATGCTTGGAGTTTCTTTGAAGGATAAAATCCGTAACGAGATTATCCGGAGAAGAACCGGAGTGACCGACATAGCTTGTAGGATCAGTAAGCTGAAGTGGCAGTGGGCTGGCCATGTCTGTCGAAGGACCGATGGCCGTTGGAGCAGACGAGTCCTTGAGTGGAGACCGCGAATTGGCAAACGCAGCGTAGGGCGCCCCCCTGCCAGGTGGACCGACGACCTAAAGCAAGTGGCTGGGGGGGACTGGATGCGGAAGGCAGAGGACCGAGCGTTGTGGCGCAACTTGGGAGAGGCCTATGTCCAGCAGTGGACTGCGATAGGCTGAGTTGATTGATTGATACTGTAGTTTAATTAGAAACTATTAACTCGCTGTTCGCTGTAGTTGTAGATACAATAAATGCGAAAAACGGCCACATTTGGCACTTTTTCTATCTACAACTACAGCGAACTATAATTTACAGAGTTAATATTGTCCGATTTAATTACAGTACCTGTACATCAATTGTTAAAAACCGGCCAAGTGCGAGTCGGACTCGCGCATTAAGGGTTCCGTACCTCTCAACGACCTGATACCCCATAAAAACTGATTTAATTTACGAGAGTTTATCAAAAGACATCAACGCAACTGGCGCAAAATATGAATTTTTGCATGTCTTTCTTACGCAGGTACCACCACATATGTCTATGTTTGTCTTATTTTTAGTATTTGTTGCTAAACTACATAATATGCACTATAATCTGACCGAGTTTGACGCTGGTATATATTACCGTTTTGAAGATAGAGCAGGAACAAAAACGTTGAAAAAAATGCGTGTTTTTTAAGGTTTCTTGTATGGGTTTGTTGTTTGTTCCCCTTTGGTTTTTTTTGTTTTTAGTATTTGTCGTGATACACCTTATAAGGTGTATATTGCTATAGCAATACAATTTCTGAGAAAGTTTCAACCGGTTACCTATTACGGTTCAAAAGATACAGCCCTGTAACAGACAGACGGACGGACGGATGGACGGACGGACAGCGTAGCGAGAGTAATAGGGTCCCGTTTGGCACCCTTCGGGTACGGAACCCTAAAAACGAATATTTGATAAATGATGTATTCAACGAGTAATGTTTTTTTTCTTTAGTCTCTTACTCTTTAGTCCGAGGATGGATGACCATTTCGTTACTCACTTCGCAGCTCACATGCTGACATTCGCTTCAGGTCTTTAATTAGCCTGAATCTACGTGCCTGTTCGGTGTCAAGGTGTCGCTATACACCCCGCCGTCAGGTCCACTCTACGCGCCTGCATGCTGCACGACGTTCAAGGTTGTCACACAAGTACGCCTGTCGTGTCACAGGTCAAACACGTTACTCGCTAACGATATGCAAACAATACAATGTGAATCACATCATGACTTGTCCGTGCCTCGGAGAGAACGTTAAGCTGTCGGCCCTGAATGTCATACGAATATCTATGGCAGTCGTTATGGGTAGTCAGAAGCCTGAAAGTTTGACAACTGGTCTTACCTTAGAATGTTAGTATTATCCAGTACCTGGGCTGTGGAGGTCTGATGTCAGTCATTCCGTGTAAAATACTGATAATCAGTCGCATCTGGTTAGACTGGAGGCCAACCCCAAAATATTTCGAAATAGGGCAAAGTGGAAGAAACAAATAAAATAATTCTATTTATTTATCTGGATTGACACAAAACAATTTTTGTACGACTCCGATTTTTCATCGCATAAAAAGCTGCAGTTTTTAACGCTATGCTTCGCTGGTTTTTAAGGTTCTTGTAAAAGGAAACTTACCTTGCTCTTTAAGAACTTTGGCAGCATCCAGTTGATTCATGAAACGTCCGTAACAATTGAAGGAACTGACAAAAGAATCACAAACTTGCTGAGTTTATTTTGCTGAATAATATTTTGTCCAAAACTTTTGTGACACAACTATTAGAGTTGATAAACAACAGTTATGTTTTTGTGTTGTATTCGCGGTTGTAAAAAATAATCACAACATATATTGCTGAAAAAAAAAACATGTTTTGGAAACGAAAATGGGTCATTGTACTCATTATTATGAATAACTTTTAATAGTATTATGTGATTATAAATTTTTGAGTTATAGTCGGAAAACTGCAAAATACTTAAGACGTCCTAGTTCAAAGGTCATTGTCCTTAGAGAAAAATGGTCTTAACAAATAATGCTCCTTTAGTTACTTTCTATTTAAAAAAATCACAAAAAAAAACTTTGTGTTATATTGATATGACACACTTCTAAAATTTAGCTTCTTAAATTTAGCGCTAGGTGGCACTGTTTGCAAAAACTAAAATAGCAATGATTAATATTCGATTTGATTTGTTTGTAATTAGACCTACTTAAGGAACCCTATAATACTGAGCATGGCCCGACATGCTCTTGGCCGGTTTTATTTTATTCTTTTAAAATTGAGATCTATATCTAAACCATTTTTTAACAAAATTTCATAAACTTATCTTTATAACTGTAGAAGTTATTAAGCTGTAAAGGATTAGGACAGACGGACAGACTGACAGACGGACAGTCGGACAGACGGCCAGACGGACGGAACTATAAGGGTTCCTTGTAGGAACTACGGAACCCTAAAAAGTAGTATGGCCATGCTGGTGCCCCCGCATAAGGTCATAAGGAAGTAACCGGTAAGTTTTACATAATTTTGGAGCAGACGAGTCCTTGAGTCGAGACCGTAAATCGGCAAATGGAACCAACACTAATATCGCAAAAAAAGAGTTTTTGCGGTTTCAGCGTTGGTCCCATAGTAAAAGTTGTTCATACTGATGAGTACAATGACCCCTTAAGAGGTTTTCAGTTATTTCAATAATACGATGTATTTTGGTAGGACCTTTTATTGTAAAGTTTTCTAAGTAAGTGTTACAAAGTTAAGTTTAAAGTGTAGAAGGGGTTTCCATTAGTAGGTACGTATAGCAATCCAGGGTTGCATTTTTGTATTTAATTGTCAGTTTTTTGCAGTCTGTGGTTAGGATATAAACCTCAAAACCTCTACATTACAACTTGACCAGAAATATCAATAAAACAACATAATTATTTTATGACGACACTGCCTTAGTGCACTTTATTAATTACATCATTATCATGCGTCCTCAGACGACGCAAATATAACAATAAATTCAAAACAATGCATTAATTCTCTATACAACTACATTTTAAAAATTGTGTATATTTATATCACATAGTGTATGTTTTGGATTTTTATACTCATTACTATTCGAATTTTGTTTTTTTTTTACCACATTATTTTTAATTCTGTGTTATATAATTTGTTTTATGTACCTACGGACTATATGACTGAAAAGATTTCTTAAAATAAATATGAATAAATTAATAGTATAAATGTTACATTTCGCAGCTTTTCGCCCAACATTTGAAAATCTTGGAATAATTTAAAGGGTATCCAACAAATAATAATGAACTCAAGTCGAAGTTTCGTCGTTTTCGTGGAATTCCAAACGGATTCATTAATATTTGGACCTTTAAAGATATCTAAAGAACTATATAGCTATTTTTATATAATAACTATCGTGAGTTAAATTCATAATGATTAATATAAACGGTTTCACTCACGTTAATCTATCGGGTGAACCGGACCAGTTTCAAGCTCGAACGGAGCCCTTAATCATGAGCTGGTTGCGGTTTGGTTGGTTGGTTGCTGGTTGGTTGGTTGGTTGGTTGTTGTTGGTTGGTTGGTTGTGAGTGAAACCGTTTATATTAATAATTGTATAGCAATTATTTGCTACTTGACCAAGACAATTAGACAACGTGCTGGTATAATATGTCGTTCAGCCTCCCGCGTACCTACTACGCGTTTGTCACAGCACCATATATTTCGCTCTCACAACCCGAAAGATCTGCGGATGACGTCACGTTTGAGAGTAAGTTGTCTAATAATCTTGGTCATTTAGTGAAGCGAATCACGTTTTGTTTTCTGTTGTGCAATTCACAAATGAAAACAGTAGTTTTTTTTATAATTTCATAGTTTAAGTGCCTTTATTTATCGACCCCTCAACAGTGAAAAGGTTTGCAACCGTGCATCCGAGCTTATATTACCTCTCGTATTTTCGGAGACCTAAAGCTTCAGATCACCAAATTTCTAACAAGCTGCACCTTCTTTATTTACCTTTGTACCCGCTTGTACCCGAACGCATGTTTCTGACATAGGTATTTAAAAGAATAAATTAATCATCTATGTTATTTTGAAAAACATTTAAACCATTGAAGTAACTTTAAAAAATCATTTTAAATTCAGAGTCTAAGGGTGTATTAAAACTAAAATATTTTTCAAAACTATGTTTGCAATTAAACAAATTACTAGATATATTAATCATTGATGACAACAAATATAAATAACAACACTAATTACCTCATCAAAAAAACACCAGAATGATATGAGAAAAATGTTCGTAACATGTATTGTCGTTTTTATTATTATAATAACTTCTTAAATCTAATGTATAAACTATCACTAAATATTTGTGTTAGTCTATTGATATTTGTATTGTTTGAATACCCAATTATTCAAGTTAATTCTTAATTACGAATAATTGAATGTTCTCGACGCAAGCGGTGAAGCGGGGTGTGACGGGGGTCTTTCCTTAATAAGAACAGGGGGAGAGATGTGGGTATCGTAAGTTACTCACAATTCACGTTAGGAAGAGATAGATAGACTCTTAAGGGCGTGTGCTGACGTCACTAGTGAAGGGAAAGTCGATAACGCCGTGATCATATAATAAATAATTCGCGGTATTAGGTCACACTCAGAACAAAAGAAAAGGATAGACGGTGCCCTGAGAACTAGCGAATGGAGCCAAACAAAAGGAATACAAAATGGCAAAGGAGTATCTACTATTCTGCCCACAGTGTTCGCGAGCCGCAATCTGGAGCGTACGTCTAAATTTCAAACTAAAATAATAAGATTGATGCTCCCGACCGCGGCTCGCGAATACTATGGGTTGAATAGTAGGTACTCCTTAGCCATTTTGTATTCTTTGTTCTGGTTTCATTCGCTAGTTCTACGCGCTTCGTCTATCTAATTATTTTGGTCTAAGTGTCACGATTAGGTGGCACTAATGGTGGCAGAATTAACCGTGGATTATGTATTATATGATCACGGCGTTATTGTAAAAAGTGTTTTTGTACAACTTTTTTGGAAAATAAATTTATTTATTTATTTATTTAATTCTTTTGGTTTGAGAGATGACATTGATATGTACAAAGGACTTTTGACTTGTGGCATAGGATGGCAAAACGTGCTAAAAGGTCCACCTGATGTGAAACTTTTACTTTTTCCCATAACAACTGCAATACCACCTAGGTTGTTGACAATGGTACTGCAAGTCACGTTCGCCAAACTGAGACCTAAAGATGGAAAGTCTCATGTGATTCTAGTTTCACCGGCACCCGTAGGTGCCTGGAAAAATTGAATCATAATCATTATTTAATTTCCTGGTACAGGGATTTATCGAATCCTACATTTCATGCATTTCAAGAAAAGTAAAATTTCATGAATACATTATCAACACAAAGGTGTTTGAAAATAAATGAATGTTATTACGATTTGCCAGCCATCAAGCAACGTAAGCTAGTGATGTCTGAACACGCTCTCAAAAAACCCGGAAATAGACAAGCTTATAGGATAAGCCGGCAAGGGACTGACGCAAACATTTCGCCAATGGGAATTTAGATATGGTATCATAGCATATTTATTCTACGCCTGAGAAATATATCTGAAGAATGTACGAGTATGTATGAAATGGGTTGGGAAGAGCGTAATGGAATTTAGTAAGACGCCACTTGGATAGAACCCACACATTTTTATTATTAAGAAATTTTAGAATCATGATTGATATAGAGTTGTCGATACACCCAACGTTACAATATTCAATTTTGAAAAAGCAAACATCGTTACATATACCTATTCAGAACATTCAGAATAACTAAATAACTGAAACATTAGGCAGCCAGAAACTCCTTACAATAATTCCATTATATGTAGTAGCAAAGACTAAAACTATAAAATAAATATTAGCATACGTTGTAATTATTTCATACAAAATACTGTAGCAAGCGAAACGTATAACTAATTTTATTACTCTAATATTATTAACCATTTACCTATAATTCAGTCACATTCATATTAAACAAGCACTTGCAAGTATTTGAACACTTTACATAACGAATTATTATTTACTGACGCAATTAGAACGCCTTGCAGACCTTAACTGAGTATTTTATTTGTTTGTCACAGTAACAAAAACGAAACTTTACTAGGCCATTGGAAAGTATCAAAATTAGGCGATAAACGTATACAAACCAAATTGCCATCATTTTTGCTACTCTAACCATATTCCAATTATTTGTTCAGTGTGTTATTAACATTAGCTTTTCAGCGTGATTCAGATAAACCCCTTTAGTTTTGATATAGCTCTCCATTTTTAGACGATTTATGTGTTTTGTTACCTATATATTTGCAGCGTAGTCCCCTGTTGTCGAAGCTTTGTAATACGACCCTTAAATTAATTACTGTTAGTATTTCCATCGAAATCCCCACGATATTGATTGAACAAAACTTGTGCGATGCAGTAGCGGAAATGTAATAAAATATTAAAAAAATATTTTCTTACAACTTTGTTCCTAACACTGCAACTATTTTTATTTTATTTCAATATACAGACACATTTATTATTATAGTACGTGTTACAGCTCTATGTATATATCAATTTTTTCGTAAAGTGCTATCGAAAGAGGTTTAATTCTGATTTTAGTACCCATGATAACCAACTCATTAACGTCCACTTCGGTCCCGTGTTCCACCATAGTAGTC
Organism: Asteroscopus sphinx; assembly: GCA_949699075.1. NCBI lineage: Eukaryota > Metazoa > Arthropoda > Insecta > Lepidoptera > Noctuidae > Asteroscopus > Asteroscopus sphinx. Next base: position 9,375,946 of record OX453008.1, read on the forward strand.
TTTATAACAAGAATTATTTAAAACTCGACTAATTGGTAAAAAATGTCTACATTTCGACCTACATTCTCATAAGGCTTCTTCGTAATAAACTCCTACGTTGATCTGAAACAATGGAAATGCTCAATGAGTTATGCTTAAAGGTGAACGTGAGATAAATCGCTAACTTGAAACCTGAAAGTTGGCGATTCGAGCTCTGAAGAGTTGGGAATATTTTAGAATTTATGTGAAATTTTAATGCTGGTAACTCCGTCAGATTTTTACTATAGAAGGGTTCATTGTTAGAAGTTCCAGAGTTCGGAGTTGTGGTAATGAAATGGAGCTTTGTTAACGAGAGAGGGTTCCATTGGTACACAATAATTTGGGACTTTCATTCAAAAGCACGTTGCTGACGTGAATGGAATCAGTTATAGGGGTCAGTTTCAAAACCTAGGTATTATTTTAATGCTGTTACGCTTGCGGAACGAAATCTAAAGATTCTTATTTCTGGGTCAGTAAACCAGTGCTTTGGTCGCTAAGCTAGCTTGAAGTCTGCATCGAATTTAATTTCCACTTTGAATAAGTCTTTGAGTAACCGTTTTTTATTGTTTTTGGGTGAAAATCCTCATAGAATACTCTCTGTCTGGGTTTGTCAGACTCTTACCAATTAAAACCAAACGGTGGCCATCCTCAGCACAAAATAGAGGAGTTCTGCGAACTCCAATGCCCCTCCAGTGCTACGCCTATGGCTCGTCTCGGGGAAACGACAATGTTTCCTTAACGGCAGCACTTCACCAACACGTGCTGTGGTCTTCTCCAGGGACGCTTAGGGAACGCCTCGGGTTTCTCTACTCTTAGCGTCAACGATCCCGAAAGTCCCCTACCATCATATGGCGGCGAGGGATTCGGCGTTTTGCATTATCGGTCGGTTGGCCTCTCCTGCTTCCCGATTAAGAACTACACGATAACCAGTTGTCGACCGGTTCGGTTTCTTATCTCATTTCATCTTATGATTCACGCAACGAGAGAAAAAGAGATAACAAACCGAATCGGTTGACAACGAAGCTGATTGCGCTCGTTTTTGGGTGACCTAGGTATTGTTATCGATAAAGATGTTGGTACTTGATACTTACATATTATATCAGTGCTTAAACTACACCACATGTACAGGACAGCTGTCCTTCGCTTTAACGTTGTCTAGCGGCGGCGATATTACCACATACGTGTCTCGACTCGCAGTAGGAACCTCATCGTCGTCTCCCGCGAACAGTGGGGGAGGAGGAATGACGTCATCATCTACCTCATCTTCTGTTACTTCTGAGCGCTTGCTCTTGCCCGGCATGTAGTTCATAACACACGTCACAGCGATCAGGAACAGGAAAAATATGAATACTATATCGAACATGATTAGAAAGTTCAGCATTACAAGTTGCATGTCACTGGCTAACTCCCCTCACATTCTGCGCTGAAGCTGGGAGGCACTGCTATTTTCATCTTATAGCATTGCTGGGGTTTTGATATCTGTAACAAATGAAACACGGTTTAGGCAGGCAAGTTATAAAAAGCAAAAAACAGTAGAGCGATTTGGCTGGGTCCTTGGAGGAATAAAATAGCCTAGTCATAGAATGAAATTAAAATTTCTCATATAGCTGCTATCTTTTGTCTTACAGGCCGCCACATGACGGAAAGAGATAGTTATATACAATCGGGATGGTCATACCAATGAAACTGTTTTTTCGTCATAATTTGTACAGTCGACTGCATGATAGTGGTAACACTTCAATTCGAAAACCGCCCTAGTAAGGACGTAAGCAGTAGCTAACGACATAAAGATGCTGCTAATGTCAAAGTGTTACCAATGACGTGCGGTCGACCGTACTGGTAAGTCATCAAATTGGTGACTAAATCCATACAGAATGACGTGACTCGAGAAAAGAAAATGGCTATATATAAAAAAAATACCACTTAAAGACAGTACAGACTACATAAATTATCTTTGTCTCTTTCTACCATACTGTGATGTTTATGGAATATCTATTCCATGCATTTGCATTCTAGTCTTGCTAATGCGGGAGCAGTTCAACTTATTACTACGACTCCAAGCTAGTTCATTCCTCTAAGGCTGGGTCAGAACTTTGGTCTTGTAATGTAATACGGTCTATTTTTACTCATTTTATTTTCAATAATTTTTTTCTGAAATTCATGATGTATAGTGCCCCGCTTTCTAGCTCATTGTTAAATGTAGCAAACGAAACAGCCAAAAAAGAACGCACCTGAGGTAACTGAAATATAGCACCCCTGGCATACTAACACGCTTCAGTTCATTACCCTCAAATAGCTTATCCAATTCCGTAAAAACGTTATTTAGGTAATAACGTTTCTTATGGTTAAGTTACGCGTATTACGTTTAAGTATACAGTTTCGGTTCAGCAATAATCACGAATTAAAATGGTACCATACAAATTAACAAATAAATATCCCTGTGCCAATACCATAATATGCTTTCTCAAAGTCTTATTACGAAAAATGATCCGTGAAATGTCGAGTTTTCCGCTTGAAAAAACTTTCGGGCAGTCCCGTTTCATTGTTTTCACGCACAGTTTAATCTGGCTTTAAAACGTTTCAAAAAGAATTGGAACCTTTGATACATACTTATTTAAGGCAGTCCCCCGACCAAACTGCAAATACTCTAGTTTTTGCCGTTTCTTGTATACAGAGTGGAGATAACAATACGACCCGTGCGAATCAATCTGATTTTAAACTCTTTTTGTTTATTATTACAGATGATTAAAAATTGTGTTACTTATTATTTCGGTACAATATTTAATTTTTTTTAAAAAAATATATTCGATAAGCAACATAAATATGTGTTTAAAATGCTTCTACAACATATAACAAAACCCTGTTGTTCCTGTGAGGTACAGTCAACAAATCGGAATCATGACCCACGATAAGCTTAATATCCTACAGACATTCTAATACAATTAGGTTGAATTTCGCTTAATCAGATATTTCCCTGGCAACTGACTTGTTATCAATTTTGTTAGGTATTGACAGTTACAGCTAGTTTACCAATAAAATAATTTTTCTAATTTTATTATTAATGTTTAACTCCAAATATTGTTATTTATTTATTTATAATTTATTGCGTGAAATATGGTACAGAGGATATTATAAATTAAATGAATTTACCACACTCGGACGAATAAAAAAGGCGGACGGAATCTAGCTAAACAAAGACTGAAGCACTTAATTTTTTCCTGAACCCACTATAATTTCGAAAGCATTTTAACACACCAGATTTATACTGTTATTTTATTTATTACGCTACAACAATGACTACCGTCACACTAGATTTTTTGCGTAATCGCGGCTTTTTGGCATACTATACTTTTAAGCGATCCGGCTTGCTATGGATGCTTCACTTATTGAATAGCGAGATTCCGTCTGCCTTTTTTTTTCGTCCGAGGTTCCACATATTAAGAGTATTGTTTGACACCTTTTCATACTTGACATTATATTTGTAATTTTTATTTTAATTTTATTAATGGTCTGTAATCGAAAAAGTTTGTATAGGTTTCTTAAAAAATATAGTTGTTTGTAGGAAAAACACGTGATACGACAGCTAATTCGAAATTCAAAACATAATTCCTGGTTAATAAAAAACATAATTTCCAATCCAATTATAAATCTATTGCATTGATAACAAAGCTCAAAACGGCACAGACCTCTAACCCGTTTTAATGCAGTTTCTGTAATATTCAAAATGTCCTAAGTGCAGCATAGAAGAAAACCTTACTGTTTTGACGATTTCAAACGAATTATCAGCTGAATGGGTCATGATTCCGATTTGTTGACTGTACGTTAACAGAATCGATATTCATACGTAACGGCACAAGTCATTTGGAAAAACTCTTAAATGAAAATAATAATGATTTAATATTTAGGGGCTCGTAGCGAAGCAACGACTGCGCGAATTGTACGATCTGCAAGGTTAAGCTGCACTTGCCGCGGTCAGTCTGTGGATGGGTGACCGTTTCGTTACACATCGAGACCCCTCCGTGCCTCGGAGAGCACGTTAAGCTGTCGGTCCCGGTTGTCATACGAATATCTATGGCAGTCGTTACGGGTAGTCAGAAGCCTGAAAGTCTGACAACTGGTCTAACCTCAGAATGTCGGTATTACTCAGAAACAGGGTTGCGGGGGTCTGATGGCAGTCGCTCCGTGTAAAATACTGTTGTTCAGTCGCATCTGGCTAGACTGGAAGCCGACCCCAATATAATTGGGAAAAGGCTCGGAGGATGATGATGATAAATGATTTAATATTTAATTTGACATTTTTTATTATAGAGTTTTTCCAAATGAGTTGTGTCCTTACGTATGAATATCGATTCTGATAACGTACTCATGGTCGTTGGTCAGGGAACCCCACTTTCCGGAGGGCCGGCAAAGCCCTTCCCGTTTTAAAAGCCATACATTTTAATCGAGTGCCTTTTACAATTACCGGCTTAAGTAAAAACAAATAAATATTTATTTGTGTTACATTTGCATGTTAACGGAACGTATAAATCGGACGAAGAGCGAGATTCATGCCCTTTGTTCACGTAATAGCCGTAACTTAGAGATTTATGTTCTGTACCCTTCATTTGACAGTATCTTATATGTTTTGTTACTGAAACATCGGTTCGTATCACGCGGGTACGTTTCGATACCAAATATTACCTGGATGTTTCTATAAAACGAACGGAGATGTTACAAAATATGTGAACGTTGTAGAAGTCTTGTGACCTTTTCGGTTTTTTTTTCGGAAATAATAGAATATTTGGACATCTAGAGGCAAATAGCTTATGTAGTTTTGGCAGGTTTTTGTTAAAATACTATTCCAACTAAATTAATAAAATAAGGTAACCATAAATTTTAATAAAACCATCCAAAATTAAACCACTAATTGTTGCTACTCTGATGTTTGATTCATTTCATTTAATTAATTTCTGTTATAATAATTAAAAAGTTTTGCCAACATAAAAACGTCGCGCCATTATATCTAAACGACGAATGCCTATCCCTTATCAAATTGTTACTTGTAAAAAGTTTTGAAGGTTTCCTACATTTGCGTAGCCGAAGGGAAAAGGGCAAATGTTTCTGTCTTTTACAAAGACAAAACACAGCAGACAAAGTACAAAGTTTGTAGTTCAATGAACAATGTAGATAACTAATGAATTGTACGAATAAAACTTGTCCTTTTTTAAACAAAATATAATCTGTAAAGTTACTGTGCGTTTTCGGTTCAGTTCATTCTTGTCCATCCTAAGGTTGCCTGGAAGAAATCGCTGATTGCGAAAAGGCCACCCACTTGTAAAAAGTTTATTTATAGTAGTTTATTTCCACAAAACGCCATACTTCTCCACAGACACCATGGCTTGTCTGCGCGAATTGGCGCCACTCGGTGCCACGAAACGATTTGAAAAAAATATTGAATAGTCGCGGGAATTCGCTGGATACAAAAAGCGCAGGAACGGTCGTTGTGGCGATGCTTGGGGGAGGCCTATGTCTAGTAGGCTTTCGGCTGAAATGATGACGATGATGATTTAATTGCAATCAAACACAAATAAGCGCTCTTCCTCATTTCTCTTAGTAAATTGTTCTGTGCTCGACAGGTTCCATAATTAGTTATTAATCCTAATAGTCTTAAGCCTACCACCTGTTTTAATATTACGTTAAGGAATGCAATAAAGAATTAAATATTGAGTATTGATATTATTTATCTGTCGACTGTACTGCCATGAACTTTTGTTGGCTACTACGTATGTTGATTTTTGTGTTTATTTTATTAATTGTTATACATTTGAACACCCAGCAGAAAGCAAACCCAATCCTGTTTGGTTGGTTGGCTAGGTCGATATTGATGAGTAGGTATAAATAAATGGGTCAAATAAACAACAAGCGCATACTATCTATAGAAATAAATAAATAAGAAAATGATAGAAAACCGTAATAATATAAATAAACCGTATAATTTTATATAATTTTCTTGTTTTCCGTTACGGTTCTCTATCATTTTCCTATTTATTTATTTCTATAAATTTTAGTAAGCGCTTGTATTTCGGATAAATTAATTTGGTGTTCATTCAACAATACACTGTTGCCTCAAACGTTCTTTATCTAATCGTTATTGGCTACTGAGTCTTCATTTGAAAGGAATGTAATTACATTACAGATTCAATGGAGTAATCAGCCGATTGTACAGTTCGATCTGTTTGAAAAGTTCATGTTTCAAATGAAAATAAATTAAAATATCAAAGTTTTAGTACAATTAGGCTTGACATTTGAGAAGCTCGTTATTTTTAAAGCGACTGAAGCAATGAAAATCGTCGGTAACATTCCGTCGGTCCATTTTCTCTGCTCGGCTAATATCCGCTAGAATCGTTTGACTAAAACAACGGCCTCAAAACTCGGTCTGACTTTTATACGTCCGCTCGCTCCCCAAGTATATTTGGTTAGTATGGTACTTGAGGAGCGCGCCTTAGATATTAAATTTGATTTCTATAATTTAGAAATGTTGTTGATTTAAGCGTCGGCTCCACGTTCCGCTCTGACAATTTAATTTGTGGGTTAGGTTAATCCGTTTAATGGCCTTAAGCAAACAGCTTAACTAATTTATGGATGACCGTAGGGACTTGTTGAGCACAAGAATTGGTTATCACGTTTTAGGTCCTCGTAGACCGCTGTCATTTCAAGATTGAAAGTACTTCTCTAGTAGTTCAAGTGAAAACTTTACTAACATCCAAATTCTATACAGAAAATTAAAATGATGATAAGTTTCTTAACTATCCAAAGTAACGAAAAATCGAGCTGGAAGCGAATAGTTAGATGCAAATAATATTTTAAGTTGTTTTTTTGTACTATGCTGAGCTGTGTGCATGGACGAATAAAAAAAGGCGGACGGAATCTCGCTAAACAATAAGTGAAGCACCGAATAGTAAGTCAGCTTGCTTGATAGTACGGGCTGGCACGCACACATTCACATCCATAGTAAGTCTAACAGCCGCGATTACGCAACAAATTTCGTGTGACGGAAGTTTTGGTAGTAGTGTCACAAATAAAATAACAATATTTTGTCTGGTGTGTTAAAATACTGTCGAAATTATAGTAGGTGCTTCAATCGTTTCTTAAAAATATTCCGTCCACCTTTTTTTATTCGCCCGTGGCTGTATGTATATTTTTTTAAATCATCTAAATGATATATTCGTCATCATCATCATCCTACTAATAAATGAAAAAGTTTGTGAATATGTTTGGATGTTTGTTACTAGCGTGATCGCTGTAAGGGCTGAATGGATTTTGATGAAATTTGGCATATATAGAGAAAATACCACGGATTAATATATAGGCTACTTTTTATCCCGGGAAGATGGACAGTTCTCGAGGGATACGCGATAAACGACACCAACGCGGGTGAAGCCGCGGGCATAGGCTAGTAAAAGATAAATTGTGGGAAAGAATAATTCGTTCACAAGCAAGATTTGAACCTGCGACTTTTGGTTCAGTACACCAGCCACAAGTTCAAATCGTGCTCGTGAACGATTTTTTTTCACAATTTATAGCTTTGGTTTCACCCCCTTGCGTTAATGCATTAATATAATAGAATAATTCGACATCTTAGCTAAAAAAAGGCTCTTGTATTCGTAGTCCTTAATAACAAAAAGACAATAGAAAGTGTCTACGTGTAGGAATTATAAAATAGAAATGATGTCTAATTAAAATACGTTAAATCTTTTAAAAAAAACCAGCCTGACTAAATATGGCTATATTTATTTAAGGAGTCACTGCCTTGTCCTTCAGACTTTGAGCTTCTGACTACCTCTGACAACCAGGACCAACGGTTTATCAAAGCACAAAAGGGTGGTACTCACGGCTGCGATTCACGGATTCAGAAGCTATTTACCTCCAGCTAAATAACTAACAAGTGTATAACAGCATTTTAATATTCCCACCAGCAAAAGCTTTACTGAAAAGCTCATTAATTTCAAGGTCCATCAGAGTAAGAGTGCTGCGAATTACGTATTATCCCTTTTAAGGGCTTAACAAAGTTACAGGCAAACGTATTAAACGTTAAAGCAGGTGGAAGGTCCCGAAATTATAAGGGTCTGTGGCTGTAAACTAACTTAGATGTAAGAAAATGTCGTCCTTGGAGCGGTCAAGAGCTTTTGTTGGTTTCGTTCCTAAAATTTAAGAAATATTTTGAATAAAAGAATGTTGCTGTATAGGGAGGAAATGACTTTTCTTAGAAATTCAATTTGAAGGTCAAGAAAATACTTTTTGAAAATGCAAAGTTTAACTGAAGTAACGTTGAGTTTCAAGAAATACTTGAGACTCAAGTAGTCCTTCAAGTTATTGAGAAAAAGTACTTTTTACCACATTTTTATTAACTCACTTTCAGTCATGTCTGTCTGTTCGGTATACAAAGGACATCGTTAAGAATAGCCCTATTTCAAAACCGTTTCATGCGAAGGGCCGTAGGCGCTCCTTGGTACTTACGCAATGCCCAACTCCACCTAGACCTCAAACTGCCGACCATCAAGCAGTTTTTCAAGCGTGTCTCTAAACGATATTTCGATTCCGCTCCCAAGCACCCCAATCCCTTGATCGTGGCGGCCACCGTTTACCAGCCATCTGCTATCAGCAAAATCCGACGTCCCAGACACACAATCGAACCCGATGATGCTATTACACTCCTCCAGGAGTCAGATAAAAGTACAAGCACACTCCGACGCCGTCGTCCAAGATATCGTCCCCGCCGGCGAGGACCGACGCGACACACACACAGAATCCGAGAGTCCGACTCTCGAGAAACAGAAACACATGCCGACGCAGCAGCGGCTGCTGGGGGGACCGGTGGCGGGGTCCCCCTGCTGCACCCTGAGTCGAGGTCCGAGCTCCCCCCTGGGGACGCCCTCACGGTGTAAGCAACCGGAGATAATCTCGTCACGCAAGACCGGCCCTATGCTCTAGAGTAGTTCCTAGGAGCAGGCTATTGCGTAGCCACTGTTTAGGTTTTAGGTAGGTCTTAGCCTCGCCGGCGAAGCTTGCCGCATAACGGCGTTTAGCGCGTCACCCGATAGACCGAAAGTCCGCCACTTTCGAGGAAATCATTTCGATGCAGCAACGGCTGCTAGGGGGACATAGGAACGGCGGGGTCCCCCTGCAATGCCCCAGCGAGGTTCGAGCCCCCCCCTTGGGGGACGCCCGCTTGCGGTATTGAAACCGCGTCTTTAGTTTGTAAGTATTTAGGATTAGGGAAAAACCTTCGGCGTATGGAGTCCCACATGGGACTCTCCGCCAACTAAGCCCGGTTAAGCAGAAATAGTACTTCGGTCCTACCTGCGAGAATCCAGTCGAAAAAAAAAAAAAAAAGAAAGAAAAGAATAGCCCTAATTCTGTACAAAGATAAAAATGTACGATAATTACATGCATATTTTTTCATTACTTACTACTCATTGTATTTAAAGCGTACAGTACAGTAAATATTTTTTATTTTAAAGAATTAATCAACACAACAATAACGTGGGTGGCTATGACATTCCATTTGACTTCATATTTTTGACCAATCCTTTGTAATTACTCTATGGTTTTATAATGTATTACGTTGGCACCACTGCTGAAGAAAACCAATGACAGCCAACCTCTTGTTAGCAATTTCACATGTATAGGCATAGAAGAGTAAAATTGTTTAGTTGCTAGGCAACCACTTGTTTGACATCAGTTTTGTAAGCAAAAAAATAAACTCAAAATAGTTAATATTTTAATGAATTTAACATCTATGGAGTCCGTTTATTAAAATAGATTGCAACAATTGCCGTCATCGAATTGTAGGTATATGTCAATTTCAATCTAACTTCCCGTCTTCGAGCACTAATTGTTATAAAAATTATATTTATGTACTTTTTACTATGTTTTGTTTGATATAAAGGCCAAAAAACTGAATAGAAACTACTCAGAAACTGTAATTTGTCTGGTTTCTGTTTGACAGTTCAAATTCCTCTACAGTCGTCGTCGCGTCGCGGTCCCTGCGCTTACATAGTATGAATTTTTGCAGCTTTTGTAGCGAGGTTCAATTTCGGTTCAGTTTCTGGTTTCGTTTTTAGTATCCGAGTTACTCGCTTGGGGCAGCACAGTCGGTAACTCAATCCGTGGTACGAATTTGGTTTTGACAGCAACTATTTCGTAATTATCACCGGTCGCTAGGTGGTTTCAGCTTAGATAGGCAGGGTGCCGATAAGCTAGACACTTGAAACTTTAAACATAGCTTAGTACTGGATGACAATGCAACATTAACTAGCCGTTTTTTTTTTAAACGTGGTTAATAGTATCTTTTTCATAAAATGATTTTTTATTTATGTATTGTTTTAGAAAGTAAATCATGATGAAATACTTCACAATTTTTCAGCTCGTTTTTTTTTTCGAAATTCAAAGTTTGTTGAGGCTACATAATACTCAGCATTGTTAGTTATATCAATCTACATAGAAGCAAATTTAACTTCAGTAGTGGCTACTTCTCTTGCCTACAATGTTAGCACTTCTGCGTCCATAAACTCGGACAGGATATCCCCTGGTTCCTCACCCTTCGAAAATCGTATTAGAACAATTCGCAAGCAAATTTCCCGCAAGCTTGTAATTCAGCTATAAATGGTGTTGCCGCATTGAGAATCTTGACTGAGCTGTCACTCATCAGCTTTACGTCACTCGACATGGGAGAAGGAGGTAGGGGGAAGCTTCAAATACGTTCGCCATTCTCAACGTCTGTCTCTCGTCTGTCGCGTGAATGTAATCCTATCCACATCACATGTGTTTTGTCTCGAAACAATGTCGGAATTACATTCTGCGTTCGCGTTGTTTTTGTTTTACGCAACCTGTGTTTGGCTTAAATCAGATTAATTATGTTTGGGTACATTGAAACACTTGACGGCTAAACTGTGCGGTCAGATATGGCTCAGTATGGTTAGCTGATTGCGATTATTATTATTTTATTGCTTTTTGCTTGCACTAGCAATCGTGACGTAAATACGCGTATAGCGGTAAAATTGACAATTAGCGTTCCTCAGCCTTCCGCATCCAGCCCCCCTTCCCGCCACCTTCTTCAAATCATCGGTTCACCTGGCTGTGGGGGGGCCCTATTCTGCGTTTGCCGATTCATGGACCTGCTCTGCTCCAGTGGCCATCGGTCTTTCGATGGACATGGACAGCCCACGCTTACTGATCCTACAAGCAATGTCAGCCACTGCGGTTCTTCAGCGGACAGGAATTCATAACTGATTTCAATTACTTTAAACTTTGCTTATGCGTACTCAGTCATCTATATCTACCTAGTTAGATAAGCCTGTTTTCCCTTCCTACTGAGAGGCATCTTTATCCTAAAACAATACAGCACTAATTTTGGAACGTGGGTCAATCAAATGTATACGGAAAATCATATAATAAGAAATAATTAGTTTGTGGTCTGAGTTCCTACGAATGTTAACTCGTGAACATGTTCCATATTTGGAACCTTCAATGTGTCCAGAATGTTTCGATAGGGGGCCAAATTATTGACAATGTATTATGTAATTTAATGAGTTTGTCCTATTTCTGACAACTGCCTAGTTATATTGGGAACTGTAATAGCTAAAGTGTCAGTTATAATGTCAGGGTTAGTCTGACATTGATGTAGTTAATCAATTATTCATAGTGAAGTAGTGTAACAAGAAAGTTTACGAAAATAAACTGTGGATTTGTGTGAAAGGTTATACCAGACTTAATGTATGGTCTACTAAATATACTACCTATATGCTGATATGAAGATATTACTTAGGTACTTATAACATAGACATACAAGTGTATAGATGTAGAACAGTCTAACAAAGCAATTAGTATCCAGGGTCGTAGTTTTGTCAGAAGATTAAGGATTTTTTAGAGTGAAAAATCATTTTAATAACGGACAAGGTTAAACTGTATTTATACAAAACCCTAATCAAACCGTTCAATAATAATTTCCTGAGAAATCTTCATCTATATCTGGCAAACCTGTTTACTAAATGCTTTGTTAGACTGTACTTGATTGAACCATATTCTGAAACAGTACATTCATTTTATCTGTTCCTCGCCCATTTTTGTACGTACAAGGGCTTTTTATATTTATACGTAGCATCTGGTCATGAATACGAATGCCGGTCATGGGGCGCTAAACAATACACAAAAGTCATGCTGACGTATGCTGAGCTTACGTGCGGGTATTCATCGAATGAACGTTCCGAAGTTATAAAACCAGCTGTCATTTGACGGAGCACTCACATTGTTACAAGCAGCTGAAGAAGTCGGACGTGTACCTATAACCTAACATAACCTGTACTCTTACTTTTTGATATTCCAATATTGTTAAAATGACAATTTTTGGAAGGCTGACCAATTCGTTCTGTTGTCAAATCCAATGTCAGCTCTAGTGATCGGTCAGCAAAAATACTGACAACCAATCACAACACTTGACATGGGATTTGACAGTTGATTAGTTAGATTTTTGCACTGATCAGTTTTTCAGAAAGTGGAGATTACTAACTTGTACTAACCGTATTATTAAAAGTACTTCCAGTGTTCATGAGTCTATCTATGTGGCTTTTATTACAGATTTTCGCTTTGTCCCTGATCAACAAACATTAGTTCTAACTGTAAAGCAATTTCATTCATTTCTATAACCTGTCTGCGATGTATAAATTCTATAGGATCAGCTAATAACATGAACAACAAAAGTTTTACTATTTACACGCACCTCCACTCCTTCTAAATAAAGAAAAATCCTAAAGTTATATATGTGAAACATCACGTCTGTATTCCCTAAAGGAGTAGGCAGAGGTATATTCGTACACATATATTAGTACACCCACATATAAAACCAGATATTGTTCATAATATTCTATCTAATTAGGGTGTCTGAGGTCTTGCGTTATGTTATGTTGTATAGAATATTATTATATTAGTTAAATGTGTAGGTGACAGTGTATTAGTAGGAGCATGAAGATATACTTATCCTTATGATCCTACCAATAGGAGCATAAGAACATAGTAGCAGAACCCAGTAGGACCATGCGGAAACGGTGGTTTTTTTTTAAAGTCCCATGTATATGTATAGTGGTTGAGCCTATTGCCATTAACCAGGCACAGACTCCAGGCCATGAAAAGTTCTAAAGTTATGCTACTTAAAAGTCAAGGAAAATCTACTATGTAACTACTAACTACGTTCTCTTTCAGGAGTGTTATTACAAAATTCTCTGCCGTACGCTCTGGGAGTAATGTAGCAAAAATAACTTGTTCTAAGTTTCAGACCTAACGATCCAATATGAAACTAGTCATCACATCGATTATCGATTATGTAAAATGGGCCGCCCCTAATATCGAGATATTTGCACACCTTGTGTGTTATGGCTTTTGTGCATATTGACCTATATCGGATATCGTTAGCATGTTTAAAGGTCAAATGCTCGAATATTGAGTAAATGGGCGTAACGTGCCAAGCAGGGAAGTACTACCACCGCATCGTACCTACTTCTCCGACAAATAGTGATACTTCCATTGCTGTGTTTCGGTCTGAAGGGTACAGGTGCCGGTGAAAATACAATAAATAAAATAAATAAATAAATATCTTTGGGACATTTTTACACAGCACCATCTAGTCCCAAACTAAGCAGAGCTTGTGCTATGGGTACTAGACAATAGATATAATAATTATATACTTTTTTTTTGTAAATACATACTTATAATACATAAGAAACACCCAGACCAACACAAACACTTATGTTCATCACACAAATATTTGTGTCCAGTGGGAATCGAACCCACGACCGCGTGATCAGCAGTCTGACCCTCGAACCACTAGACCACAGACGTCGTCAATCACATGAGACTTTCTATCTTCATGTCTCAGTTTGGCGAACCGACTTGCGGTACCATTTAGGCAACAGCCTAGGTGGTATTGAAGTTGTTATTGGTAAAAGTAACCGCTTAACATCAGGTGGGCCTTTAGTTCGTTTCGCCATCCTATTCTATAAAAAAGTGGGTGTATGAGTAACATAGGAATTCTGAAATAATTTTTTTTGTGTTAATTCCGTCAAAAAACTAGGTCGTCTAGCTTGAATGAAATATGCAGCATCTCCATCCTAGTCCAAACTGTTGTCTAATCGACCGCTCGGACACGAAACCAACCAAGCGAGCGACGAGTCATCTCCTGAGGATGCTCTGTAAAGGGGCGACACACTCGTCGAGTAACGGTTTGGTTTGTATATTGCATAATACATTAATCGCACCTTATGCATGTGCATATCATCATCATCATCATCATTTCAGCCGAAAGACGTCCACTGCTGGACATAGGCCTCCCCCAAGCATCGCCACAACGACCGGTCTTGTGCCTTCCGCATCCAGCGGATTCCCGCGACCTTCACCAGGTCGTCGGTCCACCTTGTGGGGGGCCTACCCACGCTGCGCCTTCCAGTACGCGGTCGCCACTCCAGAACTTTACTGCCCCATCGGCCATCCGTTCTGCGAGCAATATGCCCCGCCCACTGCCACTTAAGTTATATACAACGTGTTATTAAAATAACTGAAAATCTCTTAAGGGGTAATTGTACTCATCAATATGATTTTTTTTTACTATGGGACCAAGCCTGAAATCGCGAAAAGAAAATCAAGTGTTCCCTACAATTTGTCAATTTATGTGAACACGAATGTAGGGAACCCATGTTTTTTTTTGTCCATGTTCATAAATTTGTTTATTATTTGGCTGGCATTTGGGTGTGAAGTGTACATAAATAAATAATCCTGTGACTGTGACTTTAAGCTAAAATAATAGATTTAAAACGGCGAAACTGTACAGAAACCAAAAGTTTTGAGCAATTCGAAAAAAAAAAAACAAGTTAAATATGATTGATTTCTGTTTGATTTTGACGTCATCACGATTATATTTCCAGGGGAAATGTGTGGGGTCACGTAGTACGCGGAAAAGTGAAAGCCACATGGGAAATCATGGAAAACGGTAATACATACTCGAACCTACATACGTCTCACGAAGCAATCATAGTTCAACCTAATCGCATTACAAAATATCGACGTGCAGTTTTCGGAAACGCCTATGTTCCTACAAATTTCGTGGACTCAGAGGCTTTTGAAGGTTCCTGAATCATGACAAATTGCCTTTCATTTAATGATATTTAAAAGTATTGATGAAATCAATATTTGACTATATTATGCTGATACCATTTTTGTTTACACGAAAACCAAATGCATCTAAACTATCAGTTAATAACTTACATTTCTCCGGTTTTAGCTTAAATTCACTTTCTTAATAAAAAAATATTAATAAAAATTGTACGGTAGATATTTTTTTTTTTTGAAATATCTGTAAAGATGCTTGTCATCTTAGTCTTCCTGCGACCACGAATGCTGCAAAGCTTTCAAAACGTCAGGAAAACCAATTTAAATAATATACGCGATATAATTAATCCGAATAATTAATTAATAATTAATTTAATAAATAATATAATTATAATTAATATAATATATAATTAATTTGATTAATCCGGTTAAACTCGTTTTATTATATTATAATGTGTAGTGATCGCGAAAACCTAAGAAATTAAGTACAGGTATGATACTGCGCTCGCAATCTGAAGACTCGAAAACGTCCTAATTAGGACGTTTATCTATTAATCTGAGTCAAGTAAGACGCTGAAAGTGACCGGTGACAAAAAAAAACTAAAATGCCGTCGTGTGTGTACAGAAAGTGGTCCAATTATGACGCGAAAGTAACTTGAAGTAACCAACTTACTTTGTACTAGATTATGTGTATTGTACTGCCGCTGCATACGGAACATTTTTTTCGTTTGTTTTGTTAGGGTATGACATATCTATACTTTTAAATATCATTGCTTTTACTCGACTGCCCGATCTGCTTAGTCATTAACTACAATTTGTAAACTTTGAGCTATTGCAGACGTGGGTAAAGCGGTTTAAACGCCAACACACAAAGCCCTATTTCAATTTAACATAACTTTCGGTTTGCAGTACATGTTTATTAAAGTATAGGCTCGCGCCTAATCCGGACTTAGGATAGTTAGAGAAAACTATGCAGCGTTAACCTGCCCTTAAATTGTTATTAACAGATTTCAGATTTAGTTTTAGGTGTTATAATAGTTATAATAACTCGGTATATAACTCAGTATTTTTGCGACGGGAATGGAGTATGTGTTTCTTAAGTGATAATAACAACTTAAATAAATATTTTATACTAACGATTATCCAGTAGTTATATTACCAACAAAATTAATCCGACGATCTACTTATATTATTTGGGATGAGTAAGATAAAAAAATCAAGCAATCAATCGAGCAATCTATCCTATTATGGAATGCGCTTCCTCATGAAATCAGGATGGCTAACAGTCGGCTCGCCTTTAAAATTAAGTTAAGGAAATATTTCCGTGAATACGATTTAGCAGATTCAGCTCGACTTTGAATTATCTTGATATTTATAGTTTTATATGTAGGTATGTATAATGTGTATATTTTATTATATGTATAATGTACATAGGTAGGGGAGAGTGGGGTAACACCGGACAGTTAAGAAAAAAACATCATACATTTGGTACATCATCATCCTCCTGCCCTTATCCCAATTTATCATACATTTGGTACAATGCTATATAATAATAAAATCGACATAGCCTATCAAAGAACATACATAAGGCATTACTTTGGCAAAAAAAAACAGAGATCAATTATAATTTATAGGAACTAGAACTTGTTTTAGTAAAAAACATAGATCCGGATTCACCCCATACCTATGGGTAAAAGCGGATACGCATTTTATACCAACAGGGTGAATACTATGTAAATAATAAACGTCTAGTAGGATTGAATACATGCTTTACATAAAGTGATCCTAAAATATAAAAAAAAATGAAACAACTGCTCTATTTAAGCCCATTGGCCTTGCAGCTGATGTTGGCTGTGGATCTCTCAATGTCAGCTCGGTGTCAATCAACTCAGCCTATCGCAGTCCACTGCTGGACATAGGCCTTTCCCAAGTTGCGCCACAACGCTCGGTCCTCTGCCTTCCGCATCCAGTCCCCCCCAGCTCGATGTGCTGATTCAGAAATCCTCTTACCCAGTCCAAGCTGGCAAGTCCTGTTTCTTTATTTAATGGGTAGTTAAAATGATTTCTTTCAGCTAATTGGAATGATAAACGTTGGATATCCATTTTAATCAATCCAAGTAGACGAGATTCCATAGTTTTAATTTGTTCTACTAGCATATCTTCCATAAAATCACATAAGACACGTTTTTCAGTAGCGAGACACTTCCGGAACACATGAAGTGCTCCTCTGATTTTCCAGCTTTGATTTTCTTAACGCGTTCTTCTATAGAAATACATGGGTACATTATATTTATGTGCTGCTAAAAGTTATCCCAATCTGCCCTCCATCAACTCAACTTATTAAAAGCAAGTCTGACTCCAACCATTGCAGCCTATTTGATTTTTTGACGTATTGAGGTCCTGTAAATATATGAAAAAAATCATGTAAATACAAAACACTTAAAAAGTTAACTGAACTAAACACACAAAACATATGAATACATTTGGGGTGAAACCGGATATCCGATATCACTCCGTCCGATTGTACCCCACAGGTGCCATATTTGAAATATTATTTTAAACACTTTATGTTTGAACCCACAGCAACAATTAATGCAGTTTTAGTGCCTTAAATATCCATGATTCTATAAAAAAATATATAACATTGTATTAACACATGACCAAAACTAATGAGAATACGTCAAAAAATACAAAATAATAGATTACTTACCACTTTTTTCTTTTTTCTCGTATAGACGCATGCACCGAAATTTTATCGTGGCCGTCATTTGCTACCACACTGCACGAGCGTTAGCGAATATCGGCCGACTGTCTAGAACGAGACAGCGATACGCGTACTAGTGAAATAGCAACTATCCGCTTTTACCCTCTGTCTGATTTCCCCCCACATTCCCCTATTTATCTATTTTTATTATATGTAATTATAAGTCCGTAGTATGAACGAAACATATTTTACTACTTTACTGGTGCATCTACCTTATTCTTTGTCTCTGCATTACCCTAAGGTTGTCTCGTAGAGAACACCTATGGCGTTAAGACCGCCTTTGTACCCTGTTGTGCATAAAGAATTAAATAAATAAATAAATATCTTTGGGACATTTTTACACAGCTCCATCTAGTCCCAAACTAAGCAGAGCTTGTGCTATATAGTGTGACAATGGATATAATACTTATAGTTTTTTTTTTTTAATACACACTTATAATACATAAGCGACACCCAGACCAACACAAACACCTATGTTCATCACACAAATATTTGTGTCCTGTGGGAATCGAACCCACAACCTCGCTAACAGCAGTCCGACACTCGGACCACTAGACCACAGAGGTTGTCAGGAGGTGATATAAGCTTAATATAAATACTTACCTGATATGTATAGCTAATATTATTTAGATTAAATTGTAATTATAAGTACTAAACTTTTGCAATGCCTGCAAAAGGCAACTGAGTTTATTACCCGACTGCGCCAGAAGGAGGGTTATGTTTTTCGAGTGTATGTATGTATGTATTTATGTATGTATGTATATTTCTTTGGCACGCTCTGTAGCCTAAACGGCTTGATGGATTTTAGCTTGAGAGATGCCGTTACATTCGTCTTAATTGTGAGAGTGACACTGGGTATATCAAAATAATAAAAAATAAAATGGCCGCTTTTTGGCGCCATTTTAAGTCTTAAAAAAAATTTTTTTTCTCTCAAAACCTATCGAATGGGGTATCAAAATAAAATGCTTTATAAATGCTTTACAAAAATATATCCAACATATATGTTTCAATGTAATTTGGAATAAAAAATGCTAAAAACAACATTAACAGCGCGATAAAACATGACAGAACTAAAAAATTTAAAATAAAAAAGTTAATTTAAGTTAATTTTGAATTTGAATTTAATTAACAAAACCAAAAAACCCAACTGCTTGTAAATATAACTGAATAGATGTAAGCAAGACTTGTGTAGGTACATGTAGGTATATGTGAAAATGCAGTGCAATGCATGCAGTCGGAGGCTACGATGTTTTTGGTCATGAATTACAAAAGTAGTTCATAGGTAGCCTCCGCCTGCGTTGATTTGATATTTTCACATATACCTACATGTACCTACACAAGTCTTGTTTACATCTATTCAGTTATATTTACAAGCAGTCGGGTTTTTTGGTTTTGTTAATTAACTTTTTTATAAGAACTACTTTTGTAACCTAACACCAATATATATGCACTTAGTAGGCAAAATAAATATCTTTGAATCTTTGAAGTGTCAGTATTAATCATGCCTGTAATGTTATTCTGGGACTAACAAGTATGCCCCTTGTGAAATTTCACTATTAATTTCACTCACGTTAGTAAATATAATTTATTTAATAATATTTAGGCTAATAATTATTATCATAGTGACAAAATTATTAAATCGTACTTCACTCGTAGGCAGCTACGAGCCTACGGCGTAGCCTACGACGAAAACAGAAGGAAAGTGGTGTAGTATTATGTACGCACGACAAAAAGTTTCGATAGTTAGATGGATAGAAGCTGCCGCTAATATTTCTTTGTTGCCACGTTAGGGATCGATTCTAAGGATCGATTCTAAGCATCGACCATACACCCCATAGACGTCTCATAACAGGCAACTGATGTCTGTCACACATCTATGAAATTTCACTAATGTAGATTGCCACTATTCGCCACTTGAAATCTTCAAATCAGTTTCGACCACTTATATGAGCCGTCAAAACTGCCGCGTTAATGATTAGCCAATAGCCGCCTTGGTAGGACCAATCGGATTGCAGTACCCCGCCTCAGCTAGTTGCAGAATTTATTATACGCAATTAATTAATTAACTAAATTATAATAACTAAATAAATCCACAGCTTCTAAGTCAACACAATCAAACGGCCATTAGTTATTATTATTTTTATTTTATTTTTATTGTACGCATTATATTCAACATTATAGGCGTCTATTGGGCTGTATGGTCGATAATTCTAAGCAATTGTTGTGTATGATCACACAGTCAGTCATAAGTGTTGGTAGTAACCCAATCTAGGTGTAGCTTCCGAAGAAATTAATTTACAAAGGGTAAAGGGACGTATAAGATACTTAGAGGCTTATGTCCAGCAGTGGCCTGCGATAGGCGGAGTTGTTGAAAGGGACTTTCCATAGAACACAATTTTTGATAAATACATGAATATGTCGATATCATACACTATTCAAAACAACCATGGATGGCACTTCAACTTCGAGGCCAAAATAACTAAACAATACCTACCTCCGTATAAAATATTCGATATCTTTGGAAACTAACTTTAATATACAAATGGCAGGCTTTGTCCCAATACCATAGTTTCTATGAGTGACAGTTGCAAATGGGGTCTCCCGTGACATTGCACTTTAGTAATGATGTACTATTTAAATGGAGGGTAGAATGGTAGAGAATATTAGTGAGGCATGAAAAGGGATATTTACGCGGGTATGTAGATAAAGGGGAAAAGATTAATAGATTTTTGTGTTAGTTTGTTTACTATTTTTAAAGGAAGTAGGTATATTTTTTTAGTCCTCTACGTAAATTTATTTATTTTATTCTTTATGCACAACAGGGTACAAAGGCGGTCTTAACGCCATAGGCGTTCTCTACCAGACAACCTTAGGACAACCAGAGACAAAGAATAAGGTAGATGCACCAGTAAAGTAGTAAAATATGTTTCGTACTACGGACTTATAATTACATATAATAAAAATAGATAAATACCTATGTTCATTATACATATAATAAAATATACATATTATACATACCTACATATAAAACTATAAATATATAACATCAAGATAAATCAAAGTCGAGCTGAATCTGCTAAATTGTTTTCACGGAAATATTTCCTTAACTTGATTTTAAAGGCGAGCCGACTGTTAGCCTTCCTGATTTCATGAGGAAGCGCATTCTATAATAGGATAATTTGCACGAAGAATGTAGAATGTAAATCTAGCATGGATAAATAAGTAGATAATTTTTTTTTTATAGTATAGGATGGCGAAACGAGCTAAAGGCCCACCTGATGTTAAGCGATTACCTTTGCTCATAACAACTTCAATAACACCTAAGCTGTTGCCTAAACGTCTCATGTGATTGTAATTTCACCGGCACCCGTATATTGATTATATTACGAAAGTCGTCCACTGCTGGACATAGGCCTCCCCCAAGCATTGCCACAACGACCGGTCCTGCGCTTTCCGCATCCAGTGGATACCTGCAACCTTCACCAGTAGGCCAATTCACGTAACTAAAGAAGTGCAGTTGCAGTCAAGTTTTGATCAAAACAATGCTTTTCGTATTCCCTTATATACGGCGATCGCTAGCAGAAACGAACTGCAACATCACTGCAACTTGGTCGGCGCGTCACGAAATTACGTGAATTAGGGCCCAGGTCGTCGGTCCACTTTGTGGGGGGCCTACCCACGTTGCGCCTTCCAGTACGCGGTCTCCACTCCAGAACATTACGGCCCCATCGGCTATCCGTTCTGCGAGCAATGTGCCCCGCCCACTGCCACTTAAGTTTGGCAATTCTTCGGGCTATACATTACAAATATTATACCACTAGTCATTTCCCACGGCTTTGCCTGCGTATGATTCGATTTATATAAAAAATACGTTATCGCACATCGCTCGGGAGCTGGATCTTCCCGGGATAAAAAAACTAATTTTCTGGAAAAAATATAGTTATTTTTTCAAATCTACACTATACAGGGTGTCAGGGGAACGCTTCCGAAAACGAAGATAGGTGCTGGTGATTACTGATACGAAACCACGAAAAAAAATGCGATTCCTTTTATAGATTTTTTAATTTTTTTTTGCATTTTTCATTATGTATGAGTTTTATTTAATTGCCCAAAGCTGGTTATGTATGAAAAATGAAAAAAAAAAATGAAATTATGAAAAAATCTAAAAAAAGAATCGCATTTTTTTTCGTGGTTTCGTGTCAGTTATCACCAGCACCTATCTTCGTTTTCGGAAACGTTCCCCTTACACCCAGTATACCAATCAATTTTATAAAATATACATAGAATGTATGTATGTATTTCATTTCCGAAACTACTAAAATTTCAGCGTGTATATAATAATTAATATAAACCTGCACAAGAAGCTTAGTTTTCTTCCTCAATGATCGAAACGAAGTTTTCTGAAAACAAAAAGCAATTTGTTGCGGAATATTAGGTACTCCTACACGTTAAATAAAATGGCTACTGTTGTTAGAATTGGATTGTGTAGGAGTACAAAAATAAAGGTCGCTCTATTTAGGGTAGCGTACAAAATAACACGTATTATTGGCATAACAAAATGCTAAGTTTACTCCGAAGTCTCAATTCCGATACCCTGAAACCGGAATGAGAACACCCTGTGGATAAGGTTATTACTCACGAACTGTTTTCGATCGTTAAAACAATATGTATAAAAGTATGTACTGTCAACAGAAAAAGTCGATGGATATTTTGGAACTTCAAAATTTCAGATGAGCTTATAAAAAATAAACTTCTATTAATAATTAATTAAAATAATACGTGTCAAGATTTTATTAAATAATCAATTTGTAACTTGTGACCTGTAGGTACTAATGAAGTTGGCGTAATTGTAAAGGATAAATGTGAATGTTTGTGAAGATGTTTTGATATTTGGATGTTTGGATATATGCATGTTTGTTAAACACTCTGAAACGGCTTAACGCATTTAGATGACATTTGGCACACAGATAGACCATAACCTGGATTAATATATAGGGTACTTTTTATCCCGGGATAACTGAGAAGCAGGGATTACCGAATTCGGGTTTGAAAACTAAATTATAATCATGCTACCGCGGCTCAGGCACGCCGTTTAACCTATTTGTTAGTGACTTAAGAAAAACGCTCAGAACTAAGTAATCCTACTTAATATTATAAATGTGAAAGTTTGTAAGTATGGATGGATGGATGTTTGTTACTCTTTCACGCAAAAACTACTAAATGGATTTTAATGAAATTTGGCACACAGATAGAACATAAACCGGATTAATATATAGGCTACTTTTTATCCCGGAAAGATGAAGAGTTCCCGAGGGATGCGCAATAAACGACATTCACGCGGGCGAAGCCACGGGCAAAGTCTAGTAAATAATAAAGAATTGCAGTGTAATTTGCTACAGAGATTCATTAGATGACGCTGATACTGTTTCGATTAATTCATTTTTCAAATTCAATATTTTTTAAACCCTGCTAGTTAACAAAGCAGTAAAAATAACTAAATGTACGTCATAAGTTATACTTGAAATTAACCTCGGTTTTATTCAGTTACAACTTAATAATTTTTCTGGGCCCGAAGCCCCATACAAATTGATCAATGCCCTTTGCTGACTGTACTTACGGTGCCAGGATGGTACTCAAGTGAGTAACGCGTGGTAAAAGTAATATATCTATAAAACTAGCAGAAAAATAAATACGAATATTTTTAATAAGAATAATAAAATAATCTTTATTTTCTAAATAGTTTACAGGTTTACAATTCGCATAAAGCTAGTTTTACAAACTGTACTTATTTCTATGGTAGAGCACCAGTTACAGATTGTTTCAAAGACTTCCTGAACTAGGCGAGGCCTGTATCGCAGGAAGCTTAATTTATTTTTCCTGAATTAACAAGTAATAATACCTATTGTACATTAAAAAAATATTATTTGGTGTGAAAGAGCATGTTGAGCATGCATAAACTTAGAAATAGGATATAATAATATAGTTCATGTAGGTACTCTTATTTTGTGCCGTTACGGAAGTATATTTTACATCTTATTACATACTGTAGCTGATATAAATTATCTCCTTTTTACAAAAGTAGATTTACCTACAAATGTACATATACCGAGAATATTTTTTTATTTCCGTAGTTTTTTTTTGTAGTAAAGTTGGCGAAACGAGCTAAAGGCCCACCTGACGTTAAGCGGTTACATTTGCCCATAACAACTGCAATACCACCTAGGCTGTGGCCTAAATGTTACCGCAAGTCGGTTCGCCAAACTGAGACATGAAGATGGAAAGTCTCATGTGATTGTAATTTCACCGGCACCCATACCCTTCAGACCGAAACACAGCAATGCGAGCATCACTATTAGGCGGAGAAGTACACTGACTTACTTAATCAATTCTACGCTTATCTTATAACCTATATATTTGGCGGAGAAGTAGGTACGGTGGTAGTACTTCCCCGGACGAGCTCTTTCACAAAGGAGCTCTAATACTACTAAAATTTAATGTGCTTTACGATTTAATTCAAATGTTTTTTATTTCAAATAAACCTAATATATACGTACTATACATGTACTATACATATACGAGGTAGCTCTATTTGTTAAAAACAACTTTCACCTATATGATACTCTTAATAGCACACGACACAAAAATAAAATATGCAGTAGACAACACAAAAAAGCAATATTGAATAAGAGTTTCCTAGGAATGGCACCGCAGATATATAATAAATTACCAAAATCAATATTAGACAGCATCGATAGAAATATATTTAAGAAACAATTGATAAATCGATTAATAAATAAGACATATTACACGTTAAATGAGTACCTGTCTGATAGAAACATATGAGACTATTATGATATTGTAATTTGTTTTTGACATAGAGGTGAATGCTTTCGAGGTCCGATTTGTTTCTATAATTATTATAAGAGTTGATATAATTTTTGACATACCTACAGTAATAATAATATTATATTCATCCATAATCATTATAATTTGTCTACTATAATATAATTTTGCATGCCTTAATTGGTAGAACATAGTGAACTGCACATTCACTCAACATCTTGCAATGTATATTTATGTACCTACTTTGTTCAGCAATAAAGTTTTGAATTGAATTGAATTAATTATAGGCACTTTTGAATCTCCAGGCTCTAGTTGCACGGTTCCCAAATTGAAAAGAAAGAAAACTTCTTTTACATTTATTTTTTATTTTTCTCGAGGTAGTGATTTAATCCAATTAAAATAAAATAGTGTAAAAACGAGCCAAGCAATAAGCGCTTGGCTCGTTTTTACACTATTTTAACGTTACTAAAATTTCAGCTAAAAAATTATATAGGTACACAAAAACAAGAAAACAAGTTTTGAATTATGTGAGGTGTTAAATCAGTAAGGTACCTTTTTATTTATTTATTGATCTTATTTTATAGTAGTGAAAGTCGCACCCATTTCTTACAATAACCTCCTATTTTATAATTATACTGTCGATACAAAATACTTATCATCTATCAGTCGGTACCTACATAGATGAACTCAAACGAACTCCTAAGTAGGTACTGACTCTATAATTGTACAGAATTACAAGAAAAGTAATTTTGTACCGTTTGAACTGCAAGTTAGACTTTGCGGGCTTGTATATTTTCCTGATAAGTTCTCTAGGCTGTCAGGTTATGTCAGATTAAACATGCTCGTCATTTCTCTACAATAAATGTTTTCAGTTGCTTTCTGGGTAGAAAGAAGTCTGCGAGTATTTAGGTCAGCATTTTTTGTTAGTTATATCTCTAAATTTTTTTGTCCTTAAGGTTTGCAATAAAAAATACGAAAATTTGAAAATACTTATCT
Source organism: Asteroscopus sphinx (assembly GCA_949699075.1). NCBI lineage: Eukaryota > Metazoa > Arthropoda > Insecta > Lepidoptera > Noctuidae > Asteroscopus > Asteroscopus sphinx. Next base: position 9,401,702 of record OX453008.1, read on the forward strand.
TCTTTCAGCAATTTTATTCAGTTAGTCATTTTAGCCGAAAGACTACCACTGCTGGACATAGGCCTCCCCCAAAGGGGGATATGCCATAATCGCCACGCTTGGCAGGCTTGGCCTTTAGTTAGTATGTTGATTTATTTTTCATTTGAGGGGCTCGTGGCGAAGTAGCAACCACGCGGATTGTATGACCTGCGATGTTAAACTGCGCTTGCAGCGGTCAGTCTGTGGATGGGTGACCATTTCGTTACACACCAAGGCCCCTGCGTGCCTCGGAGAGCATGCTAGCTGTCGGTCCCGGTTGTCATACGGATACCTATGGCAGTCGTTACGTGTAGTCAGAAGCCGCAAAGTCTGACAACTTTTTTTTTTCCGTGTGGAAATCCTCCTGGACGCACTTCGCCCGGGGTAGGAGGAGCCAGTGTCGGACTCTTACTGACTAAAACCACGGTGTTCTTTCAAATACCTTAGCCGGGGGCGTGGGAACCCGTGAGTATTCACACAACCACCCCCGACAGGTACCGGCCCGCCACAAGCAGGCGAGTCCCTTCTCCTCGTGCGGCCTAATGGCCGCACCCTCCTTGGTGGCACACACGGGACCCTGACGGGGCAGGGAAGGACAGTCCCCCCGCTGCCTGCCCAGTGGCAGGGTGAGTGCACACCGGGCCCACCCCTGCTTCTCCACTGTGCCCTCTGTTGGCAACAGAGGGAAAAGTATAGCAACTCCACACTGGCCCAGAACGGGCCCCTCCCGCGCCAGAATTTTCGCCACAGGCAATAAAATCCCCCGAAGGTTAATCCCTCGAAAGGATTTTATTGCCCGTACCCGGGATGCACTGACCAAACAACTGCCGTTCCCTCCAGAAGAACAAGCAGCCTTCAGGCACACGTGGAGGTTTTCTGGCCAGCACCCCAAAGTCTGACAACTGGTCTAACCTTCAAATAGACCATATTACCCAGTTTCTGGGTTTCAGGGGTTTGATGGCAGTCGCTCCGTGTAAATTACTGATGTTCAGCCGTATCTGGTTAGACTGAAAGCGGACCCCAACATAATTGGGAAAAGGGAAGGAGGATAATGTATGTTAATCTATTAATTATAATGACTGTCATAACAAAAACTGTTTTTAAATTATTGTAAAGTGAGTAACTCAGGGCACACATTGATGTCCCCGGGATATTTATGAAAATAGTGGTTTATCCACTGGGTAGCCACATAAGGGGCTCGTGGCTAAGAAGCAAGCGTGTGGATTGTACGATCTGCAAGGTTAAGCTGTACTAGCCACGGTCAGTCTGTGGATGGGTGACCGTTTCGTTACACATCGAGACCCCTTCGTGCCTCGGAGCACGTAAAGCCGTCGGTCCTGCGCCTGATCTCTCTCTGGTCGTATCGAATTGCCGTCCCATCGGATTATGAGAGTGAGGGAATAGAGAGTGCACCTGTGTTTGCGCACACACTTGTGCACTCTAGTAAGTCCCGCGCAGATGGCTAGTCTCCATTGCGATTGGCCGCCGTGACCGAAATTCGGCCGGGAGGACATTATTATTAGCCACATTTTTTATGGAAATATTCAAGTTTTAGTAATCAACTTTCATTAAGAGATCTTTTTTATAAGATAAACTCGTATTTACCCTTGGTAGGTTTACAAGTAACTTTTTATATTGACTGAAACATAGTGGAAAAAAGGAGTTGATTGACCCACCTACAATTCGTAGGTATTGAAACAAACCTTTTATTGATTCACCGATAAATCAACGCAGCCTATCACAGCGCACTGCCTTAAAAGTAATGAATTAGACTTTGCTCACAATAGTTAAGGAAAAAAGGAGTTAACTAGGTATAAAATAAGGAATGATAAAGTTTTCGCGAAAAAAAAAATCTAAGTGTTTATTACAGAGCAGTGAGGCTCTTGTTTTATTTATATAGTATCAAAGCAAATTAAAAATGCTAGATAAAAGCAACGCTATTTATTTTAGTTTTCACAATAAAATAAATAGTAGTGTGTCTATTCAGAAATCTACATTGTGTATTGCGTAAACACGCCTACACTATGACCTTGAATACCGCGGTGGCTGTTAAACTAACTAAGACAAAAGAAATAAGCACAACGAGGGATCATAGAAAAAGACGAGTTGAATGAAACCGTTGGTATTTCAATCATGGAATTCATTCATTGGTTCATTCATCAACCAATGAAAACGACGATTTTTGACGACCTCTGTGGTCTAGTGGTTCGAGTGTCGGACTGCTGATCACGAGGTTGTGGGTTCGATTCCCACAGGACACAAATATTTGTGTGATGAACATGAGTGTTAGTGTTGGTCTGGTTGTTTCTTATGTATTATAAGTATGTATTTACAAAAAAAAAAAGTATATAAGTATTATATCCATTGTCTAGTACCCATACCACAAGCTCTGCTTAGTTTGGGACTAGATGGTGCTGTGTGAAAATGTCCCGAAGATATTTATTTATTTATCTTTAACATAACATAACATAACATCACGCCTGTATTTCCCCGAAGGGGTAGGCAGAGGTGTACATTACACCCACATTTCGCCAGTTATGTTACAAGTCCCATGTAATAGAGGGCGAGCCTATTGCCATTAACCGGGCACAAATCCAGACTTAAACAAATAATTTAATATATTTAATTCATCTTTAAACGTATTTTTTTTAAATTTATGTAATAGATTTTCTACGTATCTAGATGAGTGTTTTCGGTTTATTAGAAAATGGTGCTGCCCAACCAACCCGAAATCACAAAAAAAATATCAGCTGATATTTAGTCGATTTATGTGAACACAAATGTAGGGACCGGCAATTTTTTTTTTGCGATTTCAGGGTTGGTCCTAAAGTAAAAGTTGTTCATTCTAATGAATACAATGATCTCTTAAGAGATTTTCAGTTATAATAAAACATAGTTTAACCGGATTAAATCGCGTATATTATTTAAATTGGTTTCCCTGACGTTTCGAAAGCTTTGAAAACAAGCAACAAGCAACAACAAGCTTTGCTTTCGAAACGTCAGGGAAACCAATTTAAATAATATACGCGATTTAATCCGGTTAAACTTTGTTTTATTATAATGTGTAGTGATCGCGAAAACCTAAGAAGATTTTCAGTTATTTCAAAAACACGTTGTATATTTTTTACAAAGAATTAATAAATAAATATTCTTCAATCCTTATTTTCTTCGTCTACAAATAAAGAAAAATAATACGCTTTGTCTGTGTTTAACAAAATAAATGCCAATATCAGTTGTTCTATTTCCAGTAGAGACAGCATGTTTCACGCAGTTTGGTTATCGAAGTAACAGTGCAAATCAAATTAAATTCCACCCAACTGTTTTCGAATTCGCTCCCGAATAAAAAGCAAGGAAAAAGGGTTTTTCGTATTTTCCCGTTTCCTATCGCATGCTCGAACAATCACTTTTTCTAACTATTTCGGTGCTGCCTCCGTCCGGATGGGCAATATTCACACTGATCCATAATGGAAAAGTTAGTTTGGTTACTGGAGCTAAATTGAAGCGTACGATGATTTTTTAAAAGCTTTTATTTAACTTACATAGGTAATTCATTGTCTGTGTCTCCATTGCAAGTAAGTTTTGAGACAGTTCCCGCCAATCTTAACAGCCTAAATATTTTCATACAAATCTAGGTAGTTCTATGACACTAAAATAATATTGGCTTTTTAAATTACCTATAATATTGAAAAAAATTTAATCCATCATCCCAACTGTGTTTCTTCTTTTCTTTTGCAATTATGTTAACCTTTTAAGCGGCGTTAGACTCCCGGGAGTCATTTGGGCGCTTAAAATGAATTAAGTAATAATTATGTTATGATTTTATGTTTATACATATAGTATGAGATTAGGTTTAACCGAATTTGTTAAACGAATTGGCCCGTTAGGTCGGTAACCGCGTATGCAGTAGTAATATATTTATTAAAAGGCACACTTATTACAAATTTCATTTTTTTTTTACTGATTGCTCGTGTACATAGAATTAAATAGAGCTGGAATTCTATACCTACATAATGTGGCCCTGTTGCACGATATAATAATACAATGGCAACCGAATACATTTCCACTAGTCAGTTATGACCGAATACGGCCAACTGAATTATCACTATATGAGGTCGGTCACCGCAAACGGGCTGTGAACGAATACGGCCAACCGAATAACAATTTACATTAGTTGGTGACCGAAAACGGGCTGCAATCGAATACGGTTCAACCGCATGATGTAAACGCGCCATAAAAAAAAACTTTAACCCGTGTTATAATAATCGCGTATATTATTAAAATTGGTTGGTTGGTTGGTTTGATAATATACGCGATGTAATCCGGCTAAACTTGTTTTATTATAATGTGAAGTAATCGCGAAAACCTAAGAAATTATTATGTTTAACCCGTGTGTTCATTTAAAGTCACGTGCATTTCCTATTTGTACAATTTTTATAAGTTATAAGTCTGTAAGGCAGCGTTTTAATAGTATAATCACAAACTCTTAACTCAATATTGATTGCATAATAAAACAATGAGTTATATGCATCTAAAACCGAAAACCTAAGAAATTATTATATGCATCTAATTTATTTATTTAAATCATTAAAATAGCTCATAGGCAACTCTACTAGTGGTCAGAAGTAACTAATAAGTTATCTATACTATGCAACGTGATAATGAAATAACTAAAAACTTCTTAAGGGGTTATTGTATTCTTCAGAACAATTTTTACTATGGGACCAATCCTGAAATCGTAAATTACAAATGTCGAAAAAAGCGTAAAAAAAGAACGACACGTAGCTTTAATCTAAAGTACGTAGGTATATAAAGACAAGTTTTGGATAACTGAAACAAGAATTTAGCAGTCGTATAGTTAGAACAAATTGCGCTTGAAGCGACGCGACGCAATATCCGCTCACCTTATTGAACTGCTACAGGTAAATAAATAGCTAGACGCTGTTTATAGTGAAGCGATTGAGGCTGAGATCGCCATTCGTAGACATTAGAAACAGCAATCACGTACAAGATCTATTGAGAGCAATCCCATTTGTTAGGTCGTAAAAGTGAGAACAGATAGTGCAGGTGAAGTATGCTGTTAACGTAAAACGTTTTTAAACGGACATAGGTATCTGAGTAACGCGAACAATATTGATATAGTTTATCGTACTTACAACATATAAGTAAGAGTAAGCTCTTGGGCCCTGTGCAGAGACCGGATGGTACCTGGCGGATCAGGAAGAACGCTGATATAGAAGAGCTCGTGGCTGAACCAAATGTGATAGGAGAGGCAAAAGCTCACAGACTCCGTTGGCTTGGTCACGTGGAGAGAATGGGAGAAGATCGAGATGCGAAGAGAGCCTATCTGGGTCGAACAAAAGGGCGACGCCCGGTCGGTCGCCCTAGATATCGCTGGAGCGATGCGGTGGAAGGCGATCTTCTGGAGATCAGAGCCAGTGATTGGCGAAATACTGCCAAAGATCGCGGCAAGTGGCGTTCTCTCGTTTCGGAGTCCAAGACACATTTTGGGTCGCTGTGCCAGCGGAGTAAGTAAGTAAGTAAGTACTTACATAACATATTATTGAAATAACTGAAAACCTCTTAAGCGCAAACCGCACACAGCGCGGGCGCGTGTCGGGTGCGAGCCGGGCCCGTGTCGGGTGGAGCGCGGGAGCCGCGCGCAGCCCGTGCTCTGTCTGTAGTGGCGGGAGACACGTGCGGCTCCCGCGCTCCACCCGACGCGGACCCGACGCGGGCCCGACCCGACCCACGCCCGTCCCGCACTTGCGTTGTGTGTGATCTACGCTTTAAGGGATCATTGTACTTGTAGGAGGCAGGTATGATTTCAAAATTACGTGAATCCACATCACTCCTTCAAGCGAAGCGTACAATAGGTTTAACTGTCCTTCCAGATTTTGTGATGTAAGGCTGGATGAATTGTAGGAGGCGATGCAACAGTGTATACCGACCATAAGCCACTGGCCAATGCACTGACACGCCCACTGAGTAGAAGCGACACTCCTAGACGTAGGAGGCAGGCAAGATTTTTTACTTACGTGAATCCCACATACTCATCAGTATGTATGTATAATACACTCTTTTACTATGGGACCAACCCTGAAATCGCGAAAAGAAACTGCTGTTCTGTATTGTCGATTTATCTGAACACAAATGTCCCTACATGGGCAGCAGTATTATGAGCTGGTTCTTGAGCGATAAAACCGCCCATCGTACATGTCTTCTTTATAAGTCATATGTTGCTATTTTCTTTTGTGTACAATAAAGAGTATTTGTATTGTATTGTTTTTTTTTTCGCGGTTTCAGGGTTGGTCACCTAGTAAAAGTTGATCATAATGATGAGTAGAATGAGCCCTTAAGAGGTTTAGTATAAACTACGAATAAGGTTGTATATAAATAAATCCCAATGAGGCCAATTTTTTTTAATTTTTTTATATGTTATAGGATGGTGATACGAGCTAAAGGCCCACCTGATGTTAAGCGGTTACCTTTGCCCATAACAACTGCAATAACACCTAGGCTGTTGCCTAAATGGTACCGCAAGTCGGTTCGCCAAACTGAGACATGAAGATGGAAATTCTCATGTGATTGTAATATCACCGGCACCCGTACCCTTCAGACCGAAACACCTCTTCTGAATAGAAGGTATTATAGGTAGGCAATATAAGATAAGTGATCAAAGATTCGATCAAAACAAGCTATAGGTACAATCACCCAAAGAGATAAGTATCCAGGGTCGCCAGATATTTAAAATGAAGTTTTTTCAGTAGATTATGTTTTTTTTCGAGTGGAATACTAAACTGTATTTATACATACATAAACATCAAGCCTGTATTCCCCGAAGGGGTAGGCAGAGATAGACCTCTCGTTCACCCACATTTTGCCAGTCATGTTATACAGTCCCATGTAATAGGAGGCGAGCCTATTGCCACTAACCAGGCACAAATCCAGACTCCGGGCTGCTACTGAAGGTTTCCTAATGAAAAACCAAATAACACTTTCCCTGACCCAGCAATCGAACTCAGGGCCCCACGTTCAGCAGTCGTGCATGCGACCACTAGACCAACGAGGCGGTGTATTTATGCAAAACTATTTAAACGATTATATCACAATTTCCTGAGATATTTTTATCTCTATCTAGCTACTCTGGATACTAATCTATTTGGGTGACTGTACCTAAGTACCTACCTAACATCACTCGCGTGACAACACACAACCAAAACAAAAGCGTATTCTTACAGCTAAAAGAAAATCACTTGACTCCACTTGGCTCCCGAAACCCATCCATATCGTATGGCGATCAATCACGCGATGCTCAAAGTTAATAGAAGCGCCTACAACGGGGCTTAGATTTAATTAACCCATATACGATATTCATGTTGGTGTTTAAGTGAAATTGCTGTATCACTGATTAGTTAACAGTCGATGGGCTTAGGGTTTGTTGTGTAAGCTCCTTAAATTATGTTAGTACGTGTAATGAAAGGCAAGTGCATGCAGCTGAGACGAGAATGTTAAGAGGAATGTGTGGTGTAACGAGAATGGATAGGATAAGGAATGAATATGTAAGAGGGAGTCTGAAAGTAGCGCCAGTGACAGAAGATAAGTAGCAACAGACTGTCATGGTATGGACATGTGATGAGGAGGAATGAGGAGCATGTTACGAGGATAGTTTTAAGTATGAATGTTGATGGCTATACGAAAAGAGGGAGACCGAAGAAAATATGGATGGATTGTGTGAAAGATGATATGAATAGAAAGAAAGTGAACACGGAGATGACAGCTGATAGAGATGTATGGAAGAAAAAACATGCTGCGCCGACCCCAAATAAATTGGGATAAGGGCAGGAGGATGATGATGATGACTTGTAATGGTTTGTATATGCTTTGGTAATTAAATTTTTATCAGAAAGTTGTGAAAAGATGAAAACCCTTTATCTATTAGGGACTAGTCATGATACGTGCACAGGGAGCACGCCGATAGCGCGCCTCAAACGCCGCGTTTCAAACGCTCTATGACATTGTATGCAACGGATTATATCAAGCGCTGTCGTCCGTCAAACAATTTTCATAGCATCCGCGTTAGGCGCGCCCCAGGCGCTTGTTATAACTTCAGCTTAATAATTATTGGGTTAAGTGCCTAGGAAAGCCAAACTACTGCCTTATTATGTGGTGGATGTCTACTGCTGGGAAAAACCTCTCCCAAATTAAGACATAGTATCTGAAGGGTACAGGGTTAGAATGTGCGTTTTTTATGAGTATTTGATGCTAAGTTGTTCAATTTGCGTTGGAATATGGTATAGCTTAGAGTTACTGGGAAAAAAATGTGCCTAGTCACGAGTAATATCTAAAGATAAAGAAAAAAGAAAGATAAAAAGAAAGAAAAAGAAAAAAAAGAAAAGAAAAGATAAAAAAAAAAAAAAAAATAAAAAAAAAAAAAAAAAACTTTCTATAAAGTTTTTATAGAAAGGATAAAACCTGCCATATCAACTCGTTCCGGAAATAAAACTTTTTAACAAAAAATTGAACCGACGAAAACAGAAACTGAAAAGCGAAAAATAACTAATTATGAGTCGGCGCCAAACGAACTTTTAACAAGCAAAGTGCGTGTAAGTTGCAAGTGGCCGAGCGGAGAACGCATTTTTGGAAAGTTATTGCTTATCGTTGAAAATTTCACGTTGTATTTGATGTGACGTTGTTTTTATTATTTATTTAAAGTAATTTAATGATCTTCGTTGATTGGTTGTTTGGCGCCGACTAATAATTAGTTATTTTTCGCTTTTCAGTTTCTGTTTTCGTCGGTTCATTTTTTTGTGGTTAAAATCTAACTCCAGGTCTCCATTATGTCGTAGTGTCTAGAACTATATTTATGTGTGTCAAGTTTCAACAGAATGGAAAGAAAAGAATCATCAAAATCGGACCACTCTGTAAAAAGTAATGTGTGGTCATAAATAAAAAAAAATAAAAAAAAATATATACGCGTCGAATTGAAAACCTCCTCCATTTTTTCGTCGGTTAAAAAAAGAATGCAATATTTTTCAAAGTAGGAAGGAAAAATGCAATGTCACTATAAAGCGAAGACATGCTTTTAAATGTTCAATATAAAACCAAAACCCAACTATTACTTCCCTAAACAAAACAGTGTAGGTTTCTGAAAACAGTAATTATTGTGCAAACATAAATACAAGAACCCCGAAATTAGATAGTTTGGAAAACAAACAGAAAGCCTCAAATAATTGCTTCTTAATTAAGTGAATATTGACGCACAATTACAATTACTTCCTATCAAATACAGGGGACAATTCACTTCGAGTTACAGAGTAAATAAACACATGTAACTGTATTGTCTTACGCGTAAAATTTATCGCCGTTATTAAGTATTTTGTTACACTGTGTACATGTTTGTTTGCGCTAATTAGATTTCGGTATTTATGTTATTTACAAAACAATCGTATGCAGTAATATCCGTCGAGCTGGTGTTTTGTAAATGCCTTAGGGCCTCTTTCTCCTTCTATTTCTTCTTCGTGTTGATGGTACAAAATTCATATACTGCTGGCCCAGAAATTCATATACTGCTGGCCCAGAAATTGGCCACCTTAATTGCGTTGTCTGTAGCATTATTCATATCGCTCAATGTGCAGGTGTAAAGGCAAAGAGAGCAAGATCACAGATGTGACTTTGATTGAGGATTAACGCCACAGGTACAAGCCGTATCCGCCCTATCTATGTAGCCCCATTTGCTCGTGTTCAGCTTACATCTGCCTACCTGGGTCCGCAGACCTATGGCATCTTTCTCCTAATATGTGCCAATTAACTTATCTGGCAGACACATTTCATATTAATCTTTTTCCATTTGCCCAATGATTAGTAATATCTAATAATTTAATTTGCATTTACCATTTTATGTAGCAGTTAGAGCTTAGAAGTGGAGAAACAGGCCCCAATTCTCGTAATTTAAAAATATTAAAAAAAAAGACGTGTGGCAATCGGAGACTGCCGCGGTAAAGCTATTGCATAGCATTTTTTATGTAAATACAAAGAGGAGGTGCCCTAACGCCGAAACTCTAAGCAGGCATGAGTCACCAGATTGCGGGGTGAAGAGGGGGATTACGCATGCGCAGTAACGCCGATACAACCAATGCCACCTAGAGGCGATTTGCAGAACTAAAGAGACAAGCGTGACATTTCAAGAAGTCATTAAAAGTTCTGCTATTCATCGATAGATGGCAAAACTTAAAAGTATCACCGCTGTGCCGGTCGGAGTAGGGGTTTGTTAGGTTATTTTCGTTATGGAATTTCTGTATTCGGTCTCCACGCTCAAGGCCCGCGATAGAAACTATGCAATAGCTTAAGCGCTGTAACGTCGATACAACCAATGCCACCTAGAGGCGATTTACAGAACTAAAGAGACAAGCGTGATATTTCAAAATGTCATTAAAAGTCCGTGTGGTGCCGGACTTAAAGAATAGCATCACCCTTATCTCTTCTCATGGGTGTCGTAAAAGGCGACTAAGGGATTCACCAGAGGATGGGCAGCAGCATTCTCTGAGTATTTAACCAACCAACTGCGATCGCCAACCCGCCTGCCAAGCGTGGCGATTATGGCATATCCCCCCCTTAATTGGGGGAGGCCTTTGTCCAGTAGTGGACGTCTTTCGGCTGTAATGATTAAAAGTTCTGCTATTCATCGATAGATGGCAAAACTAAAAAGTATCACCGCTGTGCCGGTCGGAGTGGAGGGTGTTAGGTTATTTTCGTTACGGAATTTCTGGATTCGGTCTCCACGCTCAAGGCCCGCGATAGAAGCTATGCAATAGCTTACAAATTAAAAATATTAATGTTAATAAAATGTTCAAAGCATAGTTTCGTTCCACTTTCAATGTCCTAAATGTCACAAAACAACGTCAACCGTAAATATCTATTGTTTTGAGAATTGATATTTACAAGATTTTAATTATATCGGAACTGTATTTTTAACATAACTAATTACGAATATTTGCCTTCTGAACGCCAACGTGTGTCCTATTTATTTATGTAAATAAAAATAAATACAGAAAAGTCGAAGTGACCTTTGAAAAACTAATCCAATAATGAACAATACCATGCCTTTTCTAAAAATATACAAACACAGTTATAGCTTTACTTATGTTTCTGAAAGTAGTCGGTACCTAATCACAGTCAATGCTCTTTTTTAATAGGTAAGTACCAATTCCGAAAACGGTTTTTCTTAAAAATCATTTATGGAGAAAGAGAACGCAAAGAGATGGTGTGAAAAACAATAGGAGACGTTATTGCATTGTTTTTGCGTTTATTTTCCTGAAAATTATCCTTATGACATTGATATGGAAAGAGGAAAAAAAGTCTTGCGTGTAAATATTTACAAAGAACTTGCCTACCATTTTCGATATTGAAAACTAAATTGTTATTATTTTGTTTTATTTATGAAAACTACCTTCGAAGACAATTACTGTTAGTTAGACAAATTCACCGGCCTAGTATTTTCCAAATGACTGCCTCGTTGGTCTAGTGGTCGCAAGCGCGACTGCTAAGCATCAGGTCCTGGTTTCGATTCCCGGGTCGGGCAAAAAGTGTTATTGGGATTTTTCTGTCATGAAAATTCCTCAGTAGCAGTCCGGAGTCAGGAAGTTGGCAGTGCTACACCCCCGAGCCTCGTAAAGCCGTCGGTCCTGAGCCTAAACTCTATCCGGTCGTGTTGGATTGCCGTTCTACCGGGTTAAGCGAGTGAGGAAATAGAGAGTGCACCTGTGTTTGTGCATACACGTGTGCACTATAATATGTCCCGCGTAGATGGGTTGTCTCCGTTAAGATTGACCGCCGTGACCGAAATTGACCCATGAGAACATTATTATTATTTTCCAAATGATGACCATAATTAATAACAAAATTAAATATGAATTTATATTTGGTCCTCTGACCTTCACAAACCGTTTTACGCTACACCGAAACCTTAAGGTACAAATATGCATACTAGTTATGATTATAAAATTCGATATCATAATCCTACTTCCCACAAATTTTATAAATGCGAAAGTGTAATTCCTTCATTAATGCTGAAACCAGACCAAAACATATCCCATTCTACTACCACTACTATCTCACCGATTCACTCTCCACCTACTCCCCCCCCTACCCTCCCTCCTCGTCTCCCTCCACTTTACTCAGCTACTGTACATCACTACTATTACTTTTTATCCCAGAAGATAAACGGTTTATTTATTTAATTCGGTTCCCAAGCAATGCGCGATAACATCTTTCGGTGATTAACGGAATATACACAGGCAAAGTCGAGTGCATAGACTAGTACAACATAATACTTCTCCTACAATGGGCGACAAGTGCGGCCTACGGATCTAAAGGATTCCCATTCAATCCCGCCCAACTATTATGATGAAACCACTTCAATCACAAGCACATTTATATTCAATGGGAGCTCCTATAAGAATATTAGCGAATATAATGTGAAGGTTAGACAAGTGCTTATGTAGATAGGTATGTCGTATATAAAAAGTATAATATAAGAGGCTACTTCATCAAAACTGAACCGAAGTGCAGGTACTGAAGCCTCGACAAAAGATACAACGTTTATTAGAAATGCGTGGTTATATCACTGAGGTAATATGTACTACGTACTAGAGAAGACACCTCGAACAAAATGTTTGTAGCACGTTTTAGAGCTCCTCCACTCTCACTCACTTAGCCTCGCTCGACCCGCGCGTGCTCCGCGGCCAGCAAGTTGCGCGATATTTTTTGTTCGTAATGTCTACTCTAGCACGTAGTACATATTACCTCAGTGGGTTATATTTGAAGAGCTCATTCTGGGCACAACATAGCACAATTTTTACTAAGGGGCGAATTCTGAATTCACAAAAAAAAACAGCCGTTCATAGAAGTCGCTTAAAAAAAAAATGGAACAGCTGCTTTATTTTTCGTTACTTCAGAGTAGATTTCAGTGTTGGTCCCGTATTAAAAGTTGTTCAATAGCACTGCCTGAATGAGCTCCTAAAATATGACCACGTATTTCTCATACACTTTGTACATAAAAATATAACCACTCTTCTTTTTTCATAAAGGAAATATAAACAAAGTCAGGGCTTGTCAAGTACAATTTTGTAAAAAAAAAAACTCAAGGTGCCAATTCAAAACAGATGGTTCTTGCAATAAAGCAATTAAAGTACATACAATATTCAAGTTAAAATTCTTTCCGAGTAAAAATATTTAAAAATATGACTCGAATTGCTGTACGAAAAGGAAAAGCTTAAAAAAAACAATAATATGCAGAATCATTTCCAACAGAAAACTGGAACTGGGAACTGTGGAACTAGAATTAACCGAATTATCCAGTATTGGCAGGATAATTGGAATATAGCAAGTCATAGATAGACTCATATGATGATGACCTAACGTTATAATAATAAGCAGAAAACGTTTATTCTAGGCATACAGCATATTTAAATTCAAATGTTTTTTATTTCAAATAAATCTAATTACAGGCACTTTTGAAACGTCAGGCACTAATTGCACGGTTCCAAATTGTGGGTCCTATGGAGAAGGACCGGCAAGAAACTCCATGGATATATTCTTTTTAAAATAGGTTATTGTTTATTACATCAAATTCATTCAAGTAATGAGAGTGTAGGTTAATGTCCGAAATAAACAAGAGATTATTTGGAATTTTAACCTCTGATTTAATAGTTTCAGGATACACAAAATTATTGTTTTTGTTTTAGAAAATAATAGTTCATTACTGACCACTCTGACCAGGCCTGCAATAGACGGCTGAGTAATATTGGAACGACGAGGCGAAGCCGAGTACTCCCAAAGTGATTTTAAAAGTTGATGTTTTGACGGATCCCTAGAGATTAATAAACTGTTCATACTTCGTGTATTATGAACAAAACATGGACTGTTTCCTTCATGTTCTCCTATGACTCGTGACCTCTTTACGGTAATGAAGTGGCATAAATATGTTAGCAGGTAGCGTCTGTTTTCTAACGCTTATAACGTTATACCTTTCTATTCCGTATAAACATTTCAAATTCGACTGGATGGTATTATTTGAGAACATAAATAATAAATAAAAATAAATAATAATAATAATAAATATTTACATTTTTACGCAGCACCATCTAGTCCGCGCGTAGAGCGTTGTGGCGCAACTTGAGAGAGGCCTATGTCCAGCAGTGGACTGCGATAGGCTGAGTTGATTGTTGATTGACTATCTAGTCCCAAACTAAGCAGAGCTATGTACGGTCGGGAAACGAAAAGGTCCGGTTGATTCCTTTAAACGTGTCGTGATTACATGCTACCTTTTCAAAATCCGAACGAGGGATAATTAGGTGGGTGTACGTACAACTTTCATTTTTGTTATCTGCCTGTAGATACAAGCAAATATAGACCTTTTTATTCCTCGACTGTACTATGGGTACTAAATAATTGATATAATACTTATATAGTTTTATTTGCAAATACATACTTAAAATACATAATAAACAGCCAGACCAACACAAACACTTATGTTCATCACATAAATATTATGTCCTGTGGGAATCGAACCCACGACCTCGTGTTCAGCAGACTGACACTCGATACATTAGACCAGAGACATAGTCAATATTATTATTAAAATACTTTTGTGATATTCAATTATCAGTTCGTCGAGAAGACCGGCCTTTACACAAACATGTCAACTCAATACATACAATAATAAAATAAAATAACTGTCAATAAATACAAAGTGAAAATATTTTGTAGGTTTTTTATTAGACAAAACATTTATATGAAAATAAGGAAAAAGGAAATGCAACAGTACCTACGTGCCATTTTTCCTTGTTATCAAATAAGTAATAGGTATTAAGATATTACGAAATCTGCTGTATAAATGTCTTTTTTAGTTTAAAGAAATATATTCAGAAATATATTCTGTTTTTACCATTCATTTTCTGTTAATTTATAAGATGTGATAATAAAACAATTTTAACCGGATTACGTCGCGTAACATACGCGTTGAAATTGGTTTTCCTGACGTTTTGAAAGCTTTTCAGCGTTTGTGGTCGCAGGAAGACTAGATGACAAGCGTCTTAAAAAAAATCCAAAATTAAAATTTATTATTATTATATGGAAACCATAGTTAGCAGCTTAGTACTCTGATGCGTGTGTCTTGTGATTTGGAGATTTTGTCAAGTCTGTTTTTGAAGCAGTTTATTGTGGTTGCCATTGTCAATATTTATCACTATCATTATTATTTTTATAACAGATTTAAATTTTCGACGGTAGGTAAAGCTATAGACGTAAAGTCTCTCATTTCTATAATTATTTATTTCAATATATCTGATGGCTACGTTCACGTCAAAATATTTATACAAAAAAACCTTCCCGTCGGAAAACCAGAAAGGAATTCTTTGTGATACAGAGTACAGACATTGAAGAACACAGCGTTGAAAGCTGTTTGACACAGCTTTGTCTCACTAACGCCTAATATAAAAATCAAAATTACTACAGTACGAAGAAATGTTATGAGACAGGAGAAATTTTTATTAAAAGCAGTGGTAAACGAAAGTCAAGTAGAGCCAGTTTCCCATATTAAATAGTAAACAAATAATAAATATTTTTGGGACATTTTTTACACAGCACCATCTAGTCCCAAACTAAGCAGAGCTTGTACTATGGGTACTAGACAATGGATAGAATACGTATATACTGTTTTTGTTGTAAATACATACTTATAATACATAAGAAACACCCAGGCCAACACAAACACTTATGTTCATCACACAAATATTTGTGTCCTGTGGGAATCGAACCCGTGACGTCCTCGTGATCAGCAGTCCGACACTCGAACTACCAGACCAACGTCGTCAATTTTAAAAGAGTAGAGCACTTTTCTGACATACAGTCAAATATAAGGTTGTATTCGTCTATTATTATTATATTTTATTTTTTATTATTATTTGTTGGGCTAGTCCACAAATTTAAAGTCGCTCAGCGAGCTATGGAGCGAGCTATGCTTGGAGTTTCTTTGAAGGATAAAATCCGTAACGAGATTATCCGGAGAAGAACCGGAGTGACCGACATAGCTTGTAGGATCAGTAAGCTGAAGTGGCAGTGGGCTGGCCATGTCTGTCGAAGGACCGATGGCCGTTGGAGCAGACGAGTCCTTGAGTGGAGACCGCGTATCGGCAAACGCAGCGTAGGGCGCCCCCCTGCCAGGAGGACCGACGACCTAAAGAACGTGGCTGGGGGGGACTGGATGCGGAAGGCAGAGGACCGAGCGTTGTGGCGCAACTTGGGAGAGGCCTATGTCCAGCAGTGGACTGCGATAGGCTGAGTTGATGATGACTGATTCGTCTATGATTTTTAGGCTTGGCAGGGTCAGAGGGGAATTAAAGCAAACGGTGGACATTTTATACATTAATTAAACTTATAATTCAAGAATGGTTCAAAGTTCAAGGTCCTTTTGAGTAATTTAAAGATTAATTACTAGGAAAGGCCTCAATGCCTTAAGAGCACTTTAAGCCGACGAGCATGCATGAGGTTGTTGAAGGTTGAGGTTAATGAAGGAAGATGAAGTGAAGTGTGTCAGGATCGTAGCAGGTGGAAATCCTTAAAATAGGTCTACCCGAATGGAAACCAGGTGTGATATTATGTAAGTAAAGGCCTTAATATTTGTGTGATGAACATAAGTGTTTGTGTTGGTCTGGGTGTGTTGCTTATGTATTATAAGTATGTATTTACAAAAAAAAAAAAAAAAAGTATATACTTATTATATCCATTGTCTAGTACCCATACCACAAGCTCTGCTTAGTTTGGGACTAGATGGTGCTGTGTAAAAATGTCCCAAAGATATTTATTTATTTTATTTAATATTACTGACTCAAAATCAAAAGTAAACTAATAATAATCTGTAAATACCAACGACCATACAGCCTCATAGACGCCTAACGTTGAATATAACGCGTACAATAAATTCTGCCACAAGCCGAGTTCCTACTTTTTTTTTTTTTTTTTTTTATAGTATAGGATGGCGAAACGAGCTAAAGGCCCACCTGATGTTAAGCGGTTACCTTTGCCCATGACAACTTCAATACCACCTAGGCTGTTACCTAAATGGTACCGCAAGTCGGTTCGCCAAACTGAGACATGAAGATGGAAAATCTCATGTGATTGTAATTTCACCGGCACCAATACCCTTTAGACCGAAACACAGCAATGCAAGCATCACTATTTGGCGGAGAAGTAGGCACGGTGGTAGTACTTCCCCGGACGAGCTCTTTCACAAAGGAGCTCTACTACTACACCCTACTGCAATCCGATTAGCCCTACCAAGGCGGCTATTGGCTAATCAATAACGCAGCAGTTTTGACGGCTCATATATGTGGTCGAAACTGATTTGAACATTTCAAGTGGCGAATAATGGCAACCTACATTAGTGAAATTTCATAGATGTTTTGCAGACATCGGTTGCCTGTTACGAGGCGTCTATGAGGTGTATGGTCAATGGTAAATACTGGAGTAGTATCGTTTATAATTGTCACAGACATTGTAAAAAATATAGACTAAGTGCTGCGAATAGTCATAGTGAAGCCAACTAAACCGAGCTCCTGCGTGTACAAACCAGCGCTCACGCACACACAAGTACGTCCAACCCTGCTCACCGCTCTCAGTACATATTACAGAGTACATTATAATATACTGAAATAGAGACCAATCTTCCACCACAAAACTTGTAACCGCTTACTAGCGCCATCTGATACTTTTAGTTTGGAACTGCTGTTAGTACATCAACAGAACTAAAAATAAAAAATGCAAAAAGAGAACCATTTCTTGAGGATCGAACTTACGCCCTGCGTTTATAAATCGGACCGCAAGATAGTACTGCTATTCACACTTGTTTCTGACTTGCGAATTTTAGCACTATAATCAACCAGTCAAAATCAGTAAAAGTAGAATACTTTAATGTTCAAGAATCAACAAAAAGGCTCTGAAAAAGATACTTATTTATTATTATAATATTTCGTGAAAAATCAGTAAAATTATCTCGTAAAATGAAATCATAATCTCTTTGGAACAATTATCAAATATGGGGTCATGTAGCGACATCTATCCGATATTGAATAAACTATTACAGTATCTCGTTTCTTAAATTTGGTAAATCCGCCATCTATTACTTTTAGTCCGTAACAATAACAAATATAATGCTACTAAATTAAAAACCACCATCTTACCTGTTATCTACAAGTATTCGAAGAACTACGTTTTTTTGCAGCGTTGTAAAAAGCTGTTCTACCCGATTATTTGTTTTAAGATTGAGGACCCTGGTACATAGGTCGCGGCATCATACAGTAAGCATCGCCAAAAACAAATATCTTTCAGGTGCATGTGTGTGCGTGAGCGCTGGTTTGTACACGTAGGAGCACGGTTTTGTTGGTTTCACTATGATTGTTCGCAGCACTTCGTCTATATTTTTTAATGTTCTGTTTTTTGCCGCCATTTCTACAATAGTTTAAATGTATATTCAATGTAATGTATTTTATGGTGTACAATAAAGCATATATAAATAATAAATAAATTATTGTACGATAAAATGTCAAACGGTCCAAACAAGATTAATTGGTATGAAAATAACGTGAAGGCAATTAATTAAAGAGGTAATCTTCAATTAAATTTTCATTCATGCCAAAAAGACCAAACAAAGTTCATAACAAAATACCCTCTTTGAAACTAAAAATACAAACAAAACTCTGTCTTAAATAACTTACTCACATATGCACAACTGTGCCTAATTCCGTCACCTTTTCAAAATCCCTCGGGCTTTTCAAGCTTCTAAGTTATTTCGTACGTGGTTACACTAAACTAACTCCAGCCATTATCCCTATTACAATGTTGGGCCCACTAGGGGCGGCAAGTGTTGACCCATTAACATTTGACGTCACAACCATATCATAATTTGCATCAGCGGTCTTGGTATCGAGTTTCAAATTCAATTTAGTTGATCGAAAGCGGTAATGCATAAGTAGTGTTTGAATATGCAGTAGTTAGTATGGAATCTACTGAAATAATAATAATTGATGACGTCTGTGGTCTAGTGGTTCGAGTGTCGGACTGCTGATCACGACATCGTGAGTTCGATTCCCACAGAACACAAATATTTGTGTGATGAACATAAGTGTTTGTGTCGGGCTGGGTGTTTCTTATGTATTTTAATTTAAGTATGTATTTACAAAAAAAAGTATATAAGTATTATCTGGGGGCACGGTAGTGCCCCCGCCATTTCGAGCAAAGACAGGTATCCATTGTCTAGTACCCATATTACAAGTTCTGCTTTTTTTGGGACTAGATGGTGCTGTGTAAAAATGTCCCAAAGATATTATTTTTTTAATTATGCAGTCTAGTTAGTTGACAGGTCAGATAACGCTAAGCCCAAACTGTTGGGTCTATTCCGTATATAATGTATCACTTAGAATAGGATATTCAAGTATTTTTTTAAATTCAACCTTGAAAAAGATGTTACGGGAATTCAAAGGTCACAAGAAGGAAGTCATTAATACAAGGTCATAAAAAGAATATGTATGTGTAAGAATATGTATTGTTCAATCAAAAACATACAAAATTGTAAGCTATGGTTTAGTTTAGAAAAAGTAATAAAATTAAGATCTATGGTCGCTCTCTTGGCCATCTTGTATTGTAAAAGCGTGTGCGTCGCTAATAAACTATTTTACTAAACTTGAGTTTTTTATGTTCCTCACGAACATAGTGGTGCCGAAACGAATTACCGGGGTCTAAAGGTAGTCTACAAGTGTTATCTCGTGAAAGTGTTAGTTTTTAGCAGTAAAAATCAAGATTGAAATTTTGCCGGCCGGCGAGGCACATTCCACAAGATTCCATTACACGAAAACGAAAAGGACAAAGATACATCAAAGTCATCGGGAAAGAGTGAGACAACAAATTAGTGGCGCACGCGACCCCAAGAGCGAGAAGACTGCACAGCAACACTGAGTGCGAAAGAGTGCGAAGAACAATTCACTCATTCACTCATCTGTCTGTCAAATAGTTGTCACTTGTCACTCTTGACATCTCTTGTCAACCTGCCCGACTTGAGAAATAATAACAAAGAATTTCGTTTTGTGGAAAGTGTAGTAATAAAAAATAATACATAATGCCGCCGCCGCCAATTTCAGGAGATTCTGCAACACAAATCAAGAGATTGAAGGCTCAAATTGGACAATTTAAAGGGCAAATAACAAGAGCGAATAAATTTGCCATAGAACAACAACAACATGTGTTAATAGATATCGAAGCTATCAAGTTACGTATCCAAATCCTACAGGAATCGTTAGTTGGGTACAGAGAAAACCAATTAGATGTACAGATACTTCAGGACAATTATGACGATGCCAGCTTGGAACAAGACGATGTCGAGGAACAGTGTCTGGAAACGATAAGTGAACTTCGTAAGATCATGACCTCTGCAGGGCCTGCGCCTTCAACTTCAAATTTGGATGCAAAGGAACCATTACAGAAGCCAATTACTCGCAAGTTACCTCAACTGTTAGGATAAAATCCGAAACGAGATTATCCGGAGAAGAACCGGAGTGACCGACATAGCTTGTAGAATCAGTAAGCTGAAGTGGCAGTGGGCTGGCCATGTCTGTCGAAGGACCGATGGCCGCTGGAGCAGACGAGTCCTTGAGTGGAGACCGCGAATCGGCAAACGCAGCGTAGGGCGCCCCCCTGCCAGGTGGACGGACGACCTAAAGAGCGTGGCCGGGGGGGACTGGATGCGGAAGGCAGAGGATCGAGCGTTGTGGCGCAACTTGGGAGAGGCCTATGTCCAGCAGTGGACTGCGATAGGCTGAGTTGATTGATTGATACCTCAACTGGAAGTGCCAACTTTCGACGGCAAGGATATAGTGCAGTACAAAACTTTTATTGATATGTTTATGGCAGTGATCGATATTGACAATAGCATAGCCCCAGTCCAAAAGTTGTTTTATTTACGCAAGTATTTGAAGGGTGATGCATTAGTATTGATTGAAGGACTACCATTAGTTAACGAGTCATATGTACAAGCACAAAATTTGCTGAAGAATAGGTATGACAACAAGTGTATTCTAATTACTCATCATGTCAATAAATTGTTGGATCTACAGCCAGTCTCAAAGGGAACTGCTGAGAACTTGAGACAGTTAGTGTCACAAGCGCGTCAACAATTGGGAGCCCTTCATGGTCTTGGTCAAAAGGTAGAACATTGGGACATGGTGATTGTGCCTATTATTATAAGGAAGCTCGATTCTTACTCCTGTAGGGCTTATTTTACAGACAGGGACCAAACAGTGTTGCCAACGTTGAATGAATTTTTCACATTCATAGAAAAACGAGCAATAAGCTTCGAAGAAAGCCAGCATTCAGAAGGTAAGATTAATTCATCTTTTAAGAATCAAAGTCGTGTTATCAATCAAGCTAGTGTGTCCCCAGTTTCTTGTAAATTTTGTGATTCAACTGACCACAAATTATATCTTTGCAAAAAATTTCAATTGTTAAGTATTGATGAAAAAACAGAGTTTGTTGATAAAAATAAATTATGCAAAATTTGTCTCAACCTTCACAATAGTAAATGTAGATTTTTCTTTAAATGTGGAGTTTGCAAAAGTAAGGCACATCATACAATATTGCATACAGAAAATGATAAAAAGTTGTGTTGTCACAACAGAACCACTTCCACTGGTATGGTGCTATTGCCTACTATTAAAGTTAAAGTTTATGATAACAAAGGTAAATTTATCATTGTAAAAGGGCTTTTAGACAGTGGAAGTCAAACTTCATTTATCACCTCCGAACTAATGTGTAGGTTAGGATTGCCCACATTCAAACATGAGGTCAAAATATCAGCTTTAGGTCAAAAAGAAAGATTACTTACCAAGGCTGCAAATTTAATGCTTAATTCGTTGCACGATGATTATAATTGCAACGGGTTGTTCTCTGTGGTAGACAATATTACTTCACTTCTTCCACAGAGCAAATTTAATATAAATAATATTGAACTTCCAGATAATATTAAATTAGCTGACGACGAATTTAATACTCCAAGCCAAATTTCCATTTTACTTTCCTCTGAAGTATTCTTCAAAATTATGCTTCCAGACAAAATATAATTATCTAATGGGAATTTATGTTTGCTGTCAACAAAGTTTGGCTATGTGTTATCTGGCAATATTAATAGGGACAATGTTTGTCTCTCAAGTACTAAAAATATTAATGTTGTTTTGCATTCTAATTCTACTCAGAATGAAAATGTGGACTACCTCCTTCAAAAATTTTGGGAAGAACAACACACTCCCGAAATACAAAAGGAGGTTATAGCAAAGCCTGAAGTTTGCGAAGCCGAATTTAGAAATTCGGTACAATTAATTAATAATCGATTTCAGGTAATCCGCATTCCAATCAAAGACTTAAAATTGGGTGACTCATTTTCATTAGCTGTGCAACGATTAAACAACTTATCAAAGCGATTTAACAAAAACCTAGAACTAAAAGAGGCCTATTCTAATTTTATTAAAGAATATGTTGACTTAGGACATGCCAAGATTATTGATCTGACAACGTCATATGTATCTATTGATCAATACAATTTCATTCCCCACCACCCAGTAATTCGGGAAGATAGCAAAACCACAAAACTTAGAGTGGTATTTGATGCTAGTGCAAAAACAAAGTCTAACTTAAGCCTCAATGATGTCCTTCATAATGGCCCAGTAGTACAAAAAGGTCTATTTGAAATATTGGTGCTTTTTCGTTCGTATGAATTTGTGGCTCTATGCGACATTCGCCAAATGTATAGACAAATAAGAACAGATCCATCACAAAATCATTTACAAAATATACCTAGAGAGAAACAAGCTGTCGACCATGACCATGAATTCGGCAGGGATAGTGTGATGTTAAAGGCTTTGGGATTATACTTAGATATTAGTATAGATACTTTTAGAATTTGTAGGCCGGAAGGTAAAATTCCTAGTGAATGGACAAAGCGAACTGTCTTAAGTTGTATTGGCACATTTTTTGATCCTTTGGGATTGGCTGGTCCTATTGTCACTAAGGCTAAAGAATTTATGCAAAGACTGTGGAAAGAAAAATTAGAGTGGGACTCCCCCCTTAGTGATAAATTATTATTTTCATGGAATAGTTTTTTTTGTGACTTAATGAATATGGAGCCAATAACAATTAAGAGAAATTTAGCTATTTGTAATGCAGATTATGTAGATCTAATTGGGTATTGTGATGCATCCAACGTTGCATTTGGCTGTTGTGTTTATATAAGAGCGATACATGGAAATAAAGTGCATGTATCCTTAGTTTGTAGTAGATCGAGAATTGCTCCAGTCAATACAAAGTTAACCATACCTAGGCTAGAGCTTAATGGTGCGGTGCTTCTTTCTAAGCTGTTTAAAAATGTAATTTCAATATTTAAGGTTATAAATTTTAGAAATAAGTTTTTATTTACGGATTCTCAGATTGTACTTTGTTGGATAAAGTCAGTAAAAAATCCTGCTTACATACAAAATAGAGTTAACACAATTAATGAGTTAACTAATGAGTATAATTGGTATCATGTAAATGGTATAAATAATCCTGCTGATTGTTTGTCAAGGGGATTAAATCCTAATCAGTTGTCTTCTCATACTATTTGGTGGCAAGGGCCACAGGAAGTTTATAATTTAAATTACATTCCTAATGAAGTAAATTTAAATAAAGTCATAATAGAGACTGAATCAAAGGATATTGACCATGTTAATTGCAGCATTGAGCAAGAGTTATTGCCAATTTCAAATGTTTCATCCATAATAAGACTGCAACGTGTTTTTGCATATGTCCTAAGATTTATCAAAAATTGTAAAACTAGTAAAAATGAACGCAATCTTAAAAATTTAACTGTAAAATAAATTATACACTCAATGTCATGTTTAATTAAATATATTCAGTCTTTACATTTCTCTGAAGAAATAAAATGTATTAATAAGGAAAAGTCAATAACGACCAACCTTAAAACTCTTCATCCCTTTTTAGATAATTTGGGTATAATGAGAGTGGCAGGAAGGTTAGAAAATGCAAATGTGCCATACAATCAAAAATGCCCAATAATCTTGCCTAACAAATGCCATTTTACTACTCTCATTATTCGCAATGAGCACATGTCATTATTGCACGCCGGTTTAAAATTAACTTTATCTAGTTTAATACAAAAATATTATATTGTAAGTGCTGTAAGAGAGATAAAAAAGGTGTTGCACAAGTGCACAACATGTCATAGATTTAGGGCAGAAAAGTCGCGACGGTTAATGGGTGCACTGCCCCCATCGCGTGTCATCAAAGATAAAGTTTTCAATAAGGTCGGAATTGATTATTGTGGCCCATTTCAAATAAAGCAATCTACATTGCGTAGATCCATAGTAAGTAAAGGCTATGTTTTGGTATTGGTTTGCTTTGTTACTAAATGCATCCACCTAGAACTGGTATCTGATTTGACCACTGACTGCTTCCTGGCAGCCTTTAAAAGATTTTGCTCCAGGCGTGGGATCCCAGCCACCGTTTATTGTGACAATGCTTCAACGTTTCAGGGTGCCAATAATCAATTGCGACAGCTTTATTTATTAAATAGATCCCAGCAGCATATAGATAATGTTCAACATTATTGTGTATCAAAGGGTATCGAATTTCAGTTTATCCCACCATACTCTCCAACTTTTGGAGGCCTATGGGAGGCCTCGGTTAAATCATTCAAATATCATTTTAAGAGGGTTGTAGGAAACATCTGTTTTACCTATGAACAGTTTTATACATTAGTGATTCAGATTGAGGGAATCTTGAATTCGAGACCCATAACTCAATTGTCACATGATGTCAATGACTTTTCTTTTTTGTCTCCAGCTCATTTTCTCTGTGGAGCACCCTTAAATTCAATTCCTGAACCAGATTTGACTTCTCAAAACATAAATATTTTAAAATTTTGGAAAAAGTGCACAAAAGTACAACAGGACTTTTGGAAAATTTGGCACAAAAATTATTTATCACAGTTGCTAGGTCGCTCTAAATGGCATAATGTTGTGCCAAACATTAAAATTGGTAGCTTAGTATTACTAATTGGGGATAATACGTCGCCCTTACAGTGGCCATTAGCTAAGGTTGTGCAATTGTTCCATGGTCCTGATGGTCAAGTAAGGGTAGTAGAAGTCAAGACTGGTACAGGCAGTCATAGGAGAGCCATCAATAAGGTGGCAGTTTTGCCTATTTACGACTAATAAATTAAAAATAATAGTATTGTGTCACGTTGTGTGGTATTATTAAAATTTCGCAGTCGGCGTCTGTTTCTTTGGCGCCCGGCCAATTTATGTTCAATCAAAAACATACAAAATTGTAAGCTATGGTTTAGTTTAGAAAAAGTAATAAAATTAAGATCTATGGTCGCTCTCTTGGCCATCTTGTATTGTAAAAGCGTGTGCGTCGCTAATAAACTATTTTACTAAACTTGAGTTTTTTATGTTCCTCACGAACAATCACTGTAAATGTGAGCATAATGTAGCCATTAATGGCATAGCATAGAGTATCGGATCGTTGGGTTCTCTCCTATTATGATCGAGCCTAAACATAATATCATTATTAAATTAATTAGTTTACTTCAGTAGACGACGTCTGTGGTCTAGTGGTTCGAGGGTCGGACTGCTGATCACGAGGTCGTGGGTTCGATACCCACAGGACACAAACATTTGTGTGATGAACATAAGTGTTTGTGTCGGTCTGGGTGTTTCTTATGTATTATAAGTAAGTATTTACGAAAAAAAAAGTATATAATTATAATAATATCCATTGTCTAGTACCCATAGTACAAGCTCTGCTTAGTTTGGGGCTAGATGGTGCTGTGTAAAAAATGTCCCAAAAATATTTATTATTTGTTTACTATTTAATATGGGAAACTGGCTCTACTTGACTTTCGTTTACCACTGCTTTTAATAATAATTTCTCCTGTCTCATAACATTTCTTCGTACTGTAGTAATTTTGACTTTTATATTAGGCGTTAGTGAGACAAACCTGTGTCAAACAGCATTCAACGCTGTGTTCTTCAATGTCTGTACTCTGTATCCATTGTGCTGTCTCGAAATGCTGCAAACATACGGATCACACATTTATGTGCAATTAAAACGTTTGCAGCATCACTCGTGTTTCATGGGAGGGGGGATAAACTCATCTCGTACACAGTTTACGCACTTCTGTTAATTATTAAATCGAGTTAAATGGCAATTTATATTGAAAATTATATATCAATAGCTATCATGAGTTGCCTGTAAAAATAGAAATCTATTTATTTTAACCTACCTACGAGTATTACACGAGAGTTTTTTTTTATCGAATGAAAAATTGATGTCTACTTTGATGAACCAGGTATAAAGTAAAGGTACTTAATAGATATCCGTATCTAGGTGTAGTAATTGATCAAATTGATTAATTGAGTTGATGGTTTTCTACAAATTAATGGAATTGCTTATTTATTATTCTTATGTGGACCCACACCCTGCTTAGTATATTATTGTAATCTAGACAAAAATCCCTCCCAAAAAGAGAGGATCCTGTTATCATCACACGGTCTAAAAGCGAGTTGGTGACCAAAAGTGCTGTACCGGTAAAAAGACACAACTTTAAAGCTACCTATTGCCCCCATTTACCTATTTATATTGGAATGGACAAAGAACGATTGACGGGAGACTGCTGGAGTGGCAACCACGACAGACCGCAAGGACGGCCACCCAAACGTTGGGTGGACGACATCCAACGACACACAGGTCTGGATTGGATGGCAAGGGCTCAAGACTGCTAAGAGTGGAGGAGTTCGAAGGAGGCATACACCCAAAAATGGGTATTATAATGATGTTCATGATTAATATTTTGATATACAAAATCAATCTACATCAGTACAACTCATAGAACTCATACAACTCAATGTGTATTGGCTTGAGAAATTTGTAAGTCGCCGACTGCTCAGAATATTTAACAGGCAGTGAATGAATTTATCGCACCGAAGTACAATTATAGTCACGTCTCTAAATATAGAGCCTACTTTTAGAGGTGGCATTATGTGGCCTGAATATTCATTCAGTATTTGGTATTAATATATTGCCCGCTTTGTATAAGCGAGGATTAATAAGTGCCGTATTAGTATGCTCTAGGTGTGCCTTATTTAGTATATTTACGTTTTATAGAAGAATTGCATTTTTTTACAGAATTTAATGAAGTTCTAATAAAATTGTTTTGTCAATGACCGAATAAAATTTTCGTCTTTTAAGGCGAAAACTGCAGAGTAAAAACGCGTAGTCTAAAATTACAATTGGCAATGTTTTTTTTAAATTAATAATTTCAAAGATTGACATTCCAAAAATAAACCATCCCCTTTTTCATGATTTCGATGGTTGTAATTAATTTCAAGAAAATTAATTGTGTAATAATAATTATCCATTTTAATTATTTTACCGATAAAAATTACTTATTGACCATCACCTTAAATAATACCTACTGCTTCCACCAACAAACTACGAACATACAAAACTCACTCTACCTTAATCCGAGTTCTAAAACAAAACACACGTCACAGTTCCATCTCGCAAGTTCGCGTCCCGGAGTCGCGCGGTGCGCGTCGGCCGGCGGCAAGCGGCTGACTAGACGGCTTGGCCCCGCGCTCCCACCAGTCCCACCCTCGCTGTTTTGATTTACAAACAGCCAGTATGTCATGGAGTGTTCGATATCCAGCTGCCGTGAAATTTGTAATAAAGGGGGTTTTATTAGTCGCTGATAGCTTTTGGTCCTTACACCTATGGAGGTGAATTAATTGGCTATTTCGGAAACTGTTGTACGGGGTTGTGCTGATTGGCAAGCTGTAGCTATATGCAGAATTTAATAATCTGCTGTTTTTGTTAGTGGTAAACCGATTTGAAAATATTCAGTTTTTATGAAAAACCTGCTGTGCTGAAAGACTCTATATTGCTGCAAAATGCTAAAGCTGATGTCGTAATATACTGTTCGGTATCCGGCTGCCGTAAAATCTGTAATAAGGGAGCTTTTACCTTTTGGTCCGTTGACCTTAAGGTGAAATAACTTGGTCCTTCTGAAATGGGAAAATAATGTGGTACTATGTTGTTTTAGGAGTACAGTTTTGTGCGGCATTTATTAGGTTGTTCATGGCGTTTTTGATATTTTTTGAGAAATCTTAGTTTACTTGTCAACCGTTCTGTCAGGGAAATGATGTCAGTAGTAAAAAAAATCCTGATTTTGTAAATTTAAAAGATGATAAATATTATAACGGTGCAACTCTGTTTTAACTTAAAAACACCAGCCTATGTTCTATGTCACGCAGTGTTCGATATTCAGGTGTCATGAAGTGAGAAAATTAGTCGCTGATGGCTTTTGGTCATTTTGGAAAACTAACCGTCATTGCAGCTTTAAAAGTTCTGCTGACATTACTGTCATGTAGAAAAGAGGTTTAAATTGTTGCTAACATGTTTTTAACCGACTTCAAAAAAAGGAGGAGGTTATGTATTCGGCGGCTTTTTTTTTTTTTTTTTTTTTACCGATTACTCCTTGATTTGTGGGCCGATTTACGTGGTTGTTTTTTTATTTGGTAGAGAAAGTCCGCGCGGTGGTCCCATATAAATTTTATTGACTTGGGTTGAGTAGTTTTTTAACCAGCTTCAATAGATCAGTTTATCTGCTCATTGGTTCGTTTTTCTAAGAATTCTTGGCCGATATGCGTGTTTTTTTTTCACGATAGTGATTGGACGTTTGGAAGAACATGAGCGAGACCTTTGCCCAGCAGTGGGATAGCAAAGGTTAATAAAAAAATATTCTCAAATTGGTTTTATAAACATTTATGAATCAACCCTCGCAATTTTCAACTAAAAAGTATGAAATAAAAACTTTTTAACAAAAAAAAAACCGACTTCAAAAACCTTAACTAAATTTAATTAATTTAATTTTCATGTACGTTCACATAAACTTTATTTACCATAGATATTGCGTTCGACTGTACATTACATGACGCAAAGGGTCAATCACGTGCCGCCTTCAAAATTTTGGTTTTATGTTAAGATTTTAAAATACATACAATGATTATTTTTTACTTTTTAGTTAAGGTTTTTGAAGTCGGTTTTTTTTTGTTAAAAAGTTTTTATGTCAGCTTTAATTGTAATAAAAACTGGTTTAATTTTTCATTATGTAAATATCCAACAAACAGTACATCCGATGGCTTTTTTTTAAATATTGAATTTTAAAGAACCGTTGCCGATACCAACATTTCCTTTTCGAATTCAAAAATAATATAATCATTGTTTTGGTTTACACAAACGACGGATTCCGTATTCTTATTTCGAAAGATACCTTTATTTTCCAAAACGTTATTTTATAATACAATGATTCATGGATCTTATTGCTTTTTAGAATACGATACATCTATGACCGTCATTCGACATCCGAAGGTTACCCTTAGATAAGAAAGATCAGGACCCTTATTATTTATTAGTCACTTCTCATTTTTAGAACTCTCCTTCTTTTTGGAGCTTCCTTTTGGAGTTTCCTTTTGAAACACGACGAAAAGTGAAACTAAATCTATTCGAGTAAGGTTTCAGTACAATGTTGGTAACATTGTGACATTTATATGAACGAAACCTATTAAAGTTTGAATTATTAAGTTTGGATTAAATGTTGTATGGAGTTTCGCTTAGTTTGTAACTTCAGTCCAAGCGCTTGAGGAACTATATAGTTATTGCAAGTGCACGGGGCGCGCACCCGTTACGCCACGTTTCGGATGCTCCATGAAATTGTATGCAACGAATTATATCAAGCACTGTTGTCCGTCGAAAAACGCGCCCCGTGCGCCTGTTACAACTTTTTTAAAGGTGCGTACTTACCTCGAGTATTCGCGTGTAATGTAACAATTCGACGTTGAGCATTACATTACAAAAATGCGCCAGCTTAACGTACTGACGGAGGAGCATATTCTTTTAACCGCTCGAAATTAAGTACCGCTTGTTAAAAACTACGAACACAACAGTCGTGTATGTAACCTTGATTCATTTGTTTTTGCGTTAGTTACAACCACAGAAATAGATAGAATGGTTGTAATCACAATTTTACTTGCGATTCATGCGTGGCAACTTTTCGAACAAACTACGCCTTACATTTTGACGTCATTATTTAAAAAAAAAAAAAATTATCTAATGTACTTTACAGCTTTTGTTTCTGTAGTTAGAAACAGCACAATAAGGCATTTTTGCGGGTTTTTCTTACAGTATTTATATAAACAAGTCACAAGGTGTGCTGAGAAAGGCTTTGAAATATTCTGCACTATGGTTCATGGTGTCGCCCACATGGCCATTCTATCTATTTCTATGGTTACAACTAAGTATTACAAGTGGTAAGCACTATACAACGTGTTATTGAAATAACTGAAAACCTCTTAAGGGGTCATTGTACTCATCAGTATGAACAACTTTTACTACGGTACCAAAACTTGAAATCGCAAAAAAAAAAGACATTTTTTTGACAAATCAGGTGACCCTGATCCCTATATTTGTGTTCACATAAATCGAAAAAAAATAGAGATCAGCTATGATGAATATGCATATGAATTTAGGGATTCAGGTTTGGTCCCATGTAAAATTTGTTCATACTGATGAGTATAATTACCCTTTAAGAGGTTTTCAGTTATTTCAATAAAACGTTGTACTGCTCGGCTTTACGTACTCAATGCTGTAATGTTCAAAGTTGTAATATTCTAAGTCTGTGCACTGTAATGCTCGCCTCGACGTATAAAGGGTCGATTTCACATACAATTGGGTACCACGAATGATTTTACACTAATGAGATCATGACACAAATGAAATCTAAATCACGCTAATGGCATGCATATTTTTATTGGTTTACAAAGTACGTTTAGCCTTATTCATATTGATGAAGATTACTGTTAACAAATTGTAAAAAAGTTTATCAATTGTTGTTTCGATGTCAAAGGTTTTAATATTGATCATAAGAAGACTTAATTGACATTTTTAAACCAATAAAAATATGCACATTAGTAGTGTGATTTAGATATCATTTGTGTCACGATCTCATTAGTGTATCTTCATTCGTAGGCTGTGAAATCGACCCATTTATCGGTGTAATGCTCAAACTCGAGCTATTGCATTACCCGCGAATGCTCGTCGTAGTGAGTACGGTCCTTAACTTGCTGAGTAAAGGGCTATTAATTTAAGAAAATT
This sequence comes from Asteroscopus sphinx, assembly GCA_949699075.1. Lineage (NCBI taxonomy): Eukaryota > Metazoa > Arthropoda > Insecta > Lepidoptera > Noctuidae > Asteroscopus > Asteroscopus sphinx. The sequence goes on from OX453008.1 coordinate 9,433,028, forward strand.
GACAGACAATTAATCAGAATTCAATTCGTTGGACTGCGCATACTGTCATGGCTGACACAACCGTGACAAATGATAATGGGAACATAATGGTTTAGTGTAATTTATGATTTACAGAAAACATGGACGACTTATCAAGGTTATTGGGGTTATTATTGGGTAAGGTTGTTATTGGGGTTTCTAGTATTTCTAGTAATGGCTAGTAACCGGGTAAAAGAAATTTTACAACTTTACCGTCATTTTGAACGAAGTAATTAGAGCCGTAAGAACATTGTCGACTACGGTATCACATAAAATAATTTTCTAATTTTATTATTTCATAAAAAAAACTTAATTTCAGACTAGGTTATAAAGTGTTACATCCATACAAATACATAACATAACATAAAATCACGCCTGTATTTCCCCGAAGGGGTAGGCAGAGGTGTATAGTACACCCACATTTTGCCAGTTATCTTATAGTCCCAAGTAATAGGGGGCGAGCCTATTGCCATTTACCGGGCACAAATCCATACTCCGGGCTGCTACTGAGAACTTCCTAATGAAAAAACCCAATAACACTTTGCCCGACCTGGAAATCGAACCCAGTACCTCACGCTCAACAGTCGCGCTTGCGACCACTAGACCAACGAGGCAGTCTATAAATACATCCATTATTAATAAATATATAATTATAGTGTATTAATAAAATTACATTTTACAATTCAATTTCCGATTTTAGATTTCACAATCCACAAAAGTATTTTTTTATATTAGCATTTTAAATTACAATCCAAAATAACTTAATTTTAAAAAAAAAGGGTAGCGTCGGGGGACGCCCGACAGAAGCGAGGCTTCTACGCATTTACAAGCGCAGATAGAACGCGCTCGTTTTTTATATTTATTCACACAAAAAAAAAAAAACACAACAATACATAATAGTTTTGAAATTACATGTACAAAGGCGAGCTTAACTCATAATTGAGTTTTCTACCAGCAAACCTTTGAGTGACAGAGCAAATATAAAATGTAAAACTGAGGGTAACTTTCAGTGTACATAACTAATGTTCATCTAAAATTATAAAATAACATACCAACAACATATACCTATATACAAATAAATATAAAACTATATATACATACCTTACCTTACTTATTACTTAATTATACCTACTTATATAAACCTATAATATACCTACATATATAATAAATAAATATGTATTATCAATTATTGAGAAAGAAAATGCTCCCTATTTTTTTTTTTCTTTTTTTTAGTTTTTTCGGCTTTCTGGCGACCGAGCGTACAACGACCATGGAAGAATAAAAAAAGGCGGACGGAATCTCGCTCAACAAAAAGTGAAGCATCCATAGCTTATTATGGATGCTTCACGGCTCGCTTAAAAGTACGGGCTGATACGCACACATTCACACCCATAGTAAGACAAAAAGCCAAGTTACGCAACAAATCTCGTGAGTGTGACGGTAATCACTGTCGTAGATCACAACTAAAATAACAATACATAATTATCTTATGTTTCGTACTACCTAATTTCGACGGCATTTTCATCATCATCATTTCAGCCGAAAGACGTCCACTGCTAGACATAGGCCTCCCCCAAGCATCGCCTCAACGACCGGTCCTGTACCTTCCGCATCCAGCGGATTCCCGCGACTTTCACCAGGTCGTCGGTCCACCTTGTGGGGGGCCTACCCACGCTGCGCCTTCCAGTACGCGGTCGCCACTCCAGAACTTTACTGCCCCATCGGCCATCGTTTCTGCGAGCAATGTGCCCCGCCCACTGCCACTTAAGCTTGGCAATTCTTCGGGCTATGTCGGTTACTTTCGTTCTCCTGCGAATCTCCTCATTTCTTATTCGATCTCGCAGGGACACTCCGAGCATAGCCCTTTCCATTGACCTTTGAGTGACTTTGAGCCTTCTTATCAGGCCCATTGTGAGCGACCACGTTTCAGTGCCGTAAGTAATTACTGGCAACACACACTGGTCAAAGACTTTCGTCTTGAGACACTGTGATATTTTGGACGAGAAGATATTGCGAAGCTTCCCGAACGCTGCCCAACCGAGTCGGATTCGACGATTGACCTCTTTGGACGGCATTTTAACATAAGATAATTATGTATTGTTATTTTATTTGTGACCTACACCTGGATCCGGTCACACGAGATTTGTTTCGTAATCGCGGCTTTTTGTCTTACTATGGTTGTGAATGTGTGCGTATCAGACCGTACTACGAAAAAATCAAGTGCTTTAATATTTTCTTAGCGAGGTTCCGTCCAGAAATTTTGCTTCAACAAGGAAGCAATCATACAACAGATACACGTAAAAGCGATTCAACAAATCGTGTGTCAGTTTCATCCCTGTGATTGTGCAATCTGACATAGGAACGTTTGAAAGCGCATGGAAGCTGGTGATTATCAAATCGCGTGGCTGGACACAATCCTACGTCACAATCGTCCTTCTACACTGATTACTGTCCTAAATAGGGAACGGGGATATTTCACTTACACGCGTCAGTACATTTGACAATAGCTTGGAGAAGTTTTGAGGGATTAGGTATGCAACACTGCAATTTCACTTAAGTGGTGATTTAGTCAATGTACCTGAATACCTATGGATCTATACCATTTTAGCGGAAAATTGGAAGTTATGTTCAACAGTGAACTAGACAATGTTGAACATGATGATGTAGTTCGTGCAAGATAACGTGACAATAGCGGACATTGATTCGACCTTTAGCCCGAAGTTGCAGGTTAGATATCGCTACCCATAGTACCCATACTAATCTACCCATTAATGCTATCTATCTCATCATCGTCATCATCATTTCAGCCAAAAGACGTCCACTGCTGGAGGGGGAGGCCTATTCCCCCAAAGGGGGCTATCTATCTAACGTATCATAAAATAGGGGTTGCTATGCCATGACCTAGCTGTCAACGCGGTCACTACCTCGATGTCCCAGTGATAGGTAACAACGTTTCTCTGAACAATTGTATGTGCGGTCATCGTTGACATGACAGAATGACAGAATTAGTTAGGAAGGTTCAACTTCCGCAATTGATTTGTTATCCCGCACAAACACTTTTAGTTGTTTTTCTTTACACTATTTTTTTTTTCTACTTTCAGGTTTCTGTTTTAAAAAAGAGGGGTCGCCCAGTGGTCGAAATTTGACCGTAATTCATTAAATTTTTATGATTGAAATATGCAAAAGTAAAAACCATTTATATTTTCAACCGACTTCAAAAAAAGGACGAGGATATGTATTCGGCGGGTTTTTATTTATTTATTGATAACACTAAAGCTCGTTAATAGCTACTAAACAAAAAGGATTTAAAGATTTTTTTTGACAAACTGAGAAGAAAATGGTACTGAATCGTTTTTTATTTACCTATTTATGTATAGATATATGTCGACTGTACTTTTCTTATATTTTGTGTCGACTATACCCTCTTTATATTGTATGTGTTTTGTTTTTAAAAAAATTGTACTCCCACCTGTTAGTAACCTGTTTGTGTTTCTGTTGCACTATTATTTAAATATTGCGCGTCATTAACTGGCACAATAAATCATTTTTCTTTCTTTTCTTTTCGAAGAAAAAGCTTCCATCTACGTAATATTAGGTATTTCTCAAAAAATGCCAGGTTAAGAGTTCTCTAAACCGACGAGCATGCATGACGAGGTTAATGGACGTAGATGAAGCGAAAGAGGTGTGTCAGGATCGTAGCAGGTGGAAATCCATAGTCTCTGCCTACCCCAATGGGAAACAGGCGTGAGAGTATGTATGTAAAAAAACACTAATCTACGAATAATAGTACTACCTACTGTCAGTAAGTGTGATATTGTTAATACCAATAAATCATCCCAAAGTCTTGGATAAATTATGCTTACAACAATAACCCATCCTATCTGGTATCATGTTCGTAATATTGTTCTAGAGATAGGCACTCTGCCATCTAGGAAAACTAATAATCTAGCTTCGTCAGCTGACTTGTACAGATTGAACGTATTAGTTCATTACGAGGACCATAGCTCTTTTCGTCGAAACCGGTCAGTTTCATGAAAAGATTACGAAAATTAAGCTTTTTGCTGTCGTAACCCAGAAATAATTAAATAATTGAGTTAGTTTGTTAAATTAATAACGAAAACCCAAACAAATTAGGCACAAAGTTTACAATTAATAATGAAACAAATGAACATTTTTAATTGTAATTGTAATGAGATGTTTGTTGCTTGTTATAAGTTGATAACCCTTTCACTGCGTCAAAATTACAATCGCATGCATAGGTATACACTAGTTCAGGGAAAAATACTTCATATAGGAAAGTTTAACGTCCACCGTATCTGAGAGAAATTTTTACCAAAAGAGTTAACACGCCAACCGTTTATGCGAAGGAGTTTAAAATAAAACTGTCAAGTGAGGGACTCACGCGGGTTCCGTACCACCCATTGACCTGATACCCCATAGAAACTGATTTGATTTACGAGAATTCATCAAAAGACATCAACTCCCCGTGCGTGAAATATTATTAATTTCTTGCATCTCTTTCTTACGCGGGTACCAACAAATATGTCTGTTTTCCCTATTTTTTGTATTTTTTGCTAAATTATATAGTATGCACTATAACCAGACCAAGTTTGACGCTGGTATTTATTACCGTTTTAAAGTAAGAGCAGGAACAAAAACGTTAAAAAAAGAACATGTTTTTCGAGGTTTTTTGTATGGGGACGCCATTTGGTTTTAGACTTTATTTTTATTTTTTATTGTGATAGGGGTCATAGCAATACATATTCTGTATAAAATTCAACCGGCTAACTATTACCATTCAAAAGAAACAGCCCTGTAACAGACAGATAGACGGACGGATGGACAGCGTACTGAGAGTAATAAGGCCCCGTTTGGCACCCTTTGGGTACGAAACCCTAAAAAGGAAAGGCTTTTTTAATCTATCCATAATCTATTGATGAACGTTAAAGTTGATGTTGGGCCATTGTGTAGACGCCATTGCACAATATTTATTCGCCAGATAAAGTTTGAGCACAATATTTATATATGCATGATGGCGGAAAAGCCAAGTTAGTTGATTATACTTCACAACGCCATCGTAGTTAGCGAGTTGTTGTGTAGACATTTATTAGTAGTTTACTGTAGGAGTTAGAACTCACTTATCCGTTTGTGGGCATCACTGAGTGGGCTAGATTTTTTTAGGAATCTGTTTAATGATTAATATACACACAAATGAAAGTGAGGCTATAAATAATAAATATAAATGTTTGGAACATCTTTACACAACACCAACTACTTCCAAACTAAGCAGAGCTTGTTCTATGGGCACTAGACAATGGATATAATACTTTTATTTTTTGTAAGTACATACATGTAGGAAACACCCAAACCAACACAAACACCTAATATTATGTTCAACACATAAATATTTGTGTCCTGTGGGAATCGAACCCACGACCTATCTATGTCTCTGCTATTCGTATATTTAACCATCTTCCGATTTAATTGAAAGCTCTGGAAGGAAAGTATTTAAGAATATATTGAAACAATGGTTAATAAAATAAAATAAATTATAGTAAGAATGAATTTTTTGAATAACAAACTAATAATATTTGACATTGTGTGAATAATATTACGTTCCTATGACATAAATAACTGTGACTGACTATTTCATTAAATTATTGTAGGTATATAAGTCTTTATGTATTGCAAGTCCGATATGGGTAAACTGTTAATTTACTAAATACTACTATTTGCAATGTCAACCGCACACTATTATGTAACAGTTATGCAATAAATTATTTTGATACTGGATCAGTAGTCCGAAACTCGAAACACTAGATCATAGACTTCGTCAAAATAAATGAACAAACCCTACATAAAATACAACGTTTAATAAAGTAACTGAAAACTTCTTAAAAATGTCTCATTGTACTCACCATTATAAAACAACTTTTACTATGGCACCAACCCAAAATAAACATCTGCTCCATACATTTATGTTCGCATAACTCAAATAAAATGTAGGTAACACCTGATTATTTTCAAGATTTCTGGATTGGTCCCATAGAAAAGTTGTTCATACTGATGTCTACAATGACCCCTTAAGAGGTTTTTAGTTATTTCAATTATACGACGTTGTATATTTTAACATTGTAAATGCCAAAGTATGTTTGTTGGTTTGTCCTTCTTTCATGCGGTAACGGAGTAACTGATCGACGTGATTTTTACATATACAACGTGTATCAGAAATGCGTGGTCATATTTTAAGAGCTCATTCAGGCCATAGCATAGAACAACTTTTACTATGGGACCAATCCTGAAATCGCGAAAAAAATATCAGCTGTTCCCTACTAAATCATCGATGTCGCTCGACAAAATCTAAGGATCAGCTGATATTTTTTTCGCGATTTCAGGGTTGGCCCCATAGTAAAACTTGTTCGATGGCATGCCCTGAATAAGCTCTTCAAATATGACCACGCATTTCTGATACACGTTGTAGAGATAGTTTATGGGCTGGTGAAAGACAGGCTTATTCTCAGAAGTTTCCGCTAGGATAAGGAACCACGGGAGCAAAGCCGCGTGTAAAATATAGTCCTATTAATATTATAAACTGGACTGTTTGCGGCTTCGCCCGTGCTGATGTCGTTTATCGCGCATCTTTCGAGAGCTGTTTATCTTCCCGGGATAGAAAGGAGCCTCTTCATCCGGGTTATGTTCTATCTATGTGCCAAATTTCATCCAAATCCATTCAGCCTTTATAGCGTGATTGAGTAACAAACATCCAAACATTATCTTCACAAACTTTCACATTTATAATATTAGTAAGATGCGAAAGTATGGATGTTTATTTTTTTGTTTGTCCTTCAGTCACGCTGAAACGGCTAAACGAATTTGCATGAAATTTGCCACACAGAGGGACCATTTCCTGAATTAATACTAAGAATAATACTTAAGAACTTTTTTATCAACATACCATATGGGAGTGAAGCCGCGGGCATCTGCTAGTTTTGAATAAAATTGACTGTAGTTAGAGAAATAAATAATAGGTAAGTAGTTACTTTAATACATATTTTTATGTTTCAAATGTATTAAATTATAATAAGTCTCTAAAACAACTTGGAACTTTCCAGAATATTTCCCTTACAATGAATTCAAATAAGCAGACAACTAACAAGCTTCTTAGAAAACAGACAATCGTAATGGGTTGGAAAGAAGATAAAGCAAGAAATGTGAAAGAACCAAATGTATACGAAACTGAAAATGAGAATAAAATGTAATTCTGACGTAGGTATTTCATCTGAAAATTAAACGTCAAGATCTTTATTCAAGTAATTATACAATATGATCTTCGTATACCTGTAACTCTGTTTTGACCAATTTTATGAGGAATAATAGTAGTCTAACTAAGAGGAAATGCGGGCAGAGACTTTTGAAAATTAAGTACCTATTTGAAGAAACTATCGCTGTCGCTTCGCGAGCGCTCGGCCTCAAATAAGTGCGATAAGGACAACTGCAGCTCCAACTGGATAGCCTAAGTAAAAAAGACGTAATTAAAACTGGACCAATTTAAAATATTTTTCATAAACTGAATAAGAACATGTACTGTGTCGCAATGTTTTTCCTTTTTCATTAACAGTTGTTAAATTTATACACTAGGCCTCTGTAGACAGCAGTCTAAATAGGCAATTTTAGAATGTTTGGAGGGCTTCTAGAAATAATTTATCAAAACTAAAACAGGGACATGGAAAAAGTAGATATTTATTTTACTGTAAAAAATAATTGCTAGGGTCATAAACCAGAAAGAAAACAGTCGAGAGCGTTTGTTTGAAAAAAAGACTACCCGCATTTACTCTTTATGCACTATTCCTTAAGTTTTCGAGTGTCAATTTTTTCTTCCTATTGCGAAAACGATTATAACTCCGTTACGACTCCTTTGAGTCTATTAAGCCATCGATACCACATTCTTAGAATATTAAATTTTTCAATCATTCACGAAGGGAGGCGTCTCATATTATCCCATGTAATGTTATGACAAATATTGAACAATATGTCCTGCAATTTAATAAAAAAAACATTGGCAGTCGATATAATCAAAGGGGGACTGCCGACAGAAGTGAAAACATAAAACTGTAGTATGTCGCATGTATCCGTGGTCTCGAACGTCAAAATGCAAAATCGGTAGAGCTGCCCCTAAAAATCGGTATATTTGTATCTAAAATCGGTATAATATGTAAAAATTAATATTTCATCGAATTTCTCAATTTAAACCTTCATTATCCTTGTAAATTATTAGAAACTTACATAATTCACCATACAATTTTACTGGATTTTATCGAAATAATCAATAATACTTTAAAAAATGTAACAGAAATAAAAGAATAATACAATTTTTTTTCGGTATTTCTACCGATTTCTACCGATAGCCCTATGGCTATCCCTCATATCGGTAGAAATACCGAAAAATCGGTAGGTTCGAGACCACTGATCCTCTTTGGCCGCATGTCGATGACGTAGGGTGACGCGAACTCATAAGGTTTGCCCCTACCAAAAATTGCTCAACGCGGCTAAAGAAGTTTTCATTTTAAAAACCCGGACACATAAAACGATCTCATAAAAAGTAAATAAAATATAGTTTCAATTTCTCCCAGATGCATTTAAAGGTGAATAATAATTAAGAATAATAAACATATAACATATAACAAATAGCTATCTTTTAAACATGAAATATGCGTGTATCTTATATGGTTTTACACAAGTACATAATATCAAATAATAGCGTGTCCAAATGAAGCGTTTCACACGGAAATCGACAAAATGGACGGAAATGTGTGTTACGTCTACATTTCGTGATAAGGGGAAAGGATGGGTGCTTTCAACGTGAAGTTGGACAAGCGGCTGAAATTCGAGAGTCGCGTGTAAAATGCTTTGTCTGTACAAGATCTATTGCGGAGTTTCTTGGCACATTTAATTAATATTTCTGCTTCACCTCAAAAGTGCTTTATGATTATGATTAATAAACATTTAAATACCAGCTGGCGGCTCTGGAATCGACAGATTGGCGTGCTGCAGGCGTAGCATGATCACTATAGATAAGAGATTTGTGGAAGAATAGATAAAACTGCATTGTATAGAATTGTATCTGTCATTTCGTCATTTTTTTCGTATACAAAACGCTTGTCTACAGTGGTCATGCTACGCCTGCAGGAGGCTCGTTGGGTACGATGCGCTGGAGTTGCACGATCTTATTCCCCCAAGCCCTTTCCATCATCGGATAACTAGACGCATGGCAATGCACCACCCTTATATGGTAGATATTCCACCTTTACGCACAAAATGATTTGCTAATAGCTTTGTCATGCATACCGTTAAAGAATGAATTCCTTTTGGATGTCTGTGTTTCCCGATAGATATAATAATCTGGTAGTCTTCAAGGCTCGAGTGTATAAGTTTTTGCTGGGCAAGCATGCATCATCGTCGACCGCACCATCTCTTAACATCAGGTGAGGTGGTGGTCAAACGGCCAAACGCAAGCCCATTAGGTATATAAAAATTACAAATAATATACAAATCTTGTCACAGATCATCACATTTGACCAACAACCTCATTAACTTCCCTTTAAAACTGACCGTTAAAATTCACGACCAACATTATTCGCAACAAAAATATTAAACCTTACATCTCATTATCCATTTTCTTAGAAGAAGCTCTTACTAATGATGTTTTCGCGTAGATATTTTTAAAAGTATCATCAAACAGAAAAAAGAAACGGCTACATTAATAAAGTCGAGAAACGCTGGGTTCCTTTGTCAGAACTTGTTGCGTCTATCTTGTATTTCAGAATGGCCGCTTACAAGTAAGAAAAATGGAAAAATATACCGGGATCGTGAATAAATTTGCAAATTTGGTTGGTTCCTTAGTGTGGGGACACATAATGCTAAAAACTACGACAGCGAACTTCAGCGCGTCAGGTCAAAACTTCGTTGCGTTTATCAGAAGATAATAGATCAGAAATATCGACAATACCAAAAAAATCTGACTGAAAAGAAAAAAAACTTAACATCTATTCCGAAAAAGCATTAAATACGAATTGGTTATTGTTATCAGTGGCAGCGCCAAGCCTTTGATAACGCCGTTGAAGTGGCAAAGTTTTGAGCTTGCCAAGTCTGACCCAAGAGATTACTCTTAGATACTATACCATCAAAACAAAGAAGAAGAAGAAGAGTTATTGTTATTAAATACTTGACAGGATTGGCGCAGTGGCTGAGCACTTGGCTGCTGATACAAGTACTTTTATGACCTACATGAAAACTTTCCAAGATCTGTATTTTACACTCAGCGACTGCCATCAGACCCCCGCAACCCAGTTCTTGGGTAATACCAACTTCCTAAGGTTAGATCAGCTGTCAGAGGTTCGGGGTGCTAGGTCAAAAAACCTTCTCGTGTGATACGTCTAGAAGGAACAACAATTTGTTGGGCCGGTGTACCCTGGGCACGGAAAATAACTCTTCTTCGGGGGACCTTATTGTCCGTGGCGAATATTTTGGTACGGAAAGGGCGCGATATGGGTCCATGGGGCGTTGACCACGGGTCTCTGATGTTAGCAGGGGGCACAGTGGAGGAGCAGGTACGGGCTCGGTATACACTCAACCTGCCACTAGGCAGGCAGTGGGGGGACTGTGTCCTTCCCTACCCCCATTGATCTCGTAACCCCAGTAGGAGTGCTGTGGTTATCTTCTCGCAGCTCTTATTGGGACCGAGGGTCTTGGCTTCACCCACCGGACCACGAGGAAGAAACCTCTGTACAAAATTACGCAGATTTACAGATCTTTATGCGGTTATTACTAAGCTACGAGCACATGTGGGGCAAAAAGGCAAGAACAAAAAATACTTGGTAAGTCGTTGTAAAGGAATACGCCAAACGTAAGTTCGTCCGCCAAACTTTGGTCGCGGAAGTTCATGACAGATGGTGTGTCCCTACACTAAGAGTTTTTGCTTTCGCTTGTCACAATAGATCTCGTCTCGTCTCTAAGGTATAAAGGTGTCGTTTTCTGTGTAAAATAATGGAATAATGCTGGTTGATGTTTAGAAAATAGGGTATTACAGCGCAATGTTGAATGTTCTTGGTCTTTTTATATTTGGGCCACTCTACTCAAATGTTGTTCACATTTGTGGATTTATCATTTTGATCTTCTTGATGTTTTGCAGACTCTTTTATTTACATTGTAATACACGGACGGTATAATTTGGATAATATAAATGTCAACACATTTTTAAAATTTATTTTGTTGTTATAATAAAAGTTCACCTCAGCATAGTTGAGAAAAGACTTTGGAGAGTGAGAAAAGGTAATAACCATAGAAATTTGAATAATAATAGACTTCTATGGTAATAACGTTTCGTTACAATGTTTGCGTGAAAATAAAATCTTATTGTCTTTCTACATGATCCTGCAGGAATTCAGGAATATGATTATAGGTACTATTTTAGTGTTGCTTTCGTCGAAAAGGAATCGATTATCACTAACTCCCAATTTACGGTTTCTAGGATATACGGATATGATATAGTACATTACGGCCGCGGCCGGCAACAGGAGCATTGATGGACGAACGTGAAAATGTGGGCCGAGGCACACATACGTGAGTCCATCAATGCCTGGTTGCAGTCAAGGCTTATATAGTACTTTATAGTACTTTAATGCGCGGAAATTCAAAATAAGTAGTACCTAGATAAATTCTAGAATCAATGACGAACAACAATAATTTTTCACGCGTCAATATGTCTATTTGTTTATTTTTTCCTTTAATTAGCTCTATTTGCAAGCCAGTTCGAAATTTAAATAAAATCTTTGGTAAGTAACCTCCTTGGTTGCTATTTTTCGGAGTAAAAAGATATGAGTTTTCATAGTAATTAATTTGGCCGCTAAACTGGACAGTTATGGTTTTTCATACTAACGTTGCTGGCCACTGGTCGCATGTATTTGACCAGTACTTTAATTTCGATTTATCTCGAAGAATAGAAGAAAAGAAGATTGTCAAAAAAATGATTGAATTTTCAAGCATGTTTGAGAAAAGACATTTATTTTTTATTTATTTATTTAATTATTTATGCACAACAGGGTACAAAGGCGGTCTTAACGCCATAGGCGTTCTCTACCAGACAACCTTAGGGTAATGCAGAGACAAAGAATGAGGTAGATGCACCAGTAAAGTAGTAAAATATGTTTCGTACTACGGACTTATAATTACATATAATAAAAATAGATAAATACCTAAGTACATTATACATATAATAAAATATACATATTATACATACCTACATATATAACTATAAATATATAACATCAAGATAATTCAAAGTCGAGCTGAATCTGCTAAATTGTTTTCACGGAAATATTTCCTTAACTTAATTTTAAAGGTGAGCCGACTGTTAGCCATCCTGATTTCATGAGGAAGCGCATTCCATAATAGGATAGATTGCACGAAGAATGTAGAGTGAACGAAGTCAGAGCGGTGAGAAGAACATTTACATGCATATCATTGTCGTGGAAGTCGATTTTAGCCTACTTCTAACTGTCGTATCAATTTGAAACTTTGCATGATGATGGAGCCAGCAGGTGAGTAGAACTCTTTAATGTTTGAACGAGTCCCATACATAACGTTGGTGACGAGGGTCTGATTATGGAGCCGGGAGGTGGATAGTGGAACTTTTCAATGGCTAAAACGCCCCACGCTTTATCACTCTGATATTATACTTAATTACAAAAATGGCTTACGCTAAGGCCCTTGACGTGTTTCTAATATGAATTTGGCACATCATTAGTTAGTTGTTTACCACTTTTAAGAAAGACCTGTGTAATAGTAGGTCTTTGCGTTTCTGTGTAATACTGATAGTAATATGATACCTACAAGTAATAATTTATGATCGACATAATTTAAAATTCAATTAACTATTTATATTATATTATGTTATGTGATATTCATTATATATATTTATATTAAGTGAAATTCAAACACAATGTGAATTGTTCATGAATAAATAAATAAAACTGATTCCATATATACAGGCATGCCTACATTGGAAATCCAGTGATTCAATTGCAACTTTTTACTAAGATTGATTTAAGCATGTTATTAGTGCGGTGACGGAGCAATCACCCAGCATCTGTAACACAGGTTGACTGCTAGCTCGGGGCTGGGTTTTACTCTGTCTCTTCTAAACTCTTGTTTATTTCTGACATTGACCCACATTATACTTCAACTCAGCCTATCGCAGTCCACTGCTGGACATAGGCCTTTCCCAAGTTGCGCCACAACGTTCGGTTCTCTGCCTTCCGCATCCAGTCCCCCCCAGCCACGTTCTTTAGGTCGTCCGTCCACCTGGCAGGGGGGCGCCCTACGCTGCGTTTGCCGATTCGCGGTCTCTACTCAAGGACTCGTCTGCTCTAACGGCCATCGGTCCTTCGACAGACATGGCCAGCCCACTGCCACTTCAGCTTATTATACTTACATTATTTGAATGAATTTGATGTAATAAACAATAACCTATTTTAAAAAGAGTATATCCATGGAGTTTCTGGTCAGTTCTTCCCCATAGGACCCACAATTTGGAACCGTGCAACTAGAGCCTGACGTTTTAAAAGTACCTGTAATTAGGGTTATTAGAAATAAAAAACATTTTTTTTTTCTTGATTTTTTAGAATAGAATGTCTTTATTTGCAATGAATAGGTAGGTACGGTCGACCGCACGTCGGTGGTAACACTTTGACATTAGTAGGATCTTTATTTCGTAAGCAGTAAGGGCGGTTTTCGAACTGAAGTGTTACCACTGTCATGCAGTCGACTGTACATTGTAGTTGATACGTTCATTCATAGTGCGCTTATTCCGCTAATTCCGCTATATGCTTTAGAACTTCACCAGAGTAATTCACAAATATAAAATACTTTAAATAACAATAGGACATGTCAAGATGTAGCATTTTACACAAAATTTCACAACATTGTATAAGAGGGTCACGGTAGTATTTGTAAAGCGAAATTCTTTGTTTCCATTAATTATTCCCTTATCATGATTGTTTTTAGGGTCCAAGGTTGTCAGCCATTGTTGTTGAAATTAAATCTAATGGTGTTGGTGACATCACTGAATGGTGGCATTTCTTAACTTCACGTATAAATACGTGTAAATACGTGCAAATTTATGTTTGTTTATTGTTTTATGCAAGCTGCAACTGGGTTGTTTTATTTTTACCATACCACGGATTTGACATGTACCAAATCTATATATAATTTTAATGTTTTTTGTAGATCATTGGTTTATGTTTTGGAAAAAATATTATTCCATTTAGTATTATTTATTGTGTAGCTTCTGACAGATTCTGTTAAATTTCAACCCAAATGTATTTTTGTTATAAAATAAATCACTTATGACTTATGACCAATATTAGGTTAGACCGTCATACGAACATTCATGGCATTCGGTTCGAATAGTCTGAAACCTGGTGGACTTTCATGGGTCGCAGTCGATACGACAGACCCGTACGACCGACGTGCTGGGGCTACGTATAAACGATGCGACACTACAGCAGTATGCGTAAATATATGGCGTCGGCCACATTATGTGTCTATCGCGGGTCTGGGAAGCGGTGCTATACGTTTTCATCGATGCGTTTAGTACTGTCGCGTCATCCGCGGCGTGTCAATCGCGCACATCTGTCGCATCGAACACGACCCTTTACATATAGTATATTCTTTCAATGTCAGTAATGCCCAATAACTGGGTTGCGGGGTTCTGATGGCTGTTCATCAATCATCATCAACTCAGCCTATTGCAGTCCACTGCCGGACATAGGTCTCTCCCAAGTTGCGCCACAACACTCGGTCTTCCGCATCCAGTCCACCCCAGCCACGTTCTTCAGGTCGGTCTACCTGGCTGTGGGGCACACTACGCTGCGTTTGCCAATTCGCAGACTCCACTCAAGGACTCGTCTGCTCCAGCGGCCATCGGTCCTTCGACAGACATTGCCAGCCCACTGCCACTTCAGCTTACTGATCCTACAAACTATGTTGATCACTCCGGTCCGGTCTTCGGTCTGATGGCAGTTGCTTCTTGTAAAACACTGACAACCAGCCGCATCTGATAAGACTAAAATACGACCCCAGCATGGTTGGGAAAAGATTGAGGTAGAACGATAAGGTAGACCGCCACAAGAAAGACAGAAGACAAACTTATGTCAATTATCAACTCTAAATTATATTTTTTGGTCAGTTATCCATTTTTTCTCCTGTGTCTCCGAGCCTTTATCCAAACAAAATTGGGTAAGTTCAATCAGTTCATTCGTTTGGGAGCTACGATGCCACAGACTGATACACACGTTAAACATGTAACACCCCTCTGTTTCCGTTGGGGGTTAAAAAACTAAATATATAATTATTTATTTCTTTCAATCCAGGGTCCACAGAAAGCCATACACGAGATAAAAAAGAGTCTTAAAAATATATTTTCACACATTGTCTATAAGGATACTGCAATATTATACCTCCGGTATAGAGATGATGTGACAAAATTACCTACCTGTTGCTTCCGTCGTAAGAGCACAATAAAGTTCATTTTAAATTCCTGAAACTTTTTGCGGTGATGAGCAAGTAAACGACATACTGCTTAGCGCGTCTATTTATATTCCTTTTACATCATAATTTGATTCACAACATAGATAAGTATTTATATGCGTTATTGTAATTTTACTACAGAACCGTAATTCCATTCCATAGAGAATAATTAATAATTATGCTTTTTAGGGTTCCGTACCCAAAGGTTGCCCAACGGGACCCTAATACTCTCGCTACGCTGTCCTTTCGTCCATCCGTCTGTCTGTCACAGGGCTTTATCTTTTTACCGGTAATAGATAGTCGGTTGAAATCTTCTCAGAGTATTATTTATTTATATTTATACATGCTTTATTGTACACCATAAAAAACATTACATTGAATATGCATTTAAACTATTGTACAAATGGCGGCCTTATCGCGATCAGCGATTTCTTCCAGGCAACCTTAGGATGGACAAGAATGAACTGTACAGAAAATGGGGTTGTCAGATGTGCAATTTCGATACATAATTTAATAATAAAATAAAATACTATACTACTACTATAAAATAACAACAAAAATATATTCTATAAATCCTAATACATAAATACTATATGCATATATACGTGGGACACTCAGAAAGTTTTGCGAAACTAAAAAAAATTGTTCTATACGTACATATATTTTTATCAAATCTTTTCAAAGTACTTTCCACCAGCCTCTATACAAAGATTCATGCGCCTAAACCAGTTTTCAAAACACTTTTTCCAGTCCGCCGCAGACACCTCGTTTACAGCCTGCTCGAACGCAGCCAGCGCATCTTCCGGCGACGAAAATTGTATCCCTTTGAGCTGATTTTTTATTTTTGGGAATAAAAAGAAGTCACACGGTGCTAGATCAGGGCTGTAAGGAGGGTGGGTGACCCAGGAGTTTGACTGGCGTGCTGTCCAGGAAGTCCCTCGTTTTGAGTGCGGTGTGCGTAGGTGCATTGTCGTGGTGGAGCAGTAGCCCGCGGAGCCCTGTGTTTGGTCGCTTGTTGCTTATAACAGAGAAAACTTCTGGCAAACATTTGGTAGTATACCATTCGGCATTAATGCTTCTTTGATCCCGTAAGGGAATTGATACCAAGTGGCCAGTCAAATTAAAAAAGCTAGCGATCAAAATCTTACCCCCGCTTCTAGATCGCTTCACTTTGGTAGGCGTTGGCTCATTTTGAAACACCCAAACAGTCGACTGGCGCTTGGTTTCTGGGTCGTATTGATAAATATCCAGGACTCATCACCTGTAACGATGTCGTAAACACGCCGAGACGAGCCTGCTTCAAATTTGTTAAGCATATCACAGCACCATTCCACCCGGGCCTGCTTCTGAGCATCGGTGAGGTTGTGCGGCACCCAGCGTGATACTATCCTCCTCACGCGAAGATGGCTGTGTAGAATCTCGTGAACGCTTCCCGATCCAATCTTCAATATGTGTTGAATCTCCTGATATGTAATTCGCCTATTGTCTTGGATTAAATTTTTCACTGCTAGCACGTTTTCTTCGGTAACAGCCGTCAAAGGGCGACCGCTTCTTTCGTCATCCCCCAAAGTTGGTCGACCGCGCTTGAATTCGTTATACCAACGATACACGGTTGCCTTGGAAGGGCCTTCATCCATGAATGCCATTTGAAGTCTATCGTACGATTCATCCGGTTTCAGGCGACACTTGAAATCGTATAAAATCATAGCTCTAAAATGTTCCCGGCGCAGATCCATATTTCAGTGAGACACAATACTTTGAATTAACTCGCAAAAAATGTGGAGGGAAATTTTGAAATTGGAACTTACTTATTTTTACTTATAAATAATCATATTTTCGAAAAACATTATAACTGGCCAGTCTCCCATATATAAAAACTTTTTTTCGCAATACTTTCTGAGGGGCCTGGTACATATAAATAATAAGCAACGGTAAAGTAATTAAAAACGACCACATACAGGAGAAGAAACATGTTCATAGCGACAAATAATGCTCCTTCACAAGCCTCTTAAACACTGGCAGCGATTGCGCTCTTCTAATAGGCACTGGCAATGCATAAATAATAATAGAAATAAAAAAAATAAAAAAATAGAGAGAAAATAATTCAATAGAGTATGTGCTGCTATGACCCCTATCATAATGTGGGTGTACTATACACCTCTGCCTACCCCTTCGGGGAAATACAGGCGTGAAGTTATGTTATCTTATGACCCCTATCACAAAAATAACTAAAAACAAAAAAAGTCTAAAACTAAATCCAAGAGACCTTGAAATACATGCATTTTTTCAACGTTCTTTTTTCTTCTCTATCTTCAAAATGGTAATACATATTAGCATCAAACTTGGTTTGATTATAGTGCATACTATTTAATTTAGCAACAAATAATAAAAATAGGGTAACCATAGACGTATGTGGTGGTACCTGCGTAAGAAAGAGATGCAAAAATTCATATTTCGCTCACGGTACGTTGATGTCTTTTGATGAACTCACGTAAATTAAATAAGTTTCTATGGAGTATCAGGTCAATGGGTGATACAGAACCCTTACTGCGTGAGTCCGACTCGCACTTGGCCTTTTTTTCATTTCATTTCAAGAAATGCTTGTCGCACTTATAAGTTATAAACTAATTCTCTTTTACAAAAAATGTTTATTCACCGAGTTTTTAACATAACAACATAACATAACATAACATCACGCCTGTAATTACCCGAAGGGGTAGGCAGAGGTGTAATAGTACACCCACATTTCGCCAGTTATGTTATAAGTCCCATGTAATAGGGGGCGAGCCTATTGCCATTAACCGGGCACAAATCCAGACTCCGGGCTGCTACCGAGAATTTCTTAATGAAAAAACCCAATAACACTTTGCCCGACCCGGGAATCGAACTCAGGACCCCACGCTCAGCAGTTGCGCTAGCAACCACTAGACCAATGAGGCAGTCACTGAGTTTTTATCGCATACAAAAAGCTCAAGTCTTTTACTAAAAACGGTCTCAAAGAAGGATTAGCAAGGAACTAGGGCATTGCGAGTGCACGAGTAATTTGTGTTCGTACACTCTACTAACGACACCCGAGTTCGTTCGTGTTGTGAGTCATAAAGCTTCGCAAAAATGGGTTTGATACTGAAGAAAAGCCTGGCTTGAAAGAAAATGTGCACGTGTTGTTCTGGCTCTTTTTTGGTGAACAACACTCTGGAAAGCTCCATCTAAAATATGGGTTATGGTTTTTTTCAAACCGGTAAAGCAAGGATTAGATGGGATGGGCGTGAATTGAAATCTCGCTGACCCATTTACACCGAAAGATTTTACATTGAGAGCTTGCGCTATGCCGCGCCGTCTCGCGCCGTCCATCGCCGGTTCACGATGCAGCTACATTAATTCATTACCTATCCCGCTTACGAAAAAACTCTCAAATAAGAGGGGTAACCAATTAATGACGCTATGTGCGGGTCGGCGCTTTACGGCGCGAGAAATCGCGAGGCAGAGCGTGGCAGAGCGTGGCAGAGCTGGACAGAGAGAGACCATGCGGGATCTCGATGGCCGGTGCCGGTTTTTGTATCCGTTTGGCAAAGTAATAAATACTTTAATCATGCAGCAATACACTTGAATGTAGTACCAACAAATATTTAAATTCTCGCCTCGCACATTCACGCGCATCCCAGATCTTTCACACCAAAGATGGGCGGGACAAGAATTGAAATGTTGCCATACAAATTTCAATTCTCGCTAGTTCCATCCACTCCATGCCTAGCCGGTGTGAAACCACCTTTAACACAATCAAAGCTAATGTGTGAGATTTAAGAACACAAAAACAGTAATTTGATAATTAGGTCAGATTGTCAACATAATAAGACACCGTCAACGTTACGCGTTGTGAATATCCGTAGCAGGAACCTAATTCATTTATTGTTGTTGCTTGATGAGGAGATTCGCAGGAGAACGAAAGTAACCGACATAGCCCGAAGAATTGCCAAACTTAAGTGGCAGTGGGCGGGGCAAATTGCTCGCAGAACGGATGGCCGATGGGGCAGTAAAGTTCTGGAGTGGCGACCGCGTACTGGAAGGCGCAGCGTGGGTAGGCCCCCCACAAGGTGGACCGACGACCTGGTGAAGGTCGCGGGAATCCGCTGGATGCGGAAGGCACAGGACCGGTCGTTGTGGCGATGCTTGGGGGAGGCCTATGTCCAGCAGTGGACGTCTTTCGGCTGAAATGATGATGATGATGATGATGGTGCTTGATATAGGTTTATCCATAATCGGATGTCAACAGCTTACAAAACTATGTTCATTGTATTAGCCATCTACATTTTTTTATGAGTAAGTTTAGTCTAACCTGGGCAGTCAGATCCACTACCAATCTGCTGACTGACTAATATTTTTCCCACTGCATGAGCTATTATATCATTGTATTACTCATGTCAATACGACGATAGAAGAAGAAGAAGTCCAACCTAGGGAAAAATTATATACCACAAACAGTACGGCCACAAAACTGACACAAAACCATACAGTCAGTATTACTGTCCCACTCAGTCCAGAACCCAATCAGTACTACTGGCCTCTTCTCAGAATGTGAAGGATTTATGTCATAGTCCATCATACTGGCCTACTTCGGGTTGGCAGACTACACCCACCGTCAGGAACTATATGGAGCACTTAGGCGTACAGGTTCTCACACAATGTTTTCCCCTACCGTTTCAGCAAGTGATAATTAAATTCTGATCCGCATATGAATCCTAAAAGACAGAGAAGTCTCCACGAAACTGACGCTCACAGCGAATTGACTTGGAACGTCAGCTTCGTGGCAGTCGCAATTTATGGATTTTTATGTACAGTCGACTGTATGACAGCGGTAACACTTGAATTAGAAAACCACCCTTACTGCTTACTAAATAAACACGCTGTCATTGTAGGTAATTATTTAATATCTTACCTTGTTATATTTTGTTTTCCTGTTTGTATAGTCGATTTTACTGATGTACGGTAAAACTCTAATAAGTTTATGTTTACAATTTTAGAATATTTTTGTTATGTGTACCACTGAACAAATAAATAAATGTCAACCTGTTACCACAGACGTGCAGTCAACCTTACTATGCAGGACCGGTCTTTGTGGCGATGCTTGGGGGAGGCCTATGTCCAGTAGTGTCGTGACGTCTTTAGGCTGAAGTGATGATGATGATGATGATGTACTATATGTAGTTGCTAGTTAACAAATATAATAACAAAAAAAAAACAAATACAAAATATATATATATATATATAATATAATATATTGTCTGGTAGAGAACGCCTATGGCGTTAAGACCGCCTTTGTACCCTGTTGTGCATAAAGAATTAAATAAAATAAATAAATATAATAATTCATTGTTCTCGATAAAAATTCCATTATAACAAAAATAAATCCATGTTTATTGGTTCAGGAAGTGCTTGATACGCTGAATCAATTGAGTGGTCAACCAGGACCCTGAGGGAAATGATCGCCTGCAAAAGTAAACATATTTACTTAGGAGTACGTAACAACAACATTTGAAACATTTCCTAACTGTTTTGTGACCTTTTGCCCCAGTGTGGAAGCTTGAAGTCTCAGTTTAGATTAACACAATGGTTAGGCTGTACAATCTTAATTCTTATGTCCAATTTAAATGTCAAAGCTAGGTTGACCTTTGGACCTCCCACATGGTACCTTTCTTTAAAGACATGAGAGAGTAGATAAAATCAGAATATTCTATTTTAAACCTTATGTTTGCTCTTTCATAATAGAAGTATATTTATATATACCTAATAGAAAACTTGAAGCTATTAAAAATAGAAAAGTAACAATAAAAAGTTTTATTGTTACTTTTCTATTTTTAATATAATATAATATAAGCGGTAAAAAAAAATATTTACTAGACAGCATTGACCAACATAGCCCGAAGAATTGCCAAACTTAGGTGGCAGTGGGCGGGAGGAAGAACGCCGATATAGAAGAGCTCGTGGCTAAACAAAACATTATAGGAGAGGCAAAAGCTCACAGACTCCGTTGGCTTGGTCACGTGAAGAATAGCAAATTTCATCAGCTTTCTTTGAAATTATAGTTTATTATACATTAGTATCGTTTATAACTCAAAAAAACCTCCAAGTGGGAGTCGGACTCGCGTAGTAAGGGTTCTGTACCACCCAGCGACCTAATAACCCATAGAAACTGATTTAATTTACGAGAGTTTATCAAAAGACATCAACACACAGTGCGCGAAATATGATTTTTTTCCTCTCTTTCTTACGCAGTTACCACCACAATTGTCTATGTTTGTCCTATTTTTAGTATTTGTTGCTAAACAAAATAATATGCACTATAATCTGACCAAGTTTGACGCTAGTATGTATTACCGTTTTGAAGATAGAGCAGGAACAAAAACGTTGAAAATAATGCATGTTTTTTGAAGTTTCTTGTATGGGGACCCCCTTTGGTTTAAGGAAATTTTTTGTTTGTAGTATTTGTCGTGACAACAACACATATTCTGAGAAAATTTCAACCGGTTATCTATTACCGTTTAAAAGATACAGCCCTGTGACAGACAGACGGACGGACGGACGGACGGACAGCGTAGCGAGAGTAATAGGGTCCCGTTTGGCACCCTTCGGGTACGGAACCCTAAAAAAGATCAAAACCTAAAAATTGCCAATTTTAACTTACTGGCAAAAAAAAAAAAAATTCAAAAGTGTGGAACTATGTTTTGAAGGCCAGTGTATTTTTTAAATAAAAACTTAAAAGCTTATTTGAAACACAGAGAAAGACAGGTTTTAGATTATTGTCTTTCTTATGCCTTCTTAATTTCATTTATAATATTTAGTAAATAATAGAGATTCATGATGATACTGAAATAATCTGAACTTCTGGACTTTTACTAATTTCACCATTGTAAGGTAATTATTATATGTAATGCTAGTTATTTTTTGTTATCTAACTACCCAGCCAAAAAACTAGCTGAAAAGGTTACAGCATATATCTAACCATTTTCAATCCCCATCGCCCTTTTACCCTCGGTACTCCCATAATTACCATGAAACTCACCACATCAACTGTTCTAGTTTGAAGAGCGACGTAAAGTGATGACCGGTCTTTATTAAAAGGCTTTTACAGAAATTTAATTAAGTTAGTTTACTTAGGACCGAAGTGGCATACTATGAAAACAGACGGTTGTTCTAGTTAAGTACTTACTGACTTCGAAGCTTTCAATTTTTCAATTGAATATTAGTTGAGGTATATATAGGCTAGGGTAAGGTATGGCTTCAGCTTAGGTTTAAGGACTTAAGTGGAACGTAGCAGCCAAGTGGCGCCCCCATCATTAAAAAAAAAAATTACGCGCTGAATACATAATTTATCGAACACTACCTTTGACGACCTCTGTGGTCTAGTGGTTCGAGTGTCGGACTGCTGATCACGAGGTCGTGGGTTCGATTCTCACAGGACACAAATATTTGTGTGATGAACATAAGTGTTTTTGTTGGTCTGGGTGTTTTTTATGTATTATAAGTATGTATTTACAAAAAAAAAGTATTTAAGTATTATATCCATTGTCTAGTACAAGCTCTGCTTAGTTTGGGACTAGATGTTTTTGTGTAAAAATGTCCCAAAAGTATTTATTTAATTTATTTTATTCGTTTTTAACGACTTAAGTACAGGTACTGTAGTTTAATCAGAAATTATTAACTCTGTAAATAATAATAATATTTTTTTTTGTATGTAATTTCATGTCATATGGGTACATAACAGATACCTGAATTAAATGCATTTTATTTTATTTATTTATTTTATTTATTAAACTACAATACCAAAAAAATTACAGTTAAAAACGAATTTTCGATAAATGATGTATTCAGCGAGTAATAATTTTTTTACTGATGGGGGCGCCACTTGACTGCTACATTAAAGATCTTTAAATAGTGTTTTAGTGATAACAGTTCAATTTATAGTGATCAGTAAGTTCCATACTAGTTTAGAATTCAAAGAAACATACTTTATTTATATTAGTTGATTAGCGTACGAAAGTCATGAAAAACGATTGCAGGAAAAGATATTGCATTTTAATTACCAAGGCATTACTGCGTGGTTGCATTTTATAATCTTTTTATAAGTAAATGTGTGTAAAGCTGATTCTGCTCATTAAAAACTAACTTATGCCCGCGGCTTTGTCCATGTGGATGTCGTTTATCACGCATCCCTCGGGAACTGTTCATCTTCCCAGGATAAAAAGTAGTTTATATGTTAATCCAGGTTATTTTCTATATGTATGCTAAATTTTATCCAAATCCGTTCAGCCCTTACAGCGTGATTGAGTAACAAACATCCATACATCCAAATATCTAAACATCCAAACAACTTCACAAACTTTCACATTTATATTGGTAGGATAGTAGGACGTACGTCAGTTTATACTTATTTTAGATTTAAATGTATAAAACCTCATTAGTTTATTTTTACTCCACCTTTACGAACATTCAAGATAGGTGCCATGGTAACTCAAGACAAGCTGCTGGTGATCTTTGGTAACGAAAAAGATTTTATAACATACTGCTGATCTTGAATAGTAGGTTTATATATTTATTAAATTCTTTATTGTACATACACCAAACGAAAACAAAGACAGTTTACAGATAGATTATGTATGTACAATGAGTGGTCTTATCACACAAGGCAATCTCTTCCAAACAACCTTTGGATGGACTAGAAGAATGGGAACCGATCGTGGGTAGTTACGGCGTAAAAGTAAGTTACAATACAATACAATACAAATCCTCTTTATTGCACAACAAGATCTAATTCATCATTTCTAAGTTCATCATGATCTAATTTTTTTGGTTAAAGTTATTAGCATAAAAATTTCAATTCACCTAGTTGTGTAGTTCTGATTACCCGGTCAAGCAAATGAGGTTTATATTTTCTACCTAATAACCTTATTAGACCAGCCAAAAGCTTAGTTTATGTATACAAATGTTACCACTGCCCCTCACACTACGTAATTACCTTAGTGACGGTTATGGACATTATATTATGGTAACATTATAACGAGAATTCACTGGGGACTGTCTTGGTTAATAGTGTTAGCAATCAGGGTAGTAATGTTTGACATGTATAGTAACATGTAAAAAGTTAGGATTGCATTTCATAGGGCACGCTGCAGGTGAGGCCCGTCATAGAGGAGTGGCTGGAGAGGGGCCATGGTGCCCACACCTACCGCCTGACACAGATACTCTCAGGGCACGGTTGCTTCGGGAAGTATCTGGGTCGCATAGGCCGGGAGCTGCCCAGAGGACACGGCGCAGCACACACTGGCGGAGTACCCAGCTTGGGCCGCGTAGCGCCGTGACCTTATAACTACAGTAGGCGGCAGTGACCTCTCGCTTACGGCCGTGGTTCTGTCTATGGTCGGGAGCGAGAGCGCTTGGGAAGGCGTCGTCTCCTTCTGCGAGGATGTAATGCTCGCTAAGGAGGCGGCGGAGAGGGTTCGAGAGGCGATAACCTCTCTTCCCATCCGCAGTAGACGACCTGGGCGTCGTAGGAGGGCGTATGCCGACCTCCAGCCACCCTAGGTGTGGGCCTGGCCGGCCGATGTAGATGCCGCACGGGGTGAAGGGGCTCGCCTGTTAGTGGCGAGCCGGGACCTGCCGGGGATGGTTGGGCGAATACGGGACTATTTCTCATGCCCTGGCCAAGGGTCGGTAGAGGAACACCGTGGTGGTTTTTAGTCGGTAAGAGTCCGACACTGGCTCCGCCTTTCCCGGGCGAAGTGCGTCCATGAAGATTTTCCCAACGAAAAAAAAAAAAAAAAGGATTGCATTTCGTACGGTGTGGGGTCGTTAACCTTAAGGTGGAGACTGACATCTTCCATTTTTTAATGGAAATCCTTAGGAATGTACCTTTCGTCTGGGAAAGGCAGACGAGTATGGGGTATGGGACTTCTACCGACTTAAACCACACGGAGGCCATCCTCAGCACAAAATATACGAGCTCTGGCAATTCCAGTGGACCGCACCGGTGCCTCTCTAGTGTTATTCCTTTTGCACGTTCTTAAAAACAACACTGTGTCTCCCACAGCAATTTCTGACCACCACGTGCTGCTGTCCTCCCCAGGGTTGCTCTACAGACACCTCGAGTCCCTCCACCCTGTATCTTACACGTGTAAACGAGTATTACAGTAGTTGGTCAGTGTGCAGAGCCGCTCGCTGCTCAGATTGAAATTTCAGGTCCGCTTTTAGAAGTCATTACCATTCCCTATTTATAAATACACAGGAAAATATTGTGGCTATGATTGTATAAGCTATAGGTAGTTGTTCTGGAGAAGAGCGTTTTTCAGTGGTCTAGTATATTCCTAATTATCTTGGTGTCAGCTTATTATCTACCTAGAAGTACCTACTTTATGCTATGTAACATGTAGCGAGCAGTGATAGCCTGGCGGTCGAACGCCTGCAAGAAGATCTGAGTTCTAACCCAACGCGAACCTCTGTCTTTTCGAATTATTGATTGTCATTTGCTTTAACGATGAAGGAAAATATCGTGAAGAAACCTGCACACCTGAGAGTCCTCCATACAGTTCTTGATGGTGTGTGTAATCCGCCAACCCACACTATGTTAACCTTCTCATTCAGAGAAGAGGCTCATGCTCAGCAGTGAGACAATAATGGGCTAATTATGTATGTGTGGAACATGCACAGACGCAGTAAGTATAACGACGCCGCATAAAAAAGTTTTGCATGAGAACGCAGTCGTAAAATGTTGACGGAGAACAGGGGGCAGACGCGGACGGTGCGTTATGATTGGTTGGGTCAAAAGTCCAGTGGTATGATTGGTTCCGCTCGCTGACGGAGTGACGTGCCGATTGGCGGCGGGGTGAATGTTATGCAGTGCTACTGCATAAGCTTAGTGACCGGAGGTATCTGACTAAGTGGTTTCTTGAGGCTTATTGGTCTGCGGTAACATGTAAGTATTTTTCGAAACAGTGTAGGTAGCGACCTCATTAAACATTATCTATTCATTCCCAGGCTCTCATAGAAATAATTTATTTCCATTTACTGCCATAAATTACAGCATACATTAGGCCAATACACGGTGATTCATACACGCACTGTAAATATATTCAAGTAAATAGCGCCAGGTAATAATTCCAGTGGGTAGAGTCACGCGACGCGAATGCCAGGAGTTCAGGAAACAAAACGTTTATCTTGATAAACAGAACAAAATAATATGGTTTTCTTGTCCTACATGTTATGGAAATTATTAACATGTTATTTGGGGTGGATATTGGCAACCCTTAAACAAACGGAGATGTCTTCTAAAAAAACGAAGGTGTTTCTTCAGACTACACAGAACGTGTGATATGAAAACCGTGTTTTTTGTTTTCACATTAGTTGATAGTTAAAGAAATATGAAAATATTAGAGTTCTTCTGCGGCTTCGCATGCAGGAATCCTTTAGTTTTTTGAGATAAAAAGTACCTAGTATGTAATATATTTTATAATATTCATGTATATTTAGTTTATAAACGTGCAGTAGTATGCATGATCTAGATCTTACGACTTCTTTGTCCATCCAAAGGTTGTCTGGAAGATATTGCTTTTAGCGATAAGACCGCCAATGCACCCATAATTTATACGTTATTTATGTTTACTGCTATTTTAATGGTATACAATAAAGCATAATATATTCTATCTATGTCCTTCCCGAGTTCCCAGGCTACCTGGGACATGGGTTCGGTGGTTAATAGTGATGAGGTAACAAACAGACAGACAGAATAACTTGCGAATTTATAATATTAGTGTGGGTAGGTGCCACTATCGTGTCCTATCCAGTGCCAATGGAGTTAATGATAAGATGACGGCTGACCCAGGAGAATGGAAGAAGAAAACATCGCGCGCGTCTCCAAGAAATTTGGAGCAAGGGCAGGGAAATGATGACTATCGCGTCCTATTTATTTATTTTCCACAACAAAGTACATACATTTGACAGATAAAGTGTAGAACATAAACCAGTTTAGGTTTTTCTGTACACCGCTTGGTCCGTCGACGTTCATTACAACAAGATGTGGGTGGGTGAACACGACGCATCGGGCTCGCTCGCCCCATGCAAAAATACCCATACTCGTATACCCTCAACTAATTTATATTACTTCTCAACAGCAAGTTACTTACAAAAGTATAGCCTGTTGTTTTTTTTTTACTTATTGTTCAAAATTATAAGTCATTATTAGGTTTTAATTCCTCTAAAAGGTGTTTATTGGTACTGTTAAATAAACCACTTTCAAATACTATCGTTGTGTACTTACAGGTGTGTTTTGTTGTTATGAGCTCTGTGCGGCTAATCCTGGGAAGCATGAAACGAAAGAAGTTATGAAATAAGCAGTCTGAAATATGGCTATCAAAGATGATAATGTCAATATACGTACAAATTATAGTTATACATTGGTTTGGTGTTCCCTATTTTACTACTGAAATAAGGGGAAGGGTTAATACCTGAACAGGATAAAATCTAAACTCCTGTTAATTGCACCTAGTAGATGCAAGCAATCAAGAGCATTCATTATCATTATCACCATCATCATTTCAGCCGAAAGACGTCCACTGCTGGACATAGGCCTCCCCCAAGCATCGCCACAACGACCGGTCCTGTGCCTTCCGCATCCAGCGGATTCCCGCGACCTTCACCAGGTCGTTGGTCCAGCATTCATTATAATGGGATATAAATTTGATAATGCCCGTTAATATATTGACGAAATGCATAACTGTTTTCATCTTAATTAAATTCCACATCGTAATTAAAACGAGGACATTGTACAACAAAGATGAGAAAAATTAATTATAAAATGCCGCACAAAAGTGTTGGATGACAATATTTTACACTTTGCAAACAGCTGCTTTCGTAAAAGCGTTGCATACTAACGAATATACCTGCTGTAAAAATGCTGCTATCACGGTGAACTTTTCCGAAGCAAACTCGATAGTAAAATAACGTTGATAAAAATGGAGGATACAACTGTTTATAAACTCGCCTTTGCATCTCTCTTTTGTGGAACCTTGTAAAAATTATTTTGATAATAATTTATTTCAGGAAATATTAATTCTGACTGAGGTGGTTTAGCATTGATATGGGGGTGAGACAGGGATATGTAGCGTCACCGTGGATGTTCAATCTATTCATGGACAGTTGTTTGAAATATATTTAAAAGAGCGTGGTTATGGTTTAGAAATAAATGGGTTACTTGTCAAACAAACGTTATTTAATTGTTTTGTTATCCATGCATCGTTGGAGAGGAATTTACAGAAGGTAAAAAAAAGGAAGGAAGGAAGAGGAAAAAAAAGAAAGAAGAAGAAAAAATAAAAGAGGACCATACAAAAGTGTGTATGGTCACAGATTAAATAAGAGTTAGGTATGGTAGTGTAATCGGATCTGGCAGAAGAATCATACAAGCTGAATAATAATAACACAACATAACATAACATCACGCCTGTACTTCCCCGAAGGGGTAGGCAGAGGTGTATAGTACACCCACATTTAGCCAGTTAATAATAGTCCCATGTAATAGGGGGCGAGCCTATTGTCATCAACCGGGCACAAATCCAGACTCAGGGCTGCTACTAAGAATTTCCTAAAGGAAAAACCCAATAACACTTTGCCCAACCCGGGAATCGAACCCAGGATCCCATGATCAGCAGTCGCGCTGAATAATTGAAATAGAAATAATAGCTTAAAGAAGTATGTGTGGTGTAACTTTGAGAGATAGATTCTTACGCAAGTACCACCACATATGTCTATGTTTGTCTTTTTTTTAGTATTTGTTGCTAAACTATAATATACACTATAATCTGACCAAGTTTGACGCTGGTATATATTACCGTTTTGAAGATAGAGCAGGATCAAAAACGTTGATAAAAATGCATGTTTTTTGAGGTTTCTTGTATGGGGACCCCCTTTGGTTTTAGACTTTTATTTTGTTTGTAGTATTTGTCGTGATACACCTCATAGCAACACATATTCTGAGAAAACTTCAACCGGTTCAAAAGATACAGCCCTGTGACAGAGAGACGGGCGGACAGATTTCTTTCTACAACTATAACGAACTATATTTTACAGAGTTAGTCGTTTCTGATTAAACTACAGTACCTGCCTGTACTTCAATTGTTAAGGCGCGAATTTTCGATAAATTATGTATTCAGCGAGAAATAATGTTTTTACTGATAGGGGTGCCACTTGAAGACTTCATACTTCGTAGGTAAGTTTTTTTTTTTTAAGTAGTTAACCATCCTAAATCCCTCTAGTACATATATATCGTCTCACAAATCTAGAGCTAAAAGCGATATATTTTAACCCAATCCCAAAGGACAACGTAACAAAGCCTTCAAAATCTAGGCAGGAATATAACAAACACATCCAGCCCCTTCAACAAACGTATGGAAAGGTAAAAATAACAGTGTAGTGTGTGTCACGTACATTTCAGACCATTTGCTTATTATTAAGAGGAGTACCTTGCCCTCAGGACGTGCCTCCCGCTTCGTTTAGAAATTGGGTCGGCCCTCTCCCTTTAAAGTAGGTACCATTATGAAACGGCTTACGAATAAATCGATGGCGCGTTTTTCGTCACAGCTGCGTGCTATGAATTGTTATAATTATTCTTCTGGTAAACTAGAAGAATGACATGCAAATTATTAAAGATGTGCAGCTAAGACTGTGTGTTTATAGACATGGGTAAAACTTTCAACGCATCTGACCTTTTGACGACCTCTGTGGTCTAGTGGTTCGAGTGTCGGACTGCTGATCACGAGGTCGCGGGTTCGATTCCCACAGGACGAAACGAACTAAAGGCCCACTTGATGTTAAACGGTTACCTTTGCCCATAACAACTTCAATACCACCTAGGCTGTTACCTAAATGGTAAAGCAAGTCGTTTCGCCAAACTGAGACATGAAGATAGAAAGTCTCATGTGATTGAGGATGTCTGTGGTCTAGTGGTTCGAGTGTCGGACTGCTGATCACGAGGTCGCGGGTTCGATTCCCACAGGACACAAATATTTGTGTAATGAACATGTGTTTGTGTTGGTCTGGTTGTTTCTTACATAATATAAGTACATATTTACAAAAAAAAATGTATATAAGTATTACATCCATTCGACATAACCTTTGTCTTGTCCATATTCATTTTAAGACCCACTCTATCGGAAGCTCTACTGAGGTCATCGAGCATTGTACCGAGGTCCTCCATGGTCTCAGCCATGACTACTATGTCGTCGGCAAACCGAAGGTGAGTGATGTACTCGCCGTTTATGTTAATGCCTAGCCCATTCCAGTCCAGAACCTTGAAGACATCCTCCAATGCAGCAGTGAAGAGTTTCGGAGAGATCACATCTCCCTGTCTCACACCTCGCTGCAGAAGGATAGGTTTCGAGGCTTGGTCCTGTAATCGGACTGACATAGTGGCGTTTTCATACAAAGACTTTAACACTTCGATGTACCGATAGTCAATCTGGCACCGTTGAAGAGACTGTAGTACCGCCCAAGTCTCGATCGAATCGAAGGCTTTCTCGAAGTCCACAAACGCTAAACAAAGAGGCAAGTTATACTATTCGGTCTTCTGTATAACCTGACGCAGCGTATGTATGTGGTCTACGGTGCTAAAGCCTTTTCGGAACCCGGCTTGTTCGGGAGGCTGGAAGTCATTCCCATATAGCACCCATTCCCGTAAGCATCGGAGAATCTACACTCGAAGTTGTTGACGATTATGTATACCTAGGACAAACTGTCCAGCTAGGTAAGTCCAACTTCGAGAAAGAGGTCAATCGTCGAATCCGACTCGGTTGGGCAGCGTTCGGGAAGCTACGCAATATCTTCTCGTCCAAAATACCGCAGTGTCTCAAGACGAAAGTCTTTGACCAGTGTGTGTTGCCAGTAATTACTTACGGTACTGAAACGTGGTCGCTCACAATGGGCCTGATAAGAAGGCTCAAAGTCACTCAAAGGGCAATGGAGAGGGCTATGCTCGGAGTGTCCCTGCGTGATCGAATCAGAAATGAGGAGATTCGCAGAAGAACGAAAGTAAACGACATAGCCCGAAGAATTGCCAAACTTAAGTGGCAGTGGGCGGGGCACATTGCTCGCAGAACGGATGGCCGATGGGGCAGTAAAGTTCTGGAGTGGCGACCGCGTACTGGAAGGCGCAGCGTGGGTAGGCCCCCCACAAGGTGGACCGACGACCTGGTGAAGGTCGCGGGAATCCGCTGGATGCGGAAGGCACAGGACCGGTCGTTGTGGCGATGCTTGGGGGAGGCCTATGTCCAGCAGTGGACGTCTTTCGGCTGAAATGATGATGATGATGATTACATCCATTATCTAGTACCCATAGCACAAGCTCTGCTTAGTTTGGGACTAGATGGTGATGTGTAAAACGTCCCAAAAATATTTATATTTATTTATTTATCTTTAAATTAGGATATTCGAATAGGTACGAAACACCTCAATTTGTGTGTGAGTAGGTATAACTCCAATCGAATAAGAAAATTGGTCTATTCGAAATTGACAGTTCATCATCATCATCATCCTAGCCCGGTTTCACCCACTGCTGCATATAGGGAGGTTTATACCCAGCAGTTTCGTTTTTACCAGTCTCTTCTTTCTTGTACTCCCCATCTAGGCATTTCCTGCGGCTTTGGCGGTATCATCGAACCAAACCGCTTTTCGAAATTGACAATTACGCAACCGCATAGTTATTGATAATCTCAATTTTTACCACACAAATAGGTCGCCCAAAGAAGAGTTATTGCTCATGCCCAGGGTTCACCGGCCCAACAACTGCTGTTCTTTCCAGATGTATCGAGAAGGATCAGCAGCCATCGAGCACACAAGATGGTTTTCTGGCCCAACACCTCTGAACTTGGTACCTACTTGAACTTATAGTTTTAGACGATCATTTACTTGAAAGCTGCAGTAAACAAAAAAATATAAACTATTTGAAAATACCGTGTCGACGAGGTTCTTATCTACATAGAATATAATTTTATACCCAACCTATTGTTATCCCAGCGAGTCTGTGTAATTTGAAAAAGTATACCGCGAATCATCAAGCTAAATATTTTAGGCAACGTGTTTATTTTTATCTAAATTGGGTTATAAATTACGACGTCATTTAGGGGTCTGGTGGGCCCTCGCACTTTTCATATTAAATTAATTGTCGCATCACTCTTTGACACAGTTGTTCGACACCCCTCCCTTTATTGACGTCACAACGACCACAAAGGGGACGAAAATTAAATATTAAATTTTCGCTTTTAAGTCTGCTTTTATTTTTAACAAAATGGAGTGAAAAATCAAGCTTGTGAGCGATGGCATGTTAAGTAGAGTAACAGACAGTGACAGTTCAAATACCTATGTGGCGTTATTGAAACTGTCTTTGCTAAAAAAAATGTTCTTTATGTCATAGTAAAAAAAAAAAAAAAAAAAAAAAAAAAAAAAAAAAAAAAAAAAAAAAAAAAATTTTCTTTATGACGACCTCTGTGGTCTAGTGGTTCGAGTGTCGGACTGCTGATAACGAGGCTGCTGACACCCAGACCAACACAAACATAAGTGTTTGTGTTGGTCTGGGTGTGTTGCTTATGTATTATAAGTATGTATTTACAAAAAAAAAAGTATATACGTATTATATCCATTGTCTAGTACCCATACCACAAGCTCTGCTTAGTTTGGGACTAGATGGTGCTGTGTAAAAATGTCCCAAAGATATTTATTTATTTATTTATAGTATAAGCTAATACTACCAGTCAGTCATAGTATAAGCTAATGCTATCACTCTTTTATGTGTTCCAGTTCATCAAGAAAAGTAGGACCCAATACATAAAGCACCCATTTATGCCAGAATAAGATTAATACACAGCCCCAGTTATCACAAAAACATTACCTTTAAAGCTTGGACGAATAAAAAAGGGCGGACGGAATCTCGCTAAACAATAATTGAAGCACCCATAGTAAGACGGCTCGCATAAAAGTACGGGTTGGCACGCACACATTCACACCCATAGTAAGACAAAAAGCCGCGATTACGTAATAAATCTCGAGTGACGGTAGTCATTTTCGTAGTGTCACAAATAAAATATATATCTGGTGTGTTAAAATTCTGTCAAAATTATAGTGGGCTTAGGAAAAAATTAAGAGCTTCAATCTTTTCTTAGCGATATTCCGTCCGCCTTTTTTATTCCTCCGAGCTTTAAACATAAAAGTATAATTTATTCAAGTACCCTTTCAAAAAGTTTTGCATATTTTACACAAAGTGCGGCCCACTCTTAAGAGTGCGACGATTTCTTTATTTATACCAAGTTTATCTTAGGCTTAGAGAGCCACAGGTGGACGTGGAGAGCCTTATTGAAAATTGAAATTTACTTTACCCGAAACTCACTTTATGCAAAATGGCTTTACTTTATGCGAAACGAGATTGTGATGTCACGTTCTAGTTTTATTAAAGAAATTTTTTGTGGAGGTTTTACTTTGTTATAACGAATTCATAGATATAAGTAAATATTTCAGGAAGCAAGATAAGAAAAGGTCAAACGTATTTTTTTTCGGTTTGTTTAAGATTCTTCATTTAAGGGGAATGTAGTAGCCAAGTAAAAAAAAAAATGAATCATACTCGCTGAATGCATCATTTATCGAAAATTCGTTATAAAAATTGAAATACAGGTACTGTAGGTTAATCAGAAACTACTAAATATGTAAAATATAGTTCGCTGTAGTTGTAAATAGAAAAAAAGCCAAAAGTGGCCGTTTTAGCACTTTTTCTATCTACAACTACAGCGAAGTATAATTTACAGAGTTAATAGTATCTGATTAAAGTATCTGATTATGTATTCAGCTAGAATATTTTTTTTACTGATGGGGGCGCCTCTTGGCTACTTCTTCTTCTTCTTGTGCCATATCCTCATCGGATGTCAGCGACCACCGCACGGAATTCGTTTCTATCTTGTGCCAGTCTGCATAGACTGGCAGCGTCATTGTTGTTGGTCCAGCTTTTGATGTTGTCAATCCAGGCTAATTTCCTTCTTCCCCTGCTCCTTTTGCCGTCTATCTTGCCCTCCAGTATTTTCCTCAATATATTATATTTTTCGTTTCTGTATATGTGTCCTAGATATGAGATTCTTGGCTACTACATTCCCCTTAAAGCGGCTCTACGAGTTTACAGAGATAGGCCATTTTCTTTTACCAATAAATGAATATAAAGCTTGGAAAATTACTCACTAAGTTATCACAACTTTAGGAAGGCTAGTATTTTAAAGTATTCAACCTTGATTTTAAGAGTCTTAGATGAAACTTTACATTAGGCATGGCTGTAAATTAAAACGGGTAGCAACATTCAGATTGGTACTAACATGCCGAAGGTATGATGAAAATGCCGAGCTCATCCCCATGGCCGCAGCCAAAGCTGGAAGAGGAACATTGAGTGGTTTTAGTGGGTCTCTGGGTGTGGGGAAATCTTCTTTTCTATTTCCATGTAGTTTCTTGCCGGCTCTTCTCCATAGGACCAACATTTTGGAACCGTGAAACTAGATTTTTGACGTTTTGAAAGTGCATGTAAATGTTTGTTCGAAATAAAAACTTTTGAATTTGAACAATTTGAATTGACACATTCCACCGGGTGGAGTGCTGTGTGTCCATGAAAATTTCCCACCCAAAAAATGATAAAGAATGGTTCCTACATAATTTATTTCTGAAAATTTTGGTTATCATAATCATTTCACCCTGAAGACGTCCACTACTGGACATAGGCCTCCCCCAATTAAGGGGGGGATATGTCATAATCGCCACTAGCAGGTGGGTTGGCGATCGCAGTTGGTTGGTTTAATACTCAAAGAACGCTGCTGCCCATCCTCTGGTGAAACCCTTAGTCGCCTTTTACAACACCCATGAGAAGAGATAAGGGTGGTGCAATTCTTTATGTCCAGCACCACACGGAACGGAAAATGTTGGTCACTGGTAACAAATTATTATGTCATTAAAAATTTTGTTCAGATATTTATCATCATCATTTCAGCCCAAAGACGTCCACTGCTGGACATAGGCTTCCCCCAAGCATCGCGACAACGACCGGTACTGCCCTTTCCGCATCCAGCGTATTCCCGTGACCTCCACCAGGTCGTCGGTCCACCTTTTGTGGGGCCTAACCACGCTGCACCTCCCAGTAAGTACGCGGTCGCCACTCCAGAACCTTACTGCCCCATCAGCCATCCATTCTGCGAGCAATGAGCTCCGCCCACTGCCACTTAAGTTTTGCAATTCTTCGGGCTATGTCGGTTACCTTCGTTCTCCTGCAAATCTCCTCATTTCTGATTCGATCACGCAGGGACACTCCTAGCATAGCCCTCTCCTTTGAGTGAGTGACTTTAAGCCTTCTTATGACGCCCATTGTGAGCGACCACGTTTCAATACCGTAAGTAATTACTGGCAACACACACTGGTCAAAGACTTTCGTCTTGAGACACTGCGGTATTTTGGACGAGAAGATACTGCGTATAGATTCCCGAACTCGCCTTACCGAGTCGGATTCAACGATTGACCTCTTTCTCGTTCAGGTATTACATTATTCAAATTAATTAATTAAATCATTTTTTTTAAATAATTAAAGCGGAATTATTTTCCAATTTTGCTTTTTCTAAAAAGCAGAGTAAGTAAATTTTGCAAACAGCTGCCGAATTGCGTAACTCACTCGCGATCGCAATCAATAGGATTTCAGTGTTCATTGCTCTGTGTGTTTTAACAATTCGTCTTATCGGCAACTATGTACCACGCAATGAATATTGTTGTCATTTCAAAATGAAAGCTAATTTCAATGTGAATGCATTACATAATTACCCCACTGAACTTCTACTATACATCGAGAAAATTACTTTTACTCTTTCAGTAACTAAAAGTTTGCTTCTGTACAAACTAGCTAAAATAATTTCGATTAACTTCTGTTCTTGTAAACAGTCCGTTCATAATTTTAGAAAGCAAACTGAAGGCTTTAACGTAATTAATTAAAACACAAATATTGCAAGAAATGTGCGATGGCCAATTTTCGATATTTATTTAAAATCTCACAAATCGGCCCAAAATTTTCGATTTTATTTTTATATTTGTTTAATTATACCTTTTGTTTCTTTTGGTGATTTCGTGCATCGCTTCAAGACGCAGATAAATATATTTTATATATTATAATTTTATATCTACTTTATTTTGAAAAAAAAAATGTCAGTTTCTAAAAACAAAATAATAAGTTTTAAGAAACGTTGTACGCTACAACATTAGAACACTAATTAAGTCCTAAGATTAATTAATATAATAGTCAGTAGCTGTTCAGTAGATCATATGTCGTAGTATAGTGTTAATTACTGCCGAGGAACATTGATTATTAATCGATGACGGATTGACGTATCGGTTAATTTAGTTATGATTCTAATGTCTCGTATTAATTACCTACTTATGTGAATATACTTTGATTGATGATTCTCTGAATGTTATTTGAAGAATGTCACGTTGTTTTCGGTAGTCACCAAATAGGCTTATTTAAATTTTATCTTTATAAAAATATTTTGGGACATTTTTACACGGCACCATCTAGTCGAAACTAAGTAGAGCTTGTACTATGGGTACTAGACAATGGATATAATACTTACATACTTTTTTTTAAATACATACTTATAATACATAAGCAACACCCAGACCAACACAAACACTTATGTTCATCACAAATATTTGTGTCCTGTGGGAATCGAACCCACGACCTCGTGATCAGCAGTCCGACACTTGAACCACTAGACCACAGTCGTCGTCGTCGTCGTCTTTACTTAATTAGTGGTTTTATAAGAAAAATGCACTCATCTTTTGACATTCCAAAATTTATTTATTAAACTTGATAACCCCTCGTATACCAAACCACCTTTTAAAGAGGTCGTCCATTGTTTATCTACTTATTGTGTTATTTTAATTGGCAGTTGAGCTTATGATAAACGTAGCAAAATAATAATTGATTCAGAAACATAAAACTCACATTTGCGAAGAAAAAGAGGCTTAATTGGGAACCTTGTGTCTAAACATAAGCAGTACTGAAGATGAAGTATCTTATGGAGTTCCGCAGGGGAGCGTTTTGGGCCCGACACTCTTCTTAGTTTACATGAACGGCCTATGTAATCTGCGGAGAAATTGAGGGTGAATTCTTTCGTACCCTGACGACACTACAGTTGTTTATTCAGGAACGTCATGGGGAGAGATGAAAATTGCAGTTGAGGACGACTATCGTCGACCGCACCATTGGCATCGCTAAATATCAGGTGAGGTGGCGGTAAAACGCAAGCCCGTTAAGAATTAAAATAGATAGCTAGCTGGCTTAATGCAAAACTTTTAAACTTTTACACCACTGGGACTAACTTTAGTTGTTTTTCCCCGAACTTAAGGTCTCAGCCTGGACACTGGCTTTGAAATCAGGATTCATGCCTGTGAGAGCGGTCTCCATAGTTGTGGCTATCAACCCATTCAGCATGTTAGCTCCACAAAATAATGGGCATAATTGTTGACCAAAGATTGTCATGGCACCCTCACATTGAGATTCTCATGGAAGAAGTCAGGAAATTCATTTAGATTTTTAAAACCTTACGTCCTTAACAAAATCTATGTTGCTCTGACACAATCTATAACATACTGCATCCCAATCTAGGTTGGAACCACTAAACCTACATTTCTCGATCTGAAAAGAGCTCTGCGATCCCTTATTAAGGTGATATATTTCAAACCATTTAGTTGCCGAACAACCGACCTTTATAAAGTTAGTAAATTGCTATCTGATAGAAAACTTTACCTGCTTAATGTGACTTTCTTTAAAGCCAGATACTCAAAACAGAAGGAGCAGAGAGAGGCTGACTCCCCGTGGATTCAAACAGTATTAGCTAGACGGCAATATGTGACACAATCAGCGTACCTACACATTATAATAATAATAACCTAAGAAATTATTGAGCGTACCTACATTTATAATAAACTGAACATAAAACTAAATAAACAACCTTATTCTTAGTTTATACTAAACCTCTTAAGGGGTCATTGTACTCATAATTATGAACACCTTTTACTATAGGACCAACCCTGAAATAGCGAAAAAAAAATCAGGTAGTCCCTACATTTTATCGATTTAAGTGAACACAAATGTAGGGACCAAGTACCAACTGATTTTTTTTCGCGATTGCAGGGTTGGAGTTGGTTTAGTTTCTGGATTGGTTTGTTTTTGTTTAACTTTTTTTTAAAGAATACCTATTTAATTTATTTATCTTACATAAATAGAAGACAATAAACACTTTAAACGATACAAAAATTGGCGCGAAAACAACCTTCGTATTTGTCTTAATAAAGAACTTTGCTTACGGAGACAAAATTCCACCTACAAACAAAAACAGCGTATCGAAAATAGCACACCAAAATAGCCTTTTAACCCTATAAATAGAAGGAAAACAGCAAACGAAAATACATTGAAAACGAACCTTAGAGTTCCACACGAAAAATAAATACGGTTTTCCCAACAAAAAATCTTAAGCCTTTGATACTTGAACCAAATTGGAATAAAATGTGGTTCTCTTAATCAACGTCACCATAAATTCTGTGAAATATTTTCATTTAAATTTTGAGAGGCTTTATTGCCAGTTGCCAGGTACGTGGAAGGTGGAAAGTATGTGAGTGTAATGAAAGGCATTCCTTGGAGTTTGTACGTGTGACGTGCCCTACTGACTCTGCAAAGTTTACGGGATCAGTTTTGGGTGTTGTTAACCTTGTTGTGACCTTTATTAGATGCAAGCATATTTATTATATTGCGAACGTTGCACTGAACGATATCTGCCGCATTATAACTGGCTGCCTTAAACCTACGCCACTGAATATGGTCTATCCACTAGCGGGGATATCACCACCTCAGGTTCGACGAGCTGTAGCCTGCCCTACAGAGAAATTCAAGCAGGAGTCTGACTGTCGACATCCCCTTTATAGTCACCAATTGCCTCCAGGTCGTCTCAAAAGCCGCAAAAGTTTTTTACGCAGCACATTAGCTACCAAAGTTCACCCAGCTGCCACCAGAGGCAAATTATGGACCGAGAAGCGCCCTCCACCTCTTGACTTTATTACGCCACAAGAGAAGCTACCGCCAGGACACGATCTGCAGTGGCCAGTGTGGAAGTTATTAAATCGTCTTCGCACACAGGTTGGTCGCTGTAGACTTAACATATGCAAATGGAGGTATAGAGATCCTAATCTTGCTCAATGTGACTGCGGTGAACCAGAGCAATCTATGTCACAGTTGCTGGTGTGTCCCTTGTGCCCAAACACCTGCACGAGAGACGATCTTAATTCCGCCACTAATAATAACGCCATTGAAGTGGCCACTTTTTATTCCAACAATATTTGAACCATTGACACGATAAGAAGAAGAAGCATATTTAAAGTATCATCACTCATCACAGACATATTAAACAATATAGACCAAGTGCTGCGAACAATCAGTGAAGCAAAAAAAAACATGCTCGTACAACCAGGCGCTCACGCACACGCCATGCACCTGAAGGATATTTGCTTTCGCGATGCTTACTGGACGATATCGCGACATGTGTACTGAGAGGGGTGAGCACGGTTTGAGGTGCATGTGCGTGTGTGAGCACTGGTTGTACACGAAGGAGAACGGTTTTTTTTGGCTTCACTATGAGTTCGCAGCACTTTGTCTTTTTTAGGGTTCCGTACCCGAAGGGTTCCAAACGGGACCCTATTACTCTCGCTACGCTGTCCGTCCGTCCGTCCGTCCGTCCATCCGTCTGTCTGTCACAGGGCTGTATCTTTGTAACTGTAATAGATAACCAGTTGAAATTTTCACAGAATATGTGTTGCTATGAGGTATTTCACGACAAATACTAAAAACAAAAAAAAGTCTAAAACCAAAGGGGGTCCCCATACAAGAAATCTCGAAAAACATGCATTTTTTTCAACGTTTTTGTTCCTGTTCTATCTTCAAAACGGTAATACATACTAGCGTCAAACTTGGTCTGATTGTAGTGCATACTATGTAGTTTCGCGACAAATACTAAAAATAGGACAAACATAGACATATATTGTGGTACCTACGGAAGAAAGAGATGCAAAAATTCACATTTCGCGTACGTTCGTTGATGTCTTTTGATAAACTCTCGTAAATTCAATCAGTTTCTATGGGGTATTAGGTCGATGGGTTGTTAGGAACCCGTACTACGTGAGTCTGACTCACACTTGGCCGGTTTTTTACTATGTCTGTGAGTATCATTCATTAAATTTATCTATTCAATAAGACTAGGTACTTTAGTTTAGGTCACGTACTGCTGTGGTGTGGAAAGTACCGCTTTCCCGGGACGTGCCAAATGGCATAGTACCAGAGGGGCACCGGCGCGGTCCACAGGAGTTCCCGGAGCTCCTCTATTTTGTACTGAGATCGGCCACCGTGTGGTTTTAGTCAGTAGGAGACCGACATACCCCTTCGCCTTCCCCAGACGAGTAAGGGTATCCATGAGGATATCCACTCGTAAAAAAAAACAAAAAGGTATTTTAGTTAACTAGGCTAAATTAAAATTAATTTAATCTTGTTTCTCACATAGATGTTTTTTTTTTTAACTTAAATAACACCCCAAAATTCAGTTAAATATGAACAATCCTATAATGTGAAACTACCAATTAAAGATTAGTATAACGAAGCGATAATGAGGTATGTATTCATGAAAATGCAGTGATTAAACCACATTGACACCTGCATTTCTTGTAAAAACTGCTGCTGTTGCTTGAAATTGTTCAAAAATGTATTATAAAGAAAAAAAAATAAGTAAATAGGTACAAAAACCTATAATAACCCAAATTCCAAGTGTCTAACTTTAACATTAACATAAAAAAAGGCGTTCAAATTCCGAATCACACTCTAAACACGACGTCAGGTAAACAGGACTTTTTGAGAATAACAAGGAATGCTTTTAGTGTGATTATGTCGTTGAATCTTTTGCTTTTTGCACGACGCGAGCATTATTAGAAGTCATTCTTGGATAGCACGGAGAGAAATTGCACAGTAATGACTACGTAACTACGTACTAACGTGTAGGCCGTATCTATTCCAGTAATGAGACCATTGTCTGAAATGCGCCGAGATCATAGCTGACGTTTCTATACTAATTAAACTTTATTATTCAAAGCTGTTTTTCTATGTTATGATTCGGAATTCAATGGACCTGTGGGCTTTGTTTGGTAGGGAAAGTTCAAAAAGCTAATAGGTAAATGCAGAGGTAATATAAGTCCTCATTAAACAATTTATAATAAGTACCTATATTACCTATATGCATTATTTGTTCGTACGTCGACTCCCTGTTAAAACTTCTCAGCAAAACTTGTTGATGGAATGATTTAAACGCAATATGTCAATGTCATTCAGCTGTCAAACTATGCATGTCACTTTTGACATATATCTCTCTCGCTCTCTCGCTGTACAATGGTTGTCGTGTATATTCATGTTTTACTGTTATCGCATTAAATCTCGACTGATCCTGAATATTTCTTTCCTTTATACCAATAACCCATCAGGTTATGGGCCCAGAGCGTCAAAGAAGAATAAATATCCACATATTTTACGCGAAAAAGGAAACCGGCGAAATCTTAACCTCTTACAAAAATACGGCGGTGTGGTTTCGTCAAAATGGTAGGCTCTGCATCTTCTACAAATTTTATTTCCATCGAGAAACTAAAAGGAATTGACAACTACAGTTCGTGGAAATTTATGATAAAGATGATATTAATTCAGGAAGAACTATGGGAATGTGTGGAAAACGATGCACATGATGCCAAGAAACAGCAGAAGGCTTTGGCACGAATTGCATTGGCTGTTCAGCCATCGGTAATTCCTCACATAAGGAACGCAAAAACGGCACATGAAGCATGGAGCAAACTTACAAAAGCATATGAAGACAAGGGGTTATGTCGCAGGCTGGGGCTCCTCAGAACATTATTTGCTACCAAGCTAAATGAGAGCGAAAGTATGGAGAGCTATATAAACAAAATAACTGAGATGTCACAACAGTTAAGTGAAATAGGATCACCACTGGAGGATGATTTTATAGCTGTGATAATGTTAAGCGGGTTGACGTCTGACTTTGATCCACTTATAATGGCAATGGAGAATTCAAATGTAAAACTTTCCAGTGAGATAGTGAAAGGAAAGTTGTTACAGGAAAACATTCGTAGAAGTGACAAAAGTGAAGCTGCCTCTGCCTTGTTTGTTCGGAAACAACCAAGATGTTATAGATGCAAGAAAGTAGGACACTTTATTAAAGATTGTCCTAAGTCCGGGCATAAGAAGACGGAGAAGACCAATACGGATAAATCTAAGGCCCTACTAATTGCGCTGTCAGCAAACATCAAGCATGGTTCGTGGTACATTGATAGTGGTGCTACGGAACACATGTGCGGGGACAAAAGCAGCATGTGTGATTTTGTCAATGATGAAATGCCAATAGAAGTGAACATAGCTAGCTAATGGTGACAAGTTGTTCACTGCTGGAAGAGGTTCTGTCAGTGTTTGTATGAGAAATGGTGACATAAAGACAATAAGTCATGTTTATTATGTACCTAGATTGACAGCAAACTTGTTATCTGTAAGTGCTATGGTTAGAAAAGGATTTAAAGTGGTGTTTAGTTCTAGCAGGTGTCAAATTTATGATAATAGGACTGTGATAGCTACAGCCATACTGTGTGATGGTGTCTATCAACTAGACACTGTAGAATCAACTAATATAAATTGTAAGTTTACTGTGAAATGCGATGCCTCTGTCAGATTTGCAGATACTGGTTGTGCTGAGAAGACGTGTAAAGTAGACGAGCCAGCTGTAAGTAAAGAATGTTCGAAATCTATTGCAATGCCTGCTGTCATCGAGAAGGAAGAAAATCCTTCTCAGCAGGTATGGCATCGTCGTCTTGCACATCTCAATCATCGAAGCATGGATTTATTAAGGCAAGGTATGGTTTCAGGCATTAAATATAATAACAATGTTTTTCAGAAATGTGTATCATGTATCGAGGGAAAGCAGATTCGTACATCTTTTCCTAAGAACTCTTTTGACAGAGCTAAAGGAGTTCTAGAGTTAGTTCATTCTGACCTGTGTGGTCCGATGCCCTCTACATCATTTAGTGGAGCAAAATATTTTATCACATTCATTGATGATTACTCTAGAAAGACTTTTGTTTACTTTTTGAAGAGGAAAGATGAAGTTTTTGATACATTTAAAGCGTGGAAAGTTCTAGTAGAAAATCAGACGAACAAGAAATTAAAAATTATACGGAGTGATAATGGAACTGAATATT
Source organism: Asteroscopus sphinx (assembly GCA_949699075.1). NCBI lineage: Eukaryota > Metazoa > Arthropoda > Insecta > Lepidoptera > Noctuidae > Asteroscopus > Asteroscopus sphinx. Next base: position 9,477,014 of record OX453008.1, read on the forward strand.
GTAATTTAAAATTTCAGAATTTCCTGAAGGAGTGCGGTATTGTACACCAGACAACAGTGCCATACTCTCCTCAACAAAACGGAGTTGCTGAACGAGCTAATAGAACAATATTGGAGAAGACACGCTGTATGCTCCAGGAAGCGGGCCTTGGTCACAAATATTGGGCTGAAGCCGTCAATACAGCTGTCTACATAAAGAACCGTTCCCCCACAATAGCTGTCAGAGGGTGCACTCCAGAGGAGAAATGGACGAATAATAAGGTATCCATCTCACATTTACGTACTTTTGGTTGCATTGCTTATGTACATGTACACCATCGAACAAAACTAGAACCTAAAGCCAAGAAGTTAATTTTCGTAGGATATTGCGAAAATACTAAAGGCTACAGATTGTTAGACCCTGAAAATCCGAAAGATTGTTTAAAGGCTCGAGATGTTACATTTTTAGAAGACAAATATGTTAAAGAAAATGTGTCAAATGATGATATTCATTGTAAAGAAGCTTTCACACAAGTAACTTTAAGTGCAAATAATAACACTGAACCTCCAACAGAATCATCTACTGAGGAAAATATCTCTAATGAGGTCCATTCTGATGACACAATTCCAAATCAGCCTGAGTCGAGATATAGTGTAATAACAGTAAATGATTCTGAAAGCGAGGAAAGCTTTTATTCAAACGATACTGCGGATGAAACTTTTATTCCAGATATAGATGAAGAGTCTTCTTCAAGTTCGTATTCAGAAAATGAACCTGACTGCGACTCCATGATAGCTCATCTCGTCAAAGGAATTTCCTGTACCAGCGACACCGATGAACCACAAACAGTACAGGAGGCGCTGAGTAGTCCAGATGCAGATGGCTGGAAGCAGGCAATGAAAGATGAGTATAATTCTTTTGTTGTCAACAAATGCTGGACACTTACTAATCGAGTTGATGGTCAAACGCCTGTGAAATGTAAATGGGTGTTCAAAAAGAAACTGGGTGTCAATGGTGAACTCCTTAAATACAAAGCTAGACTAGTAGCTAAAGGGTTCACGCAACGGTACGGGATAGATTACAAAGAGACATTTTCTCCTGTTGTTAGATATTCAAGTATTAGAACACTGTTAGCTGTAGCTGCTGAATATAACATGGATATTCAACACTTAGATGTAAAAACTGCTTTTCTCAATGGTGACCTTCAAGAACTGGTGTTTATGGAACAACCTGAAGGTTTCACAATAAAAAGCAACAAGAATAAAGTTTTCAAGCTTAATAAAGCAATTTATGGCTTAAAGCAAGCAGCTAAAGCATGGTACAAGAAAATAAATAAAGTTTTGTGTGACAAATTACATTTCACAAAGTCATCATTAGAAGCATGTGTTTATTATGAACACAATAATGATAAACTCATAATAATAGCACTTTATGTTGATGACATTTTGTTAATGTCAACACCTAATACATATAAGGAGGTTATTGATATCAAAAATAAACTCAAAAATGAGTTCGAAATCACAGATTTAGGGCCAGCAAGGCATATATTAGGAATGAGAATCTGCAAGTATAAGGATAAAATTACTTTGGACCAAACAAATTATATTGAGAAAGTATTGAAAAGATTTCAAATGGACGACTGCAAACCTGTAGCGACCCCTATGGAAACTGGTGTGAAACTTGAAAAATCAAATAATGATGAAATGGACAAATTTGATTATAGAAGTTTAATAGGGTCATTGATGTACATCGCAGTAGGATCAAGACCAGATATTACTCATGCAGTTAGCTACCTGAGCCAGTTTAATGATAGCTACAATGAAACACACTGGAAATCAGCTAAAAGAGTACTTCGCTATCTCAAAGGTTCAAAAGAATTATGTTTAAATTTTCAAAAAGGTGAATTAACTATTACAGGGTATGCAGATGCTGACTGGGGAAGAAACGAGACCGATCGAAAATCCTACACCGGTTATGTGTTTCAGGTTGGCAAATCTATAGTTTCCTGGGAGAGCAGAAAGCAGAGAACCGTAGCCTTATCAAGCACAGAGGCTGAGTATATGTCTCTCTCTGATTCTTGTAAGGAGGCTCTATTTCTTCGTAATTTTTTGCATGAAATATTGGGTGCATTGTGTAAAGTTACAATTTTGAACGATAATCAGTCAGCTCAGAAATTATGTAAAAATACTATGTTCCATGCTAGAACTAAACACATAGACATCCGCCACCATTTTATTAGGGAACATATTTGTAATGGTTCTATTGATGTTAAGTATTTGTGTACAAATGAAATGTTGGCAGATATATTAACAAAGCCGTTGGCAAAAGAAATACACAATAAGTTTGTAATGCAATTAATGTTAAAACACCAAGATAGTAATGATTAGATTTATTTAGAATATATTAGTGTTATGTTAACAGTTAGCTGTATTCATGTTTCCTAAGTTTCGTAATTTACTGTGCATTAAGTTTTTTGTTATAAATACTGTTTGTTTTTGTATACTATATTGGTTTAAGGGCCAGTGTTGATGGAATGATTTAAACGCAAAATGTCAATGTCATTCAGCTGTCAAACTATGCATGTCACTTTTGACATATATCTCTCTCGCTCTCTCGCTGTACAATGGTTGTCGTGTATATTCATGTTTTACTGTTATCGCATTAAATCTCGACTGATCCTGAATATTTCTTTCCTTTATACCAATAACCCATCAAAACTCAACGCGTATGATGTCTTTTTAATTAAACACCTAAAGGTAAACCATTATGTTTTAATAATTACCAAAATAACGAGAAGCATAAAAATAGGGAAAAAAATACACTTAACACAAGCATTTTTATTCAGGTTACAACACAGCAATTAGGCAACGTATTTGCATGAGAATTTCAGTAAAACAAGCTGCTGCCTACTACAAAATATGTAAATCTTTGTAATACTTATTCCATGAAACAGCGAGTTTGCAAATATAAGACAAATTTTATTTGAATTCGATAATAATCTGTATAAAACTCTTGACGAAACAAATTCAACATTCATTCATAAACCTTTTTCCTGATAATAAATTGTAGGCAAATCGGCGAGATGCTACTCTTTGCGTTAATATAAGCGTAGGCGCTCATTTCTAGTATAATAAAGGTGGGTTACATTAAATTAAAACGTACCAACAGATCGTTACACATTTTAATGGCTCAGTTTACGATTCGAATATTGTCAAGTAAATAGTTTTAATAATGGTGTAAACAGTTATTAAACTCGAGACGTAGTAAATAAACTAAATACTAAATATCTACAACCAGTAGGTTCATTTGTAGGTACTTACCAAGTAAACTAAACTTTGGATAAAGTCTTATATTTGTATTACCTATTTAGTTTTACAATGTAAAAAGGATACGAAAGAATACGAAAACCCGTGTTGTAAATACTGTATTTTACTGTAGGGAAGTACATGATTTTAAACAATGTTTTTTTCTCTAACAGATTACTTCTTGTTATTTGTATAAAATGATATAATCTGACATCTCGGATTTAAATACTTAGTTATAAAAAGAATTAGATATTGTTTTAAAATATTATTATATTAGTTTAGGTATTAGATACTTCACAGAAATCCACTTAATAATTCAGTTTATTTGCTTGCCATAATTTAATTACATCCACACTGAAGCGAGTTTCTCACCTTATTAAATAATTATAATATTAAATCAGACACTAAGACGATAATGTAGGTATGCAGGCTAATTAATTCAAACTGAATTACGAGTATATTTTGTAGTAGCTACTATGAAATATGATTTCGTTGAACAAATAGTTACCTTAGTTCTAGGAAAACAGTCGAATAGTTCGTAATTAATTTGAGCGGGAGTTAATTAAGTAAATGGCTGACTGGAGCAATTGTAATGCTGTGCAAATCGGTGGTTGTGGTGGGATATGGCGTATGGCGAGTATGGCGCCAAAGATACAGATCTAGCATGGCGGGCCGAGTGACCGTAGACCGCCGACCTCTGCTCCGTTCATGCGATGTGACGTCACTGGTAGTGTAGGGACGTTTGTGTTTATGTCGATAGAATTAATTTGTTGGTTGAAAAACTTATGAGATAAATTATTAAGTATCACATTGCTGGCAATCGCTAAGATACTAGAAGTCACTGGCAATAGTACCTAATACTTCAGAAAGACTTGCATCGAGCTTTTCGTCGAAAAACTATTAAAGACGTTACTTGCAAAAGTAGCTTGCTGGAAGATGTAGTGACAAAGATTGAGAAAGGTATGTTAAGATAATTTAGGCATGTAGAGAGGATGGACGATAAGAGATTAACGAAACAAGTAACTATGCGAAGCGAGAGTGGATAAAAGAGTTGGAGGGGAATAATATTAAGAGCACTCTAAACCGATTAGCATGCATGAAGTAGTAAATGAACGTAGAGGAAGCGAAAAAGGTGTGTTGGGATCGTAGCTGCTTTATCCATAATCTCTACCTACCCTACTGGAAACCAACCGTAAGCATCATAATATGTATGTGTCATCATCATCATCCTAGGCCGGTACCACCCACTGCTGGGTATAGGCCTCCTTTCGTTTTTGCCAGCCACTTCGATGTTTTTCATCTCTCATCTAGTTGTTTCCTGCGGCTTTGGCGATATCATGTATGTAACTTGTATAAACAAAAAATTGTGTTTCACTGGCACTAGATTTTTATGATTATTAATAAAAACGCCTTAAATGAAGCTTTGTGTTTTTCTTAGTCCAATGTGCTAGAAAGCGGAACTGCAGTGGTTGGATGGAAGAAAGCAGTTAATTTAATAAATAAACGAGGTAAGAGAGGATTCACCTATTTGATTCGGCTTTAACAAAATGTTACCTACGTAGTTTTTTTCCTAGTTTATTCAGACTATGTGTGTATTAATCAATAGTAATATGTATTACTTTTGATTAAATTTTCTCTTCTATGAGCCAGAGTACTGAATTTGAGTGAAATTTTCTTGAGTTTTAATAGTACTGAACTTAACACAACGATTGAAAATAAAACAGCCATTCCTCAATAAATATCGATATCCTACCTTATCGAAATGTTTCCGTCACTACACAAATCGTGACTTATATCCGAGTTTGCCTCGGTCGTTATAGGTAGGATGGACGAAATATAGAAATTGCTATCTAAACTAATTATGCAACAACAGCTACCAGTTGCAAATTGTCGTAGGTAATTACGTTATAAACTAGAATGTAGTAATGTTGAATTCTAAGACATACCTGATAATAATATCAAATTCAGATACTAATGATTGGCTACTGATCTGTTCTTTCCTTATTGTACTTTCCTAAGAAATGAAAGTTATTTTTATATTTATTACTAGCTTCTGCCCGCTGCTTCAATCAACTCAGCCTATCGCAGTCCACTGCTGGACATAGGCCTCTCCCAAGTTGCGCCACAACGCTCGGTCCTCTGCCTTCCGCATCCAGTCCCCCCCAGCCACGTTCTTTAGGTCGTCGGTCCACCTGGCATGCTGCTTCGCCCGCGTATAATTCTGTTTATCGCAGAAAGACGTTATCGTGCATCCCTTGGGAACTGTTTACCTTCCCGGGAAAAAAAATAGCCTAAGTCCTTCTCCAGGTCCCAAGCGGTAGCTTCGGTAGCCCAACAGTAGGTTCAGAGATTTAGTCGTGAAAAGCTAAAAAACAAACAGACAGACAGATAGAGTTACTTTCGCCTTTAAAGTATTGCGAATTATAAATCTGACCAGGCTACTTTCGTCTGAGGATCGTTGGCGCTAAGTTAATGTTGAGGCTTTCATTAAGCAATCCTGGGGAGGACAACAGTACTGTGAATATTCGTCACAGGCAATAAAATCCCCCGAAGTATAATTAATGTCCCTCGAAAGGGACAGACGTGTCCTCGTTCCCTCCAGATGTATCCAAAAGGACTAGCAGCCGTCAGGCACACGTGGATGTTTTCTGGCCAGCACCCCACCCGCACTAGGCCAGCGTGGTAGCGCCTTAGCCTTATCATTCTAGGAGGCCCACGTGTTCCCAGCTGTGGGACTGTAATGGTATGATTATGTTAGGTAATAAGCTTTATTAGTAATCACAAAAACGTTAGTATTTTGATGCCACCATCGCCACCATCATCATCCTAATCTTAACTATTATAAAACTGTTCTGTTTGTTTGTTCGAGCATCACGCAAAAACTACTGCGCCAATTTGGATGAAATTTGTCACACAGACCTGTGATCTCCTGGCTTAAAATATATAACACTAATTTTTTTTTTACTTTTCACTCTACGGGCCCTAAGCTGTGGGTTTCAGCCAGTACAGCAATAAAATCAATGTCAATGCTGAAATATCAATAACCTTTATTGCAGTCTGATTACTACTCGTATACAGTGATCCAGTCAATAACAGTTCTATCTATACCGTAACTAAAAAGCCCAATGATACATTCATAGATTAATAAAACCCGATTACCTGTAGCAGTATGTTAACCCGGGGTTACCTAGCTTAGAACGGACCACTCCAAAACATTCCTGGGCCCTGTATAGGCAATAAAGCCGCGTAATTACGAAATAACTCTGTACCTGTATTTGCTGCGGGACTATTTATTTAATCACTTTGACGGGAAAATAATGGAGAGGGCAAGCACGACGGGGCCCATCAAAATTGTACGGGGCCAATCTATCGCGTACCGTGTTGCCTATGATGGGACCCCTTGTACGCCAGTGTGGGGATTAAATAATTTCCGTGCCTGACTGTAATGGGTTTTGAATAGCCTGGACAGTTATTTTGGTTAAACAGCCCTGATAAAATTGTGGTGTGTTACTAATTTTAACAGTGTTTTAATTCTCGAAACAAAACCATATTTTCCTTTATATTAACTGTTTAACACCATCCTAATAGTTACGAATTACCAGCAGTGATAGCCTGGTGGTTGAACGCTTGCCTTCCATGCAGGAGGGTGTGAGTTCGATTCCGGCCCGCACCTCTGACTTTTCGAATTAATGTGCGGATTTATATTCGATTATCACTTGCTTTAACTGTGAAGGAAAACATCGTGAGGAAAACTGCACACCAGAGTGTGCTCCATACAGTTCTCGAAGGTATGTGTAGTCCGCCAACCCGCACTAGGCCAGCGTGGTGGCCTTCTCGTACTGAGAAGAGGCCTGTGCCCAGCAGTGGGACAGTAATGGGCAGGTTATGTAATAGTTACGAATTCACGTTTTTTTTTCGAGTAATTTTATAGTCTGGTTGCTAAGACCTTTTAGCCATATCTTTAGTTTACTCACCCTAGTAAAGTGATGGAAACTTATCTCATAAACTATTTTCTCATCATCCCCTCAGAAACCTAGTAAAGGTTTCTGAGGGGATGATGAGAAAATACTTGTCACGATTTACCCGTACTAAATTCTACCGAGTTTATCGAGCACTTAAAATTGAAGAATCCGCTATTATTACACACTTACACTCAAGAAACACAAATTTTAGAAAATAATACAAAATCCACAACACGATCTGTCCGAATTTTCCCGCCAACTCACGAATTCACGTGTGATTGAACGATCATTGCGGACCTACTAAGCTACTGCTTTTTTTTCAGTTATTTTAATCACCGACTATTTTTTATTTTTTAGTAAAGCTTTAGCATCTTACCTTCAATATGAAGAAGATCCAATTTGTCTAATGGATGAAAATAGATGTCACAAACTCGTATAATATAATACATCTTACTTTATTACATTGCAAAGTTTGATTACCACTTTTTATTGATATAGGTAGCATATAGCACTTATTTAGATTATGATATGACATACAAAGTTTACGGTATAGGTAAGCTAATAAACTACCTTTAGTATAGTTAAGTATTGAGTACTTTATGCTTATTCAGTATATGTAGTAAAATAGTATTACGCACACAAGTAATGATTATGAAAATTGAAGTAGCTTTAGCCTTGGTTAGTGAAACTGTAGGCTTACACAGAATGGTGTTATCGGCAAATGGTCTTATTAGTCACCTGAGGAGGCATACAGGAGGGGGTATATTGCAGGAGAAATAAAATTAGGTGGAGACTCGTATAACGTTGGGTTAGAGGAAAAACCAACTAACTAAGCCATAAAAAATCCATGTTCTTTTTTCAAGTAACAGCGCAGCGTTTTTAAAAAGTTTGATTCCGCATTGACGTTTCTAATATTTGAATTGGATTATTTATTTCCTTAACCACTTATTTTAAAGATTCATAGTAACAGTTAAGGATTTGGATATCTGTATAAATTATATTATTATCAATCGAAAAAAACAATGATAAGATCAAAAAACCAGACTGCGATAAACACAACTAAAAACATCAAAACAAAATAATAATAAATAATCAAAACAAGATCAATTTATGCAGTTGGTGCCAGTTATTTTAGTTTAGTCTGTAATTGTAGTGATTGTATGCCACAATTACAATTTGTGATATACCTAGGTTTGCACACACAGCGTCATTAATTGGTTACCCCTCTTTTTCGAGAGTTTGTTCGTAAGTTGGGTAGCCAATTAGTGCAGCTGACTGTACTGTATTTTTTTTTTTTTTTTTTTATTTATTTAAACTTCATGCAACATGTGTACATAGGCGGACTTAATGCCTTAGGCATTCTCTCCCAGTCAACCTTAGGGTGATACAGAGATGACAAGGCAGGTGCAATATTGATTCACGACACAAAACAAGATGAGAAATAAATTACCACTAAAACAATAGATAAACATACATAGGTATATATATATAACATACAATAAGTACTAAATATATATAATAATATACTATTATAGTCATAGATAAAATACTAATGAGATGATTCTGCCAAAATTTTATCTAGAAAGAACTTCCGAACTTTCCTTTTAAAAGAGTCCCGACTGGTGGCCATCCTAAGCTCGAGAGGTAGCTCATTCCAAAGAAGAATTGATTGAATATGAAAGGATGAGTGAACAAAATTAGAGCTATGATAAGGGCAATGTAGAAGACGATTATTAGAAGACCGTAGGTTTCTTGTGTGTGTAGAGCATAAATATTGAAAGTGGGGAGTTAGGTAAAGAGGGGGGAAAGGAGAATTAAGTAAAGAAAAAAGCGTAGTCAAAGCACGTACTTGTCTCCGCTGACGAATGGGCAACCATTTAAGTTCAGACCTATATGAAGAAACATGATCATACTTTCTCAGGTTGTAAATGAACCTGATACAATTGTTAAGCAGCCGGTCGAGCTTACTGAGTAAGACTGAAATCAAATCGTAGTAGCACATGTCACCATAGTCGATTATAGGAAGGACTAGAGTCTGCACAAGCATTATTTTGGTCTTGGCGGGTAAAAAGTTCCTCAGGCGGTAGAGGGAACGCAACGTACCGTTGACTTTTTGGCTTACCTTGGTGACTTGTATGTGCCAGTTAAGTGAAGAATCAAAATGTAAACCAAGGTTTTTGACGCTAGAGCTGATTGGAATGACACTGCCGTTATAGAAAATTGCTGGGAGGGCCCCAACAACTACTCTGCTCATCATTTGCAAGCTTCCAACTATTATAGCCTGACATTTTGTGGGGTTAACTGACACACCAAACCTGACAGACCAGGTGTTTATGGCCTCCAAATCACGATTAAGCTGGTTAATTGCTTCGGGCAAGTTGTCTACATGAGCTTGAGCATATAACTGAAGGTCATCAGCATACAGATGATACGAACATCGAAGACTATGAGTAATGGAATTTATGAAAATAGAAAATAACAATGGAGAAAGTATACCGCCTTGCGGGACGCCAGCATGCAGATCACGCCAATTCGACGAGGTTTTATCGACGCGAACCGACTGCTGACGCCCACGAAGATAAGAATTGAACCATTCCAGCGCCTCAGGAGAAACCATGATGTTGGAGAGGATAGAAAGGAGAATGTCGTGACTGACGGCGTTAAAGGCATTAGAGAAATCTATTAAAACGAGTACAGTGACTTTGGTACCCTGCATCCCCTCTCTGATGTCATCAGTCACTTTAAGGAGAGCAGAAACTGTACTATGCCCCGGCCTGAATCCAGACTGTAAAGGGCTTACAAGGTCGTTGCAATGAACAAACCTAGAAAACTGGTTATGTACACAGGCCTCGAGCACTTTAGACAGAAAAGGAAGTATGGATATGGGACGGAAGTGGCTAAGAAGGGAAGGATTGGTGACCTTGGCTAGAGGCCGCACTAATGCCTTGCGCCAAAGGGAAGGAAACTGACCGGAATCAAGTGAGAAATTGATGACATGGGCAATCGGGATTAGGAGATAGTCAAGGATGGTGATGACCATATTACGACTTATATTGTCGTACCCAACGGCCTTGGATTTAATGGAAAGGATGATTTTCTTAATTTCTTCCAAGGTGGCTGGAGAAAAGTTGAAGCAATCGATATTAGAACGAGATAGGCCAGCAATGTAATCAACCGTCCTAGAAATGGTTTGGTGATTCAAGCTAACAGAAGAAGTGAAATGATTATTGATGTCATCCAAACCAATTGTGCTCGGGAGATTCATTTCACGTGGCTTTCCGATACCTAAAGTCCCGAGGAACTTCCAGATATCAGCGGACGAGGAACAAGAGATGTTATCGAGGATATGACGGCGTTTAGCGTTGCGTATCATCTGATTGCACTGATTTCTTGCTGCTTTGAAGAGACTCCAGTTTTCTTGCGTCCGATCTTTTTTATATCTACGGAAGGCTCGATTCCTACGCCTCATAGACATTCGAATACCGCTCGTCATCCAAGGAGCAGGTGGACGCTTAAGTTTCACTTTTCTGACGGGGGCATGAACATCATAGAGTGCCAGGATATTCCTATTGAGGATACTGACCTTGTCATCAATCGTAGCGGCCACTAACAGATCATTCCAATCAAGCTCAGAGGCATCATTTCGTAACTTTTCACCATCCATACGTGCAAAACAACGCATGTACACAACTTTTGGGAGAGGTTTAGGAGGTTTTAGAATGTAGGAAACGTAAATAAGGTCATGACGGGAAAAACCAGGAGCAGGACATTGACCATGAGAGGAAATCAAGGATGGGCAGGACGTAAGGATGAGATCGAGCCAGGTGTCCTCACCTAAACTATTAAAGTGAGTGGCTTGGAGTGGCAGAACATAGAGATTGACCGACTCAATCATATGGAGAAGTTTACGGGATCTAGGAGTATTGCAAAGAAGATTTGTGTTGAGATCTCCCATGATGACATGATGCTGATAATCAGACCCTATGGACTCCAAAGCCAATTCAAGACTATGGAAGTAATCGACCGCAGGAGGACAGTAAACAACTCCAAGAAGGGTTTTGACACCCTTAAGAGTCACCTCGAGAAATAGATATTCGGCAGAAGCACTGTAGTCAGGCGGAGAAGTAGCGACAATTTTACAGTCGAACTCACTTCGAAGATAGATTGCGACACCACCCCAGCCCTTTCCAATCCGGTCATTCCTGAAAAGAGTGAAACCAGGAAGGGGGTAAGTGGTAGAAAGAAGATCAGGTTTGAGCAAACTCTCAGAGATCAGGACAGCATGAACATTTGTGCTAGAAAATACCTCCAGTAACTCACTATGGTGTCTAGGTATACTTTGGGCATTAATATGACAAACATTAAAAAAGTTCCTATTTTGCTGGCTGAACTGTTGACGAACAAAGTCACCAGTAGTATCAGCCAAGGAGCAAAAACTAGTATCAGATTCGATGGCAGAATGAAATGAATCATCATCAGAACTCATATGATAAAATAAATTATAAATATATAAATAATAATAAAATACAGTAATAGAATAACTACAAACTAAAACGCAAAAGGTGCAATAGGTACCACGACCTCTGCACCACCCGCCAGCACTAACAACAAGAAATTCTAAAAGTAATAAACTAATAATAGAACACAACAATACAATACAAGGTATGAAAATATACGAGATTACATAACTGAAAAAAAAAAAAAACAATATTATGCTGAAGAAGGAATTTAAGCATTAAAATGGAACGCAACCAAACGTATAGTTTCTTTTCAATGACACACAGAGAAAAAAAAAAAAGAAACAAGAAACAGGGGTGCGTTCAGTTCACGCTGTCCGACGACGGCGGACAACGTTCGGATCGTAGTTTCATGATATCCACTGGGTTCTGAGTAGATGACTCACAGATCTATTACCTAAGATGACTGAACGACCGCGACCCAAACATTAATCTGAGACCCAAGCACACTCCGTGCGCCGCCGAAAGACATAACCGAACGCACCCAAGAAATGAACTAATTGTCAAATTGACATTAACATTGACATTGACAGCAATCAAAATAAAAATAAACAACAATCATGATTTGTTTTAAAATAGTTTGAGTTTGGAAGTAGGTACGGAAAATTGACAAACAGATCGTAATAAAACGTGTAAACACTGTCGATAATTGTATGCTCACAAATAAGTTACTGTTCCGTAATACTATAGGCAAGTAAAATAAATGTACCTTCATATTGAGTGACAAATTAAACATTTGCTATTGATAAATACACTCACTCGTACAACATTTTCATGGCTTCTTCTTGGTTGCAGCCGATGATTCACCCGTCACCTTTGGATACTTTAGCAACAATGGGTCTAGCTCCTCCGAGGAAGAAATCTTATGGCGATTTCCATCGAGGGATTTTATGATAATAACCCCGTCTTGAGTCCAGCATGCCCGCATCCCAAAGTGTAAACGAGCGCGACCAAAGACAGCCTGTCTGGGCCTAGTTAGGAACTCTTTAACTGTGATTTTGGAGCCCTTTAGAGCAGACTTGGCCTTCCAAACAGCGGATTTCTGATCGACATTACAAAACTTCACCAGGACAGGTCTTTGATGTTCAGAGCTGAGTGCACCGAGCCTATGACATGCTCTGATGGATGACACCGTTATATCATTCAGACCTAACTTGTTATGAAGAGTATCCAAGATGAGGGCTGTACAGTCTTCTTTGTCCGCTTCAGCAACCCCAGTGAATATCAGTGCTTTGCGCCTGTGCCGCATCTCCATTCCGTCGACAACTCTAGAGCATTCATTTATTTGTTTGCGAAGCAGACTCAACATATTAAACATGAGCTCTCTGAATGCCCGGAACTCTTCAGCTATCTTTGCAACGGTGTCCTTAGCAGGTCCTGCGGTCTGTATCTGTGCTTCCAGCTCACCCATCTTCTTCATGAAGCACTCCTCCAGGCTCTTTTGGGCAGATTGGATGTCAGCCAGTTGTGACATGATGAAAATTGGTGCAGAAACAAGTATTGTTGTTCACAGTGTAAGTGAAGTGCTGACAGGTGGTGCAGTCGAAGCACTTATGTCACATAAAAAGTATCACCAACGTAAGTACTAGATAATTAGTGGTTCTTACACTTATTGTTGAGAAAATTTGTTGAAAAAACTGAATAATTGTATTTAAATTAATAAGAGCTTAGCAAATTCGCGTCTTAACTTTTTCACACCTACCCCCGAAAAAAAAAGTGTACATATATTTACGTACCCATTTTTTTTCCTTATTATAAAGAACACGTTTCTTAATAATGCATAACAATCTAGCCAACAAGACTGATAAAATAAAAATAAATATAGATATATTTGGGACATTTTTAAACAGCACCATCTAGTCCCAAACTAAGCAGAGCTTGTGCTACGGGTACTGGACAATGGATATTATACCTACTTGTATTTTTTTTTTGTAAATGCATACTTATAATACATAAGAAACACCCAGACCAACACAAACACAACAAGTAATTTTAATCTAACTTATTTTTCTACGTTACGTATGTTTGTTAACGAAGAATAATGTCTGATGATATAATATATATAATAATGATCAAAATGTTCTTATTTCGAGATCGCTTGTAATTACATCCTCTCTACATAATTAATATTAGCAGACTGGCTTTCCCAAAATATTCCAAACAGCATTTTATCTTATTAATAAACACAGTTTATCCTAATAACAAATCACCAAATACATAGTATCAACAATCTTTTAAGAACAGCCTACAATTTAAATTTTAATCTAATATTAGTTAGTAGAGCAATTTATAATGACAAGCTGACGTCATTACTGTGTCTTCTATTTAATTTATTTGTCAACTGCCATAATCAATAAAAATGACCGAACATTAAATGTTTTATCGATTAATTTTGCACATAAATTAAATAAATAATCGTCGTGGTCGGCATCGGATAATAGCCGGCTCATGGATTCATTGTTTTTTTTTATTCAATATTTTTAAACTGCCATAACGTTGATTAATATAGAGATGTAATTGCATGTAACTTTAAAACTTGAGAGTTTATAAATAAAGCGCCCTGTAAACGTTCAAATTTGTTTGTCATAATTTACGTTTAAACTTCACGTTTTCATTAACCAATGCCGCAGATGTTCAAGCTTGTTTTTCAAACACGCGACAAGACAAACTCCCGTGTCAATCAAAATGTCCATCAAACACGTAGATTATTTGACAAACACATCAAACATGCTTTCAGACGCTCAAACTATTTGATAAACACGGACAATTTTACAAAGTATTTGATCGTCTACAGGACGCATAACAGATGGGTACCTAGTCATTCTCATAGTGACTTAATCGTTTCTCTATGATAGTGACGTAAAAAATTACATTATCTTGTTTTTTTGCTATTTCAAAATTATTTTCCTACCAGGCACCCGCATACTGCAGCTCAACTGTGTAAAAAAGAATAAAATAAACCAATATCAAAACAGAAATAGGTAGATTATTACAAGTGAATGGCTGGGATGGTAAAAGTTACGATTAAAACTTTAGTTATTTATAACTTTATAAACCTTTTATGTTAAAACTAAAAAGCAAAGAAATAATAATTACTTAAACATATTTCATCCTACACATTGACAAGCTCACTAAAAGTAATACGCTTTAAACCGTCTTCAATCTACAATAACATGTTTTATTCAGTATTCATTGTTTCTGAATGATCAACTATTTATTTGCAGTCTCCTCTGACAGATAACGCTTGCACTAAAGTACCTACTGGTTTATACACGCTGAGTTTTTAGTCGTTTTGGAAACGAAAACCATAGATCTGTTCAACGTGGAGATGACAATACGACAGTAAATTAATACACGGTTATTACTCGTCTATAGAAGCATTTTAAACACATAAATAAGTTGTTTATCGAAAATAAAAATAAACTAATTTTTGAACAAAACAAATATTACAGTATAGAAATGATAAGTAACACCATTTGTTATCATCTGTAATAATTGAGAAAGAGAGTTTAAAATCATGTAGATTCACACAGGTCTTTGACCTAACGATTTTAGCGAGAAAAATTATCCTGCATTCAAAATTAATAAAATTAAAGTAATTTCCTGTGGCTAAACTATTAACTGAATTAGATTGTTTTTTGATGTGATGCTCTTTACGTGGTTTTATTTAATGTCATATTGTCATGTCCACTTTGTTTAATATTATCAATAATAGAAATGGCAGTGTCAATTTATAAATAATATTTTTTTCTGAAAATCAGAATTAAGTACATCTTTTATGTAAAACATAAATGATTGCGTGTGTTTTGTGTACAATAAAGAGCATTTGTATTGTATAGTAGTAGCATTTTACCTACCCGTAGAAATTTTCTCGTTTTTGGGTTAAATTGTAACAATTTTGATTTTATTAAATAAATTTGATTTAAATTTCATTGTTAATATTATTTCTATTGAACTCGTAAAAGTGAAGATTTCTTCGAGTTAAATGGTAATAATTTAAATTTTTCGAGTTTTTTCTATAATACTTACTTATCAATTATGTGTATTATTGGTTTAGAGTCTATGGGTTTCGTTTCCAAAATAACTAGAAACTCAGCGTGTATAGCAGTTTTTAATAATTCAATGCGTCAACTGGCAATTACTTGAAAGATATTGATGTTCGCCTCTGTTTTACGGTAATCTGTGATTGTGATTCTTTGCGCACGCGGTTCGAATTGGTTGTTGATTGTTTTTTGTTCGGCGAATACGTTATTTAAATAGATAATGTTTTTGAGACGGATGTGTTTAAAATAGACGAACAACAACAACAAAGTGATCCTAAAAGGGTTCCGTTTTTTCCTTTTAAGGTGCGGAACCCTAATAATAGTGAGAAATAACCAATGAAATCTAAGAAATGAAATAACCACATGAACAATTTTAATAATGTCTAAATTATTAAAATCTACAGTCAACCTTCAGATCAAAAATGTGAATTAAGAATTAACTTAAGGTGAATGCTACATAATAAAGCTCATATATATAATAATATAAGCTCAAAAATCTATAATTTGATCGTAAATGAATATTATCGAGCTAGTACAGCTAATAGAGCTAGGTTAATATTTTTTATGAGTATCATTCAGTAGATATATTGTTATTATTTCCGCCAATCATATTTTAACCGATATACAACGCGAAATAAAGCTACAATTTGCAAAAACGCCAAAAAAATTGAAATTCGCGGGCTACCCTGTAGCATTCACCTTAAACAAATAATTTATTATAACTGGATGGCCGATGGAGCAGTAAAGTTCTGGAGTGGCGACCGCGTACTGGAAGGCGCAGCGTGAGTAGCGACGACCTGGTGAAGGTCGCGGGAATCCGCTGGATGCAGAAAGCGCAGGACTGGTCATTGTGGCTATGCTTGGGGAGGCCTATGCCCAGCAGTGGACGTCTTTTGGCTGAAATGATGATGATGATGATGAACCGGATTAAATCACGTACCTATATTATTAAAATTGGTTTATTGTTAATAATATACACGATGTAATCCGGTTTAAACTTGTTTTATTATTATGTGTAGTGATCGTGAGAACACAGTTTGCGCATATTTTAGTTCGTAAAAGAACGGAAAATAAGACACAATAGATTTTTTGTTGTTTCCGAACCCGGCTTTGCGTCCGTTGATGAGTTAATAATTAAACTGGTGTTATATTGAAAGTGGCTTTTCTAATACGTTTAAATATATTTTAAATGAAATTAACAGATTATTTTATATATAGGTACAATATTTAAAAAGTATCGAAAAATTTAGCTCACAATGCATTTGACAACTTTTCTCTATACCATATAGTTTCGTATTTGGCCCTTCAGCACTATTTTCAAAACTCACCTTATTGTCCGAAGGAAACACGTCAAAAATTTTAACTTTACAATGAAATAGTTGCTTAGTACGTACAAACTTCCCGTATTATGCAATGTGAGGAGAAGGAAATACTTAGTTAAAACAGTTATAGTGTTGATAGATATTGTCCGAGAAAACTGACAATGTTTGTAAATTCTGTGCCAGTCACGTTAAGTAAAGTTTTGTGTGCTTACGTCGCTCAAGTTGGACTAACAAGTTCCGAAGTCTGATCAATTTTTTGAGAAAAAAGCGTTATAAAATTACGTAAGTAATATAAGGAACTTCTTGATATAAGTAGTACGTCTAAGGTTCAACGCGTGTGAAACGAGAAAATATTCCTGGAAAGTGGTCCGAAATCACACGTAAATTGGACTTAATTATAACGAGCTACTGTCTAAAACTTTGATTTAAAACATACAGTTATGTTTTATTTAATTGGATGAATGTAGTATACACCTAAAGGAAGTTTGGATAAATCAGCATTAGCATGCAACCTTATTAAAATAAAATTAAGTTTTGAGACTGGCCACAAAAAATAAGGAACCCACGTCACTTCATCATAAAAATAAATATAGTTCTTAATTTAAAATTCCGGCTACCAATATCATAATAATGAATTCTTAATTTAAACTTCAGCAACATAATCTGTGATGCTCGTTTTATTAATAACTCATTTAGTCCATAACTAATCGATTTTGTAACAATTCGCAGTCTAATTTATTCTTACACGACTAACATAATATTAAATCTTAGAAGTTACCCTTCAGAGACCTTGGGTTTAGCCCAAATCTACCTGACTGCCGACCTAATCTTCCTCGCTGTCAAAATATCATGTTTTAGTCTAGTTCATTTTATTTTTTTATTGAAACACATGGTCCCAGAATTTGGAAAAGGTTAGCCTCTTACGTCAGACTTGGGAATAGTTTGATTTGAACAGATATATACGGGGACGCGGCTTCTGAATAGATTTTTCTTTGTACTTGACTATTTCCTATCTATTTCGTGTGTATGTTTTAGGTATCTATATTGTGTCTCAGTTGTGTCAAAAATCTCAGTTATATGAAATAGCTGTATCAACTAGAAGAAAAAAACAGTAATGGGACCGAAAAAAAAAAAACAAAGAAAAGTGCCGTAAATTAATAAGAATATTTCTGACGCCTGTGAAAAGCAGCAACGAAAATTTCCCTGTAAATAACATTCCTTAAACAATGCGATTAGTACCGTACTTTAAAGATAACGAATCCTAACATTATCTTAAATGTCCAAACAACCAAACATTAGATAAACGACAAACTTTACGAGTGCCAAAAACAGTATGGTACGATTTCTGCAATGGTACGCAATTGTCGTAATCACCGTCACGTAGAAATGTGTATATACCCTAAACTGCTCCGTGTTTAGATAGTGAAATTATGATTAGCACGATTCAGTAATTTAATTGAAACTGAACAGACCGTTGGTAGAACAAATGGCTCACGTCTGCGAGTGATAGAGTAATGAAATTCAACAGAAGTCATAATTTAAGCAGTGCGTGGGTTTGTACGAAAATAGTGTGCTGGTTGTATCACCTTTAAATGTGTTGTGTTGTTTCATTGGGTTAATTAGTATCATAGTAATTATTATAAGTTTGTATTGGCGAATTTAATGGGGGTAATTAATAAATTCAAATAATTTATTTTGCTAATTGGATGTTAAAAATCACTTTTTCAAGTCAGTTATAAAGTCCTCGTGCCTCGGAGAGCACGTAAAGCCGTCGGTCCTGCGCCTGATCTCTCTCTATCAGATTATGAGAGTGAGGGAATAGAGAGTGCACCAGTGTTTGCGCACACACTTGTGCACTATAATATGTCTCGCGCAGATGGCTAGTCTCCGTTGAGATTGGGCGCCGTGACCGAAATCCGGCCGGCAGGACATTATCATTATTATATAAAGTCCATAGAAATGTTGTATTACGTATTTGTGCGAGTACAATGCAGGCCAAAAACGCTTGGACTGGCCTTTTGAAAGTGCCAGGTCGTATTTGCTTGAATAGTGTTTACTCGGAACTTTTTTTTTTTTTCCCTCTGTTTAGAATCACACAGACATGTACAATCAGAAATCTTTCCGGTGAACCACCACTAAAGTTAAAATCGCTTGCACTCAATGTTCGATGGCAGCGGTAGGTACCTGTAGGTAGCAAGATTCGTTCAAGGGATTTTGTCAACAAATGTACCACCGCCAAGTATCGTGACCGTACTTTATTGCTGCGTCGACAAGCCGAGTGCTTAGAAATTACGCCAATAGAGTCAATCATCATCCTCCGAGCCTTTTCCCAATTATATTGGGGTCGGCTTCCAGTCTAGCCAGATGCGGCTGAACATCAGTATTTTACACGGAGCGACTGCCATCAGGCCCCCGCAACCCAGTTACTGGGCAATACCGACATTCGAAGGTTAGACCAGTTGTCAGACTTTCAGGCTTCTGACTACCCGTAACGACTGCCATAGGTATTCGTATGACAACCGGGACCGACAGCTTAACGTGCTCTCCGAGGCACGGAGGGGTCTCGATGTGTAACGAAACGGTCACCCATCCACAGACTGACCGCAGCAAGTGTAGCTTAACCTTGCAGATCGTAAAATCCGCGCAGTCGTTGCATCGCTACGAGCCCCTCTTCCGCCAATAGAGTCAATAATAAGTATTATTTTCAGACTTCTATAGAATAAGTACAAACAAACAGACATGACCATGTACACAGCCATACTTAGGTGATATCAATATTTCATCAAATTCTATAATTTTCATCAGATACTTCAGTTAGTAATTAACATCAAATTCTAGAGGCTCCTTTGTAGGCACACAATGTTGTATAATAGTTACAAGAATTTATGGCCTTACAAAAAAGGCATAAAATTCATCCGTATAAGCCTCGTATGATATCGTATGGTGGAATCTTCATACTGTTCTTAACCCTTAAGGTCATTTTGTATAGTATACCATACACAAAAATGTAAATAATCTGCTAAGCGCATAAAAACTTTTTGACAGAATTTTCTTCACTTTAAGTGGTTTCTGTACGTTCCTCTTATAAAAAATAAATAAAACGATGTATAATGTGCAGAAAGTTTGACAGTTGTGACGTAAATGTGAAACAATGCGGAGAAATTTTGTGCACGCCAAAGTGAAAATTATATTATTTCTTATTTACTCCTAAAATCTGTGATATGTGTTATGGATTCAAAATACTGATATCTGAAGCCTATCCTAATGCTAAAATATCTAACTAACAACTAAATTTTCGACGCTTTTACGAACATTTTCTTGGGTGTATAGCATACTATACATTGCGAACGTTTCCTAAAAATACGTCTTCTTTGTATTGTATATTATTCTATACACTGCCACCAAAGCGGTGACGGTGACGCTGCAACTTTTTTTTTTTCAAAATCAGTTTTTTTATTTTTATAAAATAGCATGGTGTGGGTTTTGCATTGATGCTTGTTTGTAACAATTTTATTATAGCCTGGGCAACGTGATCGGTGCAGAGCAGACGCATACTAATGTTTGTCCCTGAAGTCAATGCTAGTTTCGACGTCAGTGGCGGTTCAAGCAATGAAGACGAAGTAAACATTTGTGACTCTTCTCCTGCTCCATCTATAAATTAATGGTTATAAAGACACGATACAACAAATAGCCCAGTTTCATCTAGTAACTCCTGTATAGAAGACTTGAATGAAGATTTTCCATCAACGCTCGATCTAGGCTTTATATTTACTAATATTCCAAGACACTCAACTGCTCCTGAAGTCGCAGAAGTTCCTCCTCTACTTACATCAGTTCTAGCAACAGTGTTTCCTTACGATACACAATGCAATTATAATGCTATACCTTCTATCACATCGCTACCCTCCGTTCAGCCATCGCCATCTACGCCATCATCTTCATTTGCACAACGTGTCCCAAGAAAACGGAATGTTAGTTATTCTTATTCTTTATTGCACACAAGAAAATCACAACAATACATAATAGTTTTGAAATTACATGTTCAAAGTTACTACCAACAAGGTAAAAAGAAAGCATATACAAAGATTTAAACTTACTTTTGAATGGACAAACGGAAAGATTCAACATGAAGCTGAATTAGCTGAACTTGTTTTCACGGAAACTGTTCCATCTGATTGGTCGGCGGTAGATTATTTCTACCGATTTTTCCCTGAAGATCTCATTGCTGATATTGCAAATCACACAAATTTGTACAGTCTTGTTTGTAGTTTGTTGTATTCTCAGTAGCAGCCCGGAGTATGGATTTGTGCCCGGTAATGGCAATAGGCTCGCCCCCTATTACATGGGACTATAACAGTAAGTAGACTAACTGGCGAAATCAGGGTGTACTATACACCTCTGCCTACCCCTTCGGGGAAATACAAGCGTGATGTTATGTTATGTTTGTACAGTCTACAAGAAACTGGGAAGGTCGATAAATGTTACAAAAGAGGAAGTGACAGATTTTTGGCTACCAATATATTGATGGGTGAGGTTGTTAGGCCATCTTACAAGGACTATTGGAAGGCTAGTTACCGGTACGCAAAAATAGCAGACGTGAAGCCTATAAAATATTTCAGCAAATAAGGCGAATAAGAAATAATAACAGTTATTTGTTCGTAACAGACTTCATTTTACTCTCATGTTTTCATTATACTTTGAAGCATAAACATATATTTCATTAGTTTTATTTTATCAAGCAATCCAAAAACTACATATTTGGTGATATTCTGTAACAAAAAGCCATGAACTATATTTTTATAGTGTAATCTGTGTAAGACAACATCCCATGAAATGCGACTAATAGTGTGACTGTGCCTATTATACTATACATCCCTAATAGATAAGATTTATTGGCATCAGGGGCAAAGTATAGTATAATATACATTAAATATCTCAGATTACAAAATACTGCGATTTTATTGCATATTTTTCTTATCTTTATTATAGGTCTAATAACCATAATCAGGTAAAATTTGCAAGTTTTAATTCGATTAAGTTTCATGCGACCTTAAGGGTTAAGATACTTGGCAACTTTTCACTTCGCTCGGATAGTTGAACAACTTCAGTATTTCAAAGTGGGAAGTTCAGAAGCGAATTGTTGGCGACTGGGGCGTAATATTTTTAGAAGGTGCTTAAAATTAAAGTATTGTATGAAAATTAATGAAAGCTTCGGGGTTGAAGTGAAGTACTACTGATTGGTTAATTATGTCTTTATCAGTTTAGAATTATGCCCTTGTATTACGGTAAAATATATTTTTAAATTACTCCGAGAATAAATGGGACATTAATACACAGCACCATCTAGTTCCAACCTAAGTAGAGCTATAGATATAATACTTATATACTTTCTTTTAAAGTACATACTTAAAATCTTGGATGAATTATTCGTCCAAGCTTAAAATACACAAAGAAGCACCCAGACCAACACAAACACTTATGTTCATCACGCAGATATTTGCGTCTAGTGGAAATCGAACCCACGACCTCGTGCAGCAGTCTGACATTTGAACCAAAAGACCACAGATGTCGTCAAAAAGATATGAAAAAAGAAAGAAAAGGTAAAACATGAAAGATAATTTAAAATAATTATTGATAAATTAAAGTGTAAGCTCAACATAACTTTGTAAGTCTTTGTAAGTACACTTTAACTGGTATTTGATAGGGTATAAATTGGAGATCAGATCACACCACGCTGATACATAAACACATGTATATTGCGCCATTAATTGATACTAACTACCAGTCGGATGTAAGGCCCTATAAAGTTTAAATAGGTTGCCCTATGTTCCGCTTTAGGGATACCCTTTTAGGTTTATGAGTTTTGGACATAGAGCAGAGTTTTGACCTTGTTTAAAGGATCAAAAAATGCTTTGTGGCATTTAATACACACTCGTATCATTATTACTTTGATTCCAGAGTTAACGATTTTTTTATTGAAAAATGTTAACATTGTTAAACTTAATCATCTTAGATTTAACCAGAAATGGTAATGAATTTTGAAATTTTCAATAACAGTTAAGAGATTTTAAAATATTGAACGTTTCATACCAATACAACGTGTATCAGAAATGCGTGGTCATATTTGAAAAGTTCATTTAGAGGATAGCATAAAACAACTTTTATTATGGGACCAAACCTGATGAATCGCGAAAAAAAAATTAGCTGTTCCCTATTAAATCATCGATGTTGCTCGGCAAAATGTAAGGATCACCTGTTTTTGTTTTTCCACATTTCAGGGTTGGTCCCATAGTAAAAGTTGTTCGATAGCATCCCCTGAATAAGCTCTTCAAATATGACCACGCATTTCTGATACACGTTGTACATACATTTTATATTTATAACCACTTACCTTAAACCTGATTTATTTCGTACTTTGCAGCTTTCGACAGCTTAGTTTTCAAATGTTTATTAAAAAGCAAACAAGGAAGTAACAATTTCAGAAACCGCTATTATTAAATTATAAACACGAAATCTTACGCCGGCACATCGCCCGTTCAATATTAATGTTCTATAGTTCGTTAATACTGAACAGGGTCTAAGGCAACCAGCCCCCACGGAGTGCCGTCCTTACAAGGATATCGCTAGATTGGAGCCTTGTTCTAATCTTAAACATGATATCTAGGATTAAGTACTGTTATTCGTTTAAAATATGGCTGATTCCCGTTTAGTCTTTGTGTATTTTTAACCTGTACTGTTTTATTAGCTGTCCTAAGCAAATGTAATGTAAGAAAGGATATCATATTGTTTCGGAATACTAATATATCTAGACGGTTTGTGGGAGATTTCTTCGAAACAAATGAATGAAAAGTGAGTAATTTTTTTTTTTGGGTAGGCTGTTCCTTTGTTGACTACTGGATCTTAGACATAAGATTACGCTTGTTGTAATTTTTACGACACGCTTGTACCAATATTTTGGTATCTATGATTCCGTCAGATCTATAGAGTTTGTAGGTAACTTATTCTAGTTCTACTGTTTCCCTTTATGCCAATTATGTTGGGATCAGCTTTTAGTTTTCCTAGATGCGGCTGAACATCAGGATTTTACACAGAGTGATTAAGTTCAGACCTCTACCCAGTTACTAGATAATACCGGTTTGACCCATGTACCCAACCGGTTTGATCCATGTACCCATGGATCATAACTGGTCATAACCAGTTGTCAGTCTTTTGAGGTGCTGGGCCAGAAAACCTCTTCCTGTGCTTGATGGCTGCTGGTCCTTCTCGGTACGTCTGGAAGGAACAGCAGTTTGTTAGGTTGTTGCACCCTGGGTATGGGCAATAACTTTTCTTCGGGAGACCTTATTTTCCATGCTGAATATTCTGCCAATCTGGTCCGATCTGGGCCAATGGCGCGTTGCTCCGAGTATCCCTCTGTAAAGTTAAATAAGTAACTCATTATAGGAAATTTAAATTTTCCAGTCTTCCATCAGCTTATTTCGTAGTGCCACAATTAAGTTGATTGCAGAATTAAAAGGATAAACTAATTAGGGTTAAGTTAAGTATTATGTTAATAGCTTGGGCTGGATAATGGCGAGCAAAAAGTTTAGCGAGGACGAACTTTTTGTAAACATTTCATTTGGTCCTTAGTTACGTGATCTACGTCTTATTAAATTCAGTCGCATAAAGTTGTATATTATTACTACGAATTAAGTGATTTGGACTTTTATGGAAATTATACATATTTGGAATGGACTGTGATATGCGTATTTGATTTATCTTCTAAATTACAAAATTACCTGATTTTTTTCTCTAGAATCAATTTGACCTGTATATGGGCTAGTTCCTTTATACAATGAATAAAACTAGATACACTGAGTTTGCGTATATCCGCGCCTTTGATTTGCTTTACTATGGTGCGCTTTGGTATAGCAGGAAGCACCCTGATTGCGCTTCCCTTTAAGGAACTAAGGACCAAGTTCATTAGTAACAACGCGAATAGTTGCTTCATCCCAAGTGGCGAGCTTATATTTCCTTGCAAAACCAGGAAATTTCATTACAAACTAACGCTTCACAATTATAGATATTGGTCATTCGTTTGTTTCTAAAACTGTAGGTCAAAGTGCCCACTTACGGAAGTGAGAAGTGATGTGTTTCTTCTAATAGTGACCACCCACTAGAGATACAAATAAAAAAACCAGCCAAGTGCGAGTTGAACTCACGCAGTAAGAGTTCCGTACCACCCATCGACCTGATACGCCAAATATATTGCTTTAATTTACGAGTACATCAAAACACATCAACGCACAGTGTGCAAAATATTAATTTTTGCATCTCTTTCTTACGCAGGTACCACCACACATGCCTATGTTTGCCCTATTTTTAGTATTTGTAGCTAAAATACATAAGATGCTCTATAATATATCGCATGTACAATGGGGAGTGCTCTGAGGAATTTTTCGATCTTATACCAGCCGCTGTCTTCCACCATCGTACCACCCGCTATAAATCTAAATTCCATCCTCACCATCTTGATGGTTGGTGGTCAACTACAGTACGTTTCACACGCCACTTTTTGCCTCATACAGCAAAACTGTGGAACCAACTTCCGTCAGCGATTTTCCCGAACCAATTCGACATGGTAGCATTCAAGAAAAGAGCATACGTCTTTTTAAAAGGTCGGCGACGCATCGGCGACTCCCCTGGTGTTGCGGATGTCCATGGGCGGCGGAGATTGCTTACCATCAGGTGACCCGAATGCTCGTTTGCCCTCCTAAGTTATAAAAAAAAAAAAAAAACAGGCCTAGCTTGACGCTGGTATGTATTACCGTTTTGAAGATAGAGCAGGAACAAAAATGTTGAAAAAATGCATGTTTTTTAAGGTTTCTTGTATGGGGACCCCTTTGGTTTTCGACTTTTTTATTTTTAGTATTTTTCTTGATAGGGGTCATAGCAACACATATTTTGAGAAAATTTCAACTGGTTAGCTATTGCCGTTCAAAGATACAGCCTTGTGACAAACCGACGGATGGACAGACAGCGTAGCGAGAGTAATGGTTTGATACTTTGATACTGACGTTTGATACCCTTTGAGTAGGGAACCCTAAAAATAGTAAGTACACTAAAGATTATTTACTCCATACGTAAAAGAATTGAAGCACTTGCTATTATGATACCAACATCAGTATACGACACGTGAGTTTTATAATAGTAGATACATTTTAATTATGCTACTGCTACCATATAAACGTAGCGTTACGACTTTACATGTCTGGTGACCTGGATATGTGTCGGAGAGTTGGCATAATAATGCGTATGTAAGTAAGTCACATTTGGACTTGATCACAGTATAGATGTTATATCTTACAGTAGGCTAACTACATTTCGTCGGCGCTAGACCACCCTAAGAGAAGCCAGCGGGCGATAGATTGGGAGTCTACCGTCAGCATTACATGCCCCTTGAGTTGCGGTGATGTCCTAAGTGTGCCTGGACATTGCCGAAGCAGGGGAGTTAGGTTAGTAAGAGGAAGGCCTGGAAGTGGGCCGCGTTGGATGGGTTGCGAATGCCACACATTGCAGTTCTTACGGCGCATCCATCCAAGGCGAGAGTAGGCACACGGCGGAGTTTTTAGTGGGTGCAAGCCCCATATAACTAAGCCACGCTGCCTCCCCATGCTGTGTGTTACGACGTTTCTTAGTAAAAATAAACAAGCTTTCAGTCGCAGCGGGTTTCATGTACCTTGACCTTAGATAGCAGTATTTAATTCGCGTTTATAAGGTCTCCTGTTCTCGGTCTTTATGCAGGCGAAAACTAAAAGAATCGAATGATCTAATTAAATAAACTTGTTAAGCCATGTAAAAAATAACAATGGTTAGAAATAGATTTCATGCTCTCAATCCCGGTTGCCATTTTGCGGTTGGCAGTCGTAACGCGTAGTCACAAACCCAAAATTCTGACAACGTGTCTAACCCTAGAATGTCAGTATTATCCAGTAACTGATTTGGGGGGTCTGATGACTCTGATGGCAGTCCAAAATGACTCTGATCACAGTAAAATACTGGTATTCAGCCGCAACTGGTAAGACTGGAAGCCGACTCCAAATTAATTGGAAAAAGGCGGAACGGAAGATGAAGATAGATAAATATTTTTGTGCAAGTTAGGTGGTTATAACTAGGTATAACTAATAAACACGAGTTTCACTTAGTGAAACTTGCTCTAGCTTAAATAATATGTTAGCCTCACATATTTTTCAAATCAGAAGATTTCTTGCAGTTACGCTACTGTCTTTTCTATTTACTATGACTTGGGTACGGTATGCGGCAGGATATTATTAGACTAAACGACAGTGGCTATGTATCTTTTGATAAAATTAATTTAGCAAGTTACTTACCAAGTTGTTAGTGTCCATTTTGTTGTTAGAATTATTAATCAGAATAAAACAAACCAGTGTCGTGACTACTACAACAATAGGCACTAGATGGGTCATTCTGAGAAGAGACCCGTGCCCAGCAGTAGGGCAGTAATGGGCTGATGATGATGATGATGATGACTAGATGGGTAACAACTTCACACTTTTACAAAATGTTTGGAGCAACTGTAAGTTTAAAATAATGAAGGACCTGGTCTAATGGAAAAGGCAGCAGACTGTATGTAGAAAGCTGAAAAAAGCGTGATTGTAACTTGAGAGAGGTCATATAAATCCAGTTAAATTAGGCCTTAACCTCGGCATGAAATATAGGAAGCTGGTTTTTTTGCATGAATCTTTGTATAATCGTTCTAAAGACGCACTGACAAGTCTCATTATAATCTCGTGTCTGAATCTCGAAATATTTAAGATCAATGGCTTAAGATAGTTTTTTGGAAATATTATGCTTCCTATTCATCATAATTCGTGATAATTTTATCATCATTTGTAGGTTAAAAAATTCTCTACAAAATCGATCTAGGTAATTTTTTCGTACGATGTTTATTAAAAACGGTTCATCGGAGTTTTTTGTAAAATTATTTTAGAGCTTCAACAATACAAACTGCAAAAACGTTAATGCTTTTGGAGTCACTAACATTATCATTTCCATGATCATTTACAAGACCCGTAGCGCATTACGAAAATGTTTTGATAAAATCCGGGCTCCATGGATAATGTTAGGGGTGACGATTACAAAAGCCATAAGTGCACTTACTTGTATTAAAGACTGAGATAAGAACAAATCCGGTCAGGGGACGGAAATGCAGTATATCCTTTTTCATAAACACCCTTGCTTGCGATAAGGACATGAACTCTTTCATGCAGAAGACAGGTGGACTTCCTGTAACTGAAAGTGCGGATAGGAAAATAACAGCAACAGCATATTTCTGTCGTATGTCAACTTTAGAAGTAGGTACACACGACTACACATCAAGCTGTACTAAACCAGTAAAGGCTGACCTCGCGTTGTAAGGAAAACCTATACAATGCGAGGTCAGCTTATACTGGAAATTTACAGCTTGATGTGTAGCCGTGTGTACATAACTTTTTAAGAGGTTTCGTGTCATATGGAAGCTAAAGTGTGTAAATGATAACCGGTCTCATCAATCAATCAATCAATCCAGCCTACCGCAGTCCACTGCTCGACATAGGCCTCTCCCAAGTTGCACCACAACACTCGGTCCTCTGCCTTCCGCATCCAGTCCCCCTCAGCCACGTTCTTCAGGTCGTCGGTCCACCTGGCAGGGGGGCGCCCTACGCCCTACGGTCTCATCAGTCATATCGTATCTAATACAAAAATCTGCAGCCAAATTTCGTGAATTTCTGCAGTATTCATTTAATCATTGCAACGTACAGAATTTGACATATTGCTGACATTTATACTGCCCAATACTGCCCATTTGGGGCATCTCGTGAGACGTGTTGGTAAAAAAGTAATGACATATTATTAAAAGAACTTCTGAGGTACAGTTACCTCTTTTAATCGTTGATCCACTTATTTTAGATGTAGCCGTAGCCAAGTGTACCCGGACATCGCCAAAGAAGAGTTTGTACAGGAAGAGGGACCCGGAAACGGGTCGCGCTGGATGGGTCGCGGATGCCATGCATTGCAGTTCTCGCGGCTCATCCACCAAGGCGAGATTAGGTACACGGCGGAGTTTTTAGTGGGTGCGAGCCCCACATAACCACACTGCCTCCCCGGGTAGTGTGGCATGCGGTAGGCATTTTCACCGTCTGAAAAAAAAAAAAGTATTATACGGCTAATTTAAATATACCGGACCAACGAATAAAAGTAGTGACCTATCATCAGCGGATGTTTCACATTTCGTTTGGTAATCGTCGTAATGAATGTCAACCACTGACTTTTAGGTAAATACAGTTATCAGTTATCAGCCACTTAAAGTAATTTACACGTAGTAGTTTGTAAAATATTTATTGCAAACAGTTTTCGGATGACGCTTTTGTGCTGTGATGACGTGAATGGTGTTGGATTAACTTTGAGTATTGAACCAACTAAATTATCATCATCAATTCAGTCGCAAGACATTCACTGCTATACATAGGCCTCCCCAAGCATGTTCATTGTTCATGCATGCATGCAATCAACTCAGCCTATCGCAGTCCACTGCTGGACATAGGCCTTTCCCAAGTTGCGCCACAACGCTCGGTCCTCTGCCTTCCGCATCCAGTCCCCCCCAGCAACGTTCTTTAGGTCGTCGGTCCACCTGGCAGGGGGGCGCCCTACGCTGCGTTTCCCGATTCGCGGTCTCCACTCCAGGACTCGTCTGCTCCAACGACCATCGGTCCTTCGACAGACATGGCCAGCCCACTGCCACTTCAGCTTACTGATTCTACAAGTTATGTCGGTCACTCCGGTTCTTCTCCGGATAATCTTGTTACGGATTTTATCCTTCAAAGAAACTCCAAGCATAGCTCGCTCCATAGCTCGCTGAGCGACTTTGAATTTGTGGACTAGCCCAACTGTCAGTGTCCACGTCTCGGCACCGTAAGTCATGACTGGCAGGACGCACTGGTTGAAGACCTTTGTCTTCAAACTTTGCGGTATAGGCGACGAGAAGACTCGGCGAAGTTTGCCAAAAAAAAAAAAAAAGCATGCAAGCAACCAACTAAATACTCAAAGTGAATTGGAATTTTTTAAACTTTCGCGAATTTCACTCATATTGAACTACCTACATTTACGGGACTTTTCGCGCACAATAAAATCAAAACAAACACACAAACAAACAGTCTGCTCGTGACCACGGCCAACGCAACTTGGCCGAAACGTCGAGGTTAGTCAAAATGTTTGTTTTATTTTGATTTTGTAAATATAGTTCAACGAAGTGAATTAATTACGAAAGGTAAAAAATGCATGTTATTGGCTAATTTTATATGTACTGGTCATTTATTATTAATATTTTGAAGAAAGAATACTGAAGCTACATACCTACTATATAATACATACATAAATAATTTTATAAGAGGTCTTTGAAGCTAATTAGTAGGTAAGTACCTAATTAGCTACCTAAGCAAAGAACTAGACTTACCATCGACTGAACCATGGCAATATTTAATCGGCCCGACCATTATGCAATTCTAGGATGTCTAATTTTTTACTTGAAATGTTTACGTTTTATATCGGTCAAATAAACCAGACTGATTTAATCACCGATATAAATCTTGCGTCAAATTAATTCCTAGTAAAAATATCTTCTAAAAATATTAACTAGTTCATTTGATAAATGTGCCACCGTCAGCGAAGTAAGGCGAGGCATTTCAAGGAACTTTGTAGGCCTGTCAGATCTACATTACCGGCGAACTAAACACACCACCCCGTTCCCGATCTTACCCGAGTTTACCCGAGGTAGCCCGACCGCCGGATATGATTAATTGATAGTGTTCAACAGATTCGTGAGATATTGGATTTTGATTTATATCTTTACTACTTTTATCGCTTTGCTCATCTGGGACCGAAAATATATGTTGAACCTTTTTAGGGCAAATTGTGGTTTGTTTATCTACACACAAATTTCGACCTAAGGCGATAATACTGCAATTTTGTATCTATTTAGTCGCCAAACAATAACGCTTGTGTTTCTGTATTCCAGTGCGAAGGGTAGCTACGGGTGACAGTTTCGTTTATCTTAGCTACAGATCCATCTATCTAATCCTTTTTTTTGCCATGGGGAAATCCTCATGGACGCACTCCGCCTGGGAATGGCGGAGCCAGTGTCGGACTCTTACCGACTAAAACCACCATGGTGTTCCTCTAACTACCTAGTTATCACTCACGGGCAGGCTTCGAACCTGCCTCTTCTCATTCAAGACACCTCACACTGGTTTTTCTATCCACAATTTATATCTTCAGATTTCAATCTGCATGCGTTAACGCGTTAAAATAATAGGATAAACATCAATAGTACCCTCATTTCGACTGTCTCCAAACAGCTTGGAGACCATAACATTAACAAGTCACTAGTCTATATCTCTCCCCATTAACGCCTTAGAAAACAACCTTTCTATAACATTATAGGCTTCGTAATCTACCAATTTGTTCAGCTCCAATTGGTTTGGGTAGTTCCAAGAGCATCATTAAACTAATGAATGGGATGCGACGATATCGAGACAGTGCGACACTTTTTGAACGACAAGTGGACCGATTCCGACTAATCTCGACTGTACATCACTCCTCGACGAGACTTTATAAACGTCATACAGGCACCTGATTAACAGGCACATTCTTTTTAACGATAGTCAAGGAATTCACTGAGAACTGTGCTTAACTGTATTTTTTAAGTTATGTCGCCTTGATGATGTTATTTTATGAGGAGACGCGAACCCTGTTTTTAATGAGATGCGTGAGAATTATGTGTACAAACTAGATCTTTTTTTATGGATATGAGTTTTCGGTGTTTCGGAATGTTTAGTATTAGGAAAAAGCATGGTTTGTGGAATTATGGCGGTTTCCGTTCTGTGTTGGTGTGTGTTTGTTGCGTATCTTTCTAGGGAATTATGTGACGAAAATATTTCCCAAGATAGGAGCTTGCGTTCAGTTTTTTACGCTTATCAATATAGGGGCACCCCAGTAACTTGACTTGACTTGGTTCGACGACGTCTGCGGTCTAGTGGTTCGAATTTCAGACTGCTGATCACGAGGTCGTTTCGGGTTCGATTCCCACAGGACACAAATATTTGTGTGATGAACATGAGTGTTTGTGTTGGTCTGGGTGTTTCTCATGTATTAAAAGTATGTATTTACAAAATAAAAAAGTATAAAAGTATTATATCCATTGTCTCGTACCCATAGTACAAGCTCTGCTTAGTTTGGGACTAGATGGTGCTGTGTAAAATGTTCCAAAAACATTTATTTATTTATAGCCCTGATGCTTTTTATCCCGGGAAGATAAACATTTCCCGAGGAAAGAGCCATGAAGGTTTTCTCAAAAATATGTTCCTGTAATGTTATAGCGTCAGGTCAGTGACCCACAACCACAAAGTATCTACTTAAGCGTGGAACGTAAAACCTCAACAACGTCTCACACTTGATCAGTTTTGTATTAAATTTTGTTTATAACAATAATTTACCGTAAATAAGCGGCATCAATATTACGTGTCTTATTACAGAGGTACTAAGGTTAAAGTACCTGCTTAAGTTTCTTACTGTTGTTTATCTCAAAAGTCCTTATCGATGGACTTTTTCAACGTCAACGTAACTACTTTTCTCGAGAGATAATTTAGCAAGAGATAAATAATTTAAAACATCCTAATTTTAATAGAGAAGATGGTTGGCAGCTACCACCTGTTTGGAACCTAGTTCTAGAAATAATCAAGTCCCAAACAGCACGCAACATAGTAAAAGATAATGACATTGTGAGTGATTACTGCGTGCATCGAAACGATTTTAATTAATAAAAATTGTACGGCAGATTAAAATATTTTTTTAGAAATATCTGTAAAGACGCTTGTCATCTTAGTCTTCCATCGACCACGAACGCTGCAAAACTTTCGAAACGTCAGGAAACCAATTTAAATAATATACGCGATATAATCCGGTTAAACTTATTTTATTATAATGTGTAGTGATCGCGAAAACCTAAGAAATTAATAGATAAATTATTGTAATTTTTAATTTACATTTTACCTACTCCAAAATAAAGTCGTATAAATAATATAGCTTTCTTAGGGTTTCCAATAAGATTAAGATTATTTGTAGTATATTCATGTAAGTTTTATGTATACATATATTTAATTAAAATTTCAAATAAACCTAATTACAGACACTTTTGAAACGTCAGGCTCTAGTTGCACGGGTCCAAATTGTGGGTCCTATTCATATATACATACATACATACATACATACATATTATCACGCCTGTTTCCCATTGGGGTAGGCAGAGACTATGGATTTCCACCTGCTACGATCCTGACACACCTCTTTCGCTTCATCTACGTCCATTAACCTCGTCATGCATGCTCGTCGGTTTAGAGAACTCTTAACCTGGCATTTTTTGAGAACATCCGCGATTTGATCGCGATACGTTCGCCGAGGAAAACGTTCGTTCGTTTCGTTTCGTTCGTTTCTTCCTATATGGAGAAGAATATTATTATTATGGAGTAGTATAAATGAGGAGATTCGCAGGAGAACGAAGGTAACCGACATAACCCGAAGTATTGCCAAACTTATGTGGCAGTGGGCGGGGCACATTGCTCGCAGCATAGAGAAATAGATTATTGTATTCCGTGGCTCGCAGAATGGATAGTTAACGGGGCAGTAAAGTTCTGGAGTGGCGACCACCTGGTGAAGATCACGGAAATCCGCCGGAAATGGAAAACGCAGGACCGGTCGTTGTGGCGATGCTTGGGGAGACCTATGTCCAGCAGTGGACGTCTTTCGGCTGAAATGATGATAGTGATGAGTATAAATAGACCTAAAAATTTATGCACTAAAGTTTACCATTTGTCTCTTTTCTACAATTACTCCATTCCCTCAAAGATTTACTGAGAGAAAACTCATTTTTGAGATAAGCTCACCTTTTGAGTATTTTTCTGGTGATCAATAAAAATCAAGATTAAAAAAGGTTTATTTTTAATACGTAATTTTTTTTAAATATAGCTACTACCAAATATGTGGAAACATACAAAACTATTTCAATAATCTAGCAAGTGTTTAATCATCCAGTAATATGTTCATGTTCAAGTCTCGAATCGTCTAATAACATAGGTAAATAACATAGGTAGTAAGTATATTTGCATGCCTCGAATATTATATATATATTATAGGACATAGGTATAGGTATATTTGAAGAACATAATCATTATGTAATGAAAAGCAGTAGACAGTCAAACGGACAACAGAATTTATAATTGTACACAGCATGTAGATCAAACCGCAACGAATTCATTGAATTATAACATTTGACATTTGATAGCAGCGATAATTGAGGATCTCGGTCGAGCGAACTCATTAATCAATGTACTGATTTCAATATATCACCGTAATGCAAATAGAGTGTAGCTTTCGAGTTTCGAGTGAACGCCATACAAAGTTACGTCACTCGGACCCCGGTATTTGATCCACGGGGGCGTGGCGTGCGTGCGCGCAACGAGAGTGAAAGCTGAAATCATCACGACTACTACTTTATAGTTTAATTGTCGTTCATCAATAAAATTTAATGCCATTTAAGTCAGAGATAAAGCGGCTCAGTAGAGCGAAATAAAACAATTTGTAGGAACGTGAAATTAAATTTGTATTGCCCACTTGAACCATTGAAGCTTTAGAACGTTTGAGGCAATTATTGCCCGGATTTAATTGTTTCAGTGGGAAGCGAAGGTTACATCTCAAGTTATTCACCAGCACTCATTCAGAACAAAATCGTTGGTAATGATGGACGCGTTTTATGTAACAGAGGTATTTAAAGCTACTGGGTCTAAGTAGAGCAGTTACATTAGGAGTGTAAAAACGTTTTTTCCTTAAACAATAGTAACCAATTGTGGTCAAAATACCTGCTAAAACCACTTTCATTACATGTGCATTAAAAGCTTTCTAATGTAGATATTATATAAAAGTTAAAGTCACTTGCTATTTCAGGCATTTCTGCAATAAACTGGACGAATATATTTATGGAGATTATTGGAATAACGTTTATGAAATGAGATAAGAAGCCCAATTCCCGTATATACCTATATTTT
Source organism: Asteroscopus sphinx (assembly GCA_949699075.1). NCBI lineage: Eukaryota > Metazoa > Arthropoda > Insecta > Lepidoptera > Noctuidae > Asteroscopus > Asteroscopus sphinx. The sequence goes on from OX453008.1 coordinate 9,512,276, forward strand.
TTTTAAAATTATTGAATGAAAGAAAGAAAAATGGTTCATTTACTACAGCCAGAGGCACACAATAACAGTAATATACAATTTTATCATAAATAATACAACTCCTAAAAGTATAATTGTGTGCCCCACGGCTGCACCAAACAGGCTCAGTTTAGCAAAAATGCCAGACAAGAAAGACAGATCAGATGTAAGTGTCTGGCGCTGGTTTTCAACTGGACCTTAAGTTTGAAAGTGTCACGGACAGAAATCAGTTTTACAGTGAGTAAACTCAACATAAATAAATATAATACAAAAGTGTGTCGCAGTAATAATATATAAATATAGTGATATACCAGGCCCCTCAGAAAGTATTGCGAAAAAAAGTTTTTATATATGGGAGACTGGCCAGTTATAATGTTTTTCGAAAATATGATTATTTATAAGTAAAAATAAGTAAGTTCCAATTTCAAAATTTCCCTCCACATTTTTTGCGAGTTAATTCAAAGTATTGTGTCTCACTGAAATATGGATCTGCGCCGGGAACATTTTAGAGCTATGATTTTATACGATTTCAAGTGTCGCCTGAAACCGGATGAATCGTACGATAGACTTCAAATGGCATTCATGGATGAAGGCCCTTCCAAGGCAACCGTGTATCGTTGGTATAACGAATTCAAGCGCGGTCGACCAACTTTGGGGGATGACGAAAGAAGCGGTCGCCCTTTGACGGCTGTTACCGAAGAAAACGTGCTAGCAGTGAAAAATTTAATCCAAGACAATAGGCGAATTACATATCAGGAGATTCAACACATATTGAAGATTGGATCGGGAAGCGTTCACGAGATTCTACACAGCCATCTTCGCGTGAGGAGGATAGTATCACGCTGGGTGCCGCACAACCTCACCGATGCTCAGAAGCAGGCCCGGGTGGAATGGTGCCGTGATATGCTTAACAAATTTGAAGCAGGCTCGTCTCGGCGTGTTTACGACATCGTTACAGGTGATGAGTCCTGGATTTATCAATACGACCCAGAAACCAAGCGCCAGTCGACTGTTTGGGTGTTTCAAAATGAGCCAACGCCTACCAAAGTGAAGCGATCTAGAAGCGGGAGTAAGATTTTGATCGCTAGCTTTTTTAATTTGACTGGCCACTTGGTATCAATTCCCTTACGGGATCAAAGAAGCATTAATGCCGAATGGTATACTACCAAATGTTTGCCAGAAGTTTTCTCTGTTATAAGCAACAAGCGACCAAACACAGGGCTCCGCGGGCTACTGCTCCACCACGACAATGCACCTGCGCACACCGCACTCAAAACGAGGGACTTCCTGGACAGCACGCCAGTCAAACTCCTGGGTCACCCTCCTTACAGCCCTGATCTAGCACCGTGTGACTTCTTTTTATTCCCAAAAATAAAAAATCAGCTCAAAGGGATACAATTTTCGTCGCCGGAAGATGCGCTGGCTGCGTTCGAGCAGGCTGTAAACGAGGTGTCTGCGGCGGACTGGAAAAAGTGTTTTGAAAACTGGTTTAGGCGCATGAATCTTTGTATAGAGGCTGGTGGAAAGTACTTTGAAAAGATTTGATAAAAATATATGTACGTATAGAACAATTTTTTTTAGTTTCGCAAAACTTTCTGAGTGTCCCACGTATATATACGCGCCAAAATAGTAATATAAATAAATGGAAAATAAGTGGAACGGACTGCATCAATTAATAAATACCTATGTTTCCTATATTGGTTCCTATCTAATCTCAATGTTGTAAATGTCTATCTCATGTCAATAGATAGACATTTCAGGCATTGAGACTTAATCGGAACGTATAATTTGAATATTTAAAATTATAAGTACTGGCCCTCTATATCAGCCAATGAATGTACGTTCTATTCTTTTAAAGAGAACACGTTTTAAAACCTTCGTATAACGTACATCACTAAAACCCAATTTGCCCTGTTGACTTTTTAAATTAACAGGGATGACAAACATAATGTTATTCTTATAATCCCTTTTCAAAATTCGTTTTGAAAAAGGGTATGAAACAGAACAAACAAAATATCCAGGTATTTTTTGACTAAGCAGTCTTTGGAATATAATCTGGAAATGAGAGATGAAGTCATCAGTTGCTCATTTTCTCATGCTTATTGAAAAATGGTGGCAGTCAATATTTTGTAGACAGCTTAGTATATTAGTTTTCAGATAGATTACTTTACCTTAAATTAAACCAAGGTAGGTTTTTGTACTTTCAGGGTCATGTGAAACCTAATAACCAATATTTACAATTTTATCGACTGCCTCGTTGGTCTAGTGGTTGCAAGCGCGACTGCTGAGCGTGGGGTCCTGGGTTCGATTCCCGGGTCAGGTAAATTGTTATTGGGTTTTTTCATTAGGAAATTCTCATTAGCAGCCCGGAGTCTGGATTTGTGTCCGGTCAATGGCAATAGGCTCGCCTATTACATGGGACTATAACATAACTGGCGAAATGTGGGTGTACTATTACACCTCTGCCTTCCCCTTCGGGGAAATACAGGCGTGATGTTATGTTATGTTACAACTTTATCCAAAAAATATTGCACTTAACCATTTGTGGTGAATAAAATATCATTGCCCTTCGGCTTTCGAAATAAAAGTATCGTGAATTATGAAAAAATAATAGTGTTACAGGTAAAATCAGTTATGTTCTAAATACGGGGGTCAGTTTTTTGTTAAATGGTGTTTTTTCACCTACGTTGTCTAGATCTGAGGAGGGGCGAACCAGTGCTGGTCTCATACAACAAAAGGTTGTACGTGGAATTATTTGTATAGGTACTGCGACTAACCAGTCTTAATCCTTTAAGTTGATTATTGTATTTCACTTTCTCTGCTTGAGAAGCATGAGTTTAAAGTACGAAGAGATAAAAATATAGAGATCTTGGACCCGAAATTGTTTTTTAAATTTTAATTTCATGATAAGCCCTGTAAGACCTATTTGTAAAGTGATATTCTCGACAGCATCACCAGAAAAAATAGCGCAGTCATATGTTTGTCGCAGAAAAAAACTTAAAGATGAAAAAGTAAAACTGCGGAAATTAAAAATGTCAAAGTGTGCAGCCCCGGATATAATAGTGGGGGAGTCGATTGCACACTCGATTAGAGTGTTGTCACCCAAATACTAGCAGAACGACTCTCACAGTTTTTATCGAGTTTTTTGACATTGGCGCTCGATTGATTCCGATTCGAGTTGCATTCGGACCACAATGGATACCGGTCATGGCCGTCAGAGTCGAGTGGTGTGGACAATTCGGTAACGGTGGTGTTCCTGAACGTCCCATGTAAATTAACGATTCTTCCTGCCATAAAAACTCATTGGTCACATTAACCCGACTTATTTGAGTGCCAGACTATTCTAGTGCGTGACAGGTTATAAATTAAACTGCGATGTATTAGTCATGAGATTTGAAACTAAATTTTTTCCTCGTAAAGTAGTTGAAAACGTTACTATAACGTGACGTAAATTAAATTCATCATCATCATCATTTCAGCCATAAGACGTTCACTGCTGGACACAGGCCTCCCCCAAGCATATATTGGGGGGATATAATCATACCATAATCGCCACGCTTGGCAGGCGGGTTGGCGATCGCAGTTGGTTGGTTAAATACTCAGAGAACGCGGCTGCTGCCCATCCTCTGGTGAATCCCTTAGTCACCTTTTACGACACCTATGAGAAGATATAGGGTGGTGCAATTCTTTACGTCCGGCACCACACGGAACTAAAATTAAATTAAATTAAAATTAATTAAATTAAATTAAATCAATGAAATCAATGATATTTAAAAGTGTAGATATGTTATACCCTAATAAAACAAACGAAAAAAGTGTTCTGTACGCAGCGGCAGCACAAAAACATATAAACTATTATAAAGTAAATAAGTTTGCTGCTATAAATTACTTTAGCGTCATAATTGGTTCATTTTCTGTGCAGACACGATGGCATGTTTGTATTTTGCTGTCCCCGGGTCACGCTCGGTACCTTGTTTGACTCGGAGTAATAGCAAAACGTCCCAATTTGACTGTCAATGACTTTTCCTCGCTTTGTTACTTCTTCACTATATCTATTTCTTGTTCATGTATATCCTTTCTTTTGTATGTGTCTCAGTTGTGTCAAATAAATATTTTACTTTCTTTCAATTAGGATGTTTTCGAGTCTTCATATTGCGCGCACTAGTAACATATCTGTACTCTTAAATATCATTGAATGAAATGCAATTTTTCATACAGTAGGTTAGTTACAAAGTTGTCTTTGAAAATTATTAATATCCATTGGAGAGCCTCCACGAGTGACGATATTTAATTGATCGTCCGGGCGCCCTGGGCAGTCATGCCCGCTACCAACCTGCTGACTGGCTAAGCTTTTGCCCACGGCATGAGCTATTATCATTATGTAGCTCATGTCGACATGATAGAAGAAGATTAATATCCAGAATTTGGATGGAAATTGGGGAATAACAACATTTTAGTAGTAGTAGAGCTCCTTTGTGAAAGAGCTCATTCGGGGAAGTACAACCACCGTACCTACTTCTCCGCCAAATAGTGATGCTTGCATTGCTGTGTTTTGGTCTGAAGGGTACGGGTGCCGGTGAAATTACAATCACATGTGACTTTCCATCTTCATGTCTCAGTTTGGCGAAACGATTTGCGGTACCACTTTGGGTGGTATTGAAGTTGTTATGGGCAAAGGTAACCGCTTAACATCAGGTGGGCCTTTAGCTTGTTTCGCCGTCCTATAATATAAAAAAAAAACAAAATAACTACTAATCTAATCTTTTTTTTTTTTTTTGAGACGAAGAAAATGCCTATCGCATGTCACACCACCCGGGGAGGCGGTGTGGGTATGTGGGACTCGCACCCACTAAAAACTCCGCCGTGTGCCTACTCTCGCCTTGGGTGGATGGGCTACGAGAACTGCAATGCATGGCATTCGCAACCCATCCAGCGCGGCCCACTTCAGGGCCTTCCACTTCCAACCTAAACTTTCCTTCAGCGATGTCCGGGCACACGTGGGACATCACTGCAGCTCGAGGGCCTTGCAGCATGGATGATAGAATCCCCAATCTATCACCCACTGGCCTCTCTTAGGGCGGCATCAGGTCGCCATAAAGCCGCCTGCGCCGTCCCGTCCTCCTGCGGCGGATCGGATCTACTAAAACTAACCTAACCTAACCTAACCTAACCGGGTACAAACCTGGGTGGGTTAGTTTCTCATCTGTAGTTGCAGCACTTAAATGGTCCATGAAGAGGGCAATGTACAGCAGTAGAAGTTGACGGATTAATATGTAAAAAAAATACAATCAGTTCAACACTGACATAAATGTGTGTACGCACGGCTACACATCAAGCTGTACATTTCCAGTATAAGCTGATCTCGCATTGTACGGAAAGCCTATGCATTGCAGGTCAGCATAAACTGGAAATGTTCAGCTTGATGTGTAGCAGTGTGTACCTAACTTTGTCGTAAAAAGAAAAGTTTGATTACAATTGTTTGTCCCTGGTTTGTTGCCAACATGGCGTACAAAATGTTGTAATTTGTAATTTAAGTTGTGATATCAAGAACAGGACTTTGTTTATTAATGTATGAGAAGAGTTTAACACCACACGGTGACGTCACTCGAGTACTTTGGGAATTGTTGTTGGTTAATAAGGCGTGTAACATGTTGCTGTTGCCATTAATACTTTAGATAGGTACAACATGTTCTATGCAAGAATTTTTAAACTAGTTCATTTCTATAACGTGTAACAGAATAAACGCAAGACCTGAAAGTAGTTTGTTCAGAATCACTGGGAGAATCGATTAGTATGGTTTTTATACCATGTTACATTTTAATATTATATTGTATGTACAGTCACGATCCTTCCCGGTGAATTTTTTGTCAACAAAGTCCCTTGAACGAATCCTGCTACATTACACGTACCTACGGCTGCCGTCGAACACTGTGCGCAAGCGATTTTAGCCTTACGGCCAAAATTAATATCCAATCTATCAACGATTTGCCCTACTAAAGATAGCAATTTGACATAAGCTCCATACAAATTATGTCAAACTATCTCTACTAGGGCGAATCGGGCATAGATTGCATATTAATTTTGGCCGCTAGTGTTGGTTCATCGGAAATTTTGCTAATAGTACATCATATTCATTGAAAAAAAAAGAAAATATATATATACATGGTAAATATCCCGTTTAACAATATTAGTGGAAGTGACCATGTTAGTGTCACTTCAGGCACTTTCATTTCCCCGCGGAAAATCTCCATCAGGCACCCTGCGTATACGTCATTCAAAAGAATTACAACCTACATAGATCAGAAACAGAGTATAAATTGACTTGGCTTTGCTGGGACTAATTAGTCCCAGCGGTGCTCAAGGCGTCGCCTTTGGCTGGTTAAAATCGTCCCAACGGTGGACTCATATGTTACATTTGTTTTTTTTTTCCAAAATTGATTTTGTATATCTACTAATCAACGATATCAATGTTACACTAGATTGAGCACTAGAAACAATCACTCTGTTCCACTAAACTGCGGTGTGTACACCGCACGTTGTTTAGAATCACTTTTACATTTGCGAAGTTTGGAGCGGAGCTTGACTTACTTCAAATAATGAAATTACGCAACTAAATATGTAGTGATATTAAAGTTGAATAATAGGTAACAACAAATATTAATAACAACTAAGTATTACATTGCAATAACGTATGAAAAACAGTTTTCCTGCACATGGTCAAGTCCAATATTAGACTCGCCCAACCAGCAGTAAAAAAGACGGTGACTATCTATTTAGTTTTTTCTTACAGCCGGACGCCGCACGTCGGCACCCCGCGTACACAGCGGCCGTATCACGACCACGTTGTTCCCATTTGCTATTCTATTGTAACATTATATTTCGATGCTACTAGTGAATAACAAGTATTTCAGCGGATCACGAGTAGGTGCTTGGGGCCCAGGAAGACCAGTGAAATGGTATTCCATGTGTCAGGTAACCCCTAAACAGCATCCTGCTGATGCCTAAAAATCATGTAATTAAGTAATTTTGAAAAAAAGCTGATTGTTTATACATAATATTCTGATGGGGGGGTCTGGGGTCTTGCGTCTATTCTGTTACACTTTAATGCATTTTTTATCTATTACTATTCCAATAACAAAAATAGTTTATGCTTATTACACTGAAGCAGCAATAGTTCACTCGAACCACGGAGTAAACAAAGTCTTCAGAGAGAACGCACTTAGGCCGGTGTTTATCAATGTTAATTCTCTGATTAAACGGGCGATTACTTGGAAAATGGATTAGAATTGTGGGTAAACGATCGTTTAACCAGAGAATTATCGTTGGTGAAATCAAGCCTTAGTGACTTACTAATCCATTTCCAAAGTTCATGCCCGGTTCTAATCAGACTCGATACGGGCAATATTTAACAAATCACTTGAACTTTTAATGGGTATTCCGTGGAGCGTAACTTTGGCGAGTAATTAATACCTTATTAGCGAATTATTTGTTGTCATAAATTCCTGGGGTGTAAATAATCGCCTTATATAGCAAGAGTTGTGCAGTAACAGCTTGACGCCAATTACAAGCGGTGTGTGACGTTGGACGGCCGGTCAGGCACTGGTTCGACGCAGGGCTGATAGTAACGTGACCTGATGCCGCCCTAAGAGAGGCCAGTGGGTGATAGATTGGGGAGTCTATCATCCACACTGCAAGGCCCTCGAGCTGCAGTGATGTCCCACGTGTGCCCGGACATCGCCGAAGGAGAGTTTAGATTGGAAGTGGAAGGCCCTGAAGTGGGCCGCGGTGGATGGGTTTGTTAATGCCATGCATTGCAGTTCTCGTAGCCCATCCATTCAAGGCTAGAGTAGGCACACGGCGGAGTTTTTAGTGGATGCGAGTCCCACATAACCACGCCGCCTCCCCGGGTGGTGTGACATGCGATAGGCATTTTCTCTGTCTCAAAAAAAAGGTCAGATAGTAACACACACTTACAAAAGCTTTAAAATATTACGCGTAATATTTTCACGAGTACTTCTTACATAAATATAATAATAAAATTTTCCTAAAAACTCCAAGTTTTTCCTGATTTCCTTCGCTTACCTTAGCTAATAACCAACGGTCCTTGGTTAGCTATGCATTTCTGCCAAATTAAGTCTTCAAAGCTTAAATTGCGTTAACAAAAAACTTGTTTGTTAGTTTCGTTTTATGGGTACTCACACACAAATAACATTTCTTGCAAAGAAGAAGATATCACACATAAAACTTCGCTAACATGAGATTGAAATGTAGAGTGAGCTGCTTTAAAAACTTTGTCATGTAATATAGTATCTTGCAGGCTTCACGTTAAACCTTCTCTAATACTGCTTATTTCTGAATAAAAATAATAATATGTACTTTACAGTATTAAGCTGTATTAACTGCTACACTAAACCACATAACTACTGTTTCTCCTATGTAAATATGCCTTTGCTTTGAATTACTTCATTATGACTGTACCATTTTAATTCAGTCAACGCCATAAACAGCTTTGGAATAGCGCTGGTATGCTGTTTCGCAAAAAAACCATTGCACAACTGTTAATCATGTAAAAAGGATCCTTCCGTACAGCCCTATATGCAACATGCGTCAACCAGGCTGAACCAGACTTGTCGACATTCATTTGTCGCTGCGATGTCGCCGAACAAGCCGCGTCGAAAGTGAGAGTGGACCGGCTTGCAATTAACCCGGTAATTAGCAACGCTCAGGGACGGCCGTTTGCGTACATCTGCAAACAGCTTCCGTTTAAATATCATTACTCCATTGTTCGTGTGTGGAGATTATCGGTTTGTGTTTTAAATCAGTTTTGTATGGGTTTGCAGACTTTGCAAATTTGAGCATATTTAAGGAGTCTATTTAGTTTGTAGTAAGTAGGTATCTACACTGACGAGCAATATATAAAAGCCACTAACTTGTCACGAAATATTTCTGGAAATACGCAAGGTAACTTGTTGAAGTAAAGAGCAACATTTAAGTGTATTTAATAATAAACCTAATGGAAATAAAACAAATTTAATTGAGTGTGTTAAAGAAGGTATAGGCCAAGATTCGTTTGGTCGGTCGTTGTGGCGATGCTTGAGGGAGGCCTATGTCCAGCAGTGGACGTCTTTCTGCTGAAATAATGATGATGATGATGAAGAAGGTATAAACAAAATAAGGCCATTTAGATTTTAGGCACTTGGCGAGTGACTTTTTTATGTTGCTGGTCAGTGTAATTCTGTGTGATATAATTTTGAAAATGCGATATGAATGAATATTTAATAAGATTTACTTTCAATAAAGGCATTAGGAGGATAACAATGAAGTTAAATTGCTGAACGCAACGTAATATGGGTCAAATTATTATTCCATGGATCTATTATGTTGCATATAATAGTCAAATATTAGCAAGCAAAGAAACATACAATCCTTATATCTGAAATCCAATAAAGATACGTAACGAAAGAACAAACTATATTTTTGTAACCCGATTTGTAAAGGGTCGTCGATTGAAACCTTTTCGTAAATCATGTGTTCCGAATACATATCCCGTTTAGGGATTTATTTTTACAACTTTTTTACTACCTACTAAATTAATTTAGTTTAGACCTTAATTTGTTTGCTCCCTTCTGAGTTGCTTGATATTCAAAACTGTTAGTAGGGCATTAACTACAGAAATGAGTTGTTTAAATAACATTATATTTATTTGCGAAGTATTCATACGATATTTAATACAGACAAAACCTGGTAGCAATACTGATAAAGTAAAACAAAAGACTAATTTTAATTTTCACGACAAAGTTAGAGTGTAAAATTTAAAAATAATGAATGTGATCAGTGTTGTTGCCAAAAAGTATAATCAACAAAAAATATTATTTTGTTTTATTTTATTGGTCCAAATAATATGGCTTTCTTGGTTTAGAGTTTTTTAGAGCAAAGTTACACTACATATACTTCTCAAAGCTCTAATTTCTACTGTTTTATTCTGCTTTCATGTTTCTTTTGCCATACCCAACTTTCAATACCATACATAAGATATTGCCCATCACGCAAAAATAATCCCTAAGCCTCTTCACTTACGGAAATAAACATGAATAATATTTCTCCATAACTGCGACTTTACGCATAAACTGCAGACGATAAACCATAAAACAATACTTTAACAATACAAAATTCAAAACTTCGAATAACAAGTAAAACATATAAGGCATGTCCTCCAAACGCAGAACCAGGGGCCTTACTCCCAACTGGATCGAGTGCTGTATCAATCAAATTTGAATTCGAGTTAGTGCCAAATTGTACTGTATTTTTATAGGAATTGACATTAGCTCGATTTGGCTTAGAGCTCAAACCAGTCGGGAGTAAATAAGTAGGTTTTGTTAGGATTGCGTGAACGCAACAAACTTCTCGAACGATCTCTGGGAACCGATCCTGGGGCAATAAGGAAATCGTTGGAGTCCCGCACGAAAATCGCAGCAGCGTGAGGCCAACACCCGGGCGATCGGTAGCTTTAATGATTATATTCTGACGTTATTAGTTGCGCTACATATGGTCAAAGTGGCTGCTAGAAGGATATTTTGAAAAGGATTGAAATAGGCGCTCATCCCACGCGAATTAAAGTAATTGGGAATAAAGGTGTCGTGAAAGATGATTAAACGATTTTATCAGGAGTATCTACATATTTCAAAGAGTATACTGGAAATAGCCGACTTCCATAAGAGTCTTATAGAGATCAAAAAACTATTTAAAACCATTTAAACTATTTATTTGACACACATACATAAAATATACATATTACATGAAAAGGTAACAGGACAAATTAAAGAGAACACAACATGTATACAACATAATATGTGTAGCAAGGGATCCTGCTCAGTATTTGCTAAACTAAATATAAAGAAAGAAAAAAAAGCTTAGCTTAGCTTATAAAGCTCACTTCCGGTAAAACCAAAAATTTTATGACTACTTCTTCAAAGTAATACAGAAGTAATAATAATTAAGACTGAATAATGTATTATATCTTATAGTGACTATCACATAAAGAAAAAATATTAAAAGCTTGAAATTCTACTCAATCAAATTAACAAACTGAAAAAAACAGATAAAAAGCTTTTTAAACTCATAAAACGAGCCATAGAACATTAACCGTTTTCAGAGTGACAAATGTATTAACCACGATGTGCTCCACAAAATATTAAAAAAACGGAAAGCCATTTACACGCAAAGACAGGTAAAGTAAGAGTAGAATAGCCGTTACTTTGATTGATTCCACTTTTGTGTTCTGTTTTCTTCATATGACGTAATACTTACAGTTCCTGGTTCACGTAATTTTGCTTTTTTCATCGCAGTACCTACACTGACCATTAACTATATTGAAGATTGTCTTCAGTTTATTACCTCATGATCTTATGTACCATAATTTTATCGCTTTAGTTGTAGTTGTGATAATATCTTGTTGCAATATCACTTTGATGTTCTGCTGTTTTGAGTAATTTATCAATTATCAGGATGTATTTGGATTTGATTGGTCGGTCATGTAATAGAATTCTATTAAATTATGTGCAGCGCATAGTTCTGAGAAATTTTCCATTTAATTTTATTAGTCTCCTAAGTTACGAGAACTAGCCCATGCCTGCGGCTTCGCCCGCGTAGATGTCGTTTATCGCGCATTCCTCGGGAACTATTCATCTTCCCGGGATAAAATGTAGCTTATATGTTAATCCGGGTTATGTTCTATCAACCATCCAAACGTCTTCACAAACATTCAAATTTATTTTATAATATTTGCAGGATTCATTATTAGCTAAAACATAACGATTGAAATTTTAAAGCCTATCCAAATTAGTAGAGTTATCATCTTTTCATCTTTTTTCATCGGACGAATCAAAAAGGTGGACGGAATCTTACTAAACAAACATTTTAACACATCAGATTTATATTGTTATTTTATTTGTGACACTACAACAGTGACTACCGTCACATTAGATTTTTTGCGTAATCGCGGCTTTTTGGCATACTATGGATGTGAATGTGTGCGTGCCAGCCCGTACTTTTAAGCGAACCGTCTTACTATGGATGCTTCACTTATTGTTTAGCGAGATTCCGTCCACTTTTTATTCGTCCATGCTTTTTTTCTAAAATAACGATATTTACAAGGTTTTAAAATAATAGATGAAGGAAGATACAGCACAAATTACTTTGTTAGTACCAAACAAGGCTCTCGATTTCCTCTCGCTGTTACGAAGATTGTTCAGGACGTACAAAATTGCAAACAAATGATTTGCCCGGGACGTGAGTACAAGATGCATCCTGACACGGTATTCATGTGCACGCATCATATCACGCTTCTTTACATGTGGGGAGTAGTGAATCACGGTTTTGAAGCCAGCGGTAGGTAGAAAGAAAATCAGCAGCAATTCGAAATAGGTATGTTGCTATTATTTGTGATGAAAACGAATGTAGGTGATCTCATTATAGCTGCTGGTTGACATGCAAATTCATGAGTATAACACAATAAAAATTTTGATTATGAATACAGAAATAGTATGAAACTTTATGTTAAAACTAAACTTTTAAATTGTATTGTTATTTTATACCGTGTAATATCTATCTAATAAGCAGAGTTAGTGCTTCCTGGAATTTCCAAAGATATTCAACACTAAAATCCAAGTGTTTGCTTCTCTGTATACGAAGATAAATAAACACTTTCCACAATAGCGCTTTGATGAGCACTGCAGCGTCATATTCAAACTACATCTGAGTTTCAAAGTTCTAACAGATTGATCCATCTTAACTTCGATCACAATATGTGTAACCAATATTACATTTACGTACATTAACCTCGTCATGCATGCTCGTCGGTTTTAGAGTACCCTTAACCTGGCATTTATTTTAAATCTGCGATTTAATTGCGATACGTTCGCCGAGGCCATTTACTCGTCTCCCTCCAACTCTTCCATCCACACTGGCTTCGTATACTTGTTTTGTCAATCTTCTCTCATACATCCAATAACCACCATATCATACCTTTCTCAATCTTTCTCATTACATCTTCTTTTACTCCACAACGCTCCCTTATCACTTTATTCCTTACTTTATCTCTCAAAGATACACCACACATACTTCTCAAAGCTCTCATTTCTACTGCATTTATTCTGCTTTCATGTTTCTTCCGCCATACCCAACTTTTACAACCATACATAAGTGTAGGCACTAACACTCTGCCATGAACAGTCAGCCGTGCCTTTTCCGACACTTTGCGACTGTTCATGAAGGTGTGTAGTGCCCCATTTACCTGATTACCAGCACTCACTCTCGTTTAAATGTCCTTCACATATTATATATCAAACCAAATATCGATCAATACTTTCAATAAACCTTGAATTAAGTGGGACACCGATTCTTTATTACAAGTTGGGTTACTAATTGCCATAATTTTTAATGTCACAGCGTCCGCGTCCCCGCCTTTATCATGTCACTGTCTTAGAGGCCACCGCCAAACATGTGTTGTAGATATGGTGACGACTGTACTTACTGCATCTGAATCGTTGGGAGAAAACAATTTGACTTTTGTTCGAATATCATCTTTATGTTTACAAACATAAGGTTAAAAGTTGTTGTATATTCCTATTCTACAGGACACGAAGTCAGGAAACTGGATGCTCTGACTGAAGTGACAATGACAGGGACCCATTACGTGAGAACTAGTTCTAACTTGGCTTTTAACTTGTTACAGCTTCCTCGTGGGAAAAGATAATTTATCGTATAGCAGAATATTGGCTATGGTTATTCATGTTTCATATAATTGCTGCTATGTCATCCATGACTGATGATAGAGTAATACAAAAAATCTTAACTAGGTGGTTTAAATATACAGAAGCCTACGTAATTACTGTTCAATCTCACACTCGACGTTCGTAATTATAATATCGAGTTAGAATTTTTTACATGTAATCATTTGCCATAATTTTATGTTAACAAACACGAGGATAATTTTGTGTAAACCTGACACAGGTGACTCTCAACAATACCAATATCAATATAATTTATAAATATTTTTGAGACATTTTACACATCACCATCTACTCCCAAACTAAGAAGAGCTTGTTGGTACTTTGGGTACTACTAGACAATGGATATAATACTTAGATACTTTTTTTTTGTAAATACATATTTATAATACATAATAAACTCCCAGAGAAGTTTTACTGATTCTCATGTCATTGACGTCTGTGGTCTAGTGGCTCGAGTGTCGGACTACTGATAACGAAGTCATGGGTTCGATTCCCACAGGACACAAATATTTATGTGATGAACATAAGTGTTAGTGTTGTTCTGGGTGTTTCTTATGTATTATAAGTATATATTTACAAAAAAGACATAGCCCGAAGAATTGTCAAACTTAAGTGGCAGTGGGCGGGGCACATTGCTCGCACAACGGATGGCCGATGGGGCAGTAAAGTTCTGGAGTGGCGACCGCGTACTGGAAGGCGCAGCGAGGGTAGGCCCCCCACAAGCACAGCGCGGGTAGGACCGACGACCTGGTGAAGGTCGCGGGAATCCGCTGGATGCGGAAGGCACAGGACCGGTCGTTGTGGCGATGCTTGGGGGAGGCCTATGTCCAGCAGTGGACGTCTTTCGGCTGAAATGATGAATGATGATGATGATTTACAAAAAAATATATATAAATATTAAAAATATATAAGTATTATATCCATCGTCTAGTACCCATACCTAATCTATCATATCATAGTATCTCTGCTTAGTTTGGACCTAGATGGTGCTATGTAAAATGTCCCAAAAATATTTATTTATTATTTATTATTATTTCAATGGGCTAGTTGGTCTATTTTGTTTTGATGCAGCTGCAGGTGATCGCCATGACACTAAGGCTATGAGTTTGACTCATGTTAATGATGTTAATGTTGCAAAATACCTTTAATCTACTTTTTACTAATGTATCACCTATATGTAGTCAACATTTATAATTCACTTCTTAGGTTTTCGCGATCACTACACATTATAATAAAACAAAGTTTAACCGGATTAAATCGCATATATTATTTAAATTGGTTTCCCTGACGTTTCGAAAGCTTTGCAGCATTTCGTGGTCGCAGGTAGACTAAGATGACAATCGTCTTTACAGATATACCACCTGTTTGGAACCCAGTCCTTAAAATAATCAAGTCCCAAACAGCACGCAACACCGTAAAAGATAATGATATTGAGAGTGATTACTGCGTGCATCGAAACGATTTTAATTAATAATATTGTACGGTAGATTAAAATATTTTTTTATAAATATCTGTAAAGACGATTGTCATCTTAGTCTACCTGCGACCACGAAATGCTGCAAAGCTTTCGAAACGTCTGGGAAACCAATTTAAATAATATACGCGATTTAATCCGGTTAAACTTTGTTTTATTATAATTTATAATTCATTTCTAGCTAACTTGTCTACGTACTAGATCGTATCTTATAAGTATGTCGTAAGTAGTACAACTTCAAAAACTACTGTTTTATTCCGTCCCATATTCCTAACTCAACATTATAAAGTCAGAAACTGTCTCATTCAATAACCGTTTACCGTTATCTGTCAACGTTTTGTATGAAGATTGTATAATAAATCTCTGTTTTTGCTTATCTGATGGAAACAAGCGGGCTAATGGGTGCATGAGATCATTTTAACGGACCATTGTTCCTATGTAACATAAAACAAAAATTATAACATGGCACCTAATATTTTTTCCCACTTACAAACCATTTTTGGCCTTATCGGGAATTTAGATACGATTTTTTCTTATGAAACTCATACTCTAAACTGAAAATTTAGCAACAGTTGTTTCGTAAAACCTAGTTTAAAAGTGTTACCTAATAAAAAAATACTAGAGTAGCAGAATGACGTATATCTTACGTGAAGGCAATCATTTTTACAATTGTGAGAAAAAGTCGATGTATGATATCGGAGACTATTAAATCGAAATGCCAAAAGAGAAAACGGACATTAGACTTATGTATGGTAACATTGTTGGCGTATAGCAGGTTCCCAGTCCCACAACCAAACCTCATTTGACGGCAGTAGCATTGTGAAAAAAAACATATTTTTGTCTGTAGTTTTCCTGGTTTTGGGGCCTAAAACCCTTTGAAATAAAAAGAAAAAAAGATAGAAAAGTCCTAGTTATGGTCCTTGTTATAAGCGTGCCACATGAGAAAAAAAAACAAAATATAAGGTAAGTAGAGAAAACTACAATATTGACATTATATAATTCGGCATATCACAGAAATATGTTATGGCGCATCCCTCGAGTACTGTTCATCATCCCGGGATAAAAAGTTATAAAGGCTTACTTTTTAATCCGGGCTATGGTCTAACTGTGTAAGTTTCATCCAAATCTGTTCAACTGTTTACGCGTGATTGACTAACAAACATCCGAACATCTTCTCAAGGTTTCACATTTATAATGTAATATTTGAAGGATAAGATATATTCGCTGCGCCTTCCAGTACGCGGTCGCCACTCCAGAACTAGGGATAGGGGTAGATGGGGGATGTGGGCAGGCCCCCCACAAGGTGGGGTGCTGGCCAGAAAACCTCCACGTGTGTCTAACGGCTGCTTGTCCTTCTGGACACGTCTAGAGGGAACGGCAGTTGTTGGGCCGGTGCACCCTGGGCACGGGCAATAAGTCTCCTTTGGACCGGGGGACCTTATTGCCTGTGGCGAATATTCTGGCACGGGAAGGGCCCGATGTGGGCCAATGGGAAGTTGCTCCGCGTGTCCCTCTGAGAAAGCAGAGGGCACTGTGGAGGAGCAGGGGCGGGCCCGGTGTGCACTCACCCTGCCACTGGGCAGGCAGCGGGGGGACTGTCCTTCCCTGCCCCCGTCGGTCTCGTAATCCCAGGAGTGCCTGCTGAGTAGTGTTCTCACGCCTCTTGAGACCGAGGGTCTTGGCTTTACCGCCCGGACCGCGAGGAAGAACACCTCTATAAAAATTACAGGAGGATGGGCTTGCGAGCAGCAGACTCGGGGTAGTTTGCTGCCCGACCAGCAGCTGGCGTAGCTGGCGTAGTTGGCGCAGCTAGCGTAGCTGGCGTAGTTGGCGCAGCTGGCGTAGCTAGTAAAGGCCCGTGAGGTGAGGTGGCGTGCAGTGTTCCGTGTGCGCCACAGAGGAGGGTGCGGCCGTCGTTAGGCCGCACGGGGAGAAGGGGCTCGCCTGCTTGTGGCGAGCCGGGACCTGTCGGGGGTGGTTGTGTGAATACTCACGGTTTCCCACGCCCCTGGCTATGGTAGTTGAAGGAACACCGTGGTGGTTTTAGTCGGTAAGAGTCTGACACTGGCTCCGCCTACCCCGGGCGGAGTGCGTCCATGAGGATTTCCCCACGGAGAAAAAAAAAAAAGGCCCCCCATAGGTGGACCGACGACCTGGTGAAGGTCGCGGGAATCCGCTGGATGCGGAAGGCGTAGGACCGGTCGTTGTGGCGATACTTGGGGGAGGCCTATGTCCAGCAGTGGACGTCTTTCGGCTGAAATGATGAATGATGAAGATATATTCGTTCTATTGTCCTTAAAATTAACCAAATCACGAATACTGATCATTAGGAGTAAGTAAACTTCAATTTTATTACAGATCATGGGAATATAAATTCAAAGACTCGACTTTTCTCATCTCGAATTACTCGCTTCATGTCATTCAATTTATCTCGAAGTAATTTAATCGCAGACATTAAATAATGTCTCGAAACGCATTAAGAACACCTCGAAGCAAATTCGTAGGAATGCTAAAAAGGATTGTTTGTACGCACTGATAAATAGTCAAAACAGGTTGGCGCCGACTGTCGAGACAAAACCATTAACGCTTTGAGTATCAGTAGAGTGACCATTAACTCCGTAAAGTTATAAAATATACTCGGACGAATAAAAAATGGCGGACCGAATCTCGGTAAGAAAAGATTGAATCACTTAGTTTTTTCTTAAACCTTTAGTGACACTACGACAATGACTACCGTCACACGAGATTTGTTGCGTAATCGCGGCTTTTTGTCTTAATATGGGTGTGCATATGTGCTTGCCAGCCCGTACTTTTAAGCGAGCCGTCGTATGGATGCTTCAATTTTTGTTTAGCGAGATTCCGTCCGCCTTTTTTTATTCGTCCAAGAAAATATGGATATTAACTAGCGTTGACGTTTTAAAATGTTATTGCTTATGACTAAACAAGCCTGGCTTTTGAGTCCTGCAACGGAACAAATAATGATAAAGTATATTAGTCATACGACTACTGCTCCACCTTCTGAAGTTCCTATCAGTGTCTTTGATAAGAAAACGTAAGCTACGTATGTCTACTTATTCTTAAAATATTTGTGATAAACGGATACACGTCATAAACATAACATGCCTTTTGCAAAAGGAAGGTTTTGTGTCCAGTTTTGAAGGCATTTTAATCCCATGCCGTGTTTAAATTTTTCTATAGACTGTTAAAAGAAAAATATATACAAGAAAAATAATTACAGAAGTGTTAGCTATAAGCACAACTTTACTTACAATGGAACCTAAGGTGGACTAGGTAAGCCTTTAATAGGGTTACCCGATGCCAGGATATTTCTTGAAATTTCTGGAATTTTGGCCCTCCATCAGGAAACCATGGAAAATTTTAAACTGTCAGGAATGTCTGCAATTGAAAGAGGATATATTATGTTCAATAAAGAATTAAATCAAATTTATCGAGCCTCTTGGTAACAAGAAAAAGTAAATAAGCATCGGCACAAAATGTCAAGAACACTGAAATGTCAGTATTTTTGTCAGGAAATCTCATTTTTAATTATTAATATAAACGGTTCCACTCACGTTATTTCATCGGGTGTGCCCGAATCTCATTTTTGTATCTGGTAACCCTACTCTAATTACACGGTAGAAGCAACCGGGCCATCGTCGTCCATTTCCCAGTACAATATTAGACCACCACCTTTACTTAGTTCAGATTTAAAACTCGATTCCACAGCAGAACGTGGTTCTGATTGGTGAGAACATAATTAGCATAAATCGTGAAGATATAGATAAATTTCAAACTGACCATATATCTTGGGAGAGGAAAAATCGTGAGTTACACAAACGTATAAGTAACAGGTTTAGGAAAGCTAAGTTTACCATTACTTAATACGGCAGTTTAAATTAGTATTTAGATAATTACAGCACGCTTTCGAATTGAAGTTTTACATTGTTTACGTATATAATATCATGTAAGACTAATTTATAATGGGCCTTTTATTTTCGAGGTTGTGAGAAGGCTAATAAATTATATAACCTGTATCAGAAATGCGTGGTTATATTTTAAGAGCTCATTCAGGGAATGCTACCGAACAACTTTTACAATACAATACAATACAATACAAATCCTCTTTATTGCACAACAAGATTATATTAATTTCTTAAATAACTACTTATGCGCTAGTGTACAACTGGCGGTCTTATCGCTCCACGGCGATCTCTTCCAGACAACCATTGAATGGACTGGAATGTCATGGAAGAGACAAAGGGTAGTTACCTACGGAGTTGGCTTTTACTACGGGGTCAACCCTGAAATCGCGAAAAACAACACCTATTCCCTGATTAAATCGAGAAAAAACGTGACTGTTAACTCGCGCGTATGTTCTATCCACGCTTGAAATGCGTAGAGGCTTTGCTTTTGTGGGGCGTCCCCCGACGCCACCCGTTTTTTCATAAGGTTGGCCATGTCTGCCAAAGGACCGATGGCCGTTGGAGCAGACGAGTCCTTGAGTGGAGACCGCGGATCGGCAAACGCAGTGCAAGGCACCCCTCTGGACTGACGACCTAAAGAAAGTAGCTGCGGAAGCCTAGATGCGGAAGACCGAGTGTTATTGTGCGACTTGAGAGAGGCCTATGTCCAGAAGATTAGTAACCTGAGTTGATTGATGAGTTTGTTCTCATAAAGCTCGTAAAACAAACTGCAAAACACAAAGCCATATCAGCCACACCAGGAAACACATATAAAACAAAACTATAACATGATCCTTCTAATGTCATCACTGTCAATGTTTGTAAAGATGTTTGTGTTTGGGTGTTTGGATGTTTGTTACTCAATCACTCACACCACTCACTCACTCACTCTTGAACGGATTTGGATAAAACTTGGCAAACAGATAGACCATAACCCGGATTATATAGGCTACTTTTTATCCCGGAGAAGTTAACAGTATCTACCCGAAGTTTGCGCAATAACATATTCCTGTGATAAACCGAATCATACCCGGGTAATGCCGCGGGTATAGTCTAGTACAACATAATGTGTAACCTATAAAACTAAACAAAACACATTCAATCGAAATATA
Source organism: Asteroscopus sphinx (assembly GCA_949699075.1). Taxonomy (NCBI): domain Eukaryota; kingdom Metazoa; phylum Arthropoda; class Insecta; order Lepidoptera; family Noctuidae; genus Asteroscopus; species Asteroscopus sphinx. The sequence goes on from OX453008.1 coordinate 9,532,632, forward strand.
ATTATCTGAGGAGCACTGTTTATTTTTATGTGGGTATCAAAATACAGGAGTAGATAATTTGACGGCTAACATTGAAGGGGCCGGTGATATAAATCCTGTTACGAGAGCACAATATGGTTGCCCTAAGTATCACGTGCGGACTCGGATAAGACTTAGGCTGGGTTGCACCAAGTAACTATAACGATAACCAATGCCGCACCAGCTGTCAAATCTCTGGTTAAGCGAAATACGGGTTGCACCATTTTAACAACGGTTAAAATGACGTCACATTTAACGATAACATTAACCGCTCAACTTCGGGTGGTTAAGGGCTATAGTTACGGTTAAAATGCTGTTTGTTGTATGTCAACTGCTATGCAATTTTAACATATAAATGATTTTAATACATAAAATACTGTTTTTTGTGAAAAAAATCATATAACGATATAATATAATGAATTTAGTCCGCGATATTAGGCCAAACTGAATTTGGAGTTATCACCATATCATCATCATAATGCGATTCCATCTATTGAGGTCAACATCATGGATCTAAGCCAGTCATTAACATTTTTTGATCCTGGAGGGAGTGATGGGAGGTCGGCCTCCTTCTGTACGTTTTATTTCCTGGCGCTCTTTTGTGGCCTCCTTATTTTCCATCTGTTTATATGCACATTAAAATATTCTTGTATTTTTCTACAATGGGTTTGTAATTAAGGAACATCATTATTGTTACCTACTAAAATTAACACTTCTCTCTCTGAAAACACGATTAACTTATTAATCATATAGGCAATGGTGATAGATACCTTCCTATTTATATTTGAAAGTTAGCAATAAACTTATTTGTAAACAAATCTCACGCGTTTAATCTAGAGGTGTAACTCAGGAGTAATTAGTAGACATTTACCTTTCTTTTGGGCTTTGTTGCAGCCAGGTAAAAAGATTTACATGTTTCACAATGAGCACTATTCAATCAGTAAATCACATGTTTCCTAAATGCACAAAAAAAACATCCAAAAACAAAAAAAACATCTCAAGAAACATCAAAATACATCTTAAGTCAATGAATCAAAGATCATTTTAGAGTAACTGAACCATGCAAAGATTTAGAGTGAGACGGGTATTGCACTATAAGATGAATCGGAAAGAGAAGGAGAATGAGGGTTAGTTCACGCAACGGTACACCATTTCAAATTGTGTGATGCAACCTTTAACTTTAACTTTTACAGTTTACATGCCGGTGCAACCAAAAATAGTTAAATTCTGTGGTCATTGTTAATGTTACTGATAAAATTAACTTTGACAGATACTATAACGTAGTGTTTGGTGCACGTCAGCCTTAGGGACGTTAAGTTACTATTATTGTAGTTAATGGAATATTAGTTATAGAAGGTGTTTTGGATGATGTTTGTCTAATTTAGATTGGCGCCTTAGAATGATAAGGATGGTTACGAGTGGAAATTATCAATTGTATATGAGGTTTAGTAATTATATTTGGACAGCTCATTCAGGGGATAGCAAAGCACAACTTTTACTATGGGACCAACCCTAAAATTGCAAAAAAAAAACACCTGTTCCATACAAAACAATTGTTCTAAACATTTTGCCGAGTGACATAATGAATCAACTCAACCTATCGCAGTCCATTGCTGGACATAGGCTTCTCCCAAGTTGCGCCACAACACTCGGTCCTCTGCCTTCGCACCCAGCCACCTTCTTTTGCTGATTCGCGGTCTCCACTCAAGGACTCGTCTGCTCCAGCAGCCGTCGGTATTTCGACAGACATGGCCAGCCCCCTGCCACTTCAGCTTACTGATCCTACAAGCTATGTCGGTCACTCCGGTTCCTCACCGGACAATCTCATTACGGCTTTTATCCTCCAAAGAAACTCCAGGCATAGCTCGAGCTAAACTAACGGTTATGTAGTGACATTTAGAAGCGCGTGGTGTCAGTCCGGGCAGTCGAGCGGCGGCGGAGACGGCGGTGCTCGTCTCAAGGACTCGTCTGGTCCAGCGGCCATCGGTCCTTCGACGGACATGGCCAGTCCATTGCCACTTCAGCTTACTGATCCTACAAGCTATATCATCACATCAATGAGTGACATCGATGACATTGTATACAGCTGACATTGTTGCGAAAGCTAGCAATGTTACTTAATTCTTTATTACGTTTTCTTTATACCTGTAGCTATCGTAGAGGGAAAGACTATGAGACGGCCATTGGTAGGATCTACCTGAAAACTTCCATAATTTAAAAAAGTAAAACTTGAAGATGTAATTGGTCATTATTCTGGTGAGGGATAAACGAAAATACTATTGTTTTGATATATCACTTTTAACAAGTGGTTTCAAAATCAAGTGTCCAAAAGATTCATATGTGTTTAACGGCCTACATAAAACTGATTTTCATTTAGATCTTTTACCATTTACTAATACTTTTAACTACCGATAAAAAAGTAATTAAGATAAATGAATACTCACTACAATAGGAAAAGAACTCCCAGGTCGTTCAGTTTTACGACAGCTCTAAAGAAACAAACACCGCCCAGTAAAGTCTATTAAATATCTTCTGGAAACAATCTGCACATGGCAACGAAGTAGCAAAACAATTCCCATAAGAAAATTATGATATATGAATAGGGATTCACTGGGTAACGTACTTACTTACATCGACATCATAGGGACTGCACTAGCCGGGGTACAATTCATATTGCATGTCCAGTACCATCGCCCACAGTGAACCGGCGAGTACGACGGATTCGAATACTTTGTTACTACAATATTGCCTGTTAGACGTATAAACCCAATGATATGTAAAGAAATTTGGAGTTTGGAAGCTTCAAGATAAGGTATGTTTTCGGTTGGAGGTGGTCGGTGATATGTTATAGATGCGCGAGAAATGCCGCGCTCAAGAGAGTAATAGAAAAATAGAAAACAATTGCATAAACATCAACAAACGGACAGACTTACCACGACTCCTTAAGAGCTCAGAGGTGACCTTTGGTAACTAAACAATTTTTATTATTTCCTTTGACATTTTGTTTTTTTTTTGACACATTTTATTTTTTGTATCGATCTGTTGGTAATTTTTCTACCAAGTCATGTTATTTTGACATTTTTTCAGTTATTATTAACTGTTTATTATTAAATTTATTTACACTTTATTAACTTTACTGTTTCGGAATTATACAATTTATTTACACTTTTTTTCTAATATTGCATTTCTGACATAGAACTGCAACGTATATGAACTGCTTACAATTTTTAATAGGTGATTAAAATGTAAAATGTAAGTATCATGTGGCCATTAATGTTTTTTACAGTAATTCTATATATTCCTGCCTATTTGTTGTAGCAGTATGAGTCTATCATGCTCACTTAAATGTCATGCTGATGGTGGCGTTAGTGTCGGGTCGTTAAGTTCCCTTCAATATGGTTGAGTTAAGCGATGGCTGATGCTCGCGTCATGCTCGTGAACGGGTGCCGTCTGTCGGGACAGGTCAGCTTCTACATACTATGGCAACTCTTCTTACGTTTATTTCTAAAGGCAATATACTCACTTTTAAACTCTTGTTTATTTCTGACATTAACCTACATTATACTCACATTATTTGAATAAATTTGATGTAATAAACAATAACCTATTTTAAAAAGAGTTTATCCATGGAGTTTCTTGCCGGTTCTTCTCCATAGGACCCACAATTTGGAACCGTGCAACTAGAGCCTGACCTTTCAAAAGTGCCTGTAATTAGGTTTATTTGAAATAAAAAAAATTTATTTGAAATTGAAAATTGGTTATAATATACGAGGGAACAAATCTCGAAGAGGATGGTATTAAAAACTTGGTATAAGAAGTTACGATGAGGAAAATTCAATTGACGAAGTTTTTTATAAAGTTTATGAAAGATAAAAGGTTTCTATGAAGTTATTTTGAACAGATGATGAGGTTAGATAGATTTAGTTTCAATTTATGCTAACCCTTTACTTTCGTAAGACTGACAAGTTTTGCACAACAGCTGAAAATAATCCCAATTAATCGATACAATACATGTTCATATACGGCCAAAATTAATATCCAATCTATCCACGATTTGCCCTACTAGAGATAGGAATTTGACATAAGCTCCATACAAAATATGTCAAATTTCTATCTCAAGTAGGGTAAATCGTGGATAGATTGAATATTAATTTTGGCCGTTAGTAGACTATTGACAACAAAATTAGATCGAAATTAAATTGAAGACGTCAGTTGATGAAAGTGATATTAATTGATTTATTTTATTTAATATTTTTCGGAAAACTTACAGCTAGGCAAGTTATAAAGTTAACCTCTCGAATTCCTATACTGAAAAATCCATTATGTCTCGCGTGGATCCGCGTCTAACACGCACACACACACGCACACACACACACGCACACACACGCACACACACACACCGCGCACACACGCGTGGATACGAGGTGTTAATATCCCACAAAAATAAGGCAGGTTACAAGTTTTCACCATACTAAACTATTTAACTATGTTACATTTTTGGGGGATTCGGGAAAATAGGTGCATTAGGATATAATAATACCCTTATTTAACAAGAAAAATCAAAATTCGGATAAACGTTATGTATCCCCTTCAGCAACTGTCTTCAATTAAAATTGTAATTAATTATATTTTCAAGAGTAATCCTACCGTTTTCGGCCTCTTGCATCCAAAATCGGTTACTTTGAAGTTGTAGTTGTATGTAGTTCATTTCCGTTCGTTCTTATAGCAGCCTGTAATGCATTTAGTTAGTGCACTTATAATGACCCGCAAGTCGTAACATAAATTCACTTCATTAGGCGTTTCGCTACACAAAGGCCCCGTGTTTACACGTGTTGTTAACGTAGATATACGTGTTTACGGCTAACAGACAGTAAATGGGTACTTTCTGTTGTCTATCATTACGAAATAGTGTAATTATTATGCTTGGACGAATAAAAAAGTTGGACGGTATCTCGCTAAACAAAAAGTGAAGCAACAAATCTCGTTAGACGGTAGTGATTGTCGCAATGTCACGAATAAAATAACAATATATATCTGGTGTGTTAAAATTCTGTCGAAACTATAGTGGGTTTAGAAAAAAACGAGGTGCTTCAATCCTATCTTAGCGAGATTCTGTCCGCCTATTTTTATTCGTCCGAGTTATTATGTAAGTTTTTTAATAAAGTAATAACATACCCGGTATGTCAAAAAGAACGTATAACTGTCGTCCTATCCTTTATTAGGACATTCCTCTGATCGCATACTTGTTTGTTCTTGAGAATCGATGAAAATCGGCATCATAAATTCAGCAGTAAGTTCTAAACTTTGAGACTCTTAAGTACCTTACTGATTCCTAGGGACACAGTTTTTTTTAAATATTGTATTGGTATAAATAAATAAATAATTTTGGAATTTTTTTACACAGCACCATCTAGCCCTAAACTAAGCAGAGCCTGTATTATAGGTACTAGACAATGGATATAATACTTAAATATTTTTTTTTTGTTAATACATACATATTATAATACTTAAGGAACACCCAGACCAACACAAACACTTATGTTCATCACACAAATATTTGTGTCCTGTGGGAAGTATTCAAAGACAAATACGTAGGTACAGTAAGAAATCTTTCCGATGAACCACCACTAATACTAAAATCGCTTGCACTCAATGTTCGAGATGACAGCCGTAGGTACGTGTAATGTAGCAGAATTCCATCAAGGGAATTTGTCGACAAAATTTACCACCGCGCACCGGGAAGTATCGTGACCTTACATTTGAAATACATAGTAGGGATGACATACATTTTTCTCAACAGTATGGCATATAATAATAACAACATTAGCGATCTCTAATCATGGTGTGGGTGTTATAAATCCAATGACAATCAATAAGCTATTCAATAGTGAAAGTTATATATCGATCGAATGACTAATGCACGGTTCCTATACCTTGCCGATCGTATTAATTCTCCATTCCATAACTTATTAAACACCTCCTTTTCGTTAAAAACTATCTGAAGAAAAACTTTGGTGATTTTTTTTTTTTGTTGCTTTAATTTGTTCCTAACATCCGCAAGAAAAATGTTTCGTGTCAACATAAAGGACCCAGGCATCAATTCATACTCAAACCAGAAGATTAAGATAGTTTTAACTATTATAGACACCAGTGGGGTAATTGTGTAATGCATTCACATTGACATCAGCTTTCATTTTGAAATTACAGCAATATTCATTGCGGGTAGTTGTCAATATGACGGATTGTCAAAACACACAGAGCAATGAACATTGAAATCCAGATGATTGCGATCGCGAGTGAGTTACGCAATTCTTCGGCAGCAGCAAGGCAATTGTGTAACTGCACCGCAATCAACAAAATGTCAATTTTGACGTTTGAATCCGGAATAATGATACAATTCGAATTGCGTAACTACAAAACTGTTGATTACGATGTCGGAGGAATTCATCATGAAATTGAATGAATGATAAAGCTTAAAACTCATACTTGCATCAGCTTACTTTCATAACGAAACGTGATCTAACATACATGACGTCATTTACATCGCAATGGATATCCCTCTTGATGTCATTTACTTCATAATGAAGTCCCTCTATGTCGTTACCTTTGATTATTTACTTATCGTCGTTACACAATTCCAATGTTTGATTGCGATGTTATCAACACACATGAATGATTTCATATTTATGTTTCTAACACCTTTTTATACCATGTTTTATGCAAATAAATATATTCTATTCTATTCAACATCGTCTTCAGTTTTACTTCAAAATAAAACTGTCAAATGAGTTACGCAATTGCCCTGCCGAATCGAAAAGTTTGACGTTTAAAAACTGATTTAAAACTGTCAAACGAGTTCACAAGATTCAGTTATTACAAGAGTCTAGTATAAAGTAGTAAATAATTAAGTTGTTCCGATTGTATTAATCCTACTTTATCCTACCATCCACCAGAAAAACATTTCGTGTGTCATAAAGGACACGGGCATCGGTTTACTAGGTACACAAACAAGACGATCAAGAAAGCCTAAACTGTTATAGATTCCAGAATCTCACAAAGTTTGACGTTTAAAAATCGATATAAATATTTTAATATCAAACTAGTTCGCAAGACTTTGAATGTAGTCTAGTTTAAACTCGTAAATAAACTAGATATTAATAATCTGTGACTTTGATTGCAGGAAAAATAATGTTGGGATACAGAATAATAATATCCCCATATTATTATTACTCCGATCAACATTACCACTATAAATTACTTTGAACAACTGCATAACACAACAAGCTACTGTTGCTGGTCGCTGGTCGGGTTGCTGACTCGTCGCGTGACTTCTCACATTTGTAAACGACTGCAACTAGTCGCTATAGATAACAAGAACCTCAGACGGCCTATGGTACTTGCGCAAGATTGTCCGAACTTAATTTAGATTTACTTAGAACAATTTGTATTCAATTTATTAGTAGTATTCCGAATCTTAAGTGACGATTTGTTTTATGTAATGGAGTTTTTAAAGTAATGTGTGAAGATTTCTGTCTTAGAATTAATGTTGGTGCCTTATCGGGGCTTGACATCGCTACTGGTTGTAGTAAGGTTATTTAAAAGAGATAGACAATTGTTTATGTTCTTTATTCTCTTATTTATGTGTGTATATTGACATTCAAAGAATTACTGATATAATTACATGTAATCACGCGCGTCTATATAAGGGAAAACGCAATCAAATGAAGGAAATATTATGGTGGAGTTCGTAACTGATGGACGTTATAGGTTACGTAAGCCATTGTCCGTGTGGTGCCGGACTTAAAGAATAGCACCACCCTTATCTCTTCTCATGGGTGTCGTAAAAGGCGACTAAGGGATTCACCAGAGGATGGGCAGCAGCGTTCTCTGAGTATTTAACCAACCAACTGCGATCGCCAACCCGCCTGCCAAGCGTGGCGATTATGGCATATCCCCCCCTTAATTGGGGGAGGCCTATGTCCAGTAGTGGACGTCTTTCGGCTGAAATGAAGCCATTGTAACTTATGTATGACGTGATGTGTGTAACATGACGCCTTTTAACGTAAGGTTATTTGAAACTGAGCTCATCCCGAAAGAAATAAACTAACATTACGTTTAATACCACTATTACAGAGTCTGATTTATAAGACATCGATTGCATTTTTACAGTCCCCATACATTTTAAATAATATCCCATCATATTAAAATTCCGATGCAATGTCAATGCTATTACAAACGCCAGTTGAAAGACCTCTCATAAACCTTCATATTTTATCTTTTAAACATAACCAAACCGATTATAAGTCACGTCCAACGTTATTGATCAGTTAAACTCATCGGTTGGTTGCATCAGTGCGGCTCACCAGTCACCGCGTCATCTTCAACCGCAAATTGAGATATTGGCATAACCGGTCAACCACGCGTAACATAAACATAAATACTTAAAATATTCAGATGAACCTCGCCTCGAGCATTTCTGACAAACACTATTGCTTTTGAATTTAATATATTTATTACTATACAAAGCTGTAACTTAGCGTACTGCATCGACGTCTATTTTACACCGTAATGACATCATAACAAGTCTCATAAATTTTAAAGATGAGTAATACACACCACTATAAATATTACCCTAAAGTGGTGATTTACCCGAGTTGGCCGTCACGGTTAGACGAGAGGGAGGTAAAAGCTCATTTTACTCTACTCTAAATTGTTACTAAATTGTCTTAAAAGCGTCGAAACGGTACTCTGGGTTCCCAGTAATGGTCGTTGACAAAGTTTTTTATGTTATTAAGATTCTAGTTTTTGATAAACCGGAACCTGGACGTAATGTAGAAATTGATACTGGAAAACAATAATGATACTGGATGCTCACGGCTTAGCCGGTTCTGATAATAATAATTTAATGGATTGTTACAACAAAATATAAACAGTTCGTGTCTAGACGGAATAAGGAAGGATTTGTAGAGGGTTTTAATGTATAACATACATAATGTTACCGCTTTTGGCTAAGTCTAGTGGATTTGTATGAACTTCAGGTTTGTGCAGTAAAGTAGACAGGTAAATAAATCCTTTATAGAGGACCGCTGATTTGTTATTAGATAAAAATGTTTCGTAAGACACCGCTTGCAAAACCTGTAATAAAAGCGCCGACAAAGTGGTCTAGACTTTTTGTTCTAAGTTATTTAGGATTGTTCGTACCTAATGTGGGATGTCTTTAATCGGACCGCCGGTGCTAAAGTTGAAGAATACTTGAAGATATCTGGTTGATGTCTTCCAGAGATGCGTAGGTGGGCCAGTCCCATTTCACAAGGTCAATGCTTCGGTGCCCTTCATTCCGAGTCAGAGGCGCCAAATGTAACGGATTATCGTCAGGTGGCTGACAACGTATTGGCTTTTTTAATTTGATACCATGCGATGCTTATAAGGGAGTGGTAACATAGAACGTAGATTGTAATGGCAAAAACAATAAAACCATAAGCTGAACATGACAATCATTGAACTGTTGCGACATATACAGTAGGTATGCAATATATTCTGTTGCTCGAAAACACCATTCTATCCAAAACAAAAAAGACATTTGAGTTGCCGGACAGTACGATGTAAATAAAAAAAGTAATATTTTAAAGGGGAAGCAAACAAACTGGATAACGTCTTTAACAATTAATTGTTAGTATAGATTTGCAATAAGAATTGGTACATTTATGTTATTAAAGTTATTTCATTGTTTGTTGTTTTGGTTTTAATTGATAATGAGTCCAAAATTAGATCCATGATTCCATAAACAATTAGATAAAGAATATGGTTTGTTAGACGTGTGATGACACCGTGTTATTTGCTAACTTCTCATTTCTAGAAACCAAAAATACAGCAAAAGGAAATTGGAAGCAGTCAAGAAAATATCATCGTCTATTTGACGCAACTCGGTCCATTCTGACGGAACCATTTCACTGAAGAGTAAGAAGTGTGGCATTCCAAAGGCGTATCGTTTGACCTATCTTAATGGATCCCACTTCGCTTGAGGCACCAAAAAACTTAAGGATAAGGAACAAATGAACGTCAGCGATAAAGCGCTTCTATTACTAAGTTGTGAGTATTTTTTTTCAGATTTAATTTGTTTGAAGGTTTGCTATATAAAGTTTGGACGTGACGTATTTTAGAAATTAGTTACTGCTGCTTATTATTACTGTAGACGTGAATGAACTAACAGATGTTTTAAAACTTATAATTTGTTACTGATTACTGATAATACTGTTAAATAATCAACCAATTACTATTCCACTCTGGGCACGGTCCTCTTTTCAGTATGAGAAGGGAGTACTAATCAAGTAATACGACATAATAATTGAAAAGGGTAGAAATATATGTAAAAGCGAATACCTACTTTAATTTTTTTTAAACAAATACAATAAACACAATTCACGTCTCATCGAGCCATAATATATTGAAGCGCTTTAACCGCTTAAATACAAACCCTCCTTAAAGATCCTTACAAGAATGCTCACTATTAAAAAGTAATAAAATCCAAATTCAAAAAATCTTCGACCAACAAAAAAAACAACATGTATAGTCGTAAATTTGTGAATAGGGTTGGCCTAGAAGCGCATATCGGTTTATGGCTGGACCTTAGTGAGTCCTCGCGATAAATCCATGGTATCGTGATACAGCGGATAGCCAATAGCGCTCGTAATAATAAAAGGTTAGAACGAGCTTTATTCATTTGCGGAGTCGCGTGGGAACCCTTTATTTGTAACACTGAGGACGATCGAAGTATGCGAGGCTAAAAGGAAAATGGCGATTGAATCGCTCGAGTATATTACGCATATTTTAATCCTTATGCGATTCGTCCTTGCTTAATGATTGCTTTATATGGTTAGGCGTAGTAGTAGTGTAATGACCTGTTTGAGAGTAATTTTTAATAATATGGATAACCAATTAGTTGGTTATTTAAAAGTAATGTCGGTGCAGTCTTTTAATCAGGTGTAATTAGCGTCAGGGCGTAATTAAATAAATAAATGTTTCGGAACATTTTACACAGCACCATCTAGTCCCAAACTAAGCAGAGCTTGTAATATGGGTACTAGACATTGGATATAATACTTATATACCTACTTTTCTTTTGTAAATACATACTTATAAACAAAAAAAAAACACAAAAAAAACAAAAGAAACACACAGACCAACACACCCCCTTATGTTCATCACATAAATATTTGTGTTCTGTGGGCCGCCATTTGTACAATAGTTTAAATGCATATTCAATGTAATGTCTTTTATGGTGTACAATAAAGCATATATAAATAAATAAATAAATAATCGAACCCACGACCTCGTGATCAGCAGTCCGACACTTGAACCACTAGACCACAGTCGTCGTCAGTTAACAATTTAATTAGTTAGAATTTTAGTTAGTTTACAACTGAAAAAGTGTAAGAATATAAAATTTATGTAAGAAAGAAGGGAGCTAGATCTGCCAACAAAACTGCATTACAGTTTAGCAGAAGTAATATTTTTTGTAAAATAATTATTTCTAAGAATAAATAGTACTTGTTCTTTTCTTTTTTCTTCTTTTTTTTGTTGTGACGTTCTAGAAGTACTACGCAGGATCAAGGAATTCTCAAGAAGTGAACGCTGCAAATAGATACACATTATTCCATACTTATGTCATCAGGAAATTTTACCAACGTTAAATCAGATATCAGATGGTTTTGTCAGATGTTTTGATCGCCAATGTACCCTAAAGTGACTTGCTGTTTAAAAGTTTTAGGGATATTCTGTCAGTTTTGGAGATCTGTTCCTAACACGCCTGTTTCTTCTACGCGAATAAGTCCTACCTTGGTGAAAAGTGCATTCAGTAAGATTTATGACGAAGCAGACTTTGTCATTCGAGAAGTTTTCTAATATTATAAAAATATTTCATCACGATAAACAAAGAAAATTAATGTAGTGGACCATTACAAGTCTGTTTTTTTTGTGGACAAGTCAAAAGCAATACTGAAATGTAATTATTATGAAACATTGTGCCGGTTCAGTTTTACTTAAAAACTGTTGTGCTTATTTCTATATTATTGATTGGCATTTCATGGACTAAATAAAGTGTGAAATGTAATTTACGTGACTGTCATACAGTTTGACGTTAAGTCTAAAGTTTGAATCCAACTTAATGAATATAATTTTTAACTGAATCTTTTCCTAATCATATTGGGGCCGTCTTCCAGTGTAACCAGATGCATCTGAATTTGATGTTCAGCTTCAGATTCAGATTTTACACGGAGCGACTGCCATCAGACCCCCGTAACCCAGTTACTGGATAATACCGACGTCCTAAAGTTAGACCAGTTGTTAGACTTTTCTTAGGTTTTCGCAATCACTACATATTATAATAAAACAAGAACCGGATTATATCGCGTATATTATTTAAATTGGTTTTCTTGACGTTTCGAAAGCTTTGCAGCGTTCGTGGTCGCAGGAACGCTAAGATGACAAGCGTCTGTACAGATATTTCTAAAACACATTTTAATCTACTAACAATTTTTATTAATTAAAATCGTTTCGATGCACAATGATATTTTTTTAGAAATATCTGTAAAGATGCTTGTCATATACGGCCAAAATTAATATCCAATCTATCCACGATTTGCCCTACTAGAGAAAGGAATTTGACAAAAGCTCCATACAAAATATGTAATATTTCTATCTCCAGTAGGGTAAATCGTGGATAGATTGGATATTAATTTTGGCCGTTAGTCTTCCTGCGACCACTAACGCTGCAAAGCTTTCGAAACGTAAGGAAAACCAATTTAAATAATATACGCGATATAATCCGGTTAAACTTGTTATATTATACAGTTGTTAGATTTTCGGGCTTCTAGCAACCCGTATCGACTGCCATAGATATTCGTATGGCAACCGGGACCAACAATGTAAGGTCACAATCCTATTCGGTGGTACATTTTGTCGACAAAGTCCCTTGAACGAATCCTGCTACATTACACGTAGCTACCGCTGCCATCGAACATTGAGTGCAAGCGATTTTAGCCTTAGTGGTGGTTCACCGGAAAGATTCCGACTATCCAACGAAACGGTCACCTATCCAAGGACCGACTGTAGCTAACGCAGCTTAACCACGCAGATCTTGCGATACATGTTACTACTTAGCCAAGTAGTACACTCAATAAATATTTTAATTAAAATAAATATGTCAATTGAATAATGTAAACTAGGTACAATGTATCTTGTATTAGAAATTAGAGCGGTACTAAAGGTACAGTCATAAATCTTTCCGGTGAACCACCACTAAGGCTAAAATCGCTTGCACCACAGAAATAGATAGACTGGCCAAGTGGGCAGGGCGCGCGTGCCAACACTCTCCATCATAGTGCAGTGCATTTCAAAGCCTTTCTCAGTAAGTCTTATAACTTGTTTCTGTAAATAATGTAACAAAAACCCGCAAAAATGTCCTGTTTCTAACTGCATAAAAATAGCTGTAAAGTTGTAAAGTACATTTGATTTTTTATTATTAAATGTTTTATTTTTTATTTTTTTGTGTATTTGAGATATAATAATGATAATAAAAGTGTAATGATATTAGGTATATATTTTTTAATAGGTATGTATTAATATAATTTTATTGTAAATATAACATAATTTTCGCATGCCTACAAAAAGGGAAGATATGACGGACTTTAATTAATTGTAATATCTTTGTACACGATATCTTGTGGCGAATAAATGTCAATATGGGAGGCGTAGTTTGTTCGAAAAGTTGCCTCGCATGAATCACAAGTAAATTTATGATTACAACGATTCTATTTCTGTGGCTTGCACTCAATGTTCGATGGCAGCGGTAGGTACACACGGCTACACATTAAGCTGTACATTTCCAGTATAAGCTGACCTCGCATTATATAGGTTTTCCTTCCAACGCGAGGTCAGCCTTTACTGGTTTTATACAGCTTGATGTGTAGCCGTGTGTACATGTAATCAAGGGATTTTGTCGACAAAATGTATCCCCGCGAAATATCGTGACCAATTGTACATACCTACTTAAATACAACGGGAAAACTAAAATCTATTTTTATGGGCATAGCAATAGGCAGAATAAATAAACCAGGAGTCGTAGGATCTTTTATATAATTAATTTTAGTATTTATAAATAAAATATCAAAATACAATTAAGATTACCAAAATAATATATAATAATAATAATAATCATCATCATCATCATTTCAGCCGAAAGACGTCCACTGCTGGACATAGGCCTTCCCCCAAGCATCGACGACCCGTCCTGCGCTTTCCGGATCCTGCGAATTTATTCTCATGCCTTAATATTATATATATTAATATACTTTTTCAATTTATTTTTAAATTCTTTTTAAAGAGCTTTTATTTATTTAAACACATTTTTTTTAAATCCTAGACCGATATAAGTACTTGCTTATTATTATATATTAACACAGTTCCTTCGTCCGTGTGTCACTGCAGGGTGCCAACTGAAAATCAGCGCTGGATGTTCCACGCCAGCACATGCTGAGTTGGTGACCCTTTTGGCATAGGCATGCCCAGCAGCAACTTCATGTTTTTCTTATAACTTTAGTATTTTTATTAATGTTATTGTTGTGCTGTCCTGTCACTGTTCTGTGCCAAATAAAAGTTTATCTTTCTTTTCTTTCTCTCTTTCTTTCAGGTCCGAATCCTGATTTTGTGAGCAAAGTTTTCTTTCTACAATTTATATCTTTAGAATTATTATCTTTTTGGGGATCGAGTCACCCACGTCCGTAGGAGAGTACCCCTTTTCCGAATCCCTACACGTGATCCCTGGGTGGTGCAAATCAGGTGACATACTGGTGGTAGGCCACGGCCGACGGCTTGCGGCTACCCACCGGGTAAAGACGTGCCGCCAAGCGACCTAGTCGTGTTCCGGTACGATGCCCGGTCACTTGACAGGACGGTTTGAAATATTTCACTGCCATCCTCTAACCTTTGCTGGGCAAGCGTGTACCATCGTCGACCGCACTATCTGAGGTGGCGGTCAAACGCAAGCCCGTTAAGTACCTACATAAAAAAAACATGAATGGTGAAAAACCACTTGTTCACAAAGATGAAATCTGTGCGGGCGCTACAAAGCGCAAGGCTATGTGCTTGCCGCTTCAAAAGAAACAATAATACTCCATGTTTTTATGTGTAAAGTCAGTGCCCACAATTCCGCGTAAATGCCATGAGTTAATCGGGTTATTTTGCGACTCACAGCTAATGCTATATGTACATACTTACTTTATATTATAGGTAGGAAAATAGAACTAGGCATCTGTTAAACATTTACGCATAAAATAATAGGGGGGACCATCCCGATGAACGTATCGCAACCAAATCGTGGACGTTCTGAAAAAAACACTCATTTAAAACCATCACATCTCATATGAACGTAGAAGATGAACCGAAAGATGTATGTCAGGATCGTAGCAGGTGGAAATTCATAGTCTCTGTCTACTCCAACGAGAAACAGGCGTGATAAAATGTGTACGTATGTATGTTCAATATAATCGGGAAAATGAGATATCAGAATAATTTCGATTCATATTGGCTCCAAATGGGATTTAATTTGAGCAGGATTGATTTGAGATGTATCTCTAAGACCACTGCATTTGTTCCTAGACTAAGGTACTACTAACAAGTCTATTCAATAACATTTCTTCCCTATTAATTTCACAACTGTCAGTTACAGTAACTTGTGTCTGCAACGTGTAACATTTGACACTGCACTTACATGCTTTCGTTCACTGTGCTGAAGTGTACGTTTTACGCGTCACTCGGCACAACCTTTCTATTTATTATAAAGGATATTTTACATTATTCAAATAAATAAAGTTATTAAACTGTTCAAACTTTTTCTCAATTTGTAAAGCTGTAATAATGCGTAAATTTACGAAAATGCCCGACTAATTTGGAAGAAAAAGCATTTAACTAATCCTGTCATATTTTACTCGATCCGGGAATTAAACTCGGTAGTACGCACGCCATTTACAGTGCCACGGTGACAGCAGCGTTAAGCACAGCGCAGTACAGAATTCGCAGGGCGTGGCAGTTGATGTAGACATGACACACATAACATTTGACACATATCTGCGTTTCACATGCCTGTATCGCAGCTTACGCAGCTCTGTGCTTGTTCATACGTTACAAAATCTGCTCTGCCCTGTGCTGCGGGGAAATGCGTTACCTGCGTCTCAGCATACGCTTAGCATAAAGACATGAAGTGTTAAATGCTAACAAAACTATTCAATAACAGCTCATAAATATCTGCAGTGGAACTGTGTACGTTTTTTATGCGTTAGCACAACCTTTCTATTTACACACAACCTTTTATTTTCATCCCAATTTGTAAACGCGTGATTTTAAGGAAATGCCCGACTAGCTTCAACCAATCCTATCACATTTTGTTTGATCCAGTAATTAAACGCCACAGTGTTAAATTCTAACAAAACTATTCAATGACAGTTTATAAAATAATATCTGCTAATTTCACAACTGTCAGTTACATTAGCGTGTATCTGCAACGTGTAACATTTGACACTGCACTTACACGCTTTCGTTCACTTTAATGAAGTGTAACCGTGTAACCGTGCAGCCGCTGATTTTATGCGTCGGCACACGCCTTTCTATCTACGCTAAAGGATTTGGCACATGATTGAAATTTAGCCGATATTACACCCTGTGTGTACTGGGTCGTAAATTTTCGGGAATGTGCCACTGTGTTTGGATTTAATTGAAGTTATTGATTCCTACACTTCACGGTGAAGTTAGCATCTATATTTTACTTCCCTATTGTAATGAAATATTGTTTATACTCTAATACCGTTATGTTCCGTATGGTGCCGGACGTAAAGAATTGCACCACCCTCTCTCTTCTCATGGGTGTCGTAAATGTGACTCAGGGATTCACCAGAGCATGGGCAGCAGCATTCGCCGAGTATTGAAACAACCAACTGCGATCGCCAACCTGCCTGCCAAGCGTGGCGCTTATGACATATCCCCATATATCCCCCTTTGGGGGAGGCTTTTGTCCAGAAATAGGCGTTTTTCGGCTGAAATAATGATGAATGATGACTCTAATACCTAACTATAGCTTTTCGAATTCATGTGAAAATCAGAATTTGATTATCACTTGCTTTAACGGTGAAGGAAAATATTATGAGGAAACTTGGACACTTCGTACAGTTCTCGATGGTGTGTGTAATCCACCAACCCACACTAGGCCAGCGTGGTGAACTAAGGCCTTAAACTTTTTATTCTGAGAAGAGTCGCGTGCTCGGAAGTGGGACAAGATTGGGCTACTTATGCTTATTATTGATGCTTGTACTGTATCGCGCGTGGTATAGCGTTTGCCATGCATTTTGGAGGCGATGAAACTGCATGATGAAATTAGCATCTAATGCATCTATATTCTATTTTCGTATCATAATGAATTAATATTTATGCGCTAGTAACTATTGCCATTAAATCAAATCAGACAGCCTTTGTTTGAATAGTAGAATTTACACTGAAGACGCGATATTTGTATTTAATTTAACTTACGTGGGACACTCAGAAAGTTTTGCGAAACTAAAAAAAATTGTTCTATACGTACATATATTTTTATCAAATCTTTTCAAAGTACTTTCCACCAGCCTCTATACAAAGATTCATGCGCCTAAACCAGTTTTCAAAACACTTTTTCCAGTCCGCCGCAGACACCTCGTTTACAGCCTGCTCGAACGCAGCCAGCGCATCTTCCGGCGACGAAAATTGTATCCCTTTGAGCTGATTTTTTATTTTTGGGAATAAAAAGAAGTCACACGGTGCTAGATTTGGGCTGTAAGGAGGGTGACCCAGGAGTTTGACTGGCGTGCTGTCCAGGAAGTCCCTCGTTTTGAGTGCGGTGTGCGCAGGTGCATTGTCGTGGTGGAGCAGTAGCCCGCGGAGCCCTGTGTTTGGTCGCTTGTTGCTTATAACAGAGAAAACTTCTGGCAAACATTTGGTAGTATACCATTCGGCATTAATGCTTCTTTGATCCCGTAAGGGAATTGATACCAAGTGGCCAGTCAAATTAAAAAAGCTAGCGATCAAAATCTTACCCCCGCTTCTAGATCGCTTCACTTTGGTAGGCGTTGGCTCATTTTGAAACACCCAAACAGTCGACTGGCGCTTGGTTTCTGGGTCGTATTGATAAATCCAGGACTCATCACCTGTAACGATGTCGTAAACACGCCGAGACGAGCCTGCTTCAAATTTGTTAAGCATATCACGGCACCATTCCACCCGGGCCTGCTTCTGAGCATCGGTGAGGTTGTGCGGCACCCAGCGTGATACTATCCTCCTCACGCGAAGATGGCTGTGTAGAATCTCGTGAACGCTTCCCGATCCAATCTTCAATATGTTTTGAATCTCCTGATATGTAATTCGCCTATTGTCTTGGATTAAATTTTTCACTGCTAGCACGTCTTCTTCGGTAACAGCCGTCAAAGGGCGACCGCTTCTTTCGTCATCCCCCAAAGTTGGTCGACCGCGCTTGAATTCGTTATACCAACGATACACGGTTGCCTTGGAAGGGCCTTCATCCATGAATGCCATTTGAAGTCTATCGTACGATTCATCCGGTTTCAGGCGACACTTGAAATCGTATAAAATCATAGCTCTAAAATGTTCCCGGCGCAGATCCATATTTCAGTGAGACACAATACTTTGAATTAACTCGCAAAAAATGTGGAGGGAAATTTTGAAATTGGAACTTACTTATTTTTACTTATAAATAATCATATTTTCGAAAAACATTATAACTGGCCAGTCTCCCATATATAAAAACTTTTTTTCGCAATACTTTCTGAGGGGCCTGGTACTTATATTATAACGTTGACTGCCTCGTTGGTCTAGTGGTCGCAAGCGCGACTGCTGAGCGTGGGGTCCTGGGTTCGATTCCCGGGTCGGGCGAAGTGTTATTGGGTTTTTTTATTAGGAAATTCTCAGTACCAGCCCGGAGTCTGGATTTGTGCCCTGTCAATGGCAATAGGCTCGCCCCCTATTACATGGGACTATAACATAACTGGCGAAATGTGGGTGTACTATACACCTCTGCCTACCCCTTCTGGGAAATACAGGCGTGATGTTATGTTATGTTGTTGTTACTTATATTATAAATGCGAAAGTATGAATGTTTATCTGTTTGTCCTTCAATCACGCTGAAACGGCTGAACGGATTTTGATGAAATTCGGCACACAGATAGACCATGTATAAAATTGGTAGGTATTTTTATGACAACCACGGGAATGAAGCCGCGGGCGTCGGATATTTTTTTATGTTTTAAAATCAGTGCAATATTTTTCTCGATGGTCTAGTTTCATGGGTCAGCTTGAATTACTAGTATAGTATTATATTATACCTGTGGCTTGAATGAAATCATCATTCTTTGATAACCACTATAAGTCGAATCAGAAACGAGGAGATCCGACAGAAAACCAAAGTTGTCGACATAGCCTACCCTTCAGGATTAGCAAGCTGAAGTGGCAGTGGGCCGGCCACATTAGCCGAAAAACCGGTGGCCGTTGGGGTAGACGTGTTCTTGAGTGGAGACCGCAAATCGGTAAACATAGGGTAGGACGCCCTCAGGCTCGGTGGAGCGATGATATTAGCAAGGTGGCTGGTAGCAATTGGATGCAAGTGGTCAACGATCGATGTCAGTGGTATGCCATTGGAGAGGCCTACATGGCGTCCCACGGATATGCCACATGGAGGAAAAGTACCTTGAATATTGTAGATGGAACACTTTACTGAAAGAAGACATTATTTGAATTTTAAAAACAATTTAAACTGCATCCATCGATATTTAAATAATTACATGGTTGAACCGGAAATCGAACCCGTTACATGAGAAAAATAATCACTGTAGCTTTATCATACCGATCGAAACGCTTCATCAAAAGGATTATTTTTTGCTAAATAACATAGTGTCACAAATAAAAGAAAGACCATGAATTTTAACATTTGATGTGAATATTTGTTAGATTTTTTTTATGGGGTTATGTAAAAAAAATATTTTACAAGAACCAGTATGAAAGTGTCCACGAGCTACAAGCAGAACTTAGACGTATTATTCTAAATATCCAGCACAACAAGATCAAAAAATCGACAGGGAGTGAAATAATCAAAACAGTGCGACTTTGTATTCAACAGGAAGGGACTCATTTTGAGCATTTGATAAATTAATTATTATTATAATTAATATTTATAAATTAAATATAATAATAATTTGATAAATTAAAATTTATTATTATTATTATTACTTAAATATCTATGTATGCAGTTTAAATAGTTTTTTTAAATTCAAATAATGTCTTCTTTCAGTAAAATGTTCCATCTACAATATTCAAGGTACTTTCCCTCCATGTGGCATATCCGTGGGACGCCATGTATATCCAGTAGTAGTCTAACTGTGAGTTTGCACTGACGAAACATTCACATAAAAACATGTTGAAAAGTAAATTTTCTGTCAATGTATCGAATCGCGTTCGCATTATCACACAACTTGTTGAAACGAAACATGTATGACATTTCATAGTCTATTGACATGTTTCACAATAAATTTCGAATCAAAATGTCTCGAGACAAATCTTGCAACTCATCGAAATATGTCATTTAGGTCGTATTTCACAAACATGGAAATCATTAATAGATCTGTGGAAATCATTGTCATAGTTCGATAAACTTCAAAGCACAGATATTACAAAGTGTCTGCTTTCGGTCATATATGTTTACCGACCTCATTGGAAAACACAAAAAACGAGATTTATACAAGTTGCGAGACATGATTAAGCATCAGTGCGAACGTCAGCCGTGACAAATCTATAGACAAACATGTCAATGTAAAAGTTTTTAGTCAGTGCAAACACAGCCAACAACAAATCTTAAAATCTGTCAAAGAATTTACCCAATTTTCTGCAGTGCGAACGTAACAATCAACAAAACAAGTTGTGATATTAGTTTGATATGA
Source organism: Asteroscopus sphinx (assembly GCA_949699075.1). Taxonomy (NCBI): domain Eukaryota; kingdom Metazoa; phylum Arthropoda; class Insecta; order Lepidoptera; family Noctuidae; genus Asteroscopus; species Asteroscopus sphinx. The sequence continues at coordinate 9,553,673 of OX453008.1, forward strand.
CAAGTTTCGAGACATTACCTACATGTTAAATGTTTTTTGGTGCAAACCCACAGTAACTGTGAGTTTGCACTGACGAAACATTCACATAAAATCATGTTGAAATGTCAGTTTTCTGTCAATGTATCGAATCGCGTTCGCATTATCACACAACTTGTTGAAACGAAACTTGTTTGACATTTCATAGTTTATTGACATTTTTCACAATCAATTTCGATACACTTCAAAGTATCTGCTTTCGGCCATACATGTTTACCGACCTCATTGGATAACACAAAAAACGAGATTTATACAAGTTTTGACACATGATTAAGCATCAGTGTGCGAATGTCAGCCGTGACAAATCTATAGACAAACATGTCAATATATAAGTTTTTAGTCAGTACAAACACAGCCAACAACAAATCTTGAAATCTGTCAAAGAATTTACCCAGTTTTCTGCAGTGCGAACGTAACAATCAACAAAACAAGTTGTGACATTAGTTTCATATGACATGTTTCGAGACATTACATGTTAAATGTTTTTTGGTGCAAACTCACAGTAATACAACATGTTGCTCTGTCCATATTTAAGGAGGTGACTATACCAGTGACACTGAACACGAATGAATAAAAAATAAATAAATAAAAATTAATACCTATTTGTAAACAAACAAAGTCTCCCCGTGTTTCGCGTGCGACTAAAAACCGGCAAAGTGCGTGTCGGAATCACGCAGTAAGGGTTCCGTACCACCCATCGACCTGATTCCCCATATAAACTGATTTAATTTAGGAGAATTCATCTAAAGACATCAACCCACCATGAGTGAAATATGAATTTTTGCATCTCTTTCTTACGCGGGTACCACCGCATATCTATGTTTGCCCTATTTTTAGTATTTTTTGCTAAACAACATGGTATGCACTATATTCAGACCAAGTTTGACGCTGGTATGTATTACCTTTTTGAAGATAGAGCAGGAACAAAACGTAAAATGTGACGTGTAAAAACGTTTCTTGTATGAAACGAAAAAGTTTTGTTTTTTAGTATTTGTCGTGATAGGCACTATAGTAACACATATGCTGTGAAAATTTCAACTGGTTATCTATTACCGTTACAAAGATACAGCCCTGTGACAGACAGAAGGACGGACGGACGGACAGCGTAGCGAGAGTAATAGGGTCCCGTTTGGCACCCTTCGGGTACGGTTCTCCAACCCTCGCTATGTTTCTAAGTGAATATTTCGTAATTAAATAACAGTAGAATTAATAACATATTTTTAGATGATTAAGCACATTTTTTATTATTTGCTCTAGAAATATGGCACGGATACAGATCAACACACGAAGAAATTCTGTTCTCCATGGATCAACATCTTGTACAGGCTGATGATGATAATGATGATAATTTGAAAAACCTATCCATGATTTAAAGCGAGAATATTACATTCTTAGATTCCTACACTTTACATACGTCACACACACTGTCAACTGAACTCACGATTTGATCGAAAAATCTAGGCCACAATAGCTACGTTGATGTGTCGATCGCTTTAACTGTAGATCATTTCTTACTGCAACTAAAGAAAAAAGGTTGACACAGTTTTTTCACTTACACTAGACAAGTGAATAATCGATTATGAAGAGTTACGTTCGTTACATTGCGTAATTTTACGGAAACAGAGAATTTTAATGATGCAATAGTAAAAAGTATTTTTGTGGATTTTACTTTAAAATACACTGACTATGACCTCGGATTTGCTTTATCATCGCCAAATCATAATGCTGAACAAACACCTCCTAATTTTATTGTAGTACGACATCGTCTATGTTTTCCTACTACTATGGGTCATAAGTTTTCCGAGAAGATAATAAACTTTTATTTTGTTATTTGGGAGAGAAATCCTCATTGGCACACTGGTATTCGCCACCACCCCCAATAGGTCCTGGCTCACCACTAGCAGGCGAGCCCCTTTTCCCCGTAAGGCCGCACTCTTCTCATGACTGGCGCACGCGGACCAATGCCCGTGATCTTGACTGATCGGGCGGTGGGCTACCCAGATTCCGCCAACCGCAGGTCCACACCTAGGGTGGCTGGAGTTCAGCGTACCGGTCCGTCTCCAAAGGGGTGTGGGGCAGAAAACCTCCTAGTGTGCTTGACAGCAGCTGGTCCTTCTCGATACGTCAGGAGGGAACAGCAGTTGTTGATCCGGTGCACCCTGGGCAAGGGCAATAACTTTTCTTTGGACCGGGGCATCTTATTGCCCGTGGTGAATTTTCTGGCACGGGAGGGACTCGATCCGGGTCAATGGGACATAACTCCGCGTGTCCCTCTGAAGTTAGCAGAAGGCACAGTGGAGGACGAGGGATGAGGAAGAAAACCTCTATAAAAAATTATGTGAGGATAGGGCCTGCGGGTGGCGGAATCGGGGTAGTCTGTTGCCTGGCGAAAAAAACCGATTCATCTCCACTCCAATAACCCTAAATAATCTTTAAATTACCTCTGTACTCTTTATAATTCTAATTATTTCAGTCGTAACAGCGTAATTGGGTCAAAACATGAAAAAAAACGTATTTATATCGTAGTGAGATTTTTTGTAGTTCAATTTTTTGTCCGTGTCCCGCAAAAAGCGCCTGCTCCGTTTGATTGAGCTCATTTATCATGGCGTTTGAGAAATGACAGGCATCAATAATCGACATTTTAATCCTTTTTGTAGCCACGCAGTTGATTCACGTAAAAAATGAAACGTATAAAAGTGATAAGTAAAAAGATTAAAGTCATATCTAAGTTATTTATCTGGATAAGATGAAGACGTCGACGTATTAGTTTTGCTTATGCGAGATGGCGCCGATGGAGTTGGATACCATAATATTATATGAGGCTTGTTCTTGCACTTTCGCAATATTCTGTCCATGAGCATAGATTGCTGTATAGATATTTACACCTGCTAATACATATTTATTGAAAGGTATAAGCATCCAACTGGTAAGCCCAATTGACCTAGGACAAGCAGCAGGGTTGCCGATCAGAGCTGACTTGACTGGTCCTAAGATCTTCACATATGGTCCTCACTTTCCAAATGTGGTGAGTGGTGATGAGAATGATTATACAAAATTTAGAGTGTTTCTGCTTGAGTATACACATCAACGTTATATTTCGTGCCTTACTTATTTCTTCGGACGAGGCGCTTTGTATAATTATGATAGAACTTCACTTACACGTAAGTTCGTACATTCATTCATAATATGCATAAACACCAACCACCACAAACTTATCGTGTTAGACTCTGGCATTGGTTTGTTTGATTACCAAAAAAGATCGTATTAAAGACCTTTGTAATGTGCAGTAATATGTGCGGGTTCTCCTGAACCTGGGTGTAGGTGAGTGTACGCATTAACACGAAGCGACATGTCATTGTTGTTAATTCAGAGTTTCACAGCAAACAGAGCGAAATGACTTTTTTTTTTCTTTTTTTTTCGAATGGATTCTCGCAGTTGGTACCGAAGTACCACATCTGCTTAACCGGGCTTAGTTGGCGGAGAGTCCCATGTGGGACTCCATTCGCCGAAGGTTTTTCCCTAATCCTATACACTTAAAAACTAAAGTCGCGGTTTCAATACCGCAAGCGGGCGTCCCCCAAGCGGGGGGGAGCGAAATGACAGTTATACGTTGTTTTTATAATTTCTAGGAATCTATTTTGCCAATAAAGTATGACTGCTCAAATCGATACATCGTTAAGCATATCGATAATTAAGCTAAAATTATCTAATATGATCGAGTTGGCTAGTGACGAAATTTACAATCATAATCTAATTGACTCTGGATATAAATAGGTATGATGAATTGAAAGTATAATCGACTCTAAATACAAGAAATAGTGACTTCATTCATTGCTTTCGCTGATAAGAAGTGGTCTCTGGGTTGACTGATCCACGAGTTTGTAACTATAACATACCCAAGAAATTTCACATGGAGCGCCTGTACCAGCTTTTCATGTCCAACTAACTGCTTGCAAAAAGAGCAGTGTGGAAGCCTATGCCGTGCCGCATGCCGTCTCCAATATATTCTATGACCACATACGTCCCGTCGGCCTATCTCACAAGTCACTGGCATGTAATTATAACTCGTCGTTTAATATATGTGATAAAGTATACATTTTACGATTCTATCGGTTGCGCGGGCGTCATACATTGAAGTGATGATGGACCTTTTAGACGGGACGTGGTAAGTTACGTTTGAGTTAGAAGCGGACGCGGATGTTATTGCTAGAAGTTGTTACCTATTGAATACGGGAGGTACAGACACAATTATAATTCCATTAAGTCTGAAGCCATTCGGTTCCAGCCGGACCTGAGCGGATGTGATTACCTACTAGATTTAGAAAAATATTTCAAAAGTGTTCATTTGAGTTTGAATAAACTGGAAGCAAATGATTTGCGGTACCCACAGGACTCTTTGTTACGGGAAATCTGTGGGTGCATCAGTAAACTTCTGCCACATTCTCCAATCAAGAGGATTATGAAGATATGCCATTGTAATCGGCAGTATAATAGAATAGAATAGAAAAACTTTATTTCGAGCAAAACAACTCATATAGGGTTAGTAACAATTTTATTATCTTAAACCTAGGTGTTAGTATACAGTTATATATTTTGATACATGTAACTGACAGAAGTGGATTATATAAGGACAATCCACTTAGTCAGCTATCATGTTCAGAACCCTGTTGGAGCTGGCCATGACTCGTGCCACCAGTGATGCTGCACTCTTGCGCATTATAGTGTAGAAGCAGTCTACATGCGCCGCTGCAAACATCCCTGACGCACTGCAACGCCAAGGCAGCCCCATCAGTTTTCTAAACACGTTATTATATTGGACTCGAAGAGCCCCATAAGATGCTTGCGAATACTTCTCCCACAAGCTGCACGTGTAGAAGGATGCACAGAATGCTCTAAAGAGCGTCACCTTTACGTCTGAAGTACAACGTGCAATCCTGCGGGCCACCATATTCGCCCGCATGGACAGAGCCCTCCGTTCCCTTTCGATGGTAGCATAATACTACCTCATCAATAATCAGTAATGAGATATCCACAGAAGAACCGGAGTGACCGAGGTAAATTGTAGGATCACCAAGATGAAGTGGCAGTGGGCTAACCAAGTCTGTCGAAGGACCGATGGCCGTTGGAGCAGATGAGTCTTTGAAAAGAAACAGCGCATTGGCAAACGAAGGTCGTCCTCCAGCCAGGTGGACCGATGACCTGAAAAGGGTAGCTGGGGGAGGTGACTGGGTGCAGAAGGTGGAGAACTGAGTGTTGTGACACAACTTGGGACAGGACTATGTTCAGCAGTGGACTGCGATAGGTTGAGTTGATACGCAAATTGCGAAATTGGGTAGCTGGGGGAGGTGACTGGGTGCAGAAGGTGGAGAACAGAGTGTAGTGGCGCAACTTGGGAGAGGCCTATACTACTTACATGTCGTTAAATATATCCTTTGCCAGACACTTATGACACCAAGATCATGATCTTGATATTGCTATAATCTGCAACATAAATCTTAATGTACTGTTCATACAAGAAAATTCCTAAGGGAAATGTCCGAATCAATAGGCAGGGTTGTATCATTGTAAGCTCATATATAGCCAATAACGGTATTATAGTTCCAATGTGATTCGTATAAGTAATGTATGTTCTGTGCAGCGAGCTTGTTGCAATTTATCGGATACAGTTCTAATCTCCAGCAATAACTGAGATTCCTATTAGTTAAGTCCAATTAACCTATAGCTTGAACTGGAGATCAAACCAAAGAAACGTTAGCGGACCGAAGCTTACATTAGGTCAGTGTTTGGTTTTGACTTCATAAATTTAAAATAACTTTAGCTGACATTCCCGGCTTCGCTTTTGTAATCATCGTCATCATGATATCAGCCGAAAGACGTCCACTGCTGCAAATAGCCCCCAAGCATCGCCACAACGACTGGTCTTGCGCTTCATCTGGATCCAGCGGATTCTTCCTTCACCTTCGACCTTCACCAGGTCGTCGGTCCACCCACGCTGCACCTTCCAGTACGCGGTCGCCACTCCAGAACTTTACGGCCCCATCGGCTCCTATTGTATGTCAATAAAAAGCATTCTTTGGGTTATTCTAGGACATGGTATATTTGTTTGCTAAATATCTAAAGCCATTCAGCGTTCACCTTTGCATTTATAATGTAAATAATAGGTCACTTTCGCATCTATTATATTAAAGTAGGATGGACACCGTCTTCACATAGAAAACTAATTTGAACATGTAATAGTCTTAAAAAACATAAATAAATTATGTGAAATGGGACCTTTTTAACACTACTTGGGCCGCTATCAAAGAGATCATACATTATGTCGCTGCCTCTCGTATCTTAGATCTCCTTATCTAAAAAGTGTGAGGCTCGTCCGCCCCCTCGCAGCTTCATCTCTTCACACCTAAGAATTCAATTAATCTCGACTCGCACCCGCTTCGCTGGCCACGAGTTTCGTGACTGGTAATTACTTTTTGTAACAAAAAGAATACAAATCCATTCTATACTCCCCCGCTTGTTTACGAAAATAAAAAGATTTCTAACCGAGTAACGGACCAACAGAACAATGAGCGATGATATGGAGCTCTTCCTAAACAACTCCCCGATAAAAGTGATATCTTGTTAAAGGGATATTGTACTTCAAAAGTAATAATAACATACGAAACAAAGGCGATAACTAGCAAGGAGTAAATTACGAACAAGATTTACGTTTACCATTCATCATTCGAGAATTAATCTCCCCGTTCCTCGGCATCGCCTATAGATATTTCAATATACCTCAAAAGAATCCCATTTATTCGTAGGTACCTGCCGACTTCTCCTCATATTTCTCCGGGAATAACAAAGGCCCCGGGATCAAGGCATGACCTGTGGGCGCGTTCTGCAACAAGTTGTAAAAAACCACGCGCACGAGAACTCAAGTCGCAAATGAAATCGAAATAACGTAACGTCCAGTCCCGGCAAGGTCTCGCGGAATGAGATACGGCCTTTTGATTAACCATTGTCGGGGAGCCAACCCGTAGAGTCGCCCTACAACACTACCTCCATACTTTATTCATGTCTGCATTCTTCAGTTTGCAATAAAGGTACGTTTTTCTAAGCGCGTTCCCGCTCCATATGACCGGTTGCCTTCATTTGCATACATTAAGTATATTTCAATCTTTTTAATCTCATCTATTCTCATAGTCATTATAATATTTATTAGCTTTGGAAAATTGATTAATATTTTATTTGTATCTTAATTACAATATAAATGACATATAGATAGCAAATTTTTATCATCGAATAGATTATTTCGAAACGATAATTTATTGTTTTGAAGGCTGGATTTATATCGGGCAATAAGCTGCGTTGATTTAGTTTCAAGAAACTTGTAACATTACGTGCCTTTTATTACCTTATTATAATGACATTTTTAATACAGAGGGTTGGCTATAAGTCACGCTCTGGCCCCGAAAAGAAGAAAACCTCCTTCTGCTGGCAATTACATGCAAGTCGGCGGACGCGTAGGGTTCACCCCTATACCTACATCACGCGATGTGAAGCTTTCGCAGAATTACAAGATATTTTAAAACCAGTAGCGTCTATACTTGTTTGACGAACAAACTTACTTAAAATCGAATCTTCAAATACTCATCGAACTTCGGCCATCTTCATGTTGGAGTTACAGAGCTTCTTATTTAACTTTCGGATGAAAGTTTGAGCAAGGCACTCGATTTGTTTACTCAATTATACACGTATCCTACTAAATTATACTCTAGTTCGATCTTTATCGCTAAGTATCTATATGGCAGACATAAACTTTACTACACGCGATAAAGGAACTCTTTGTGTGGCGGATTTTATATCCGAAAGTTGATATTAGCGTCAGAGTCAAGTCGACTCTGAGGGTTTTAAAGGCGCATAATCCAGTTGTTACAAAAAGGCGAGAAAACGTGCAATAAGAATGGTTTGGTAAAGGTACCTACTATGGTGTATAGGTTTTCATGTGTGTAAGCGGGCAGCGGGCAGGCTAGGCTTGGCAGGCCGGCGGCGGGTGGCGGCCGGGGCCCGGCAACTTGTCCTCAACTCGGAAGCCGTGGCCGGTTCTCGAGGCTCGCCACTCTAGTACGGCACGGGCGGAGTCACGCAGCGGACGCGCGACGCCACAATCCGGCGCGCGCATACATACGAACATAACTCATAACATAACATTTGATAATACAAACTTTTTGACCGGTGTGTTTACTGACTGTGTTTATCATACGGAGGATTGTGTGCATTTTGAGTGACTTGGGGACGTGATGACGTGAGAGGGATTTGGCGGGAGTTACGAGGGAAAGTGGCAGGACGGAGGCGCGAGCGCGCCCTCTTTTACATAATCGTTGATAACTGGAGCTTTCGTAATTGTTGCGTGATAACAGTAAGTACACTTAACTATAAGAAAGTTTTTAGTGTCAACATTATTAATTTTTATTTTGTTTTTGGTGTCAACATTATTAATTTTTGTTTTGTTTTTGGTCTCAACATTATTCATTTTTGTTTTGTTTTTAATGGGAACATTATTCATTTAATTTTGTTTGTGTTGTTTATGTTTAGATAAGTTATTCTTTACCGAAAATACTTATACCGGTCTAATCTTTCCATAAGTATATATTTTATTGCTCAAGTTTTTTCTGTTTGCATTGCGCATGTCATGCTTATGTTGATATAAACTTATCTCGACTTGATAGACGTAATCCTCTTATCTGTGAATGAAGTACATATAACTTTAACATAACTTAAAACTGTGTCTCGGTTGTCACTTATGTAAATAAATATAGTATAGTAGTTTAGGGTTATTTGAATACTTTAGTGCCTTATTTGAATTTTAGTAGTTTGGCTTATATTAAAACATTGGTATTGGTATTTAAAATGGTTTGGAGTTTGGTCTTAATTATGAAGTTAAGTAGTGTGCATTAGATCTATATGGAATTTTACTCGCTTTAAAGTTAGGGCTGCCATTACGTAAATTGCCAACCATGGATTCAAAAGCCCCGGACTTTTTGGCGATACAAGGTTTTTCCTCCGGACACAATTATTTTACCAACGGGGCTTCACTCGGACTATTCTTGAGAATCTCAGCGGACACCCTCCCAAACTAGGACAAATCTAGGAAAAACCGGACGCATGGCAACCCTATTTAATTTAAAGACTATAGTTAACTTAGTATTAGAATTATTTATTACTCACTACTCAATTACTCTATTGAACTCTTTCTTTTAGATGTTAGGGTATACTTTGTAATGAAGGTGTGTTAGTAGTTAAGAATGTATATTTCTATTTCAATTTTTAATTCCATAAATTAGCAGTTTAATGATTTATTACTTACGGCTTTTATATAGCCTCCGGAGATTTACAAGATCGATTTTAATATATGTATTTTTGTTTCGTCATGTTTTATTCGTGTTATGATATCTATGGTTCTGATTTGAGTAAAACTACCTCTGTAAATGTAAAGTCGGGTTTCTCACGACCAAAATCTAACAAAAAATGCTTAAATTTTGTTTAGGCCAATCAAATGTAGCCAAACAGCTAGGCCACGCCCCCATTTTATTAGAAAAACATGTATGATGTTAGAAATAACAAAAACATGGTCGCAGGAGACGAAGCTTAAGATTTACGACAAATACAGGATTAGGTACGGTCAATCGCATGTAAGTGGTAAATAACCATTATAAGCGGAACTGACTTAGTATGTAAGTTTCACACAAGACAGGCTCAACTTACACTGGCTTTTTTACCATCGATATGCGGTTGATTGTACCTGCCATCTCCTTAGTTTGATGATAACTTTCAAGCCATCATTTCAAGCCATTTCATGGGTTCGGTTCTTAAATCTCAAGTACATATTTGTAGTATAAGATAGGTAGAGATGTCAATTTAAATAATTTTCTTTTAACAATTTTATCAATGAGTTATTTACTTTAATGCTATTATGGGCGGTTGTGGGGGTGTCAAATTAGGTCATAAAAATACCTAACCTTCCTTATGGAATAAGGGAGGCCAGGGAGGGAATAAAATACGCAGCAGTTGTTGAATGTGTTTGTGTTTGAAAATGCAAGTTCCTTTCTAGGGTTTTATCGAGTAAAGTAGGTGCGTTATGTACTAAATAAAACTAGGTACTATAGAATGTTTTAGCCTTGTATGTTTATTAACAGGTAAGTTTCCTTCCAAACCAGTACCTACATTAGTTGTCTTTTTGATCGGATGTTTACCTACATATTTTTATAATACTTACTTACTTACTTAACCTACCCATCTAGTATATTTTTTACATTCAGATGTTTAATTTGGTATGATAGGTACTTATAAGGTCACACTTACAGTTTGAGTTATTTATTATCAAATGCATATATTGAAATCGCGCATATGGATACTTTTATATATTTTTTTATACCTAGTACTAAAGGATATAAAATCCTATTTTATATGTAAAATGTTTTATGCATTCACTATGTATCAAAAATTAAACTATAAACAGCTTACAATTCATTTAACTGAAGTCGCCGACGGGGGTGCTTTCCGACTCCTAAGACAAATCACATTTGATGACGAGATCGTGGCCCACTGTCGCAATTGAAATGCGCCATTATCGGCGACTTATCACTGCTGACGTCACGGTTTATACTGAATAGAATACAGCCTAAAAATTGTACAATGTTTAGATTACATTTGTAACGTAGAAACGTAAATTAGTGGAAGTTATTAAACCATGCCCTTGCGCATCAAGATTTTATCAAATAACACGGTATAATTAATAATTTAAAAAAACCTTAAATACAAAAAAGTGGATATTTAATAATGCTCTTTCACTTCGATAATTTACATAGCAATGCTATAAAATTATTGTTCAAAATTAAAATAAAATTGAAACATGCCACTTAGTAAAATAATCACATTTGATGGCGAGATCGTGGCTCACTATCGCAATTGAAACGCGCCATTATGGTCACTTAGGCAATTATCACTGCCGATGTGCCAGTTATTTGTAAATACAGCCTGTACACGGTAAAATTAATAATTAAAAAAATGGAGATATAAAGATTTACTAATGCTCTTGTACTTTATAGCAATGCCATGAAATTAATAGTTCTAAATACAAATAAAATTAGGAACTTGCCACTTCGTAAAAATAATAACGTTTGATGGCGAGATTGTGGCGCATTGTCACAATGAAAACGTGACATAGCCACTTATCACTGCTGACGTGCCGGTTTGTTCCGATTTTTAAATACAGGCTTAAATTTTTTGGAGTAATCGGATTTTAACATAAAGAAAAGAGGAATTTATTTCATCATACTCTTGCGCAAGTTTTACAACCGGATATCGGTATTTCTCAGTAACAAGAATGCAAAAATTGGATGTTAGTCACCTTAGGTATAAATGCTAATATTTTGTTGCTTTTGCTTTGACGCATATGTTCCCCCAATTATTTAAATGGAAAAAGGCAAGTCATCAAGATGTTCCCGCATATCGAGAATTTAGCAAGAAACACCAAATAATAAATAGTTATTGTTGTCTCGTAAAAGTAATAAAGTTTGATGGCAAGATCGTGGCCCACTGTAGCAATTGAAACGCACCATTATCGGCCACTTATCACTTCTGCGAGCTGACTTATTCTACTGTCTACAATGTAAAGAAGTATTTGCATTCAATTTAAAAACGAAATGAAAGAATTCATTCGATTATGCTCAGGCGCATCGTGAAGGTGAAATAAATAAAAACAAGAACTCTTTTCTCTCAATATCGGTTGGCTAATATATAATGATGACAAAAATAGAACAATTAAATTAATTGAACAAATTTAAATTAATATTTTATTTATTGTATGTATGTATAGCCTGCTTTTTTTTAAATACTGATAATATTGTACAGTTTTTATAACATTGTGCAAGGCCCGCTAATTTTCAGTTGCTTATGATAAAACTAATCGAGCTTTTGTTAGAATTTTAGTAAAATTATTTCCTTTTTCGCTATCACAACTGGAACTTGGTACTTAAAAACCAAAATCACTGTTCAAACATGGCATCACAAATAAGCGATAGTGATGCGCATGGCAATCCCGTGAAGCCAATCAGGAAATGTGAAGATCGTGCCACCCGCCCGCTATCTACACTCTTAAACATTGTCCACTACGCGATTGTTGAGCTCATCAACTAAATATGAAAATAGTTTAGTTCGTAGTCTTACTAATATTATAAAGGCAAAAGTATAGCTGTTTGTTTGTTTGTATTTCAATCACGCTTAAACAGTTGAACGGATTTGAATGAAATTTGGCATACAGACAGACCATAACCCAGATTAACATAAGGCTACTTTTTATCTCTAAAAGATAAACAGTTTCCGAAGGATGCTTGATAACGTCTTTCTGTGATAAGTCAAATTATTGACTAGCAAAGCCATGGGCTTAAGCTAGGCTGAGGCTATAAATACCTCGCTGAATTCATTGATCGGAAAGTTCAGCGTGATAACTTGACTACAAGCATTATATTTTAATTTTACCACATTTTTACTAACTCGCTTTCAGACATGTCTGTCTGTTCGGTACAAATTTTGCAATCGATTTTAAACTAACTTCCCGATGAGCCAGAGACTTGAAACTTTAAACATAGCTGGGACTCTAACTCAGGGCTGTATGACATTGCAATATTAACCATCTTTCTTTTCAAAAAAGTATTTAAAAAAACATTTTCCCTAAAATTAGTTATGTAATAGGTTGGCAAACTGGTCAACGGCTCCAACAACACCAACAAGATATTGATGTCCCTATTGCCAACCTCGGAGACAAAGGTGCAATGTCTCACGTGCCTTTAATTTCAACGGCACCCATATCTTTCAACCCCATGTGCTGTTTGGTAGCAGTAATAGGTATGGTGGTACGGTCAACCACACATCAATAGTAACCAAACTATTATAAGCAGAACTGGGTTAGTATGTAAGTTTAATTCAAGAAAGGCTCTGCTTTTACTGGATTTTTCACCATCCATATGCGTTGGACTCTAGTAGTACAGTATATGGTACTTGATCGGGCGGAATCTTTCACAAGGAGATCTACTGCGAAAAAACGATGACCTTCTTTGTATAGTAGCCTATGCCAAGTAGACTGCCCCAATATGCTGGTTAAACAACGTGTTATTGAAATAACTGAAAACCTCTTAAGGGGTCATTTTACTCATCATAATGAACAACTTTTACTACTAGACCAACCCAGAAATCTCGAGAAATAAATCAGATATTCACTACATTTTTTAGATTTATGTGAACATAAATGTAGGGAATATCTGTTTTTATTTCGCGATTTCATGGTTGGTCCCATAGTAAAAGTTATTTATACTGATGAGTACAATGCCCCCATGAGGTTTTTATTTATTTCAATAACAAGTTGTTCAGATCAAAGGCAATAGATACGCCCGTAGCAATCTCGTAAATCCGATCATGAGATGCAAAGATCGTGATTCGAGGCTGACACCCAGATAATCTATTAATTTCTCTTTGTCTTTGTCCATTTCAAAGTTCACACTAGTGCTGTGCTGTAATAAGTTTCGGTTAAGTAATAGAATCGTCACGTAACATAGTGGGTACTTATATATTATGTCGATTGATATAATTAGACCTTAATATCGTAGCTGTCCCTAAGTTGTTATCGAATAGTATTAGGTTAAACCTTTGTCTGCCTGAATTGCGTCATAAAAGAGATTAATCGATATAGGTTAATTTTAGGCTAAAATTGTACGTTAAAAAAATCGGCAAACACTGAATAATCCAATTACTCAATTCTTTAGTCGCCTATAAATAAAAATCGTGGCAGTCAGAGTGTACTCGATTAAATATATCGACTGTATACGACTATCCAAATCGACTCACACGTGCCATCTCTAGTTATCGCCACAATGGCGTCCCCTCGTTAGGGCGCGACACTGACTCCACTCGCCTAATGGCACGTCGTGCTGCCAATTCCTAGCTTAAGGCTCTTTCACGACCAGCAGGCGATAGCACGCATTACTTTAAATGTGTTTTCCTTTATGGCAATACTTAAGTTGAGGTGTACTCAGTGCAAGAATAGTTGCACGTTTTACTGTCGAATATGAATGTACACCCTGGTTGTTTTAGCTTGTCTTATTTAGTAAACAATCTTGGCATGTCCTTTTAATGCAATTCGTCAATAATAACTATCAAAAGATATTGTGTTAGCAATATTATATTATTATATTTCACACACAATTATTTTTTTGCATTTCATTGCATTCCATATTGTATTTAATATAAACAGGTGGTAGGCTTAAGAATAAGATCTAAATATGGACCCTGTCGGACACAGCAAAGTTTGGTAGGAGAGAGGAGGAAGAGCGTCTATGTGTATGACTGCATTTAAATAGGTACTTCATTCGTCATTAAATTTTAATTTTATTTAAATTGTATATTTTATAAGTAGTTGTTTGTTAGAGACATGCCAAGATTGTTTACTAAATAAGACAAGAGAGAAATAAAAACAGACTACCTACATGTCCAACAGAAGTGACGTTTCGAAGAAGTTTTGTTACGGGTTATTATCTAAATAATAATTCTTAAAGGCAAAAAGGCTAGTATAAAGTATTTGAAATCAAATAAGTGATATGATTGGTCGTCAATATTTTATCCGACCAATCACTTCAACCAATAGCGCTATCGAATAGATAAACAACTTTTAACATAACCTCAGAATCCGCATACCTTAATAGTGATATACTTATGTAGTTAAAGTAGGTAACTCCTACAAGTAATTTAAAATTCGTCAAAAAAGGGAAGTTTAAGCAACTTTTTGTCAAATAAACCCATTGCATTGAGCATTTCACTATAAGCTATAAAAATTCGGATCCCGCCTGATGCCTGTTTAATGTTTAATACAGCTATAACTTTGTACTACACAATACCAAGAAAATGTTTAGTGCCAATAAATTGTAGATTTTTCGCTTTTTATTTGTCTCATAAAATCTAATCAAGAGGGTTCGGTGCAAAGATTTAGACGTAAATACGAGAAAAAAAATTGCTGATTAACACGCAAACGTTGTGCGTTGAAGTCTTTTGTATGGAAAAGGAAGCGGCGCCCGCGCACCCGCGCACCCGTTGTTACTTTACAACATTATAGAATTTTATGATTTTAATCAATAGCTTCTTAATTTATTGCAGATTGCGGGATAGTATCAAATCTCTGAAAACATGTTTCTTGAACATGTTTTAGTTTTATGCAAGTAACAAGCGAAATGTTTACCTTACATTACAGGTTTCTAAGGAATTTGGCTACCATTTAACGGCGTTTCATTTTATATTCATTTTATGCGTACTCCTACAAGTCTTCAAGATTTTCATACCTTTACACGTGTAAGGCTATTACATAAAAACATATATTTACTATAAATGGTATTTACCAACCAAACCTCACATGTGTGTAGGTGCAAACTATCATACTTTTCCATAGCAGTATGCTATAAAAATATTTAACACAAAATATTAACTTTATTTGACACGCTTACGTATCAGTCACATAAGCTCAACTATATATGCTCACTTAAATTTAGAGCTTATTGTATCTTAATTTATTGTTAGAGGTCCGCAGTCCTCGGCCCTCTGAGAGCGCATACCTCAGCCTACGCGGATAATATAAACAAAGCAGATATCGTCCCATTACTGACGAGTTATTGGCTATTTAAATAGTCAATTATATTGACTAGTACTCACGTGAGTTGGCTCTTTATACTTAATTATTTAAGCTGTAAATCAGGAGAGCTTAAGGTCTACAATCATTTATAATTACTTGTCCAATTTTCTGAGTTTAGCTTAGGTTTGTATGGTGTCTAATGAGTAGTCTGTTCAAGTGTATTATTTTTTTATCGTTTTCATAGTAAACTAAGGTCATCGACTTTAACCATCGGTAATCATTCTTTTTCTTCTACAATCATGTTGACATGAGCAGGAGCTACATAAAGATAATAGCTCATGCCGTGGGAAAGATTAGCCAGTCAGCAGATTGGTAGCAGGGCTGACTGCCCAGAATGCGTCACTCGTGGAGGCTCTTTTAATGAATTACACTTTTTAGTGCTTTTTTACCTGTTGGTAGTCATTGGTCATGGTCGATTATGAAAGGCGTCTATGTTTAGTAATTTTAATTTGTCACGCGACATGTAAATGATCTTATTCTAATGTGTCTATAGTGTGTAAAAGTACATATATTTTAAAGGTATACCTACTGTTGAATATTTAAAGTATTATTGTTACTACTTTTTTAATGTTTTTTTTATCTGTTGGTAGTCATTGGTTGTGGAAGTCGTGGTCGACTATGAAAGACGTCGATGTTTGTTTAGTAATGTAATTCATGCGATATGTAAATAATTGTGATTACAATGTGTCTATAGTGTGCAAAACTAAATATTTATGTAGATACCTACTGTTAAATATTTAAAGAGTTGTTATTTAATTAGCTAGACTGTACCAAAACACCGATAAATTATTGCA
Source organism: Asteroscopus sphinx (assembly GCA_949699075.1). NCBI lineage: Eukaryota > Metazoa > Arthropoda > Insecta > Lepidoptera > Noctuidae > Asteroscopus > Asteroscopus sphinx. The sequence continues at coordinate 9,570,215 of OX453008.1, forward strand.
TACATACCATTACATCACGTATGTATTCCCATGGAGTAGGCAGAAGTGTAATAGAACAACCATATTTCGCCAGTTAGTTAGCGGTATATATAACTATTAAAAAAAAAAAAACTTACTCAAATATTAGTTGTTGTTAGTACCATCTTCCTTACGTAAACGAAAGAGACAGATATAAAATTTAATCACAGTCCTATCCTATAATTACTTATGGTCGCCCTATTAACTGACTTGCTATCCAGTATTAAAATAATGAAAGACAATAAATACCAATCAACGCTAAATCACCTGAAGGTCAGGGTTACACGTGCTATGAAAACTTTATTAGCTTCATGCTCGCCTATCCCTATCCATTTGTCAGTGTATTAATAGTTAGTAATCGATTTATCATCAATTACGTTCACTGCATATTGCACTTTTTTACCAAGATTTTATCAACTTGCTTTCTTGTCTTTCTGTTGCTTGCTTGTCTGTTCCACAGACATAGTAAAAAATATAGAAAAAGTGCTGCGAACAATCATACTGAAGTCAACAAAAACTGTGCTCCTCCGTGTACAAACCAGCGCTCACACACACACATGCAACTGAAAGATATTTGTTTTCGCGATGCTTATTGGACGATGCCACGACATGTGTACTGAGAACGGTGAGCACGGTTTGAGGTGCATGTGTGTGTGTGACCGCTGGTTTGTACACGGAGCAGCATGGTTTTGTTGGCTTCACTATGATTGTTCGCAGCACTTTGTCTATATTCTTTACCATCCCCCAGTTTCTGGAAGGCTGATCAACGCAAAAATAACTAATCGACTGTCAAATCTCAGGTCAAGCGATGTGATTGGTTGTTAACATTTTCGCCGGCCAATCACAGAAGCTGACATTAGATTTGACCATAGATCAAATTGATCAGCCTTCCAGAAACTGGGAGTATGTCCGTGGTCTGTTCATATAAAATTTTGCAATCGATTTTAAACTTCCCGATAAGCTAGAGACTTGAAACTTTAAACATAGTTTAAGACTGGATGACAATAAAATATATATATAAAAACGTGGTATATTAAAAATCATCCTCCTGCCCTCATCCCAATTTATTTGGGGTCGGCGCAGCATGTCACAATAATGTTGTCACATTAATCGACAAAATGACAAAGTCGCTCAGCGAGCTATGGAGCGAACTATGCTTGGAGTTTCTTTGAAGGATAAAACCCGCAACGAGATTATCCGGAGAAGAACCGGTGTGACCGACATAGCTTGTAGGATCAGTAAGCTGAAGTGGCAGTGGGCTAGCTATGTCTGTCGAAGGACCGATGGCCGCTGGAGCAGACAAGTCCTTGAGTGGAGACCGCGCATCGGCAAACGCAGCGTAGGGCGCCTCCGCGCCATGTGGACCGACGACCTGAAGAACGTGGCTGGGGGGGACTGGATGCAGAAGGCAGAGGACCGAGTGTTGTGACGTAACTTGGCTAGGCCTATGTCCAGCAGTATACTGCAATAGGCTGAGTTGATTAATCGACAGAATGTAGGGAACAGCTGTTTTTTTTCGCCGCGATTTCATGGTTGGTCCCGAAGTAAAAGTTGTTCATACTGATGAGTACAATGACCCTTAATAGAGGTTTTCAGATTTCAATAACACTTTTTAAACATAATCATACATACATATCACATATGCATATCATATTTGCTATCTATTTTTGATTTGCCAGTTAAAAGTTTCATTACTATTTGACAAGGAATTCATTTTTTTATTTAAGTTATAGATACTTCTTGACATAAACCTTATTTTTTCTAGTCTACTGACAAACTACCTTCAAGAAACTAGGTATGCTCATTATAAAGCACACGAATAATTCCTTCAACCACTACAGTAACTGTTTTTACGGTCACCCGCCGTCTGACCTACGGCCCTCAGGTCAATTTCCAACCTACATAAACACCAATATTAAGAACATAACACAAGGTAATATAGGTAATCTCTAACGACGGCCTACATATAGGCACCTACTTCTCTCAGGAAGTACGTGATTTGACGTAATAAAACACCTTGATTGCGGTCAGTTTGCCCTGATTTTTGGCGACCGCAAAGTTAATCGGCCAAACTGTAGGTCGAGGGTTTATAAATCGTACGTGTTTTGTTTTTATCACAGCAGCGTATCGAATGTCTCTCAAAAACTGGGTAGGCCATATTTTGGAATACAGCCGCCAGGGGTTTGTTTCATGAATTTCCATAAGACTCACGTTTCACGTAACAACCACGAGAGTCTGCTCTAGCTCTACTAAGATATAATTTACTTCAACTATGTAGCTTTTGTTGTTTACTAGTTTTTAGGAGTGTCGAATCCTCAGCCGAAGTGACACTCAAACCGAGATTATAGACATTCATATCTGTCAAAGGAAATTCATGTCAAAAATGGAATGCCAGTAGTAACTGCACTAGGAAGCGGCTGTGACCATCAACATCTTCGGAATGATTAAATAATCACACACACATAATCAACCTATTATTATCCCACTGCTGGGCTTTAGGGTTAAGGCGTTAGTCCACCACGCTGGTCTACTGCGGGGTAACAGACTACAAACAACAACGAGAACCGTATGCAGCACTCTCAGGTGTGCAGGTTTCCTCGCGACGATGTTTCTTTCAACGTTAAAGCGAGTGATAATCAAATTTTGATCGGCACTAGAATTCGAAAAGTCAGAGGTTGAGGACCAACTCTAAAATCGCGAGAAAAAAAACATGTGTTCCCTAAATTTTGCCGATTAATGTGAACACAAAAATGTAGGAAAGAGCTGTTTTTTTTTACGATTTCAGGGTTGGTCCCATAGTAAAAGTTGATCATACTGATGAGTACAATGACCCCTTAAGGGGAATGTAGCAGCGAAGTGCCCCATCAGTAAAACAATTATTACTCACTGAATACATCATTTATCGAAAATTCGTTAATAACAATTGAAGTACAGGTACTGTAGTTTAATCAGAAACTATGAACTCTGTAAATTATACATGTAAGCGTAGATAGAAACAGTGCGAAAAACCGCAATTTTTGGAACTTTTTCTATCTACAACTTCAGCGAACTATATTTTACAGAGTAATAGTTTCTGATTAAACTACAGTACCTGTACTTCAATTTTTAACTGACGAAAAAAAGGAGGAGGTTCTCAATTCGACGCGTATTTTTTTTTATTTTTTTTTTTATGTATGACCACGCATAACTTTTTACAGAGTGGTCCGATTTTGATGATTCTTTTTTTAGTAGATAGGGTATATCTCGAAGTTGGTCCCATTTAAATTTCAAATCCACCCCTAAGGTTAGTAAAATAGGGGATGAGTGTTTGTTCACCCAATGAATTCTTACCTGTTAACCGATTCTGTTGAAACTAGACACACATAAATATAGTTCTAGACACTACGACATAATGGAGACCGTAGTTAGATATTAACCACAAAAAAATGAAAAATAAAACTTTTTAACAAAAAATTGAACCGACGAAAACAGAAACTGAAAAGCGAAAAATAACTAATTATGAGTCGGCGCCAAACAAACAATCAACGAAGATCATTAAATTACTTTAAATAAGTAATAAAAACAACGTAACATCAAATACAACGTTAAATTTTCAACGATAAACAATAACTTTCCAAAAATTCGTTCTCCGCTCGGCCACGTACAACTTGCATGCACGTTGCTTGTTAAAAGTTTGTTTGGCGCCGACTCATAATTAGTTATTTTTCGCTTTTCAGTTTCTGTTTTCGTCGGTTCAATTTTTAGTTAAAAAGTTTTATTTAAAAAAAAAATCGATAAATTATGTATTCAGCGAGTAATAATTTTTTTACTGATGGGGGCGCCACTTGACTGCTACATTCTCCTTAAGAAGTTTTCAGTTATTTCAAAAACAAGTTGTATATTTCTGTGTTTGTTTCTACCCACGTTTTCTGAAAGGATGCTAAAATAAACCGGACAGCCATTATAAAATCATATCAGCTGCTGGATTAATTTTTAGTTGATTCAATTTATCGGCCATTAGGCTAGTTTCAAGGCAGTGTGTACGGTCGGTACGGACTATCCGCCTGTGGGCCGTCCGCATGCGTAGAGTCCGCAGTGCTCTGAATAGAGTGTTCATTTTAATTGGACGCGGACCTGCGGTTAGCTTATACGGATCCGACGTGGAGTGTGTTTCGTACGGAGAAATCCGCGTCACTATAAAATAATGTTCGCCACTCGTGTGTTTCTGCCTCTGGGTTTGAAAAAATATCAAATGGGCTTGACCTTGCGTTTGACCGCCAACTCACCTCGCGGATGATCCGCAAATAAATCCGGACTGCTCTGAAACCAGCCTTAACCTCTTGTATGCCGCAGTTTCAGACACAACTAAATTGTCTCGCGTGGTACCACGTTTGACACGAGAGGTTAAGAAATCGGTGGTAAGTCTACAAGTAGGTTAACACGTAATTTTGACATAATAGACTTTGATAAGATCACTAGTTTTTTGGCGACCTACCGAACCTAATCGTTCACCCAGATGTAGGTCAAAGGTTTATAAATTGTGTTATCCATTATTCATGTCCAATTGTTCTAAGTTCTGATGGAAAATCGTTAGCGGTGACTCATTAAAGAAATTCGACCGGTCTCGAGATCCTGGTACTCGATAACGTGGTTGCAGTGTGTTGACTGCAAAGGAATTCAGATTTGAATAATATTTTGTTTATCGATATAAATTGGTATCGGTATCGTTCGATAGTTTGGCGGCGCCTTTGTGGAGTTTGTTACGCATCATGTCCATGTCAATTTAATTGTTGTGTTAAGAACTTGCGATCGTAAATTGGAGGTTTGGTTTGGTTTTCATCGGCATTTAGTATTTGTTATAAGTTATATTTGTTAGATTGTTCCGTTTGGTGGCGGACATAAAGAATTGCATTAACCTATCTCTTCTCATGGGCACGGGTCTATTTGTGTGGGCATGGGTGTCGTAAAAGGCGACTAAGGGATTCACCAAAGGATGGGCAGCAGCGTTCTCTGAGTATTTAACCAACCAACTGCGATCGCCAACCCGCCTGCGAAGTGTGGCTATTATGGCATACATAATCGTCCCTTAGGAGGAGGCCTATGTCCAGCAGTGGACGTTTTTTGGCTGAATTTCTTAGAAAATGCTAAGGTATCACAATGAAGAACACAATTACGATTAGTTGAACACATTTCTGAAAAATCATTTTCAATTCAATCTTTTAAATAACGCGATTAAATTGCTGTACCTTTACTCTTCCTTTTTTAAAGTCGGTTGAAAATAATAGTTTAAAGCAATGTATATGTATGGAGTTATGGAAAAAGTCTATGAAATCTATGAAATTTACTCATAACCATGTAGGTATATGTTGACAAAGCAGGAGAAATACCTGTTATTAGTAGAGGTCTGCAAACATTGCCAGTATAGTCAAGCGCATATCGTTAGTAATAAACCAGTGTAAGCAGAGCCAGTCTTATATAAAACTCACATACTAAACCAGTTCTGCTTATAATGGTTTCTTACCCATTGCTAAGTGGTTGGTCGTACATAATAAGAACAAGCAAACATTCACATTTTAATAGTAGTAGAGCTCCTTGTGAAGGAGCTCGTCCGGGGAAGTACTACCACCGTTCCTATTTCTGCCGTCAAACAGTGATGCTTGCATTGCTGTGTTCCAATGCGAAGGGTACGAGTGCCAGTGACATTACAATCACGTCAGACTTTCCATCTGCATGTCTCAGTTTGCTGAACGTTATTTGCAACATCAGAGGCAATACCCCACGTGGTACTGCAGTTGTTATCGGCAAAGGTACCCACTTAACATCAGGTAGACCTTTTGTAAATTTTGCCATACTAAACCATAAAAAATGTCTTTACGATGAATGGTACAGGGAGGCCCGCGAAATTTAAAATTTATTGCGTTTTTTGCAATTTGTAGCTCTATTTCGTGTTGTATATCGGTCGAAATATAATTCGCGGTAGTACTAATAATATTTCTACTGAATAATACACTAGCTGTATAAGATGTACAAGCTCGAAAGTCGATAATTTGATCGTACACACGGCTACACATCAAGCTGTACAAAACCAGTAAAGGCTGACCTCGCGTTGTAAGGAAAGCCTACACAATGCGAGGTCAGCTTATACTGGAAATATACAGCTTGATGTGTAGCCGTGTGTACATCAATATTATCGAGTTTGTACAGCTTATAGAGCTAGGTTAATATTTTTCATGAGTATTATTCAGGAGATATATTGTTATTACTACCGCGAATCATATTTTGACCGATATACAACGCGAAATAGAGCTACAATTTCGACGCGAACGAAAGAGTTTTTGAATTTCGCGGCCTACCCTGTAGCATTAACACATTAACACAATACCTACATTAAGATAAAAAATAATAACAGAAATATTAATCAATACCTAACTCCACATTCAACTAATGTTAGGACATTCAAAGCCAGGTTTCACTTGTCAATTCAGTCACGTATTGACTAAAAACTTTGTCCTTGAGTAACAGAAGTTTTCAAACAAACACTGTTTAATGTAACCTACACATGCATGTATATACAAACCTTCATTCATTCATTGACCCCTGAACACGATCGATAACAAAGAATATGTTTGAATTGTTTGACCGGTGAATGTAGAACGAAACTTTCAATTATTGATGGGAAATGCTTGCAATTGAGGAAATTATTCAAATGGGGCGAATGTTTAAAAAGCGCGAAATTGAAAAGGAAACCAAAAAGGAAGGCTTTGCAAAACTACTGAAGCAATGCCCACGGCTTCGCTTTTGTGCCGGCGTTACGAACAGTTTGTTTTTTTTATTATGTATTTTAGTCTAGGACATAGTCTATCTGTGTGTCAAATTTCATCCAAATCGGTTCAGTAGTTTCTGTGTGATTCTTGAGGACAAGCAAAGAATCAAACAGGCAATTACAGTTTTATAATAGTTAGGATGTAACTGCAAAAAAATCTTTCAATTTTTCAGTTTTGTAATAATTACCGCATCAATGCAATTGAAGAGCTCCTTACAAAAACAGTATAAATGACAGTTTTTTTAAAGAATCATAAAATAAACAAAAGATTTTTGTTTTTTTTATCTAGGTAATTTTTTTGCCATATGCTGTAAGTAAGTAAGTTATTTATTCACCAGAAACTTAGCCTATATATCAAAATATTATTAAGGTAGTTAGTTAGATGGGTTGCTTATGGCTGTGATTGTAAAAAGGTTTTCAATTTTGTTCCACAGACGAACTGTAAAAATAGTTTTGTGGGGCTTTGTTAAGTTTTAAGTTCTACGTAAAAGTAGAAATAATAAAGATACATACATAACAATAAAAATAAATAATATATAAATTAAATTATATGTAGTTATATGTATTTTTTATTATATTGGCAATAGGCTCGCCCCCTATTACATGGGACTATAACATAACTGGCGAAATGTGGGTGTACTATACACCTCTGCCTACCCCTTCGGGGAAATACAGGCGTGATGTTATGTTATGTTGTAAATTATATGTCACGTATAATTACACATTTTGTAAAAAAAAAAATAGAAAACTTTCATGAAATTAAATTGCTTAGTCTAATATGGGGTTCCTACTATTTTATTAATAATATTATTTGCCTACAAAAAAAAATATCTTTATGAAAATATCTGAATTAACCTTACAAAAAACCCCAAAATGTCAAACAAAAAGCAAGAAAGAAAAATATTTTACCGTCCCAGTTCCCAACGTGGAACAATTAAAAAAACGTAACAATTCAACACAAAACTTAACACTCAAAACGCTGTGTGTATTTGCGTAATATTTAATTTGGTTAACATTCAAGGTTGTATTACAAGTGTTACGATTACGATTTGAACGTTATTGGTCGCGTCTGATAGCATCGAAATGATTTTGTAACCTTCGGGGCGAGTGGTTGTTATCACGCGACGGCGACGGGTTAATGCGGCCCTTTGTCACGACTTTATGTTACGTATACAAAGTGTAACATATATACGCAATTCCTGAAAGCAGTTTGTATAGAATCAACAATTGAATTGATTTTAGCAATCAATTTGCAACATATTGTGTATTTGTTGTAGTGTAGAAATTGGTCTTTCAGTCGAGATGAAATACCTAAGTTAAATAAAAAAACCGGCCAAGAGCATGTCGGGCCATGCTCAGTATTATAGGGTTCCTTAAGTAGGTGTACAAACGAATCAAATCGAATATTAATCATGGCTATTTTAGTTTTTGCAATAATCGGCAGCATTCGCGACTCAGAGCGTGTTGTTAGTAGCGCCATCTAGCGATAATAAATAATAATAAATAAATAAATATTTTTGGGACATTTTTACACAGCACCATCTAGTCCCAAACTAAGCAGAGCTTGTAATATGGGTACTAGACAATGGATATAATACTTATATACTTTTTTTTTTGTAAATACATACTTATAATATATAAGTAACACCCAGACCAACACAAACACTCATGTCATAATACACAAATATTTGTGTCCTGTGGGAATCGAACCCACGACCTCGTGATCAGCAGTCCGATACTCGAACCACCAGACCACAGAGGTCGTCAAATTCAAGAAGCCAAATTTAAGAAGTCTGATTGATGTCAAAGTTACTTTTTGTGATTTTTTCAAATAGAAAGTAGCTAAAGGAGCATTATTTGCCATGATAATTTTTCTCTAAGGTCAATGACCTTTGAACTAGGACGTTTTAAGTATTTTTCGGTTTTCTGTCTATAACTCAAAAAATTATAATCACATTATACTCGATATAATTTTAAAAGAGAGTTTTCACAAAGGTCTATCAATGTGGAAGATTATAAGTTTCTACGTTGCATAGTTTAGAAATGGCAGGGGGGGGGACACATTGCAAGCCACTTTGGCGGGCTATATTTCGCAGATGGTACACTTGATAAAAAAGTGGTGTATGAAACATTACCTTCATTTTAGTAGACCTATTCAATCATACCCCACACGATGGGGTGCAGTGAAAAAAATTATTTTTTCCCCATTTCACATGTATGGGCGCCACCCCTAAAGAACGTAAAATCTATTTTTTTATTCTTTTAAAATTGAGATCTACATGCAGACTATTTTTTAACAAAATTTCATTTACTTATGTTTATAACTGTAGAAGTTATTAAGCTGTAAAGGATTAGGACAGACGGACAGACGGACAGACGGACAGACGGACGGACATGACGAAACTATAAGGGTTCCTTGTAGGACTTCGGAACCCTAAAAAGGCGGATGGAATCTCGCTACAAAAATATTGAAGCACTTAAATTTTTCCTAAACCTACTATAAATTTGACAGCATTTTAACACACCAGATATATATTTTTATTTAATTTACGACAATGACTACCATCACACATTATTTGTTGCGTGAATGTGTGCGTGCCAGCCTGTACTTTTAAGCGAGCTCTCTATTTTTTTTTTTTTTTTCGAATTGACTACTCACAGGAAGCACTAGAGTGCTCTTTCTGCTTAACCGGGCTTGGTGGCGGAGAGTCCCGTGAGGGACTCCATCCGCCGAAGGATTTCCTAACTACTAACTTACAAACTAATTTCGCGGTTGCAATGCCGCGTAAGGGCGTCCCCCAGGGAAGGGCTCGGACCTCGGCTTAGGGCATTGCTGGGGGACACCGCCGCTACATCCCCCGGCAGCCGTTGCTGCATCGGGAATTGTGACTCTAACTATGGATGCGTCATTTATTATTCAGCGAGATTCTGTCCGCCTTTTTTTATTCGTCCATGTGTACATCTTTTACTCGATAACTTAACTACTATTATTAGAACTTTTGAATATTTTTTTGCTATGAATTAAAACCACATTTTTAACTCAATTTTTTTATATTGTATACATGCATGTATACAGTAATACATACATATAAGGTGTATGCAACATACATGTATGTAGAGTATTCCTTAGTTCATTGAAACGACACAAAAATCAAAATACATGTCTAAATTTAGATTTTATTGATTCACCAAACAATTTTTGAACATTCACCATATCATGTAACTCGTCAAATTACTGGGACTAATTTCTTTAACTTTTTATAGTACCGATAATAATTTAACACAAACTCCAGACATGTGCCAATAGTTATAACAATCAACGGTTTGGCAGCAACCAGCAACCGATTGTCAGGTCTGATTACTTCGTTATCCCAATTGCGATACAATCTCGTGAGAGAATTGACATGCTATGTCAATAAGTCTATATTAAACACGAAATGGATCAGACAGCTTATAATTTAATGCTGTAACTGATTTTAACTATTTCAGGAGATTTTAATGTCGAGTAGCTAAGTAAAACGTGCTCACGGAAACAAAAAAACAAAAGGTTAAAATACCTAGCTAATGAGAAAAAAAACACGACTACGTGGACTAAAAAGGTGTAAACGAGACATACTGTAAATCAAATCTTACAGTAGCAAATCATAACATGCAGTCGGAGGCTACCTTCGAAGCTTCGAATTTTGTCATTCACAAACTGACCAAAACGTATGCTGTAGTAAGTAATATATTTGGTATAGTAAGTCTAATGTAACAAAATTAATGTGTGATTTATATTTAAAACTAGCAAACGCCCGCAGCTTCGCTCATGAATATGACGATAAAAGTATTCTATGAATGTGTCCATCCATGTGTGAATCCAGAACATGGTCTATCTGTGTGCCAAATTTCATCCAAATCCATTCAGCCGTTTCAGCGTGATTGAATGAAAAACAAACAAACAAACACCCTTACTTTGACATTTATAACATTAGTGTGATTCGAAGGATAATCACCACATTAGCTCAAGTTTATTACAAACGATTAAATTTTAATAGCCCGAGGTGTCTTCAGAATTGAATTTACTTCTTTTTGAACAGTGACTGTGACTTTGAGTTTTAATAAGAAACTAATTTACCTATAGGTACACCTTATGCAAAACATTAAAAAAAAACTCGATGCAAATATTTCGTTATCGACGAAAGTCTACTGACTATATATTTTTCAGAAAAAGGTTTTTCAACAAGAAATTGCCAGTAAAATATTATAGGCAAGTTATTATAATATTATTCAATCACTCTATTAAGGTGCTGCATTGGTTTTGGAACTGTCCCCTTCTAACAAACAGCAAAATGTGCGTGTGATAACAGAGCGGAATCGCGCTGTTTTGATGTTTTATTATATTTTTGCACATTTCTCAACGAATTTAGAAATGAACAAGATGTATCTTATTCGTAAAAAATAATAGGATAGAAAGAATAGGATTTCCAAATGCCTAGCGAAATAGTGGAAAAAAATACTTTATTTTGGATAATAAATCTATCAAGGATTTTTTTTTTTGTGTTTTCCCTATACCAGAATCTAGTACATATCATAAAAAAGGATATACATAAAAATTTGATCTACGTCATATACACAAACGAAAATATTTTTAGTCTAAAATCCCAAATTTTCTCAATGCCACCCCTTAACCTTAAAATATGCAGAGGTTAATAATGTCACTGCTGCGTGGGAGGTCATAATACCTATATACACCCGTAGGTTGCTATTGTAGAAATGGCCTATGGTCTGTCATTAAAGGCTGAATCATGGCGCCAATTCCATTATTCATGAGCATTTGACGTCATCAGTCATGAATAATGAAATGACCTTTAAGTTCCTATACTTCAGTCTGACGTCACGAACATTTCCATTTGATTGCGTTCAGATTGTTTGTATCCTTTCTAATAAATCGTTTCACTTATTATAAAAAAAGTAAAACAGTCATGTGTCAGAATGTTATTGATTCATATTCAATTCAGTTTAATTCCTAACGACTGACTCCTAAGTCACAGGTCCACCTAGTTTAGGAGTCAGGGTTTACTCTATTCGTGTGACCTTTAACTATAAAAATCAATGTATTCTAGTCTTAAGAATTCTTTAAGGTTTTTTGTATCAATAAATTTATATTATTATATTATTATTATTCCTTTATTCATTTATTTACATATTATTTACATTTTTAAATATTTCTACAAAAAATATTTAAAAATATAAAAATAGTAGCCCACCGGCATCGGGAACAGGGTCCAAACTACCGGCGGTCAGGGCCTCAGAGAGAGGAACTTCCTGACGATACGCGCCGTATCCAGGAGTACCGCTTTTTGTATCAAGCCCTTGACCCAGCTGCCCAACGCGAGCCTCCTAAGATGTAGATCGAGGCTCTTGGCTATTAAGCCATTGGCCGTAACAACAATCGGCACAATGACTGCTGAGTCAACATCCCACATGTCGACAACCTCGTGTGCCAAGTCAAGGTATCTGATTTCTTTATCCTTCTCGGCCTTCACGAGATTCTCGTCATGCGGGACAATAACCTCAACAATCATTGTGCGGCGCTCTGAACGATCTATCACCACTATATCAGGCTTGTTGTGAGCGATAGTCCTGTCGGTGATGATAGATCGGTCCCAGTACAACGTGACATGGTCATTCTCAAGAACTGGGTCGGGCACATACTTGTAGTATGGTACTTCCGCGCCCACAAGGCTGTATCTCAGGGCAAGTTGCTGGTGAATAATCCTCGCTACTAGGTTGTGCCTATGCAAATACTCGCCGTTAGCAAGACGAGAACAACCAGAAATAATATGACGGATGGATTCCCCGGTACAGTGGCATGCCCGACATATGTCAACTGTGCCGTCCTTTACAATATAATTATTATTATTATTATTTTATGTAAAACATCGATTGTTGGAAAAACATGTAGCGACATCCCACGCTCGGCCGGGGAGTAAACCGGGAAAAAGATCTATTCACACTTGCAAATGCATAGAAGCTTCGCTTCTGTTGGGCATCCCCCGAAGCCGTCCGTTTTCAGAATTCCGTTGTTCCTAAAGAATCCTTATAGTTTCGTCATGTCCGTCCGTCTGTCCGTCTGTCCTAATCCTTTACAGCTTAATAACTTCTACAGTTATAAACGTACATGTAATTTTGCTCAAAAATAGTTTGGATATATGTAGATCTCAATTTCAATATAATAAAAATGTCGTAATTATGTTTTTAGGGATGGCCCCATACATGTGAAATGTGGATGAATTTTTTTTTTCGTTGCACCACCTCCTTTATTTTAATTAAATTAGTATAAATAAGGTATCACGTAATAGCTAACGTATAGATAACTTATTACATTTTATTAATCTCATACCATTTTATGACTGTAGTTCATAATTAAGTTCTCTTCTAGAGAACAGTCAAAGCTCATGCAAAATTAATTAGAACAAAACGAAGTATCTACATCATTAGATTTAGATTTGTTGAAGTATTACGTCTACGTCGCGTCGTGCAAATAATGCTTACACTTGGCCTTAATTAATGCTGGGCACATCGTATACTTCATGATACATACTACTTGATGATATAGATGTGACAGATAAATCACAGATTCCCAGAAACAATGGGTCGCCGAGGTAAAAAAAATGTATCACTCCATCGGCATTTGGTCGGCCTTTTAAAATTCTACGCGCGTTTTCTGGTCATGGCATTTTTATTTAGCCGAGACGTAAAATGCGGATCCCCATGTTTTGAGGCCGACAACCTTCCAGTGAGTACTTAGAAAGCACCCAAAAATATCTATATCTATCTTATATACTATAATAAAACTGTAAAGGTCGAAAAGTCTGTACATTGAGTTTTTTTTCGCGAAAACCGGCTAGGGGGACTAGAAATAAGCTATAGAACACGAATCAATCGTTTAAAAAAATTATGTCTGTCTGTCTGTCTGTCTGTCTGTCTGTCTGTCTGTCTGTCTGTCTGTCTGTTTGTTACCTCATCACGTGAAAACGGCTGAACGGATCGTAATGAAACTTAGCATTTGTATTGGTATTAGTCTAACTTAAAATATAGGGTATGTTTTATCTGAATCGGTTGAGTAGATCCAGCGATACAGCTTGACCCCTCTATTGTATTAAGTTGCATACAAAGTAGAGGTCATGATTGTTGGTTGGATGCAGGTTAGAGGTTCCTAAAAATACAACTGGATTCTATTAGTATTATAGAAAATATAGAATAACATAACATAGCCCATCACTGTCCCGCTGCTGGGCATGGCCCTCTTCTTGAAATGAGAAGAGTTAAGGAACTGGATATTGTTAGTGTAATAGATTATCATAACATAATCAGCTCATTACCTACTGCCCCACTGCTGGGCACGGACCTCTTCTCGGAACGAGAAGAGTTAAGAAACTAGAAAATATAGAATAACATAACGTAGTCAACCCATTACTGTCCCACTACTGGATATGGCCCTCTTCTCAAAATGAGAAGAGTTAATGAACTGGATATTATTAGTATTCTAGAATAACACAACATTACCAGCCCATTACAGTCCCACTGCTGGACACGGGCCTCTTCTCAGCATAAGAAGAGATGTGGTTAGTGTTATAGAATAACATAATCAGCCCAATTACTTCCCACTGCTGGGCACAAGCGTCTTCTCAGAATGAGGGAGTTTGGGCTAATTCCATGAAATTCCATCACCTTAGCCGGTTGGTTTTAAAAACAAAATATAGTATGGTCGGTAAATAGTGTAATCGTCTGTGTAGGCGCTTATATGTATATATTTGAAGATATTGTGTTCAAATAATGACACGATGTTATTTTCCGACATCCACGCGGACGGAGTCGCGGGCACAGCTAGTCCTTAAATATAGTGATAATATATTTCTTATAGGCCTATGTCCAGCAGTGGACGTCTTTCGGCTGAAATGATGATGATGATGATGATGAATGATATTTCTTAAATATTGTGACTTAGGGTAAGTTCGTACATGGGGCAAGTTCGTTAAAATGGAATATCCGCAGAAACTGTCGCGCACTAAACTGTGTAGTAGAATAAATTATGTCACACACTATTTCCATATCGCCACACCCTAAGCAACCATTGAACGGACTTACCTCATTTCCGGACTTAGCCTAAGACACCTTACAGATCTCACCTATCAGACCTGAAGGCATCAGCATAGCTACATTACTATTGCACAATTTTCTAATTATAGAATGCAGTTCGACATAAATGGGAGCGAGCCTATCCTTATCCTTATCTGTGGCCAATAATTAACACATCCTAAATATAAAAATCCAGTAAAACTGCAAAGCCAGGAAATCTTAAACGGGACTCACGCTTGCAACCAGACAAAAGAGACATTCCTTTATTGTACCAGGCCCCTCAGAAAGTATTGCGAAAAAAAGTTTTTATATATGGGAGACTGGCCAGTTATAATGTTTTTCGAAAATATGATTATTTATAAGTAAAAATAAGTAAGTTCCAATTTCAAAATTTCCCTCCACATTTTTTGCGAGTTAATTCAAAGTATTGTGTCTCACTGAAATATGGATCTGCGCCGGGAACATTTTAGAGCTATGGTTTTATACGATTTCAAGTGTCGCCTGAAACCGGATGAATCGTACGATAGACTTCAAATGGCATTCATGGATGAAGGCCCTTCCAAGGCAACCGTGTATCGTTGGTATAACGAATTCAAGCGCGGTCGACCAACTTTGGGGGATGACGAAAGAAGCGGTCGCCCTTTGACGGCTGTTACCGAAGAAAACGTGCTAGCAGTGAAAAATTTAATCCAAGACAATAGGCGAATTACATATCAGGAGATTCAACACATATTGAAGATTGGATCGGGAAGCGTTCACGAGATTCTACACAGCCATCTTCGCGTGAGGAGGATAGTATCACGCTGGGTGCCGCACAACCTCACCGATGCTCAGAAGCAGACCCGGGTGGAATGGTGCCGTGATATGCTTAACAAATTTGAAGCAGGCTCGTCTCGGCGTGTTTACGACATCGTTACAGGTGATGAGTCCTGGATTTATCAATACGACCCAGAAACCAAGCGCCAGTCGACTGTTTGGGTGTTTCAAAATGAGCCAACGCCTACCAAAGTGAAGCGATCTAGAAGCGGGGGTAAGATTTTGATCGCTAGCTTTTTTAATTTGACTGGCCACTTGGTATCAATTCCCTTACGGGATCAAAGAAGCATTAATGCCGAATGGTATACTACCAAATGTTTGCCAGAAGTTTTCTCTGTTATAAGCAACAAGCGACCAAACACAGGGCTCCGCGGGCTACTGCTCCACCACGACAATGCACCTGCGCACACCGCACTCAAAACGAGGGACTTCCTGGACAGCACGCCAGTCAAACTCCTGGGTCACCCTCCTTACAGCCCTGATCTAGCACCGTGTGACTTCTTTTTATTCCCAAAAATAAAAAATCAGCTCAAAGGGATACAATTTTCGTCGCCGGAAGATGCGCTGGCTGCGTTCGAGCAGGCTGTAAACGAGGTGTCTGCGGCGGACTGGAAAAAGTGTTTTGAAAACTGGTTTAGGCGCATGAATCTTTGTATAGAGGCTGGTGGAAAGTACTTTGAAAAGATTTGATAAAAATATATGTACGTATAGAACAATTTTTTTTAGTTTCGCAAAACTTTCTGAGTGTCCCACGTATCCGCTATCCGATACCTTACCATTATTCATTGTCATGCAGTCACTTTTATGATAACAAGGCTGGATTCAGTCTTATGTGAATCAAAATGAATTGTGTGTCTTTTTAATGCAATTGGTCAATAATAACATTATTAAAAGACATTATGACAATTTCACACACTATTACAAAGGACACAAATATTTGTGTGATGAACATAAGTGTTTGTGTTGGTCTGGGTGTCCCTTATATGTATTATAAGTATGTAACTACAAAAAAAAAAAAAAAGTATTATATCCATTGTCTTGTACCCATAGTACAAGCTCTGCTTAGTTTGGGTAATATAGTATTATATTATCTGTGGTTATAGTATTATATTATTGTGGTATTATATTATACTCTGTGCACAGCAACATCTAGTCCCACTAGATGGTTCTGAGCACAGAGTGCTGTGTAAAAATGTCCCAAATTTTTTTTTTACCTAATTCCATTTGCAGAACTATTCATTCTATTTTATTTATCAGTAGTTATTTAAATAAAGTGATAAGCCAAGATTGTTTACTAAATAAGACAAGAGAGAAAAAACGGACTTTAGAAGATCCCTACTAGAAAGAAAAGAAAGAAAGAAAGAAAAATTATTTATTGCCACAACAAGACGATATGCGGTAGGTGCACATAAAAAATACTTAATTAGGTACATTTCTTGAATCATTTTATCAATGTATGATACCTACTTTGCATGTCGTAGCTGCGGCAAAGAGGTCAACACTCAGCATGATGCTGTGTTGTAACGTGAGTCACAACACAGCGCTGATTTTCAGTGTCAACCCCAAGTGATGATGAGCGGGTGCCAAGCCAGCAAAAGCAGCCAATGATTATTATACCCAAAAACAAATAAAGCAATAATTATTATATAAGAGTGTGTGGGGTGTGTGTGGGGGGTGTGTGTGTGCGTGTGAACTGTTACAAATACTTTATATTATATACACATACTTACATAACCATATTATTACATACATGATTATTATAAATGATAAAAAATTTAATAGAATCAACATTAATCAAGGGTTTGCTAAACCAAAAAGGGTTTACTACTACCCATTGTCAATATATTCATTTGCATGATGAATCAAAATGAACTGTGCAATTAATTAATTTAGCCCATTAACATAATTTTAAGATAGTACTCAAAACGTTAACTAATAAGGTACATATTCGGCTCTACGTGGGACACTCAGAAAGTTTTGCGAAACTAAAAAAAATTGTTCTATACGTACATATATTTTTATCAAATCTTTTCAAAGTACTTTCCACCAGCCTCTATACAAAGATTCATGCGCCTAAACCAGTTTTCAAAACACTTTTTCCAGTCCGCCGCAGACACCTCGTTTACAGCCTGCTCGAACGCAGCCAGCGCATCTTCCGGCGACGAAAATTGTATCCCTTTGAGCTGATTTTTTATTTTTGGGAATAAAAAGAAGTCACACGGTGCTAGATCAGGGCTGTAAGGAGGGTGACCCAGGAGTTTGACTGGCGTGCTGTCCAGGAAGTCCCTCGTTTTGAGTGCGGTGTGCGCAGGTGCATTGTCGTGGTGGAGCAGTAGCCCGCGGAGCCCTGTGTTTGGTCGCTTGTTGCTTATAACAGAGAAAACTTCTGGCAAACATTTGGTAGTATACCATTCGGCATTAATGCTTCTTTGATCCCGTAAGGGAATTGATACCAAGTGGCCAGTCAAATTAAAAAAGCTAGCGATCAAAATCTTACCCCCGCTTCTAGATCGCTTCACTTTGGTAGGCGTTGGCTCATTTTGAAACACCCAAACAGTCGACTGGCGCTTGGTTTCTGGGTCGTATTGATAAATCCAGGACTCATCACCTGTAACGATGTCGTAAACACGCCGAGACGAGCCTGCTTCAAATTTGTTAAGCATATCACGGCACCATTCCACCCGGGCCTGCTTCTGAGCATCGGTGAGGTTGTGCGGCACCCAGCGTGATACTATCCTCCTCACGCGAAGATGGCTGTGTAGAATCTCGTGAACGCTTCCCGATCCAATCTTCAATATGTGTTGAATCTCCTGATATGTAATTCGCCTATTGTCTTGGATTAAATTTTTCACTGCTAGCACGTTTTCTTCGGTAACAGCCGTCAAAGGGCGACCGCTTCTTTCGTCATCCCCCAAAGTTGGTCGACCGCGCTTGAATTCGTTATACCAACGATACACGGTTGCCTTGGAAGGGCCTTCATCCATGAATGCCATTTGAAGTCTATCGTACGATTCATCCGGTTTCAGGCGACACTTGAAATCGTATAAAATCATAGCTCTAAAATGTTCCCGGCGCAGATCCATATTTCAGTGAGACACAATACTTTGAATTAACTCGCAAAAAATGTGGAGGGAAATTTTGAAATTGGAACTTACTTATTTTTACTTATAAATAATCATATTTTCGAAAAACATTATAACTGGCCAGTCTCCCATATATAAAAACTTTTTTTCGCAATACTTTCTGAGGGGCCTGGTATTTTCTGACTTGACTTGATTTACTAATGCATTGCACATGCAAATTTGTTCCAAATGCATAAGTATTAAATACCTGTATGTAATAGGGTTGCGTGTCCTTACTAGAAACTATTTAATGACCAAACATATACGAACTAGTTTAAATAATAAGTAGTAGACTAGTAAAGAAGAAGAAAGAAAGAAAGAAAAATGGTTTACCGTCCCCGTTAACGGCGCGCAACATTTAAATAATATTGCAATAAAAACTGCCTCGTTGGTCTAGTGGTTGCAAGCGCGACTGCTGAGCGTCCTGTCCTGGTTTCGATTTTCGGGTCGGGCAAAGTGTTATTAGGTTTTTCATTAGAAAATTCTCAGTAGCAGCCTGGAATCCGGATTTGTGGCCGGTTAATGGCAATAGGCTCGCCCCCTATTACATGGGACTATAACATAACTGGCGAAATGTGGGTATACTATTACAGCTCTGCCTACCCCTTCGGGGAAATACAGGCGTAATGTTATGTTATGCAACAAAAACACCAACAGGTTACTAACAGGACACAGGACAGCACTAATTGTGACCTGGAAAAAACCAATACTAACAAATAGGACCAATCGGATTGCAGTACCCCGCCTCAGCTAGTGGCAGAATTTATTGTACGCATTATATTCAACATTAGGCGTCTATTGGGCTGTATAAGTGTATAGTCGTTGTCATTACTACTAGTGCGTACTATCAATAGTTTGTCAAACAGATTACAATTTTGTTAGTTTAAGAAGGCGGGGGAACACTGCTGCCGCTCACACCATCAGGGAAAATCCACAAATCGCTTTAAGTGGGAACCAGACGGAACTTAGCACAGTATCAATCAATCAATCAACTCAGCCTAGAACAATACACTTATGGCCAAAGGCCTCCCCCAACTAGTTAGTGCACTAAATTTAACAGGTAATGTAAAAGCCTCCTAACTTTAACTGCGACGTTAACGCCACAACTTTAGTTCCTGTAATAAAATTTTCAAACATATTAAATCAATTTTACGACTCTCACAGTCTTGTTCTGAATATAATCTTGATTTAATTAAAATACTGATTAAGTTTGTACAGTCAGATGCAATAATATGTTCCTATCGTCGGTTTTAAAATCGCAAAGAATGGCTATAGATAGAGTGGATAAATATATTTTTATGTATACACTCTGTTTTTTATTACTTGTCTTATTTAGTAAACAATCTTTGCATGTCTTTTTAATGCAATTCGTCAATAATAATTCTTAAAAGCCATTAGGTATGTTAACATTTTCACATACTATTTTTTTACCTTATACATGTGCAGAACTAGTCATTCTATTTTATCAGTAGTTATTTGAATAGAGAGACATGCCAAGATTGTTTACTAAATAAGACAAGAGATAAAAACAGACTTTAGAAGAGAGAAGAGGCCCTATTACCCATTGTCATATATTTAGTTGCGTGGCTTAGGTCAGACAGATATTATAGGTGGTTTTAAGTCTGTGACAATTACAAGAGGTTACCTATGAGACTGGCATAGTCATCGCGGTGTACTAAAGCCTCAGTAAAAAATTAAATAAAAAAAAAACCGTTGTTAGATATTATTGCTTGTTACTGTACAAGACAGTAAAGGAAACGAGTAGATAGATGATAGAATATAACTACATTAACTACTCAATTACGGTAAATGAGTTTCCATAGTTTTACGTGGGTAGTATTTTGCACGATATTTCGATTACAAAGCCTTCTACGGCGCATATTTACTTTGACAATTATTTTGAGTGTCTGAGCTATTAAATCTTCGGTACAATTGATTGCGCCTGATTCGATGTTAGGTTGCCTGGTTTACGCCTGATGAATCTTTAGTTACGGGCGCGTGGGTTCAAAGGGAAACTAATAAGTATTCTATTCAATAAACTATGGAGAGAAACTAATAGATACTTACTCGTTTTTGAGTACTAGTCTGACAATCTGAAACTCTAAAAGGGTAAGTAGAGAAAATACTATGAGTGTCAAAGATTGCATTATACAGGGCGTCCCACGGATATGCCACATGGAGGGAAAGTACCTTGAATATTTTAGATGGAACATTTTACTGAAAGAAGACATTACTTGAATTTAAAAAACAATTTAAACTGTAGTCATAGATATTTAAATAATTACATGGTTGAACCGGAAATCGAACCCGTTACATGAGAAAAATAATCAACCTGTAGCTTTATCATATTGATTGAAAGGCTACATCATAAAGATTTTTTTTTGCTAATTAACATAGTGTCACAAATAAAAGGAAAACCGTGAATTTTAACATTTGATGTGAAATTTTGTTCAGAAAAATGAAAAGCTGACATAGCCGTAAGGACACTAAGGACATACAACTGACATTATCACAAGTACCTATTACTAATAAATGTACCCACTTGAGAAGTACGCATCATTTCCCTATTATAATCTAGGTGCATGATAAAATGATAAAGAGATACGTAATTAGTAGGTGGTTGTAAAAATAATCAAAAGAGTGCGACTTTGTATTCATCAGGAAGGGACTCATTTTGAGCATTTGATAAATTGATTAATTTTGTATTAAAAATGTTAAAATTCATAGTCTTCCTTTTATTTGTGACACTATGTTATTCAGCAAAAAATAATCCTAATGATGAAGCCTTTCGATCGGTATGATAAAGCTACAGGTTGATTATTTTTCTCATGTAACGGGTTCGATTTCCGGTTCAACCATGTAATTATTTAAATATTTATGAATGCAGTTTAAATTGTTTTTTAAATTCAAATAATGTCTTCTTTCAGTAAAATGTTCCATCTACAATATTCAAGGTACTTTCCCTACATGTGGCATATCCGTGGGACGCCCTGCATAATGCAATCTTTGACACTCATGGTATTTTCTCTACTTACCCTTTTAGAGTTTCAGATTGTCAGACTAGTACTCAAAAACGAGTAAGTATCTATTAGATTCTCTCTATAGTTTATTGAATAGAACACTTATATGATAGGATTGTGAATTGGTCTGAACGCAACTCTCTTCTTCTTAACCCAGCCAAAACTAAATTCATGCTTTTCGGATCTAGGGGTCAGTTGGATAAAGTAGACCTGAACAATGGAAACGTTACTCTTAAAGGTGAACATATTGAGTGCGTGAGTGAGGCGCGGAATCTGGGTTTGATTATGGATCAGAGTCTTCATTTTGAGAATCACATAGCGAACTGTGTTAAAACTGTTTTTACCGCCTAAAAGTTCTGTATAAAATGCGTCCATACCTGAGCGAGGAATTGCGTATACAGCTTGTTGAAACTTTAGTTCTATCAAAACTAAACTACGCAGATACTGTTTTAGGACCCAGGCTCTTAGCGCGCACTGAAAGGTTGATCCAGAGGGTACAGAATGCCTGTGCACGGTTTTGCTTTGATGTTCCACCAAGGAGCCACATTACTCCGTTCCTAAACAGACACAATATTTTAAAAATGAAGTCACGTCGAAAATTGCACCTCGCTTGTCTACTTTTTGGTGTGATTAAGTACAAGTGTCCGTCATATCTACATTCTAAATTGGCATGGGTTCATAGCTATCGGCAGCGCAAGCCTAGACGCTGTGCTCAGCAACTGGCTATACCGCAACACAAAACTGCTGCCTTTCGAGGAAGCTTCCATTATGCGGCGTCAAAGTGTTGGAACAACATTCCTCCACTAATTAGGGACCTGACAAGTAAAAATACTTTTAGAATAAGGCTAAAAACTTTTATTCTTACCTCTCAAATCGAATACAATGCAATTAATGTTGACAAATCTTTTATCTAATTAATTTTACTATTTATAAATAAAATATCAAAATAATACAATTACGATTACCAAAATAATAATTATATAATAATAATCATCATCATCATCATTTCAGCCAAAAGACTTCCACTGCTGGACATAGGCCTCCCCCAAGCATCGACGACCGGTCCTGCGCTTTCCGCATCCAGCGCATTTTCCTTTTTATTCTTATGCCTTATTTTAATATACATTTTCAATATATTTTTTATATTTTTTTTTTAAAGAACTTTTATTTATTTAAACACATTTTTTTACTCTAGACCGATACATGTACTTAGTTATTATTATCTATAAACACAGTTCCTTCGTCCGTGTGTCACTGCAGGGTGCCAACTGAAAATCAGCGCTGGATGTTCCACGCCAGCACATGCTGAGTTGGTGACCCTTTTGGCATGGGCATGCCCGGCAGCAACTTCATATTTTATTTACCTATAATTAACTTTAGTGTTTTTATTAATGTTATTGTTGTGCTGTCCTGTGTTCTGTGCCAAATAAAAGTTTTTCTTTCTTTCTTTCTTTCAAGGTACTTTGCCTCCATGTGGCATATCCGTGGGCGCCCTGTAGAATATCTTTCATATGAATCATAATCTAGCTCTTACTTAACTTTTATAACTTGTCGGAATTGATAATCTTAAACTACTATTAGAAGTTGGCCCGAGAGCTCGTCTGGGAAGCATTCAAAGAAATAACAGTATACCAGCTTATACATTTTTACAATGTGCGATATAATTCAAGATGACATTATCTGAGTTAGCGTTAGAGTGCGCCGGCGCCGCCACGCCGTATAAATTAATTTATAACGTCTGACCACATGACAGATTGAGATAGAAGTACCACTTCATTAACAATCCCACTTCCAAGTAATGTGGCAAATATTAAATTGAAAAGTATAATAAAACTAGTTTAACCGGATTACACCGCGTATTTTTTTTTTAGGAATAACAATTTAAATAATATACGCGATGTAATCCGGTTCAATTTGTTTTCTTATAATGTGTAGTGGTCGCGAAAATCTAAGAAATTATTATGAAAAGTATAACAATGACATAATTATTTAATACTACACTATAGTCATAATTACTGTATTAATAAATCATGGGAACAGAACTGCTAATGGATGAATTCATAATTACGTAATTTGAATATAATTATATAATTGATGACATCGTTCAATGATTTTGTGACAACACTGTTTGCATGTCAATAGTCTGATAAAGATGTGCTGATCGCTAACTTCTATCATGTGTGTCTTCGACTTATGTACAGTCGACTGCATGACAGTGGTAACACTTGAATTAAGAAACCGCCCTTACTGCTTACGAAATAAAGACGCTGTCAATATCAAACTGTTATCACTGATGTGCGGTCAACCGTACCGAAATGTTCCAAAAATATTTATTTATTATTTATTAACTTTATTTTTACTGCAAATAAAGATTATTGTATTATTTTCTATTCCAGTATTAACTAAAATATTAAATCAATAAATGCGAAAGTTCGTGAAGATATTTTAATGTTTGTTACCTTAATCACACATAAACAGTTGAATGGATTTGGATGAAATTTGGCACACGGATAGTCCATGTCTTGGAATAATATATAGAATACTTTTTACCTACATACCATGCAAGCGAAGCCGCGGGTGTCAGCTAGTATGTGATAAAGGGTTAGCTATCATTTTACCGAAACTTTTTATATCGAATTTCATTTCGCAGAAAACTATTCCACAAATATTGTTTTTGATAAAACGTGACTCAAATGATTTTAAATTTATCACATTTTGTTAAATCGAAAGACGTTGCATAGAAAAAAAAAACGATTCTTTGTCTGGGTTCTGCAAATAGTGCAAATAGTGTTATGCAAAACTAAAATCGATGATTCGATTTTCTACAAAATGATGGATTATCGTGACAAAATAATAAACCCACGTACCGGGTAAGACGGGGTGAATAGGGACGAAAGTGGGCAAAGATTTTAACATTAAATAAGATAGTTTGTTGCCCACAAAGTCTTCCAAAATATTCTGCCGTAATTTAGTAAACATTCTTTGTGAGCAACAAACTATCTTATTTCAATGTTGCTTGCCCACTTTTATTCCTATTCACCCCTGCATCCCTATTCACCCCATTTTACGGTGATAAAAGCCGAACAGAAAAAAATTGTGACCGTCGACATTCCTTAACGCGCATTGTATGTTCTAGTAAATGAGACTTCTGTATCTATTTACTCAGTGGTCAGACCAGGTCGATAGGCCCGTTCAGTTCAATTAGCTACCGTCAGTTAGGCGTATGTGGCAAAAGCATCGCTACCCGTCAGCTGATTAATTTATAGAGTGTTGTTGCTGATTATAGTCTAGGCGTGTAGGTACTCGGACGGTTTTGATTCACAATACAATTATTATGGTATTAAAGAAAGCTTTTAGTAAATTTTTGTTATACTGTGCCTTCGTGCACTAGCAATCGTCAATATTGAATATATATTGAATATATATTGAATATATATTAAATAAATAAAAATAAATAATAATAATAATATAAATAATAATATATAATAATAATAATATTTAATATATAATATATATTGAATATATATTATATATTAAATATATATTTAATATATATAAATATATTTAATATATATAATTTTTTTTTTTTTTTTGTGTGACTTATAAGTATTACTATTATCAATAAATAACTATGAACTATTCCGAGACATGCGTAGTCAATGCATAGTTGAATAATTAATACAGAATAACTTTTTTTAAGGGCTATGCTCTGAATGTCCCTACGTGATCGAATCAGAAATGAGGAGATTCGCAGGAGAACGATGGTAACCGACAGAGCCCGAAGAATTGCCAAACTTAAATGGCAATGGGCGGGGCATATTGCTAACAGAACGGATGGCCGATGGGGCCGTAAAGTTCTGGAGTGGCGACCGCGTACTGGAAGACGAACCGTGGGTAGGCCCCCCACAAGGTGGACCGACGACATGGTGAAGGTCGAGAAATCCACTGGATGCGGAAGGCGCAGGACCGGTCGTTGTGGGATAATTGGGGGAGGCCTAGCTATGTCCAGCAGTGGGCGTCTTTCGGCTGAAATGATGATGATGATGAAACTTTTGAAATCTTTATGCAAATCTGCTGTCCAATCTTTTCATAGATTGCCTTATTTATTAGTGAATTCTATAAATTTTCATCCTAACCACTGATCAGTCTAATCACACATATTTCGCTTTTGAATAATTTGATCTGGGTATAAAAAAAAATTGAAATCTAAATGAAAATCTGATTTCACATTAATTGGCGACCCTTTCCATAAATTGCCTTTTTTCTTTAGATATTTATTTGCGAATTCTATCAATATTCGTCTATAATTTCCATAAATACTTCGTTTTTAGGGTTCCGTACCCAAAGAGTGCAAACGGGACCCTATTACTCTCGCTACGCTGTCCGTCCGTCCGTCTGTCTGTCACAGGGCTGTATATTTGTAACGGTAATAGATAACCAGTTGAAATTTTCACAGAATATGTGTTGCTATGTGGTGTATCACGACAAATACTAAAAACAAAAAAAGTCTAAAACTAAAGGGATGCATGTTTTTCAAAACGGTTATACATACCAGCGTCAAACTTAGTCTGATTATAGTGCATACTATGTAATTTAGCAGCAAATACTAAAAACAGGACAAACATAGACATATGTGGTGGTACTTACATAAGAACGGGATGCAAAAATTCATATATCGCGTACGTCGTTGATGTCTTTTGATAAACCCTCGTAAATTAAAGTTTCTATGGGGTATCAGGTCGATGGGTGGTACGGAACCCTTACTGCGTGAGTCCGACTCACACTTGGCCGGTTTTTACTATACCGCCTACTAGAATAATTATGTAGTTATGGTATACGTATCTGTTAATAACAAATATATTCTAAGCGTTCATGTTAATATTTATGATCCGTAAATATTCCACAGCGACATAAACTTAATTAACTTTCATTGGGAAAAAAGTTACTAAAATTAACATCAACCAAACATCTATTGATATGTATGAAAATTAAGTAACTGATTAATATAAAATAAAAATAAAATCACATAAAAATTTCTTTTACTTTTACGACTTTTATAAATAAATTGCAAGTCATGTAGTTACTGACTGGTCTATTACGATAGCCGCGGACCGATAACTTATATATCGAGCCTTTTCGGGAAGACCATCGCAAGCGCTGAGTAATATGTGAACGATTTTAAACCTTATTACGTTGTGTCTTAGGTCGAGTTCTGAATGAAAACACAAATTCACTTACAATGTGCTTTCTGTAATATACCCATGCCCATAAAGGGTAGGCAGTATTCCAGGCAAGGGAACCACTTAGAAAATGCGGATACTATAAGCTTCATATTTTCGGTTTGAACAAAAAATGTTGGAGTTATTACTTCAGTTATGTAATCTGTCTGGCGCCGTGTCTGGGACGAGATAAGACAAATCACAGGCACAAAATAAATAAGGTAAAGAATACACACTATTTATATTTTTCTACTGTTCTTACCTTTTTTAACAACATTTCTTTTTATATTCTAAAATAATTGAATGAGTCCTGTTATGTCTTCGAGTGTCATAGCTTGCTGTTTTTAATTTTTGACTGTTGTCTTTAGATTGACTAGAGACGTAAAGACAGCAGTTAAGGCGCCTTTTAATCACTCGAAGAGAATGGAAATATGTAAGAGGCTCTCTTTCGTAATGTGAATTCTATAATGTTCGAAAAGACACTCAAAAAATATTAAAACTCGCGACTGTCAAGAAATTAAACTGAAGTCTCGAATTATTACAATTTTATTGTATATTTATTATAATACACCCATTTTAAGTGTTCAGTTTACGGCATCTACTGATGCCCAGTATCCCAGTAAGTAATACGAGAGAGTACTTTCTCGCTCGCACTGACATAACTTTGTTAGTTACTAACATTATTTTTAATTTTTTTAATTCTGTCCACCAAATTCCACAATGTCTGGTACATTCGCTCAGAAAATATGAAAAGTCACTACTGTCAAAAAATTAAACTGAAGTCTCTAATTATTACAATTGCAAATTATAGTACACCCATTTATGTGATTAATTCACGGCGTCACTAGTTACACCTGTAAGTAATATGACATACTACTTTCTCGCTCGCACTGACATATCTTTTTACTAATTTTGTTTTTAACTTTTGACGGGCGTCAGCGCGAGCGAACATTGTGCAGAGTAAACTTACTCCTTCTATCTGTTATGTGTCTCAGGAAAGTCTCATACTGAGTAGATGCGTGTTACGTAGTATATTATTATGTCTTGTTGATGTATGGCTGTTATGTTTGGCTTGTAATAGAGCTTATTGGAGGCTGCTATTAGGAAGGTATATTATTGTTTTCGCTATGAGAAATTTTAATATGTTGTAACTAAGTATTTTCTCGGAGTTAAACCAAGTTCCTTTTTGTTTTCAAAATAAAGGAGGTAGAGTAAATTTACAGAGTTAATAAGGAAAAGATTTTGTATGCACTAACGGAAATGATGTATTCATGTCCGTTTTAGTATTAGGTTATTTTTAATATTCCAAAAACTCTTCATTTTCAGAGTTGGTCCCATAGAAAAAAATGTGTAAAATGATGATCAGAAACTACCCTCAAAATGTTTTAGTATATAAAAAATAGCTCTGTATATGTATTTGATAGTATTTAGCACATTTCGTGTGATTTTTAACCGACGAAAAAAGGAGGAGGTTCTCAATTCGACGCGTATAATTTTTATTTTTATTTTTTATGTATGACCACGCATATCTTTTTACAGAGTGGTCCGATTTTGATGATTCTTTTTTTAATGGATAGGGTATATCTCGAAGTTGGTCCCATTTAAATTTCAAAATCAAAATCCACCCCTAAGGGTAGTAAAACAGGGGATGAGTGTTTGTTCACCCACTGAATTCTTACCTGTTAACCGATTCTGTTGAAACTTGAACACATAAATATATACACACCGGCACAATTAGCGGAACAGAAAAAAAAGTGAGACTATGAGATAATAACGCATATATTTGACGAAAATGTAATTAGACACAAAATAACAAATTGATTAACATCTTTTAACAACAACTTTGAAAAGTCTTCGTTATTTTTTATTGAAAAATAAAGAAATTTGAAATAAGTGAAATTTTTAGATGATTATGAACCATCACAAAAAATAAAAAAAGTAAGCATTAAATGATTTAACAATAAAATTAAAGCAAAATTAATAACGAGTGTTTCCCCCTCTTGCTCTGATTACGGTTTCCATTCGTCTGGGCATGCTACAGATTATGTTATCGATGATTTCTTGAGGCAACCGCTCCCACTCCTCAAGTAATGCGTTTCCAAGTTCATTCAGATTGTTGGGGGGTGGCATTCTGGATTTAACCCTTCTTTTTAGCAAGTCCCAGACATGCTCTATCAGATTCATATCGGGGGAATTTGCTGGCCACTGCATCACCGGTATACCTACGTGGCTCAGATATGCCTGTACCGATTGTGCACTATGAGCACGAGCATTATCTTGCATTAGAATAAAGTCGTCACCAATAAATGGGGCAAACGGTACAACATGTTCTTCTAAAATGTCTCTGATGTATCGATCTGCTGTCATGGTCCCTCCTGTGACTATCACTAACTCCGTGCGAGCTCCCAAACATATCCCTCCCCAAACCATAATCGAGCCGCCACCATAAGCCACTGTGTGTTCAAAATTAGACTGTATGTGGCGATCTCCGTTGCGTCTCCATATTCGCTGTCTCCCATCGATCTGTTTTAAAAGAACTCTGCACTCATCAGTAAAGAGAACCTGCTGCCATTCGTTCAAATCCCAATGACGATGTTCTCGCGCATAGCTTAATCGGTTTACGCGGTGACGTCTCTCAAGTTTTGGGCCTTTGGCAGGTATATACGACCCTAAACCAACTTCTTCAAATCTCCTGCGAACTGTACGCTCACTTACTCGTACTCCTCGAACGTCTTCCAGTTCATTTCGAGCTTGTACAGCCGTTAATCGCGTATTCCTACGAACTTCAAATTGTAAAAAACTGTCATCTCGCCTCGATGTACATCTTTTTCTACCTTGACCCCTCCTCCTCACAAGAGAATTAGACGATCTGTACCGCTGGATGCTGCGATGAATCGTTGATACTGGTCGACGAAGCCTTGAGGCAATCGATCTATAGGTATGGCCATTTCTTCTCATTTCATCAGCCCTAATGATTTCCAGTGATGTTAAGTCAGGCATAATAAAGAGCTTTTAATAAACAAAATTGCCTATAGAATAACAAATTTATAAAAAACCATTTAGTGCAATTTTTCAAAAAAATTACAATTACGTAGTTATTACTCGAACAAGTTGACAAAACGTATTGTTCGGGAAAATAAAACAAATGAATGAAAAAAGTGTATGTGTAATTTTCTATTTTCAAATTTGACAATAAATTAAAAAAATATCATAACTGGCCAGTTCCTCAAGTAAAAGATTTTAAAATCCTGCTTTTTTTGTGTTCCGCTAATTGTACCGGTGTGTATAGTTTTACACAATACGACATAATGGAGACCTGGAGTTAGATTTTAACCACAATAAAATGAAAAATAAAACTTTTTAACATAAAATTGAACCGACGAAAACAGAAACTGAAAAGCGAAAAATAACTAATTATGAGTCGGCGCCAAACAAACTTTTAACAAGCAAAGTGCGTGCAAGTTGCAAGTGACCGAGCGGAAAACGCATTTTTGGAAAGTTATTGTTTATCGTTGAAAATTTCACGTTGTATTTGATGTTACGATGTTTTTATTATATATTTAAAGTAATTGAATGATCTTCGTTGATTGTTTGTTTGGCGCCGACTCATAATTAGTTATTTTTCGCTTTTCAGTTTCTGTTTTCGTCGGTTCAATTTTTTGTTAAAAAGTTTTATTAAGTAAAATAATGGCCTTGAATCTATCGAATACTTATACTTCAACGTATGTCGTAAAAGTCAAGAGTTACAAAGTACTGTTGTCACAGGATAAGTTTTATCCCTACACAGAATGATATAAGTTTATTAGCTACCATATATTGTACCACTAGTGCTTAGTACGGTCGACCGCACGTTGGTGGTAACACTTTGGCATTAGCGGAATTTTTTTTTCGTAAGAAGTAAAGGCGGTTTTCGAATTGACGTGTTACCACTGTAATGCAGTCGACTGTACTACGGTGCTTCGAACTGTCAGATCCGCTGCCGAAATGTGTAACTCACTCGCGATCTCAATCATGTTGAACTCAATGTCCATTGCTCTGTATGTTTTGACAATCCATCTTATCGGTAACTATGCACCAGGTAATGAATATTGCTGTAATGTCAAAATTATAGCTATTGTAATTTTAAGGTGAATGCTACTGGGTAGCCTGCTGAATTCTAAATTTCTTGCGTTTTTTGCAAATTGTAGCTCTATTTCGCTTTGTATATTAATCAAAATATGATTCGCGGTAGTAATAACAATATATCTACTGAATAATACTCATAAAAATATAAACCTAGCTCTCAAGCTCAACAAGGTCGAAAATCGATAACTTGATCGTAAATTAATTTTATCGAGCTTGTACAGCTTAAAGAGCACGGCTAATATTTTTATGAGTACCTATTATTCAGAAGATATATTGTTATTACTACCGCGAATCATATTTCGACCGATTACAACGCGAAATATAGCTACAATTTGCAAAAAATTCAAGAAATTTTGAATTTCGCGGGCTACCCTGTAGTATTCACCTTAAATGCATCACACAATTTTCCCATCAACTCAAATATCTATGGCAGTCGTTATGGGTTGTCAGAATCCGGAGTCTCACAACTGGTTTTACTTTTGGATGTGGATATCGCCCAGCAGCGACAATGTCGCTGTCGCCCAGTAACTGGATTGCGGGGGACTGATAGTAGTCGTTTAATGTAAAATATTGATGTTCAGCTGCATCTGGTTAGATAAGAATTAACTCCGAAAAAAAAAGGAAAAAGACTTAGAATATTTCCTAAGACTCGATAACTTCATTCAAAGTTGAAGTACAAAAACAATCAATGTGTTCCGCAAGCGGCATGTAAAATATTCGCAGACACGCAAAAAAGCGCGCGAAAATGTATGAACGTAGCCTTTTAAGGCCAACTTGAAATTGCTTATTTCTAAGCCTAGTTATTATTCTATGGCTAAGACAAAGAACTCTTCCTTGTTACGACTTCTAACCTTTAAATGTGGCAGTATCAACAACCACCACAACAATGCGATCAATAAACATCGGTGACAAATCACACGTGCAGGCATGCAAGCACAGTAACACATGCACGATGCATGCATCCTCATAAGGAAATGTCGTTTATAACACAGCTGTCGTTGCATAACAGTACCTGATTTGGAATCCTCAGAATTGGCGAGGGTGTAAGATTACTTACACCAGAACACCCACAGATTTGTTGATGGTGTTATGTTTCAGTGTGATGGTGGTCGAGTCAATTCATTTGTCTTTTGTTGGACACAGATCTAATTTAATGACGATAAGTTTACCTAGTCTTGACAATTGCTCTGTCACGCTCGGGTCGCGGTTTCGATTCCCACACGGAATGAATTGCCTACAGATAGTTGTAACAGGTCTGGGTGTTTGTGCATGTGAAATTTGTCGATGTAAGCGAACCCACGCATATACTATCTACGATACTAGAAACTGAATTTTAATAATGGTTTTAAAAAAAAAAAATGTTTTTTTTTATCCAATTTTTAAAACGAAAGCGATAATATTGCATTTTCATCAATGATATTTAAAAATATAGATAACAAAACCAACGAAAAAAATCTTCCAAACGCAGCGGCAGCACAATACACATAAACTAATAAAAATTAAGTAAGTTGATTACTTCAAGTTACCGCCGTGTCATAATTGGAATACTTTCTGTACACAAATGACGGCATTTTAGTTTTTTTTTGCCACCGGTTACGCTCGGAGCCTTACTTGACCTGGGTTAATAGATAAACTTCCTAATTAGGACGTTTTCGAGCCTTTAGATTGCGAGCTCAGTACCATGCCACTACTTTTAAATATCATTGATTTTCATTAATTCCTGAGCTATATTAAAAGTTTCAAGTATCTAGCTCATCGGGAACTTGGTTTAAAATCGATTGCAAAATTTGTACCAAACAACAAACAGACAGACAAACAAACAGAAAAGAAATAAAATTAAAGCTATCTCATCTATAGTCTTCAAACTAACATTTCTTTTGGCTAATTAGCCTTATTTTGTGCTCAATTGAGCACAAAATAAGGGATCGAAAACTATCCACCTACAATTAAACAGCAACTTTAACCTTCTTCACAATTGAGATGATTTAAAATAATATCACATAGCAAATACGATGATTTTAGAAGTAGTAGAGCTCCTTGGTGAAAGAGTTCGTCCGGGGAAGTACTACCACCGTACCATAGAATAAGGATGTATCTCTTTATACTGTGTACCTACTTCTCCGCCAAATAGTGATGCTTGCATTGCTGTGTTTCGGTCTGAAGGGTACGGGTGCCGGTGAAATCACAATAAAATTACATGAGACTTTCCATCTTTATGTCTCAGTTTGGCGAACCGACTTGCGGTACCAGCCTAGGTGGTATTGAAGTTGTTATAGGCAAAGGTAAGGCTTAACATCAGGTGGGCCTTTAGCTCGTTATAAAAGAAGAACATTATATCACAGCGGTTCTCAAACTTTTTTGGTCACGGAACCCTTTTGACAAGCAAAATACTTGACGGAACCCTACAATAAAACAATAGTTTTTAAAAGTGTATTCTTTATTATATAAGCATAATAAAAGTACAATGTAACAGTTACTAATTATTACTTACTTTAACCACATGCCAAGTACAATAATAGAAGATATTAAAAATGAAAAAATCTTAACTAATGGGAGGTATGAAACTGTTTTTTATTTTTCATCAATTGGTTGATATCAGGTTTGATAGAAGACATTTGAAGTCTCATATCAGGTTCGGCGTCCAGTCTATTGCGATATTTTGTTTTCGTGGCTGCATAGGTTGAGAATCCTGTTTCGCACAAATATGTTGTTGGGAACGGGAGAAGAATATTCAGAGCCATTCTGCCAAGCATTGGATATTCATCACGGATTCTGCACCAAAAATCGTTGAGAGGCGTCGTTTTGAACAGTGACTCCATACTTGTGTCTGATGACATTTCTAAAAGAGATTCATATATCTCGTTTGACATACTTTCGGGCTTTTGCAAGTTGGGTAAAAAAGGATTATGAATCCATGAATTCAGCTTCATTTTTGTATTATGTTCTTCGGGAAAATACTTTACAAAAGATGCGCGCATCGAAGTGAGATATTGGACCAATTCTTCAAACACATCATCTTGAAACATTTCCGAGTCGTTATCGCTAACAAACTCACTGAGTGACGTAAAGCTTTCTATTTCTCTCTTACCAACGCAAATAATCCAAAAATCTAATTTTCTTTTGAAGGCAGTTATTTTGTTATAGGCCTGGAACACTGTTGTCTGTTTACCTTGCAATGATAAATTCAATTCGTTCAGTTTTTGAAAGATATCCGCCATAAAAGACAATCGGAACAACCAAGTTTTATCATACAAACGGTCTTTCAAATTAAAAGAAACTGTATCTGCTGAAAGAAACATTTGTAACTCGGCTCTAAGTTCAAATAGCCTTGTTAAAGTTTTACCCCGAGACAGCCATCGCACTTCTGTATGGAGCAGCAGTGTTTTATGTTTGCTGCCATAATCTTCACACAATAATGAGAACAATCGGGATTGTAGTGGTCGTGATTTGATAAAATTAATTATTTTTACCGCTTCATCCATAACTAATTTTAGATTTGACGGCATTTGCTTCATCGCAAGTGCTTGTCTATGCAGAATACAATGGCTGGAACTACAATTAGGCGCTTTACTTTTTATTCGTGATACTGCTCCTGCTGTTTTACCTGTCATCGCCTTGGCCCCATCTGTACAAATGTCAATGCAATCGTTCCAACTAAGATTATTTTCTTTAAAAAATATGTTTATTTTATTAAAAATTTCTTCCCCGGTAGTGTTTGTGGGCAGCGGTGAACACATAAGCATGTCTTCTTCAAAAGAACGTTCATATGGATATCTCACGATAACCAGCAAGATAGCCAGACCAGTGACATCAGTTGACTCATCCATTTGCAAGGCGAATCGTGTTTTTTGTAGACGTGCAACTAGTTCTTGTTTGACGTAGCTTGCCAGATCATGGATTCGCCGTGAAACAGTATCGTTTGATAGCGGTACAGTAGAAAGATGCTTTGCAGATTTTTCATCGAGCATACATTTTGTTATGTCTAACACACATGGCTTTATTAAATTCTCAGCGATAGTGTGCGCTTCACCTGCTTGTGCAATGCGATAGCTAACTAAATATGATGCCTCCGTGGCCTTTTCATTGATAGTTTGTGTTACATGCATCATATTTTTTTGACTTTCCAATAACTGTTCTTTTTTACGAACAAAAAATTCTTTATTCTTGTCTTTAGACTCGGGGTGTACAGTTTCTAAATGTCTGCGTAATTTGGCAGGTGCCATGGAACTATTAGGAAGCAGTTTACTACATAACATGCAGAGAGGTGAGCCGTTGGAATCAACAAATCCGAAACTGATATATGATTCATCATACTTCCTTTTTTTCGTCTTTGAAACCGTGGAGCTTGACGTCGTGGCATCATCGTCTGGATCGGTAATTGCTGTATTCTCCGCGCGTACTGCTTTTGAACATTCAGCGTCATTAGAAGATGTCGTTGCAACACGTTTAACACCTTTAAGCCAACGTTCCATTCTTCTTTATTAATAATGTTACACGTCAGGATGGTAGGGTCAAAATAATGCACAATCGTTACTGCGTTTATGAGACAAAGTTTAGTCCAAAGAAGAAATGTACAAAACTGATACAATCAGAATACAGCGGGCAGTAGAACTTACAAGAAGGCAGCAGGCTAGCCAGCTTGTAAGTAGGTAGGTACGAACTTATCGCTCCGAACGCTAATCGTCAACTGACTGACGAGGCGCGACTTTTTTTATATAATATTTAGCGCTTTTATACTTAGTCCTAGACTCGAACTCGAACATTCTCAAAAATACTCGAGTCGGCGCCTTTGATAAACAAAAAGCGGAAATAAAAATATAAATACAAAAAAATGCGTTGTAAACAATCTCGACTTTATGCTTTTGAAGATAGAGCCGAAAGTCGCTTGTTCACAACTATAGCGTCTAATTCAGAGGCGGCTTTTATCAAAGGGACTGCGCGCTCACAAGTATACGCGCGGCGGGCGGATTCAAAACGTTCGACCAGTGACCAGAGAGAGGTGTTTTGTTTTTTTTTTCTAAATTCTTGCGGAACCCCTACAGGGGTATCGCGGAACCCTAGGGTTCCGCGGAACACACTTAGAGTACCGCTGTTATATCAGCATGTGAGGCCATTACTTGCAAAGTTGCACATGAGGTTTATAACCCACACAGACCGTTATAACAAACATTTAATGATCCTGGGAACCAATTAATTATATGTCACACGTCTTGTTGCAATTACAACTTGATAATATCAGTATGATGTTCTGATTGCACAGACTGCACAGAATAATCTTGCTTTCCATCCTTCTAATCTTTTTGGTGCATCTGTTAGTAATCATATTATAGTATACATGTTGTGTTCTCTGAAATTTGTCCTGTTACCTTTTCATATATTATTTATATTTTATGTGTGTGTGTGTGTGTGTGTGTGTGGAAAAATAAATGGTAATCGTGTAACTTCTGAAAGATTTGACTGAATGAAGTCATATTAACAACAACATAACATAACATCACGCCTGTATTTCCCCGAAGGGGTAGGCAGAGGTGTAATAGTACACCCACAATTCGCCAGTTATGTTATAGTCCCATGTAATAGGGGGCGAGCCTATTGCCATACAAGTCAAGTCATATTAAATAAATAAATAAATATATATATATTTATTTATTTGTATATATAAGATACAATACATTTGTATTGTTAAGATAAACTTATACTTACTTGAAACTAATAGCTATATGCGAAGATCTGATAGTGTGGTGTATTTAAGTTAATAAAATATTTCATATTGATTGACCAAAATGACTCATATTCACAATATTAAGTCGATTTAGTGCCAAAAAAGAAAATCACGAAATCTGGACCCAATAGGTGGCCCAGGGAGCGAAGCCGCAGGCGTCAGCTAGTAAATCTATATTTTTACACCATCGAAGAATAATTAATGTCATAGACTTATAAATATTCATATCCCCTGATGGTCAGTAACCGCGGTAGCGCCTTGACAGTGATGTTATGTCACGTTTAGCTATAACATGTTGGTTGAAATGAAACTTTTATTACGATCTTTATTTCTGTGTATTTAGTTATATTACATGTTATGTGATTGCTGGTAATTACTGAAGGACTCTTTTTATAATTTCTGGTCAGTTAGTTGGTTTACCATTACCAATGGATATGATCTGATGATATAAATCGTTAAAAGAAAATTTCGGTCATGAGCAGGATTCGAATCTGCGACTCCTGGTCCAATTGATTTAACGGCTAAGCTACTGATGGTATCGAATTTAACTTCTACTTAGCAGAAGCGCGGCAGAGCAGATCATACACTGTAGCTTGTTTATTAGCTGTTTGTGGACTGTTCGCTCCGCATGCGTAAATGCGTTAAAATTATAAAATAGTCATGATCTGCTTGCGGCTTCGAGTTTTACACTGGAAACTAAATACACTGGCGAGCAATATAAAAAAATAACTTGCCAAGTGCTTAAAATCTAAATGGCCGTATTTGATTTTTACCTTCTTTTAATTAAATTTGTTTTGTTTCCATTGGGTGTTTCTTATGTGTTACCTTCTACTAAATTCGTTTTTTTTTTCATTAGGTGTTTATTAAATACACTTGAATGTTGCTTTTTACTTCAAGAAGCTACCTTGCGTGGTTTCGGAAATATTTCGTGACAAGTTAGTGGCTTTTTTATATGTCACGTCAGTGTATATACTCTGGGTCAGCATCAACTGTAATATCAGTCATTAGGCCAATGTCTACTTCTTTTATACTAAATATAATGATTTATTTAACTGGGCCAGTTCAGACACATCCTTAACGAAAAGAAAACAACGAGAACATTTTGTATGAAAAAAGTTATTCATAAAATTTCACCAACTTTTGCTGCTCAGTTTTTTTTTCCCAAACAATAAGTTTATCCTTACAGGAAACTGAGTTGATTAGAATAAATTAAATATTGACTACTTTATTACTATTTATGGAAAGTCGGTGCTTGACCAAAAATGTAATTATGTCAATGGAATGTTTATAAAAAAATCTCTATTCTCCAAATTAAGTTTTATTGTATCTCTGGGTTTACGACTTGCCTAAAATTTTCCAGGTAATTAATCACCCTGTATGTATAATAATGTATATGTATTATGTAGAGACGTGACGATAACTATATTAACTTATTATTTATGATATTCTTGTCTATCAGTATAAGAAGCAACATCGTTTATACAAAACAATGTATTATTCATCACGTTATTGATTGTTACGGGACACGTTGCGCAACGCGTTGCGTGACGTTATTCCCGATGACTCAGACGTGACTTACTAAAAAACTGTTAATGTTGAGTGAAAGACTTGACGGCCGTACATATTGTATTTGTGCCAAGTTGTTGGGTAAGGTTAGGTATCAGATAAAACTACTCCAGACTACACATAAAACGTGTAGTTAGAATAAACGTCCTGAAAGTAGTTTGTTCAAAATCACTGAGATAATCGATTGGTATGGTTTTTAGGGTTCCGTACCCAAAGGGTGCCAAACGGGACCCTATTACTCTCGCTACGCTGTCCGTCCGTCCGTCCGTCTGTCTGTCACATCTTTTGAACCGTAATAGATAGCCGGTTGAAATTTTCTAAGAATATGTGTTGCTATAACCCCTATACAAGGTGTTGATCTGTAATCGTGCCATATTTCTAGATCTGATGATAAATAATGTGTTTAGTCACCTAAAAATACTTGGAAAATTCTACGATTATTTAATACCTAAATTTTCACATAGAAACATAGCGGGGGTTCGAGAATAAATCCCGAACGACTCGGAAAATAAGTCAGCGGCGGCATTGTCAAAGGGTGGAAATACCTGCAAATTGTTTTGGTGGTGTCGCACGCATTGTTTTTGTGTCGCACGTGACACACTGGGGGAATTTGTTTGTTTACAAATAGGTATTTAACAAAAAAAATATTTTTTTGGTATTGATTTTTTACTGATTCGTGTTCAGTATTAGTGGTATAGTCACCTCCTTAAATATGGCACGAATGCAGAGCAACATGTTGTATATCACGACAAATACTAAAAATTAAAAAAAAAAAAAATACTAAAGGGGGTCCCCATACAAGAAACCACGAAAAACATGCATTATTTTCAACGTTTTTATTCCTGCTCTATCTTCAAAACGGTAAAACATACCTACCAAACTTGGTGTCAAAGTGCATAGGTACTATGTAATTTAACAAAAAATAAGAAAAATAGCATAAACAAAGACGTATGTGGTAGTACCTGCGTAAGAAAGAGATGCAAACATTCATGTTTCGCTCACGGTGAGTTGATGTCTTTTGATGAACTCTCGTAAATTAAATCAGTTTCTATTTGGTATCGGGTCGACGAACCCTTACTGCGTGAGTCCGACTCGCACTTGGCCCGTTTTTATTGTAAGGTTGACCGCACTTCAGTGGTAACAGTTTGACATTGACAGCGTCTTTATTTCGTAAGCAGTAAGGGCGGTTTTCATATTCAAGTTTTACCACTGTCATACTGTCGACTGTACTATGTTACATTTTACCGATATTTTTTCAAAATTATTTTGTAATACTAAGGATAAATAAGTATATCAGCGGATCCCGTGTAGGTTATTTAGTTTTTTTATTTTATAATATAGGATCGTGAAACGATTGACTGCCTCGTTGGTCTAGTGGTTGCAAGCGCGACTGCTGAGCGTGGGGTCCTGGGTTCGATTCCCGGGTCGGGCAAAGTGTTATTGGGTTTTTTTATTAGGAAATTCTCAGTAGCAGCTTGGAGTCTGGATTTGTGCCCGGTCAATGTCAATAGGCTCGCCCCCTATTACATGGGACTATAACATAACTGGCGAAATGTGGGTGTACTATTACACCTCTGCCTTCGGGGAAATGCAGGCGTGATGTTATGTTACGTTTGTGAAACGAGCTAAATGTCCACCTGATGTTAAGCGGTTACCTTTAGATCCAGAAAAACTCAGCGAAATGGGTTTCAGTGAGTTAGGTAACCCCTAAACGACATCCTGCAGCTATTTAAAAACCATGTAATATTCAGCGGATGGATTCCCTAACGGGATTCTCCGCCAACCTGCCCGGTTAAGCAGCCAGGGTACCTAGCAAGATGCCATCTGCAAGTAATCCATTTGGAAAAAAAAAGTGATACAGCAAAATCTGTTGTATCGATGTCGCGCGACAAAATGTAATGATCAGCTAATTTTTTTTTCGCAATTAAGTGTTGACCTAGTAGTAAAAGTTGTTCGATAGCATTTCCAGCTCTTAAAATATGACCACGCATTTTTGATACACGTTGATTCATAAATCACATTACCTATATCAATGTAGTAGAACAACCTGCATCGATGACTGCCTCGTTGGTCTAGTGGTTGCAAGCGCGACTGCTGATCGTGGGGTCCTGGGTTCGATTCCCGGGTCGGCCTGTTGTTCGGTTTTTTCATTAGGAATTTCTCAGTAGCAGCCTGGAGTCTGGATTTGTGCCCGGTCAATGGCTCGCTCGCCCCCTATTACATGGGACTATAACATAACTGGCGAAATGTGGGTGTACTATTACACCTCTGCCTACCCCCTCGGGGAAATACAGGCGTGATGTTATGTTAAGGTTATGTTAATGTAGTAGAAATACGTACGCGCTTACTAGCAGTCCACATCATGTAGCGTTATTAGTTTTTTCTCGTAACTTTTTATAAGTCTGGCGCAAGCTTATTTCACAGTTATGAGTAGAAATATTAACTGTAATGGGAATTATGTTATTATAATTCAATTTATGAAATGAAATATACAACATTCGTGACATCAGTCTAGACATTTCAATGATCAAAAATCTCACAAAAAAATATAACAATTTGAAAACATTTATTTTGCTCTTGCTTTCAAGCATCAACTTTGATTGTCCAATAACGGTGAAGCTCATGTAATTTCAAGCTTGTCTCATACCAAAAGCGACACTGCCACAGCTACGTCACAATAACGGTCTAGAAGCGATTTATCGCGTTCTCACTACCAATAATTGTCTTCGGCGATGTCGTTCACTTGAAATGGATCGTGGGTGCGAGCTTTAAAGCGATCCTCCACGGTGCTTATACAGCTTTATTAAAGTCTGCTGGCTAAAGAGTCAGGAGTATTTAATCGTCTGCTGTAACTTCATGGAAACTTACTGTACTTGGCAGTTGTGAGATTAGTGCGGGATCAAGCGTGGGTAGCGGTAGGCATAGAATAGACACTGCCGTACCGAGATGTTT
Organism: Asteroscopus sphinx; assembly: GCA_949699075.1. Taxonomy (NCBI): domain Eukaryota; kingdom Metazoa; phylum Arthropoda; class Insecta; order Lepidoptera; family Noctuidae; genus Asteroscopus; species Asteroscopus sphinx. Next base: position 9,611,701 of record OX453008.1, read on the forward strand.
TTCTGGTATGTTGTAAAATTTTGTAATGATACATTCTTAGAGTAATAAGACATAGAGTGATAGTTTCATTCATATTTCCGCTCAAAGTTGAAGCACAAAAACAATCGATGTGTGGCCGCAAGCGGCACGTAAAATTTTCGCCGACATAAGCTGTACTGAACGTAGTATTTTAAGGCCAACTTGAATTTGCTTCACTCGGCGTGTGACTACTGTGGTTCTAAGCCTAATTATTATAAGGATACATTCGACAGAATTTGTGATGTGTCTTGCTTGACATTGTAGTGTTTGTTGCCCAGTCTTGTGAAAGTACCTATGCTCGTTCTGTGATCTCGAAATAGACTTACTAGATACCAATCTAATTTGTCGTTTTGAGAAAACTTTTCAAGTAGTTTTTTTTACTAGTAGTAGAGCTTCTTGTGAAGGAGCTCGTCCGGTGAAGTACTTCCACCGTATCCACTTCTGCCGCCAAACAGTGATACTTGCATTGCTGTGTTCCGGTCTGAAAGGTACGGGTGCCAGTAAAGTTACAATCATTCATGAGACTTTCCATCTTCATGTCTCAGTTTGGCGATCCGACGGTATCATTTAGGCAACAGCATAGGTGGTATTGCAGTCTAAGTGGTATTGCAGTTGTTATGGGCAAAGGTAACCGCTTAACATCAGGTGGGCCTTTTGCTCGTTTCACCATCTTATAACATATATAAAATTAAAATACCCCTAAAATATTAGAGTAATTAGACTCAAGAGTGATAATTAAATTCAAAGTTGAAGCACAAAAACTATCAATGTGTGGTGTCCGTAATCGGAAAATTTTCGCTGACACGCACACAGTTGCACAAATGATGTACTTACGTAGCCTTTTAAGGCCAACTTGACTTTGTTTCATACTGCGTGCGACTACTGCGCTTCTAACCCTAGTAAGTAATTCTAAACCTTAAACAAGTTTCAGAGTTCAGAAATCAGAAACTCAAGACGAGTATTGGAACTTGAACATTACGACGCCTTGCCAAGTTCCAAATTACAATAGCAATCAGTGTTTTCCTAATTTGAAGACCTTCGCAGCTACTAAAGTACCTTAACGGCCTGATTTCACGTCATCAATCATCATTAACTCAGCCTATTTCAGTCCACCACTAGACATAGGCTCTGGTCATAGAAATCTAAATAACAAGGTAATAGAAACGTTATCTATTGTCTTTTAATACCGGAACGCGTGTCGCTGATTCACCGCTACCAATATATAAAAACGTAATTACGCCCACCATGTTTCTAGCATCATCATCATCATTTCAGCCGTAAAACGTCCACTGCTGGACATAGTTTTTCCCATATGCCATAATCGCCACGCTTGACATGTTTCTAGCATTCAATACAAAACAAATTTAAACTTAAGGTTAAAAAAATCCGCTGTTTGATATGCTCCAAAATATATTTTTTGTGACTCTGTGTCAATAACAGCCCTGATGATCAAGAAAATGGTTCGCGCACTGGTGTCTTACGAGACACCTGCACGCGGCGACAAGTTCACGCGGCTTTACCACTTCTATTACCTTATTATTTAGATTTCTATGGCTCTGGTAGTACTTCTTATATGGTGTCATTATGAGCTACATAATAATGTTTATAGCTCTGGTAGTGCCGCAACAAAATGATAACTATGTTGATAATAATAATTAAGGAATTATTTGTAATAGATATTCTTATTCTTTACTGTACACACATATATACAAAGAGCCTCCACGAGTAACGATATTAAATTGATCGTCCGGCGCACCCTGGGCAGTCAGCCCCGCTACCAACCTGCTGACTGGCTAATCTTTTCTCCACGGCATGAGCTGTTGTCATTATGTAGCTTATGTCGACACGATAGAAGAAGAAGAAGACATATTATATACATTTATATTACAGTAATAAAGTTTATGTACATCGGCGAGCTTAACTCAGAAATTATTACTTTATTCCATTGTGTAAAGATAACCATCAAATGTTGAGCTTTTCCTAACTAACCTAAAAATGGAATGCATGCGAATTTAATGTTCTACTTTATATTAATAAACAGTTTTAACTATACAAAGGCTAAAAATAGCAACTCGTTTTATAGCAGATTTACTGTAATAACTTATAATAAATTGAATCACTTTATAACAAGTTTTATACTATAATAGTTTAAAGTTAAAGTTTTTGCCATGCAGCAAGGTCGAAGCTTTTTGAACACAAAAAACAAAACCCATTTATTTCCATGATCGAACATTGTTTGTTTTTTGCCATTCACAATTCACATACATATCGAAGTGAACCGGAATGCAGTACAACCACTATAAAACAAACTTTTAATACAGGAGTAACTCGTCGCCAATTTAATTAATTTCACAAGAAAACAAAACATTTAAAATATTCATGCCGTATTCACCGAAGGGCTGGATTTGCATATTTCACTACGAGGCAGGGTCCAAGTTTATTGGCGGTCGTGTGTGGTCCTCGGTTGCTATGGTAACGAAGCTATCGCGGTCAAAGCGGATCGCCTTACCGGCTTAACTGATGGACACGGCTAATTGTTAGGAGCACCGACGTCGCCGCCGCCGCCCGCCTGCCCGGACTGACACCACGCGCTTCTAAATGTCACTACACAACCGTTAGTTTCATTTCTTATCTGATCCCTCTCCAATTAAACACAACTTAGTAGTACTTGGAATCTCGTAAGCGATAATTATACCAATTTATTCTAAACATCACTGAGAACATGGTATATTTTTATCGAGCCTCCGACTTATAACACGGTATCGTGATTAACTCTATGCTTTTAATTGTCTACGCTTTTACGGATAGTGCCTGTCACGTAAATTCTTAACGAAATTACTTTCTTCATTTTATGAAGATTTGTTTCGGTACTTATCTTTTGCCACTGCTGACCCGTGGAAGCCTCAGCCAAGATGTTTAATATATTAAAGGCTGGTTCAAACTAACTGCAGCGCATCACAGCACAGCGCGTCGCGTTGCAATAGGTGAAGTTGTAATGTATGAAATCGTATGGGAGATTGACACACCAAGTGCGCGAGTCACACGAATACGCGAAGCGGCACTTGGTGTGTCATCTCCCATACGATTTCATACATTACAACGTCATCTGCTGCAACGTGACGCGCTGCGCTGTGATGCGCTACAGTTGGTTTGACCCAGCCTTAAAATCTTTAGATGCCTCTCGAATGAAACAAAATGAAAAACAAAATTGAAAGGGATTTGCAGACGCTGTAGCAAAGGAAAAAATCCGTCAGAGAGAAATTGAAAAATAAATTAAAACGATATTCTCTGTATCTACTCCGCGTAGATTCGCTAGAGAAACTATGAAAGCTATTTGTAAAAGCTAAAAAAAAAACCTACAAAACTTTTGTAATTCGCTTTGATTAATAGTTGGAATTTTCTTCATTTCACTTTGTGTTAAGGTCAGTGCCCACTGGGGCGTAACATTGTACGCATTATGAGTTTTTACACGCGCATGCATTGATGGATTTGAAGCAATAGCTCATGCCAACGTCACTTGAAACGTAATTTTTATGCGAAACCGACATTTCGCATAAAAAGTTCACGATACGCTTCATCTGATAACAGGTTTAATAGACCGAAATTTGGCTCATTGCTTAAGAAAAAAGGGTAAAATTTTTGCAACAAGATTTTATCTATTGCGTTGAAATGTATCATAGTAAAATGATAATCGACTTTACCATTTTATTCGGTGGGAGCGTCGAAATGATAAGGTAACGGTATGATAATGGTAGTTGTTCTATTGTTTTCTTTAATTTTTTGGTAATTTTGTGCATCACTATTACGCATTTTTTTTAAATTTCTTTCTTTATAAGAATTGTAGAACCTGTTGAAGGGAGTTAACATCTCATTGAGTGTCAAAAATACATTTACTGGGCTCGTAGATTCACCATCCCCCCTCATGTAACCGGGGCTGGCAGTCTAGAATATCTTCATCATATTTCCTCGTGTGTATACCGGATGACTCTTTTAACCGTCTGAAAAAACACGATGTGATCAGTTACTGTATTATAAAAGATCAATGAAAAAAGAAACCAAAAATAAGTTATAAGAAATTAGTTATATTTTATATGTATATACCTTTAGTTGTATATGTATATACCTACATTGAAGTCAGTTTCCGTAGAAAAATATTATAAATAAATAAAATTCTTTATTGCAGGCACGCAGACCCATATAAAAATTACAACCAAGTAATCCATTTCCATTACCATAATATAAAATTCACTGAAATCCATTTAAAAACATAATTATAAATAAAAAAGTAAAAGAAAACCATATCAGACTCATTTAAGTTACATAAATCCTGCCAGATAAGAAATAAAATAAAATTTACTATTAAATTAATTACGTAAGTACCTACATGTAGCTTACTTAGGTAACACAAAATAGTAATTATGAAGCAGCTGATTTATTTTCACTTAGTTATCGTTTTTTTTTCATAGATCTATTTATTACAGTTACTGATCACACCCTGTTTTTTTTCCAGATGATAAAAAAGTCACCCGTTATACTTATTAAACTTTTACGCAATGTAAATCTTTATGTTCGTTGTTATTATTTGTATGATAATATGAGAAAACAGTTTCTGGATATTTTTATTGTATACTTATGTTTGTAACCATCTATTTGTTTCCCAAATAAAATAAAAATACATACCTACCAGTTGGAAGATGTTACAACGTGATCCTCTTTGGCAGAAAGGAGTGATGCGATTTTCTTTTAATTCCAGCGACTCCACATTTTCCTTAGCACATGTTTTTTTTCCCATAAGCTAAGGAACGCTTTATTGATTTACAAGACAACAACGATAATTCTGTCTTAAACCAAAAAAATTATACTACTAAACATATTCAAATTAAAACAGTAAATAAATCACGCAAGTAGCAAACTATACCAAACACGTTAGTGGTCTAACAATTTAGGTCACAGTGACTAATTAAAACTTTTGCTACACACGCAAAACTTGCTTTGTTTAGAAAATATCGGCTGTGTCGCGTAATGGCTTGCGTTCTAACCTTAAATCATATGATTTATTACAATATTTATATATTGTAATGTTTCCGTGTGAAACAGCCTGTGAAAATTGGGCCCTTCTTAAAAATAAACCTGTAAAGAAACGTAAAAGTGACTCGCGTCCTACTTTTTATATGAGCGTGTTTACAGGACATACACTTTATATTAAATGTTGTAGTCAATTAACTTTTGAATGACGGTTTAGTATGCTAGAATGAATGAAAATATAAACAGTATTATTTGGACTAAATTCATTATTATTATCTCCTTTATTCATTCTTTATTGTACACCAGAAAAATATAGTATTAAATTATAAAAAGAAATTACATGTACAAAGGCGAGCTTAACACAAAAACCACAACCAACTCATTCTATTTCATGGTTATTTTAGATTTAGAACCTATTGGTCCTGGTAACCATCATACCAAATGACCTTTTCTTTAAAAAAAAAAGGATTTGGTCAGTTATTGTGACAAAAAGCTGTTCCATATATTTTCTCTACGAAAATTGACTTCAATGTATTAAATAGCAGTTTTTTTTTTTCATAAATCTACATTAACTGATCAATCCCAGTTTTTTCCAGACGGTAATAAAGTCATCCAGTATATTATTATAACACGAAATCCATAAACCATAACAGAGAAAAGCAAATAATAATACGACTGAAGAACGACTGAAAAAAATATTCTAGTTAAAAACATTATGAAACGAAAATGGGAGATCCATTTAATTTTGCTAGGGTTATTAACACTGATGGATCAGTGTTAGTTCCAGTATAAAATTAACATACATCTACAAATCCCGCTAGTATATGCGTATATAATGTTGCCTGCAAGCCATCCTATTATAAGATAGACCGATAAATATAATAATGTGTATGAGGCGCTAATTTGTTCCGGTTATGCTGCGGCTATATTTAAAAGATTCTTTACATTCCCTGTATTGATCACTTTCTATATAGGTACGTTTTTGTAATCACTTATAAATGTAGAAATGCGAGTTTTAATGATGTTTCCAAAAGAGAACTCAACTCACAAACAACTCAGGGTCAGTGCAATACGTCTTCTTCTTCAATTTCCTCGAACAGCCGTCATCTCATCATATACTCTCTTATCATTCTTCACGCTATCCGTCCATCTTTTCTTGTCTCCTTCTCCATCAATGAACAAAAAAAAACTCAATTAAGTTCTTCAAATAAAACGATGCCAAAAAATAACATGCTTTTTACCCGACTGCGCCAGAAGGAGGGTTATGTTTAACGTATGTTTTGCATTAATGATTAAATATTGTAAGGTTAAGGTAAGAGATCTACATTTGTTTGCAAACTGTGGCTTCCTAGAAATACCTATAAATATATTGAAGAAAGAAAGAAAAATTATTTATTGCCTATGCCTATATTTAAAAATTACTAATTATCTTTCATCGATAAAATTTCTCGTAAATACCACATATGTAAGTAGGTAAGTATAGCTGAGTACTAACGGACATATAGACAGAATGTGGAAGACATGCTTAGGCATATATTGCACTGCAAAATATTTGCAGTAATAATATTATTTTCCGGCTTTTCCCAGGTTATGACTAATTTCATATAAGTTTACTGAGCGGTCATAAACAACTCATATAACTTTTTCGTACTGAGATATGACGGATTTCAAGAATTATGACTAGAATACTCGTCTAAATATACTAGCATCATTTCAGAGAATCAATAGATATTTGCAGTGTCAATTTATTAGTTAACAACATACTTTAATGTCGGTGCAACCAGCTGATAAAATATTTAACGATTATGAAGTGTTTCTTATATCTTCATGATCACGGTTAGTGCTGCCATATAAATAACCTTTTAGCTTAAACATTGTATCAAGTTGAGGTTTACATAAACCTGACGTTTATAACGCCATATTTTAAAGGCTGCATGTGCACGAGATATTAAAAAGATAAATAAACAAACACAAAATGGCCACCTGTGCGCAGTTTATATTGTGATAATTGTTATTAATGAACGATACTTGTTTGACAGGTTTTAATATTTTTTTATCATTCTTTAATTATTGTCATTGGCAGAAAATATATCAGTAAAATATTTTGTTAATTAAATTTATTTTAAACACAATGCTTATCTTAAGTGAGGTTATGTTTAAAAATACTTTTTAGGGTTCTGTACAAAAGGATGCTAACAGGACCCCGTCGATCGACTCTTGACGCTGCGACGGGTCCGTCCGTCAGTCTATCATGGGGCTATATATTTATGAACGTGTAGCTACTTGAAATTTTTAGATAATATGTATTGCTATGGACTCTATCATGCCAGATACATACTAAAAAACATGAAAAGTCTAAACCCAAATGAAACCTTGCAAAAAATTAATTGAACATGATTGTGTTGTTAGTACGGAACGCTTAGCGAGCGAATCTTGCACTTAACATAACATAACATCACGCCTGTATTCCCGAAGGAGTAGGCAGAGGTGTATAGTACACCCACATTTCGCCAGTTATGTTATAAGTCCGTTGTCTGTTGTTAATCTTACACTTGGCCGGTTTTTAGGGTTCCGTATTATATTTTCTTTCTATTTACTCCAACGACAAACGAAACATGCATCTAATCTTCCTTGTAAATTAAGAGCTTCCATGTAACAAGCCATGACATAACAGTTGAAGTACACAATGTTACAAGATGTTAAAACTCATTAATACTTGTTCCGAGTCTAACAACTGAACACTCAGATTGTTTTATATGATTCGCAAAACGTTATATTCTAATCTTCCTTGTAAGGTAAGAGCCGGCAATTCTTTCATGTAACAAGCTTACGACCAATTCCTTCATTGATGGCATAACAGCTAAAGTATACAATGTTACAAGTTGTAAAAACTCATTAATACTTCTTGTACCAAGTCTAGCAGTTGAACACTCAGATTGTTTTATATGAATCGTAAAACGTAATATTGTATCAGACTGCGAGTATAAAATGTAATTATTAAAGTTATTATCAACATTAGTCTAAATTGTTATTACACCTAATCATGACAGAATAACACAGTAACTATGTTTGATTGTTATCTTGCTGTAATTAAGATTGAGTGTTTTATTACTTACAAAGAATGCAGTGATATGTCAAGGTCGTATATTAATATTAATTAGTGGTTAACTTTGAAAAAATAAGGCATTTTCAGGAAAAACTAAAGCATAAATAATAATATAGTTAGGAACGGTGTTTTTGTTGGTCCCAAATAACACGATTGCCCAAAAAGCTTTTACGCTGCTTTTTCTTCGTCCAAACTTTGTTTCGGATTAGGATAAAAGTTTAACCTAAGCTTTGATCAAGTCCAGGAAAGAATTAAGGCAATTAATACTTTTGGACACATACTACAAAAACCATTCACGATCTAAAAGAAAGGCAAAGTTAAAATGGTTTTCACTCGAAACTTTTTATGTAGGTATCCTGTGTGTATCGGCTAAGACGTACTCAACCTGAGAACGTTACATATTGCCGTACGCAATGAAATACAGGCCAGTAATATCAACACGACAATAATAGAAATTGCTAAACAGTTTTTATTTTTTAAATTATGCTACCGAGGTTTTTGAGTACACACTTATGTATTGGCCACTGTTGTTCCCCCGTTTTCCTACATAAAATTCGTGTACGGGATTCGTCTCTCTGTGAGTGTGGGATGGACGAAGGTAGTTTGGATCACATCTTCTTTAACTGTTCCAATAATAATCCTTTACTGGATTTATATAGTTTTCTTCCAAAACTAAAAATTCCTATGCCAATAAACTTCCCTTCTCTTCTAACTTATTCCTCTCCAAGGCTCTTTAGAGCTTTGATGTTTTTTATCCGTAGCAATGACATCGGATTGTGACACTTTTTGTTTATGGGGTTGTGGTATATATGTATTTTAAGTGTTTTTAATACTACTCGTATTTATTTTATTGTATGTATGTATATTTATGTTTTGTTTTTGTTTCAGTGTTCTAACAATGGTAGCAAGTTCTACATCGAGTTCAATTGTCAATCAAAAGATACATAAATTTTCCCATTTTTAGGGTTCCGTAGTCCTACAAGGAACCCTTATAGTTTCGTCATGTCCGTCCGTCTGTCCGTCTGTCCTAATCCTTTACAGCTTAATAACTTCTACAGTTATAAACATAAGTAAATGAAAATTTGCAAAAAAATAGTCTAAATATAGATCTCAATTTTAAATGAATAAAAAAATCGTGATTACGTATTTTAGGGGTGGCGCCCATACATGTGAAATGGGGAAAACATTTTTTTTTTCGCTGCACGCCCTCTTGTGGGGTATCATTGAATAGTTCTACTAAAATGAAGGTAATGTTTCATACATAACTTTTTTATCAGGTGTACCATCTGCGAAATATAGCCCGACAAAGTGGCTTGCAATGTGTCCCCCCCCCAGCCATTTCTAAACTATGCAACGTAGAAACTTATAATCTTCCACATTTATAGACCTTTGTAAAAAATCTCTTTTAAAATTATTTTGAGTATAATTTGATAATAAATTTTTGAGTTATAGAGAGAAAACTGAAAAATACTTAAAACGTCCTAGTTCAAAGGTCATTGACCTTAGAGAAAAATGATAATAGCAAATAATGCTCCTTTAGCTACTTTCTATTTAAAAAATTACAAAAAGTAACTTTGTGTTATATTGAAATGACAAACTTCTTAAATTTGGCGCTGTACAGCGCCATCTAGCGGCTAGTAGCAACACTCTCTGAGTCGCCAATGCTGCCGTCTATTGCATTTGGCACTTTATAGCGCCATCTAGCGCCGGCTACTAACAACACTATCTGAGTCGCTAATCCTGCCGTCTATTGCAAAAACTAAAATAGCCATGATTAATATTCGATTTGATTTGTTTGTAACACCTAGGAACCCTATAATACTGAGCATGGTCCGACATGCTCTTGGCCGGTTTTTTTTTATTCTTGTAACACACGCTTCTCCAAAACTCTTGACATTGGCAGAATTGTCGACAACGGCATTGCTTGCCATACGTGGGACACTCAGAAAGTTTTGCGAAACTAAAAAAAATTGTTCTATACGTACATATATTTTTATCAAATCTTTTCAAAGTACTTTCCACCAGCCTCTATACATAGATTCATGCGCCTAAACCAGTTTTCAAAACACTTTTTCCAGTCCGCCGCAGACACCTCGTTTACAGCCTGCTCGAACGCAGCCAGCGCATCTTCCGGCGACGAAAATTGTATCCCTTTGAGCTGATTTTTTATTTTTGGGAATAAAAAGAAGTCACACGGTGCTAGATCAGGGCTGTAAGGAGGATGACCCAGGAGTTTGACTGGCGTGCTGTCCAGGAAGTCCCTCGTTTTGAGTGCGGTGTGCGCAGGTGCATTGTCGTGGTGGAGCAGTAGCCCGCGGAGCCCTGTGTTTGGTCGCTTGTTGCTTATAACAGAGAAAACTTCTGGCAAACATTTGGTAGTATACCATTTGGCATTAATGCTTCTTTGATCCCGTAAGGGAATTGATACCAAGTGGCCAGTCAAATTAAAAAAGCTAGCGATCAAAATCTTACCCCCGCTTCTAGATCGCTTCACTTTGGTAGGCGTTGGCTCATTTTGAAACACCCAAACAGTCGACTGGCGCTTGGTTTCTGGGTCGTATTGATAAATCCAGGACTCATCACCTGTAACGATGTCGTAAACACGCCGAGACGAGCCTGCTTCAAATTTGTTAAGCATATCACGGCACCATTCCACCCGGGCCTGCTTCTGAGCATCGGTGAGGTTGTGCGGCACCCAGCGTGATACTATCCTCCTCACGCGAAGATGGCTGTGTAGAATCTCGTGAACGCTTCCCGATCCAATCTTCAATATGTGTTGAATCTCCTGATATGTAATTCGCCTATTGTCTTGGATTAAATTTTTCACTGCTAGCACGTTTTCTTCGGTAACAGCCGTCAAAGGGCGACCGCTTCTTTCGTCATCCCCCAAAGTTGGTCGACCGCGCTTGAATTCGTTATACCAACGATACACGGTTGCCTTGGAAGGGCCTTCATCCATGAATGCCATTTGAAGTCTATCGTACGATTCATCCGGTTTCAGGCGACACTTGAAATCGTATAAAATCATAGCTCTAAAATGTTCCCGGCGCAGATCCATATTTCAGTGAGACACAATACTTTGAATTAACTCGCAAAAAATGTGGAGGGAAATTTTGAAATTGGAACTTACTTATTTTTACTTATAAATAATCATATTTTCGAAAAACATTATAACTGGCCAGTCTCCCATATATAAAAACTTTTTTTCGCAATACTTTCTGAGGGGCCTGGTATGAAAAAATAGAATAGAATAGAGTACACACTTACATAAATTAGGTGTTTTTAGGTACAAAATATTTATCATTATCATTATAAAGGCTGAATGAATGTTTATTTTTATTTTTATATGCGCATTTTTTTCAAAACTTTGAAAATAGAACAAGAACCGCGCGCGTGTTAATTAGCGCCACTGAGGTAATATGTACTACGTACTAAAGAAGACACCTCGAACAAAATGTTTGTAGCACGTTTTAGAGCTCCTGCACTCTCACTCGCTTAGCCACGCTCGCCGCGCGCGTGCTCCGCGGCCAGCAAGTTGCGCGATATTTTTTGTTCGTAATGTCTACTCTAGTACATATTACCTCAGTGATTATCGCGAATAAAAATAAGATACCGTTGAATTAATTTGTGTGTTTCCTCGCAAATGAGAGAAAAGTACTATACAAGTCTCGGCCGAAATAGCAATTAACGGCCTCGTTTGGTTAAGAAGGACTCGGCTGGCGCATCGTCGTAACAAACTATCTTATTTAAATGTCAAAAGCCTTGCCCACTTTCGTTCCTATTCACCCCGTTTTATCCTGTACGCAAACTTTACGCACTCCTTATTTTTTTGTATTATATAAATTGACTTCCTGATATATTTTTCCACGTCCATCAGAACTATTTGTATAAGCAAATCAAATTATTATAGTCCCTGCTATTATTGTCCACCTGTAATGTAATGAGTCATAATTAAGTTACCTACTATGTAACTTAAGGCATTTGTATTTAGTAAGGAAGTAAGTGAAGTTAGAATTATTCACAAGTGCCTATGCAATGAGCATGTAAGTAAGTACTTATTATAGAGACAAAGCACTACAGGGTTTCTCAAACTTATAGTCTCACGTACCCCTATTAAATTTCCTTAGACGCAGTCGTCTAAAACTTTAAAAAATTAAGAAAAAGGGTTCGCAATGAAACCCTTTTTCATAAAATCTTAAAGCTTTACAAGAAAGAAAGGAAAATGTGCAATATTTTGTTAATTATTTTGATGGAAATGTTTCTTGTCGCAAATTTAGTAGATTTTAGGAGCAATTTTGGTCAATTTCAATCCTTATTCAGATTCAGCTTCAAGTCGATTTATGTATTTCGCCATAACGTCTACCTTGTCACTTGTCACGTACGTACCCTTAGGAGTTCGCGTAGGTACCCCACTTTAAGAAACCCTGGAGTAAGGTATTTAGGAAGTACTTACAAGGTGATTATGCACCTAAATCGCAACAAAATATTAATTTCATATGGCTTTACGTTGTTAGTGCAATGAACAATGAACTTTTTTGTTTAAGCTCGTTGCTAGGGTTGCTAGACAAAATAGCTATTTTATTTAATGATATGATAATATTATTAGAATTTTAAAGGTTGGCAGGTTGCAAGTAAAACCTGATTGATTGAGTGATTTTCCTATTTCTAGACTATAGATAAATATGGCGCACTTTCAGAAAACACTGTTTCCTGCAGACCTTGCCTAAATAACTGAAATATCTATCGAGAAAAATATAAACGTACGTCAGCAAATAAGAATTTTAGAAATCGACTAAATTTGTTGCTTATTCAGACTCCTATAAAAGTTATTTATGGATAGTTTCACCAGAAGGCCAAATCTCGTAATTTAAAACGTTCAGAATATAGTTTCAGACTGATCTCAATGCCTTAAATTTTAAATTCCTGTGAGTAGATGTTTCAGATTGCAGTTTATTGTTGACATTAATGACCTAAGCGTTACAAATAAACGGCAAACAGAGGGGTAGTTGTGTAATGCATTGACACTTGGTACATAGTTGCCGATAAAACGTATTGTCAAAACACACGGAGCAATGAACATTGAAATCCTATTGATTGCGATGGCGAGCGAGTTACGCAATTCGGCAGCAGGAACATCTTCTGTCAGGAAATCTAAATTTAAAGCATTGATGATGATTGATTTACGAGAATTGGCCTTAAGAACGTTTTTCTGAAAAACTGTTAAAGTTCATATTCAAATTTGATTCTATATACCTAATAGAAGATATATTGTCCTACCAACCCTATTTACTTAAATTCACATATCGTTGACAAGCCACATTACACGAATACTCATTATACAATAGGTAATGGATCACCCTGTCTATACTGTATACCATAGACACGGCTATGAGTCATAATAGCGTGGGTGATATTAATTTCTTGTTGCTGCAATCACAGTTGCTGTTAGCCATGAGTAACTAATATATAATTGCTCATTTGAAGGAATGGTAAATATGAGTGTGGTTTGATCGGTGGCGGTGCAATTGTTAAGAGAATGAATGGATGAGAGGGTCTTTGCTACTTCCATTTTATTAAGTCAAAAAGCAACTGTGTTACTTTTTTCTATCTCATATAGAGGGATGCACTATACGTTGTGACGACTACAAAAAAATTAAGATTTTATTACAGATCTGAATTTCTTGAAGACACGTAAAAATTATTAAGTACGCAGGTAAGTAACAAAGCGATGACAATATATTTTTTAATTAAAAGAACACACAACATTCTTTTATTATAGATATAGCCTGCACTTGTTTGAATCTTCTGCTTACGATACAAATTCAATTTTTATTTTATTTTATTTAGCACTCCAACAGCATAATCACAGCAATGCATTTAGACAAAGACACTTAAAAGTATAAATTACATAGTGATTACACAAATTATAGGCATGCTCATGATAATGATGACATTGAATATAACATTTATATTCAATGTCATCATTGAATATAAATGTTATAGCAGAGACTACAATAATTAATTATACAATTTTGAAAAGTAACTAGGTACTGTTAAAGAATGTAGTTAATAAAAATAGTAATAATAACAATATCATTGAGAAATAACATTAGTTCATCAGGACATGTCTGTACGAAACAAATTTCATACAAAATATATCAATAGATTATCTAACAGGATGGATCTTTCATTATACAACCTTGCCATGCGTGTAAGGGGGCTATTAAATGTAGTATTTAAGGTCGAGGTTGGGATTTCAAATATATGATGCTGTCGCATAACACGCTTGCTAAACCTAAATTTAAAATAATTTATCAATTCTGCATCAATATTGCTCATCTATCTATCGAAATTTCCAAAGAACCAGATCCAAGTGTTGCACAAATGCACAACCAAAATTTTTCAATTAAAAGCTAAGGTCTCAATAATATTCCACCTTCAAATGCACGAATTACATGTAAGCACGGTGTACACCGTACAAAGTTTATTAAGATGTGCGGTTTCAATTTCCGACGTGTTATTACGGAGGCCGTACCGCGCGTGAGGCCGCGACCTTAGTTCCGCTCCAGTTATGGCGAACAGGTGAGGAGAATCATCATAATCGCACTAAGCGTGAACTAGAATAGAAATGCGTTCAAAAATAATAACAAAAATGCTTGAAAGTGAAATTTTATATAAAAAGAGGATAGGGGAAAGCAGTTTGTGTGTCGTCGAAATGTTGAGACCTCTTTGCCTTTTTTATCGTAGACACCTTTAACACCAGGTAGGCCATTAGCTCGTTTCGCGATAAGAGAAATCATCATGGACGCCCTGTACCCCGGAAATAAAGGAGGGCAGTGTTGGACTGTTACCGACTAAAACCACCATGATATTTCTCCTACTACCATAGGCCGAGGTATGGGATACGCTCCACATTGTGCTCCAAACTGCTATGGATATTCCTGAGTATTTTTCAAAGCTTGTTAGAATTATATATCTTTATTTCAGACCATGGATCCATATTATTGTTAGTAATACAACAAAAAACTTAAAAACTAATGTTAGTAACAAAAACACAATAAAAAGCCTAAGACTAAAACAGCAGCACCAGGTCGGACAATCCGATACCAGGACGCGTGGTTACTTGACTGCGTGCAGTCTCATCCAGTGCTCAAGTATCGGAGAATCCCACCGGTTCGCCAATACGCTCAAGATGCTGTTGGTACTGCTACGCATGCACGTTAGGATGGAGGCGCACCGCTTGCGCATGACTGTAGTGATGATGTGTGTAATTATGCTAGATAAACCTATAATAGATACAAGGAAGGTGTCTTTATGGCGACCTGATGCTGCCCTAAGAAAGGCCATAAATTGCATAAGGACTATAAATTGGGGAGTCTACCATCCGCATTGCAAGGCCCTCGAGCTTCAGTGATGTCTCAGGTGTGCCCGGACATCGACGAAGGAGACTGTAATGAAAGAAGGTAGGCCCGAAAATGGGCCGCGCTGGATTGGTCGCGAACATCATGCGTAGCAGTCCTCGCGGCCTATCCACCTACGGCTAAAGTAGGCACACAGCGGAGTTTTAAGAGGGTGCAAGCCCCACATAACCACACCGTCTCCCCGGTGGAGTGAAATAAAACAGGCATTACCTCCGCTTAAAACAAAGATACATATATTATCACGCCTGTTTCCCATTGGGGTAGGCAGAGACTATAGATTTCCACCTGCTACGATCCTGCCACACCTCTTTCGCTTCACTTACGTCCATTAACCTCGTCAAGCATGCTCGTCGGTTTAGAGAACTCTTAACCTGGCATTTTTCGAAAACATCCGCGATTTGATCGCGATACGTTCGCCGAGGTCGTCCCCTTCCAACTCTAAAACAAAGATACAATGATAATTTTCATCGCTCTCAGCTTATCACGTGTATCTAAAATAGACACCTAGTCAATCGTTACCAATGGCACGGCAATTATTGTTATTGCCTGATCCAATTCCCCTAATGACTATTGATATATGTGACGTATATCAATACCACCATGGTTTATTATACCTTGCTCAACTCCCAACTAGGTACTGCCACAAGCAATAATATCTTCATGTCGACAGTTTTAAAATCTCAAACTATAGCCACAGTCTAAGGAACTCTAGCTCTGCTCATCTGGCTATGAATGGAACTGATAAATATGTACCTTTGTATAGAAGAGGTAGCCCTACTCTACCCATATTTATATGTTTCTCGTGGTTTGGGTCAGATAGATATTATTGGCGGTTTTAAGCCAATACACACAACGAGCGGGACGGAATATAAGCGATGCACCGGCTGGGCCTCGTCGTATTGTATAATGTACTGAACTGCATAAAATAATGCACACAGTGGCATCCTTCTGAGAGTTTTGATGGCACGACTGATACGCCGCCGCGCCGCCCGCCGCGCCGGACGGAAAAACAACACCGGTAAAGGCAAGAGGCCGTTGTTGTCGAGAGGTGTTTCGATTGGTCTCCGCCGCCATTCCGTCCTGCTCGCTGTTTGTTTGAGCCTTTAAGTCCGTCAAAAGGAAGATATTATTGCTTCTGACTGTACCAACCACATTCACCACCGCGGTAGTTACTTATTTTTGAAGCCATTCATCATCATTTGCTTACGTAACTGGCAAAATAACTACTCGATTAATCTGGTCAAAGCGGTTTATTTTAGGTACGTAGGTATTTCGTAAAAGTTCATTTTAGAATTCTTGAATCAATATCTCCGCTTTGTTGTACAGAACATTTTGTTTAATTAACATGCAATGTTATCGGTAGTTAGGGCGTAAAACGTGAAGCTTTTAATCTGACGGCAGGACTAGCACCGAGTAATTTGCATAGTTTAACAATTACTTGGCACATTCTTTCGCAAGTATCCACATCTTGATATCGCCTGGTAACAAAGAACGGGGAACTCTTCGCCGCTTCGTGACTTCGGAGCTGTTAGCTCCTTATGTGCATGTGATTGAAAGTATATTGTCAATAGAATATGTGGTACCTATTTTTGAATAGCTGCTACTGTTTAGTTCCTTTTCAAGGATAAACTGGGCTTCATTATTTGAATAGCTGCTACTATTTAGTTCTTTTTCAAGGATAAACAGATTTTCATTATAGATCCATTTACAATAACAAATAAAAAAATTACACGTTTTCATGCATTTCCCTTAAACAAAAAGTTTAAGGGAAATGTAGCAGACAAGTTGCGCCCGAATCGGTAAAAAACATATTACGCGATGAATACATTATTTATCGAAAATTCGTTTTTAACAATTGAAGTACAGGTACTGCAGTTTAATCAGAAACTATTAACTCTGTAAATTAGTTCGCTGTAGTTGTGTAGAAAAAGTGCGAAAAACGGCCACTTTTGGCACTTTTTCTATTTAAAAACATTTTTTTTTTTAAATAGTCTCTAGAATGAGCAATGTTGTCAACCTTAGAGCACCATATATTATCTGTGTCAAACATATAAATTCTTAACACAAATTGTAGCTAAACCATTATGAATCATAAGCTCAATCTTTGAAGTACCGTAAACTACCCTAACTTGGCCCACAAGCCTTACTTTGCCTTGTTATTTTTTGAATAAACTATAATAGCTATGATTTCCGTACTTGGGGAGCTTTAAAAACTATGACAACTCTAACATTTGGTTCAGTTATAAAGTGAAAGTGCATGTAAAAATTAAGTTAATGCCTTAGGCAAAGTAGGGCTCGAGGGCAAAGTTAGGGCACTTTACGGTACCTATATTACCTATCATAGGTAGGTTATAAATATGCTATTTGGTTTTAATAGGTGCCAAAATAATAACATTCATTCAGACTCAGCTATGAACGGGCTACGAACGTCATTAAGTAATTCAGTTAACTCGGTTTGACTTGCATATTCATGAACCAAATTATTTCACTTTTGCGGTCTACTCTCGCATAAATATTAAGATTTCATAATGACGATGAAATGATAAATTAATGACATGAACTTAATGATTCATCTGTCTCGAGAATTTTAACCGAAATTTTACATTTGCGGTATGTGTTTTAATTAAAAAAGTTTCTCAAGCTTAACCACATCTAAATCAAACACGAAGTTAACAAACAATAAAAAATCATCATCATCATTATAACAATGTCATAACAACCACAATAATTTCAAACATTCTAAATTAAAACATTACACATGATATTATGTAATTCGCGATAGATTAATAGATGTACTTAATTTTTACGGAGTGTGTAGCCATACCGATGTCATATAGTTGCGCGTGCAACGCTCTAGGGGGCCTTCTCGTCACACGACTTTATGGCCAGTAAACGAAACGACACCCTAAACAAACTTGTTTCTGAAACACCCGTGACGCAATGTTGTACCTTAATAGGAGCTGTTAGAGTCTTTTTTCGTGAAATAGGTTAGTTGATCTGGAACGTTATTGATAACCTGATTAAATGTCGATCACGGGAAGGAAAGGGATCATGGATGTTTTTTTATACAATTTAAATGGTTATAATTTCTATGCTCGTTGGAATTTGAGATACCCAACGGACGACCCTGGAGGCTGAGATAGCATAGCATAGCACAACTTTTACTGTAGCCTCGTAAGGCCCAACCTAAATTTAAGTCGATCTAGATGACGACCCAATGTACTAAAATAGGCGCAAGTAGTTGTGGCCCACACCTCAATTTGTAAAAATATACCTAAGTCAGCTCAACGACCTAAAAACAGGGACATCAAATGCAACAAACCCTGATATCGCAAAAAATTGCTGTGTTTACTACAATATTTTTCCTACAATATTCCTATGATAAAATATATGGAACAGATGTTATTTTTTGCTATTTCAAGATTGACCCCGTAGTAAAAATTGTTCGATTGCATTCTCTGAATTATGATGGCTCTTCAAGTATGACCACGCATTTCTGACACATGTTGTATTTTTATAAAAGAGCTAGCTTCTGCCTGTGGCTTCGCTCCCGTGACATAGGTCAATAAAAAGAATCCTATATTTTAATCCAGGTCTATTTGTATGTCAAATTTCATTCAAATCGGTACAGTAGTTTTTTCGTAATGCTTAAACAAACAACGAAACAGACAATTATAGTTTTATTATAGTAAGGCTTGTGAATTTCCATTTATTTTTAACCGACTTCTAAATAAGTGAAGTTAAAATAAAACAAAGTTTAACCGGATTAAATCGCGTGTATTATTTAAATTGGTTTTCCTGACGTTTCGAAAGCTTTGCAGCATTTCGTGGTCGCAGGTAGACTAAGATGACAATCGTCTTTACAGATATTTCTAAAAAAATATTTTAATCTACCATACAATATTATTAATTAAAATCGTTTCGATGCACGCAGTAATCACGCAGTGATCATGCAGTAATAATATACGCGATTTAATCCGGTTAAACTTTGTTTTATTATAATGTGTAGTGATCGCAAAAACCTAAGAAGTTATTAAGTGAACTTAAGCTAGTCTGAAAGCCACTTTTGACGGAACCAAAAGTGATGTCTTTCCGCTAGAACAAAATATATACAACATAGCTAATAAAACCATTTCAGCGATTTTTTCACAAACCTCTTCCAACTATAAACAAAATAAGGAAAGTAAAATAAATTACATTGTTATCATGCAGTTACCTAGGTTTACTGTTATAGCTACGGAGTTGTGAATGTATTACCTAAACATAGCCATACCACAATCGGAGTTCGAACCCGCGACCTCACGACACAACTCCATTCTCGGTAAATTAAGGCCTTAATAAGTTTTCCTTAACTTCTAGGTTACAAAGTTTAGATAATTTGCAGCCAGTTTATTTTGAGGCAATTATAAACCGGAATGATTGGACACCCGTATCATACAACCGGATCCGATTTGGTTCCGTTTAGATAATTATAATAGTTTACGTTGATAAACATTTTAAACTTTCGACTTGTGTGGGAATTCACAGATACACGTCTGTTTCATATGCATGCATAATATGTTTATCAAGGCAATTTTTAGGGTTCCGTAGGGTGCCAATGATTCATTTATTTATTTAATTCTTTATGCACAACTGGGTACAAAGGCGGTCTCATCATCATCATTCATCCGTCAGTCCATCCGTCCATCCGTCCGTCCATCCGTCTTTCTGTCACAGGGCTGTATCTTTTTAAGCTTGATAGGTTACCCGTTGAAATTACAAAATATGTAAATCACAAAGTATGTCTATAGCTTCTAAAATAATAATGGAAAGTTTAAATCCAAAGGTACACAATATAGGTATAGGTATATATATAGCTATATTTATTTATTGTAATCGTGTGTAAGTTTATGATGTTTTAGAGGATAATACATGTATGTATATTTTGTTTTTTATTCTTCCGGGCGTCAAACTGTGTGATTGTAATACATAGTATAGGTATACCCATAAACTTATCATAATAAGTTTATGGGTATGCCCTATACATATAGTTTAACAACAAGTAATAAAAATAAGGCAAACACAGACATACCAAACACGTGGAACCCGCGTAGAAAAGAGATGCGAATCTGAAAGACATCAACGTGCAATGCTGCACCTTCGTTGAACTCTCATAAAACGGCGTATCAGGTCGAGGGGTGGTACGGAACCCTTAATGCGCGAGTCCGAATCGTACATTCATTCATTCACACAGACCCGGTTTATTACTGTTGCTATTCAAAATTTTCACGTACACACGGCTACACATCAAGCTGTACATTTCCAGTATAAGCTGACCTCGCATTGTATAGGTTTTCCTTACAACACGAGGTCAGCCTATACTGGTTTTGTACAGCTTGATGTGTAGCCGTGTGTACAAACCAGATGCAAAAATGTGCAAAGTAGACGATCATATCTGTCAAACGCGAATCAGTATGCGCACTTAATACGACAGTGTTGCTACGTGCGTCACAAATTGGTACCAAAGGTGCTTCGATAAATAATACTCAAGGTGCGATCAAACTAAAGTTCCAAGCAAGTATGCTTGTTGTTAAATAGTAATTTAACGTTTATTTAACTAGTTATTACAATTTAAAAGAATACTCGTAAACTTGTTGGCACTAATATAAATAATAATGATGTCTCCCTGGCCCAATTTCGGTCACGGCAACCAATCTCAACGGAGACTAGCCATCAGCGCGGGACTTATTACAGAGCACAAGTGTGTGCGCAAACACAGATGCACTCTTTATTCTTTCACTCTCATAATCTGATGGGACGGCAATCCGATACGACCGGAGGAGAAATCAGGCGCAGGACCGACGGCTTCACGTGCTCTTTGGGACACTGGGGGTATAAGCACGCCAGCTTCCTGACTCCGGGCTGCTACTGAGAAATTTTCTTGACAGAAAAATCCCAAAAACACTTTTCGCTCGACCCAGGGATCGAACCCAGGACCCCACGCTTAGCAGTTGCGCTTGCGACCACAAGACCAACGAGGCAGTTGCGGCAGACTGCATAAATACCATCCTCATAAAAGGCAATATTTCACTTCACTATTTCAAGGAACATGTCATAAGTTACGACACGGGCGTAAATAAACAGAGGATGTAAAATGGCCCGTTTTATGGACGTACTTACAAACTGAAACTTTTAGAATGGATATAGCTATAGAGCGCACATACGGAAGTATGTAGTGTCAGCAAATGAATAGTGTAATGTTTTACATGTCCTGACAGCTCAATCGTTTTTAAACTACCGTTTATTTATTTATTGCATAAGGTATACCGTTGCATACCGTTAATGATATGATGCACAAGATATCAGAAATAGAAAAAAATATTTTTTTGATACCTACACATACTTTTATGTATGTATAAAACGTGTATCAGAAATGCGTCGTCATATTTTAAGAGCTTATTCAGGGCATAGCATAGAATAACTTTTACTATGGGATAAACCGTGAAATCAATAAAAATAAATCAGCCCAACCATTTCGGTCGAGAGGCATTGCACTTTTCTATGAAACACTAGATTTTTCACGATTTCAATGTTGTCGCCATTTTAAGTTATTCTATGCTATGCCTTAAACAAGCTCTCCAAATCTGACCACGCTTTTTTGATACTCGTTGTATATTTACGTACATTGCTTATAAAGCTAAGCTAAGCTTTAAAGAAGCTTCTAAGTATACGAAGCGAGTGTGGATGGAAGAGTTGGAAGGGGACGACCTCGGCGAACAAAGCGCGATCAAATCGCGGACGTTCTCAAAAAATGCCAGGTTAAGAGTTCTCTAAACAGACGAGCATGCATGACGAGATTAATGGACGTAGATGAAGCGAAAGAGGTGTGTCAGGATCGTAGCAGGTGGAAATCCATAGTCTCTGCCTACCCCAATGGGAAACAGGCGTGATAATATGTATGTATGTAAGCTTTAAATATCAGCCAACAGAAAAGAAGATCCAATCATAGCGCCATTGAAAAAAACATTTAAAGAAACATGAAATAGGAATAATAAAACTGATCGCTTGACCGTTCTATACTTTATGTCAATCCAATCCATTTCATTACCGTTTCTACTTTTTGCGAACAAAAATTGCTTTTTGAAGACATCCTACTCCTAACTAGGTCGGTACACTCAGAAATATTTCCGGTGAACCACCACTAAGGCTAAAATCGCTTGCACTCGATGTTAGATGGCAGCCGTAAGTACGTGTAATATAGCAAGATTCGTTCAAGGGATTTTGTCGACAAAATCTACCACCGGGAAGGATCGTGACCGTACCTATTTTAAAATTGCATTTGTATGATTGATTGTTTGATTTGTTTGTGCAAGCATCACGCAAAAACTACTAATCCATTTTTAATTAAATTAATGAAACACGGATAGACCATGTCCTGGATTAAGATATAGTTTTTTTTTTTACTTTTTTACCCTGGAAGCGAAGCAGCGAGCATAGGCCAGTATTTAATAAAATTAAAACTTCAAAGTGCTGACGCTTATATCATAAGACCGTTAAAATCTAAAGAGTTTGTATGTTGTTATTTCCTACTGTCATCTTTAATGAATACCGTCATCAAGTTATTACACGACTGACAGTTCACACGTTTAGAGACAAGTAATGGCCGCGTGGGCAGTCACTTGTTTCAAGTATTAGATTGAAATCTTACTTGCAATAAAGACCAGTCAACTATTTTGACAAGGACCAGTGTTATTTGTAGGCAAATCAGTGATAGTTTATTTGAGTTTCTTGTATGTACTGTGCAGCCGGCAAACTGTTGTTGAATTTTTAAATTGATCATGTCACAGCCCTAGATCTAAACTGTAGTGACACGAAAAAAAATCTATCTATATACTATAATAAAACTGTAAAGGTCGAAAAGTCTGTACATTGAGTTTTTTTTCGCGAAAACCGGCTAGGGGGACCAGAAATAAGCTATAGAACACGAATCAATCGTTTAAAAAATTTATGTCTGTCTGTCTGTCTGGCTGTCTGTCTGTCTGTCTGTCTGTCTGTCTGTTTGTTACCTCATCACGTGAAAACGGCTGAACGGATCGTAATGAAACATAGCATTTGTATTGGTATTAGTCTAACTTAAAATATAGGGTATGTTTTATCTGAATCGGTTGAGTAGATCCATGATACAGCTTGACCCCTCTATTGTATTAAGCTGCATACAAATCAGAGGTCATGATTGTTGGTTGGATGCAGCTCGCAGGTTCCTAAAAATACAACTGGATTCTATTAGTATTATTATAGAAAATATAGAATAACATAACATAGCCCATCACTGTCCCGCTGCTGGGCATAGCCCTCTTCTTGGAATGAGAAAAGTTAAGGAACTGGATATTGTTAGTGTAATAGATTATCATAACATAATTAGCTTATTACCTACTGCCCCACTGCTGGGCATGGACCTCTTCTCGGAACGAGAAGATAGTCAACCCATTACTGTCCCACTACTGGGTATGGCCCTCTTCTCAAAATGCGAAGTGTTAATTAACTGGATATTATTAGTATTCTAGAATAACATAACATTACCAGCCCATTACAGTCCCACTGCTGGACACGGGCCTCTTCTCAGCATAAGAAGAGATGTGGTTCGTGTTATAGAATAACATAATCAGCCCAATTACTTCCCACTGCTGGGCACGAGCGTCATATATTTGAAGATATTGTGTTCATAATTATGACACGATGTTATTTTCCGACATCCACGCGGACGGAGTCGCGGGCACAGCTAGTGTTACATAAATGCGGAAAAATTGGTTCTCATATCCCTATAAATATTCGGCGTTTGTTGTATACTTTTATGAATATAATGCAAGCACTATGCAGTATTAAAAAATCTGTTTTATGGCTCTTTGCAGTTCGTTTTCAATCTTAGAGAATGACTAATTGCACCAAGTTTTCAATATTTGCACAATTAGTAATTAACTGAAAAATATTAGTTTTTGAGTTAATACAGTTTTGATCTTCTTCTATCGTTTCGACATGAGCTACATAATGTTATTAGCTTATGCCGTGGGGAAAAGGGTAGCCAGTCAGCAGGTTCGTAGCGGGGCTGACTGCCCAAGGTGCGCCGGACGATCAATTAAATATCGTCTCTCGTGGAGGCTCTTTTAATGCACCCCAGTGCACAGTTTTGATGCAAGGGTTACGATGTGTGTCCACCCTAACAATTTTGATAAAGACTTGTGTTTTTATTTTCGACTAGTTGTGCCCGCGACTTTGCTTGCGTACTGAAACAAAATATAGCCTATGTTACTTCTGGATAAAGTTACTTTGTACCGATGAAAGTATGATTAAAATCGGTTCAGTAGTTTTGGAGTTTATCGATTACAAATAAAAAAACAAATCTTTCCTCTTTATAATATTAGTATATATATTACTATGTTGTTTTCAGTCAAGATATATGCAATCTAAAATACTTTTGCATAATTGAAGTGCAGAATTTCTAACAAAATTAACTTATAGTTTTTCCATATCTAGTAATGGTGTGTAAAAAAAGTTACGCTGTTCCGAACGCAACAGTCAGTTGCAATAGCGTCAATCTTAGTAGCGTGATTACTGAGCCATCAACATTTATATAATATTAAATAAATAGTGTACCTACCTACTTTGTGCAAGATCACCCGTAGTGTAGGTATCACTTTCAACCTTATTGCAATAAACGAGAAAAACTTATTACAAAACAATTATTCGTGGTTTTTAGTACACACATTTTTAGGATGAGTACAGATAGCGCAAAAAATTCGCTGTGCAATGATTCAGAAGTGTTCCATGAATGAAAACTAGCTTAGAAATGTAATAAAATAAATATATCGTCACATATAGAAAAAACCGGCCAAGAGCATGTCGGGCCATGCTCAGTATTATAGGGTTCCTGATGTTTCGAAAGCTTTGCAGCATTTCGTGGTCGCAGGTAGGCTAAGATGACAAGCGTCTTTACAGATATTTCTAAAAAAATATGTATTATTATTGTATTTATTTTTATTTATTATTGTACGATAGATTAAAATATTTTTTTAGAAATATCTGTAAAGACGCTTGTCATCTTAGTCTACCTGCGACCACGAAATGCTGCAAAGCTTTCGAAACGTCAGGAAAACCAATTTAAATAATATACGCGATTTAATCCGGTTAAACTTTGTTTTATTATAATGTGTAGTGATCGCGAAAACCTAAGAAATTATTAAATAAATAACTTATTCACTTAAAATAGGTTCACATGGTATAGTTTTTATTGCAATAGCAAAAAAAGTGCTTTTAAAACAAGGAGGGGTTCTCGATATGTAATGAAACGGTCACCCATCCACCAACTGACCGCAGCTAGTGCAGCTTAACCTCGCAGGTCTTTCAGTCTAGGTGGTTAATACTTTGTTACGAGCTCCTTAGAGTACCCCTTTTGAAGAACGTATTAAAATAGTAATTAGCTCCCATATTCAAACAAGCTGTAGGTATGTCTGTAAAAAGTATCTTACGTATCGTATCCAGGACATGGTCTATCTGTGTGCCGAATTTCATCCAAATGCACTCAGCCATTTCAGTGTTATTGAAGGAAAAATAAAAAAACAAACAAATATCCATACTTTCGCATTTATAATATTAGTATGATTTTAAAAAAAAACTTTTTTGTGCTGACGGTACAAACTAAAACTGCATCACCAGAATTTTATTATTTTCCCAAAATTTTATACGCACGGAATTACTGACAATGTGACCACAAATATTGTTATTGCGAGTCGAATTAGAAAATATGCGTGAAGGAAGCTGTTTCATATAACTGTGAGCTGTGGAGCGAAAGCTGAAATCGCTCCATTGTGGCTCGAGTGGATTTCATGTTCGTTTATATTCTAATAAAAACCTAATTCGATCTGCATCTGAGGTTGCGGCCGAGATACAAGGAAAAGTCCGCTTTGTAAGATACAGTTGTTTCGCAAACACCTTTATTTAATTGGTTGTCTGTACCGCGTCTAGTTTTAAACATTTTATTAAATCGAGCAGGTTGCTAGTGAAATAATATAAAATGGTAAAACTGGTGCATTGGACAAGGCCGTGTTAAAGGATGGAACATGAAATAAATAAGCTGAGCAAATAAAGTTTACATTAATTCACTAAGGTCCCTATTACAGAACGTTCCTCAAGTACAGTTTGATCTTCAATCAACTGATCACTACTTAAGGATACAATCGTTACTTGAGCATCGGTTTTATTCCGACATGAGAATTTATTCAACAACATAACACATTAATTTAATCTGAAATTAGAAAGAAATTTCTACTCAAGCGTGGAATCGACCACATTTGAGTGATTACAGATCAAATCTCTGCTCAAATACCGAAATATGTGAGGTGACACTATAAAATAAAGCTAAACTCAGCCAAACTGCAATCAATGAATCTATGCTTGAGGAATGTTCTAAAATTAAACCCCAACTCAAAACTAGTTTTAAACAGTGGTCAAAGTTTGTGGAACGTTTTTTAATACGGGCCTTAGTTTTCAAGTGTACTTCGATAACTTCTATCAAACTCAACATAGCTATCCTTTATTTTTAGTGATATTTTGGAAGCCGATCCCAACATACCTAATTGGGAAAAGGCAAGGAGGATGATGATACAACAATCCATTGGGGTACCTATTGGGTTTACGAAAGAAGCGCTTTCTTTGAACAGGAACCACATAAAAATCCTGACAAGAACCCTTACTGGGTACTGCAAGCTGAATAAACACCTTCACAGGATGAGCCTCAGTGATACCACAATTTGCAGGTTTTGTTGCGAAAACGATGAGCCACCCATCCATATCCTACGTGAATGCGATGCAGTGCACCACATAAGAAGCCAGCATCTTGGTGGCCACGTTATCTCAACGCAGGAGAACAAATCTTCCTCCCCCAAAGTCATAGTCGACTTCATGATTGACTTTCAGCTTAGGGAAGTGCTGTAATTCTGCAAGAGGCGTCACAATCGAACTTATCAGGTCGCATTGGCTTAGGGGCGTTCAAGATCCCTACCTCTTTCCTCAAAATAATTGGGGTACCTATTTAGGCCCAACAATTGGCAAGGAAATCCAATAAAACGCTGACATTCCTACCTGCCTACCTATGCGGGTTGATTTTAATGAAAAATCTCGCATAAAAGGCCTTATTACCTTAACACTCGCAAAGATTTGCAAAGATGGCATTTGTACAATAGTTTAATTGTTTTATTTAAAAAGAAGTTTCTTGTGAGTTATATTATTATAGGTATATTTTTTCGTATGTGAAAATTATTATTTTTGAACGCAGTGTTCTCCTTTAATTAATGAAACACAAGATCTTATCAATGTACAGTCTAACAAAGCAATTAGTATACAGGGTCGCCAGATATAGATGAAGATTTCTCAGGAAGTTATAATAGAATGGTTTGATTACGATTTTGTATAAATAGAGTTTAATTTTGTCCGTTATTGAAATCATATTTCACTCGAAAACATCCCTAATCTTCTGAGAAAACTTTATTTATATTTCTCTACCCTGTATACCAATTGCTTTATTAGACTGTACCAATGATTAGCATGTAAGGTGTATTCTTTGTTGGAGGAATAAAATAAAATAAAATATTCAATGTAATGTTTTTTATGGTGTACAATAAAGCATACATAAATAAATAAATAAGATTGACAGGGCGCTGGTTATTCGCGTATTACGTACGTAAATCTTTAGCGTGGGCGGTCTATGTGCTCAACACCGGAGTAACGAAGATACAGTACAGACCTAGGTTAGATTTATTTCGTTCCCGGGTTATAACTCAGGCCAATACGTGACCGATGCTCACGCCTACGCTTACATAGAAATTATCCACGACCAAAACGTTATCACAGTGAAATGGTAGCGTATTTCACGTATCTAACACTGCCGGGGTCGCCCACCTAATATTGGTTAAAGGTCACCAGCAAAAGGTTAGTTCCTGTCGCCTGCGGCCAGCTTTCTACCGATTGTAAACTAGTGCAGTTGCCAACGACCATACAGCCCAATAGACGCCCAATATTGAATACAATATGACGACGTCTGTGGTCTAGTGGTTCGAGGATCGGACTGCTGATGTCGAGGTCGTGGGTTCGATTCCCACAGAACACAAATATTTGTGTGATGAATATGAGAGTTTGTGTTGGTCTGGGTGTTTCTTATGTATTATAAGTATGCATTTACAAAAAAAAAGTATGTAAGTGTTATATTCATTGTCTAGTACCCATAGCACAATCTTTGCTGAGTTTGGGACTAGATGGTGCTGTGTGAAAATTGTCTCAAAAAATATCAAAATATAATAATACCTACGTACGGTCGACCGCAGGTCATTTGACATTGACAGCATCTTTGTTTCGTAAGCAGTAAGGGCGGTTTTCGAATTGACGTGTTACCACTGTTATGCAGTAGACTGTACAAAAAATTCTGCCACTAGCTGAGGCGGCGTTCTGCAATCCGATTGGCCTTATCAAGGCGGCTATTGGCTAATCAGTGATTAGCCGCGTTAGTGATTAATAATCATAATCACTAACGTGGCAGTTTTGACGGCTCATGTAAGTGGTCGAAACTGATTTGACGGTTTCAAGTGGCGAATACTGGCGACCTCATTAGTGAAATTTCATGAAAGTGTTGCAGATATCGGTCGCCTATTATGAGGCGTCTATGAGCTGTATGGTCGTTGGCAGTTGCATAGAAAGGTCGTGCTGTCAAAAATGCATGCAGCTTTCTTAGTTACATAACTGGACACGGTCAACCGTTAACTGCATGCAGTAACCAGGGTTGTTGCTGATTCAGAATTGTATTACGTCAATGGTTGTTGATGCTGATGCTGACTTTTTGACATTGACATCAGCAGATGCTGATGATAAAGTAAAGAATAACGTCATAAGGGAGCGTTGTGGAGTGAAAGAAGATGTAGTGACAAATATTGAGAAAGGTATGTAAGATGGTTTGGACATATAGAGAGGATGGACTAGTGGAGATTTATGAAACAAGTATACAAAGCGAGTGTGGATGGAAGAGTTGGAAGGGGACGACCTCGGCGAACGTATCGCAATCAAATCGCGGACGTTTTCAAAAAATGCCAGGTTAAGAGTACTCTAAACCGACGAGCATGCATGACGAGGTTAATGAACGTAGATGAAGCGAAAGAGGTGTTTCAGGATCGTAGCAGGTGGAAATCCATAGTCTCTGCCTATCCCAATGGGAAACAGGCGTGATAATATGTATGTATGTAGATGCTGATGCTAACTTTTTGACACTGATGATGCACTCTTACGCACAATGTTCAGCGTAACAGGCAAGTTTAAGTGTTATTTAGCTAAAAATACACCGGAGTGCAAAGATCTGTGCTATGATTGGTTAAAATTTGCAAGCGAAACAAAAACACATGCCATAAGCTCCGCCCCCTTTGGTCATATCGCGACACGAACAACAGCATCAAAAAGGTCAGCAAAAATTAAAGAAAGAAGAAAGAAAGAATGAAAGATTTTATTTGGCACAGGACAGTGACAGCACAACAAATAACATTAAATAAAGTACTAAAATAGATATAAGTAAAACATAAAGTTGCTGCCGGGCATGCCCATGCCAAAAGGGTCACCAACTCAGACGTTGAACGTCCAGCGCTGATTTTCAGTTGGCACCCTGCAGCGACACAAGGACGAAGGAACTGTGTTTAGGTATAGATAATTATAAGAAAGTACATATATTGGTGTAGGGTAAAAATAAATAAACATGTGTTTAAATAAATAAAACATTTTAAATTAAAATAGAAAATGTATATTAATGAATAAGATATGAGAATGTGAAGGAAAAATGGATAAAAATAAGTTTTCGAAATATGCGACATAAAAATATGAATAAAAAGTAAAAATAAAAAATGTAATGCGACAGCCATGAAAGCCGTGAAAAAAAAAAACAGATAAAAGGGTTGCGCACGCTATCACAAGAACGGCAGGATTAATTTGAAATGCGTCACGTCTATACCCACACACAACCTTGTCAGTCACGCGGGCGTTAATGCAGGCGCTGATGCTGATGTTGAACATAA
Organism: Asteroscopus sphinx; assembly: GCA_949699075.1. Classification (NCBI taxonomy): domain Eukaryota; kingdom Metazoa; phylum Arthropoda; class Insecta; order Lepidoptera; family Noctuidae; genus Asteroscopus; species Asteroscopus sphinx. Next base: position 9,642,348 of record OX453008.1, read on the forward strand.
TGCTGAGGTTCCACGGATGCGGATGCTTATGATGATATTCGCAGCAACCCTGAGTAGTAACTGTAGTTCTTTGTGAAATAAAAGGAAATCTATGCACTTAACAGCGCTTACAGCAAAGTGTTTTTGTTGTCTCGAATATTTTAGTTTAGCTCTGCTTAGGTGGTATCTCATACTTTAGTCTGCGACGGCGTAAAGTTATTTATACCCGTATTTCACTTTGCCATAGTATTGTGCATAAATTTTCTCGAACAAAGTAGTCCTCAGTCCTGAATGCATTGTTAAGCGGAACGATTATTTCAGATAAATACCGAATTTAATTAAAAAGCCCTTTTTAATCGGCACCTGGAGAAGATATTTATTGCGTTGCCCTCATAGAAATCTAAACAATAAGGTAATAGAAATGTTGTCTACTGTCTTTTAATACCAGTACGCGTGTCGCCAATTCGTCGCTACAAACACGTAAATAAGCAATTAGGCCTACCATGTTTCTAGCATTCAATGCAAAATAAATTCAGCCTAAAAAAATCCGTTACAAAATACAAAAATATAACAGCACTGATGATCAAGCAAACGGTTCGCGCACTGGTGTCCTACGAGACACCTGCACGCGGCGACAAGTTCATGCGCCTTTACCATTTCTATTACCTTATTATTTAGATTTCTATCGTTGCCATATAATTATTTGATACATTTTACACAGCACCATCTAGTCCCAAACTAAGCAGAGCTTGTAATATGGGTACTAGACAATGGATATAATACTTATATACTTTTTTTTTTGTAAACACGTACTTATAAATACATGAGAAACACCCAGACCAACACAAACACTTATGCTCATCACATAAATATTTGTGTCCTGTGGGAATCAAACCCACGACCTCGTAATCAGCAGTCCGACACTCGAACCACTAGACCACAGACGTCAATATAAAATCAAGTTAGTGTGTATGGCGTATTTTTATTACTAACTTAAGTATAATAAATCATTTTGTCCACACTCTTGAGTCTTGATTGATGCAAATTATGTCAAACATGTTTGACAATTTGAACTAATGAAGCATTCGATTGATTTATAGCTTCCTTGTAAAAATTTAATGATACCGCGTTATATTTACATAATATTTATTGAATCCATAAAAAAATCAATTAATCTTTCACAGATTAGGTACACCACGGCCAAATAGTTTTAAAGTTTTTTGAGCTTGAAGCCAATCGGCGTCAGTAGTTTTTGCGAGACTCGTCGGCAACTGTGAAGCGTGAGACAGGTAATTTATACCAGTCTTAGTGTTCAATAAACTGTACCCGGAACTCGTGGATGATATGGAAGAAAAATTCATTGAGCTGGGATGCCTGGCGCGCAACCTAGCGGCCGGCGGAATGAGCGCTATGAGCACAACCGATGAGAAAAGTTTGAACGTCTGTACCCACATTTCATAAGCGGCTTAGCGACTTTAAAGGACTGTGCGCGGTGATAGCCGGTATTGCGTACCGTCTCCTTAAATGGCAGACGTTTTATTTTTGTTACATTGTGCGTGGATGCGGATTTTACGTAAACTTTCTACGTATACGATCCCGGCATGTCATTACATCACGGAACGACTTAAATGGATTTAAACGCTGACAATTACAGCCACCATTTGCGTCAAACAATTAAATGTAAACGTTTGGAAATTGGTGTGATACGGTCATTTTTACAAGCTCCATTTATGACGAACAATTGGTGGTAAATGCTTGAATTGGTGAGTTCTCTCCATGGTTGTGCCCACGTAAGTTACAAAAACAGAAATACATTGTGTTAATCGACACTTGTATCATCTTGACGTTTAAAAGCTGTAGGTACTTGAAGAAACTAGTTACGTATTATAAGTTCCATTTCCTTCATTCACGTCTTTTTAAAGTGGAGAAAATGCCTGACGCAAGGCATGTCACACCACTCGGAGAGGCGGTTTGGTTATGCGGGTCTAGAAACCACTAAAAACTTCGCCATGTGTATCGCTCGCCTTGGGTGGATAAGCTGCGACGACTGCAATGCATGGCATTCGCGAAATATCTAGCGCGGCCTACTTCTGGGCCTTATTAGTCCGGGAAGAGAGAGAGAGAAGAGATCTCCTTCGGCGATGTCCGGGCACCCTTGGGACATCACCGCAACTCCAGGGCCATGCAATGCGGATGATAGAGTTTTCAATCTATAGGGAGTCAATCTATAGAGCCAAGCAATGCGGACGATAGACTTTTCAATCTATCTTCCGATATCCTCTCTTAAGGCCCAAATTAATATCCAATCTATCCACGATTTTCCCTACTGGAGATAGGAATTTGACATAAGATCCATACAAAATAAGTCAAATTTCTATCTCTAGTAGGGCAAATGGTGGATAGATTGGATATTAATTTTGGCCGTTAGGGCTTTTGGTTTTGATATCCAGGCACACTTGGGACATCACCGCAACTCGAGGGCCGTGTAATGCGGACGATCGATTTCCCAATTTATCGCCCGATTTCCTAACTTAGGGCTTTTAGGTTCAATGTCCACAGGCACACTTGGCACATCACCGCTACTCCAGGGCCGTGCAATGCGAACGATAGACTCCTAAATCCACCACTTGCTGGTTCATTTACGATATGGCCAGCCTGATTTAAAGAGGATCAAGTTTCTTATGGTAAACATTTTTGAGGCCCTAAACTGAAGACACCACGTCGAAGTCTTACTCACGAGCGTAATATTATACGCAACGTCAGTCGTAATTCTGTTTTATTCGTCGCCGCTCAGTTCAATATCTCCGATCAATAAATTCGAATATTGACGTAAATGTCATTGTTTATAGTCCCACTCACACTTACAGTAAAGTTTGTTGATGTCCAACAGAAACTGAGAACGCCCATGCAACGGAAATCGGCACGTTGTATCGTATTTAGAGCCCTTCCTAACCATTACGTACGGACTGTTCAATCGAGCTTCCTTAATACCTGGCCACTTTCATTTTCTACAAGAACGGGTGTAAAACCGCTACTTTACGCTTCATAATTTCCTCCCATGATTAATAGTTCCAGTTTTCCCTTAATTAAATTATCTAAACTCAATCTATGCTCTAGTTTAATCAAATAATTCACCGACTCCAAGCTTACTGCTTCAATAAATGTCATAATAAAATTAATTAATACACTGTTGTGTTTGGAGAGAGGGATTAAAATACAAATTCAATTTACTCTGTGTAACAATTACGTTACGTTTCGTTCAGTGGATTAGTACCTACTTCGTATTCGCGTTTAATATAGATTTCTGAAGTGTTACGAGTAAGTCACATATTCACTAGTACTTATACAAAGTTTCAGAAACAAGATACAAGTACACAACAATTTCAGATACATAATCATATGAAACAATATTTCAGAGGGTTTGACCGTCCATATCTATCATCGTCGTTTGTAGCATTCAATCAATGTAAATATTTTGGTGGTATCGGTATCCCACTCTACTTCATCACCATGTTTATACACAGTATATGTATACGAACACGTCCACACCGGAGAACATTTTGTCACGCAACTAATGTTATTAAACGCGGAACTGGAACATTAAAACCTGTCTACATACATTGCGAAACACGTAGATGTTTATGATACAATTATTAAGATATAAATTGTGGAAAGAAAAAATTGCTCACGAGCAGGATTCGAACCTGCGACTCCTGGCTCAGTACGCCAGTGCCACTAAGCCACTTAGTCACGTCTTTGGGTGACGTCAGAGACATCTTTTTTAGAAACTTTGCAGTTAATTCAAAGTCGCATAGATGTGTTTTTTCTTTCCATAAGTTATATCTCTAGATTTCGCTTCGCGTGCGTAAATGCGTTAAACGGATAATAAAAATAAGACAATTATTACTTACTTGTTTCTGAAACCATAATAATTGTATCTTAAACACGTAAATATTTATCTGATACTGTGTTTATATACAAATGTTTACTAGTGAATACGTGGCTTTATTCAGGCCTGTCAAATAAAAAGCTTTCCCATCTTCGACTGTGGTCTTATTAAAGAATAAATTCGTTTTCGGTATCACCTTACAAAACATAACCATTGTTACGCAACGCACAATAATGTGGCCAAAACAACAATATCAGTGTGGTAATATCTCGCCACAGAGTAGGGATATCGGTGGATCCCGCCCACGACAGACGTTCATATATCAAGTAAAAGGCGTTCGAAATTTAGCTCGCAGACCGGTGCGGAAAGCTGTTTGCCTTCGACCGCAGTTCCGAAGTATACCGAACGTACGCGGAGAGTGAACTTGCACACAAATATTCCGCTTGTTTTCTTTTTGCACGCTCTGCCAAGGTCGCGACGTCTGAACGAGTTCATTGAATCACATTCCTGCATTTTTAATCGTGTATTTTTGTTCATTATAATTTGCCAGTTGTGTTTTTATTCCGTTTCACGATACGATCATTGACTAACCATCAGATTAATGTGTTGTAGTGTGATGTCATTTTATTGCTGCTTTGAGCAAATTTTATTGCTTCTTCGACGTGATTAAAGTAATATTTTAATGCTAAAAATAGATACTATCTACAACGTATTATTGAATTAACTCAAAACCTGAAACTAGTTTGTTCAGAATCGAGAGTAGAATCCATTACACTACTTTTTAACAAAGGTAAATTTTTACCAACAAAATATTTTCATACCATGCCGAGTCTAAAGGTTTCATATGACGACGCGGCGCTGAACGCAAAGGTGAGCGAGACCCAGTAAACGACGCGGCGCTGAATGCAAAGGCGAGCGAGACCCAGTAAAAAGTTTGATTTGGGTAACATTTGTTTCCTACAACTATTAAAAAAATATTTTAGTAGGTTATTCACCTGCCGACACAGTAGCGTCGCGGCACGTTCGTGAATGAATCTAGTGCTATGAATCGATTAGAGTAACCATAATACCAAAAATTACAAATATCTTCTACAATAATAAATGAAAATTAATAATTACTTTCTATATCAATTAATTATAATAAAAACTAGTTGGAGTGTCTGAGGTTTTGAGTTATTCCAATAACACGTTGTATAACTTAATTCACACAGTGTTGCTAAAGATATCGTAAAATATTTTGTAAAGTGTAAAACACGGGGTTTTCAAATTAGCATTTATTTATTAACTGTCTTACTAGACATAAGATTACGAGTGTGATAACTTGTATTTTATCATTATACTATTATGCTGTCTATGAAATTTCGAGATTAATTTCCAAGAACTGTTCAGTGTTCAACAATAATGTATACTATTACACTAAAACAGTTTAATTAAAATTTCCGTCTGAAATGGATTGTAATTGCTGTGCGTACTAACTTCAATAATAGAGAAACAGGCCTGGAGTTCACAGTAAGGCTTAGTAGGTACTCAGTCGTTACTTCGAAATAATTAATTGAGCAATTTTAACGTGCCTACTTAATCTTGGGCGTCAGATAGAAGGGCTGTGATACCCTCAGCGTCTGATAACGAGTTAATTACGCGACACGTTGCGAAAGTGGCTCAAGAGTCGGTACTAGGTTTTCATATCTTCATCGGTGCCACAAAAACTGGTTGTCAGTTGCAAAACTGTTGGCACGTAAATTCGCCGCTGCCCAACAACAATGGCGGAGCTGTTACTGTAAACAAAACAAGTAAAGCATTAACATTCAGTTACGAGACGAAAGGCGTAGTGTTGCAACGCGGCGTAAGGCGAGAATGTAATTAATCGATATTCATTCGATTATTGTGTCAAATCGATCAACTATTTAATTTAAATACCAGCTTGAGCTTTTTAGATAAGGATACAGGAAACTGATTCAAAGAATTGTCATGGAATAACAGGATGGCATAAACTTGAAAAGTAATTATAACAAGGTGAACTAATATATTCAGTCAAACGTATCAGATCATAAATACTAGAGCTTTTTAATAACCGGTTGACCGTTGTAATTAAACACATGGTCATTCAAGAAAATGGATGTCCGTGAATAAATTCCGGGATTGATCAATACGTAAATCATTATTGGTTAATTAAAACAAATTCCTTAATGTTATGTGACGATCGTTAATTCGATCTACTAATTTAACTGTCAAAATTAGCATATATAATTAAAGATGACACAAAACGGTTTTTTTACGCAGGTAGTTTATTTTGTAAGTAATAGGAGAGCAGTCATGATTGGTAGATTGGGGTTTTTTGGCAATTTTGGAGAAAAACATCGTTCTTGGGGAAATTTTGGGGAAGTAAAATCCTTGCGCAAATTTTGGGGAAAGGAAAATACACAAATATTTTACTAGTTTATACAATATCTGTGGGAAAATAATTGAGGGTTTGAATGAAGACGAGGTATCGAAAGTTTAAATATCATTCACGATACACTATAAATATTCTTAGAGCAGTTTTTTGAATAAACTTAGTCTTATATTTTTCCATAATACGTAACATGACCCGTTTGAAAAAAAAATGCGTAAAAAGTTGCAAAACATATAATTTTGGGGAAAAAATAAATTAATATGGGGAAAATTCTGAAACTTGATTTAGCAACCCTGAGAGCAGTGCTGTTTTGTGCTATATCGCTTTATGCGCTTGCGCTACCCGATGTCAGTCGTTCCAGGTTTAAAGATAGAAAAAATATTTATCAATGGAATAGTTAGTGATTAAGATCATAATTAATAGTTCACAAGGCCCATCGATTATGAGTTCAGCAAAGCCATTTGTTCTAATGACTCTTAGGATTTGAACTGGGCAAGAAGCTGATAAACTCAACTAAAAGCTGCCAATAGACTCAATCAATTGTCTTAAGAGATGTTCTATCGCGTCTATTGCAGAATGTAAAAGATAAAATGAGGTAACTAGATACCTATGTCTAGTATAGTATTATATTATCTGTGCCTATGTTAAAATGTTTTATCCCATAAATATAAACATTGTTATAGGAAAAATATAACGTGCGCAGTAACAAAATCTCTGTTTTCAATCAAAAAGCAAGCAAGCAAGTTCTTAACTAGTATTATATATTAGTACAAAAAAAAAAACTTGCTGAACGTTTCGCTCATTAATAACCGTGTCGTGAGTAATTAACAGAATACAGTTACAAACAGACAGCGAGCTTACATCACAATAAACACTCCTAATAACCATACAAAATATGGACAAATGACACGCCTTTACATGTAAAACCACACAACCAAAATGCACAGAAGGACAACTTCAAACAACACTTTCCGGGAAAAAAGGATCACACTGTATTAATGCGTGTGGGGGTGTGTTTGTGCGTGTGTGTATATGCCTAGTTTACACGGTGCATGCTACTCGCCTGAGAATAAACAGCAACTCGTATTGTGTATATGCATGATAGTAGCTCGGCATGCCTGTGATGTTTAAACGATGCGACTAGCAGCCTAGTCTCATTGCAACTCGCGTGCTGGCTGGTTACTACCGAAAGCATCCAAACGATGCGAGTGATATGCGAGCTGACGAGAAGGCGAGTGAAATCATAAAAATGTTTTAGTAACTCACACTATCCAACTGACAACTGCGAGTACCTCGTACGATGCGTCCACACAGTGCGAGTTGCTGAACTGCAGCTACTCGCTATGCCGTCTCGCACACTAGCTTGCACTAGGCATAATTTTTTATTACTACTTCTGTTTTAGCCCAATTTTATACTACAAACCAGCATTTCGATGATTTTGTGAAGCTCTTTTGCAGAGATCGGCCGAAACGCGAATGAAAGCGATCACGTACGTTCCATTGATGATGTGATCATTTTGCGCATATCAAAGCTTCAAGTGTTGTTCCTACTTGACAAATCTCCTTTTTTTTAACCGACCTCAAAAAAAGGAGGAGGTTATGTATACGGCGACTTTTTTTTTTTTCATGTATGTACACCGATTACTCCGAGATTTCTGAGCCGATTTGCGTGGTTGTTTTTTTATTTGGTAGAGGAATCCCACACGGTGGTCCCGTATAAATTTAATTGACATAGGTTGAGTAGTTTTTCAACCAGCTTCAATAAATCAGTTTATTTTAGCGTCGCCTACCTAGATGATCTACTAATAGTTTCGTTTTTCTGTGAATTATCAACTATTAAAAAGTATGAAATAAAAACTTTTTAACATACATAACCTCCTCCTTTTTTTGAAGTCGGTTAAAAAATAAAACCGACTTCAAAAACCTCAGCTAACAAGTAAAAAATAATCCTTGTATGTATTTCAAAATCTTAACATAAACCAAAATTTTGAAGGCGGCGCGTGATTTTCATGTATGTTCGCTTAAACTGTTTTTACTATAGATAAGCGCTCGACAGTACATTATATTTACATGACGCAAAGGGACAATCACGCGCCGCCTTCAAAATTTTTGTTTATGTTAAGATTTTGAAATACATACAAGGATTATTTTTTACTTTTTAGTTATTATCTATAGTATAGCCTAATTTTTGTCAGGCAGACTCAAAAATTTTACGCATTTTCTTACTTTTCTTCGATGTTAACCTCCATGTCATATTTTCATGTAGATCTTCTGTTATTATTCTGTTTTTACCTTTGTACCAACTCATACAATCTCCAGCACGTTTTTGCTAAGTAACTATTTAGTTTTAACGTAAGATAAGAAATGCTTTGTTGAAGTACTTGTTCCTGTTACCGTTACGTTTGCCTTCATTTGGTTGATAAATAGAGCATCAGTACTACTTGGAACAATGACTAAGATTATAAGAACTGTTGCAATCGGATGTTTATTGTTTTTGTGTGTTTTGATTTGGGTTGTGTCAATCTAAATGCAGCTGCTTATAGATTAGTAAAGAAGACGTAACGTGAGAACTTTGATAAGAAGGTGTTTTGTACACAAACCAGAAGCCTGTATGTAATCCAGAAGGATGCATAAGAGCTATATGTAACGAATCCAAAGCCACAGTTTTCAGAAGACTGTATTAAACCCTGTTTTGTATAGGGTTTATTACCACTTTTTTACAAAATAAAGTAGGTACCTCTTCGAGACGAAAACTTGACCCAGGATCCTTACTATGTACCTACTCGAAATATTCTGGTAATTATTTTACGTAATACCATATAACAAACAATAGTACTAGTACGCGTCTACGAGGTCCCGGAGCGTAGGTATATTTTTATAGTCACGTGGTGGAGTGAGCCAGGCCTGTTAATACTTTGTATATTTGCAGGTTTTAGTAAGCATATTTTGCGAAAAAAAGACACATCTAGTTAATTAATTAAACATTTCGACTATACTCGTATCATACATAGGACTCCCCATTTAGTAATCAAATTAATAAATAGTACCTATTACAGTAATAATTTTTAAAGGCCATTTTAGAGTACCTAAATACTACTTAATTACAGCATTTACAGCACAGTCAATTCGTATGTACCTACATCAAAAAGATTAAATAATGCTTATTTAGTTCCCGTCCAATAATTAGCCTAGCGATATTATCAAGCTGATGGCAACCAGCATTCATTGGTATACCGATAGCATCTTACTCCGATGAAATCGTGACGACAATGGCATTATCCACAGGTTCGACATCTCTGTCTCAAAATAAACTCATTACTAGACATTTACGAGCTGTTACGCAATAAATGGCAATAATTTTAGCACTACGCAATCGTTTCTGTAGGATTTATAAATAGTAGGTTCCTACCATAGATAAATAAAACAAGGAAGATGTGCCAAGTAAAAGCAAAGCTTGACGCTTCGACATTCGCAAAATGATCACAACGCTGTCGGAACACCCACAGATTGAAGCATTGCATGCCCACTTCACGCATGTGTACAATTAGTAAACTGGGTTTACTAGTGCTGCTGCGTAACTCTTGATGGGCGTGAGAAAATATGAGCGTATGTGCTGTACTTTGTTTTTGTTTCTGTGTTTGTGCGGCGACACCTAAACGCGCACTAAATAATTATGCATTGAAGGCATATCTCCCTTGTTTATCAAATCCATGGTACCAACTTATTACAATACAATTACTGGATTAGACTTTAAATTACACTGTATAATTACCACACCTGAAATTTTCAGGCGGAAATTATTTCTCCTTGTAGGTATCCATGATTTTCAGCCATTTTAAGGTCGCATGAAATAATAGGCAAACTATTTCCAGAATTGTGGAACTGGCTATGATTAGTCATTTTAAAATAGATAAAACGTTTTGCTTAACCTGAAATCAATTCAAAAGGAAATCAAACCCGTCCGAACATTAGATCTTTTGTTAAATTCGTCCATATACGATATCTTTCCTGAGCACAGTTATGCTAACAATAACAGCTTTTTCACCAGTTCGAATACAATAAAAAAAAAAAAAAAAAAAGTTTCTTATCTGAAACTTCCGTGTTTACTAACCGTTGGCTCTCATTGACCATAGTTATCCGCAGGACTACTCATTATGCATATCCAAAATCGTATTTATTGAACTGTGTTTGGTGAGGAATGCTGGTGTTCGGACCGCTTGGCACGTGCGCTCGGTAAGCTACTTGCATTCAGTAGTGTAGTATATGGAAAATATCGAGAGAAAATAAACCGTGCTTTTTAAATTTCAGTTTGGTTGAAAGATAATAATATAGGGGAATGCCAGGTTTGTTCTTTTTACGTAAAAGTAAAAAGTTACAAGGAAAATTCATTGCAGCACGTTAATCAATGGTTAAAATTTATCAATTGTTTTAACGAACGAGTAAAAAGAATAGTTAACAAAATAAAAAGAAGTCCATAAAAAATTTGCGTAAATAAATAAATACCTTTGGACATAAATTTAATGTTAGACCTTCTGGACCTTTTTGAACGTCTTCTTATGAATCTTGAAGTGATGTTGGAGGACTCTTAATTTTAATTTAAAATTCCAACGTATATTTATTTTACGATCTATTCCAGTGACAGATGGTCTGCATCTCTAATTACTTTATTAAAAAATATTATTTCTGCCATAAATTACCATACATTCATAAGAACAATGAAGTACAAACAGCTTATAGATATTATTAATGAGTCACGTGACACAGTCTAACAGCATTGCATATACTGTGAGCTTTCGCCGCATTATCTAGGCATCTGGGCGCGAAGACAATGGCGCGCGCATGCGTAATGCGTTATCTCACATCTACCTCTTGCCACACTCTGCTCTCCTAATGAGGAACGGTGTTCCACTTCTCGTCTATGCTAATTGAAGACGGACTCAAAATCAAACTTGCTTCGAGAAATATCTACTCCGCTAATAAATACTAATTGATTCATTAACAGATCGATGTACTAAAGATTTCTTTTGTTTTAGGTGGAATAAAATAACGGTAGCCGTGCCTCTCAAAGAATGAGGAATAAGCAACGATGCTGGAAACGCTGCTTTGGGCCAGACATACTAAAATCAACAGGTAAGTCTCTGTTTGTAACAGAAGGAATTAAGCACAGCTTTATTGTACAGCTAAATAAGATAAGGCTAATAATTTCGAAAGATACCTAATGCAACTAAAGTCAATCTGGAACTCAAATCACGTACATTGTCTATGGAGAAATTGCAGCAACACAAACCAAACTTGGCACGTATTCAACTTAGGTAGGCGCGGATGAGAAATAGTAGAAGTTTACTACTCCATAGATTTCTTAAAATAAGTTTTGAAAGCTGGTTTTTAGCCTATCTTTTTCTTCTACCATTCTATCTATATTTTACCACGAAAAAGCCTTCGTTCCGCCTTTGTTTGAACAGGGGCCTCCCTCGTAAGGCCAGAAAGTTTTGTAAAACCATCACCAAAAAGACCAACCACAACATAGCCTGTTATTGTAATGGTCTTTCTGACAAAGTTTTAGCACATTACTTAACAGTTACTACAATAAAATCTTTACTACCGTAACAAATGCATTAGCCCTTTATCAAAACGCTTTATACTGTTTATTTTAATAGGACATTACTGTTAGTCACTAGTGGCGTGTATTTTGATAAAAGTGTTGTCTAAAAGCACCGTTAGTAGTAATAAAGGTCGATAGTTGGAATTACTTTCGATAAACTGTAGAAATTGTTGCAGGGACAATAAATTACGTGTGGCCGGAATGGGTTCTTTTTAGACTATACCTAAGCAACATGTTGCTCTGCATTCGTGCCATATTTAAGGAGGTGACTATACCACTGATACTGAACACGAATCAGTAAAAAAATCAATACCTACCAATTTATTTTATTTTATTAAATTACCTATTTGTAAACAAAGAAATTCCCCCCGTGTGTCGCGTGCGACACCACCAAAACAATTTGCAGGTATTTCCACCCTTTGACAATGCCGCCGATGACTTATTTTCCGAGTCGTTCGGTATTTATTCTCGAACCCTCGCTATGTTTCTTAGTGAAAGTTTAGGTATTAAATAATCATAGAATTTTTCACGTATTATATTTTTAGGTGACTAAGCCCATTATTTATCATCAGATCTAGAAATATGGCATGATTACAGATCATCATTCATCATTTCAGCCGAAAGACGTCCATCAACATCTTGTATACTCTAACATAATTTTATAACCAACAAAATAAATAAAACGGAAATTGTAAGAGATTCACTTGTTGTTGTTGTTGTATTGTTCCGTGTGGTGCCGGACGTTAAGAATTGCACCACCCTCTCTCTTCTCATGGGTGTCATAAAAGGCGACCAAGGGATTCACCAGAGGATGGGCAGCAGCGTTCTCTGTTTAAAGAATCGCGATCGCCAACCCGCCTGCCAAGCGTCGCGATTATGGCATATCCCCCTTTGTGGGAGGCCTTTGTCCAGTAGTGGACGTTTTTCGGCTGAAAGTAATGAATGAATGAATAGATTCTCTAGAAGTATTTCTTTCTGTTTAACAGACGCTTTCAATTTCTGTATTCCTGGTACTATTTACTCGCAATATTTCTTGGAAATGGGTCTAAAGGTGATGAGATAGAATGACATAAATAATTGTAGGAAAACTTAGAGCTAGCTGTTCTGTCTGTACCTATTTGAGAGCGAAACACACACCGTGTAACAATGCATTTGCGCATTGTCATATCCCGCCCACGTGGCGTATAATTTCACGATTTAAACGCACCGCCTTACGAAATACATCTAGGGGAGTGCGGCGATAAATAACCAACAAATTACTCAGTTCTCGCGATATGTAGTAGATACACGTGCGTCGGTGACATTTGCATGCCTAAGATATGTTTACAGCTTGTTGAATCTACAGTTCGTAGGAAGGGAATGAATGTGCTGAGCCTCGAGCGTTTAATCAAGGTACGTTGTAAGTGTGACGCGGGCTTTACACGTCATCATTGTACGACATTGTGTCGCTGCCTTTGCAATCAATGTCTGATTGACCCTAGAATTTTCTTAGAAAACTTATAAGTATACAAGTTGTTATTGAAATAACTGAAAACCCCTTAACGGGTTGATACTCATCATTGCGAACAACTTTTACTACGGAACCAATCTAGAAATTGCAAAAATAAAACAGCTGATCTCTACATTTTGTTTATTTAGGTATGTGAACATAAATGTCAGGAATCAGCAGATTTTTTTTTTCGATTTCAGTGTTGGTCCCATAGTAAAAGTTGTTCATACTGATGAGTACAATGACCCCATAAGAGGTTTTCAGTTATTTCAATAACAAGTTGTATAGGATTTTTTAAAGAGTGCGCAAAATTTGTATCGTGGTTCAGTATCAGTTCTTTATAGCAACCACATTATTAAAATTCACTTTAAAACAAAAAAACTACTTTGTATGTGTAGCGCACGCCATGCCTCCTTCGATCAATTATTGATCGAAGCATGCCTCTGTAGACTTTAATTTTGTATTAAAGTGAATTATAATAATGTAGTTGCGATAAGGAACAGAAACTAAACCAAAATACAAACTACCTGAACTCCTTAAAAAATACCCGATGCAACTTTGAACTTCACGTAAAATTAATTGGTATTTTCAAACTCAGTTTGCCATTCTATTTATCTTCTCAATAGAAGACAGTATTTCTTAAGTTCAAAGAAACTGTTGAAAACAATGTTGTTTCCACACAGGGTGATCAAATTTGAAGCTCACCTAAAGTTTGTTAAACAAATTAACAATTACGGCTTTCCTAATAATTCCTATTGTTCAAGTACTTCCAGTTGTCTGGCTGTTTAACTGAACGATTGAATTATACGAGTAATTCCGGGTGGCGCTGACTAGGCGCTGACTGGTTTGCGAATTGCGAATTCGAATGAAATGTGAGCCATTTCGTTAGCGAATAGCTTTCGCAGACTGTGGGGAATTTCATTGCTCGTTTCGTACACGATTTGGCCCTAAAAATGCGGACTAAGATTGTTACTTACTTCATAAAGTTATGGACTGTTATTGCCAGATATTTCCTGGAATAGAATAACACTAGAAATAATTTATAATTCTGATTTCACCATCATCATCATTTCTACCTAAAGACGTCCACAGTTGGACATAAGCCGCTTGGATTACTTAGTTTTGTGTTAACCCATGTCAAATCAACAAACAAAACAACACAACCTTCCCCTTACCCAAAAAAGAAACACCCCAATTAAAAAGGGCGGGTATACACTTCCGTAACCACATAAAGCTTATGATTTATGCGTTTACGTGACACATCCCTAAATCAAGGTTTTCACCTTACGTTGCTGTTCTTAAAATAGGTGACAACTCACAACCCTACAGAGGAACAGGGTGGATGTACGTTTGTACGTACAGGGTATAACACGTCATCGTTATTTAAAAGCTGAGTAGAATTTTTACCTGCGTATTGCGCGCACAGACACCCTCACCCTAGGGTTGTACTAATAGAAAATTCCTCAGGCATTAGTCCACTTCTGTACTAATCATAATGTGTTTGTGTAATTGTTTTGCATAACTATATAAAATAAATAAAGCAGTCTATTTCGGTTAATATTTGGGGTTTAATTAACTATCAAGTATGATGATGTTTTAACTTTCAGTTTCCTGAAGAATCAGATTCAATTTACACTGTTTGCTGTATCGCCCTCATATGGTTATAATGTATGTACGGTTGTGGTAATTTTTATCGGTATCATATTTTGACTGCCTCGTTGGTCTAGTGGTCGCTAGCGCGACATCGGAGCGTGGGGTCCTAGGTTCGATTCTCGGGTCGGGCAAAGTGTTATTGGGATTTTTCATTAGCTAATTCTCAGTAGCAGCCCGGAGTCTAGTGCCCGGTTAGTGGCAATAGGTTAGCCTCCTATTACATGAGACTATAACATAACTGGTGATATGTGGGTGTACTATACACCTCTGCCTACCCATTCGGGGCGTTAACATTGGTAAAGTGAATAGTCTAATAAGTATAGTTGCCGGCACGAGTCGTGAGCACAGATTCCACTGCTTAAGTGGTCGAATTTCTGTTCACAGTACAACAGACCAGAAACGGGCACTTGCATTGGCTTAATAATATGATAATGCATAATTGAATATACGTAGAAAACGGAATACTAGAATACGGTGACGACAGAGACTACCAAGCAGGTACAATTTGTGCTCACGTCTCGTGGCAGGAACTATACGGGTGGTAAAGTCCATACTCCAGTCGCTGAAATAATGGCTCGCTATGATTACGAGGACAATTCTAGTGATGAAGAATAGCATTTAATTTCATGTAGTTAGCCTAATTCATTTTATTCTTATTAATGAAAAAATTCTGCCACCAAATTTTTTTCTGTCACCTTTTATAATACAATAAATTCCTGCACGCCGCTTGAGTGTACCGCCACTATTTAAGTGGATGGACTATAAATGAAAATTTTCTTTATTATTACGCTACTTACCTACGTAAATGCGACCAAGTTGCTAGCTTTAGAATTAGTGTAAATTCTCTCATTGTGTCTACACTATGAATATTTAACAGAGCAAGTACGCGCCGATTCAAATATTTCAACTGCTTTAGAAATCACACTAAATCAAGCCTAACTACTTAACACACACATAAGTAGATACTTATCTATGTACTGTATAACATTCCGAGCTTTTCAGTAAGTTCCAAACTTAACGCCCCTGTGAGTCGAATCAATGAATTGTCGCATTTAGCGTTTCGTAACGTTTTTCGCAACTGTTTATCGAAACAGCTTTAGACGACAAAATGCTATTAACTAACATCTGTTATCACGTATTAAGCATTAATTTTACTAAGATGAAATCGTCTGAACTAACACTAATCTCTGTAGTATGACGAAATGGTGAATGTCAATAAAGTATTGAAGCTAATAATTTATTGAATGTATCTGACTTATCCTTATTGGTTTATTGAAGTTAATCCTATTCAGAATAAATCGTTGACAAGACATTTCGAAATTGTTCTGTATGAGAAAGATAGGTTTCGTGAAATTGTATGATTTCGAAAATACGGCCTGTATTTGTTCAGTTTGATTGTGTTGTGATGTAAAACTAGTACTTGAAAACCTATTATAAAGCCTATTTGAAAAATAAATATATTTTTAAATCATTAAGGGAACATGCTATAATATTGTAAATCGAACTCCATTTCATACTTTCCTTTTCTCAAATCGTAAACCTTGGAAATACTGTGCTTCTAGTGAAAAAGGATACAAGTTAAAGTCCCTACGGAAGGGACTTATGACCTTTTTCACTAGGGACACACTATACTATCTTATACAAATAAATACGAAAGGGTAAACCACACAAAACCAATCATAACTGCAAGCTAAAGTCAACTTGCACTGCAATATATTGCCATTTTCGAAAGAGCCTATTATTAAGTGAGGCATTTAAAAAGAATAGAAAAAAAAGCGGTCCCCGGGGCAAGGAGCAATTAATGGCAAAGAGATTAACCAATAAATCGAAGCGAGCTTGCCGCGATGGGGTGACAACCGACATACTTCAGAGTATTAATAGGACAAGGTATCATGCTTATTTCTTCTTCTGTAGTTTTCTTTTTGAGATAAGTGACATCGTAAATCATCATCATCATCATCATTTCAGCCGAAAGACGTCTACTGCTGGACATAGACCTCCCCCAAGTATCGCCACAACGACCGGTCCTGCGCCTTCCGCATCCAGTGGATTCCCGCGACCTTCACCAGGTCGTCGGTCCACCTTGTGGGGGGCCTACCCACGCTGCGCCTTCCAGTACGCGGTCACCACTCCAGAACTTTACTGTCCCATCGGCCATCATTTCTGCGTAAATAAATAACAATAATATAGATAGCGTATATACGAATTCTGGTTATATAAATAATGCGAAAATAGCTAATACCCTAATGACTTTGCTTTTTGACAAGAGTGGTAGTGAGGTATCGTGATTAATGGAGATTTCTTTTTTTAATGCACGTTTTGTAATTCAAAAAAATATTCTAAAGTTTTTATTTTGAAGAAGCATTTACATGCACTTTCAAAACCTCAATTATAAATCTAGTTCTCGCTTCAAAACGTTGGTTCTATGGAGAAAAGCCGACAAGAAACTCTTTTATATACTATAATTTTAATAGACTATTCAAAATACACCTTTCAAGAAAACATGCCACACTCACTATGCTTGGCAAATGACATGGGGATACAGCTGCCATAGGTCGTATTTGCGAAAGCCATGAGAACGGGTGACCGGAAACTATGTGACATAATCGTGCATGCTTATGAACGCTGAATTGACTGCACAATTTAAAACATGAAGTATTTGTACTGGCATTTAGTGGTAAAATAATGACATTGGGACAGTTATTTATTTATTTATGTTCCAAAAAAAAAACATTTTGCGGATACAGTGTAGAAGTTAAACCAGTTTAGGTTTTTCTGTATACGGCTTGGTCCGTCGACATTCATATAATTTTTTTTTTATAGTATAGGATGGCGAAACGAGCAAAATGCCCACCTGATGTTAAGCGTTTACCTTTGCCCATAACAACTTCAATACCACCTAGGCTGTTGCCTAAATGGTACCGCAAGTCAGTTCGCCAAACTAAGACATCAAGATGGAAAGTCTCATGTGATGGTAATTTCACCGGCACCCGTACCCTTCAGACCGAAAACAGTAATGCAATGCAATCATCACTATTTGGCGGAGAAGTAGGTAAGGTGGTAGTACTTCCCCGCACGAGCTCTTTCAGAAACTTTCACTACTACTAAACATGATGTGGTCATTACAACAAGATGTGGGTGGGTGAATGAACATGACGCATCGCGCTCGCTCGCCCCATACAAAAATTACCATATACCCTCAACTAATTTATACTACTTTTCAATAGCAAATTACTTACAAAAGTACAGCATGTTTTTTTTCTTTGTTTTATAAAATTATAAGTCATTTCCTTAGTAAGCTTTAATTCCTCTAAAAATGTTTTTTATGTTTAGATTTTATGTTGTTTCGTGTTCTGTCATTTTTTGTGGTGGTTTGTTTATTAGGTCTGGTATTATTATACCAATAATAATAAGCTGCCATTTATTTTATAAGCTGCATTTATTTATTTATTTTAATAATTTAGACGTAACTTTCCATAAAAATTTGTGAAATCAGGTTTTGTAAGTTGTGTGTGTGTACTGCTGAGTGTCATGCTAGGCTTTGTATTGTATTTTCGTAATTTTTCGTCAAACAAATGTTCTGTTAGTAATGTGTGTTAATAGATGATGTGTGTTGTTAGTTCTACTTCTTCTGTCGTGTCGACATGAGCTACATAATGATAACAGCTCATGCCGTGGGAAAAAGATTAGCCAGTCAGCAGGTTGGTAGCGGGGCTGACTGCCCAGGGTGCGCCGGACGATCAATTAAATATCGCCACTCGTGGAGGCTCTTTTAATGCACCCCCTGTTGTTAGTTAATTAATACCTACATGTAAAAAAAACAAAATCAATTTGCTGATTTTAATAATAGCATAAGGCAGCGATACCGGCTGTCAGCCACTACTCTAGCGGTCCGTATCTTTATTAATACTCTCAGTACCTGTCGCATCCTCGCACCACGGTACCGCCGTAATGACGCCCGATAATCGGAGACATCCTTCCCGGGACCTTTGAGCTCGCTCTAAGGAATTTTCTATATTTCTGTTGGGCAAAAAATTGAGAATTTTAACAAGGGGCGCTTCAAATCCGCGCTTGCAACGCCATTACCTTAAGGTTTATTGAGACTCGAAAAATAGTTTTGTAAAGTTAAGTTGTTAGCTAGCAAAGTAACGAAGTAGCTACAGTGCATTTCGAAAATAACAAAACAGAAAACATTTATTTACAGCTTTCGTTTTAAATGTCCGAATTATTTTCTCATTTCCGATCGCCCTCATAATTAAGTCGTATACAAAACAGATACCGTCTAAACTGGCGATGTCGCCCAATCTTAACATCAACGGAAATGATTGTTTACTCAAACGACGATACCCAAACTTACTTTCCATAAAACGACCAATAAAAAGCAGAATTTTCCAATAAATTCCCCGCAATAAACAAACGGAGATAAATCGTCCTATTTAATTCAGAATCGGGGCGTTATCGCAATCTTTTCAATATTTATTAGCGATTCACCTATCATTGGATTTTTTGTGGAAGACCTACGGTATTTTCCATGTGTAGTCATGATCGTGACAAGCCTAATTGACTAACGTATCCAGAGATCAGGCGGAACGCATGCAAAGCCGCGGTTGTCACATCGATTTGCCGCATAAAGCTCGCCGTGCAATGCCTAAAACGTCCTTCCGTGTAAACTGGTTGCAATGCCAACGAACCGTCAGGGTTGCCTTTTCTGTATGAAAGTACCAGGGCTGCATAAAATGTAAGGATAGTGCCGTAATTACAGTACCCTGGTAGCCAAGTATTCTGTTGCTATGCAGTAACAATGATAAGTGAAGCAAGGAGCTCGTTTAGTCACGTAAAAGGATTACCGAGCCTCGAATAGCCTAATAGATATAGATATATATTTGCAAGAATATATGGTACAGAAGATGTAATTCGCGAAAGGATTAATTCTCAAAAGGACCAATGAGAAGGTATAATGTATATGAAGATATTTATTTATTTATTTATTTATTTATTTATAATGCCTAATGCGTTAAAGGCATAATTCGCCAGATGCCTAATTCGCTAGATGCCTAATTCGCTAAAGGACTTACTCATGAAATGTCTTAACCAAAACGAAAATCAAAAGTTTATTGCGTGATGATCATTTAAACGTACGAAATTAAACCGATTGAATTTGACACTTTGTATGCATCGTACTGTAGTTTCTGAAAATATATTTTGCTGTTTTATTTAAAACTTTAATAGACTTCAAGGCTTTGTTCTTAATTAGGCCAAAGATAAGTACCGCTTGATTGACAGGAGATTGATATTTGATTGCAAATAAACCGTGAAATAATGGAGAGGTGTAATTTAACTGTGTAACTAACGGATTTAGTTTATCGGTAAGCACGGTTACCGCTAGCGGAATTAACTTAGTTTATCTTTGATCTATTTGGTTAGCGTAACAACACATCTAGAGTCTAAAATTAATTTAGAACAAAGCACAAATTAGAATACAAGAAGTTTGTGTTACTGTAACGTATCCTGTTTTGATTCTGTTAAATGCACAGTAAAGGGTAGTTAAAACAGTACTACTAAGATCATTATTTTACAATTTTTTGGGGCATTACTCTATTAATTCACCATCATCTTCTTTTATGTTAAGAGCTCAACTGCCAATAAAAATAACACAATAGTTAAACAATGGACGTCGTTTTTAAAAGGTGGTTCGGTATACTAGGGTTTAATTTAAACAAAATAAGGAACAACGCACTATTAACAAAGCCCGGCCACAATGGATGAGTGAATCTCCTGCGTGGCTATTCTGTAAAATCTCATAGCAAACCAATTTACTGCAAACTCACTTCTGAATCCGCAGTGCTTTTTTACTAGTTTTCACGGCCGATTTAAAAGTGATTTTGTTGATAACACTACTGATCATGCTACGACCAACATCGATAGCGATACCTATACCGTCAAAATTAATTACCTATCTATCCACGATTTTCCCCACTAGAGATAGAAAGTTGACATCATCATTTCAGCCGAAAAACGTCCACTGCTGGACAAATGCCTCCCCCAAAGGGGGGGGATATGCCATAATCGCCACGCTTGGCAGGCGGGTTGGCGATCGCAGTTGGTTGTTTAAATACCTACTCAGAGAACGCTGCTACCCATCCTCTGGTAAATCCCTTAGTCGCCTTTTACGACACCCATGAGAAGAGAGAGGGTGGTGCAATTCTTTACGTCCGACACCACACAGAACATAGACAAAAACAAAAAGTAAAAAGTAAAGTCGAATGTTGACATAAACTTCACAAAACTGATGTCAAATTTATATTTCAAGAAGGGTTGTTAATTTTGGCTGTTTATATAGAACACTAGTCTTTTATGGCGCCTTCGCCAGTGTACTGAAATAAAATATATCCTATGTTACTTCTGGATAAAGTAGCTTTCTAATGGGGAAAGAATTATTAAATTCGGATCAGTAGTTTCAGAGTTTATAAATAAATAAATATTTTTGGGACATTTTTACACGGCACCATCTAACCCCTAACTAAGCAGAGCTTGTGCCATGGGTACTAGACTAGATGGATATAATACTTAATACTTTTTTTTTTGTAAATACATAGTTATAATACATAAGAAACACCCAGACCAACACAAATACTTATGTTCATCACACAAATATTTGTGTCCTGTTTATCGATTACAAACAAACAAATCTCTCTTCTTTATAATATTATAAAGATATACCACATCCAAATTCCTTCAATTACTGTAAGTATCATATCCACATATAAAACTAGATACCTATTACATGAATATGAAGCAACATGAACGAATAAACTCGATCCGACAACCCTACATGAAAAGCTCGCCACACACGGCGCGGCTGCACCATTCCACTTCGCTTGTAATTATTGTGGTACCCGTTGCTCCTAACACCAGTTACGCAACATTACACAGCTGGCTGGAGAAAAACTACTTATATATACTTATTCGTAGAAAATTCTAACATAAGTGTAAACTTGTGAAGGTTTATTTTGCATTGTGTCTAGGAGTGAATTTTTTTTTTTGTAATAGTTACGGTAGGTACAGTCGACTGCATGGCAGTGGTAACGCATCAATTCGAAAACCGCCCTTACTGCTTACGAAATAAAGATGCTGCTAATGTCAAAGTGTTACCACCGACGTGTGGTCGACCGTACTACAGTTCTGAAATTTAAATAGTAGTTTTACAAAACTCTGCTGGCATGGCATGCAAAAGTTGAGAGATAACATATTATGGTATGCATAGGTATATACTAAAAAAAACAATCACAATTCAATTCAATTACAAATTATTGCCAGCTATTTATGCTTTGTAATAGAACATAAAGGAAAAGTAAAAAGTCGTACTGGATTATTAAGCAAAAAACTGCTTAGGAAATATCAGAATTAAGCGTCTAAGGTTCTGAGTTTGTACCAAAACAAAAAATAGAATACGTTATTTGATAACATTGAACTAAAATTGAAACTGAAAATTAAAACACTAATTAGATGGACAAAGCTGGAGAATACATTTCTACTTGTAAAAAAATGCGTCAGAAATTACGGCGGCATGCTTACTTGTCATATCATATTAGGGTTAATACTGTCATCAGCTTCCACTACGGCACGCACACTTGGGGTGCATTGAAAGAGCCTCCACGAGTGACGATATTTAATTGATCGCTCGGCGCGCCCTGGGCTGTCAGCCCCACCACCAACCTTCTGACTGGAAAATCTTTTTCCCACGGCATTATCATTATGTAGCTCATGTCGACACGATAGAAGAAGAAGACTACGGCACGTATTATTAATAATACAATTGCAACATAGCACAAAATTCAAAGAGTCTTCTAATTTATTCCGCGAAAATATGGTAGAATATGTTTATTAATCAAATCAGGAGTACAAAACAAGATAGATCTCTCACATGAGTCCTTTGTAGTATTAGTAAAAAAAAAAAATTTTTTTTTTCTTTCGAATGGACTCTAACAGAATTGGTACCCAAAATATATACCCTAACTGCTTAACTCGAACAGAGACAAAAAATATCATTAAAATCGTCCCTGCCTTTTAGGAGAAGATCAGTGACATACCAACAGCATCGCCACTTACCGGGTCCAATCGTGTTTTCAAACCATCCAAGCACCTATTGAAATTTACACACAACATTTCATTAAAATCAGTCCATCCGCTTAGGAGGAGTTGGGTGACTAACACACGGACAGAAGAATTTTATATATTAAGATATATAAAAATAATATTATAAAGAGGAAAGATTTCTTTGTTTGTAATCTATAAACTCTGAAACTACTGAACTGATTTTAATAATTCTTACACAATTAGAAAGCTACTTTATCCGAAAATAGCATAAGCTATATTTTATTCCCGAAATTCCCGCGAAAACGAGAAAAACGGCAAATCACGTGAACAAGTCGCGGACGGAAAGCTTGTAAGTCTGAACCAACTGCCTTTAACCAAGCTATGTTATTGTTGTTTAAATTATGATTTCTAAATAAACTACTTTGCTATGCAATTCTATTGTAAGAACTAATCTAACTTGGCTTAACAATTAGTCGATTGTCCAATATGAATAGAACCAATGCTTTACAACAATTCTAATAATGTTTACAACCAACAAACCAACATGAACTAACCGCCTCTTTGGTTTTGTGGTCAAAAGCTAAGCTTCTGTTTGTGAATTCTTAAGTTAGTACCCGAATCGGGTTTTTATGGTTTTCTGTTAAAATATTTTCAGTAACATCTCATCAGGGTTTTAGAATGCGGCTGATACAGTCAAGAGACAAAACAACAAGGAGTTCAAAAGTCAATAAACTAATTTTAAAATTTAAAATCAATTTTCTTAGGAATTAACTGTTTAACGATTTAAATAGATTTGTTTTTTTTTCGATTGGTTAAGAAACACCGTTTCTTAATAAGATATGGCTGACGTCACTCAAAGACGTTACCAAGTGGAGGTTAAATTCGATTTCACGAGCAGTGTTCACGGACCACGGTAGCTTAGTGGCTAAAGCACTGGCGTACTGAGCCAGGAGTCGCAGGTTTGAATCCTGCTCGTGAGCGATTTTTTCTTTCCAAAATTTAATTGGTTAGATTTCGCTACGCATGCGTAAATGCGTTAAAAATAATAAAATAATTAATTGTTTGTTTAAATTATTGTTAATAAATAACAATATCAAATAATATAAAAAAAAATATAAATATTATGAACAAGACTTTGCCTGCGTACTGAAATAAAATGTAGCTTATTATACTTCTGGATAAGGTAGCTTTCTAATGGTGAATTTTTTTTTTAAATGGTTCAGTTGTTTCCGAGTTTATTGATTACAAACAAACAAATTTCTCTTTATAATACTAGTATAGAGTAGTACGTATAAATTCAGACAAACTATCTACTACTGCGAAATATTTGTATAGACTTAGTAACATATCATCAATAAAATCTGGTTATAGTATAAGTAGGTAGGTAGGTACTCTTTCTTTCGATAGTAAATACATTCCTGTTTATAGATTCTTAAACTCACTGGCACTGAACTTACTTGTTTATAAACGTAAAATGTATGTACATAATAAACCCATCATCATATATAACAAGACATACCTAATTAACACATGAATATTAGACATACAAAGTGTCTGCTCTTCAACTATTGAAATCATCCCGGAAACTTTCAAAGGAGTGTCGTGTCTATGTAAATGAATCCAGAGGTACGCATAATTAATTACTACAGAGATTTATTTGACACCGCTCGGTGCATATAAAATTATAATCTATTTTATGTTTAAAAAAAAGGTAGTGAATATTTTCTCGTAATGATTTCAAAAATAGAGATTTACCGAATCATATTGAACTATATTTACGGGACTTGTCACGCACAATAAAATCAAAATAAAACAAACATTTTGACTATAGAGGTTAGTCAAAATGTTTCGGCCAAGTTACATTGGCCGTGGTCACGGGCAGACTGAAGTATGCGGGTGTCATCGTCGCAAACTTTTGAATCCTGATGACATTAATTGTAATAAATAAGTAGGTACCTATTCCTAATTACTTTGAACCCAATAAATCAATCTCACTAATGAAGCTGTCCTTCTATCACCTAATTATATTTTGCAAATATGTCTATCTACTTATACCTGCACATGTATCTATAGCCTCATTACTAACAAGCAAGTATTTGTACGTTGCATGTCGAACGCATTGGCTTGCATCATACCGAGTTGTCAACGACAATCGTCGACGACAGCGGACCACGTCCTGTGCCCTATATGTATGGTTATCGAGTAACATGACTCGCTAATCGAATAGAATAACAAGAACAGTCGATTAGGAATGCGATATGAAAATTCTTTGCGATTTGGTACGTCGCTCGCTGTTCTAATATACTCAGGCGTGTAAACAAAGAAAATTAATCTCGGAGATAGCTAGGGAATGAATAAAAGCAATTTCTTTTTTGTCATTATTGCTACGCTTTCTGAATATGTGCTTTAAAGATTAGATTATAGATTTGTGAGATCAACCTACAATAGCAACACCATATATGTAGATTCGCGGCAATAATAACAATATTCTATATTGAATAATACTTATAGAAAATACTAAACTAGCTCTATCAGTTTTATAAGCTTGATAATTGTTGTCGATTCTCTTCTTCACGAACTAAACTTATTTTAAACTATCGCTCTCTTTTACTAATAGTAGATACAAGAAAGGGACGGCAAACATTTTAGAACTGTCAAATTAGTTTACGTGTATTATTTTGTTGTATTTTAGTGGGCACGTTCCGAGATCACGACTAAACTTGTATGAAAACTTTAATCCCGTCTAATTTGACAGCTCTAAAATTGTTGCAGTCCAAAGGGCCGTCCCTTTCCTGTACCTACTTTTAGTAAAAGAGAGCAATAGTTTAAAATAAGTTTAGTTCGTGAACAAGTGAATCGACACCAATATTAATTTACTATCAAATTATCGATTAAGTTTAAATTAAATTATTGTCTTTTCGAATTCATGTGTGGATCTAAATTCGATTATAACTTGCTTTAACGATGAAGGAAAACATCATGAGGAAACCTGCACACTTGAGAGTGCTCCATACAGTAAGAGGCTGACAACACCTAAAAAATCAGACCTCTGCGGTCACTGTCGTTTCGTACAGAACTGAAAGAGAGGCAACGAGCCGAGGGACTTGAATGAAAATTAACAATATTTTTTTTTAATAAAAAACTAAAAGCTTTTTTGAAAAACAGAAACAACAAATGTTTAGATTATTGTCTTTCTTAAATGTTTTCTTAATTTTATTTATAATATTTAGTAAATAATAGAGATTGTTTGCTTTAAAGCATGTTTTAAGAGGTTAGTTTACAATTCTTTTCTATCGAGAAAACTTCAAGAAAACGTGTTTTGGGCACAATACAGTTTCAGAAAATACGATCAAGATTAAGATATATTTTTTTTACTGCCACAAACTGAATAGATACAGCTAAAAATGTTTATAAAAGAAGCCTATTTGGGGTATTTGGCTGTTGTCAGCGTCTTGTGTAGTCCGCCACGCTGGCCTTAGCCCCTTCTCGTACTGAGAAGAGGCCCGTGCCCAGCAGTGGGACAGAAATGAGCTGGTTATGTTAAGTTTAAATTATTTGTTCTAAGTCCAATGAGGCCTATAAGTATGCTGGCAAGCCTTTGGGTTATTAGTAAAATAACAAGAACATTATGATCGAAAGCTCAATTGTCGTCGAGCAAATAAATTACTCACTAATCCAAATGTAAGTCCTCGTATCTTATCAGAACAGGGGACCAAATGTCAATACATAATAGTCACTAAGTAAACATTTATTCCTACGTAAGGTACTTAAATTCTCAGTAATCTTATCCTATAATAGTCACTTTAAACTTATTCTTATCGCCTCTCGGTATAGTGTCAGTCCATTTCCTATTCATTGTCATGACAAGTCTGACAATGGCCTGAGACTTTGACAAGGGCTAGTAATGTAATTATACGTGCAGGCGAGTTAATTAGCCACTCATTGAGCCGATAGCCGATATTACTGTGTAGTCATTGCGGATAATAGCCGCTCGGTGGACAGACTCGCGCCCTTCCTACGAAGTGTGTTGATTGAAGGAATAGGTACACACGTGAGTTCTTAATCACCATCAAATTCGACAACGCACTAAACTAGACTAACACTAGTACTAGTATGTACTAGTTTGGGACTAGATGGTGCTGTGTAAAAATGTCCAAAAACAAAAAAAAAAAATAAAAAAAAATAAAAAAAATTTTTTTTCCATGCATTAGGTATTATTTAAAGACTCCTTACGCAGACGCTTAAAAAAAACAAATGGCTGGTCCCATTTTCGCAATTAAATTATGTTATAAAAAGAATTATTATTTCTGCATGGTTACAAAGTTAAACATAATTTTTGTGATGCTAAAATGTTTTAGTAATGAATGATAATAAAAGAAAAAAACTCGTATTTAGTTATTTCCACCAAAGTGGCAAGTCAAACGTAAACGTGATGCCATATCTCAATATTTTTGTATTGAGCGATACTAAAAGAACAAACACAAGCCGATTGCTGTTTCATAACGACTTGCGATCATGCTAGATTTCGACAATTTCCATTTGAGAAACCTGAAGTTGGAGAAATTAGATACTTACCTGAATTATGCAAGTGGCTTGAGTTACATCAAATTGATTTGCCAATTGTTATAATCCTGTTACCGGGTTATTGTTATTATGTTTTTGGATGATGAGAATACAGGCAACAAGCGTATCATTCACCAAATTCGCAATTAACACAAAAAATTAAATGTATTCAAATGCAATTATAATGTTTCGCTACACTACACGAGTTCCCTAGCATGCCGTGTTAAATAAACATAAATAATCGAATTACCACAACTTCACGGATTCTGAGAAAAACCGGACATTCCATTAACTTATGTGTGCCAGCAATGTAGCCTTTAAATAACTTCCAAGTAACTGAGAATTGGAAGAATGGAAGCCGGCTTTAGTTCAATTATATTATAGTGCATATCCAAGATAATTTATGCAAAGTGAAGTTTTCCGAAGCGAAGATTTACAGCGGTTGTTTAATTGTTAATCTATTAATGAGTTTCCAAACTATCAAATTTCGGGACCACACAGAGTGTGAAATAATTCACGTGGTGGTCACGATCTATCAGATTACTTCGATACTACACCGATATTGTTTTAACGAGTCATTTTACGGATGTACGATGGATTGGCTTTAGGGCTGCCATCCATCTGGGTTTCCCTGGATTTGTCCGAGAGAGTCAGAACGGGATTCTCAAGAAGTGTCCGGTGACACGGACGCCCACCGTGTACGTAATTTTTTTTCAAGTATTTCAGTATTTTTTTAGGGATGGGCCGAATATTCGTTTTATGTTCGGTATTCGGCATTTCTGCCGAATATTCTACCAAATAATCTTGCATTATAAAGTTTCCTCTATGCTTGTATGAAGTAATACAATTACAGAGTTGTATCCATATCAAGTGTGTTTTATCATTTATTCTGCCTAGCTAAAGAGGTACTCGTAACATTCTTACTTTTATCGTCAGTTTCAGAAATATTCAAATGTGCGACCTCTTTCTTCCAATCACTGGTTTTTTGGCAATTAACTTCTTTTTAACGATTTTGCACGGAAATTTTAGCAATGCACAATAAAGCGCGCCAATTTCTGCCGAATATTCGGTTCGGTAAACTTTTTACCAAATATTCGGCTGATAAAACCCTTATTCGGCCCATCACTATTTTTTTTAAATTATTATATGTGTCCGGGGGAAAATCTTTGTTTTACCCAAATTTTTTGGAAGTCTTCGTCCGGTGTCGGTAATTCAGGTCATGGCAGCCCTAATTGGCTCTGATAAGAATGCTTGTGTGCATTGCATTGACGAAACATCCGGTGAACGGAAAGTCCACATTGGCATCGCTGTGGGCAGACACGCTGTATTGAATTTGATGAAATAATGCACTAACTGTACTATTGCCACCAATAAATAATAATAGAAAGCAATGATTTACGTGTATTGCGTCTTTTATCGCTATACCAGATTGAAAATACGAATAGTGGATTGATTTAATGCTTCAAATCTATGCAGGACTTGTACAGAACGTACGGTTATGGATCTACTTCTGTTCTATGTTTATTTTATGGAGTGGCTTATGGGAAGTTGATTTAGGACAGGGTACATAGACGATTGTGATTGAGACACATATTATTGTAATATAATACTATCGGAGACGGCCACATTTACTGAATTTAATAAGATAGAAGTGACCATAGTTTTACAGTTAGATCTAATGTTTGCTTATCAGGAGCCAAGTATAAGTATTCTAAATAAATTAAAGTCATAAGTCTCTCAAAACTAACCGAGAGCAATTTGAATCGCTTATTTCCCGAAAAGGGGTCATTGTACTCGTCATTATGAACAACTTTTGCAACCCTAACAAACCCTGAAATCGCGAAAAAATATCAGGTGGTCCTACATTTTATCGATTTAAGTGAACACAAATGTAGGGACCAACTGGTTATATTTTCACGGTTTCGGGGTTGTTCCCATAGTAAAAGTTGTTCATAATGATGAGTACAATGACCCCTTTTCGGGAAATAAGCGATTCTAATTTCAGCATGTATTATTATGTTAGTGATTAATAAGTATTTCAGATAAAGAGACAAGTCAAGTCAGGTTATAGGACGTCCAACTGCTTCGGTATCTGGCCTCAAAGTACTCAAAACGATATAGTGAGAGATTCCTCTCTATAATCGCTTATACATAATATGGTCAACTAATGAAAAGTTGAACTAAAGAACAACAAGGGCACGGGGCACGTCCGTATGTCTCTAGCAGGGTAAATCGTGGATGGATAGCATAATAATCCCCGATCAATGTTCTCACCTAAACACTTGACATTCATACAATACGTACATACTAAACATGCGTCGATACGCAGCTATGTGCCCACATATGAATTAGTGTTGCATAAAAATCGACTATCGATCTACCGATAGTCTCCCCCTAAAACAGTCAAACTATCGATAGTATTGTTGGACACATTCCGATCGATACTATCGATAGGCCTATCGATAGTATGATTGATTGGGGGCTTTTCGACACATCAATAGAAACACTAATATGAATGAAAATAGTATTCAGGCCAATACATGCCACTATCATATTTGTCACCACTCCAACTGTGAATATGAATGGTCCAACACGTGTTCAAACCTCTGAGAACAGAGTGCTTAGCATCAATTATCACATTGGGCATAGCTTCGACGTAACGTGGTTGGAAGGGCGTTGACCTTGATGATTGGCGTTTTTCTCAAAGAATACTGGAATGAATGGGAGTTACGGAGTTACTGCTATTCTTGTTTACCTGTTTACCGCTTCAAAGAAACTAAACATGTTAGACTGGATTCGTAAGGTGGATTGAATTGTGGTTTATTGGAAAGGTTAGTTAAACATACATTTTTATAAGAACTGAGGACCTTTAAACCATCTAAGACCTACGGGTCCTACGACACTGATTTTGACAATCAGTGATATAGCTGATAAACTTTTTATTTTTTCATATTTTGTGAATAATTACGTCACATGAAAAATTACCTATCACAAAAAAAAAAATTACCTCATATGAAATCTCTAAAACCGCGTACGCACTGAGCACTGAAGAACAAATTTGTTGCGTTGATCTCATCAGAGAAATGAAATTTATTAAAAGGACAGAAACAAGACATAATGTACATACAAACCTGTAATTCGGTTAATGTAACCTATGCCTCGTTGGTCTTGTGGTTGCAAGCGCGACTGCTGAGCGTGGGGTCCTGGGTTCGATTCCCGGGTCGGGCAAAGTGTTATTGGGTTTTTTCATTAGGAAATTCTCAGTAGCAGCCCGGAGTCTGGATTTGTGCCCGGTCAATGGCAATAGGCTCGCCCCCTATTACATGGGACTATAACATAACTGGCGAAATGTGGGTGTACTATACACCTCTGCCTACCCCTTCGGGGAAATACAGGCGTGATGTTATGTTATGTTATGTTATGTTGTAACCTATGCTAGCTGTTTATTCATTTTTATATAGCTGTTGGTTTTCCTAATTATAACAACATAACATCACGCCTGTATTTCCCCGAAGGGGTAGGCAGAGGTGTAATAATAGTACACCCACATTTCGCCAGTTATGTTATAGTCCCACGTAATAGGGGGCGAGCCTATTGCCATTGACCGGGCACAAATCGAGACTCCGGGCTGCTACTGAGAATTTCCTAATGAAAAAATCCAATAACACTTTGCCCGACCCGGGATTCGAACCCAGGACCCCACGATCAGCAGTCGCGCTTGCGACCACTTGACCAACGAGGCAGTCCAAAAAAAATATTGTACCACATATGAAATCTCTAAAACCGCGTACGCACTGAGCACTGACGAACAAATTGGTTGCGTTGAGCTCATCAGAGAAATTTATTAAAAGGACAGAAACAAGACATAATGTACAAACCTGTAATTCGGTTAATGTAACCTATGCTAGCTGTTTATTAATTTTTATATAGCTGTTGGTTTTCCTAATTATAAATAAATAAATAAAACGGTAAGAGTATTTTATTGAAAAATACTTCATACAGACACTTTTTAATTTAAAATTATTCATTTACGAGTTCATTTACATACAATCTAAAGTTAGAGACCACCCAAGGAACTTCCGTTACTTTCATCACATAATTAGTATTTCATTAACGTTACGTTAAAATGGTAATATAAGTAATATAGACCACAGAGGTTACTATTTCGAAAACCATCCATACTGCTTACGAAATAAAGATGCTGCTAATGTCAAAGTGTTACTACCACCGACGTGCGGTCGA
The DNA here is from genome assembly GCA_949699075.1 of Asteroscopus sphinx. NCBI lineage: Eukaryota > Metazoa > Arthropoda > Insecta > Lepidoptera > Noctuidae > Asteroscopus > Asteroscopus sphinx. The sequence goes on from OX453008.1 coordinate 9,674,254, forward strand.
CCGTACTACTACGTTATGTAACAGGTTAGGTAACCTCAAGCACGTATAAAAATACACCTCATGTCAAAGACTTGTCAAATACCAATATTTATAGCTTTAAATCAAATAATTTGTGACCTGCATTCCGCGTGAACTAATAAATCATAAATGAAAATACCTAAAGCACACACAGACTCGCAAGTTCTTTATTCATGGATGCTAAAATAGTCAGCCTGCACGTAATGGTACTACTACACGGCGCATGTAAAGCAGCGTCTCCTGCGACCACATTTTTTGTTATTTCTAACATCGAGCATGTTTTTCTAACAAAATGGGGGCGTGGCCTAACCAAAATGTTAACATGTTTTGTTACAATTTTTTGTTAGATTTCGGTCGAAGAAGACACGGCTTAACTGGTACGGGCTACATGCGCGGGATACTCGCGCGATTTAATGCGGTACATTCATAAGGCACTGTAGGTCTACTCGCGTTTTACGAACGACAAACGAAGTACGAACTTTCGTTCCGACTGATACTTACATTATAAAGATAGGCACATAAAAAAGGCACAATTAAGATAGAATACGGTTCATAGTCGTATACAATTTACCGGAGATGACAAAAACAAACGTCAAAACACGATCATCGCATGCGTTAAGGGAACGATGGTTGACCGGAGTAGCAAATTGTGCGATGAATCGTACGATTTATCGAATATCGTCGAACGGAAGTAGACCCCCTGGACCCACGCATTTAATAACACGGTCGTTTACACGATGCGTATAACCCGCGCAAGTACCAACATGCGCATATGACCGACCGCCCATTGTACTTATTTAATATTTCTGTAAATTATTTTCTTTGTTTTCGTTTGGTGTAATGTACATTAAAGAATATAATAAATAAAATAAATAATAAATAAATATTACCCGTGCCCTGTACAAGCACCATTACACGATGCATATAACCCGCGCAAGTGCCTCAACATGCGCATGTTACCCGCGCCCTGTACAAGTACGATAAGTATCAATCGCTGAAAAAAACTCCCCAAAAACTACAACACGTAATATTATGTACTTTCGGATGAAACCAAACTGGTCTAGTAAGGCTTAATTGATAGTAATCACAGACAGTAAACAATATAAACGAAGTGCTGCGAACAATCATAGTGAAGCCAAATTAAACCGTGCTCCTTCGTGTACAACCAGTGCTCACGTAACCATGCATCTGAAGGATGTTGTTTTCGAAATGCTTACTGGACGATGCCGCGACATGTGTTCTGATCTGACTTCTGAGAACGGTGAGCACGGTTTGAGGTGCATGTGTGTGCGTGAGCGCTGGTTTGTACATGGAGGAGCACGGTTTTGTTTGGCTTCACTATGATTGTTCGCAGCACTTCGTCTATATTTTTTACTGTCTGTGATTGTAATGTACTCGCGACATTCCTGGGCAATCGACAGTGCCAAACATCAACAATTAGGTTTCCACCCAATCATCCTTTGAGCCATTCTTCGCAATTTTCTCACCCTACATTCTCTTGCACTTTACTTGTATCTTTTTGTTAGGTACTTAACGAGAAGATAGATGTGCATGTGTGTAGATCAATCGAGACCACACGACCACAACACAATCACTTATTAATTGAACACATACAACTCCTATTATTAAAACCAACTGTTCATTCACATATTACGCAATCGAAAATGAAAAGTCGATTGCAAAATCTGTCAGTAGTCAGTAGTTTTAAGATCAAAGCAACAAATTATATAAGGCCGGCTACACGATCACGTTCGTCATTGTCTTACTGACCGGTCTAACGTGTACAAGTAGCAATTATAATGAAATACCGATACAATGTTTTCTAAGCATGGTTCGAAATCGAAGATAAGGTTTGTAAGTAGTTACCTATCTATCATCAAGTTATAGTGATATATTTTTTCGAAGTGAAATAAGGAAGTGATATCAAAGTTATACAGGATTATTTTTAATTCACCCAATTAGGAGATGACTGTACTCGTCAATTTGAACAACTTTTACTATCGGGCCAACTTTACTGTTTACTGTCGGCCCCGATTGCCATACGACTATCTATGGCAGTCGTTACGGGTAGTCTAAAGCCCGAAACTCTGACAACAGACCTAACCTTAGGATCTCATTATTACCCAGTAACTGGGTTGTGGGGGTCTGATGGCAGTCGCTCCGTGTAAAATACTGATGTTCAGCCACATCTGGTTAGACTGGAAGTGGACCCCAACATAATTGGGAAAAGGGCTCAGAGAAAGAGAATCACTGGACTTGGAAATGGAACTGGTAACGCAACTGAGTTTTTGTCATATTTTTTCTTAAGGGCCTCGGGAATTTGGGCTAACCAGTCGTATTATTATCATCATTATTATTATCATCATCAACTAGCGTGATAAAATTACAAATCAATTCATCATTCATGCTTTGCTTATATTATTCTTATAGAATTCTTTTGCATGTCCACTGATTTTAATTTATATTATAATGTACTTGAAGTACAAGTTGAGTTCAATATAATAGTCCATAGGATTAGGCTTTACTGTAAGCCTTTCAAGCACGCCTTACAATACATACTACATAACAGCTTTCGGCACACAATAGGTAATGCTTTTGCCGATTGATTTCCGTTCGATTATGTCTTAGAACTAGGTATTGGTGTCTACAATTCTGTTACCTGTATATTTAATATGTCAAGATCATATTCATTGTTGGCTTTTATATAATACCAGCGGCCCGTCCCGGCTTCGCACGGGTAGACATGAAAATATAGCCTATGTTACTCAGGGTGAATGTAGCTTTCTAATGGTAATTTTTTTTTTTATCGGCACAATAGTTTTTGAGTTTATCCATTACAAACATACACACAAAAATACAAATCTTTCCTCTTTATAATATTAGTATAGATGGATATCTAAATTCAAAGTATACATTGAAGGATATAAGGGGATCCTTATATCCTTCAATGTATACTTTGAAATTAAAGTATTAGAACATCGAGCATTTGAAAAACTTTCAATGTAATTTTGACAATACATTTTTTGTGTCAAAAAATCATAGAACTAAAAAATTGGTTGTTCATCATTGATCATGGGACATGATACTCTTATAATTTATATATACCTAGCAGCATTGTAAATGGATTTATAAAGGTACTAGGCATAGTTACAATTACACTAGGTGCAATGGCTCCCTCTGGTCCAAACCCGTTTCCTTCTGTTAAACTTCAATTCACATGCGAAGATATACAACTGATATTCAATAAATCTATCATTGCGAGATTCAATAATATGATACGAAGTGACTGTAAATAATGATCGGGACACAATGTAAACAATAGAAACGTGGTGAACCAATAACCAGTAGGAATTATGTAAGAGAAGGAATCGAATTTATTTGTTCGAAGTAGATTGTTCGTATCTCATTGTTAGAAACAATCAAACATGCAGACATCCAATCATCAAGTCGGTACAGCAATTCTGCGACCCGTCTTTCCATTAATCATGGAAACTGGGACAGATTCTATTAGTTCATTCGCTAAGATTGCTTTACTGGCGAAATGAGTTGTCAAATCGAAAATAAATATAAAATTGCTTACACTTGATGGGCCCAGACATAGTAAAAAATATACACGAAGTGCTGCAAACAATCATAATGAAGCCAACAAAATCGTGCTTCTCCGTATACAAACCAGCACTCACGTATACTCATGAACCTTAAAAACTTTTGTTTTTGGCAATGCTTACTGGACGATGCCGCGTCATGTGTACTGAGAGCGGTGAGCACGGTTTAATGTGCATGTCCTTTCCTTTATTTTTATTTAAACATACATTATTATGACAAAAGCAAACCAAAAACCACGGGGGTTTGTCCGGAATGCCGTTATTCTGCAGACAACTTATTTGTGTGTTTGTTTGTGTGTGCGCGAGTGCTGGTTTTTATTACATGGAGAAGCACTGTTTTTTTGGCTTCACTATGATTGTTCGCAGCACTTCGTCTATATTTTTTACTACGTGTGTGTTGAGGTCAAAAGAAATAATTTGATGAAAAATATTTTTTAAACCACGTTTTTAATAAGAAAGCGAGTTAAAATTGTATTGTTATATGATTGTCATTCAGTCCTGAGCTATGTTTAAGGTTTCAAATCTCTAGATCATCGGGAAGTTAGTTTAAAATCGATTGCAAAATTTGTACCGAACAGACAGACATGACTGAAAGCGAGTTAATCTTCTTCTTCGTGTCATCATCATCATCATCATCATTTCAGCCGAAAGACGTCCACTGCTGGACATAGGCCTCCCCCAAGCATCGCCACAACGACCGGTCCTGTGCCTTCCGCATCCAGCGGATTCCCGCGACCTTCACCAGGTCGTCGGTCCACCTTGTGGGGGGCCTACCCACGCTGCGCCTTCCAGTACGCGGTCGCCACTCCAGAACTTTACTGCCCCATCGGCCATCCGTTCTGCGAGCAATGTGCCTCGCCCACTGCCACTTAAGTTTGGCAATTCTTCGGGCTATGTCGGTTGTTTGGTTCTTCGTGTCGATGGTACAATATTCATATCCTGCTGGCCCAGAATTTCGAGAATTGGACAGGATTTCGAGACTCTTAAGCACGAACAATTTTATCAATGATGTGAAAGTTTTGACAATGTATGCCTAATCATAGTGGTCTAAAATGTTAATAAGCACGCTAATGACAACATTAATTATTATCAAATGAAATGATACCGCAGACTCAACAACACAACCAATCAATCTTCTGCAAGAGCTTTAAATAACTAAGACAATTGCTATCTTGACGAATACAATCATATTATTTTGACCTAACCACACCAAGGTTATCATTATAGTAATTTGAATACCATAAAATGAGATTTTATGATCGTAGATCATTAACAGAAACCTTAAGATTATTTCATTAGGGAGCATTAAAGTGCTGTCATTGGCACATAAAATGAAAAATGGTTAGAGCAATAAATCAAGTTAATTTATATTACAACTGTAATAGAGTCATTACAGAATTGAATTACAACAGCTGTGGACAAAACAACTGATATTGTAATAATATTAGCACTTGGCTGTTACAAATGAACGGTTCAAAGAATGCACAATGAAGATATAGATTAAGAATGTTTCGGTAACTCCCACTTGTGAAGGCTACGCACATAGATGGCCACAAATCTTTACCCGTGCCATTAATTAATTACTTAAAAACTGCTACTGCACTAGAACTATTTTTAACATCCGATATATCTCCCGATAAGATCACTTCTCCATCAGTACCATATACTTTGTAAGCTTTACAATTACTCACGCAAACGTTATTTATCACACGCCCTTGCTAAAGAAAAAAGATTTAAAATTGCACGTCTACCAGGAATTCAGTGGCAAAGATAAAGGTGTGCAAAGGAATGTCGCTGTCGTTGCCGCTGCCAGAATAAAACTCGGTGAAATTGCGAATATTTTGAATTTCAAATAATGTCTACGAATGGCTGGTATTCAGAAATAACTCTGCTTATGCCCTTCGGGTGTATACGGGTGACTTATGCGGCAACTATTGCACGAACTTTCGTAATGCTTTCTTTACTTATCCGAGTGCTCGGGCCACGATGTGTAGCTCCGCAGATAGTGGTCATTCCTTAACGCATAAATTACAGATTTCTTGCGGAAACTTCACGCCATCACGCTCGCCCCGAGCAACAACACAAACACAGATAATGCGCTCAATTCAACTGTAGGTAATAATTCATGGTGTGATTTAAAATTCACGTTTGCACATTAAAGCACGCAATGCAATAACGAGTCGCCTGATGTGCCTGATGGCCGGGTTTCACACGCGATTCCCAAACCATGTGGCCATTGAGAGCATAGACGATAAAACATATATAAAATATGTGGAAACATCTAGCTGAATGCGTCTTTGCCATAACTTTAAATTCAGTTCCTTATATGGGCCTTTTTAGATTTAAAGCTCCGACTAAATTCATAACTGTACATAAATTACATTTTACACAGCTCAAGTCGGCACGCAATTGCGTTTATCTGTACTTTTCCAATAAACAACGTATAATTGAAGGTTTCATATTTGCTAATGGTTCCGATAGACTTGTTATTCCAAGCACGCAGCTAACAAAGCGCGGGCGCAGAGGAGATAACCGGCCGATAGTCCTGCGCACCAGTTACGCATGTCCAATGATAACTGTAAGACGGGACAACATAAACTTTTCCCATGCTTCATGATTTTTCATGAAACTGCTGTATTATGCTGTTGTGTAAGCTTTAGAAAGGTAAGGTCCGTTTCCCCAAGCATTGTTTGAGTTCACTTATCAATTTCCCACAAATCGAGAGTCACGAATTCAAATGCAGGCAGATCGGGATCTGGACTTTGGCAAAAAATGGAATGTCGTGCGAGGACAGCGTGTCTTTAATTCTTTGTTGAAACCGATTTTTTTATAGTATAGGATGGCGAAACGAGCTAAAGGCCCACCTGATGTTAAGCGGTTACCTTTTCCCATAACAACTTCAATACCACCTAGGCTGTTGCTTAAATGGTACCGCAAGTCGGTTGGCCAAACTGAGACATGAAGATGGAAAGTCTTATGTAATTGTAATTTCACCGGCACCCGTACCCTTCTGACCGAAACACAGCAATGCAAGCATCACTATTTGGCGGAGGTGTAGGTACGGTGGTAGTACTTCCCCGGACGAGCTCTTTCACAAAGGAGCTCTACTACTACTTTGGAGAGATAATAATTGAATTTAGTCTTCAATGGCGAAAATGTGGTCTGAGGTAACGAGCGGTGGTATCATGGTTCTCAAGTAAATCTTTATTTATGTCCCTTATTTTCGAGTCGCACCATCTCTCGACGAAACCCAGTGCGCCGTCATTACTCAGATATTTATTGAGTTAGCTTGTTCCGCAAAAGCTCGGGCGAGACATCGTCGCGTCGTTTATGTTAATTTATTCGCATTTCAATGAGACGCCTGTAAAATGGCATTATGCATTATCATGTCTTATTTTTGTATTTATGTACTTACTGAGATGTAACGGCGGTTAACGTTTTTATCTCGACTCTGTTTGTGAATAGGTATGTTTACTGTTCTGTGAACTTTCTGACTGGATGAGAAAAGCGGTATGCGTTTTAAGACGAAAGTTCTGACTGCATGAGAAGTTAAAAGCGGTGTGTTTTTTTTTAAAATATAGTATAGGATGGCGAAACGAGCTAAAGGCCCACCTGATGTTAAGCGGTTACCTTTGCCCATAACAACTGTAATATCACCTAGGCTGTTGCCTAAATGGTACCGCAAGTCAGTTGCCAAACTGAGACATGAAGATGGAAAGTCTCATTGATTGTAATTTCACCGGCACCCGTACCCTTCCGACCGAAACACAGACATGCAAGCATCACTATTTGGCGGATAAGTAGGTACGGTGGTAGTACTTCCCCGGACGAGCTCTTTCACAAAGGAGCTCTACTACTACAAAACTACTACTACTGTATTTTAAAAATGGAGTATACCACCTTCTTGTCCATACAAGAAGCGCCAACGGTTTTCCACCCCTTAATGTTATCAGATTTAGCTTTTTTGAATATGTTATTTAAACCATGAAAAGCTATGCTTGTATTTAATTTTTTTGAACTTTCACAATATCTTTGATATTACAGGCACCTAAATTAACGTTGAAATTATGACGATGAAAAGTGGGTAGTTTTTATTACAAACCCTATTTTTTTTAAACATAACATCAACGTAGATTATAATCTAGCCAAGCGATTGACACCAAAAACTAAGATTTTGTTAAGATTTAGCGGGTGAATTTTTTTCCCCCGTCAAAGAGCTGTCAAATTAGACGGACTTAAAATTTCCATACAAGTTTAGAAGTGATCTCGGAACGTGCCCACTAAAATACAAAAAAATGTAACACGTAAACTAATTTGACAGTTCTAAAATGGTTGCCATCCCTTTCTTGTATCTACTTTTAGTAAAAGAGAGCGATAGTTTAAAATAAGTTTAGTTCGTGAACAAGAGAATTGACACCAATGTATGGAAGAATGTAGCTAAAACCTCGCCACATAAACTTCTTCTTAAGAGGATTAAATTTACCAGTAGCTGCCTAAAAACTATGATTAAACCTAGAAAGTTGCCCCATTCATTCTTATTGTATGACGTATGACCGAGTTTCGTAATCGTACTACAAATAAAATTCAAACCTGAATACAAATGCTTTAGATTTTTCATTATGTGACTTATCTTGAATCTACGGCTCATATGTGGTGAATGTCATATGGAAAGATTGAAAGTGGTATCAACAGCAGTTTGTTTGTCTAACCTACATTACATTGTACCATGAATTCATAATGAAACGATTACTTAGAAATTTGGATCACCCTAATGTTGGTATGGCCCTGAGGAATCATGATAGCATACTTAGTTGTTTACTTATAGACTAGCTGTCGAGCCGGTGTTCGAAGTGGATGTTAAGTTACGTAAGTGTACTGGAAAACTCTGCTTAAGTTGCTACACATACGTCAGCGAGAAACATACTGGACATTAGTGTCCTAATTTACCTAGACATGAACGATCATGAGAGAATTTTGTTTTAATAACCATGGATTAGAATTTGATTATCATCATCATCATCATCAACTCAGCCTATCGCTGTCCACTGCTGGTCTAGGCCTTTCCCAAGTTGCGCCACAACACTCGGCCCTCTGCCTTCCGCATCAAGTCCCCCCAAGCCAGGTGGACTGACGTTCTGAAGAATTTGATTATCACTAAGACATGCTTTAATTTTAATCTGAATCATCGTGAGGAAACCTGCACACCTAAGAATGCTCCATAAAGCTCTCTATGGTGTGTGTAGTCCAGCAGCCCATGGTAGGCCAGCGTGGTGGATGGACTAAGGCCTGGAACCTTCTCATTCTGAGAAGAAGCCCGTAGCTAGCAGTGGGACAGTAATAGACTGGTTATGTTTAAAATCACTTTTAAAATAGCGGATTGGTGATCGTAGGTTTGTTTTTCCTCATCATCATGATTTCAGCCGAAAGATGTCCACTGCTGGACGTAAGGCTGCCCCAATGGGGGGATATGCCATAATCGCCACGCTTGGCAGGCCTGTTGGCGATCGCAGTTGGTTGGTTAAATACTCAGAGAACGCAGCTGCCCATCCTCCGGTGAATCCCTTATAGTCGCCTTTTACGACACTCATGAGAAGATATAGGGATATAGCAATTCTTTAAGTCCGGCACCACACGGAACCTTGTTTGTCCTATCGAGCATTAAACCCTGTAATGATGAGTTACGGGCCGTCCAATTACGAAACTATTCTATTTATTTGCATAGATAAATTTGAAATAGGCCGATAGAACTTCGCTTTGGCGCCATCCTATTAGCCCGTGAAAAGCTACGCTCGTGTGTTTTATTGACCGAGCCAATAAGATCGCGTTATGTCTACTCCAAAAGTGGTCGAATTTATTTCAAGCATATCAGATATGATTACGTCTTTTGTTCTGACACCCACAGGGATATAGAAGGAAGCCTATTCTTCCATGTATCAGTAATAACAAGAATATGTACTTGAACTCCATAACCATACCGGATAACCGGACACGCCGCGCCGCCTACATGAACTTTTTAGTGGCTACCAGATCATGTTTCATAACTTTAAGTACTAATTTGGGATATCGTTGTACATTAACTTTCATCAAAACTCCCACTTTCTTACGGAAAGAGCCTATAAAAGAACCAAAAGATCGAGATAACTTGCACATAAAATTATTATGACTAACTATATCAGCTAGAATTACTTCAACATCGTTATTAAACTGTTTAAAAAAAGTTGTCGATAATTAACCGACAGTTACGTCAAACTGGTACACATATGGTCAATTTTCTGAGAGACATCATATTGACCGTTCGAGTCCCACGGTCTTACGTAAACTGTTTGCGAGTGACCGCCATATCGTGTTTACCGACCGTGTTTTACTTTGTACACACGGTCATTGTTCTACAAATATAAACAATTATACTATAGCGTGTTAATGTGTAAAAAAAAAAGATTGTTTTCCTTTTCGCTGTTTCTTTTTTGATGTCAAAGTTCATAATGAATGCGGACGAGGAATTGGTATAGTAAAAAAGCTCTCAGTCCCTATAGGATCGCGATAAAACCAAAAAATAATGAAGTTAATCCAAATTTTCATCACAACAAACAACGATTATCATGTTTGTGAGCGAATATAGCCGCTTCATTATCCTATGGCCTCGCAAACATTTCCCAAAGCGTATGTAAACATGGCGGGTGGTCCTCAGCCGAGGAGCCAATAAAGCATAATTAATAACTGGAAAGTTTGTAGTTCATTGCGATAGCGTTACATAACCCAACGGTTCACTAGAGAACAATACTGCCCACCATTAACCATCGCCGGAGTTAAATGATTAGCTCCTGACATAAGGCGGTCACAGCGAGACATGGATGCCTTGTTAGTGCAAATGAACAATAGCGACACAGGTACATTTGGCAGACGATTGCTCTCTCAGATTAGGCAACGGACTTTAAGCCCCTTGGAGTAATACCAGAACACGTCACGACTGTTCCGAATTAAAAATTAATGCTTTATCGAGCCAACCCACATTCTAAAACAACGGATACTTTGCTTTCAATTGGTCTGTTGTACTAACAGTGATGCCTTGTTGCGGACATAAAAACCTGCTCCGAACTACAAGTTCTGGATTCAATTTAGTAAGTGATCCGATCTGGGATCATTAATAATAACGTAACGGGTGAAATGGTTGCAACAGTTATCTCCTTGTTGTGTGGTTGACTTTACTTAAACGGCCTTTGTGCGATTTGCAGGCGTGAGTTGGGTTTGTCGAGATGCAAGATGGATCGGTGTCTATTCATCTTGTTTGTATCTTGTATCTTTAATTTAATCTCTCGTAAATTGAGAAAATGGTTTAAATGAAACAGTTTTACAACTAACAATAAAAACTTGCTTAGTTTCACTTTTAATGGTGGTAATTACAACATGGATTGCAGGTGGCTGTGGTTCTTATGGAGTGGTTTGCTCGGTGGTGTGGAAAGTGGAAGAAAAAATTATTATAATCAGATTCCGGTCATTTAGCGGCTCAGGTCGGGCTAAGCGCCTTACTCGCTCCCACTTGACCGCAATATGCCGTTGTAGGGATTTACGGTGGACTTAGAAGTGCTAAGTGAAATATGAGACTTTTGTTCTTGTGTCTTAAATGTTACTAAAGAAAATAAATTTAAATGTTCGAAGCAAGCTTTTACTTAATCATTAAATCGTTAATCCTTGCGGTAAGACTATAGATTAAGTGATGTACATAGATTATTCCAATTAGAACCCTCAATAATCCATAAATTAATTAGTCTGATTGATGAAATATTGAGTTCTCAGATTATCGCAGTCCTTTGTGTATAAGGTTCTGTGCATTTAAGTCCCTAAATAATTGTTATGAATGACGTACATTATTGTACTGGTGGTAGAAGCTAAAGCTTTAAATCTTAACAAAAAACTAAAACACAAAATGTCTTCTTTGCCCCTTCAGAGTCAAAACACCTATTCAATAAAACACCTTTCTTATTGCCGTCTTCAATTCGTGGTCACACCATGTCTAAGTGGCTCCATTGAACTGAGCCCAATTCATTTACTAATAGCATTAAAATGGATTCCACCACAAAGGTTTCTCTCTCAAATCTGTTACACCAAATCGTTCTAATTTGAATAAGCCGATTTTAGGATTATTAGCTTTTAACTAACTTTAAATGTCAACGAAGTGAGAAATAAGCTTAGCTCATATTTTTTATAGAAAATAATCGTTTATATGTGTATGTGTGTGAAAGTGTACCACATACTGCCCCCATCTATTTTTCACGTCTTCCTTGTCCATCCAATGGTTGTCTGGAAGATATCGCTATTAGCGATAAGATCGCCAATGTACCCTTATTTTACGTGTTAGTCCTAAGTTAATAATGTTAATGGTGTACAATAAAGAATATTCTATCTATCTATCATGTTTAGGAGTTCGATCGGTAGTTCTAATTATCGGACTGCTAAGAAATATGTATTGTTACTAGTTAGCCAATCAGCCATGAAGTTTCTAGTACCTTTAACATCCGTCAGACTGAACTTACTGCTATTAAAATGGCTTGAAAGACTTACAGTAGAAAGACTGCTACATGTGATCAAATTACAACAAATATCACATGACAATCTAGTAGTAAGAAAGTCGATTTAGTAGGAGCAAAAATTCCTAGTAGTCCAATTAGTCGAATTACCGATCGAACTACTAGAAGTAAACTAAAATAATAAAGTTTGACACTTAATTAATAAGCAAAAGACTTTGTACTTAATTGTTCTAGAGTTATGAATTAATAAAGTTTAACGATCTTGACCTTTTTCATTTGAAAGTGTGAATGTTAGCAGCTGTTCCTAACTGCTAATTTAGTCTCACTCTTGCTAGATCCCAGGCTTTATCGAAATTGACGTTAATTAAAAAAATTACAGACTTAATCCAAATTCAAAGTTTTTATTTCAAATAGGTACAGTAGATGCTCTAAAAAAATTTAGAATGAAAACTAAGATGCTCGAAAAATTTGTTGCATGGTTCCAAAAACGTAGATCTTATGGAGAAGAGCCGGTAAGAAACTCCATGAATACTCTTTTAAAATAACATATGGTACACACGGCTACACATCAAGCTGTACAAATCCAGTAAAGGCTGACCTCGCGTTGAAAGGAAAACCTATACAATATAGATCAGCTTATACTGGAAATGTACAGCTTGATGTGTAGCCGTGTGTACAATCGTATTGTTACAATCTTGTGATTAAAGTAATGTTTAGTGGCAATTATGTAGGTTAAAGTGTTAAATATACCTAATTGTACTAAATTTAATAAAGATGTCATTAAAGCATGTTTTCCTGATAAATCGCGCTTTCAATTGGAAATCCGCTTCAAAAGTGCGTTAGTCTGGAAACAATTACCTATGCAAGCAATAAAATTATAAACAGTGATTATAAATATTCCCTGAGGGCATCGTTATAGCTATCTATAGGAAGGATTTTATTAACATAACATAACATCACGCCTGTATTTCCCCGAAGGGGTAGGCAGAGGTGTAATAGTACACCCACATTTCGCCAGTTATGTTACAAGGCAAGCCTAGGATTTTATTGTACTGTGAATTACATGTGCTCATATAAATTTTTATGATTTTATTTTTATTTACGGTCGTGTGAATTATTAGGTTTACTTAGTATTGTTTTAAGAAATGTCAGATGCCATAACACTGCAATTATTTTTAAATACGTAGAAAATACTGTTCTCGCATCGCGCGTTCATTGACCCCGTGATCAGCTAGCTGTAGTTGAAATAAGATGAGTTTACGAAATAATGTTTTTTCTTCATTTATTATTAATAGATAGAAAGAAAGAAAGAAAAACTTTTATTTGGCACAGAACAGTGACAGGACAGCACAACAATAACATTAATAAAAATACTAAAGTTAATTATAGGTAAGTAAAATATGAAGTTGCTGCCGGGCATGCCCGTGCCAAAAGGGTAGGGTAGATAGGCATCGATCTCATCACGTTTGTGAAGTTTCATCAACTAATTTGATTTAAATTTGTATATCGAATTATTAAAATGACTATCTCTTGCGTATGAAATGTTTAGTTCAACCCTCAACGTGATATCGGTCCAATCTTCACGTTCACTCCGTTGTTCAACAGTAGTTCGGATAACTTCAACAGGTTGCCTTATTGTTATTGCACTTATTGGGTTATCTGTAGCTACCATAAATAAAGTAGTTTGCCTAACAAGGGCATTGAAGTGGCACTGTAAGAAGACAATAAGACAAAGTAGGTATCAACATTCAAAATGTATTAAACACAAAATTTCGAGTGCAGTTTTGGCACTATATAAATAACAACAACAAAGTTATACAATGTGTTATTGAAATAACTGAAAAAAAATTAAGGGATCATTTCAATTTCAATTTATTTCCAAATAAATATAACAGTACAATTTTTGACAAAGGATAATGCAATCAAAAACACATTGTACTCATAAGTATGAATAACTTTTACTGTGGGACCAACCGGAACCCTGAAATCGTGAAAGAAATATCAGCTCTTGCCTACATTTGTGTTCACATAAATCGACCAGATCAAATCGGATCAGCTAATTTTTTTTTCGCGATTTTAGGGTTGGTCCCATAGGTGCCCATAGTAAAAGTTGTTCATACTAATAAGTAAAATGACCCCTTAAGAGGATTTCAGTTATTTCAATAACAGGTTGTATAATTATGTAACGTGTAACAGAATTAACGCATGTCTTTAAAGTAGTTTCATCAGAATCAATAAGAAAACCATACCAATATGGTTTTTATACCATGTTATATTGTACCTACTTTTTATTTTATATATCCTTGACATCCAGGAAGACCAGCGAAGTGTATCAGATAAACCCCAAATGGCATCCAGCAGGGATAACCACCTCGGTAACTTGCTGATGCCCAAAAACCAGGCCACGATTTTTTTGTGATTTTGAAACAAAAACAGATAATATTCTAATCTGTCTGTTTTGGTGGTAAATAAAAAAATAAAAAAAATAAAAACATTTATTCAGGACCAAAACATTTTTACACATTGTATAAACCCGCCAAACTGTGTAACAGTTTGTCGGCGGGATTAGCGCTCGTTTTTATTTTGGTTCTTATTGCTAGTAAAACTTCTAACTTAAATTAAAGTGAAGTGATGGTAATCCCACACTAAGATGTCTCAATGTCTCAGGACTTGTAAAAAAGAGCTTTTCATGTGAAAGCTTCCCAGCATAAATCACTCACAAAAGCAAGCCAGCACAATGACATTGAAAAGACAAGAAATCCTAACTAAAAAGCACTAAAAACCAAATTCACCAGCGCAAGATTCATAATATAATTCAAAGTAGAGAAGATAACACTCCACCGTCCGTCTCCTAAGCTGATTTACCGGGGTCCCACAATACCTGGCCACAATAAAAGACCCAGGATTAAAATAATTCAGACTTCAACTGCATTCGTGCTCTCTGTGAGGGCAGCAGTGATTAAATATAACCCTTTAGAGATTTATAAGTGTTTATTTCAAGCATAGAGCTTGCCATAACATCGGAATATCACCTTTGTGTACTGGCTTATTAAATTGTGTTTGTAAGAAGCAAATGTATTAATACATGAGAAGCTAAAATGAAAAATGTATTCATATCGCGCAAAGGATCGCATTACGGGGACAATAGTGCGAATAATAAGGTGCGTATCTGTCGTAATGGATCTTCGGAAGTGTGATCTAATATTCATGATTTGAAGCAAGATAGTAGTTTTCTTAACTCTACCATACAACTATATTTATAAAGACAGATGTCCTGACTGACAATGTGACGTTACGGGTAGTCAGAAGCCTGAAAGTCTATCAACGGCTCTTACCTTCAAATGTCGGTATTGCCCAGTAATTGGGTTGTGGGGGTCTTATGGCAGTTTGATTTTGAAAGGATAGTGTCTTTAATAACACGCCTAGTCCGTAAATGACGTAATGAGTATTCATAGTACGATACTGTTGGGTTGATATTATGATAAAATATCTTAGCTACCTCTTACAATGCTGACAAGATCCAGCTTCAGCCGAGATTCATACGCCATACGCTGTTTAAATAATGCTCTGAAGCACTAATTATGCTAATATTTATTATAAACTAAAACAATGTCTTTGAAAGTAAATCTCAAATGTCAGCGGCTAACGGTACAGATAGTAGGTGCTTATTATAATTCATTGCGCACTCAGCTATCAAACCTATTATATTCTTAACAAGAAACAAAGCTACGACCGGATAAAAGTAAATGGTAGCTGCATAATTTGTCAATGATTACAAAGAGTTCAATCTACGGCAAGGGCCTAAGACCATAAATCATAGGCACAGTATTGTTGGCGGGCGGACATACAACAGATATTACGAAACTACAAGTTTGCCACAAAGCTCGGAACAAGGCTGCGGCTGAATGGCAGGCCCTAATTAACTGTCAAGTAATTCGACATTACTACAGCCAATACCGTTTTGAATTTTTCATGTGAACCTGCAATTAACCATCGATTATTCCAACGTGTAACGGATAATCCATTATCAGTGTTGCCACCTTAGTGCTTTTACCACTAGAACTGGTGGTTTAAGCCCTGTTGGTGGGCAAAATTTGTGTCTGGTGGCTAGTGGTTTTTTTTAGTGGGCTCAAAACATTGCACTCGGTAAATTACTCAAACAAAATATACTGAAATTAAGAAATTTATGATATTGCTGTTGGTTACTTGAATAATAACGAAATAGGTTATTGCAGATGGAATAAAACGCTTTGGTGAAAGATGTGGTGAAGAGTGGTCATGCAATTTATGTGATATAATAGTCTGGAAAAGGTAGTCTGGTCGGTCCGGTCGTAACAAATTATTTATTTATTTATGGGACAAAATTTCTCTATAATCATCATCATCATCATCATTTCAGCCGAAAGACGTCCACTGCTGGACATAGGCCTCCCCCAAGCATCGCCACAACGACCGGTCCTGTGCCTTCCGCATCCAGCGGATTCCCGCGACCTTCACCAGGTCGTCGGTCCACCTTGTGGGTATCCACAAGGTGCATATCCCCTCATGCAAAGCACAATTTCTCTATATTTTTCATTAATTACATTTTTTCATACTCAATTATAATTTAGCAGTTGTTTTTAGTCGTTTCATAATATACCCTAAAAAGCTGGTGGTTTTATGAGCTCCAACTAGTGGGCTGGCAAAAAGTTTGTTGGCAACACTGGCAATTATGAATAACTCGCAAGACCATTGGTCGTTCACGCATAACCAAGTTAGTTCGGTCACAGTGATTAGTGCATTGTCAGATTGTGCTCCCAGCGAACGTTACCGAGATCACCCGAGATGTTGCGCAGGCGACGACGACGATCGGATCGCGTTCGCACGCATATTACGAGCTGGCTCGCCCGCGGGCAATACAGCGACCTAACAGTACTACGGCCCTTGTGATTAGACGCCCCACGATAGCGCCCATTGTCGGAACACGATCGGCTCTTGTGCGTCTTGAAATTGCGGAAATGGACACGGCTAGCACCCACTACACGCTAGCGGGACATTTCAATTGCAGTCCCCTGCCTTCGGGCAGTGTAACACATGGTATAGATTCGGCGAGACCAATTTATAAAGCCCTTTGGCGGTTCAAAGTTATATGGTTCCATCTGCCTTTGTATTGGTCTTTCTAAAGCTATCATACTTTATATATAAAATCTAAAATCTTATCTCTAGCTTAGCTTATGTATTATAAGTATGTATTTACAAAAAAAAAAAATATAAGTGTTATACATGAAAGCAGAATAAATGCAGTAGAAATGAGAGCTTTGAGAAGTATGTGAGGTGTAACTTTGAGAAATTAAATAAGGAATAACGTGATAAGGGAGCGTTGTGGAGTGAAAGAAGATGTAGTGACAAAGATTGAGAAAGGTATGTTAAGATGGTTAGGACATATAGAGATGATGGACGAGAAGAGATTGACGAAACAAGTATACGAAGCGAGTGTGGATGGAAGAGTTGGAAGGGGATGACCTCGACGTTCTCAAAAAATGCCAGGTTAAGAGTTCTCTAAGCCGACGAGCATGCATGACGAGGTTAATGGCCGTAGATGAAGCGAAAGAGGTGTGTCAAGATCGTAGCAGGTGGAAATCCATAGTTTCAACCTACCCCAATGGGAAACAGGCGTGAGAATATGTATGTATGTATGTAAGTATTATATCCATTGTCTAGTACCCATAGCACAAGCTCTGCTTAGTTTGTGACTAGATGGTGCTGTGTAAAAATGTCCTAAAGATATTTATTTTATTTATCTCTAGCTGTCAACATCTTCAACAAAAAACGTTATCGTCAACTCAGCCTATCATAGTCCACTGCTGGACATAGAGCTCTCCCAAGTTGCGCCACAACACTCGGTCCTCGGCCTTCCGCATCCAGCCCCCCACAGCCACTTTCTTCAGGTCGTCAGTCCACCTGGCGGAGGGTGCCCTGCGCTGGCGTCTATATGGCGATCTGATGCCACCCTAAATAAAGCCAGCGGGCGATAGATTGGGGAGTCTATCGTCCGCATTGCACGGCCCTTTAGTTGTGGTGATGTCCCAGGTGTGCCCGGACATCGCCAAAAGAGAGTGTAAAAATTAAAGTATGTAGGCCCTGAAGTGGGCCACGCTGGGTGGGTCGCGAAAGTCATGCGTAGCAGTTCTCGTGACCCATCCACCCAAGGCGAAAGTAGGCACACGGCGGAGTTTTTAGTGGGTGCGAGCCCCACATAACCACACTGCTTCCCCGGCAGTGTGACATGCGATAGGCATTTTCTCCGCTTAAAAAAAAAAAAAAAAAGCCCTGCGCTGAGTTTGCTAATTCGCGGTGGAGACTCAAGGACTCGTCTTCTCCAGCGGCCGTCGGTCCTTCGACAGACATGGCCAGCCTACTGCCATTTCAGCTTACTGATCTTACAAGCTATCTCGGTCACTACATTTCTTTTTCGGATAATCTCGGATATAAAAAACTTTATACTTAGACCAGCTTCGTTAAAATCAATCAGTATGTCTTAATGGTCCAAGAAATCACGCTTGCTCGTTCCACAGATGAGTAATTTATAACAATCCTATATCCATTTAAGACCCTTCAACATCTTTAAATTGTTCGATGATCGTAAAAATGTGACGCCACGACGTGAACATATTAGAGAGCGTCAACTGTCCTTGTTTACGAGGTGCCTAAATGAGAAATATGATCGAGTGAGAAGTAACGCGTGACTAACAAAGCTCCGCTTATCTCGCTCAGCTCAGCTCAGCTTTAAGTGTTCTGGCATTTGTTGAAGAAAGAATCGTGAAAGTAATTACGTTAGCCGACGTCATTTGCTTCTCACCCTCGACAGATATTTCAAAACATGGGATATTTATATTTTAAAGTAGATCATGAATGTCTATAAGGTTCATAGGTCTATCGTGGCAGGATAGACGTATTCAGTTAAGGCTCGAAGGAACAATCTAGGAAGGTAGAGGCCTGCGGTGGATGCTATTGCTCAATTGCCTCTCGCAGGCTCGGGAATGCCTCGCAATCGATACAGCTGGAAACGACAATATCTCAATGCCGACGCTGAAATGCAATTCTGCTAGCTTTAGGTACTTACTAATAAACTATCAATTATAATTATAGGTTCAGTAACTGACGTGATTTGGCAGTTAAGTATCGATAAATTAATTCTTGACACAAATTCCTGGACAATTATATCAAATTTATAAATGGCTGTAAGCACCATCCATCGTAGGATTTCTTAAGTTTGAAACCAAATACAAATGTTATGTTTTCGATCCCGCCACCGCTGACATAACTTTTTCATAGAGAAACAAAAATAAAACTAAGATATTTACACTCGGACGCAGTCAACAAAAAACTCCCACACCATCAGAAACAATCAATCTTCGGAGCACTGAAAGGAACCTCAATCAAAACAGAATACGAAGAAGCAGAGACCGGATAAAGGGCCCTATAAATCATAAAATCAAGCCTCCATTCAAAGCGGTTTATTTGGGCGAGAAGAAAAAACGTTTGACCCTACGTTCCTTTGAGTATTGTTAACCATCCAGACCCGAGGGTGCATCTCCAATTTGTCCTATATTCGAATAATAATCAAGGGCCCACTGTTATTTATGGGCTCATTAAAATTTCGATAATCAGACGAGTTTTTATGCGTTAGAAATATACTTTTTTCTATAAAGAATAACATGAGAGCTACGTCGAGTGTTGGAATGCAGTATCATTCGTTTGCTACGATGCGTAGGACGTTTTTAATTGGATATCATTTTTATTTAGGAAGTAATGACAGGTAATGACATTAACTTTAACTGTATCTACAACTTAAATTGTTACAAATCTAATAGCTATTAGAATGATTACGTAACATTTTATGTATATTTTATTCGTGTGTAGTGTTAATGTTTATAAAGTGGGAATCGAATGCAATTTACGACTGGCTTGAAGTTGTCTCGAAATACGGGTAAGTTTAAGTTTAAATAACCCGAGATAGTAAAGTTAATCATACAGTAAACGTCGGGACCATCACTTACCGGTTCTTCAAGCAGTTTCCGAACGTATCATCGGAGTAAATCACTCTGCCCTTAAATTTTCAATGAAAAGGCGGGACCTAGGCAAAGTGGCGGTATGTTAGCGTGCATTGTTTTATTATGTGGTGCTATCAGCGACTCTTGCGCCCGCTTCCACGTTCTCGGCCTGTGTATACACTGCTAAGACTACGCGATAACCTTATGCCTTATGTCACCATGTTACGACTCCGGCTCAACGTGATGACATAAAATTTCGCCTTGTTTCCGTGTTACAGAGAATTTCAAATGATGCATTTGTGGTCATTAAACCCTTTGTAGAGTCGAAAGATTCACTGGTATGGTAATTTCGGTTCGAGTCCGAGATTATTAAGTATATTAAAAATACAAATTGTTAATGATTATACGTGGGACACTCAGAAAGTTTTGCGAAACTAAAAAAAATTGTTCTATACGTACATATATTTTTATCAAATCTTTTCAAAGTACTTTCCACCAGCCTCTATACAAAGATTCATGCGCCTAAACCAGTTTTCAAAACACTTTTTCCAGTCCGCCGCAGACACCTCGTTTACAGCCTGCTCGAACGCAGCCAGCGCATCTTCCGGCGACGAAAATTGTATCCCTTTGAGCTGATTTTTTATTTTTGGGAATAAAAAGAAGTCACACGGTGCTAGATCAGGGCTGTAAGGAGGGTGACCCAGGAGTTTGACTGGCGTGCTGTCCAGGAAGTCCCTCGTTTTGAGTGCGGTGTGCGCAGGTGCATTGTCGTGGTGGAGCAGTAGCCCGCGGAGCCCTGTGTTTGGTCGCTTGTTGCTTATAACAGAGAAAACTTCTGGCAAACATTTGGTAGTATACCATTCGGCATTAATGCTTCTTTGATCCCGTAAGGGAATTGATACCAAGTGGCCAGTCAAATTAAAAAAGCTAGCGATCAAAATCTTACCCCCGCTTCTAGATCGCTTCACTTTGGTAGGCGTTGGCTCATTTTGAAACACCCAAACAGTCGACTGGCGCTTGGTTTCTGGGTCGTATTGATAAATCCAGGACTCATCACCTGTAACGATGTCGTAAACACGCCGAGACGAGCCTGCTTCAAATTTGTTAAGCATATCACGGCACCATTCCACCCGGGCCTGCTTCTGAGCATCGGTGAGGTTGTGCGGCACCCAGCGTGATACTATCCTCCTCACGCGAAGATGGCTGTGTAGAATCTCGTGAACGCTTCCCGATCCAATCTTCAATATGTGTTGAATCTCCTGATATGTAATTCGCCTATTGTCTTGGATTAAATTTTTCACTGCTAGCACGTTTTCTTCGGTAACAGCCGTCAAAGGGCGACCGCTTCTTTCGTCATCCCCCAAAGTTGGTCGACCGCGCTTGAATTCGTTATACCAACGATACACGGTTGCCTTGGAAGGGCCTTCATCCATGAATGCCATTTGAAGTCTATCGTACGATTCATCCGGTTTCAGGCGACACTTGAAATCGTATAAAATTATAGCTCTAAAATGTTCCCGGCGCAGATCCATATTTCAGTGAGACACAATACTTTGAATTAACTCGCAAAAAATGTGGAGGGAAATTTTGAAATTGGAACTTACTTATTTTTACTTATAAATAATCATATTTTCGAAAAACATTATAACTGGCCAGTCTCCCATATATAAAAACTTTTTTTCGCAATACTTTCTGAGGGGCCTGGTAATCCTTGAAATATTCAAATAAACATGTCACTACATAAAACATCCAAAGTACACACATACACACAAACACCTTATAAGATTCTGATCGTACAATACCCAATTTAACACCTCCTAATCTTCAGATCGTATCTGTAACCAATTTATTCGCCTAAAAGGCAATAAGTTGTCATTAATCGCTATCGCCTGTGCGCTGTGACAGCGGGTTGCTCGGGCGCACACTCGATTAACCTATGCTCCCGCGCCGATGGGGCACCGCCTGACCCCACTCAATTACATTTTTGCCCTAAACAGGTACTATTGATTGATCTACTTCACGTAATATTGGTAATGGAATTTGATAAACAATGAACTTGTCTTTTTACTTCGAAGTTGTGTTAGAATTGGTTTGTTTTATGAGTTTTCTGCTGAGGATTGTGGTTTAACAACACAACAACAGATCAATTGATCTTTTGGTTTAATAAAAACTTGTGCTAAGAGATATTTTTTTATATCCATGGATTGTAATGATGATTATGATAACGTGAGTATACGTACGTGTGAGTATGTACGTGAGTGTGAGATATTATTTTTCTAAATAGAAGTATTATAAAGAAATAAGATCTAATTTCCTTTGAACAGTTCTATTTTCTTTAAAGGTCGTGAAACTCATAACGCGTACATAAAAGAAAGATAACAACAAATTTAATAATAGAATCCTTAACAAAAATAGAATACCTTAATCTAACTTTAGCACACGCTATTCTGTCCCCAGTATACTGCCTTTCAATTTAGTCTCGTATGAGTTATCCATGGCTCGGCTGGGCTCGGTTCTTTTAATAGAATAACAAAAGAGAATACAATATAAATTTCTACTTATCTAGGGTTACCATACGTCCGGAGTTTTCAGGACATGTCCGGAAATTTCTCCCTTGTTTCGGATTTCGGAGGGAATTCTGAGCTTTCCGGAATGTTTTTGCTTTAAATTCAACCACCCCTGCCCGCATTCCAAATGCATATTCCGTTGAATTAGATTTTTTAAGAAAATTACCGGACTTTTCTGCAAATGTCCGGAAATTTATACGGATTTTCTTTTTTATGATCTGACAACCCTATCCTTATCCTTACGTCGACACGAATATTTGAGCATATTTTGTTGAAAATGTTGTAAAGTTTATCTTAAACCTGTAGGTCACTGCATATTCTTTGCTTCAATCTCATGCCTAAACCGTAGCGTAGGTCAGAGTGCACATTGTACCTACATCATTCTTAGAAGTGAACAGTTGTCCGTTATTCCGTGCGCTCCATATTGAGCCATAACCGAGATAGCTTTATGGTGATTTGATACCATTCGCTTTGAAATTGGCGTTTAGCGTTCACAAGTGTAAGTATTAAGTTCCGAAACGGAATGGAACGAATCGTCTAATAGTCCTTTAATACGTTTGTTGTCAGTGCCAATTGCAATGCGAAGTTACAGAGAATTCCGTGGAATTATTACAATGAAATGGAATGGAATTCCGGCTACAATGAAAATTGAATGGAAATATAAATTCGTACATAGCGTTCTTAAAAATCTTATTGCTAAGTTCAAAAGAGTTTTACGTGCGGTCATAATGATTGTTAAAATGAAGGTAAAGTACGTAGATGGAGCAAAAGAGGTGTATCAAGTCAGGATCGTAGCAAATGGAAATCCATAGTCTCTGCCTACCCCTATAGATGGATAGATAGATAAAACGTGTATTTGATACAAAACAAGACACAATACATAATTATGTATAAGTAAAAAAGCACAATTCGCAAAAGAAGAAAAGAAAAAACACAGAAGGAAGCACACTGCAATGGGAAACATACATGATAATAATGTATGTATATGCATATGGAAATTAGACAATAAAGAAATTAGTTGAAGCTCAAAATTATTCACGAAGGTTTTTTTTCTTAGAAAAGATATATCTTGAATTCTAATCAAATGAGCGGCTAGACAAACAGTGACATGACGGGACAGAGGTTAAACACCCAGACGCGAGCTCAGCAAATAAAAGCTCGATTCGCGCTCCGTCGCCGAGTCACGAATAAAAACACTCGATAGGGAATAACAATGAAGTGTTTACATGTAATATTCCACGTAACGACGTATCCGTCGGGGGAAACGATATTTGCGTTGCATAAATGCAAGACGAAGAACCTCGACCCTGACCGCAGGGCGTCGACCCTGCGCGTGACACTTCGATTCTCTATCGATCACGACTGCGGATCGCTCCATCGCGCATCGGACCATCGACTCGGTATTTTTGTGCGCATCTCTTATCTGATCGAGTTTCGATCGAGTTGGGTCCCGGCCCACGAGTAAGCGTGACTTAGAGTTTTCCCGCGCACTGCCTGCCGAAACCAATCACAATAACTAACAGTTACCTTTTTATATTTTATATATGTTTTTTTTTATATGTTATATTTTGATTTAATTGTGCGCGACAAGTCCCGTAAACTTAGTTCAATATGAGTTACCTTTTTGTATTGTTGGTACCGTAGGCATGTCGGTTTGCGATAGTATCGACGTATTGTAAACGTCACTATATTTGGTAATATACTTTAGGACGACCTCAAAGGTTTCAACACTTAAGAACCTACGAGAGAAAAGCATATAAAGAGTCTTTGAACCGGGAGTTTAGGAAGCGATGAAACCGAACTTATGCTATTGTGTTTGGTCAATGAAAACAAGACTGTAACAAGACAACTTTATGTAACATCGTGACTGGATGATTATCTAAAATAGATAAGTCGTATAAAAAGATCTAATACATCATTTCTGACAACAATAGATTGCAATAACATTAGTAAGAATAAAAAACCTGATGGTGTCAAAAGGTCGGAGATACAAGTTAAAAGAGTGGCGCGACGAATTTTGAAGGCCTTATTATAGTAATTATTGATACGTAATCATGATTTATTACATTTAATTCCTCGTTTATACTTATGTCATTCTAAATTAAATTATCTTAAGCTATAACTGAAAAAAAAAGTACATTCCTCAAGATAGGCTTGTGTTTGACGTTATGTCTGAAGATAATAAAAGGCGGTATACTTAGAAATAACTTGTAATCAAACAATGAAACATGACGATGTTGGTGCTATCACTACAATTAATAAAACTACAAATCTTCCAAGCTCTTTTCTCTAATATCTCTCTAATATTTTGGTTAACACTTCCATCTGAACTGAAATCTTATTTAAGTATTTTGGCCGCCGGCAAAAGTTGTCTTAACTATTCCTAAAGCCATAAAGATGAAAGGCTAGACTAAAGATATCGTCTGATCTGCCGATGGTATCCAGCCCAAACCAAGCACCGCCCCAGACGCGCGTGCGCTAGATATTCGCTCAGACTCACACACATCATTTAGATACGCTTTCGATTCTTATCTAGGCAATTTACTTTACATATTTTTAGCATTAACTATGCAGGATTAATTTTAATCTATTATTTTGTCAAGAAGATCCACGCGGGCAGCCCAGGGCGGGTAGCCCGGAGCTTCGCTTCGCATTTATTATAATACTAGCCTATGCCCGCGACTTCACCCGCGTGAATGTCGTTTATCGCACATCCCTCGGAAACTCTTTATCTTCCTGGGATAGAAAGTAGCCTATATGTTAATCTGGTTTATGATCTATCTGTGTGCTAAATTTCATACAAATCTATTCAGTTGTTTCAGCATAATTGATTAACAAACATCCAAATATCTTCACAAACTTTCACATTTATGTAACGAGTATATCTTTGTCCTTTTCTAGATCTCAGGCTATGTTTTTGTAATATTTCATTACGATCGATCGGTTCAAAGGTTTAGTCGTGAAGAGGTGACAAATAAGCAGACAGAGTTACTTTCGCATTTATAATATTAATTAGTTAAGTGTAATTGCGTTATACTGGGTCTAGGTTCACAAATCCTCCTGACAAGTGTGGTGGTTATAGTAATAATAATATCCTCTCTGATTATTCCTCTTAGCTAGTGGTTATGTAACAGATGCAAAAATAAGACTACCTGCCAAAATCCCATTTCAGTAAATTTCTTGACCTCCGTCTCACAAATAGACTCAAAAAATAACAAGTAATATCTGGATTTAGATTCCCGAAAATGGGCGGTGTAGCTAAAAAATGTCATCACTCACGACAAACTCGAAATTTCTGTCAATATTTCCAATTTCCCTGACAGAAGGTCAACTTTCCTGACATGAAAAAAAAAATCCCGTCGTCTGGTATTTGTAACAGTCATGACATAATCAGCCTGCTGCCTGCTTCCTACTGCTAAGCTTGGGTTTCTTCTCAGAATGAGAAGCTGGCAGTCACTGGAAGGTCCATATTCCATTGTGGAAGTCAACATGCTGCTATGTTGGTAATAAAATGATGGAGGGGCCATAAAATGATAACATAACATAACATCACGCCTGTATTTCCCCGAAAGGGTAGGTAGAGGTGTAATAGTACACCCACATTTTGCCAGTTATGTTATAGTCCCATGTCATAGGGGGGCAAGCCTATTGCCATTGACCGGGCACAAATCCAGACACCGGGCTGCTACTGAAAAAATAAAAAAATAAAAATGATGCTTTGATAATATAGCTCAGATTAAGTAGTATTAAGTAGTACCATTATTATGGCCCAAATTGCGATTAGTTGCCGATGATTGCAAACAAGGCCTCTATAAGTAAGTAGTTGCCATTAGTGCCTAATACTAATGTATTATTAATGTGAAACATAATGATAATTCACACATAGCAGCGAAACTATAAATCCGACTTGATTGCAGCTTAGCATGCATTACACCGTTATGAACAATACAGGCGACGATATTTACACCAATAGGTACGCATAAGACGTATAGTCACCCAAAGAGATAAGTTATAAATGAAGATATATCAGGAAATTATGATAGAACGGTTTAAATCAGGTTTTTTATACAAATAATCTATTACTTTTTTTATACTTATCGGGCTTGCATTTGTCGCCACCTCACCTGATATTAAGGTATGGTGCGGTCGACGATGGTTCCCGCTTGCCCAAAAAAGGTGGGAAGATGGCAGTGATATATTTCGACCCATCCTCTCAAGTGGCTACACCGGGCATCTTACCGGAACACTACTAGGTCGCTTGGCGGCACGTCTATGCCCGGTGGGTGAACGCAAGCCGTCGGCCATGGCCTACCACCAGTATGTCACCTGATTTGCACCTTCCAGGGATCACGTTTAGGGATTCGGAAAAGGGGTAAGTACTCTCCTACGGACGTGGGTGACTCGATCCCCGATTCCCGAACTATTAGACCAAGCACATGTTTACACAAATTGGTTTATGATTTAGTTATAAGTAAGCTTAAAAAAATTAATTACCAAAAACAAAAAATCCGACTGCGTGAACAAAAAACAAGACTTATCAACCCGCAGGCGGAGGCTAGCTATGAACTATTATGTAATTCATGACCAAAAACATACGTAGCCTCCGCCTGCGTGTTGATAAGTCTTGTTTATATATTTTCTGTTATTTTTACACGCAGTCGGGTTTTTTGTTTTTGTTAATTAATTTTTTTATTTGAAATTTTTTAGTTTTGTCATCATGTTTTATTTATCATACTATTAATGTTTTTTTTTTTAAGTCAAATTCATTTTTAACTTTGAATATTTTGTTGTTTTTTAGCATTTCTCATTCTAAATTACATTTAAACATATAAGTTGTATATATTTTTGAAAAGCATTTATGAAACCCTTTATATTGATACCCCACTCGATAGGTTTCGAGGGAAAAAAAAAATTTTTGAAGTCGTAATTTGGCGCCAAAAAGCGGCCATTTTAATTTTTATAATTTTGATATACCCAGTGTCACTCTCACAATTAAGACGAATCTAACGACACCTCACAAGTTAAAATCCATCAAGCCGTTTAGGCTGCAGGGCGTGCCAAAGAAATATACATACATACATACATACTTACATACATACATACATACATACATACATACACTCGAAAAACATTACCCTCCTTCTGGCGCAGTCGGGTAAAAATAATAACAATACAGTTTAATTTTTCCGTTATTTAAATGTACTTCACCAATCACTCTAAAACATCCATTATCTCCTGAGAAAACTTCAGTTATATCTAGCGACCGACGACAAGTATCCAGGACCTGTATCTTTGGGCGACTGTACCTACTAAAAGTTCTATAACCGGTGCTGCCCACACAATCTGCTCTTTCGACACTCAAATAAGCCATAAATTATAATTTTAAAACACGTCGTGTGGCGAGAGCATGCATGCGTCCTATAATAAACGAGCCCGTTGCAGCTTCATAAACATTTCTCTGGCTCGTTCGCTCTAATGCGACCAATTGATAGAAGAATGAGGCTCTGCTGGAGACTTCAGATTTTTGACAACTTCCGAGTATATGAAGTATAGGAACCGTTGCTGCAGTTCACGCTAAGGTCAAACTAACCCCTCGAAGCTGTTAAAATGATCAGTCGTCTGCATGCATCATAGACAAGTTATTGATGAGATTGCAAACCCGCTCGCCAAGCGTAGCGTTTATAGCATATCCCCCCCTTGGGGTGCCTATGTCCTGCAGTGGACATCTTTATTATTTATTTATTTATTTGTTCAGTGGTATACATAACAAAAACATTCTAAAGATGTAAACATAAACTCATTAGAGTTTTAACGTACATCAGTATCATCGACTATGCAAACAGGTAAACAAAAATATAGCTAACAAAGTGGGATAATAAATAAGTACAATGAGGGTAGATACTAGATAATATTTAGCTACATTATAAAGGAGCGAACACCGGTGACTACGCGAGCCGTCTTTAAAAACAAAGTGGTGGAGGGTAGTGTTTGTATTTGTGTTGATACAGGTTGTTCCTACAAATGCAGCAAACTTTTGAGAATTTATTATACTTATACTTTCAGCTGAAATTATGATGATGGTGATGATGCATCACACCGATAATCTCGAGTTGCGTTGATAAAATAAACAAAAACCCGGCCAAATACCTACGAGTCGGACTCGCGCAGAAAAACGTTAACAAAATGCACTTATTTTTTGAGGTTTCATGTATGGGGTTGTATACAAGAACCCGGGGTCAACTCTTTGAGGTTAGATTTTATTTTAAGTATTAATATTTACCACAATACATATTCTGTGAAAATTTTAACTGGCTACCTGTGACTCCTATGACGGTTAAAGAGATACAGCCCTGTGACAGACATACAGATAAATGGACGAACGGGCAGGCAGTGTAATGGTCCCGTTTGCTTCATTTATTTCAGTACGGAACCCTAAAAACGATCACGCATTGCAACAATGAACAATACTTGAACGGGGTTAGTTCGCAATATCAATGGGTGAAAAGTTACAACTTTCACATACACACTATAAACTTTTATTGAGATCACTGCTGACAAAGTATGCTCATATTCAATAACAGCAATTTACAATCGTATGGGTGGCATTTAACGTAGCGATGAGTTTAGTACTAAAGCAAATATGTATAAGTTGTATGGGAACAATGCTCCGGGCGGAGTGACCGACCGGCTCGCCTCTAGACCATTGATTGTACCTTACGATGACAAGCTCACGGCATCGCAAATAAGTATTTATTGCAGCCACACAAGTGCCTCATGACGTGAAGCTTTGTTTGCAAGTGCTTGTAACGAGGCCCCAGGACCGAGGCAGCCAAGTTGTTTGTGTAACTGATGACTTAAATTCGTATTCTGGACTTTCAAATGCATAGATGCTGTCAGGAATCAGAATGACCTTCAATGAACCTTAATTTTTATGGGGCACCTTAAATCTTATGTAGTAACTTAAACATCATAACACACATATCCTCATAATCATATCATATTATCATATGATCATATCATAATATACCTACCTTATAATCCTGTTGCATAACATCAGTTGAATAGTTATGTTGAGTATTCAGGGACCAGTTACAAGGTTTATGAGGGGTATTAATTTCAATGCTTCCTCAAAAACTGATGTATTGTTTGCTTGGCAATCCGTTTCCTTTTTTTGTTACATCCTGAAACATATTAACATACGTAAACTCCCTGTTTCGGTGGTATTTTAAATAATTGTATCAAGGTTTATGACCCCTATTTCCTCGCTTCTTCGAAAACAAATAATATATCTAATGTATTTTATGTTAGCTCATGAAACTTATACAACTACGAATGTATCAGCCTGTTACACATGCTTAGGTACATAAATAAGATAAGCAGCCCATTATCATCCCACTACTGGGCACAGGCTTCTTTTCCAAATGAGAAAGGAAAGGCAAGTTGAATTGGCATTGGACTGGCCGTCTGTCGAAAGACCAATGGCCGTTGGAGCAGACAAGTCCTTGAGTGGAGACCGCGAATCGGCAAACGCAGCGTAGGGCACACCCCTGAAGAACGTCGTAGCTAGGGGAGACGATGCGGAAGGCAGAGGACCAAGTATTGTGGCGCAACTTGGGAAACTTGGGAAAGGCCACCGTTAAAGCAAGTGATAATCAAATTCTGATCCGCACATGAATTAGAATAGCCAGAGGTACTGTTTCACAGTATTGGAGTATTATTTTTAAAAAACGTGTGCGTTTAGGGGACTCCCCGTCAGGAACGAAGTTCGCGGCGGAATTAATTATTATTTGTTAATTATTTATTTATTATTATTATTTATCAAAATACGCATCCGCTAAATATTGACCGGTTCATTATAATACAAAATTTCGCATATAACACAAGCAAAGATGGCAGGGAACATCAAGCGTCGGACTGAGATACCACAGAGCCTAAGCTCGATCCCCAGTAAAACGTGTATATCTGTAGATAAAATTTGGCGTTAAATTTTCCCCCGAAACACACTACCGCTTGTCGCGATAAGGGACTTCATTCCAAAAATCTTGTACAAACAAGGTCGTACTTCCTAAAAATTATACGCAAAATTAAATCAAAATGCAACCCTTTTGTGCTGAAGAGGACTGATATGAAACAAAAAGACCCTCTTAAAGGTTTGTGACCCCCGTACATTTCTACACTCCATCTAAAAAGTACATTTGTCTCACGAAAAACAGTTGTCCCAGTTATATTTCCCCTATTACTATCGAATAAAGACATCTCGTTTACACGTAACCGTACAAAGGAGTTGCTAAGTCATCACGAACAAGTGCCGCTTTACTTGTCGTCTGATGGTGTCGATACTAAAGAGATACAACAATGCCCCACCAAATACGATGGCTACACGATTATTAGCGGATCAGAGGTCACGAGATTCCTATCGATAACCAGGCTAATCTTACAATCTCGATGCCGTTAATAGCATTCGGTTATGATACAAAGAAACGCTGATTTAGAGGAAAAAATAGAAGAATTTCTTTAGAAGTTTTCGAGTATAATTAGTCAGCACATTCTGTTGGGTTTTCGTTGACTGTTACCTGAAGAGTTTTGTAATAGTTATGTTTGAGAACCACTCGTATAACTATATTGTTTTAAGTTAAGTTTTGAATTCGCTGGAGATTCGTCAAATGTTTTTCTTACCTTCTCTTCATGCAAGTATGTACATCATCATCAGCCTATATTAGTCAACAGCTGGACATAGGCCTCTACAATGGCAGGCCACTGGCATCGATCCTTGGCCACTCGTATCCAGTTGCTACCAGCCACTTTGCCACCTTGCCTTGCCTGAGAGCATCCTACCCTACGTTTACCGATTCGTGGTCTTCACTCAAGAACACGTTTACCCCAACGGCCATCGGTTCTTCAGTTAATGTGGCCACCCACTGCCACTTCAGCTTGGTAATCCTTTAGGCTACGTCGAAAACTTAGGTTCTCTGTCGGTCACCTCGATTCGTATTCGATCCTTCAGAGACACTACGAGCATAGCCCTTTCCATAGCAAGTATGTACAGTCAGAAGCAATAATAACTGCCTATGCGATCCTCTTTAAATCACAACCACTAGATATCTGATCCACGCCATCAGAATAAATATATGACCATGGGTCATGGGACCATCTCTTTTTATACATAGACACATATTTATACTTTCTATTCTTAGTCAGATAGATTTTGTTAGAGATTTTAAAACCATGGATAGGCAGATACAAGATATACATGGATAGGCTTCTGACTGTAGGTACTTCTAATTTAAATGTATTTATGTCTGCATCCATTAAGTAGCTAGGTAGTACTTACTCAAATAAATTGTATCTTATCAAAACCCACAAATTAAAATAAAATCATTGTCATTAAAACGAATCTTTTGCGCAAATCATTATTACCCAGTGCAGTCATTACGCCTATGATCACAACTACAGTTACGTAACTAACATTGCACATTGCCCCCTACATATCATTCTTGCACTGAATATATATTATACAGCCTATAAACATATACTAGGTTTACAAACATACGGACAGTTGTATTACAAATTCAAGCATAGAAATCAAGTAAAATGGAACGATGTAATTGTTGCCCTAAGGTCAGCGTATGTACAGAGATAGCTCACGTCGGCTACTGCATACTAGTGGGGCGACCCGGGTTCGGCCGCTCATTCCTTCTTAGGCTTAATAATATACATGACTTGGACGTAACGATCCGACTCGAACGCTCGTTAAGTATTCTCATAGATTCGTGTTCAACGTACGTACTTGCTCTGGTATTTCGTAACATATTTATTTTATATGCAGGAAATATATAAGATGTATCAGTGGGGTAATTGTGTAATGCATTCACATTGACATTAGCTTTCATTTTGAAATGACAACAATATTCATTGCGTGGTACATAGTTACCGGTATGACGAATTGTCAAAACACATTTAGCAATGAACTTTGAAATCCTCTTGATTGCGATCGCGACTGAGTTACGCAATTCGGCAGCAGGTACCTAGTATATAACGTAAGGGTACAACTAAAAAGTTGTAATTACATTATTTATAATAATAATAATTAGTTGCTGTTGCTCTAAATACACTATGGATAACGGAAAGAGAATAAAAAGTAAAGAATAGAAAAGCTCTAAGGTTTGCTGTCAGAAAATTAAATATTGAATTAGGCCCGCCTTTGTGCTTGCCTTTTCTATTTGTATTTTAAGAATGTAATTACTTTGTGTGAACTAAAAAATTAGAAGATTATTTATGTTTAATAAGGACCAGCCAGTAAAAGTGAAATAGATTATTAGTGAACTATTAAATAAATAAATAATAAATATTTTTGGGACTTTTTTCACATCACCATCTAGTTCCGCTGGATGCGGAAGGCACAGGACCAGTCGTTGTGGTGATGCTTGGGGCAGGCCTATGTCCAGCAGTGGACGTCTTTAGGCTGAAATGATGATGATGATGATGATCTAGTCACAAACTAAGCAGAGCTTGTGCTATGGGTACTAGACAATGGATATAATACTTATGTACTTTTTTTTGTAAATACATAAGAAACAACCAGACCAACACAAACACTCATGTTCATCACAAAAATATTAGTGTCCTGTGGGAATCGAACCCACTACCTCGTGATCAGCAGTCCGACACTCGAACCACTAGACCACAGAGGTCGTCAAATTATTGAAAACTAACAGTTTATTAAATCGATCCGAGTAACTAAACAACAACAACTTGGGAGAGGCCTATGTCCAGCAGTGGACTGCGATAGGCTGAGTTGATGATGATGATAAGCAACTAAAGCCTGACGTTTCAAAAGTGCCTGTAATTAGGTTTATTTTAAATTAAAAAAAACGTTTGAATTTGATGATATAAATTCGGTGCATAAGCAGTCCATTACTGTCCCACTGCTGGACACGGGCCTCTTCTCTGAATGAGAAGGTTAAGGTCTTAGTTCACTCCACGCTGGCCTAGTGCGGGTTGCCAATCCGACTACACGCGTGAGCATGCTCCACACACACACTTGTGCAGGTTTCCTCACGATGTTTTCCTTCACCGTTAAAGCAAGTGATAATCAAATTCTGATCCGCATATGAATTCGAAGAGTCAGAGGTGCGGGCCGGGTGTGAACACAGATCCTCCTACATGTAAGGGAAACTTTCAACCGCTAGGCCAGCACTGCTGTTATAAATTTCAATTCGTAGAATAACTCCTTCATATTTCTTCAGACACTTCTATCACCCTATTTCTTCACAACAGGAAAATCAACGCACGTAGAACTTGAAAGCCCATAACAATTCGTCAAAGCTGACACCAAACACCAATAGAAAAACTAGAAATTGAATTGTGAAATTCCCGACAGTGATGGGATTATATTATGGTAATACGAATGTTCGAACATCCGGCACCACCTTATTGTTAAGCGACATTGCCCTCCGACGGTTATTAAAAGCATTTATAACTCTACAGAAACCATTATATGGTGACATGCGGCGAACTAGGGAACTAGAATAAAATGCACTAAATTTGACATTTCGTTGACAGTTGCCTTTGCAGGTAGCGCCACGATAAGAGTTCAAATTATACTGGTCTTAAGTATAACTCTTCGCCGGAAACCTTTACAATGCGCCTTTGTGATGTGAGATAGACCATATCATTAGCCCGCGTCTGGAATTCGTCTCTCGTGTAATTTTTTGTGACTATTGTAATCAAATGTTCTCATTCCCGTTGACAGATAAGGTCATGTCTTGTTCTCTTAAAATGTTAATATAATATTTCTTTTTTGTGTTTGTGTCAGAAGAGTCCCTAAAGAAACATAAACGTTCAAAATACAGTTCCAAACTAATCTCAATCCTTTAAATCTCAATCTTCTGACAGTAGATGTTCCTGTTTGACATTTATTTGTGACATTTAGGTCATCAATGTCTCCATTAAACGGTAATTAGAAACATTATCTGTCAGGAGATAGAGATTTAAAGCTATATTTTGAATGTTTTTAATAACGAAAATTGTCCTTTAGATGTTTTTTTTAAACTGAGATGTTAAAATATGGGTTTTTTATAATAATTTAATTATTAAACATAGCTCTAATTTATACTACAAGGAGACTGGTATGTTTCTCCGGTTAAATACCTATCTAACTTATTTAAGCTATAAAATTCAAAATACTTATTTACATGGAAAGAAACTGTTCATTTGTTTATTTATTATTTTTATAGATTCATTTACGTGATGTTTAGCTGTTTATTTACATTGTTCATTTTATTTTTAAACACAACCCAATACGGCTCGGCATCCAATAAAAGTATTTAACGATGGTCCAGATGTGGGGCATTTAATGATCGTAACAAGACCTCGCATCATGATACTAAAGATCACGACTTCAATTTGGATAGTAATAAAAACTTTTCTAGCGTGTAGCCCCACTTTCAGTTACGATATTTGGTGAAAAAATTGTTCCACATTGTATTATAATGGGGCGTTAAATTGAATTAATCGGTTCTATTAATAGTTATTGCAAAACGAAATGCCTGAAGATTTTCCTACTTTTTTTTTTCAAGTCCGGGAATGTTGGTTGAGGAAAAAAGATACTATCGGTGATACGGTACATCGTAGCGTATTTAAATTGGCTACTACGGTATTTGCGGGTAAGTTAGCCGTAAATGTGCTACCGTTTCGATGCGATTACATTCTTAACCGCAGCGAATAAAGTAGGCTTTTATTTAGATTAAAGGATGCCTTTAAGTGGTTTTAAGAGATTATAACGAAACATTCGTTTATGTTGACAGCATAGAAATCTATAATAAGCTAATAGAAATGGTAAAAAACGCGTAAAATTGTCACCGCGTGCAGGTGTCTCGTAGGACACCGGTATTGCTTGATCATCAGTGCTGTTTTGGACGCGGAGTCACTGAAATTGTATTTTGCAGTACATCTAACAGCGGATTTTTAGGCTTCATTTATTTTGTATAGTATGCTAGAAACATAGTGGAAGTAATTGAGTATTTATGCGGCAAACCGGCGACACGCGTTCTGGTATTAAAAGACAGTAGATAAAATTTCTGTTACCTTATTACTATACGGGGACGAATAAAAAAAGGCGGACGGAATCTCACTAAGAAAAGATTGAAGCACTTATTTTTTTCCTAAATCCTCTATAATTTTGACAGCATTTTAACACATATATATTGTTATTTTATTTTTAACACTACGACAATGACTACCGTCACACGAGTTTTGTTGCGTAATCGCGGCTTTTTGTCTTACTATGGGTGTGAAAGTGTGCGTGCCAGCCCGTACTTTTAAGCGAGCCGTCTTACTATGGGTGTTTCACTTATTGTTTAGCAAGTTTCCGTCCGCCTTTTTATTCGTCCATGCCATATTATTTAGTTTTCTATGATTGACAGCTTAGGCTTAGGACCACAATAGTCGTATGCGGAGTAAAGCAATTTCAAATTGGCCTTAAAAGGCTACGTTCGTGTATTTTTCGCACGACTGTGCGCGTCGGCGGACATTGACGTGCCGCTTGCGGGCAATTGTTCTTGCAGTGCTTCAACTTTGAATGAAATTGTCACTCTGAAGTAAGAAACTCAGTAACTACAAGCTCCACAAAAACAAAGATACTGTTAGATAAAGAGTAAAGACCTTTTCCAAACAAGGAATGAAATCCCTGTAGTTAAGAAAGTTAAATAAATAATAAATAAATAATATCTTTGGGACATTTTTTACACAGCACTATCTAGTCCCAAACTAAGCAGAGCTTGTGCTATAGGTACTAGAAAATGGATATAATACTTAAAAACTCTTTTTTTTTTTGTAAATACATACTTATAATACATAAGCAACACCCAGACCAACACAAACACTTATGTTCATCACACAAATATTTGTGTCCTGTGGGATCATAATCGTTAGTGACAGTTTCCTCAGTTGATTACGATGGATCTACGAACTTGAAAAACTTTTGTGAAGTTCTTTTTATGAAAACCTAAAAAACGTAACGCAAATGATCGTTTTATCCAATCCAAACATCTTATTTCTTCAAACACAACTTTTGACCAAACCTGACTATGACAATAGCTCATTAAATTGAGTTTAAAATTTTAAACCGAGGCGCAGTAATAATTCAAATTTTAACAGCTTTATGTCATTCAAATTCATTTTGTAGGAACTTTTAAGGCCTTATGTAATCAACTGAAGCCATAACTGTCGCGACGATGAAATACGTTCATTCGCTTCGTTCATTCGTTCTTCGGTTCCCACGCGTAGGGGTGTTAAAAGCCTCTATTACAGTAATCTGTGTTGCCACAAAGATAATTCTTAATTAGTATCTTTGATTTATTGTGTTCTCTTAATACGGATATTAAAAAAGGAATTAACAGTGTTTTTTTTTTTCAACCAGTTTTTGGTCACATTCTTATATTGGTATACATTACATTACATATTATCACGCCTGTTTCCCATTGGGGTAGGTAGAGATTATGGATTTCCATCTGCTACGATCCTGACACACCTCTTTCACATCATCTACGTTCATTAACCTCGTCATGCATGCCGGTCAGTTTAGAGTACTATTAACCTGGCATTGTTTGAGAACCTGTGCGATTTGATTGGGATTGCGTTTTATATCGGTGTACAATGACTGTAAACCATTTTGATGTAATTAGGGTTTCAACTTAACGCCTCACCGATGTAACCATAGCATTTCAAAAATGTTAATGGCTTTCCTAATGGTTTATTTTACTAGGTTCTGCCTCGTTTAATAGCTTATTTGACTTATGGGACCGATAAAAAATTTCATCGCCCCCATCTCGGCGCTATTTCTACTCACATAATACCTCATTAATTGATATAATTAAGTATCAATACACATCATTATCTGTTGAACGTATCATAGTCATAGTAACAATGACACTGACACCATTTTTTTGGTGTTAAGTGTAACGGTGTGTTACAAATCTTTCCCAGTCGGTTGTACCTGATCTCGTCAGGTAAACAACAATCAGTGGTTACCGTAAGCACATAATAGGCACGTAACTCACCCAGCATCTCGACGATGAAACGAAAGTACCATTTATCAACGACACGTAGCGGAATTTGAATTCTAAAACAGATTATTTGGCCGATTAAGTGGCTAAGTGAAATTAGTTTTAGTTGTAGTGTAACTGTTTTTGTAATTAGGTATTTGGAGTTAATTGAATAGGTATTTTTGCTACATAAACTGCTGCAGTTGAGGCTTTTTCCACGTCTACACGATACGTAGTACGTATATTTACGAAGTTATATTTTTGACACATGCAGTCCCAGTCTACTTCCCTTGAAAATATTAACATCATAATTGAGTATGTAGCTACCAGTAGTCAGAATTATTTTGCGTAGGTATTTTTTTTTACAATTTTATAGTTTATATATTTTTATCTAAAATGATTTCACCTTTAACTACTAACTACCTACCTATTTTCTGCAAATAAAAATATTTGTATTTGTATCATTCAACTATACAATTGAAAACCACGATCCTTCGCGGTGGTACATTTTGTCGACAAAATCCCTTGAACGAATCCTGCTACATTACACGTAGCTGCCGCTGCCATTCCATTGAACATTGAGTGCAAGCGATTATAGACTGTACATAATATTACCTATATAACTTAATAACCTAAAATAAAATAATAAATAAAACGAATTACTATAGAAGAGCATCAAAATGTTCCTCCGTATTTCTGTCAACTATAAAAGTGCCCAAAAGTGGGTAGTGGGGCGTTTCACACCACGCGTGCTTCGGACCGCGGTGTGAATCGCTCAAGTACTCATTTTGAATGGGCCCTTTCGGACCGTGGTGTGAAACGGCCAAGACATTTTTTATAATGGGCTGATTCGGACCGTGGTGTGAAACAGCCCAGTACTCTTTTTCAATGGAGCGATTCGGACCACTATCAAAAGTTTAAAAATGTAGTGTGCTCTTGTGTTTTTGTACAGACGAGTAGAAAAACAGTTAGTGAGAAGTATTAAAATAAAATACCTACATAACATAATTCTTAGTATTTTATTAATTAAAATATTGGATATTACAAATCTAATTAATAGTTATGTGTAGACTCATTTTAACATATAATTATAATATAATCACTTACAATAGGTATGGTATAAAATACTTGAGTAGTAAACTGATTATTATAAAAAAGTGTAATATAAACGATAAATAATCACAGATTGATTGTAGATTACATACTTTTACTTACTATAGTTATAAAAAATCACAGGTTGAGTGTATATTACTCATTTAAAATTTATTTAGATATCAGAAACAGTTCAAAATCATAGGTTGAGTTTGGTCACGTATTTTTACTCATACCTAATTATTAAAAATCGCAGGTTGAGTGCAGATAGTATCATAGTCCGTGTGGTGCCGGACATAAAGAATAGCACCACCCTTATCTCTTCTCATGGGTGTCGTAAAAGGCGACTAAGGGATTCACCAGAGGATGGGCAGCAGCGTTCTCTGAGTATTTAACCAACCAACTGCGATCGCCAACCCGCCTGCCAAGCGTGGCGATTATGGCATATCCCCCCCTTAATTGGGGGAGGCCTATGTCCAGTAGTGGACGTCTTTCGGCTGAAATGATGAGTGCAGATTACAGTTTTTTTCTTTTAAATGATTATTAAATATCACAGATTGAGTACCTACATTTTTACTTATTACTATGTAGTAATAAGTAAAAATGTATATAATTATATTGAAAATCACAGGTTGAGTAAATTGACAGTTTTTTTGACAATATTATACAAGAGTTATTGGCTGGCCAAATAACTGTCAGTCATTGCTTGGAAAAATTGAGAGTTTAAAATATAAGGGTTTTATTTTTGTTGAATTATGTTTTTTTTTGTTATCTCTTTTTAAATAATACTGTAAAACTTTTAAATGCAAATTATCTGTTACTTAAAATCACAGACCAGTAAGCCTCTAGACGCCGACTAGCCGGATACCCCCGGTCGCAAAGCATATGCAGTAGTACTGCATATCATACGCCCCGCCGCCAATAAGGACGTCAGTCTGTCAGCAAACGGCACCAATCACACGGAATCTACCAACGAAATTTTGAGCCGACCAACCATAACACGATGTCCGCCCCCCGGTACCCGCCAACATTTTACGACTGTTTTCTCATGCAAAACTTTGTTTATGCGACGTCTTGAAGCTTACTGGTCTGTACTTAAAATAGTAACAAGTCCAATATATGTGACTCAATCTGTGATTTTCAAATTAATTAGGTAGTAATAACTGAAAATGTGTAGACTCAATTTGTAATTATCAATAATTAGTTATAAGTAAAATGTGAAACCCACACTCAATCCCTGATGTTTAGTAATAAGTTAGAAATAAAAATGTGTCATTATTACACTCAACCTGTGATTTTATAATTAATCAAAAGTAAAAATGTGTGTTTATTTATTTAAAAATGTGTGATCAAACTTAACCTGTGATTTTTAATTATTAGTGATAATGTCTTGGATTTTCGCGATCACTACACATTATATTATAATAAAGTTTAACTGGATTACATCGCATATATTAATAAAATGTGTTTAATTTTGATAATATACGCGATGTGATTCGGTTATACTTTGTTTTATTATAATGTAATAGTGATATCAAAGCTAATTATAAGCCAAGCCAATGACAAATGAGTAATATGTAACACTCAACCTGTAATTTTTTATAACTCGTAATTAGTAAAAGTGTGTAATCTACACTCAATCTTTGATTATTTATCAATAATATTTTAAATTAATACTCTTTTTTATAATTATTAGTCGCCTACGTATTGTGTATCATTTTGTATTGGTATATGATTTTATTATAAGTAAAATGAGTAATTAATCAACACATAATAAAAAAAAACAATATTTGTTATTTTGATTTGTAATAATTATCATTTAATTTAATAACAAACTTTAATATGTATTTTATATATTATGAATTATTTAATTTATTATATATTATGTATTTAATTCGATTTGTTTGATATTTTTCACTAAACATTTTTCTACCCGTCTGTACAAAAAACATTCAAAACGTACTAGTTTTTTAATACTTTTGATAGTGGTCCGAATCGCTCCATTGTAAAAGAGTACTGGGCTGTTTCACACCGCGGTTCGAATCAGCCCATTATAAAAAAAACCGGCCAAGAGCATGTCGGGCCATGCTCAGTATTATAGGGTTCCTTAAGTAGGTGTACAAACGAATCAAATCGAATATTAATCATGGCTATTTTAGTTTTTGCAATAATCGGCAGCATTCGCGACTCAGAGCGTGTTGTTAGTAGCGCCATCTAGCGATAAATTCAAGAAGCCAAATTTAAGAAGTCTGATTGATGTCAAAGTTACTTTTTGTGATTTTTTCAAATAGAAAGTAGCTAAAGGAGCATTATTTGCCATGATAATTTTTGTCTAAGGTCAATGACCTTTGAACTAGGACGTTTTAACTATTTTTCGGTTTTCTGTCTATAACTCAAAAAATTATAATCACATTATACTCGAAATAATTTTAAAAGAGAGTTTTCACAAAGGTCTATCAATGTTGAAGATTATAAGTTTCTACGTTGCATAGTTTAGAAATGGCAGGGGGGGGGACACATTGCAAGCCACTTTGGCGGGCTATATTTCGCAGATGGTACACCTGATAAAAAAGTGGTGTATGAAACATTACCTTCATTTTAGTAGACCTATTCAATGATACCCCACACGATGGGGTGCAGCGAAATAAATTATTTTTTCCCCATTTCACATGTATGGGCGCCACCCTTTAAGAACGTAAAAACTATTTTTTTATTCTTTTAAAATTGAGATCTATATGCAGACTATTTTCTAACAAAATTTCATTTACTTATGTTTATAACTGTAGAAGTTATTAAGCTGTAAAGGATTAGGACAGACGGACAGACGGACAGACGGACAGACGGACAGACGGACAGACGGACAGACGGACAGACGGACAGACGGACAGACGGACAGACGGACAGACGGACAGACGGACGGACATGACGAAACTATAAGGGTTCCTTGTAGGACTTCGGAACCCTAAAAAGGTCTTGGCCGTTTCACACCGCGGTCCGAAAGGGCCCATTCAAAATCAGTACTTGAGCGATTCACACCGCGGTTCGAACCACGCATGGTGTGAAACGCCCCACTACCCCCAAAAGTCTGGCAGCATTACCACGTTGTATAAGTTTACCAAAATTATAGGTAATTGGTTTAACACCATGCCATAGTCACTCATTCAAACAAAACTAGCCCTTTAATATAATTAAAACCCATTTAAAAAGCCCAAATACAGAACAGAATACATTAACATCATTAACATATTTAAAACGAAATTGGTTTAACTAACAATAGAAATTTATACACAATCTATAACCAAAAATACAAATACAAGTGTGTACAACTATGTACGTCTCTCATTGTTTCACTGAATTGGTACTATGTACAATGGTCGAGTGGGCAGTGTTGAGCAAAAATGCTCACATTGTGTAAGACCGAGATGGTCTCGCGAGCGATTGAGCAATATGACGTATATAAGGTAAACCAGAACTTACAGATCTGCTAATTGATCTAAGTACTTTCACTGTGCTTGCAGACAATAGCTCTTTGTAACCTGGTCGTGCATTCCATGATATAGACACGACTTCAAAGTGAATAATGAACGAGAAAACAGTAGAAGCTTTCATTTAAATAAGCATACATTTTGAATGAGTTACATAAGTTTGTTATGATGAAGAAAACTTCATTTTCGCGGTTTGTCTAAAAATAAAATAATGATACATGATGTCAAGACGACGTAAATATTTCTAATTATTATTTTTTCGAATGGGCTCTCGCAGAATTGGTGCCCAAAATAGATACCCTAACTGCTTAACCGGGCGGGTGGTGAAGAATCCCGATAGGGACTCCATCCGCTGAAAAACGTAAATATTTGAGACTAGCTTTTGCCCACGACTTCGTCCGCGTAGAAGTCGAAAATGGTTCTAATAGGATTTGTTGTTGGTTTTATACGTTATTAATTTTGCAATTATTATGTTCAAATACTTATAAAATAACAATCTTTATTATAGTGTAGGTATTTAAAGGTTAAATAAAAATAAAATAAAAATTCGTTATATTTTGTGAGCACGAAGCTCGGCCTTTGATTTGGTGAAAGTAACACGGGGGTATTATCTTTTTACAACGAAATTGAAATACTACACACCTACCGCAGTATTTCTTTGTAAAATATATTTTTTGTATTTCCTTCTGGAGCTAGAATACCAGGCTACTCTGTGTGCTTACTCTGGAGCATGACACATACAACTGGCCGTGAGAGAAGCAGCTTTCCCTCAAGTCTATTCTCGCTACTTTAAGAGTTTGACCTTGAGCTTTTTTTATAGTTATTGCGAAGCAGACGTTGATGAACTGCACTCTCTTGAATTCAAAGGAGTAATTCGATGGTGTTAGGAGAATCTCTAGGAATAAAATTGCGAAAAACAATACACACTAAATTAAACATCTAAGACAAACTAAAAGAAAACTATAAGTATTATTATACACGACAAATCAAACAGATATTTTTAGAGACCTTCCAATTTTAAAGACTATTTGCTTACCCTGGCTCCACACGTTGACCCGAACGCTGGCGCCAACGTGTGGATCGGGAAAATGTATTTGGCCCAACGTTAGGGCAAGCATTGGCAGTTACCTCGGCTCCACACGTTGACCCGAACGTTGGCGCCAACACTATTCGCCAACGTGTGGATCGGGAAAATGGAGTTGGCCCGAACGTTGTGGCGAGTATTGGCAGTTAGCCGTCGCGTGTCATTTTTCAAAGACGACGTCCACTGTTTACCTATTGTATTATTTTAATTGACAGTTCATCTCTTATGCACTCAAAGTGCGCAGTGCAACATCTATTTCAGACATCATTACATTGGCTCTGACGGAACTAAACTAAATGTAACATTATCTCCAACGTGTGGACGCTAGGCATAATTACGGACCAACGCTCGCCACAACGTTGGGGCCAACGTGTGGAACCCGCCGACGTCACGTGTCGGTTTTATCAATGGAATTATGAGACAACGTTGGCAATGTGCCCACACGTTGGCGGTTTGCTCAGTCTTGACGCAGCACTCATGCAGTAAGGTGAAACGAATGAGCTTGTTCCTACGGTAACCGCGTCTTGAAAATGTCATCAACGCAATAGTTACAGAATTTCTATAAAAAATCTTTATGTTTATTAATAAA
The DNA here is from genome assembly GCA_949699075.1 of Asteroscopus sphinx. NCBI lineage: Eukaryota > Metazoa > Arthropoda > Insecta > Lepidoptera > Noctuidae > Asteroscopus > Asteroscopus sphinx. Next base: position 9,718,296 of record OX453008.1, read on the forward strand.
TAACAATGATATTATTTTGTGAGTCAGAAATTTTTTCAAAAACGACGTCTATTGTTTAACTATTGTGTCATTATAATTGACAGTTCAGCTCTTAAGCACTCAATAATATTAAAGTGTCCTGCGCAACATCTATTTCAGACGTCTTTACATTGGCTCTGACGGAACTGAACTAACATTATCTCCAACGTGTGGACGCTAGGCATAATTACGGGCCAACGCTCGTCCCAAAGTTAGGGCCAACGTATGGAGCCCGCCTTATGTTTTTAAGTGAGTTCAACCTTTTTTGAATAAAATCGGATTGAGTTTTCAAACATGTGTCAAATAATTTAAATCAAAAGCACTAAGAAGTATTGATATCAACTTCGAAGCAAATCACCGCCAAAATAACTTTTTAACCCTTTTTAACCCCGTTAGGGGATGAATTTCAATAAAATACGAAACAGGTCTTCCATCAATTCTGTTAAAAAAGGTTCATGCTAAATTTGAAGTAGATTGGACCAAGGAATCACGTTGTCCCATACAAACTTTGCCCCCCTTTTTCACCCCCTTAGGGATAGAATTTCGAAAAATCCTTTCTTATCAGATGCCTACGTCATACAAAGAACACACCCTCCAAGTTTCAGGTCTCTACGATCAGCAGTTTAGGCTGTGCGTTGATCCGTCAGTCATTCAGGACAAAGCCTTTTATATGTATAGAAGAAGATACAATACCTATTTTATAGCAAATTCCAATTCATTCACTGTACAGTCAGCATCAAATGTATATACAACGTGTATCAGAAATGTGTGGTCATATTTAGAGAATTCATTCAGAGATTATTATTATGATTTCTTTAAATTATTATTTATTTATTCATGAACAATTTACAATTTTATTTGAATGTGGCAGGCAGAAGACCGGGTTTTGTAGTGCAACTTAGGAGAGGCCTATGTCCAGCAGTTGTCTGCGGTAGGCTGAGTGAAGTCAAATTATACATAAAAATTTCGACAAAATAACATTTTAGACAATTCGAGGTTAATATTATTATGTTATAAATATCCAGTAAAAATCAGAACAAAATAGACACGAACAGAATATTAAAAACAACTAACGAATAAAATTCTTGTCATAATGACAGTAACAGTTGTCGTGTATTCATTCCAAAACACAATTTGTGTTATGAAGATAATAATAGTTTAATTTTTTTGTATTTTTTGTTATATATTTTTGATGCTGATTGTAGTGTTGATCAAGCGTCCTAAAGTCCTAATGATAATAATAATCATACAGAAAATTGTACTTAATAAAGTATTCCATAAAACGAAACATAAAAAGCCCCTTCAGCATTTGATAAAGACCTCAACTCGTAACTACTAACATTCTTAATAACTTTAATTACAAACTACCGCCAAAAATTAAAAAATGACATAACACGAAACAACATAAAATTAAAACTTAAAAAACACCTTTTAGAGGAATTAAAACCTAATAATGATTTATAATTTTATAACATTACGAAAAAAAAAACATGCTGAACTTTTGTAAGCAATTTTCTATTGAGAAGTAAGATAAATTCGTTGAGAGTTTTTAGGAATTTTTGCATAAGGCGAGCGAGTGCGATGCGTCGTGTTCACCCACCCACATTTTGTTATAATGAATGTCGACGGACCAAGTGGTGTACAAAAAAACCCTAAACTGGTTTATGTTCTACACTGTATCTGCCAAATATATGTATTTTTTTTGTGGAAAATAAATAAATAATAATTAAAACATAGTTTAAAACGAGGTTCAATAAAATCGAAATGGCCAGTAATGAAGAAATAATAGCCAGTGATTTGTTAAAGCATGTTCGCCAGAGGACGTGACCAGAGAAAGTCGGACCAGTGCGAATTTATCAAGAGCGTGAGGGGTGGCGATTATAACCGCAGTTGTGTAAGCATGGCTGCTATATTGGAAGTGTTTCCTTCAAGAAATCAGGAAGCAACTTTGAAATTTTAGATAACCAGCGAAAATTCTTTTTGTTTATGATATCACCTACAAGATGTTGATCTGTAGCCGTGCCATATTTCTAGAGCAAATTATAAATAATGTGCTTAGTCATCTAAAAATACTTGAAAAATTCTACGATTATTGAATACCCAAATTTTCACTTACAAACATAGCGAGGGTTTTGAGAATAAATCCATAACGCCTCTAAAAAGAAGTCATCGGCGACATTGTCAAAGGGTGGAAATACCTGCGAATTATTTTGTTGGTTTCGCACGCATCGTTTTTGCGTCGCACGCGAGTCACGGAGGGAATTACACACACACAGTTAAATAATCAAAATAAGTAAGGCCACGTTCAGACGATACGTTTTATCAAATAGAATAGTGGCAGTAAATATAGCATGAAGAATTTAAAGTTGTTCACATAGAGCGAATGCGATAAATTCCGTTTTTGAGAAATACCGCATTGGTTCTGTGTGAACGTGAAAGTTCTTAACCCTTCGTCTGTCAAAAATACTTTTAAATACGACGTCCATTGTCTTTATTATGTTAATTAATTTTACGGTTGAGCAGTTAATACAATACTAGACTTTTCCCACGGCTTCGCCCACTTACTGAAGTATTATGTAGCCTATGTTATTTCTGGATAAAGTAGCTTTCTAATAGTAAAATAATTATTAAAATTGGTTCAGTAGTTCCGGAGTTTATCGATTTTAAACAAACAAAAATAAGCAAACAAATCTTTCCTCTTCTTTACAATATTAGTATAGATCTACTAAACTAAACCACAGAATATCTAATAGTTGACTAAACTCTACTGACTGAAACTAACTATTTATTACTTTTCTATTCGATAAAATCCCGTATACGGGAAAAAGTATCGTTGTCTAAACGTGGCCTAACCAATTAAATAAATTCAATATTTTTGTAAATCATCATCAACATCATTTCAGCCGAAAGACGTCCACTGCTGGATATAGGCCTCCATAATTGCCACGCTTGGCAGGCGGGTTGGCGATCGCAGTTGGTTGGAATACTCAGAAAACGCTGCTGCCTATCCTGTGGTAAATCCCTTAGTCGCCTTTTACGACACCCATGAGAAAAAATAGGGTGGTGCAATTCTGTACGTCCGGCACCACACGGAACAATATTTTAGTTTTTTTTATATATTTCACAGTTCTTTGCTCTCCATAAAGAAATTGCACACTTGAAAATATTTAAACAACAAATAAATAAAAGGGTAAAAAAATAACGACCCAACTAATAATTATAACGTGACCATATTTCGGAACGCACCCCATCGCTCCCACCAAACCTCGCGTCCCTCGCCGTAATGTCTTCCGCGTCGGTTCCACCAATCAGAGGGCCGAAGATCATTCTAGAACGCGTGTAACGGCGGAAACCGGCCCCCCGCCGCTCTCGCCGACACGCGTCTCAGTCAGACTCCTGCGCGCTACCGCGAATCACGCATCGGTCAATCTGTCAATGTATATATTATCGTACCGTAGTTTTAGTTCACCAGTGTCCAGTGTGATTATAATAATAACCTGCCATTGTGATACTCGAATACAAGACTTTGTATTGTGAACTCTCTACGTTTTATTGACCCACCTACGAACACAGACCTTCGCCAAGAACCCCACTCACAAACTGTTATACTGGCTGCCCAACGAGTGGGCGAAGTGCTAACTGTGTTCCGTGTGTATTGGTGTGATTCTTGTGTAAAATGCCACGTTCTACAACGCGTAGTCAACAACGTCATCAGACGGATCCCTTCGACGTCGGTTCAGAGCAAGATGAAGAGATTGCAACGCCAGAGCCAGCGGAGCCCCGCGCGCCCGCGGCCGAAGCGCCGACGCCCATCACAGCGAGCGACCTCGCCTCAATAATGGCGTCTCTACAGCAAGCCCAGGCCGAGAACTTCGAGCGGCTACTCACAAGAGTCATCGAAGCGCGGCCGCCATCTTGTTCGCCCGCGCTGGCTCCAGCCGCGCCAGCCACACCCACGCCGTCGACCGCTCAACCTGCATCTGGAAACTTCGCCACCTGCAAGGCTCGTTTCAGCGGAGCGACAACGGAATCCCTCGACGGTTTCGTCGATGCTATTGAAGCATTCAAGGACTGCGCGAACGTCAACGAAGCCAACGCCTTACGTGGGCTATCAATGCTACTTACACATGACGCGGCCACATGGTGGCAGGGAGTCAAGGCCACCGTCAGTACCTGGGACAGCGCTGTCCAATATTTACGCAGTGCCTTCGGAGACAACCGTCCTCCTCATCGTATTTACGTAGAGCTGTTTTCAAAGCCACAGCAACCTCAAGAAAGTACGGAGTTGTTCGTGGCCAAAGCACGGGCCCAGCTAGCGCGTCTACCAAGCGGTGACCTCATTGAAAAAGTCCAGTTAGACATGATATACGGACTACTCAATCATAAAATGCGAAAAAGGTTACGAAGAGAGGAATTCTCCGACTTCAATAGTCTCCTCCTAAAAGCTCGGAGTATCGAGGAATCCACAAAGGAATCTCAGACGCGCGCCGACACTTCAAAGCGTGCCGACACTTCAAAGGGTGCTGCCGACGCGCGCGCCACTGCTCCCCGCGCACGGTTCAAATCGCCTCCACCGGCAACGTCGCGGTCAGAAACGCAGCGAGCACCGAGTTCTCGTCAACCTACATCAACGGAGCCTGCCTCACGTCAAGACACGCCGAGCGTCGCCTCCAACATCACTCCAGTCGCCGAGAAACGACGATATTGCGTTTATTGTAAATATTACGGACATACACGTGATCAGTGTCGAAAGTTAGTACAAACCGTTAATGACTCTCGTAATAGTAACGTAAACAGTAATAATAGTAATAAGATATCGTGTTACGGTTGCGGCGAGAGCGGAGTGGTGCGTTCTAATTGCTCTAAGTGCAATTCAAATTTTAGCGCGATCGATTTTATGCCTAATACATCGCGATCGCGAAGGTCGATGACCCCGGGTGCATCATCGTACGGTAAGCCGTCCACCCAGGTGAGTAATAGTAACATCAATGTTTCTTCTCCTATGGTCTGTACTGGGGCTGTACCTGACTCGTGTTCTCCTACTTGTAGTGTTTATTCTGAGAGCTCTAATTGTGTATATGTGGATACAACGCTGACCACTACAGAACCGGGTTCTATTTCGCTTAATAATGCATGTACACCCCCCGTAAATAATTTTGTCTCTAACCATAACGTTAATGTACATAAACGTCATAATAAACAAAAAGGTTCAAGTTTTGCTTGTCGTGTAGATGATACGTATTTGTTTACATCTTTATCTCCACCTGTTATGCAGGGGGAGCCCCATAAGCGCACTTATGTACCTAGTGAATTTGAATCAGTGCTTCCTAGGGAATCGGTTGATAACCAGTGCGTCATTAATAGTAATTTATCACATAATGAATGTGATCGTGATTTGTTATATTCTAGATCGAATCGTAAACATCATAATGGTAATAATTCTAATAATAATATTCGCTCTTATCAGTGTCCGTCACGTAGTAGGGTGACCATGAATTTTTCGGGACACAACCCGGAAACTAGTCTACCTAGTAGGGTGACTATGAATTCTCCAGGACAAACTCCGGAAAGTAGTATACCGAGTAGGGTGATCTCAAAATCCGAGAATGAGAGGTTTATAACTTGTTCATCATTAAGTTCTCTGCCTAACGGCATACCGCGACGACCTATTTTAGGTATTGAGATTTTAGGAATTCATGGAACGGGTTTAATCGACACCGCGGCCAAGGGAACTGTCGCCGGATCCTCACTCTACGCGTTACTGAAACAGCATAATCAAGTCTTCACGTCTAGCTCTATGCGTGTCAAGCTCGCCGATGGTTCAGCACCAATGCGCCAAATGCTGTCAACTACACTGGAAGTCAATATAAAAGGTAAGAGCGTCAATATAGAATTTTTCGTGTTTCCGGATGCTACTCATAATGATACTTTGTTGGGTATAGATTTTTTAACAGCAGCTGGGTTGGATATTAATTTTGCTACTTCCACATGGCACTTCCATGATTCTAAAGAAGTGTACCCATTGGGGTATGAGTACCCCATTAACCTCGCAACTTGTTCTTCCGCGGAAATTTTAAGAGAAGACGAGGGTACGATGCTGAGCCCTCTCGAACGTAATAGTCCAGCTTCTCTCTTCCAACGCAACGAGGATGTCTTCGGACCAGGGGGAGTGCTAACACAGTATTCTGTACCGCCTACTGATATTAGAGATCATCCACCCATATCAGTCCCGAGTTTTCCGTATTTTCTCTCACCTGTATAAAATCAGTTAAAATTGTTTTTACAGTCACTCATTCATTCTTTATTAAAGTGACTCTTAACCCTCAAAACGCCTGATAGGTGTCTCATTTAAATATAATATCGCAGACTTTCGTAAATTCTCTTAAAGTCTGTTCTGTGGCTAACGCCTTACGCCGTCTTCAGTGCGACAATGCCAACATAGAAAGTTGTGATGTCTGTAGTGTCATCGTCGACTTACCATGTAAGTCCAGCTGACCTTCGTAAGGAGCAGCTTGACGATCCCGAGGTTGCTAAGAAAATCCACAGCCTTGAAGACACCGGACCAGTCGACACTCAATGGTAAGGTAAGACAGATTGATGTTTCATAATGAACCAAGGTGTTCCCTGCCATTACCTTCCAGATTCGGACAGCGAACGGCCACAGCTCCACATACCGCTTACAATGCGTGAAAAGTTCCTTTCTCGATCACCCCATATCTCCGTCGATTTTTAGACAATTGCGATATCATTAGAGATAGGGCTGAACGTCATCAGGACGATAGGAAGTGATGTGCTGATAAAACCCGACAGACTGTAAACTACCAAGTAGGTGACTTTTTCTGTGCACTAATTCAAAGGTAAAACCCGCAAACTCATGCGTGATGGACACTATTGTGTAAGCGAAATAGTTAGTTCTCCTACCTATGAAGTCACTGATTTAAATTCAAAAGAATTTTGGTAAGTTTCTTACTTCTGTTTAAAGTCGTATAGGTCTAGTCAGGTCTCAGCTCCAGTACGGCCTCGGAACCCTCGTGAACGGCCCCGTAATTTTGTGTTTGCCGAGCCACCACCGGGACGATTTTGTGACTCGGAGGGGGAGGATATAACGTGACCATATTTCGGAACGCACCCCATCGCTCCCACCAAACCTCGCGTCCCTCGCCGTAATGTCTTCCGCGTCGGTTCCACCAATCAGAGGGCCGAAGATCATTCTAGAACGCGTGTAACGGCGGAAACCGGCCCCCCGCCGCTCTCGCCGACACGCGTCTCAGTCAGACTCCTGCGCGCTACCGCGAATCACGCATCGGTCAATCTGTCAATGTATATATTATCGTACCGTAGTTTTAGTTCACCAGTGTCCAGTGTGATTATAATAATAACCTGCCATTGTGATACTCGAATACAAGACTTTGTATTGTGAACTCTCTACGTTTTATTGACCCACCTACGAACACAGACCTTCGCCAAGAACCCCACTCACAAACTGTTATATAATGCAATTTCATGGTCGAAAACAAAACCGCATAATAACAAAACTACAAGAATTTAATTGCCAACATTTCAACGTTCAAGATTATTCGAGAGAGTTACAACTATACTCTTATCTTGTCATGACAAATAACCTGATACCAAATAAAAATGTAATTGAAGAGGCCATTAATCAATTATATCTAGAGCATTTTTATTATGGCTTCGTTAGCGTTAGGCAATAGTTTGTTTATTTGCATCAGATATGTAATAAAGTTTTATACGGCCTCATAACATTACTATGATTGCCTCAAACCAAACTACATATCCACTTATGCAATACATAAACGCGTTATTTTCAGTTTACGTTCAATTTAAAGCATTTCCATTGCCATTTCTAAGAGTTTCTTGTTTATTTTACTTGTTCATTATAGTTTCAAATGTATTGGCTCACCGACTTGAAATAATAATGGATAACAAATCACTTTTGGCAGAAATTAATGGTTCTTCGGGAGCGGGTTGGAAAACACAAAAGTTAGTTATTGGACCTCGTATCCATCACTGTTTATTGAGGTCCGTTTTGTTTAAAATACATAAATCTGCCGCGGTCTTCAAACGTCCAACATTTTCTTTTAATTAAGCCCCTATGGCACCTTTGTTGATACCACAGATATTAATATAATACTAATTTCTTATTAAATCTTTCTATGAAGAACATAAGCTTCAACTAAACATAAAACGAATTATTCCAGGGTGGGGCAACGTGTTATTGGGTTTTTCATCAGGAAATTCTCAGTAATAGCCCGGAGTCTGGATTTGTGCCCAGTAAATGGCAATAAGCTCGCCCCCTATTACATGGGACTTATAACATAACTGGAGAAATGTGGGTGTATTGTGTTATATTATGCCTACCCCTTCGGGGAGATACAGGCCTGATGTTATCTGTGTATTACGCATGAACATAAAATAATTCTATTAAATATATAAAAAAAACCTAAACGCATTGTTTACTGCCTAGCAGTATGAGTCTGTTATGCTCACTTAATTAAATGCATGCTGATGGTGGCGTTAGTATCTGGTCGTTAAGTTCCCTTCAATATGGTTGAGTTGAGCGATGGCTCATGCTCGTGAACGCGTGCCATCTGTTGGGACAGGTCAGCTTCTACATACTCTGGTAACTCTTAGGTTTATTTCTAAAGGCAATTTTCTTACTTTTAAACTCTTGTTTATTTCTGACTTTAACCTACACTAAGCTCACATTATTTTTGAATGAATTTGATATAATAAACAATAACATATTTTAAAAAGAGTATATTCATGGAGTTTCTTGCCGGTTCGTCTCCATAGGACTCACAATTTGGAACCATGCAACTAGAGCTTTATTTGAAATTAAAAAACCGGCCAAGTGCGAGTCGGACTCGCGCAGTAAGGGTTCCGTACCACCCATCGACCTGATACCCCATAAAAACTGATTTAATTTACGAGGTTTATCAAAAGACATCAACGTAAAGTGCGCGAAATATGATTTTTTGCATCTCTTTCTTACGCAGGTACCACAACATATGTCTAGGTTTGTCCTAGTTTTAGTATTTTTTGCTAAACTACGTAATATGTACTATAATCAGACCAAGTTTAACGCTGGTATGTATTACCGTTTTGAAGAAAGAGCAGGAACAAAAACGTTGAAAAAAATTCAGGTTTTTTGAGGTTTCTTGTATGGGGACCCCCTTTGTTTGTGCTTTTGTTGTTTTTAGTATTTGTCGTGATATTTGAATTGTATATTAATAATATAAAAATAATAATAATTGTATAAATGAATAACGTGAATTTTCTCAGAATAAGTTTTGCTATCAGGGGTCATAGCAAAACAAATTCTGAGAAAATTTCAACCGGCTACCTATTACCGTACAAAAAATCCAGCCCTGTGACGAATGGACGGATGGGCGGACGGACGGACGGACGGACGGACGGACGGACGGACGGACGGACGGACGGACGTTAGGACAGCGTAGCGAGAGTAATAGATGGTCCCGTTTGGCACCCGTCGGGTACGGAACCTTTCTATCTTTAGTATTTAATGTTGCCTTCGGAAACATTTTAATAGCTTGGAAGAGTTACGCCATGTTTATTAAGTTAGTTTTTATGTATTTAAATGACTAAAATTATAGTTTTATTCTGTGAGCACAGGCCAACTTAAGCCACCATACCCAGTTAATGGGGTCAAAGGGGTCAGTTCGCGTGATTCTCGCTATAAAATTACGTTTTTGTCCAGATTTACCGTGCCACGATAGCCCCTTATATAGGGGTCATGATTAACTGCACGACATTAATAAAGTTTAATAAGTTCCCCGAGCTTCTTACACCGGCACCGCGACCATTCGCGGTTACTGTTACCGGATCTTATCTCGGTCGATATCTTCATGTAATTATCAACAATAGAATCGATACATTTTACGAACAACGTCATTATCCTACTAATATTACAAACGTGAAAAGAACAATTTATTTATTTATTTATTTATTCATAAACAATTCACATTGTGTTTGAATGTCACTTAATATAAATATATATAATGAATATCACATAACATAATATAATATAAATAGTTAATTGAATTCTAAATTATGTCGATCATAAATTATTACTTGTAGGTATCATATTACTATTTAGTATCATTTGACATAAAATCGGACACTGAATACAAACATTTTTCTAACAGGAAGGCTTTTAGTTTTGCTTTGAATAAGTTTTTGTTATAAATCAATGTTTTAAGGTAAGTAGGTAATCTATTAAACAGTTCTACTGCTTGGTACTCTGAGCAATGCTTAGATATATTAAGTTTGGGAATCATAATATGTTTAATCACCTTCCTTCGTGTACTCTCTCTAAGCTCCCTCTCTTTTTTATATTATTTAAATTGGTTTCCCTGACGTTTCGAAAGCTTTGCAGCATTTCGTGGTCGCAGGTAGACTAAGATGACAAGCGTCTTTACAAATAACGTAACGTCAGGGAAACCAATTTAAATAATATACGCGATTTAATCCGGTTAAACTTTGTTTTATTATGATATGATTTATCTTAAAAAATTGCTAATTTTGAGTTAACACTTACTAGAATTTTAAATAGAAGCCTAGAAAAAAATAAATTGAATTTTGAAAATATCAAGTTCTGATACTCATTATTTCTATGCGATCAGTTGAGTAACTGAACGTTAAAAGTACGCTCCGTTGTCCGTGCGTCATCGGGCGATATAACTGAACGCACCCATTGAATTATCAAAACGAAACATTATTAATTTAGAGAAAATCTCCCATCGCTAGGATGTAGTTGCATCTATAACGTACCTATAATTATATTCACTTTGGTAGTCATGATTTATTCTTCAAGAAGGTTCGTTACGATAAATGCATGTATGTCCCTAGCATAATATTCATAAAATATGCGCAGGTGTAACCCCGAAATAACCTACCTACAATTTTTTCATACTTAACCTCAAAAAAATATTTTATTATAACAACTTTCCTTGGCTTCCCAGAAAAAAAAGAATGAGACCATTGTTTGTAGTAGACATGAATGCTACTAATACAACACCAATAATAGGGAGAATCCAGCAAAATTTAAAATTGAGTGACAGGTCAACGCATGTATGGGGAATGGACATTGTTCTTTGTGAGGATGTATGGATGGATGCTTGTTACTCTTTCACTCAAAAACTTCTGTATGGATTTTAATGAAATTTGGCGTACAGATAGAACATAACCCGGATTTTTTTTTTTTTTTTTTTTTTTTTTCCTTAACGGGCTTGCATTTGACCGCCACCTCACCTGATGTTAAGCGATGGTGCGGTCGACGATGGTACACGCTTGCCCAGCAAAAACCTATTCACTCGAGTCTTGAAGACCACCAGATTATATTTCTCGGGAAACACTGACTGGAAGGAAGGAATTCCACTCTTTGGCGGTACGCATGATAAAGCTATCATAACATATCATCATCATCGTCATTTCAGCCGAAAAACGTCCACTGCTGGACAAAGCCTCCCAAGGGACTCGCTAGAACAATTCCAGAGTCTTCAGTGAAAAGATCCTTTCGAGTGGTGGTGACAGAATAATACGAGATACCAGAAGGCCAATTCTCGTAATGAAAAACTTTCAAAAATATAGTTCCAAACTAATCTACTTACTTTATTTTTGGGACATTTTTTACACAACACCTTCTAGTCCCAATCTAAGCAGAGCTTGTACTATGGGTACTAGGCAATGGATGTAATACTTTATACTTTTTTTTGTAAATACGTAGTTATAATACATAAGAAACACCCAGACCGACACAAACACTTATGTTCATCACACAAATATTTTTGTATTTGTGTCGTCAAACAACGATCTATTACTTTCGAATAATTTCAATGCTTTAAATTTCATTCTCCTGACTGTAGATGCTTCTGATTGCCATTTATTGGTGACATTAAAGTCCTAAGTATCGCAAATAAACGGCAAACATCTACTGTCAGGACATTGAGATTTAAAGGATTGAGATTAGTTTGGAACTTATTTTGAACGTTTTTTTATTACGAGAATAAAATTGGCCTTCTGGAATGGCTCATTTAGTCGTATTGCCAAATTGAGTTGTCCCGTTAGCACTGTCTTTTTGTATTGAAAGACTGTTTTTTGAGGCTGGGAATGGGTAGGATCTATAAATAATGATAATAATCTAGCCTATGCCCGCGACTTCGCCCGCGTGATTGTCGTTTATCGCGTATCCCTCGAGAACTGCTCATCTTCCCGGGATAAAAAGCCTATATGTTAATCTGGATTATATTCTATTTGTATGCCAAATTTTATTAAAATCTGTCCAGCCGTTCTTGAGTTATAAATGATATAACAAATTCGACTTTGTTTTATATATTAAGATTTTGTAGTTTTCTTTGAACTCTAATTTTCTTGTACCGAAAATAAATGCCGAATATTCATCAATTTTTGCCGCTTAATCGATTATAAATACCTACCGATTAGAAAACATGCCAAATAGTCGGTTTTCCCAACTAGTCGATATGTAGTCGGCCCATTTCAACTAAATACTAAACCAGCTCGTAACCCAAATACTATAACCGAAACTAATCTGAACTCATACGCAGCAAAAAAAGTCATGGAATCACATTATGCTAATCTTGGATTTAGTTAACACCTCCCAATATAGGATTAGGCAGTTAATCCGAAAAACTCGTCCGACTTCCTACGATTTCGGTTCAGTAAATTGATCCCTTGGTATCATTTACACCATAAACAATTTGCTTATTTTATTTCTCTTCGTAGGTTCAATACACACACACAATCCGAGGTCATAAATAAGTAAATTAGCAATAAAATTTTATGAGTGAAAAGGTGGGATAGCTGCAGGCTGGGAACCATGACCCGATATCTTAACAAATCGATCGCCAGCGCATAATGTTACGTTGTTAGGAGATTGTATATTAGAATTTATAATAAGCACGAGACCGCGAGGCTATCTGTCGGCGCGGGCGCACGTCCGCTCCTCACATACTCAGTTTTATGGTAATGGAAGCCGTGACCAAAAGGGAACAACGGTCTATTACGCGGGGTCGATGTTGGTCGGACGACATCGTGCACCTTCCATTTTTGCTGCGTATCTCCCGCTGTTAATATAAACTAAGCCCACTTCCCACTTCAAAACGAAAACGAGTCGTTGGTCGTTTCGTCCAAGGATTTAACGTCCCAAATGGACGGAACGGTGAATTAAAAAATAGTGTTGTATTGTGTTCTGCGTTTCGTCCAAATACTTTTATTCCTTAAAATCTCTTCCTTAAAATTAAAATGTTGTAGTAATTAAGTACAGTCAGAGAGTCAGATACAAAATTGTTAACTTAAAAAATAAACTTAATGGGTTTCGCAAGAATTTAAGACAACGCTTAATGTAAAATGTACTTTAATCTTTGTCAATCATACAATCTAAATGTAAAATCAGTCTTAACTTGTAATAAATGTTTTTACTATCACAAAAAATTAAAATAAATCAACAGGAAATAATGTAAACAGTTTTGACAAATTTAAGGGATTGTGGGAATCAGTTAAAAGTACGTAAATAATTTTACAAAAATCCACAAAAACAGGTTAATATAAAAATAACACAATTAAACCAATATGATTTTTAAAATTAGTCCCAATCAAAAATAAAATATAAAAACAAAAGGATTGAGAATCCGTCTTTTAACTTAAGAAATAATTTTAAACAATCAACAAAAACAGGTTAAAATTGCAAAAACACACTTAGGTAAATCAATATGATTTTAAAAATCAGTCCTATCTAAAATAGAATATAAAAGACAATATAAACAAAAAAAATAAAAATAGAATCGGTCTTAATATTTTAAACAATCAACAAAAGCAGGTTGAAATATTTTTAATACCTACCACTTTCTTTTAAGTACCTACGTAACACGGTAGATTGTTACTCCACAAGTACAAAATGTCATTATAAATTTAATAAAATCTACTTAACATTTTTCTTGCTAACCTTACTTTGATGAATTAAACTGATTATAAAGACATTTGGACGAAACGCAGAACACAATACAACATTATTTTTTAATTCACCGTTCCGTCCATTTGGGACGTTAAATCCTTGGACGAAACGACCAACGACTCACGAAAAGAGTCGTTGGTCGTTTCGTCCAAGGATTTAACGTCCCAAATGGACGGAACGGTGAATTAAAAAATAGTGTTGTATTGTGTTCTGCGTTTCGTCCAAATACTTTTATTCCTTAAAATCTCTTCCTTAAAATTAAAATGTTGTAGTAATTAAGTACAGTCAGAGAGTCAGATACAAAATTGTTAACTTAAAAAATAAACTTAATGGGTTTCACAAGAATTTAAGACAACGCTTAATGTAAAATGTACTTTAATCTTTGTCAATCATACAATCTAAATGTAAAATCAGTCTTAACTTGTAATAAATGTTTTTACTATCACAAAAAATTAAAATAAATCAACAGGAAATAATGTAAACAGTTTTGACAAATTTAAGGGATTGTGGGAATCAGTTAAAAGTACGTAAATAATTTTACAAAAATCCACAAAAACAGGTTAATATAAAAATAACACAATTAAACCAATATGATTTTTAAAATTAGTCCCAATCAAAAATAAAATATAAAAACAAAAGGATTGAGAATCCGTCTTTTAACTTAGGAAATAATTTTAAACAATCAACAAAAACAGGTTAAAATTGCAAAAACACACTTAGGTAAATCAATATGATTTTAAAAATCAGTCCTATCTAAAATAGAATATAAAAGACAATATAAACAAAAAAAATAAAAATAGAATCGGTCTTAATATTTTAAACAATCAACAAAAGCAGGTTGAAATATTTTTAATACCTACCACTTTCTTTTAAGTACCTACGTAACACGGTAGATTGTTACTCCACAAGTACAAAATGTCATTATAAATTTAATAAAATCTACTTAACATTTTTCTTGCTAACCTTACTTTGATGAATTAAACTGATTATAAAGACATTTGGACGAAACGCAGAACACAATACAACATTATTTTTTAATTCACCGTTCCGTCCATTTGGGACGTTAAATCCTTGGACGAAACGACCAACGACTCACGAAAACACTCATAAATAATAATGACAAATGATATTCCACTACGATCGCTGTACTCGTTATCATTTCTGGTGTAGTTCACGCCTATAACTTTTTATGGGAATGTTGTGCCTATAAATAGATTGTACCAACCAACCAAGTTACCAGTTTTGAAGTTTAAACCGAAATGTTCACCGCCTCTACCTGAGAGAACATGAGTGTAACCCCGAGAGTACATATTACCATACCATAAAGCTCATATTAATGTCAAGGATAAACGGACTGTCAGATGATTTAAAGCTAAATTCTCAGTTCGCATGGACTCAGATAATGATACCTTAATTGCGTTCCTGTGCTTTCCCGAATGATCGAATGGCAGTAATAGCTCTCTGTCTGCCCGAAATGACTTTAATTGGCGTCGGGAGATGGCGTATATTTTTCAATAGACTTTGTTATTATTGTTTGAAAGGTAATAATTAAGTATCGTTTGCATATTTTAAGTTTCAGAGGAAATTGTAGTTTTATTGATATAGCGTTACAACGTAAAGGTGTGTAATAAAATGCTGTCGATATCTAGGGCTAGATGTAGTGTAGTTCACAGTCCGGGTTGAGCACGCGACAAGATTTAGTGTCGCAGGCGGCGGGCGTTCGCGTCAGACAAATATTTCACCTTGGTCGCGGCGCCATGAGGAAACACCGATGTGACGCAGCCTTAAACATGCTCGCGCTAAATCAAACTCCCGTAGCCTTTACGTCCACATTCGTCTTCTGCGATCCTCCTGAGAACACTGGCCCTCCCTACCGACAAGCAATAAGTTTTACTACTGAATAATTGCCTTTCAAACGTCTGGACAATATTAATAGCCTACGCATAGCGAGCCTGAACATCCACCAGTCTCAAATACAAAACAAAATAATAATACACTCCAATAACATAACATCTTTTAATATTCGACTGAACAGAAATCCGATACTCGGTTTCGTCTTGTCAATTTCCTTCCGCAATATTTTCTTCGCGGAATGTTTATCCGAAGTTTCGAAGTCAGACATGTTCCATGTTAGCGTGCCAGTGAACTTGTTCGTCGTTGGTGTTACTTACACAACTGCAGCGCAGTAGATAACACACAAACAGACAACACGAGAATGGGTTTACTTTAGTTTGTCGGCGGGATTTGTTTTAAATAGTTGCCACAGTCCAAGGCGTACGTGAAAACTAATACTTATTTCGTAAATATTTTAGACTGTTAACTAGTATAAACCTATTGGGAGTGATAATATTCTGTGAACAAATACTATAAATTCGAGTTAGCGTAAATAATAAATTAAATATCAACACGCAAATATTATAGTTTTGTAATTGACAGAGAGTTACGAGCACAACTTAATTTTAGTTATTGTATCGGACAATGCTGATCCAAGATAAAATCGCAGGTTGCGTATGAAATTAAAACAAAATTGAGTTGATAGCATCCCTAAACGAGTTATTATGGGCGAGCCATAAAGAGCGGCTAGTTCCTGGTGGGCACACAGAAGCGGCGGTATGATTTCATAACTCGAATTTCCCTTTCGCAAGGCTTGCTACGTAGTTCTGCGGTCGAAGCTGATCCCGAGAATATCGCGGAGATACAGCCAATTTATAATTTAATGCCCGCTTCGCTCGCTCCCGACATAATCGTACGAGCAGATAGATACATGGTAGGTACCTAACCTTTGATTTCAGCTATTCGAAATATGATTTAGTGAGTTATGCGTAGATAATGAAGTGGGTCGCTATAAAATATTGTTTCCAAACTTGGCGCTGTTGTTCATCGAATTCTTGGTTTCGACTTGCGTGGAACTGGGATCGATACAGAAGGCGAGGGTAGAAACTTTATTGAGTGTTTCTTTTTGTCGAAAGTAAAACTTGTCTGAGTTAAGAAAGTTTTGATAAACAGACGTTGTGAAATAATGTTTGGTTGTGATTGAATAATTATTTTATACTGATTCATAGCTCCTTTGTTATAGCAATACTTTTCTTTGATGCTTTCCATGGAACTTTGAAAGAAGTAGCAGACGTACCCCGAGTTTCTGAAAAGCTGATCAATTTGATCTATTGTCAAATCTAATGTTAGCTCCTGTGATTGGTCGGCAAAAATACTAACAACCAAACACATCACTTGACCTGAGATTAGACAGTCGATTAGTTAATTTTTGTGTTAATTAGTCTTTCGGAAACTGGGGGGTAGTCTTGTATTTTCATAAAATAGTTTGCTCTGTAACTTTCTGTGTACATAAATAAATAAGTCTATTTACCTACGCATACATATTATCACGCCTCCATCCTCCCATCCATGAATCTTCCCATTGGGCAAACCAGAGACTGTGGATTTCTATCCGCTACGATCCTGACACACATCTTTGGCTTTATCTACGTTCATTAATTACTAGTGAAGTCAATTTACCAGTCTTTATATCATTGACAGTTGCAAAAGGTCCCATTGGAGAAACCTTGATGTACAGTTTTGTACTGTATTCCCTAACGGATTGTGTAAAACCAATCAAAAAACATCAAGCCAGCACAACTAATCGCATTAGTATCACTTATTAAAATAAAGAATCCAAATAACAAGAGTGGTTAAAGCTGCATTAAACACAACGGCAATTACAACAATTTTAATAATATAGGTATCTGCAGGAAAAGAGATAAAAATATATTAAATTAGATCATGTATAGGAAAAGGAATAAGCAAAACAGATCCAGTTTTATATCTGACATCTAGTCACCTGTTTCCTATCGGTAAAGACTTGACGCTAGTATTTAAGAGGCTGACAACACCTAAAAAATCAGACCTCTGCGGTCACTGTCGTTTCGTACAGAACTGAAAGAGAGGCAACGAGCCGAGGGACGTCGGATACGCCGCTCAACTTGAATGAAAATTAACAACATTATTTTTTAATAAAAAACTAAAAGCTTATTTGAAAAACAGAAACAACAAATGTTTAGATTATTGTCTTTCTCAAATGTTTTCTTAATTTTATTTATAATATTTAGTAAATAATAGAGATTGTTTGCTTTAAAGCATGTTTTAAGAGGTTAGTTTACAATTCTTTTCTATCTTATGTTTTGGGCACAATACAGTTTCAGAAAATACGATCAAGATTAACATATATTTTTTCACTGCCACAAACTGAATAGATACAGCTAAAAATCATTTTAAAAGAAGCCTATTTGGGGTATTTGGCTGTTGTCAGCGTCTTAACCCCCGACGCAAAAAGTATTGTAATTTTGAAACCTCTAATTACAATTTGGATGTCTATGATATCGTAAGCTCGGAAACGGATAAACCAACTTTTAACAAGGTTTTCGCTTTAAAAGAAAACATTCACTATGCGTTCAATTATTCTTAAATCACTTTATTTTCAGGATGACCTTCGCCTTGGCGCTGGTGGTGGTGTGGTGGGCGGTCGGCGCGCACGCTGGCGACCCGGTGTTCGACCCCAGCACCCTGATGAGGTTGGTGCTGGTGCCGGCAGATGTCCCCGTCGGCTCCGTCATCTACCGCGTGCGCGCCTCTGATCCTGACTTCGATTATCCGCTGCATTTTGAACTTATTGGTAAGGAAATAAACATATCTAATATGCGATTGGTAGTAGAAGAAAAAAAACGAGTATACCCACACATAACATAACATAATCAGCCCTTTACTGTCCCACTGCTGGGCACGGGCCTCTTCTCAGTACGAGAAGGCTAAGGCCTTAGTCCACCACGCTGGCCTAGTGCGGGATGGCGGACTACACACACCATCGATAACAGTATGGAGCACTCTCAGGTGTGCAGGTTTCCTCACGATGTTTTCCTTTACCGTTTAAGCAAGTGATAATCGAAGATAAATCCGCACATGAATTCGAAAAGTCAGAGGTGCGGGCCGGGATCGAACTCACACCCTCCTGCATGGAAGGCAAGCGTACAACCACTAGGCTATCACTGCTTAGTATACCCACACGACTGAAGTAAAACTTCACTAACTTATATCTCTCTCAATACTATTTCAATGAGAACAAAGGAATGGCGGCGCGGCGCGCGTACGTCTGCCGGCCGGTGCTGTGGCGTGGCCGGCCGTCGCGCGCGCCTCGTTCCCCTCCTTCCGCACTACCCCCTCCATTCGCCTCACTTTTCGTAACGCATTCACCAGCTTACTCCCCAAGTCAAGCGTGCGTAAAGAAGTTTTACTCAAAAAGTCGTGACAAAAGGGGGGCTCGTGGTTAAATAACAACCATCGTGATTGTACAATTGGTGAGGTTAAGCTACGCATGCCACAGTAAGTCTGTAGATGGGTGACTAATTGAAATCTCTCCGTACCTCGGAGAGCACATTAAACTGTCGGTCCTATTTACGGGTAGTCAGAAGTCCTACAATCTGACAGTCGGTCCTACTGACGGGTAGTCAGAAGTCCTTCAATCTGACAAGTGTTCTAACCTTCATGCAAGATCAACTGTAACCATATTTAAAGCAAATATATATTTGAACTAGCTGTACCCGTGGCTTTGCTCACGTTATCATAAGGTAAACTTTCAAATGAGTCAAATTTCAAAGATAATGGACAAATGATAGCAATAATTATTTTTTTGCCATTATTTTTTTGTTAAGGCGCTGGGCGCAAAGTCAAAGACTAAAACGTAAACCTAGAACCTAGCCTAGGCCACACAAACAAATTTTGAGCAGAAGTTACAAAAATAATACAGAATGATATGAATGTATACAATAAAACGCCTTTTTACAAAACTTCTCTATAAACTATATTCGAGGTTTTACCTTCAGCAGCCAAAATGTACAGTGTCAGGGCTGGTGACGCGAGAGCAAGCGACGTACAGTTGTCCATGTGAGAAGCAGCTGGTCCTGAGGTCGCCTTCAGTGTCTGCCCCTGTGACTTATTGATGGTCATCGCGAAGCACAGACTCACAGGAAACTGTATGCGCATGAATTGTATATTTTGTGTATGTGTGGCAAAATAAATGGTTTAAATTGGAAAGGGTAATTGTGGGTAATCAGTGGTATACGTGGAATAAACACCGTCTCGCTAACGGCACACCCAGTGAGAATCTCTGCCTCTTTAATGTGCCTCTGCAAGGATATGACTTTGAGTCGGGTCCCGTTACACATAGGCGATGTTAAGTTCCGCAAAAGCATAAACGGGACACCGACTTTAAGTTTGATAAGATGGGCAGGAAGTCCACTTGCAGAGAGAGAGTTAAGGAATTCTACTGGGTAGTGAGTAGCGTCATCTAAATCTATAACGGTGTTTATAGAAGTATAAACCACTTCATTCCCTTAAATTTCTGAGAGAATGCTATCGTTAATGGCAGCGGCTTGGTAATTTTTTGGTGTTAAAATGGCCCTCTCACACAACCAAAAATTCTGCTGGTGCGAGATTTGGCTGATGTCCCCATGAACAGAACGAATTAGATCCTCTACCGTAGGGATCACTCTAAAAAGCGTTTCCGGTAGGTCCACCTGGCCACTCTCCTCTGGATAAGTACCTACTCCAATGTTTAAAAGGACATCAGTGAATTCATGAGCATGTGAATTCCTGCCAAGCCTTGAGAGCACATGTTGACCGTCAAGCACAATCTGTGAACTTGCGGCCAGATAATATTTTATTTTATTTATTGAGGGATAATAAACAGCTACAACATAAGACATCAATTATAGGGTTAGGAAATTTGTATATGAATAGAGAGTTTTAACGAAGCATTCACCTCATCAGCCCTAGTACCTCGCGTCACCACAGGCAGCGTCTGCCAAAAATCGCCGCTAAAGAGAACTATTACCCCACCCATGATGTTGTGGTTCCTGCGGATGTCTTGCAGGGTTCGGTCAACAGCCTCCACTGCCTTTCTGTTCGTAATCGTGCATTCATCCCATACAATTAGAGAGCAGTCTCGTAGAACAGCGGGCTTGTCACTGTTTCGTGAAACTGCGCAAACGGGCGTCTCGTTGCTCTCCAAGTCTGTGGGAATCTTAAACATTGTGTGCGCAGTTTTGCCACCAGGGAGCAGTGTTGAGGGCTATTTTTCCTCGCCTTCTGACCTCTGCAAGGATGCCTGAAGTAAGAAAGGTTTTGCCTGTTCCTCCAGGAGCATCCAAAAAAACATTTTCCCTTGGCAGAGTTCAACGCTCTGCAGGATAATTTCGAATAGCTGTCTTTGCTCTGAGATGAAGTTTTCGACGTGGTCGTTAACAATGACAGACATTGCGCCCGGATTGTAGTCAGTTTCGGCGGCGTATTCACGATTAACGCCGGGATGATGAGCCACAGGTTGGGGAGTCGGTAAACCGTACTCACCCAATGAATTGCAGCCGATCGAAACGACCATGTCTTCAAGTGAACAAAGACAGCTATTCAATCAAAACGCGTTCATTATATCAACATAGGCCCGTAAGAATCGCCAATTGGTATGGTGTAAAATATCGCAATTCGTAGGTACTAAGTATTTCAAGACAGTCGAAGAAGCAAACACAAAGCCAAAAAAGATAACCCCCGTTTCTCTACCAATAACATCAAATTTTGTGAACGAAACCATAGCGCGATCTAATTCAACGTTAACGCCATCTGGTTAGGAAAGAAGTATTTTAAATTAAATTAATTATTTTACAAAACTAAGTAAGCGGGAGACGTAGTCGTAAATTGGTAATATTTTCCATAGGTTAAGGATAACAATACAAATAAATTTTCACGCTTTTTTTTTGGTTAGGGGGCTCAGCAGTTAGTAAAATAAGTGGTTCAATGGCACTTTTTGCACCGATTTCAATATTTTTTTCACTGTTGAATAGGTAAAGCATTTTTTAGCAGACAATACTTTACTAAACTACTGTTAGATAACAACTGTTTGTGGTAGAAAGTAAAATAAATATGGCAGAAAATAATCAACACAATGCACTATTGCTCACCCCTCATACCAAATAGCGTGATCATTAATTGTTTTATAACTTAATAATCCGCTATTTAGCGGACGTTGTTGCTAAATAACTTAATTTGTTGAAGAATGTTGAAGCTGTTTTTTTTTTAAATAACAAAATGCAAAAAATAATCTAAAAACTAAGATTGAGGCTGAGATTCGATCTTAGAACAACACAATCGTGATCCACACGCCAAGCCACCAGGATGAGTAATTATTTACGCGAAACTACGAAATAAGCATTTTCATTGTTAATATCTGTCGTTTAGCTCCCATTATATATAGCGTGATGGTTATTTCTTTAAATATTAGTTTTGGCGTTCTGATAACGAATTATTTTAGTCTTTTTTAGTCTATAAATTATAACATTTCAATATATTAGCTGTAAATCATAAGTTTGCAGACAATTTGTGACTCTACTCACCTCCCATGTATAAAAGCGTGATGATTTGTAGCCTATAACCTGACCCGGTCTGTAACCGACTTTTTTGCCAAATTTCAACTAATTCTGTTCAGTAGTCTTGGCGTCATGCTCAAACATACAAACAGATAAACAGACAAACAGACAGAAATTCTAAAAAATTTAGTTTTGGCATCAGTATCGTTCTTAGAATGCGCAGCAGTGATTTTTTTCAAAAAATATTCAATGTACAGTTTTTTCATCTCTACGATTTTATTATATGTATAGATATTAGAATATCTGTATTGCCCAGTAACTGAGTTGCAGGCAAAGACATGTTGCAAGGATCTGATAGCAGCTCCTTGTAAAATACTGATATTCAGCCACATTTAGAAAAGTAGTAGTAGAAGTAGGTAGGACAAAGAGGGAAGTCAGAAAAATTAAGTTCAAAGACAAATCAAGCATAGTTTAGTAAAGCGCTTTACCAAGTTAATGAACCCATCAGATCAGAACACGGACATTGTTTTCTGAAAATATAAACAACAATAGCAAAGTCTGAATTAGCATTAAGATTGTCTAGACTTTTTTGTAAATGCGAATAGAATTTGACCTTGACCGTGATCTGAAGACAAAATCCAATTCGCCCGTGAGTACGCCTAGTTCGAAAAGATAAAGATAACTTAACCCAAGTAAACTCGATAACTTGTAACCCAATATCACAAGGTTCGGAAGAGAGCAAAGCGTTATTGCATTCCATTAGTCGGGATACCCGAGAAGTTAATTTCTCAATGATTTACGAAAACCTTTGCAAACAATTCCTGCTACCAAAGAGGAAATCTGAAATGTTTGCTTTACTCAAAGCTCTTCATTCCAACAAGTTTATCGAGGACTTTTATTGAGAAATGGTCCTTTTATAAGATCTAAAGGAACAGGGTGGCATAAAAAAGAAACCTTAATAATAGAAACAAGTCCTGGAAATCCCTTTGCGTCTATTCTTTGCAATCAGTAAGACAGGACCTATACTCAGCAGTGTAAATTTCTGTGATGATGAACCAAGAAAATTAAAATTAAACTCCGCTTTCTCGCTCCATCCAGGTCAAATGGGTCGCCTGGACATCGGCGTAGAGACCCTCCCGTGCACCCGTTACAACTCGGTGTGCCAAGCCAACGTTATCCTGCTTAGGAGGCTGGAGCCCGGCCGTTATGTGGACTTCAGGCTCTCTGTACGCAACACCAGGGGGCGAAGCTCCCGTATCGCGTGCTCAGTTACCGGGACCAATGCCACGACGCCCAGAGACACCATTTTTCCGCACCAGCCTGGCATCGTTTTAGTGCCGGAGGTAAGTTAAATCTTTAGTGGTTTTTATATGATATGATGGAGTTTTTATTGTGAACTTACCAATGACCTTTACTTCTCTATCTTCCTAGTCTTCTGTTTTAAGTACATTGTTCTGTCAAGTTTTTCTTGTTTGATGTTTTTCATTTAAACCACTTCATATTCTACCTCACGGGATCAACTATGATACTTAATGATCAAATTTCCATCGTGTCTAATAACATATGTCGGGTAATATACAAGTTCCTACACCAGTTTTGTAGCTCTTTTAAAATATCGTCAACTAAGCCATTGGTAATTGAAATGCTGCAACTGACGCACTCTTAACAGCTAATGGCTTTGGTACTCGTAATGGTAAAGCATAATTAAAAATTACTTTTCTTAACCAATTCAACTAAAGAGCCTACAAGTATTAGAAGTTTATCACCTCAAAAAACACATGATGGTTCATTAGCATCACGCTTGCAAAAGCTAAGTTTGCAATAAAAGTAGTTACATTAAAACTGTCGTTTGGATAAAGATGTTCATTTGCATAGTCCAGTTACAATGGCGGATTTACGTGGAAAAAGCACCTGTCGGTGCTCGGAGAAACAAATGAGGCGCCGAGAAGCGTGCCGCGTGACGCTAGTGATTGATGATGATGACGTACGTGCATGCTGACACAAAGGACGCCTGCCAGATATCGAAATTAACATTACTCTAGAGCTGCGTTCTAGATCTCAGGTGGATGTTTGTTCAGTGAATTTGAATGGAAGTGTTGAAATGTATTAACACTTTGTATGGAATGGTATTATGTATATCATCATTATCTTCAATAGTTTTCCCATCCTTTCGATGGTTGTTACATAAAACTTTGTAACTAACCATGACCTGCGAACTTCACAACTTTCGTTCAAGCCCAAAAGTTGTAGCCGTTTATTGCCCATGGTACAATCACGTAATCAACTAACAAATTGTTATTTTTACAGGACGCCAAACGCGGAACCGATCTCGAGATAGTAATTGCAAGAAAAAACCCTTTGTCACCGAAACCTTTGGAACTCGAACTTTGGGTAAGTAATTTACATTTTAAAGGAGACGCGATACAAAGTGATGATTAGGGGTTAGCTAATGATATTTTCTGCCTACGTCGTGTTTGACACGCATTTCATTGTAACCACATAATGAAGTTTCACTCGCACGTTAATAGGGATCATTTTCACAGCGTTATGGCTGACGCGGGATACGCCTTTTGCGAAACTCATTTACAGTTTATGTGGTTGGATCCAAGCGTTACGTACAGGTAGACTCTCACAAATTTGAATAGGCAATCAATTTCAAAATTACTACGGGAAAGTTCACAAAATAACGTAATAATACGTAACGTCTACATTTTCAGTTGCTGACAACAATATCAAGTCTCGACAACTTGATGATCGTGCGAAATGTTCTAATTTACGTTACAATTATATTTTTGAGTCTAATACAGTACCATTTCAAAATGATAATTGTAACAACAAAAACGCGTGGAAAGCATAAAAAGATAATAAGACGAAAGCTTTAATTTGCTCAATTTACGAAGTAGCAACATAATGCGCTTACAGCAATTTATGCTTCATTTTTGATACAGTTACAGACCTATTCATCTTCGAAGCAGAACTGATTGTTAAGCAGCTTGATAAGCTTTAACTAGTTTCTATGAATACGTTATTTCAAGAATGAATTCACAATAGGCTGCTACCTAATACATGTTTAGTTGTGCGATTTCTTGTGGCCATCCGATGGGATGCAATTACCGGGCATTAAGAGCAAGGCGTGTTAAAATTCTCACAGGCCCGGAGAATGGCTAGCACCCGTACTCGAGGTCGTTTTATAGGCTTAAATGCTATAATAATGGAGATCGTGTAAGGACATGTAGTGTAATTTCAGAGCGTCGGTTGTGGGCCGGCTAACGTCCAGTTGGGAACCACACTTAGGGCTTAAGTGAATTTAATGTATCGGCACCTACCCCTATTTTGATAATGAGAACATAGCTATAGTTAATAAGCGGTGGGAATAATACTGTTATTAGTTTTGATTAGATTGTACACGGCATGTTCTCTATTTTCAATATTTTTGCTTCTAAATACAATTATGTCCGAAATAAATAAATAAAATAAACATTTTACACAGCACCAAACTAAGCTGAGCTTGTACTTTGGGTACTAGACAATGGATATAATATATTTTGGAAATAAATTGAAAATTGAAATACTAATACACTTTTTTTTATACTAACATATTTTTTAACACCCAGACCAACACAAACATTTATGCTCATCAAATAAATATTTGTGTCCTTTGGGAATCGAACCCACGACCTCGTGATCAGCAGTCCGACTGCTAATTGTAATTGTATTGTAGTTGTTTTAGTAGTAGTAGAGCTCCTTTGTGAAAGAGCTCGTCCGGGGAAGTACTACCACCGTGCCTACTTCTCCGCCAAATAGTAATGCTTGCATTGCTGTTTTTCGGTGTGAAGGGTACGGGTTCCGGTGATATTACAATCACATGAGACTTTCCATCTTCATGTCTCAGTTTGGCGAACCGACTTGCGGTACCATTTAGGTAACAGCCTAGGTGGTATTGAAGTTGTCATGGGCAAAGGTAACCGCTTAACATCAGGTGGGCTTTTTAGCTCGTTTCGCCATCCTATACTATTAAAAAAAACCTTAGTTTTAGTAAAATCAAAATATTTTCCTATCCCAGAAGCGTCCACTCATTAATAAATATTAATTACTTAACCTTAATTATTTACCTACTGATCTAATTAAAATTTTTATTCGCAGGGATCACCGCTCTTCGCAATCCGACAACGTCGCGTGTCAGCCGAAAACACTGAAGGGACCATTTTCCTAGTAGGACCTCTGGACTTCGAGGCCCAGTCTATGTACCATTTGACACTACTAGCAGTGGTAAGGAATGTGTTAATTCAAATGAACCTTATTTCCCTAATTAAGATTAATTATTCGAAGTTCCTCACGAGACCAAGCTTGCAATCTGGTACACCAACTAATGATCAGTATTTAAACTGTAATTAATTATACCAAAACAAGTGCGATGGATTTCGTGGCTTGTGGTACACCCAATTGCAAGTGCAGCTCTCTGAAATGGTAGGTTTACTGACATGAATATCATTATTTTGTGTTCTAAAGTTTTCACCGTAGATACAAAAAGAAACCTGGGTTTATTCAAAAACCTTCACCTGTTAAAATACTATTATGTGTAAAAGACAATTTCACGTATAGTGACTCTTCGTATAGGTGGATCTCGGAAAATATTGAATGGATTTTATTACGGTTCTCATTACAGCTTAAAATGGTTGTGTGTACCTACTACGAAACAAAAGCTATTTGATTTTTTTATGGAGTACTAGCCAATGGTCGAGGTTTCGGTAATTCAGTTTATCACAGAAAATCGTTTCTCACGCTTCCTTCGGGAATTATTTATCTTCCTGGGATGAAAAGCTTATATTATCCGGCTTATGATCTTTCTCCGTGTGGTGTCGGACTTAAAGAATTGCACCACCCTTTGCTTCTCATGGGTGTCGTAAAAGGCGACTAAGGGATTCACCAGAGGATGGGCAGCAGCGTTCTCTGAGTATTGAACCAACCAACTACGATCGCCAACCCGCCTGCCAACCGTGGTGATTAGGGCATATGCCCCCAAGCTACTTGGGGGAGGCCAATGTCCAGCAGTGGACGTCTTTCGGCTGAAATGATGAATGATGATGATGATCTTTCTGTGTGCCAAATTTTATCTAAATCCATTTAGCCGTTTACTTACGTTTACATAAACTGACACCCATAATTTCGCATTTATAATATTATGTAGTAGGATATGAATTTTAAGATTAGGATGTTGCAAATATCAAGGATATGTTATGTTTAAAAAAATTAAACTCAAGTTTACTAGACACCAGGGGTGAATAAGTTCAAAAGCATAATTTACGCTTTTCATATATTTATTGGATAAAACAGATCGCTTTAATCCTCGTGAGTGATCTTTACTACTCAATTAAGTTTCAATCCCTGCATATTGCATTTATCAATGGCTGTTTTAAATTAAAGGACCTATTAAATTGTTTAATGCTGTAGGTACTTAGTTTTATGATGATAATCTGAACAATAAAACAAGTTCATACCTAACAAAGTTTGCAGGACCTGCACTAGACCTGCTAAATTGCATTACATTTAGAAGGGACACTACTTTCTTCATTGAATTTAAAGTCGTATTTTTAAAATATAGTAGTTTTAGTATAATCAAACTGTGCACATAAAATACTGTTTATTCCGTTTTGTGTTTAAGTACATATCTACATCATTATCTTCCTGCCTAGCAGGGCAATTTTGTTCTCACTCAGCCTATCGCAGTCCACTGCTGGACATAGGCCTCTCCCAAGTTGCGCCACAACGCTCGGTCCTCTGCCTTCCGCATCCAGTCCCCCCCAGGCACGTTCTTTAGGTCGTCGGTCCACCTGGCTTATGTAACTGCATCGTAATCTACAAAATGTAAATTTTGACGTTTGAATCTGGAAAAATGATACAATTCGAATTGCGTAGCTACAAAACTATTGATTACGACGTTGGAGGGATTCATTATAAAATTGAATGAATAATAAAGCTTAAAGAGGAATGATATTGTTTAAAGAGGAATGAAGGAAGCAAAAATGTCAAGTTGATGTCTGTCGTATAAATGTTTGCAGAGCGAATATTATGTCATTTACTTCATAATGAAGTCCTTCTATGTCGTTACACAATTCCAATGTTTGATTGCGATTTTATCAACATCGTCTTCAATTTTACATCAAAATAAAACTGTCAAATGAGTTACGCAATTGCCCTACTGGTCTCTAGTTAGGTATATGGGGTCGACGTAATATGGTTTTTCTCTTCCATTCTATGTCAGCCTACACATAAACTAGAACAAAGTAGGTAAATAAGTTGGTTATTTCAAGGTACTTTCGCGTCCTAATTAGAACACTTTCTGTACACACATGACGGCATTTTAGTTTTTTTCTTGTCACCGGTGACGCTCGGCGCCTTACTTGACGTGGATAAATAGAAAAACGTCCTAATTAGGACATTTTCGAGTCTTCAGATTGCGAGCGCAATAACATATCTGTTGGCCATCATCTCATAATTTATTCCCTTTTCATTCATATCGGTCTTCACGCAATCCATCCGTCTTTTTTTGTCTCGCTCTCCCTGTCCATCCATACAGATTCATAGTCATCACTCTCTTAGTTACATGCGTTTCATTCCTCCTCATCACATGCCCATTCCAAGAAAAAAGATTTCCAATAAATTTTTCTGTCGCTGGTGCCATTTTGTAACTCCCTCTTATATATTAACTTCTTACTTTATCCATTCTTGTCACTCTACTACTCTACACACCAACCTCAACATTTTTATCTCTGCTACATGCAATCTCCTTTCATCCGTCTTCTTCGCAGCCTAGCATTTTGGTCCATACATAACGACAGTATAAGTAGGTAACTTGTGTTATAAAGTTATAATTCTATGGTATCTACATATCCTTTTAGGAATACGATGACCAAACATCATAGTAGGTTCATATTTTTTAGTGATTTCAGTAATTTTATTGAAGTACTCGAAAACTGTGAACATCTTTTCCCCTTGGAATGGTCCAATGTACATGACCACATTCACCACATTGCCGACTTTACTGACACATAGTTTAGTTAGATTTCCAATTGGTATAAAACTGTGTGGGAGTGCGCACATTTATCGATTAAAAGTCGGTCTATAAAATAATACAAGCAGTCTCAGCCCATTTCGCAGTGTGGTCTTGAACTAAGAATAGCCCATGTTTTGCCGTGGGTGTCCTTACGAGACCAAAGGATTTATAACAGGAGGATAAGGACACTAACAATATTGAGAACATCATAAAACGAAATGGCTTGCTCTAAACTTTCCATATCATGAACCTGTATGGTTTAACTGGTCGTGTGTTGACGTTAATGTGTGCTGAAAAATCCAGACTATATCAATGTGTTTGTTAGTTTGTCTTTCTTTGACGCAGCAACGGATGGAAGTGATTTTCTGCATAGAGATAGATTGTGGCAGATTTTTATCTTGGGAAGAAAAACAATTCCCGAGGGATGCGCGATAAAATCTTTCTGTGATAAAACGAATTACACGCGGGCAAAGTCGCGGGCATAAGCTAGTAGTATCACAAAGGATAAAGATATGATTTCCAAAAAAAAATATAGATCAGCACCATTTTTTCATTTCAGGATCCTTACATCGAAATAGGCAAGGATACACGCAACATCGCTGGCTTAGAAGTCGTCGTCGTGGTTCAAGACGTCCAGGACATGCCTCCGGTCTTCACAGGTGCTCCTCCCATCACCCACCTGCCCCGGCAGGTGGCGCCAGGGGACATGGTCGTCAGAGTACGAGCAGAAGATGGGGATAAAGGAGCTCCAAGGCAAATCAGATATGGATTAGTATCTGAAGGGAATCCGTTCACGCCGTTCTTTAACATCAATGAAACATCAGGTGAGTCACTGTTTTAAAGTAATCAATACAGTTTTTTTATGGTAGGTGTAGGATGGCGATGGTATTCTAAGCCGCTCAGCGATCTATGGAACTGGCTTATTCGGAGGAAAAACCGGAGTGACCGGCTTGTAGGATCAGAAAGCTGAAGTGGCAATGAACTGGGCATGTCTGTCGAAGAACCGATGGTCGCTAGAGCAGACGAGTCCTTGAATGGAGACCACGAATCCGTAAATGCAGCGTAGGGCACCCCGCAACCCCCCACTTTCACAAAGAGGATGAGGAAGTCTACTACTAAAACTAGGTACTTTATTCAAAAAAGCAAAAAATCAATTACAATTATATCGATTTTGTTTCGCGTCACATTCAAATGTTTTATTTCAAATAAACCTGATTACTGGGATTTTTGAAACGTCAAGCGTAATTAACACATTCTAACAAAAGAATAATTTCAAAATCGGATATTACAGTACATTATATTATCTGTGGGTAGTACGTAGTACTATGTGTTCTGTGGTAGTTCTTTGTTTACCTTTTGCTTTTTGCGTAATTGAACACGATATAGTACTGTATAACGTGTATCATTATAATCACTTAACTCATAGATAATATACTTATAACTTAACTTTTGCGACAGGCCACACGTTAATTAAAATATTTTGGTATGATCAAGACTCACAATTCATGTTTATATTAATATAAATACACATTTGTATGTAAAAAGAGAGATCTGTTTATGGTTAAGAGTGGGAGACAATGAGTGTAATAATAATTATAAAGTTAAAAGTATTATAATTATCATAACTTAAAAGTAAATATGTATAATAAAAACAGCAACACTCATTTACATAACTCACTTGGTATCCGATTCTCATAAAAGCTTTTTAATTATTATTATAAAATCTTGAATATTTCTGGCATTTTATGTGAAACCCTTTTAACAATGGACCGCAATGATTTACCATTTAAATAACCATCACACATAAATATTGTATTTTGGCTAAATTACTCACTCTTATATTTAAATCAAAATGAGGGTAGAACTCACTTTGCCGGATATTACGAGCTGCATTTTAGCCCCGCGCTAATTTTCCACAAAGAATATTAATTTATGTGGTAAGTGTTAGGTCAGCGGCATGTTAATGGCCAGCACTTTTTCTACTTTTGCATTAACATCGACCAAGTCGTACCTACATTTCTTGGGAATTTATGATTTAATAACCTGCGTACTCAGAATAACCCTGCGTAGTGCGATGACATCCGATACAAGTACAACTTTTTTTCGTAGGTACCTTTGTACTTTTGGTTCTGTTCTGTCTTTTATTTATTAGTGTAGTTCGTAAAATATTATAGATCGAGTCCTATGACAGATGTCAAATACGTACATTTCAACGTATTTTGACATTATTTGTACGTAAGGGTGGTATGCCACTCGTCAAATATCTTTGTCCAATGTGACTTTGATAAAAGAAATAGAATGATTTTCATCAAATGATGTATGTAAAAAAACACAGATAATCAAATAAATTGGATTTGAAAAGAAATTGGGCATGGAAATATGAGCAGTGGCATACCACCCTATTTAACACCTGTCACAGGACTCAAGCTATATTTCACGAACTATAGGTGTTTTATGTCTTCTGATTTGAAGTTAAGAACCTGTCGTGTTTCTTTTCTTTGATCAAATATAGTAACCATATTACTTTTTCTTCTTTCCTTAGCCTTATTCCATTATTTGAAGTCGGCTCTCTTTGTTTACCTTCTTTTTAATTCTATCCCGCGTGGTCAGTGGTTAAAAGTATTACAAATTTGAATTGTGAAAAAACAAATCAATGGTGTACGTAGTACACATTTCCTCAATGTCAATGGCAACGTTATTTAACAACTTTAATTAAAATAAATAAAACAACAAATATAAGATTTGTGGTCCAAATAAGTTCGATTGATAAACGCCGGTTAGTAACTTATCAATATGCTCTGAAACGTGCCACTAAACTGAGTATTTATTAGAGCTAACTTTAACGGTAACTGTCTGATAAGGAGGTCGTGAAAGAAGTCCTAAACCGCGTTCTGAATAGTGTGTACCCCACTTTATTTGGCCTTGATAATATATTACTAGCTAGATTTCTTTTGGACAGTCAGAAGCAATGATATCTTGTGCATAATAATACGTCTTATTAAAAATTCGGATACGCATCAGCAACTCCCCTGGTGTTGCGGATGTCCGTGCCCGGCGGTGATTGCTTACCATCAGACGAACCGCTTGCTCCCTTTATTATAAAAAACATCTTCCTACCGACGGATTTAAAACCGCCAATCTAGCCCAAACCACGAGAATGAACATATGACTATGGGTATTTCTTCTATACATAAGGCACATGAGGAGATTCGCAGGAGAACGAAAGTAACCGACATAGCCCGAAGAATTGCCAAACTTAAGTGGCAGTGGGTGGGGCACATTGCTCGCAGAACGGATGGCCGATGGGGCAGTAAAGTTCTGGAG
Source organism: Asteroscopus sphinx (assembly GCA_949699075.1). Lineage (NCBI taxonomy): Eukaryota > Metazoa > Arthropoda > Insecta > Lepidoptera > Noctuidae > Asteroscopus > Asteroscopus sphinx. Next base: position 9,751,108 of record OX453008.1, read on the forward strand.
TGGCGACCGCGTACTGGAAGGCGCAGCGTGGGTAGGCCCCCCACAAGGTGGACCGACGACCTGGTGAAGGTCGCGGGAATCCGCTGGATGCGGAAGGCACAGGACCGGTCGTTGTGGCGATGCTTGGGGGAGGCCTATGTCCAGCAGTGGACGTCTTTCGGCTGAAATGATGATGATGATGATGATAAGGCACATATATTTTATATAAATACATATAAATATCTTGGACGAATACATTCGTCCAAGATAAATATATTATTATTATTTATTTTATTATATTTATTGTTTGTTTCGCTTGGGGCACACAATGTTTTATAAAACTACAATTCTTTTTTGTGTTCCTTTTGTGTCCCTAGTTTGTGGCAAATAAATGTTTTTTTTTTTCTTTTTTTCTTTGCGTTATTGATACGATTCAGATAGCTATTATTTACGATTCTAAAACCGTCAATAGGAAGATATTATTGCTTCTGACTGTACCTGTTTCTAGAACTTTAGTGTTAGTTTTTGCAGCAGTACTGGGTCAGTAAGGTTTTTCAGGCGTTTCTTTTTCTTCTTGATAGCATCGTTACTTCCGTCGAGCATCCGGCTTCCGTAGGATATCCTACCTTCCTATCGCTCGACCACCCCTTATGGCCCACTTGCTGAACTACTGCCCGCAACCTTGCGTGACCCACTTTATTGCTATAACACTATCATATTTAATTTCCAGTTATTTTCCAACAAACTTCCATTTTATGGCATCAAATTTAATAGCCAAAGTTTGTTAGTTAAGTATAATAATTAACGTGTAGTCAAACCGGTTGGAATTAGTTCCGCTGCGAATATATACATACTGACTTTGCTATTTGTTTTTGTTATGAAATCCTTTGTTACAGCGAAGCTTATAACGTTAAAACCTTTGTTATAGCAAACCGCATATTAATAAACAATATAAACTTACTTTATTATGATATTACAGAAGGTTCTTCATGAACAGTTTGATTTTTAATCGCCTGATCACTGCTTAAGCATAGAATCGTTTCTTGAGTATTGGTCTTATTTCAATAAGGCAATTATAAACTTCAATTCAACAACACACGAATATAACCTAAAATAGCAAGAAAATCTTTGCTTAAGCACTGTCTCAACCAAACTTGCGTGATTACAAACTAAATCTCTACTTAAACATGATAAAGCGCTGTCTCGACCACACTGCCGTGATTAGTGTGATTACAGACTAAATTTCTGCTCAAAACTGAACTGTGATCAATTAATCTATGCTCAAGAAATATTCTAAAAGAAAAGCTCAACTCAAAACTAGTTTTAAATAATTATCAAAACTAGTGATGCGACCCTCACTCGTGAGGTGCCTCGTTTGAGGTCCTAGTCTTTTTAAATGGATTTTTAAATTGAACTACCTCACTCCTCATTTATTTTTCGTCACTCACAAGGCAAAAGGAACCAAATTATGAATCATGAACGACTCGGGAGAATACCCGAGTGAATGAAGTGAGAGTGTTAAACGCGTGAATGAGTTATGTTATAAGTAACCAATGAGTGAGTGAGGAGGTGAGGTTCGCAAATAGGATACAGCGCTCGATGGCGAGTAAGCGTTAACCGAGGCGGTTTTACCATCGAGCGCCACCTCACCTCAAACGAGGGGTGCCTCGTGAGTACCTCATGTGGTAAAACGAGGTCCTTACTCATCCTTGAATAAAATAGACGAGTTACCCATCTCTAAATCAAACCTTGAGTTTCGATTTGTAAGACGGGCCTCAGTTTACTAGACCGTCTGGAAGTTGCTTACAAGTATTTGTATGAAATTCACCAAATTGTTCCAACTGTTACTATGCTGGAGTGAAGTTTCTGCCCACTTTCTGTCTTGTACATCTAAAGTTCAGGCTTACATCTAAATTCCCTTATCAATGCTATAAGTTCATGTTGAATGCGTGGCAGTGCTCTGACAGCACTTAACAATACGTATTTGTTTGCCAACAAAACTACAAACACGATGGACTTAGAAAACACTAACAGGCTTTTAATGCAACCTTGCGTTCTGCTGAACAAGCACATAATGGCTCATTAGACCTTACCGGTCGCGCTCTCGCCTCGCCATCCATTGTTTGTAAAGCTGCCCTACCTTACTTCATAATAAAAGCACTTCCTTTGAATAGCCTCCCGTACCTACGTAGTAGCTGACAATACAATCCCGAGTTGCTCTGACATTATCAGCTCGATAACTATGCGAGTCTCCGCAAACTTGCCCCTTAAGAACCGTTAAAACTTATCGGGATATTGAAAGACCTCTCTTGTGAATTTGTCGCATTAATCAGACCACACCTTATGAATATGTGAATGGATATCGAGTTTGAATTTGGTTGGGGCAATTTCTAAGTTTGTAAGAACGTATTTCTGGTTTGTCAGTTAATGGTGGTGTTGTGAACAACCCGCTCATAAAGTTTACTGTGATGCCTGAATTAACTACGTGGTGTATTTTTTGAAGTTCAATATGAATATGAATGAATATGAATGTATTTTCAGTAATTGATTCTAAATGATTTATATATTAATTTTATGTCAATGAAACACTGTTTGTTAAATATCAGCTAAAGAAATTACCTGCAGAAGTTATCCAGTAATTTAATTATTACAGGTACAATGAGTGAATAATGTCCAAGTATAAAGGTTAATCTTTGCTATTAAATAGATGGAAATTAATAAAAGAGGCAATCAATTCGGTTCATTAGCTGAGCCATTGGACCGCCGCCTTTAATATTGCGTTGGCGTAGTGAGAGCTTTTCCATTATAATGTGACAAAATAAATGTGCCTGAAGTTAATAAAATTCGATTATGTCATAAAAATTTAATTGTTCTTTTGTGCTATGTCGACCTAGTTTATATTTAGTTTCTTCTATTTTTACCCGATTGCGCCAGAAGGAGGGTTATGTTTTTCGAGTGTATGTATGTATGTATGTATGTATGCATGTATGTATGTATGTATGTATGTATATTTCTTTGGCACGCTCTGTAGCCTAAACGGCTTGATGGATTTGAAATTGAGAGGTGTCGTTAGATTCGTCTTAATTCTGAGAGTGACACTGAGTATATTAAAATTTAAAAAATTAAAATGGCCGCTTTTTGGCGCAATATTACCTCATCATAAATTTTTTTTTCCTTCAAAACCTATCGAGTGGGGTATCAAAATAAAGGGTTTTATAAATGCTTTACAAAAATATATACAACTTATATGTTTAAATGTAATTTGGAATATAAAATGCTAAAAAACAACGAAATATTCAACGTTAAAAATTAATTTGACTTTTCAAAAAAAACATTAATAGTAAGATAAGTAAAACATGACAAAACTAAAAAAATAATTAACAAAAACAAAAAACCCGGCTGCGTGTAAAAATAACAGAAAAGATATAAACAAGACTTATCAACACGCAGGCGGAGGCTACCTATGAACTATTATGTAATTCATGACCAAAAACATACGTAGCCTCCGACTGCGTGTTGATAAGTCTTGTTTATATCTTTTCTGTTATTTTTACACGCAGTCGGGTTTTTTGTTTTTGTTAATTATTATTTTTTTAATTTATACATTCATTTTCCTTTCTTCATTATTTTCCGTGAAATAAATTTAAAAATATCGTTTTCTCCCAGTTGCTCGGATATTGCTTCAACATAACATAAACATAACATAACATCACGCCTGTATTTCCCCGAAGGGGTAGGCAGAGGTGTACAGTACACCCACATTTCGCCAGTTATGTTGTAAGTCCCATGTAATAGGGGGCGAGCCTATTGCCATTAACCGGGCACAAATCCAGACTCCGGGCTGCTACTGAGAATTTCCTAAGAAAAACCCAATAACACTTTGCCCGACCCGAGAATCGAACCCAGGACCTCACGCTCAGCAGTCGCGCTTGCGACCACTAGACCAACGAGGCAGTTCTTTTTTATATTGCTTCATTATTAAAAAAAAAAGAATACATCAATCGGCTCTTTTCCGTACGCAACGAAGTAATAGTTGTGCTGGACGGTTTTTATTTTTTAAATTATGCTACCGAGGTTTTTAAGTACACACTTACATAAAGTATGTGTTTTTAGGTACAAAATATTTATCATCATAAAGGCTGAATGCGCATTTTTTTTTCTAAACTTTGAAAATAGAACAAGAACCGCGCGCGGACGAATTGGCACTAATATTACTCGGCCGTCATTTGCTACATTTCAGGCCTCGACAGTAATGTACTATTATTTTTGAAGCGTATTTCAGTACTCAGTGTCGAAAAGAAGAAGTTAAGTGCATAATCTTGAATTTTCTATTTAATAGACTCGCTGACAAGGGACAACCAAAAGCGAAACACTACTTACCTATTAATTTATTCCTTAGCGATAATTTATTCGGCCCATTCAAGCCTCGCTGGTACTTTATTAATGAGGCTCTCATTTGCCTTGTCACCGCCGACAGTTGACGATCTCGGGAGGAGTGGATGCACCACTTTTGTATGCTAATTACTCGACACGACTTTTTTCTTAGACACCTAGGTACTTGGCATAATGAAAGCTTGCCGCAGTACCAGGCTCTCATGAATGGAAACATGTTTATGCTCGTCTTGTATGTGTTATAATTATTATTTCCATTTAAGTGGTGTCATTCGTTTCGTAGTAATGTATTCGTTTTCGAAGTAGACAAATGAAGAAATGAAAATTTGAAATTGAAATGAAGACAAATGTTTGGTGGTCTAAAAGACTGTTTGTTAGAACTCATTCAATAATAACTGTGATAGAATTTGGTAAAGAATTTCATTATAAGAAGACGTGCAACTGTTGTATTTGGGTTACTGACGTGAAGAATGTTTACCCGTTTATTTGTTTTCTTTTCTATACTCCAGGAATGTTTATATATTCTACACATACCTAGATCTATTTGATTTATGTAAAACTTGGCTTCCACGGCATTTAGCGCTTCGTTCAATTTTATTGATAAGAGATTCGTAGCTAAATAAGGCGTGAAATACCTAATACTAAATTAATTAAATAGGTAACATCTAAAAATAATTGAACATGAATAACTTAAGGTTAACATTAGGTTGTAATTTATATCTTTTCAATTAATTTTACTAAAGTTACATCAAGTAGTTATGTATTATGTTTCACTTCGCATGCGTAAATGCGTTAATTATGAAACTGTTGCATTACAGATTAAAACACGAATGTGAGTTTAAAAATTATAAAAATAATTATATTACAAATTATGGTATTTTCCCTTGGTTCATAGTCATACCCGCACTGTAATTCGCTTCGTTGGAAGAGAGTTTTAATGGTGTAGAAAACGTATAGTAACTTGACAAGTTATTTTGAGATTAACGATATACGCCATCTATGAACCAAAATTAGAATTTACTTGTTAAGTAGATGCGCCCCCTACTGTCTTAAATTGGCGTTACCGACAGTGCTGTCTATGGAGAATACAGACTAATGGTACAGATGGCGTTAAAAAGGGCCGGACGACTACAGTTTCGACAATATTTCCGTACTGTCATCCGTGGAAACTTGGGACTGTTTTAGAGCTTCTTCCTAGCTTGGGACACTGAACTTTTTGCAGATCAAAAGACTGTTATTTCGACAATATCCATGTGCTAATTGAAGAACATGTTAATCTAATGTTCGTTAACAGTTAAAACAAACCCAGTAATGGATAAGGCACTGAAGTAACTATAAAAAATATCGTTTTTGTCCAATTTTCCCCATGATCTGTGGATTCTTGGGACGACATAGATTTACCGCATTGACCGCAAGATTACAGTTGTTAAAAGTAACTTGGAACAGCAAAGTAAAAAAAAATGCAGATTATTTAAATGTAACTATAATCGTTGAATATCTGAGCCATGAATTAATCAATAGTCCGCTTACGCAGTCTGCGTGTACTTTTGATAAAATACCCCTCTACTTGCGGGAGCACTACGTTTCACCGAAATACGATCCACCGAAACACGTTTTACCTAAAACTATTCGTCGAACGCATCATTCCCCGATGCAACACTTGGTCGAAAGCACGTTTAGCCGACGCACGTTTCCCCGAAAAATTGTTCGTCGAAACACGATTTATCGATGGCTTCTTTTACCGACGCACCTTTGGCCGAAAGCTTGTTTGTTCGAATTATGGTTTGGATATATCTAGGGAATAAAATCCGTCTTTTTTATGATTTTATCAATAAGTAACGGTAATAAATCTACATTAATTATAAAAAACGGATTGGAAACTCTAGATATACCCAAACAACCATTCGAAGAAACGAGCCTTCGGGCAAAGGCGCGTCGGTTAAAGAAGCCATCGGTAAATCGTGTTTCGACGAACAATTTTTCGGGGAAATTTGCGTCGGCTAAACGTGCTTTCGACCAAGTGTTGCATCGGGGAATGATGCGTTCGACGAATAGTTTTAGATAAAACGTATTTCGGTGGATCGTGTTTCGGGGAAACGTAGTGCTCCCTCTACTTGCATACTGTTATAAGGTAGTTATTACAGTACGACTTGAAAATCTAATCATGAATTCAATCTTTTTTCCAGGTGAAGTAACCCTGGAGCGTCCTATTGAGGAGATAGCAGCGATCTCGCACGCTGGCGCGCCAATCCTCCTCACAGTGGTAGCAGAGGAGGTGCGGCTGTCGCGAGAGGAGCCAGAAGCCATGTCCTCGACTGTTCAGCTTGCTTTCATCCTTCCTGAGCGTGAAAACTCACCACCGTACTTTGAGAATCAGTTGTAAGTAGATGCTGAAATAATTTAAACAGAATTTAACAAGTAGTTCCTGACCTCTGTTACTATTTTACCAAGCCTAAGTTCTATCTAATTCTAAAATATTTGAGAGAACTGAAGGCCAAACGTTCAAAATATAGGTTTTCGGACGCAGTGGCAATATCTGTTACGTGGTACCACGGACATAGTAAAAAATTTAGACGAAGTGCTGCGAACAATCAAAGTGAAGCCAATAAAACCGTGCTCCTCCGTGTACAAACCAGAGCTCACGCACACACATGCACCTTAAACCGTGCTGACCCCTCTCAGTTCACATGTCGCGGCATCGTCCAGTAAGCATCTCGAAAACAAATATCCTTTAGGTGCATGCTGTGTACGTGAGCACTGGTTGTACATGATGGTGCACGGTTTTTGTTGGCTTCACTATGGTTGTTCGCAGCACTTAGTCTATATTTTTTACTATGTCTGTGCGTGGTACCTATTAAGTAGTTTGTGCTAATGTCAATCCTTTAAATCTCAATATCCTGACAGTAGATGTTCCTGTTTGCCGTTTATTTGTGACACTTAGCTCACTGTACTTAGGTCAATAATGTCACCGACCAATAAACGTCAATCAAAAACATCTACTGTTTCAGATTATAGATTGGTTTGGAACCATATTTGAACGTTTTTAATTACGAGAATTGGCCTGTCGGTAACACTGGTAAACACTGTTTTTGTCACATGGTGTGGGCGGGAAAATTCGGAAAGATCGTTTTGTGGATTTTGTATTATTTTCCTAAATTTGTGTTTCTTCGAGTGTTAATGTGTAATAATGGTAGATTATTAAATGTTAAGTGCTCGTAAACGTGTACAAGTGTGGGTAAATGGTACAAAGTTGAAAAACGTGACTTTCGTATTTTCTCATCATCCGCTCAAAAACCTGGTAAAGTTTCCATCACTTTACTAGGGTGAGTAAACTAAAGACTTGGCTGGAGGGTACAACCAGGCCATAAAACTACTCACATAACAAAGAAATGACTTGGCTTAAAGGCCTTAGCAACCAGGCCATAATACTTAAAAAAAATAAAAAAAATTGTCACATGAAATTTGTGATGATTTTGTTTATGTTGGTGTACCCTCATTATAAATATATAACAATTTTGTTTCAATCACATCCAGTTTTTTTGTGACAGCTATATATTCATTTCTGACCGTTTATATACGTGTATTTGTTTGAATAACTTCATTTAGGCGACTGTATAACTATTGCATCAACTAACATACATTTTATTTTCGTTAGTTACATCGTACATATGCCACGGAAGTGTTTAACAACCCCGACAGTTTTTGTTATGTGTGTGGAGAATTAACATTTACATCTCAGCGACGAAATTTCACCCCATTAATTGAACAGTGCTATTTAGACTATTTTGGATTTTATAGTATAGAATGGCGAAATGAGCCAAAGGCCCACCTGATATTAAGCGGTTACCTTTGCCCATAACAACTTCAATACCACCTAGGCTGTTTAATGGTCCCTCAAGTCGGTTCGCCAAACTGAGACATGAAGATAGAAAGTCTCATATGATTGTAATTTCACCGGAACCCGTACCCTTTAGACCGAAACACATAAATGCAAGCATCACTATTTGGCGGAGAAGTCAGTACGGTGGTAGTACTTCCCCGGACGAGCTCTTTCACAAAAGAGCTCTACTACTACTTAACTTGGTGCCGCTCGCTGACGTAATGACGTCCCAATTGGCGGCGGGACGAATGTTATGCAGTGCTACTGCATAAGCTTGGTGACCGGGGTATCTGGCTAAGTAGATTCTTAAGGTTTATTGGTCTGTGTTATCAACAAACAAAATACCTACTAATTTGAATAATTGGTAATAAGTGATGTAATTTTGATAAAAGCAAAACAATTGTGATTAAGAAAAATCCTATTCAATTTTCAGCTACATCACCTACTTGGATGAGAACGCTCCTCAAGGCACAGCGCTGACGTTCAGCGACCCCTATATACCACAAGTGAACGACAATGACGCTGGAAAGAATGGCGTGTTCTCCCTCTCGCTGGTCGGCAACAATGGAACCTTCGAGATCTCCCCCACTGTCGCCGAGAGACACGCCCAGTTCATCATCAAAGTGCGGGACAATACCATGCTCGATTTTGAAGCTAGGAAGTCTGTTGTGTTTCAGGTATGCACTTTTTGTAATTTCCACTGGGTTCCAGAGTAAATTAATGCAGTTGAATAATTTACAATGTAATGGGATTTAGTCTTAGGCTTCTGCCGTTGTTTTTAATGTTTACCATTTTTTTAGTTTAATTTATGTGTTAATACTTCCCTGCGAATAAAGCTTCACAACAATAACAAAAATCAACTGTCCCCTACAATTTTGTTCACATGAATCGACAAAATGTAGGGGTCAGATGATTTTTTTATCGCGATAACAGGTTTGTACCCATAGTAAAAGTTGTTCATACTGATAAGTACAATGACTCCTTAACAGGTTTTCAGTTATTTCAATATATTGTTTTTGACGACATCTGTGGTCTAGTGGTTCGATGGTCGAACTGCTGATCACGACGACCTCGAGTTCGATTCCCACAGGACACAAATATTTGTGTGATGAACATAAGTGTTTGTGTTGGTCTGGGTGTTTCTTATGTATTATAAGTATGTATTTACAAAAAAAAGTATATAAGTATTATATCCATTGTCTAGTACCCATATCACAAGCTCTGCTTAGTTTGGGACTAGATGGTGCTGTGTAAAAATGTCCCGAAGAAATTTTCATTTTATTTATCTTAATAACACGTATAATATTACTGTAAAGCTTTATTCGCAGAGAAGCATTTTTTGTGAAATCAAATTTAAGAATTAATACAAACCCTTGTTTCTGTTCTAGATTTTAGCTCAAGAGCTTGGTCCAGCAACGAATCTATCAGTGACAACGAACGTGACAGTATATCTGAACGACGTCAACGATAACCCGCCAATCTTCCTGGCGCAATCTTACGACGTGGAACTGCCAGAGAACGTGACAGCCGGCATCAAAGTCGTACAAGTCGCAGCAGACGACGTGGACACCGGCGCGTTCGGCAAAATACAGTTCACTGCCATACTAGGATACCTCAACACATCCCTAAACTTGGATCCTATATCGGGAGTCATAACTGTCGCCACGAATAATCACGGCTTCGACCGTGAAGCGATGCCAGATCTGCATTTCTTAGTAGAGGCTAGAGATAATGATGGAGTAGGTTTAAGAGTAACAGTGCCATTAATTATTAAGTTACTAGATGTAAATGATAACCCACCACAGTTTGAGAGGTCGCTTTACGAGTTCGTGTTGTCACCGAGTCTGAATAATTTCACTTCGGCAGCAATCGTGAAAGCAGTTGACAGAGATTCCGAACCACCAAATAATGTAGTCAGATATGAAATAATACAGGGAAATGGAGATGGAAAATTTGCTATAAATGAAGAAACAGGTACATGAATTAACTTTTCTTTTCTTTCTTCTTATGTTCTGAAAAATTGAGACACATAATTCCATTTGCAAATATTTTTCAGGTGAACTGTATCTTCTAAAAGCGTTAAAAAGAACAAAGAAACAAAATGTTCACAGACGAAGACGTCAGTCTGATGATGAACAGGAGAGCGAAGTATTCGTTCTTACAATCAGAGCTTACGATTTAGGTGTCCCTAAATTGTCCTCTACCACAATAGTGAAAGTATACCCTCCAGAAAGCAAGACTAGAACAATGTCCTTCATAGTTCCTGGTGCTAATCCTGATAAGAAGAAACTAGAGGAAGTACTTAGTACACTTTCTGGAGGGAGAGTAACTATAATTGATATTAAGCCCTATAAAGGCAACGATAATGGTGCAACAGATTTAAACGGTCAGGAATCTAGTCAAGAAAAGTGAGTAGTTTTTATTTTATTTCACAGAAAATTAAGCTAGAAACAATATCTATGTCAATGGCCGATTGCTCACATGTGAAATAATTAATTTTGAAATAAAATTAGAATGTTCCATGATCCTGGGAAGATCACAGATAGAAGTGTATGAATGAATGTATGAATGATATGAATGTGTCTACCATAGTATGCATATGAAAAAAAAAACACTAAATAGTTACTATTAAATATTTCCAGGAGTGAAGTGATCGCCGTCGTGCGCATGACCGGAAACACAGCCATTAACGTGGCCAAGCTTCAGGAGCAACTGGCAAAGAATGTGACAGTGTACACCACTGGCATTAACTCTGGCGGTGTCATTAATGCTGGCTCAGGGTCTGGCTCGGGTTCTGGGAAGTCTGATCATACCTCTACTGCTGATGGTGGTGATTCTGTAAGTAAAATCGATATGGATTACATTTTTACATTACTATTTAATTTTATTGCACGAACGAGCGGGACTGAGATGATTTTGACTGATCATTAAGGCGCTTGGTCAGCAAGGTCGCAACTTTATGGGTATTTCGAGAAGCTATTCGTAGAATCCTGTCATATGTATTATAAGTATGTATTTACAAAAAAAAAGTATACAAGTATCATATCCATTGTCTAGTACCCATAATACAAGCTCTGCTTAGTTTGGGACTAGATGGTGCTGTGTAAAAAATGTCCCAAAAATATTTATTTATTTTATTTTATTTATTTATATAAAAAAAAAAACAAACAATATATGTATTACCAAATCTTTAACCACAATCATAATGGTAAATTATTTTCATAAAATAAAATCTTATATATAATATAAATGATTGAAAAAAGTGCTTTTATCTTGCTAAATTGGATATTTCTTCTAAAGGAATGCACCGATATTTCTTTTTTTAGTTGCTGGCTAATCTTGAAACGGAACGTTCCATTTTAAAAGCATTTGATATCTTGGTATCACAACTAACATTTTTCAATAATATCAAGGCAATAGGCAAAAAAAAGATGAAATTAAACTATACAGGACGAATAGCACCATCACTATTTAGTTTGCTCAAAGTCATTGGCGTACCCAATCAATCGCCTTAAATTCTACGTTATTTCAATGGCATGTCTAGGAGTTGACTATTATTAACAAATTATTTTCTCTATTTCAGGGTCTATACAGAGCAGAGAGCCGATTATTATTCTGGCTACTAATACTGCTGGCGATATTAGTAGCCCTTGTACTGTTACTTCTTATATGCTGCTGCATATGTGAAGGATGTCCACTTTATATGCCTCCGAGGTAAATATCATATTTATCAACCCTTATATTTTTTTGTCCGCTTTATTATTCACTAGATAGCTAACTCCTAACACTGTTAGATCAGAATTCTTTACTAGGTACACATACTAATTTTTATTTTGGTAATTTTCTACTAATATTTCCTTTTCTCTTATTAACAGACTGAAATGCACCAACTAATGCAAGTTCTCACACCAGCTTTACACTTTTTAGGTAAATATTTATTTTGTTTTAAGCGCACCTTTTATTAGTTGTTTTAGTCAATCCTAAGAAGTGATTGAATAAAGTATCACGAAACAAAATAAATACGAAATCGCTTTTTGGGATATATTATGAATTTTCTTGTCTTGTTTAGTAAACAATCTTGGCATGTCTTTTAATTGAATTCGTCAATAATAATTATTAAAAGACATTATGTTCACAATTTCACACACTAAATAACATTTTTAACCTAATGACATGTTCATAACTTGCAATTATATTTTATCAGTACTTATTTGAATAAAGATACGTGCCAAGATTGTTTACTAAATAAGACAAGAGAGTAAAAACAGAATATGCTCATATTGCATGTCACCTGAACTGGAGAAATGTTTGAATGGCTTCACAACTTTAACACACACCATCACATTCTTTTACTACATAAGTGTTGATAACAGAACAGCTAGGTACATAGATATCCATTAATAAATTCTAGGAAAAGAGTGATACGTGTCAACTCCACAGAGGACGACGTGCATTTAGTGGTGCGCGACAAGGGACTTGGGAGGGAAAACAAGTCGACGCAAAATATAGAAAATAAGTCCATACAAGCTAGTGAGTGGAGGAGGCGCGAGGCGTGGAGTGCCGAACAGGCAGACTTGAGGACGAAACCGACACAGTGGAAGTTCAATAAAAGAAACTACAGATCTAACAAAGAGCCATCCAAACCAGCTTCAACGCCGGGAGACATCCACCAAGAGTTCGTACATGCGGCGGCTGATAATGATTACAGATATAACGACAATCGTCAATCATTTCGCAGGTAACTAGAAACTAAATCTTGATACTTTGATAATTATGACAAAATATAATATTGTGTATCAATCGAGTCTATTTTTTATTCTTCAAGATAACAAAGAATTGCGTAATAATGCATAATACATTCAAAAAGAAATATCGTGCATAACTTAGGTAATCACGTAACTAGCATCGTTATCCACAAAATAATACTTTTTTTAACAAATACAGCAAGTTTAATGCACTTTATGCAGACAAATTACCTAAATTAACTTTTCTTCTTTTCAGAGATGGACCTAACATTATTTATACAAAGGAGATGCAATTGAAAGAAGCGTTTGCCAATAAACATAAGGAGTACATTGAAGACTTAGAAAATGGATACGATAGAATCGCCACACTACATTATCAACACAGGGAACAAGACAACGATTCCATACGCAGACACGAAATAGATCGAGGCTCCGAAGTCGGAGTCTTCCTCGAGTCTGATGCTGATAAAAATATACACGATAAGACTGATGAAAAAACTAAACGTGAGTATCAAGAAAAAGTGCGCGCCCCATCCGCTCAAGGCAGGGATCAATATTTTATTAAAGAAGGGAACACGGAAATTTTAAGATTAGTGACTAGAGGCAAGAATGAAGAAGAACGGTATGTTAATCTTCCCGTTCAGCAACAACGACCAGTAACGTTAATACCACATACACAATACGTTGTGGTTGATAGCGGAAAAAATCTACTAATGGAAAGATTTATCAGAGAACAGGGAGAAGAAGCAAAAAATATTAGAGAAAGAATGGGAAAGGTAACTGATTTAGATAACATATCAAATGGCAAAGATGCTAAAAGTTATGGGCAGCGATCACAAGTGGGAGGTGATGCTCAAAATCAATTTCATGATTACTCTAACCTTCAACCTGAAGTACCCGGCTCGATACCTCTAAAAACAGACTACTTACAGTCAGCCCTCTTAGAAATGCAAAACAAATCAACGATTCATCAAGAATTATTAGAATCATCTCTCAGGAAACAAAACGAACTTTTACACCAGATCCTTATTGAACGCGAAAGAATGTTACAAAATCAAGAAACAGCTTCTCAAGTTGAAAGCAAACTTGAAACTCAGAGTTTGCCTGGCCATTCTGTGATGGCAACTCAAACAGAATGTCACATTGGTACACAGACAGAACCACAGCTAATAAAGCCGACACGAAGAAATGCAAGGAGTGACAATGATTCTTACAGTGAAGATGAATCAGAAATGGTTTTAGAAGACGAAACTAAAAAAGTAGCGTGGGTCAAAAAGAAAAAGCCTAAAAAGAAATTAAAACACAAAGATCCCAGAAGAAGTATGAGAGTATACGATTTAAGTAGGAAAATTAAAACTCCTATTCTCGAGGAGAGTGAAGTATCTCCGTCATTAGAAAGCGAAAAACATGTAAAAATTAGTAAAACGAATGAAAGAGAAGAACACATAAAAAATTACGGTGATATGACCAAAAGTACCGTAACGACATCTAAAAATGAAACGGTTAGTTCGACGCAGATAAAAATATCGGATAGCGACAGGAAGTCTAGACTCAGAAGAGAAGTTTTGATGGAAATTTCAGACTCTTTAGATGAAAAAGTAGAATCTGAATTAAGTGAAAAGAGATTGAGACTTCAAAAACAATCATCTGTACTAACTGACGACACGCCACTGAAAAGCCCTCTTGCCATCGAACATGAAAGTTTTGAAAGCAAGAGTAGAAGCAGTTCAGCTTCTAAAGACCACCGAAATTTGGTTTTCTCAAGACAAGGATCGTCAACCGAAGCTCGGGATATTGCAGCTGAACATTCTTCAGCAAAGTCAAAATCTTCAGATATAGATATACAATCAACAAAGTTAGATAGTTCAAGTAACGTAGAATCAATTAGCAAAAGAGTAAATGAGGCTAGCGAATCAACAAAGTCATCAGAAAATGCCAAACCATCACAAAAAAGTTTGCCACGCTATATGCAATGGTATGGCAAGAAATCCGCTCCTGGTAAATCAGCACCTGCTGAAAAAGTGGTTCCGAGCAAACCAAAAAGGTCATCTAAATCAAAAAACGAAGACAATAAAGACAAAGTTGGTCGATACGGAAAAATTTTAAGCAAAGATATTCAAGGCGAATCAGAGGTAAAAAAAAACTTCAAATCAAAAGAAAGTGAATTCATTCATCCACGGATACTGAAAGAAGAAAAGGTCACTCCCACTCCAGAGGGCCCATTACCCGATGTGCATCCTTTGCTTCAACATTCTGAGCACAGATATGAGCATCAATACGAAAATCAAAATCCCCTTTGTTACATTCAACCTACACATATTCCTAAATATCTAGGTCAACAATCAAAAGTACCAATGCCACGGAAACAAGCGACTGAACAGCAACCGATCTATGTCAATCAGGATGACGTTAAAGAAACGAAGCAAGAAATATCGGAAAGTGCCCTAACCCACAGTATATCAATATCTACAAGCTACGAAGAAGATCGAAATAACCCAGAAGTACACGTTTCTAAAATAAATATAGGAGGTGATAATGTGCCCGATATAAGCCATAGAAATATCACTACAAAAGTAGATGACAATGATTCGGGTATCGCTATGAATACTTTAGTTCAACAGAATAATACGAAGAGGTTGCCAATCACAGAGAAGAAAAGTGTGTTCACGATTGCGTACGACGATGTTCAGACCAAACAACTGCGACCAGACAGTAGCTCCACTTCTTATTAAATCGCTTTTTTATCTGTATCCGTCGGTTGAGTGCCTTAAAATCATCGTGTATTTAGGATAGTCCCAAAATTAAAGACTCATTACTACCCCGTAATCCGTCCAATGTTTGAAGTATTTAATTATTTGATATTAAACTTGAAGTATTTTACGCAGACTTTATTGAATAACTTTTTAGCTTATATCCAGATACACACTAGAATAAAATTAGATTAAGCTAGTTTCGTTAAATGTCTGAGATTTTAGCTAAAACGCATTCAAAAGCTGCAGAATTTGTATAATAAGTAAAACTTGATACAACTGCCTTTGTTTATTGACTGGTTTAAGATATAATTTTAGAATAATTATTTTCCTATGATAATGTAAATACGCCACATCTTGAAGTATGATTAAAAATATTTAAATTAATGGTAGCTTTAATAATGTCTCTTTGTAAATATTAATTCTGTAATATCTTACAATGCATACAGATACAGTGTGCAATTCTATATTTGTTATAAAATATAAAGTTATATATTACATATTAAACCATGAGTATTATTTGAACATTTGTCTTTATTTCATATGCTGTATTCCTCTTTTATCTCTGAGTTAAATAAAAACACACGGGCAATGTAGCCCATTGCTCGCAGAACGGATGGCCGATGTGGCAGTAAAGTTCTGGAGTGGCGACCGCGTACTGGAGGGCGCACCGTGGGTAGGCCCCCCACAAAGTGGACCGACGACTTGGTGAAGGTTGTGGGAATCCGCTGGATGCGGACATGCTCGGGGGAGGCCTATGTGCAGCAATGGACGTCTTTCAGCTAAATTAATGATGATGAAATAAAAACAACAAATTCATCTATTTTACGTAAGGTAGGAGTCAAGAAGTTTTACGACATCCATCCAACATGTGCGCCAACAGACGATGTAGGACCTACTAGATCTTTCTCCGAACCGAACGAACGAAAATGCGGCTGACACGAAGCGACTGCCTTCAGACCTCCGCAACCCAGTTACTGGATAATATCGACCGACGTCCTAAGGTAACATCAGTTTGTCTGACTTACGGGCTTATGCCCCCCCCCCCCCCCCTCTGGACATCTAGCTTGGCTCGTTGCTTCTCAGTTGGTAAATTTGCATGCCCTCTGTGGCTTCGATCCATACATGCCCAAGAAGTAAATGCTGCTCTTAATTAAACTTGCAGAATAATAACCAGCTTCCTTAAACCTACACCACTCGCTGTACTACACCCACTCGCAGGTATAGCCCCACCAGCGATCCAAAGAGTAATTGCCTGCTTCTTCAAAATATCTAAATATCTCTGGCACCAGGAAGGCATGATGCAGGCTGAAGTGTGCAAAAAGCTTCCTTAAGGCAACCAAACCACTAACAGGCAGCAGCCCTAATAAGGCACGAAAGGAACTGTGACTGCAAAAACACCCTTCACCAGCTGACGGCGTTAAGACTGCAGAAGAGCTCCTAGTAGGCCAACAACTTCCATGGCCTACCTGGAAATCCCTGAATCAACTCCAAAGCCAGGTCGACACCGTTTCTTAATAAGATATCGCTGACGTCACCCAAAGACGTAATAAAGTGGAAGTTAATTTCGATACCACGAGCAGTGTTCATGGTAGCTTAGTGGCTACTGGCGTACTGAGCCAGGAGACGCAGGTTCGAATCCTGCTCGTGAGCGATTTTTTATTTCTACAATTTAAATCGTTAAAATAATCTTATTCACAAATCCAAAAAAAAAAACCGTTTTTTCTGACCATGGAATCGATAGAAGTGGACATACGGCCAAAATTAATATCCAATCTATCCACGATTTACCCTACTGGAGTTAGAAATTTTGACATAGTTTGTATGGAGCTAATGTCAAATTCCTATTTCTAGTAGGGCAAATCGTGCATAGATTGGATATTAATTTTGGCCGTTAGTGACTTTGAAAATTAAGGAATCTAATTACCTATTTTATTATTTTTAACGAATTTTTACGTATGCGAAGCGAAATCTAACGATTTAAATTTTTCTATTGCAATAAACGCATTTCAATAATTTCCGAAATTAGCAAAGATGGTTAACAATGAGAATGTTTGTCACAGTATACAAGGAGCTAGGAGCTGACCCAGTTGAGCTGAGAGACGGCATACCCGTTCAAGAGCACGACGGGCGTTATCAAAAATATACAAATATCCATCCATAATAATCTGTGGCCGAGTAATTGTTTCTGATCGAAATTGGATCGAAAACTACAAAAAGTTTACCCACCCGTCTATTACGTAGGTAGTAATTTTGATACAAAACTGTATTTGTAACTGGATAACAAAGTGATTACGACGCAGTATTAGCCCACGAAAATCAAAATTATTAGCATTTTCTGCAAATTTTATAGTTTTAGTTTCTGACTAAACTACAGCTACTTACTACTACTACTACTGTTTTTTGTGCAAAACGAATTTTCGATAAATGATGTATTCAGCGAGTAATCATTATTTTACTGATGGGGGCGCCACTTGGCTGCTACATGTCCCTTAAATGAAACTGTAGTCAGAATAATGTATCTACCGAAAACTCGAAAATTGTCTTCTAAAACGCGTGATGCGTTGAAAACAACGTTAGTTTAAATAATATGGACATAGTTATTTATATCTTCTACTTCCTAAAACTGACTGACAGACAACGCACAACCTAAACCGGTGGGTCTAGGACGAAATTTTTCACAGGAGTTCTTGCGATGACGTAGGTATTACAAAGAAAATATTTTTTGAAAGTTTTTATTTTTGAAATATATTTTCTTTGTAACAGGGGTTGAAAGATTGTATGAAGAAAACACGGGAGCGAAGCCACGGTTGTGAGCGTCAGTCAGCAAGTAACTATTATTTAAGTCATAAAAATAAATACATAAACTAATAAGTACCTAATAATTCTAGGTTAGAAGTGGTTCCATTTTCAGTTTTTTAGCATTCTTGTGATGTTACGAAAAACATAAGGTTCATGGTTCTTTACGTAGCCGTAGTTACAATGGGCAAAGTTACACGTCCATTCTGTCGTCATTTGGATACAAAGGTACCAGGATCACATAAACTACAAGAACTTATCAGACAAATTGCTCTAAATGAAAGGAACCGATAAATAGGTGGCGCCGCGTTGTAGTCGCGATGATGGGCAGTTTATCCGTCCATTTCGAGACATTCGCATCCATTACTACCAGGATACCATATTTACAAGAAGCTATCCTATACACGGTTCGAAGTTGCAGAAATTGATTACCAGGTAGCGCTAACGTCGCAAAGATAGCTATCGTGACTGACGCAGATAGCACTAGATGTCGCTGTTACCAGCATAATGTAAGCTCATTTTAAGTTTATTGTAATAACTCAACAATAGATGACACTATATGTCGCAGGACCGGAAATCTCATTTTCTAAGTAATGACGATTTTACTAGTAGTATAGTAATATATTCATACTTCCACTGCCATGTATTTTAATAGCACAAAATCTTTTCTCAAAATAGTTGCTTAATTTTGTGTTAGCATTTAATTGCATAAATATACCGACAGATGGCAGGACTGACTCAGTTATCATTCTTATTTCCATTCTATTCTTGCCAGTCTTTTTGTATACGAAAATTCTTTCCTAGGAGGAATAGGCAGAGAGTCTCTTATCAAGTTATCATGGTGTCAGTCTTTTTACAACCATACTTACGGGCGCTACATACGGTCAGTTACGGTCCGCGTGTTGACTGAAACCTCTATCATCTTCTATCGTATCTACATGAGCTACATAATGTTAATAACTCATGCCGTGAGAAAAATATTAGCCAAGCAGCAGGTTGGTAGCGGGGCTGACTGCCCAGGGTGCGCCGGACGATCAATTAAATACTCGTGGAGGCTCTTTTAATACAAACAACTATTAAAGTCAAAGTCCATTGTGTCAATTATTGAGGCACTTGAAGGGTTAAGGCGCTACTAAGAGCTAAGTGGCACCCCCATCAGTAAAAAATTGTTACTCGTCATTTATCGAAAATTCGTTTGTAACAATTGAAGTAGGGTAGGGACAGTTGGGTTCATTCAATCGCGGGGCACACCAAAACGAAGCTCTTAAAATTTTTAATTTTCAATGTTTTTGCGTGCTTTTACCTTGACCATCATCATCATCATCATTTCAGCCGAAAGACGTCCACTATTGGACATAGGCCTCCCCAATTAAGGGGGGATATGCCATAATCGCCGAGCTTGGCAGGCGGGTTGGCGATTGCAGTTGGTTGGTTAAATACTCAGAGAACGCTGCTGCCCATCCTCTGGTGAATCCCTTAGTCACCTTTACGACACCCATGAGAAGAGATAAGGGTGGTGCTATTCTTTAAGTCCGGCACCACATGGACTACCTTACTTACCTTGACCAATAGCGGCATATTATTATCATACGCAAGTGAAGTAACTAACAAGTGGATAAGTGGCATGGCGATCGTTATAGAAAAAAAATCGTTTTTGACAAGCAATAGTTAAATTTTGTGCCTGTAGATCTTTTGTTTTCAGTGAAAACGTTGAGAAATATAGGTTCATAACAGTTGAGAATTAAAATTTAGTTATGAAATAGCAGTATTCATACGATTAATTGTTAAACATTAAAACAACTGCTTTTTATTTTTTATAGAACGTTGACGAATCCCTTAGTCGCCTTTTACGATACCCATGAGAAGAGATAAGGGTGGTGCTATTCTTTATGTCCGGCACCACACGGAACAGATGATGGGCAGCAGCGTTCTCTGAGTATTTAACCAACCAACCAACTAACCAACTACGATCGCCAACCCGCCTGCCAAGCGTGGCGATTATGGCATACCCCCCCCCCCCCCCTTGGAGGAGGCCTATGCTCAGCAGTGGTCGTTTTTCGGCTGAAATGATGATGATTATGATAGAACTTTTAAATGAAATTTTTCATAACGGTTGGTGTCATAACGAGATAGGTACACGTTTCGCAATGGCGCGCACTTACAAGCATACAAAATACGCCATAGTTGTAATCGTAGCGTAGCTGGGGTCGTAGTCGTAGCGTAGCTAGGGTCGTAGTCGTAGCGTAGCAGGATTCGTAGTCGGAGCGTAGCAGGAGTCAGCAAAATAAAAACTTTACTCGCTCGCTATATGGCCATGTGCACCATAAAATAAATATAATATTCATCAGACATAATGGAATTTTAAGATTTTGATCTTAAACCATAAACACGATGTCACAATATGTCACACAATGAAATTCATGAAATTGATTGGTATGCCATCGAAGTCACGTGATCCAAGACGATCAAATCCATAATACTTTTTTTTGACATTAAGTCTGTTAATAATTTCTTCTCTTTCTAAATTTGCGCAATCACTACACATTAAAATAAAACAATTTTAACCGGATTACATCGCGTATATTATTTAAATTGGTTTTCCTGACGTTTCGAAAGCAGTGTTCGTGGTCGCAGGAAGACTGTAGTATGTCACTGGTCAAATCTCTTTGTCCAATGTGACTTCGATCAAATAAATTGGATGATTTTCATCAAATGTAATAAAACACTGATCATCAAATAAATTGGATTGGACCAAGAAATTTGACCAGTGGTATACCATACCATCCTTAGTTATACTAGATCAGAAAGTATATAGTCCATTTGGTCGCATTCGGGACACTGCGTCGAGTCTTTTCCACAGGGCCTAAAGAAGTTTTTCTCCCTGCTTTCTCGACCAGACTGCCTCAGTCTGATCCTCCGAAGCCCCATCTTCACGTAATTCCTTGTACCTACAACGATGTGTATACGTATTTGTTCTACTAATCACCTTGTTCTCGCTGACAAATTATAAGCACTACTTTTACATCGTAAGGGTTTGAATTTTTTACTATTGTTACACGAAGTGCTGCAAACGATCATAGTGAAGCCAAAAAAAACTATGCTGCTTCATGTATAACCAGCGCTCACGCACACATCATGCACCTGAAGGATATTTTCTTTCGCGATGCTAACTGGACGATGCCGCAACATGTGTACTGAGAGGGGTGAGCAATTAAGGTGCATGTGTACGTGAACGCTGGTTGTACACGAAGGAGCAGTTTTTTTTGGCTTCACTAGATTGTTCGCAGTACTTCGTCTATATTTTTTACTACGTCTGTGATTGTGCATAACAAAAGATCGCTGTTATGCGTTTCAAACAGGAATATTCCCTTATCGGTCACGATGACATCATCGATCCCGCGACTGCGAATAATCACGGTCGCGCTCGCTGGCAGGGTTGCCATGCGGTGTTAATAAATAAAACGCATATGTCTCTGTTCTTTAATGAGGCTCGTTTAATACGACTAACTTAGATGTATGACTCGTGGACCCACTGGCTTTGTACCACCAGTGCTCGTAGTCCCACCAGCTCGAAAACTTATGACTCGTGGACCCAATGGCCGGTGGGTCCACGAGTCATAGTTATGTCGTATGACGATGAATGACTACACTAACATTACTATACTTTATTACATATCTCACTAAGGTCTTCGATTAGTGCGTCCTACCTGTCATGAGTTACGGAGCCGAGACGTGGACAGTTGGACACTCATGGTACGGCTGGTTCACAAATTTAAAGTCGCTCAGCGCGCTATGGAATGCTATGATCGGAGTTTCTGTAAGGGATCGGATCCGAAATAAAGTGATCCGACAGAGAACTAAAATTGTCAACATAGCCCACCGGATAAGTAAGTAGTAGGGATTCGCCGATACTGGATCAAGTCTGGGGGCCGACGCTGCCGACTAGTCTCACATGGCACATATGACCGCGAAATGATTAAGTCAGTCTTATAAAACCGCGAATTAATTTGATTACACGTATCAAACCGCGAATTACTTTATCGAACCGCGAATAAATTTGATATCAAAACGCGAATTAATCAGACTACACGTATCAAACCGCGAATTATGTTGATTGATCGATCTGATCGCGGGTTTGGTCTTTGCTGGTAGTAGTAGGGATTCGCCGATACTGGATCAAGTCTGGGGGCCGACGCTGCCGACTAGTCTCACATGGCACATATGACCGCGAAATGATTAAGTTAGTCTTATAAAACCGCGAATTAATTTGATTACACGTATCAAACCGCGAATTAATTTGATATCAAACCGCGAATTACTTTATCGAACCGCGAATAAATTTGATATCAAAACGCGAATTAATCAGACTACACGTATCAAACCGCGAATTATGTTGATTGATCGATCTGATCGCGGGTTTGGTCTTTGCTGGTAGTAGTAGGGATTCGCCGATACTGGATCAAGTCTGGGGGCCGACGCTGCCGACTAGTCTCACATGGCACATATGACCGCGAAATGATTAAGTTAGTCTTATAAAACCGCGAATTAATTTGATTACACGTATCAAACCGCGAATTAATTTGATATCAAAACGCGAATTAATCAGACTACACGTATCAAACCGCGAATTATGTTGATTGATTGATCTGATCGCGGGTTTGGTCTTTGCTGGTAGTAGTAGGGATTCGCCGATACTGGATCAAGTCTGGGGGCCGACGCTGCCGACTAGTCTCACATGGCACATATGACCGCGAAATGATTAAGTTAGTCTTATAAAACCGCGAATTAATTTGATTACACGTATCAAACCGCGAATTAATTTGATATCAAACCGCGAATTACTTTATCGATCCGCGAATAAATTTGATATCAAAACGCGAATTAATCAGACTACACGTATCAAACCGCGAATTATGTTGATTGATCGATCTGATCGCGGGTTTGGTCTTTGCTGGTAGTAGTAGGGATTCGACGATACTGGATAAAGTTACTCTTGTCAAAGATTCACCGGCTAAGATAATGCCATAATCAGGTACTTCTTTTTTTGTTTTGGGGGCATTGTTAAGCGTTTATGAGTTGTATTTTTATTAATTCTATTGTAAGGATTTGCCTTATTCTTCTCAGAAACTGGCTATTGTGTTTTATTTTAATTACCTTTTGAAGCATTTTTTAATCCAATAGAGAGTTGTTCTAACGATCCGAGTAAATCATCAACTACTAATATTCAAAAACATGAAATGTATAGTTTTGGGTATTGTATAAAGCGTTCATATGACGACATATTATCAAAATGAGATATATAGTGCCCAAAAATTGTGTACAAGTATTCATGAAACATTTATGTAAAGACCTAAAAACAATATGTGAAAAAATTGCTTCAATCATGTCCTGTTTCATTAAAAAACGAAGATAAAAATATTATTTCAAACAAAAAAATCTGTCGTATTTGTGAAACTTAATTAACAGATGAACATTTTTATGATTTCGATTGGCATACTTGTATATTTAGAGGTGTTGCACATGAAATATGTAATTCTAAGTTTAGAACACCCCGTCATATTCCTGTTTTTGTTTTTACGTAACTTAAGTTATTACGACGCTCATTTTATTGTTCACGGATTAAATTTTGATAACGGTGAAGTTGAAATTATTCTTCAAAATAAATAAAAATACATATCATTTTATAAAAAGTTAAAAATAAATAATCAACAAGTTAGCTAAAGGTTCCTAGACTCTTTAAATTTTTTATCATGTAGTTTAGATCAGTTGGCTATAATTCTATAAAAGTGTTTTTATTTTTATATTATCAGACTCTAAGAAAATGTAATGGACATTATTCTTAGTTAATAAACATACACGTAACATAGAAAAATAATATAAATTTTGATGACAGTGATGTTGAAATTATTCTTCAAACTAAAGAAAAATAAATTTCCTTTTCTAAAAAGTTAAAAATAAATAATCAACAAGTTAGCTTATGATTCGTAGATTCCTTAATTTTTTTTATCATTAAGTTTTTTTATCAATTGGTTAAAAATTAAAATTCTGTAAAAGTGTTTTTAATTTTATATTATCAGACTCTAAGAAAATGTAATGGATATTATTCTTAGTTAATAAACATACACGTAACATAGAAAAATTATTTAAATTTTGATGACAGTGATGTTGAAATTATTCTTCAAACTAAATAAAAATACATATCATTTTATAAAAAGTTAAAAATAAATAATCAACAAGTTAGCTAAAGGTTCGTAGACCCTTAAATTTTTTTATCATGTAGTTTAGATCAGTTGGCTAAAATTCTATAAAAGTGTTTTTATTTTTATATTATCAGACTCTAAGAAAATGTAATGGACATTATTCTTAGTTAATAAACATACACGTAACATAGAAAAATAATTTAAATTTTGATGACAGTGATGTTGAAATTATTCTTCAAACTAAAGAAAAATAAATTTCCTTTTCTAAAAAGTTAAAAATAAATAATCAACAAGTTAGCTTATGATTCGTAGATTCCTTAATTTTTTTTATCATTTAGTTTTTTTTATGAATTGGTTAAAAATTAAAATTCTGTAAAAGTGTTTTTAATTTTATATTATCAGACTCTAAGAAAATGTAATGGACATTATTCTTAGTTAATAAACATATTCCTTAATTATTTTTATCATTTAGTTTTTTTATGAATTGGTTAAAAATTCTGTAAAAGTGTTTTTAATTTTATATTATCAGACTCTAAGAAAATGTAATGGACATTATTCTTAGTTAATAAACATACAGGTAACATAGAAAAATAATATAAATTTTGATGACAGTGATTTTGAAATTATTCTTCAAACTAAAGAAAAATAAATTTCCTTTTATAAAAAGTTAAAAATAAATAATCAATAAGTTAGCTTATGATTCGTAGATTCCTTAATTTTTTTATCAGTTAGTTTTTTTATCAAATTGGTTAAAATTCTGTAAAAGTGTTTTTAATTTTATATTATCAGACTCTAAGAAAATGTAATGGACATTATTCTTAGTTAATAAACATACACGTAACGTAGAAAAATAAGTTAGATGAAAATTATTTTGTAGGCTAGATTGTAATGCATTATTAGAATAGTGTTTTTTTTATAATAAGGAAAAAAAATTGTTTAGATCAGTTTGCTAAAAATCTTCATGACGATCAATTTGGAGAATTAAAAAGAAACTTCCCTAATAATCAAGATGTAATTGCTTAAAACTAACGTCACTACGTAACCAAGTCCATTTTATAGCTCACTTACAGATTCTCATATTCATATTAATTTATTTGTAAAGTCAATTTACACGTCATTAGTTTTATAAATCGTTACATATTATCATAGAATAGAATCTTATTAAGTAGGTGTTAAGGTAAAAATATAAAATTGTACAAAAATAAAATAAAGTTACAATAGAAAATACATGTCTAAAGAGTCAAATTCAAATGTCACAAAATAATAAAAAGTCAAAAAACTAAGCATGTCACAACTTTAAATTTAAATGATATTAATTACATTCAAAAACAGATGTCATAATTAAAATAATTAAATAATATTAACAAACATATCCAAACGATGATTACAATCATGCAAATGATATTTGACAACACTTTCATTGTCGTTAGTATGTTTGATTATTCGGACTTATATTTGAAAACGGATGTTTTACTTTTACTCGTGTATTTTTTAGAAGTTTGTTTGGAGTACCCTGATGTCCATGATTTACATTCGAACTATCCTTTATGTCCAGACAATATTTGTTTACTAAAGAAACTAAGTTCGTTAGATAAATTCATTACAGAAATCTAAAACAATGTATTGAAATGAGGATAAAGTTAGTTAAAATTCATAGAGTTTTAAGATTTAAACAGAGCCCTTGGTTAAAAAGATATATAGATTCAAATTTAAATTTCAGAACATTAGCTAAATCAGATTTTGAAAAAGACTTTTACAAGTTAATGAACAATTCTGTCTTTGGTAAGACGATGGAAAATATTTTGATAAAATGGTAAATGTAAAATTGGTAACTCACTGGGAAAACCACGGTAAAATTTTCGGTGCTCAAGATTTAATTGCGAAACCGAGTTCCATAGTTTACCAATATTTTCAGAAAATTTAGTTGCGGTTCAAACGCGGAAAACCAAATTAAAACATAACAACCCAATTCTTTTAGGATTTTAGATATTTCAAAAACTTTTATGTATGATTTTTATACATTTTTATAACTACATGTGTAAAAAATTTAACAACAAAATTATGTTATTATATACAAATACTGATAGTTTGATATTATCAAATTTTTACAAATGATTTTTATGATGATATAAAACCAGACCTCGATGTCCCTACATACTTTGATACATCAGACTATGACTCAAATATTGTTTTCGGATACCCAAAAAGAAATAAAAAGAAATTAGGTTATTTTAAAGACGAAAATAATAGAAAAAAAAAATGTAGGGTATAAGATAAAAACTTTATGCTTTTGATGTTGAGGATAAATTCATAGCAAAAGCGAAAGGTGTAAGCAAAAGTATTACCAAAAAGATAAATATGGTGAAGTCATGTCTATTTAATAAAAAATTTCAATATTGTAGTATGCTTACATTTACATTGCATTATATGATAAAGATATTTTGTTAAGTTTCTGAGTAAAAATTGTATGTTTTTAATTTTGATGACGGAAAGTTAAAAATAAATAATCAATAAGTTGAACTCGAGGAAGAATTGAGCAAGTTACGATAGGATATCATAGTCTGCTGCCCGACCAGTAGCTGGCGTAGCTTGGCGTGGCTGGCACAGCTGGCGTAGCTGACACAGTTGGCGTAGGTGGCGCGGCTGACGTAGCTGACACAGCTGGCGTAGCTGGCCCAGCTGGCGTAGTTGGCGCAGGTAGCGTAGCGTCGAGGGTGGTTGTGTGAATACTCACGGGTTCCTACGCCCCCGGCTAAGGTAGTTGAAGGAACACCGTGGTGGTTTTAGTCGGTAAGAGTCCGACACTGGCTCCACCTACCCCGGGCGGAGTGCGTTCATGAGGATTTCCCCACGGCAAAAAAAGGGTTATCTGAAGTCCGAAGACAGCGGGAGGGCGATCAACTTTCCCAGTGCGGTGTCGGGTTCATCGTCCACAAGTCTCTGGTGAACAACGTAGTGAAGATAGAGAGTGTGCGTCGACTAGGGTGGCGTACCTTATACTCAGATTAAGCAAAAGGTATTCGTTGAAGGTCGTACAGGTATACGCCCCGACCTTGACACATCCCTGAAGATATCCTCCAATGCAGCAGTGAACAGTTTCGGAGAAATCACATCTCTCTGTCTCACGCCTCGCTGCAGAAGGATAGGTTTCGAGGCTTGGTCCTATAATCGGACTGACATAGTGGCTTTTTCAAACAAACACTTTAACACTTCGATATATCGATAGTCAATCTGGCACCGTTGAAGAGACTGTTGTACAGCCCAAGTCTCGATCGAATGGAAGGCTTTCTCGTAGTCCACAAACGCTAAACAAAGAGGCAAGTTATACTTTTCGGTTTTCTGTATTACCTGCCGCACCGTATGTATGTAGTCTACGATGTTAAAGCCTTTTCGGAACCCAGCCTGTTCGGGGGGTTGGAATTCATCAAACCTGCGTGAAAGACGGTTCGTAATGATTCTTGAAAACAGCTTGTTATCTACAAGTGTTGGTGGTTCAGGAGTGAATGAGGCCTATAGTTCTTCAGTAGAGTATTATCGCCCTTTTTGAAGAAAAGCACCACCACACCTCTGCTCCATGCCTGTGGCGTTCTTCCCTCGAGAATGACAGAATCAAACAACTTCTGAAGTGCCTTAACGATCGGTTTTCCACTAACCTTCAGGAGCTCGGCAGTAATGGCGTTTCAAGGACTTTGAGATCTGTCTATTGAGCCGCCGGTACTTAGTCGCATCATCTGAGGGCTGAGAATCATCTCGCGTCTATCCGCATTTCTACAAACCCATGGTTGTAATCGTCCACTAAGCTCCCTAGACATTCGAAACGATTCTGAATTTCGAGCTAAAAGCTGCGAGTGGGGCAATTTGGATATGGATATCGGAATCACCGGGTAGAACTGGCGGCTCAATAGACAGATCTCAAAGTCCTTGAAAAGTGACCTACGCCGATTTAATACTGAACGTATTGAAGACGCGATAGAGAAGGACAAGGGTTCCAAAGTCTTCACAAGGGACCTGTCTATTGGACAGACCCAGGTTGCAAAACTGAGGAACGACGATGGCAGAGTCGTATCCTCCAAGCCAGAGCTCTTGAAAGAGGTCGAGAATGGACAGTTATAAACGTCCACGCGGAAACCCGCTGCAAATCGGGCGAACAACCAAAGAGCTCGAGTGACCCGACACTATACCAAATATATTCCAGACATCAGCCTGTACGAGATTAGGATAGCTCTGAAGCCGCTCAAAAACAAGGCGCCGGGTGATGACGGAATTACGGCCGAACTCCTGAAGGTTGGTGGAAAACCGATCCTTAAGGCCCTTCAGAAGTTTTTTGATATAACTTGCCTCTTTGTTTAGCGTTTGTGGACTACGAGAAAGCCTTCCATTCGATCGAGACTTGGGCTGTACAACAGTCTCTTCAACGGTGCCAGATTGACTATCGATATATCGAAGTGTTAAAGTGTTTGTTTGAAAAAGCCACTATGTCAGTCCGATTATAGGACCAAGCCTCGAAACCTATCCTTCTGCAGCGAGGCGTGAGACAGAGATATGTGATTTCTCCGAAACTGTTCACTGCTGCATTGGAGGATATCTTCAGGGATGTGTCAAGGTCGGGGCGTATACCTGTACGACCTTCAACGAATACCTTTTGCTTAATCTGAGTATAAGGTACGCCACCCTAGTCGACGCACACTCTCTATCTTCACTACGTTGTTCACCAGAGACTTGTGGACGATGAACCCGACACCGCACTGGGAAAGTTGATCGCCCTCCCGCTGTCTTCGGACTTCAGATAACCCTTTTTTTGCCGTGGGGAAATCCTCATGAACGCACTCCGCCCGGGGTAGGTGGAGCCAGTGTCGGACTCTTACCGACTAAAACCACCACGGTGTTCCTTCAACTACCTTAGCCGGGGGCGTAGGAACCCGTGAGTATTCACACAACCACCCTCGACGCTACGCTACCTGCGCCAACTACGCCAGCTGGGCCAGCTACGCCAGCTGTGTCAGCTACGTCAGCCGCGCCACCTACGCCAACTGTGTCAGCTACGCCAGCTGTGCCAGCCACGCCAAGCTACGCCAGCTACTGGTCGGGCAGCAGACTATGATATCCTATCGTAACTTGCTCAATTCTTCCTCGAGTTCAACTTATTGATTATTTATTTTTAACTTTCCGTCATCAAAATTAAAAACATACAATTTTTACTCAGAAACTTAACAAAATATCTTTATCATATAATGCAATGTAAATGTAAGCATACTACAATATTGAAATTTTTTATTAAATAGACATGACTTCACCATATTTATCTTTTTGGTAATACTTTTGCTTACACCTTTCGCTTTTGCTATGAATTTATCCTCAACATCAAAAGCATAAAGTTTTTATCTTATACCCTACATTTTTTTTTTCTATTATTTTCGTCTTTAAAATAACCTAATTTCTTTTTATTTCTTTTTGGGTATCCGAAAACAATATTTGAGTCATAGTCTGATGTATCAAAGTATGTAGGGACATCGAGGTCTGGTTTTATATCATCATAAAAATCATTTGTAAAAATTTGATAATATCAAACTATCAGTATTTGTATATAATAACATAATTTTGTTGTTAAATTTTTTACACATGTAGTTATAAAAATGTATAAAAATCATACATAAAAGTTTTTGAAATATCTAAAATCCTAAAAGAATTGGGTTGTTATGTGTTAATTTGGTTTTCCGCGTTTGAACCGCAACTAAATTTTCTGAAAATATTGGTAAACTATGGAACTCGGTTTCGCAATTAAATCTTGAGCACCGAAAATTTTACCGTGGTTTTCCCAGTGAGTTACCAATTTTACATTTACCATTTTATCAAAATATTTTCCATCGTCTTACCAAAGACAGAATTGTTCATTAACTTGTAAAAGTCTTTTTCAAAATCTGATTTAGCTAATGTTCTGAAATTTAAATTTGAATCTATATATCTTTTTAACCAAGGGCTCTGTTTAAATCTTAAAACTCTATGAATTTTAACTAACTTTATCCTCATTTCAATACATTGTTTTAGATTTCTGTAATGAATTTATCTAACGAACTTAGTTTCTTTAGTAAACAAATATTGTCTGGACATAAAGGATAGTTCGAATGTAAATCATGGACATCAGGGTACTCCAAACAAACTTCTAAAAAATACACGAGTAAAAGTAAAACATCCGTTTTCAAATATAAGTCCGAATAATCAAACATACTAACGACAATGAAAGTGTTGTCAAATATCATTTGCATGATTGTAATCATCGTTTGGATATGTTTGTTAATATTATTTAATTATTTTAATTATGACATCTGTTTTTGAATGTAATTAATATCATTTAAATTTAAAGTTGTGACATGCTTAGTTTTTTGACTTTTTATTATTTTGTGACATTTGAATTTGACTCTTTAGACATGTATTTTCTATTGTAACTTTATTTTATTTTTGTACAATTTTATATTTTTACCTTAACACCTACTTAATAAGATTCTATTCTATGATAATATGTAACGATTTATAAAACTAATGACGTGTAAATTGACTTTACAAATAAATTAATATGAATATGAGAATCTGTAAGTGAGCTATAAAATGGACTTGGTTACGTAGTGACGTTAGTTTTAAGCAATTACATCTTGATTATTAGGGAAGTTTCTTTTTAATTCTCCAAATTGATCGTCATGAAGATTTTTAGCAAACTGATCTAAACAATTTTTTTTCCTTATTATAAAAAAAACACTATTCTAATAATGCATTACAAT
The DNA here is from genome assembly GCA_949699075.1 of Asteroscopus sphinx. Classification (NCBI taxonomy): domain Eukaryota; kingdom Metazoa; phylum Arthropoda; class Insecta; order Lepidoptera; family Noctuidae; genus Asteroscopus; species Asteroscopus sphinx. The sequence continues at coordinate 9,782,626 of OX453008.1, forward strand.
CTAGCCTACAAAATAATTTTCATCTAACTTATTTTTCTACGTTACGTGTATGTTTATTAACTAAGAATAATGTCCATTACATTTTCTTAGAGTCTGATAATATAAAATTAAAAACACTTTTACAGAATTTTAACCAATTTGATAAAAAAACTAACTGATAAAAAAATTAAGGAATCTACGAATCATAAGCTAACTTATTGATTATTTATTTTTAACTTTTTATAAAAGGAAATTTATTTTTCTTTAGTTTGAAGAATAATTTCAAAATCACTGTCATCAAAATTTATATTATTTTTCTATGTTACCTGTATGTTTATTAACTAAGAATAATGTCCATTACATTTTCTTAGAGTCTGATAATATAAAATTAAAAACACTTTTACAGAATTTTTAACCAATTCATAAAAAAACTAAATGATAAAAATAATTAAGGAATATGTTTATTAACTAAGAATAATGTCCATTACATTTTCTTAGAGTCTGATAATATAAAATTAAAAACACTTTTACAGAATTTTAATTTTTAACCAATTCATAAAAAAAACTAAATGATAAAAAAAATTAAGGAATCTACGAATCATAAGCTAACTTGTTGATTATTTATTTTTAACTTTTTAGAAAAGGAAATTTATTTTTCTTTAGTTTGAAGAATAATTTCAACATCACTGTCATCAAAATTTAAATTATTTTTCTATGTTACGTGTATGTTTATTAACTAAGAATAATGTCCATTACATTTTCTTAGAGTCTGATAATATAAAAATAAAAACACTTTTATAGAATTTTAGCCAACTGATCTAAACTACATGATAAAAAAATTTAAGGGTCTACGAACCTTTAGCTAACTTGTTGATTATTTATTTTTAACTTTTTATAAAATGATATGTATTTTTATTTAGTTTGAAGAATAATTTCAACATCACTGTCATCAAAATTTAAATAATTTTTCTATGTTACGTGTATGTTTATTAACTAAGAATAATATCCATTACATTTTCTTAGAGTCTGATAATATAAAATTAAAAACACTTTTACAGAATTTTAATTTTTAACCAATTGATAAAAAAACTTAATGATAAAAAAAATTAAGGAATCTACGAATCATAAGCTAACTTGTTGATTATTTATTTTTAACTTTTTAGAAAAGGAAATTTATTTTTCTTTAGTTTGAAGAATAATTTCAACATCACTGTCATCAAAATTTATATTATTTTTCTATGTTACGTGTATGTTTATTAACTAAGAATAATGTCCATTACATTTTCTTAGAGTCTGATAATATAAAAATAAAAACACTTTTATAGAATTTTAGCCAACTGATCTAAACTACATGATAAAAAATTTAAAGAGTCTAGGAACCTTTAGCTAACTTGTTGATTATTTATTTTTAACTTTTTATAAAATGATATGTATTTTTATTTATTTTGAAGAATAATTTCAACTTCACCGTTATCAAAATTTAATCCGTGAACAATAAAATGAGCGTCGTAATAACTTAAGTTACGTAAAAACAAAAACAGGAATATGACGGGGTGTTCTAAACTTAGAATTACATATTTCATGTGCAACACCTCTAAATATACAAGTATGCCAATCGAAATCATAAAAATGTTCATCTGTTAATTAAGTTTCACAAATACGACAGATTTTTTTGTTTGAAATAATATTTTTATCTTCGTTTTTTAATGAAACAGGACATGATTGAAGCAATTTTTTCACATATTGTTTTTAGGTCTTTACATAAATGTTTCATGAATACTTGTACACAATTTTTGGGCACTATATATCTCATTTTGATAATATGTCGTCATATGAACGCTTTATACAATACCCAAAACTATACATTTCATGTTTTTGAATATTAGTAGTTGATGATTTACTCGGATCGTTAGAACAACTCTCTATTGGATTAAAAAATGCTTCAAAAGGTAATTAAAATAAAACACAATAGCCAGTTTCTGAGAAGAATAAGGCAAATCCTTACAATAGAATTAATAAAAATACAACTCATAAACGCTTAACAATGCCCCCAAAACAAAAAAAGAAGTACCTGATTATGGCATTATCTTAGCCGGTGAATCTTTGACAAGAGTAACTTTATCCAGTATCGTCGAATCCCTACTACTACCAGCAAAGACCAAACCCGCGATCAGATCGATCAATCAACATAATTCGCGGTTTGATACGTGTAGTCTGATTAATTCGCGTTTTGATATCAAATTTATTCGCGGATCGATAAAGTAATTCGCGGTTTGATATCAAATTAATTCGCGGTTTGATACGTGTAATCAAATTAATTCGCGGTTTTATAAGACTAACTTAATCATTTCGCGGTCATATGTGCCATGTGAGACTAGTCGGCAGCGTCGGCCCCCAGACTTGATCCAGTATCGGCGAATCCCTACTACTACCAGCAAAGACCAAACCCGCGATCAGATCGATCAATCAACATAATTCGCGGTTTGATACGTGTAGTCTGATTAATTCGCGTTTTGATATCAAATTTATTCGCGGATCGATAAAGTAATTCGCGGTTTGATACGTGTAATCAAATTAATTCGCGGTTTTATAAGACTAACTTAATCATTTCGCGGTCGTATGTGCCATGTGAGACTAGTCGGCAGCGTCGGCCCCCAGACTTGATCCAGTATCGGCGAATCCCTACTACTACCAGCAAAGACCAAACCCGCGATCAGATCGATCAATCAACATAATTCGCGGTTTGATACGTGTAGTCTGATTAATTCGCGTTTTGATATCAAATTTATTCGCGGTTCGATAAAGTAATTCGCGGTTTGATATCAAATTAATTCGCGGTTTGATACGTGTAATCAAATTAATTCGCGGTTTTATAAGACTAACTTAATCATTTCGCGGTCATATGTGCCATGTGAGACTAGTCGGCAGCGTCGGCCCCCAGACTTGATCCAGTATCGGCGAATCCCTACTACTTAAGTAAGCTGAAGCGGCAGTGGGCCGGCCATATTAGCCAAAGAACCGATGACCGTTGGGGTAGACGTGTTCTAAAGTGGAATCGGAAAACGTAGCGTAGGATACCTTCAGGCTAGGTGGAGTGACGATCTACGCAAGATGGCTGGTAGAAACTGGATGAGAGTGGCCGAGGACAGTAGTGTAAGTAAGTGTCGTGTGATTGGAGAGTCCTATGTCCCGCAGTGGACTGTGACAGACTGATGATGAAACTCCATTTGCTCAAATAGTAGATCTATGATTCCAAGGGTACTTCTAGTGATGAAGAATAGCAAAACAAACTGCCACACAATTTTTCTGCCACCTTTTATATTTAATTAAATTCCTAATTGCTGTTTTGGTGTACCGCCATTATTTTAGCAGACGGACTATACAAACGCTATACCTACTAGATCATCACCTAGAGGGGGCAGGTTTTCGTCTTCTTATTTCGAATTTCAAACTGTAGTTAACGACGTGAACTTAAATATTGTTTCATCAGAACACCGTTCAATCATTTGCATGAGCAGTTCCTTCATTCAGCTCATTTGCACAGGCGAGTCGCGCGGAAAATTATTTCTTTTCATATTCCCATTTTTCACGTCTTACTTAAAGTTTTCAAGCCAGTGGGGAGTTTGCAATTCGTCTGTTTATTTTTCTTTTCTTTTTTTCTTGCGATTGACTAATTTTTATTCCGAGTTTTGTTTAGTTTGTTCAGCCTGAGAGATTCAGTTTAGGATACATGCTTTTCAGTTTCAGAAAATATTGCGTTCAAAAATTGTTTTAACGAAAATTACTTTTCAAGACTCACAACTCCTGCAGCAAACTGGTAATATATGTAGGTACCTACTATTTCGTGTTTTCCAACTTTCTTGTTTGTAGGTATCTCAGAGAAGGCTGATTTCTCTGAAATAGGTAACATGATAAATTGATACTCTGTGGGGGCTAAGAGCAAGGATTTTCATTTTTTCGTCTATCAAGTGATCTTGGAGAAGACAGTACCACAGGGTGGTTGCGAGCTGCTGTGGGTGGAGAACACTGTTTTCTCGGGACGTGCCAATGGTATTACACCAGAGGGGTACCGGCGCGGCCACAGGAGTTCCCAGAGCTCCTCTATTTTTGTGCAGAGGACGGTCACCATATGGTTTTAATCAGTAGAAGTATGACATACTCCTTCGCCTTCCCTAGACGTATGGTAACCATGAGTACTTTCACTCGTAAACAAAAATAATAATAACGGATGAGTATGATTATCGCTGTTCCGCTAAAACCTGTACATAAAACATACATAACAAACCGCAGCAGAATCAACTTATTAAATTTAGTAATAATAAAACAGAACCGCAACTTTTATTAAGAAAGTACCAGGGCGACAGAAACAGACATGAGGTATGGAAATTACGTCTCCCCGCGGCAACTTGCTTTCACGGTCCACTGGGCTGATCATAATAAAAACTCGCGCCGTCGCCTTCACACAGAAGTTTGACCATAAATTCGGTGGTCGGTGCAGTAATCGGCCGACGCTCGCCGACGGCGAAATTCTTACCAAGCCCCAGAAACGAAACAGCTTCTGAATATACGAATCACAAAATTCAAGCTTAATTTCATCTTCCAATGCTGTCTGTCTTCTTGAGATTCTCAAAAAATATTGAAGAAAAAACGCATTGGATTTCATATAAAATTCTTAGCCCAATTTTTTCATACTTGCGCGCCATCCCCTACTTTTAATATAACAATAAATATCACCAGAATACACTACTTTTTGCAAAGTTTTTTTTCCGCTTTGTTTTCCCCTAGGGTGAGCCAAGACCATTAAAAAGGTGAGGGCGAGCGATATTTTATGCGATTTTAAGTGTGTAACGGTTCTAATGTCCATTTTATTGCGATGTGAATTATGAAGGCATGGTTACTAGTGCTGTTTATCTCTGAAGAAACTAGGTAACATCCCTCCTGATTGAGTTTTGATAATCTATTGCCAGATTTTGCATATTAATTAATGTATTTATTATTCGTTTATTAAGGTGAATGTTATAGGATAGCCCCCGAAATTCAAAATTTCTTGCGTTATTTGCAATATGTAGCTCTACTTTGCGTTATATATCATTTGAATTTTTTTTTTTATTTTTTTATTAAAGAGTTTTTTTTTTTCCAAATATGATTCGCGGTAATAATAACAATATATCTACTAAATAAAACTCTTGAAAAATTTGAACCTAGCTCTATAAGCTCCACAAGCTAGATAATCGATAATTTGATTGGAAATTAATATTATCGAGCTTGTACAGCTTACAGAGCTAGGTTTATATTTTTTATGAGTATTATTTAGTAGATATATTGTTATTATTATTATTACTTCCGCGAATCATGCTTCGATTGATATGCAACGTGAAATAGAGCTACTATTTGCAAAAAATGCAAGATATTTTGAATTTCGCGGGCTTCCCTGTAGCATTCACCTTAAAGCCAAACAAAGGGTCCAGTGTGTTAAAAACAATTTAACTTTGCCTATGTTAGTACCTAATAATTAAAAGAGATTTGGTCCGATCGACCAGTGCCCACACGAACGCGCGAATGCAGCACGGACTGATATCCGTGCAGTCCGTGCTGCAATCGCGCGCAGTATGGTGTTTGGGGCAGAGCCTATCTTCGGTAAGAGCAGACAACACTTCTTATCAAGCTGCTCGACAAAGGAATCTCCCAAGAACCCCTCAACCTCCCTTTTGCACCTGAACTTGTAAACATAACGTGGATGTCTTCCTGCTGAATGATCCGACGACCTGAAAAATGTTGTGCTGCAAACACAGAACCGCAATGAAGTGGTTTTTACTGTTATAATATGTTTTATGGAAGCGATTAATGTTTTGCTCTAAGCTTAGTGAATTGCCTGAAATATTTTACAAGGCTACATTGTTGAATTACTTAGCTTTTCTTGAGAAAATACAGTATTACATAACAATTATGAGTAAGTCTTTTATTGCGACGAGTATCTTTTTGGGAATTTATTGTCATTTAAGCTCCTGACTACATCTGTTGTATCCGTAAAACATTAAAAAAAATTCAATTCAATTTATATTGTAGTACCATAGGTAAAATAAAGATAGGTATTAAATAAATACATTATGTTGTGCTGCTATGACCTGCCGTAATAGACAACATTTAATTTTTTTAACATACCAATTTTATTATTTTAAATGAAACTATATCCAAAAATAGGACACTTGTATTTTTTTTTCGAAATCGCATCATTTTACTATAAAATTTTAATTTTGAAATTCGTCTTATTCTAAACAGACGTAAGTGCCAAATGACGTCATTCATACGGTTGAATGGCGTCATGCACAGCGTCATGCCTTTGCTTCGCTCTGACCTGTCAAAAAAAGTCAACGTCACTTGTCAATTTAGAGCGTCTATTTTGTGTATTGTTTGTTATTGTTATATTGATTTAATCGATTTCAATCCCAAAACTTTCTAATTGTGAAGTAATACTATCTCAGTTCCATATTTAATTAGCCACCATGAAAGTTTCTGAAGGATTTCAAGTTGCTGTCGACAGAAACTTGCCGAAAGTAGACTATTTAATGCTAATGGAATACATGCACGAGAATGATTGTTACAATATTGCGAATCCTTAGTTGGCGTGTACTTTTCAATAGGATGCATTTCTTTTCGTATTAAAAGTAAATTACTAATAGAGCAGAGCAAAGTTGCGTATAGAAACAGTGATTATTACAGAGATTACAGACGATAATTGAAGATGTTATGTTTATTAATTTGCAAAAAAACAATAGTGACACTGGCATATCATGCATGACATTTATCATCTTTCATAATTATCATTTAATAAGCTTAGGCAAAAATAACTCCTCATTAAGCCGTATATGTGACGTCATTACATGTTTTTTGGTTTTTATTTTTTTTCTCCGAAATTAAGTAATAAAAAAAATATATATTCGTAATTAGGATAGGAAAATAAAGAAATAATATTTTTGTTTTAGGACCTTAACAATTTTGAAATGTTGTCAATTGGCATACAATAAATTTAAACACAAAAAAACAAACACAAATTAATACAGTAAATATTAGGTAATTATATAAATTTATCAAATTAAAATTTATTAAGAAACATCATTCAAATATTCATCTAACTTATAGTAACATTTTTCAATTAATAATCGGAATACCGAAAATATTCATAGATTGTATTTTAAGGCGCATGTAGCAGCCAAGTGGCGCCCCCATCAGTAAAAAAATATTACTCGCTGAATACATCATTTATCGAAAATTCGTTTTTAACAATTGAAGTACAGATACTGTACATGCTCTTAGCCGGTTTTTAAAAATTGAAGTACAGGTAGGTACTATAGTTTAATCAGAAACTATTAACTCTGTAAATTATAGTTCGTTGTAGTTGTAGATAGAAAAAGTGCCAGAAGTGGCCGTTTTTCGCAGTTTTTATAACTACAGCGAATTATAATTTACAGAGTTAATAGTTTCTGATTAAACTATAGTACCTACCTGTACTTCAATTTTTAAAAACCGGCCAAGAGCATGTCGGTCCATGCTCAGTATTATAGGGTTCCTTAAGTAGGTGTAATTACAAACGAATCAAATCGAATATTACTCATGGCTATTTTAGTTTTTGCAATAATCGGCAGCATTCGCGACTCAGAGCGTGTTGTTAGTAGCGCCATCTAGCGATAAATTCAAGAAGCCAAATTTAAGAAGTTTGTCATGTCAAAGTTACTTTTTGTGATTTTTTCAAATAGAAAGTAGCTAAAGGAGCATTATTTGCTATGATCATTTTTCTCTAAGGTCAATGACCTTTGAACTAGGACGTTTTAAGTATTTTTCAGTTTTCTGTCTATAACTCAAAAAATTAATTAATTAATTTTAATAATTTTGTTATATAAGTCCAATTTGCACGCCCCAAGGGGCAGAATATGCTGAAACTAATCATAAGTCACCTACATCTGTAATAATACCATATTCTAGTAAATAAATAATTTGAATTTGAATTATATTTATTTATTTATTATTTATTTATATATGCTTTATTGTACACCATAAAAAACATTACATTGAATATGCATTTCGAGTATAATCACATTATACTCGAAATAATTTTGAAAGAGAACTTTCACAAAGCTCTATCAATGTGGAAGATTATAAGTTTCTACGTTGCATAGTTTAGAAATGGCAGGGGGGGGACACATTGCAAGCCACTTTGGCGGGCTATATTTCGTAGATGGTACACCTGATAAAAAAGTGATGTATGAAACATTACCTTCATTTTAGTAGACCTATTCAATGATACCCCACACGAGGGGATGCAGCGAAAAAAAATTTTCATCCCCATTTCACATGTATGGGCGCCACCCCTAAAGTACGTAAAAACAATTTTTTTAGTCTTTTAAAATTGAGATCTACATGCAAACTATTTTTTAACAAAATTTCATTTACTTATGGTTATAACTGTAGAAGTTATTAAGCTGTAAAGGATTAGGACAGACGGACAGACGGACAGACGGACGGAGATGACGAAACTATAAGGGTTCCTTGTAGGACTACGGAACCCTAAAAACGAATTTTCGATAAATGATGTATTTATCGAGTGGTATTATTTTTACTGATGGGGGCGCCACTTGGCAGCTACCTTAAATACCATTTCAATACAATCTATTTTTTTTTATGTTCTACGGAAAGAATGGTAGAACAGATGTAGGCAGGAAGATATATAACAATAAGATCCCAAAAACGGCACTACTTTCATTGACTTATTTATTATGTATATGTTTAGGTATTTAGATTCCCTTTTTTGAGGTTTAAAATAACACAATCCTTAACAACCGTTCATATTAATAAATACATTATAATCCCAAAACGTGACAAATCCACATAAAGTTTAAGTCACATTGTTTTCATCCATACGAAAATCTGCTTAATCCGTCGGATTAGACATTTGAAACATAAGTGGTAGACGATACCTCTCATTATCCTCAGCAGTGAGAGGGTTAACTTTGAAGTATCATTCCCATTTATTAATGGTCAAGTTCAACCCGCCGCCGCTACGCCCCAAATTAGAACTGATTGCTGTAACTGAATTATTAAATTGATGCCATTTGTTCTCAGATATTTTAATAAAGGAAAATTGTTTTGGGCTTCTGATAATATTTAATATTTTGGTCGGAGTATTTTTGTTTGCATTTTAAGATAAATAGATTTATATAGAAATCTAAATAATAAGGTAATAGAAGTGGTAAAGGTGCGTGAACTTGTCTCCAAGTACAGGTGTCTCGTTGGACACCAGTGCGCGAACCGTTTGCTTCATCACCAGTGCTGTTTTGGACGCAGTCACTAAAATTATATTTTTCAGCGTATCTAACAGTGGATTTTTTAAGACTTAATTTATTTTTCATTGAATGCTAGAAACATGGTGGGCGTAATTGCGTATTTATATGTTGGTAGAGACAAACCGGCGCGCCGCGGCCAGTATTAAAAACAGTAGACAACATTTCTATTACCTTGTTATTTAGATTTCTATGGTTATTTATTATGATATTTCATCATCATCATTGGAGCCTGTCACTTATCCATTCTTGGATGTAGGCCTCTTCCCTCCTTTTCCATTCCTGGCGGTCTTGTGCCCGACTCATCCAGTCATGACCTCCGTGCCGTCTAATGTCGTCGACCCATCGCTGCGGTGGTCGGTGGATTATGATATTTACATCAAATTAATTAGTCTTTATACATAAGACTGTTATAATAAGATACCAATCAGTAATTAACATAGCCCAAAAACACACGCAAAGTACCTACATACCAACGCATTAATTAAAATTTTCTTTATTAATTTTTCCAATGAATCGCGAACGAACAACATTGACACTTATTGCTTTTCCCCGAATTTATCCAAGAAAACCAATTAATCACGTCGCCTCTGTCCAATAAATCCCCTTACGGACTTTAATTATTTTCTTATGATTTTAATTTTTGCTCTCCTTACGAACTTACGAACCCTCGGTCTTCGTACAAAATCACAGATTTGTGAACAACTGTCTCCACTCAAATTTTTTCGTCTCCAGTCGGACTTTTATTAATAAAGGAGGAAGACAATTAATACTACTTAAAATTTGTTTAAGCATTCCCTGAACTTAATTAGAAATCTTTTCCTTGTTACGAATAAATAAGTAGGTGTGTTTGAAGGAGCAGGTGGTCCTAATGCTAGCAGATGCGACCGAGTTCCATGAAATGTTTTTCAAGACCTACAATACAACGTACAGGGTTTGAAAAACTGTATTTTGCCCCTATTATTTAGTTACTCCTTTAGAGTCTAGATAACACTACACCCCAATAGACGCCTCATAACAGGCAACCGATGTATGTTAACACAGTCTCATAGATCTAATGTAGGTCGCCACTATTTGCCGCTTTAAAACTTCAATTAATCAGTTTCGACCACTTAGGTGAACTCTCAATAGTTCCGCGTTAGCGATCAGCCAATAACCGCCTTGGTAGAGCCATTCAGATTGCAGTACCCCGCTTCCTCCTACCTTAGCTAGTTGACATAATTTACTGTACGTATTATATTCGACAATAGGCATCTGTAGTGTATGGTCGATGACACAGAAAGAAGATGCATTTCAATTTTGCCACTGTGTTAGCCTAGCAGTTAAAGACTTGCCTTCCATGCAGGAGGGTTTGCGTTTAACCTAGCCTGCACCCCTGAGTTTTCAAAAAAAATTTGATCATTACCTTGACAGCGAAGGAAAAAATCATGGGGAACCCTGCACACCTCCCTCAGGTACTCCATACAGTCCTGGATCTTCTTCTTCGTATCGATGGTTTAATATGTAAAAGTAATCTCTTGGGTCAGACTTGGCAAGCCCAAAACTTTGCCACTTCAACGGCGTTATCAGTGGCAGTGCAAAGGTCGCCCTGGCTACAGGTATTGGGGCACAAACGGCAGTATAAGAGGTGACGCATCGATTAGGGGTCAGTGACGCAACCACACCCTGTTGCCGTTTTTAATATAGCCTCTCTAACACTTAGCGAGATTGGACTTGCTTCTTCCTACTTGAGTTTGAAGTCGGTTGGTTTCGGTTGGTTTTCTCGATGAAGTGTGTAGTCCGCCAACCCCCACATCGCTAGCGTGCTGGTATAGGGCCTAAATACTTCTCATTCTGACAAGAGGTCCGAGCCCAGCAGTGGGACAATAATGTGCTGATGGTGTTGTAGAAATGTTGTTGCAATTTTTGGTGGATGTTAGTAAGTTATTTGAATGCAATTTACGTATTTATTTATAAGAAATACACAAAAAAAAATAAGATTAAACATATAAATTGTAGGTACCTACAATATTATGAACAATGCACATATTCACGATATCCATAATAGGTATACATTTTTATAACTTCAGACATTAAGGGCATTTAACAATCAGGCGGCGGGCGATTATTTTCCGAATTGGTCCCAAAAACCGCGCAATTAAATGCCATTTGTCCACAACAAAGGAGCGGTCCTCTCACCCCCTCTTTTCTTCCGAAATTAGTGATGACTTCAATAAAAATAATTCTTGTCTTTTAAGCAAATTGCATCACGAAAAGTCCAAAAGCCTTTAATTAAGGGTCGCCCCTCGCCACCCCGTAAACAGCGTCGCGGCCGTCACCTTTTATTTTTGTTAATTCTTGGGGCTCTTTCTTCGCCGCATAAGTTACTTCACCCCTTCCCGCCCGTGATTCTTTACGCCTTTTTGTCACCGTTTGAATTCTTTTGAAGAAACCCTTTCTTCCCATCTGCCACGCCCGTCAATATTAACTCCGGTACGACGAGTTAAACTTTTTAATATCCGTTAAATTTTGTTAGACTCAGCGCGAATCCTTTTAAGGAGGTTAAAAAAAGCCTAATTTAAAAGTCTTGTACTTTTAGTGAAGCTTCAGATAATATTATTTTTATTTCTGTTCCATTGTGATGTTGGTATGCATTCATGCTTACCTTTATTGTTCTTTAATTTTGAAACAATATCAATAACAAAAAGACGTCCCTCCAAACCGCAAGACGATATTTCTTAAGATTCATTAAATTATTCACAAGGGAAAAGGAAAAAAATAAATGCAAATGAGATCGGAATGTTTAAAAAAACTTGTTGGAAAACACGAGAGATCGTGACAGAGGCTGCTGCGGTTGTAGGGACACGGACACGAATTTTTAATCCATTTCCCGAAGACGATTAATATTCAAGGCCCGGCCGGTCTGGTTCATCTCCTTCGCCATTATTGCTTGGACGCCATCTCCTCCGAGTCTTCGGTGTACTTTCGCTTTGATTTCGTACAAGCTAATTACTTTCCTTTTGTGACTGATTGCATTCCTGAGTTGGAAGGTTTTTGTTTATTGGCTTTGCTGATTATGCAGATGTGGCAACGTCTTTGTATTTTTAATACAACGTAGCTATTATATTTACTGAGTCAACTTCAGTAAACTCAAATGTATACAGTACGAAATAGTCCAAATATTGTCATAACATTGGCCCAACAATTGTCAATGTAACCACAGCTAACCAAAACATCACGAGATTCACCAACACCAATTACACAAACACATAATTCCTGCTTTGCATGTTCAGATAAAGCAATATTGCCTTAATATATTCAATATCCGGGAAGATGATAATTTACCGACTCGGGTAGAATCCATTATGGATGTTTACTTGACCTGCGCTTAGTGCTTACTAAGACAACAGGGGTGACCGCTGCGTACTTATGCTATCCTGGTAGAGTGGGTCTATTCAATATAGAGGCTCTTGAAATGTTTCTTTGGGAAACAGAAGAAAATGAGGAAAATTATTGTTTAGCTTATTTACCCCCAGTGTTAAACTAACGACATTCTAAATTTCAATGCTAACTTGCAGGGCGGTTACGAAAAAACAAGGATTTATTTAGTCTACTGGTCACCGGTCTTTCATCATCATCATCATCATTTCAGCCGAAAGACGTCCACTGCTGGACATAGGCCTCCCCCAAGCTTCGCCACAACGACCGGTCCTGTGCCTTCCGCATCCAGCGGATTCCCGCGACCTTCACCAGGTCGTCGGTCCACCTTGTGGGGGTCTACCCACGCTGCGCCTACCAGTACGCGGTCGCCACTCCAGAACTTTACTGCCCCATCGGCCATCCGTTCTGCGAGCAATGTGCCCCGCCCACTGCCACTTAAGTTTGGCAATTCTTCGGGCTATGTCGGTCACTGGTCTTTCATCATCATCCTCCGAGCCTTTTCCCAATTATATTGGGGTCGGCTTCCAGTCTAGCCAGATGCGGCTGAACATCAGTATTTTACACGGAGCGACTGCCATCAGACCCCCGCAACCAGTTGGGTAATACAGACATTCGGAGGTTAGACCAGTTGTCAGACTTTCAGGCTTCTGACTACCCGTAACGACTGCCTAGATATTCGTATGACCACCGGGACCGATAGCTTAACGTGCTCTCCGAGGCACTGCTGCCTAATTGCGTAACTCACTCGCGATCGCAATCATCTGGATTTCAATGTTCATTGCTCCGTGTGCTTTGACAATCCGTGTTATGGGCTACTACGTACCACGCAATGAATATTGCTTTAATTTCAAAATGAAAGCTAATGTCAAAGTGAATGCATTACATAATTGCCCCACTGGTCTTTATTAACAGTAAAATATTAAAACACATAACATAAATAACATGATAGGAAGAAGACTTCTTCCTAGGTCAATACATAAAACCAAAACCTCTTTAAACGTGCTAACTTTATTTTTATTTTTTATTTATTTTTCACATCGTTTATTTTCCAAAAGAAAATCATGTGCCAGTAACAAAATAAAAGACGATAGATAAACAATAAGAAGAAAAACAGAAAGGTGAATATTGGAAAACCGTGAATTTGAATTTGGAATTCAAATCTCGAACGTTGACTTTACGCAGGAGTGTGCTTCCAACACGTACAGAACGAAAAATACAATTTTTAAAGTCGAATTCTTCATAAAAAAAGCTTTGGTCTCTCACTTTGGGTATTTGTTAATTTTATTTTAAAAATCAATGGTCGATGCCATTATTTTCATATTTTAAAGCTTTCCATTCTATTTTTTTTTATCTATCATCTACAGTCCGCATCTTCAATTTTGTTTATGCCTTTCTACACATTTAAGTTCAAGTCATCAGGTAATTTATCTTGCTAACTATCAGCAATTGATTATCCTTCATTAAGTTGTAACTATGTCCTTTCTATAAGCTTCAATATACAGTTATTTTTAATTCACCAATAATCCTTTAACTTAACTATGGGACCAACATTGAAATCATAAAAAAAAATCTAGTGGTGCATATATCTAGGTCAAGTAAACGCAACATTATAGTTCATAGTTATTTATTGATAATAGTAATTATAATAAGTGAACAATTATTTCCATACATGATTTATATTGAAAGAAAACCAAATAATTTTATTTTTCTCTTTCCTCCTCGTTCTAAGCAACAAATCAAGACTAAAATATGTCTTAAATATTCGTTTTGTTACCCTGAAAGATAATAATAGAATACTACCCAATTTCGCCTGTATCATAAAATCTTTAAAAAGTGCTACAATTAGAGCGAGACGGCTGTAACGTGAAAAGCCTGTTAAAGAGTTATTAGTGAATAAAAATAACCCTGTATCTATAAGGAACCAATTTATGTTTCTTCAAATTGCTTCCTAAACTACGCGATTGAATTTAAACTCCGAAGATCATCTATAGTGAAACTCGTTATTCTTATATGAATAGAACGATTTTTCGATGAGCTCCTGTAATACGTTGATGCAGAAATATGTTTATGGCCTTACATGGAATATTTCGAGAGGAAAATCCGGGATAATCTATAAATATCGCCCTCGACACTTCGCCCTAGCAAATTCTAGAGTGACAATATTCCGTATTGTACCCGCGATGTGAAAAATGTATGCACACCCCGTGCTACGCGAAGCGCCCGTAATATACGGCGCGCGTAGGGAGTTATTAAAATTATAAACAAATAAAATTATTCAGTGTGCACCCCTTACGAAGTTATCCGTGGCCTGAATTCTTCATGTGTGATGTTTATTGCGTATAGGATACATATATGGTTTCCTTGATTCATATAAATGTTTGTTTGGTTTCAAACTGCATAGTTCACAAAGTCTAGTCCAGTGGTCTCTCGACTAAATCAGTTTTTTTTTTTGTCTTTAATACAAACATACATAATATCACGCCTGTTTCCCATTGGGGTAAACACATAAATATTTGTGTCCCGTGGGAATCGACGACGACGTCTGTGGACTAGTGGTTCGAGTGTCGGAGTGCTGATCACGAGGTCGTGGGTTCGATTCCCACAGGACACAAATATTTATGTGATGTTTATTATGTATTATAAGTAAGTATTTACGAAAAAAAAGGTACACAATTATTATATCCATTGTCTGGTACCCATAGCACAAGCTCTGCTTAGTTTGGGACTAGATGGTGCTGTGTAAAAATAACCCAATATATTATATTTATTTATTATTATTAGACTACGACCTCTTGATCAACAGTCCAACACTCGAAACACTAGTCCACAGATGACGTCTGTTTCTCATTGGGGTAGGCAGAGACTACGGATTTCCACTTCCTACGATCCTGACACACCTCTTTCGCTTCATCTACGTCCATTAACCTCGTCATGCATGCTCGTCGGCTTAGAGTACCCTTAACCTGGCATTTTTTGAGAACGTCCGCGATTTGATTGCGATAATCTTTAACACAGATACTGTCAAACCCTAATTTCTCTAAATACCAAGCAAGGAAGATAAAAAAAAAAGGAAGAGGTACCTTCTCTCGACAACTACTCAAAACCGGCTAACCGTTCCAAAAAAATTAAAACAGATTATGCACTTACTGATACGTTTACTTATGTCCAAGTAATAGGGAAGGTGACAAACTTTTTTTATTAGTTATTATTAGAAATCTCGAAACTTTTTCAAGAAAAATAAGCATTAGTGAAAAAACCAAGAAAATATGTAATAAAATGTCCAAGTTATAAGCTATTTATATTTGGTCACTAGACAGAGACAGCGCTATCAAAGTATGACATAATTGTTAAAATCCTTTATAGAAACTTGTCATCTATCTGTACAATGTCCGTTTCGCACGACAAGGACAGTAAATACCCCCTCAAAAAACTGTATCTCTTCCATTTTTCATGGATTTTATTATTTTTTCAACAATGTTGTCGTTTCTGTACCTTCTTTTGAACAATATAAGATTTTTAGTATTTTTTAACAGTAGTATTGACTAATTAAATTAATTATTATTATTTTTAATTTGGTAATTGTACCGGATTCTCTTGTAAAACGGATCCTAGCCCTACTTTAGGAAAACCTTGGGAATTTCAGGATGAAGAAAATTCGGCGTGAAGGGCATTACGAAGTGAAGTGATTCACATCAATTTATAATATAAATCCAACGAAAACTTTGTACCATTCATCATTCTAAAATAATCTTTTGACAGCTTACACAAAAAAAAATACAATTTCCGTCTTTGAATTTCATGTAGAGATTTCTCATCTATCGGTATTGGCATATCGGTAACCCCGTTCCCTTTATTTTATATTAAAGCGATAAACATGTCGATTGGAGCGACACGCGTGGCCGCTCTCCCTTCGCATCGGTACTGAAATCTACGTAAATGTTACTGGAGAGAACCGAGAAAAGATAAATCTTAAGATACCCTAGTAAGTTTATCAAGTTTATAAAATGTGCTAATTTATTTTAGTCATTTTACTGACCAACTCATATGGTGCCGTACTTTTTACATTTTTGGTCGACTCCTCATTGGAGCATGTATTACAAACTAAACTTATTTTAAACTATCGCTCTCTTTTACTAACAGTAAACACTAAAATTGTGGCCATCCCTTTCTTGTATCTCATATTAGTAAAAGAGAGCGATAGTTTAAGTTTAAATTTTGTGACCAAGAGAATAAACACCAATGTCTGCATTCAGAAAAGAGCCAAGGAGGCGATAGAATATGCTCTGCGGTCACCAACAAGCTTTCTGTAATTACTACGGGTTTTACGAAAATGCAAAACCACAAGACTGCAAGATCAGGACTTTGGGCAACACGCCCATTGATAAACTCTATTATAAATTAAATATTAATACTAGTTTCAATCAACCCGAAGTAACTCAACAAATGAACGGAGGACGGAGTTGTTGAAGGAAAAGCTCAATCACCACCTAATTTTGTAGCACCGCAAGAACACCTGCCCCAGGTCACGAACTCCCGTGGCCAGTCTGGAAATCCCTCAACCGGCTCCGTACTCAAGTCGGTCAATCAACCAATCAGCCTACTCAAGTCGTTCGCTGCAGAGAAAATTTGTGAAAATGGGGAATGCGAGTCTCCTCAAAAACTGAATGCGATTGTGGGGCCCCCATTCAGTCCATGGCCCATTTGCTTACATGTCCACAAGTGTTACTTGGGCACAAGTGCCCTGTCAACTGTACAAGAGCTGATCTAAACGAAGCCACGAGCACCGCCATAGAAGTGGCCAAACATTATATGAAAAAAGTGTGAACTATTGAAGAAGAACCCAAAAAAAAATCTGTTTGATTTCATCAATCTCGACTCAACTTCCATCTCGAAATTTACCCGTAAGACCAACATTTACCGGTTTTCGAACTCTCACAGTAACATCAGCAGGATATGCAAGTCATGAGAAAACGCTTATCATGGGATTTGATAGCGCCTCGGATAGACGGGGATGAATTATGGTGTAACATATTGCCGTGTGATCTGTGACTATTAGTTTCAGAGGTCTGTGGGATGTTTTTTTTTAAATTAGGAAAGAAATGCAAAGTCAGGAAGGTAAGTTATAGATAAAAATAATCTGCGTTCGTATTAAAATTCTTTGTTTTGTGCTACTTCATTCGCTTTCTACATAAAAATAATGTTTGAATAACAGTTTCTTATTCAGAACTAGCAGTGCCCACGGCTTGGCCCGCGTCAATCAACTCAGCCTATCGCAGTCCACTGCTGGACATAGGCCTCTCCCAAGTTGCGCCACAACGCTCGGTCCTCTGCCTTCCGCATCCAGTCCCCCCCAGCCACGTTCCGTTTCGTTTCGTTTCGTTCGCTTGGCCCGCGTATTGAAATAAAATATAGCCTATGTTACTTCTGAATAAAGAAGCTTTCTAATGGTGGAAGCATTATTAAAATCGGTTCAGTAGCTTACAAATCTTACCTGTTTTATAATATTACGTACAGAAGAACACGAAATCAATATTTTTTCCTTTGACTAGACATGTCCCTTAGGAAAAGTTGTTTAGTTATACATTAGTAGAACGAATCTGTACAATTTGTCACATGTATTTGATTTTATCCTATATAATGTTGATTTTATCTCAAACAATTTTTACAAACTTTGTTAGATCTAACCGAAAACTATGATTATACCACAATTCCCAAAAAAAAATAGGTATTTATTATAATATAAAACAAAGTTTAACCGGATTAAATCGCGTATATTATTTAAATTGGTTTCCCTGACGATCTTCGATTTGTTCGATTTGATAAACCACAAGTTCTGGCGAAGGAAAACCGATATGTACCTAGAATGCTCCGTGAGGCTATTGAAATTAAAAAACATCCTAATTTTAATAGAGAAGATGGTTGGCATCCACCACCTGTTTGGAACCCAGTCCTAAAAATAATAAAGTCCCAAACAGCACGCAACACTGTAAAAGATAATGATATTGTGAGTGATTACTGCGTGCATCGAAACGATTTTAATTAATAATATTGTACGGTAGATTAAAATATTTTTTTAGAAATATTTGTAAAGACGCTTGTCATCTTAGTCTACCTGCGACCACGAAATGCTGCAAAGCTTTTGAAACGTCAGGGAAACCAATTTAAATAATATACGCGATTTAATCCGGTTAAACTTTGTTTTATTATAATGTGTAGTGATCGCGAAAACCTAAGAAGTTATTAGGTATTTATTGTAAAATTGCATCGGTTTATCAGTAACCACATGATCAACAGCCCAAATCATAGCAATAGGGACATAATTTGGATTTCCACATTTTAATATTTATATTCCCGCGACCTTCACCAGGTCGTCGGTCCAGCTTGTGGGGGGCCTACCCACGCTGCGCCTTCCAGTACGCGGTCGCCACTCCAGAACTTTACTGTCCAGCAGTGGACGTCTTTTGACTGAAATGATGATGATGATGATGAATATTTATATTATATTATATATATCCATAGATACTTAAATAAAAAGTAATTCATTTTTATTATTGTAATCATAATTTTTTATGTTATTTTTGTATTAAATCTGTGAAAAAGGTGCAAGTCAGTCTTACTTCAATAGAAAATATTGTAATATTCACCATATCCTGAGCACCTAAAAACATATTTTCCATCTTCAATTACGCATCTCCAAAAAATCCCATCTTAAGTACTGCATTTATAGTGCACACCACGACCATAAATTATGTGTCGATTGACCACTCATCCCCTAGGGTCGGCACTCCGCGTGTTGTGCCGTTGCAGATGGACACTCCAACAATGGCGTTAAAAATGAACTCTGCCGATAACTGTCAGCCCTGATGAATCGCTCCGCTGCACCTTTGAAAAAGAATGTAATCGGTAAGTGAGTTATTGGCACGTTTCATTTTCAATCAATCAGAGATTAGTCTGTGTGCGTTTTGTTATATAGTGAGCGGATTAAATAAGTATTTATTTTATACAGCAGTCTTTTCCTTATGAATTAATTACGTAATAATAACATAACAACATAGCATAACATCACGCCTGTATTTCCCCGAAGGGGTAGGCAGAGGTGTAATAGTACACCCACATTTCGCCAGTTATGTTATAGTCCCATGTAATAGGGGGCGAGCCTATTGCCATTGACCGGGCACAAATCCAGACTCCGGGCTGCTACTGAGAATTTCCTAATGAAAAAACCCAATAACACTTTGCCCGACCCGGGAATCAAACCCAGGACCCCACGCTCAGCAGTCGCGCTTGCGACCACTAGACCAACGAGGCAGTATTACGTAATAATTATTATTAAGTAATTATTTTTATTATTTTTAACGCATTTATGCATGCGTAGCGAAATCTAAATATAAAAATTGTGGAATGAAAAAATCGCTCACGAGCAGGATTCGAACCTCTGACTTCTATCTCAGACCTCAGTACGCCAGTGCTTTAGCCACTAAGCTACCATGAACACTGCTCGTGGTATCGAATTTAACTTCCACTTAATACGTCTTTGTGTGACGTCACCGACATCTTATTGTTCCTTAACCGACTCGACTAACTTTGTTGTGCTGTCACTGTCCTGTGCCAAATAAAAAAAAATCTTTCTTACTTCTTTTCTTTCTTTCTTTGCAGTTGATTCAAAGTGAGATTACGATAAGATGATGACGATTCAAGTAAGATTTTTTTAAATCATTAAGTAATGTCACATGGGCCAATATTTTTGTAGCGTCGCGCGCGTTTTGCCAACTTCACCTGTGTAAAACATTGCAACTCATATTAGCAATGAAACAATGTACCTTGTAACAGAAGGGTTTTACAGCACCGTTATTAGCTATAACATAACACGGCACATCGCTTTGGTATTTTCTTCAATAGCTGTAGGCCCATAAAGCCGCCGTGTTGAACAAGCGATTGTGTGAACAAGCGGCCGCTTGGGACGCAAAACTTCCTAAATTCCCGGTCGGCTTGTCGCGAACAGAGTTTTACGGCCAAATTAATATGGCAAATTAATGCGTTCTGCTACCGTATAATTTTCGCGTATGGGAGGGTGTTTCTTGCGACGTCCCGGTCCCACACAAACCGACATATTGCGTCACAGGGGAATCTAACCGGGCGGGATTCGTATCATTTTTCCATATGGAAATGATGTAACGAGCGGAGCGCAAGACAACAGTGATATGCTTATTAAAGGAAAACACGCGCAACGTTTTCTGTGTTTATTTTGCGGTCGGCGACGAGATGGAGGAAACGACGGCTTTTTTAATTGCTATACAGATCAAAAATGAAACTCAGAACTACCTAATCTTTTTTTTTTTGTTTTACGTAGAGTGCTTAGGTAATACTCCGACCCACAGAAATAGAATGGCCAAGTGGGCAGGGCGCGCGTGCCAACACTCTGCACCATAGTGCAGTGCATTTCAAAGCCTTTCTCAGTTCGTCTTGTGACTTGTTTCTGTAAATACTGTAACAAAAACCCGCAAAAATGCCTTATTGTGCTGTTTCTAACTGCAGAAACAAAAGCTGTAAAGTACATTAGATTAAAGATATTTTTTAAAAATTAATGACAGTATGAGAGGCGTAGTTTGTGCGAAAGTTGCCACGCATAAATCGCAAGTAAAATTGTGATTACAACCATTCTATCTATTTCTGTGCTCCGACCACTGAAGCGATCGTTGCCGCTGGGCGGCGAGAAAATGTCATCGGAAAAGCAATAGCTGCCGTAATCTAATCTAACCTATCCTAACCTAACCATTTTATTTTTGCATGTTTGGAAAAAAACCATTTTCATGCAAATTACCTACATGAAAGTTAATAAAATAGGTAGGAATATTATCCAAATTACGAAGTAATAACCTTTTTGTGTAGGTTTCTTATTAGAATATTGAAAAATCTTATGAGAAATACAATTAGGTACAAAATGGGCGGGGGGGGTGAATTTTCAAAAAATCTTACCAACAATTTAGAAAGTCATTAAACTCTTGAGTTGTTTAACACGACAATAGTTCCAATTGTTTTTATTCTTGTGATCTTGTCTCATAAGACATTCACCATTAGACAAGATCACAAGAATAAAAACAATTTGAACTTTTATCGTGTTAAACAACTCAAGAGTTTAATGACTTTCTAAATTGTTGGTAAGATTTTTTGAAAATTCACCCGGGGCCTTGAGGTCAAGTTCAAGGACGCTTTTGCCATATTTTTTTTTTTGCAATTTGTCACTTGACTGGTTAAATAACTTCTCACAATAAACTTCTCATTTGTAACCCTACATCTCCCAACAAGACCGATAAAACCTACGTGTAACGTAATCAGACTTTAAACATGTTTAGCAATAATAATAAAGACCCTTTTAATTAAAGGAAAAGTTCATAAGTTGCACTCGAAGTGTATAAGGAAGAAGAGCATGTGGGTTTATGAGTGCGATTCGTCACGGCAATTGAGAACGTGGGAGGGTCTCATTCGAGAGTTCCGTGTAATAAGAACACCTTGCAATAAGCAACGTAAGACGTGTAATAAAAAGACGGTACGATTTAGAATTACTTACGTTTAATTTTAAGTTTCTTAACCACAGGACCGGTCGTTGTGGCGATGCTTGGGGGAGGCCTATGTCCAGCAGTGGACGTCTTTCGGCTGAAATGATGATGATGATGAACCACAGACAGTAAAAAATATAGACAAAGTGCTGCGAACTGCTGCGTGCTGTTTTCAGTAGTAGCAGAGCTCCTTTGCGAAGGAGCTCGTCCGGAGAAGTACTAGCACCGTACCTACTTCTCCGCCAAATAGTGATGCTTGCATTGCTGTGTTTCGGTCTGCGAAGGGTACGGGTGCCGGTTAAAATATAATCACATGAGACTTTATATCTTCATGTCTCAGTTTGGCCAACCGACTTGCGGTACCATTTTGGCAACAGCCTGTGTGGTATTGCAGTTGTTATGGGCAAAGGTAACCGCTTAACTGATGTCACCTGATGGTGGGCCTTTAGCTCGTTTCGCCATCCAAAAAAAAACTATCATAGTGAAGCCAACAAAACCGTGCTCCTCCGTATACAAACCAGCGCTCAAGCACACACATGGACCACAAACCGAGCTCACCGCTCTCAGTACACATGTCGCGGCATCGTCCAGTAAGCATCGCGAAAACAATTATCCTTCTGGTGCATGGTGAGTGCGTGAGCGCTGGTTTGTACACGGAGGAGCACAGTTTTACCAATAAACCAAACCAACCAACCAAGGTAGAGCCATGGTATAATAAGATGTTTCACCAGGTATTCTCTTCCCGCAATGACAGCGCGATGCCTCCAAGCTACGTCACGATCAGTGCTGCCATTGATGAATATCTTCAATATTATTAAGGAGATTTTTGTTCATAATGAATATAAAATAAATTCCTAACTAGCCTTACTATTTGTTATCTCGTGTTATTCATCTAATTAGTTAATAAAGGAAACGATATTAAATTACTAGTTAAAAAGTGATTCTTTATAGAAGAAAGTAAATGAAAAAATGCATTTTGCTCGGGTAATTTATTTTCACAAATTGGCTGCACATCAAACTGACAAGTGTCACGCTAACAGCCCGCTATTGGCTCCACGGCCGATGACGTAGTACGGAGGCAATCACGTGACCTAGCTGTCACGGGAAGAGACTACCTGGTGTTATTATACCATGGGTGGAGCCAACTCCACTATGATTTTTCGCAGCGCTCCGTCTATATTTTTTACAATGTCTGTGTTCTTAACAGACTTTAGAAGTGTAGAAAGTCTGAAAAATAAAAATTGTGATCAACATATTGGCAATTTGGAGCCAAGATAAATTTCTATCACAGTTTGATCAATGTAACTCCAGACTAATGTTGTTTGCTCACAAACAGAGCACCTATAGAACATTACGAATACACGGACGTCGACAATATCGGGAGCAAACAATTAGAGGCAACTTAGGGAGGCAGGGGGGCGCCGATTAAGTTATACACATGCGGGTTAGAGGGTAACCTGACTCAGGAAGATTAAGATTCATCGAAAGGCCCTTACATAGAAGCAAACATTGTATTACGAACCGGTGTCTTGGCAATGTTTGCCGAAGGTAGCGGATGTTAATTTAGTATTCACCCTTGCGTAGCGTGCCCAATATTAATATTTTGGTAAAAGCACCCGCTTTCTGTCTGAATGTCTCGAAAAGATTCATTTCGTAAGTGGAACGTAGGTGACATCGGGATTACGTTTTCTTGTGCGAACTAATTTGCGGGAACAAACAAGGGGAGTTCCCGGGTGGCCGTTAATGGTCCCGGAACGCCTTTGAGCTGTCCACGGTACTTGACCGCCGTCCGGGGACTCCTCACACTATTAAAGTGCTAAGAGGGACATTAGTATACCCCGGGGCCTGTCATCTGAATAATTTAACATCTTGATTGTGTTTAGTTTTTGTGGGAATAATGTTGATGGTGAGTTTACTTTGTGGGGACAAATGGAGATTGTGGTTCTAAGAATTTTCCTAACAGATCTTCAAATCTTAGTTTAATTTGAGCTGTTTATTTATAATTCTGAAGACTTTGTGAATAGTACCTTTTTTTTGTTTTTGAGTGGAAATCCTCATGGATGGAGGATGGAGGGCGGAGGGTTATGTCGGACTCTTACCGACTAATACCACACGGTGGCCATCCTCTGCACAAAATAGAGGAGCTCCGGGAACTCCAGCGTCCACGTGACCACCACGTGCTGCTGTCCTCCCCAGGGCCGCTTAATATATACCTCGAGTCCCCCTACTCTTGGCACCCACGATTCCGAAGGTCTCCCACTATCATTAGGTGGTGGGGGATGCGGCGATTCACCCTATCTGGGCCTTGCACCGGAGCGCTTGCCTCTCCGGCGCCTTCGTCTCCGAGTGGGATCGGCCCTCTTCTGATCCCGCTCTTGTGAATAGTACCTAGTAATAGGTAACAACTTGGCCTATACAACGATAAACCTCGAACACTTTAAAATGATAAATTATTAAATTTCCGTAAGAACTAGGTATCAGATTATTTTTAATTCACACAATTACATTCTTTAAGAGCTACTGTAAGTTCCTCAGTAGGAAGTGAAAACAGTGAAGAATGTCGTGCAGGTGCTACTAGTTGATGCACAGACGAGCTGAACTTCTTGACATATTCACGATACGCTGATCACCGCTGATCACCGCTGATGTACTGAATAACTAAACGGAGCTTTGGTTTCTTAAAATGGTGTAAAAACCATTAACCAGGGGTTTTCTCAACAAAAGATATCCAACTAAACCTAAACACTAAACATGAGTGGGTTTAAATCCTCAAAAAAGTAATAACTCAAGGGCAGCCGGCCAGCGATAAGCAAGTTAATCCTGAAGATAAATAGGCTCCGGTCATTGTGTCCGAGTGAGCGAGGCGATTCTTTTGTCTCCGCCCGCAGCCGGCCGCCCTCGCCGAGACAATGTAAGGAAGGCCAGTCAGCAATCGACAGCGGACGAATATTTGGTGCACAGAGTTAGGGTGTGGGAGATGTGTCGCATCTTTATGAAAGACACAAAGACCTTTAGAGTTATGGTAGGTACTGTAGGTAGTAGTCATCAACCATACACCCCACAGACGCCTCATCATAACAGGCAGCCAATGTCTGCAACACTACTATGAAATTTCACTAATGTAGGTCGCCACTATTCGCCACTTGAAATATTCAAATCAGTTTCGACAACTTACATGAGCCATCAAAACTGCCACGTTAGTGATTAGCCAATAGCCGCCTTGATGGGGCCAATCTGATTGCAACACCCCCGCCTCAGCTAGTGGCAGAAATTATTGTACGCATTATATTTAATAATAGGCGTCTATTGGGCTGTATGGTCGTTGGGAATTTATGTAATTAAAGTTAGAATTGAAATTGTTTAGATGCCTAGTTTGGGACTAGATGGTGATGTGTAAAATGTCCCAAAAACATTCATTTATTTTATTTATTACTTTACAAAGTTAAAAGTATTGCATGATCTCTACATACCTACATCATTACATGAACATAAAAAATACTAAATATTTTATTAAATTACAATAAAAACTAATCCAGAAAGTAAAAATAAGAAAAATCAATATAAATATAATCAAGTTTCCTTACAACTAAACAAGGAATAGGAATAAGAAAAAAAACTAAAGTTCCCCTCTATACATTCCGTAGTCTCTGGTCTGAAGCTACACCCAAACGTCTGAATTCTGAATGTCCAGCACATTAACTTCAGACCGCAAGGCGCGGGGTCCGTTTGACAACCCTGGGTAGCTTTATTTTAAATCACCACCTATTGTGTCTAAGAAACTATCCCGTACAGTGCATGACACTAATTTATTTACCTAATAGAAAATTAAGGAAAATATGTATAAGGAGTATTTATTTTGGCATTATTAAGACATTTAGGTTACTCAGTATATTTTTTTGTGTTTAGTCTAAACTTTAGGCTCGTTGAAAAAATAACCCATAGGTTAGGGTTGTCAACAATAATTATGTTTTTAAAAGATAGTTTATTTTTTATACTTTTAATCTAAACAGAAAAAATCTTTATAGACAATATGTATATTATGCAGGTATTCTTTGTTTAAATTGAATTCGAACACAAAATGTATCAAATTATACCAAGAAAAATCCGTACCGCAAACACACGCAATTACGTATGATAATATCAACATAGTAGAAAACTTGTGCGTAACACCATGAAAATCCCCTGTTTTATTTCTTGGGCAGTTTCCAACGATATCGGTAAATCTACTAGGCAAACACGAATATAGCAGAGATTTGCGAACACCGCACGAGGCTATCGGATAAATTGACCGGTAATAATAAAATGTAAGGGGTAAGAATGTAGATGGCTATTTAGATAATTGTTAGCTGTGTCCGCAGTAGCCAGCAGGCAGTGTATCGGAAAACTGGGTAGATAGTGGGCGATTTTATTGCCACCCCGAGGTGGTCATTTATGGGAAAACTATCAACGGAACAGAAACGGAATTGATGACAACGCATTTCGTTGTTTCTGTCCCGATGTGAGAAAATGATGGGCGGCTCACAGTTGATTTATTGCGATGGGACTTATTTACTGCTGACTGCTTGGATTTTAAGATATCACATAAGATTCTTATTACTAAGTTGGTTTGACTTTTTCTTTTAATGAGAGTTAGAGTTAAAAGGTTTCAACCGTCTATATATATGTACTACGTATTAGATGCGCTGTTTAGAAGAACAACATGGTTACACGAGTTATGGTTCCGGAACCACAATGTCATCTGTCATTAGTTCACTTGACAGCTGTCTCGCGAACACACGTAAATTTTATCAACGGTTGCGTCAACTGGATTTGGAACATGCTGCTTATATGAGATTGCGTGTCTATTTATTGACGTCGTTGGGTTCAACTCAAAAAAGTGATTTTAACAATTAATATTAGTGCCATTCGATAGATAACTGAATGAAAAATTTAACGGTATAAAAATCTATTTTTATTGAAATTGACAGTTGAACCCTCTACCTACCTTATACTCTAACCCCTTGTTTATTATTATGTTCACAGACCGATTTTAGAACGACGGGTTACGGGTCCAAACTAGTTATTGTTTAAACAATCTATTACACTGAAACTTCTTCCGTATTCTCATTCATATTTCTGGCTTTAATTTCACTACAATTTTAACGCTCCTTCATCAAAAACAGACAAAGGTCATCCCAAAAAAATTCAATAAAACGCATTGTCGATTTGTTTACACATGTATTCACCCCCAGTTCAAGCCGTTCAATATCGAACATTATGCAGAGGGAGGCGCTAAGCCGAATATTATGAGTCGATGGGCCTAGCAGGTGCCGCTAAACATTCAACTTGCAAATACGCTGTTATAGGCACCAGCAGCCATGTCAGTCACGTCTTGAACGACAGAAACTTGCCAAACTATGCTGGCTGTACTGAATTTGTATTTAAAACGGGCAATAAAAGTGCCGAGTCTCATTGTGGACCAAAGAAGCGTAGCTAAGTCGTGTAGTTAAGTCCTGAAGTTGGGTCTTGAAATGTAGTTACGTTTAAGAAAGTTTTAGTAATAATAAGATATCGCTGACGTTACCCAAAGACGTACCAAGTGGATGAGAATTTCGATACCACGAGCAGTGTTCACGGTAGCTTTCAGGAGTCGCAGGTTCGAATCCTGCTCGTGAGCGAATTTTTCTTTCCACAATTTAAATCGTCAGATTTCGTTTCGTATGTGTAAATGCGTTAAAAATAATAAAATAATTACATACATTCTTTATTTTCATTTTACAATCGTTCACGATACTTTGCGGTGGTACATTTTGTCGACAAAATCCCTTGAACGAATCCTGCTACATTACACGTAGCTACCACTGCCTTTGAACATTGAGTGCAAGCGATTTCAGCCTTAGTGGTGGTTCACTGGAAAGATTTCTGACTGTACATTTAAGGTAGTGAAAAGCAGAGGTAATTACTTATTTAAATGGAAAGCGCGTTTAGTTGATGATATCGCTAAAGCTGCAGAAAACACCTGTATGAGGGACGCTCAAGATCGAAGAGTCTGGTACAAATGAAAGGAGGTCTATACCTCTATGATGATGATGAAGTACCTATTTAAAGCGTGTTCTAAACGGTGAGCAACAAGCAAAGCTTCGTCGTCAACCAAATTTGGTGACAAACCACTGTCTACATGGTTGGCAACCAGCAAGGTCACCTTGGTGGGGAGGCTAGTTTGTCACTGTGTAGCACATGCTTCAGCGTCAACGTTGTTAGTTTCAACAAGATATCAAAATATTGGTCTGTCACTGTAAATTTAATCAAATATTTAAATACCAAAATTATTGAATTCCCTTTCAACCATCCAAAAGATAAGCTAAACAATGACGTTTTACCTTTTATCAAAGGCTGTGTTTGTTGATCTGATTACGGCCTCCTCAGTCCGGTGGCCAGTTGACCGTCATAATTCGGGACCAGTATGCGTTCATTGGCGCATGAAATATTCGCCGGTGGACGAACAGGCGGCGTGGAAAGCGCAAACGGCGAAAATCGCACGCCATTACACTTCTCACCTGACGGGCTAACGCTTCAAATGTCTGGAAAACAAACAAACAATTTAACCTTCTTCGTTTTTGTGTGCGGCTGTGGGATGTTTGGATGTGTGGATTAAGTTATAGATAAACGTTTTTTTCTTATGCTTTTGTCAACACAACATCACGCCTGTATTTCCCCGAAGGGGTAGGCAGAGGCGTATGATACCAATGTAGCCACATTTTGCCAATTATACTATACTAGTTACTACTGTAGTAGTCATGCTTTTTAACCGACGAAAAAAGGAGGAGGTTCTCAATTCGACGCGTAGTTTTTTTTTTTTTTTTGTTTTTTTTTTTTTTTTTTTTGTTTTTTTTTTTTTTTAATGTATGAGCACGCATAACTTTTTACAGAGTGGTCCGATTTTGATGATTCTTTTTTTAATGGATAGGGTATATCTCGAAGTTGGTCCCATTTAAATTTCAAAATAAAAATTCACCCCTAAGGGTAGTAAAACAGGGGATGAGTGTTTGTTCACCCACTGAATTCTTACCTGTTAACCGATTCTGTTGAAACTTGACACACATAAATATAGTTCTAGACACTACGACATAATGGAGACCTGGAGTTAGATTTTAACCACAAAAAAATGAAAAATAAAACTTTTTAACAAAAAATTGAACCGACGAAAACAGAAACTAAAAAGCGAAAAATAACTAATTTTGAGTCGGCGCCAAACTACCAATCAACGAAGATCATTAAATTACTTTAAATAAATAATAAAAACAACGTCACATCAAATACAACGTGAAATTTTCAACGATAAACAATTACCTTCCAAAAATGGGTTCTCCGCTCGGCCACTTGCAACTTGCACGCACTTTGCTTGTTAAAAGTTCGTTTGGCGCCGACTCATAATTAGTAATTTTTTTTTTTTTTTTTGTCCGAAATAAAGTATTTGAATTGAATTGAATTGAATTGAATTTAGAATTTTCTGATATATTTTGTCCTAATCTATCATTTTTATTTCACAACAAATACAGTTAGAAACTCTTCTTAACTCTGAAATAAGAGTTACGTATTCGCTACAAACATTTGTAAGAAAATTATGCCGCGTACGTGCACCCGTGTCCCATAAAATGGCACCGGGACTTATTTCATATAGTTACGGGCCCATAAAGCATAAAAGGCATTCAAATGTGATGTTATTTTGCCGCCAACACGGGGTAATTTATTTTCGTGCGATTCATAATTTTCTTTTATTCACTTTATGTTGATTTTCCTTGGAGTGTGAGTACTGGGTAACGATAATATTATTTCAACGGCCCCATGCATCATGGTGGGCTAAGGGCCCGCTCCGATGGTTTATTTCTTTGTTAAGTCTGTTATTATTACTCGTGAGTGTTATGCTTTGTATTGTATTGGGGATGTAATTAATAAATTGGCTGTCGTGTTATTTATGATGCTTTTAGTGGAAGGTGTTTTCTTACTTTGTGATCTCCTTTAGCTCCGATACGTACACTTATTATTACAAAAAGTACCACTTATTTACAAAATAGTGTTTGATAAATTAATAAAAAAAAAATAGTGAGGCTCGAAAGAAAAACATGTCAAATGAAATAAATTGAATGAATTTATTTTATTATTTTTAACACATTTACGCATGCGAAGCAAAATCTAAAGATTTAAATTATAGAAAGAAAAGCCTTCGAACCTGCGCCTGCGCCTCCTGACTCAACACTGAATTAATTTTGTTTCAACGTCCTTTATTTTGTTTATTCAAACAATCTATATTGTTATAACGCAAACATTTAAGATATGAAAACACATAATGAGATATGAAAATGGCTACATAATTTTAAAGTACATAATGAATATTCCGTTAGTCAGGAATTCCCTACTTAAATGTCTTCACAATCTCACCTAAATAGATACTAAACACAGTTTGCAAAAACCGCCTGCCACTTAAAAAATGCGCAATAAATTTCCAATAATTATATTATCGAAAAAAAACTCTAAGCGCCACCTCACCATCGGCAATTTTTTCTCGAGCCTACCTCGGAAGCCCATAATTCCTAATGACATGCAATAACCGTACCCCCAATTTTCGACATAAACCCGCCATAACAATATCGACATCAGCGAAATTTTTCCGCCGGTATTTTTTATTTGAGAATAAGTAACACTTTTCGGTGTAATCAAAATTTTGCGAGAACTCCCCGCCCTGCGGTCTGAGAGTGTTTATCGGGCACTCAATTTGATTTTTACCACCGCACTGATTTCATACCCAGTGAGAAATGTTAAAACGTACGTAAGGAATGCCAATGAGGTGGCGATATCTGATTTATAGTGGATACGATTTTGTAAATATTAACCGCTTTCTAACAAATAGGATGACATTCATTATAATTTTCCGTAGACAGTATTTTTTGTGTGTTATTTATCAAAATACCTCAGGATTAAACCAAAATAAGGTACGAAATAGAAAGCGCTATTAGCATTATACAATCGATGAACCATGCAGCAAGTAGATCCTGCTTTTTATAGGTACAGTTGACTGCATGACAGTGGTAACACTTCAATTCGAAAACCGTCCTTATTGCTTACGAAATAAAGACGCTGCTAATGTCAAAGTATTACCACTGACGTGCGGTCGACCGTACCTAATGGGCTTGCGTTTGACCGCCATCTCACTTGATGTTAAGGGGAATGTAGTAGCTAAGTGACGCGGGCGCAGTAAAATTGGGAACAATAAAATAATTATTGCTCGCTGAATACATCATTTATCGAAAATTCGTTTTTAACTATTGAAGTACAGATCCAGATCCAGATCAGTTACTTTTTTACTGATGTGGGCGCCACTTGGCTGCTCCATGCGCCTTAAGTGATGGTGCGATCGACGATAGTACACGCTTGCCCAGCAAAAACATATTCATTAGAGCCTTGAAGACCTTAAGTATGGTCACAGCTTTCAATTTGTGGTTTTTGCCACGTTTGGCATAACCATTGTTATTTTATTATTTTTAACGCATAAACATTGTTGTTGGTGAGGACTCTTCGAATTTGAAATAAACTTCTCGCAATTTAATTTATTTTGATTGCCTCTCAGTCACCTCAGGTCAATTCAAAATAAAATTTTACAAAATAACTCCACATAGAAATGACACAGCATTCCCACTTTATAGACAGCGGTCAATGAAAAAAAAATTGGAATACAAACCGCAATCCCTTGGGAGTGTTACGAGGTATATCCTCGCAAATCCTACAAATTTGATGCTCATCTAAATAACCGCAGCGCTCGGTGACCAGGGTGCTGGAAACATCATATATTTAAATTCAGTGCGGTCAGTTCGATGTGATGTTTCAATTGTCACCGTCTATGCCTTCCTAATCCAGTTATTGGAGAAGGGTGCGAGGTTTATTTTTTATTTTTTATTTCTGCATTATATTCCGGTCGTGTTTCGAGCGATGAAATATGTAAATAGATGAAGTAGATATGTAAAAAATCCAAGTTTATTTAGATAGTAAACTTGAAATATTGTGGAACTAGCTAAAATAGATAAAATATCTCTTCGTAGGTCAAAAGACTGCCTTGTTGGTCTAGTGGTTGCAAGCGCGACTGCTGAGCGTGAGGTCCTGAGTTCAATTCCCGGGTCGGGCAAAGTGTTATTGGGTTTTTT
This sequence comes from Asteroscopus sphinx, assembly GCA_949699075.1. Classification (NCBI taxonomy): domain Eukaryota; kingdom Metazoa; phylum Arthropoda; class Insecta; order Lepidoptera; family Noctuidae; genus Asteroscopus; species Asteroscopus sphinx. Next base: position 9,815,092 of record OX453008.1, read on the forward strand.
CATTAGGAAATTCTCAGTAGCAGCCCGGAGTCTGGATTTGTGCCCGGTTAATGGCAATAGGCTCTCCCCCTATTACATGGGACCATGGAGCATGGGACTCACAACATAACTGGTGAAATGTGGGTGTACTATACACCTCTGCCTACCCCTTCGGGGAAATACAGGCGTGATGTTTTGTTATATTATATTGTAGGTCAAAAGAAGTCATTAAAAGAACCTCCGAACATGCAGCAAAACTTACCTTCACGTCGATTCCACCAAACAGCAAGAATCTCATAGTTTCCATCAACGTTTTATGCAACTTGAGAGATTGTGCGAAACGGCCAACCACTTGGAGAAACTTGATGTAGATAATGATGCTCATCCTCACTGCCCAGTGTGTGAAGCGGCAAAGTTATCGGCCAATCATATCGTCGGGGGAAAGGACTGTAAGGCCCCAGTCCACCCTAAGAAGAAGGGGATGACAGCCTCGTCCTTGGCCGCTTCCAGTGCGGTGCGAACGGAGCTGTCGCAGGAGGAGGCAATGATCGCGGACTAATGGACCCAGACCGTAATCATTGCCTACTCCAAGCGAACTTAAACCACTGCGCTGGTGCGCAGGACTTGCTCCTGCAAACCATGGCGGAGTGGTCGATTGGCGTGGTTGTGGCGGCAGAGCCATACTTCGTCCCTCCGCGCCATGATTGGGCAGGAGACGTGGACGGTTCCGTCGCCATTATTGGCACCGCAGCGCCACTCTTAGTTAAAGAGAGGGCTTCAGGATATGTTGCGGCCGTTTGGGGGGATGTTACACTCTTCGGAGTATACTTTTCCCCAAACAGGAGCCTGGCTGACTTTGAAGTTTTCCTCGACCAACTGGGAGCCTCGGTTCGGCGGGCGCTGCCGGGCCACGTTATGGTTGTGGGGGACTTCAATGCTAAATCTATTACATGGGGATCCCCCAGGACTGACGTCAGAGGAGAAACGGTTGAAGAGTGGGCGGCAGCTACAGGCCTCAGTCTCCTAAACAGAGGCACTGTAAATACGTGCGTTCGACGGCAGCCCCCTGCCGTCAATAGTAGACCTTTCGTTTGCTACCCCTGCCATCGCCGCACGCGTCCGGGGTTGGCGGGTCCTAGAGAGCGTGGAGACCCTATCTGACCATCTCTATATCCGTATGGATGTCTCCACCTCGCGAGGCCCTGGAGTGGCTGTACGCTCTGGTGCTCAGCAGTTCCCGCGGTGGGCAGTGAAGCGGCTCGATAGGGACCTACTGGAGGAGGCAGCCATTGTCCAGGCGTGGCTGTCCTCACCACCTCCCATGGAGGGGGTTGATATCATGGCTGAACGTTTTCGCGAGGCCATGACGGCTGTCTGCGATGCAGCCATGCCCCGCACGCGAAGTCGGCCCCCAAAACGGGAGGTCTACTGGTGGTCCCGGGAGTTGGCGGATCTCCGTGAGGCTTGTGTTATTGCCCGGAGAATCTACTCACAAGTCCGCAGATTGCGCCAACGCAATCAAGAGCTGGAGACACAACTGCATGAGTCCTACCGAGGTGCCCGGGAGGCTTTAATGTCGGCGATTTTTCAAGAGAAGAAACAGGCAAGAAGCGAGGTGCTGGATGGCCTAAGCCGTGATCCTTGGGGGCGCCCGTATCGTGCGGCGCGGAATAAACTCCGCGTCCAAGGCCCCCCATTGACGGAAACTCTCCGGCCTCAGTTTCTTGCCGAAGTCGTGGGGGCCCTTTTCCCAGACCGGTTGGAATGCCCACCCCCGACCATGGCTCCAGCGGAAGGCGACCAGCACGTCGAGTCGGAGACTACTCCAATCACGGATGCAGAGATGGGGGCAGTGATATTGCGGGCGCGGGCCAAGAGGACTGCCCCAGGGCCAGATGGTGTGCCTGCAAAGGTGCTGGCCCAGGCGCTGATTGTGATGGAGGATAGGCTCAGGGAACTGTTCGACGCCTGTCTGACGTCGCAGCAGTTCCCTAGGCCCTGGAAAGAGGGTCGTCTTGTGCTGTTGCAGAAGCCTGGTCGGCCCCTTGAGTCTCCTTCGGCGTACAGGCCGATAGTCTTGCTGGACGAGGCGGGGAAGATGCTAGAGAGGATTCTCGCCAATCGCATCGTCCAGCACTTAAACACTGTCGGCCCGAATTTGTCGGACGCTCAGTACGGCTTTCGGGCAGGGCGTTCGACGGTTGACGCCATTGTGCGCCTGAAGGCCGAGGCTAAGGACGCAGTTGCGCAAGGAGGGGTCTTGTTGGCGGTGTCACTGGACATCGCCAACGCCTTCAACACTCTGCCATTCAGCTGCATCGGAGAGGCGCTCCGTTTCCATGGGGTGCCCATGTATTTAAGGCCTAAACAGCCTATCAAAGCTGTTTAGGGTATTCATACCTCAGAGGACTGAGTGGAAGGACGAAACGCCAGGCCAGCCTCAGTCCACTGATGTTGTTTGGTTCACCGACGGATCAAAAAAAGAGGGTCTAGCAGGAGCCGGATTCCACGGTGGGCGGCCAAAGGTAAAAAAATTCGCCAACCTAGGCCAGCACACCACTGTGTTTCAAGCGGAATTATTTGCCATTATTGGATGTGTCCGTTTAAGTCTGCAGAGGACCTATATTAATAGGCGAATCTTCATCTTCTCTGACAGCCAGGCTGCTTTAAAAGCCTTAAATTCAGAGGAAATTGACTCCAAACTTGTAAAGGAGTGTGTCCAGCTATTAAACTCACTAGGAGCGGCAAACTCGGTGGCACTAGGATGGGTACCTGGACACTGTGGCATTAGGGGCAACGAAGCCGCTGATGAACTAGCTAGAGCTGGTGCTGAAAGCCCCAATGTGGGCCCGGAGCCAATCTGTGGCATTCCTAAATGCACCACTACAGCCTACCTTAAAAACTGGGGAACTGACCAAAGTATTAGCCTTTGGGAAAAATCCCCAGGTCAAGAACACTCGAAAGCGCTACTTGTGGGCTTCAAAAAAAGGTTTACGAAAGAAGCGCTTTCGTTGAACAAAAATCAGATAAGAATCCTGACAAGAACCCTCACTGGGCACTGCAAGCTGAATAAACACCTTCACAGGATGGGCCTCAGTGATACCACAGTTTGCAGGTTTTGTCGCGAAAAGGATGAGACGCCCATCCATATCCTATGCGAATGTGATGCAGTGCACCACATCAGAAGCCAGCATCTTGGAGGCCACGTCATCTCAATGCAGGAGATCAAATCCTCCTCCCCCAAGGTCATAGTCGACTTTATGATTGACTTGCAGCTTGGGGAAGTGCTGTAATGCTGCAAGAGGCGTCACAATAGATCTTTTAGGTCGCAGTGGCTTAGGGGCGTTTCAAGACCCTACCTCTTTCCTCAAATAATAATGTATTTAAGGCAGCTGGTGGCAGACTACTTGAGGGGGCGGTGCGTCAGCTATCAGGGACGCGAAGGCCAAGTCGTGCGCAGGGCCATCACGTGCGGAGTTCCACAGGGGTCGGTTTTGGGACCACTTCTGTGGAACGTGGGTTATGACTGGGCCTTACGTGGTGACCTCTCCCCTGGGCAGGGCGTCATATGTTATGCTGATGACACCCTCGTCATAGCCCGGGGAGGGAACTATGAGGAGGCGGCACGCTTGGTCACTGAATGCGCGTCCCTTGTTATTGGCCGTATCCAAGCACTGGGTCTCAAGGTGGCGCTTGAGAAAACGGAGGCCCTGGTATTTCATGCGCCCCGACGCCGGCCACCAGCTGGTGCCCATATCACCATTGGTGATGCCAGTGTAATGGTCCGGATGCGGATGAAATATCTGGGCCTGGTCTTAGACCGAAGGTGGAACTTTGGCGAGCACTTTGAGCAACTAGCCCCAAAGCTGATTGGCACAGCGTCCGCACTTAGCCGGCTGTTGCCGAACCTGAGTGGACCGAGTGTGAGCTGCCGACGGCTCTATACGGGGGTGGTGCGCTCGATGGCACTCTATGGGGCGCCAGTGTGGGCGGAGTCCCTGAATGCCCAAAATAAGGCTCTGCTGCGAAGGCCGCAGAGAGTCATGGCAGTCAGGGTCATACGCGGATACCGCACAATATCTGCGGAGGCGGCGTGCGCACTTGCAGGCACCCCCCCGTGGGACTTAGAGGCTCAGGTGCTCGCCAAGATCTATTGGCAGGGAGTGGACCATCAGGTGGAAAGTGGCAGACGCCCGCCACCTGAAGTCGTAAAGACGTGGCGCAGGGAGGCACAGGCTGCCATAATGGTGCAATGGAAGGAGAGGCTGGAAACGCCCAGTGCCGGTCTTTGGACTGTGGGGGCTATCCAGCCGATCCTTGAGGAATGGGTACGGAGGCGACATGGAACATTGTCCTTCCGTCTGGTGCAGGTTTTGTCGGGGCATGGTTGCTTCGGCAAATACCTGCATAAAGTGGCGAGACGGGAGGCAACTCCCATGTGCCACCAGTGCGACTGTAGTGAGGACACGGCCCTTCATACCCTTGCATACTGTCCTGCTTGGGTGGTGCGGCGCCGTGCTCTCACTACAGTAATCGGGGGAGACCTCTCGCTGCCAGCGGTGGTCAAGGCCATGGCTGACAGTGTGGAGGCGTGGGAGGCGGTCGCATCCTTCTGTGAGGAGGTTATCTCACAGAAGGAAGCGGCGGAGCGGGTCAGAGAAGAAGACTCCTTCGCTGATCCAATCCGCCGCAAGAGGACGGGTCGGCGCAGGCGGCTTTACGCCGAACTGATACCGCCCTAACAGAGGCCAGCGGACGATAGACTGGGGAGTCAGTCGTCCGCATTGCACGGCCTTTGAGTTGTGGTGATGTCCCAAGTGTGCCCGGACATCGCCTCAAGAGCGTCACTATAGGAAGAGGGACCCGAAAAAGGGCTACGCTGGATGGGTCGCGAATGCCATGCATTGCAGTTCTCGCGGCTCATCCACCAAGGCGTGAGTAGGTACACGGCGGAGTTTTTAGTGGGTGCGAGCCCCACATAACCACGCTACCTCCCCGGGTGGCGTGACATGCGATAGGCATTTTCTCCGCCTCAAAAAAAAAAAAAAAAAAAAAAAAGATAATGATGCTTCAAAACGATGATCTTTGAACGAGATGGAGATAGACTTCTGTATCTTCCGTAAATGTCCATTTGTCCAGTTCACCAACTGCAACAATTACAAACAGAAGTCACATTCGCATTATTAACCACAAACTCCATATCATACCACATACACACAGTATAAACAACAAAGCGTTCCAACCACGTGTGAGTCGTTTACGCCTAAGTGCACATGTCCGCCAGTGTACCGAATGTTCGATAAGAAGCAGCTCGATTACGCTTCAGGTCACGTCTCGAGTGCCGCCTTCGCGTTTATGACTAATGATAGGCTCTGTAGGCTCACATGCGGCACCTCATACTCCTCTTTATATTCAAATGACGCTTCCTGACCCTGATTAATGCTGTTTTCTTTGCAAACATTTGTTAACGTCTTTAAATTGAGACGGGTGGCATGTGTTGTAACGCGTTACAGTTTTGATGTTCCAAATTCTAACGATTTTATATTTATGAAATGTTTTTAAAACTTTTCTTCTTTTTCCAATCCATTTCAGCATTAAAAAAAATAAACTTCAGTATATAACACCAATATTGTATGAAAAAGGAATCTTTTCTAAGATAAATACCAAAGAAAAGCAAAAAATTACAAGAGAGAAGTCGTATTTTTTTTTGTATTTTTTTCCTTCATAACTGTTTTGATTCGACTACTAAATGTTATCTTAAAACAGAAGTAAATTCATTCAATAACACTAAATATTATATCCAAGTAAGTAGATATGAATAATATAACAAGTTTGATTGAATTAAGTGAATCGCTCCGTTTTAAACAAACATTTGCGCGGTTCTCATTTGTAAGACGTCTGGGTAGCTCGCCTTAGACAAATTAATAACAAGATAAAGAAACTCGACGGGTCTTAATTCATTAATTAACCTAATTGTATTTGCCGTTGCGCCCATTATTATTGTTTGTGCGATTCTGTACAGTGCAACGCCAATCAGTGTACCCAAGTTGTTTAACTCTTCAAAACTGTGTACAGGTGTAAGAAAAACGATTGAAATTCTTTTTAAGTCTTTCTCGAAAACTATATAAAAAAATTCATACTTATTCTTAGCTATCAGCACAAAGCACAAATTCAGTGTTTTTATATATATTTTACAAATGTGCTTGTTTTTGGCAATATGCTTTCCTATTACTTGGAACTTACAACATAACTGGCGAAACGAAATACAGGCGTGATGTTATATTATGTTATAATATTTTTCACCTAAGATGTTATTAAAAACAGCGAACAAGATAGAGTTGTTTAGCTGTTTCACACTACTCTGTGGCGTATCATGTGGCCGCCAGGAGATTTGCCTGATTGCCGTAGAAAGGGGTCGAATCAAAAAGTTTTCGCAAGAAAAATTTGCTCAATTTAAAGAAAGGGAATAAGCGCCGGATAGCAGGCGGTGCCGGGAGTTTTGAAAGATTTTTCACTTTCAACGTTAATTGCTACCGAAAGTAAAATAAATCTTTGCTTTTCTTGAGGCTTGTTCTGAGCCCAAGTATTGAGCTAATCAATTAATTAAACTGTTGATATTTTACGTAAAAAATATTGGTTGTTCAGAAACTTTTCTATTACCTTTTTTCATTCGATATATTTTCTTATTCATCATCATCATCATCATTTCAGCCGAAAGACGTCCACTGCTGGACATAGGCCTCCCCCAAACATCGCCACAACGACCGGTCCTGTGCCTTCCGCATCCAGCGGATTCCCGCGACCTTCACCAGACCTTCTTTTTTATTTTCTTATTATACACTGTATATATGTGTATGTTGTATATATTATACAGTGTATAATATACAACGAGCATAACTATAAAGTGTAGGTGTGGAACAAGATTGCTTTTCTGGTTATAATGTAGTTGCGAAGTTTGTAAATAAAATAGATACAAAATATCTCTCCCCGTGTATCCCATTCGATACGCAATCGTAACATTTTATCATAGGTGTAATAGAAATATCAAGCGATAGTAAAAAAAGTTTGGTTTCGGTCTGAACTGTTATTTGCAAAGTTTTTCTTTACGTTTATTGTTTGTTTTGATGCATGTTGATCATAAAAGGATTCAATTATAATTTGTGAGTGATACATGGGTGTATTAGAGTATTTTATTGACATGAATGATAAAGTTAGCTATTCGATTTGGATCCATGATTCTGGGGGTCTTACTCGCGTTTCACGATATTCGTGCATCTAAAGGTACACACATAACTGCAAGCTTGACAAGTATGCATGAACATTAATTTAGTCCAAGCATGCTTTAGCGTGTGTATGATGATTCCGTGCAAGCATCTTGCTTGTGCAAGCGGCATGAATATTGATATTATTTTCATTATGCGGCTTGAACGTGTGCATGCAGGTTACTTTTTATTTATTTATTCTCAAACAATGTTACATTGTGTCAGAAATATAGGTACCTACATAAAAAAATACATTACAAAAGCAGTAAATGATTAGCAATTGATATACCTACAATAATAATTAATCAATACATTACAATAAAATATTTCATTACAATAGGCAATGCAGGGTATACAATAATAATCAATACACTAATAAAATAATTCCTAACATTAATTAATTATTACCAATCAATACAACGCCCAATTATGGTCGAAATTGGACCGCAGTTCATTAAATTTTTATTATTGAATTATGCAAAAAAAAAACTATTACCATGTTTTTTTTTTATAGATAACACTAAGGCTCGGCAATAGCTACTAAACAAAAAATTAAATAAAAATAAGAAGAGAAAATGGTACTGAACTGTTTTGTCATTGCCTATTTATTTATAGAAGATACTAATTTACTAATAATTACACGCTTGCCAATCAAATGCACGCCAGATGTTCGCGCGCTCTAAATGTGAATAGTTATGTTTCTATTTTATTGGTGCGCAAAGGCTAGTAATCGCAAATTACTTGAAGATTTTATTAGAACCTACCAAAAAGAACAATGTCTTTGGCGTATTAAATCTAAAGAATAAAAAGACAGGTCAAAGAGTCGGGCAGAATATGATCAGATGCTCAAAAAAAAAAAGTGAAACGTCAGGAAAAACCAATTTTAATATTAAACGTGATGAAATCCGATTAAACTTGTTTTTTAACTGACGAAAAAATTCGAGGTGTATCTTTTTTTTTTTTTTTTTATGTATGTCCACGCATAACTTTTTACAGAGAGGTCCGATTTTGATGATTCTTTTTTTAATGAATAGGGTATATCTCGAAGTTGGTCTCATTTAAATTTGAAAATCAAAATCCACCCCTAACAGTAGGAAAACATGGGATGAGTGCTTGGTCACCCACTGAATTCTTACCTGTTAACCGATTCTGTTAAAACTTGGCGCACATAAATGTAATTCTAGGCACTACAACATAATGGAGACCTTGAGTTATATTTTAGCCACAAAAAAATAAAAAATAAAACTTTTAACAAAAAATTGAACCGACGAAAACAGAAACTGAAAAGCGAAAAATAAAATGAAGCTTTTAGTCTTAATAACTTTTCCTAACTAAACTAATGTAAATAACTAATTATGAGTCGTTCGTAGTTAAAATCATTAAATTACTTTAAAGAAATAATAAAAACAAAATAACATAAAATACAACGTGAAATTTTCAACGATAAACAATAACTTTCCAAAAATGCGTTCCCCGCTCGACTACTTGCAACTCGCACGCAATTTGCTTGTTTGTTTGGCGCCGACTCATAATTAGTTATTTACAGTAGTTTAGTTAGGAAAAGTTATTAAGACTAAAAGCTTCATTTTATTTTTCGCTTTTCAGTTTCTGTTTTCGTCGATTCAATTTTTTGTTAAAAAGTTTTATATTAAAAATAATGTAGCTAAGGCAAGCGCGTCGGCGCGGCGTCGTCCATCGCTCAAGCAAAAACTGATGCTGCTCCTGCTTGCTTGTATAGTGTGTAGCCTATAGGGAAGCCGTGCAAGCTTGTAGAAAATTATTGTTCATGCATGCTTGTAAAGCTTGCAGTTACGTATGTAACCACCTTAACGCAAGTAATCCCCGTTATTCTTTAAAAATCCGCGAAAATGGCACCCAACCAAGACTTCTTTATACAAAGCTAGAAACCCAAACTTATTGTAGACCTTCATCGTTATCAAAACTAGTTTCGTTCACAAAATTTTCATACGAAAACAAAAAGACTGACTGTATCTTTAAAGTTTTACATAAAGCAGACTCTCGTTCCAAAGAAAATATTAACTTGGGTTGTCGGGCAGGTACTCGTTGTCCCTCTAAGTAGCACAGTTGGAAAAGATCAACATGTTGGCAACACTTCACGGACACTCAATTTAAAAAGTTTTCTCGCTCTTTGTTTTGTCCTGAACAAACTCAATTAAGTGCCCTTTGCCTTTGAAATATTTAATTTTATGTGTGTACGTTCTTTCGGGCTATTTTAATAGCACTTTGTAGTTTAACCTAATTATAAGTTTGCAACCCCAATCCATCAGTATTTTGAGTTGTTTGAACACCGTTTACTATCATATCATTATTTACACACATAATAATTTATGATCAAAGATTATCTAACTCAAGGGTATTTTAATCAACGTCGACAAGTACCAGGCAATCAGGACCGAGTGGAAGTGGGTGTTCCGGAATTAGAATTGAATGTAAATGTGCGGGCTTTATCGGGGATTATAGTGTTCGTGTCTGCAAGTGGGAGATAGTTGAGGCCCGACGCTGGCCCGTCCGCAGCTTCCTATTAATACATGTTAGAAACCACCAGTATAACGTGAACTACCCTGCCCTTACCCGCACCTTCAGGACTAACAACCGGGGGAAAGTTACGCAAGGTCTTTACAGGTCTTTTTTAAATGGTCAGGCCACAGCCGCGAGGCACCCGTATCCTGAAAGTCCTCTTTAACAAATTTTACTGCGTACTAATCCGCCCTTTTCGGTACATGCGGCTGGTCCAACCCTTACATGTCTTGTTCTATAGTTACCAGTTATGAGGTTATTATCCGCATATAAATCTAGGTTATGCGGGGTAGCTTAAGTCGGTTTTGGAAATACAATTAATTTGGAGATACGCCGTATTAATGCGTCTGACTTAAGGTTCATATAAATATGATAGTATATGATTCGGAGGATGAATAAGCGAATGGGTTTTTTCATTTATGTAAATTGAGGCCTACAGTCAAATAACATCTGAATATCAATCAACAATTTCGTAAGAACCTTGTTTCAATGTTTAAATTGGTATCATTAATTAAATCACATATTGGAAAACAGTACAACTCAAAGTATCATTATGGTTCGGTAGCTAAGTAAGGTTCAAAACATATTGCTTAAGAGAGCGGGGAGCGAATTATCTCTGAAGGTCTTATATAGTTAAAATTAGTGTTTGAACGGGATTGTCACACCTAAGATAATTGAGTGTAATAACATAACATCACGCCTGTATTTCTCCGAAGGGTTAAGCCGAGGTGTAATAGTACACCCACATTTCGCCAGTTATGTTATAGCCCCATGTAATAGGGGGCCATTGACCGGGCACAAATCCAGACTCCAGGCTTTTACTGAGAATTTCCTCATGAAAAAACCCAATAACACTTTTCCCGACCCGGGAATCGAACACTGGACCTCACGCTCAGCAGTTGCGCTGGCAACCACTAGACCAACGAGGCAGTCGAACGAGACGTACCACTAGACTAACGAGTGTAGGTAATCTTAGTTGAAATAGTTACCCTTAATTTACTTTAAGAAAGCTTGTCGTATTATGGATAAAAGTAACCACATAATATATCAACCGATTCGTCATTATTAACTAAAACGACTAATCGTAAATTGGCTCGCCCCCTATTACATGGGACTGTAACATAACTGTTGAAATGTGGGTGTACTATTACACCTCTGCCTACCCCTTCGGGGAAATACAGGCGTGATGTTATGTTGTTGTTTTTGTTGTATTTCCCTGAAGGGGTAGGCAGAGGTGTATGCCATTGACCGGGCACAAATCCAGACTCCGGGCTGCTACTGAGAATTTCGTAATGAAAAAACCCAATAACACTTTGCCCGACCCGGGAATCGAACCCAGGACCCCACGCTCAGCAGTCGCGCTTGCAACCACTAGACCAACGAAGCAGGGAAATACAGGCGTGATGTTATGTTATGTTATGTGTAAATTGGACAGAAAATGCAAGAATATCTCAAACGCAGAAATAAACAAAATAAAACGTAATACATTCTGATTCTGATTATACTTAAATTCTTCGGAGGAAAACAAAACACAATTAAGAAAATTAAAATACTAGAAACATTGGATTTCCTTACATTTCCTAACAAGTAAATCGTCTATCTCACCCGCTCTCTCTCTCACTCAAACCGCTACCTCAAAGCTGTCAATCCGGCCAAACCGCGCATTACGCCAAATGGCTCGACTAACGGGATAGAATTCATCCCAGCTAGGGAGGATACAGAGGACCGGGAGGAAATAGTAACAGCAGTTAGAGAAACACGCGATCCACGACTCATGCGCAATAAAGCAATGTTACTACTACCGGACCCGGGAAATGAGCCTTGTTATTTGATGAGCTTTCGGATTTTGGTAGTTTACATATGGGTTGGCTTATTTATGCGTGTTTAAATAATGTTATAGGCTTCAATCGTATTGATGTAGTTCGTTAGAGGGAGTGCACTGAGATCCTAGAATTGATAGTTTTTTGCTCTATAATTTTTTTTATAATTGTTATAAAAGTTACAAGTGTTGATGATTTTTAAGCTAATTGTAAAATTTTGACAACGTCTAGTGGTTCGAGTGTTGGACTGCTGTTGTGGGTTCGATTTCCACAGGACACAAATATTTATGTGATGAACATAGGTGTTTGTGTTGGTCTGGGTGTTTTTCATGTATTATAAGTATGTATTTACAAAAAAAGTACATAATTATTATATCATTGGCTAGTACCCATAGTACAAGCTCTGCTTAGTTTAGGACTAGATGGTGCTGTGTATAATGTCCCAAAATATTATTTATTTATAAATGGTTTTCAGGGCATGCACTTGACTCACTTTTGTGTACCTATAATTGTTTAAGGAGTCGTATTCATTATCTATTTTCGAAATAACTGGTCTCCCTCCAAAAACATTCAGAATTTCACAAACAAAAGGTAGATACGTCACACTCAACAAAAATATTCAGACGGGATTCGCATTATCGCTGTTTGACTTCACATTAAATCTTAGAACGGGCCATAAATAACGCAAACTTTTATCCTACTCGAAATAAGCACTCAAAAATGCAAAGAGCAGAACGGTATAGAGCACGTTCACTAAATTTATTTTGTTTCGCACAATTCAAATAACCATAATTCACCGGCGGCGGAACCAACCTAAGCCTACCTAACGATGTAATGAAACACCATTAAGTTTGGAGAAGTAAAGCTTAAGTTTAAGGAAATGCGTATTTACTTTGTTACCTTACAGATAAAGATATTACTTTTCGATTTATTGATCCGACGTTTGCCGATAAACGAGGGAGTTTAATTTTTGCCTGCTGGCGGTATAGCTATTACAGAACTTTTAAGCATATCATTGTGATTGAAAATTTTCTATTTCTAGATATCGGGTGGACTAATATTTAATTTAATTTTTTATCAATAATTCTGTCTCTTAAAGCATAGTAATAGATGGTTTGCACAAAGGCTGTAAATCACCAACTCATCCGAACGAGCCGCCACCTTTACCTGAATAAAATCTTAATATCTTATATGGCAAACCAGATCAATCAATAATCAATCAACCGTAAACACCTGAAGTACAACTTAAACTTTAAAGTACGTCTGAAGGCACAATACCTCCTCTCCTTCACCGTCGCCATCTTGGCGATCGTGAATATAATTAGGTTGTTTGCATTCACGGCGCGAGGCCCGTATGAATTTTACCTATTGTCTGACATTGGACCTTTGGAGCTATATCATTTCGCACCTATCGCCTCCACCCGCCTTCTAAGGGTAGGGTCGGAAACAGGGAAACTGGAAAAACGCGTTATGAAATTTAAAAAGGGGTACGACAAAACATAATTGTTTCGACTGTTATGAAGAACGGCAGTGGCGTGCATTGCATATAGGCAATCAGGCAATACCTACTGCCTTCCTCATTCAAATTCGATAGTGGTGTAAGTTATTATCTTTTTTTCAGAGTACGATGTTTATTTATCTTAAAATAGACTTATTAATGCTAAATTAATCTTCCTACATCAAAACATCAATAACTTACACCACAATTAAATTCAAGTGAAGTAGGCCAATGCACGCCACTGAAGAACGGTTACTTGCAAAAAGGATGTAATAACAGTATGAGCTCCCAAATAACCCGCAGCTATTTTGTAGAAATAAAATAAACAGAAGCAAAACATCCATTTTACCGCTAACTAGCTGTTTCGTACACCCTTGTTTGTAGAGTCTGCACCCATTTGTTCTGAGACAGTCCCTCAACCTTTGTATAAAAATATTAATCCCGCGATACCGCCTAATAGATATTTATGCATGGTTGGAAGCAATTTCCATGAAGGCTGTCTGCGGGAAACCAGTAGCTACATATTTTATTTCATAAGTGCACCGTTAACTTAATGAGATGCTGTTTACTACTAATACAATTATCCGCTTCACTTACTATATTAAAGCTGAAAATATATTAAATCTATATCCTAACCGACCCTAGCCACAGACTTAATAAATAATTGATGGATAGGTCTCGAACGGAGAGTTAACTCCGTCGTGCGGAATCGAACGTTCTAGAGAAGAGATCGATCAAAGCCCGTCAAAATTAAAAAAGTCAAACGCAATTATTACGAGGGCATAGGTTTTAAATATGTAAAGCTGGCACATTAGACAGTCTGGCGGAGACTTTGAGTCTGTGTGCGTCTAGACGCGGTCGTGAAGCATAAATCTTCATTGAGTGTGTTCCGACGGAAAGAATATTTGATTATGTAAAGAACTCCAACAGTCAAACTGTTTCTATTTCTCTTTTTATAAATGACTCATCAATGAAGAGGTGATTTAGCTGGCTCTATAACTGGTATTATTTTAAAGTCATTTCCAAACATACTCAAGTATGCACACTTTGCTAATATGCTAGTATCAACTATAAACCGAGGGAATAACGATGGCAATACAAAAACCACAAGAAGCAAAGAAAGCATAAAACGAGTGAAGAGCAAATGAGAGAATAACACGGTTCTCATTTCACCGAACATCTCTCTGCCTTTTTAGGAAAAATCCGTTATGCTGAATTCCGACGGTGAAACGTGGGCCAATTATGAACAACGCGAAGTAACAAAACCCAAACAGCGTAAATTAAAAACTGCGGAAAAAGGAGCATTCGCAGCAAGAGGCCGGACCCCGGCGACACGGACAGGTTATGACAAATATGTGAGCCGATGGCGTTAATGAAAATGAACCTTTTTGAAAAAAGATGCCATGAATTCGAGGAGCCCGTTTTAATGTTTGTGTGGAGGATCGGGAGGACTTGGTCCTGGAGATCCGTGGAGATCTGATAAGAATTTGGTGGTGATGGATACAATTTTTTTATGAAAAATTATTTAATTCCCCACCCCGCCGCCACGCCCTGCAGGTCACATCTTAAAACCCACTTCAAATTCCCATCCCATCAAACCTACTTCTACTGCTACTCCTTATCTTTGCTCGCGGTTAGGTTGTGAAACTCGCTTCTGTCTGAGATACGTGACAGTAAAACTGTTTTCACATTCAAAAACCGGCCAAGAGCATGTCGGGCCATGCTCAGTATTATAGGGTTCCTTAAGTAGGTGTTACAAACAAATCAAATCGAATATTAATCACGGCTATTTTAGTTTTTGCAATAGACGGCAGCATTGGCGACTCAGAGAGTGATGTCAGTAGCCGCTAGATGGCGCTATACAGTGCCAAATGTAATACACGACACTTGACGCCAGCATTGGCGACCCAGAGAGTGTTGTACGACGCCGCTAGATGGCGCCAAATTTAAGAAGTGTGTCGTCAACATAACACAAAGTTACTTTTTGTGATTTTTTCAAATAGAAAGTAACTAAAGGAGCATTATTTGCTAAGATCATTTTTCTCTAAGGTCAATGACCTTTGAACTAGGACGTTTTAAGTATTTTTCAGTTTTCTGTCTATAACTCAAAAAATTATAATCACATTATACTCGAAATAATTTTAAAAGAGAGTTTTCACAAAGGTCTATCAATGTGGAAGATTATAAGTTTCTACGTTGCATAGTTTAGAAATGGCAGGGGGGGGGACACATTGCAAGCCACTTTGGCGGGCTATATTTCGCAGTTGGTACACCTGATAAAAAAGTGGTGTATGAAACATTACCTTCATTTTAGTAGACCTATTCAATGATACCCCACACGAGGGGGTGCAGCGAAAAAATTTTTTTTTTCCCCATTTCACATGTATGGGTGCCACCCCTAAAGAACGTAAAAACTATTTTTTTATTCTTTTAAAATTGAGATCTATATGCAGACTATTTTTTAACAAAATTTCATTTACTTATGTTTATAACTGTAGAAGTTATTAAGCTGTAAAGGATTAGGACAGACGGACAGACGGACAGACGGATAGACGGACAGACGGACAGACGGACGGACATGACGAAACTATAAGGGTTCCTTGTAGGACTTCGGAACCCTAAAAACATGTAAAAGAGCATTATCTTTCCTCATCTACATAGGTTGTATGTAATATTGTTATGTATAATTTATATTTTGTTAATGTATATATACCTAGACTAGACTATAGACTACGTTTTTTATTTTTATACTATATTTATATTACGTTATATATTAGTTTATGTATCAATATATATGTAGGTATATTTATTAGCATTGCTTGACACACTGTGCCTACACCTCTTTGCTTTAAATTTTCCTCTCGCTATAAGCTTAGCCCCTGCTTAGGAAAAACTTTGATAAACTTAAGCAAGGAGAAATTGTAATTAATAAAATCAAAAATCAATCAATTAATCGCTTGTCATCTTGCGACCACGAACGCTGCAAATCTTTCGAAACGTCAGGAAAACCAATTTAAATAATATACGCGATATAATCCGGTTAAACTTGTTTTATTTTAATAAATCAACATCATTCTGTATTACCACTGCAGCTTATAATCTTTCTCAATCTGAAGGATTTTTGAATTCCGTTTATAATTCAAAATCCAATAGCAATTATCAAGATTACAGCGACCGAGCTGTCATGTCACCCTACCAATCGCATCTAATTTTTCACAAATCGCAAATAGTCGAACAATTTGTACATGAGCATCGGAACTTAGGAGACAAATGGTTTAATTAACCTGATGGCGGTGTGACTGATGCGCAAATTTCTACGCAATTAGAAACACTTGCAAATCTCATACCAATTAGGCAGCGTCCCAAAATCGCGCCCTCGTAATTGTTTTTGAATGTGTAACTGTAGTTTGTATTTCGGGTGATTTATTCAGATTTTAGTGCTAATTCGTTTCATTTGGGATGTATTATGCACATACGTAGGTCATTACTTTTGATAATTACAGTTTGCTGTCGTTTTTGTTTATTCCTGCTTTGTAAAGTTCTAAGTTAAATATATAATAATAGAAGTGATGATCTTCATATAACTTACCTAATATTCAATAGTTTTCCACATTTCACTTCAAGATATTTCCAGATTATGCACTCTAAGACTCTAACGTTCTCTGGCATAACTTTTTGTGCGTTCTCCTTACACAATATTGCGACAAAACGAAAGAAATCACTGGAGACATCCTTTGAATTATTCGCATTTATGGGACAGACACGGACGCACGTCGAGCTCAAGTCTGCAGCCTTGACAGCTAATTAGGACCTCATTGTTAAACGAATCTTGCGGGAACTTTTTGGATACCAAATAAGCCTCAAAATATTGGTCCACAAGGTTGAATATTCTTTGGGTATCATCCAAGATTCATTAATTCCTTTCTTAAATATTTCGAGTGCTGGAAAAATACAATAATTCGTTGTGAATGGCGGCCATTGTATTGAGCCAGTGTCCAGGAAGGATGTTTTGTCGGGTGTTCTTTTTATTGCCGAATTTGCGTTTTATGGCCTGTCACAAAGGGAGTGTTGAGGGAATGTGACAATTCTACACCCTTGTTGTGTCTGTTTTTTTTGAATTTTTCTTTGCGATTAAGTCAATAAAACCGATCCACTTATTGATTTAGATGTCTGATATACATAATTTAGTTTTTAAGGGTTGATGGCAGTTTTTAACTTAAAGTACAGTCTTTTTTAGTGCTTAAAATAACAAATGAATATCGAAAGAATCAGCGATATTTATCATAACATTATTAAATATATTTTCGTTCTTGCAAAATTGAGTTTTTTGACAATTATTTCTGTAGCAAGTCCCCTCTTGTCTCAATAGCCATTGTCCAGATGCAAACGACTTTGAAATATGAATGATATTTATAACCTCCTACGTATTAGACATGCTCGATTTAGGTACATTATTTGAAATATTCTCTTGTGTAACTTAGTTTAATTTTGCGTTCATTTAAACTCTAAACCTAACTAAAATTGAATTACTGCATACATCAGATTATTTCTTGATGTATAGTCAATAATTTCTATGGATTCCTAAACTGCTACTCTACATAAATTAACATTTCCTACTAAAAATAAATCATAATTAGACCAGCGTTACCTTGTTTTATAGTTAGTTAATATTTAAAAGCAATTAAAACTTCCTTGATACTGATGATAACTTGCGCCAACATTTAAAAAAACTGGAAGCAAAACAAATACATTAAAACTTTACTTTTCTTTTTCTATGAAATCGTCGTAATCAGCCCCAAAAACCGGACAGTGGTCACCGACATTACCGAATACGGTGACATGTACCGTTTTCACTTTCGATCACACGAATTGTTACCAGGAGCGCATCAACCGCAAGAGTCAATAAAATCGCGGCACCAAACGAGGGCGGGTCGTCGCTGTCGTCAGCGGTCGGACGTGACGCAGCGTCTGACGACGGTCACTTTATTGCTGACCTCCGTCTACCTCTCCGCTCCTAATCACCGTATCGATACTTTACATTGATTTTATTCAGCGTTTTTGGTAACAAAAGCCACATTATTGACATCGTCGTTTTTTATGTCAACCACATTTGAACTGTTCCTCAGGTTATCACATGACCGCTGTTGTTCCACTTACTTTTTGTTCGTATGTTTTATTACTTTTCTCCCTCCCTCTTTTTTCTTCAATATTAACAATAAAGTGATCTGTTTGACCCTACTAACGATGAATGTACATGCAGGGTCGCTTCATTACATTAGTCTAAAGACAAACAACAGTTTTGCAGCAGGCAGTTACAATAATCTCTCGTCAAATTTGCTTGACCCAAGTGATCATACGAGGGGAAGAAGATCTCCACGATATGGCGACGGTAATGTGTATAGAGGGTGATACGAGCAATTTATTTTATTATTTTTGAACTAAAAGTTAAATTAATGTAATATTTAGACGTAAATTACGAGTAAAATAAAATATGACCAACCTACAAAAAATTGAGACAACTTTTTTTCGATCTCAAAAAATTGTGTGCATTAAAATGCTGATTCACTTAACATTAACATTAATGGGCAGACGTGTGTTGTCTGCCCATTTAAACTTTTCTCCACGAGCGACCGGTTGAAGCTCGTTACCGGCGGATTATTAAATATTGTAACAGTATTTGCGAGATGAAAGCTGCTTCCTAGACGACCAGTGCAAATCCTACAACGGAATGAAAACAAAGACTACTTAACTCAACAAAATTTATTTCAATCTACGGTTTTACCCGTGTAAATAATGCTGTTAAAACAGAGTATGGATACGCTTTAATTTCTAACAAGTTGCTCAATATTCGCCGACACGAACTGTCCATCCAGATACATTAGAAACTGATCCGGAAGTAAACTCCCATGATTGTCGGATTAGGAACAGAACGGACTAAAAAGAGATACAAAACAATCTCAATTTCATTTGAATGAACAAACATCAGTTTGGAAACAATGTTTAAAACACAGATATGAATTGAAGCGTTTTGATACGTTGTTTATAATTGAAATAAAGTATGCTGTTTTACAAGTGCGTAACATACTGATGCAATTTTTGAATAGAACAATATCTCAGCTACTAGGGATCAGATAAATTACGACAATCAACTGTAGCAAACAAATTAAGGTACTTAGCAAGAGTGAAACATTGGCCACTTACTCTAAGCGGACAAACTTTTTTTTTGTTCTATGTCAAGACTTATAGGCAAATAAAATTTAAATTTACTGTTCATATGACAGTCGTAAGTAAATCCGTTCGGTTTATCAGCTCCGCAACACCCAGGGGGTGGTTAATTGTGAAAAGAAATCTTTGCTCTTTGTGAGTCGCGTGCCGCGAGGGGATGCTATTGATTTCTTTTGTTTTATGCTGATTGAGACACCTTCGCTATCCGCGATCCGCCACCCTCACTGCACGCCTGACAAAACACTTTATTCTAAAACGAATGAAAAAATTGCGACGTGAACGGTACCGATAATCGTGGTGAAATGTTTAATATATTTTTAGCCTACTGGTCAAAAGATCTTACCGGACTTAAAGTTTATCGAATAGTAGGTCCAGGTAAGTCGTCCATGATATGGACGTCAACAGTGGTTGTTGTTTTGTCATGTTCCTGAAGTTTAGTGTGTAATATAATCACAATGTACTTGAACAAAAAACAACAATTAAATAACTGTTATAGACATAAATTACGTTGGTTTGGAATTTTGTAAGCTTTTGTTCGAAGTAAGACTACGGTTTATCCAAAATATGAGATTTCTTATCTTAAAAAAATGCAGATCCCTTTCTCAAATAGTTGCCACACTAGCAAATACATAAATCTTCGTCAGATACCCGACTGGTGACAAGCCTCAATCAGAGCATGCAATGTATACGTCGCTATAAACACACAACTGAATCTCAAAAATAAACCTAAGCTTTTCTACTTTAAAGTTTACATTTCCAAAATCATTACTAGGTTCGGGTGTGGTGAGCCAATCAACATTAGTCCCTTTGATGATCGCTTCTAGGCTCATTTATCTCGTGATTGACTGCGACTTAAGAAAAAATTAGATTGCGATTGCCACCTCAACGCGCACGATAGCATCGACGATTTTTTTCGAGGACTTTGCTAATGGGAATCTGTTTTATCTCGAGCCCCTTAATGCTCTTATGCGGGCGACAATAATAAGATTTTGACACGTTAATGATGAAGATTATTTGGATCTTGCAAACAATGATGCTGGGGTATACAATTGCGAAAGAAGTTTTGGAGATTTCAAATATTTGATGCCATCTGTAAGTAGGCCAATAGTTTTGTGGAACTCAAGCAGCAAGAAGCATTTCTTATGTTTAAAAAAAATCTAATCCTCAAAAATTATTTCAAATCGATAACGAATCAATTTTTCAATTCCGTCTCAAGGTGTCCTCCTAGTTCAAAGAGCCTCTCAAGGAGCCCTCTAGAAGGACCGAGGGTGTGACGTCAGCGGCGACTTTAATTGCGCACCACTTCGTTAACGGGCGACTTGATGGCATTTTTAATGAACACCCGAATTAATGTAGTGGGTGAAATCGAAGATCGAAGTGTGGGTGCCGACGGCGTCGCCAATTCAACACTGTTTATTTAGGATTGCACGGCTATTATCTCTATCCTTGTTGTCGAAGACCGATGTGACCGTAAAGAGAAATGTACCAATAGTATAGTAGTTCATGTAGAATCAAAGTCAATATTGTGTCTAAATAATGATTGTATAACTAGTTTGCATTTAATTAATAGTAAATCAAGCATGACAATTAAAAACAATAGTGTTCACTTTTACTACGGAGACCCAATAACCTCAGTAAACATAGCAAAAGACGAAAGTCATTCAATGAAATATATTGAATTTATTTTTACTTTAGCCAAAAATCCTAAATCACAACACAGCTAGAAATCATAAAATCAATCAAGCCCGCAATTGTTGGAAATTCAACTTGCCTCTTGTTTTTCAGTCCTAAATAAATATGCTAAAATAAGAGTTTTTTCGAATGACGGCTCAATACCAAACACTTGAGATCCCGATGAGGAGGAATTGAAATAAAAAGTAGGATTGGGAGTAGAAGATTGACAGGTGCGTCTTAATAAGTCCGGCGACAGGTGCAAAAAACGAAATGAGAAAATTTGATTGCTGACTTTATGAAAGCAGTCAATTCAAGTAAAGGCATTTTATATTTGTGATACATGAGTAAAGAAAGCCGAGTATTAGATTAATCAAAAAGTTTGTTTTCATTAAATTTTTTAAACCAGTTTAGAAAAGTCTTAAATTGTTTCAATATTTCATAATTTAGCGTTTAGTAGTTTTCATAATAAATGTTAAATGAAATTGTTTCCCAACATTATTGTATTTGTCATCATGCTTTACAAATCAAGTTTCTTTTTAACATTTCTAGGTCTCCTACTGCAAGTAACTACTCACCATCATTAAAATATCATGGTTTGTCCTCATTATTCCATTCCCACTTTATGATCGCGAGTTTACATAGGTTTTCATTATTATTCTCTCTCACATACAGATAATTCTCGCTTTAATCTCGTCATACGGGTATAGACAATGGGAGGGCCACTCGGGTCCAGTCTGGGGTATCTAGCCTCGCCACTTATTCCACTGGCCTAAGCAAATTTTCACCCGACTCTGTTGGTTTTTCGTTGGATTCCTATTTCTTCACTTCTGATTATATTATTCTATACTTTGTGTAAACAATGGCTGGTAGCTTCGTACCCCAACCCTTCCGCACTATTGCCGTTTCCATTCGTGTTATGCTGTAGAGTATAGAGACGGATTTTGCTGTTGAATTCATGCCGCCCATAAACTTGTTAACCCTATTATCGAAAAATATTATAGCGTATAAATTGCACGAAATGAAAAAAATACGTGTTGTACCTTTGAAATTGATTTTAGAATTTAAATTTTTAAACCTAAATATAAAAATAATCAAGAACTTTATAATCATATTGAACTATACTGACTGACTATTGTGACTGAGGTCTGCTTGTGACCACGGCCAATGCAACTAGGCCGAAACGTCGAGGTTAGTCAAAATGTTCGTTTTGTTTTGATTTAATTGTGCGCGAAAAGTCCCGTAAATATAGTTCAATATGAGTGAAATTCGCGAAATTTTAACAACTTTATAATCAACTCGAAAATTAGTTTCCATTTTTAATATTATTGGTACGGAACTCTACAAAGTTCTTAAACAGATTGCTACAACAAAAAATGCAAGGGATAAAAAAAAACATAAATGCTATGGATGTTTCAAAAAACATTCTTCATAATCATTCTAAGTTCAACATCTACCGACCCCGAGAAAAACAAGCACTCTCCTCATCTAACGAGCGTTTTATAAATATTTTTCCGGAGGTCTAACCGCTGTAAAAGGTTTTTGTATACGTTGCTTTTTGGCTCCTTTTGGCAGCTAATCCAATATTGACCACCCCGCCAGGCTATTGACTTATGTTTGTGTTACTCATAATAATTCGTCGGGCAACGCTAGTCTTTTATTATTCAAAATATCAATTTGCTCGACTTGCTTTCTTTTACTAGGAGCGCGCCATTAATTTAATTATGCATAGCCGACTTAGAATTATTAATTACGTGGTTACAAAGAAGATGAACTGGGAACAAAAAACACCTTTCTATTTTTAATACTCTTCCGTGTTTTAATATGTGAACAGCTAACCACAAATAAGATAAGACCGTGTTAAAATTAAATCTGAATTTTAAAAGGGTGCAGAAGAAACGGTTTCCGTTACGAACAAAGAGTCATCTGCGGTATCTAAATGTTAATCTTTGGTCAGTCGCGCAAAAATTATGTTTTTCGGACTGGGTCGAAAGTTACTGGGCTGGAAACGGACAACCCACGCAAGCTTCATTAAATTTACTTGTATGAAAACACGAATTTTACTAACAGCCCATATTTTATCACACTCCAATAAACTTTGTGCAAATGTATGAACAAATTAGGAACTTACAATAAATATTTGAATAAATCTCGGAATTTAGAATGACGTTAAATTGTCTTTCGAAAATACCATTACCACCATCTTAATGCAGAGGACGGTATCAAAGGCTCGGTTTTATTTCGCGTCAATTTCTACAAAGCGAAATGACTCCAATTTGAATATGTAATGGCGGCTTAAGATAATCGTCTCTGGCTTACACTAATAAAGGCGCTCCAACTTTAAAACGAGAATCGTATCAAAAGAATCGAACAATCGTTCGATTCGGTTCGGGGGGTGGTATAATTTATTCGAGTGTGGACCGCCATTTTGCGGCGGGGCGTTCTCCGCTATCGCGCGCCGGAAGACGCTTGAAGACATTGATGCTGATTCTTTTTTTATTATGCGCCCCTGGATTCCCTTAAAGACGCTAATATAAAGACGGCCATATATAAATAAGCCGCCTTTGTGAAGATTCTAAACAGACAGGAAACTGAACGACCCCTCGATGGAAAACAATCTAAATTACATTTTCACGCAACTTCAAATGTCTTATTAATTACGTACGACTTTTCAATGCTATAAATTTTCTTTTAACGCTTCCTCCTCTAAATCGGCTTAATACACAACGCTGGCTCTGCATACTGATCACTCAATTGTATTGTGAGATAACTTCTGAAACTTCCTTTTTACTTTGTTCTCATTTACGTCTTTGAATTTGGATAATTCCGATATTTATATTCAATATCACTTCAAAATATATGTTTTTTTTTTTTTAATAAACTAAAAATGTATGTTCCGAATCCTGCACATAAATAACTAGAATCCATACCATCTGTTTAAAAACGAACACCCTATTCAAATAGAAAATACCTGGCAGGTCATGATTTAGTGGGGCCTTTAGACAGCTCGCGATACCGCCTTCATCACCTCCAGAATGACCCGGCATCCCTCAAGCTTAGATAATATAGGGGATAGTGTCGCTTATTCCCGGGGGATTTGTCAAACAAATGCCTCGCCATGTATCGGAAAAAATCGCCGGCTCACTAGTGGCCATTAAGGCTATTTATGGGCGATTCACAGAAGCTTTTTTTATTAATAAAACGTATATTATGCGCGCAAGTGCGTTTTATATCGGTGACCGTCCTTTCTTCGCGGATATTATCGTCCTTCTTCGGACATCTAATAATATCGATTTGGGATAGATAGATATTTCTTTTTTGTAATATCTTCCTATTGTATTTTTGCCTTACCATGTTAAATTCAATATCGAATGTTTTTGTTTATCGTGTAGGGAAAACAAAGCTGGTTCGTCGTTCAGGTATGGATATGAATGTGTTTACCCCACAGTGGTATAGCACAAAGTAGTTATGCAAACACAAGATATCGATACGGGAACTTTGGTGACAGACAAGAAAAACAAAAGTCACATTTATATAAATACACATTGGTATCGATATTTTTGACGTGGAAATATTTATAAGAAAGGTAATGTCTAGGGTAGATTTGATTTATACAAAATCTCAGTTTGAGACAAATTCAGAAATGTACACAAATATTAACATAAAGTCCATTTTACTTACTTCGATACAATTTGCAACTCTAAGATTAATGATGAAGTAAATTTTTAAACACCTATAAACAATTTTGAATAGATTAAAGTGGGAATCTCAACCCGCTATCACTGGTAATTGTCGGGAATAAAATCATTAATTCCAAACCGAATAACGCATTAAAAGTAACAGCTTGTACGCGGCTTGCCACCATTGCGCTCCCCAAAGGGAAACTTATAATACATCTATAGATACAACAAATAATAAGTACTTGAAATATTTAATATCAAAATCTTGCGTTGATAAGAAACTACACTGTTTAGTTATGAAATATTATTTATTTATTTATTTATAATTTATGTACACACAATGACATATGAAAGGAGACAGCATTAAAATTATCTAGTACAAAGGTACTGCTTATATATTGTTTGACGAATTAAAACAAATGTAATGGAATAACCTTTTTGACGTGAATATGATGCGCTACATGGTAAGTCACAAATTTAATTTTCATTGCGAAAACATTTCTTATAAAGAATCAATAACAGTAAATGGCAATAGGCTCGCCCCTTATTACATGGGACTATAACATAACTGGCGAAATGTGGGTGTACTATACACCTCTGCCTACCCCTTCGGGGAAATACAGGTGTGATGTTATGTTATGTTATGTTATAACAGTAAATATAGTGAGGGATTCATGGATTAATTTTTGCCATCATATTCCATAAAGATATAGGTAAATTAAAAGTTTTTCTTTCGATTTTGCCCAATGCCAGTTTTCAAGCGAAGCTAAGTAATAAAATTAAACTATAATCAACATAACATAACAAAACATAACATCACGCCTGTATTTCACCGAAGGGGTAGGCAGAGGTGTAATAGTACACCCACATTTCGCCAGTTATGTTATATTCCCATGTAATAGGGGGCGAGCCTATTGCCATTAACCGGACACAAATCCAGACTCCGGGCTGCTACTGCGAATTTCCTATTGAAAAAACCCAATAATACTTTGCCCGACCCGGGAATCGAACCCAGGACCCCACGCTCAGCAGTCGCGCTTGCAACCACTAGACCAACGAAGCAGTCAGGGAACTATAATCAGGTTCTCTAAAATTCTAGCAAACGAACCACTTAAAGTAAATCGAAAAGGTAACAGCACAGATTAATCCGGCCCCTCCGCACATAACAATACTAATTCGGAAGGCGTACCTCGAGCCATATTCTTATAAATTAATTACTTGTAATCTACTCATGAAACGGGACTTACAGAAATGAAGTTACAACGTGGCGTAATACCGGCCGGGCTCAAGGGTTCGTAACGACTTAATGTCGCATCGAGAGAACAAGTCTGAATTAGAAATGAACCCTGTTACAAGTACCTGGTTAATAAGGCACACATGTCGCGTTTCGAACGCTACTTTGTTATAATTTGTGTAAGATAGACGTCTTTGTCTGTCTGCAGAGTAAAATTTTAACAGTGTCTTTAATTTAGGTACCAAACAGTGCACTTAAACCAACGACTTCAATAAATAGACACGCGATCTCGTATAAGCAGCATGTTCCAAATTCAGTTGACGCAACCTACTGCCATCTAGTAACGATATGTAGAAGTTTGCTTATTGCAAGCGAAAAGTTTTGTATTGACTTTCCAGCCTTTGCTTCGTAATGGACTTGCCCACAGAAAGTAAATTTATTTTATTAGCTAGTTATCGCGTTGTTAATTATTTTTACGGTGAAATAGTGGGTTATTTATAAAAAACAAAGCAAATTTACGCCAAAGAATCATACAATACTCGCCGATTCCGATAAAACAATTATAATTAGGCGGATTTTACGTGTGTTCGCGAGACAGCTAACAACAACATCATGTGGACTAATGACAGCGTAGTTCCGGTTATTTATTATTTATTTATTAGTACGTACTATGTAGTACGTAGTACATATGTATATATCGATGAGTTAAACGAATATGGTGAATCTTGACTACATATTGTGTTAGTCAAGTGTTAATACAACTTCGATGATGATTACAATTTAAAAGACCAAATTATTTTGTTAAGTGTAACATCGGCTTCTATTTAATTTTCTGCAAGTTTAAGTGTAATAATTCAATATATTCAATAACATAGCGTCAAAATTCAGAAAATAGCTCAAAATTGAAACCCATACAATAGATGTCGACAGCATAAAATAAAACACATTTGACAAATGCGACAATTTTCATATTACACGAACAAGAAACCAACTATTACATAAAAAAGATGAGGCGAACAAAACTGACACATTGTAAAAAGTACTTTTAATTTTTCGCCGCTGCAGACTCATCTGAATGCCTAGGGGAGAGGTGTCCCCATGATCGCGTCTTATCCACTACGCAAACATTCTTTACAAGGCCCTCACTCATTCTATTCACTCCTCTAGAGGTTATCTTTTATTATTTCTCTCGACATCCTCTTTTTATTGCCTCCCATATTGACTTTTTATACCGCTCACGAATAAATACATTTTGATTTACGCTTGCGTAGACACTATTTTATGCAGACGGTGAATTAGTACGCTTGAGGTGTCGATTGTAACAATTACTTTAATTCCATAAAATAGACTTGATTTTTCAAGGTTCAAAGTTTTCACTCCCGTATTTTTTCTTAACACTCTCGAAGTGGTAACCACAAATACTTATACGGAATAAAAATGTGTTCTCAGTAAGCTCTTGAACAAACATTGAGGGATTGCAAAGTTCTCAGAGAGGCGAGAAAAACAAAGATAAATCCAACTTAAAGCTTGACAAGTACGTATCTAAGATTTGTAGATCTGCACCGCATTTTAGCGACTTCTGATTTCAACTAATTATAGCAGGGGTAAATGTTTTGTAGTGTTATTCATTATTTTCGATAACAAGTAGTTTTTTTCGATAAGAACCTTTTTTATTTTACAGGTGTAATGTTATGTAACGTATTTTTATTTAAGAATCAGAATAATGTGCAGTTAACATTGCAAATAATAAATAAATAAATAAATATCTTTGCGACATTTTTACACAGCACCATCTAGTCCCAAACTAAGCAGAGCTTGTGGTATGGGTACTAGACAATGGATATAATACGTATATACTTTTTTTTTTTTTGTAAATACATACTTATAATACATAAGCAACACACCCAGACCAACACAAACACTTATTGTTCATCACACAAATATTTGTATCCTGTGGGAATCGAACCCACGACCTCGTTATCAGCAGTCCGACACTCGAACCACTAGACCACAGAGGTCGTCAAATAGTATTAAGTAAATTAATTTTGCCCATATCGGACATGCAATATTTAAAAAACTTATCAGTAATGTCGTTATAAATGATTATTATTAAAGGAACTATTCTAAAACATTAATTATAAAATTTAAATGATTCGACAACAAAAATAAATCTAAAATTCTAAATTAGATAACTTTTGCACGGCCTAAAATTGTTTTCAAGGAATTCAAATATCGCGTTTTTAATAAGCTCCTTGTTACCTTAACCGTGATTCTCAATTCGGAAGTCTCACGACATCAGCCATCCCGAGGGAACGATTAAACATGTAAAAGTACCAGGATAACAAAGTATCTGGGAGTCTCGATGGAGGCTGGCCATTTAGCACGTACCGAGAAATTGCAGTAACACGTTCGCAAGAACTTAACGACCGGGGAAATAGATGTCGTCTAACGTTTGCTAAACCGATCACTTTCCTTCCTTGTTTGTGTCGTGTGAAAAAGTAATTGGGGTTTCAGCAGACAGTTTTCTTGGGGTTTGTTTAAGAACAACAAAGTACGATTCTAAAATAAATGATAAATAAATAAATAATAAATATTTTTGGGACATTTTTACACAACACCATCTAGTCCCAAACTAAGCAGAGCTTGTGTTATGGGTACTAGACAATAGATATCATACTTATATACTTTTTTTTTCGTAAATACATACTTATAATACATAAGAAACACCCAGACCAACACAAACACCTATGTTCATCACACAAATATTTGTGTCCTGTGGGAATAGAACCCACGACCTCGTGATCAGAAGTCCGACACTCGAAACCACAGACGTCGAAATAAGCTTATCTGTGCATACAGATGCAAATTGCATAATTTGGAGTGACTACCAAAGCTATAAAACGATGACTTTGATGGAATGTGTTTTAAATTATGTGAAACCCTCAGACGAATAAAAATGGCGGACGCAATCTCGCTAAAAAAAGATGAAAAAAGATTTTTTCATAAACCCACTATAATTTCGACATAATTTTAATACACCAGATATATATTGTTATTTTATTTATGACACTTCGACAATGACTGCCGTCACACGATAATTGCGGCTTTTTGTCTTACTATGGGTGTGCATGTGCCGACTTACTATGGCTGCCTCACTTTTTGTTTAGCGAGATTCCGTCTGCCTTTTTTATTCGTCCAAGATGAAACCTATATTTATGAAATTTAATAGAATGGTGTCTACTCCTAAATTGTATTGTGGTTGAACGATGGATTGCAAAATGGAAAACTTTGTATACCTACTTCAATTTGTATGATGTTCCCATGTCGTCGCCTACAACTACGAAGTTAATGAGATGTTTAGGTGTCGAAGTTTCAACAGTCTGGCGTCTGGCCAACAAAATTCTTGTTTCAACATTACTTTTTGCTTTTCTTTTCCTCTTATTCTCTCTCTTATTCTTAAATGTGAAATATTCTTTGCTTATTCTCCATGATTACTCGGTTTATCAAGAAAGAATAATGGCAAACTTACGACCATAATTACTTCTTTTTAATGAATTAACGACTTTTGTTTGCGAACAACGATTAAAATAATTAAAAGTATCATTATAAGTGCCATCAATTCAATCTCAAAGGAGACATTAATGTTTTTACGGGTTGCTCCGTCATAATAATTAATAACTTTACTATCCAAAACAGTTATAAAATGAACTATTATTAACATAACATAACATCACGCCTGTATTTCCCCGAAGGGGTAGGCAGAGGTGTATAGTACACCCACATTTCGCCAGTTATGTTATAGTCCCATTATAATAGGGGGCGAGCCTATTGCCATTGACCGGGCACAAATCCAGACTCCGGGCTGCTACTGAACTTTTATTGCGTTGACTATTTGAAGATTCAATATAACATTACTACGCTTCCGTCTCATTCGATCTTTACAGAGATTCGATGTCTTTCGTTTCCAAAATGACAAAAATTTCAACGTCGGTATACAACTTGTTATTGAAATAACTCAAAACCTCTTAAGGGGTCTCATTGTACTCATCATTATAAATACTTTTACTATGGGAATGGCCTGAAATCGCGAAAAAATATCAGATGTTCCCTACATTTGTGTTCACATTAATCGACAAAATGTAAGGAACAGCTGATTTTTTTTTCGCTATTTCCAGGTTGATCCCGTAATAAAAGTTTTTCAAACTAATGAGTAGAGTGTCCCCTTTAAAGGTTTTGAGTTATTTCAATAACACCTTGTATAATAAACATATCAGTCATAAATCACTAATGTTTCTAGAGATATAATCACTCGCACGACTAAATTTAGTTGTCAGGGTGCTGATGACGAGCACCTAAGTGAAATGATCATAAAGTTGTAAAGGAATTTAAAATTAAAACTTATGTCACCAATAGTAAAATATTATTAGTTAAGTTAAATAATATTAAAGCTAACATAAAATACTAATCTCATATATTTACATATTAAGCAGACTAAGATTCTTACAACGATACCAATTTTGCAAATTTAATTACTTTTGCCAAGAAATTCGCCACAGAGTTGTTCTTACTCGTTCTTATTGCAACAATAATTGTCAAGTGCGGCATTTTCATCCGACTTTTAATTGATCCTGGAGGGCGAGTGAGCAGATAAAACTCGGATATCTAAACTTTCTCTATTACAGTTTAAGAAAACCGCTGGAGCAGTTTTGTTTGGCCGATAACAAATTTTCATTGCGTCTCCCTGCGCAGTGTGACGCGTAATAGCGGGTAATGACTTAAGAATTATTCTTGTCTTGTGGATATTTAGTAATGAAATATTTTATTTATGGATCTTAAATTAATTTCGGTTATTAAATGATTGAAAAACTAAAAAAATATCACCGTTGGTATTTGAAATATGTACCTTAAAACTATCAATGTTAATATGTTTAAAACGTTAAGTTTCTTCTTCTTCTCCTATCGTATCAATATGAGCTACATAATGATAATAGCTCATGCCGTGGGAAAAAGTCAGCAGGTTGGTGGGCTGATTGCAAGTTTATTCTGAAACTTTCCTAAATAGATAAATGTAACATAATCATCATTTGATCCCAAGAAATTATAGAAAGCCCTCACAACGTGCTTTTCCAAAAATCTCGAATAACTGGCACTAAATATTTTGTCTTAAAGTTCTTCGCCCTAAAAGACTATCGCTACAGTATTTACAATAAAACGTTTAGTGTAAAAGTGTTACAACAAACTTCCATATTTTATTATGATCGTTATCGTAAAGGCCCCCCGGATTCCCGCCATTTAAAAGTTGCGCGTATCCCGGCCTCCCCTCACAACCCGTTTGGAAGATTTCATTATAAAATTAAACTAAAACTAAAACTTTGTGCTATAAATCGTAATAGATTGTAACTTCATTTTGTTTCTTTAGTTATCGAAACAGAATATTTTATTAAAGGTACAAAGAGTAGAGATGATTATAAGGTCGAATAACATAAATAAAACCAGATAATTCCCGCGCTTATAAAACTAAGAAAAAATAAAATAATTAAGTACAGCTGTCATTGACAGTCTTTTCTAAGTAATATTAGCTAGCTTTTATGTAAACTGAAGTTTGAAAAAGCAAAAGCGAAGAAAGTAGGTACTCAGTCTTGTACGTAAATTAAACAAGAACAGAACATTCTTCCAGATGAAAATAATAGCAGTTGAACTCCTAATATGCCAATCAGAGGAAAAATCGGAGGGTAATCCAAAAAACATCGAAGCAGAAGTTAGGACCCCTCCGCCTCCGAAACGTAAACACATAAATTTGCGAGGAACTCCTTATAATTGTCTACCAGCTATACCTTAACGAACAATTACATGTTGTTATTTATTTGTTTTCCAAAGGAAAATAATGGTGAAAGAATGGGTAAACTCCTGAGCATATAGAGAAAACATAGATATTAAGAGCTTAGAGCTCTTATTACAATTTTAAATGCTCTGTAAAATCTTCGCTGCTTTACAAAGTAGGTACAATCGCCTGTCTAGGTAACCGTCTATTATTTATGAAGCCCATAGGCTCGGCCAAGGGAATTGGAATCCAATTAAAAGAATAACAGAGGCTACGTTGAATGCACAGGACTAATCGTTTTCTATTGTTCTTGGAACCACTATCTGGCAGCCTTTTGTCACTGAGCCCCGGTAGCGAACTAAAGCTGGTCATTTAATAAAACAAGAGACTGGCAAACAGAGAGTGCATACGCATGAAAAGGACCAGACCAGACCATCGAGATGTCTAAATTGAGGGCCTTAAAATTCTCCGAGACCGCCAAAAAGAATGGTAAAAAGAGCTTAAAATAAGCTTTATTTCCACGTCCCGTGAAAACCGCCTTTCGGTTCTGTAGATAGTGGAACTACAAAACACAAACGTTGACCGGTGAGCGTTCGGCGTGAACGTAACAATGATGGCTAAGCTGCTGCAGCGCTGCACGCAAGGAATGTTTTACTCCTTTTATATCCAACGTATTCGGCAACACACACCGCCGCTTTCTGACGACGTTATTTTTTAATCAAATATATCCGTGGAACGGGTGACGGACGATAGGGTCGCAGCGACAATGAAAAACTAAAAGGAAAAAGTAGCACTCTTTTAAGCAAATAGAGGCGAGACCAAGTTGATTGGTTTTGTTAGCGAGCCTGTTGATTGGCACGGGCGTAAACAATACGCTTCCAATGTTTAAGTTTCAAACGACAATTGAGACTTCTTTTAAGCAAATAGTGACTAGACGTGTTGATTGGTTTTGTTAGTGAAACTTTTCTATTGAGTGAGACCATTGGTGTAGTCCGCATGTTTGTGTTAGCAATTTTATTCAACTAGAGTTTGACCATGTTTTTTGTATGAAAAATGCTTTTTGACACTGTTCTCGTTTCAACAATGCTTCATTTTTTTTCGAATTTATTTTACTGTCGACATGTGATCCAAAGTTGCTTGTTGACATATCATATAACCAAATAATCGCAAAAACTGTGAACAAAACGGTAGCAAGGTAAAAAACTAAAAATGAATTTACAAAGAAAACAATGTAGTTGGGTATATTCGTAGGAATTTTCAGAGTACATAAATTCTTGGTTATATTATTCACGGCGAGTAACCGGGTGGTTATAAATCAGGACTCCTCAGCCGCTATCAGCCCACGCTTCCATTAGTGACCTCCTCTGCTGGTGAAAAGTGCCAACTCTACTTATTCAAGCGTATTTTTATATAATTTACCTACAAGCAAAGATTTTTTTATTTTTATTATATATTTTTCAAGTAGATTGATATAAGATTTGATTTAATACTTTTGTTTAAATATGAATATGAATATGAATTCAATATGAATTTGAGAAAATCTAGACTAATTTATTAGATTCTCATCAGAATTCAAATTCAAGATTTCAGAATATTTTCTTCACTTCCCTATCTTTCTCACACACACGCATATATAAAATTTGTAATACGAAACGTTTATTGCCATAACTACTTAGCAAAAGACTGCACCTCAATTTCCTTTTACACCCAATAGGAAAATGTAAGAAGAAAAAGTGCCTGTTTCCTGGGCGAGAAACTCTACCTTCTACAAGAGAAATGTGTGTTCC
Source organism: Asteroscopus sphinx (assembly GCA_949699075.1). Classification (NCBI taxonomy): domain Eukaryota; kingdom Metazoa; phylum Arthropoda; class Insecta; order Lepidoptera; family Noctuidae; genus Asteroscopus; species Asteroscopus sphinx. The sequence goes on from OX453008.1 coordinate 9,848,607, forward strand.
TAAAAGCTTAGAATTAAAACGTTAGCGGTAGAATTAATAGGGGTTTTAATATTATCCGTAGATTATTTTTGTATCAAAATTATGCACACTCGAATGGGTGGCCAGACTTGAATAAATTTATAACGGACGAGAATTTCGGGCCGCTCATTACCGCGTATTTATGTGAGCAGATAAAAATATTAGGGACACATTTTAATCGAAAACGGATGAATAGGGAGCGCCCTAGTGTTGTGCGCCTCTGGTCGTGTTTGTGTTTTGTTTAAAAATGTGTCGTTCTAATGAGGCGGCCAGTACATTTTTGTATCTTTCGTGTTTTTCGTAATAACCACTAAAAATACGAAAAAAACAACAATGTAATATGTTGTCCAAAGGTTGTCTGGAAGACATTGCCTTGTGCGATAAGACCGCGCATTGTACTTACTTACGGCCAAAATGAATATCCAATCTATCCACGATTTTCCCTACTAGAGATAGGAATTTGACATAAGCTCCATACAAAATATGTCAAATTTCTATCTCTAGTAGGATAAATCGTGGATAGATTGGTTATTAATTTTGGCCGTTAATCTTTCTGTAAACTACTGTCATTGTTTTCGTTTGGTGTATGTACAATAAATAATATAATAAATATATCCACAAGTAACAGTTAATTTACTATACTTAACGTTATTTGCCGTGTTTTTAAAAAGTGCGAGAATAGCTAAGTACCAGAAGCAGTAGGTTCACGCTTCAAAAAGAAAAAAAGGAGTCATATTTAAGTTTCCGAAGATGTTTTTTAAATGATTAAAATATATGTACTTATGTTATTGTCAATTAATTGCATTGTCTTCGCCACAGCCCAAACCCTAAAAATGGGAGCAATTACATGCAGCCTGACTGAAAGGCTTCACATAATTTTAAAACAAATTTAGAAAACCTATAAACACTTTCCCGGGTATTTAAAAAAAAAAAAAGGAATCTTACAATCAAACTTCTTTCCCGCACTTTTTCCACAGATAATGAATAACAAGCGACATTTATCATTCGCGCATAAAGTCAGACCGGTGTTTAGGACAGTTTTAAACGCCTAAATTAATTTCCTTTAAGAAGTTGTAACTCTCCAAGTGGGGATAATGCGATGATATATAAAAAAAGGTCCCAGTGAGCCAGAGCCCCTAATAAATTATACCCTCGATAACAATGGGATTTTTTCGCCGGCCCTTGTTGCAACTTTTGATATCACCTGAACGTAGGAAACAAAAAGAGAGTAAATTTTTTTGGCTGAAAATGAATATGTTTTTAAACAAAATTAGGACAAAAGACGGTGCTTAAACATTAGTTCTCAGTTTAATATAACAGAACTTTGACATTCTATCATTTTTAACTCCACAATAAACAAATAACACCTATGCAAAAAAAATGCTAACATATTATTTATTAACGATTTTAATTGTGGAAAGAAAAAATCGCTCACGAGCACGATTACTTACCAAAGTCACCCAAAGACTTACCAAAAGTGGAGGTTAATTTCGATACCACGAGCAGTGTTCAAGGTAGCTTGGTGGCTAAAGCACTGACGTACTGAGCCAGGAGACGCAGGTTCGAATTTTTTTCTTTCCACAATTTGTATCGTTAGATTTCGCTTCACGTGCGTAAAATGCGTTAACATAATAAAATAATTACCTATCTACTATTTTAACGCATCAACGCATGCGGAGCGAAATCTAAAGATTTGAATTGTGGAAAGAAAAATTCGTTCACGAGCAGGATTCGAACTAACAGTCTATAATCCTAACATTATTAATATAAAAAGTTTTAAAAATCCTACACAACATTTTCAAAATTGAATAATAGAGATCGACCTCAGAATTTGTCAAGGGATTATGATAAACAGTTATAGTGCAATAGCCACTTCCTTCAATATACAGCTTGAGCACTTTTTGCCCCGAACTATAAAAAATAAAGCCCTAATATCGTGAAATGTTCCTTTGGGGGTGACTGGACAAATGCGCGAACTTCGGACGTCGTCGTTAGGGCTGTCGAAAATCAAATTACCTATGATTTTAAGAGACATGAAGTTGTAAAATCTATACTAATAATAAATGCGAAAATTATTGCATTACCATCGCTTAACATCAGGTGAGGTGGCAGTCAAACGCAAGCCCATTAGATACATAAAAAAAGTTACTCTGTCTCTGTCTGTCTGTCTGTTTGTTTGTTACCTTTTCACGGCTAAACTTCTGAACCGATGGTAATAAAATTTGGCAAAGCGGTAGCATATAGGCATTTTTTTATCCTGGAAAGATAAATAGTTCCCGCAAATTCGCGATAACGTCTTTCTGTGGTATACCTACCGATTAACATGCGTGCGTAGCAGCGGGCCGAACCTAGTTAAAATATAATTTAGGAAATACAAAAGTTTGTCTACACATTTGAATGGATTTATAGCACTCGAAAAGATGCTATTGTTCTTTTTTTTAAGTATTTTGCTATCTCAATCAGTCAACTCGGCCTATCGCAATCCACTGCTGGACATAGGCCTCTCCAAAATTGCGCCACAACACTCGGTCCTCTGCCTTCCGCATCCATTTGCATCCATTTGCTATCTGCGAAAATGTTATTGAATTGGAATGGATGACTAGAACCACACAACAACAACACAAGAAATCCTAAAGTAGGTTTCACTCCATGTTTTCTTACCTATTTAAACAGTAAAAACTTTATTTATTTATTTATTAATTTCCAATATACATTGTTCTACACGATTAATGATATTGCCGTACACGAAAACCGCTAAGGACTTATCTGTGTACGGCGAGTCGTTCATTTTAAACATAAAAAAATCAGGTTATTTTATTTTCTAAGAATACATTATTAATTATACATAAAAACAATTTTTAGTGATGTTATGTTATAACAATAGATTAAGAATAGTAAGGTTCAGGCTACAAACGCGTTTTGATGCGTTACAAAAAATCTTTTAAATTTGTACTTATAACTTTTCGAACGTTTATTGTAAAGGGTTTGCAGATCCTCTGGTAGTTTATTAAGATAGTAAGGAACCACGTAGTTAGCAACTCTCGTCCCGTAGAGGTTATTGGTTTTAGGTAGTACATATTTATTTTTATGTGAGATAGGTCTTAAGAAACTTGGTATTTTTATTTCTATTATAAGCTCAGGCTTATTAACTTCCGCTAGTGTAAAATATTCGACCTTGTTGTACACATTCATAACATTACAATATTCAAATAAGTCGTAGTCAATATTTTTATATTTCTTTTTTATATGTTTGGGCGTGATGATTTTTAATATTTTTAATTGTAGTCTATAAATATCTGCCAAATATGTTTGGTAGGTTCTACCATAGCTGCTTAGTCCATAATTGATAACAGAGTCTGCATTATTATTAGCAGTAGTTATTCTTGTATAGCTTGTACCTATTACAGATGTTTGTGCCAAAACAAGAAAAGAAGATGCACCGAAGTAGTAGTTTTGGGTTGTTCCGTATTCATCCTATGACGTCTCATCCTAAGAGTTTAATATTCTTTACTCATTCCAAACTGTATTCCTAACTCACCTCATGACTTTATTTTCTTATCTCATCCCAAATGAGTTCCTTGCTCATCCCAAAGCAAAAACTACCAAAAACAAGCATGAAAAGGTATGGATAGCCATTGCGAAACAAGTAACTTTTCATACAAGTCGAGTCGTAGTCACAGTTAAATTTTGTAAGTATCTTTACATTTACTTATTATAAATTATTTATATTAGAATTAAATTTTATACATCTTTGAAAATTTTATAAAAATGGGGAAAGTTTTTAGAAAGCTTGCGGTCTGTAGGTGTGATTCGGGAGAAAATGTAGCGTCACTTCACGCTAAGATTTGCATTATACCCATATAGTACATTGAATATACCGACATGGAGTTTACAGCTGACGTCACCTTTAAGCGCCCGCGCCATCTGGTGGGTAACGCCAAAGTTACAGCTAACTACTAAATAAAACACAAAAAAAGATTAATTGGGGACGCATGATTTTTCCTGCCATTTATGCTTGTATTTATAGTTCCGAAATTTGGCATTATAATGAGCCGGTCAAAAAAATATGAATTTTAAGGATAACTTCGTTCCTGACCACAGAAATAGATAGATAGAATGGAAAAGAGGGCGGGGCGCGTGTGCCAACACTCTGCACCATAGTGCAGGGCATTTCAAAACATTTCTCAGTACGCCTTGACTTGTTTCTGTAAATACTGTTACAAAAACCCGCAAAAATGGCCTTATTGCGCTGTTTCTAACTGTAGAAACAAAAGCTGTAAAGTTATTTTTTTATTTTTTTTTAATTAATGACATCAACATAGGAGGCGTGGTTTGTCGAAAATTTGCCACGCATGAATCGCAAGTAAAATTGTGATTACAACCATTCTATCTACCTATTTATGTGTTCCTGACGGAGGTGCCCTGACCTCACAAGTTTTTTTTTACTATAAAAAAATACAAGGCACATAAATTGGTTGGCACTAATTGGTTGACCTAAACTTTTTCAGTAACAACCCTAGCCAATTGAATGGGCAACTGTGGACAATTTATATAGCAATAATCCGCACGGACATTACGGCGGCGAAGTCGTAGCCGCCTAGCCGGCCGAATGCCGATATTATCGGAGGTAAAAACGTTGCTAGTTTGAGGACAAAAAACGAGCGCTCATTTATCGGCTGGTCGGCACTTCGGCGACAGGCCATCTCGCCTCAAGCCACCCTCCCTAAAACGCTATACATTACTCGCCATCGCTTTAGGGCTTATGGCTCGATTATGTTTCCTTGTTTAAGGAGTACTGATGAGTTATTTTTAACCGACTTCAAAAAGTGAAGGTCCCTAATTTGTCTTTATATTTTTAGGGTTCCGTACCCGAAGGGTTCCAAACGGGACCCTATTACTCTCGCTACGCTGTCCGTCCGTCCGTCCGTCCGTCTGTCTGTCTGTCACAGGGCTGTATCTTTGTAACGGTAATAGATAACCAGTTGAAATTTTTACAGAATATGTGTTGCTATGAGGTGTTTCACAACAAATACTAAAAACAAAAAAAGTCTGAAACCAAAGGGGGTCCCCATACAAGAAACCTCGAAAAACATGCATTTTTTTCAACGTTTTTATTCCTGTTCTAACTTCAAAACGGTAATACATACTAGCGTCAAACTTGGTCTGATTATAGTGCATACTATGTAGTTTTGCAACAAATACTAAAAACAGGACAAATATAGACATATATGGTGGTACCTACGGAAGAAAGAGATGCAAAAATTCACATTTCGCGTCCGACGTTGATGTCTTTTGATAAACTCTCGTAAATTAAATCAGTTTCTATGGTGTATTAGGTCGATGGGTTGTACGGAACCCTTACTGCGTGAGTCTGACTCACACTTCGCCGGTTTTATTTTTATTTATGTTCGGGCATAACTCTGATATATGTGAACGATTTGGATGATTATTTTTTTGTTTGAAACAATTTTCCCCCGAAATGGTCCCATTTAAAGGTCAAGATCTAATGAAGATCTTTGGAGATCATGAACGGATAACGGCAAATCACCCGCGATTGCTTTCCATGCGCAATCGCTTGTCTCTATCGTGTATGCCACCCCAAGTAGAAAAATAAAATTAACTTTAAAAAGTTAAAACATACTTCAGTAAGAATAAAATAATTTGTGTGTATTAGTTTAGGAAGTCAGTACCAATTATTTCTTAAATCAAACCGTATCAAAGGTCTAAACTGTTCCACATAAATTATTTTATTCTTTTGAAGTCGATTTTTACTTTTTTTGAAGATTATTTTAATAAGTGTATAAATTGGATCAAATAGGTGTAACGAAACAATGATATTTAAAAGTATAGATATGACATACCCTAACAAAAAAAAAAGTTTCATACGCAGCGGCAGCACAATACACATAAACTAGTACAAAGTAAGTAAGTTTGTTACCGTCATAATTGAAAAAAACTTTCTGTACACACACGACGGTATTTTTTTTATTTTTTTATTACCGGATTAATAGAAAAACGTCCTTATTAGTACGTTTTCGAGTCTTCAGATTGCGAGTGCAAGTAACATATCTGTGGGTGTAACACTATTAGCTGAGATCCTTTTAAGAGGTGAATGTACACACTATACACATACCGAACAACTTTGGTATTAAAATTTTGATAGTCATTAAAAATTCGTGCTGTACAGTTTAAAAAATCACAACACAAATGCAACAGTACAAGCAAATATGAAAGCAGACACAAAAGATGTGTATAACAACGAAAATCAACAGAACTCCAATTCACAATCTTATTTATTCGGCAGATTTTATTTGTCACATGCGTATACGCTGCACCAACGCATTGTGATGTAATTGAAAAATCGGTACTACGAACTACGAACCGGCGAGGGATCCATTATTCAGATGACAATCACGTCATTTTCCGAAAAACGGAGCGAAAAACGTACGCCTGTTGTTTCACGACGATGTGACGTATAAAAAATTCAGCGACTTAATCGCAACGGCGACCAAACAAATGACGATTCGATGAATTGACAAAGCAAACGATCGACAAATAGTTGGTTGTACAGTCGACTGCATGACAGTAGTAACACTTGAATTAGTAAACCGCCCTTACTGCTTACGAAATAAAGGCGCTATCAATGTCAAACTGTAACCACTGACCTGCGGTTGAACGTACCTAATTTGGAGAGCCTGTTTGCAAAAAAAATCGCTTACTTCGATTTACGGTTGTCAATTAATGTTGATCATGAATGTACAATGACGTTTGTTTAAATAAGCTTTTCAAATGTGTATGGTATTTTTCCCTTTTTCACTTTTCTTTTTATTTCCTGAAGACTTAGTAAGTATGTTTTTTTTTCCTAATTATAATCAAGACAACTTCAACAATCACATCAGAGCACAGAAATAGTTTATTTTTATTTTCTTGTATGGGATGGCGAAACGAGCTAAAGGCCCACCTAATGTTAAGCGGTTACCTTTGCTCATAGCAACTGCAATACCACCTAAGCTGTTACCTAAATGGTACCGCAAGTCGGTTCGCCAAACTGAGACATGAAGATGGAAAGTCTCATGTGATTGTAATTTCACCGACACCCGTACCCTTCTGACCGAAACACAACAATGCAAGCATCACTATTGGGCGGAGAAGTAGATACGGTGGTAGTACTTTCCCGGACGAGCTCTTTCACAAAGGAGCTCTACTAAATATATAGACGGAGTGCTGCAAACAATCATAGTGAAGCCAACAAAACCGTACTCCTCTGTGTACAAACCAGCGCTCACGCACACACATGCACATCAAACCGTGCTCACCGCTCTCAGTACACACGTCGCGGCATCGTGGCATCGTCCAGTATAAGTATCGTCAATATCGAATATCTTTCATGTGCATGTGTGTGCGTGAGCGCTGGTTTGAAGTGTTTGTACACACGGCTACACATCAAGCTGTACAAAACCAGTAAAGGCTGACCTCGCGTTGGAAGGAAAATCTATACAATGCGAGGTCAGCTATATCCAGTATACTGGATGTGTACAGCTTGATGTGTAGCCGTATGTACACGGAGGAGCACGGATTTGTTGGCTTCACTATGATAGTCCGCAGCAATTCGTCTGTGTACCAGAGATATCACTTTTATTTTAGCCTCACTGAAAATCAGCGCTATATTGTAGCTCACGTTACAACATACAATATGTAACAAAAACCCTATTGTTCCTTTGAGCTACGTTATCGGAATCAATATTCATGCGTAAGGACACAACTCATTTGGAAAAACTCTTTAATAAAAATAATAAAATTAAATATTAAATCATTATTAATTGTGAAATGAAAGTGATTATATTACTCAAAACTCACTCACTTAGTGATTATATCAATAAAAATAATTTAAATTAATGTTAAATTATTATTAATTGTAAATTGAAAGTGTTATGATCGCTTTTAATAATGATTTAATATTTAATTTTATTAAATAAATAATAAATAAATATCTTTGGGACATTTTTACACAGCACCATGTAGTCCCAAACTAAGCAGAGCTTGTGCTATGGGTACTAGACAATGGATATAATACTTATATAATATTTTTTTTGTAAATACATACTTATAATACATAAGAAACACCCAGACCAACACAAACACTTATTGTTCATCACACAAATATTTGTGTTCTGTGGGAATCGAACCCACGACCTCATGATCAGCAGTCCGGCCCTCGAACCACAGACGTCGTCAAAATATTATTTATTATTATTTTTATTAAAGAGTTTTTCCAAATGAGTTGTGTCCCGTATGAATATCGATTCTGATAACGTAGCTCACAGGAACAATAGGGTTTTTGTTACATGTTGTATATAGCATCATGCTGAGTGTCCACCTCTTTGATGCAGCGACGACATGCAACGTTACTTTTCTACTAATTACTTTTCTACTGCTTACTTTTCTACTGCAAACTTTTCTACTACTTACTTTTCTATTGTCAATGTACAGTCAACAAATTGGAATCATGACCTACTCAGCCGATAATTCGTATGAAATTGTCAAAACAGTAAAATTTTCTTCTTATTAGCATCGTGCTGCACTTAGGACATTTTGAATATTAAGGAAAATGCGTCAATACGGGTCAGAGGTCTATGCAATTTTGAGCTTTGTTATTAAATGCAATAGATTAATAGTTGGATAAAAAGTTACGTTTTTGATAAAGCTAGAATTATGTTTTGAATTTCGAATTAACTGTCGTTCCGCATAGTTTTCCTATAAAAAAGAAGTAAACTTTTTTTTTCAAAAACCTATACGAACTCTTTCAATTTCAGAAGCATATCAATCAAATTAACTGACTGAAACTAAACGCTCAGTAGCACGAGATCAAAAAAAAAAAAAAAATTCTTTCCTAGTAAAGTACCTCAAAATACAAGCTCGACATGCGACCAAATCCAATTTTAACCACGCTCCAATGAGCAAAGGAATTTGCCATAGCATCCCGAATATTCAAAAAGTTATTTTTCTTCAGGAACAGCATATGCGGGCTTAGGAAATGCACCCAGGCACCCATACCCTCATGGTGTAGGGGAGAAATAGCTGACTCATCAAAACAATAAACAAAGTATCGGAGCCCTATTTTATTATGTTATTATGCACGCCGCCCTATGATTTAACGCTGCATAGATCGCTGCGATGACAGCTAAGTAGGCAGTGTTTTTCTCCAAAGAATTATAATACTGATCTGTAACTGTTTTGAATACCTACAAAAAAACTTAATAACATAACATAACATCACGCCTGTATTTTCCCGAAGGGGTACGCAGAGGTGTTAGTGTATAGTACACCCACATTTCGCCAGTTATGTTATAGTCCCATGTAATAGGGGGCGAACCTATTGCCATTGACCGAGCACAAATCCAGACTCCGGGCTGCTACTGAGAATTTCCTAATGAAAAAACCCATCAATAACACTTTGCCCGACCCGGGAATCGAACTCAGGACCCCACGCTCAGCAGTCGCGCTTGCAACCACTAGACCAACGAGGCAGTCGAGGTATACGTTTAGGCCTTGTTCAATTTCTCATATAAAAGAGCAAAGGTTTGGTTACAAATTGCATTCTCGCTCTGACACTCGCCCCGAGAGGTCGTGCTGCTCCGCTCCGTCCTCTCGTGACGAATTAAGTGCTCGAATATTTTTCGCTACGGCTCACCGTAGCGTCCTCCGCAGTCGCCCCGCCGACTGCAGCCCGATAAGCACATTCGCTGTCTTTTTCAAGACAGCGGGCGCGCTTTTGTCTCTTTAGACAGAGTTTCGTCAAAAACGTAGTGTCCCTTCAGGAAAAACCCACTTATTTACTGTGGTCCTCAGTGGATACCTAACGGTGCTAACGAACTGAGGGGCGTTGACCCGACACGCCAGCTGCGCTCCTTAAGGGCAAAGCAAAATTGGAAGAAGCTAGGGCCAGAAGGCCTTGGGGGATCTCCTAGTCTTCCCTAGCTTTAACCCCGTTTCGTCCTATCTAGCACTCTCTAGGGGTTTACACCCATTGCACACTAGAGACTTAGGGACCTGGTTGCACATTAAGACTGGCAATCAGGAGTGCAAGCTTAGGGCTCACCAGTAGGCACACAACCTCCCCGTCTATACCCGACGGGGAGGGTTTGAACACACTCCCGGGAACACCCACCCGAGGAGCAAAACCCCCATGTTAGTACGCCACTAATTTCTCTCCCTCTCATTTTGCTAGGCTTGGCTTAGTCATCATCTGTACGATGGTGTCTGATGCCAAGTTCCTGAGCATCCTGAAAAACGTCCTCCTCAAGGACCCCAACTTCCTAGCCAATTATGGCAACCTCTTTTGCGACGATGAGGTGATCAAACCTCAAACGTCCGAATCCCCCAACTCTCCTGAGTTGCCCGATACCCCCCCACCCCAAAAGAGGAATAGGCGCCCCGCCCGTTCCGACAGCGATGAGGAGAGGCCGAGGTCTCCGCGTGGTCCGCCTAGGCGTTCAGCCAGCCTGGACCATAAGGACCGCACCCCCTCACCTCTCCCCACCCCAGCCCCCACTCAATACCCCGATCGCTCCCCGATCCCATCAGACCAAGAGATGTCTTCGGACAGTGAGGTCAACTCAGACGAGGCCGACGCCTTTACCACGGTAGTGGGTAAAGGTAAAAAACGCAGCCGAAAGACAAATAAGGCCGAGGCTCTCGCCTCAAAAGCACTTAAACTGTCCGAGGCAAACTCTGCCCCGGCCCCTACCCCCCGTCCCGCCTCTTACTCCTCCTCGCAGGATAACAGGCCTGCCTCCCCTCACGATCATGAACATACCTCATCTTCCCAGAAGAAGGTACCCATCCCGCCTCCCTTATTCATCCAGGATAAGGCATATTGGACCAGAATTTCCGACTGGTGCAATCAAAACAAAATCAATTTTACTAGTGCCCGCCCCACGCAGCAGGGCATTAAAGTAGTTGTCCCCACCCCCACCGATTACCGCAACCTTACCAGGTTGCTACGCGAGCGTGGTGTGTCTTTTCACACCTACGCACTCCCAGAGGACCGACTCCTTAGAGTTGTGATCCGAGGGATTCCGACCGAAGTCAGCTGCACGGAAGTGCACGCCGACCTCGATCGTCAAGGGATCCCGGTTGCAATAACCCACCGAATGTACCGTGGTAAGCACGGTGAACCCTACAATATGGTTCTTGTCATCTGTCACCCTGGCGAAAGCGCCAAAAACATATATAACATAAAGACCGTATGCAACTTATCAGGCATCACGGTCGAGCGCCCCCACAAGTCAAACCAGCCTGGTCAATGTCACCGTTGCCAGCTGTATGGTCACTCCCAGCGTAACTGCTACGCAAAGCCCAGGTGCGTTAAGTGCCTAGGCGATCACGGGACTTCCAATTGCGAGCGTCCCAAGGAGAGGGACCAGTGCACGGAGCCCCCTAGCTGTGTCCTTTGCGGCAAATCCGGGCATCCAGCGAATTATCGCGGATGCCCCAAAGCCCCCAAAATGCGCAACGCCAAATCGGCGAAACGCGCCTCCGACCGCGTTGCGAGGGAAGCCCCCTCCTACGCAGCCCCCTACCAGTACCAACCACCAAACCCTAGAGGCCCACTCGGGCCCTCCCCTAATTTCCGCGGCCCACTCGGGCCCAACCCCTGGTTTAAGGGTAACCAAAAGCCCCATTTCCCACCTCTTCCGCCCTCTCGTCTCGCGCCCCCGGCCTCAGAGCCCCCTGCGCTGATGAACATACCCATCCCCGCACCTTCTCTCAGGCCCAAAACTGCACCAGCAGCTAAAGCCCCCCCCCCCATGAGAACCCCCCCTCCGGTAAACTCCCCCGGCCTTCTGCCGAGAGAATACCTCGAACCCCAGTCAGGGGAATCCCGCATTGACGCCTACTCTAGACTTTGGGCCTTTACCCAAGGCATCCATGAGCAGCGCCTTCAGGTACTTACCAAGTACCAAGACATCTATAGAATACTTAATTCCAATTATAATGTATAATACGGCCCCACCCAAAAGATTCAAACCCCGTTCCCTAATTTTAGGCTTTTTTAATGCCCGAGGCATTAGTGGTCAACGCGACGACGTAGCCGTCTTCTTGCGTGAGCACCAAATCGATATTTTACTCATTCAAGAGTCTTTCCTCAAACCCCATAGTCGTAATCCCAATATAGCCAACTATAGGCTGATAAGAAACGACAGAGCACACACCGCACTAGGCGGAACGCTCATCTATTACCGAAATTCATTGTATTGCATCCCCATTGATCCCCCAGAGCTAGCATGCCTGGAGGCTTCAATCTGTCGCCTAGGCATGACAGGGCACCAGCCCATCACCATAGTCTCGGCCTATAGATCCGCAAACAAACCCGCGAGTCTGCTCGAGGACGACCTCAAATCCCTACTCGATCTTAGTAACTCTGTAATTATTGCAGGCGACTTAAACGCCAAACACCGTTCATGGAGCTGTGTCTCCAATAACGCCGCTGGCACTCAATTAGGAGCACTTAGCGACAAACTTTCCTTCGACGTCATCGCCCCGATGCGTCCCACTCACTATCCTGACACAGTAGGGCACCGGCCCGACATCCTAGATATAGCCCTCTTAAAGCGCGTAAACCTCGGTATTCGCTCTATCGAGGTAATCCAAGAATTAGACTCAGATCATCGCCCTGTGATCATTCAACTGGGTCCCCGAGGTGGTCCCTCGGATCCCGGTATTCCACCCATAACAAAAACGATAACCGATTGGAGGAGATTAGAGGACCGCCTCAAATCTACCTCATCCCCCCAATTAGATTCAATCCCTGACTCCATTGAGACAGTCGCGGACACGGTGGCCGCGATCACCTCGCTCACCAACCATGTGCAGTCCGTAGTGGGCGAATGCTCACGGCAGGTTCCGATGCTGGATGACCAGCGTCTGAAACTGCCGGACGATGTAAATGAGTTGAGGACCGAGAGGAACGCGGCCATCCGTGCCTATGACGCTTTTCCCAATGAAGCCAATCGTGCCCATATGCGCTCCTTACAGAATTCTGTAAAGAGACGTGTAGCTCAGGTACGGGAGGAGCATTGGGACAAGGAAGTCAGCGCAATCCAACCGTCTCATGTAGCCTTCTGGGCCCTTCAACGCAGACTTAAATGCGAGACCACGGCAACTATGCCCCCCCTAAATCGACCCAATCAAAGGCCGGCCTTTGACGACGACGAAAAAGCCGAATGCTTAGCCGACAGTTTGGAGTCTCAATGCACTCTCAGTACGCTTCCCGTAAGCCAAACCCACCTTGATAAGGTTAATTCAGAAGTAGAGCGTAGGTCAGCCCTCCCCCCCCCCCCAATAGATGACCCTGATGACCCGCTCCCACCGATCACCCCTGACGAAGTTCTCTCTATAGTCAAGGATCTTAAGCCCAAAAAAGCCCCCGGCGCAGACGGCATCACCAATAAGGTGCTGAAACGTTTCCCTGCCACCCTAATCGCTCTAATGACCGTCATCTTCAATGCGGCATTTAAAAACAACATCTTTCCCCAGGCTTGGAAACAGGCTACGGTAATCGGTATTTCCAAACCGGGCAAACCAAAAGCCGAGCCGAGTAGTTACCGGCCGATTAGTCTCCTCAATGTCTTCGGTAAAATCTACGAGAAGCTTATTTATAAGCGACTCAAAGATTTCGCCGACTCAAATAAACTCCTTCCCGACGAGCAGTTTGGCTTTCGTACAAAGCACTGCTGCGTTAATCAACTGCACCGCATTGTAGAACACATCAGTGCAGGCTTCGTACGCGGTCAAATGACCGGCACTCTCTTTTTCGACGTAGCAAAGGCTTTCGATAAAGTGTGGCACAACGGCTTATTATATAAGCTGTACACTATGAATGTGCCACATCGTCTCGTGCTCATCATCCGAGACTACTTGTCGAATCGTACCTTTTGCTATCGCATAGAAGGGGCTCTCTCCTCCCCCCATCCCATTCACGCCGGTGTGCCTCAAGGCTCCGTGCTCTCCCCCCTACTGTTCACGCTGTACACCAGCGATATTCCAAAATGCGGTGCAGCCCGTATGGCCCTTTTCGCCGACGACACGGCAATCTATTACTCCGGCATGACCCATGTCGCTATTTCTCGTACCCTCCAATCCGCGGCCAACACCCTAGGTGAATGGTTCCGGAAATGGAGAATCGAAGTAAATCCCGAAAAAAGTGCAGCGGTCCTCTTCGATAAGAGACCCCTGTCACAGTACCGTAAAGAACTGAGCGTACCAGTCTCAATGTTCGGAAAACAGATCCCATGGCAACGAGAAGCCAAATATCTCGGAGTGATCCTTGACCGTAGACTGACTTTCCGTCCGCATATCCGCAGGGTGAAAAACCGTGCCGCCCTCGTCCTCGCACGTCTCCACCCCCTTCTCAATGCGCACAGTAAGCTGCCCACTCATCTCAAAGTAAGGATATTCACCACCTGTATCCGCCCCATACTCGCCTATGCTAGCGTTGTGTTCGCACACGTTAAGCCGGTGAGAATTCACATGCTCCAAACCATCCAAAACCGTTTCATGCGTAGGGCTGTAGACGCCCCCTGGTACGTACGCAACGTCGACCTCCACCTAGACTTCAAACTGCCGACCATCAAGCAGTTTTTCAAGCGTGTCTCAAAACGCTATTTCGATTCCGCTCCCAAGCACCCCAACCCCTTGGTCGTGGCGGCCACCATCTACCAGCCATCCGCTATCAGCAAAACCCGACGTCCCAGACACACACTCATTGAGCCCGATGACGATATCACACTCCTCCAGGAGTCAGATAAAAGTACAAGCACACTCCGACGCCGTCGTCCAAAATATCGTCCCCGCCGGCGAGGACCGACGCGACACACACACAGAATCCGAGAGTCCGACTCTCGAGAAACAGTAACACATGCCGACGCAGCACCGGCTGCTGGGGGGATCAGTGGCGGGGTCCCCCTGCTGCACCCTGAGTCGAGGTCCGAGCTCCCCCCTGGGGACGCCCTCACGGTGTAAGCAACCGGAGATAATCTCGTCACGCGAGACCGGCCCTATGCTCTAGAGTAGTTCCTAGGAGCAGGCTATTGCGTAGCCACTGGTTAGGTTTTCTAGGTAGGTCTTAGCCTCGCCGGCGAGGCTTGCCGCTTCACGGCGTTTAGCACGTCACCCGATAGGGACCGAAAGTCCGCTACTTTCGAGGTAACCAATTCGATGCAGCAACGGCTGCTAGGGGGACATAGGAACTGCGGGGTCCCCCTGCAGTGCCCTAGCGAGGTTCGAGCCCCCCCCTTGGGGGGCGCCCGCCCGATTAAGCGCGGTATTGATGCCGCGCGCATCTAGTTTGTAAGTATGTAGGGAAAAAACCTTCGGCGAATGGAGTCCCACATGGGACTCTCCGCCAACTAAGTCCGGTTAAGCAGAAATGGGACTTCGGTCCCACCTGCGAGAGCCCATTCGAAAAAAAAAAAAAAAAAAAAAAAAAAAAAAAGTTACAAATTGCAAGCTGCTAAGCTGAAAGTAGACAGCTACTATTAACATTATCTCGCATGCCAGTATCTTGACTCGCCTTGGTCGCATAATGATAAGTAGCTGCTATAAAGATGGAGAGTATTCCCTGCTAGAATTTAAAGATAGAGAGTATTCCCTGCTAGAATTTAAAAACCAAGTATTTATTTGACTTAATAATTAATGTTTTTATTCTGTACAAGAATACTTAGAATGTAAAATTTGATTGATTTATAATTATTATATTAAACTATGTTTACGGGACTTGTCGCGCACAATTAAATCAAAATATAACAAACATTTTGACTAACCTAGACGTTTCGGTCAAGTTGCATTGGCCGTGGTCACGAGCAGACACTGGTGGTTTTTGGTCTGCTCGTGACCACGGCCAATGCAACTTGACTGAAACATCGAGGTTAGTCAAAATGTTTGTTATATTTTGATTTAATTGTGCGCGACAAGTCCCGTAAACATAATTCAATATGAGTGAAATTCGCGAAAGTTTAAGAACTTATAATTATTAATTTTCATCTATTGTATAACTTTCTGTTTTTTTTTGACATTTCGAAATTTTATGAACTAATACTTTAATAATTGCATATTCTGACATTTTCTAACCGACAATTTGTAATTACATTTATAATTTGAGCAATGTGGGATGTGAGATAGTTTTTAAGTTGTATAATAATAATAATTCATGTATTAAAGACAACAATCGGTCCAGTGATAGCTATTACTGTATACTTACTTTAGTTAAATTAATTTACGTATTTTGTAAACATTTTCATGCTGTGTATTATATGGCAAAATGTGTCTTTGCACATTTTAAGCAAATAAAGTTAATTTTAATTTTAATTTAGACAGGCCTTGTAACGTGGTGTGGGAATGCAAGTGGCGAGTGAAACCCCAAAAACGGTGTAGTTACTCGGATGCGAACTACTGACCGACTCGTACATGACAGTAACTCTTATAATGCGGCCACACGATACACCGCGTAACAAGGTTTTATAAGTTGTAATACATTTAAATGTTATAATTTTTTATATCTATATTAATATTGTATTGATTTTACTGTAATAGCATTGGGTAATCATTGAATCCCAACAAAAACATACTTTGACAACGTGCTAAGTCTAAGATTACTTGGCCATAAAAAGTAGTATAATGTAGTGTAGCCATAAAAAAGTGACTTGGTAAGAGTATTTTTTGTATTCTCTTGTGGGAAAGCGTATGTGGCGCGACTCACAGTCTGGTAACAAAACTCTAATGGGTCTATCTCATCAATCTTCTGATGCTCAAAAGCTCAAGATTCAGCCATCACTGAATATACGTACATACCAACTTTAGTTTCTTTTATTCGCTTAGACTTGGCTCTTATTTAATTATTTATTGCATAAGGTTCGCCCACAGCATACATATTAACACTATTACCAAATAATACAGTACAGTATTGTCCTTATACGTACGCCAATTACGGGTAAACACAACATTAGCTAATCAAGACGACTTAATGTTAATTAAAAACTAATACTCCTAAAAAACCAAAAACACAACTTTTTTTTTATACATTTCTACAAACTACTTAAATTTAGGGCGATTTTTTGATACTCAAGGACTTCAATATTCTTGATCGATTTTTTTTCTAGAGGATCTTTGTCTGACATATCTACCTAGATTTATTTATTTATTAAATTTATGCATACACAGAGAAATAATAATAAAATACATAGAAATGAATAGTACAAAGGCACTGCTTATTTCTTTAAGAAATTTCTTCCAGCAGACCACTATTACCACCACAGAAATAGATAGAATGGAAAAGTGGGCAGGGCGCGCGTGCCAACACTGTGCACTATAGTGCAGGGCATTTCAAAGCCTTTCTCAGTACGCCTTATGACTTGTTTCTGTAAATACTGCAACAAAAACCCGCAAAAATGCCTTATTGTGCTGTTTCTAACTGCAGAAACAAAAGCTGTAAAGTACTTTTGATTAAAGTTAATTAAAAAAAATTAATGACCTCAATATGTAAGGCGTAGTTTGTTCGGAAAGTTGCCACGCATGAATCGCAAGTAAAATTGTGATTACAACCATTCTACTCTATCCATTTCTGTGATTACCACTCTTACAAAAAGTTTAACGGCCAAGTCACTCGTTTTCTTTTATTCACTGCCTCTATCTGGGGGCCCGGTAGTGATAGTGGCTGTTCAAAATATAAACTTATTAAAAAAGATCTTGGTCCAATCACGAGACCTGATTCCAATGCATTTCCCTTCACGCTTCACCACAAACCATATAAAACTGTTTACGCTTAACACAGATGTTCCTCCTGCACCAGAAACCCAAGAGATTATCAATCAAGCGGCATTTCCCAGTACAAATTTATCACGAGGTTCTTATTGTGACGCCGGATAACACAATATCCACCGGATATCCGGAGGGGAGGCTCAACATCATATTTTTATCATCATTATGTCAAGAAAAAATTAAGCGTTGTCTTAGTGTGGGACTGAAGGGTGTAAACGGTTTTCTGCATGATATAGTGTAGCGCAAAGTAAGGAATTACTAAAAATTATTATTTTTCATGTTTTGTGTTTGGAAAAAATCTACAACGTGTATCAGAAATGCGTGGTCATATTTGAAGATCTCATTCAGAGCAAAGCATAAAACACCTTTTACTATGGGACCAAGCCTGAAATCGCGAAAAAAAATTCCGCTGATTCATACATTTTGTCGAGTGACAGCGATGATTTTCTAGGGAACAGCTGTTTTTTTTTTTGTAAAAGTTGTTCGATAGCATTCCCTGAATGAGTACTGCAAATATGACCACGCATTTCTGATACACGTTGTATAATTTGTGTACAAAATATAGTTTTTTCAAATCTGTAAATTTATATCAAAAATGCTTTACAATGTAACGATTTAAATTGTGGAAAAAATAAATAAAAATTAAAAAGAGCTTTCGCGAGATATCCGCACCATCCGCACCTTGGGCAGTCAGCTCTGCACCTGCTGCTGATTGGGATTTATCTTTTTTACGTCCTGAGCTATTATTATTATGTGAGCTAGCTCATGTCGACACGATAAATAAGAAACTGAGCATTACAGGAAACTGACTGGTAGTAATATTATGCGTAAGGTCCCTCCCGAAAATGGTTGAGTTACAGATGGTTGATGCATTCATGACATCAGTTGGGACTTTGGAACAGGTCCAATCAAATATCCACCTGAAACTTTCTTCAAAGGACCAGTCGAGGCGTTGCCCTGCATTATCCTCACACAAAATATACTTAAAGGGAATGTAGCAGACAAGCGGCGCCCCCATCAGTAAAAAAATTATTACTCGCTCAATACACCATTTATCGAAAATTCGTTTTTGACAATTGAAGTACAGGTTGTAAGTACAGGTACAGTTGTAGGACTTGTAGATATAAAAACCGGCCAAGAGCATGTCGGGCCATGCTAAGTATTATAGGGTTCCTAATTACAAACGAATCAAATCGAATATTAATCAATGCTATTTTATTTTTTGCAACCAGCGCCACCTAGCGCTGAATTTAAGAAGCTAAATTTAAGAAGTCTGTCATATCAATATAACATAAAGTTACTTTTTTGTGATTTTTTTAAATAGGTAGTAACTAAAGGAACATTATTTGCTAAGATCATTTTTCTCTAAGGTCAATTACCTATGAACTAGGACGTCTTAAGTATTTTGCAGTTTTCTTACTATAACTCAAAAATGTATAATCACATTATAATCAAAATAATTTTAAAAGAGACTTTTTATAAAGGTCTATCAATGTGGAAGATTATAAGTTTCTACGTTGCATAGCTTAGAAATGGCAGGGGGGGGACACATTGCAAGCCACTTTAGCGGGCTGTATTTCGCAGACGGTACACCTGATAAAAAAGTAATGTATGAAACATTACCTTCATTTTAGTAGACCTATTCAATGATACCCAAAATGAGGGGGTGCAGCGAAAAAAAAAATTTCAGCCCCATTTCGCATGTATGGGCACCACCCCTAAAATACGTAATCACGATTTTTTTACTCTTTTAAAATTGAGATCTATATCTAGACTATTTAAAAAAAAAAAACATTTACTTATGTTTATAACTGGAGAAGTTATTAAGCTGTAAAGGATTAGGACAGATGGACAGACGGACAGACGGACGGACATGACGAAACTATAAGGGTTCCTTGTAGGACTACGGAACCCTAAAAAATGCCAAAGTGGCCGTTTTTCTATCTACAACCACAGCGAACTATATTTTACAGAGTTAATAGTTTCCGATTAAATTACAGTACCTGTACTTCAATTGGCAAATAATTTTCTAAGAATTTTCAATAAATGATGTATTCAGCGAGTAATATTGTTTTTACTTATGGGGGCGCCACTTGGCTGCTACATTCCCATCAATATAATGTGTCTGGACTTTAGAAGAAACTTCAATCCTTGAGTTTGTTTCGGTATTTCTTTTCAGAGGCACAGAGGAAATGCCGATGGCAACTGGTTTTCAAAATAACCGACTTGGAAAAGTTATTTTAACATCCAATTTGCAGAATAAATAATTTCATTTCATTTTTTCGACGACGTCTGTGGTCTGGTGGTTCGAGTGTCGGACTGCTGATCACGAGGTCGTGGGTTCGATTCCCACAGAACACAAATATTTGTGTGATGAACATAAGTGTTTGTGTTGGTCTGGGTGTTTCTAATGTATAATGTAAGAAACAACCAGGCCAACACAAACACTCATGTTCATCACACAAATAATTGTGTCCTGTGGTAATCGAACCAACGACCCCGTGATCAGCAGTCACCACTAGACCACAGAGGTCGTCGTTACGTATTGTAAGTATGTATTTACAAAAAAAAAATTTTAAGTATTATATCCATTGTTTAGTACCCATTTTACAAGCTCTGCTTAGTTTGGGACTAGATGGTGCAGGGTAAAATGTCCCAAAAATATTTATTATTTATTTGTTTCACTGACATTTATAATTTCCCTCAGAGAATTCATAACGGACAGTTGAAATTGCAACCTATCCTGCTCGTTTTAAGTATAACTTAGCAACTTAAAAAACACATTATAGAGCTATTACATTACAATTTAATATGAAACCGGAAACATCCATGTTATTCCAACGTCCCTATATTTTGATCCGGTGCTGTTTTCCACAGGGAGTGCAGATTATTGGCTGATTAATGATTGCACAATCACCTAGCTTAAACTTGTGGAAAAACAAATTTGGCATTTATTTATTTTTTAAACTAAATGGGATGAATTCACTCGAAATTCTTGTTTTTGTAAAATATAAAAACTTTTTCACAAAAAAAAAACCGACTTCAAAAACCTTAACTAAAAAGTAAAAAATCATCCTTTTATGTATTTCAAAATCATTTTATTGGATAGAAGTGAACATATTAAAGTTCGAGTTTGAGTCAGATCCCGGCCCGCACCTCTGGCTTTTCGAATTCATGTGCGGATTTTTATTCGATTATTACTTGCTTTAACGGTGAAGGAAAAACATCGTGAGGAAACCTGCACACCTGAGAGTGCTCCATACAGTTCTCAATGGTGTGTGTAGTCCGCCAACCCGCACTAGGCCAGCGTGGTGGACTAAGGCCTTAGCCTTCTCATACTGAGAAGAGGCCCGTGCCCAGCAGTGGGACAGTAATGGGCTGGTTATGAACATATTAAAACACTATACTAGATACTATGATGTTATAATCGTCATAGTTTCATAATAGGTTTTATTAGTAATAGTCATAGTCTTAATAATATAATATTACCATTATTATTATCTATCTATACTAATACTAATATACTAATCTATCTTCTATACTAATATTATAAACAGGAAATATTTGTATTTTTGTATGTTTCTAATGAATAAACTCAAAAACTACTGTGCCGATTTCAATTATTTTTTTTCACCATTAGAAAGCTACATTCACCCTGAGTAAGATAGGCTACATTTTCATAGGCTATAAAGCCTTGGTTCGTGGTCGCAGGAATACTAACGGCCAAAATTAATAACCTATCTATCCACGATTTACCCTACTACTAGAGATAGAAATTTGACATAAAATGTATGGAGCTTATGTCAAATTTCTATCTCTAGCAGGGCAAATCGTGGATAGATATCGTCGCCTCATTGCTTGAATGTCCAACCGACCGTTGACCAAATTTTACCGGAGACGGTTTTTTTAGTTTATTATTGATTTAAGAGAAATATTTTAAAAACTTTGATGATTTAAGAATAATGTATAGTATTTATTACATTATACAAGCACTGAGGCGACGATATGTTATAAATTTTGGCCGTTAGATGACAAGCGTCTTCACAGATATTATTATTATTTTACATAAGAAATAGTGCCTTAAATATAATTTTTTGCTTCTTCTTGTATATTTGTCATAACGGAATTACGAAGTCTGATAACTCAGCCATCGATATACTCTCCTACGTATATAATCCTCATCTAGGTATTTAATCAATCGTCTAGAAAGTTGGACGGATCGATATCCCAATCGCCATAAACCTATAATACGACCGAAGTAAATGTCACGATTTTTAATACCATTTTCTTCGTACAACGGCATTTCTACATGAGCAGTATTATAAAGGACTTTGTCTCGGATGAAAGAGTACGGAGCTTTGAAACTGAGTGCGTAGGCGGTGGGCGTGGTGATATTAACCACGCCTATCTTGTGGGCGTGTCTGCTAGGACATTTAAATTTATTATCTGTATGTATAGTAGGAAATTAGTCTGCTGTGAAGACAGGTAAATGAACAGGCATTTAATAACATAGAATAGTTTGTAAATGTATTATCTAAAATTAAAGATAAGTTCTGTTATAAATTATAGGTTTTACGGCATCTTTATCAATCAAAAAGATAATAATAAATAAATAATAAATATTTTAGGACATTTTAACACAGCACCAAACTAAGCAGAGCTTGTACTATGGGTACTAGACAATGGATATAATACTTACATACTTTTTTTTTGTAAATACATACTTACAATACGTAACGACGACCTCTGTGGTCTAGTGGTGCTGATCACGAGGTCGTGGGTTCGATTCCCACAGAACACAAATATTTGTGTGATGAACATAAGTGTTTGTGTTGATCAGGGTGTTTCTTATAAATAAAAATAAATAAATAAATATTTCCGTACGTTTTTATTATGCATAAGAAACAACCAGGCCAACACAAACACTCATGTTCATCACACAAATAATTGTGTCCTGTGGTAATTGAACCAACGACCCCGTGATCAGCAGTCCGACACTCGAACCACTAGACCACAGACGTCAAATATACGTACGTATATAAAAATATAAATACGACATAACTGGCGAAATGTGGATGTGCTGTACACCTCTGCTTACCTCTTCGTTGAAATACAGGTATGATGTTATGTTTTATGTTATTATGATTATTTTAGGACTTTTAGGGGAACCCCTAAAAATTTTCACATACAAAAAGCATGGATTCGAATAAGATATACCTACAGATATTTTAATAAAAAAAAAAAATTAATAAATGAATCCTTATATTACGATATTTCTGTTTCTGTTCCTTAGGGATTGTTTGCTTTTATTATATAACAATGGTAATTACTAATACTATGATGATTATTATGACTATATTACTATGATGTTTTTGTTATGTTTAATTTTATTCAATTATTTATGCTATAATTTTAATATTAATTACTTAAATATTCAAATGTTCCATCTGACATGTAATTAACTTTAAGAGGAATTCTCTAAAAAAAAAATTGTACGCCGTAACTTACAGCAAAACATGCAGGTCATAATTATTTTATTAATAACACCGTACATTACAATATATATTTTGTTCTGTATACTCATGTTTTACAAATAAATTATCTTTATCTTATCTTATCTTTATCTTAACAAAATCAATCAAGATACACTTTACATAAATATATTATTCCATTACTAGATATATGAGACTTATATTAAATTTTGACACTGCCTACAAACTCCATTAAAAATACTTACCGAAGCTTTCAAAATCTACTTGACCGGTCCATCACTCTCTCAATATTACAAAACAAATGTATCGCTTTAGCAATGGATTTATCATAATACTTAAACTACTTTTCACTATAAATACTATTTATTAAACAACATGATTATTATTAGAATTTTAATTCTTCAAAAACAAATTAAAACAAAAGTGCTACAGCGACGCTACGACAATGGTTACGTTGTAGCTGTTATTGGCTGCGCGTAGGCGGAGCTTGCACGACGTTACACGAAGTTTTCCGATCACGACCGACGACACACAAGCGTCTAGCAAAAACCAGTTTCTTTGACCCTTACACTTTCTAACTCATTCTCCGCTATGGTCGGAAATGTGTAAGGGAAGGGGAAGCGAGGAAGGTCTGTGAAAAGTTGCTGATATCTAGGAGAAAATCATGGAAACCGGGGGTTGAGAAAAGGGATTTGCCAGGATACTGTTACGTAACGTCAGTTGAGCGACGGCAGCGCTCGCGGATGCCCGTTTCGCGTTTGTTGTATCCGGAAAATATAAACAACAACAACGTGTTTATTGACGTAAACAACGCGCAAAACTTTGTTCAAGGACTTTTTTGCAGTTGGAGTTACTAAGGTAAGGATTTCTGGTTTTGTTGTTGTGTTGTTTACTAATAAACATGTGTTGTTCATTTAATAAACATGTGTTGTTTATTTGCAGTTTTGTTTTGTGGAGGCAATTTATGTTTTTTTAATCGGTGTACATTGTTTAAACATTCATTTTATGTTGTAGGTATAAGAGTTGTTTTAAAATATTATCAATAGTTTTATTTTTTAGCTCCATGCAGTTAAGTATAAAAAGATAAAGTAAATTTTTAATAAGTAAAAAAAACCTTGTCCTTACAATAAATTAAAAATAACCCAATTTACGTGTGAAACGATCTGATGTCATTTGATCATCTTCCCGGCGTAATAGTCTTACCTTTTGCTATACAAAACTTGTGAAAACACGTAAATAATATTTATTAAAATATTATTAGTGTACATTTTCATTAGGAAATTCGCAGTAGCAGCCCGGAGTCTGGATTTGTGCACGGTCAATGGCAATAGGCTCGCGCCCTATTACATGGGACTATAACATAACTGGCGAAATGTGGGTGTACTATTACACCTCTGCCTACCCCTTCGGGGAAATACAGGCGTGATGTTATGTTATGTTTGTATGTTGTAGGCTTAAATTTAATATGGGGTGCTGGCCAGAAAACCTCCACGTGTGCCTAACGGCTGCTTGTCCTTCTGGACATGTCTAGAGGGATCGGCAGTTGTTTGGCCGGTGCATCCTGGGCACAGGCAATAAAATCCTGTCGAGGGATTAACCTTCGGGGGATTTTATTGCCTGTGGCGAATATTCTGGCGCGGGAGGGGCCCGTTGTGGGCCAGTGGGGAGTTGCTCCACGTGTCCCTCTTATATCAGCAGAGGGCACAGTGGAGGAGCAGGGGCGGGCTCGGTGTGCACTCACCCTGCCACTGGGCAGGCAGCGGAGGGACTGTCTTTCCCTGCCCCCGTCGATCTCGTAACCCCAGGAGTGCCCGTTGAGTAGTGTTCTCGCGCCTCTTGGGACCGAGGGTCTTGGCTTCACCGCCCGGACCGCGAGGAAGAAAACCTCTATAAAAAATTACGGGAGGTAGGGCCTGCGAGCAGCAGACTCGGGGTAGTCTGCTGCCCGACCAGCAGCTGGCGTAGCTGGCACAGCCGGCGTAGTTGGCGCAGCTGGTAAAGGCCCATGAGATGAGGTGGCGTGCAATGTTCCGTGTGCGCCGCCTAGGAGGGTACGGCTGACGTTAGGCCGCACGGGGAGAAGGGGCTCGCCTGCTTGTGGCGGGCCAGGACCTGTCGGGGGTGGTTGTGTGAATACTCACGGGTTCCCACGACCCCGGCTAAAGTAGTTGAAGGAACACCGTGGTGGTTTTAGTCGGTAAGAGTCCGACACTGGCTCCGCCTACCCCGGGCGGAGTGCGTCCATGAGGATTTCCCCACGGGGAAAAAAAAAAAAAAAGGCTTAAATTTAATATTGCAAAACAATACTTTTACTACTACTACTAAATAAAGTTATTTATTTAATTACCTATGTGTACGATGTTAGACGCGTTTTTAATGTAGGTATGGAAATAAAGAGTTTTAAGCACCGCCTAATTTTAACTTATGTAATTTTTTCTAGTTGTTATAATTAAATGCTTTTATTAAACTTTAATTATTCAATCTTATTGTTTCCTTTAAAATGACTGTTATTTTATGTTTCTATTTATTGACGATTTGATCGTAAAGTCATTACGGGTTCGAAAATATAATGTAGATGAGAGAAAAAGGCGTAAAGATGTATAACGAAATAAAACCTTAAAAACTGAAATCATAAATTCTACTAATATAACCGGCCAAGTGCGAGTCGGATTCGCGTTCCTTACCTTTTTGGATGTATAAAAAGATATGGAATGTGAGATCCTTAGTTTGGACCATAACTGTGTGGTAAAAAAACCAGACCGCAGAACAGTTTGTTTGTGAAGGAATATTAATGATAGAAAAAAACTGCTAGTTAGAAATAACGTTCTATTTTTCTCGTAATGTTTACATAAATTTCTACCACCTGTAATTATTTCAGATTTTTCGCTCTACAAACATCGGAGATAGGGGGGGATTATGGTATTTTTCGTCATTTTTTATCATAAGTCGAAAAGTACGCAGCATAAAAAACAAATAGATAACAGTTTTGGAATGTGCTTTTCTTTAATAACAGAGATTTTAACTGCCTGCAAAACATTGAGGCATCGATCGGCCACAACGCAACTACATCGCAACCACACGTAATTTGTGGCTGCGACAACGCAACTTCAGGCAGCTACATCATGACCAATGTAATATGGTTGTGGCGTGGTCGTGGCCCGTCTGAACAGACCCTAATAATAACCGTTTAAGAAACCTCTCCTGAACATTTGGAAACTAAGATCATAATTCCAATTAAAACACCTTCGCTATAAATTGACAATTATTACATGTATACAGGTTATAAAGCCGTTGCGTTTAAAAAAATTAAGATTTAACAATTCAATGTAACAAAGTTCTGACTTTTCTGTTGTTCATATATCTTCTATCTATCTAGTTTTTATGTCAGAAGATATTGACGGATAGTAGGGTCACTTACTCAAAAGTAACATTCGAAGCAAGTGTAGTGTAATTAGTTTCTGATGACTGACTTATAACGGTATGATCGTTATTCAAGCTTTAGTAAGTATGAGAAGATAGTGATTTTGTGGCTTACGAATACTAAGGTGAGGTAAATGTAGTAATAATATACATATATATATATAGTGTAGTGGTAATGTCTTGCTGCATCACAGCCATGAATTACGTGTAGTTGCGTTGTGGCAGCCACAAAATGCGCGGGGGGAAAGCGCGCATACGGTAGTCGCGATGTGATCAGTCGGTGGCCGGTCGCTTGACCGCGATCGCCAGGAGTGAGTAGTTGCGTTGTGGCCACGATGTTGTAGGCGGTAGGCCGGACTACACGTCCGTGACAGCCTTTGAACGAAACTGCAAATTGTTATTCGTGTGAATGGAACTACGCGTTTTCATGCAATTTTGTGTCCGGCTCCTTTTTTGCAGCTGTGATGTGGCTTTGGTTGTGGCACGTCTGAATGGACCCTTTAGTGACGATAACATAAATTTTTGTTTATTTCAGACACACCATAGATCCATATTTTTGTTTGTAGTATGTGCTTAATAAACCATGTTAGTAATCAGATATACATGCATCACAATAAAACAACAATTATTAAATTAAATAATAGGTACGTCAAATGCCGTTTAAATTAAAATTGTTTTGATTAATATATTAATTTATTTCTTTATGCACAACAGGGTACAAAGACGGTCTTAACGCCATAGGTCTTAATATATTTATTATTTAATTTAACTAATCTCGACATGTGACTGCATACAATGCCATATTATTGGACAGTCTATTTAACCAGCCACAACACTAAGAATGCTGTTGTCACTGCCGTGAACACGACGACTTATCAGCAGGGTTGCCAGATCAAATTTACAAACTACCGAAGATTGCCTGGTGAAGGGATTTACGGGTAAGGTAATGAAACACTCATGGCCAAAATTAATATGCTATCCACTATTTTCCCTACTAGGGATAGAAATTTGACGTAACTTGTATGAAGCTTATGTCAAATTTCTATATCTAGTACGGCAAATCGTGGATAGATAGTATATTATATTATTACCTCATAGCTGGGGAGACGGACCTATTCTTTTGTTCTCTGAGTGAATTCACCAGAGCATCATTATTTGTATTATGTTATAAAATTTAATTAATACCATTAAATATATTCCGTA
Source organism: Asteroscopus sphinx (assembly GCA_949699075.1). Classification (NCBI taxonomy): domain Eukaryota; kingdom Metazoa; phylum Arthropoda; class Insecta; order Lepidoptera; family Noctuidae; genus Asteroscopus; species Asteroscopus sphinx. Next base: position 9,876,557 of record OX453008.1, read on the forward strand.
CACTACCGCTTTGGGTAAAAAAAAAATCCTGTAACGGTAGTTATAAGAAAGATAAATAAATATTAATTTTGGCCATTAGTAAGCATTACTGTGTTGAATAAGAGCTCTCGCCGTCAGTTTTAATACTAAAACAAGATAAAAAAACCGTATAATTATCTGGTTTGGTGTTTATCAGCTGCTTGACTAATCCAACTGGAGAATCTTTCATCTTTCAGCCACTCCTTTTTAGGCACCTACAATAAATTTGTGATATGAATGTATTTAAAAAATACAGAACTCATACTTCGGTATTTTAGTCATACGGAACACCGAACACGAGGCTAAAATACCGAACAGTTCGTATAAAAAACCGAACACCTGGCAACCCTGCTTATCAATGATGTAGGTCTCTTTCTAAGGATAAGATATTAAGATAAGCAAGTTGCTAAAAAAAATGTTACATGTTGTGATAACAAGCACAACTTCTATGCTTGAAAGTCTAGTAACAATAACAATAATAAGTGTAGTAACGGCCGGAATACACAAGCCTGTAAAATGGACCAGTAGTTAGCATGCCAGCTAAGGGCATATGCCAGTATCTGGCACACTGTGTATACATTTGAAAGTAAACTTGCATGCAATTTGCTTACTTGCATGCATGTAACTTGCAAGAAGTATAAACGACCCAGTACGCCACGCTATCGGCGTCTTGACATTTTCTAGTTTTTGCATCAACGGAATGCATTTGAAGTGAATTAAATAGTGTTATATTATTACTATCTGTGTAGTGTATGTGTAGCTAAATTAATAAGACAGAAAAAAGAGAAGTAGATGACGGATTTGGATGACACTTGCATGCCTGTAGCTGGCGCGTACATACGCACGTGCTGGTTTTGCAGGCCCCGCGACCTTCCCTCATATTACATGCCAGTAAATCAAATGTTGTGCAATCTACTTGTTTGCTAGGTACAGGCATGTCAGTTAACGATTACACATGAAAGTAGCCGGCACGTGCTAGGAACTGGTATGCAGTGTGCATGTTACAGGCATGTGTATCAGCACCTTAATTTTACGTCTTCGTCGTAATGACTTTACTCAGGCAACTGTTTTTCGCAATACTTGACTAATCAAACAATATCTGAATATTAGATTGTCAAAGCCAGAGGGTTATATTGCGTCGTGTTAATATTGCAAAGATTGAACAATTGAATCCGCCGCGATACCTGTTATTAAATATGCAAATTAGTTATTTATTCAAGTCGCACCACTTTCGTGAGGGGAGCTCTTTATACCAACTTTCAGTGTAATTCGCGACTTGCCTGTCATGTTAAGGTTGAAGACTTAGAAGTAATCTGAACTGATTTGTTCTTGTGTTAGTAACACTTAAACGTTGTGATAAGTTTATTTGTTAGGAGTATACATTCTCATTAATTTTTGAACAGAACAACTGTTATTGCTTCTAAATCCAAATATATTCATAAGTGACTTGCTTTATAATAAAACAAAGTTTAACCGGATTAAATCACGTATATTATTTAAATTGGATTCCCTGACGTTTCGAAAGCTTTGCAGCATTTCGTGGTCGCAGGTAGACTAAGATGACAAGCGTCTAAGTAAGCGTTTAAGTGACTTGCTTTACTTTAATCTTACTTTAATTTACTTACTTCACTTTAATTTAATCTTAACAACTTTAAGATTAAATCTTAAAGTTGTAACTTCGAAACGGTTTTTTTATTATAAGGATAATAGGACGATTAGGTATTCCAGATAACTAGGTTAAGGTATTTTATATTGAAGCTGAAAATTAACAAAATTATGACATTCTTTAAACTTATGTTTTACTAATATTCAGAAGACCACTGCCCTTTGCTAAAACTGAAACGGGCCTTTTATTCACAACACAAATACGATGACAAAACATATCCAATAATATCTACGCCTACGCATGAAACTTCAAAACAAAATTGAAATAAATTTACAAAATCCAAATTTATATTTTTATAACTTTACACTATAATCAACATATAATCCCCAGTCAATTCGTAAGAAAAACCAAACCAGCCTGACTAATCAAAATTATTAATTAAAGAATATAAAACAATACAACGATACAGGCTTTGTCCCTTGAGGATCGTTCAATTTAGATTATTTATCGTAAGGCGGGCACTGGCGGCGAAGCTAGCTAATTTACAAAATAAATATTAGCTCAATCAGACGGTCGGTCGGTCTTAGCTGTTGTTTTGACTAATTGTTATTTCGAGTACCTAAGAAATATATTTTAGTTGGTTTGTTTTGTGAAGGGACATTTTGGTTGGTAAATATTTCATAGCCAAAGTTGATTTAGGAATTTGGAAGGAAATATCAACTTTTTGACCCTTTGTGTCTTTGACATAATATGTTTTAAAATATTATAATAGACAAATTTTCTTAATATAGGTACTACTTCACATAATTATGTATTCGTCATACGTTTGCGTTGTACAGTCGACCGCACGTCAGTGGTAAAGGCGGTTTTCGTAATTCACGTGTTTCCACCATAGAGTTACTAAAAAGTCTTTGGTTTCCACTGACGTACGGTCGACTTTACGTAGGCGTTTGTTGTGGAAATCTTAGAAGTTATTTTCAGCGGTTGACGTCTTTCGACTGATATGATAATGCTGATAATGATGATAATCGATATCGCTCAGTTTCTAGTCAATATAACTATCATATTTCGCACAAAATCGTTATTAAGGCAAACGAAGTTCTTTGTAAGTCAATATCATGCAGATGACATGGTGCTGCTGGGTCCGTCGGCGGGGGCAATCAGAGAGCTACTAAAAACGTGTGAAGCCTACGCTGCCGCACATGGACTAATATATAATGTAAAGAAATGTGAATACATCGATTAAAGTCGGCTGCAAACGCCGTGAAGATGGACCCGAGTTACGTGTGAACGGCTCAATAATTAATAAGGTGTCCAATTTTAAATATCTAGGCCATTTTCTTGCCGACGACCTTAGCGACGATGTGGACATTGAGAGGGAGCGTAGGGCACTAGCGGTCCGGAGTAATATGTTGGCCCGCAGATTTTCTTGGTGTACAGACGTAGTAAAAATTACACTTTTCAAGGCTTACTGCCAGAGTCTGTACACGGGCAATCTGTGGGTCAATTATACCAAAAGATCGCTGGAGGTCCTACGCATCCAGTATAATAATGCTTTCAGGATGTTAATGAGACTGCCTCGTTACTGCAGTGCATCGGAGATGTTTGCGCAAGCCCATACAGATGACTTTCACGCGATTATTCGCAAAAAAACAGCTTCGCTGCTGAAGAGAGTGAGGGACAGTCGCAACAGCATCCTGAGAACTGTAGCTGAGAGTTCTTTTTTTTTTTTCGAATGGACTCTCTCAGGTGGTACCGAATTACCATCTCTGCTTAACCGGGCTTAGTTGGCGGAGAGTCCATGTGGGACTCCATTCGCCGAAGGTAGCTGAGAGTTTTGACTCTACTATTATATAGCAGTTTGTAAGGAGGGTGATTGGTACTAACACTAGATAATAAACTATTTTATCTACACTCGTATCGTAAAATTCGAATTATGAACTCGAAAGTAATGTCATAATGACATACTTTACGCACATGCACCTGTTATGAATTTAAAAAGTTTCATTACGATACAGTTTGCTGAACAAAACAATGCGGTAATTTAATTTTTTTTCCATAACCGCACACTTCAGCCAAACTAAGGAGTTTTTAATGCCACTTCGACCTAACCAAGGAGTTTTCAAACCTTTTTTTTAGCAGTCGTACAGTTTGGCACCAATGAGTACACAAAATTCAGGGTGGCGCCACTTGTCATACATTGAAAATTTTTATCGTTTAAAATCGCGTTTTTGGCAGAACTTTTGATTGTCATATTGCTTTTAATTATATTTAAGTGTTTACAGGCATATTTTTTGTATGATAAAACAGAGATTGACGGAATCCTGACAAGGATAGAAAATTAGTTCCGATTAAAATGTTGTCGCCAGACAATATTTTATTATCTGTGTAGGCGCGCACCAGCGCGCGTGCGCGGCCGCGCGCCTGGCCTACTGGATATGGACATCGTTACTTGTAAATTTATTGTTATTGTTTACGTTATTATTATGGTTTTGTATGTCGAAAGTTTTATTCTGGGCAAAAATATCTGACTACAGCAGTGATACTGAACTGAGGAAAATATGACCCCGCCTGAATTTCTGGATGCAGCAACGTAAATGACGAACAATCTTTTACCAGAGAAATCAAGAAAAACAACGACAATGTTACTAAGATTTTGACTTTGGTATTTTATTTAAAATTGTATGAGTGTAGATAAAATAGTGTATGAAACTGACATAATTAGGTATTAAAACACTCGTGTGATACTATTAAAAACCTCGCCTACGGCTCGGTTTTTAAACTCACACTCGTGTTTTAATAACCCCTATTATGCAACAGTTTAATAAACTACTATTATGTTACTAACAAAATAATCAAAATATGGATACCTAATTTGATCCGAAATAAAGATTATATTATTATTATTATATTAATATCAATTTCAACAAACACTTATTTTCAATGGTTACTAAAAAAAAATTACTGTAAACTAAAACAAAACTGGTTATAAATGCCTATCCATAAGGCGCCGCTGCCGTCGGCATCAACTTGGCTTGCACCATAACACACACCAAATATAAAATACAATACAACAGACAACAAGACGTATATCTTCCCTAGCCTCCGGAGCACTGTTTTCAATAAATTAAACGTAGGACAAGAGGCTCCGGACTGCACAAATAGCCCGAGGCCTCCGTCAACACAATTATTATACTCGGACAGCCACCCCTCGTGTCGATAAACACCCTCTTAATAAATAAACTGGACTTTATCCAAAACATTTGTTCACTGTCGTTTAAAAAAGGTAATTAATTTAAGTCTTAACAAGCTTGGTAAGTCTTCGGTATCGTTTGCACAATGTTTAAATATTTTAGAGATTTTACAGCATAACTAGTAAAACGAGGGAAATAATGAAGGATGTTCAGTACTTCTCGTTTTAAATATTATATGTAAAAACCGGCCAAGTGCGAGTCGGACTTACACAGTAAGGGTTCTGTGCCACCCATCAACCACTATAGAAACTCACTTAATTTACGAGAGTTCATCAAAAGACATCAACGCACCGAATATGAATTTTTGCATCTCTTTTTTACGCAGGTACCACCACATATGTCTATGTATGCCCTATTTTTAGTATTTGTTGCTAAACTACATAGTATCATAGAATATAATAGTATGCACTATAATAAGACCAAGTTTGACGCTGGTATGTATTACCGTTTTGAAGATAGATTATAAAATAAAACGTTAAAAAAATACATGACGTATTGTATTGACGATTTGATTATGAACTTTTTTTTAGTATTTGTCGTGATAGCACCGTAGTAACACATATTATAAGAAAATTTCAACTGGTTATTTATTACCGTTACAAAGATACAGCCCTGTGACAGACAGACGGACTGTCGGACGGACGGATATCGCAGCGAGAGTAATGTCGTCCCGTTGGCACCCTTTGGGACGGAACCCAAAAAAATTTCATCATCATCATCATCATTTCAACCGAAAGACGTCCACTACTGGACATAGGCCTCCCCCAATTAAGGGGGGGATATGCCATAATCGCCACGCTTGGCAAGCGCGTTGGCGATCGCAGTTGGTTGGTTAAATACTCAGAGAACGCTGCTGCCCATCCTCTGGTGAATCCCTTAGTCGCCTTTTACGACACCCATGAGAAGAGATAAGGGTGGTGCTATTCTTTAAGTCCGGCACCACACGGACTAAAAAAATGTATTTTTTATATATTTTTCAAATAAATTTTAACTATTATTATGGCTATGGACTCTGTTGCGCCTGCGCTGCGCGCTAACATATCAAAGTTGCATGCGATGAGGTGATAAATAATATAATATAAATAATAAATATCTTTGGGACATTTTTACACAGCACCATCTAGTCCCAAACTAAGCAGAGCTTGTGGCATGGGTACTAGACAATGGATATAATACTTACATACTTTTTTTTTTTGTAAATACATTTTTATAATACATAAGCAACACACCCAGACCAACACAAACACTTATGTTCATCACACGAATATTTGTGTCCTGTGGGAATCGAACCCACGACCTCGTTATCAGCAGTCCGACACTCGAACCACTAGACCACAGAGGTCGTCAAATGATACATTTTTCACAATCGTGTTCTTTGATCGCTATTTCCATCCCAGAACGTTTTGCACTATGTGCCAGCAGCCAGCAGGCCTCTAGTCAGTCAGTGCCTGCGCGAGCTTTTTTACTACTATACACGTGATTTATCGTGGTTTTTTATTATTTATTTTTTCATAATGTGTACGCACGTTCTACAGTATTCTTGAAATATATATGTCCCTCGTTCATCCAGCCATAAATTACTAAGCTAAATTAATTAAATTTAAATGATTGGTAGAGTTAAGGGAGTAGGTAGATAGTGTCTCGTAAAGTCTATGAGTCTTTGCCTCTGCATTTTAGTTCTTTGATGTTTCTATAACGGTACTGCAGCTAAACAAACCTAGAGTCCTAGATCTTAGTCATAGAACTGGTTCATAAATTGACCATATAAAACCCATACCAACCCAACCCAATCATATAGATAGACCATCATCATCCTCCTCGCCTTTTCCCAAGTATGTTGGGGTCGGCTTCCAGTCTAACCGGTTGCGGCTGAACATCAGTATTTTACACGGAGCGACTGCCATCAGACCCCCGCAACCCAGTTAGGTTTAAAGAATTTTATTTCTCATAAGAACTTATAAAACAGTTCGCTTATAATGAGATACAAAAGTATTTATAACTAAATTATATAATTTTAGCCTCTAGAGCGTTGGAAATGTTACAGTATACATACATAATTCTTTAGTTTAGTTTTGAACACATTAATGTTATCACATTCTTTTAGATCCTCTGGTAATCTATTGAACAGCTGTGCTCCTTCATACGATAACGTTTTCTTGCCGTAATTAGTCCGTGGTTTCATTAATTGGAGTTCATTTTTGTTCCTTAGGTTGTGTGTTATTGTTTTTTTATGTAGCTGCAGCCTGTATGTTCGATTGGATGGAATTAGTGGTGATATTTTTTACAAGAATGCAAGTTTAATATGTGTAAAGTTGTGTCAGATTCATCATTTTGGTTTTTGCATAAATTATTTTTGTTGGAGTTAGGTAATGATAGTGAAATAATACTTTTATAATTTTGTTCTGGGTTCTTTGTAGTGGGCTTAGGTTAGTATTAACGGCTGATCCCCATATCTCAATTAAATATTCCGATCCTGGGTAATACCGACATTCGCGGAGGTTAGACTAGTTGTCAGACTTTTGGGCTTCTGACTACCCATAACGACTGCCATAGATGTTCGTATGACAACCGGGACCGACAGCTCAACGTGCTCTCTGAGGCACGGAGGGATCTCGATGTGTAACGAAATTGTCACCCATCCATGGACTGACCGCGGCAAGTGAAGCTTAACCTTGCAGATCATACAATCCGCGCAGTTGCTACTTAGCCACGAGCCCCTCCCCAATCATATAGACCGGTGTTTTTCATTCTTTTCCATGGCGCGACCCCCTTTTGTAAAAATAAAATACTTGCGACCCCCACACCCTTCGCGGTGACGGTGGTGGGGGCGGCGGTAGGACTTTTTAATAAACATTTATTTATTTATTTATTTATTTATTTATTTTACTTTAATTAAAACGGCTGGATGCCAATTACAAAAATTAAAGACAAAAATTAAATTAATTAACATAACATTAAAGAAAAATTAAATAATTATATAAAATATTAATAATACATACTTTCATACACTCATCTCGCAGTACTCCAGACATACTGACAAAATCGTCTTCCATTCGTCGGCAAACACATCACAGTCAGACTTGGCGTCCAAGAGGGCGTTAAGTGCAGTGAGTGTGCGAGGTATGGGAGAGAAGGCTCGCGAGACGGTGTTGCACGTAGGAACGGCAAATAATTGATGCCTCCTGCAACGGCTATAATTGACTGGGGCGTACAATCTGGATAATTCGTCATGCAGATCAGGGGCATAAATTTTGCTATGTAGGATTTTGCACATTGTTATCATTTGGTCGTACTTCCTTCTGACCTCAAGAGAATTATACCCTAAACAGCCTTGGAGAAAGTTTGTAGGATACAAAAACGGATAATATCCATACAGACGTTTATACATATACCTAAGGTAGGCTTTTTGCACCTTTTCTAACATCAGTGTGTACTTCTTTTCATGCGGGTTCCAGACACATGCAGTAGACTCAAGCTTACTACGAACAAGCACACTAAAGAGTGATCTAATTACGCTGATATTACTAAAGTCCTTAGCATTTCGTAATATAAAACCCAACCGCTTATAAGAGTCCTTTGCAACTGCAACCATGTGGTCATGAAACGTTAACTTATGGTCAAACACGACTCCCAGATCCTTCATACCGACTGTTCTGGTAATGTTAGTGTCATTAATTTTATAATTAAAGGAGATTGGGTGTCTTACTCGACCAAAAGTCATGACGAAACATTTTGAAGAGTTAAACTCCATTTTGTTTTTAACACTCCACTCAAACACTGCGTTAACATCGTGTTGCAGTACAAGGCAATCAGCTTCGGAGTTAATTTCGGAAAATAGTTTCAAATCATCTGCATAAAGGAGACATTTTGCGTGCCGGAGAACTGTTGGGAGGTCATTAACCATAATAAGAAACAACAATGGCCCTAGTATAGATCCTTGACTAACTCCGGAACGCGTGTGATAGGGCTGAGATTCGTAGAAACCCAGCCTGACAAACTGTTGGCGGTCTCGTAAATAGTCAGCAAGGAGCTGAAGAAGACCCGGCGGAACACCAATGGTGCATAACTTCGCCAACAGTATGTCATTATTAACCCTATCAAACGCTTTCCTGAAGTCAAAGTATAGTACATCTACTTGACCACCACAGTCAAGACGATCAGATATGTAATCTACAAGGGTCAGAAGGTTGGTATTAACTGATCTTTTGGCTCGGAAACCATGTTGTTCATTACATAAATACTTATCAACTTGGGAATAGATGTATTTATAAAGTACATTTTCGAGAACTTTTGCTGGAGAAGAAATAATGGCAATGGGACGATACTCTTCAACAGATGTTTTATTAGGACCTTTTGGTATGGGTACAACTCTAGAAATTTTCCATTGTGGCGGATATATTCCTGTCTTTAAGCATAAGTTGAAAATATGATGCAAAGGCAAACAAACTTTTTTCTTAAATTTTTTCAATATCCCAGGTGGAATGTTATCAGGCCCTACAGAACTACTTAATTTTAGTTTACTTATACCCAACATGACGTCTTGAGGAGTGAAGTTAAAAATATTAATATAATTGCTGCCAGTATTATCAACACTACGAGAAATTTTTTGTGCATCAAGTAAAGGAACATCGGGAAGAAAAACATTAACAAAGAAGTCGGCAAACGCTTCAGCCGCATTAACACCCGTGAGTTCGTCTCCTTTATAAGTGACATTTGGTTCGAAACCACCCTTTGAGCGTAAGCTCGAAATATGTTGCCAAAATTGACGCGGATTGACTCTTAAGTTAGTTTCAATTGCTTTGGTGTACGATGCATAGGCAGCTTCTGTGCGAGTTTTAAGGCTAGCCCTTAGGTCAGAAAAAGATTTACGTACTGTATCACATTTCGTGCGCTTCCAAGCAGCGTGTAATTTAAGCTTAAGTCGTGTGTCCCGGATAATATCTATCGTGAACCACACTGGATAACGCCTACTCATGGTCTGTTTGCGGTGTTTTTTTGGTGTACAAGTATCAAAAATTGAATAAATCGATTCATAAAAATACTGTGTAGCTAAACATACATTGTCCGTTTGTAAAACCTTATCCCACGAATTCTTTGTAAATAAATCAAACATCTTACTGTGGTCACATAATTTAAAATTCCAGTCTTTACTAATGTCAATGTTACTTGGCTCAGCTACATCAGAATTGTGTTCAGCTTTGATTTTAATGTATATGTCTAAAGGCGGGTGATAATTGTCAGGTTTAACTATACCATCAGTAGTAGCAACAGAAGTATCTATTGCCTTAGCATCCTCTTGGACTAATACCACATCTAGCATACCTCCATTCAAATTTCTAACCACATTCTTCTCACTCAGACTACAGAAAGACAAAAAGTAACAGTAATAATTAATAATGGATAGAGAAGCACTATTCATGTTTAAATCTCCTAAAATTAATACAGTTCCCCTTAAACCAGACACAAAACTTTCGACTTTGCAAAACCACCGCATGTAATCTACATCCTTAGCACTTGGTTTAATGTACACAACACACACGTAAAAAGTACGACCACGCCATGTAAAACTTGCCCATAGGTCTTCACCACAGTCGGTTTCAAACTCCCGGCGCCGCCGCAATGCAATAGGCGAGCGCGCTCCAAGTAGGACACCTCCACATGGTGTGCCTCTATCACGACGTAGGATATTCCAGTCTCCTGATGTTAGTTCTGAGTCTTCGACGGAATCATCTAGAAATGTCTCAGTTACCGCTATGAGGTTATGCTCTAACAAAGCCAAGTTGTTTCGCCATAAACATAGTTTTGTTTTAATGCCTCTCACGTTTTGGTAAAAACAATGAAAGTATGAGGTTCTATGCGCTACGAAAGGGCCGCTGATCCGACGACTTGGTTGGACCATTCGTTTTTGTAAAACTCACTGGTTTCCTATGATTGACCCAAGGCCTAATTTTTGCGTTAATGGGCCAGACATCCGCTGAGTGACACATCTTGTAACTAGCGACGGGTACGCCAATCTTATAAGACTTGTAGTCACCCTTTGTGGTAACCATATCAACCGTACATGTACTTTCGGGAGATAGTTGCTTTAGGTAATCACGAATCTCATCAGCACCTGATTCCATGTTCCACAGATGTAAGTACTTACGTGGTTCCGCTGCCTTTAAAGATGTAACGGTAGGCCCTGCAGTTCCACTTATTGACGCTGATTTTCGAGTTTTTCGTTTAATCTCCGTCCACGACTCTGCTTCTGGCTCTTCAGGAGATTCAGTGATTACATCCACCTTAGTATTCACAGTTGTAGTCAATTGGTCAAGTCCATTAAACTGGCTAAGGTCAATGACCTCGGATTCTGGGGGAACACATTGAGAGGGCTTGGCAACTTGTTGCTGTTGCTTACGCTTCTTTTGCTTTGGCTTGGTCTTAAGATTTGTACCTTGGGATATGACAAAACTGCTGCCAGGTGATGTGGTCGGGGCAGCAACGTCGTTAGACTTTAATCGGTCGTTGGTGAGGAGCTCAAGTTTTTCTTTCAAGTAATCTATAAGAGATACGTGACTCTCTAACTTTGTCTCATAACTCGTAAGCAAAGAAACTGCACCTGTAAGCTGATCTTTCAAAGCACGTATTTCTTGCTTTAAATCATGTATTTCAAGAGAGAGTTCTTGTGGAATTTCATTTCCTTGTGGCTGTTTGACTTTAATCGGTCGTTGGTGAGGAGCTCAAGTTTTTCTTTCAAGTAATCTATAAGAGATACGTGACTCTCTAACTTTGTCTCATAACTCGTAAGCAAAGAAACTGCACCTGTAAGCTGATCTTTCAAAGCACGTATTTCTTGCTTTAAATCATGTATTTCAAGAGAGAGTTCTTGTGGAATTTCATTTCCTTGTGGCTGTTTGACGACTTATTAAGAACTATAAAACTTTTAATAAGTGACTGCGATACCTCTGTACAGTGTTACGACCCCTCAGGGGGTCGCGACCCATAGTTTGAAAAGCACTGATATAGACCATAGAAAATATCAATTTAAGTGATATTCTACAAAGTTCTACACGTAGGTCAAATCATCGGCTGTGAACGAACAATTAATCTTCATTTGAACCTAAAATACAGCATTCCCCTGACATTTCTTTTCTTTATTCCAGATTCAAGACCATGGCTGCACGACCAGCGACAACCGTTACACGCACCAAGAAACAAAACCACGCCAACATCCCATGCCCCATAGAAAACTGCGCACGATTCACCTACGGAAAGCTGCCCGACCACCTTACAAAGATCCACGGCTTAACCGGCGCCGAAAGAGACGCCCTCAACGAGCAACAACGGAAACGGTTCTTCAACGGAGAACTGTGCCAAGTACGCTACCTCAAGGAATCAGCCATTCGAGACCTTTGGGGAACCGACTACGAAGACCCTCGTATCCGTGCAAAGATACACCAAAGCTACGGTCTAGTCAAGATACGTATAATACCGCTGGCTGCCACTCAACGCGCTCGGCCTCTTACGGAACAAGATGCAAATGTTCTGACTGCTTACAACGCTAGGACGGCACCCAGACCAGCGCGAGCACAGAAAACTCGAAAGAGGCCACGACCTTACCCGGCTCCGGAAGCCAGTCCAGTGGAACGACGAGCTTCCAGCGAGTCAAGTGAAGAAGAAAATACGCAGAACCCACTACCACCGTCCCCTCCCCCTTCATCGCCATCCCTTCCACCTTCATCACCAGCTCCTTACGAACTACAACCAGTTGAAACTCGTTTACGAGATATATTCGAATCGAAAGTCGATGCTGGATACAAAGCTGTAATCGACGATATGAAGAAATCTATGACCATGGGTAGGACGCTCGGACCGAGGAAGCGCAAAGCATACAGAACATACCGTCGGTATGCGAAGAGATTGATCGCGTTCCTTCATAGACAACATTCACCCCTGGCCTATGATGTGGATGTACTTCTATGTGGCGAAAGCCAAGTCTGCGCCTTCTTAGAACGTATCAGTGCTGAACACAAAACAAAAACCTTAAGGAACTATATCGTGGCAGCTATCAAATTACTGGACTCGCGGCTCTTTGCTATAGAAACCGATCCTTCTTGTAAAGAGAAGGTAGCATCAATGACTCGAGTCTACGATGTTCTCCATGGACGTCTGACGGAATGTGACAGATTGCTGGCACAAAAAGAAGTAGCCAGCCAGAAGAAATCATCACCATGTTTCGAAAGTGTTATGGATCAAAGTTTCAATGACTCTTATGATGAACTAGTGTAAATATTGTAAACTCTTTGTAATTATTTATTTATGAGTATTCTGAACCCCATCGCTATTTCGTCCCAGCTTTTAAGTAGGTAGTCTGCTAAAATGAAGTGATGTTAGTGTAGAAATAATTAATGTAAATAATTAAGAACACAATGCAAGTAGAGACGTATTGGTTAAGCTCGTATAATTTCGATGTAAGATTATTACACAACATGACAAGTTATTATTATGTTAAGTTTAATAAACCTGTAAATAGAATAAACTACGTGTCTCAAGCAATAAGCTTATATATGTTAGTAGATAAACATTATTATATTTCTGTGTTAAATGCTGAAAGTTATACTTTCGATTAGTGTGCAATAACATACCAAATACCTATCTAGTATTATTAATTATTATTATTATATTTGTGTAACTACCTATATTTATTAAGGCACTGAAATACTTTTCATGTAATGGATAGATCTCATTAGATTATTTTTAATGTAAATGTCTAACATACGTACCAACGTCTTTAAATTTACTTGTGTAAATATTTTTTTCTGCTAGTTAAATTATTTAATTTCAAACAACTGTTTGTTTTATTTAAATTACCAAAACATCTGTTTATAAGAACTAAAATAAATAAATAAAGCTCTCTGAACGAACACATAAGAATCATATTACATATATATATTTTATATGATGGCAAATCGAGCTAAAGGCCCACCTGATGTTATTGGTTGCCTTTGCCCATAACCAGGGGCACTGGCTTTTAGGAAACCCCGTGGGTGCTCAAGCCCATTTGATGACTTATTTAAAAGAACTGGCGGCCACCGTACCTATAAATATCCTACATAATCGCGAAAATCACATCCAGTAGAACTCAAGTTATAATTAAACAGACAGGCATTAGGACGGAAATATGTTGCATATTTATGTTGCATTTTATAAATAGTCATAGATACAGAAGAGCAGAAAACAAAATAGGTAAAAAAGAAAAGACATCTGAGGCGGCGGGTAAGGTAGTAGAGGTATCGCTGAAAGCTGATTACTGATTAGTTTTGATATCTATGGTTATGAGTGCTCTGCAATCACTATTTACCTCTCGTGGGTGCTGGAGCCCCCAAACCACGGGGTCGGCGCCCCCGCCCACAACAACTGCAAAAACACCTAGGTTATGGTATTGCGTATCGCGTTCGCCAAACTGAGACCTAAAGATGAAAAGTTGTGATTGTGATTGTAATTTCACCGGCACCCGTACCCTTCGCAAGCACCACTGTTTGGCGGCAGAAATCACTGAGGTAATATGTACTACGTACTAGAGAAGACACCTCGAACAAAATGTCTGTAGCACGTTTTAGAGCTCCTGCACTCTCACTCGCTTAGCCACGCTCGCGCCGCGCGTGCCCCGCGGCCAGCAAGTTGCACGATATTTTTTGTTTGTAATGTCTACTCTAGTACGTAGTACATATTACCTCAGTGGCAGAAATAGGAACGGTGGTAGTACTTCCTCCACAGATTACTGATACTTAAGTTACTACGTTCCACAGGCGAGCTCTTCCACAAGGAGCTCTACTATCCTTAATATTTTTTTAGATTTTTGTAGGTACTGTCAAATTAATACAAGTGCTCGTTTTCAAAGTGAATTTAGTCACCATCGCCATAAGTCACGACTATTTTACCGTCAATTATAAGGGCGAATTTGACAGTTCTTAACATGTTCAGTCATTTTTTAACAATGATGATTGTAAGAAAGAGATATAACGTGTATAAACCATAAAGGTATTATACTTACGTCAGTATAGAAATGTCTTTGGTATAAACTTATAGTTTAGTGTAGGTAGGTATACAAGATAATCAGCACCATTCATGTGTACAAAAACTAAAGAAAAAAAAGTTGCGTGTAAATAAACCATTTCTCTTTCTTTTTTCTTTCTTTCTTTGTACATAATCAGATAAATAAACAATTTATTCGTTAGTTATAATTACAATTATATTGACTTTATCAAATACGCATACCATTAACAGTTTTGGTAAGCAGAGCTTAATATCTCTTCCAATTAGGTAGGTATGTTGAAAGTACTAGGTAGGTAGGTACCACAGTTTCCCATAACCCTTTCTTCGATGGAGGCCCTCGTCAAGTGAAGGCCTATAACAGGCTTATAAATTAGGTATTACCTAAAATGCCCATGAGAACCCATGGCATGATTTGATATGAGTAATTTAATTTTAGTGGAATTTATTAATAGTCCTACCATACCAACAACGTCATGACAATAAAACTACTTCTAGATTTGTTACTATTTCCTACTAGAGGCGCTAGCTTCGTCACTACAAATCTTAAATACAGTGACATCTGTATTCACAGCACAACAATTAGCGCAGTAACAAAGTTTTGCTATTCGCCGAAAGATGGCACTAGAAGCGTTTAATTATCTCTGCCGCCTGATGTTGTCCTAGTACATGGCGATCGTAACTGCCTGCTCCAGATTCTCCACCTACGTTCCAAACGTTCCATTCTTGGATTTCTTGGCGCCCCACTCGCCTTGTCATACTGACGGTTGACCTCTTTATATCCAAGGAATCTATCTAGCCAGCATTTTTAACACATTCAAAAATATTTTACAGTCTGACGTTAAGTTGTAAATAGAATACCTACCTAAAAACAACAATTTATTTTAAGTTTTGTTTCATTTCGAAACAATATTGCTCCAGTTTTTACATGTTCAAGTAGGACACTCTCAGCTCTCACTATAAAGAAATAGATAATCTTTACTATTAGAACTAGTCTAGTATAGTAAAATTATCTGTGCTATTAGATATTGAAAATTGAAACCTAGTGATATTTTTTTATTTCAGTTGTGTTTTGGCGCAATCTTTAAATTTTCATCAAATCCAAACAATGCTGTATTTTACACACGTCAGGCTTTTTTTTCCTGTTTTTTTTATTAATTAAAATTTATTTTTTATTAATAGGTAGGTAATTCATTTAATATCTTAAAATAAAAGTAAGTAAGTACCTACCTGTTCTGTCTACTGAGTGCAATAAGATCTAAAAAAATTGCAATACATAAAATTAAGAATTCTAAAACATTGTTGGCAAACTCATATCCACCTCTGCCAAGTCGGTGATCGGTGGGTACAATACATAATAAGACTTCGTAAAAAAGGCGACTGACTCAGAAAAAAAGTATTTCGATAAAACCAACACACGTATTTTATTTACTGTATAAATAACTTAGACAACGATTTTTTTTTTAAATACCTACCTTGCGAAATGTTATCTGCTTAGTATTGCTAAGATTAATTGTTTCTTTGTACATACCTATGTATTATTAGACTTTGCCCGCAGCTTCGCCCGCGTACTATAATAAAATATATCCTGTTACTTTTGGATAACGTAGCTTTCTAATGGTGAAAAAAATATTGAAATCGGTTTAGTGGTTTGAGAATTCATCGATTACAAACAAACAAACAAATCCTTTACAGTATAGGTTAACTTAGAATAGAATAGTATTTATTTGCATCAAACATAGTACAATAAGGTGTTAGAAAACATTATTTTGAACTAATACATGTTCCACCAGACACTGGCATACAATTTTTTTCATAATGCATGTAATATTTGACAATGCTTTTAAATTACAATGTAGTTAAATTATAGTTAGCTTATTATTTAATTATTTATGGAGTTAAATTAATATAGTTAGCTTATTATATAGTTATACGTGGACACTGACAGTTGGGCTAGTCCACAAATTTAAAGTCGCTCAGCGAGCTATGGAGCGAGCTATGCTTGGAGTTTCTTTGAAGGATAAAATCCGCTACGAGATTATCCGGAGAAGAAACGGAGTGACCGACATAGCTTGTAGGATCAGCAAGCTGAAGTGGCAGTGGGCTGGCCATGTCTGTCAAAGGACCGATGGCCGTTGGAGCAGACGAGTCCTTGAGTGGAGACCGCGAATCGGCAAACGCAGCGTAGGGCGCCCCCCTGCCAGGTGGACCGACGACCTAAAGAACGTGGCTGGGGGGACTGGATGCGGAAGGCAGAGGACCGAGCGTTGTGGCGCAACTTGGGAGAGGCCTATGTCCAGCAGTGGACTGCGATAGGCTGAGTTGATTGATTTGATTATATAGTTAGCTTCAAAGGGGTTGCTGGAAGTGAACCTCAATGTAACATTAATTCCTTTATAAATTGCCAACTTATTTTTTTTATAATAACAATGAACATGTGTAATAAAACAAAGTTTAACCGGATTAAATCGCGTATATTATTTAAACTGGTTTAATCCGGTTAAACTTTGTTTTATTATAATGTGTAATGATCGCGAAAACCGAAGAAATTATTATTATTATTGCATTATTGCATTAAAAGAGCCTCCAAGAGTGACGATATTTAATTAATCGTCCGGCGCACTCTGGGCAGTCCGCTACCAACCTGCTGACTGACTAATCTTTTGCCCACGGCATGAGCTATTATCATTATGTAGCTCATGTGGACACGACAGAAGAAGAAGATTGGACATGTAATTTTTTAGTGAAGTGGAAAAATCTACAATTTTTGTATTACTTGTAATTGTTTTCATAAAGGTTGTGTTGCCCTGAATAATAAATAGATAGTGCCGATGGACAGGCAGACGGAGCTCCGAGCGACATCTGTGGGATATTATTTTAAGCAATTTACTCACAGGCTATTCCTGTACCCATATACTACCTTGAACCGTTCAGAAGTACGACCTATTTCAGTTTACTGACTAAACGAACGATCTCGTTCACGATGTAAATATAACATGTTTTTCAATAATAGCCGCGGAGGGTGGGACGTAAGGGCAAACACGTCAAACAGATCAATCAATCAATCATCACTTTGCTTAAAATATCTCTGATTCAATATACCTAGGCATTCCTAAAAATTAAAACATTCGTGAAACAAATACAAACTATGCATATACCTTACCTACCTACCTACGTTGACGGCACGTCAGTGGTAACAGTTTGACCATGACAGTGTCTTTATTTCGTAAGCAGTAAGGGCAGTTTTCATAATTCAAGTGTTACCACTGACTGATGTGCGGTCGTCTGTACTACTTCGTCATCGAACCACTGAATAAGACTATGATAATATTTTAATTGATAAATAGGGTGTCCTTAATATATCTCGGATACTGTCTTCTATTTTAGTTGATATTTACCTATTTACATGCAACGGCAGTCAAACCAATTCATTAATTTTATGCTAATACTTATATATACAACGTGTATCAGAAATGTGTGGTCATATTTGAAGAGCGCATTCAGGGCATAGCATAGAACAACTTTTACTATGGGTGCGACCCTGAAATCGCAAAACAATATCTGCTGATCCTCACATTTTGCTGATGATTTAATAGGGAACAGCTGATATTTTTTACGCGATTTCAGGGTTGGTCCCACAGTAAAAATTGTTCTATGCTATGCTCTGAATGAGCTCTTAAAATATGACCACGCATTTCTGATACACGTTGTATAATAATAATAGGTACGTCTCTTTTCTGTCATTCTTACTTTTGGTATGCAATGTAATTAATCTTTTAGTTTAATACCCAGATACTGATTTTTAAAAAATGATATTTCGGTAGGTAAATGAAGATTTTTTTTTGTTTTCCTTTCATTTATAAAACCCTTTGTCTGAAACTCGATAAAGTTTACAAAGTATCAGAGATACAATAGCGCCAGTAAACGAACGATTACAAATATTACAATCATTACAAAATTGCATTGCAGCGGTAAACAATGCAGCACGAACTGGATGACGTCACGCTCATTCGGTGCAAAGTGCATGTATGCAGCTTAACCTTCTTGCGTTCATGTTACCCTGGTGCTCGTTCCTTTTGTGAGCGACACCAAAGGGGCCCTATCCCCTTCGAGCACCCTTCTCTGGGTCAATGCGCATCTCTCGGTCATTCACCGGACCGACCTTCATCTGTTGTTTTTGCCTTTATGCGTATCTAGTTGTCACTTTTGAACTGACGCATTTTTCATGCGTCTGTTTCAATTTTATTAATGCTTAGGAAAAGCAGGAAAAAAATCAAACCATTTAAAAAAACTCAGGACTAACTCAAAACATCTTACAGTAGATGAATAGACCTCTGTTTAATATCGTCATTTCCTTATAACAGCGGAGTCACAATTTTGCTATCATAAATAGATGCTTAGTATATTTTCTCGGACAAACAATTGTAGAAAATATATACCTGCATATCTATGAGTATATCCTTAAAGCGTCCTTTTCATTTAATTAGTAAAAAGTCTAAAATTATAGTGAATAGCGCAAATAAAATAGAATTAATCCATAGATGTTTGGATCTTTGACTATCTACACCTTTGCTTAATAATCGAATGAGTGTAAGTAATGTAAGTGATCTGTAGTAAGATGCTGCAACAAACTGTCTTACCAGGAACTCAATGTACGAGGAATGCAGAATAAAGAAGTAGTTTGATGCACTAAACTGCATAAAACGGCCGAACAATATAAATCCATCGATGACTGATACGAAGTGTCGTGTCGCCACACTTCTACATTTTTTGTACCTTACTAACTTACACATTCACAAAACATCAAAATGAATTATGGGCTATGCAAAAACTTCGCTCACAAATTCTGTAACTAAACATTTCAGGTAATGTAATAATAGTATCGCAAAAATGGGTTAAATATTATAAAACCAAAAATCCAGATATTAACACCTTTACAGCACCAGTAATCAGTACCTACCTACAACTAATTATCAGTCATCTTTGAGTACAGTAAGATCAAGAGAAAATGAATTTTATCATTTAAAACTACAGTATTTTATTCCAATACTGCTTTGAATTAAATATTTTAAAGAAAATTTCATCATGCTTTTAATCAAGTTTGTATGTATTTTTTTCGTATTGAATAGTAATTATTATTGTATGCTCTGAGTCAACACTTACCATTGATGTGCAACAGCTTGCCACATCAATAAAAAGAATCGTGTCTTTAAACTTCAAAAGCAAGTGTGAAAATAATTTCAACTTCATTTCAGGCTAGACCAGGAATACATTGCCAATTTGCTTATCCTATAGTTTGATCAGATAATCTGAACATGAACAATATGAACATGCCTAAAAAACGCCCAATTTTAATGGCATGACAGTACTCTAAAAAAACAATTGTCTCGAATCGGTGTTAAAAGCTTATACAAAAATATTAAAGATATAAATAATAAGATAGGAATATCTTTAATTTCGCTTTGCATTCATCATCATCATAATTTCAGCCGAAAGACGTCCACTGCTGGACATAGGCCTCCCCAAGCATCGCCACGACGACCAGTCCTGCGCTTTCCGCATCCAGCGGATTCCCGAGACCTTCACCAGGTCGTCGGTCCACCTTGTGGGGGGCTTACCCACGCTGCGCCTTCCAGTACTTCGCATGCATAAATTCGTTAAAAATAACAAAATAACAAAGTGTACTTTTAAATAATAATAATTTTATTGTTGTTATGTTCAACATAGTTATTTTATTTTCTCGATATCTCTGAAATTTGAAAACTAGGCTAGTATTTTTTTTTTTTTCAAAGAAGAATAGGCTCAATATATTTTCCATATTTACCCAGAACTAGCAGCACTATAACCAAACCATATCCCAAATTATTTGACTTTGCCCGCGGCTTCGCCCGCGTACTGAAATAAAATAAAGCCTATGTTACTTTTGGATGAAGTAGCTTTCCAATGGTGAAATAATTATTAAAATCGGTTCAGTAGTTTCAGAGTTTATCGATTACAAACAAACAACCAAAAAAATCTCTCCTCTTTATAATATTAGCATAGATTTACCGCATTTACCTTATAAGTGCTACATAAACTTAAGTGGTGCTCTAAGTACATAATCAAAATTTTGTAGGGCCAGAGTCACCACCAGTCACCGCCCCAGAGCCACATTTTCAAGTGATTTGTCTAATTGGGAGAAGCCAAACACCAATTTCCAAAAGGCTACACAAATAAAGATTTCCTTGAAAAAATTTCAACCCCCATTTTACGCTATTTATAAGAAGACGCTATTTATTAAAATGCCTCATACATTTAATTTCTAATCGAGAAGCCAAATATTTCTAGATTTACATATCGCCAAAAATTACGAATTTCCCTACAAACTTGGATCTCATTTTCCTTCCCAGTTCTGACCTTCTGACTAACCCTAGCAAAAAATTACTTACAGGCTTGTTCAGGACATCACATATGACAATAACTAATACGTGTCATTTCTGCTAGCTCCGGGTTTTTTTTTTCTAAATCTTTTGTCTGGAAATACCATACAATAGATTTTATTAAAGGTCATTTAATGAAGACACCAGAGTTCTGAAATTAGTAATTTTGTCCATACTCGAATTGGCATTCTCAAATTGTGATCGGATATTTGTGTAATTTTAAAATTGTAATAATCTGACCTGATTATTGGACCAGACAATAGGAAACTTGGAACCATTCTCGGACTCTTTTCTGTCTATAAAGAAATTGCACACACGCTGAACTACCTATCCAACATCAACGTAAGTATAGGCAGCCTTACCAGTCATCTCATTATCATCCTCAAGCACAGAGACAATATAAAAAATTGCCTACTATCTCGTCCACTAGATTAATAAATCCAAAAAAAATATTGCAAAATTTTGTCAAAAATAGACAAATAAGTCCCTTGAAACTTTTTATTGGCACATTATTTTGTTATATTGAATATTTATACAAAAACAGATACAGTGATTATTTAATTATTTTTAAGGCAAATGCATTAAAAATAATTAAAATAAAAAAAAAAAGTCCCTAAATACGCATGCGAAGCGAAATTTAACGATTTAAATTGTGGAACGAAAAAAAAATACTCACGAGCAGTATCCATCGATTTTTTCTTTCCACAATTTAAATCGTTAGATACAGTGATGTAAACTTGTACTTCCTTCTATTTGCAAACTCCATAAATATATATGAATTTTAATAAAATTGTTCAAAGAAATATTAAAAAACAAACACGTTATAAATAACCATGTTTTAGTGCTATCCTAATTTGCTGTACCTACCTAAGTTTGATTGTAATTGCAACCCACAAGTGTTTAGTAAAGACATAAATTCGTTTAAAAGTAGACTATGTTTCTTTAATAAAATTATCAGACGCGTGCATGCTGCAGTATTCTGGCACCTATCTAGCAGATCTAGTGTAATCTCTGTTTTTTTTTACTTGTCTTATTTAGTAAACAATCTTGGCATGCCTATATTATATGCAATTCGTCAATAATAATCATCAAAAGGCATTATGTTAACCATTTCGCACACCTAATAACATTTATTAAGCTAATTACATGTGCAGAACTAGTAATTATATTTTATCAGTAGTTATTTGAATAAAGAGACGTGCTAAGATTGTTTACTAGATAAGACAAGAGAGAAAAAAAACAGAATATAGAAATAAAACTGTTCTATTTACATCTGGAAAGTACCTGTGGACATGGGTGTTTTTAGTATTGTATTTATTGCAAAGGAATTCCACAATAAACGGTACTGGCCACGTAAGGGGATATTTCTGTCGATCGTTCCCTCGTTTCTGCGTCGTGTTCCTTCGCGCTGATATTTACATCGATAGAGCTTTGCCGACGTATAAAACTCGTTATAGAAGCGAGTAGCGCTTATTTAGTTCTCAACTTTGGCGAGAGAGCCATCTAGTGACCAGTACGCAAAACATTTGCGAGTGTGATATTGTGTGCTTTAGTGTATTTTTTTGGAAATCCTACCATTTAAAAATGCCTGGACGTCCTATCTGGCAGGTAAGTGACTATTTTTTTGTTGTTTTAGTCCTTATTTTACGAAAATTGTATTGAATGAAACATGAAGATTAGGCTAAGTACCTACCATATTTTCATATTCATGTTTTGATAATTACTCATACATAAGGTCTACGTGATATTATTTTAGATAATGCAGTTAATTTCTAAGTTACCCTCGTTAAAAATTAAGAACTTACAACTACTTTTACAAAATAGTGATTCGTACCTATTTCATTCAATTATAGCTCAACAAAGTTTAGATTATGCATACCTATGATTTTAAATACATTGAAAATACGATATGATTAATATCTGATTGTTTTCATAAATAAGCTGTTATAACAGAATGATGACTAATCTTAACCTTAGCCTAGCTACCTGAAAATACCAGGTGAGTAAACAAAGCGTGGCTTCGTAAAACTCCACGTTTTGGCACGGTGTCAAGTTTCATTCTAATGACTTATTTACAAAGTTAATGTGGGTACCTACCTACTGTTCACAAAGGAAGAGGTTGTAAAAAATAAAAATGCAATTTAATGTGTTTATAGTTTTCAATATTTACACAACACAACCGTTTTTCAGTCAAGGTAACGCGACTCCATTCCATTACAATTCACTCAATTTGCAACCAATTAAAAATAGTGAGAGGTTTCAATTTTAATTGATAGGTACTTATCATGACGACATGATAAAATAAGAGCTACAATACATGTAACCTACGTAGGTAAATCTGTGTCAAAATACTTAAGGGGAATGTAGCAGCCAAGTGGCGCCCCCATCAGTAAAAACATTATTACTCGCGGAATCAAAAATTCGTTTTTAAAAATTGAAGTACAGGTACTGTAGTTTAATCAGAAACTATTAACTCTGTAAAATATAGTTCGCTGTACCTAGTTGTAGATAGAAAAAATGCCAAAAGCGGCCGTTTTTCGCCTCGGCGTTTTTTTTACTGATGGGGGCGCCACTTGCCTGCTACATTCCCCTTAAAATAATGTGTACCTAACATTATCCACAGAATAATCCATACATCATTTTTTCATTGATACACTTAAGAATTAAAGTAAAATACGTTGAACATGTTTAAAGTAATATTTAATCCTACTTTAATTTTAAATAATTATTTGTAAATTAATACTATGTTAACCAATAACTAAACTTTCTTATCTGTCTTTTTACTTGGCAAGTTATTTTTTACGTCTCCAACCATGAAATCTCCAGGTAAATTGTTGAATAATCGTTGCATAAATCTAAGTAAAATATCTTCTATCGTTTTTGATAAAATTGGTCGTAAGGATTCGGATACTGGTCGCCAATTTGCATTCAAATAGGCGTTGGTACTCTCCTCTGAAACAAAAAAGAACCAAATAAACAAAAACAACGAGAGCAATATCAAATGAATAAACCTCGGTACAAATCTCATTACAACCGCCATCTATTGTTGAAATAAGAAACAAAATGTCGAGGTTACCGTATGATTTTCGCAACGTTTTGCATAAATTAAATTATTTCCTTCAATGTTCCTGAGTATAAATAAATAATCAAGTTGTGTTTTACACACTTTCAGTTTTCAACACAAAGATTTTCATTAGTAATATTACATTACTAGTATTATGTGACTGGACAAAACATAAGATTATTAAAATAATTGAAGATCTCAACGAGGTGAGGCCTTCGATCAAATCGAGGCGATGTTATTGCGAATAAAATTGGCAACAGTGAGCGAGCGAGCGGTTGTAAAACGTCTAGCGACGTCTCAACAACGTCTCAACGTTGCAATTTGTATCACGTTAGTACCAGGGCAGCATAAAAGGTCGGAGCCAGATATAAGATGCGCACATCAGCGCCACCTACTAGCGCGTAGAATGTTTCAACAATCTAATTGTGTCTACTCAACACTAGAGAGCGCTTTTACAATTTGTTGTAAGAAATAGCTATAGAGGGCGGTGTACCTATGTTTTTTTTTTTATAAATACACTGAAAAAAAAACCATTTTAAATATTTTTTTAGTTTACAAATTTTAGTATTAGGTACCAATAATGTTGTAGGTACCTATTATTGTTTTTGTTGGCAATAAAAATAGGTACATGCTTGTTGTACAACTTGTAGCTGTTTGGAGTGGCAAAAGCTTCTAATACCAATTGGAACGTTACTCATTCCGAAACAATAAAAGTACTCTGTGTTCCGCAAGGAGTAAGCAGGATAATGTTTCAATACGTACCCAACGACTCAATCCCGTCAAATAAGTTGTTCATGCGTAATTTTAATCCTCCAATGTTATACTTGACATGTGCTCCAGTGATGTTGAAAAATGTAAATTCATCTTGGTTATACAATTTAACATCACTCACGATATCGATTGTCATATTAGCTAGAATCAAAAAGAAAATGTTATTTTCCTAATCAAATGCTGCACCATCTCAATTTTTTTTAAATAATACATACTTGGTTCAAACCAACATAAACCACGACCGACCAAAGGTATCAGCAATATCTTTCCTTTCAGATCATAAGTACCCTCTATCCTTATTTTCGGAACTCGAACCTTTGTGTAGAAGTCATAAGTTTTCCTGTTTACTCTGAAAAACGGAAATAAAATGTCATTAATAAAACTACATTTCGCTTTTTAATCATGGACACTTAGTAGAGAACACACAACAATGATTTTATGACGAATAGTAGGTATAACAACCATAAACTGGCAAGGTTACAAGCGACATCAATGTCAGATTCGAATAATATTTAATTCAATGAGAAAATTAATAATCACAATTGGCGCCTACGAGATACGACCACGTAGCTATCGAACGAGAGAATAGCTATTCGACTACAATTTGCTCAACTTAGTCGATCAAGCAGTCGTCTGTGGTACCAGGGTTACATGAACATACAGAGACTATACTTACTGGCTTGACAATACTTCTGTCTTTCCAAAACCTGTAACAATTACGTCATCAAGAGCAGCATTGACATTTACAGGGCCGTCACCTTGCAAAATCCTTATTTTAGGAATTTTTAGGGGATCTAAAGGCTCCATTCCGATTTCTGGGAGACCTTAAAAAGAAGAACAAAAACAGTTTCATTAACAGATGGCGCTAGTTTTCCACCAAAATACACGGCTTACCCAAAATAGATAACGGTCAATGTAAACAATACAAGTACTCATAATATTTAATTGTGCATTTCTTGCATATCAAAATAAATGAAAGTATAACCATATCCAGCCATATTTGATACTTCGAGGTGTCACATGAGTATGGTGAAGAAATAGCGCTTTCGCTTTCCGCAAGTTATGTACAAATGTTTCGTAATTGAGGCTATGTGACTAGCCCAGTGGCTTGTGAATCTACCAACCCACTATCATGCTAGCTATTTAACAACACTTAGAAAATACATTAGTTTGGGAAAATTCTTTTGCAAATGAAGTTAAAGAAGTAGAAAACAAATTAGTGTCTATCCAAAATACATAAGTACCTACGTAGAGCGTAGAGTAGAGAGAGACTACTCTATAATAGATGAGAATGGCCTAAAATCTAAACTTACTTTAAAAGCATTGAGTTAATCGTCAAGAGTCAGGAATGTTGTACTTCCATTAAATAAACACATACATACATATTATCACGCATATTATTTAGGGGTAGGCAGAGACTATGGATCGCCAAACCAACCATGGACCATCCAATAAAGATATATTTTATAGAATGTAACATAATAACGATTAGCAAGCAGGTTGCACCAAAATACAGTGTTAACGTTAACAAACGCGTGGGGGCACATTGTACTAGGAGCGCAGCGCCAGCAAGCGGCTTAATATCGTACGAGGCGCGAAACACGAACAGCTGTGATTAGTTGTGCAACAAACCAGGCACTCAGAAATCGTGCCAGCTACTTACAAAGTTGACTGGCTGACCGGCCACTCGTACCTGAATAACAGCGATCCACTCAAACCAATCAAAAGTGTTGCGTCTGTTTTGGTAATTTCACTAATATATTGCAGCTACGAGCGCTACGGCCACTTGTCTGTGTTTACAGATGATGTTTTCATTGAGCAAGACAGGCTGGCTATTTTAGACCTCGAACACGAATTAGTGGGTTAACAGTTGCACAAGATAAGATAGGTATGCAAATCGAAATATAAATAGATGATCGAAATATATGCTCTACATTAGACCGCTGTTATTAAAATAACTAATACTTTTATCGCAAGACAAAATTAATAAGTTTTTATAAAGAAGAAAGAAAGAAAAATATTTATTTGACACAACCGAGACACATACAAGAGAAAGGATACATATACATGAACAAGAAATAGATATACGGCCAAAATTAATATCCTATCTATCCACGATTTGCCCTACTAGAGATAGAAATTTGACATATTTTGAATGGAGCTTATGTCAAATTTCTATCTCCAGTAGGGCAAATCGTGGATAGATTGGATATTAATTTTGGCCAATAGTTAAGAAGTAACAAAGCGAGGAAAAAGTCATTAACAGTCATGCGCCATGTGTGTCTCAGAATTGTGACAAATGGGTGTCCAACTCAGCATATTGCCAGGTTATTAAACCTGACGCTGGTATTCTGCTGGATCCCTGTTGTGACATACACATTAGTAAATTATACTTGTAAATAAATGCTTATAATATATTTTTCAAGAAAAGCTTTTACACGACACGGGTTTGGTACCAAGCTGATCAAAATGAGCTCAAAACCGATCAATCCACAGTTATTCATTGAGGAGTTCCTTTGTCTACCTTCCGTCTTCATCATCAGATAAGCTCGTTGTCAGTAGTGATATTGTATAGTCAGTTGATTGTAATAATGGGAACTGGGGCCTTACTCCTGACTGGTTCGAGTTCTGAACCAAATCGAACTAATGTCAATTCCTTAGAGGTTTTACTGTCAGTCTCTATAGGAATTGACACTAGCTCGATTTGTTTCAATACTAGAACCAGTCGGGAGTAAGCCCCTGGTTCAAAAGTTACCTACTTGTAAGATTTGTCCCAATTCAACACACCTATCACGAGAAATTAACAAAAAGCGTGTTAAATTTAATTGAATTTAATGGAGAAGAATATGACACAAGCATTAACGTTCATCAAGCTTTACTGGTTGTCAGATTTAGAAATTTACTGGTTGTCAGGTTTAGAAATAAATAAATAAATAAAATATCTTTGGGACATTTTTACACAGCACCATCTAGTCCCAAACTAAGCAGAGCTTGTGCTATGGGGTTAATGGGGTACTAGACAATGGATATAATACTTATATATTTTTTTTTTGTAAATACATACTTATAATACATAAGCAACACCCAGACACACACAAACACTTATGTTCATCACACAAATATTTGTGTCCTGTGGTTCGATAACCCACGACCTCGTTAACAGCAGTCCGACACTCGAACCACTAGAGCACAGAGGTCGTCAAACTAAATTTACTGGTTGTCAGGTTTAGAAATAAACAAAGGGCTTAGGATTGTATTTACCTGGACCAAGCGCATCGAAGAGTTGCTGCACGGCTTGTTTCGAGCAATCATCGAAGTCGGGCTCGCTTTTGAAACATGTCTTTACGAAACTTGCTGAAAATATAAATAAAAACAAAACATTAGTTCACAATCATTAAAAATTTATATTAGTGTATGCTAATGACGAAATTGTTTTGAAAAGACCAGTCACGCGAACTCTAAACGACTATTACTTTTAGTCAACCTTGACACTGACATAAATTTAATCTAGTTCAAGTTGTGTGTACTCATGTGTCAAGATTGGTCAAGATAGTGATAGTAGTGAGGGGTTGACAAACTCACGCCTTGAAGGTCATAAGTTCAAAAGTAAATTGTTAGGTACTTAAAATATTGTGTGTCCAGTAAAAATAATTTAAGTGGGAATACATGCTGCCATCAATACTAGTCTACCTATCGAAATCTGCAAAGTATTTTTTTTTAAGATTTAGTAAAACATTTCCGTTACTACTTAGTTAACCCTGTGGGTATATTTATGTATTTAATGTATCGAGATGTTGTGTCTGATATACCACTGTTACACCCGCGATAGATGTGTGGTTTATTTTTGTAATTCACCGTACATACAATAGTTTTGAATAATAAACTACATAAAAGTAAAGACACCACTGGATTCAAAAGAGCTACAATTAATACCGAAGCTCAACTTAAAGCTACAACTGTTTTTGATGTTAAAATTCTTAAAACCTCCAAATCCCTTGTTTCACTGAGAAAACTTTGGCATAAAGACATTCAGTTGTGTTTATAAAGTTTTGCAACATCAAGTAGGTATGCAATGGTAAATAGGTTGTGTATTAGCTTAGATAAACATAGCTGCATTGCTACACCCAAGTTACATAACAAAGATTTATGTTTTACTCTTAGCGTTTACAAAGCATGGAAACAAGATAGATATAATCTACATACAGTTCGTAATACCTAAGTTTAATTAATCGACCTTTTGCGTATTGATTATGATTAGCACAGATTTTAAATCAACCTACATTTTCTGCATACTAAAACTCAACCATATAGATGGAAATCATGGAAACACGTTAACTGGCGGTATAACAGCAATGTTTTAATGCAGTGTGGAAATAAATCTTTCTTGCTCCACACATTTTGTTAACAATATCAAACTACTTTTACTTGCGTCACTAATAAAATAAGGACAGCACGTTACAAAAGAACTGCAATTAATACTTCGGAAAAGTGCAAATACAAAAAGTGCGCCAAAAAACCTTGCAAACGAATATTGTAACCACAACTCGATCACACCACTCGATACCTAAGTAAATATCGTAACGTTCCATGATATAACAGTCACAATCGATTTATGCAATACCTACAAGAACATTATGAAATGCAACGAACCGGCACACCAGGACAAAAGGCGCATGGAGACCCTAATGGGACACCACACTAGTCCGGTAAGCAACAAAAATACCAAGGCACTGCCTGCGAAATGTCAATTCGAAAAAATAATACTAACAAAAACGGAACAAACGTATTGTAAGATTATCACACAAATAAAACGTTTTACACTGTATGTGGGTCATCATATGAATTGGCACAAAGTTATACTTTATACAAAGTCACTTACGTTTCGTTTTAAAATATTCTCCGGTTGTACAGTGGAGCACTAACGTCACTATAAATAATTTAAACTCCATGTTTCGGTTCGGCATCATTTCAGGTTGTAGAAGCTAGTCAGGATCGCCCCGAGCAGGCAGCTCGAGGTGGTGGTGTGATACTAAGGCCCCGCTCTGCGGGTCTCCACATGCCTCAAGAGTGTCACGAGGAGGGGGGCTGTACGCAATTGTTAACTATGTAAATAAAGCTTAAACTTATCGTTGCTCAAGTTAATATTGCTAATAACGCATATAAATGTATTAGTAGGATTGCATTGTTTGTCAGTTTGGAGACAGTTATGTCACATGAAGCAATATTTGGCAACAAACCTTTAAGATAACTATAATAATTTGATGAAGAACATTTTTAAAAACGAAAGCGAATTAATATTGCATTCTCATCCAGTTCTGAGCTATGTTTAAAATTTCAAGTCTCTAACTCATCGGGAAGTTAGTTTAAAATTGATTGCAAATTTTGTACCAAACAGACAGATGATAAAAAGAAGTGCATTGAGCGTGAGAGGTGGGAGCAAAAGCAGTGACGCACTCTACCTTAAAATGCTCAGGAAGTTTAAGCAGAGATTCAATTGCACGTTTATTAAGGAAATTCTAGTAACGTTAACAGTGAAACAAGATACAAAGAGATTCTTACACAACTATGAGAACCTTTTCTAATCTCTAGTTTTGTAGTAATCAAGGAAATCAGAACAATTTCCTCAAAGATGTGCACATAACGAGTTCAGGTTAAATAGACTAGCTGACTTGCAATTAAGACCTTACGTGTAGTAATTATATAGCAAGTCAAGTAAGTGTTACATTCGTTTCGGAACATCGATTCTCTCTTCAACGACACGGTTAACGTTTGGTAATCGTATACAATGTATGTTTGCACGTAGCCTTATTGTTAAAATATTGGCTAATTATCTTGAATTTGACAGCTCTAAATTATATTTCAAAGATATATTACTTATGTGTTCCTAGGTATTATTCCTTCTTTTCATTTCGTCGTCTGTTTTGTTTGCTACTCTATCTTAAAAACTAAACTTTGAAATGTCTTAATGTATTTCGTACTTTTATTTTGCATCAGTGAGAAATGTGAGACGCGGACACGACTGAGAAAAAATGCATAGGAAAAATTTGGAGCAGCTATTTTTGATTCTCATGCAGACACATTCATCGTTGCGTTTTCATCTGTATCTATAACTAAAGATTCGTATAGATTGCGTATCTGATTTTGTCACTATCGATCGCGCGATGTTTTTCGTACAAGTTCTTTCAACAACCTTACGACACATGCACAGACAACCCCTCTTGTAATTGTACTCGGGCTGATCTTACGACTGCTTTAATTTGTTCTTTAGTTGCGCAACTCTGTTTTATGTGATATTTATCGCCTCATTATTTGAATCGCAAATTCGTGAATTGCTTTTGAAATCTGAATATTATGGTGTCTAGATTATGATATTGTCATGAACCGGTCAATATTCAGCGCATGCGCTTTTTATAAATACCTTTAATTTGGCCGCGAACTTCGTTCCTGGCTGGGGTGACCGCACATGTTTTTTTTGTCCCCTTTTTAGGGTTCCGTTGTCCTACAAGGAACCCTTATAGTTTCGTCATGTCCGTCCGTCTGTCCGTCTGTCCCAAACCTTTACAGCTTAATAACTTCTACAGTTATAAACATAAGTAAATGAAATTTTGTTAAAAAATGGTTTAGATATAGATCTCAATTTTAAAAGCATAAAAAAATATTGATAACGTATTTTTGGGGTGGCGCTCATACATGTGAAATGGGGATGAATTTTTTTTTCGCTGCACCCCCTCGATTGGGGTATCATTGAATAGGTCTACAAAAATTAAGGTAATGTTTCATACATATCTTTTTTATCAGGTATACCATCTGCCAAATACAGGTCGCCAAAGTGGCAATGTGTCCCCCCCCTGCAATTTCTAAACTATGCAACATAGAAACTTATAGTCTTTCACATTGATAGACCTTTATAAAAACTTTCTTTTAAAATTATTTCGAGTATAATGTGATTATAAATTTTCGAGTTATAGTGAGAAAACTGAAAAATACTAAAGACGTCCTAGTTCATAGGTCATTGACCTTAGAGAAAAATGATTATAGCAAATAATGCTCCTTTAGTTACTTTCTATTTAAAAAATCACAAAAAGAAACTTTGTGTTATATTGATATGACACACTTCTTAAATTTAGCTTCTTAAATTTAGCGCTGTTTGCAAAAACTAAAATAGCAATGATTAATATTCGATTTGATTCGTTTGTAATTAGACCTACTTAAGGAACCCTATAATACTGAGCATGGCCCGACATGCTCTTGGCCGGTATTTTTACATGTATGGACGCACTCAAATTTCATTTTAATTTATTTTAAATATCACATAACATAACATGTATTTCCCCGAAGGGGTAGGCAGAGGTTTAAATATCATTTTCGGCTTTTTCCTGAAGTTTTACATACAAACGTGAGATTTTGAAGTAAATATGTTTTGGATTGGAAGTTATAAGGTTCTGACAGACAGAAAGACGGACGGACAAAGTGCTGAGTGGCCTAGTGCTTCACTCGGTCAGTAACTAAAATAAAATTTGAAGTCGGCTTCTACCCTTATACACCTATGTTTACCGAACGTTGGCTGGGTAGAGTTAGATAGGCTGGGTGAAACTAAAAACCAAGAACCAAAAAAACCACTCTTGAAATTCATGATTTACAGTTACAGTGTACAGACGACGTACCGCGTCTCAAGAAGCTTACAATTGAATAGATAACAACACATATGTTTGACCTTAAGCTGTATGATGCAAAGGGACAAAGAGGTCAACTTTAGCAACGTACCATAATGCGTGGGACATAGACAAAATAAACAACGAATAAAAAAGAGAAAGGAGTGTATTAATATTTTTGATTTAGTAAATATTCTCCAACCGGAATGTCATCACGATACATTATTTGCGTTAACAGATCATTAACAACATTCAACTCATGATCTGGATACATTAATAACAGTTCCACATAATATTTATGTTTATTTTTGCCTGCGAGATTTCTAAAGAGTTTTATAATATTTCTTGGGTTGTCCCCGCGATCAGTGAACGACTTTGACCCGTAAGTGAGATACAATCGGTGTAGTTTAGTCAACCACTAGTGTACAACACGTAGTACCAGTTACACGGGGACTAGAGATCTAGAGAAGGTCGTTGTGAAATAATAGTTCAGGGGGTCTACTCACGTTTGACGATATTCGATTAATCGTACGATTCATCGTACAATTTGCTACTCCGGTCAATCATCGTTCCTTTACCGCATGCGATGATCGTGTTTTGACGTTTGTTTCTCTGATCTCTGGCCAATCGCACACGACTATGAACCGTAGTATACCTTTATTGTACTTTTTTCATGTGCCTATTATTTTTTATGAGATATAGATCTGCTCTTGACCGCAATCTAGACAGCTTTGCCAAGATGTAGTCGACGATGGAGCGAGCAAACCTATTAGGTGCCGATTCACTCCAGCTTTATAGGCGTTAGGGTTGTAAGTGCCTGAAATACAGATGCCGGCAGTGAATTCCACAACTTGGGTGTGCGCATTATGAAAGAGTTCTCAAAGCGCTTGGTCCTGATAGTATGGATTTCTCCTAAATGTGGATGATGATATCCTGCAGTACGTCGTGTCGTCGTCCGATGAAAGAAAATAGATGGCGGAATAAGCTCATGGAGCTCTTGCACACACTCTCCAAAGTACAGCCTGTAGAACAGCGACAAACAAGCAAATGTGCCTCTATGGGCTAAGTTTTGTAGCTTAGATTTTACTAGCAGCACCTAGCAGTTCATCACAAATTAGCCTCTAGCTCTGCGTTGAATCGAGTCAAGAGTTGCAAGCTGGTATTTGGCGGAGCCATCCCATAAGTGACTGCAATACTCCATACACGCGTATCTTCCATGCCTATCTTCATTGCGTAGCTATCAGTCGGAACGAAAGTTCATACTTCGTTAGTTGTTCGTGAAACGCGAGTAGACCCCTTGATCATACCATAGAGATCATACCTTAAGACCTTAAAGCTACAATATAATCGCTGTACATGTTTGCATCTACTCTGTCTGCGTGCAAGAAATTAGGACTGAGTTTGCTAGTTTTTATTTAGTTGGAGTTATTTTAGGACTTTGTTCATCTACATCTAATTTCATGCGTAATATTTTAAACCTGTCCTTTCCTATGACTGCAGGGCAAAGACCTCCCCCTTTCCTTCTTTCACTCATTTTGATATTTTCTGTAGGTATCAAGCTTGTCTCAATATCTTTGCCTAAGTCTGCCGCTATACCATTTGAGTATTTTTTGAGATAATATCGGCTAAAAAAAACAGTAGCGACATCTTAGAAGAAAATAAAATTATACTGGCATCTCCATACCAATGTCGTTTATCGTGCTCATGGACTTTGTAAATTTTCATCGTAACGCACTATATAAAAACACATCCTATTAATATTATAAATGTGAATGTTTGTGAAGATGTTTGAATGTCTGGATGTTTGTTACTCAATCACGCTGAACGGATTTGGATGAAATTTGGCATACAGATAGAACATAGTCCTTAAAACTTTTTATTCCGGGAAGATAAACAGTTCCCTAGGGTTAGGTACGCGATGAACGACATCCGCGCAGGCGAAGCCTCGGGCATAGGCTAGTATTAAATAAATATGTTAACAGGGAACAAAATGTAAGCAGTTAGTAGTAGGTAATAAAGAAATATCAAAAAAAGTAGACGATAGTAGTCAGAGTAATAATTTTTAGCGTATCAGATAAATACTACACGAACCCTGATATCTTGACGCCATGCCATTGGAAAAGAATACAAAAAAAGTAAGGGTCAATAGGTAGTTACTAATAAAATAAATTAGCAACATCCGAAACTAAGAACCGGTCACCATGTCTTTTTCTACCTCGACTTTGGCAAAATCATCGAAAGACGATAGAATCATTATTAAAAAAATTGAATTGAACTCAAATGTCTAACGCCTATATAAATGAATTTAATATTTCTCATCATTCACTCTTTTAATTAAAAATGCAGGAATCATTTACTAATCTTATAAAAGAGAGACGATGAGGAGAGCTATGAGGCTTTACAATATACGTGGGACACTCAGAAAGTTTTGCGAAACTAAAAAAAATTGTTCTATACGTACATATATTTTTATCAAATCTTTTCAAAGTACTTTCCACCAGCCGCTATACAAAGATTCATGCGCCTAAACCAGTTTTCAAAACACTTTTTCCAGTCCGCCGCAGACACCTCGTTTACAGCCTGCTCGAACGCAGCCAGCGCATCTTCCGGCGACGAAAATTGTATCCCTTTGAGCTGATTTTTTATTTTTGGGAATAAAAAGAAGTCACACGGTGCTAGATCAGGGCTGTAAGGAGGGTGACCCAGGAGTTTGACTGGCGTGCTGTCCAGGAAGTCCCTCGTTTTGAGTGCGGTGTGCGCAGGTGCATTGTCGTGGTGGAGCAGTAGCCCGCGGAGCCCTGTGTTTGGTCGCTTGTTGCTTATAACAGAGAAAACTTCTGGCAAACATTTGGTAGTATACCATTCGGCATTAATGCTTCTTTGATCCCGTAAGGGAATTGATACCAAGTGGCCAGTCAAATTAAAAAAGCTAGCGATCAAAATCTTACCCCCGCTTCTAGATCGCTTCACTTTGGTAGGCGTTGGCTCATTTTGAAACACCCAAACAGTCGACTGGCGCTTGGTTTCTGGGTCGTATTGATAAATCCAGGACTCATCACCTGTAACGATGTCGTAAACACGCCGAGACGAGCCTGCTTCAAATTTGTTAAGCATATCACGGCACCATTCCACCCGGGCCTGCTTCTGAGCATCGGTGAGGTTGTGCGGCACCCAGCGTGATACTATCCTCCTCACGCGAAGATGGCTGTGTAGAATCTCGTGAACGCTTCCCGATCCAATCTTCAATATGTGTTGAATCTCCTGATATGTAATTCGCCTATTGTCTTGGATTAAATTTTTCACTGCTAGCACGTTTTCTTCGGTAACAGCCGTCAAAGGGCGACCGCTTCTTTCGTCATCCCCCAAAGTTGGTCGACCGCGCTTGAATTCGTTATACCAACGATACACGGTTGCCTTGGAAGGGCCTTCATCCATGAATGCCATTTGAAGTCTATCGTACGATTCATCCGGTTTCAGGCGACACTTGAAATCGTATAAAATCATAGCTCTAAAATGTTCCCGGCGCAGATCCATATTTCAGTGAGACACAATACTTTGAATTAACTCGCAAAAAATGTGGAGGGAAATTTTGAAATTGGAACTTACTTATTTTTACTTATAAATAATCATATTTTCGAAAAACATTATAACTGGCCAGTCTCCCATATATAAAAACTTTTTTTCGCAATACTTTCTGAGGGGCCTGGTATATCACAACCTAATCGACAGAGCTAACCCAACAGACTAGGTATTGAGTTGAACCTTTGTCCATCAGCTATTAAGAAATTAAGACAAGAGTTGCGAATAAAATGCATCTGCTTTAGCAACAGACTAGTTTTATGACTAAATAGTTTTTTCTATAGACTAGACATCAAAACTTAATAGTCATACACACTATGTGGAAACTCTTAGAATCTGTGGAACTTTGCAGATGTTGCTCGACATTTTGTAATAACACACAAAGATTTCCATAAAAGGAAAAACCATGTCGTTGAAGACAAGCTTACGCAACAAGATTTTAAAATAGTCTAGTAGAATATTTCTAATGAGGCATTGTAGTCAAGAGAATTTTTCTGTATATGTGAAACCCTACTTCGTGTAAACGTAACGCTTTTTATAAACGAGCCCAAACAGAAAGTTGAACCATTGCCAAATAACTCCAAACATTGTACTTTGTAATTATCATACTTTAACTAGAAATTTGGCGTATTACTTGCGTATTCCCTTGACCTTGGCATAATGTCTCGTAATTATAAGTAATTAGTCTACAAATATAATATGTAGTGTCAAGGTGTCATGTGTCGAGAGGATAAATCCACGGCGGCTTCGGATCTTGGCCGTTGATCAAGATAAACAATTTTCATAGTAACGTTGAACCCACGCCACGCTTGGATGATGGAACTGCTCTTTCTGGAACTACTAACTGATGTAATAAGTTATTTATTCTGTAAGTATATATAGAAGCTCGTTATATTTTCGCAGATTTATTAATTTAATAACAGCCTGTCCGCAGTCGCCTCAACGAGGACTAGGCTCGCAGTGCATAAAAGAGTCAAGTATATCTTTCATGAACTGAGAAATGTCATGTCTCAGGCGACACCATGAAATACGACGCACAAATGATAGTGTCTGATGTTTTCTGAAAACATCCAGGTTGTTTGCGTTGTTTGTATTACTATTTATTGGAAAACTTGCTAAGAGGGAAGTGTCGCAATTTTTGCTTAAGTAATCTGATTTAGTGTTTAATAAAGCCTTTAATTTCCTTAACTTACAATTAAATTACGTTTTTATTTATCATTTATTGCGTGAAATATGGTACAGAGGATATGGTTTTACCGAATAGTATACGACATAGTTATCACAGTTAAGGCCCCTTTCGCGTATCCTCCAACTTCCTCCAACTTTTTCCAGATAATTATTTTTTTCCTTCGCTTTCATAGCGTTCGTTAGATCGTCCATTGGCTCTCTTGCCGCTTTGGCCTGACCACCTGACCGTCCAGTTACCAACTGTATCCATCTTCCATCTGTCATTCCTGATAATTGTCCGGCCCACTTCCACTTCTGGCATTTTGTAAATTGGAGAGCGTCTTTAACATTCGTTTTCATGCGTATGTTTTCTGCTTTTTGCCTGTCTTTGAGTTTAATATTCATGATGCTTCTTTCTATAACGCGTTGAGTTTTTTGTATTTTATTTTATATATTAATTAAGGATTACCAAATCTTTAATTTATTTTTCGTTGGATTAGAATATATGCTACTCTAGGTTTAATACTCTTCTATGATTGAGTTCCAAAATACGTATTTTCCACTCAAGCCTCTTAGATCCTTGACATTCAAACTATTGACTATCAAATCAACTTTCACAATAATTAGCAGCTTCTTGAACGTTGGAACGTCTTATCTGTCACTTCACAACTAATTTAAGGAAAAACAAACCATGTTAACTAATAATAAAATTATTTATTTATTGATTATGGTTCGCCCACAGCATACATAACGTTATCACTATTACTAAGCAATGCAATACAGTTTTATCCTTAGATGTAAGTAGTCCAATAATGGGTTAACATAACATTAGCTAATCAAGACGACGTATTGTTATTGCCAATTAAAATTAATACTAAATTATTTTTTAATACTACTACCAAACTACTTACTTAAGTCTAGGGCGATTGTTCGACACTTTTCAATATTCTTTATCTAAATTTTGTCTAGAGTTGTTGGCCAACATAAGTCAAATTTCTATCTCTAGTAGGGTAAATTGTGGAAAGATAGGTTATTAACTTTGGCCGTAATTCGGCTTCTTCCACAGATTATACACAAACATAGGATACTTAACCAAATAATGTTCTTGCATACGCGACAACTCGCAACTCACGACTTTTCAAAGCCACAAACATAAAACCAATGCATGTACGGAGTTATTTCTAAAGACAAACTATTTTCTGAAGATGAGCACAACAAAAACACGCTATTTGCATAGATTTAAGAATGAGTAGTTGAACGACCTCTTTGTCTTTGTGCTAAAATAATAATAATCTTAATAGCACACGGTCGGCGTGGCATATTGTCGTAAATTATATTGCGAAATGTGACATTGGATGGTGGAACTTCTTAGAGCATTGTGGGTGTTTTTTTTCTTCTTTTTACTGAATCCGAGCGTTGGAGCGACACCTTAGAATTAGAGGAGTTGAAAGGATGGATATGAATTTGTTTTGCAAACGTTTTGGGATAAATTTTAGCAAAATCAAGAAATGCATTAACTCTACGTCCTGTCACGATATAAATATTTAAACACAACAACATAACATGACGCCTGTATTTCCTCGAAGGGGTAGGCAGAGGTGTATAGTACACCCACATTTCGCCAGTTATGTTATAAGTCCCATGTAATAGGGGGCGAGCCTATTGCCACTAACCATCATCCTCCTGCCCTTATCCCAATTTATATGGGGTCGGCGCAGCATGTTTTTTTCTTCCATACATCTCTATCAGCCGTCATCTCCGTGTTCACTCTCTTTCTATTCATATCATCTTGTACACAATCCATCCATATTTTCTTCGGTCTCCCTCTTTTCCATTGCCATTAACCATATTAATAAATATTTTAATATTACGCTATATCGCGTCGTACAAATTAAATTAATTTATTTCAGATTTAGATCCATAGCAAGCAAGGTATAGCACCCTTAGAGTTATTTGAATCAGCGTCATGTATGTTCCGCGATTTATTGCAGTTTTCAAAGTTACCTATGAAATTTTTCATGTTTTTTTACTTCTATGACATTTTTGATCATAGTGACGTGAATAGTTGTGATACATGCGTGTTTTTTTTTTTCAAAATTTCCTGAATAGAACAGAATATATTTATTTGCTTAAGAACATGGTATAAAAAGGTCTTACAGTTCATAAAGAGCAAACATAAACCAACCTAATAGTGAACCTAGTAGATTTTTGTTACTATAAAGTCGGCTCTCCTATGACAAAAATCTAGCAAAACAAGCTCACAAAACATGTTATTTTGTTTAGGCCAATAAAATATGGCCAAAAAGCTATGCCATGCCCACTTTTTGGTAGGAAAATATGTTAGGTGATAGAAATGACATAAACATGGGCACAGTAGGATAACCGGCAAGCCTGAATATTTCCTAAATCTTTGAGGGGGATTTAAGTTTAGTGACTTTTATTTTTAATCCACTTGACACAATTTTTTGGATGGTGGGCCTTCGAGAAAGAGTTCATTCGTCGTCATTATATTATATTACTAGCTGTACCCGTGGCTGTGCTCACGTTATCATAAGGTTAACTTTCAAATAAGTCAAATTTCAAAGATAATGGACAAATTATAGCAATAATAAATTTTTTGCCATTATTTTTTTGTTAAAGCGCTGGGCGCAAAGTCAAAGACTAAAACGTTAACCGAGAACCTAGGCCACAAACAAATTTTGAGCATAATTTTCAAAAATAATACAGAATGATGTGAATGTATACAATAAAACGCCTTTTTACAAAACCTTCAGGAGCCAAAATGTACAGAGTGTCAGGGCTGGTGACGCGAGAGCAAGCGACGTACAGTTATCCATATGAGAAGCAGCTGGTCCTGAGGTCGACAGCCGCAGCCTTCAGTGTCTGCCCCTGCTACTTATTGATGGTCATCGTGAAGCACAGACTCACAGGAAACTGTATGCGCTTGAATTGGAAAGGGTAATTGTGGGGAATCAGTGGTATACGTGGAATAAACACCATCTCGCCAGCGGCACACCCAGTGAGAATCTCTGCCTCTATAATGTGCCTCTGCAAGGATATGACTTTGAGTCGGGTCCCATAACACAGCTTAGGCGGTGTTAAGTTCCACAAAAGTACACCGGACCCCGACTTTAATTTTGATAAGATGGGCAGAAAATCCACTTGCAGAGAGAGAGTTAAGGAATACTACTGGATAGTGAGTAGCGTCATCTAGATCTATAACGGTGTTTATAGAAGTATAAACCACTTCATTCCCTTTAATTTCTGAGAGAATGCTATCGTTAATGGCAGCGGCTTGGTCATTTTTTGGTGTTAAAATGGCCCTCTCACACAACCAAGAATTCTGCTGGTGCGAGATTTGGCTGATGTCCCCATAAACAGAACGAATTAGGTCCTCTACCGTAGGGACCACTCTACAAAGCGTTTCCGGTAGGTCCACCTGGCCACTCTCCTCTGGATAAGTTCCTACTCCAATGTTTAAAAGGACTTCAGCGAATTCTTGAGCATGTGAATTCCCGCCAAGCCGTGCTCTCATGTTGACCGTCAAGCACAATCTGTGAACTTGCGGCCAGAGAGTAGAGCGTTTTAACGAAGCATTCACCTCATCAGCCCTAGTACCTCGCGTCACCACAGGTAGCGTCTGCCGAAAATCGCCGCTAAAGAGAACTGTTACCCCACCCATGATGTTGTGGTTCCTGCGGATATCTTTCAGGGTTCGGTTCAGCCTCCACTGCCTTTCTGTTCGCCAAGCTCTTACATTGTGTGCGCAGTTTTTCCACCAGGGAGCAGTGTTGCGGCGATGCCGGAAGACGCTACTGCGAGGGCTATTTTTCCTCGCCTTCTGACCTCTGCAAAGATGCCTGAAGTAAGAAAGGTTTTGCCTGTTCTTCCAGGAGCATCCAAAAAGAACATTTTCCCTTGGCAGAGTTCAACGCTCTGCAGGATAATTTCGAATAGCGGTCTTTGCTCTCAGATGAATGATGAACAATGACAGACATTGCGCCCGTACTGTAGTCAGTTTCGGCGGCGTATTCACTTGGTTGTGGGGTCGGTAAACCGTACTCAACCAATGAATTGCAGCCGATCGAAACGACCATGTCTTGAAGTGAAAAATAAAACATCTATTCAAAATGCGTTCAGCATATCAACATAGGTCCGTAAGAATCGCCAATTGGTGAGGTGTAAAATGTAAAATATCGCAATTCGTA
This sequence comes from Asteroscopus sphinx, assembly GCA_949699075.1. Classification (NCBI taxonomy): domain Eukaryota; kingdom Metazoa; phylum Arthropoda; class Insecta; order Lepidoptera; family Noctuidae; genus Asteroscopus; species Asteroscopus sphinx. The sequence goes on from OX453008.1 coordinate 9,918,327, forward strand.
GGTACTAAGTATTTCAAGACAATTAAAGAAGCAAATAGAAAGACAACAAAGGTAACCGTTTCTCTACCGATAACATCACATTTTGTGAACGAAACCATATCGCGATCTAATTCGACGTTAACGCCATCTGGTTGGGAAAGAAGGAGTATTTTAAATTAAGTTAATTATTTTCAAAACTAAGTAAGCGGGAGACGTCGTCGTAAATTGGTTATATTATCCATAGGTTAAGGATAACAATACAAATAAAATTTCACGCTTTTTTGGGTTAGGGGACTCAGCAGTTAGTAAAATAAGTGGTTCAAAGGCATTTTTTGCACCGATTTAAAAAAAAATTTCACTGTTAAATAGGTAAAGCACTTTTTAGCAGACAACACTTTACTAAACTACTGTTAGAAAACTACTGTTTGTGGTAGAAAGTAAAATAAATAAAAATAAATACGGAAGCAGAAAATAATCAACACAATGCACTATTGCTCACCCCTCATACTAAATAGCGTGACCATTAATTGTTTTATAACTTAATAATCCGCTCTTTAGCGGACGTTGTTGCTAAATAACTTAATTTGTTGAAGAATGTTGAAGATGTTTTTTTTTTTAAATAACAAAATGCAAAAAATAATCTAAAAACTAAGATTGAGGCTGAGATTCGATCTTAGAACAACACAATCGTGATCCACACGCCACGCCACCAGGATGAGTAATTATTTACGCGAAACTACGAAATAAGCATTTTCATTGTTAATATCTGTCGTTTAGCTCCCTTTATATATAGCGTGATGGTTATTTTCTTAAATATTAATTTTGACGTTCTGATAACGAATTATTTTAGTATTTTTTAGTCTATAAATTATAACATTTTAATATATTAACTGTAAAACATAACTTTGTAGACTTTTTGTTACTCTACTCACCTCCCATGTACAAAAGCGTGATGATTTGTAGCCTATAACCTGACCCGGTCTGTAACCGACATTCTTCCAAATTTCAACTAATTCTGTTCAGTAGTATTGGCGTCATGCTCAAACATACAAACAGATAAACAGACAAACAGACAAACAGATAAACAGACAAACAGACAGAAATTATAGTTTTGGCATCAGTATCGTTCCTAGTATGCGCAACAGTGATTTTTTTCAAAAAATATTCAATGTACAGTTTTTTCATCTCTACGATTTTATTATATGTATAGATATAGATTATATTAATCCGACTCGGTTGCGCAGCGTTCGGGAAGCTATACAATATCTTCTCGTCCAAAGTACCGCATCGACTCAAGACGAAAGTCTTTGACCAGTGTGTGTTGCCAGTAATTACTTACGGAACTGAAACATGGTCGCTCACACAATGAGCCTGATAAGAAGGCTCAAAGTCACTCAAAGGGCAATTGAGAGGGCTATGCTCGGAGTGTCCCTGCGTGATCGAATCAGAAATGAGGAGATCCGCAGAATGAAGGTCATCGACATAGCCCGAATAATTGTCAAACTTAAGTGGCAGTGGGCGGGGCACGTTGATCCAGAACTTTACGGCCGACGGGGCTGTAAAGTTCTGGATTAGCGACCGCATACCCCACAAGGTGAACCGTTGACCTGGTGTAGGTCGCGGGAATCGGCTGGATGTGGAAAGCGCAAGGCCGGTCGTTGTGCCGATGCTTGGGGGAGGCCTATGTCCAGCAGTGGACGTCTTTCGGCTGAAATGATTTTGATGATGATGACACTATTTTTTGGGACACGGCACCTGTATGTGCCAAACTTTGTTGTATCACAAATAACGAAAAACAACTCGCACATATTCTAATGTGTGCCCATGTTAATGGTCTAACATTATCACTATGACAATTAGAGAAAAAGAAAATATTGTCTTACACAAGGTGTCGTATGAGAAGTAGAATAAATTTAATTTAAATGAAAAATTATGTGGGTTTGTTTAGATGGAACGAATATGTTATACGAAAAACTTATTAAATATTCTGGCACAATGTTGACAGACCAATATTGAAATGAATATATTATTACGAAACCAGGGCCATCTTTAACCTGTTGGAGGCCATGGGCACTTTAGGATAGTATGATTAGGACTATTTTATAAACAACATGCCAAATGACAGTAATTTTATAATAATTTGTTTTTTTAAAACGATAATTTATTATATTGGCTATTGGTTGATGATTTGGCAGGAACTCCATGGACTGCGGGGCCCTGGGTACTTGTCCAGAGTTGCCTATGGAAAAGGGGGCCCTGTACGAAACGAGTCCTAAGTTCAGACACATTCCGCTTTGATGATTTGAGAAAAATATAATTCTAAATCTTCTATTTTAATTAAATCGTGGATGATCTAATTTTTTACGACATAATAAAAGAGCAGAGCTAGAGTTCCTTAGACTGTGATAATAGAGACACTATCAAAATCATATTTTTTTGTAAGATCAAGTTTTTTCATGGAATGTCCTTCTTGTCTAATTTCTTAGTTTACAAGCAATTGATTAATGTAAAATACTGTGGCTGTAGGTAATTCATACTTATCCCCAAATCGCTTTCTAATCTAAAAACATTGATTTATCTATAATATGCAAATAATTATGCAAAGTAATAATGACCTACGTATTTGACCGATAAATAGGATTATGAAAAACTTAATAACTTGTCCTGATAAATGTGCATTATCTCTCTAAAAGGATTAATGCACTTCTGTATCCTACTACTCTGGATTACTTTCATCCTAAAAAACCTAAAGAACGTGATAAAAAACACAGCAATAAAATACACTAATCTCTTGATTAACTGTAATTAAAGAACATAATATACGTGCAGATAAAATTAATCCTTGAAATAGGTGCACTTGGTGACAAAGCTAAGCTCACCAAATTCAAATTAAAATGTTTTTTATTTCAAATAAACCTAATTACACTTACAGGCACTTTTGAAACATCAGACTCTAGTTGCACGGTTCCAAATTGTGGGTCCTATGGAGAAAAACCGGCAAGAAACTCCAAGGATATACTCTTTTTAAAATAGGTAATTGTTTATTACATCAAATTCATTCAAGTAATGTGAGTATAATGTAGGTTAATATCAGAAATAACCTACAATGACATTAGTATTTTATTTTTACTTCGCGTCAAAGGTGGAGGAAAATATCGTCAGGAAACGTATACACTTGAGTGAACTCGAAAATGTCCTTGATGGTGTGTCCTCCGCCCAAGTAAGTTTAGTGTAGTGGTCTAAGGCATAAGCCTTAATCAGAGACGAATCTAAGCGTGAAGTCATAGGCGAAACTAAGTGTGAACTCATGTTTCCAACTGTCGAAATAGCACTGCATTTTGACAATTGGAAGCATGAGTTCTCGCTTAGATTCGTTTCCGAATATAAGGCTAAGATCTAAACCTTTTTATTATCAGAAAAGGCTCGTGCCTCGTATTGGGAAAAGGGCAGATTTTACTTAAGTTACATAGACAATGGTGTCAATTCTCTTGTTCACGAACTAAACATATTTTAAACTAAACACGAACTAAACTCTCTCTTTTACTAATAGTAGGTACAAGAAAAGGATGGCAATAATTTTAGAACTGTCAAATTAGTTTACGTGTTAATTTGAGCACGTTCCGAAATCAAATCACTTGGATAGAAATCTAAATTCTGACTAATTTGACACTTCTAAAATTGTTGCCAACCCTTTCTTGTACCTACTATTAGTAAAAGAGAGAGTTAAGTTCGTGAACAAGAGAATCGACACCATTACCACACTTTTAAAGAAAACTCTAAAAACTTGTATTCTAAAATAAACAAAGTATATTTAACCCTGATCATAACTCAACACAAAATTGTAATTGTATAAATATTTAGTTCACATTTATTTGTAACCCAATAATTTTACAGCCTGTCAACTAAGAGATTTGGCACAAGTGCAGTACCTATGATGGAACGGACATGAAATAATAATTCTTATCCTGACATAAAGTTGTCATAAAATACTGAAGGCTACAACTACTATGAGAATATATTTCCCGATTAAATTGTAACATTATAGTTGCATGAACTGTAGGAGTTACCTTCGTTACTTTGGCGCGTCATCCACGATATCGATGGTCTGGATTTTAGTTATATTCTATTCATTTGGATTTTGTTCTAAACTCTAGAATAGAAGCAAAAATGAAAATGGTATTGAATGAAAAAGAAAAGAAAGAAAAATTATTTACTGCCACAACAAGACCACATGCGGTAGGTGAACATAAAAAGTAGCTTCATTACATGCATCATTCATTTCATTACTTTATTGCATGTTCATTTAGTAGATTGAACATCAAAATGTCCAAACTCATTTTTTTGTACTAAACACGTTTGCCTTTTAGACCATCATGCTCTATATTGTGTGAATTTCTAACTTATCTTTCTTTATTATCCCTTGCACTGTCAGTCCTTAGTTCTTACTTACGTATCGCTGATTATATCCCTATTTTTTCTTTATCACGCCATCCAGTTTTCTAATCAGATTTATATGGTTAACTGCCATCTTCATCGTAGTTTCAGCCATATCGCTGATTATATCCCTATTTTTTCTTTATCACGCCATCCAGTTTTCTAATCAGATTTATATGGTTAACTGCCATCTTCATCGTAGTTTCAGCCATCATTGCTATCCTTTTCAGTCGTCACCCATTATTCTAATTTTACTTTATGAACTATTTGATAATTGACCCTCGATATTTAAACAACATCATACTTACAAACGATATTTATTAGATAAAGTTAAAAATATTTACAAATTAAATATTGGTAAAAATACTTAACAAAAATAGCATTGTTAGGAGTTATAATAGGTACCTACTATAATAAGTAATAATTTAAAACTATCACACAATCTTTGACGTTTTAAGCACTGCAGACATTGACTTAGAAGAGAATACAAATCATAGAATTTCGATCTTCATTTGACATACATAAAAATACTGTTTTGCCCCGAAAAGTTCGGTTTGTCTCGCATCTTATTGGCAAGCATTGGAAAGTAGCGATGAATAGACGGATTTACATGTGACGAGTGTTGCCGAAGCCGCCGTGTCCGGATTGTGAAGCGCCCTTGTTGAAGCCCATTTGCAGGTTCAGTTCACTTTCATGCGCGCGCAATTGCTCCTCAGTGAAGGTACGCTCATTCTTATCCGCCATCTTGGGTCCTAGCTGAGGACCAGTCCATTCGGGGTGCTTTTGAGTCTGGAAAGTAAACAGGAAAATGAAATTCCATCGGAATTACTTTACTGCGACTTATAATAGAGTATTGAAGAGATGCTTACTATTCTGCCCAGCGCGTATAAGCACAATGTGACTTGAGGAATGTTGCGCCTCTCAAACAGGTCGGCAGTTTGGAAGATTTCTTCTTCCGGTACTCCATATTTCTTTATAGCAGCTTGGAACCTGAAAAACATTAAAATGATATTAAAATATTTGAAGATATACTCGAGCAAACGCGAAACAATTATTTCTAAGAAGTGGTTATTTTAAAAATTACTTTGAAATTTTGGCAACAATCACTATTTGTTTTTTGTTTACTGTTGACGTAATTTTTTACAATACCTTTGGATGTTCTCCATAAGCTGGAAGTTGGTTCCTCTCTCCTGGATCTTCTTGACTGATCCAGGAGATAGCTTGTTGATGAGCTTGCAGAGGACGATGCCATCCTTCAGGTAGTCTTCGTAGGCGGCACTAGTTACGGGCTCGCCAAGGACTGCACTGATCCAGTTCAGCACCTCCTGCTCTTGTTCCTTGTTCCTGGGCTGTAAAATATATTACCGTTATAAAATTGAACGTATCAAGTTTCATTCTGGAATTGAGTTTTGAAACATGGAGCCTTGGTACAGACACTCGTGCCACCAGCATAGAATTACACTGCTTGAGTATAGTACCTACACAAAAACAGTTTTTTTCTAAAATAATCGAAGCTTCCAAGTTTCAAACGCTGGCCGTAAAATATTCGCTCCAGTGCCAAGTCGTTTAATGGCGAACGGGTGGATTCCAGCAGCACCTCCAAAAATAGCGCGTTTACGAAACAGATCGCTGTTATCCCATCGTGAGGTGATGGGTTACATCTGGAAAGATTTTCAGAGTAGCCTAAAGGAGGTTAGAGACATGACAGACGCACACAGCTGCGCGTGCGGTCCTCATTAATCTAAAGTATTCTAAAAGTATTGACGTCATCAAACACTCGGCGGAGTATATTATTATGTACTTTTGTAAAACAAACTTTTTAGAAGCTTATTTTGTTTTGTTACTGAGTATATAAATTGTTTGATTTATAAAGTGTGGAGTGTTAAATGACTTCAAGCTATGATTGAGATGGATGATGGATAAACCATGAATGAAGGGTATATGTAATATGAACATTAGTCATGCTCTTTTAATTAACAACTGTCATCTTGACATGAGAAGAAAGTTGACGTTACAGTGTACACAAAAATTACAAATTAATACAGAATAGAAATAAGTAAAAAATACAGAAACTAAAAACAGATACAAGCTCGATTTTGATTAGTGAGTGAGTGTAAAGTGAAAGTATAGAAGGGTTTAGCAAGTAATACGTACAGCCATGTTACTATATGTCACAGAACTTTTATTGTTACACTTGACTTGCTGAGCGAGCTTTCGCTTCGAACTCGTCTAGTTGACTGTAGGCAGTGCACTCTGCCCGCCCAAGCCGACAGCGTTGCGGGGGCGGGCGGAGTGATCACTAACTCTTGAACCACGTACATCACGTACGTAGATACGTAAATATAAGATAGTGGCGTCACTCTTATTTACATCGTTAGAACGGAACCCGGTGAATAAAAGATATAAACCCTTTCATTCATGAGGTCAGCCCACATGCTACTAATTCAGATACGAATACATTTGTTTGATTGTTTGCGGTAGTCGATTGTTTTTTTTGTTATCTGGTTAGCCAGTTTATCTTCTGTTAATTTAAATGAATTTTAATGAATTTTAATGATATAGTTTTTTCTTGTTAGTGATGAGAAACGTACTTTTCGAAAGCTTCTTGTATTTTTTTATTCAGGTATAGTACGAGTTAGAAAATATTTTTATGAATGAAACTATAATATTTTGGAATAGATAGCGCGATTCGTATTTTGGGGAAAAAGAAAAATCCTATAATATTATTTACTTTAAAGAGTATTTGTGTCAAGTTTCACTAAGGTGACAATTCATTGGAACGTTTACCAAAGAACATGCCTTTTTCACCTCCGTAGGTATTGATTTTTGAAAAACCCAGTAGGTAATACAATATTATTAATTTCTTTGAAATTTTTATTTATACCGAGTTTTGACTCAACTCGGCCGTGTAATGATACTTTCCCATACAAACTTTATCGCCCTGTCGTACCCTCTTCTAAAAGTCGTTTTAAAAAGTTAGAAAATAGGAATTTCACTATTTACTTTAAGAATGCATTTTCCCTAATATTGAGTACATATCTAAATCGACCCAGAAAAAAAGATTTTTCATCCAAACTTTAATTTTAACACTCCATTTCACTCTTTTAGGAGTGACATTTTTGAATATCCTTTCTAAGTGGATGTTTACGTTATAAATGGAGCCTGTTGTCCAAATTTCATGTTTCTAGCTTGGATCTGCGTTGATGAATCAGTCAGTGAGTCAAGACATCACTCTAACTAAATAAGTATAGATTTCAAATTTTCGATTCAGAACAAGGCCTCTACATGTAATTCAAGAATTAAATAGACTTCCAACGTTATTCAATTCAAAAATAACATTTTGGTAATAAGAAACAAGAATTATAAGATGGCGCAAATAATTTAAAAATTTTGGACAACCGGACATTGCATTGGCGTGATATACTTCCAGAGTCTCGGCTATTAATATTGTTAAGAAAATATATTTCGTAACAGATGATACGCCAAATAAAAATTGAGAAAAATATACATGTTTTCAATTTTTATCGCTAGCATGGAGTGATTAGTGGTTTATAATAGTAGGTAATACACTTTGAAAGTTATTGCTAAGCACAAGAATGGAATAAGTAATTATTTTGGCAATTATAATTCAAGAAACGTATCTACTTTATTTACTTTTTCATCCATCGAAATATATGGTTCATATAGAATATATCATTGATTTTAACGATTTGTATAAAATGGCAAAAGTTTGTTTATATTTTCCTGTCCCACTTTTTAATATTGCAGATGAGTACAACTTCTTATTTATTGAATTCTAAATATACCTATTTTTGTGTCGATTATATCCACGGAATCACGGATCCAAGGAAAATTTTCCGTGTGTAAAACAAACGAATTTCTAAGAAAAATATATGTTTATATGTGACTTGTCATTTCTTCGATAATGACTAATTACCTAAAAATCTGTGTATTTTATTCACGTAAAAAATGGTATGTAGGAGTTTTATGAAATCAACCTACCTATATATGTATTACCAATAAAAGTAGAATCCACACTAATACTAGGCGAAAGTCTGTCTGTCTGTTTATTGCGTTTTCACGACTAAACCTCTGAACGAATCGTAGTAAAATTTGTCTAAGAGGTAGCCTGGGACCTGAAGAAGAACGTTTTACTGTGATAAACAGAATTACGGGCGTGTGAAGCAGCGGGCAGAAGCTATTCTAAATATATCTACTTTTGTTTCGATTATATCCATAGTAAAGAAGGAAACTTTTGAGTGTGACAAAGAAATGAGTTTCTAGGAAAAATATAAATGTATAGTATAAGTACATAACATAACATCACGCCTGTATTTCCCCGGAGGGGTAGGCAGAGGTGTAATAGTACATCCACATTTCGCCAGTTATGTAATAGGGGGCGAGCCTATTGCCATTGACCGGGCACAAATCCAGACTCCGTGCTGCTACTGAGAATTTCCTAATGAAAAAACCCAATAACACTTTGCCCGACCCGGGAATCGAACCCAGGACCCCACGCTCAGCAGTCGCACTTGCAACCATTAGACCAACGAGCCAGTCATATTATATAAGTACAGACTCGTAATGTCCTCGACAATGACCCACAGATTCACGTATTGATTGTGATTGTTGTCGTTGTTGATTTTTGTATTTGATTCACGTCAAAAAAATTATGCAGCAGTCTTATGGAATCACTTTGTATTGTTTTTTGCATAAAAAAGAAAAAAAAATGCAGTTACAGTGTAGAACATAAACCAGTTTAGGTTTTTCTATATACAGCTTGGTTAACACCAACAATTTTACAATTCATGAAATTTTTAAATAATTTTTTTGACTGCCTCGTTGGTCTAGTGGTCGCAAACGCGACTGCTGAGCATTGGGTCCTGGGTTTGATTCCCGGGTCGGGCAAAGTGTTATTGGGTTTTTTCAGTAGGAAATTCTCAGTAGCAGCCCGGAGTCTGGATTTGTGCCCGGTTAGCGGCAATAGGCTCGCCCCCTATTACATGGGACTTAAAACATAACTGGGCGAAATGTGGATGTACTATACACCTCTGCCTACCCGTTCGGGGAAATACAGGCGTGATGTTATGTTATGTTATGTTATGAAATTTTTTAGAAAAAAAAATTAAAAGAAAGTAAATGAGTACTTTTTCAGTCAAAACCGTTTTTTTTTTTCAGAACAGAAATAAGTTAACCTCACTAGATCATATCAAATTCTCGAATAGTTTACATTATTTTAAGTCTTTGAAATCAAATTGACGAGTAGTGCCGTGTGGCTACAACAGTATAAATAAAGAGCTTAGCTTCAAAACAGCTGTGAGATACAAAATGTAATCTGTAGTATGCGTTTAATACCGCACATAAAATTAGATCACTTTCAAACGACTGACGATATCAATTTAATTTTAGTTTGTGTCTGACGTCACTGTTTTAACGTCAACAATTGTATGTGATGATCCGGTTTCTAACTTCAAAGTCTTATAATAAAAAAAAGGTTGAAAGGAAGCTTTGTAATTCAGCCTTTACGCAATTTTAGATCTCATCCAGAAAGCTTGTTTCATATTGTCGTGATTTGAGTGAAAATATCGAAAAAAACAAAAAGACTTTTCACGATCATGTTTGGAAAGCTTTATTGGAATTGTACCTATTTTACTAGTAGCGAATCTATTATATGCATTTTGCTCGCTTTTTATTAATATTAGAACATAAATAAAACCGGCCAAGTGTGAGTCGGACTCACGCAGTAAGGGTTCCGTGCCACCCATCGACCTGATACTCCATAGAAACTGATTTAATTTACCAGAGTTTATCAAAAGACATCAACGAACGTACGTGAAATGTGAATTTTTGCATCTCTTTCATACGTAGGTAGTACCACCACATATGTCTATGTTTGTCCTGTGTTACTATTTGTTGCTAAACTACATAGTATGCACTATAATCAGACCAAGTTTGACGCTGGTATGTATTACCGTTTTGAAGATAGAACAGGAACAAAAACGTTGAAAAAAATGCATGTTTTTCGAGGTTTCTTGTATGGAGACCCCCTTTGGTTTAAGACTTTTTGATATTTTTATCGTGGTATTTGTCGTGATAGGTACCATAGTAACACATATTCTGTGAAAATTTCAACTGGTTATCTCTTACCGTTACAAAGATACAGCCCTGTGACAGATAGACGGACGGACGGGCAGCGTAGCGAGAGTAATAGGGTCCCGTTTGCACCCTTCGGGTACGGAACCCTAAAAACAAACTGTATCAAATGATTGTTACCAGTAAAAGCTTTCAGGGTTCAGTATTTCAGGGTCAAACACAAAAAGTAAAGTTTTTGTACTGACACTTTCTGCTAGGGATTTTACGGATAACATCCCTAGAAGAAAGTGTCAGTACACTTCACTACACCTCCGGGTGGATATACTGGAACCGGAGTCAGATCCGGAGCTTTTTGTGGTGTTATTTCCAGCAACATTAATACTTGAAGTGGAATTATGGCAACTCCGTAATCAATAACTATCAAAATCTCTATATTGATCGTAGTATTCCAATGCAGAATTTAATTTACCGGTCTGTACCTACTTACTTAGGCCCGTATTACAGAAGGTTCCTCAAGTTCAGTTTAAACTTCAATCACCTGATCACTACTTAAGGATAGATCGTTACTTGAGTATCGGTCTTTAATTCAACAACATAACATACGAATTTGACCTGAAATAGAATAGAAATCTCTACTCAAGCATAGTCTGGACCACACTAGAGTGATTACAGACCAAATCTCTGCTCAAATACCGAAACAGGTGACACTATAAAATAAAGCTAAACTCAGCTGAACTGTGATCAATAAATCTGTGCTTGAGGAATGAAATCAAAGCTCAACTCAAAACTATATTTTAAACAGTGATCAACGCTTGAGGATCGTACTGTAATACGGGCCTTAGTCTTAAAATACTAACTGCATTGGAATAATAAGATCAATGACAACCCTCAACCTATCCTGCCAAAGACGTATCCTGCGTATCTGCGTATCTAATTTATCTGTCATTTCCTTTCTCGTAATATTATGTCAGGTTCCATCATTAGTTGTTTTTTTTAACAGACAATGGTAACAATCGTAAGCCCTCTAGAAATATTGCTAATTGACTGTCATTAGTGGCATGTCGGATGCTGTCAATCCATCTTCATAAAACTACCTACACCTTCGTCTTGAATTTTTTTCATGTTTAAAGGTCACCATTTCGTGTCTTTATCAATATTAAAAATGCGAAATTAGCTACTTTGCTGCTGTACGTAGGTATACATATACAATACAACCCTACTTTAAAATCACTAGTCTGTGCTCATCATTATGAACAACTTTTATTAAGGGACCAATCCTGAAATAGTGAAAAATATCAGCTGATCCCTATATCCGATTTGTGTTCACATAAATCGACAAAATGTAGGGATCAGCTGATATTTTTTCGCGACTTCAGGGTTGGTCCAATAATAAAAGTTGTTCATATCGACGAGCAGAGACTACCCTTAATTTTTTTCTGTTGATTAAAATATAGTGTTGTATAGTATTAGTATTTTGTTAGATAAAAGCTTTTCAGTTTGACAGAATTTGCCTACTAAGGGGAAACCCAGAAGGTACTGGAAATTAGTTTTCTTCCTAAAAGCGATTCGTCCTACTTATATTATAAACGTGAAAGTTTGTGAGGATGTATGGATGTTTGTAACTTTTTCATGCAAAAACTACTGTATGGATTTTAATGAAATTCGGCATACAGATAGAGCATAGCCCGAATTAACATATAGGCTACTTTTTATCCCGGGAAAATGAACATGAACAGTTACCGAGGGATAAACGACATTCACGCAGGCGAAGTCGTCGGCGTAGGCTACTACTACATACATACATTATAAATAAAAAATTACAAAAAGACGTGTGGCACTCGGAGACTGCCGCGGTAAAGCTATTGCATAGCATTTTTTATGTAAATACAAAGAGGAGGTGCCCTAACGCCGAAACTCTAAGCAGGCATGAGTCACCAGATTGCGGGGCGAAGAGGGGGATTACGCATGCGCAGTAACGCCGATACAACCAATGCCACCTAGAGGCGATTTGCAGAACTAAAGAGACAAGCGTGATATTTCAAAAAGTCATTAAAAGTTCTGCTATTCATCGATAGATGGCAAAACTAAAAAGTATCACTGCTGTGCCGGTCGGAGTGCGGGGTGTTAGGTTATTTTCGTTACGGAATTTCTGGATTCGGTCTCCACGCTCAAGGCCCGCGATAAAAGCTATGCAATAGCTTAAGCGCAGTAACGACGATACAACCAATGCCACCTAGAGGCGATTTGCAGAACTAAAGAGACAAGCGTGATATTTCAAAAAGTCATTAAAAGTTCTGTTATTCATCGATAGATGGCAAAACTAAAAAGTATCACCGCTGTGCCGGTCGGAGTGGGGAGTGTTAGGTTATTTTCGTTACGGAATTTCTGGATTCGGTCTCCACGCTCAAGGCCCGCGATAGAAGCTATGCAATAGCTTAAAAACACGCTGATGGAATCAAAATTACAGCTAACTAGTATTAAACTAAAAATAGAGATTACAAAACAACAATGAGGTGGACAAACCACTAATGATCCTCATTACTCCTATCTGTGACTTACTTCCGCAGACAAACGTAGATGATTTACTGCTTCAATAACAGACAAATGTGATATGACATTCTACAAACGTTACGGATATGAAACTGTTTATAGTTTTTATGCCTTCATTGGTGCTCAATAATAATATATCTATTCTATAAATATAAACTGTTGGCTTCGAGCCAATGAAAGGCGAGGCATGTCCGGACTCACAATGGGAAACTCCTGGTTAAAAATTATCAGTACCATTCATATTGATATAAATTGTGGCGAGAAAATTTTTCTTACGAGCAGGATTTGAACCTGCGTCTCCTGGTTCAGTACACCAGTGCTTTATCCGCTGAGCTACTGGTGAACGCTGCTCGTCGTATCGAATTTCTACTTTGTATCCGTAAAATTCTAGAGTGGCAACCGCGTACTGGAAGGCGCGGCGTGAATAGGCTCCCCACAATTTGGACCGACGACCTGGTGAAGATATTACAATGAACTCTGTGGTGAAGATCGCGGGTATACGCTGGATGCGGAAAGCGTAGGACCGGTCGTTGTGGCGATGCTTGGGGGAAGTCTATGTCCAACAGTGGATGTCTTTCAGCTTAAATGGAGATGATGATGAATAAGAACTTTTATATTATAACTAACATAGTTACACAAAATATATGGTAATGCATGCTTCTAATAAATTGGTCATTAAACCTAACTACGGTTATACAAGACCATCATCAACCTAACAAAACACGTCGTAATCAAGTTATTATAAGAAGTAAGTCAAGTAGTTAAGTCAGTAGGTATAGGTAGTCGATGAAGTAGCTATAAAAACAATGCTATCTTGTGTGATTAACCTTTTGTTCGATAAGGTACCTATAAGTAACGTTTATCTGCCAGTAAGTCCGTCATGTAACTGACCGACCTATTAAGCCATATCGATTATGTACCTATTATTTTAGGAGCAAAATGTGCAAGTTTAAATAAATCACGTTCCTGCCACAGATATAATATGGATATACTACAACCTTTAAAATAAAATATACGGCCAATGCGTGTCTAACTACGCACAAGGTAAGGTTCCGTAGTGAGTACAGGGCCCTAATTCACGTAATTTCATGACGTGCCGATCAAGTTGCAGTGAAGCTGCAGTTCGTTTCTGACAGCGATCGCCGCAGATCGCTGTCGTTCGAAATGTCATACAGCCGTCAACTGCCAAATTTGACCTTGGGCGTGGCCACGCCCCTTTCTATTTACTTCCGTTTAAAAACTACATGTCTCCCTATTTTAATATGAAACCTTTTTTTATCAAACGTATTTTTTATAATCTATAATATTTCCTATCTATTTATAACTTTCATGTAATTTGGCAAAAAAATAAAAAAGAATACTAAAAATAAAAAAGAATACTACAAAAATAAAAACAATTTCCACAATTTTCCGCCGTCAGGCAGCAAGCGGCACTCAACCGCGGCCGGAGTTGTGCCGCCAGGCAGCATACAGCGGGGTGCTGGCCAGAAAACCTCCACGTGTGCCTGACGGCTGCCTGTCCTTCTGGACACTTCTGGAGGGATCGGCTGTTGTTTGGCCGGTGCATCCTGGGCACGGGCAATAAAATCCTGCCGAGGGATTAACCTTCGGGGGATTTTATTGCCTGTGGCGAATATTCTGGTGCGGAAGGGGCCCGTTCTGGGCCAGTAGGGAGTTGCTCCACGTGTCCCTCTAATATCAGCAGAGGGCACAGTGGAGGAGCAGGGGCGGGCCCGGTGTGCACTCACCCTGCCACTGGGCAGGCAGCGGGGCGACTGTCTTTCCCTGCCCCCGTCGATCTCGTAACCCCAGGAGTGCCCGCTGAGTAGTGTTCTCGCGCCTCTTGGGACCGAGGGTCTTGGCTTCACCGCCCGGACCGTGAGGAAGAAAACCTCTATAAAAAATTACGGGTAGGTAGGGCCTGCGAGCAGCAGACTCGGGGTAGTCTGCTGCCCGACCAGCAGCTGGCATAGCTGGCACAGCCGGCGTAGTTGGCGCAGCTGGTAAAGGCCCATGAGGTGAGGTGGCGTGCAGTGTTCCATGTGCACCACCTAGGAGGGTGCGGCCAACGTAGGCCGCACGAGGAGAAGGGGCTCGCCTGCTTGTGGCGGGCCAGGACCTGTCGGGGGTGGTTGTGTGAATACTCACGGGTTCCCACGCCCACGGCTAAGGTAGTTGAAGGAACACCGTGTTGGTTTTAGTCGGTAAGAGTCCGACACTGGCTACCCCGCTACCCCGCCGCCTACCCCGGGCGGAGCGCGTCCATGAGGATTTCCCACGAAAAAAAAAAAAAACCGGCCAAGAGCATGTCGGGCCATGCTCAGTATTATAGGGTTCCTTAAGTAGGTGTTACAAACAAATCAAATCGAATATTAATCACGGCTATTTTAGTTTTTGCAATAGACGGCAGCATTGGCGACTCAGAGAGTGATGTCAGTAGCCGCTAGATGGCGCTATACAGTGCCAAATGTAATACACGGCACTTGACGCCAGCATTGGCGACCCAGAGAGTGTTGTACGACGCCGCTAGATGGCGCCAAATTTAAGAAGTGTGTCGTCAACATAACACAAAGTTACTTTTTGTGATTTTTTCAAATAGAAAGTAGCTAAAGGAGCATTATTTGCTATGATCATTTTTCTCTAAGGTCAATGACCTTTGAACTAGGACGTTTTAAGTATATTTCAGTTTTCTGTCTATAACTCAAAAAATTATAATCACATTATACTCAAAATAATTTTAAAAGAGAGTTTTCACAAAGGTCTATCAATGTGGAAGATTATAAGTTTCTACGTTGCATAGTTTAGAAATGGCAGGGGGGGGACACATTGCAAGCCACTTTGGCGGGCTATATTTCGCAGTTGGTACACCTGATAAAAAAGTGGTGTATGAAACATTACCTTCATTTTAGTAGACCTATTCAATGATACCCCACACGAGGGGGTGCAGCGATTTTTTTTCCCCATTTCACATGTATGGGTGCCACCCCTAAAGAACGTAAAAACTATTTTTTTATTCTTTTAAAATTGAGATCTATATGCAGACTATTTTTTAACAAAATTTCATTTACTTATGTTTATAACTGTAGAAGTTATTAAGCTGTAAAGGATTAGGACAGACGGACAGACGGACAGACGGACAGACGGATAGACGGACAGACGGACAGACGGACAGACGGACAGACGGACGGACATGACGAAACTATAAGGGTTCCTTGTAGGACTTCGGAACCCTAAAAAAGGCAGCATACAGCCCCCGAGGGGATCCCCAAAAAAAAAACTTTAATTCGAAAATAATAATAAATTTCATTTTTTTTTAAGTATTTTCTTCTTATTTTGACTTTTTCCCAATTATGTTGGGGTTAGCTTCTATCTTTGG
This sequence comes from Asteroscopus sphinx, assembly GCA_949699075.1. Lineage (NCBI taxonomy): Eukaryota > Metazoa > Arthropoda > Insecta > Lepidoptera > Noctuidae > Asteroscopus > Asteroscopus sphinx. Next base: position 9,934,759 of record OX453008.1, read on the forward strand.
GGGCTGATTTTTTTCTATCGAGTGTATTCAGCCACATTCATTATTATCCATCGTTAATAGAGAATCGAACCGAACCGAGAATGATATAAATTTACTTATCAGTATTTTTTTTGCGTCTTCAGACACGTAATCTAGTATGTAACTGAATCCTAGTTTGTGGGCCACTATTAGTGTGGCCACCAATCTTCGATACTATTGATCGAAGCCACCAATGATATTTAATTAAAATATAATTGGTGGACACCTTGTATACTAGTTAGGCACTAGGTAGAGGTCGCTAGGCTTTAGGCACTACGCAAATCTTTTGTACAGACGCAATAAATATGAAACTTCGTTCAAGTTCCAACTAAACGCGATAGGTGGCGCTGTTAATTTGTTATGACTGCTTGAGTAAAGCGTATGAGGCAAACTTATACTTCTTTTTAGACATGCGATAACTGTATCACTGAACTGAAAAGAGAGATACGTATCATTTTGATGAAAAGAGTAGTTCATTTCGTTCAGTAGGTTTAGAGGTAGTTCTTGCTCTGCCGTTGTTTTAGCTCAGTGTTCACAGTTCACTTATGTTCTTATCCGTAGATCAGTAAGCCAATATAAATTAAATTTGTAAAAAAGACTAAAATTATCATAAATGTTAGTTAAGTATCGTCCATGTTTCTCTAACTTATTTATGTAGTTTATTATTACAAAAAAAAAGGTTAATTTATTGTTACCTATGAAATTAGTAGAGTACATTATTTTGAAAATATTTATTGCATACATGACTCGTGATACGAAGATACATTCGGATTCGGATTCACTGATACAATTTGAGAGCGGGTGAACGAGAGATAGGTAAATTGATTCATAAGCAAGTGAACTAGTTCATTTTTGTTTTTCGTTCGTGAACTACCAATGTCTACTTCCTTTTTAAGGGTAGAAAAAATTAAGAAATGTCCTCGACTTGATAGGATGAAACGGAGATATTAAATTAATTTTTAGCCCTCGGTGGCCAGCTCTTGTAAATATGGAGGGACATTCAAAGGCCTACGCATCTACTACAAGACTGTCCGGTTATGTAAAGGTGGTTTTATTACGCAGGAAACCAGAGTTTGCGCTTCAACTGCATTTCTACAACAACAACAAAACGCTTGTAGCCTAAAAGCGCTTTCGAACTCATGTTCAATATGTAAGCTATCACTGAGGAATATGATCAATTAGTCAGTTATTTGAATGTCTTTGGCCAAACTTAGTGTCTATCGCTTGAAAATTTAATTATTTTGATTTATTTTCCTGCTCTCTGGATTTATTCACGAAAATTACATTGTTTATGTTATGTTTGGCATAATTGTGTGGACCTTACACTACCGCATTGGGCACAGGACACTTCCTGTAATGATAGTGGTGATTGTGATAAATAAATAAATAAAATGAATAAATGAAAAATTTCAAAGTATGCTGCCTTTTAAATCTTCACTGTCCATTGTTTACAACGATCATACATCCCAATAGACGTCTCATGTTGAATATAATGCGTACAATAAATTCTGCCACTAGCAGAGGCGGCGTACTCCAATCCAATTGGCCCTGCCAAGGCGACTATTGGCTAATTACTAATGCGGCTGTTTTGACGGCTTAGTGATTGAAACTAATTTGAAGATTTCAAGTGGCGAATAGTGGCAAGTGTGGCGACCTCATCATAGATGTGTTGCAGACATCGGTCGCCTGTTATGAGGCGTCTATGGGCTGTATGGTCGTTAATTATTTACAAGAATTTAAAGTCATCATCATAGTTATATGGCTATCTGTCTACGTGAATATTATTATGGCTAACATATAACCATTGTATGGCAGTAAATAATATATGCGATACCCATCATCATACATTTATGCTATTGTTAGGAGTTGTATGGGAACACAACAGAATATCATGATTCCCTGTTTGGTTCCCGACAGAAAAAAACGTCCTTGGTGGTTCCCGGCCTTCGTTCCGGTGGATGTCGCGAAAAACGGTAACGACAGTGGTACTTTTGCACAAAAAAAACAGAGACGTCCTTTGCACCAATAACAACTTTAAATAATTATTTTTCTGCGATACAAATATGGCGTAGCAGTCTCAACAGACGTCTACGAACTAATATCCTACGGCCGGCTCCACACGTTGGCCCCAACGTTCGTACGAATGTTGAGTGTTGACCCTTAAATTATGCCTAGCGTCCACACGTTGGAGATAATGTCAGTATAGTCCCATCAGAGCCAATTTAATGACGTCTGAAATAAAAGTTGCACTGGGCACTTTTACATTATTGAGCGCTTATGAGCTCAACTGTTAATTAAAATAACACAATAGTTAAACAATGGTCATTATCTTTAGGAGATATTTTGACGGAGAAGAGGATATCATTATTATTTAATTTTAATTTAATAAAAAATATCTTCTATAAATTCTATAACTTTTGCGTTCGTCTAAACGAATTACATTTTAACAACGCGGCGACCGTGTGAACAAACTCATTTGATGCGCCGTGCTACACACGTGCTGCGGCAAGATTGAGCAACCGCCAACGTGTGGACGCATCGCGAACGTTGGCGCAAAATTCCTTTGATAAAACCGACATGCGACGGCCAACTGCCAACGCTCGCCCCAACGTTCAGGTCAACGCCATTTTCTCGATTCACACGTTGGCCGAATAGCGTTAGCGCGAACGTTCGGGCCAACGTGTGGAGCCGGGGTAACGTCGACTTCATCAATGACGACCATCGAATGCTCGATGATGAGGACACAATTGTGTTTATTTATACATAGGTAACGTAACTCACTTTAGGAGTAGCATTAATTATGTCCAGAATGATATGGCTTCACTTGACTAACTTCACTTGACTTTTCTGGAAGCTATAATAATAATGATCAACGAAACGAAAATGGCCAATGTTCGAAGTTCTGAGCATCATGTCAAACTTCGGACGATTGCCCTTACGCCAAAAATTATTCAAATTTTACGATAAAATATACAGTGTTTGAATTATTATCCTGTCTGATTAATTAAATATATTCATTAAATTACAGTCGCAGATGAGTTCTTTATGAAAATGAGACCTTGAGGCGTTATTCCTTCGACACATAAGTCATAAGTCTTTTGTTGTTTGATAAATATACCTCACACATAAGCTGATCACATTAAAAACACATTACCTACGTGTAACTAACATTTTTTACAGCTTAGTTACTCTATCAAGAACTTGGAAAAAGTACGAATCATTTTCTGACCTGTAGGTAAAGTCCGTCCGCTAAAATAGTCGAAGTTTAAAGGAAGCGGTCTCAAAAACAAACGATGCCGCCACCGAGGATGTAACATCCCGCAAGAAATATGTGATTTTATATCATTTTATTATAAAATATGGTTGTCATTCCGAGGACATTTTAGTGATGAAAAATAGCGTTTAATTATAAGCCATTCAAATTTTATTCATATTATTAAAAAATAGGTATGCTGCCACATTTATTTTTTGCCACCTTTTATACAACGTGTTATGAAATAACCGAAAACCTCTAAAGGGGTCATTGTACTCATCAGTATGAACAACTTTTACGACGGGACCAACACTGAAATCTCGAAAAAATAAATCAGATGTTCCCTACATTTGTGTTCATCGAAACGATTTTAATAAATAAAAATTGTACGGTAGATTAAATATTTTTTTTTAAATATCTGTGAAAGTCCATTTTTACAAGCTTTTATTTAATATCACATGTGTGTATGTTTGTATGTACTTATACATCTTGCTCTTCCATATAATAGGTAATACTCTTCTCTTTTCTGCCACTTCCTCTAAACTTACGAATTTGATATTTTTATTATTTAATTACTTATCCGTCTCATTGACGCTTAACTTGGCTTGGCTTAACTTTTTTTCTGTAGAAAATATAAAATAATTAACTAGTTAAAATTGAGCAAAATAGGGGGTCGAAAGTTTTCGCTCAGCAGCTAGGGAGGACCCATCTGATGAAACTGAAAGCCGCGGATGGCAAAATTGTCACCTCTAAGATCGAGATGCTTGATGAGGTCGAAAACTTCTATGGGCATTTGTATTCCACGAAAACGGCGAGACCAGCGGTTCCTAGCAATGACGACAAAAGAGCCCAGCTCACGCGCCATTACACCGAGGATCTTCCGGACGTTGACCAGGGCGAGATTAGGGCGGCCCTCGAGCAGCTTAAGAACAACAAAGCTCCGGGCGATGACGGCATTACTACTGAACTCCTAAAAGCAGGCGGGGCTCCGGTCCTGAAGGAGCTACAGAGTCTGTTTAATTCCGTCATCCAACAAGGCTCTACACCGGAGGCATGGAGCGGGAGTGCGGTGGTACTGTTCTTCAAAAAAGGGGATAAAACCCTTTTGAAGAACTACAGACCCATCTCACTCCCGAGTCATGTGTACAAGCTGTTCTCGAGGGTCATCACGAATCGTCTCGCCGGAAGACTCGACGAATTCCAGCCACCAGAGCAAGCTGGGTTTCGAAAAGGCTACAGCACCATAGACCACATCCATACTGTTCGGCAGATCATACAGAAGACTGAAGAGTACAATCAGCCGCTGTGTATGGCATTCGTGGACTACGAGAAGGCCTTCGACTCTATCGAAACTTGGGCAGTTCTGGATGCTCTTCAGCGATGTCACATTGATGAGCGGTATATAGAGATGCTGAGATGCCTGTACAACGCTGCTACCATGACTGTTCAGCTCCAGGACCAAAAGACGAAGCCAATCCAACTGCGCAGAGGGGTGAGACAAGGGGATGTAATATCCCCGAAATTGTTCACTAACGCGTTGGAGGACGTCTTCAAGACGCTGGACTGGACTGGACAGGGTATCAACGTTAACGGCGAGAACATCTCACATCTCCGTTTTGCCGATGACATCGTTGTAATGGCTGAGTCGCTGGAACAACTGGGCGAAATGCTGCACAGCTTAAACGGAGCCTCTCGACGTGTCGGCCTCGGCATGAATCTGGACAAGACTAAAGTGATGTTCAATATGCATGTCATGCCGAGGCCATTATTCGTCGAAGGGTCGGCACTCGAAGTTGTAACGGAATACGTCTACCTAGGGCAGGCAATTCAGCTTGGTAGACACAACTTCGAGAAAGAAGCCAACAGAAGGATCCGTCTGGGCTGGGCAGCATTTGGCAAACTTCGCCGAGTCTTCTCGTCGCCTATACCGCAAAGTTTGAAGACAAAGGTCTTCAACCAGTGCGTCCTGCCAGTCATGACTTACGGTGCCGAGACGTGGACATTGACAGTTGGGCTAGTCCACAAATTTAAAGTCGCCCAGCGAGCTATGGAGCGAGCTATGCTTGGAGTTTCTTTGAAGGATAAAATCCGCAACGAGATTATCCGGAGAAGAACCGGAGTGACCGACATAGCTTGTAGGATCAGTAAGCTGAAGTGGCAGTGGGCTGGCCATGTCTGTCGAAGGACCGATGGCCGTTGGAGCAGACGAGTCCTTGAGTGGAGACCGCGTATCGGCAAACGCAGCGTAGGGCGCCCCCCTGCCAGGTGGACCGACGACCTAAAGAACGTGGCTGGGGGGGACTGGATGCGGAAGGCAGAGGACCGAGCGTTGTGGCGCAACTTGGGAGAGGCCTATGTCCAGCAGTGGACTGCGATAGGCTGAGTTGATTGAACTAGTTAAAAAGGAATAAAATGATGCAAGGCAAAGATTTTTTAGACAGATAAACAGAATATTATTTATATTATTAAGTCGAGTTTTATCTCGGAATAGGTTGAGCTAATGTGCCTAAAGTTCAAAGAACAGAGACAAAAAAAGTAGAGACTTCTTTACGACAATTTTATTTTTCGGAATATTTTTTTTCGATAAATAAAATTAAAATTAAAATGAAAATCATATTTGTTTTTTTTACCTCTACCTTTTTAGTTCTAATTATTAAAGCTGGTATGTAAATTACATTAGCTTCCACGCTTACTTACGTCGTTCAAACGAAGATAAGGAGATATCCTTTTTTTTTTTTAAACCATAAAAATCGTTATTTCATTATTTTTAACGCATGAGAAGCGAAATCCAACGATTTAAATTATGGAAAGAAAAATATAAAAAATCGCTCACGAGCAGGATAAAAATAAGTAAAAAATAAACGAAGGAATAAAAATCGTGCATACTCTTTTTTTAAAAACAGAAACAGGAAATGAATTCGATATTTGTTTTACTTTATTAATTTAAGTTGTACTTAAGTTCCGAAAAAAAATGTTGTCTCTGTTCTTTAAACTTTAGGTACATTAGCTCGACCCATTGCGATCACTGCTTATGATGCAGAGTTAATGTATCATTCGTATTTCGAGACACTTGTTGATTGTTTTTAATAAAAATCCCCAATTTACTGTTCGTGACTAAACCACAGAGCAACTTATATGTATGCTTAAGTATCTATGTATTATTTATATTATTTTTAGCTAATACTGTATGTAAATAAAGTAGGTTTAATTTCTACTTAGGTTTTACTTGTTTCTGTCCCCTAAATTCAACATCTCTATCGCTCTAAGGTTTGCTGTTACAAAAAACTCATTTCTGAGTTAAGCTCGCCGATGTACATAAACTTTCCTACTGTTATATAAATGTATAGGTATATGTGTGTACAATAAAGAATAAGAATAAGAATACAACACATATTTTGTTAAGATACAAAATTATGATGGTGAATGATATGAAGTTCTAGAAGAGTATGATTATCACGTTACCTTATTTATAAAATCCAATGCTTCAATGATTTTCTTCCACAGTTATCATCAGCTATTTAGATATTTTTACGTAACTATTCACAGATTATTATAAATAAATATTTTTTATTTAATTAACGAACGTTATTTACAAAACACAAAAACTAAGATAAGATAATTATAACACTTTATTTTATAATATTAAAGAAAAATGTTTAGGTATATAGAAAAATAAGAAAAGAACTATAAATGGATGCGATTGCACCGCAGAATATAATAACACCGAACACAAAACTAATAGCAGCATTTTGTCACAAAACTGTTGTAAAAGTCACAAATAAAATAGTTTATTAATAATTGTGTAGTACGCACTTTTCACTGTACAAGGAACGAATAAACAAGATTTTTTGATACATGAGTGAATATATAAAAACAATGGAAAGTCAAGGTTCGTATCGGGCGCAGCGTTATCAATGACTGCCGATTGTTTGATCCGTCACATAATTTTAATGTGGTGTACAATATATACGACTTGTCTGCACATTAACAGCAAAGATCACCTTTAAAGCAAACAATTTGAATTGCAAAAAACAGAATGACGTGACGCGCATAAGGATTTAAAATAAAACTATTAATCTAAGAATAAAACTAAGTATACCTATGTTCGACTGTTCACGAGTTCACGACTCGTAAAATAATTTTCTTTTCTGGTGTTGTTTACATTAATTAATTAATTACATCATACATGTCAATAAAATCGACGAAAACTGAAAATGTGAGTCATTCTTTATAATCCAAAAATCTGTTTCAAGTCAATCCTAGCGTTGCTAATCTTATATTTTAGGGAGCTCACAACGTTACTACCAGTCGAACTATTCAAATAGGCCATAGAAACCCAAACCGCCAGACAGTTGTATTACATGTACTAATACTATACATGAAATTTGAATCGCTTGTTTCCCGAAAAAGGGTAATTGTACTCATCATTATGAACAACTTTTACTATGGGACCAACCCTGAAATCGCGAAACAAAAACCAGTTGGTCCCTACATTTTATCGATGTTCAAATGTAGGGACCAACTGATTATTTTTTCGTGATTTCAGGGTTGGTCTCATAGTAAAAGTTGTTACATTTACCCCTTTTCGGGAAATAAGCGATTCAAATTTTAGCATGTATAATGCTCACATATACAATTTATAGCAAAATTTCTAAATGAACATACTTGTGGCTTGTGGCATATCAAAAAATTTCAAGAAAAATGCAAATGTCCACCCAAAAGACAATGTTACGACTTTACGACACGTCAAGACAGCGACTGGTCTTACAGCACTTGATAAAACTACTTATACTTGCTTATATCGTAATTTGTTCATTCCAGTGCGCGGGCAAGCGTGAACCCGAGAAGGAGCAGGAAGCCCAGCAATGGATCGAAGCAGTGATCGGTGAAAGGTTCCCCAACATGCCTTATGAGCAGGCACTCCGCGATGGCATCATCCTGTGCAAGCTGATGAACCGCCTTCAGCCCGGTATCATCACCAAGGTCAACGTCTCTGGCGGTGACTACAAATCCATGGACAACATCAACCAGTAAGTATCTATTACCATAATATGACGCCTATATTCCCCGAAGGGGTAGGTAAAGGTGTACAGTACACCCACATTTCCCCAGTTATATGTAATAGGGGGCGAGCCTATCGCCATTAACCGGGCAGAAATGCAGGCTTTGGGCTGTTACTGAGAATTTCTTAATAAAAGAGACCCTATGGTCAGCAGACGCACTTGCGACCACTAGACCAACAATCATAGGCCACTTCTGGAAAGTGGAAATAGGCCTCTACTGAACAGGACGACTTGTGTACTACGTTGTGCAAGCCAGCTCGTGACGGAAGAGCTATTAGCCCTCTAGGATTAATCCTTACGGGATATTATCACACATAGGTGTGCATTAAGCCTACCTTCTGGTAGATGGATGTATTAGGACATGATAGTGGATGACGGTGGGTATAAACCTCTATGGAAATTACGTGATGATAGGGCCTGCAGGTGGCCCACTCGGGGTAGCCTGCCGCCCGACCAGTTAAGGCCGGTGACGGAGACGCGTGGTGTTCCACGCATGCTACCAAGAAGGGTGCAGCTGACATTAGACCACAGAGAAAGTAGAGGCTCGCCTACTAGTGGTGAGGCAGAACCTGTTGGGGGTGGTTGGCGAATGGAGTGTTTATTCCACGCCCCCGAACAAAGGTCGCTAAGAACATCGCGCACCGTGGAGGTTTTCCTGAGGGAAAAAATAGGTATGACTTTCAATCCTTTCCATATCACCTCCCACAAAATCTAGAGATGAAATCTGACTTTGACAATAATTGGCTGCAGTTTGATAGTACCTATGTTTTTTTTTTATGAAAGATGAGCCCTATAAAATTAAATTACTGGTTCCTGGTACAAAGCTAATTATATGAAGAAACCAGTTTGTGTAATGGGGAAATTGAAGGGTGAAAACAAAAACCAAATACCTAGTTGACGGATGTAAACAGTAACTGGGATATTGCGTTGCTTTTCAAGTTTTTTTTAGGAAAAAACAAAAACCAAATACCAAGTCGACGATGTAAACATTATGCGTTCACTGCGTCAAATTAAAAACAGGATATTGCGTGGGTTTTCAAGATTTTTTAGCTTTTATTTTTATGTAACTTGTTTCCTGTTTTATTTAATATCAAAATCGGTAGTGAAGGTTTACGATAAGGAAAAAAATATATTGCTCAGCGCTACTTTCAAACAACCTTCAAATTTTTCCGTTCCCTTATTTTTAAATTGTGTATATTTTTAAATATTCTCGAGCAAATAGTTCGTATAAAACTAGACCGTAATGCCAGCAAGTGAATTATAACGTCCACTGTTGAACACGGATACAAGCAACAAATTGACGTAAAATTATACACGTGTAATAATTAAGATGTCATTTAGATTAATACACATATCAAACATGTATATATACCCACTATTTATTTATTTTTATAATATCGCTGAGTCGAAAACACGCTGAATAAATTCATGTTGAAAATGTCGATAACTGTTAGACCAAAATGTAGTAGAGTAAAATAGTTATAATAGACTGATATGGCTTAATTAAAATTTTCAGTATAATTTACATCCTGATTCATTGGTAAGAACATATTAAGTAGTAGTAGTATTTACTATAAACTTACTACTAAACTACTTGCTATAAAAAATATAATAATAGTAGAACTAATAACTATTACAGCTAAAGTGCCAGTATCGACACATGGGTACCTAAAACAGGAAATGTTTTAGATTTTAGAGGAAAAATATCTAGTCTGTTTTTTCTTGCTTGTCATAATTAGTAAACAATCTTGGCATGTATTTCTAATGCAATTCGTCAATAATTATTATTAAAAGACGTAATGTTAACAATTTTACACAATAAATAAATAAATAACATTTTCATCCCCCCATCTCGGAAAGAGTATTTTTGCTCTCAGGTACAACTAATATGTATGACAGATAGTTTACCGAAAAACAGTACACAAGTCACTAACACCAACATTACAGTACCTAACAAGAATATTACTCTCAACTTAAGTAACTGTAACAACGTTACTTTAAATTTTTCTTAATTACACCTAAGTATTATTTGTTATAATTTAAAGATTATTCTGTAATACTTACCTATCATAATGTAGTGGTTAATACCTAAACTGAAATAAAAGTATCTTATGATTGTAAATGTTTTTTTTGCATTTAGTCATTTCCTCGCTGAGGTGGGATGAAAAGTTACGTGTTGCACTCGAGTGCAAAGATTTTTCACCTTGTGCTCTTTTGATTCCCTCGCTAACGCTCAGGATTCTAACTTTTGAATCATCGTGATTCAATTTTAGAATCCTTCGCTTGCTCGGTCATCAAAATTGAGCACGCGGTTAAAAAGCAACTTTGCACTCTTGTATAACAAATAACTATTTTTACCTAATTAAATGCGCGGAATTAGTAATCATATTTTATCAGTAGTTATTTGAATAAAGAGGCATGCCAAGATTATTTACTAAATAAGACGACAGACAACAGACAAGTAATAAAAAACAGACATTAGATTAACCCGTTGAATGCGGCAATTCCAGACATAGTATGTCTGGCATAATATCGCGTCCGTGGGAGTTCAAGGGTTAAAAAAAGATTAAGGGATTGAAGGGGTGCATTAAATCGTCCGGCGCACCCTCGGCAGTCAGCCCCGCTACCAACCTGCTGACTGACTAATCTTTTGCCCACGGCATGAGCTATTATCATTATGTAGCTCATGTCGACACGATAGAAGAAGAAGAAGGGTTAAAAATTGTGTCTCGCATAATATCACGTCCGTGGGTGTTTAAGGGCTAAAAATAATTAATATTTTTACAGGTTCCAGAAAGCGTGTGTGAAGTACGGAGTACCAGATACGGATCTATTCCAGACAACGGACCTCTGGGACCAGAAGAACATCGCTCTTGTCACGCAGACCATATTTGCCCTTGGCAGGACGGTACGTATTTCAAGGGTGTTACAATAACATTTCTGTGTGCGTGATTATTAACTTAGGTTAATGTATGTATTATGGTTAATGTATGTAAAAGATTACCATGCATCTTCATTGCGGCCTTATAATACCCATTTTTGGGTGTAGACCTCCTCGTAATTTCTTCACTCCTGGCGGTCTTGAACCCTTGCCATCTAATCCAGACCGGCGGCGTGGCGTGTCGTCGGATGTCGTTCACCCAACGCAACGCTTGGGCATATGTGTAATAAATACATTATGGCTTGGGTGACCGTCCCCGCAGTCTATTGTGCTGTCGTGGTCGCCACTCCAAAATTATTCGCGTCCATCGTTCCTTGTCCATTCATATAATAAATAATTCCACCTAATAAAAAGTTACCACGCATAATATGAAGAAAAGCATTAAAGAACATTTTGTCTGCTCAATCAAAATTAGCAACCCTAATTTGTAAGAAAAGAGTTTGCTTCAGTTTTTCTCATTCAATTTGCAGGCGTACAAGCACCCCGAATGGCGCGGCCCCTACCTGGGTCCCAGGCCTGCTGAAGAAAACCGCCGTGATTTCAGCGAGGATGTCCTTCGTGCTGGTCAGTCTGTCATCGGTCTCCAGGCTGGCACCAACAAACTAGCTAGCCAGTCTGGCCAGAGCTTTGGTGCATCCCGCAAAATCATTCTTGGCAAGTGAAGTACCAGGCTCACAGAAACCAAAGACAGATTACTATTAAATGTCGCGCCAGTAATTTATATTTATGTATGGATTTATTTAATTTGGTTAATTAAACCTATATGATAATATGAATAGTGTAAGATTTTAATTATATTAATTAATTAACTCAGTTAATTACTGTAACAAAGGTTAAAACAACAAAACGCTTGTAGTCATCATTGTTGAAAAAAAAACTGTATTTCAAGTGTTTTACCACCTAACTTGAATAAAATGAATCATCATCATCATCAACTCAGCCTATCGCAGTCCACTGCTGGACATAGGCCTCTCCCAAGTTAAAAATAAAATAAAAATAAAACCAATAAAAAATAAAATAAAATGAATGAATTGTTAAATTAACATTGACTTAGTAATTATTAATAATCATGTGGGACGGGAATGGGCTGGTTATGTATGTCGGTACCTAGTCAAATAAAACGATAAATCATAGTTTTAATTAACCATTTAATATTATTAAAACTGTGATTTTTGGAGTTGAATGTGGATACCAGTACAATTATTTTATAAAAATAAATATATGTATACATACCAAAACTACATATACACATAGGTTCAATACGAAATTATTAATTAGTTTCACAGATTTTATTGTCAATACCTCTTTTTTTGTTTAAATTGTATAAGTTAATAAATAAGTATTTAGTATACGAAATATATTATTTAATTTTCTTTTACCCGTTTTAATACTGAAATTAGAGCGGTGCGGCCGTTGTGATTGCCGCAAGGGGAGAAGGGGCTCGCCTGCCAGTGGCAAGCCGGGAGGGACCTGCCGGGGATAGCTGGGCGAATACGGGAGTATTTCCCACGCCCCCGGCCAAGGGTCGGTAGAGGAACACCACGGTAGTTTTTAGTCGGTAAGAGTCCGACACTGGCTCCGCCTTCCCCGGGCGGAGTGCGTCCATGAGGATTTTCCCCAAGGAAAAAAAGAAAAAAAAATGACTGTAGGCTCTGACTAGCGACACATTTTGGGGCAACCAACAACACAAGAAGCTGAATTTTATGAAAGTAGACGAGGATCGATGTCAGTGGCGAGGATTTTTGGAAAGGTTTATGTCCACTGTCCAGCAGTGGACTGTAGGCTAATGATGATCCAACACAACACCACAGGCCAGTGACAAGGCCCTACAAGACCTCGTACCTCCAGGATTCAGCTTATTTACGGCCGTTTTATCCACGATTAAACCCTACTAGAGATTGAATTTGGCTTACGCCCGTTTTAAGTAACCTATCAATCCATGATTTACCCTACCTGAGATAGAAATTTTACATAAAATGTATGTAGCTCATACAATACAATACAATACAAATAATCTTTATTATACACAAAAAAAAGAAGCAACGTACATGACTTATATAGAATATATGGTCATACAATGGGCGGTCTTATCGTTCAAGACGATTTCTTCCACACAACCTTAGGATGGACAATATGGGCAAGTAAAGAGAGGGGTAGTACGCAGCAGTAGCGAAGTGTCCATATAACACGATTCCCACAGGCTTCCCATTAGAAATTGCTAAAATACAGATCAACGACATTTCTATGCTAATTTATTGTTCTAAAGTACAAAGAGTTAAAAAAAAAATTAAAAATTAAATTAAATTTGTTAAATAGATTTTTCACTTTATTAACGTGCGATCTTAGCTATTTTAGGATTTTTAGGTACCTACGGCTTCCCTTCTGAAAATATTCACCCTTCGCCACTGGTACGCAGTGTAACTAAATAATAGAATACATATACTACATAACATAAATACTTTACCTACCTACATATATCTATACCTACATATATTTACAAAAAAAAATTATACAACGTGTATCAGAAATGCGTGGTCATATTTTAAGAGCTCATTCAGGGCATAGCATAGAACAACTTTTACTACGGCACCAACCCTGAACTCGCGAAAAAATTATCATCTGTTCCCTACTAAATCATCGATGTCGCTCGAAAAAATGTAAGTTTCAGCTGATTTTTTTTTCGCGATTTCAGTGTTGCTCCCATAGTAAAAGTTGTTCGATAGCATCCCCTGAATAAGCTCTTCAAATATGACCACGCATTTCTGATACACGTTGTATAAGTATTATATCCATTGTCTAGTACCCATACCACAGGCTCTGCTTAGTTTGGGACTAGATGGTGATATGTAAAAATGACCCAAAAATATTTATTTTATTTAAAATAGGATAATAAACGTAATAAATACAATATAATAATATACAATATCTGATATTACATAATGTTCCTGCCGGAAATTACAGTGATAGGTAGTGATCCTTTACCAGATTTTTTAAATATAAGCAAAAATTGAGCACGCCTCACTTGTATTGAATTCTACAGGTGAGCAGCCTTAAATGTAAAAAAGTTACCAAAGAAATGCAAATAATCAATTTGAACATTAAATCATTATTAATTGTAAATTGAAAGTGATTTTATCACTCAAAACTCACTCACTCAGTGATTATATCAATAAAAATAATTAAATTAATTAATATATCATTATTCATTGTAAATTGAAAGTAAGATATAATCACTTTTAATAATGATTTAATGTTTAAATAGTTTTTTTTTTATCGAAGAGTTTTTCCAAATGAGTTTTGTCCTTACGAATATCAATGAATAAGTATCAATTCTGATAACTTAACTCACAGAACAACAGGGTTTTTGTTAGATACTGTATACAAACAACATGTTACAGAACAAACGCAAGTCCTGAAAGTATTTTGTTCAAAATCACTAGGAGAATCGATTGCTATGGTTTTTATACCATGGGTATTAAATTTCACCATTTTTTTTTCTTTCAAAAATTCCATTTTGATACTAAGGATAAAGTATATCAGCGGATCCCGAGTATATAGATCCTTGTGGGCCAGGAAGACCAGCAAAATTGGTTAAACAGCATCCTGCATCAGCTATCCAGCAACCAACTCGGGAACTTAATAATAATAAATAATAATAATAAAAGCCTTTATTTCGGACAATTACAAAATTCGCTTAATCTATACCTACTGCATATGTCAATTATTTTAAGTCCGTTCGTCCAGTTCACGAAGGCCTCCTCTAACTCCCTTCATTTTTTCCTGTCCTGTGCCGTCCTAGTCCAAATTCTTAGGAATTTGGGAACTTACTCATGCCTAAAAACCGTGTAATTTTGTGATTTTGAAAAAAAATATCACATTACTATATATTCACAATATATTCACACATTATATTCGTAATATTCAAAGTTCAGGTACTGAGGTCTTGCGGAAGGCGCAGCGTGGGTAGGCCCTCCACAAGGTGGACCGACGACTGGTGAAGGTCGCAGGAATGCGCTGGATGCGGAAAGCGCAGGACCGGTCGTTGTGGCGATGCTTGGGGGAGGCTATGTCCAGCAGTGGACGTCTTTCGGCTGAAATGATGATGATGATGATGAGGTCTTGCGCATTCATTCTGTTACACGTTATATTATAATAGACTAGGTTTATGAAGCCCCTAGAGAAAGCTGCACGAAGTATCTTTGAAGCTAGCTTTCTGTTCTAATCTAATATGAAGCAACTAAGTTGGCTGTATTCAAACAATGATGCCCATTGTCTTGTATGCAGCACTAAACTAATTTAAACCGTTTAAACCACACTTTTATTATGTCTTTCCTACAAACATCATTAGAATAGGACAGAAAATGCGAAATAGTCCCCCCTTCTAATTTTCTGGAAAATCGTCGCAACCTACAAATTGATGAATAAATTTACGTCACATAGAAAACATGCAAGTGAACAAAATTTGACAGGACTAAAATCTTCTATCCTTTTCTAATGTGTTTTGATAGAAAGAGACTTAGTGGTCCGTAATGTCCGTATTACAGAACGAAACTCGAGCTTTGATCACTACTGTCAAAAACTAATTTTAAGCTTAACTTTAATTTAAGAATATTCTTAAAGCATAATTCATTGATCACAGATCAGCCTGAGTTCAACTATATTCTAAAATGTTACCTACTCAGTTGCAGATTCGTGCTTGAGCCACTGAGGTATTATTTGAGCCAAAATTTTATCTTTCATCACGCAAGTGTGGTGAGCACAGATTTCCTAGCTATTTCAGGTTATTATTGATGAATTGAAGCGTATCGGAATAAGACCAGTGTTCAAGTGATTAAAGATCAAACTTTACCTATTTGAGGAACGTTCTGTTTATTGGTATGGCCTTACATATTCAACAATGATCTACTGACCATCAGCTAGGCAACCTAGCAGGCGAAGCGATAATGAGGACCAGCACAGAAAGAGACCTATTCTGTACAGTGGCGGAATGCCCAGCTTGGGGCATGCAGTGGCGTGACTTTATCACTGCTGCCAGTAGGCGGCAGCGATTTCTCGCTTCTGGCCGTTGTTTTGTCTATGGTTGGGAGCGAGAGCTCTTGAGAGGGCTTCGTCTCCTTTTGCGAGGAGGTGATGCTCACTATGGAGGCGGCGGAGAGGGTTCGAGAGGTGACGAACTCTCTTCCCACCCGCAGGAGACGAACCGAGCGTCGCAGGAAGGCGTACGCTAACCTACAGCCACCCTAGGAGTGGGCCTGCGAGCAGGACTCGGGGAACTAATAGGTAATCTGTGCTCGGGGTAGCCTGCCGCCCGATCAGTCAAGGCCCGTGACGGTGGTGTGGTGCGTCGTGTCGTGTTCCGCGCGCGCCAGTCAAGTAAAGGGCCGCACGGGGATTAGGGCTATTAGATATTCTGTGATTAGGGGCTCGCCTACTAGTGGCGATCCGGGTCCTGTCGGGGGTGGCTGGGCGAATACAAGTTTCCTACGCCCCCGGGCAAGGGTTGGAAGAGGAGCACCGTGGTGGTTTTAGTCGGTAAGAGTCCGACACTGGCCCCGCCTTTCCCGGGGGGAGTGCATCCATGAGAATTTCTCCATGTAAATAAAAACCGGCCAAGAGCATGTCGGGCCATGCTCAGTATTATAGGGTTCCTTAAGTAGGTGTAATTACAAACGAATCAAATCGAATATTAATCATGGCTATTTTAGTTTTTGCAATAATCGGCAGCATTCGCGACTCAGAGCGTGTTGTTAGTAGCGCCATCTAGCGATAAATTCAAGAAGCCAAATTTAAGACGTTTGTCATTTCAAAGTTACTTTTTGTGATTTTTTCAAATAGAAAGTAGCTAAAGGAGCATTACTTGCTATGATAATTTTTCTCTAAGGTCCTTTGAACTAGGACGTTTTAAGTATTTTTCAGTTTTCTCTCTATAACTCAAAAAATTATAATCACATTATACTCGAAATAATTTTAAAAGAGAGTTTTTACAAAGGTCTATCAATGTGGAAGATTATAAGTTTCTACATTGCATAGTTTAGAAATGGCAGGGGGGGGGACACATTGCAATCCACTTTGGCGGGCTATATTTCGCAGATGGTACACCTGATAAAAAAGTGGTGTAACAAACATTACCTTCATTTTAGTAGACCTATTCAATGATATCCCACACGAGGGGGTGCAGCGAAAAAAAATTTTTTTTCTCCATTTCACATGTATGGACGCCACCCCTAAAATACGCAAAAACGAATCTTTTATTCTTTTAAAATTG
This sequence comes from Asteroscopus sphinx, assembly GCA_949699075.1. Classification (NCBI taxonomy): domain Eukaryota; kingdom Metazoa; phylum Arthropoda; class Insecta; order Lepidoptera; family Noctuidae; genus Asteroscopus; species Asteroscopus sphinx. The sequence continues at coordinate 9,952,299 of OX453008.1, forward strand.
AGATCTATATGTAGACTATTTTTTAACAAAATTTCATTTACTTATGTTTATAACTGTAGAAGTTATTAAGCTGTAAAGGATTAGGACAGACGGACAGACGGACAGACGGACAGACGGACAGACGGACGGACATGACGAAACTATAAGGGTTCCTTGTAGGACTTCGGAACCCTAAAAAGGGCTATTCGATAGAGCTACATTTTTGTGCATGAATAATAAATAAAAATAAATAAATAAAATAAAAATAAAATCATTTTATTTCAGGCAAATTCACCCATAGTTATAAGTTAGTTGTTAAGTACAGTCTCTTATTTTAAATTAAATTAATTAAATTAAATTAAATTAATAATAATGAGCTAACTACAAAAATTGATGCAAGTAACCACAGACGAAAACAAAAAAATCTCGTCCTTGCAAGTAGGTAGGTACCTATGTTGGTAGTACGGTATAACACACTATACATACGTTAACCTAAACGTAGAACCTGTGTTCTGTGACTAAACCACATCATTAATGACTCAAGAACGAAGTAAAGGACAAAGTCATCGTAGGTACTGTTATAGACCTTAGACGAATAAAAAAGGCAGACGGAATCTCGCTAAACAAAAAGTGAAGCATCCTTATTAAGACGGCTCGCTTAAAAGTATGGGCTGGCACGCACACATTCACACCCAAAGTAAGACAAAAAGCAGCGATTACGCAACAAATCTCGTGTGACGATAGTCATTGTCATAGTGTCACAAATAAAATAACAATATATATCTGGAGTTTTGAAATTCCGTCGAAATTATAGTGGGTTTAGGATCTTTTCTTAGCGAGATTCCGTCCGCCATTTTTTATTCGTCCGAGGTACAGACTTTTGTCACAGTAGGTACCAAAGGTTTTTTATTCATGACTTTGTTTCTCTGTCAGTTATCCCGATCGATCCATGACCTTAACCACAAAAGGCAAACACTCCGCCACTGAGCCATTTATGGAACTCTCATAAATAATGTCCTCTACGCTTCGTTTTTGGATGATTTGTTAATTTTAATTCTAAGCATGAAAGAGGAAAATGTTTTAATAATTTCTGTGTATCTAAGTACTACGGACCACCCATGAAGTAAATAGAAGAAAGGTATAATAAGTCGAATTATGGCAATAATACTTACATTTATAGTAGTAGGGTTGGCGGGAAAATTCGTAAAGATCATGTTGTGGATTTTTTATCATTTTCCAAAATTTGTGTTTCTTCGAGTGTTAATGTGTAATAATGGTGGATTATTAAATGTTAAGTTCTCGTTAACGTGTACAAGTGTGGATAAATGGTACAAAGTTGAAAAACATGACTTTCGTATTATCTCATCATCCCCTCAGAAACCTAGTAAAGTTTCCATCACTTTACTAGGATACAAGTATAATATATTCAATGATTACGACTGAAGGACATGTATCCATGGTCATGAATAAATAAAAAATAATAAATAAATTATAGTAGTAGTAGGTATTTCCCTTGACATAAATCATGAGCTAATGTTTTTCACCTTTCTCTTCCTAAATTCAGTTACCTACCTTATTCAATGTCTAAAAAATAGTTCAACTCAATAGTAAATCTTTGTGTCCGTTGTTATTACATTTTTATGATAGTCTGTGGAAACTGTTTCTGGGTATTGTAAAACATATTTGTGTAGGTAAGAACTTATGTTTGTTCAATGTTTTATATGTCTATGTGTTTTTTTATTATTTTATTTTTTATATTCTCAGTAGCAGCCCGGAGTCTGGATTTGTGCCCGGTTAATGGCAATAGGCTCGCCCCCTATTACATGGGACTATAAGTTATAACATAACTGGTGTAATGTGGGTGTGCTATACATCTCTGCCTACCCCTTCGGGGAAATACAGGCGTGTTGTTATGTTATGTGTTTGTTACTATCTGTTTGTTTCCCTTGGACGAATTCTTTTTATTCGTCCAAGATATAGACATGCGATATCATATAAGCAGCATGTTCCAAATTCAGTTGACGCAACCGTTGATAAAATTTACGTGTGTTTGGACAGCTGTCAAGTGAACTAATGACAGTCTCAGCTATATAATGTACTCTGTGATGACAGTAGGCCTAGTACGAGTTTGACACTTACCGATACTTCCATCGAATTCGACGACTTTCATTCATTAATCAGTAGCGCCCCTGGCGGATACGAGGAGGAACTAGTAGTTTATGAATGAAAATCGACGAAAACTATGAAAGTATTATAAAGTGTCAAACTCGTACTAGGCCCCCAGATGACAGTGTGGTTCCGGAACCACAACTTTGTGTAACCATGTTGTTCTTTTGAACAGCACATCTCTAGTACCTACGTAGTACATATATATCGATGGTACACCCCTATTTTTTAATTACCATAGTCTCTGCTCATCATTATGTTTTAGTGTATTATCTATGTTACTACTTGTCTGCTAATGTATGTAATACATACATATATGTATAATGTTCTTGGTCTGCTATGAGAATGCCGTTTTCCCTTCCCGCTGCCTCGTGCCGCACCGCCCGCACTTCAAGCCAGGCCAGCAAGACTATTGGCTATCTTTTTCATTGCCAGTGACTAACTGGCTTTTGATGATAACTGAACTTTGATGACAACTGAGAATTTCATAACATTGGTATTGCGTATCACATTGACGCCTTACGTTCGGAGGACGGTGCTCATCGACAGAACAATAGACGCAGACGCCTCTATTTTCTTATCGACTATTATACGGCTAAGTTGAGTAATGTCTTTTGAGCGTTAGAGTGCTACATTTTAGAGAACTTTTTATTTAAGTGGTTTATATTAATATGACGCATGAAGTTGGCAGTAAATTCATTATCTCGAGAGTCGAACAGTGTTACATAAATAGTGTTATGATGTAGATTAAATCATTGTTACTAAAAGACTGATGGATTATGTGAATGTATGGTATGATTATAGGTAATTAAATGTACGTGTTGCGCAATGAATGCCTATGATAGTAAATTATTGAAATCTATTTGTAAGTATAGCGGTACATACAAAATGTATTACAGTATTGGAACTTTCATTTCATTCTCGTTTCGGAGGGGTCCAAAGAGATTTAATATAGTAAATATTTAATGTCTTTGGAGGGATCTAATGCATTTTTCGGGATCAAGATCGAATTCTGAAATCGCGAAAAAAAAAATCTTCTGTTATATAAATTTTGTCAATTTATGTGAACACAAATGTAGGGATCAGCTGTTTTTTTTACGATTTCAGTATCAGGCCCATAGTAAAAGTTGTTTATAATGATGAGTACAATGACCCCTTAAGAGATTTAATATAATTTAATATTTATTAATACAAATGTATTAATGTCGCGAAGGCAGCGTTTCACAATTCGTAAAAGACTTTGTTTTCGCTCTTCTTCAGCAAATTTCAACAAATTTGGACGTGCAATTGTTTAGTACAAGTCGTTATAAACACAAATCATAATTAAACACAACAAAAGTCGTTTTTTTACGCTTTTTACTAAATACCGGCTTCGGTGATCATCACTAGAATTCATAAAACACTACCCATGAGTAGTGTCTTTCACGAAAATGATGACGACCAAAATGCTTATCAATTTGATGTCCACTATGCTTACGCGATCGCAATCTTACAAGTATCGATACGAAAGCAACTGTCAGAATGTGTTACGGTGGCTATCAGCGATAGTCGGTGCTCATGACGTCATCTTCGTTAGTCACTGAAGTTAGCCGATACTAAACTAGCTGTTTGACAGTTATTCGTTGAACACTTTGCCAAGTGATCATCACTATGAGCTGTCAACAGAGATACGCATTAGCCCTGCAGGCCCGGCTAGTAGGTACCAATACCACAGAATATCTAATAGTACCTACCTACTAACCAGTATGCAGTATAAGTACCTAAGTATTATTCATGGTATGATAAGATATTCATCTTATTATACCATGGTATTATTTATGGTAACGTACCAATACTGACCAATAGCAACGCTGTAAAGTGCCTTATGATGACGTCATAATATTTTAACCACAGAAAAAAGGTTTTATTGTACTTTGTGGTAGTACCCATGGTATAATAACACCAGGTAGTCTCTTCCCGTGACAGCTAGGTCACGTGATTGCCTCCGTACTACGTCATCGGCCGTGGAGGCAGTAGCGGGCTGTTAGCGTGACACTTGTCAGTTTGATGTGCTGCCACTTTGTGAAAATAAATTACCCGAGCAAAATGCATTTTTTCATTTACTTTCTTCTATAAAGAATAACTTTTTAACTAGTAATTTAATATAGTTTCCTTTATTAACTAATTAGATGAATAACATGAGATAACAAATAGTTAGGCTAGTTAGGAATTTATTTTATATTCATTATGAACAATAATCTCCTTAAGTATATTGAAGATATCAATCAATGGCAGCACTGATCGTGACGTAGCTTGGAGGCATCGCGCTGTCATTGCGGGAAGAGAATACCTGGTGAAACATCTTATTATACCATGGTAGTACCTACTATGGTACCTACCTCCATGTACTCTGTGCCTACCTCCGAGGGACGGTTATATTCTCTTTGGAACCAACACTGAAATCGCGAAAATAAAATCAGCTGATCCCTACATTTTGTCGATTTATGTGAACACAAATGTAGGGATCAACAGTTTTTTTAGATTTTTTATTTATTCAATAATATTATCCAATTACCTATAATATGAGATTCTGATAACGATGAAAAATGCTCAAACATTTTTGTTATAACGACATCTAGTAGTTCATATAGGAACTAGAAACTCTCACTGCAAGATGACAAAGTTCACATATTTGCCTGAAGATGGCGCAAAATCACCAATTCAAGGTCATCAATAGTGATGTCCACGTTCAACATAATGAGACTTTTGTCATGTTGGTATGCCATTCCTAGAAAGGTTTAGAATTTAGATTATAATATAGACAATTTTTAACAGCCAAATGAAAGCGGCACAACTTTCCACTAAGATTCATTGTGCATTCATAAACACTAAAATTAGAATTAGAATCATGCATTCATCATTGAGTACCGATGTATATTGTTCTGCACCTATGTAACAAATTTTTTTTTTATTCTAATCTTGGGGAGGCCTATGACCAGCAGTGGACGTCTTTCGGCTGAGATGATGACTAAATCTGAAAAGGGGTCATTTTACTCATCAATATAAACTTTTACTACCAAATCTGAAATCGCGAAAAAAAACAGCTGTTCCTACACTTGTGTTCACATCAATCTTTTTTTTCGCGATTTCAAGGTCCGTCCCATAATAAGTGTTTCTTAATGATGAGTACAATGAGCCCTTTTCAGGTTTAGTATAAACTTAGAATAATAGCTATGAATAAATAAATTGATGATAATTCATGGTGTTAAGACTGTAAATACTGTAGTAAATAAGAAGCATTTTGGCCATTTAGTAATTTTATAATCGTCTTAAGTAATACCTAATCATGATAAAGAATACCTAACCTTGACATAAATAATGCATTGCATACATACGTAATAATCTAATTTAATAAAACAAAAGATAACATCTTTTTCACTGATGATAAAATATGTTATTTAGGTAACTATGTGGAATAAATGTGCATCTGCAATTTTTTTGTCACAGATTACAACAATGCTGATTTTATGTGCGACGAGCACATCACTATCGTTAAATAACACAAGCCCGCAAATACTTGTTGTGGAATTTATTTTTTATGCTGCGTAAATTGAATGTGAAATGTGTGTATAAACTATCCAAATGTTAATAAACACGTGAGAAAATGATAACATTCGGCGGTGGTAACAATTCCACGGCGTTAGAAGATACAGGTGCGGTGCTGTGAACTTTGTTTTTTCGTTCTCGTCTTGTGGGACTTTGAGTTATTGAATTGTTATTTTGTAGGGGAAGTGAGAAGTATCTGCGAGAGTGTGTGCAGCGATGGATCCAGCGCTACTGTGCAGCCGGGGGGTTCCAACCAGCGGCCTCGGATGGACATAGCATGTGTCTTGGATATAACCCAAACACTGAATCTTGCTCATAGGAAAAGAGCTTTGGAAGAAGTTCGATTGGCATCTGAATTGGTCAATGCCAATTTACATCACATACATGTAAGTTTCATAGAAAACCTTATATTTTTAAGATAATCACCTTAATACTGATGACTATCAATACTAACACCATAATAATTAAATAATGTCCTTCAAAACTACTTTCCCGTTAGCAAAGTTACATTGATAGTAATTTAGAATGTAAAAATGCTTTTTTTTTTTCCTTAAAATTACATTTTGCATTGAAAATAATGATTACCAAACATGGAAAAACCAAATCAAAGTTCTAATAAAAACTGAGTGTAATGTCAAATATAAGTTGCTGAGATTATTTGTATGTTTACTAGTAGTCGGACACTATCAATAGTTATCAATAGCTTAAGCTATTGATAGTACTATTGAAAAATAAAAAAAGATAATTAATATAGTATTTTTAGTATAAATAACAAATTAAGAAATAAAAATACTTAAAAGTAACCAACAATCAAGAAACCTAACCAATTCTTCCTAATCGTCAAATGAAATAATGTAGAAAAATACACATTGTTTTCACCAAATCAATGGGTATTTATTATATCCTTGCAAATTGACCTTGAATAACATCTAAGCAACCTGCATTTTGCTCATACATCATCACAATATCATTTCGTTATTTCTTGACCACTTTCTCCAGACAACTTTATGAACTGATTTTGTTTATTTTACTTATTATACAGCGCAGGACCGTTGCAGTGGCGATGCTTGGGGGAGGCCTATGTCCAGCAGTGGACGTCTTTCAGTTGAAATGATGACTTATTATACTTTCATCCCTTTTTTATAAAGTAAAATAAATTTGGAGACACCATTCATATGCTTTCTAAGAAATAATATATGTATAGTAAAAAATATACCTAATTGTATTACATAATTGTGTACTTTAGTGCCATTGACCATACACCCTATAGATACGTCATTACAGGCATCCGATGTCTGTCAACACATCAATGATATAGTACTAATGTAGGTTGCCACTATTCGCCACTTGAAATCAGTTTCCACCACTTATGCAAATTAGTGATTAACTAATAGCTGCCTTGGGGGACTGCAGTACCCCACCTCAGCTAGTTGACAGAATTTATTGTAAGCGAAGCGTATAAAGTGATATTAAGCTCATAGACCAGTAAGCCTTAAGACTCTGCTTTGCATGAGAACAGTCGTAAAATGTTGGTGTGGCATTGGCATTGGTTGGCTCAGTTCAGTGGTATGATTGGTGCCACTCGCTGACAGAGTGACATCCCGATTGGCGGCGGCATGTATGATATGCATTGCTACTGCATATGCTTGGTGACCGGGGGTATCCGGCTAATCGGTGTCTATGATTGGGCTGTATGGTCGATGTTTAGTGCCCAACCTCAAAAAACTTTCTTTCCTGGCCAGTGTCGAGAAGTGGACTGTCATAATATATGGAGTACAGTAAAATCATGAAATATATGGTTATTATGGGCACAAAGGGAGATAATAAATAGTTATTGTATTTTTTTCAGTTTGAAAAACTAGACTTTGGTGAGACAAATGTGCTGGACACATTCTACAATGCCGATGTTGCACTGGTGGACCTCAGCTTGCAGCTGCAGCAGAGTTCCTTGCTGTACCACCTGGGAGTACGGGAAAGCTTTGACATGAAGGAAAATGTTTTGCTGTACAATGATGTTGATGCAGATTCTACGCTCAGGCTCAAGGTAATAAAATTTGTTTTATGCTTAGCTTTTAGGTTGCAGGCTCGAAACGAATGACGGCCAGCGATGGTGGGGCGGCGCAGCGCAATGGTCGAGGCCACAGAAATAGATAGAATGGCCAAGTGAGCAGGGCGCGCGTGCCAACACTCTGCACCATAGTACAGGGCATTTCAAAGCCTTTCTCAGTACGCCTTATGACTTGTTTCTGTAAATACGTAACAAAAACCCGCAAAAATGCCTTATTGTGCTGTTTCTAACTGCAGAAACAAAAGCTGTAAAGTACATTTGATTAAAGTTAAATTTTTAAAAATTAATGACGAATTATGGGTGGCGTAGTTTGTTCGAAAGTTGCCACGCATGAATCGCAAGTAAAATTGTGATTACAACCATTCTTTCTATTACTGTGGTCGACGCACTAAGGAATTTCCATAGTGCAGGCGCGGCGTGACTGACGGGTGATGCACTACCATCGCTGGCCCGCGCTTGTTTCCTGACCGCAGCCTTATCCTTAACAAGGGCGGATCCAGCCTTTGTGTCAGGGGGGGTCGCGTACTTAGTACACCCAGCTCAGGATGTTCATTTTTAAAAGGAGGGTGCACAGTCCGATTTGCCGCCCTTTAGGAAAAAAACTTATAATACAATACAAATCCACTTTATTGCACAACAAGATTATATTAATTACCAACCAGGATTTGCGTAATTTTCGCTAAAACATGACTTTATGTGAATTATAGAGCTTTGGATTTTCTCTTTGTAGAACATTAATGTAATGGAATAGTTACTTGCAATACCTGTACGCCAAAAAGGATAAAATTATAATACATATTGGCGCGAGCGAAGCGAGCACGAACTTTTACTCAGTTTCGGCTTTGTCTCTAATAGTGTACCTAATAGAATGGTTGCTTACAACATACGTTGAGTACGGAGAAGAAAGAAGGGTAAAAAAACAAGCGCGAGCGAAGCGAGCGCGAAATTTTTTGGACTGTTAAAAAACAAACTGATTAGATCTTCAAAAAAGTACGTTAGTACTATTAGATATTCTGTGACTAAAGTGTACGCATCTATTTGAGCGCAACCCGTTCTTGCGGGCGCCTAGAGCGGCTAACAGTAGACGCTATAGTGTAATTAAATATAGATTCACGTTATGGCAGTCCTGCCACCTGTTCTGTGACCTGTATATGCAATCAAATTGAGGTAGAGCGCGAGCGTAGCGAGCGCGAAATTTTTTAGTATTTATCTGCAAACACAGATTATATTTACTTGAGTTTTAAGAACTTTTCTATTTGGGATGATATTTCTCCATTGCGATTTTCAAAATTATGATCTAAAATTGATGTTATAAGGTTCTTGAAATATTTTCGATTGGGCGAGGTTTTTTGTAAGGCTAACATGGTAGTTTAGTAGTTATTTCTGTTGTTGATGGTTAGCTAAGTATTCAATCGACGGTGACGCAACGGGGAGATTGGAGAAGAACATCGCGGCGCGGCGGGGGCGGTGCGGCAATGTCAAACTTGAAATCGCGTGAATATTATTCACAATGAACGCACCCGTACCCGATGTACGGGTGCGAGTTCAATTTAGTAATTTTATGTATGTATCTATCTTGTTGCATTAGTATTGTCACGTCGTGGCCAGTGTTGGGAAGCTCAGGCAGGAGAACTCGCAGGGTCGAGGGTTCGGTGGCTTGGCACACGGTGACACACGGAAGTAGGAGGAGAACAGGAACTACAGGAACAGAACTCAGGAACAACAGGAACTAGTGGTACAGGAACTGCAGGAACTAGTGGTATGGAGGTATGGAACTCCTCTGAGGTATGGAGGGCAGAGAGGGTCAGTAGTAAGGAGGGCCGGAGGAGTGGTAGGTCAACTCCGACTATAAAACAATTGAGCTGCTGCTATGTCCATGCAGCTAGCTCGGGCTGGATTCAGGTAGGTAGGTAGGTTGGTAGGTCGGCACAAACAATAAAAAACACAACAGGAACGATTTTGGTATACTGTATCTCACTAACTGTTAAATTGATACATTTACTATTTGTTAATAAAATAATATAATTATTATAAGACACAGTCACAGACACATGAGTGTCTTTCCGCGTACAATATAGAAACTCAGCTAAGTAAAATAATATAAAAACAACTGTAATGGTCGGACACGTCCATGCCCGGCCAAGGCTACGATATAAGTCTGTTGTTTTAAGTAAAAAAATAGAAAATTATGGAAGAATTTAAAATTTTGAATTTGGATAGGTAAAGTTTTATAAAGTGGCCAGGAAATCCAAATAAGGTGGTGAGCAGCGTAACGAGTTTAGCCTCGTTACACTACCCGGGTGGGCCGGTGTAAAAAAATCTCTTAAAAGATTTTTTTACAAATTTAATAAATACGTAAGTTTTATAAGAAAAATATAAATAAAAAATAAATATTAATGGATGAGGTGAGTGAGTTATCTATATATACATAAAAATACCCCTAAATCCCTGAACAATAATATTATTAACACCTATAAATTTTGAGGTTGTGAAGGAAGACTTGGTACAGATTCATGCATCATCACTCAAAATTATTCATACATCATCACTCAAAATTCTTGCATACGGAGAGAGATATGGTACACATTTATAGGTGACACATACTCGTCAAGAAATCCTTCTGTTTACAATGACTTAAGGCTTATTTATTTAAATTAGGTGTCGTCGCCCGCACCTTTAGAAAACCCGATTGTATTTTTTTTACGAGTTCTCACACCTCGACATATAAGGCTTATTTTTATCGAGTTATGCACCGCTCGAACACATAAGGCTTATTTTATGTCGAGTTGTGCACCGCTCGAAACCTACAAGAGAGACTATATGAGTCTAAACCCATCTAGGGTAAAGTAGAAAAATAATAATAATAATATAATATAATAGAAGTAAAGAGAAGAAGTATAGATGAAGAATAGAAGAGTAGAAGAAAGAAGGATAGAATAGAAGGATAGAATATAATAGGAGGATAGAATAGAAGGATAGGTAGTAGAATAGAAATATATACGTATTAATACATATTATTATATAATGGTATAATATATTTGCCAAAATAAATACCAAGGGTAATGAGATGAGTGATAGTAAATATATATTTATAAAAAGAGTATTTAGTTTGAATTTAAAAATAAATTGACTGATATCGCATTTGAAGTATTGGAACCTTTTTGGTTAAAGAAGAATAAAAAATGTAATTTTCGGAATATGAAAATTTTATTGACACTAGTTAAATGTCAATAAAATTTTTCAAAATAAATGTCACAGATTAATGATATATGTACTAGTATGGTTGAAGAATTGAATAATATGGTGTGAATAGTGATTGTAATGTGTGCTCCGCAACAGTACACCAGAGTCGGTCTCGAAGACCTATGGATATACCGTTGGGAGTATGTGGCAGTACCAAGTGGAAGGATATTCTCCTTCGACGAGGATGTGTTATCTTCCAGCGACTTTTGGTAATCCAACCCAAGTTTTCTCAAGTTGGATTTAAACCTCAAGTGCCTTCAGTGGGTGTAGTTGCTGTTGAGCAACCGGTGCGGTATTTTTGTATGTAAATGCAGTATGTTTATTGCTTTGTATACTGTATAGTTTTGTATGGAGTTATGTTTGTATATTTGTATTAAATAAAATGTGTGTAATTTTTTGTAATGATGAATTTATAACAAACTGGTATAAAAAAGAAATCAAGAAATTTATGGGTTATAAAACAGGTGAAAATGATAAGTTAAATGATGGCCAAATAAGAATAATACAAAGGATTATGTTGTCGTCCGGTGACTTTTAGAATTTTGAAAAAAATAAATGTTGGGTGATTATAAAAAAAACAAAGAAAATAAATATATCACAATAAAATAATCAAAATACAGTTGGGCGCCAGTGTCACGTCGTGGCCAGTGTTGGGAAGCTCAGGCAGGAGAACTCGCAGGGTCGAGGGTTCGGTGGCTTGGCACACGGTGACACACGGAAGTAGGAGGAGAACAGGAACTACAGGAACAGAACTCAGGAACAACAGGAACTAGTGGTACAGGAACTGCAGGAACTAGTGGTATGGAGGTATGGAACTCCTCTGAGGTATGGAGGGCAGAGAGGGTCAGTAGTAAGGAGGGCCGGAGGAGTGGTAGGTCAACTCCGACTATAAAACAATTGAGCTGCTGCTATGTCCATGCAGCTAGCTCGGGCTGGATTCAGGTAGGTAGGTAGGTTGGTAGGTCGGCACAAACAATAAAAAACACAACAGGAACGATTTTGGTATACTGTATCTCACTAACTGTTAAATTGATACATTTACTATTTGTTAATAAAATAATATAATTATTATAAGACACAGTCACAGACACATGAGTGTCTTTCCGCGTACAATATAGAAACTCAGCTAAGTAAAATAATATAAAAACAACTGTAATGGTCGGACACGTCCATGCCCGGCCAAGGCTACGATATAAGTATGTTGTTTTAAGTAAAAAAATAGAAAATTATGGAAGAATTTAAAATTTTGAATTTGGATAGGTAAAGTTTTATAAAGTGGCCAGGAAATCCAAATAAGGTGGTGAGCAGCGTAACGAGTTTAGCCTCGTTACAGTATGTAGCACATAGGTACATACAAACATTAATTCATATTCATTCATTTATTGAATCATGTAAACAGGAAAAAAAACTGCACTGAAAAATAAGAATAGCTGAGTCCTAGTTTAGCTACTTCAAAAATTGCCAAATTTTTATCAGTAGAAACCAAATATTTTTGTTAAAATAGCTGAACTGATTTGCTGCCACATCTCAAACTAGTTAGCTACTAGTAGCGTCAGTTTATAAGTCGCCTTTTTATGCTACTCGACACAAAACTTTTTTTCAGTGTGTGGTTGACCTAGGCCCAGGGGGGGGTCATGACCCCCATGACCCCCCCCTGGATCCGCCCTTAATCCTTAACCAGTTTCCCAATTATGTAACTCACGTGTAATCGCAATCATGGTGATTTCAATATTCTTTGCTCAGTATGTTTGACAATGCGGCCAATTGCCAGCTATGCACAACACAATGAATATTGCTGTAATGTAAAAATTAAAGCTATTGACAATTACCTCATGGGACACTATGAGCACCAAGAACCATAGTATGTAGAGAAGAAACATGGTTCTGCACAATTTCTTGAGATTTCTGCTCGGCGGTGGGTAGATGAAGGTGGAAATGATGATACTAAAATTAAATATTCTTTTGGTATTTCTATATTTCTATGATAGGTCGGGTAGGGTAGGGATGGCTTACCATGCAGATTTTTTACAAGTAGTAAGTAGTAGTAGTAGTTTTTTAAATACTTTTGATAAATGGCAAGATTCATCTGCTTGTATAGAAATATACATGTTTCCATACTTGGGAAAAGGCAAGCATAACATACTTTTAGCATAAACCTGAGAATAAAAGACAGCTGTGGCAAGAATGCTTGAAGCTACCAACCATTATTAATAAAAAAATCATTATTATTTTGGTTAATCTTAATATGTAAAGGCTGCTACACACTATGCCGCCGGGCATGCAGCCAACATGCACGGCGGCATGCCACGCCATGCCCGGCGGCTATCTAACCTTGCCGCTCAAACAAGCCGCCGCCGCCGCGCCGCCATTGACGGTAATGGTCTGCTGTGCAGCCGGCATAATATGTAGTAGCCTTTAGCAGTCCAGTGTACCCTATGCGGTAGTTGTTTAACTATTTTGTCTGCTCCGTGGTCTGTTATAGCGTTAATTAGGTACTAGTAGTGGTAATGTTTAGTAAAGGTATCTTATTTAATTTTTTGTCTTCAGAAACAAATAGATTTGACTTTAAATGACCTTGAACAACAATGTTTTTAGATCCAAGCTCACCAAGAAACCTAGCCAATAAGACAGTTTTCATTTGTAAAGTATCTTTTTTATTTATTTCGTTTATGTTAGTAGAACCTACAAAGACATTAATTGAGTGCAATATCCTACAAAAGGCTAGTTTTTGCAGGCATTTAATTATATCTTAGCGCTTAAAGCAACATCGCGCGGCGCCACTTATACCAATAATAGACAGTCATATCTCTCTTACATGTCGCTATTATTATGACCGCTGTTAAGTGCAATTACGTTATTATGTCGACAAACAAAAGTAATTTTTCTGTACATTACCAGAAAAGATGAGGTTATAATCTTGCTCTAACAGTTATAATACTACTTTTCTACTACTTTACTTCCCCACCTATGTAAAAGGGATCGTAATACGCGAGTCGAGAGAATGGGAAGCAATATCCTCCTATCTGCAAATCTAGAAACACGGCAGTGTGTCCAGCTAATTTCAGAAAAGAAAAGGTCAACGCATCGGAAGTGTTTCATATTTTGAGAGCTAGGTCCAATAGGTTTATATTTTCAAAGAATTTTTGAAGAAAATCGGTTGAGTTCCTTGTTACTGGATATGTAAAACTTGAAAATTTTTCTTAGTCAATTATTACCATGCAGGAAAAAATGTTAACCAGTGCGCAATTTTTTTTTGGTGGTTCAGTATCAGTAATAGAACACATTTCCATTAATTGTTCAATATATTTTTTTATAACTGATTGTGTCCATATTTTGCTGATTTTAAGTCGGATAGAAAAAAAACTGCCGACTGCCTCGTTGGTCTAGTGGTTGCAAGCGCGACTGCTGAGCGTGGGGTCCTGGGTCCGATTCCCGGGGCGGGCAAAGTGTTATTGGGTTTTTTTATTAGGAAATTCTCAGTAGCAGCCCGGAGTCTGGATTTGTGCCCGGTCAATGGCAAGAGGCTCGCCCCCTATTACATGGGACTATAACATAACTGGCGAAATGTGGGTGTACTATACACCTCTGCCTATCCCTTCGGGGAAATACAGGCGTGATGTAGTGTTAAAAAAAAAGTATGGAATATATAATATCAATTAATGGAAATGTGTTCTATTACTCATACCAAACCACCAAAAAAAAAAATGCGTACTAGTTATTTTTTTTTTCCTGTATATGTAGTTACAACTATTGCAAAGTTTGCTGCGAAATCTTTCCAAGTTTCACATATTCAGTACCTAACAATTATCCTAACAAACTCTCTTTTAAAAAGAGCAGCCTACATAGAACTTGGCACCCATTTTGATCTAAATTCTTTTAACAGCAAAGCTGACAATCCTGTCCTTCTTATGTACAAAACTTGGTCCCTTTTTCACATTTATGTGCAAAAACTGCGAACACTAACCAGTCCGCCGGGCATAGTGATTATTGCAGTTTTCGTTTTAACTGTTTTAGAGGTCATTGGTCTTTTTATGTAAAAGACAAGATACGCTCAGAAAGCCTAAGCCAACTCAGTATAATTAGAAAGAAATAATTAATTATGGGATCAATAAAAAAAACAAATAACATACTTGTACGAGACCAAGCAAAACCTCCATATCAGCCTATGCTGAATCAATATTGCCATGCGGTAGCGAAATTCTGTTAAAATACAGATTATTTATTTTTTATGGATCCATGGACCAATACAGGATAATATTAAAAATGTGTTGTGTGTACATAAATAAATAAATAAAAAGTACAGTTTATTGTAGTTTATTGCCGCATACTTATCTTTTTTGCCCTCTGTAGATGACTATTTACTTTGAAAACATTAATTACATAGAATCCTATCTCTGCGGTGTGTAAGAGGAAAATTATCTTATTCTTATGTTTACTGGTTTAAAATTAATGATGTTTTATGGATATGCATAGCATGCAAGCATATGATATTATTGTGTAGTGTTTGTATGTGATATTTATGAGCTGTTCTAGTAATCTACATTTTAGTGCCGTATTCTCGTTCCCAAAATGTGAGCCGTGGCGCCGCCGCGCCGCGCGCCGCCGTGGTGAATACAAATTGTGGTTGTTTTAAAGTCTTTATCTACACTCGTATCGTTAAATTCGAATTATGAACTCGAAAGTAATGTCATAACTACATACTTTACGCACATGCACCTATAATGAATTTAAAAAGTTTCATTACGATACAGTTTGCTGAACAAAACAATGCGGTAAGGTCAAGGTGGGGAAGTTCGTCTACGGGGGAACACCGTACACCGCCTCTCTAGGCTGTTTCTGAATAGCTACGAAATTAACAGCTCGGTTGGTAAAACTGAGCCACTATATCGTTCTAACTTTAAAATATAGATGGCACTGTGTTGAGTTTAATAACAATAAAACGATCTCCTAATTTTTTGTAGTTGACAATTTGAAACACAAGTGAGTCATGTCGATATTTTTGCTAACGTGAAATGTGAATATCAACAGATTTTTACGTGTTGTAGTGGTAAGTGTCTAGCTTGTATTTTTTTGTTTTGTTTTATTCTATTCAAATCGAATTTAAATCTATATTTACAGAAATATTAGTTGTGTTAAAAACCTAACGTATAAATTCAATATTGGGGGAAGAAAGAAAGAAAGAAAAGAAAGAAAGATTTTATTTAGCACAGGACAGTGACAGCACAACAAATAACATTAAAGAAGACTGAACTGACTTTTGAAGACTGTCTAGTATTTTAGGGAAAGACCGTCATGTGCCGATCTTGCCCCAAGGCAGATGTGGTAAACCTTTTTTGGTATAAGCGTTTTCGTTAAACGTTATTATTTAGGTATACAGTCAAAGCTCCTTATTCGCAGTTTTTTTTGTGAATTATAAGTAATGTGATTTTATTAATATGCCTTCATTAGAAATATATCATGATAATGTGATAGGATAGGAGTCTTGTTTCATATAATTTCTACAATAGTCATTTATCCGATTTAAATAACTTTATTTTATTATATATTACAAAAGAACATCAAACAAATCGTCTTACACTAAAGAAAATTAGCGAGACGCTATGCGAGCAGTCCGGAGTTGGGAATTAAGTGAATATAAGGCTGCTCATATTTATAACTTACCAAGAATAACGATCATGGATCATTTGAATAATAAAAGATGGAAATCAAACACTCTTGGGAGGCTACCGGCCATTTCAAAATAGACAAAGTAATTGTAATATTGATCTTCCAAAGATTTTTAGTTGTAGTAATTATTTATTATGGCAAATTATTTCATAATAAGGATACACCGTCTATTGTTGATTTATTAATCTTTTTAAAGAATTATTTAAAGTTCTTAAAAATGTTACCTAATTAAGGCAAGTCATATTGTTAATTGTTTGGTAAATTTTTTACTTGCTTTTCTAATTATTTTATTAGTCTATGGTATAGAGGTCGTACTGTTGATTTTCCAAAGATATTTTGTTTTGTAAGCATTTACAGGAATTAATTATTATTTTTAATATAATAGAGTACATGCCGCAACAAGTTCGTTTCGTATTTACGGTGGTTTTTTTTATTGTATGAGTAATATAAAATAATTCATTTGAATTAAAATAGAAAGATATAGGATTTTTATTTATTATTCAAACAGTACAAATATAGCCAAGTGTATTTGTTTGTTACCGTTTAGTTTTTCTATGGTTTAAAGATCCTCTAGATCTGGTTTGTATTACTTTGTATCATATAAATACCGAAAATTATCAAATTTCAAATTGCATTTTAGATGCAACCAACAAACATACTTACCTTTTATACCCTACTGTCACAATAATCAAATATAATTGTACTGATTTCAATGTTGACAATCCCTTCCCTTGCAAATATACCGGACTTACCCCACTTCATGATTTTACCGCCATAGATTGTGATTGCTACCTTATATCATGGTTCTTAAAGCATGTATTTGATTAACTTTTAATTTCGAATATTTACTGAATATGGGTGCTGCAAATATCTGTTAAAAACCAATCAATTTATGCTTATGACGGAGTTGCCCCAATTACTCGGGAAAGTCCGTCTACTTACTACCTTTTAAAAAAACGCGTTTATTTTCATGATGACAACAGTTACATTGATGTTTGTAACAGTAACTGATAAATAAGGAATCTTTAGTCATCATTAATATTCAAAACATACAATTAAGTTAAAAAATCAGCCATAGGGTGTTTATCAAATCAAGCTTGCAATAAACTTCGCCACCTTGACCTTAATTTAATTTTTTTTCCATAACCGCACACTTCAGCCCAACTAAGGAGTTTTGAATGCCACTTTCGACCCAACCAAGGAGTTTTCAAACCTTTTTTAGGGTTCCGTAGTCCTACAAGGAACCCTTATAGTTTCGTCATGTCCGTCCGTCTGTCCGTCTGTCCTAATCCTTTACAGCTTAATAACTTCTACAGTTATAAACATAAGTAAATGAAAATTTGCAAAAAAATAGTCTAGATATAGATCTAAATTTTAAATGAATAAAAAAATCGTTATTACGTATTTTAGGGGTGGCGCCCATACATGTGAAATGGGGATGGAAATTTTTGTTTCACTGCACCCCCTCGTTTGGGGTATCATTGAATAGGTCTACTAAAATGAAGGTAATGTTTCATACATAACTTTTTTATCAGGTGTACCATCTGCGAAATATAGCCCGCCAAAGTGGCTTGCAATGTGTCCCCCCCCCCCGCCATTTCTAAACTATGCAACGTAGAAACTTATAATCTTCTACATTGATAGACCTTTGTAAAAACTCTCTTTTAAAATAATTTCGAGTATAATTTGATAATAAATTTTTGAGTTATAGAGAGAAAACTGCAAAATACTTAAAACGTCCTAGTTCAAAGGTCATTGACCTTAGAGAAAAATGATCTTAGCAAATAATGCTCCTTTAGCTACTTTCTATTTAAAAAAAATACAAAAAGTAACTTTGTGTTATATTGAAATGACAAACTTCTTAAATTTGGCGCTGTACAGCGCCATCTAGTGGCTAGTAGCAACACTTTCTGAGTCGCCAATGCTGATGTCATTTGGCACTTTATAGCGCGATCTAGCGGCAGCTAGTAACAACACTATCGGAGTTTTTGCAATAGACGGCAGCATTAGATGCTGCTGATGCTATTGCTAAAACTAAAATAGCCATGATTAATATTCGATTTGATTTGTTTGTAACACCTAGGAACCCTATAATACTGAGCATGGCCCGACATGCTCTTGGCCGGTTTTTAGCAGTCATACAGTTTGGCACCAATGAGTACACAAAATTCAGTGTGGCGCCACTAGTCATATATTGAAATTATCGTTTAAAATCGCGTTTTTGGCAGAACTTTGGATTGTCATAATGCTTTTAATTATATTTAAGTGTTTACATGCATATTTTTTGTATGATAAAACAGAGATTGACGGAATCCTGACAAGGATAGAAAATTAGTTCCGATTATAATGTTTTCGCCAGACTATATTTTATTATCTGTGTAGGCGCGCGCGCGGCCGTGCGCCATGACCTACTGGATTTGGTCATCGTTACTTGTAAATTTATTGTAATTGTTTACGTTATTATTATGGTTTTGTATGTCTAAAGTTTTATTCTGGGCAAAAATATCTGACTACAGCAGTGATACTGAACTGAGGAGAATATGACCGCGCCTGAATTTCTCGATGCAGCAACAAATGACGAACAATCTTTTACCAGAGAAATCAATGACAATGTTACCAAGATTTTGACTTTGGTATTTTATTTAAAATTGTATGAGTTTAGATAAAATAGTGTATGAAACTGACATAACTAGGTATTAAAACACTCGTGTGATACTATTAAAAACCTCGCCTACGGCTCGGTTTTTAAACTCACACTCGTGTTTTAATAACCCCTGTTATGCAAAAGTTTCATAAACTACTATTGCCTAGTGTCATTGTACATATTTAATCACTGGTTTATTCAATCCTCAATTGCCAAGTTCGTTACATGAGGCTTGTCGGCTACCACATGGAGTCTCTAGACCCATTTTTGATAAAAATACAATAAAATGCCACACTTCTGCCCAGGGATCTTTTCAGGGATTACAGGGAGCGTAAAGGTTATGGAAGGATATCTTAATTAATATCAGCTGCTATTGATCTATTACTGCACATATTCGCAAGCAGAATCGTTCGCTTACTATAAGCCCATACTATACTTTTCATTTAGGTAAAATATTTCTCATCAACATCATCAACTCAGCCTATCGCAGTCCACTGCTGGACATAGGCCTCTCCCAAATTGTGCCACAACACTCGGTCCTCTGCCTTCCGCATCAAGTCTTCCTCAGCTACTTTCATCAGGTCGTCGGTCCACCTGGCTGGGGGGTGCCCTACGCTGCGTTTGGCGATTAGCGGTCTCCACTCAAGGATTCGTCTGCTCCAGCGAAAATATACCTAAAAATATTTCTCAGTGACCTTAATTATGATATCCTCAAAATAGAGAAAGTTGCTTACTCTATTTCTGCCACTAACCAATGAAGATATTCGACTCAAGACAATTTTCCTTATCGTCAATTTTATTCAGTTCTCCCAACCAGTTCAGTCATAGTTTAGCTGCAATTTTCCTATTATTAAAATGTCTTCGTAGTATGTATGTGCTGTCATCTACGTCTTGACTATGCACCTCTAAAGCCATTACTCTCAATTTGTCAAATTGTCCCGTCCATGTGTTCAATCATACTTGAATGACAATTCAAATACCTCTATACCTAATTCAATTACGTGTTGGGTTTTTATTTGAAGATTTGTATGTGTTAGCTTCCTGCCTGTGACTTCGTCCACGTGAATTTTGAATCTCAGTTACATATATCTGTTTCGGGGCTCCATTTTTAACCGACATCAAAAAAAGGAGGAGGTTATGTATTCAGCGGGATTTCTTTTTTGGAAACCCCTCTTTAGGAAACTCGGTGGAAAATTTCAAGTTTCTAGACCCAGCTTTTACGCTAAACGTTGTCTGACATTAAAGGTCTATTTAGACGGGCCACGCCACAACCACACCGACAAAAATGTCGCCAGGCAGTGGTCGTGTCGTGTGTGAATGGCGTCGCTGCAGCTGCCTGAAGGTGCGTTGTCGCAGCCAAAAATTACGTTTGGTTTCGATGTAAAGTCTATGTCAATCCAATTTATACTTTATGTAATTTATGATTAGAATAAGACTAATAATCTGTTCCCTTGGCAACGTAAATAATTTCAAGAAATTTTAACTGTTTTTGTTAGTCTGAATTCAACTTGGTTTTTATGAACGTAAAGTTAAAATTTGTGTAATCGGCAATTACATCAATTATTATATTGGATTGACACAGACTTTAGTTGCGTTGTGGCTGGTCAGTGGTCGACCGCTTGCTACTTTTTTGCCGCTGCGATGTGGTTGTGGCACGTCTGAATAGACCCTTAGTCAATCAGTTAGATAATTGTTTTATACATATTATACAACTTATGCGCAGGCAGAAATCGACTATGATGTATGATGAAAACCACTCTGCAACCTATGTAAAAACAAGTACATTAATTTAAAGACTTTACTTGGAACTTTATTATGTAAATAAACATAAAATGTAGGTAGATATCATGGGTAAGTATTTCTAGAATTACGTAGAATCGTGTCTTGATTTTGAGTGGGCGGTAAAGTGGCAAGTGGGCAAGGATTAAACTTATTCTTATACATTTATTTACTACACTATTATTAGATTGTATCTATTGTTTATAAGAATTAGTACCTATGTCTGCAACGCGACATGGCCTTATCAAGTCGCGGACGTTATCAAATAACGGCCAAAATTAATATCCTATCTATCCATGATTTACCCTACTAGAGATAGAAATTTGACATATTTAGTATGGAACTTATGTCAAATTTCTATCTCTAGTAGGGCAAATCGTGGATGGATTGGATATTAATTTTGGCCGTTAGAAGATACCTCAGTGATTAGAAGTAATATATTTGACGACGGCTGTGAACTAGTGGTTTGAGTGTCGGACTGCTGATCACGAGATCGTGGGCTCGATTCCCACAGGACACAAATATTAATGTATGTATTTACAAAAAAAGTATATAAGTATTATATCCATTGTCTAGTACCCATAGTGCCATAGTACAAGCTCTGCTTAGTTTGGGACTAAATGGTGCTGTGTAAAATTGTCCCAAAATATTCATTTATTTATATTTGATTATATTTTTGATTTGGTGTATTAAACTGATTCAGAGTTTATACATTTTGTAACCACGTGCCAATTGTTTCATTAAAAAAACCAAACATATTTATTTACGATAAATTGCTTCTCTTATTAAACTATGTTACTACTCATTCAATTTATTCCGTAATACTAAAATAAAATGATTCACCAATTCAACAATTAAATATTCCTATTCATGAATGACTCGTACAGTAACACCATTCACAAATTACTTATAACCATTATTACTTATACCTTATTGTCCATTGGCAGTTATCTCTACCGAACTTCCTCTTCGTGTCGTACAAATTAACGGATGCTGGGACTTGCGTCACCACCAATCCAGCCACTACCAAGTTCAAGGGAGAAGACTCTGCAGACCCTAAACAGCACTTAACCTTGAGGCTCAAGAATATACTTCAGGATGTCGAGGTACAGACGAAGTAAGTGAGATGAATTATACTCCCCCAATTAATTCCTAAACGACACTAACTTTAAGATATTCTTAAAATTCTTTATATCGCTTAATTGCACCTATGGTAGTTCTCCCACGATGACGCAAGTCGGAGCATCACGTAGTGATGCCGCTCGATAAGCGACTATCGATTGTCTACCGATAGCCTATCTATAGTCTACGAAAAAATAGTAATATCAATAGACTATCGATATTTTGACGTCTGTGGTCTAGTGGTTCGAGTGTCGGACCGCTGATCACGGGTCGGGTTCGATTCCGACAGAACACAAATATTTGTGCGATGAACATAAGTGTTTGTGGTGGTCTGGGTGTTTCTTGTTTATTATAAGTGTGTATTTACAAAAAAAAAGTATATAAGTATTATATCTATTGTCTAGTACCCATAGTACAAGCTCTGCTTAGTTTGGGACTAGATGGTGTTGTGTAAAATGTCCCAAAATATTTATATTATTGATTTTAATAGTATTTGACACCGATAGTGACTGTACTATCGATAGCATTATCACTATTAGTGTCCAATACTATCGATAGTATTGGCACGTACCACGCTATCGATACTATCGATATTCTAACTGATTTTCAAGGTCAACTATCGATAGCAGGACTATCGATATTTCGGCATCACTAGCGACACGCCACTGCGTCCATTTTGCAAAGACGTGCGTCTACGTGACAGCCGTGGGCGATACAATGTACTTTGTAATGTAAATGTTATGCCATAAGATGGCGAAACGAGCTTAAGGCCCATCTGATTTTAAGCGGTTGGTTACCTTTGTCTATAAAAACTGCAATATCACCTTAGTTGTTGCCTAAATGGAATTACAAGGTTCGTCAAACTGAGACTTCAAGATGGAAAGTCTCATGTGATTGTAATTTCATCGGCACACGTACCCTTCGCACCGGAACACAGCAATGCAATCACCACTGTTTGGCGGCAGAAATAGGTACGGTGGTAGTAGTACTTCCCCGGACGAGCTCTTTCACAAGGAGCTCTACTTCTACTCAAAACTCCGTACAATTCAGTGCGATACTAAAATCCTTGAGATGCGTTTCTTTCCGACATGTGTCATTGTGGGAGAACCACCTTAAAGTGGCAAGATTAGACAAAATGGCTACTTAAAATTGAGTTACCTATTCTCCAGAATGTTGTGGTTGGTGTTTGTAGCTCGCCAATCCACACCAGGCCAGCGTGGTGGACTAAGGACTTAAACCTTTTCATTCTGGGAATAGGCCCGTGCCAAACATTAATTGGTTATCCTTCTTGTTCGAGAGTTTATTCGTAAGTGGGGTAACTTATTGGTGCAGCTGACTGTACATTAATAATAATCACTAAGTATATTGTTTTTTGCATTTGTCGTACCTACGGAAAATGGTTTAAAAATAATGAAGGCCAACTTGTGTTCATTGAAATATTGTTTACTTAATAAACGAGTTTCTGTGGTTTTTTATTGATAGGTAACTGGAATTAATAGTGTATTTATTAAACGGTTCTGTTGTAAATATTTGTATGAATTCTCAATTTCTTGATTGTTGTTTCCTTTATTATTACTTAAATATGCCTATTGAAATTGTGGGTACTCTATAAATAAATATAGGTATGCAAACATACTGTAATCATCTGCAAGCATATAATGTTGTGGTCAAGCTTAGCTATAAAACCTTTTAACAAAAAATTGAACCGACGGGAACAGAAACTGAAAAGCGAAAAATAAAATGAAGCTTTTAGTCTTAATTACAATTTTCCTTACTAAACTAATGTAAATAACTAATTATGAGTCGGCGCAAGCAAAGTGCGTGCAAGTTGCAAGTGGTCGAGCGGAGAACGCATTTTTGGAAAGTTATTGTTTATCGTTGAAAATATCAAGTTGTATTTGATGTTATTTTGTTTTTATTATTTCTTTTAAGTAATTTAATGATCTTCGTTGATTGTTTGTTTGGCGCCGACTCAATTAGTTATTTACATTAGTTTAGTTAGGAAATTAGTAATTAAGGCTAAAAGCTTCATTTTATTTTTCGCTTTTCAGTATCTGGTTTCGTCGGTTAAATTTTTTGTTAAAAAGTTAATTTTTTATTGTTTTTGTGGCTAAAATCTAACTCCAGGTCTCCATTATGTTGTAGTGTCTAGAACTACATTTATGTGTACCATGTTTCAACAGAATCGGTTAACAGGTAAGAATTCAGTGGGTGAACAAGCACTCATCCTCTGTTTTCCTACCCTTATTAGGGGTGGATTTTGACAAAAAAAGAATCATCAAATTCGGACCACTCTGTAAAAAGTTATGCGTGGTCATACATTTTTTGTATTGCATCAGAATTTCAAAATCCAGCCTTATGTACAGTCGACTGCATGACAATGGTAACACTTGAATTAGAAAACTGCCCTTACTGCTTACGAAATAAAGGCGCTGTCAATATCAAACTGTTACTACTGAAGTGCGGTCGACCGTACCTGTACCTACACACATGTAAGAAAGTTTCCGTGTGGTGTCGGACACAAAGAATAGCACCACCCCATCACTTCTCGTGGGTGTCGTAAAAGGCGACTAAGGGATTCACCAGAGGATGGGCAGCAGCGTTCTCTGAGTATTTAACCAACCAACTGCAATCGCCAACCCGCCTGCCAAGCGTGACGATTATGGCATATCCCCCCATTAGGGGAGGCCTGTGTCCAGCAGTGGACGTCTTTTGGCTGAAAGGATGATGATGATCTCTTCTCGTGGGTGTCGTAACAGGCGACTAAGGGATTCACCAGAGGATGGGCAGCAGCGTTCTCGTGAGTATTTAACCAACCAACTGCGATCGCCAACCCGCCTGCCAGGCGTGGCGATTATGGCATGTCTCCTCCCTTAGGGGAGGCCTATGTTCAGCAGTTGACTTCTTTCGGCTGAAATGATGATGATGATGAAATGTAAGAAAAACTAAGCAGTAGCCTAGTGGTTGAACTCTTGCCTTCCTTTCAGAAAGGTGTGAGATCGAACCCGGCTCAAACCTTTGAGTTTTCGGATTAATGTGTGGATCAGAATTTGATTATCACTTGTTTAAATGGTGCTTAAAGGAAAACATTGTGAGGAAACCTGTACACCAGAGAGTGCTCCATACAGATCTTGATATTGTATGTAGTCCACCGTAGTCAGTAGGCCACCGTCAGTAAGGATGTGATACTGTGCCACCGTGGTGGACTAAGGTCTTAACCCTCTCATACTGAGAAGAGGCCCCTGCCCAGCAGTGGGACAATAATGGACTGATTATGTATGTTATATACATACATGTAAGAAAGCAGAGGAAAATACTGATTTTATTAATTCGCAGATACAAAAATTGAAGAGCTTCTTACAAAATGACATGCATTGCATGTTTGACGATTAAAGATCTTTATCTTTAAAACCTCTAAAATAAGTCAGTATTTTTTTCGAATCCAGATTTTTGTACAGAATCATTTACGGCCAAAATTTATATCCAGTCTATCCACGTTTTGCCCTACTACAGATGGGAATTTGACATAAGCTCCATACAAAATATGTCAAATTTCTATCTCTAGTAGGGCAAAACGTGGATAGATTGGATATTAATTTTGGCCGTTAACAGATGAAGATATTCGGTTTTCTTGATCCACAGAAGAAGAAAAAAAAATACATGTGCTATTTTTGTAAATAGTTCTTCATTTATCAGTATATTAATTAATTAGAAGTGAACATATTGTTACGAGCAGGGGGTTCGTAGATGGATAGAAAGCCAATTAACTACGTAGAGAAATTTTTATTACAGAACAATTACACTGAACCACTAATTAACACACAAAGTTACTAGTTTAATCGCTCCAAGTATCGCTTCGATGTTATCGCTTGTATCGCTTGATCCAAACTGAACTCCAATTGAACTCTACTAGCGCTGAGCTGCGCCGTGGTACTAGAAAGTCCTCGAACGTCAACTATCCTTGTCATATAAGATAACTCTTTCTCACTTGCACATTCTCGTAATAGAAAGTTCTCGAACCTTGACGAACTTCATCTATCCTCCATCTCTCTCACTCACTTCTAGAATGGAATGTTCACGAAGCTTGTCGAATCTCGTCTATCCTTGTCTTATATTAGCGCTATCTTGCTCACTCTCTTCCAGAAGGTTCTTCTGCTATCTTTGTCTAAGATTTAGCTCTATCTCGCTCACTCTTCAACAATTTTACATGTGGGTGTCAAATGGCCATAAGGGCTCCTGAAAACGGGTTTTCAGGAAATGTCGGCATCGGATTTGTTGGCTCCTGAAACGGCCTGAAAACATGGTACAGGCGTCTGAAAACGACGGCAACTTACTAAAAATTTCGATTCTTTGGTATGTGATAGAGCCTCCTCTGATACGGACTGAAAATGCATTTCAGCCTGCTGAAAACGTCTCTAAGTCCAGGAAAATCGAGGTTGAAGTATTTCAGTCCACTCTGCTTAACCCTCCGTCGTAACAATATCTAAGCAAAAGTTTTTTCCAGAGCGCATCTCCAGGAGAAATTCCTATCGGATCTTCGTAAAGCACGAGAAACATACAGCGGGCTTGAACTCGCAAACATGTTGCATGCGATGCGCCGGCGCCTCGATGATCCGGCCGTACTATCGGGAGACACCATCCTGAACATGCTGATATCCTACCGAGAAATACAAGACTACGACGCCATAGTAAAAGTCGTGGATGACCTCAAAACTATCATGAATAGAAAAAATTATGTCAATATGCCTATTATTAGGTTTATGTACGCGTTTGCCATGAATCGGTGAGTTTTACGTTTTAATTGTATGAAGGAAAATGGGTTTCGACGTAGAATTTTGTTATTCAAACATTTGCGTACAATAATAGTTGGATGTTTGTTTTATAAATTAAATACTGTAGGTATTTTGTATCCTTATTCCAAAGACAGTAAAAAATATAGACGTAGAGCTGCGAACAACCAGCGCTCACGCACACACCATGCACCTGGAGGATATTGATATTTGTTTTCGCGATGCTTACTGGACGATGCCGCGACATGTGTGCAGAGCACGGTTTTAGTTGCATGTGTGTGCGTGAGCGCTGGTTCGTACACGGTGGAGTACGGTTTTGTTGGCTTCACTATGATTATTCACAGCACTTCTCTTCATATTTTTTACTATGTCCGTGCCTTATTCAAAAAAACTTGATGCATTGTTTGTCCTCAAATTTTCTTTGCCCGTGGCATGCAAATTAAAAGAGACAGTTTCATTTCAAATTGGTTGTTGGGTGCTGGTTTAATTCGTGATTGGTTGCGTAGCAAGAGAAGTATCTTCTATCTGCTGAACCAAAATCACTTCTAACTCTATTCAAAACTTTATGAAATACATTTTTTTTATAGTATAGGATGGCGAAACGAGAAAAAGACCCACCTGAAGTTAAGCGGTTACCTTTGTCCATAACAACTACAATACCAACTAGGCTGTTGCTTAAATGGTACCGCAAGTCGGTTCATAAATAATAAAACATAGGTACTATCAAACTGCAGCCAATTATTGTCAAAGTCAGATTTCGTCTTTAGATTTTGTAAAAGGTGAAATGGAAAGGAATGAAAGTAATACCAATTTTTTCCCTTAGGAAAACCTCCATTGTGCGTGATTTTTTTTTTTATAGTATAGGGCTCAGATTACTGAACATAGTATAGGATAGCGAAACAAGCTAAAGATGTTAAGCGGTTACCTTTGTCCATAACAACTGCAATACCACCTAGGCTGTTGCCTAAATGGTACCGCAAGTCGGTTCGCCAAACTGAGACATGAAGATGAAAAGTCTCATGTGATTGTAATTTCACTGGCAGCCGTACCCTTCAGACCGAAACACAGCAATGCAAGCATCACTATTTGGCGGAGAAGTAGGTACGGTGGTAGTAGTTCCCCGGACGAGCTCTTTCACAACGGAGCTCTACTACTACATAAAGTAGCACATCTTGGTTAAATAACTAACATCTATTAACATTTTTGCATTCATCATTTTCTTTTAGAAAGGAAGTATTTTATCGTATTTGTTCATTCTATATGTTTGTAGGCGGAACAAAGAAGGCGACAGGGAGAATGCTCTCAAAGTATGCGTCAAGGCACTGGAGAAGAAAGAGAACAAATTCCCTGACATGCTGTGTCTGTGCGGGCGCATCTACAAGGACAAATTCGTTGAATCTCAGCACACAGACAAAGAAAGCTTGGGCAATGCTATACATTGGTAAGAATTTATGGTATCATCTATGTACATTGCCAGATTACTTTACACCAAAGTCGTGATTTTTAACAAATCTTCGCATAAAAGCGTGATTCTTTTTAAAATAACCAAAACATGATAGAAGATTTATAAATTAAATTCATATTTTATGTCAAGTATCGAAACACAGATAACGAACATATTTCAATCTCAAAATGTGTCTTGTATAACGATAGATTTCAAAAAAGCGTCTTTCCTGTCCCGCGCAGTACATCTGATTTTGCCTTTAAAAGCGGGACGTTCTCCCAAAAAATATACAGTAGACCGCATGTCAGTGGTAATATTTGAATGACGAAAACCGCCCTTACTGACAAAATAAAGACGATGTCAGGGTCAAACCGTTACCACTGACGTGTGTCAACTGTACGTCTGGTTAAGTTAATAATATCTCGTCACAATTTGCCCAGTTTGCCCACACCTCTTCCCATTAGTGCAATAAAATATGAATAAGGGACTGCGTCAAAAATACAAGCAACATGATAATATTAAATATGTCCTGACGACATGATTATGCAGACATGACATGATCAATATAGATTGTGATCAATGTGAGATCGATGAAAGATGATTACGTTCCAATGGTTGTCTGGAAGATATCGCTATTACGGATAAGACCGCCAATGTACCCTTATTTTACATGTTAGTCCTAAGTTTAATAATGTTAATGGTGTAAAATAAAGAATATTCTATCTATCTACGTTAAATTGTTCTACCAACATTATTAAAGTGTGTTACAGTGTATGTTAGGGTTGCGAACTTCTGTATACTAAAGTAGAATCCATAATTCCCCAAACTAGTTTGACATTTCAAAGAAGTAAAATCAATCTATGCGGAGTTTTTAAACGTCAATTTAGTTCGCAGATTTGGAGTCGAGTTCAAGTAAAGTTTTAGCTTTAGATTGTGATAATTTTTTCAGGTACAGACAGGGTTTCGAAGTGCAGCCAAATGAGTATGCGGGCATCAATTTGGCAACACTTCTAGTTATAGCTGGCAATGATTTTAAAAACTCACAAGAATTACAACACATTGGTAAGTAATCCACAAAGATATTTTCAAATGCTGTTATGAGTCTTTCGTCTCTACTTGTTGTGTTTACATGCCTAAACTATTAAACCGATTTTAATTATCTTTTACCGAGACATCTTTTGTATTCAGAACAAATTGAAAACGGGTGCATCGTCGCACTCTTACCATTTGTGAAGTTTGATTGATTTTCAGTTTGTTCCACAGACTACCATAGAAATACTACCGTTTAGTTTGTCACAGGATACTATACTCTTTGCAATAGATAATATCCCAATATTATGTATGGCATCCTGGATTGTTGTATGTGACCACAGATTATTATCTGTAACGGATCGGACAACCAACGGATTGTTTATGGCGATAAATGAAAAAAACTACCACGCCTCTTTCTTACCGGCTCTCAACGAATCGACTGCAACGCTCACCGGTAGTTTCCTCACCGGCCTTTCCTAACGGAACGGAACGGCCGTGTGTGTGTCGATTTATGACTTGTATTCAGTTATATCCTTCGCTTTTCATTCTTTCCTAACAGACCGGGTGAAAATGTCATGTAAATTGCCGCCCTTGATCTTTGTCACATAGCATGGGTACGTACGGTGACATTAAGAGAAAACCAATCCCATAAAAATATGTGTATAAGAGACTTCACCATAAAACATATCTATTTGACACAACCTGGCACCGTACCCATGCTATGTGAGAAAGATTAACTGAGTTAATCTGTTGATACCGTTAAGCAACACGGAAGTTGCGGTTGCTCTTTGGTTGATACGATGTTTGTAAACTTAACCATGATTCAATCAACTCAGCCTATCGCAGTCCACTGCTGGACATAGGCCTCTCCCAAGTTGCGCCACAACGCTCGGTCCTCTGCCTTCCGCATCCAGTCCCCCCCAGCCACGTTCTTTAGGTCGTCGGTCCACCTGGCAGGGGGGCGCCCTACGCTGCGGTTGCCGATCCGCGGTCTCCACTCAAGGACTCGTCTGCTCCAACGGCCATCGGTCCTTCGACAGACATGGCCAGCCCACTGCCACTTCAGCTTACTGATCCTACAGGCTATGTCGGTCACTCCGGTTCTTCTCCGGATAATCTCGTTACGGATTTTATCCTTCAAAGAAACTCCAAGCATAGCTCGCTCCATAGCTCGCTGAGCGACTTTGAATTTGTGGACTAGCCCAACTGTCAGTGTCCATGTCTCGGCACCGTAAGTCATGACTTGCAGGACGCACTGGTTGAAGACCTTTGTCTTCAAAATTTGCGGTATAGGCGACGAGAAGACTCGGCGAAGTTTGCCAAATGCTGCCCAGCCCAGACGGATCCTTCTGTTGGCTTCTTTCTCGAAGTTGTGTCTACCAAGCTGAATTGCCTGCCCTAGGTAGACGTATTCCGTTACAACTTCGAGTGCCGACCCTTCGACGAATATTGGCCTCGGCATGACATGCATATTGAACATGACTTTAGTCTTGTCCAGATTCATGCCGAGACCGACACGTCGAGAGGCTCCGTTTAAGCTGTGCAGCATTTCCGTGATGAACTGCATGATGATGCAACCATGATTAGTAACTAGCTATAGTGCTCAAATTTTTTGAAAAATTCGAAGTGTTCATCGACTCTTGGGGCCGACTGTTCTAGGAGAAAGAAATAGGTTTTATCTCGCAAAAATAAAACCAGGCCACGCGGGCGAAGCCACGGAATTCACTTAGTTGTTTAAACAATGTAATTGTGTAACTGTTTTATAACATCAAACATTGTGCAAATACTTTGAATTATATTATGATGTCGCATTGGTCAGGCACCTATTACTCAGGATTTTTTTTCTTTGGCTTCTGGCTTGGCGCCAGATAGACAAATGTCTAATGGATTATACATTTTATGAGGCTATAAATCATGAATCAAATTGTACATAATAAAGTAGTCTATAATATCATTGAATTTGGGCTGAGCAGAATTCCATACGTATTTGTAAGAGTGTGCTAAATTGCTGCACATAACAAGAAAATGCTACCCTATAAAATATGTGTTTATATTAAAAATTTCTTCTTGCCCTAGTATTTTACAGTGTTACCAAACCAATCGATCGATGTAAGGATGAGATTAGTTGACGTCGATCGACGGTTCTAACTACATCAAATCGATCAGCTTTATCGATTTACAGACTGGCTCTCGCGTTGCGATTTCCTACATCGCCGCCCCGAGAGCCCACTGTAGGAATTACATAGACAACTGTCGATCGACCGTTTTATAATTGATTATCGACCAATATCCATCGATCAGTCAATTTGAGGCTTCCACACCAATCAACCGATCGATTGGCATAGTATTGATACTGCCTTAGGCCAAATACATTTTCCATAAAAAAAAGTTTCGTTCATCAGTTCTCAGAGAAAAATATAGAAATAAAAAAGCTCAAAAGAACTGTGTTCAACATTGAACTTAAAACAATATGAGTATGTTTGACCCTTTTTCAGGAATGGTACTGAATCACCTAATAGGCAAGAAAGGCAGTCTATCCTCGCTCAAAGACTACTGGGATGTAGCTACCTTCTTCGAGATATCCGTACTGGCCCAAGACTATGTGAAAGCGATACAGGCAGCAGAATGTATGTTCAAATTGAAACCACCGAACTGGTATCTCAAGTCCACTATTGGGAATATAGAACTGATTGATAGGTATGTGATATTTTTAATGATTTTGTATATTAACTAGCTTTTGTCCACGATTTCGCACGCGTGGGTTTCAGAAATCTATATCATTTTCATTCAAACTTTCAGCCCCTATTTAACACCCTTAGGGGATGAATTTTCAAAAATCCTTTTGTGGTGCTCTTTTGTGATAACGTAGGAACGTTATCTAAGAATTTTCAGTACAAAATTTCATCCTCCTAGACCTACCGGCTTAGGGTGTACGTTGTCTGTCAGTCAGAGTGGATGACTTGATCTGTGCAATATTTAATCAGGTTTCTACGATACGTGTGGCCGGTTCCTAACCTGTTTTTTATTATTTCCTAATGGGCTTGCGTTTGATCGCCACCTCATCTGATGTTAAGCTATAGTGTGGCCGACGATGGTACACGCTTGCCCAGCAAAAACCTATTCACTGGATCCTTCAAGACCACCAGATTATACTTATCAGGAAACACGTTGGCAAGGATTTCACTCCATAGCTGTACGCATGATAAAGCTATTAGCAAATCGCTTCGTGCGTAAGGGTGGAATGTCTACCATATAACGGTAGCGCCGTGTGTGTTTGTCCGATGATGGAAAGGGCTTGGAGGAATTAGATCGTGCAATTCCAACGCACAATCACCGAAATTCATCCGATAAAAAACCGATAGGCAAGCTGCTCTACGCCCGGTGCACCTGGTGTTAATAATAAATAATATAAAATATAGATTTTTGTTTTAATGTCAAAAATGTCTGGATGTACTATAAATACGTGATTATAATACATGTTAGACTATACAGGCCAACAGAACCCTGAAAGTGTGATAACTTGTATAAGCCAGGAACTATCCTCGACTATGGCTCAAAAATGTATGTTGAACTATGCTACATTTATTATAGCATTAGATAAATATGGCTAAAAAAGCTGTGGATATCTTTGATCCAATTCTCCATTCAGAGTTTTAGCTTATTAAAATTCGCGTACCAGGTTCATAGACTCATTAAAATGTCTCCAAAGCAGTAATGTATTTTATTATTACACTATTATTTGCCTTTTAGGTTATGTTTTATCTAATGCTACTATAAATGAAGTATAGTACAGTCTGACAAAGCAATTAGTATCCAGGGTTGCCAGATATGGATGAAAATTTCTCAGGAAATTATTATAGATCGGTTTTATTAGGGTTTTGTATGAATACAGTTTATCTTGGATCGTTATTAAAATGATATTTCACTCGAAAACATCCATAATCTTCTGAGAAAACTTCATTTATATCTGGCGACCCTGGATACTAGTTGCTTTGTTAGACTGTACCTCATTAAAGTTATGGTTGAGAGTCAGTGTTCTCAAACATAATTTGAATGAGGTACTCTGGCAACGAACTGTGGCAGTTTCTCTTTATAATAGTACTCGATGTGTCTGAATATAATTACTGTACAATTTTAATGTAAACTATGTAAAATAGACTTGTATGTTGCAGATTTAGGAAAGGTGAAGAAATAACACCAGAACAACAAGTATTCTCGTTCTGGATGGAGTACTTTGTAGAAGCAACTAAGAGCGAATGTGAAAACATCATCAGGTTTCCTGTAAGTGAAGTTATTTTTTTGTATAATTATTAACACTGCAGAAAAATTGATAAAACAATTGTACATTTAAAATAAATAAATAAATATTCTTGGGACATTTTTAAACAGCACCATCTAGTCCCAAACTAAGCAGAGCTTGTGCTATGGGTACTAGACAATGGATATAATACTAATATACTTTTTTTTGTAAATACATACTTATAATACATCATCATCATCATTTCAGCCGAAAGACGTCCACTGCTGGACATAGGCCTCCCCCGAGCATCGCTACAATGACCGGTCCTGCGCTTTGCGCATCCAGCGGATTCCCGCGACCTTCACCAGGTCGTCGGTCCACCTTGTGGGGGGCCTACCCACGTTGCGCCATCCAGTACGCGCCTGATAAGAAGGCTCAAAGTCACTCAAAGGGCAATGGTGAAGGCTATGCTCGGAGTGTCTTTGCGTGATCGAATCGGAAATGAGGAGATTCGCAGGAGAACGAAAGTAACCGACATAGCCCGAAGATTTGCCAAACTTAAGTGGCAGTGGGTGGGGCACATTGCTCGCAGAACGGATGGCCGATGGGGTAGTAAAGATCTGGAGTGGCGACCGCGTACTGGAAGACATTTCTCTTACATTACATTTCTTGGTGACCAAATAGTATGCTCGCCAACCCGCAGTAGGCCAGCGTGGTGGACTGAGGTCTAAATCCTTCTGATTCTGAGAAGAGGTCCGTGCCCAGCAGTGGGACAGTAATGGGCTGGTTATGGATGTTAAATAACACCATCAATCAGCTCTGTACTGTCACGATAGTGGGCATGGCCCTTTTTCAGAATAAAGGTTATTTCATTAGTCCACTCTGGCCATCGACCATACACCCCATAGACGCCTCATTACAGGCAACCGATGTCTGTCAATCATCATCATCATCATCATCATTTAGGTCGCCACTATTCTCCACATGAAAACTCCAAATCAGTTTCGACCACTTATTTAAGCCGTCAAGACTTCCGCGTTAGTGATTAGCCAATAGCCGCCTTGGTAGAGCCAATCGGATTTCAGTACCCCGCCTCAGCTGGTTGACAGAATATGTTGTACGTATTATATTCAACATTAGGTGTCTATTGGGCTGTATGGTGGATGACGCTAGCATATCGCGAGTTGGCAGAATACACGCACCATTTAGAACATTTTCACACCCCAGACCAAATAAATATTTTATTTTAATAAAATAAAGTTTAACCGGATTATATCGCGTATATTATTTAAATTGGTTTTCCTGACGTTTAGAAAGCTTTGCAGAGTTTCGTGGTCGCAGGTAGACTAAGACGACAAGCATCTTTACAGATATTTCTAAAAAAATATTTTAATCTACCGTACAATTTTTATTAATTAAAATAGTTTCGATGCACGCATTAATAACTCACAATATCATTATCTTTTACAGTGTTGCGTGCTGTTTGGGACGTGATTATTTTTAGGAATGGGTTCCAAACAATCCGGTCTGATATAATCCGGTTAAACTTTGTTTTATTATAATGTGTAGTGATAGCAAAAACCTAAGAAATTATTATTTTATTATATCTTTAAGTACAAAAAGCAGGATACTAAATGTATGTTTTCCTTCTTCCTTCCAGGTGTTAATCTTGGAAACAACAAAGGTATACATGCCATCATACTTGAACGTGAACATGGGCGCTGAACAGAAATCTGTGGAGATCCTCAACTTGTGTTTAGACTCGATGCGCGGCGAGTGCAGGCAGGTGCATCGCTGGCTCTTCACCTCTGACATGATTAGGAGCTACAGGTAATATTCTTGATGCTAGAATCAATCTATCTGGGCAAAAGGAAAATGTACAACCCGTCTGAATAAAGCTTTCCGATTCCTGGAAAAGGGTCCCCTGGTAGCAGTAGGGGACCCTTTTTTTACCATCTTCAATTCATCGTGAACACGTGGCTCTTGAAAACTACCAGCAGTAAAATTAAGACAAACTGGTTGTCTTGTTATTCAATGAAGCTCTGAAAACCAACAGGTGGCTATATAATCATCCAACTTGCGTTAATGCCTTGGGACGGTAATGAGCAACTGCGCTAGGCCTTGGGACGGTAATGAGTAACTGCGGTAGGCCTTGGGTACACCGAATGACAACAGGGGTCGTGGCGGCTCACGTATTCCATAATATTTACTTGTATACAACATAGCGGCCCTGCCGACGAAACGCATCGCTCATGACTTGTGTTTATTGAGGCTTTACCAAAACGCTTGCCCAGTGTTGTACAA
Source organism: Asteroscopus sphinx (assembly GCA_949699075.1). Classification (NCBI taxonomy): domain Eukaryota; kingdom Metazoa; phylum Arthropoda; class Insecta; order Lepidoptera; family Noctuidae; genus Asteroscopus; species Asteroscopus sphinx. Next base: position 9,988,362 of record OX453008.1, read on the forward strand.
GCGTTGTACCATAGTAGTATAGTACGACACAAAAGATAAGGCGCGTCGTCAATTTTCGTTCGCGCAGACACGAAAAAACGATCGACTGAATCAACCGAAACATTAAAGCAATATAATCAACCTTATGTAATGCTTATAAGGTATTAAAATTGATTGCCGTGACGTCTTTTTCTAATTCGCTCACACGCTTCCGTACTCTAGCGACACCGGCTGAGACTTTTGGCGCGCAGCGATGGTTTTTTCTGATTGGTCCATCAACTTCCCGCGTATTTAAATTGTGTCATCTGCGCAGGTACATCGGTGTCCCATATAAAATGTGTACTACTCTGTAACTCATTCTTCTCCTCAAGAAGAAAATGAGACCAAAGTGTTTAATCTTGTCCACTACATATGGGTTAAGCTGTTGATGGCTGATTGTTTTAAAAGCCTTATTTTTATTTAATTCCAGTCTTTACAAACGTGACGAGCGATGCCTATTCCTGTACGTGAGTGAGAATTCGGACGACTTTCAAATCTTCCTGCCGTCGCAAGCGTGTCGTCAACGCTTACACGATCTATTGGGAGAGTTGACGGCCGACCATGAGAAGGTTACCGACTTAGATACCAGTGTTATGCAAGATCAGCTAAAGGTATGAAGGATTTTAGCTACAAGTATGTATGTTTTTCGTAGTTTGTCCGAATTATGTTATCGGTGTGACTTCGTCGCTGTGGACTTCGACGAAGTCATACACACTAATACTATAAATTAAATGTGGAGTGTGTTCCGTGTGATGCCGGACATAAAGAATAGCACCGCCCTCTCCCTTCTCATGGGTGTCGTTAAAGGCGACTAAGGGATTCACCAGATCACCTCCCCGGCCTTTGTCCAGCAATGGACGTCTTTCGCCGGAAATGATGATGATGATGATGATGATGAAATGTGGAAGTAACTCTATCTTTCTGTTACTTCATGATGACTTAACCACTGAACCGATTGAAATTTGGCAAAAAAAGTAGCCTGGGTCATTGAGAAGGACATAATCTACTTTTTGACCAACAAAAAAACTAAAGGAATACGCGATAAACGACATCCACGCGGGTCACCTCTAGTAGTGTAACAAAAATGTATTGTTTTTTATTAGTATTTTACATACTAAAAGGTATTGTCAACGATATATCTAAGGCAATCAATAATTAACCGCCCATAGCATCAAGCTTTGTCCGCCGTCACCCACGCTAAAACATTCAGCTTAATTCGATGTGTGAATAGGTCTTAATGTTTAAGCTTAATAAACCAGCTAACTTCATAAACATCTACTATGTTTACACATGTTGTAAAATAAGTAATCTATATTCTTCTTTCTGGTTATTATTGGTGGACAGGGATGGGTTACATTAACACTTTAACAGTGACTCCATTTGGAATCACAGACGATTGCTTAATCCCGGCTCTACACGTTGGCCCCAAGTGCCCAAACATTTCTACGAACGTGGGGCCAACGTGTGAAGCCGGGGTTAGAGAGACACGCGAGACTCCGGCCCCATCGTTAAGGCCAGCGCATTTTCTCGATCCACACGTTGGACGAATAACGTTGGGGCCAACTTTTGGAGCCGGCCTAACTATTACGTCTGCTGTCGACAGTGAATGTGTTAACTCAATAATATTGCATCTACTGCATCAAAAATTTATTATTTCTGTTATTTTCCGCAGTTCGAATACGAGTTGGACGACAACAACAAACGCGTAGTTCTCGGTAAAGGTACATACGGCATAGTATATGCTGCGAGAGACCTCAACACACAAGTGAGGATAGCTGTCAAAGAGATACCCGAGCGGAACCTGGGCGATGTACAGCCTCTGCACGAAGAAATATTGTTACATTCGCAGCTGAGGCATCGGAATATTGTACAGGTAAGAAAATGGCGCTGACCGAAGAAAACCCTGAAAAAAACATAAAAATGGTTAAATTTGCCAATCTAGGGATTGAGTCACCCACGTCCGTAGGACAGTACCCCTTTTCTGAATCCCTACACGTGATCCTTGTGACATACTGGTGGTAGGCCACGGCCGACAACTTGCGACCATCCACCGGGCAAAGATGTGCCGCCAAGCGACCTAGTCGTGTTCCGGTACGATGCCCGGTGTAGCCACTTGCGAGGATGGGTCAAAATATTTCACTGCCATCCTCTCACCTTTGCTGGGCAAGCGTGAACCATCGTCGACTTCACCATCGCTTAACATCAGGCGCGGTGGCGGTCAAACGCAAGCACGTTAAGAACAAAAAAAAAACTAAATAAATTCTACCCCAAGCTAATTTTATAAGTCACATTCAAACTTACGTACATAACTCAGATGCATTAACGAATTAATAACGAATTCGTGGGTTTCTAAATTTTTGCGTCAATAAGTGACCATGATTGACACAATGACTTGACGGAATAGCAAAACCAAGCTTTAAAATAGTCCTGCTTAGCAGATAGAAACATAGTGAGGAAACTTGCACACCTAAGAGTGCTCCATACAGTTCTGGGTGGTATGTATAGTCTGCCAACCCGAACTAAGCCAGCGTGGTGGACAAAGACTAACTTTCTGGAGAATTGTGTCCAGCAGTGGGACAGTAATGGGCTGCTTATGATGATAATGAAGCTTAGCAGTCTGAATGATTAATTGAAAGTAATATTTTTGCCAGAAAACTTTTTCTACCATGTCCCCAAGAAAGGTCTCCCTCGTAGTCAATGTTTTAGCCTATAATTAATTACATCAATTTATTTTATATTTCAGTACTTAGGTTCAATATCGGAGGACAACTACTTCAAAATCTTCATGGAGCAAGTTCCCGGAGGTTCACTCTCCGCATTGTTGAGGTCCAAGTGGGGACCGCTTAAAGAGAACGAGGCTACTATAGCATACTATACTAAACAAATTTTAGAAGGCAAGTTATGTATTTTCGTCTGTATTGAAATGTGTAGTATACTTATACAGTCGACAGTCGATGTGGTAACACATCAATTCATCATCACACACGAAAACCACCCTTACTGCTTACGAAATAAAGATGCTGTCAATGTCAAAGTGTTACCACCGACGTGCGGTTGACCGTACTATCAGCAAACTTTCCGGTGAACCACCACTAAGGCTAATATCGCTTGCGCTTAGTGTTCGACGGCAGCAGTAGGTACGTGTAATGTAGCAGAATTCGTTCAAGGGACTTTGTCGACAAAGTTTATCACCGGGAAGGATCGTGACTGTGCAAGGCCACGAACAGACAAAAATATAAGGTTTCAAAGTGGTTTAACACTTTATAAAGATAAAAAGTCGTCACCTTGCAGATATATACAAGTCATACAAAAAGAAGCAGAGATTCTCTGTAGAAAATACTACTTTTGTCAAAGATTAAACTGTATTTATTTTTACCCGACTGCGCCAGAAGGAGGGTTATGTTTTTCGAATGTATGTATGTATGTATATTTCTTTGGCACGCTCTGTAGCCTAAACGGCTTGATGGATTTTAGCTTGAGAGGTGTCGTTAGATTCGTCTTAACCGTGAGAGTGACACTGGGTATATTAAAATTACAAAAATCAAAATGGCCGCTTTTTGGCGCCATATTAAATGGCTTCAAAATATTTTTTTCCTTCGAAACCTATCGAGTGTGGTATCAAAATAAAGGGTTTAATAAATGCTTTACAAAAATATATACAACTTACATGTTTAAATGTAATTTGGAATGAGAAATGCTAGAAAACAACAAAATATTAAACGTTAAAAATGCATCAGCGCGATAAAACATGACAAAACTAAAATAAAAAAGTTAATTAACAAAACCAAAAAACCCGACTGCGTGTAAAAATAACTGAAAAGATGTAAACAAGACTTGTGTAGTTAAGTCCATGTGAAAGTATCAAATCAACACGCAGTCGGAGGCTACTTAGGCTATGAACTATGAACTACTTTGACCAAAAAAATACGTAGCCTCCGACTGCGTGTTGATTTGATACTTTCACATGGACTTAACTACACAAGTCTTGTTTACATCTTTTCAGTTATTTTTACACGCAGTCGGGTTTTTTGGTTTTGTTAATTAACTTTTTTATTCCAACCAAGTGTTCATATTGGTATTGTGGTTTGGTATTGGTATTATTAGAGTTAATTTGGTTACCTTTGGTGTCCTGTTTATTAACTAATTGTCTTCTAAAACTATATTTCCTGACTCAATGGAAAACAAGCGAGCGACACTATATGGAGAAAGAAAACCGTTTATTTCTTCACAAACACTGACGCACACAACCCAGTCCGAATCTGGTGATCTTAACGCAATGACTTCCATCTTTTCAGGTCTAAAATACCTCCACGACCAGAAAATAGTCCACCGCGACATCAAAGGCGACAACGTGTTAGTGAATACTTACAGCGGTGTCGTCAAGATATCGGACTTCGGTACGTCCAAGCGATTGGCCGGACTCTGCCCGTCCACGGAGACATTTGCGGGCACGCTGCAGTATATGGCGCCTGAAGTCATCGATAAGGGGCAGAGGGGATATGGAGCGCCGGTTAGTATCTACTCAAGTTCATCATCATCCTCCGCGCCTTTTCCCAACTATGTTGGGGTCGGCTTCCAGTCTAACCAGATGCCAGCTGAACATCAGTATTTTACACGGAGCGACTGCCATCAGACCCCCGCAACCCAGTTACTGGGTAATACCGACATTCGGAGGTTAGACCAGTTGTCAGACTTTCAGGCTACTGACTACCCGTGACGACTTCCATAGATATTCGTATGACAACCGGGACCGACAGCTTAACGTGCTCTCCGAGGCACGGAGGGGTCTCGATGTGTAACGAAACGGACACCCTTCCACAGACTGACCGCGGCAAGTGCAGCTTAACCTCGCAGATCGTACAATCCGCGTGATTGCTACTTTGCCAAGAGCCCCTCTATCTACTCAAGCTATTGAGAACAGTCTCAAAAAAAAAAGTTTTTTTTTGCACAAGCCGCCACACTCCCAACTACTTCAACTCCTGTAAGCCAGGATTTACAATAGCGACCAACCAGAAAAACGCGGAAACAATGAAGCCCGAGGAAATGATTGAATAGTCTTGGAACCCGCAACGAAATTAATCAGAAAAGAGATTAGTAGGAAGAAAATTTGTTTGCACTTCCCGCTTGGCCGGACTCCGCCCGTTCGTGTACTGTTTGTGGGCACGCTGCAATAGTGGCGCCTGAAGTCGTCGATAAGGGACCAAGAGGGTATGGGGCCCCGGTTACTATTGAGACTAGTAGTAATCGTTGCTATTTTGACACTCTTCACCCAAAACTTTTTGATAGCCACACTTAAAACTTGAAAAACTCTTTTACCCCGATATGAATTTTTTGTCGCTATAGACTATTGTGACGTTCAAAAGGTTAAATCTAAAAGCCCTATGTGAGTAGCCTATAATAGTAGCCTATAATCGGCCTACGACACTCCATACTAGCGAACAGCTTTATTCACCTAGACTACTACAGAAGCGTAAGGCTATCCGTACACGTTTGTGTGTTTGCGTAAATGCGATAACTCAGTACAGCAACCGCCAGCCGTACTGATGCAAGAAATAGTATTCTTTGCTAATAAGTAACGTTGGTGGCATGGCTGACTACCTATAAGGATGTGTTGGACAAACTTATCGATTTATTGCACGCCTCAATACAAATCTGTAAGATGACGTTTGTGACAGTAGTTCTACTTTTAATCAAAGTTTTTAATCGTTTTGCACATTTTCAGGCCGACATCTGGTCACTGGGTTGCACAGTAGTTGAAATGGCTACAGGAAACCCGCCTTTCATTGAACTTGGTTCCCCACAGGCAGCTCTTTTCAAGGTAAGCCATCACTTTCTAGACTTAGTTCATCAAAGAACGGCTGGTAAGACACAATAGATTGAAAATGTTTCGCTGACATCTAGCGACCGTTGTGGGTTAACTCTACTACGCTATTTACATATACATAATACTTTTTGACACTCTTTGTAATATTTTTGCGCAATTTAATGAGCACGGGGAACTATTATTTTTCTGACGTCTATTTATTAACATAATTAAGAGAAGAACCAGAAGGTCAATTCTCGTGATAACAACGTTCAAAATACAGTTCCAGACTAAACTCAATGCTTTAAATCTCAATCTCCTGACTGTCGATGTTCCTGTTTGCCGTTTATTTGTGACACTTAGGTCATTGCTCATGGTCATTGCCTTCAGAAAGAAGTTGATTGATTGCCTTCAGTAAGACGAAACGCCCTTCTTTGACCTCTGACAACAATCAACACTTGATTTTTTTATTATTATGTCTACAATCATAAAATGTCATAGGTGGGTTACTACAAGATGCACCCGGAGATCCCTAGCGAGCTAACACCTAAAGCCAAGAGCTTCATATTACGATGCTTCATACCAGAACCGGAGCACCGAGCCACCGCAGCAGAACTCTTGGAAGATCCCTTCCTTTGCGAGTATGTATAACGTAGTTTACTGATTGAATTATCATTTACAATTATCGGAATACAGACCGTTAAAATAAACGAACCCTTTGACTGCCCCATTCAGATTTAGGGACTAACTACACTTATTTAGCTCGATTCAGGTTTTGTCCACAAAAAACACATTTTTTGTATGGAGATGTGTACGCATCCGTTTAGCTTTTCGCGTCCATTCAGCTTTCGCGGCAAACAGGCATAAAATAAGTAATTTGTAACCAAAATCGTCCAGCAAAACGCGAATGGAGCTGAAAAATGTAGAACAGTTAATGTTAACATTGCATTGTATTAAAAGAACTTCCACGAGTGACGATATTTAATTCATGAATCATGTCGACACGATATAAGAAGAAGTCACTTATCCTCAAATATTATCGGGTCCATATCGCCCACGTCGTATCATTGTACACCTCTATTCGTCGTATAAGTATTAATTTAAAGATATTTGTGCCGGACGCTAGGGGCACGCCAACTGACGAAACGAAGCGATTAAAAGATTGATGATCGTGAGAATATAAGCATATTCATAACGCGTAAAATTTTCATGTTTGTGTAAAACGTGAAAAATAATGCCGGACTGCATCACGAACCGCGGAAGCAAACTGATGGAAGACCATTAGGTGTTAACGATATCGAATTCCTGTTTTTTTTTTCCAATATGTATACTAATAGTAAAAAACAATTGAGGTGTTAGGTCCATAGATAAAGCATAGTATGGTATAATAATCACCATTAGTGTTCTCTCGCATTTATTTTTCATGCAATAAAATAAAACTACATACTAATTAATGTACTTAAGAGTATTTTTGATGTTGACATTTATTGTTTATGGTTAAAATAATATACATTTATTTACTTAATGCAAGCGTCAAGCGATTCGTGTTTTCCGCTCAAACATCACCGAGCAAGTGAGTACGAAGGCGACTCATGCGCACATTTAATATTCGATATTTAATAATTTTTGAGTAAAACTATGATTATTTTACTAGTTGCATATTTATCTAGTTTTACTGTATCCGTATTTTATACTCTTAGGTGAATGTACCCAATTTTATTCCTTAATTTTAATTTTTTTAAATCTAGCAATTACAGGTATTCGTAATTTCGTAGTTTATTGTTAGGGTAGTTAGTTTACTGATACTTCGCAATTTCCCTGTGTAAATGCTAAAACTTTTAATTTGCAAGTTGATTTAGCCCTCTAGAATAAAGGATTAAATCGACCAAGTACAAAGCACATGAACTTTAACTTTTTTACTATAAATTTGCGCTTTGATTGTATTAGGGATGGTTCACACCAAAGGTAACGCTCACTCAGTCAGCCGCCGAATTCGAGATAGCTTTAGGGCCGAAACACAAAACAGCGATGCAGAAATCTACGAGCTCGCACGAAGCTTCGCAAAAACTTGCGACATAATTCGCGTCCCGCATTTTTGCGATACATATTTACCATGGTTATCTGAATTATGCCCAACAAGATGCCTTGCCACACGAAATCGCATCGCATTTTTCTGCGTTGCAAATTTGCATCGTGCCGATTCGCAGTTTTGTATTTGACCCTTACGTTGTTTTCTGATTTTCATAATTTTCAAGTACGCTACAGCGTATAGACAGCGGCCGACTGTAAGTTTGATATGAACCGTCCCTTAAGGATGCTTATCCATTATGGAATTTACAAACATCAAAAAATATAGTTATAAAAATAAAATTACAGAAAGAAAAAGCCGTCAAGTCGGCTAGGCAGTAGCATGGACTACAGCCGAAGTATATCGGTGCCGGCAGACAAGGCTCGTCCAGTGACTGCACAGAAGAAAATCTCTGAGCCGAGTATAGCTGGCAATCTACCTAGCTCCCCGGAAATCGAGTAAGTGCTATAAAAGAGTGTTATACGCATATTAAAGTTGTTTTAGAGTTTGCAACGCATGGTAATCAAATGCCCTAGATTTTTGAAGTAAAATAATTATTATAATCCTCTTTAACATGTTCGTTGTTGCTGATAAATGTTTGATATGGTTTGAACTGTAAAGTAGCGAGAGTGGGTCATTAATAACTCTAGTCTAACTACTCTTAGCCTTGTATTCAGAGACGAATCTAAGCGTGAACTCATGCTTCCAACTGTCAGAATGCAGTGTTATTTGACAGTTGGAAGCATGAGTTCATGCTTAGATTCGTCTCTGAATGTAAGCCTTAGACAAACATAGCGTGTTGGCCTAAGTAAGCGAACTCAAACAAACGCAGTGCGGCGCGAATATTGAGAGCAATCCAATGCGATGCGGCTACGCTGTTCTCGTATCATTGCAGTGCATGATGTCCTTGTCTCATAATCTCCTTTTAGTCGTTTCTCAAAATTTATTTTCCTCAAAATGTCCTAAATTTTGAGAAAAGGACGTTATGAAAAGAGACAAAAGGGACATTTTGAGAAAAGTACATTATGGGTTTAGACGGCTGTCCTGCGTGCGTAGAACCGTGGCTTTCACGTCCTTCCGCCGTATTGCGTATTTGCGCGAAAATATCAAAACATCCGCATTCCGCGCGCATTCGCTCACGTATTACACTTCAAGCAGTTATGACTGACATTTTCGCGCCGCACTGCTTTCGCGTGAGTTCACTTAGCTAGGAGGACACGTAATGCTGGACTAATTGCAACAGATATATCCCATAAAATGGATTGCATGTATGTAATCACCACTGGGCAAGGGATATCATGACACTTGCTCTCCTCCAGCGCAGTGTACGGTACAGTCAGTGTCAAAAATATTGGGACGAACAGACTGTTCAAAATTATCTGAACAGCTAAGAAAATTAATCTATATCTAATTGACACAAAGGACGTTTTAGAATAAACACAGTACACAAAGCAGTCATAATTTTATTTCATTGTGATAAGTTTTTTTAGTTTTTCAGTTAATTTTGAACAGTCTGTTCGTCCCAATTTTTGACGCTGTTGTACTGTGCATTATAACGGATCCATACGGAATCAGGGGTTCTACTTGCAAAATCGACAACGACAATTATGTCGATTACGAAACGACATGATAGTGCTTAGAATATATCGGTCGTACATAAATGTTCGGATTCCATGTCGTATATCGAATTTACAGACAAAATATTGTGATTTTTTACGACGTCGTAGACAATGCTTGGAATGAATGAGTCCGTAAAAAACAAAAGAAATATTGTCAATGGCATTTAAAACTAAGAGTAGGGTCACACCTCGGACACTCAATACAATATAAATGCTAGCACCACCTACATACACAAGATTACGTCTGTATACGAACGCACACACACGTTTAGCTTAGGGATGCTCGCCACTCGTAATGCTTACTGGGTTCCAAGCGCTTCTCAGTAGTTCTCAGAGATGGCGTGCTTGTATAGCGACTGGGGATAGACATCCATTGCAATCTTGCAGTACAATTACCGGCGAACCGCGGGTGGGTGCGGGGCGCGGGCGAGGAATTTTAAAGTGGTTGGGGGCGGTGAATGGCCGTTCTGTACGATAGTACTAATAGGTATTCTGTGGTAGGGTTACGACCGAAAATTGACGATTAGTGTCGTTCGTTGATTCCTATCACAAACCAGTAAGCCTCAAGACTCCGCATAAACAAAGTTTTGCATGACAGCACAGTCGTAAAATGTTGGCGGGGAACGGGGGGCGGACGGCGCGTTATGATTGGTAGGCTCAAAAGCTCGGTGGTATGATTCCGTATGAATGGTGCCGCTCGTCGACAAACTGACGTCCTGATTGGCGGCGGGGCGTATGATATGCAGTGATACTGCATATGCGTGGTGACCGGGGGTGTCCGGCTAATCGGCGTCTAGAGGCTTACTGGTCTGTGATTCGTATAAACGATAGTTAAACCGACCGACGTTACTTAAAGTAGTTTTCGACACGACAAATATCACGATTTATCGATTATGCGAGTAGACCCCCTGTGCATTAGGCGCTGCACTATCGTCTCACGATTTACAGACGATGCATTTGGTGATTTTATTGAAAAGTAAATGTAATGTAAGTCTATATCAACTATTTTTCAGCCACAGCGAACGTGTTAAAAGCATGCCCATAATTCTAAGTTTTATTTACGCCAGTTTTCCGTACATGTCTTACGTTGTGTGATGTTCTCATATCGTCATACATAATATGGTGGGAGGGAGCTTATGTATTGGGCGAGGACATTTTAACATTATGTTAAATGTATGTACTGAGTTATACATGAAACGGATTGGCATACATAAACTCATTCACACATTATCGACACATGATTTAGTATGTAACACGGAATTTTTTATCGCTTGGTTTTGATTGAAACATAACTTCTGGAATCTTTCATTCGAAGATATAAATATTTAAAAAAACTTATATCATTGTCATTAAAAAGGCACGGCACACATTTGACGACATGGATCTTCATGGATCTTTTCATTTGCATAAGATGTTTCACCAGGTATTCTCTTCCCGCAATGACAGCGTGATGCCTCCAAGCTACGTCACGATCAGTGTTGCCATTGACTGATATCTTCTATATACTTAAGGAGATTTTTTTTCATAATGAATATAAAATAAATTCCTAACACGCCTAACTATTTGTTATCTCGTGTTATTCATCTAACTAGTTAATAAAGGAAACTATACAAAATTACTAGTTAAAAAGTGATCTTTATAGAAGAAAGTAAATGAAAAAATGCATTTTGCTCGGGTAATTTATTTTCACAAAGTGGCAGCACATCAAACTGACAACTGTCACGCTAACAGCCCGCTATTGGCTCCACGGGCGATGACGTAGTACGGAGGCAATCACGCGACCTAGCTGTCACGGGAAGAGACTACCTGGTGAAACATCTTATTATACCATGTTTGACGATAGTGGTCTTCTAATTTTTTTTTTTTTATTAAATAAACGTTGATCTTCACTAGTATTTCTCCTGAGCACCTAGCATGAGTTTTTGCGTTATCGTGTAGTTAACGTAATCGCGTAGTTATCGACAAAAATTATATGGGAATTTTACCAAAGCCACCGTGTGCGTATTTAGAACTAAACAATCTCATACAAAATTTGACGATAACCACACGATACCGCAAAAACTCATGTACACTCGACCAAACGGAATCATGACCCACCATAAGCTTAATTTTCTAAAAACATTCTAATACAATTAGGTTGGATTTCGCTTAAAGATATTTCCCTGGCAACAAACTTGTTATTAATTTTAATGGGCAGTGACCGTTAGTTTACCAATTTCTTTTAATTTGATTAATATTCTTCTGGAATTGAAAGAGCTGGTATAGGTTTTTGAAAAAAAAAATGTTTACTTGATTTTTATAGGTAAACTATGCGGAACGACAGTTAATTCGGAATTCAAAATATAATTCTAGCTATATTTAAAACGTAAATTTTTATTCAATTATTTATCTTTCATATTTAATAACAAAGTTCAAAATTGCATGGACCTCTGACCCGTATTAAAACAGTTTCCTTATATTTAAAATGTCCTGAGTGCAGCACGATGCTAATAAAAAGAACATTTTATTGTTTTGACAATTTCATACGAATTATCTGCTGAGTGGGTCATGATTCCGATTTGTTGACTGTACCTCTATTATGAGCTTTGCAAAATGTTAAAAACTACAGTCGCTATTAACCATAGAAAAATATTCGCGCTCTTATTGGCTTGACAGTGACATTTCCCGAGCCAATAACAGGGCGAATATTTTTCTATAGTCGATAGCGACAATAGATTTTATCATTGCGTAAAACTCTTATTAGAGGTACAGTCGACCGCAAGTCAGTGGTAACACTTTGACATTGACAGCATCTTTATTTCGTAAGCAGTAAGGGCGGATTTCGAATTGAAGTGTTACCACTGTCATGCAGTCGACTGTACTGTATTGTGGGTGCATTTACAAACACAAATCTCACATAGAAACACCCAGACCCAGGACAGCTATCTGTGGCTTACACAAATATTTGTTCCGTGCGGAAATTTAACCCTTAGCACAGAAGCTGACCTCTCAACCACTGCGCCAATCGCGTCTTGTCGTGTCTTGACTCGTAAATTAGAAAGCTACAATACTCGTAAAATAACTCTGCCTCTGTTAAGTGAGAAACAGGTGGCTGCGTAGTAGTAAATTTTGCAACCAAATCAGTAGCGCCAATGCGCGGTAATGGTGGCAAGACTGATAGGTTGTTCATCTGGCTGGCAAGATGGCGGGGGACCGCATGTTCTCGCTGTCTCAGTCGTTCGTTAATGTTCGATGCATCCTAATGTCTTGCTCATACTTATTACGCGGGTGTATCTGCGCGGCCCTTCACAAAGCCTGGTTTCAGAGCGGCACAGCTATATTACGCGTATTGTACAATGAACAATCTCTTCCTATCATATTTAACCATATTGACAGAAAATTCCGTGTTCCAACTAAATAGATTTCCAATCAACAACAAAACATAAAAGTGTAATTGTGCCACATCACTCAGTCACACTTATATGACAAGAAATGCTCACAAAAAAAAAACAATAACGTAACACAGACCACACCCTGTTGACGTGTTAACAACACATGTCTTAACAATGTCGATTGCTTGGCACCTAAGCGTGTATTTTTTCCATTTGTTCCCTCCACAAGGGTGAAAACGATCCGGTCTAACCCTACAATCACTAGGACTGCCTCGTCGATGCTCTCACCGATACTGATATACCCACCGGACTTGTCCAATAGCAGGTAACAATCACATTTTTATAAAGGCACATTTTGATGTTCCAAATTCATAGAATACTATATTTGTTTTGGATGGAATTTCGAAATTTTTGTACATTGAAATCCTGTATTTGAAATATCTCATCATCATCATTACTTTTCTCTTCGTGAGAGCAGTTAATTTGATTGGTAATTTTTCTTTTTAAATAAATGAACGCTCTTATTATATGGCGCGAAAACTGAATGTTGCTATTAGTAAAATATCATTTCGCTTTAAGTAGATTTGTTTATTGTATATTTACATGTTTTCATTACTCCTACATTATTTTTATGTATGTGCACGAATTAAATAGTTCCTATTACTGCATATAAAATGCATAAAAAGCATGATACGGAAGATATTATAATAGAGTACTATTGATTTAATTATAAGGAATATATTCCTATAAAGTAAAATATTGCATTCTATGAATGTACATCTATACACGTTGCAATACTTACGCACTATAGCGAATAAGTAATGCGCACAATGCTTCCTTAGTATTCACAAGTATATACTACCCGGTTAAGATGCTAATAAGACATTTTTGAACCTGATTAGCGCGCCTGTAAGCGTTGGAACAATATACTAAACTTATAGAGTCGAAACATAGTCTAAATAAAAATGCAGTAAGTTGATGTCACACATCGTTCAGTGCGCAAAGGTTCATCCCTTATAAGCAACTTAACGAGGTATCAAATAGATTATAATCCTATTTTATAAACGTTGAAGAATATAATATATATTTATCTATAAATAAAAATGGATATCGAAAACTTATTGCGCTTCGTTTAAAGTAGTCATATGCATAACCATATTGATCATATCAAACTCCACCCAGTTAAGTATATATATTTTACAGTGTTTATAATTCAGGAAATATAATATCAATCAGTGGTTTTTGCTCAAAATCAATTTTAACAATTTCGTGTAAACGCTCAATCATTACTAACGCTTTTCAACCTAACTTGGAACTGATAATAACTACTAACTTTGTGTTTAGTATGATATACAACGTGTATCAGTAATTCGTGGTCATATTTTAAGAGCTCATTCAAGGCATAGTATAGAACAACTTTTACTATGGGACCAACCCAGAAATCGCTTAACATCAGGTGAGGTGGCGGTCAAACGCAAGCCCATTTGTTATTTAAAAACAATTGCTGTTCCCTAGAAAATCATCGATGTCTTTCGACTAAATGTATAGATCAGCTGTTTTTAGGGTTCCGTAGTCCTACAAGGAACCCTTATAGTTTCGTCATGTCCGTCCGTCTGTCCGTCTGTCCGTCTGTCCTAATCCTTTACAGCTTAATAACTTCTACAGTTATAAACATAAGTAAATGAAATTTTGTAAAAAAATGGTTTAGATATAGATCTCAATTTTAAAAGCATAAAAAAATCTTGGTAACGTTTTTTAGGGGTGGCGCCCATACATGTGAAATGGGGATGAAAATATTTTTTTCGCTGCACCCCCTTGTGTGGGGTATCGTTGAATAGGTCTACTAAAATGAAGGTAATGTTTTATACATCACTTTTTTATCAGATGTACCATCTGCGAAATATAGCCTGCCAAAGTGGCTTGCAATGTGTCCCCCCCCCTGCCATTTCTAAACTATGCAACGTAGAAACTTATAATCTTCCACATTGATAGACCTTTGTAAAAACTCTCTTTTAAAATTATTACGAGCATATTGTGATTATAAATTTTTGAGTTATAGAGAGAAAACTGAAAAATACTTAAAACGTCCTAGTTCAAAGGTCATTGACCTTAGAGAAAAATGATCATAGCAAATAATGCTCCTTTAGCTACTTTCTATTTGAAAAAATCACAAAAAGTAACTTTGTGTTATGTTGACGACACACTTTTTAAATTTGGCGCCATCTAGCGGCGTCAAACAACACTCTCTGGGTCGCCAATGCTGCCGTCAAGTGCCTTCTATCACATTTGGCACTGTATAGCGCCATCTAGCGGCTATTGACATCACTCTCTGAGTCGCCAATGCTGTCGTCTATTGCAAAAACTAAAATAGCCGTGATTAATATTCGATTTGATTTGTTTGTATCACCTACTTAAGGAACCCTATAATACTGAGCATGGCCCGACATGCTCTTGGCCGGTTTTATTTTTCGGTTTCAGGGTTGATCCCGTAGTAAAAGATTTTCGATAGGATTGCCTAAATGAGCTCTTAAAATATGATCACGCACATCTGATGCACGTTGTGTATAATATTAAATGGTGAAACATTATTAACTGAGGTTTTTTAAGGGATGAATGTGTTCATCATAACAAACACAAAAGGACCCATAAAAGAACTTCAGCTAATAATGTTACATCGTACGTATATAAAGATTTGGTGATGTTTTAGTACTATGCCCAACACGCCGTCGACGGATGAAATGGAAGGTAGTGATACACTACTTAATCGTAGGAGTTCGTCCGGCGGTCTACTGTCTCCTGAGGCAAGTATTTTGTGCTTAAGATAAACTTTTTCTTGTTTTATGATTCGTCAAATACTTAAGGCATGCTATCATCTCTCGTTACGTTCACACCACTCGGAAGGTATAGATAATTTTGGTAGCATAGTTTTCTATTGTATATCATATCTGTCTACTCCTAACTGTGAGTTTGCACTGACGAAATATTCTCATAAAAACATGTTGAAAACTATTTTTCTGTCAATGTATCGAATCGCGTTCGCATTATCACACAACTTGTTGGAACGAAACTTTTTTGACATTTCATAGTCTATTGACATGTTTCACAATAAATTTCGAAACGAAATGTCTCGATACAAATCTTGCAACTCATCGAAAGATTTGTTTTGATATTTCCAGATAATACTGGTGTAAATGTTGTACGACGACGACCGACCGGGAATTCACTGGATGCGGAAGGCGCAGGACAGGTCGTTGTGGCGATGCTTGGGGGAGGCCTATGTCCAGCATCGGACGTCTTTCGGCTGAAATGATGATGATGATGATGAAATGTTGTACCGTAACCACGGAAGCCGTAACCAAATCGCGGACATTTTCAAAAAGTACAGGCGAGAGTACCTACTCTAAACCGACGAGCATGCATGACTAGGTTAATGAACGTAGATGATGTGAAAGAGGTGTGTCAGGATCGGAAATTCATAGTATCTGCCTTCCCCAATGGGAAAAAAGGCGTGATAATTTTTTTGATGATAATGTTCATATTTTTTACTGATTTTCGTATTTCACAAACATGGAAATCACTGTCAAAGTTCGATACACTTCAAAGTATCTGCTTTCGGCCATACATGTTTACCGACCTAACTGGAAAACACAAAAAAACGAGATTCATACAAGTTGCGAGACATGATTAACAACAGTGCGAACGTCAGCCGTGATAAATCTATAGACAAACATGTCATCAATGTATAAGTTTTTAGTCAGTGCAAACACAGCCAACAACAAATCTTGAAATCTGTCAAAGAATTTACCCAGTTTTCTGCATTGCGAACGTAACAATCAACAAAACAAGTAATGAGATTAGTTTCATATGACAAGTCTCGAGACATTACATGTTAAATGTTTTTTGGTGCAAACTCACAGTAATTAACAAACAAGATTTTATATTGTTCCCTTATCATATTGGCTTCTATTGCTCAGCGGCCCAACCGGATGAGTAAAGTCAGATGGCCCAAGAGCCATGCTACAAATCTACATTTAAACCATTGCTTCTCCCTGCGCTTTTATAACGTAGCAAACAGGGACCAATTATCCGTTCGGGTTCTATTTCTGTCATCACAACATTTGTTGGTAGATCTAGTACGTCACAATCATATCATATTTGTAGGTGGACATGCCAAACGTGCCGCGGTGTTCAATAGATGGGCCCGAACATGACGGCTTCTACCTTCTAAAGAAGGACTCTCAACGAAGACTGACGCTTTCCCGTGTGTTAGAGCAGGACAGCGAGAAGATCTGCTCCAAGTGGATGCTAAGCATTCATCAGGATTTCGGAACTACTGTACTGACTATGGTAACGTATTTAGTTGTTGTATTCTTTAGTTGTTACTAATTTTATTCCCGTATAGTCTTTTCAGTTGTGACAAAGCCATTTTTGCAACCAAACGTGGTGTTTTTCGTAATCTGGAATTCAGCTTAAGTCCCTTCTTTCAGTGCTGCTCCCTTTTTTAAATCTGTTAAGAAATGGCGGAATCAGTTAAAGGACTATGACCACTTTTGTTAGGGATCTTGCCTAGTTCTTATGACCAGAAGCGACTTATAGCGCATTTTAAACCTTAATGGTCTTAGATTCGAGATATGTTATTGTTTCATAATTTAAAGCAGCTCCTTCCGCGTATTTGTAAAAAAATTAAAAGTACTTTTCATATCTCGTTACGCCTAAAAACGTCAAATAATAATAAAACAAAGTTTAACCGGATTAAATCGCGTATATTATTTAAATTGGTTTCCCTGACGTTTCGAAAGCTTTGCAAATAATGTCAATCATACCCGCACTTTTAATTTTTTTTTCATGAACTACACCATAGTCAAAGTCAATTTTTTCATTTCGAATAAGCATTTACATGCACCTTCAAGACGTTCATTATGAATCTAGTTGCAAGGTTCCAAAAAGTAGGTCCTATATGATGAAGATGTATGGAGAAGAGCCGGCAAGAAACTCCATGGATATACTCTTTTGTCATCTTGCCATAAATCTTGAATCAATTGATGTTGAATATCTATAAACATAACTTAGCTGGTCATGTTCAGACCAGGAGTGGTCATCATTCTTTAGTAGTCCATCAATATATCAGCGTTTCCGCAAGCCATTTTATATTTTTACAATCAATGCAGGTTTATCCAAGACATACTTTAAACGAAAAATATTTTCTTACAGAACCACCTCGAAATGCTCCGTTGCGCCCTTAAAGACTACATAATGGATCAGAACAAGAGTGTAATAGAGCAAGCCATAATAACTTTAAAAGAAGAACTAGATTTCGACTCAAATGCCATAAATGAATTACATTCAGCCATCTACATGTTCCAAGAGGCTGTGAATGCAGTTTTGAGAATGCATAGCATAAAACCTCATTGGATGTTTGCTTTAGACAACTTAGTAAGGAATGCTGTGCAGGCCGCTATCACAGTTTTATCGCCAGGTAATTTATACAAAATATTTAAATAGCTTTTTTTATTAACTATCATGCATCTTCTAGATGTCTCTAGTGGCGACTAAAATGTTCTGCGTCCTGCGCTTAGACTAAGCAATTGAATAATTTATATACCTACAGAGCCAAAATTCATCTCCCTGTGTAAAAGAAAAGTGTCTTATTTAATAGTAGTACAGCTATTTCAATAAAGGCTGGATGGACTTACATCGAAATTGTCAGTGTTGTCAAATAAACAGAAATATAAATATGGTGTTGTCAGAATACACACTTTACTTTTTTATTTTCGAACGGACTCTCGCTGATACCCAAAATAGGTAATATATATAATAGGATAACTGCTTAACCGGGCGGTTGGCGGAGAATCGCGTTAGTGACTCTTCGCCACCCGCCCGAAAATTTCCCTAAACTTATTAACTAAAATGGTTTTCTCGAAAGTGGCGGACTTTCGGTATATCGGGTTCAGAATACAAACGAAAAAAAAAAAGTAAGTTGTCTGCTCGTGACCACGGCCAATGCAACTTGGCTGAAACGTCGAGGTTAGTCAAAATGTTTGTTATATTTTGATTTTATTGTGCGCGACAAGTCCCTTAAATATAGTTCAATATTAGGTTTGTTTTTGTTTCGTAAGTAGAACTTAAATTTCGTTTCACTTTGATTAGATGAGAAAGGATTCCGTGAGCAAATTCTATCAAGTTTAGTACAAGAGTGTTTAGTTTTATTTTATTGTAAATTGATAATCGCTAGGCTATCATGGCTTTTAATAATTTAAAAACCGTGAAAGCCTAACAGTTGAGCACTTGCCTTACATGGAGGAGGGTCTGAGTTCGAACCCGGCCCGCACCAAAGACTTTTCGAATTCATGTGTGGATCAGAATTTGATTATCACTTGCTTTAACGATGAAGGAAAACATCATGAGGAAACCTGCACACCTGAGAGTGCTCCATACAGTTCTCGATGGTGTGTAGTCCGCCAACCCGCACTAGGCCAGCGTGGTGGACCAAGGCCTTCTCATTCTGAGAAGAGGCCCGTACCCAGCAGTGGGACGGTAATGGACTGATTAAGAAGTTAATGATTACATTAGGCACTTATATACTAACAGGTGTAAAACCAGCCTTAAGCAATCAGTTTGCTAGGAAATATACGCTATTTACAGAATAATTGACCAGTATATTTTGTATTTAGAGCTAGGGGCGAACCTAGCTGGGCAGGACGGTCGTCGCAACGGCGCGGGCGCAGCTGCCGACGCCACCCCGTCCGCCCTGTCCTCCACTAACTCCGCTAGAGAAACACATGGGTTGCACTCATTGAGACATGAGAACCAAAAGTAAGTACCTACTGTTTAATATATTCTTTCTTCGTTATCTATTACATAAATAGGCAAAGAAAAAACGGTTCAGTACCATTTTTCCCTCTATTTGTCAACCGATTTTCTTATTTCTTCTGTACAGTAGCCATTGACGAGCTTTAATGTTATCAATAATGTAGCAGTCACGCTCCCTGTCAATCTTAGGGCGGCGTGTCTAGGGACTACTCCCTTTTGTCAGCAATCTGAATGCCTCCCTATGTCCGGCTATCTGAAGGCGTTCCTAATTCCGGCCTCCTGAATGCCTCCCTAATTCCGGCTATCTGAATGCCGACCGTGTTGGGATACAGGTACACCACGAATAATACGCACAATTGTTCAACACACGTTTATTTATTACACAGTTATTCCGAGCACTCTGTCTATTGTTATTTATTAGGTACACTTTATGGCGCTGTAACGTTATACACGATATACATACACACGATTTATATACAAGAACAAAGAAACTATTATTAATATATCGAAACAAATACTTATTTAAAACTGCCCTAAATTACTTCCTAATTATCCTAAGAGAACACGACCACGACCTGCAGCATTACTTCCATGCTATTTCTTAGTTCTGTGACTGACCGCAACTGATTGACTGACTAACTCAAGAACGCTCTGACTATATATACTAAAGTGGCGTACAGCGACAGCGGCGGGGCGATCGAGTCGTTTCCTGTTCCACCAAAATTCCCGTGGGAAAAATAGACTCGCACAGATCCTCGCCCCCCGGTTACCCCACTTCAACCCCTATGCTAGATGAGCCTAGCCAATCAGAGCGTATCTTTTTGATATGATGCAAACTGTTTCCTTATTAGGTAACGCTGCCGATCGGGTCACGGCTCCCGCCGCGGCGCGGCGGGAGCAGGTTACGACTTGTTCGTAAAACAATTATGATGTTAAATGCTACTAGTTAGCAAACAATGCGACATTTTCTTCGTACTTTGAGCTATTGTTGCTAACTAGAGCCCTAATCCTAGACCATTGTTAGGTCATACACACCCTAGCCTTATCTTTATTGTTTTTTTAAACTTACATACTAATGCCGACATCATTTCCTTACATCTATTTACATATGTCGCCGACATTCTCCCCCTCGTGCTCAGCACCGTCCTCTGCTTGCGGCGACTGGCGGGGGACGATCTTCACGATGCGTGAGCTGGGTCGCCTCATGACTCCGCCTGCAGTAACCACGTCCGCCACGCGAACACGTCCATCCGGTCCCGGGTACACTCGTTCAATGGTACCCCGGGGCCAGCTACAGCGGGGCAGAGTGTGGTCGCCTATGACGACGACGTCGCCCACACGCAGGTCTCGTTCAGATGCTCTCTCGTCGATGTGTCGGGGGAGCAAGGTAGGCAAGTACTCTCGCACCCACCTGCTCCAGAAGTGATCTGCTAGTCGTTGTGCTGTCTTCCAGGTGTTAGGACCGACCAGATCTCGGTCGGAGAAGATGCCGATGCTCGTGGTACCGGAGGATCGCCCAATCAGAAAGTGATTGGGCGTGAGTGTTTCTTCCTCTGAGATGCCGACGTCTGTCAGAGGCCTGGAGTTGACTATGTGCTCGGCCTCCAACAGTAGGGTGTGAAGGACCTCTTCCCTCGGGTGTCGCTCGCGGAGTGTCGCCTGCAGCGCGGTCTTAATGGACCGCACCAGGCGTTCCCAGGCGCCGCCCATGTTAGGCGCGCCCGGGGGTATGAACTTCCAGCTCACACCCAGGTGCTCGGCTGCTGCAGCGATGTCAGAGGCCTTGAGAGCCTCAGCAGCCTCCTTCAGCTCGCGGTCGGCACCGACGAAGTTCGTGCCGTTGTCGCTGAAAATGGTCTTTGGCATACCACGTCTGGCGGCGAATCTGCGAAGAGCTAAAATCATGGAATCAGTAGACAAGGAAGGCGCCAGTTCAATATGAACGGCCCTTACAGTGAGGCAGGTAAATAGAGCCCCCCATCTTTTTTCGTGACGTCGCCCGATTGTTACCGTCATGGGACCGAAGTAGTCTACTGCGGTACATTGGAACGGTGGAGCGCCATGCCTCAACCTTTCAATGGGTAAATCTCCTGGAGGCATGTTCTGTGGTTTCGCTCGATACACGCGACACCACTGGCAGTTGCTGGCAATATGACGCAGTACAGTTCGTAGACCTATTACACAAAATCTTTGTCGAATCTCATTCATCACAGTTAGGTGGTTACCGTGATTAAATCGCTGGTGATAGT
This sequence comes from Asteroscopus sphinx, assembly GCA_949699075.1. Classification (NCBI taxonomy): domain Eukaryota; kingdom Metazoa; phylum Arthropoda; class Insecta; order Lepidoptera; family Noctuidae; genus Asteroscopus; species Asteroscopus sphinx. Next base: position 10,010,300 of record OX453008.1, read on the forward strand.
AGGCGATTAAAAGTCTTCCTATGGGATGTCGACTATCTACTATTGCGGGCCTTTTGTACTGCCTGCTTACTCCTCGTACTGCGTCAATTCTTCCGCGTAGGCGGATCAGCTGGTCTTCCATGACGACGTCGAGTTTTCTCAATCTACTATTCCTTGGTACATCTTCATTCTGACTTAGCTTCTTGTATTCTTCGGAAAAACTTTCATTTTGACAGCTTTTTATCAATAAATTCTCTGCTTGTTCTAGCAGATGCACTTCTATGGGAAGGTATCTTCTTTCTTCGGTCCGCACAATATTTTTCTTCTTTATGATTGGCGGTGCCTTCCCTTTCGTTTTCTTCCAGCTGGGATCATCGCTTCCTTTTTTCTTTCTTACGGCGTTCACTTGTTCCTTGGGCTTGCACAGTTCTATAAATTGCAAGACCCTCGCCGTTGCACGTAGGAGACGATTCCAGTTTGATGAACGCACAGGATCAGGGGTCACATGACTATTCGGGTTCGTGATCACTGCTGCGATAGCTATTTCCTTTTCTTCGCCAGTCTTCTCTGGCTTAACATTTCTCGGTTTATGCCAATCTTCTCCTTGCAAGTACAACGATTGCAGAGGGCGATCGAGTCTCATACTGATCTGCCAACCTTCCCGTTGGCCAATGGACTCGTCCAGATCCTCGCCCGCCGCATTCGCAGCCGCGTCGAATACTACACGCAGCTTCTCATTCTGCGGTTGCACCACTGAGGAGTGAGGAAGGTACCATTTATTATTATTTTCTTCAGTAGGTACTTCCTCTGCATAACCATTTTCCAATAAATTTTCTATTTGAGCAGTATGTTCTTCTTTCAAATACTGATTCCTCTCAAATTTCTTCTCCAAAATGCATAGCCGCTTCTCTGCCATACCGAGGCTTTCTGGTATTCTTTCTTCTTTATTTTTCCATAAAAGGCCAACCTCGAATCTTCCACTTGGCAGGCGTCTGCTGGTCTTCTCTAAGATCTGGATAGCCTTATCATCAGCATCAGTACTAGGGCGCTTCGGCGCCACTCCCAGTGATTCTATAGAGAAGTGATCCTTCATCAGCTGTTCCAAGTCGTCCTCAGCTGTATTGAGATGCAGGCACCGGTCTATGAAGTTGACCTGTCTAGCGTTGCAACCATGCAGCACCCATCCGAGTAAGGTCATTGACGCCACAGGTTGTCCAGATTTTCCTCTCTTCAGTGACCGTGTGACTATCAGCTCCCAATTATCTTGACCTATAAGCAGCTTCGGAGCTTGTTCCGAATAGCAGACCTGGCGTGCTATGTCTTTCAAGTGTGTATATTTACTGACATCAATTTCTTCTAGGCGCTGAGATGTCAGGTTCAGGTTGTCTATTGTTCTGACTCCTTTGAGGCTTGAGGCTTTCATATGGTGGGCGCCTTTTATTCTTATATTCAATCTACGTGAATAAGCGTTCACTATTCTTTTTCCTCCCACCGTCTCCAGAGCGAATGGGTCTCTAGGCCCCTCCGCACCTATGGCCTCAGCCACCTTGGAATCTAAAAGCGACACAGTGGACCCCTCATCCAGCAGGGCAAGCACAATCATAGAGCCCTTAGGTCCAAACAATTCAACAGGCAACATTTTCAAATAAGCTTTATCATTCCTAATCGCATTCACCAAGTTAGTAGTCACCTCAGTCTTATGCTCCTCTTTCTGCTGCTGATCAGCTGATGTCCGTTGTAGGTCCACATGTAATAATCGATGATGCCACCTTTTACATATGCCGCATCCATTTCGCTTGCATGCATTCTTGCGGTGCCTACTACGCAGACATTTGAAGCATAAGCGCAGCCCTTTTACAATATCCCATCTCTCCTGAACTGATACACTCAAAAATTTCCTGCAATCTGAAAGGTGGTGCTCTTCCTCGCAATGCGGGCATTTGATTCTATTATCACTATTATTTACAAATTTCTTATCACTGTAATTCTCTCTTGCCGTATGAGTGGCATGCTTATTCAAATAGTGCTTAGGCTTTTCTAGACTTTCAGGCGTTGCGAAGGCACCACACTTATCAGCTTCAATATTTAAAAAATTAGCAATATTTACCAGTTCAGGGAGGGAGCAATCCATTTCTGCTGCGTAATCGTACCATCGGTACTTAACCACTGAGGGCAACTTATCCACTATTAACTTCACTATTTCGGGTGAATGTAAATATTGCGGTTTAGATAGTCCCTTAATTGCTGCCACACTATTATTCACTTGGCTAGCAAATACACATATTTCGCGAGCGCCGTCGGTTGGTTTCACTAATGATTTTATTTTATCAAGTTCACACAACACTAGTGATTCTGGTCGTCCGAAACGCCGCCGCAATGCGTCTAATACTTCCACTGGTTTGCAATCCGAGTACAACAAACTCTTGATAGCGTCGCGCGCAGTACCTTTCACCGCTTTCCTTATCCGTGCTATATTCTGCACATCGTTGAACATGGCCGCTGTATCTTCATACACCGTTTTAAAGGCGATCCATTCTGACGTATTCCCGTCGAAGAACGGCAGCTCATGTATGTACTTAGGTGACTGCTGACGCGTATTCAATGCTTTCACTATCTCCGTAGCAAAAACCGCTATATCACTTTTTCTTGTTGTCGACTTATCGCGTTGCTCATATTTACTCGGTTGCACTATAATCTCTTCGCGCACTGTGGTTTCTACCCACTCTTGAACCTGGCCGGTGCGATCCTCTGGTTCTCGTTCTTCATCGGAGCTCAACTGTTCGTCCGCCTGGAGACGCGCTAGCCTTGCCCGGGCAAGCGTGGTCGCTGCCTTGGCCTGTTCCAGTTCCAATCTGGCTAGCTCCTCCTTGGCTTCCAGCTCCTTCTTCTTGGATCGCGTCGATCGGATGGACGGAGCGCGCGGAGGACCCAGGGGCACCATCGTCATGTTGGACCCCCAGCCCGCTTTATTCTTCTCGATTTGCTCCGCCTTCTCATCCTTCTTCTGGTCGGTTGTCTTCGATGCGCTGGTCGTTGCAGTCTTTGAAGTGGCTGCTGTGGTCGTGGAATCTGTCGTCTCGGTGGTACCCTCAGAGGATTCTTCTGCTGATTGCTCAGCTTTTGAGGGCGCACCCTTATTCGATCTCGTTACCGGCATTTTGATTCACGTATTTAATTAACACTGGTGTACCTGTTTATCCGGCTCGCTAAGGACCAATTTTGTAGCAGTCACGCTCCCTGTCAATCTTAGGGCGGCGTGTCTAGGGACTACTCCCTTTTGTCAGCAATCTGAATGCCTCCCTATGTCCGGCTATCTGAAGGCGTTCCTAATTCCGGCCTCCTGAATGCCTCCCTAATTCCGGCTATCTGAATGCCGACCGTGTTGGGATACAGGTACACCACGAATAATACGCACAATTGTTCAACACACGTTTATTTATTACACAGTTATTCCGAGCACTCTGTCTATTGTTATTTATTAGGTACACTTTATGGCGCTGTAACGTTATACACGATATACATACACACGATTTATATACAAGAACAAAGAAACTATTATTAATATATCGAAACAAATACTTATTTAAAACTGCCCTAAATTACTTCCTAATTATCCTAAGAGAACACGACCACGACCTGCAGCATTACTTCCATGCTATTTCTTAGTTCTGTGACTGACCGCAACTGATTGACTGACTAACTCAAGAACGCTCTGACTATATATACTAAAGTGGCGTACAGCGACAGCGGCGGGGCGATCGAGTCGTTTCCTGTTCCACCAAAATTCCCGTGGGAAAAATAGACTCGCACAGATCCTCGCCCCCCGGTTACCCCACTTCAACCCCTATGCTAGATGAGCCTAGCCAATCAGAGCGTATCTTTTTGATATGATGCAAACTGTTTCCTTATTAGGTAACGCTGCCGATCGGGTCACGGCTCCCGCCGCGGCGCGGCGGGAGCAGGTTACGACTTGTTCGTAAAACAATTATGATGTTAAATGCTACTAGTTAGCAAACAATGCGACATTTTCTTCGTACTTTGAGCTATTGTTGCTAACTAGAGCCCTAATCCTAGACCATTGTTAGGTCATACACACCCTAGCCTTATCTTTATTGTTTTTTTAAACTTACATACTAATGCCGACATCATTTCCTTACATCTATTTACATATGTCGCCGACAAATAACAAAAATTGGAAATCGTTCTTTTTCGGCATAGTCTATATATACTAATACTAATAAAATTATAAAGAGGAAAGATTTGATTGTTTGTTTGTTTGCATTGAATAGGCTCCGAAACTACTAGACTGATTTGAAAAATTCTTTCACCGTTGGGAAGCTACACTATCTCCGAATGACATAGGCTATATTATATTTTGAAACAAATTAGGGATCCTTACCAAAACTCCAATAATGTAACTCAAGGTGTAAAAAAAATACCTAAAAGATTCCTTACATCGCGTGCGCTGTTAAAACTATTTATGATAGAACAAAACGGCTTTGCAGAACACATCATTATCTACAAAAAATGTCGCGACAGCTTATGTCTAACTATTATAGTTATGTCACAATGAAAAATAAATATAAATCTTCTAGGTAGATCTCTAGGCAGCTGCCCTCCCCTGTCAACATTTCTGAGAAGGCTATCTCGTCTTATATCTCGGTCAATAATAACACTCTTCCATTCTAGATTACATCAGGAACTTCTAGAAAGTTACCAGCAGTATCAGAGTTTGCTGCGACAGATGCTCGAGGAACAGAAGACACACACAATGATACTGAGAGAAATTGTGGAAAAGAAGTCGCGGTAAGTTTGACAGATAACGATTTTTTCTTAGGTTTTTCAGTTTTATACTGACTCATTGATATGGAGTATTTCTGGAGTATTTGGTTTTATACCCAAAAGAATGAAAACAAAGTGATATTTTTTGTAGTTACTTCCTAAAGCCGACTCCTGCTACAAAAATCAACAAAACATGTTGATATCTTTTTAGGACAATTATAATAAATTTGGCCAAACAGCTAGGCCACGCCCACTTTTTTAGAAAACCATATCGTTATGTGTTAGAAATAACAAAAACATGGTTGCGCTGGAGACCTACCCGGCTTAAGAATAACAAAACAAGAAGAAGATCTCGAAGAAGGTTGTCAAAATAATGTTCGAATTTCCAAGCATGTTTGAGAAAACGTTCTTTTTTAACGATCGATAAAATTGTTTAATCGAGAATCCTTTTGCGCCGTATGTAATGTTCACATTCTCGATCGCTCAAAAAGATGGTCGTTAATGGATACAGATTGATAATTTCGGCTTAGCTATCGCCAACGTCCATACTACGTTGAATACACCGGTTCTCGTCCGATCACCGAAGTTAAGCAACATCGGGCGCGGTCAGTACTTGGATGGGTGACCGCCTGGGAACACCGCGTGACGTTGGCTTTTTGCGTTTTATTAATTTTTTTCAATACTCTTCAATTTTATTTCAAGAAGGAAATGAAGGAACCTAATTTTAAAGAAAACAAATTATTTATTTTAACCAGAAAATGAAAGTTAAATGATTATATTGTGGTAATAAACTGGTAACATTTGTGTAAAAGTAAAAAAAAAGTGTTTTTTTTTTAGCTTTGTTGCTTTTTATCTAGTTTTTTGATGAATGAGAGCTTTTCTGTCTACATCAGCGTGGTAGACCTGAAGTCTTCTCATTTTATGAAGCCCACAGTAACGGGATTTTTATGCTGTATTAATTCTTGCCTGATGACATTGACACAGTATTTTTATACTCTTATCGCAATACATTTCTTACAGCAGCTGCACTCCAGAAGTATTTTCAAGCCAGAGTGAGGCGGCATCAGAAGCCGGGGAGGCCAGCGACAGTGTGGACGAGACAGAAGCTACGCGCATGCGTGAATGGGTCGCTGCGCGTGGTTTGCCGCCTGTAGTGGCGAGCTCGTTGCTGCGACACTGCTATGTGCTGCATGACCTATTATTACACGCGCAGAGAGAAGACGTGGCGAGGCTGAACTTGAAGTAAGTGTCTATGATGACTCTAATCTAGCAAGAGTGAGATAACATCAGAAGTGGACGAGGCAACAGTGTGGACGAGACAAAAGCCACGCGAGCGAGCGAACGCGACGCGAAACTTGTTACTAGACGCGTAGAGGGAAGACGTGGCGAGGCTGAACTTGAAGTAAGTGTCTTTGTTTGATGACTCTAATCAATCCAGAGTGAGGTAACATCAAAAGTGGGCGTGGTGACAGCGTGGACGAGACGGAAGCCACGTGAGGATTGCCACCTGTAGTGGTGAGCGCGTTGCTGCGACATTTCTATGTCCTGCCCGACCTATTATTGTACGCGCATAGAGGCTGCACCTGAAATAATTGTCCTTGTTTGCAGTCTTCAGTCGAGCTAAAAGTGTTCGCAATCCAAGTTGAGCTAGCATCGCTTGAAACAAAAATCACGTTATAGTGTAATTTCGACCCTCTACGCACTGACGTATGGATTTAGGGTGTTTTTTTTTCTAATCGACTACGCAATTTTTTCGCTATAGTTAATTTCAAGATTAAACTTAATCCTGAGGTTTCTTTTGTGACTAACATAACATCACGACTGTATTTCCCCGAAGGGGTAGGCAGAGGCGTATAGTATACAACTATACACCCACATTTCGCCAGTTATGTTTAAGTCCCATGTAATAGGCGGCGAGCCTATTGCCACTAACCGAGCACAAATCCAACTGCTGGCTGCTACTGAGAATTTCCTAATGAAAAAACCCAATAACACTTTGCCCGACCAATAAATATAAATATAAACGAAAATTTAAATCTAATCCAAAATTTCCTTTAACAGAGGCGGCATCGAGCTCCGACTGTGGCGCGCAATACAAGAGCACCGCCTCCACAACAGCCCCGCCCACCTCCGACGGACAAGCAGCACTGAAACAGACATGGACACCAACTCCATCGTCGTCGTCGAGTGCCAACGCTGCAAGACAACCCGGCGAACACTTTCCAACAACTCTTCCTGCTCCAACAACCCTACTATAGTAATACGAGACCAACTAAACGGCGACGAAACGGTTGCCGAGTACTACGGCGAGAACGGGGTCGTCAATCTTTGACTACTGCGCGGATGGTGCACTCTGCAGTGAAGGACTTCAAGCTAACGGCCAGGATACGGTCTGACTGTCGGAAACATGTTTGTAAACATATTGAAACATGCCCAATGTTTTGTTGGCATGCCCACTTAAACCGCAATAGGCTTGTTTGCCAACATTTTTTTTTACATAGCGTGCACTTAGAACAGAAAGTATAGGATTCGTATACACATTTTGAATTCTGCTATACTTAAATTGCATCGCACACGTTAAGGTCGATGTGGATCAACGTTAATTGTCCTCTCAGACCCCGCTGGGACGTTTTTTGCTCAGAAAATCGTTAATACCCATAAGCACCTATGGGGCGTTTTCGTCCCAGTGAAACCAAGTCTATTTGGACTCTATTTTTGATCTGTGAAGGTTCAATTCTATTGAGTGGCGCATACGCAGCGGTGCCTGAGGGAGTTTTACCGCGAAAAATCGCAGCGCCAGAGACAATCGATTACCCCGAAATTTTGCTAGAATTTTAGGTAAACCGTCAGGTAAAATTATCTATGCTCAATACTGAATGTAGCAATAAACAATACAGTTGACTAAAACTGGTCGTTTTGGTTGTATTATGAAAGTGATAAGCAATTTTGAGACAATATCGTAGCTATCATATAATTATACAAAATGTAATTGAAATAACTGAACATCATTATGAACGGCTTTTACTATTGTACCAACACTGAAATCGCGAAAAAAAACCAGCTGCTACATGCATTTATGTTCGCATACTAGACAAAATGTAGGCAACAGCTGATAATTTAACGTGAATTCTGGTTTCATCCCATAGTCAAACTTGTTCATACTGATGAGTACAATGACCCCTTAAGAGGTTTTCCATTATTTCAATTACATCTTGTATACAGGAACAAAGTTTAATGAGTATTTCATCACCAAGTGTTCGTTTTAGCGTAAAAGAATTGAGTGAAAGACGTCACAAATGTTTGGTTTTATAGTCATAACACTATTGTGTGGTATCAATAATTTAAAAAAATAACACATACGTAGAAATTTTGAATTTTCACAATAACCTAGTTGTTCATTTGTTAAAATTGCTGTTGCTGATATGTTAATAAAATAATACCGCTTGAAGCCTTGAGTGTATCATCCGAATAACTCTCATGTAAATATAGCTCCGTATTTATTAATATATATTGTTACTAGTCGCTGTAAATAATATAGTTTTCTTGTTAATAAGCATAATATTAAGCAGATACGCTATAAACGGAAGTTATTTCCGTAGAACTTTGCACAAAATATATAGTTTGAATGGTGCTACCGCGTTGTGATGGTAATTAAGTGAGAAGTGCCTTCTGTTGACGCTTTTACTTTGTTGTTAAACGATCGAAATTATGCATATTATAAATATGTAATTATATCGAAGAAAGATGCAAATCGTTCGAATTTGTGAAAGGAAGATTGTGCCGTTGAGAAAACAATGTTTCTAAAGTGTCATTGTGGATGTAGTAATATTGAACACAAAGGTAAGGCAATTAAAAAGCAATTTAAATAATGAATCAAAGAATAAATGCCATTATACATCGACTATACTCCCCGTGTGGTCGATGCCATTATGTAACGTCTTATTCAGTGGGCACAGACCAGTAAGCCTAAAGATGCCAATTAGCCGGATACCCACCCTCTTATGCAGTACATAAAAACACTGCATATAAGCCGCCCGCCGCCAATCGGTACGTCACTCTGTCAGCGAGCCCTATCAATCACCAGTGGCAGCTATGCCCTCGTGCTCTGCACTACCAGTTCATAAATTCATAATACCTTTAAAAAGAATCACAAAATATCTAAAGCATCTATATTACGCACCTAATTTATACTATTATGAAGTAAAGACAAATCAATTTAATCTCTAAACTGAAGAGTTATGTCCCGTCCCGCTTCCCGGAGCGCACGCAGATCGCTCATACAATTTCTATGCAATACGAGCTACATCACCTGACGCGTGAGACGGAAGATAATTTGTACTTTACTATGCAGTAACTAATAATAAAATAAATAAAATAAATAAATAATAAATAAATATTTTTGGGACATTTTTACACATCACCATCTAGTCCCAAACTAAGCAGAGCTTGTGGTATGGGTTCTAGACAATGGATATAATACTTATATATTTTTTTTTTGTAAATACATACTTAAAATACATAAGAAACAACCAGACCAACACAAACACTCATGTTCATCACACAAATATTTGTGTCCTGTGGGAATCGAACCCACAACCTCGTGATCAGCAGTCCGATACTCGAACCACTAGACCACAGAGGTCGTCAAAACAAACAAACTAATCAAACTAGCCTAAAGTCGTGCGCTATACGGCACCGAAGATTTCCGAGATTGACCGATTGTTGACGAATAAATGCGAGCCGGTGGAGGCGTTGCCCTGTCATTGTCATAGTTCCCGCGCTCATTTAAATTTCTTGTTTTGTTATTATTTAGTGTTTTTAAATTACGTTACTGTAACTGTGATTTGGTGTAAAAATTACCATAAACTTAAATATTGACTACTACAGTGGTAGTATTTATTAAAAGCAATAATGAAACTTCAAAACAAAGTGGGAACAAAATAATTAGCGGAACCGCCTGGGCCATTTATTAATTTGGAAGTGAATTAAACGATACAAAGCGTGTGTTTGTGTGGATTTCTTTTGTTTTCTTTGCACGTTGTATTTTAAATCATAAAATAGTTAAAACAATAAATAAAACAGTACAGTGCACCACCGGTTCTCTGAGGCAGCAGCCGCCACTGCCAATCACACTGCCAAATGTTTGAACTGACCAATAATAACGCGCCGTCCTCCTCTTGTCCCTCGCCAACATTTACGATTGTGTTCTTCTCAGCAAAGCTTTGTTTACTGGTCTGTGTCAGTGGGGCAAAAATGGCGTCCATTGCCTGTCTAATTCAGATTGATTCCATAAAATAGATAACGTACGTAAACGCTTTTATGTGATAAAACTATTACCACTGGAAACAATAATATAATTATATCATCGTCAAAATGACGTTATAATGATTGAAGCTTAAAGCATTGCTATTTACAAATAACACAATATATTTATCAAGTATACAATACTGTAAGATATATTATAAAAATTCATACATACTAAGAAGCTATTATCTTTTGAGTGCCATACGTACATATTTTCTTATAGAATAACACTGTATGTTATTTAGATTAATATTTACTGTTATTAACTAAAGATTTTATTAAATCGTAAAAATAATCGTCATGATCTGAAAAGCTTAAATATTAATTAATTCAGAATTAATTTTATCGCTAGTATTACTAAGATATTGGATGTAAATAACCTAAACAGAAGCAATCTTATGCTATGGTAGTCCACTTTAATAATTAATTTCAGTCAAATATTAATACCCAGTGTCTATTTTACTTGTAAAAACTTACGCAGTATCTTAAGTGGATAGAAATATTTTAAAATACCTTTGCTGTGCAGGTATTGAAATCATTATAAAATATTTCAATTTTAATATTATTGAGCAGCTTGTTAACATTTTAATGAATTTAGTTGAACTACTAGAGTACGCGTAATATAACTGTGCCGCTCTGATACCAGGCTATGCGAAGGGCCGCGCTGTTACAGTAGCGTAATAAGTGTGAGCAGGACATAAGGATGCATCGAACATTAACGAACGACTGAGACAGCGGGAACATACGTTCCCCGCCATCTTGCCATTTAGATGAACAACCTATCAAGAGTCTTGCCGCCATTACCGCGCATGCGCGTTACTTATTTGGTTGCAAAATTGATTACTGCGCAGCCATCTGTTTCTCACTTAACAGCGGCACAGTTATATTTATTACGCGTACTGTACATTCTTATAATTTCTCAGTCTTGCACATAAAACATTACAATTTATCTAATAAAGTTTTTAGGCCACTAAAAATATTCACGTCGTATACCTATTTAAACTACCAGCTTGATGTAACTACTGCCTTACAAATGAAGCCATATGCATACGCCATCGCATATCGTATAGCAATCTTACAATACTCAGTAATACTGTTGTGAAGTACAAATCCAATACCTTATATGAAATAGGAATAGATTCTATCTATATTTACATTAGAAATAGAAAAAAGAAACTAAACATACGCTTGGGATGACCCCAATAACTATGAATTGTTCTTAGTTTTATTTAGACTTAAGTGTTATTATATAAATTTAAATCAAATTAGCTGGCGAAACTTCACAGGCGTGATGGGTATCGATATCTAATGATAATAAAACAAGAAAAATTATGATTTACTCAAAGACTTCAATTAATAGAGTCGCGATCTCGAATAAGCAACATGGTCTAAATTCAGTTGACGCAACCTACTGCCATCTAGTATCAATGTGTGGAAGTTGCGTAATGTAAGCGAGAAGTTACGCAATAGACTTCCCGCTTTTGCTTCGTAATGAACTTTCCCATAGAGAGAAAATTTATTAAATTCACTAGTTATCACATTGTTAATTATTGTTACGGTGAAATAATTTGGGTTACTTAACCAAAAAACAAAGCAAATTTACGCCAAAGAATCACTCAAAACTCGCTGATTCCGATAAAACAAATAATATTAGGCCCCACAAATTTACGTGCGCTTGGTAGACAGCTGTGAAGTGAACTAATGGCAGTATGGTTCCGGAACCATAACACGTGTAACCATGTTGCTCTTCTAAACAGCGCATCTAGTACGTAGTACATATATCGATGGATTTACTAAACTCATCATTTCATTCAAGTCAGCTGATCACGATATCAACAATCACAGTACGTGACCTTGTAGGTTTACATAGTATGTTTTACGAAATATCAGATACCATAAAAATAAAATTGTTTATAAAAACGTAAAAAATACTTTTCATGTGTCGCGCGATCTAACCCCGTGGTGAGGTGGTTGTGGTTGTAATTATGAGTTGAGTAAATCATATTTTTTCTTGTTTTATTATCATTATTTATTATTTATTTTTACCCATCACGTCTGCAAAGTTTCGCCAACTAATTTGGTTTAAACTTACAACGTGTTATTGGAATAACTCAAAACCTCAGACACCCCAACTAGTTTTTATCATAAAGAATTGATATGGAAAGTAATTATTAATTTTCATTTATTATTGTAGAAGATATTTGTAATTTTTGGTATCATGGTTACCCTAATCGATTCATAGCGCTAGATTCATTCACGAACGTGCAACGCTCTCGATGCTACTGTGTCGGGCGGTGAGTAAACTCTTAAAATTAAGTTTTAATAATTAATAGTTTTAAGAAACAAATGTTACCCAAAAGTTTCAAATCACACATTTTTACTGGGTCTCGCTCGCCCTTGCGCTCAACGCCACGTCGTCGTATGAAACTTTTAGACTCGGCATGGTATGAAAATATTGATTTGGTAAAAATTAGGTAACCTATGTTAAAAAATAGTGTAATGGATTCTACTCTCGATTCTGAACAAACTAGTTTCAGATTTTGAGTTAATTTAATAACACGTATACGTGTCGCGTTATTTTGAGCTAAATAGTAGAAAGCTACTAAAATTATAGCTTTAATGTAATTTCATTAATATTAGGCTTAGCGTTGTTTTGTTTGGTAATTCGCAGATTCTTTTGTTTGGAATTTCGCAGTTTATTTTATTTTATTATGTATTAAAGTTGTAAGAAAGTATAAAATACAAATTCTTAGATCACTTTTTCAAATTATCACTCCAATCACTTTTTTCATTTATCTGATCTGATTTTGTACCTTCATAAAATCTTAATTCCCAAATTTTTACTTCCCAATAAATACTTTAAAGTTTAATGTAGTTACTGTGTTCATAATCTTATTTAATGTTACATTTGAGTGAAGTCGAGTTATTTTACAAAATCCAAATTTCATCACACTTTCGCTTTACATTTTGAAATTAATGTTTAAAAATAATTTATTTTGTGTTTTTTTGTAACGAAAGTTTTGTACAGTAAGGTCTACAATAGGATATGATAAACTAATGTACTTTCATATAATAATAATCTCCTATTTTTTTCCAAACCTGTTTGCCGAAAAAATTATTTTACTATAAACATTTTTAATATTCTTTAATAATTATGTATTTGACTCCCTTATCCTTCATAAAACATTTTTTTCCAAACATTTTGCATAAAGTATATTTTCGTGTGATTCTTTACTGTCTGAATATAAAATCACGCTAAGGCTGTAATTAATATTCATTGTTCCACCTTGATTCGGGTAACTAACTGCGTATCTACTGTTAAGCAGAATCTGCCCATATAATTTAATTATTTCTTTGAGTAGCTAATTAATAAATGATTAATTATGAAATGTTTTCGTTTTAGTCCACTCCTACCATACATACCTTACTGTACGTCCTGAGTGACGCGCGGATTCCGCAGCGTACGAAACAATACACAATGTGCGCGCCCTTCGAGTAGGTATTTGTTTCGTGCGCCGCGGAATACGGTGCGCTGTGCGCCATCACTCAGGAGTACCTACCCAGGACCCGCACTTATACCACATAGTAAATAAATAAGGGAATTGTATAACGTGTTAATAAAATAACTGAAAACCTCTTAACGGGTCGTTGTACTCATCAGTATGAACAACTTTTACTATGGGACGGAAAAATCAGCTGTTCCCCTACATTTTGTCTTCTTCCTCTTATTGAACACAAAAATTTAATGAAATGTAACAGCTGTTTTTTTCGCGATTTCAGGGTTGGTCCCATAGTTACTAGTATAGTATTATGATATGTGTGCCATAGTCATAGACCAGTAAGCCTCTAGACGCCGGTTAGCTGGACACCCCCGGTCACAACGCATATGCTCTACCACTGCATATCATACGTCCCTCCGCCAATCGGAACGTCACTCAATCAGCGAGCGGCACCAATCATAAGGAATCATACCACCGAACTTTTGAGCCGGCCAATCATAACGCGCCGTCCGCCCCCCTGACCCCACCAACGTTTTACGACTGCGTTCGAATACAAAACTTTGTTTATGCGGAGTCTTGAAGCTTAATGGTCTGTGGCCATAGTAAAAGTTGATTATACTGATGAGTACAATGATCCCGTAAGAGGATTTCAGTTATTTCAATAACACGTGTTACCCCTAAGGCGCGCAAATAGATCACAGAACATTATTCTCAATCACACTCAATAGATGTTTCACTCGAATAGTGTTAAACTTATTATACTTTGCGCCAATATAAAAAGTTTTGGGATTTCATAATTATTTTAGCCTACTTAAAACGAGTACTTTCCGAAAACGCCAATAGATGGCGCTACTTATCTCGTTTGAGTGTAATTAGTATAACGAGAGGTCGCCCAATGGTCGAAATTCGACCGAAATTAATCTACGTTAAATTATATATATTTTTATAAGTAATTAATTAACATAGCATGATATTAAAAAAAAAATAGGTATTAAATTTACCTCGACTGCCTCGTTGGTCTAGCGGTCGCAAGCGCAACCGCTGAGCGTGGGTCCTGGGTTCGATTCCCGGGTCGGGCAAAGTTTTATTGGGTTTTTTCACTAGGAAATTCTAAGTAGCAGTCCGGAGTTTTGATTTGTGCCCGGTTAGTGGCAATAGGGTCGCCCCCTACTACATAGCACTATAACATAACTGGTGAAACGTGGGTGTACCTACCTAGGAGGAAAATACTCCGAGGGGTGTACTATTCACCTTTGCCTATCCCTTCCTTTCTAGCCATATTACTACATTATATGATCTAGGGACTTTCTTAGAGCCATCAAATTTCATAGGAACTTCATTTTAAAGTAATTAAAATCTTTTATATTGACTTTTACTCTTTCAACATATTATTTTAATCGCTATTTAATTAAATGTAAAACCAGGAACCGCGGAGATGCCGCATCCAAGGGGAGGTAAGATATTCCAAATACATTAACTCACCCAATGTTTGTGGCCAACGTCTGCTGTAATCACGAAGAAAAGAAAGGATGTAGGTAATTTACTTACATAGTAAAACGGATAGTACCTACCTAATAAAAGTTTGTTGATAAATTACTATTTATCTTGCATGTTGAGTGCTGCTGTTTGCGAAGATTAGTGTCAAGAATCTGTCAAATTCAGTACATTTAAATTTAGGCCCATATTTTGCCGCCTGACTTCATAAGCTGGTTTTTTAGGGTTCCGTACCCAAAGGGTGCAAACGGGACTCTATTACTCTCGCTACGCTGTCCGTCCGTCTGTCACAGGGTATCTTTGTAACGGTAATAGATAACCAGTAGAATTTTTTACAGAATATGTGTTGCTATGAGGCGTATCACGACAAATACTAAAACCAAAGGGGATCCCCATACAAGAGACCTCGAAAAACATGCATTTTTTTCAAAGTTTTTGTTCCTGTTCTATCTTCAAAGCGGTAATATATACCAGCGTCAAACTTGGTCTGATTATAGTGCATACTATGTAGTTTAGCAACAAGTACTAAAAACAGGACAAACATAGACATATGTGGTGGTACTTACGGAAGAAAGAGATTAAAAAATTCACATTTCGCGTACGTTCGTTGATGTCTTTTGATAAACTCTCGTAATTTGAATCAGTTTCTATGAGGTATCAGGTCGATGTGTGGTACGGAACCCTTACTGCGTGAGTCCGGCTCAGACTTGGCCACTTTTAATACATACTTATCTGATTGGTCACTGGACTCACTGGTTTGATTTCCGCACGGAACAAATGATATGGCCTACAGGTAGTCCGGTAGCGTAGGTAATTGTTCCGGGTGAAGGAATGAAGGCAATACATTTCTGCATTTGGGGCTGACAAGATGAAAAGTAGTAGCTGATTCCTATGATGAAAGAACCTAGGTAGGTTGTTTCATCGTAGGCTGATTCAAACCATTCCAACTTTTGACTTTTAAAATAAGTTTTTTTTTTTATCAAGACTTCAATCCAGCGCCATTGTTTTCATCAGTCTCAATTCTTCTTTCAGATTTTTATAACGTTTTTATTGATGGAAGTTTTCGCCGTAAGGGGCGGGTCGGATGTCTTCTCAATTACCGAAGCGTCTTAATTATATTAGATATGCTTGAGACGCATTTGAATTTCAATTCTGCACCCTACACCTTGTTGGACGATAGAACGTCACTGTTAATTTTATTACAGTCGCCCAAAGGCTTTTTAATGTAAATCTTACACTGATCTTGTTATATTCGCGTCTTATTATATGTATCTATGTAGAACTTGTTTGTTACTTGTGAGTGTAGGTATATAATATGTAATTTGCATGGTAAGTAAATAAATATGCATTCTTAACAAACATACGATATTCCGTTGGATTTATGAGACGGTTATTATAATTATACCTACCTGTACCTACTGATGAATGATGAATTGATGACTTACCAAATTAAAAGAACAACAAGCAAAGACATTTCTTTGGTTTTAAGATTAGCGCTACAGGAGATTTGAAAAGGAAATTTTTATTTTCTAAAACAATCTTTAATTACCTAAGTCAAAAAAAATGTAAGTGTAAGACGATCGCCAAGCGTGGCGATTATGGCATATCGTCCCCTTAGTGGGGGAGGCCTATGTCCAGCAGTGAACGTCTTTCGGCTGAAATTATAATGATGATGTAGATTATTAAGTAGATAAGTAAAAGGATACCTACTTAATAAGGTATTTTCAATTGATCATACCACAACGGAAATATGACCATAATTATAAGAACTCGACGTATCGATTGCCGTGAGCCCGTTCGCAGAACTTCGTCTAGGTACCTATATTTTTTACTATGTCTGTGCGCGTGAAATATTAAACATCGCGAAAGCGTAGCCTCGTCGACCATTACTGGATTCATTAGCTAAGTTTTTTTACGTTATTGGCAAACAGTGTATTTGTTATAACAACTAATAGTACCTATTTTTATTAGTCTAATACACTGTTAGCACAGAGTTCAAAGCAAAGCAACGCTGCTTGTTTGTTCACATAACATAGTTAGTGCCAAAGCGTTGACTGTGTTCGTTCCTCTGGGCTGTGGCCGAGTTATCAAATGAGCGTGCTTATCGCATGTTACACGACAATTACTTATTAACGTTTTAACGTTAATAACACACCCATTGTGCCATTGACAGAACGGTCACTTATTTTATTTCAAACAAAGCTAGGCGTGCCCTTGATTTCAATGATTCATTTTACATATAAACTACGTATATAGGTACAATGTGTATCAAAAATGCGTGGTCATATTTGGAGAGCTCATTTAGGGCATAGCATATACAGCATGTGGATCTGTATTCTTGCCATATTTAAGGAGGTGACTATACCACTGATACTGAACACGAATCAATAAAAAAATCAATACCAACATTTTTTATTTATTTAAATACCTATTTGTAAACAAATAAATTCCCTCCGTGTGTCGCGTGCGACACAAAAACGACGCCTGCGAAGTTGCGAACCCACCAAAAAGATTTGCAGATATTTCCACCCTTTTACAATGCCGCCGATGACTTATTTTCAGAGTGGGTCGGGATTTATTCTCAAACTCTCGCTATGTTTCCAAGTGAAAATTTGGGTATTAAATAATCGTAGAATTTTTTAAGTATTTTTAGATGACTAAAACATAATTTATCATTTGCTCTAGAAATATGGCACGGTTACAGATCAACATGTATACAACCATAGAAATATGTCTATGTATACAACGTGTATCAAAAATGCGTGGTCATATATGGAGAGCTCATTTAGGGCATAGCATAGGTATATAGAATAACTTTTAAATATGGCGATAACCCTGAAATCGTGAAAAAAAAGGAGGGCTGATTATTGGATGGAACGAAGTTCCTTATCGCGACTTGTGATATGTGTGATTCGGGAGAAAAGTCAAAGTCAAAGTATTTATTGCTTTCATTCATGTGTACTTATGATCTAAACCAGTGGTTCTCAAACTTTTTTGGTCACGGAACCCTTTTGACAAGCAAAATACTTGACGGAACCCTACAATAAAACAATAGTTTTTAAAAGTGTATTCTTTATTATATAAGCATAATAAAAGTACAATGTAACAGTTACTAATTATTACTTACTTTAACCACATGCCAAGTACAATAATAGAAGATATTAAAAATGAAAAAATCTTAACTAATGGGAGGTATGAAACTGTTTTTTATTTTTCATCAATTGGTTGATATCAGGTTTGATAGAAGACATTTGAAGTCTCATATCAGGTTCGGCGTCCAGTCTATTGCGATATTTTGTTTTCGTGGCTGCATAGGTTGAGAATCCTGTTTCGCACAAATATGTTGTTGGGAACGGGAGAAGAATATTCAGAGCCATTCTGCCAAGCATTGGATATTCATCACGGATTCTGCACCAAAAATCGTTGAGAGGCGTCGTTTTGAACAGTGACTCCATACTTGTGTCTGATGACATTTCTAAAAGAGATTCATATATCTCGTTTGACATACTTTCGGGCTTTTGCAAGTTGGGTAAAAAAGGATTATGAATCCATGAATTCAGCTTCATTTTTGTATTATGTTCTTCGGGAAAATACTTTACAAAAGATGCGCGCATCGAAGTGAGATATTGGACCAATTCTTCAAACACATCATCTTGAAACATTTCCGAGTCGTTATCGCTAACAAACTCACTGAGTGACGTAAAGCTTTCTATTTCTCTCTTACCAACGCAAATAATCCAAAAATCGAATTTTCTTTTGAAGGCAGTTATTTTGTTATAGGCCTGGAACACTGTTGTCTGTTTACCTTGCAATGATAAATTCAATTCGTTCAGTTTTTGAAAGATATCCGCCATAAAAGACAATCGGAACAACCAAGTTTTATCATACAAACGGTCTTTCAAATTAAAAGAAACTGTATCTTGTTATGAGTAAGTAACGTCACTATTTGTAATGGAACATCACTAGTCGATAAGAGGCGGGCTGTCAAGATGGCACCCGAACCAAGGCTAATGTATTAAGTTAGAATGTGTAATAAACATAGAATTACCAGTAATAAAACCAAGTTTAATTGAATTTATATATACCTAATACACCGACCAAAACATGGTGTCAGAATTGGGTTCGTAATCTGTGTCGTGTAGTCATTGCATCTTAAGTCATTGTGAAATTCTCGTGTGAAAAGTCGGCGTCATGTCTGATGAAAATCAAAAGCCCAAGAAACTTTCTGGAATGTCCAGTCCGCAGCCCATGGTGATGAATGGTAACTTGGCTCAACAATGGAAAAAATGGGTGCAGTCATTTAAATTTTATTTACGTGCGTCTGGCTTGAATGAAGAGAGTGATGGCAGAAAAGTAGCTTTATTTCTACATGTCATTGGTGAAAAGGGCGTGGATGTATTCAATACATTTGGAAAAGACGAAGATAACATTACATACGACGAGCTCATAAAGTTATTTCAAAATCACTTTGCTCCAAAAGTTAACCTCACCTATGAATGTCATAATTTTTTCACATACAAACAAGGTGAAAATGAAACCTTAGACGATTTTGCTTGCACATTAAAATTAAGGTCACAAAACTGTGAGCTAGAAAAGCTGCAAGAACGCCTAATCAAAATAATGTTTATATGTAACATGCATCAAAAATACAACTATATCAGAGAAAAATTATTGCTTGAAGATAAGCTGGATCTTGATAAGGCCTTAGAGATGGCAAAGGCCATGCTTGCTTCCAGACATCAAACGGATGAATTGACAGCAGAACAAAGTTCAGTTTTGTATAATACAAGTCAGTCACGCTCAAGATCAAAGTCTAACTCAAGGAACGTCAGTCAATATAGTCAGCAGTCAAGGCAGGAAGTTTGTACAAGGTGTGGTCAGGTGCATCGTTATAAGTGTCCAGCATTAGGTGTAAAGTGCAAAAAATGTGAAAAAGTCGGTCATTTTGCAGTCTGTTGTCGGTCATTTCAGTCAAAGTCAATAAGATATGTACAGTCAGATAGTAATGTGCAACAAGTACAGTCGGAACAAGATGAATTGTTTATAGGTCATATTCAGTCATCCAAGTCGTTGTCAAGTGAATGGACAATTAATTTATATATAAATAATTTACAAATAAATTGTATTATTGATACGGGCAGTGATGTCAATATTATGTCAAAAAGTGTTTATGATTCACTTAATACAAAAAAATTACTGTCTAAAACTGATGTAAAAATTAAGTCATACACTGGTAATAGTCTAGAGGTACTAGGACAGCAAAACTTAGAGTGTAAATTTCAATTCAATGACCTCTATATGGCAAAACAAATAAATTTTATAATTGCGAATGTGAATTCTCCAACTGTATTAGGTAAACTTACTTGCTCAGAAATTGGACTAATTAAAAGAGTTTTCTGTGTCGACACTACAAGCATGCAAAAGTCAGAAAGTGATATTAGTCAATTGTTTTCTGAAATAAGTCAAAATGAGTCAAATTCAAGTAAAGTAATATGTCCTAAAGTCACAAAAAGTCAATCACAGTCATTTCCATTACAGTCAAGTCAGTCACAAAATATAAATTTAAATGAACTTGTTGAATGTAATAATTCTGTTTTTACCGGTCTTGGTTGTCTCCCTGGCGAGTGTCACATAAGTACAAATCCTGAGGTCCAGCCAAAAGTCGATGCTCCAAGGAAGGTACCATTTGCATTACATCATAGACTTCAACAAGAACTTGAGAAGATGGAAAAAATGGATGTCATTACCAAGGTCACAGAGCCTACTGCATGGGTGAGTTCTTTAATCTTAATAGAAAAGAAAAATGGTCAATTAAGGGTATGTCTAGACCCCCGTAATTTAAATCAGGCAATTAAGAGGACTCATTATCCTATTCCATCAGTAGATATGGTCCGTGCCAAAGTGGCTGGTGCAAAATTTTACTCTACCTTAGACGCAAGTAGTGGATTTTGGATGTGTAAATTGAGTGAGAAAAGTTCTTACCTCACAACTTTTAATACACCTTTTGGCCGATACCGCTTTAAACGTCTTCCATATGGAGTCAGCTGTGCTCCTGAGTATTTTCACAGAATTATGACTGAAATGTTTGGTGACATACCAGGGGTGGCCGTATACAGCGATGATATTTTAGTAAGCGGTCAAACATTACAAGAGCATAACGAGCGTCTTAATATAGTATTTAACAGAGCAAAGGAATACAATGTCAAGTTTAATAAAGAAAAATGTTCATTCACCAAGGAGAGTGTTAAATATCTGGGTCATATTTTTTCAGCGGACGGAATCACAGCTGATCCTGACAAAGTCAGAGCAATCAAAGAGATGCCCTCTCCTACCTGTCTAAAGGATTTACAAAGGTTTCTAGGCATTCTTAATTATTTAAGTCCTTTTATTAAAAATATGGCAGGCGAGACAGAAATTCTACGCCAATTATTAAAAAAATCTACTGATTGGCAGTGGACTGCCAATCATGAAACAACACTTTGTCGTCTGAAGCAATTAATATGTCAAGTTCCAGTGTTGTCACATTTTAATGTTCATGATCCTATTGTCCTACAAAGTGATGCTAGTAAGAGTGCTGTCGGTGCAGTGTTATTACAAAATCAACATCCAGTATATTATGCTTCAAAAACTTTAACAGATACACAACAGAAAATGGCTCAGATAGAGAAAGAACTCTATTCAATAGTTTTTGCCTGCATCAAGTTTCATCAATTTATATATGGACAAACTGTAACTGTAGAGACAGACCATGCTCCTTTAATAACATTGTTTAAAAAGCCTTTAGTCGAGGTTCCAACACGTCTCCAAAGAATGATGTTGAAAATACAACTCTATAGTCTAAATGTAGTTTACAAGAAAGGTAGTCACATGTATATTGCTGATACCTTGTCAAGAGCAGCACTCTCTGAAACAAGTTCAGATGAATTAGGTGATGATATCATTATTCATGTAAATTTACTAATTAAGTCATTACCACTGTCTTCAGAACGTCTACAGTGGTTAGTCAGGGGCACTAACGACGATGAAAGTCTGCAGATTTTGAAAAAATACTGTAAAGAAGGATGGCCGTCAAGTAAAACTCAAATTCACAAAGATCTGCATGAGTATTGGCAGTATAGATTTGATTTACATACAGAAAATGATTTAGTTTTCAGAAGTAACAGTATAGTCATACCTAAAAAATTAAGGCCAGAGATTTTGAAAATAATACACAGTGGTCATCTGGGAATTGAAAGGTCAAAAGCGTTTGCTAGAGGACATGTATTTTGGCCATTTATGTCAACTGATATAAAAAACATTGTTCAGTCGTGTCGTATTTGCTTGTCAAATAGAAGCTCAAATGCTCCAGAACCACTTCTTCCACATGATGTTACATTACTGCCGTGGGAAAAAGTTGGTGTTGATTTTATGGATTATAAATCTAAAAAATACATAGTAGTACAAGATTATTACTCAAATTATATTGAATTAATGGCAGTGACAAGTACTAACGCCAAAACAGTAATTGTTTGTCTTAAAAGTATCTTTAGCAGACATGGTATTCCAGTTGAGTTATTCTCTGACAATGGGCCACCATTTAATTCGGCAGAGTTTAAGAATTTTATTTGGGAATGGGGAATACATCATAATACGTCAAGTCCCTACATACCAAGGTCAAATGGGTTGGTAGAGTCGGCAGTAAAGATATGTAAACGTTTTCTTACCAAGTCAGAGGAGTCAGGAACAGATCCATATCTGGCTCTTCTTCAATTCAGGAATACACCTAGAGGAAATCTACCATCTCCAGCACAATTATTAATGTCACGTTCACTTAGAACACAATTACCAACAGTCACAAAAAACTTAATACCAAGAACAGTAAATTTTCAAGAATATGTAAAAACCAAGGAAGAGAATAAAAATAAAATGAAGGATTACTATGACAGAAACACTAAATCATTACCAGAACTACAAGAAGGAGATGAAGTCTATTTTAAGAAAATGCCAGATACTCCATGGATTACAGGCACAGTAAGGTCCAAATGTGATCAGCCTAGGTCTTATACTGTTGAAGGGTTAGATGGATTTATAGGAAGGAGAAACAGACAGCATATTTTGAAGCCTCCGCAGTCACCTCAAATGGTATCTCAAGATATATTACGAAAAAGTCCAAATATCAAGATATCTCCTAATTCTCATACAGTAGCACCATCTATCGAAGAGCGTAAAACTCCAGTTGAAATGCGCACTAGGTGTGGAAGAGTCATAAGACCACCAAGACGGTTAGATTTATAAGAGTAAATATTTTGTTAAGTGTTTAAGCAAACATTTTAGCAATGACTGTGAAGGACGGATTGATTTAGGTAAAGTCCAGAATATATAGTAGTTCAACAAACTGTCTTATTTTGAGTTACTTAAACAGTCAGTTGTCAAAAATTATAGTTAAGGTTTTTATTCTATTGTTGTAAACTGTCTCAAGCTGAAAAATGCTGTTGTAAAATTATAATAATTTAACTTTTACTAATAAGGAGGATGTTATGAGTAAGTAACGTCACTATTTGTAATGGAACATCACTAGTCGATAAGAGGCGGGCTGTCAAGATGGCACCCGAACCAAGGCTAATGTATTAAGTTAGAATGTGTAATAAACATAGAATTACCAGTAATAAAACCAAGTTTAATTGAATTTATATATACCTAATACACCGACCAAAACATATCTGCTGAAAGAAACATTTGTAACTCGGCTCTAAGTTCAAATAGCCTTGTTAAAGTTTTACCCCGAGACAGCCATCGCACTTCTGTATGGAGCAGCAGTGTTTTATGTTTGCTGCCATAATCTTCACACAATAATGAGAACAATCGGGATTGTAGTGGTCGTGATTTGATAAAATTAATTATTTTTACCGCTTCATCCATAACTAATTTTAGATTTGACGGCATTTGCTTCATCGCAAGTGCTTGTCTATGCAGAATACAATGGCTGGAACTACAATTAGGCGCTTTACTTTTTATTCGTGATACTGCTCCTGCTGTTTTACCTGTCATCGCCTTGGCCCCATCTGTACAAATGTCAATGCAATCGTTCCAACTAAGATTATTTTCTTTAAAAAATATGTTTATTTTATTAAAAATTTCTTCCCCGGTAGTGTTTGTGGGCAGCGGTGAACACATAAGCATGTCTTCTTCAAAAGAACGTTCATATGGATATCTCACGATAACCAGCAAGATAGCCAGACCAGTGACATCAGTTGACTCATCCATTTGCAAGGCGAATCGTGTTTTTTGTAGACGTGCAAGTAGTTCTTGTTTGACGTAGCTTGCCAGATCATGGATTCGCCGTGAAACAGTATCGTTTGATAGCGGTACAGTAGAAAGATGCTTTGCAGATTTTTCATCGAGCATACATTTTGTTATGTCTAACACACATGGCTTTATTAAATTCTCAGCGATAGTGTGCGCTTCACCTGCTTGTGCAATGCGATAGCTAACTAAATATGATGCCTCCGTGGCCTTTTCATTGATAGTTTGTGTTACATGCATCATATTTTTTTGACTTTCCAATAACTGTTCTTTTTTACGAACAAAAAATTCTTTATTCTTGTCTTTAGACTCGGGGTGTACAGTTTCTAAATGTCTGCGTAATTTGGCAGGTGCCATGGAACTATTAGGAAGCAGTTTACTACATAACATGCAGAGAGGTGAGCCGTTGGAATCAACAAATCCGAAACTGATATATGATTCATCATACTTCCTTTTTTTCGTCTTTGAAACCGTGGAGCTTGACGTCGTGGCATCATCGTCTGGATCGGTAATTGCTGTATTCTCCGCGCGTACTGCTTTTGAACATTCAGCGTCATTAGAAGATGTCGTTGCAACACGTTTAACACCTTTAAGCCAACGTTCCATTCTTCTTTATTAATAATGTTACACGTCAGGATGGAGGGTCAAAATAATGCACAATCGTTACTGCGTTTATGAGACAAAGTTTAGTCCAAAGAAGAAATGTACAAAACTGATACAATCAGAATACAGCGGGCAGTAGAACTTACAAGAAGGCAGCAGGCTAGCCAGCTTGTAAGTAGGTAGGTACGAACTTATCGCTCCGAACGCTAATCGTCAACTGACTGACGAGGCGCGACTTTTTTTATATAATAGCGCTTTTATACTTAGTCCTAGACTCGAACTCGAACATTCTCAAAAATACTCGAGTCGGCGCCTTTGATAAACAAAAAGCGGAAATAAAAATATAAATACAAAAAAATGCGTTGTAAACAATCTCGACTTTATGCTTTTGAAGATAGAGCCGAAAGTCGCTTGTTCACAACTATAGCGTCTAATTCAGAGGCGGCTTTTATCAAAGGGACTGCGCGCTCACAAGTATACGCGCGGCGGGCGGATTCAAAACGTTCGACCAGTGACCAGAGAGAGGTGTTTTGTTTTTTTTTTCTAAATTCTTGCGGAACCCCTACAGGCAGCGACAACACAGCCCCTAGACGGATATTGTTGAATTTAATGCGTACAAACAATTCTGCCACTAGCTGAGGTATGAGGAAGCGGGGTACTGCGATCCGGTTGGCCCTGACAATGTCATTATGTCATAGAAACTTCAAACTTTGTAGGGTTAGAGACGAGACAGATTTAGAATCAACACGATATAAGATAAAATATTATTTTATCGATATTATTTTTATGTAATACGTAGTATTAATTATAAGGATTTTAGCTTCTTATTTCTTTTAATATTATTTAATAATAAAGTAATTAATATACTAATAATAATAGTAAGTATTACATGTAGGGAGGGAGTCTTTCAAAATTATCTTAATTTTGAAAGTAAGACGGGTGCTCTGTACTTTCAGAATTAAGATAATTATATCTTTAAAAATATCTTTATGTATTTATTTGGTGTTGAATATGGAGTTATTATTTTGTAAAGCGGATATTTTAAAAGAGGTAATTGTCCGTTTATATAGTAAATAAATAATAAAATAATTAATTTAGTAGTAGTATTATATTATTTATTTTACCCAGCAGTATTACACAAAATGTTACATTAACATACTAGGTACTACGTCTAGGTATAAATATTATTGTACCTACTTAACATTTAACAGTGAACACAGCATGGAACAAAAACAAATATTATTGCAAACTATAACAGCTAATTAGCACGTAAATAAAACGTTATTCAAAAGAAAAGAACCTACTCAAAAATAACTTAAATTTAAAGGACTAAAAAAAAACAAAAAAAAATTCTAATCACCACTAATCATTTTTTAAATAAATTAATTTTATATATGTATAGCCTTCGAATAGTGCATTTGTAACTTTGAGCTTTTATAATAAAGCCATTATAAATACCATTCGATATAATCAAATAAAACAAATTTTGTGACTAATGAATATAACAACTAATAACTGTAATTTGGTTCTAGTACTCGCTGGCAGCTACCGTGGCACCACTCACTTCGCTCGCTCACATTTCTAACCTTACCTAACCTATTTGATATATTTCTGATTGTTTTTATATAAACAATGTTGAATTAGACAGTAAACTGTACAATTGTCCTCAATGTAACCTCAAATTATGCGACTGCTCAAGAGGTCTCTTTTGGGTATTGAAATCTTTTTTATTATTTTATTTTAGTAGTAATTGAAAGCGAAATTCTGATAGTACTGAGTAATTTTTTCAGTGTTTACGTGTCAAACCGCATTTGACAGTATTATTGTGATATTTAATAGGTTTTAACAAAACCAAACATTTTCAGGGATGTAATAGTGCGATTGATTTTAATTGAGGAAGTTTTTCGCAAAGAGGTCTTCGAATGAAGTAAAAGACAAAGTAGCTTCATGGAGAAATATTACACATCCGTGCAAATCTTAAATAAAATCGAATGTGACACAAAAGTTGTTATTTTACTAAATTATTCATTCCTAGCTGTGCTTGTGACCCTGTCCGTGTGCAAGTTGTAAATTAACATCGTGGGCCTTACTCCCGACTGGTTCAAGCTCTGAACCAAATCGAGCTAATTTCAATTCCTAGAAAAAAGCAGTACGATTTCACACTAACTCGAATTCAAATTCGATTGATACAGCACTCGATCCAGGCGGGGTCAGGAGTAAGGCTTAGAAGTGGGTAGCTACTCTAATAACTAGCTAAATAGCGGCTATTCAACAAATAGCCATGGCTACTTCGATCAATGGCTACGATATCTGTCAACACGATAGCTAGCTATTGGCTACTGCTTCGAATAACCAACAAGTTTACGGTGTAGCGGGCAGCCGCCGCGCTGCCGTGAGCTGACCAAGTAAAATAGCTATTGGCTATTGGTAGCTAGCTAGCGACTTTCTTTATTTTTACGATTTCTAACTTAACTTAGTAGTCAATTAGGTTTAAAATCGTTTGAGATCTATAATTTTGTTTGTACAACAAAAGAAGGGTCTTTTGTTGTAGTTTTTACTGTAATTTTATTAGTTAATTTTTAAATTTTCAATGTTTTCGACAGTTAAATATGTAGTAATTAGTAATACGTAATAAATGTAAAAATACGTACGTACGAAGGAAAGTAATTTTTTTTCAACAATACAATACAATACAAATACTATTGTACACAAAAGAAGATAGCAACATATATGACTTATATAGAACACATGTACAATGGGCGATCTTATCGCTCAAGGCGATTTCTTCCAGACAACCTTAGGATGGACAATATGGGCAAGTAAAGAGAGGGGTAGTACGCAGTGTAACAACATAATAGAATACATATACTACATAACATAAATACTATACATATATCTATAACAAAACTACATAAATATAAGATACAATAAACATAATAAATACAATACAATATGTCTAAATATTACATAATGTACCTGCCGGAAATTACAGTGATGATAGGTAGCGATCATTTACCAGTTTTTTAAATATAGGCAAAGATTGAGCACACCTCACTTGTACTGGCAAAGCATTCCACAGGCGAGCAGCCTGAACTGTAAAAGAATTACCAAAGAAATTTGTGGAATGCGATGGTATCGCCAACGTGAGGTTTTCTGATGACCTTAAGAGCCTCGAATGTGTGTCACGAAGGAACACTAACTAACTAAAGGACTAACTAAAGGAACTAACTAAAGGAGCATTCTTTGCTAAGATCATTTTTCTCTAAGGTCAATGACCTTTGAACTAGGACGTCTTAAGTATTTTTCAGTTTTCTCTCTATAACTCAAAAATTTATAATCACATTATACTCAAAATAATTTTAAAAGAGAGTTTTTACAAAGGTCTATCAACGTGGAGAATTATAAGTATCTACGTTACATAGTTTAGAGATGGCAGGGGGGGGGGACACATTGCAAGCCACTTTAGCTGGCTATATTTCGCAGATGGTACACCTGATAAAAAAGTGCTGTATGAAACATTACCTTCATTTTAGTAGACCTATTCAATGATACCACACACGAGGGGGTGGAGCGAAAAAAATATTTTTATCCCCATTTCACATGTCCCATACATCGCCACCCCTAAAATACATAATCACGCATTTTTTATTCTTTTAAAATTGAGATCTATATTTAAACTATCTTTTAACAAAATTACATTTACTTATGTTTATAACTGTAGAAGTTATTAAGCTGTAAAGGATTAGGACAGACGGACAGATGGATAGACGGACAGACGGACGGACATGACGAAACTGTAAGGGTTCCTTGTAGGACTACGGAACCCTAAAAAAGGTACATATATCATTTATCGTGTACGTATCGGTCGGAACAAAAGTTCGTTTATCGTTGAACGGGAGTAGACTCCCTGGCTGTTATATGTATATAAAGATTGAATGTTTGAAATCGTAGTTTTATTTTTTTTGTAGATTGCAAAATATTCTACTACCTATATTTTTCAATTTCGTTGATAGTATGGAGAACTTTGTTTCATCGATAACAGATTTAGTACATCACTAGTTACATTGACAATTAAATAGAGGGAAAGAGATAGTGTATTAAGTGCTTGCGTAAGAAAGAGATGTTTTGTGAAAGACATCAACGTGCCGTCTGCACCTTTGGTGTCCGTTACGAATTAACCAGTATAAGATGAACTCTCATTAAATATTAAATCAGTTGAAAAATCAATTGGATAATGACATTATTAACTTAACGATGAAATGTTATGCCGTCTTTCTGGACACTCAAAGTCTTGCTGTTTTTACAACACAATCGTACTGTGCAAGAAGTCATTATAACATTTATTTGTAAATTTTGTGTTCACTAACACGGAAGTGTCAACGGCTCACAGAAGTGGTCGTAACTGATTCAAATTGTTTGAGTGGCGGCTTACATACAGGATTTTTCCCTTATGTGTGATAGAAATCGGTCGCCTGTTATGTGGCGTCTAGGGGCTGTGTCGTCGCTGCCTACAGGGGTATCGCGGAACCCTAGGGTTCCGCGGAACACACTTAGAGTACCGCTGATCTAAACAATACAATTATTATAGAAACAACATGAAACCCCGTCAGGGCACAGCACTTTAAATTACACAATTTAATATAAATTATGATAATTATTTTATTTAATCCTTAGCTAAAAAAAAAAAAAAAATTTAAAATGTAACGTCACGTCAGATTTTAACCAAATGAAACATACAAAAAGACACGTTTTACCTTGGGCCCTGTGGTATCTCAGTTCGACGCTTGATGTATCCTGCCGATACTTTTATTAAACACTAGCAGTCAAAATTAATATCCAATCTATCCACGATTTGCCCTACTAGAGATAGGAATTTGACATAAGCTTCATACAAAATATGTCAAATTTCTATCTCTAGTAGGGTAAATCGTGGATAGATTGGATATTAATTTTGGCCATTAAGCGACAAAAACCTTAATATCTCGGAAACTAAGAATCCTATACATATACTTATTATTCTGCGGGAGAACTATATTGCTTTTCTTGCGATAGGGTATTTAAAACCAAGTTCGGTCTAGCGAGCCATATAAGGCCTCATGCTAGGAAATAATTTGTTGGGATCGCCGTTACCTAAATCGGTAAGGGACTATATAATAATATAATATATATCATTATCATTTCAGCCGAAAGACGTCCACTGTTGGACATAGGCCTACCCCAAGCATCGCCACAACGTACGGGTCTTGCGCTTCCCGCATCCGGCAGATTCCCGCGACCTTCACCAGGTCGTCGGTCCTCCTTGTAGGGGGTCACTACTCTAGAACATTTCGACCCCATCGGCCATCCGTTCTGGAAGCAATGTGCCCCGCCCACTGCCACTTAAATTTGGGAATTATTCAGGCTATGTCGATTGCTTTCGTACTCCTACGAATCTCCTCATTTCTGGACACTCTAGAATTAACGTGTGCCGTCTTCTATATGTAGGCACTTTTACTTAGCGTAGTAGTCGACTGGCAGTGAACCAAAACGCTGTTACTTACATAATGTGGATTTATATCAGGCGCGAGAGATCGCTAGAGCGGAACCTTGCGTCTGAGCCGGCAGCAATTTGCAAGAAAGCGATGCTCTTAAGCGTGTACTCTAATACGTTATCCTAATCTTAGATAAGTTATTGTAAGCAGTTTGCTCGTCCATTTGTTCTCCTCGATCGATATGGTGAATTAGCATTTCGGCAACTTTTGGTTTAGAAATAACCAAAACACACATTTTTAAAATAGATATATTTTTGATTCTCTTGTTCACAAACTACACTAATTTTAAACAATCGCTCTCTTTTACTAATAGTAGATACAAGAAAGGGATCGCAATAATTTTAGTGCTGTCAAATTAGTTTATGTGATATCATCATCATCATCATTTCAGCCGAAAGACGTCCACTGCTGGACATAGGCCTCCCCCAAGCAGTTTCGGGGGATATGCCATAATTGCCACGCTTGTCAGGCGGGTTTTCGATCGCAGTATACTCAGAGAACGCTACTGCCCATCCTCTGGTGAATCCCTTATTGGCTTTTTACGAAACCCTTAGAAGATATAGGTATATAATAATATATATATGTGATATACTTCTTCGTAGTTTTATTCGGTGCATGCACTATGTTCAATAACGTATTCTTGTCCTCGCCGCAGTAAAAGCCAATTGCGATGGCAATACATGTAAATAAAAAAACTAAATATCAATACAAATAAAATCAGGTGAAATGTATATTATTTTTACTTGCATTCATAGTGTCGATATCACCTTTTTATAAATTTATATAAGCCCTTGTTTGGCGACTGGCGACACGTGCTGCGCTGCAGTGAACACTTTATACCCAGGAGAGACGAGAATCGAAATCCATAGATCGCAACGACAGACGTTTCTAACTTTCTACCACGTGTTGAAAGGTCTTAGATAATATAATATAAAAGCTTTCAAGAGAATAGCGCTTCACGGCGTGTCTGAAGTATCAATTCAGCTTGTAAGATGACTACCTTGAGGATGTTCCAGACCTCTGATGGCTGTATTGGAAAATTGCTTCGGCGCTCTCGCTACCGAGCGAAATCTCCAAGGAGTTGATTTTTATTAAAACTTTGTAAAAGAGATACTTGATCTTGATCATGCACGTAGCGATTCCATTACAGGTTATGTTATCACTAAGCTATTATTAACAATAGTGTTTACTCGAGAATTTTGTAAAATTTTCGGTAGTGTAGAGGGTGGTAAAAAGATGTTTTCCGAGCCGGTGGCTCGCGCCCGAGAATCATAAGAATGCGTACCGACTGCCTTGTGATATTCTATCACAGATGTAAAGGAACTTAAGGATTCCACTGTTTGTTTGAACAAACGAACAACAAATACGTTGCGGAAATACAAACTCGCTTTTATTTGCGTATGTAAACAATTCAAAGGGATACCAAGCTTTTGAGGTAAAGACGCATAGTTACATTCACTACCTAAATAAATTGGCGATTCACTGAATTCGTTCTTACTTTGAAATGCTCAAAGGGTTACGTGCAGGAAAAACAATTTCGGTCTTTACGTTGAGCAGAATTTGCCACGTTGCAGTTTTTGTAAAGTAAGTGGTTTATAAACAATATTTGTTCTGAATTTAATTTGTATACGGTAGGGAAGCCGGTATTTGCATATTGGCATCGCAAGCTGTCTTAATTTCGGCGTAATGTGTGGCGGGTCGAGATTGTGCCGAGTCGCTACACATAGGGTGTGTCGCCCGCATGTTGCTGTTACAATGCAATTTATTGTTTCAATCTGTGTTCACGTTGAAATTAGAATGACATGAATATTGTATGCGTACAAATGTACAGTATGTGTATTTTAGATGGAAATGTGTGTTGCCTTTATGAATTTCTGGGAGCAGCATATGCACTGGATGAGAAACATAAATTTAATACCATTAGATTAAAGACATAGTAAAAAATGAAGACGAAGTGCTGCGAACAATCATAGTGAAGCCAACAAAACGCGCAACAACAAGCGCTCACGTACACACATGCACCTGAAACTGAAAGATATTTGTTTTTGGCGATGCTTACTGGACGATGCCGCGGCATGTGTACTGAGAGCGGTGAGCACGGCTTGATGTATATACATGTGTGTGTGCACGAGCGCTGGTTTGTACACAGAGGAGCATGGTTTTGTTGGCTTCACTATGATTGGTCGCTGCACTTCGTCTATATTTTTAGTACGTCTGTGAATTAGATATGGAACCGCATATTCCCAATCAAGACAGAAATTTGAATCCCTTTTAGCACATGACGGTCCAGCCGCTATGTCTTTATGAATGATGGAATGAGAATGACAAAAGCCGCAAAATTGCAGACAGATCCCACTATCTAGTTTACACAATAGGCAGCCAGAGCAATGTCCGATTTCGCCCTTTGTAAGCAACGTCGGAATGAATAGAGTTAGATTTCTCTCTTTGCTTTCCCATAAAACACTGGAAACGTTTTATGATGAAAATTCTCTTTATTTAAAGGAGAGATTGTTCGCATAAGTGTCCTCGAGAGGCCAAAACACCGGAGACTTAGATGCAATAAAAATACCAGGGGAGGGTCAATCAGGTTAAGTGTTTTGTCCGGCGACTCGCATCTGCCGAAATAATATATTTTATACGAGGTTTATATTTGAGTGGATGGAGAAATAGTTGGAATATGTGCTGGAGTTATGCTGGGGTGTGCGTGCGCTGGTATTCTAGTCGCGCGCAAAGCTTCGCTGTGTACATTCCAATCTCGAACGAAATAAAAGTTATTTACTCGAAAATCTGTTGCGATTACTCTGACCACGCTAACTCTGCATAGGAGTTATGGAAACACCGCATAAACAATAACTATCAAAATATCTGTAATGATGACTCTTATTATTCCAATGCATGGTTAATTTTGTAATAACCTATCTATCCACGATTTTTTCTACTTGACATAAAATTTATTGAGCTTATGTCAAATTTCTATCTCTAGTAGGGCAAATCGTGACTAGATCGGATCTGGATCAGTTTTACTATCTATATTCGACACAGTTTGATCCTTTTTTACTTGAACTTCATTACCTAGAACAAAGAATTTCCTTCCTTATTTTTATTGTTTTGGGAAGTATTAATTTAATTATACTGAAATGCTTTGTTTCTATGAACAGATAAAAATCATCCTATAAGTACTTTTTGTAAATCTCAATTTCTTACTAAAACTAAGTCGTATCAACAGGTAAGGGTGAGGGTTCTTCAATCCTTGTAAGTAGGTATGCAGTTCGTCAACGAGCGAATCCAAAGTAGGGTTCAAATACTATTTCATTTCGCAAGCATTGTTGCTAGGTATAGTTCCCGGCACGAGACGTGAGCACAAATTGTACCAGCGTAGTAGTCTCTGTCGTCACTGTATTCTAGTATTCCGGTTTCTACATATATTCAATTATGCATTATCATGTAATTATGCCAATGCAAGTGCCTGTTTCTGATTTGTTGTACTGTGAACAGAGATTCGACCACTTACGCAGTGGAATCTGTGCTCACGACTCGTGCCGGCAACTATATCTATTCTGTGTCGCGAGAGGCAGGAGCAAATATGTTTGTTTCAAGAAAAATTCGATATAAGTTTTTTTTTTCATACAATGACTTAAGCTTGGTTGAAATTAATTTTTTGACAACTTTTTCCAGAAAGATTCTCCAGGTAGATGCTCTTCTGTAACAAACGGTGGTAACAAAGGTATATTTTTTATATCTTCACGGCTATTCCCATAGAGTAATGCTGGGTACCTACAACAGTACGTCCTTCCTTCTTTACCACGTTTTCTATCACGTTTTTATTAACTCGCTTTCAGTCAGTCAGTGTCTGTCTGTACGTAAAGTGTAGAACTACCCTTTACCACAGAAATTGTATGTTTATGTGTATTAAAGTTTATAACAAAATACCCCAGACTCTAAGAGAAGATTATTTCGTGTAAAGTTAAAAAGCCGTCCAAGAGCATGTCGGGCCATGCTCAGTATTATAGGGTTCCTTAAGTAGGTCTAATTACAAACGAATAAAAACGAATATTAATCATTGCTATTTTAGATTTTGCAAACAGCGCCACCTAGCGCAAAATTTAAGAAGCTAAATTTAAGAAGTGTGTCATATCAATATAACACAAAGTTACTTTCTGTGATTTTTTTAAATAGCAAGTAACTAAAGGAGCATTATTTGCTAAGATCATTTTTCTCTAAGGTCAATGACCTATGAACTAGGACATCTTAAGTATTTTTCAGTTTTCTCACTATAACTCAAAAAATTATAATCACATTAAACTCGAAATAATTTTAAAAGAGAGTTTTTATAACGGTCTATCAATGTGGAAGACTATAGTTTTTACGTTGCATAGTTTAGAAAAGGCAGGGTGGGGGGGGATACATTGCAAGCCACTTTGGCGAACTGTATTTCGCAGATGGTATACCTGATAAAAAAGTTATGTATGAAACATTACCTTCATTTTAGTAGACCTATTCAATGATACCCCACACGAGGGGGTGCAGCAAAAAAAAATTTTCATCCTCATTTCACATGCCACCCCTAAAATACGTTATCAAGATTTTTTATTCTTTTAAAATTGAGATCTATATCTAATCCATATTTTTACAAAATTTCATTTACCTATGTTTATAACTGTAGAAGTTATTAAGCTGTAAAGGATTAGGACAGACGGACGGACATGACGAAACTATAAGGGTTTCTTGTAGGACTACGGAACCGCAAAAATGGCTAATTGAAAAAAAAAACTTTACAATTAAGGAGTTTTTGAATGTAAAAATAATTTAATTTGATTAATAGAATTTAATTTAATTCATAGATTTAACATAACTAATAATATTACCTAATATCCTAAAAAATATTGTGTGCCCAAATTGGGCTGATTGATGTATCTAACACTCATGTATGTATAACAACTGTAACCACCACAGATAATATAATACTATAGTAGTAACCACTCAATCAGAAACAATAAAGTTTACTTACTTACTACTATAGTATTATATTATCTGTGCTTACGGTACAAATTTTACAATCGATTTTAAACTGACTTCCCGATGACCTAGAGACTTGAAACTTTAAACATAGCTCAGAACTAGATGACAATGCTTAGCTCGCTTTCGTTTTAAAAACGTGGTAGGAATTTTTTTTAAATCTTCAAATTACCTATTCTTCTTTTGGTGCCTCTCCATTAATGAAGGTTGGTCTCAAATTTCGTACATTCCTACGATACGATATTAAATAGAGTATATCCAATTATCCATGGAGTTTCTTGCCGGGTCTTTTCCATAGGACCAACTTTTTGGAACAACTAGATTCTTCTGAAAGTGCATGTAATTGCATAAACGAATAAAAACTTTTGAATTTTGAATACTTGTACAAATAGAACCCCCGTAGACTACAGGCCAAACTGTTACCCGATAGTTGGGTGATATTAGTAATTTAAGAATATAATATAACAATAGTAATAAACATAGTAGTAATTTAAGTAATAGGGCACTTGGATAAATAAATAAATAAATAATGATTAAGTTTGAAACGTGTTAATTTTTTCATGTCCAGTGTACTCATTGTTGAAGAGCCAAATAAATAAATATATTTTTTGTATGGGAAATGTCTGCCAGTGTGCGCACTCCGACTAAACTATTGGCCGATTAAAATTTTGTAGTCTGCGGGGCTAGTCCACAAGTTCAGTCACTCAGCGAGATACGGAGCGCGAGCAAGCTATGCTTGAAGTTCCTTTGAAGAATAAAATCCGTAACGAGATTATCTGAAGAAGAACCGAGTTGGCCGACGTAGCTCATAGGATCAGTAAGCTGAAGTGGCAGTGGGCTGGCCATGTCTGTCGAAGGACCGATGGCCGCTGGAGCAGACGAGTCCTTGAGTGGAGACCGCGAATCGGCAAACGCAGCGTAAGGCGCCCCCCAGCCAGGTGGATCGATGACCTGAAGAAGGTAGCTGGGGGGGATTGGATGCGGAAGGTGGATGTCCGAGTGTTGTGGCGCAACTTGGGAGAGGCCTATGTCCAGCAATAGACTGCGATAGGCTGAGTTGATGATGGTGAATCTGGCCTAAGACGCTAAAGTCCTTTATTTACCTACTTGCTGTGTTTGTATGTGAAGGTCTAATCTTGCAAGCCAAATTTGAACCTGCTGACTGGCTGAAGTTTGGTACAAATATGTAAATCTGATGACAATGCATTATTATGGTGCTTAGGAGCTGATCTGATGATGAGGCCGGAAAGTGGACACAGGATGGGGATCCACACCGAGTTTGGTTTCGTTAGATTTGTCTTAATGGAAGATCGTGATCAGAGTCTGATGATGGAGTCGGGAGGTGGTCACAGGATCTCTGCTATGGTTACCGTTGACCCACCAAGTTTGGGTTACAGTACCAAATCCGAGTCTTATAACAGCTTGTCTTGAAAAATAGATTTTGTTAAATCTACATTCTTCATAGAATAGGTACCTAATAATAATAGTCTTCTCTTTTCTTATGCTTTCTTCTTTCTACACTTTCTACCTATTTTGTACAAAAGTTTCAGAATAAAAAACATTGAAATTGCAATTGCATAGTTTGCAATAAATTTTACATGTAGATAATTGTCAATGCAAGTTAAAAAGCTAGCCACCCCGCCATTTTAATTAGCACAAAGCCGTCTGTCTGCAACGCTCTTGCAATTTCATAATTTATGGAATGCCAATTTTTCTCTTAAAGCACGTCTCTTAGTATAACGAGAAATTAAATTGGAGTGTCGTCTTTGCCGTAAATTTTAATGGGCGTGACTACAGCGAAACACATTGTCAACAACTTTAGGTATTACTGGCAAAACATACAGAAGGTATACACATTATTACACATGTTGCTCTGTGACCATGGATGAGCTTGAACAATTTAAAAATAAACATTGACAAAACCAAAATAATGACATTTGAGCAAAAAACTAATCATAAAAAACCTAACGTACGATACGGAGACAAAATAATTTCAGAAACTACGTCGACAACATTTTTAGAACTTCAATTGGATAGAGACATGTCTTGGAAAACACACACTGACAGTGTGTGTAAACGCCTGAGTCAGTACTCATATGCTTTACACAAACTGTCAAAGGCGGTAAATCAAAAAGCTTTAGTTACAGCGTATCATGCTTATGTCACGTCTACTTTACGTTACGGCGTCATATACTGGGGTAACTCCACAAATATGGAGACGGTCTTTAGAGCTCAAAAAAGATGTGTAAGAGCAATATGCGGTATTCGAAGCACCGAGAGCTGCAAACCGCTCTTTATGAGTCTTCGTATTTTAACAGTACCCTGCCTATACATATACGAGGTAGCTCTATTTGTTAAAAACAACTTTCACCTATATGATACTCTTAATAGCACACGACACAAAAATAAAATATGCAGTAGACAACACAAAAAAGCAATATTGAATAAGAGTTTCCTAGGTATGGCACCGCAGATATATAATAAATTACCAAAATCAATATTAAACAGCATCGATAGAAATATATTTAAGAAACAATTGATAAATCTATTAATAAATAAGACATATTACACGTTAAATGAGTACCTGTCTGATAGAAATATATGATACTATTATGATATTGTAATTTTTTTGACATTGAGGTGAATGCTTTCGAGGTCCGATTTGTTTCTATAATTATTATAAGAGTTGATATAATTTTTGACATACCTACAATAATAATAATATTATATTCATCCATAATCATTATAATTTGTCTACTATAATATAATTTTGCATGCCTATATAACAGCACATTCACTCAACATCTTGCAATGTATATTTATGTACCTACTTTGTTCAGCAAGAAAGTTTTGAATTGAATTGAATTGAATTGAACCATATCTTATCACAATGATTGATTTTCGTTCCGATCGATACAATGCACAGAAATGTGAGAGAATATCTTTGACCAAAATCGCTGTTCCCTCAGATTGACGACCTCTGTGGTCTAGTGGTTCGAGTGTCGGACTGCTGATAACGAGGTGGTGGGTTCGATTCCCACAGGACACAAATATTTGTGTGATGAACATAAGTGTTTGTGTTGGTCTGGATGTTGCTTATCCTTCTTTGTTGTTGTTGTTTTTTTTTTGTAAGTATGTATTTACAAAAAAAAAAGTATTTAAGTAATATATCCATTGTCTAGTACCCATAGCACAAGCTCTGCTTAGTTTGGAACTAAATGGTGCTGTGTAAAAAAATGTCCCAGAGATATTTATATATTTATTTATTATAGAACCATAATCTGAGGCTGTTCCTAACAATTTTTCTTAAGGTGTATGGTACAGGGTAACCCGCAAAATTCAAAATTTCTTGCGATTTTTGCAAATTATAACCCTATTTTGCGTTGTATATCAATCAAAATATGATTCGCGGTAGGAATAACAATATATCTATTGAATAATACTCATAAAAATATAAACCTAGCTCTATAAGCTCTACAAGCTAGAAAATTTATAATTTTATCGTAAATTAATATTATCGAGCTTGTACAGCCAATAGAGATTGTTTAATATTTTTTATGAGTATTATTCAGTAGATATATTGTTATTACTGCCGCGAATCATGTTTTGACCGATATACAAAGCGAAATAGAGCTACAATTTGCAAAAAACGCAATCAATTTTAAAATTACGCAGTCTACCCTGTAGCATTCACCTTTAGAAAAGTCACGCTTTTTTGTGTGTGTCATGCACATGTGTAACGTATAAACAAGAAAAAAAAAAAAAAAAAAAAAAAACGCAACGTAACGTATGTATAAACGTGCTATAATTGCTTTTTAACATACAACATAAACCAATATTATTTATTTGAATCGCTCGAATGACCGATATCTAGTGACTATTTGTTGGTGTTGATAGGACTAAGCCTTCTATAATATATTTTCTTCTTGTAATAAGGTTTGTAAGGAGTGCAGGGTTCAAGTTGCGTCTCTCAACCTCTTCAACTAGTACTTGATTGGTTTGGTTTAATCGATTTTCAACTTAGTGCCTAAAGTGTAGATGTAATTAAAACTCGCAAAGTAGGTACAAGAAAAAATTCTTGCATTTTAGTTTATTGCACTTGCTTTCTTATAAAATAAATAATTCTAACGTAACTTGAATTGCAGTTAAATGCTCATTCAAGTTAAATAACTTCATACTTTGTATAGACTACCTGGTTTTATTTATTATAACTAGATTTCATTCGCAACCATTAAAGAAACCTGTTATTTTTTAATACCGATTTCTTTAATGTATGAAACTATAGGTACGGTCAGCTGCATTGGTTACCCCTCATGTTCGAGAGTTTGTTCGTAAGGGGTAACCAATCGGTGCAGTTACGTAGCAGATAACAAACCCAGTTTATTTTTCAGTTCATCGT
The DNA here is from genome assembly GCA_949699075.1 of Asteroscopus sphinx. Taxonomy (NCBI): domain Eukaryota; kingdom Metazoa; phylum Arthropoda; class Insecta; order Lepidoptera; family Noctuidae; genus Asteroscopus; species Asteroscopus sphinx. The sequence continues at coordinate 10,050,190 of OX453008.1, forward strand.
CTTCGCCTTTAAATAGTAGATATAATGTGATGTAAGCTATTTAATTTCAAATAATTATTATTATTATCAGCCTGTAGTGTCCCACTGCAGGGCAAAGGCCTCCCTTCCCTTTTTCCAATCCAATTCCAATCCTTCAGACAGGAGTCAAGTTCGTCCCGCCATCTCCTTCTGGGCCTGCCGCGTTGTCGTTTGCTGCTGTCTGGAATCCACTGTGTGGTTGTTTTCGCCCATAGCTCGTCCGGCATGCGGCAGATGTGACCAGCCCAGTTCCACTTAAGCTTCAAATGCTTCTTGTAATTAAATTTCAGGATTCGGTCAACAATGACTTCAGCGTAAGATTTTCTGGAAAAATGTGTTTGCCGTATCAGTTTCAGAATTTCATATTCTGAAATTCTTTAGAAAACTTTTATTTGCTATTTTATATAGCCTTATTAGGGCGGTGACTCGGTGTGATTAATTAACCGTTTTATCGAAAAATGTACCAGAACTTAAGGTAAATGGTTACTTAACCAGATAATTATCAATGGTGAACTGTGTATTAAGGTTAGTTGTTAAACATTTCCGCCGAGCCTTAGAAATAGACCCTAGACATAGGTAATTGTTGGTCATTCCTACAAGGTTGTCTAACTACCTAAGTGCATCTCAGCACTGTCTCGCGTCTCCTTGAAAGGATCAAAATGTATTATTTATAAAACCTGGATACACACCCTCGGGAAGCAACTCAAGCAACCGACATAGTAGACTTGGCGCAAAATGAATTACTTTTGTAATGTGCGACATTTAAATTTTAAAACAAAGTAAAATAGGTTATTACTTCCACAGTTAATGGAAGACTAGGTTATGACACATCATGAAGTAGGTACACTCAAAACATCACTTTTTTATAGCATAGGATGGCGAAACGAGCTAAAGGCCCACCTGATGTTAAGCGGTTACCTTTGCCCATAACAACTTCAAAACCACCTAGGCTGTTGCCTAAATAGTACCGCAAGTCGGTTCGCCAAACTGAGACATGAAGATTGAAGTCTCATGTGATTGTAATTTCAGCGGCACCCGTACCCTTCAGACCGAAACACAGCAATGCAAGCATCACTATTTGGCGGAGAAGTAGGTACGGTAGTAGTACTTCCCCGGACGAGCTCTTTCACAAAGGAGCTCTACTACGACTTTCAGGGTCGAATCTTGAAAAACTCACGCCCCGTGGAGACGACGTCGGCTGACAGAGGTGGAATGAAAGAAGGATCCAGCTGCCTGCCATTTTGCCTATATCATCGCTCCACCGAGCCTCCATGAGCCCTACGCGATAATAATACATGCTGAAATTTTAATCGCTTCTTTCCCGAAAAGGGGTCATGTACTCATCTTTATAAACAACTTTTACTATGGGACCAACCCCAATCGCGAATAAAAATCAGTTGGTCCCTACATTTGTATTCACTTAAATCGATAAAATGTAGGGACCACCAGATTTATTTTTCGCGATTTCAGGGTTGGGTCCATAGTAAAAGTTGTTCATAATGATGAGTATAATGATCCCTTTTCGGAAAAAAGCAATTAAAATTTCAGCATGTATTATCAATATGATTTAAGTACTTTACGCAATAGGTCCATCAGAGTTATGACTGACTGATAATTTTAGAGTTTTTTCAGATCGCATTACATATTTTTTATTTATTTATTTATTTGTTCAGTGGTATACATAACAAAAACATTCTAAAGATGTAAACATAAACTCATTAGAGTTTTACCGTACATCAGTATCATCGACTATGCAAACAGGTAAACAAAAATGTAGTTATCAAGGTAGGATATTAAATAAGTACAATGTGGGTATATACCAGATAATATTTAGCTACATTATGAAGGAGCGAACACCGGTGACTGCGCGAGCCGTCTTTAAAAACTGGTGGAGGGTAGTATTATTTTTTATATAAGTAAACAACATTTACCATGAACTTTCAATACAAATTACATTAGGTAGTTATGTTTTTTTTTATCGGCCAATTAATACATGTAGGTATAGTCGCATTGTTTCGTATTTTATCGTCGCGGAAGTCGCCAGTGTGCTGCCAGCATTACTCCAAGTTATTATATAGAGAGAGGAGGGGCGGAGGGGGCGCTAATTGGAAATACATGAGAATTTGCATTTTACTTTGTCTGTCGAACTCCCGGCGGAGTAACGTCTCGCTATAAATCCCTTTGTCGATGCTGAGTGCACCTTGCACCAGACTTTGCAGCATTTATTAATACTACAGCAATTTACAGCATAAACATGAGCACCCAAAAGAGATCTATGCAAAATGTCATTTGTTTTGAGCGTTTATTGATTGTAAACTGCAAAGATGAATAAGTAGACGGAGGCAATCCCAGTGTCGTTTTTAAAGCACACCCTGAAAACAGTTTTCCACTTTGTATACCACACACCTCACACCATGCTGCTAAAGGTTTCGGCTTCAGTTTTAAGACCTGCCTGACATCAACCTTCCTTAGCGAAATAGACCGGACAGTCAAGCACCGAATTAACACAGGATGGTTGAAATGGCGGCAGGTCACGGGAACTACATGTGACTCCCGAATTCCTCTTAAACTGAAAGGGAAAATCTATAAGACCATGATAAGACCTGCTGTCCTGTATGGATCGGAATGTTGGGCTATGAAAGTGCATGCAGCTGAGATAAGAATGTTAAGAGGAATGTGTGGTGTAACGAGAATGGATAGGATAAGGAATGAATATGTAAGAGGGAGTCTGAAAGTAGCGCCAGTGACAGTGAAGTTAAGTAGCAACAGACTATCATGGTATGGACATGTGATGAGGAGGAATGAGGAGCATGTTACGAGGAAAGTTTTAAGTATGAATGTTGATGGCTATAAGAAAAGAGGGAGACCGAAGAAAATATGGATGGATTGTGTGAAAGATGATATGAATAGAAAGAAAGTGAACACGGAGATGACGGCTGATAGAGATGTATGGTAGAAAAAAACATGCTGCGCTGACCCCAAATAAATTGGGATAAGGGCAGGAGGATGATGATGATGATAAAATCAAAACCATATTCATAAAACGCAGCAGGTTATATTTAACAACGAAATCAAGTCATTCATATTTTTTTATTAAAATATCTACACCTTTTTTAAGTTTTACCTCATGTCTTCCCTTTTTGTGGATTTTATAAAAGTGCCTAAGATGGATCAGAATTCATACCTAGGAAAAATAACACCTGTGCAGATTCTTATAACAATTCAGGTAGATGAAAAAAAAATGTTTTCCTTAGGCAAAGCCCACACAGCGATTTTTATTCGCGCAGTGAGATGTTTATTCCACCGCGTTTTTTAATCTCGCCAGTGCCAGGGTGCCCACCTACATATTATTCAATGTGTTACAGAATTTGCGATTAAAAATCGCTGTGTGGGCTTTGCCTTTGAAATTTTTGAAAACAAGCTTTGCTTGGCTTGGCCTTACAAAATTACTAACAATAATTACAGCGCCGTTCGCCTCTGGCGATCGCATTACACATTTTTGACTACTACGATCATTCGTCGGTAAAGAACGGACTCTATGCTCTTTTCTCATGATGATCATATAAGGTTACAAAGGGGTTGCGTCAGGATTGCAGCACATTTTTTATACTCGCGTGGTGGTAAAGGTAACCTAGCCACTACCTAAAGGGACAAGCCGTGGTACCCATCAGCTCAAGCAGCAGCTGCAGCCTTAGGTTAATTCAATTTTGCCACACAGTGCCTGGGCAAAATAAGCAGATTAGAAAACAATAGGCATGGGAAAGTCATAGAAGCTAAGAAGTCAGTAGTTTAAGGCTGAAGAAAAAAAGTAGGGGTGCTAAAAAGGGTGCTATTTTTTTAACATAACATAACACAACATAACATCACGCCTGTATTTCCCCACTATTTTCATTATTTTTGGCTATTTTTTTAACTGCTTTATAAAAAGATTTGGGACTGGAAGTGTCTTTGAGGAGGCCATGTCAATGGCTGACATGAAGACCGTTTGTTGTGCTGTCAATATGAACATTTTGTCCAATATTATAACATTATTATAATATCACCAAACACTTCACCATGAAAACCTTCCTCCATTTATTTATCGATTCAATATTAAGTTTTGTTCGTCTGTTTACGCGGCCCCGGGGGAGTCTGGCAATCAGTGTGAACACTCTCACAGCTCGTTGTAAACCCATTACGGATAAATTAAGTCGGATCACAAGCCCGTATGCAAATCTAACAGCTATGCCACCTGGTAACTGTGTTCTTAGAGCGGCAACACTGAGAAAAGTTAAATTAAAACGCTAGGGAATCTTCGTGTTATTTGATTATGTGGGTACATTTTCTCGGAACTGTACCTGTACGTTGTGTTGATTGAAATATTTGGTTCATATCATATCATATTCGATAAAACGTGTTGATGCGCTTCCAAGAAACCGTATTGTTGACAGTTTTGTTTAATTAGATACAGGTTGTTAGTGTTTGCCGCTTGTCATGTAGGTATTTCTTGATTTATACACAATTTTTTTTATCTCACGGATAGTTCATGTCCTGGATTAAGATACACTGTTTATCGACATAGTGAGGGAAGCCGCAGGTGTCATAGCTAGTAGTATAGTGACTTGGGGTGAGTCGGGACACGGGGTAAGTTCGTTAAAGTGTAGTCACAATATTATGATGTGCACTAAAGTGAGGTGTAGGATAAATTGACATGACACGCTATTACCGCTAGCAATTAAAAATGTTACCACACTATGTCAAATCCATTTGAATGGACTTACCCTGTGTCTCGACTTACCACACGTCACCTTACTTGCCAAAATAAAAAAACAGCACCACATTTTTCACTTAAAAATAAACATTCGTATGAAATATTGTAGCCATCCATTAAATATTTTGATAAAATCTCCCTTTGTGATCAACTTTTCAATATGCACGTGTATTAGCCTCTCAGCTCTCAAGCTGCCAAGGTCGAAGGGTCATTTATCATTGGGGAACACATGCTCTATGAAATAAATAGCATGGTTGTATAGGTAAGCGCATACAATTCGATGTTTCCTAATTGAGTAGCAACTTTGTAAGGCTAGTCACCCACTATTTATGTACAGTATCAAATATTTTGGAATTAAATTCAGATTAGGAGCTAATCATTGTTATAAATTTATAATAATGCTAGTCTTCATCACTGAGGTATTTACCTCAGTGGTCTTCAACTACGTTTTACGTTTTCACTGCATCATAATTTACTAGATTGCATTCATAAAACAATTTTGATGTTTCTTTAAATAAAAAAAAGTTTATGGATAAGACATGTTGTTCTGAATTATAGACAGTGCTGTTTTGTAACCTAATTTTATTTATTTATTATTTATTTTCAGCCTATATTGTCCCACTGCAGGGCAAAGGCCTCTCTTTCCTTATTCCACTTTCCGGTCAAGTGCAAGTGTGGACTAATCTTTTCTATACGACTCAAACTCGTCCCCCATCTTCGCCTGGGTCTGCCGCGATGCAGTTGCACGTTTCTCGGGACCCACTCAGTACTAATTTTTGCCCAAAAATTAACCTATGTACCTTTGATTATATATAATCATATGTATACCTAGGACAAACTGTCCAGCTAGGTAAGTCCAACTTCGAGAAAGAGGTCAATCGTCGAATCCGACTCAGTTTGGCAGCGTTCGGGAAGCTACGAAATATCTTCTCGTCCAAAATACCGCAGTGTCTCAAGACGAAAGTCTTTGACCAGTGTGTATTGCCAGTAATTACTTACGGCACTGAGACGTGGTCACTCACAATGGGCCTGATAAGAAGGCTCAAAGTCACTCAAAGGTCAATGGAGAGGGCTATGCTCGGAGTGTCTCTGCGTGATCGAATCAGAAATGAGGAGATTCGCAGGAGAACGAAAGTGACCGACATAGCCCGAAGAATTGCCAAGCTTAAGACTTGGCAGTGGGCGGGCACATTGCTCGCAGTAATGATGGTCGATGGGGCAGTAAAGTTCTGGAGTGGCGTCGAGTGGCGACCGCGTACTGGAAGGCGCAGCGTGGGTAGGCCCCCCACAAGGTGGACCGACGACCTGGTGAAGGTCGCAGGAATCCGCTGGATGCGGGAGGCGCAGGACCGGTCGTTGTGGCGATACTTGGGAGTATATGTCCAGCAGTGGACGTCTTTCGGCTGAAATGATGATGATGATGATATACACGCTGAAATTTGAATCGCTTATTTCCCGAAAAGGGGTCATTGTACTCATGATTATGAACAACTTTTACTATAGGACCAACCCTGAAATCGCGAAAAAAAATCAGGTGGTCCCTACATTTTATTGATTTAAGTGAACACAAATGTAGGGACCAACTGATATTTTTGTCGCGATTTTAGGGTTGGTCCTTTAGTAAAAGTTGTTCATAATGATGAGTACAATGACCCCTTTTCGGGAATTAAGCGACTCAAATTTCAGCATGTATAATCAAAGCTAATTACATGATAATTTCAAATTCTTCTGGCCCTTTACATGTTAAATGGTCAGATTGTGATGTAACCATTAACAAGGAATAAAAGAAAACAAGAAAGAAAGTACAAATATTTATTACCACAAGAAGTCGACATGCGGTGGGTGAACAAAAAACAAACACAAGAAGAAAACAAATCTACTACTACTACCTACTTATTGTATTTGTGAATACAAGTAGACATAAGTAAATATAGAGCAAAACGTAATAGTATGACAACACTTTGCAGTCTTTCAGCGGGGATACCACGAAAATAGATAGAATGGCCATGTGGGCAGGTCGCGCGTGGCAGCACTCAGCACCATAGTGCAGGATATTTCAAATCCTTTCTCAGCACGCTCTATGACTTTTTTCTATAAATACTGTTACAAAACCCCGCAAAAATATTATTGTGCTGTTTCTAACTGCAGAAACAAAAGCTGTAAAGTACGATAATGATTGATGTTAATTTAAAAAAAAAAAATGACGTCAAAATGTAAGGCGTAGTTTGTTCGGAAAGTTGCCACGCATCAAAGAGATTGATTATTTAATGTCTTTGCCACGCATTAATCGCAAGTAAAATAATAATTGTGATTACAACCATTCTATTTCTGTGATGCATACTATTGCCATGTTTCTTAAATATCACCTATGTAATAACACATTTTCAGTAAAGTTCTACTAGGGATTAAAAGTTATTAAGAATTACACTTTCATCGTTCCGTGTGGTGCCGGACATAAAGACAATTCTTTATTGAAAATTTATTATTTATATATTTAATACTTTATGCAAAAGAAATCGTACAGGGGCGGACTTGGTTCCTTTGGAGTTTTCTGCCAGTAGATATAATGCAGAGACAAAACAATGGTAGTTGGTAGGTGCTGATGGTGCTGACACTGATGTTCCGTGTGGTGCCGGACAACATTAAGAATAGCACCACTCTTATCTCTTCTCATGGGTGTCATAAAAGGCGACTAAGGGATACACCAGAGGATGGGCAGCAGCGTTCTCTGAGTATTTAACCAACCAGCTGCGATCGCCAACCTGCTTGCCAAGCGAGGCGATTATGGCATACCTCCCTTTTGGGGGAGGCCTATGTCCAATTGTCCAACAGTGGACGTCTTTCGACTGAAATGATGATGATGATAATGACAGTTTCATCTTGTTTAGTAAACTATTTACGAATGGAAATGGCGTGTTTAAACAAAATTACTTACGACTTAGGTATGTTTGTATGTCCGTAAGTTAATCTCAATTATTGTAGATTGATTTAAAAAAATCATCATAAAACAAGTATTGCAAAAGTGGTGCCTATGTAAAATTTCGCAAAATTTATTAAAATATCAAATTAAACTTCCCATAACACACATAACATAACATAATATCACGCCTGTATTTCCCCGAAGGGGTAGGCAGAGGTGTAATAGTACACCCACATTCCGCCAGTTATGTTATAGTCCCATGTAATAGGGGGCGAGCCTATTGCCACTAACCGGGCACAAATCCATACTCCGTGCTGCTACTAAGAATTTCCTAATGAAAAAACCCAATAACACTTTGCCCGACCAGGGAATCGAACCTAGGACCCCACGCTCAGCAGTCGCGCTTGCGACCACTAGACCCACGAGGCAGTCTAACACACTCCCCACAACAAAACAAAAACCGAGACCGAGACGAATAATCTCACCATATTAAAAATCAGGCATCAAAACGATTACACGAGTGGACGACAGCACTAAATGAAGCTGTACTATGTCTCTTTCTCACACTAAACAAGAGACAAGGAAGCGTGCTTAACCCGCGCAAAATTTCATTTCGGGCAAGGGCTTGAGATTAATGGTGGCCGTCATTTCACCCTTGTTTAAAAAATGGCGTCGTAGGGTCGTACGTATCATTGTGTCGTTAGTTTATTCACCATCACTCATGTGTATGCTAAATCTGTTTTGAATCGAGTTGAGTATAGACATGTTGCATTTCGATAACGGATGACGGGTCCGTTTAAAATACGCTTATGCGCGTGAAATTACGTACGTCGCCGTTTGTTTTGGGTGTTTTGTTCATATTGTCAGCACCTCATCATCATCATAATCATTTCAGCCGAAAAACGTCCACTGCTGGACAAAGGCCTCCCCCAAAGGGGGGGGGGATATGCTATAATCGCCATGCTTGGCAGGCGGGTTGGCGATCGCAATTGGTTGGTTAAATACTCAGAGAACGCTCCTGCCCATCCTCTGATGAATCCCTTAGTCGCCTTTTACGACACCCATGAGAAGAGATAAGGGTGGTGCTATTCTTTATGTTATCCGGCACCATACGGAACCTCAGTGTTTGCACCCACCAACTACCAATGTTTTGTCTCTGCATTATATCTACTGGTAGAAAATTCCTAAGGAACTAAGTCCGCCCCTGTACGATTTCTTTTGCATAAAGTATTTAATATATAAATAAGAAATTTTCAATACACGCACCACCAAGGTGTACAAGATGTGTGTCCAGTGTGATACAGGTTTTACTTTTATTTTTAAGTTACTGGGTAATAGTGACTTTCGGAGGTTAGATCAGTTGTACTCTCAGGCTTCAAACTACCCGTAACGACTGCCGATCTGAGACCAACAGATAACGTGCTCTCAGAGACACTGAAGGGTCTTGCTCTTGACGTGTAACGAAACCGGTCACCCATCCACAAGCTGACCGCGGCAAGCGCAGTTAAACTTCGTACATCAAACAATTCGCACGGTTGCTACTTCGCCACAAACCCCTCCAAAGCTCAAAAAGGTATAAACTGCAATCGTTGCTCTGGACAAAATGGTGACAATTAATACTTCTTCTATCGTGTCGATATGAGCTACATAATGATAACGGCTCATGTCGTGGGGAAAAGATTAGCCAGTCAGCAGGTTGGTAGCGGGGCTGACTGCCCAGGGGATTAAAACGAAAACTCCAATTAACTAGTCTTGTGGCATTCATCTGAGCAAGCGAGGTCCTGGGGTTATTACGCAAATTGCAATTAGTTGCCCCACAATCGTTAAATTACCTTTCCACTGATGGCAATTGATGAATATAAGTGAAAAGATGAAAAAAGTTCAAAACATTGAATTGAAAAAGAGTGGCTAATTTTTAAAGCAAACTTAACAAATATTTTCTAACTTTTTCAAACCACCTGAATATTATAATCTAGAGTGGATATTAAAATATTTAGTTTGAAAAAGTTTCTTTGTGCTAAGCCTTTGAAAAACGTACTTAGTTCAGCGGGTAAAGCCCATTTATACCAGGCCCCTCAGAAAGTATTGCGAAAAAAAGTTTTTATATATGGGAGACTGGCCAGTTATAATGTTTTTCGAAAATATGATTATTTATAAGTAAAAATAAGTAAGTTCCAATTTCAAAATTTCCCTCCACATTTTTTGCGAGTTAATTCAAAGTATTGTGTCTCACTGAAATATGGATCTGCGCCGGGAACATTTTAGAGCTATGATTTTATACGATTTCAAGTGTCGCCTGAAACCGGATGAATCGTACGATAGACTTCAAATGGCATTCATGGATGAAGGCCCTTCCAAGGCAACCGTGTATCGTTGGTATAACGAATTCAAGCGCGGTCGACCAACTTTGGGGGATGACGAAAGAAGCGGTCGCCCTTTGACGGCTGTTACCGAAGAAAACGTGCTAGCAGTGAAAAATTTAATCCAAGACAATAGGCGAATTACATATCAGGAGATTCAACACATATTGAAGATTGGATCGGGAAGCGTTCACGAGATTCTACACAGCCATCTTCGCGTGAGGAGGATAGTATCACGCTGGGTGCCGCACAACCTCACCGATGCTCAGAAGCAGGCCCGGGTGGAATGGTGCCGTGATATGCTTAACAAATTTGAAGCAGGCTCGTCTCGGCGTGTTTACGACATCGTTACAGGTGATGAGTCCTGGATTTATCAATACGACCCAGAAACCAAGCGCCAGTCGACTGTTTGGGTGTTTCAAAATGAGCCAACGCATACCAAAGTGAAGCGATCTAGAAGCGGGGGTAAGATTTTGATCGCTAGCTTTTTTAATTTGACTGGCCACTTGGTATCAATTCCCTTACGGGATCAAAGAAGCATTAATGCCGAATGGTATACTACCAAATGTTTGCCAGAAGTTTTCTCTGTTATAAGCAACAAGCGACCAAACACAGGGCTCCGCGGGCTACTGCTCCACCACGACAATGCACCTGCGCACACCGCACTCAAAACGAGGGACTTCCTGGACAGCACGCCAGTCAAACTCCTGGGTCACCCTCCTTACAGCCCTGATCTAGCACCGTGTGACTTCTTTTTATTCCCAAAAATAAAAAATCAGCTCAAAGGGATACAATTTTCGTCGCCGGAAGATGCGCTGGCTGCGTTCGAGCAGGCTGTAAACGAGGTGTCTGCGGCGGACTGGAAAAAGTGTTTTGAAAACTGGTTTAGGCGCATGAATCTTTGTATAGAGGCTGGTGGAAAGTACTTTGAAAAGATTTGATAAAAATATATGTACGTATAGAACAATTTTTTTTAGTTTCGCAAAACTTTCTGAGTGTCCCACGTACCGTATATCGGCACTTAGATTTAATAAAACTTACTGAATAATTCAGTTACTATATTACAATAAAGAAATAAAGTTTCCCTACAATTAACATTAATAAAACCGGCCAAGTGTGAGTCGGACTCACGCTGTAAGGGTTCCGTACCACCTATCGACCTGATACCCCATAGAAACTGATTTAATTTACGAGAGTTAATCAAAAGACATCAACGCGTACACGAAATGTGAATTTTTGCATCTCTTTCTTATGTAGGTACCACCACATATGTCTATGTTTGTCCTATTTTTAGTCTTTTTTACTAAACTACAAATACAATATCCACTATAATCTGACCAAGTTTGACGCTGGTATGTATTACGGTTTTGAAGATAGAGCAGGAACAAAAACGTTAAAAAAAATGTTTTTTGAGGTTTCTTGTATGGGGACCCCCTTTGGTTTTAGACTTTTTTTGTTTTTAGTATTTGTCGTGATACTCCTCATAGCAACACATATTCTGAGAAAATTTCAACCGGTTAACTAGACAGACGGACGGTCGGAGGGACGGACGGACGGACAGTGTAGCGAGAGTAATAGGGTCCCGTTTGGCATCTTTCGGGTACGGAACCCTAAAAACGAAAACGATCCGACAATTACAAAAAAAAATGTGATCTTTTCTAGTTTCGAAAACTTTAAACGCGTTTTTCTCAACACTGTTTTTTGTTTTGTAGCCTTTTTAACTAAAGGTATAGAATTATAGTAGGTATGTAAGAGTCAATGTCCTTCCATGTAATCTAGTCCAAGTTTAACAAATAAATAACTATAACTATAATGTAAATTTTTTAGCTGAGGTGAATTAACTCATCATAAAAAAATAACTTTTACTGTGAGAGCAACCCTGAAATCGCAAAAACAGCTGTTCCATGCAAATTCAACAATGTCGCTCGGCAAAAATACTTCAATTTTTTTGTACAGGATGGCGAAAGCCCAGGTTACCTTTGCCCATAAGAACTACAATAACACCTAGGCTGTTGCCTAAATGGTACTGCAAGTCGGTTTGCCAAACTGAGACATGAAGATGGAAAGTCTCATGTGAATGTAATTTCACCGGCACCCGTACCCTTCAGACCGAAACCATAGAATAGGTAATAATACTAGTACAGAAACGAATCTCTTTTACATGGACCCCAAATGCCGCCTTATAAATACCTACTTCCCTCTTCAGCTCCTAAAGTCCCTCTGTCGTCTGAGCGTGCTGCCAGGGCTGTTAGCTGCTAAATATTAAATGCGTTATGTGTTAGTTTAGTTAGAAAAAATATTTTAGACTGTTCTTTACTATGAAATCATTATTTTATCCTAGTTTTACGTAATAAACAATTTATATTTACTTACATATATTATTTTATTTAATATTTACTTAATTTACATATTTAGATAATTTGCACTAAATAAAATGATTTCAGTACCTATAAATGACCCACGTAAAGCAAGAAAGAGAATAAAAACCGGCCAAGAGCATGTCAGGCCATGCTCAGTATTATAGGGTTCCTAATTACAAACGAATCAAATCGAATATTAATCATTGCTATTTTAGTTTTTGCAAACAGCGGTACGCGGTAGCGCTAAATTGAAGAAGTGTGTGTCATATCAATATAACACAAAGTTACTTTTTGTGATTTTTTTAAATAAGAAGTAACAAAAGGAGCATTATTTGCTATGATGATTTTTCTCTAAGATCAATGACCTTTGAACTAGGACGTCTTAAGTATTTTGTAGATTTCTCACTATAACTCAAAAATTTATAATCACATAATACTCGAAATAATTTTAAAAGAGACTTTTTATAAAGGTCTATCAATGTGGAAGATTATAAGTTTCTACGTTGCTTAGTTTAGAAATGGCAGGGGGGACACATTGCAAGCCTCTTTGGCGGGCTGTATTTTGCAGATGGTATACCTAATAAAAAAGTTATGTATGAAACATTACCTTAATTTTAGTAGACCTATTCAGGGATAACCCACACGAGGGGGTGCAGCGAAAAAATAAATTTCATCCCCATTTCACATGTATGAGCGCCACCCCTAAAATACGTAATCAAGATTTTTTTATTCTTTTAAAATTGAGATCTATATCAAGACCATTTTTTAACAAAATTTCATTTACTTATGTTTATAACTGTAGAAGTTATTAAGCTGTAAAGGATTAGGATAGACGGACAGACGGACAGACGGCCAGACGGACGGAAATGACGAAACTATAAGGGTTCCTTGTAGGAACTACGGAACCCTAAAAAACAGTAGGTAGTTATCATTTATACTTTTGACTTACGAATAAGAAAAATTACTTATGAACAGGAGAATAAATGATAATTATGAAAATATCACTTACTTTTCCAAATTTTTGGGCAAACTAAAAAAAGTAAGGTCTGGCGTTGTTTTTTAATTTTTACACCCAAATACATAGCAATGTTTTGGCGCCATGACCGCATCAATCTGACGGCACGCGCGTGCAAGCGACGCCAGCCTCGACTGTCCGATCCCTTTAAAGGTACGCTAGACGGTAGGCTATTATCGCGGATTTGAACGCGTCTGGGGCACGAGTTTCGCTTCTAGTCTTCTCTTTTGTTATGCCGAAACACAGCATTGCAAGCATCACTATTTGGCAGAGAAGTAGGTACAGTGGTAGCACTTCCCCGGACGAGCTCTTTCACAAGGAAACATACATACAACATACATACATGAAACAGTATTTTTTTTCGCGTATTCTGGTTGCTGTCAGTAAAAGTTGTTTGTTATGATGAGTACATAAAGACCTTAGCTAATCACACCTTAGAGGTATTAATTGTTTTGCTGTTTCAAGGCAACTATCGGTTGCGGTTGGAAGTACCTACTTAATAAGTGAGAAGGGTAATCTATCAAGCCACCGCTTGCCCAAGCCAGACTCCCGGGACCTCCCTTTATTTATAATGCATGACTCTTCACACGATACCACCACTGAAATCATATTAAATTCATTTTAAACACAAAAACCACTATAAACTCATACACATCATCCTCCGAGCCTTTTCCCAATTATATTGGGGTCGGCTTCCAGTCTAGCCAGATGCGGCTGAACATCAGTATTTTACACGGAGCGACTGCCATCAGACCCCCGCAACCCAGTTACTCGGTAATACTGACATTCGGAGGTTAGACCAGTTGTCAGACTTTTAGGCTTCTGACTACCCGTAACGACTGCCATAGATATTCGTATGACAACCGGGACCGACAGCTTAACGTGCTCTCCGAGGCACGGAGGGGTCTCGATGTGTAACGAAACGGTCACCCATCCACAGACTGACCGCGGCAAGTGCAGCTTAACCTTGCAGATCATACAATCCGCACAGTCGTTGCTTCGCTACGAGCCCCTCCTATACACTATAAACTCATACACAATTACATTAATTACATGAAAACATGAACGTTTTATGGCTCAAATGTTTTACTTAGTTAATAGTGCAAGAACAGAATCAGTCACTTGAATATCATCTGGGTACGGATTTTATTACGTAACAATGAATATTCTTAATTTAGAAGTTTTATATTTTTAGGTTCCTACTTACTATATAACATGTTGTGTTGTGTAGGTAAAATAATAGTTTGTTATTACAAAACACTTTCTTAAAAAATATTCATTTTCATATAAAATACGCTGTTTTCAGGATTATACAGAATGATTCACATAACATCACACATAACATCACGCCTGTATTTCCCCGAAGGGGTAGGCAGAGGTGTTTTAGTACACCCACATATCGCCAGTTATGTTATAGTCCCATGTAATAGGGGGCGAGCATTTATTGCCATTGACCGGGCACAAATCCAGACTCCGGGCTGCTACTGAGAATTTCCTAATGAAAAAACCCAATAAACACTTTGCCCGACCCCGGAATCGAACCCAGGACCCCACGCTCAGCAGTCGCGCTTGCAACCACTAGACCAACGAAGCAGAATGATTCAGTGAGGAAAAATCATAAACTATTAGAGCTAAAAGTTCTAAGGCATCATGCTGCCGTCGATTAAATTGAGTAATATAAAACTGTTCAAATTTCGAAAACAGCGTTGGAATTTGAACCTTTTCTTGTAAAAACTTATAAAGTAAAAGTTTAGGTTGCATATAACAAAAACATCTTACTAAGGAAGAAGATATTGAGGTATAGAATCAAAGGGAAAAAAATGCAGTTTTACACGATAGAAGTACTATTATTGCTTATGAAACATGACTTTTGAAACTTCCGATCAACAAGCTCTGAAAGCACAAAATATTCCATCAATAAACCAAAAACATTGCTATCAAAACAAAAGTTTTTGATTACACAGGAAGTTATTCTAACAAAGGCTGTTATGATTCGTATCTAAACATTTAATAACATTACGGAATTAGGCATACATGGTTGGGTTACAATTGGGCACATAGGCCGTGTTGTTCCGAGATACGCAGCTCATAATAAAACAATATTAATTATCAATTGACGCTTCAGCGAGTCCTTTGTCGGCGAGCGCTCCGTTTAATAACGGAGGAATGTGTGCATTAAGCCTCCGGCATCTCACAGCACTTTTGTTTAAATAATAAATTGGATTTCTATAAACGATGCAGCTTCAAAGAATTTCGCTTGTGATTATTAATTATTTTTAGATGCGCCTCGAATGAATTCTTTCGGTATTATTGCTGATATGGAGTATTGTTGCCTCAATTTATTGTTTCGGTAATTAAATTCAGTTTCAATAAATGCATTCCTATTTATTTCAATCGCAAACGCCAAATTTTCTGTCAATTTGTCGTGTTTGTTAATAAAATGTTTTTCTAACACAGTAAAATAATTGAGTTCCGTAATACTGTTAAGACCGCATAATAGCTTACGACTAGCGAATGAAATTTCTATAAAAAATCAATTTGCTTCCCTTCAGTAGTAAGCGTGGGGCACGAATCAGTTTGTTAATGAATTCAAATTTATTCGTTGATCGGGCGCGTCTCGGTGCTAACGTATTTAAAAAGTGATTAGAAGTTAAATTGACACAATACGAACTTTTTGTGTCGGCTATGGTGCGTAATCAGAAACAAGATTATTCAATTTCCAAGGTAACGTTCAGTATGACTACAAATTGATTATACGCCATGATTCTATTTACATTTTAAATTCTATAAACGAAGTAGGTACCTACTTTCATTTTCTCAAGTGTGATAAAAATTTAAGCTGTTCTGTGGCTTTTAAGACAAGGAACTTGCGTTATTTACAATGAGAATTGAGATTAAATTTACATTGTTGCTTTTACGGTGCGGGCTCTGCCGTCTGTTATGGTAAGGTATTCATGAAAGCAAATGTTAAGTCCCGGGGCGAGCAACGTTACACAGAGCACTTGGGATCATTCGTGTGCTTCTTCGTGTGCTCTAACTTATGATAATTATATTTGGAACTAGCTTTTACCCGCGGCTCCGCTCGCACTAGAGACTGGTATCCCCCCGTGACAGATCCTGTTAATAATTAGATGTTTTCCGGTAACTATTACAAAACTATAAATGTCTGTTTGTTTGTTTATTCAAGCATCACGCAAAAACGACGGTACCTAGCTTGTTTTTTTTTGTGTTTAGACTTGTAAACAGGTATGCATTTTATGAAAAAAGAAAACGATTCCTGTAGGATGAATTGAAGAACCACGGAGTGAAGCCACGGGAAAAGTCCTGTCCAGTCCGATCCAGTCCGATCCAGTCCGATCAAGTCCACTCCAGTCCCAGTCTTAGTCTTAGTCCCAGTCCCAGTCCCAGTCCCAGTCCCAGTCCACTCACTCACTCACCCACTCGCCCACTCGCCCACTCTCTCGCCCACTCGCCCACTCACCCGCTCTCTCACGCACTCACCAACTGGCCTGTCACCCGCTTGCCCACTTGCCCACTCGCCCACTCACCCACTCGACCACTCGCCCACCACACGCCCACCTCTCGCCCACTGGCCTGTCACCCGCTTGCCCACTTGCCCACTCGCCCACACACCCATTCGACCACTTGCCCACCAGTCGCCCACCACACGCCCACCTCTCGCCCTCTCGCCCACTCTCCCACTCGTCCGCTCGCCCACTGGCCCACTTGCCCACTCTCCCACCCGCCCACACGCCCACTCACTCACTCACCCACCTCGCGCCCACCTCTCGCCCACTCGCCCACTGGTCAACTCTCTCGCGCCCACTCGCCCACTGGCCAACTCGCTCACTGGCCTGTCACCCACTTGCCAACTTGCCCACCTCGCGTCTACCTCTCGCTCACTCGCCCACTCTCTCACTTGCCCACCACTCGCCCACTCTCTCACTTGCCCACCACTCGCCCACTCTTCGCCCGCCTCGCGCCCACTTCTCACCCACTCGCCTACTCGCCCACTCGCCCAATCGCCCATTCGCCCACTCTCCCACGCGCCCACTCGTCCACTGGCCCACAGGCCCACTTGCCCATATACCCACTCGCCCACCCGCCCACTCGCCCACTTCTCGCCCACTCGCCCACTGGCCCACTCGCCCACTGAGCCTCGCGCCCACTTCTCGCCCACTCGCCTACTTGCCCAATCGCCCACCACTGGCCCACTCACCCACTCTCCCACGCGCCCTCTCGCCCACTGACCCACAGGCACACTTGCCCATATGCCCACCTCTCGCCTGCCTCTCGCCCACTCGCCCACTCACTCACTCACTCACTCATCCAGTCATCCAGCCATCCATCCATCCATCATCGTACATTACTACTACCCGCTCGCTCGTGCAAATAAATGCGTAGAAGTTTCGATTCTGTCTGACGCACCCCACGATTTTTTTTTCTTTTTTTCTTTCTTTGTCAAAACCCACACCAGTTTTGAGTCAGATCATCAGCTTTCAAACAAAAAAAGTTTCATCAAAATCGGTCCAGTAGTTTTAGCATGATGCTGGAACAAACAAACAAACAAACAGACATTTTCAATTTTATAATAGTTAAGATTAAGATTAAGATGGATACAATGATACAATATAACAACGTTTAGGTAATTCTAACATAATTTTATTGCTTTTCATACAAAAAATTAGAGAAATCGCAATTTAGAGGTAGCTTCCGGTCCTTGTCTGTAAGTCGAAAGATTCTGATTTTCGGTTGGCTCAAAAGAGCGCATTTCCAAGCTGGCGCCACCTACATACGAAAGGATTCTTTTTTTCTACACAGTACAATTCGGCCCGACCAAAAAGTTTTTAATGCAATTTCTTTAGCAGCCGTATTTTGTCTATGGAGGCGCGCGCTAGAGCGCATGCGTGCGAATGACAGCTAGATATGAGCGCCTTATTGTATGCAAAATGTTAAAGAAAAATATAATTAATAATCACCGGTTCCCGTCATCGTAGCGAGGTAAAATACATACCAGTTTTTAAGTCAAATCGTAAGTTTTTAGTTACAAACAGTTTCAACAAAATCGATGCTGGAACAAACAAACAAACAAACAAACAGACAACTGACATTTAACAATTTTATAATATTAGTAGATGATCCGCCCAGAGAAATGCAGGAAGCAAACTTACCTTATTCATGAATCGTTTTCTTTTCCCAGTCGAGCAACAGAATATTAGAAGAAATAGTTTTTGTTCAATGGCAAAAAGGTTTGGCTTTCGAACCAAAGCCCTGTACCAAATACAAACATCATAAACATGTTCTTTTTTATCCTGACTTGTTTTATGCCTGGTACATAAAAATATACTGTCTACGGGTGACGATAGTAAAATGCCCTAACTTTGCCCACAAGCCCTACTTTGCCTAAGGCATTAACTTAATTTTTACACGCACTGTCACTTTATAACTGAACCAAAATGTAGCGTTGTCATCGTTTTTAAATCTCCCGATGTACGGAAATCATAGCTATTATAGTTTACTCAAAAAACAACTAGGAAAAGTAGGGTTTGTGGGCCAAGTTAGGGCAGTTTACGGTACTTTCAGTTTTGCTGTGTGATAGGAATCCTATCATCATAGGATATTTATGCTATCTTCCTTAACCTCTCTGCTCGACAAGATTCTGACATTTGTCATATCAGCTGACTCGGCGACTTATCGCAAAATTGCGTCATGAAATCGGGAATTTGCATACAACTTTCATTCTATGAATTTAATGTGAAACTTACGTTTTTTCTACAATTTAATACCCAGTATCTATTGAGTATTTATTAAATTATGTGTTATGTCTATAAAACTGGATGCATCTTACAATTTAATGAATATAAAACATAAATTTCTATACCAATGTAATTGTAAGAGGCCTTAGATAAGCTCAAAAAATGCACATTAGTAACATAAACACTTGTTAAAACGATGGCAAAAGGGAAACTTAAAGATATTTTCTTTTTATTGGCATATTACTTTCTATCATTAACCATACATAAGATAATAAATAGCACGATGAAATTTACGTAAAATTCTACGTCGATAACGTCGATATAAATATTAATTTTAAAAAGTTGAGAATCTCTAGTGCTGACCATTTATCCAAAATTGTTATCACAATACAAATGTTTCATTGAACCATATCGATACTCATTCGGCCTAATCGAAAAATAATCATATTTAAATAAAAGAAGGTTCGTATACTTTTTTAGTCCCATAAAATTTCTTTATATTATGAATTTAACGAATTCATCGTAAATTTAATTGAATATGACTAATTTATTTTTAGGTAATAAATAATTTGAAATAATAAGTTTAAAAAAGTTACTTAACGCGGCTTGCGGTAGGGGTGACTCGGGAGAAAATATTACGTCACGTAAGATTTTTGCGTTATGAGCATATACGCACACCGCGCGCTCTCTCTCTTTCACTTTCTAATGTGTCTGTGTGTGTGTGTGCGTGAGAAACTTCGTTCCTGACTGGGGTCCCCTGACCACACAGGTTTTTTTTTGAAGTGAAACTTCTTTACGCACGCTTGACTTGGGGAGTAAGCTGGTGAATGCGTTACGAAAAGTGTAATCGGGCGAGGCGACTTTTATTTTGAGATTCAAGGTGGCGGACACGACTTTTTAAATAAAATCAATATAGGTATCTATTTTGAGGTTTCCCGGGGTGCTGATTACGAATATAACATCAATTTTGAGATCCAAGATGGCAGACGCGACTTTTTAAATAAAATCAATATGGGTATCGATTTCGAGGTTTCCCGGGGTGCTGATTACGAATATAACATCAATTTTGAGATCCAAGATGGCGGACGCGACTTTTTAATAAAATCAATATGGGTATCGTTTTCGAGGTTTCTCGGGGTGCTGATAGCGAATATAACATCTATTTCGAAATTCAAGATGGCGGACGCGACTTTTTGAGTTAAATCAATATGGATATCGTTTTCGAGGTTTCTGGGGGTGCTGATTGCTAATATAACATTTATTTTGAGATCCAAGATGGCGGAGGCTACTTTTAAAATAAAATCAATATGGGTCTTGTTTTAAAAGTTTCCCGGGGTGCTGATTGCGAATATAACATCTATTTCGAGATTCAAGATTACGGACGTGACTTTTTAAGTAAAACTTCTAACTTCTTAACTTCTTCTTGGATCTTGTAACCAACCTATTTTACGCAAAATAAATACTTTGAATACTTTGAAAACGCACGGCTGGACTTGGGAAGTAAGCTGGTGAATACGTTACGAAAAGTGTGATCGCGTGTGAAAAGTGTGATCGGGCTGTAGGGGCAAGAGTTCTTTTTTTTGTGAAGTTTTACTTCAGTCGTGTGGTCTAAAGCACACTTGTTTTTTTCAAACCTAATTTATTAACATAATATACATAATTTTATATGTTATAAAATGTGCTGAATTTAACTTTTGCCATGTGTGAGCAGAATTATAACTGATTCTGTCACACTGCTGGGCAAGGTTCTCTTCTCGGAATCAATGGCCAACATAGCGGGCAGTCCACCGCGGACTATGGCCTAAGCACTAGTCCTTGTAAGCCCAGCCTACAGTGTGCCCAGTATATTGACCAAAATCGAAATGTACTGAATTTGTCTTTTGCCATGTGTGAGCAAAATTATTAAACTGTTACAGTCTCTTCTCAGAATGAATGGCCAGCATGGTGGACTATGGCCTAAGCTTTTGTTAATATTGATCTAATCAAGTGCTCACGATATATTAGTATATTAGCGAAAATCCAATATGTGTACAAAATTTGATTTTAGCTTTGACATAATCAGCCCTTTATTCTCCCCATAGAGGAAAAGAATATTACTAAATTCTTTTATTCCGTTCGATTCTCCCACTGCTAGGCACGGGCCTCTTCTCAGAATGAGAAGGATTTTCGGTATGCGTGAGCATAATTAGCCCAATTACTATACCACTGTTGGACACGTGCCGCTCTTCTTTAGACTTTAGTCCACCACGCTGGCCTGAATGTCGGTTGGCAGACCACACACAGTAATGGAATTAGCCCTAAACTCTTCTCATTCTGAGAAGCTCGTGCCCAGCAGTGGGACAGTAATTGGGCTGATTATGTTATGTAATTCTATAACACTAACCACATCCAGTTCTTTAACTCTTCTCATTTTGAGAAGAGGCCCATACCCAGCAGTGGGACAGCTGTAATGAGCTGACTATGTTATGTTATTATATATTATATACTTTCTAGTTTCTTAACTCTTCTTGTTCTAAGAAGAGGTTCGTCCCTAGCAGTGGGACAGTAATGGGCTGATTATGTTGAGATAATCTATTACACTAACAATATCCAGTTCTTTAACACTTCTCATTCCGAGAAGAGGCCCATACCCACCAGCAGTGGGACAGTAATGGGCTGTCTATGTTATGTTATTCAATATTTTCTATAATACTAACGACATCGAGTTGTATTTTTAGTATCCTGCATTTAACCAACAATCATGACCTCTACTTTGTATGCAACTTAATACAATAGAGAGGTCAAGCTATATCGCTGGATCTACTCAACCGATTAAGATGAAACATACTCTAAGTCAGACTAATACCTATACAAATGCAATGTTTCATTACGATCCGTTCAGCTGTTGAGGTGATGAGGTAACAAACAGACAGACAAAAATTCTAAAAACGAATGATTCGTGTTCTATTGCTTAGTCCCCCTAGCCGATTTTCGCGAAAAAAAACTCAATGTACAGACATTTCGACCTTTACAATTTTATTATAGTAAGTATAGCTAGATGTGGTGAAATACTTCGAATAATAATTTTTATGATTTTAAAAATATATTTTTGTTTTCACGTAGTATATATAATATTTGATATCATAAATATGAAAATAGCGATTTCTTATAATACTTATTTTATTAATCGGTTCGAATAATAAAACAATAAATAATCGATTCACATAATCGCATTGACACATCATTGTCCAAAAAAAAAGTAATAACTTATGTCATCTATGGTATGGCGGCTAATTCTGAATCGCAAATTGGGGAGTGATAACAAAGATTTTGTTATATTTTATCAACGTGTGTGTTTCTACGTTAAAACATGGCTATTTTCTTGTAGTTTATTGTATTTTTCAATAGATTCTGGCATTTTTTAACCACGCGTACTAGATACAATGTGTGATAATAGTGATAATATACAACGAAAAACGCGCAATCGGCGAGAAACTTCTACTTTAGATATGAAAAACTTTGTTATCACTACTAGTTTTACCAATATGAAGGATTATTCCCACGAATTATTATATGATAAGTGATTTATTAGTTGATTCTGTAAAGTTTGGATGTACAGAATCGACAAATTTTATGTTTTTTAGCCTCGATCATCACTGTAAAAAAATGGCGGCTATCGCAGTATTCACTTGGAATTTTCAAAGGTATATATTATAACGCGCACGCGCTAAATATTAAAGATATAATGGCACTGACACACGTGCTTTTTATTTAAATATCCTAATTAGCGTACTCATACATGATTCAATAGATAGTACATTAAATATTCCTATCTATAATTAGGGTGACGTTTGACATATTATTCCGTCCCATAAATGGGACCAAACTGAGCTTACGGTGGTTCTCATGTCGGGGGCATTTTAGGGACCACTACGAACTATACGGTTAAATGACGTTAGTCTGAATTGTTCTGAAAATAATATTTAATTAATAAAATCTACACACTATTACATAACTGCTTACATAATTGAGTGTGCTTATTTCGAATAAAATAAAGAAATTAAGTAATTCACTCTTCTTGTAAAAAAACCCTAAATCAAAAGAAAATAATATAATAATATCCTTAACTAGTATCTAGTTTTCCTCCTAGAAGGTTCAAAACTTCTATAAAGAGATGAACACAAAACATTATATTCCTTCAAATGTCTTTGCGCATCACGAGCCTGTTGCAT
This sequence comes from Asteroscopus sphinx, assembly GCA_949699075.1. Taxonomy (NCBI): domain Eukaryota; kingdom Metazoa; phylum Arthropoda; class Insecta; order Lepidoptera; family Noctuidae; genus Asteroscopus; species Asteroscopus sphinx. The sequence goes on from OX453008.1 coordinate 10,073,580, forward strand.
GACCCGTTTATCTTCATCGAAGATCTGCTTCGTTGCCACTTTGACAACGTCTTGATTTAAACCTTCTAGTTTCGTGGAAAGGTTATAATACAACCTTTCCACGTTTAGCATCAGTGATTTTAAAGTGTCTCTGGGATCCTCTATGTCACCAAAAATTCGAGTATGAACATACTGCACACACGTGAACAACTTAGTGGAATCGTAAGAAGCAACCAGTTGGTAGAATTCATTCTCCAACAGCTTATCGAAGACAGCTTTGTATTCGTCCCTCCTTTCCTCCAAATCTTTAACTTTATTCTCGAAAATCTCTATAACATCTTGCATGTCCGTGTATTGATCAATCATTCTTTCTTTAAACTCTTTTCGATGTTTGTTTACTTTTGCCAAGGATGCTGAAAATATTTCATCAATTTCCATATAGTTTAAGCACTGCTTGCCCGTGACTTCCAATATAGTGGTAAGTTCCCTTGGCCTTCTAAAGTATAATTGTGGTTGTAATTGTGCCAGTGACATTGCACTTTGTTTATATAATGTAATTGTTTCGGTTTCTTCCGATTCTAGTTGGGCAAATAATTTAGAACACAAGATGGTGCCCATCGTGCACATATCCAAGTAACGATCTCGCCACCAATCGGGTGCCATACTCGTTAGAAATTTCTTATACCTTGAAAGGTTTTCATATATTGCCACAATAGTAGAAAATTCATTCTTCAATTTAGCAAATTCAAAACTATAACCTTCAAGTTTGTCGGTTACGGTTGCTAACTCGTGAGCTTTTTCTTCTGCTAAATATTGCATACGTTTTGCCTCTTTATAGCTATCTTCGGCGAATTTCACAAAATGTTCTTTAACTTTTATAAATTGTTCATCTATTTTAGCATATTCTTCATCCTCGAATGTAATGTACGTTTCTATTTGAATTATTTCTTCTTTTAAATAGCCTGCGCTAGCGCGGAATAACGCTATATCCCTTATGTCTTTCATGTAAGATTTTATGTCATAGAATGATCTTATCGGTCTTCCTTCTATAATTTTATAAAAGGTTGGGTCGATGTCACAAACAGTGTGGGGTTCATCCATAATAAATGGAACAGGTTTTTCTTTCCTCGGTGGGAGACATTTGGTTGTAACTCTCAATCGCTCCGGTACAAAATAAGGGTTGCGCTGGCCAAGCGGATCATCTTTTAGATCCCTGTCATGTGTTTTGAAGGATGTTGTTTTTTTGTAATTATGTTTTACGTTTAATGGCTCTATTTCTTTCTCACCTATCATTTTTGAGCTACATTCATCCCTAGGTACCTTTAATTCTTTGTTATTGGCTACATGCTTTTTAAGAAGCTGTTTCGGTGTTGGCGTAGACCTGAAAATTTAAAAAAAATATAATATTTGTTTTGATCTTTCTATATTTTTTAGATTGCAAGCTTTTTTGTAAGTATCAATACATTTGCGCATGTGTCCTTTGCGCAAATGTCTTGCTACCTTGAGACTGTAAATACATAATCGCTGTGTATCAAAAGGCATGCGCAAATATTATGTTGAAAGTTTGCAGGTCTTCATCAAATTTCTGGTCCAAACAAACAACGATTATCCATTCAGGGCCCCGATCGATTTCGCGATCTGCACGGTAGCCATTTAGCTACAAGACCTTTGTTTATCATGGGAAAGTACTCATGAATTCCCTACGCCCGGGAAATACGGAGTGTTGTGTGTCCTAGGTTATAGGGTCTCTTATCAACTAAAACCACCATGGTGTGCCGTGTTCCACCAACTGCCTTTGACCGGGGGTGCAGGCATTGAGGTATTAGTACATTATACTTAATGGGTACGGGCTACGCTCAGCGGTACGTAGTACTTACAGTCTTACATTATATCAATCCGCTCAGCATTCTGTTTACATCTCCGACAGTGAAAGAAGTACCTACCTACTGAAACATGTGTAAAAGTTGTAAATATATACTTACTTCATTTTTAAATATTTAATACTGAGTAATTTTTTGTCAAATAACTGAAAAATCCTTCCGAAGACAAAGCCCACCAATTTTTTTGTGAAATGATGAAAATTAAATGGCAGAATGACTCACGACATTGACAGCAAAGTTAATTCTGTTGCCAATATGTCAAAAATCTTTACCCTTTTAATGTTATAAATAAATACCCTTGATAGAAGGTACCTACTTATATATGCTTTATGATTGGAATTAATCCAAAATTTAGGCTTCAACGGTTGACCACTAATTTGACAAGTTTCTTTTAAACATTTCACGTCACATTACTGATTACTTGATAGTAAGCCATAGTATCTTTTCTTTTTTAAGAGTACAGTATAATGAATTTTTTTACATAGTACCTGAATACATGCGTGCCTATAATAGAATAAACTAAAAATATCTAATAACTTCTTAGGTTTTCGCGATCACTACACATTATAATAAAACAAAGTTTAACCGGATTAAATCGCGTGTATTATTTAAATTGGTTTCCCTGACGTTTCGAAAGCTTTGCAGCATTTCGTGGTCGCAGGTAGACTAAGATGACAAGCGTCTTTACAAATATTTCAAAAAATATATTTTAATCTACCGTACAATACTACTACTACTACTGTTTGGAACCCAGTCCTAAAAATAATCAAGTCCCAAACAGCACGCAACACTGTAAAAAATAATGATATTGTGAGTGATTACTGCGTGCATCGAAACGATTTTAATTAATAATATTGTACGGTAGATTAAAATATTTTTTTTTGAAATATTTGTAAAGACGCTTGTCATCTTAGTCTACCTGCGACCACGAAATGCTGCAAAGCTTTCGAAACGTCAGGGAAACCAATTTAAATAATATACGCGATTTAATCCGGTTAAACTTTGTTTTATTAAAAATATCTACTTAGAGAGGCATTTCCTACATGAATCATCCAACCATTTTTTTTTCCTGAAATAAGGGTTAACTGGTAAACTAGCATCCCTATGACAGTTGATATCACTTGGTAGTGCTTCTTCTGTTTCCTAAATTGCTTTCTTTTTTATACCAAAATACGCTTAAAACGGCTTGTATTATATTGAAGAGGTTTTAAGTCAACATTTTTTGTCTATGTGTATTTCCGCAAAACATCAGTCGGTATTTTGGACTGATCTAGCCATCAACCTCAACTAAACAGCCCATAGACGCCTCATAAGTAACCGCCTCGTAAGCCGCCTGTCCAGTGGAGTGAAGAAGAGAAATATTAACCAATAGAATTGCACAAAAAAGCTTAGCGGGGGCGAAGACATGAATTTTGTGCAATTCTATTAGTTAATTAGTGTAGGTTCTGGAAGAGAAAAATGATCAACCTACCCGAATATGTGAGTGATTATGCCAGAAGATGAGCCTGCAGCATCCTTCTGTTGTTCGTTTGGCAGAGTTAAGATGGCCAATGTGGCCATACACGCAAGGGTATACCTGACAGGTATACCTGTGCCGATTACATTTTCAAGTAAACCGATGCATAATATGTAGAATAACTGTACAGTACCTACAGCTTTATTATCACATACACACTGTTACTATTTGCTTGCACAATTCAACAGTAGGGTCTGTAGGTACAGGCATAACTGTGCAGGCATACCCTTGCGTGTATGGCCACGTATATTTTAATGGCGAACGATACTAGACTTGTGATTACTGAAGATTAACAAAAGAGCATAATATTATCAGTAGTCTGAAACACTTTTCGAGGCTTAAAATTGAGAAGAATTGTGTTTTTCCTTTCCTTTATCTTTTATAGTTCAAAGATAAACACACTGGTTCAGACAGAGTCACTTCCACACTGCCAATTCCCCTAGTAAGTCATGACCGCCTCTAATTTATAAGACGGTCAATTAATTTGACTGGTCTGTGCAGTGACCGCGACCCTTCCGGCCCAGTACCTCCTCAAACCGGAGGAAGTGTTGCTTCTGACACCTGTGACCGCGGTCTGAGTTATAAGCTGATTAATCATGAAATTTTTTGTGAACTGGATAGAATGACTTCATGACAGGTTTAAAGGCTCTTGGTTTTAAGGTGCAGGCACATAGTGGCGGGACGGAACAGAGGCGGAGCGGAGCGTCGACAGAACGTGGAAGGAACGCCAGCGTATCGGTTGTGCACCGCCCGGCGTTTTCTTTCCGCCCGGCGGAGCGGCGGCGGATCGGTCACGCCGTCAAAATGCCCGGCAGGACGGGTCTACGTGCACGGTCTAATACAGTTCAGTACATTACAACAAGACGAGATCCACCGACGATACGCTTCAGTTCCGTCGCGCTTCAGTTCCGCCCGCTGTGGGTTTGCAGCTTTAATCTCTGTTGGTATTAGCATAGAATATCTAATAGTACTATGGTATTAGGCATGGACGAATAAAAAAGGAGGACGGAATCTCGCTAAACAATAAGTGAAGAAAGTGTAACAGTAAGTGTAGTGAGTCGGCTCGATTGAAAGTACGGTCTGGCTTGCACGCACACAACTCACACCCATAGTAAGTTTAAAAGCCGCCGTTACGTAACAAATCTCGTGTGATGGAAGTCGTGGTCGTAGTGTCAAAAATAAAATGAAAATATCCTGTCTGTGTCTGGAGTGTTAAAATGCTGTCAAAATTATAATAGTTTTATGAACAAAATTAAGTGCTTCAATATTTTCTTAGCGAGATTCCGTCCGCCTTTTTTTATTCGTCCATGGTATTAGGCTTCCTTCTTTTGAAACTATGTCCAAATAAAATTATTTCTATTCGATCTTCAGGCAAAAACTACACAAAAACGGTGCGAAATCATCAGTTTATGATTTTGATCACAGTCTATAAATTGATTGGTCTATTTAAAATGATTTATTGGTTTTGGTGATCAGTTAACTATGTTATGAAAACTTACGATCTTGATAACAAGATTATTATTTCTTTGAAATAAGCAGTACCTTTGTACTAAATAATTTTAATGCTGTCTCCTTTCATATTATAATAAAACAAAGTTTAACCGGATTAAATCGCGTATATTATTTAAATTGGTTTCCCTGACGTTTCGAAAGCTTTGCAGCATTTCGTGGTCGCAGGTAGACTAAGATGACAAGCGTCGTTACAAATATTTCTAAAAAATTATTTCCTTCCATATGTTATTGTGTGTTCATAAATTATAAATAAATAAATTATCCGAGAAACGCAAACACAATGTCGTGTTACTTGGACCACTCCTCATTACGACCGGACAAACCCTTTAGAAATCTTCTAGAACTATTCAACTACCCCATGGGGAATAAAGTGACCCTTATAATTAATTAAATTAATATTCGCTTAGTAATTAATTTAGTTTAATGGTTATTGATATAAATTCGTAGCGCACAAAGCCAACTCGGCCTATGCAGTAGGTACCTAATTGGTTGATAGACGACAAAAGGGAAGATCATCTGCTTGCGTAATAATAACTTACTTTATTAAAACAAAAAATAAACGAGTCACGTTGGAGGATGCCCGACAGAACCTAGACCTCGTTAGTCTTTAATCTGATAGGTAAACACCACCTATGGAGGTGGTAGTGGTAGAATGGACAACCATCCACCTAATCCTCATCAGATGACGAGACTGTTGCAATCATAGTGCCTTCATCTCTAAGCAGGAACTCTTGTCTCCCGATCCTACTTATTGGTTTTTATGGACTATATCTTTGATCGACCAAAAGATGCTGCAGAGATTCAATCAATCAATCAATCAACTCAGCCTATCGCAGTCCACTGCTGGACATAGGCCTCTCCCAAGTTGCGCCACAACGCTCGGTCCTCTGCCTTCCGCATCCAGTCCCCCCCAGCCACGTTCTTTAGGTCGTCGGTCCACCTGGCAGGGGGGCGCCCTACGCTGCGTTTGCCGATTCGCGGTCTCCACTCAAGGACTCGTCTGCTCCAACGGCCATCGGTCCTTCGACAGACATGGCCAGCCCACTGCCACTTCAGCTTACTGATCCTACAAGCTATGTCGGTCACTCCGGTTCCTCTCCGGATAATCTCGTTACGGATTTTATCCTTCAAAGAAACTCCAAGCATAGCTCGCTCCATAGCTCGCTGAGCGACTTTGAATTTGTGGACTAGCCCAACTGTCAGTGTCCACGTCTCGGCACCGTAAGTCATGACAGGCAGGATGTACTGCGTTTGCGGTATAGGCGACGAGAAGATTCGGCAGTACGCACTGATTGAAGACCTTTGTCTTCAAACTTTGCGGTATAGGCGACGCTGTTGCGGCAGAGATTCATACAACCTATATTACACAACAATATATCCACAGAAAAAGATAGATAGAATGGTTGTAATCACAATTTTACCTGCGATTCATGCGTGGCAACTTTCGAACAAACTAAACGCCTCCCATGAAAATTAACTTTAATCCATTAATCAAATTTACTTTACAGTTTTTGTTTATGCAGCTAGAAACAGTGCAATAAGGCATTTTTGCGGGTTTTTGTTATAGTAATTACAGAAACAAGTCATAAGGCGTACTGACTGAGAAATGTTTTGAAATGCCCTACACTCTAGTGCAAAGTGTTGGCACGCGCACCCCGCCCACTTTATCATTCTATCTATCTATTTATGTTAGTATAACCAAACTCGCCTCTAACAAGACAAGAAAATGACTTCAAGCAAAGTGCTCCCAATTCTGCTATCACAGAATTTTTTTTCCAAGCCTTTGCGAAACTTGACCATATTGTAGCTACCATTTTAGATAGCTTATAAAATGAGGATGTTATTTCTGTAATCTGTACGCCAAATGTCATACATTTTTTTCGAGTAATTATCTGCAATGTAGAGGGTACTTAGATGATTTTATTTAATAACTTGTGATTTTTGACCATTAAGTTCCGAGGTTTTTTGAGGAAATTTTGGCCATGACTTTTATATGATAATAATTGCTCAGTTATCAGCATTCAAGAAAGTGTCAATCGAGTGCCCAAAGTACGACAGAACTTTCACAATTTGCATTTTTCCATCCGAAGACGGAAAATATCAAAAAAATCTTAAAACTCCTATAACTCGAAAACAAAAGGCTGTTGACCCCTGGTTCGTAGGATCATTTTTGTTGCAAATGAGCTCTAGTATAACCTCTTTCATGGAATAGGTTGAATTACCAATCACCCTATATGTCGGTGCCCGTGACCTACAATAACATAGGCATAGTTTAATTAATAATTTAATTTAATAATTTATTTAATTTTAAGAAAAGTGTTACAATTGATTACATATAGCACTGAACCTCACACTAGGATTCCCTGTGTCGAAATCCACACTTAATATTATAGATGCGAAAGTAACTTTATCCGTATGCGTAGTTTAGTCGTGAAGAGGTAACAAACAGATTGTTACCTCTTCACGACTAAACTACGGAACCGACTGTGATGTCTATTTTGGGAAGCAAAGTCTTAACCCTATTTTCCGTGTTTTTGATTGCATGGTCCTTTGTCGAGAATTGTACTTTATAAAAAATGAAATGAAATTTGGCAAAAAGGTAGCTTGGCACCTGAAGAAGGTCATTATGCTACAAAGAAAAGGTTTCTGCGGAATAACAACATCCGCGTGGACGAAGCTGCGAGCATCCTCTAGTATAAAATGAAATTAAAATACAATTTTCTAGAAGAAGTTAGAATATTAACTGGATTTATTTAATATTATCTCGCGGAGGAAGTAACGATAAAGTATAATTTATAATACAAACGGAGCATTTTCTAGTGGTTATTATGGCTGAAAAGTTTCGCTGAACTAACTATAAGTTACGCGTCTGCGAGCTAACTTTGTAATAGTTCCCTCTTGCATTTATATGTACGCTTTTTTTCAGCCATTGCATATTATGTCTATTTTTATCATAAGGTTTGTCTTTTTAACCGACGAAAAAAAAGGAGGAGGTTCTCAATTCGACGCGTATATACCTATATTTTTTTTTTATGTATGAACCCGCATAACTTTTTACAGAGTAGTCCAATTTTGATGATTATTTTTTTAATGGATAGTGTACCTATATTAGAGGTGGTGATTAAAAGTTATAACCTTTAATTGAACTCAATAATTCTGTTTAACTCTTAACTTCATTAATAAATACTGAGATGTTCATTAAAAGTTATAACTTCTTAGTCATATCATAACACTCATAACAATGACCGTACTGTATACTCCTCGGATTTAACGTAAACAAGTAGGTACACTACCTTATGACTAATAATAATACATAGAATTGTGAGTCTTATCGTAGTAGAAATAGGTTTTATTATTAATTCAAACTAAAAAATAACTTTTAAGAGGCTGACAACACCTAAAAAATCAGACCTCTGCGGTCACTGTCGTTTCGTACAGAACTGAAAGAGAGGCAAAGAGCCGAGGGACGTCGGATACGCCGCTAAACTTGAATGAAAATTAACAATATATTTTTTTAATAAAAAACTAAAAGCTTATTTGAAAAACAGAAACAACAAATGTTTAGATTATTGTCTTTCCCAAATGTTTTCTTAATTTTATTTATAATATTTAGTAAATAATAGAGATAGTTTGGTTTAAAGCATGTTTTAAGAGGTTAGTTTACAATTATTTTCGATCGAGAAAACTTCAAGAAAACATGTTTTGGGCACAATACAGTTTCAGAAAATACGATCAAGATTAACATATATTTTTTTCACTGCCACAAACTGAATAGATACAGCTAAAAATGTTTTTAAAAGAAGCCTATTTCTGGTATTTGGCTGTTGTCAGCGTCTTAATGTTTGATAATGTTTACAAAAGATAAGTCATAACAATAATACTTCATTCACTGCTTCAAAAGTAATATAGTCTGCACTTTACTCTTTGAACTAAACGAACACGTGAATTATTTCCCCACCTTAAAAGTTATAATTTTAACTTTTAATTTAACAAGTTATTTTCTTATAACTTTTAATATTTAACAATTAAACTTTTTTAGCTTTTAATCACATCTCTAACCTATATAAGTATTGTATACATTATCTAGTACCCATATCACAAGCTCTGCTTAGTTTGGGACTAGATGGTGATGTGTCAAATGTCCCAGAAATATTTACATTTATTAGATTCGCTTATGCCCGCGGTTTTGCCTTCGTCTAGCTAATTCGGTTTATCACAAAAATAATAATGTTACCGCACATCCTTCGGGACCTGTTTATTTTCCCGGGATAATAAAGTTGCATAATTATAGGTATATTAATCCAGGACATGGTCTATCTGTCTGTAAATGTGCTATGTTTTATCTAAATCCTTTGAGACGTTTCAGCGTGATAGGACAGGGGAAACAAACAAACATCGATACATACCTTTCGCATTTATGATAGGTAGATTATTCGGAACTAGGATATTACAGAGTAGGATTTATAGTTTCGATATTGACTATGCAATCACATTTTTAGCACATTTTAAAGCAGTGATAGCCTAGTGGTTGAACGCTTGCCTTCCATGCAGGAGGGTGTGAGTTCGATTCCAGCCCGCACCTCTGACTTATCGACTTCATTTGCGGATTTAGGTATATTCGATAATCACTTGCTTCAACGGTGAAGGAAAAACATCGTGAGGAAACCTGCACACCTGAGAGTGCTCCATACAGTTCTCAATGGTGTGTGTAGTCTGCCAACCCGCACTAGGCCAGCGTGGTGGACTAAGGCCTTAGCCTTCTCGTACTGAGAAAAGGCCCGTGCCCAGCAGAAGGACAGTAAGGGGCTGGTTATGTAATCATATTTTTGAAATTGACCCTGTATTTCTTTCATTCTTTTTTTGAGAACTAATAATTTAATTATCTGTAAGAAATGTAAGAAAAAGCCTGGTGTTAAATGTTTAGTACGTTAACAAGGTGCAGACGAGTGATTCCGTCAGTTCGTACAAATTTAATCAGCCCTCGGCGATTATGTAAATTCCTCACAAATGCACGGATTTACCCTCATTCAAATTAGGCTTAGAGCCTACTGCCACCTGGAAAACTGCTTATTTATTATATAAACAACGCTTCCTGGTTTTAATGTTAAGATAAAGTAAGCCGATGAATTAATTACGTTAGCTCTTTCATAAATTAACAATTAGTACTTTTCATTTTCAATAATACTATTATGTTGGTACCTACCTACAGAATTCTGACTGACATGATTATCTTTGCCCTTGACCACTAAGGCTAAAATCACTTGCATTCAACGTCCGATGCGTCCGGTCCGATCGCAGCGGTGCGCGGCGCGGCGGCGTATAAAGGAACCATTCAACTTCAAGGAATTTTGGTGCTACCGCGAAGAATCGTGACTACACGGAAAAAAATGCTCGCGGAATTAGTTTTCCTCCAAGAATATTTTTATTCTCAGGAATATTGTTTAATGTTAAATAAATATTTACTTGAACTAAAATTAATATCTTAGTCCAAACGAAATGATATTCTACAAGAAAAATAATATTATTCTTCTTATATTTGCTAGAATCAAAACAATGATTTTCTTTTTAAGAAGTTTTGAGTGTTGTCTGAAAAATATGTTACTTTTTTGAACTAAGATTTTTCATGTGTCTCAGTTTAAAAGAACATATTCTAAGTTCAAGAGCTATTAATATTTGAATCAAAAGTTGTACCATTTACTTAAACTAAAAATAAAACATCAAAACATGTTAACTACAAATTATAAAAACAAAACCCTCATTTTCTTCCTGTTAGTAATTGATGATTCTCATAATCAGAAAGTAGGAAGGTTTTCGATGAAGAAAAATCTTTTTCGGTCTAAGAAGAATGCATTTAAATGTGAGAAAATAACAGATTTGGAAGAAGAATCTAAAATTGTTCGAAATAAGATAGACTTACATTCAGTATAATAAAATACGTGTTTGGTTTAAGAAGAGTTTGTTTTTAGGTAATTAATAGTAGCACTGATGTAAGAATCTAAAGTATTCAATTAAAGTTCGTCCAATGTTTTCAAATGAGACTTTTTTTGTTTTGTGGGAATAAGTTATGGTGTTGAACTAGGAACCCAAATTATTTCAAAATAAGATATACTAACGTTTTGTTGTAAGAAAATACGTGTTTGGGTTAAGAAAGTTTGTTTTTGGATATGTAAATACCAGCATTCACGTAAGAATCTGAATTATTCCAGTAAAGTTCGTCGAATGTTTTCAAACAAGACGTTTTTGTTATGTGGAAATAAGTTATGGTGTTGAACTAGGAATCTAAATTGTTTGAAAATAAGATATACTAACGTTTTTTTTAATAAGAAAATACGTGTTTAGTTTGAGAAGAGTTTGTTATTGGGTAAGCAAGTAGTAGCATTGACGTAAGAATCTAAATTATTCAAGTAAAGGTAGTCCAATGTTGTTAAATAAGACTTTTTTGTTTTGGGGGAATAAGTTACGGTGTTGAATTAGCAATTTAAATGTTTCAAAATATGATACGACTTAACATTTTTAAACAAGAACCCTGTTAAATCCAAGCAATATCAACCGACACGTCGTGTGACCTAGCTATGGGAATAAGCAATAAATTACTGCAAACTTCAAAGTCTTAATAGAAAAACCTACTATTCCATCCATAATAATATAATATAATAAGAATGTAAGTCTGCCGTGTCTGTACAATGTATATTTTTGCAAAAAAATTAATAGGGAGGAATAAGAATAAGTAATAAAATACATTTCGAGTTTTTTTTTAATGTTTGTCTGTTTGTCTGTTTATCTGTTTGTCTGTTTGTTTGAACGCGCATCACGTTAAAACTACTGGATTTATTTGAAATAATTTGTAACATAATTATTGGGCATATTTTGAGGTTACACTTAGTCTTTATTTGATAAAAATCGGTTCACTCTATCAGAAGTTATGTCAATTTAAAGTGTACCAGAAAGTAAGTTTGCTAACACGTAGCGATACTATTACCCAATAACAGGTAGCGCTAAGGCTGAGGGCACGAAACGAGCGGTGGCTGGATGGATAAAATGGATGAATGACATTAGTTGTAAGAGGTTGTAAGTAATGAAATGTTTAAAATAATGTTTATTTACAAAAAAAATATAACTTTTGCGCACACCTGCAAGGAAACAAAAGCCGAAATTCAGTTGGACCTCCATTGTTTTAGATGAGTGGGTACGGTCATAAATTAAGTCGGTACTTTTGAGTGCATAAAACAATGACTACTTTACTTATCTATACATATAATAAAATCGCTATGAAGAAAAAACTGAAAAATGTTTTTTTTTTAATGATAATTGCTACGCTTACTAGGAACAATAAATTGCAATTTTTAGAGTAAAGTTGCTGCCTGTTTTTAATAGATAAACGCCAAAACTACTGGTGAATTAGTTGAAATTTGGCAAAAATTACCGTTACACACCGGCTCAGGTTATTTATAGTCTGCAAATCATCACGATTTTTTGCATGGGAGGTGATTTATACAACATTATGTCTATGTCTTACAGCAAATATTATGATATGTTTCAATTTATATTCCCATAATTGTCACCATTATGTTAAAAGAACCATTTTTTTAATCGACCGTCACGCTATATCTCAAGGGAGCTAACCAACAGTTTTTAGAAACCAGAACGCGTATTTCATAGGTATAGGTATATATATATATTCTGAAATCGAATCCCAGCCTCCGTCTTAGTTTTTGGGTTTGTTAAGTTATGTTTTAGAAATATTTTTTCATCATTTTGTCTATTTTTGGGATTCACCAGAGGATGGGCAGCAGCGTTCTCTGAGTATTTAACCAACCAACTGCGATCGCCAACCCGCCTGCCAAGCGTGGCGATTATGGCATATCCCCCAATATATCCTTGGGGGAGGCCTGTGTCCAGCAGTGGACGTCTTACGGCTAAAATGATGATGAAGATGATGATTTTGTCTATTTTTAGTGTAGTCATTATCAATATTTTATGACGCACGGTCTTCCTTCTTCTCAGAATGAGAACGAGGTAACTTAATCCAACACGCTGGCCTGATTTGGCAGACTGCACAAGTGCACATACTCTCAGATATGCAGGTTTTTATCTTTTTTTAACGTATAATCACGTTTACTCATATGGTACAAGGTGGTATGTAGGCTATAGTCATAGACACGAAAACATGTTCCGAAAAAAATTACGATGCTCAGTATTTAAACACCGTACAAACAAAACACATGTATCATCAAAGTAAAGAAGGTATTCCAAACACAATCATAATAAAAGTCATCAAAGTTAGACGAGTTTTTGAGCAAATTAAGACGAGTTGTTCGGAAAAATGTGAAATAATCGATTTCAAAAAATATCGTAACAATTGATATATTGTTTTATTTGGAATGAAATGAGCTGTCTAGCTCTATTTATTATGATTATATGGCATATCCCCCCAACATATGCTTGGGGGAGGCCCATGTCCAGCAGTGGACGTTTTTCGGCTGAAATAATGACGATGGTCTGGCGCTATGTTTGCCGTTGCATTGAAGTTATAATTTGTAGAACAGCACCCGTCACAAAAAAAGTGAAGTCAACGACATGCCGAGGAAAAATAAAAAAATCTATCACGAAACCCGCGCCTAAATCGACCAAAACTTCATAGCAATGCGTAAAGATGTCGTATCTATTGTTAGAATAAAAAAATCACATCAAATGGATAATAATTTCATGAAAAACATACAAACACAAAAACAACACAAACAAGCCGAAATAGATCATCATTAACCCAGCCTTTTCCTAACAGGTTGAAAAAAACTATTTTATGTGGCGTGACTTACTGTCTTACCTCCTACAATTCGATTACTTGGGGAAACCAATATTTTGAGTTTAAAGAAATACCTGTCGATTAATTCTTATGACTACCGGGACTGACAGTTTAACATACGTTTCTGGATTCAGAGAGATATCGATGTGTATGTAACAGTCAACCATCATCTGGCTAGGACATGAATACGCATTGAACGCGGGTTAGTTTGATAGATGTACAAGTTTGTCACCGGTTTCATTATTTAGAGTTTTTATTTGGAACAGCATTTTTCAATTAGAAAGATAGAAAGAAAATATATTTATTTGCGTCTAGAGTGACGCACAAACTTACCAAAAATATAAAGGAAAAAAAAAGAAAACAAATACAGGTAGAAATATTCAAGTGGTAAGATATGCGTCACATCCGCGCAAAACGGCTATCGCCATTAGGTATGAGTATGACATTACATATCAGATATTGGGTGTTGTAGTTTTTTACGTCCTTAGTTCACTTTTTTTGTAACGTTGTCTGCACAATAGAATTTCTCCTGTAATGTGCGTGCGTTTACAGGCACTACGTTTTATCCTGGAATCGAACTTGCCTTCAGTGGCAAGTACAAACAGTGTTTTTTCCCTTTTCATCATTTGAACAAATTGAATGTAAAAGAGAAGGAATTCAATCATTTCCAATACAAAGGAAACATTTATTAGTTGCTAAAATGTTTTCCCAGTGAACAAAGTGTAAATAATATTATAGTGTTATATTATTCCGTATCATTCAATCAACTCAGCCTATCGCAGTCCACTGCTGGACATAAGCCTTTTCCGTATACCTACTAATAAAGAATGACTATGCTACTTTACTACAAAAGTTTTCTAAAAAAGAACTAGAAGACATCAGTAGATAATTACGACAATGTTTATATGAATACGACATAGTGTTACTTTCCGACATCCACGCGGACGAAGTCGCGGGCACTGCTAGTTCCATAATAATAACCTATGTTGTGAGAATGGCACATGGTATTAAAATATGCTAATTATATATATATATGGTTAAGTCGTATAAAATTATACAATAAAAGAATTAAAGAATATTAGAGGTAAATGTAGGTATAGTCTGATAATAATCTCTAAATTAGGTACATGCTCTAAAGAATAAAATTATTTAACACTATTAGGTATATTAAGTTGCTCAACTAACTAAATCTAATACGGAAGGATTAATAATATGTAGGTACCTACCTATGTATTCCGTTCCCTATTCCTAAAAGAATTACGTAGGTGCTACATAAACATCTGAAATTATTTATAATGAATATAAGTTTCTACGTATACCTATATGTATAACCGACTTATTATTTATCGCTATGGCAATGGTATGTAATGTAAGTGAATACATACCTACCTATTTATTTTTTAACACAAATTATTTATCAAATGTGAAGGCTGATTGCTGACCTAAACTTTATGTAGGTGTGTATTATATACGGAGATTTAAAACACTTAAAAAGGAAATTAATAAACCCTCATTTTACTCCCTGCAATATCGTCAAAATTTTATACATGTCGTAGGTATCTGTAGTAATAGGTATATATATATATATAATGTATATAAGGTCAGAAACCCAATAAATCTATACTACACTCGAGAGTAATGAATTAGGGTCACATATAGATACCTGAAAATCTCGGAAACTAAGAATGGTAGCTTAATTACATAAATTGTGTTTAATAGACAAATAAATTCTCCTTAAATGAAAGTAATAAAACTTCTTAGTTACTGTAAAGTTACACTATCAGAACGTGACAAAATAAAAAAGGGACTTGTAAATGGAACTACGAATTTTCTTTATCTGTTTTTGCTTTTCTTTCTATTCTGTCATATAAAAAGGCATGTAAACAGCTTTTCTGATGTTCAATATTTATAATTGAAGCTGTTATAATGTTGCTTACACCTGAAGAATGCACCAGAATTCTCACAATGCTGGAAATTGGCCGTAATCAGCGTGATACAGCAAGGACGTTGGTGTGTCATCGTCAACTGTACAACGAGTTCTCCGACGTTACGAGGAAACCGGCTCTAACCTACGTAGACCAGGAACAGGCAGGGCCAGGTGTACCTACCACAGCACGAGAAGATCGATACTTGGTCAACACAATGCTTCGAAACCGCTTTCTCACAGGAACTGCACTTACATATCAGTTCCGACGCCTCGGAGGAAATAACCCAAGTGCATGGACTGTAGTCGACAACATGCTGACGCAAATTTAAAACCATTAATTAAGACCTACAAATGGCCCTAAAATGGCCCTAAATTGGGCATCGTATTTCGAGATTAGCATATGCCCGGAATCACTTAAATTGGAGTATTGAAAATTGGTCAAGAGTTATGTTCTCAGATGAATCAAAATTTATACTCTATAAAAACGACGGAAAAACAAGAGTATATAGAAGACCAAGGGAGCGATTCAAGCAAGCATGCATCGAAGAGAAAGTGGCCTATAGCGGTGGATCCGTACTTGTATGGGCCGGAAATTCTGCAGAGAGTCGCAAAGAGCTGATGGTTACAGAAAACGGCACTATAACTACCGAAAGATACATTGAAGAAATCCTAAACGAATACGTTAGGCCATTTATGGTCAATTTGGGAGAGGATGCTATCTTTATGCATGACAATGCTCGGCCTCATACTGGTGAAATTGTGAATGAGTACCTTCAAAACGTTAACATTAACTGTATGTAGTGGCCAGCACGCAGCCCGGACCTCAACCCAATCGAGCATGCTTGGGACGAGCTCGAACGGTGTGTGAGACACCGACCCTTCCCCGATGACGCTTCAAGAGCTCAAAGTTGCGCTCGTAGAGGAATGGGAGAATATTCCCCAACATCGTATGATAAACTTAGTGTACAGCATGCAAAACCGCATAACCGCAGTGATGACAGTTTTAGTACTTTTTATTTATTACTCCCACGTGGAGTAATAAATAAAAAGTACTAAAACTCAAGAAAGTTTAGTTTAGTTTTCTGTATTTTTTTAAGACAAAGTGACACATACATTTTATTACTTGCATTTAAGGAACATTTGATTATCTATTAAACACAATTTATTTCATTGAGCTAGCATTCCTACTTACCGAACGAAACTTTTAGGTATCTTTATGTGACCTTAATTCTTTGCTCTCGAGTGTATATAGAACACTCTTACAGTAATATATATATATACCTACTAGTATATACCTACTACGTTATCTTTCAATGAACACGATTTCTAATGATGATAATGATAAGATGGAAATCATGTTTCTTGAAAGATAACGACTCATGAAGGCTATTATTAATAGTCATCCAAGAAACGTTATTCTTAAATCAAAATCACGTTTCTTGAAAAATAACGACTCATACATTGCTCATATTATTAATAGTCACCCAAGAAACGTTATTCTTAAATCAAAATCATGTTTCTTGAAAGATAACGACTCATAGAAGACTTAATATTACTAATATTCATTTAAGAAACATTTTTCTTAAATCAAAATCATATTTCTTGAAAGATAACGACTTATAGGAGACATATTATTATTAATAGTCATCCAAGAAAAACGTTATTATTAAATCAACATCCTGTTTCTTGAAAGATGTGCTACGTCACAACCGACCACCGGGTAATGGAAAGAAAAAGGAACGAGTGTTGCAATTTCAAAAATTGTTTCCCCAATTTTTGGGAGTATGTTTTAAGTGGGATTTATTAGTGTATGAAATACAGTAGGTACAAAAGCAATTCGTTTTGTTTGATTGTACTGAAACTTAGTGGAAAATACTAAGACCAATACAAAAATAAATTATTACAAACTGATTTCTAGTTTTCAAGTAATTCCCATGTGGAAAAACAAACATGAATACATCCACAAAGTTTAATACATTTGTTTAAATGCTCAGACAAATCACATAAAGCACGTAAACATTGGCCATTTACGCCAGCGACATATACACTACTGAGTAATGGCTTATACCCCTTAAATTATGGTAATAAAATAATGCCGGTAGGTGCTATATTTCCAAAGTAATAAGCGATCTTTCCATAACATATTTCGTTACATATGGTTTTTGAAAATGACCCTAAAGACTTTTTATTGACCAAAAAGAAAGACATTACAAATTATTACCCTTCCAATCTTTTATCCATTGGTACGCATCCACTTAAGAATCTTATGTTTTATCTTTTTCTGTTCCGCAATATAATTGTATAGAACTTTCATGTTTGAAAGCATAAATATTTTATATTTCTAGTCAGTTTCTGAATCAGTTCAATTCTCCATAGTCGTGCCTTCATCTCATGCGCTGGCGAGAACTTGTTAAAATGGTCGAGGAAAAACAAGACAATTGACAAATTTCTTATAAATATGGCTAAAAAATACGTTTGAAAATCCTATTTGAATCTTGTTAAACTAATCATAACAATAAATAAAATCAATTTTTGGTTTTATTGTTGACCATGAGTGAAAAATTAAGGTGATAGGTAGCTACATGTATTTGTTTGAATCGTGTAGGTAGGTACAATTTAAAAATGGCTTTAATTTTAAACCAAGTTTATTACAATATTGTGTTATACAAATTTTACTCTGAAAAATGTACATAATGTTGGGGGAAAACGCGAGGGGGCTATCTGGCAGCACTGTCTCGATGCGCTCGCGTCTCGCCTACAGTCGGCAGCCACAGAGCAGAGTGGGGTGAAGTCGGCGTTTAGGATTAAATGTTCTGTGAGTCAGCAGCCGATTATCCGCCCCGCTTTTCTCTGTTGCCGTGCGTTGTTGTGATGACGGGTTTTGGTGAATTGTGTTTTTCAAGATATACGGACTCGGAAAGGAATTTGATCAAAGTGAGTATTGAAGAACAAAGTTGTTAGTAGCAAATCGTTAAGTTTGTTCTAATTTACAGTGTTTCAAATATTAGATGGATGACCAAAACAACGTTACTGATGGAAAGTGTAACCCGGAGACGGACATAGATACGTTACCACGAACATGGGGTATTCCAGAACTAGTTATTGACCGATTTAAAGGTAAATACATTCTCATCACTACCTACTTAACCTTTACTAGGTATTTACTGAGGGTGTCTCATGGTACACACGTGGCTTCATTTAGTAAAACTGGATGGTTCTACATTTTCAAGGGTCATATGGTTGAGACCATAGCAAGTATGAGCATGTGATCCCCGTGTTTGTTAATTAGTTAGTTACGAGTGCTTCTCCTTTAAAATAGATAACAAGGCGTGCACCCGTGCGAATTTTAGCGTAGGTACTTACCTACAGGCCTTACGCGAAAACTCACGCCCACAGGTGGGTCTATTTCTATAAATAGTATGATTAGCCAGGGAGCCGGGAGCTTCGCCTTTGAAATGGGGGTCTCCCCAGGCGCGCACCCACGCGTGTTTCAAAAGACTAGGTACTTAATAAGTACTAAACATTTTTTTGAGTTATGCAAATGATATTCTAGAACATACAGACCTTAAAATAATAGTATTATTATTCTAAGACAGACATTATTCAGCAAAGATCATTATGGTTTTAGGTTGAAACCTCCAGATACTCAAACTAAAAGTATGAATTACTTACCTTAAAAAGCTGCATTCTCAATAGTCAACCTATTAAGTATTACAGATATTTTTATTTTCCAGAAAATGAAATTAAACCCAATCAATTAAATGCCTTAAGTGAAGAAATTCTTAAGGAGCTGTGCCCACTAATAGGCCACAGAATATTTATTCAATCGAAATTGAATGAATATCTCACAGCACATGTAAGTTCCATCTTAATAAGTATTATAATTACTAATATTTATTCAGTCCTATAGAATGTTATTTAAACAAAACAAAAACTTTATTTCAGATCAACCTGGATTTTGACCAAAAGTACAAGGAGAATTCTACAAATTTTTATACAAAGTGGCATCCATTCATCAATAAAATTATTAGTATAAAATTTGATAGTTCCAGAGATGACACACTGGCAACTTTGTACGAAAAGACAAGACAACTGCCTGATGATGGTAAGAAAATATTTTTATTTTAAACAAACCAATAATTAAAAGAAGAACAATTACCTCCTATAAAGTAATCTGTATGTAAAAACAAAACTAAAACATGTTCCCAAAATGCAGGTAGCATTGCCACGTTGTATGGCAATTCTTAGGACAAAATAAAAACCTGCATTTTGGTCACATGTTGATGGTAAGTATCCGCATTTTAGTTAGCGATAAGTATAGTGTGTTTGTTAATTTATTTCAACAGTGTCCATATTATTGTTTCAGATCAAAAAGTTTCAGATCAAATTAAGCTGCTCTGTTGCCTAATTCCTCCAAAAGGGAAATTAAACAAAAGGACAAAATTTTCAACACAAGAATGCATTGAAAATTTCATCTTTGATGTAGATGTAAGTTCACATATTTACCTGACTGCTCAGAAGGTGATAGGATTCGTCTAGTCTAGAGAGTAGCAAAAAATATCATTAAATCCAAAATGCCCATATTTGATTTTCAGGGATATAAAAATAACTATTAAAACCTACTTACTGCTGGGTACTCGGTGACTTAGTACCTATCAAAACCTAGCACAGCTGAAAATATTACAATAAAATCTAATTATTGAAAAAAACAAACTGCAAAAATAACTGAAAAGAAGTAACACGCTTTAGAATTTTGACTATCACAGGCTACATGAAAGTTTGCTCTGGAGGTAACCTAGGTAGAGTTGAGAGTGGCGGTACGTAGGCTAAATGCCAAAAATACCGCCCCAAGACCCGACGGCTTGCCTGGAAAAGCCTGGGTTCTGGCCTTAGAGGCTCTCGGGCCCCGACTAAAACACCCTGCCCTGGAGTTGCATCAGGGAGGCACTCCGGTATCACTGGATGCCGACCTACCTCTGTCGTGTGGTCGAGGCTTATTTGACGGACAGGGCCGTCATCTACCCCGGCACCAGGGAGAATGGAACCGGCGAGAGATGTCGTGCGGTGTCCCACAGGGATCGGTCCTGGGGCCGAATCTATGGGACACCGGGTACGACTGGGTGCTGTGCGCAGACTTCCCCAGCGGGGTCAGTGTAGTTTGCTACGCTGATGACACACTAGTCCTGGCTCAGGGGAGGTCGTACCAGGCGGCGGCCGAACGGGGTGCTGGCTAGAAAACCTCCACGTGTGCCTGACGGCTGCTTGTCCTTCTGGACACGTCTGGAGGGAACGGCAGTTGTTAGGCCGGTGCATCCTGGGCACGGGCAATAAAATCCTTTCGAGGAATTAACCTTCGGGGGATTTTATTGCCTGTGGCGAATATTCTGGCGCGGGAGGGGCCCGTTCTGGGCCAGTGGGGAGTTGCTCCACGTGTCCCTCTGTTGCCAACAGAGGGCACAGTGGAGGAGCAGGGGCGGGCCCGGTGTGCACTCACCCTGCCACTGGGCAGGCAACGGGGGGACTGTCCTTCCCTGCCCCCGTCGATCTTGTAACCCCAGGAGTGCCCGCTGAGTAGTGTTCTCGCGCCGCTTGGGACCGAGGGTCTTGGCTTCACCGCCCGGACCGCGAGGAAGAAAACCTCTATAAAAAATTACGGGAGGTAGGGCCTGCGAGCAGCAGACTCGGGGTAGTATGCTGCCCGACCAGCGGCTGGCGTAGCTGGCACAGCCGGCGTCGTTGGCGCAGCTGGTAAAGGCCCATGAGGTGAGGTGGCGTGCAGTGTTTCGTGTGCGCCACCTAGGAGGGTGCGGCCAACGTTAGGCCGCACGGGGAGAAGGGGCTCGCCTGCTTGTGGCGGGCTAGGACCTGTCGGGGGTGGTTGTGTGAATACTCACGGGTTCCCACGCCCCCAGCTAAGGTAGTTGAAGGAACACCGGGTGGTTTTAGTCGGTAAGAGTCCGACACTGGCTCCGCCTACCCCAGGCGGAGTGCGTACATGAGGCGAACCCACGGCAAAAAAAAAAAAAAAAGGCGGCGGCCGAACTCGCGACACGTGTGGTTGCGACAATCGTCGAGAGGATCCGGCAATTGGGACTTGACCCTGCACAAGTCCGAGGTCGTGTGTTTTCACGGTCCTCGGAGCGCGCCACAACATCGGCGTCGAGTCGACGATGAAGTACCTGGGACTCGTCTTCGTCAGCCGGTGGAACTTCGTTGAGCATTTCTCAAGTTTGGCTCCCAGACTGGAGCAGGCCAGGCTGCCTCGAATTGGCTCCTGCCCAATCTAGGGAGTCCAAACAAAAGTTACTCCTTTTTAATAATTGTCTAAAAATAAATTCTTAAGCTTGTTTCCCTCTTATCAGTTTTTTGCAGTTGGGGTTTTTTAATTATTTTATTTATATTTAAGATTATAAAATTGTTAAACACTAAGAGTGGTAGCGGGTGCTTTCTTATTACTTTCGTGAACAATTAGGCGTACAATATAATTTAGTGCCTATAGCCAACAGTGATCACGAATTACTCAGTAGCATTATTTGTTTGTAAATTCACTTTATATAATAAAAAATAATTACAACAATGCAATTTGTTTCAGAGATTCGGAGACATAGAAAAGAAAATTGAAGATCTACAAGTTTACACGATTGTTGTTGTTTGACGCCAAATATAATTCATAAAGTGAATCAAAATATTTATGTCTATTTAAGATGTTAATATTACTCATTATGACCTAGTTCTGCCACAATTAGAGTTTTAAGAAATTACTGAATTAATGTTACTTCATTTGACATAGAATTAAGGTAGTACATTTGCCTTCAATTGTAGAACTTGCGATTTAAAATATTGTTTTAGTACCTACATAGTCAATGGTTATAATTAACAACCATTTTAAAATATGTATGTTGATTTAAGATATTAATATAAGTCACTGTCTCAGAAGGGGGGTAGTTTTTTGAAAAAGTTTGTTGTTTTAATAAAAGGTATAATAAAGTAATTTTAGTTTAATTTTAAAGATATTGGACCTACCAAGACTAGATTTAATAAGAGATGGAAACATGGTACTGGCTCAAGTTTCACCAGATTGTTTTGAGAATTATTGTATTGTATAACTTAATCTATTAATTTTACTAATCCTGGAAGTTTTATAGCAATGTCAGAATAAACGCACGGATCCCTGTGCATTGCGGCCTTTTACATGTGTTACACCAAAGCGAATGATTAGTAGCCCGCCATACCTAGTGTTTTTACTGTTTTTCTGTGTCTTAGTGTTACAAGTGTTTATTATTGTTATTAGCAGTTTGAGCTTAAAACTTTCGGATTTTCAGTCTGAGTTACGATAGTAATTCGGTTTTGGTGGTGTAATATAATATAACAAAGGCTGCATTGAGCAGGGCTCAGATTAATCTGAGGAGCAGGGGTTCATAAATGTTTAAATAATGGTCTTGCTTTGATACTTGCGGATTTTAAAATTGAGAAAATTAATAGTATAATCTACAAAAAGTAATTCTCAACTCGAATCTCTTATTTTCTTATATTAAATAAGAAAAAAATTGACCTAACTAAATGATATTCTTTAGAGAATACACAGAAATTATTCACCGAAGGTAAATCTGATTTTAGTATGAAACATCCGGATATTCAAACTAAGAATATCAAAATATTCATCTTAAAAAACTTAAATTCTTAGTTCAAATTTCACACTTTCTTCTTTTAAATAAATAAAGAACTTGAGCTAAGAAAATGATATTCTTTAGAGAATACACAGAAATTATTCATCGAAGGTAAATCTGATTTTAGTATGAAACATCGGATATTCAAACTAAGAATATCAACATATTCAGCTTAAAAAATTTAAATTCCTAGTTCAAATTTCACACTTTCTTCTTTTAAATAAATAAAAAACTTGAGCTAAGCAAATGATATTCTTTAGAGAACGCACATAAATTATTAACCTAAAATCGACCTGGTTTTAGTATAAAATATCCGGATATTCAAATTAAGAATATCAGCATACTCACCTTAAAAAACTAAAATTCTTAGTTCAAATTGCACTCTTTCTTCCTTTAATTATGATAAAGTTTGAGCTAAGCAAATTATATTCTTCAGAGAATGCACAGAAATCATTAACTTATGATCAATCTGGTTTTAGTATGAAACATCCGGATATTTAATTTAAGAACATTAATGTACTCACCATTAGAAGAGGAATTCTCAATTGAAATTTTATACTTTTGCATATACTTTATAATTAAGAAAATTTATAAAATCAACTAAAAAATGTGCATTCTTTGATTGAAATTACATTATTTTGAACTGACAATAAAAGTACTAAAT
Source organism: Asteroscopus sphinx (assembly GCA_949699075.1). Classification (NCBI taxonomy): domain Eukaryota; kingdom Metazoa; phylum Arthropoda; class Insecta; order Lepidoptera; family Noctuidae; genus Asteroscopus; species Asteroscopus sphinx. The sequence continues at coordinate 10,097,528 of OX453008.1, forward strand.
TTAAATACTTAATTTGATTCTGTTCGAGAAAATCAATGTCTCAAAGTTCAAGAAATCTGCTCGTCTTCTTAAAAGACTTTGTTTTTTTCTTCAACCGAGAATATTTCTTCTTTATTTGAGATAATAAATAGTTGTTTTGAGCATTCAAAACAAAACAATAAAATGCTGGATTTAAGAATATAAAGTGTTCCCTATATATGAAACTATATTATTCTTGACCAATAAATATATACTTGTATTAAGACTATTTTTCTTTCCGTGTAGAGATGGGCACTTACCCGGTCAAAACCGGAAATTTGGGTAAATACCCATTTAAACTAATTTTCCCATTTTTTATTTATACCGTGTAAAAATAAAAATTCCATGATTTCTTTGTTATTTATTTAGTTTTATATTAAACAGTTTTATAATAGTTAAGAAGAAACATTTATCTTACATTAGCTACTTATCTCAAAATAAAATCTATTTGGAAATAAAGTTTTACTATTAACCTAGTACCTAGTTTTAGTGTACCTATGTACTATGTATAGTACTACTAGGTACTTTAATTTAGTAGGTACCCACTGTTTACAGTACTCACAGCCTAGTTAATTAAGTGTAAGTATTATGATCTTAATTTGAGTCAATCCTAACCACAGAAAATCTAACTGATCCTAACACTTCCTACTTGAAACGCAATATGGCATAATTTGCAGTTATTCTATTTTTGAAAGCAAGATATAGAATATACCAAAGACATTTGTATACTGTATACAGTTAGCCTAGCCAATGAAGACAATGCAAGAGACAAGTTTTGCGGGAAGATGAAGGGAAGGGTGCATTCTGTTGACTGGCCCACGCGCAGCCATTTTGTTTAGTAGAAGAATTTTCACCCAATATTTTAATATTAAATATGTAACTAAATCTCTGTCCGACCCGAAAGAGGCACACAGGATTGCAATAACATCACCAAAAAAATATGCTATATTTTTTATTAATGAATATAAAAAGTTATTGTTATGTTGTTAGAACACAAGTTACCACAAAGAAAAAAAAATTGCTTCAAAAGTGACGCACACAATTACCAAAAAATTCAAGAACACAGAACAAATACAGGTACAGAGCCAAGAAGTGTGGTAAGATATGCGTCACATCCGCGCAAAACGGCCACTGCTCAGCATATTGCTAATAATATCTAGATAATATGCGCGAGCATGGCCGTACTTAGTTGGGTGCAACAACTGACTCGCGGTATGACGACTCATCAGCTGATGACGCGCTGCTTCCCTCGGCCTTCATAGTGCTGTTGAATGCAGTGACTCAACACCCATCCCGAAGCCAAGCCTCGTGTTCAATGGTGTATCGTTTAAGTAGAACCACGGATCAACAAAATCAAAAAACCACCGGAATCTCCAAGTACTTACTACTAACTTCGTATCACGAACTCACGATCCTGAATAACGTTTGTTCCATGGTTTTTTTTTTATTCCGTGGTTTGTTCTACTACTTTGGACAAAACTAAACTGGTTCGGTGAAAAAATATTTTTTGTTTGTTCGTTTGAAGTGTACTTTGCATATTCTATAGCATATTATGGGCAAGCGGCAAGCACAAGCGCGTTTGTACTAGCCACGTCGCGTCGTCGCCACGCAGACCGCCTCAATCAACTCAGCCTATCGCAGTCCACTGCTGGACATAGGCCTCTCCCAAATTGCGCCACAACACTCGGTCTTCTGCCTTTTGCACCCAGTCCCCCCCAGCTACTTTCATCAGGTCATCGGTCCACCTGGCTGGGGCGCGCCCTACACTGCGTTTGCCGATTCGCGGTCTCCACTCAAGGACTCGTCTGCTCCAACGGCCACCGGTCCTTCGACAGACATGGCCAGCCCACTGCCACTTCAGCTTACTAATCCTACAAGCTATGTCGGTCACTGCGGTTCTTCTCCGGATAATCTCGTTACGGATTTTATCCTTCAAAGATACTCCAAGCATAGCTCGCTGAGCGACTTTGAATTTGTGGACTAGCCCAACTGTCAGTTACGTCTCGGCACCGTAAGTCATGACAGGCAGGACGTACTGCGTTTGCGGTATAGGCGACGAGAAGACTCGGCGAAGTTTGCCAGATGCTGCCCAGCCCAAACAGATCCTTCTGTCGGCTTCTTTCTCGAAGTGTTAAGTGTTAAGAGGTTTCGGGTACTTTTTTAATTACCGATGTAGGTATGTGTGTATACTGCGCCCCAGTTCTCCCAATGAAGCAGATTTTAATTCCAAATCAGAGCTCTCATTTTGCGTCAAATCGCATTTTATAAAAAATGTTAATTTAAGATTGTAGGTACCTACAGAGTAGGTAGTAAAACCGAAATTAGTTTCAAGCCCCTCGTCAGCTAGTGGTCAAAGCATATTGGACCCCACATTTCTTAGACCCAACATCTAATTACGAAGAAGGGATCCTCAAGAATAATAGCAATCCTTGGAGCCAATGTCTGCGGTCACCGAGGCAGCAGATATTAATTAGTTTGAATTTCCTTGCCATAGTAGTTGACAGTGGCCCTTATCTCAGTTACCTCTTGTTTTGATTTTGAAAACATTTATTTGCGTAGCGTATGCACAGAGTAGTAGGTAGTTAGAACATTCAGTAGTGTAGTTTATATTATGTACAAATGTACATGTTGGTACAGACGGCCATTCCAAATTATGGCTAGGGCCGTCTTTAGCCAAGTGGAGGCCTAAAGCAGGGGCACTTGAGGATATTTTTTACCCGACTGCGCGACAGCAAATTATTAAAACAAAATTTACTTTTTTATTTACATTTAACAGCGTTCATCGACCGGAATAAACTTTTACTTGTACTTTCACAGTAAAGTTTACTTTAGAAAAATTCAATGTTTTGCAAAAGTTATAAATTCTGTCATATAATAAAAAAGTAAATTCTATAAAACTTCAAATCCCCACCTGCGTGAAAGATGTACACAAGACGTGTTTAAGTTTATGTGTAAGTATCAAATCATAACACGCAGTCGGAGGCTACCTATGCACAGTTTTTACTACTTATGTACAAACAAAAACTGTCCAAATACATACGGAACCTCCGACTGCGTGTTATGATTTGATATTTCATAGATTAGGAAAGCAGTTCTTTTTACACGCAGTTGGGTTTTTTGGCTTTGTGAATTAACTTTTTTTTTCATCACATCTCTACACGGTGAATTTTCGTTGGCTTTGGAAACGAAAAGGGGTCATTGTACTCATCATTATGAACAACTTTTGCTATCGGACCAACCCCTGACATCGCAAAAAAAAAATCTGCTGATCCTTACATTTGTGTTCATGTTCACATAAATCGACAAAATATAGGGAACAGCTGATTTTATTTTCACGTTTCCGGGGGGTTGTTCCCATAGTAAAAGTTGTTAATAATGATAAGTACAATGACCCCTTTTTGTTTCCAAAACCAACGAAAATTCACTGTGTATAAATATGAGACTTTCCATCTTCTGTCTCAGTTTGGCAAACCGACTTGCGACTTGCTTTTTAAGGTGGGAACTGACGATGTATCCAATCCATTCCGACGTCGTTTTAATGACCACTTCCAACAATACGACGTCCTATTTTTTTGCACACTGACGATCAATCCATCGCGAATACGTTCTTGGTTCTAGAATTTCATCAACGCGCTCACGTCATTGTAGGTACTTGATAGAAATACATGTAAACTAAATGCGTGAACAAAGAAACTGCCGATCGATAGGTATATCACAAATTAATGGTACTCTCATGGTACTTACTTTTTCCTATAAACAAGAGTTAAGTACCCAGTTTTTCCTTTCCAAATTCCACTCCAATTTCCAGGAAACTTGTAAAATTTACACAAATTATTTTATTCATTATTTGTGCAGTTCACATTACAACAAGTCTTATGACCCATTTCCTTCTTTAGCTCGTAAACATTGAATGGCGAATTTAGCGTGGAAATACAAAACACAGTCACACACAGTCCTAATATGTTTCACATTTCGGCCACAGCGTACGTTGTGATCGATTTGATTGTCCCCACCGTCCACCTTGCACATAGCCAAAAGTTTCGGTGTTGCAAAAATGCGTACCGAGTACCTGCGTCCTTCACTTGCGGCGGCCACAGACGTACTAGAGATGCTACGCATGCGGCGGCGCAACGCGGAATGAAATAAAAATGGACATAGTTTTGCACATTCACGGAGCGTTTCGACGGCTTCCGGGTGGCGTAGTGCAAGTTTTTGCATTGACGATCACTCCAAAACCACAAGTCAACGCCATTACGTCCAAGAGGCGTGGCTTGGTGGATTTCTACCCGATTGGAATTTCACAGCCAGGACGTCGTTTTAAAAATAGCATACGATTTCAACATTCACGGACAGATTTTGGAACACAACCACGCCATTCGTACGGTTGGAAGCATCGTCAGTGGCCACCTTTAGGCAAGTGCCTAGATGGTATTGCAGTTGTTATGGCCAAAGGTAACCGCTTAACACCAGGTGGACCTTGAGCTCATTTTGCCAACCTACTATATATAAAAAGGGCGGTTTCCGTCCTTCAGGCATCACCACTGACTGTACCTAGCCGTAAGTACAATCTAAGAAAATAATGTTAATCTTCAATGTTGCATCTTATTAATCTAGGTATTATCATAATAACTAGAGTAAATAAAAAAATATACACACCAGCATATTAGTAAGAGTTTATTATTTAATAATGACCGACACAAACAATAACATAAGTAATATCTGTCAATTACGAACGAAAAAAGGCGTAAATAGGGAAGGAACTTACATCAAAATTACAATTGGGTATTATTTTAGGTAAATTGTGGAAAGAAAAAATCGCTCACGAGCTGGTTTCGAACCTGCGACTCCTGGCTCAGTAAGCCAGTGCTTTAGCCACTAAGCTACCGTGAACACTGTTTGCGGTATCGAAATTCTCATCCACTTGGCACGTGTTGTTTTTGTCACAATTTAAATCGTAAGATTTCGCTTCGCATGCGTAAATGCGTTAAAAATTATAAAATAGGTGTTTTTGCTAATAATAATTTCTTCACATCACTAAGTATACAAATTATAAAAAAACAAGTTTAACCGGATTACATCGAGTAGGTATATATAATTTAAATTGATTTTCCTAAAAATGTTAACGCAACATCGTGAAGCGTTCCACATTTTTTGGAAAACCAATTTAATTATATACGCGATGTAATCCGGTTATACTTGTTTAATTATAATTATGTTAATATTTCGATAATTATAAGTTATGAAAAGTGACTTAGTGGAAGATTTATTAAAAAATTATTACTTGTGTACAAAATATCTAAATTTTTATTGATTATGTGAAACGGAACGTAATTTCAAACACCAATCATCGTGCAGTGACGTCACTCCTTTACCAGTTGTTTGTGTTGTGCTTGTCTCCTATTACATTTATCCACTTTTCTCTAATAAAGCTTAGTTAAGTTAATTTTATAGAATTTGAAAGGCCCTTATGTAGGTACCTACTGAAGATACTTATATAATGTAGGTACATAACCCTCCTTCTGGCGCAGTCGGGTAAAAATATGAACAAAACCCTGTTTTGAAAAAATCTACTTGAGGCAGGATTAATGAATTGTAATTTAATATGTAGTTGATATACTTAAGTAAACAAACTTATGACGAAATGCGGATGGTCTTTTCTTCATACAAACGCTCTCGACTGTTTTCTTTCTGTTTACCCTAGAGCAATGTTTTTTTAAGTAAAATAAATATCAACTTTTTGTACGTGTTTTATATTTCGTTTTTGTTGATAAATTATTTCTTGAAAGCCGCAAAAATTCCTATTTAGACCGCTGTCTACTACAGAGGCCTAGTGTATAAATCTGACAACTACTAATAAAACCAGCCAAGTGTGAGTCGGACTCACGCAGTAAGGGTTCCGTACTACCTATCGACCTGATACCCCATAGAAACTGATTTAATTTACGAGAGTTAATCAAAAGACATCAACGAACGTACACGAAATGTGAATTTTTGCATCTCTTTCTTACGTAGGTACCACCACATATGTCTATGTTAGTCCTATTTTTAGTATTTGTTGCTAAACTACATAATATGCACTATAATTTGACCAAGTTTGATGCTGGTATATATTACCGTTTTGAAGATAGAGCAGGAACAAAAACGTTTAAAAAATGCATGTTTTTTGGGGTTTTTTGTATGGTTTGGTTTTTTTTTTTTTTTTTTTTTAGTATTTTTCGTGATACTCCTCATAGCAACACATATTCTGAAAAATTCAACTGGTTACTTATTACCGTTCAAAAGATACAGCCCTGTGACAGACGGACGGACAGCGTAGCGAGAGTAATAGGGTCCCGTTTGGCACCCTTCGGGTACGGAACCCTTAAAAAGGAAAAACATCGATACAATACATATTATTCCTAATTAGTTTATGAAATATCTATTAAATTGGTCCAGTTTCGGAAGAGAAAATAGTCGAGTGCTAAACCTCGAAAAACGTCGGAGCTACAGTTGTCCTTATCGCACTTATTTGAGGCCTAACGCTCGCAAAGCGACAGCGATAGTTTCTTCAAATACCTATTTTTCAAAAGTCTCTCTGCCCGCATTTCCTCTTAACATGTTATTTTATTTCTATTATAATAATTATACAATATTCATTTTAATATTTATTTAAGCGCACTGAAATTACCTACCCAAATAATGATCTATACAGTGACGTCACGTCCCCCCCCGACTGCTTTTTGGCGCGAACTTTTGTAATCTAATTTTTAATTTGCTTTACTTTAATTTATTGTGCTCAATTTAACTTTTTTGTTTTTGCTTTTTATTTAAGCCTTCAATATTTAAGAAGATACAATAAAAAAATGCAATTACCCTTAGTTCTTATAATCTATGTTTTAAACGAGTTATAAAATCAATATTCTAATAAAAAAAACAATATTCTAATTATAATATCTATATTCTTATCATTGATTCATATTCTAAGATTCTTGATATAAAATCAAATACTTATTCTAATAAAAAAATAATATTCTAATTATAAAATCAATATTCTAATTTGAGTAGTTTGGTCTACCAACCACGACAGTCGATAAAGATAGATTTAAAAAAAATACTAAATTAAGGAGCGTTCAAGTATTATGTATCGCAATGTTTGGAGATTTTTGAAATGTAACGCACCGTAACGTTTTTCTTTATCAAAGTAAACGTTACGTAACCACCACCAAGTGACCATTTTTACCTGAAAGTCACAATTATGTGGCGTAAAGTACCGGAAAGTCGCTAATATACCTTGATATTGTTTTAATCGCGATAATATTATTTATCAACATTTGAAATGTCTTGTTTTTAAAAGCAAGAGATTTCTATTTTTCTTTTCTTTTTTTGTCTTTAATAAATTTAAATCTGGAGGGTTAAAACAATGTTACGTAACGCGTAGTTCAACCCCCCCCCCCCTCCCACTCCTGTAACGAATAGTTACGTTTCAGAAGACCCCCCCCCCCCCAAATTCGTTACGTAATACTTGAACGCTCCCTTAAAACTAGATTAGTTTGATCAGCTTTTCAGTAACCAGTGGTAAATCTATTACAAATACCAGATACGTTATGATTATGTTACTAATTTCTTCTTCTTCTTCTTCTTTTCTTCTTTTTCTCAGAATAAGCTTCTTTGCAACATGTACCTAGTTCTATACACTTTTGACATAATTCCATTGGATGTCTCTTTTTCGGATCATTATTGTACGTAACTTTTGGCTTTCTAAGGGGTCTCTGCAATAAAAAATATTTAAAATAAGTATCATCATCATCATTTCAGCCGACAGATGTCCACTGCAAAATAAGTATGTTTTCTCCCAATTCTGCAGCAGCGTTCTCTGAGTATTTAAACAACCAACTGCGATCGCCAACCCGCCTGCCAAGCGTGGCGATTATGACATAACCCCCCCCATTTGGGGGAGGCCTTTGTCCAGGAGTGGACGTTTTTCGGCTGAAATGATGATGTTTTCTCCCACTTGCTCGGAAATTGGTTCATTCATTATTCAAAAATAAAAAACGGCTCTTTTCCGTACGCAACGAAATAACAGACCAGTAATATCCAACACGACAATAATAGAAATTGCTGGACAATTTTTATTTTTTAAATTATGTTAGCGAGGTTTTTAAGCGCACACTTACATAAATTAGTTGTTTTTAGGTACAAAATATTTATCATTATAAAATCTGAATGCACTTTATTTTTAGAATTTTTGAAAATAGAACAAGAACCGCGCGAATGAAAATTAGATACTGTTTAATTTATTTGCGTATTGTTTCCTCGCAAATGAGAGAAAAGTACTAAGTATACAAGTTTCGGCCGAAATAGCAATTAACGGCCTCGTTTAGTTAAAAAGGACTCGGCTAGCGCCTCGTTCTTTTAAAATCACTCGTACTCGCCTCGTACTTCCAATATTACTCGGCCGTCAATTGCTTAATTTCAGGCCTCGACAGTAATTTACTATTATAAGATTCTCCGCAACCCTTCGTGAGAATACGAGACCTTTAGGCCAATGCAGCAAAACAATGTTTTTCGTATTTTCTTATCGACAGCGCCGGCGGTCGTCGCACAGAGTACCTTTGTATATACTGAGAACATGCCTGAACTCATAATTAGCCACGGGGTCACGGGGTCAACAACGGCTGCACGATAAACGTAAAGTATTTTTTACGTATTTAAAAACAATTTTAGTGTTCTGGTGTCTATACTGACGTGTAAGTTGACTTTACAAATATATGAATATGAATATTTCTTAAAAAATACTATGTAAACCTACAAGGTCACGCTTCGATCCCGCGATCAGCTAACGCACGAAACGACGACGAAAAATCGCTCATGAGCAGGATTCGAACCTGCGACTCCTGGCTCAGTACGCCAGTGTTTTAGCCACTAAAGCAAGTTCACGGTAGCTTAGTGGCTAAAGCACTGGCGTACTGAGCCAGAGGGCCAATTTTCGTAAATAAAATCGTTCAAAACATACCTAGTTCCAATGCTTATTTATTATTTTACCGCATTAACGCATCTCAATCGCAATTAATTTTTAATCTCAATGCTTTAAATCTCAATCTCCCGACAGTAGATTTTTTTGATTGCTGTTTATTAATTAGTGACATTAATGACCCAAGTGTAACAAATAAACGGCAAACAGGAATATCTACTCTCAGGAGATTAATTTGGAAGTGTTTTGGAACTATGTATATTTTGAAAGTTTATAATTACAATACGAGAACTGCCCCTAAATATGGGAATGACATATCTCAACGAAAAAGTTATGTCATTCCCATACATTTTGATTGTTTTCTATAGCATTGACGATTGTAGATTGTCAACTTGGCTAGGGGGCCTGGCTCCTGAGAGTCGCAGGTTTCTGAATCCGAATGGCAAGTCACACTGACGTACCTAGACGTGTGACGTAGTACAGTCACGAATTTCACGATCCTTCCCGGTGATTTTGTCAAAGTCCCTTGAATGAATCCTGCTACATTACCGTAAAGTTATGTCAAACTGTGACATTTCACGTGCCTACGGCTGCCATCGAACACTGAGCGCAAGCGTTTTTAGCCTTAGTGGTCACCGGAAAGTTTGCTGATAGTACCTAGTGTGACGTACCTTTTTTTTTGTATTTTTTTTGTTTTCTGGTGGAAGTCCTCATGGATGCCCTCCGTCTGGGGACGGCGGAGGGGTATGTCGGACTCTTACCGACTAAAACCACACGGTGGCCATCCTCTGCACTAAATAGAGGAGCTCCGGGAACTCCATTGGACCGCGCCGGTGCCCCTCTAGTGCTATGCCTTTGGCACGTCCCGGGAAAAACAATATTTTTCCCCCACAGTAGCACACGACCACCACGTACTGCTGTCCTCCCCAGGGTCGCTTAATAGACGCCTCGAGTCCCCCAACTCTTAGCGTCCACGATCCCGAAGGTCCCCTGCCAAATGTGGTAGCAGGGGATGCGGCCCTTCGCCCTATCTGGGCCTTGCACCGGGGCGGTTGCCTCCCCGGCGCCTCCTTCTCCGAGCGGGATCGGCCCTCTTCATGTGTGACGTACCTACCTGCTTATGAGGCATGACATTAATCTTGCACTGGGCGCACTGTTGGCCATAGTTAGCCCAGGAGTTGGCGCTCGTCCACCTTCTGTTGCATTGATCACACTTGAAATAACCGAAGCATCGATTTTCCCCTTGGTAGGGAGTCTGAAATCAAGGGAAATGTAATGATAACTTATTAATTATTAGCTTCAGTCTTATTTAGTGCCACAAGGGATATCTACAAAGTACCTAGGTACGTCCTCTACAACCTGCAATCAGCCCGCTATATACCAACCCTCATCAACTCAGCCTATCGCAGTCCACTGCTAGACATAGGCCTCTCCCAAGTTGCGCCACAACACTCGGTCCTCTGCCTTCCACATCCAGTCCCCCCCAGCCACGTTTTTCAGGTCGTCGGTCCACCTGGCGGGGGGGTGCCCTACGCTGCGTTTGCCGATTCGCGGTCTCCACTCAAGGACTCGTCTGCTCCAGCGGCCATCGGTCCTTCGACAGACATGGCCAGCCCACTGCCACTTCAGCTTACTGATCCTACAAGCTTTGTCGGTCACTCCGGTTCTTCTCCGAATAATCTCGTTTCGAATTTTATCCTTCAAAGAAACTCCAAGCATAGCTCGCTCCATAGCTCGCTGAGCGATCTTAAATTTGTGGACTAGCCCAACTGTCAGTGTCCACGTCTCGGCGCCGTAAGTCATGACAGGCAGGACGCGCTGGTTGAAGACCTTTGCCTTCAAACTTTGCGGTATAGGCGACGAGAAGACTCGGCGAAGTTTGCCAACCCTGCTGATTGGTAATCCCTTCATAATAAGCTAATTAAGCTATTTCACGTTATATTGGAGTGGATTCTCTTGATGACGAACTAAACTTAATTTAAATCATCGCTCTCTTTTATGAATAGAAGATGGAAACAAAGGGAATGAAAGGGATGGCAACAATTTTAGAACTGTCAAATTAGTCGGAATTTAGATTTCCATACAAGTTATGCGAGTCGTGATCTCGGAACGTGCCCACTATAAAAACTTTTTAACAAAAAAAAAACCGACTTCAAAAACGTTAACTAAAAAGTAAAAAAATAATCCTTGTAGGTATGTATTACAAAATCTTTTCATAAACCAACATTTTGAAGGCGGCGCGTGATTGACCCTTTCTTTATGTATGTACCTACCTACATGTATTTCACGATCACTCATCGTGAGCGTCATGTAAATATAATGTACAGTCGAGCGCATATCTATAGTAAAAAAACCGGCCAAGTGCGAGTCGGACTCGCGCAGTAAGGGTTCCGTACCTCTCAACGACCTGATACCTCATAAAAAATGATTTAATTTACGAGAGTTTATCAAAAGACATCAACGCCCAGTGCGCGAAATATGAATTTTTGCATGTCTTTCTTACGCAGGTACCACCACATATGTCTATTTTTGTCTTATTTTTAGTATTTGTTGCTAAACTACATACCTAATATGCACTATAATCTGACCAAGTTTGACGCTGGTCTATATTACAGTTTTGAAGATAGAGCAGGAACAAAAACGTTGAGAAAAATCCATGTTTTTTGAGGTTTCTTGTACGAGGACCCCCTTTGGTTTTAGAAATTTTTTTTGTATTTGTCGTGATACACCTCATAGCAACACATATTCCGAGATAATTTCAACCGGTTACCTATTACCGTTCCAAAGATAAAGCCCTGTGACAGACAGACGGACGGACCGACGGACAGCGTAGCGAGAGTAATAGGGTCCCGTTTGGCACCCTTCGGGTACGGAACCCTAAAAAACAGTATAAGTAAACGTACATGAAAATCACGCGCCGCCTTCAAAATTTTGGCTTATGAAAAGATTTTGTAATACATACAAGGATTATTTTTTACTTTTTAGTTAAGGTTTTTGAAGTCGGTTTTTTTTTTGTTAAAAAGTTTTTATTTCATACTTTTTAGTTAGTAATTGCCAGGAATGATTCATAAATGTTTATAGAACCAATTTGGGAATATATTTTTTACTAACCTATGCTGTCCCACTGCTGGGCAAAAATCTCACCCGTGTTCTTAAAAACGTTCAGTCATTTTCGTAAAAAAAAAAAACACGCATATCGGCCAAGAATTCTCAGAAAAACTAACCTATGAGCAGATCATCTAGATAGGCGAAGCTAAAATAAACTGATTTTCTAGAAGGTGGTTAAAAAAGTACCTACTCAACCTAAGTCAATAAAATTTATATCGGACCACCGCGCGGGCTTCTTCTACCGATTAAAAAAACAGCCACGTAAATCGGCCCAGAAATGTCAAAGTAATCGGTGTAGGTACATAAATGAAATAAAAAAAAACCGGCCAAGAGCATGTCGGGCCATGCTCAGTATTATAGGGTTCCTTAAGTAGGTGTACAAACGAATCAAATCGAATATTAATCATGGCTATTTTAGTTTTTGCAATAATCGGCAGCATTCGCGACTCAGAGCGTGTTGTTAGTAGCGCCATCTAGCGATAAATTCAAGAAGCCAAATTTAAGAAGTCTGATTGATGTCAAAGTTACTTTTTGTGATTTTTTCAAATAGAAAGTAGCTAAAGGAGCATTATTTGCCAGGATAATTTTTCTCTAAGGTCAATGACCTTTGAACTAGGACGTTTTAAGTATTTTTCAGTTTTCTGTCTATAACTCAAAAAATTATAATCACATTATACTCGAAATAATTTTAAAAGAGAGTTTTCACAAAGGTCTATCAACGTGGAAGATTATAAGTTTCTACGTTGCATAGTTTAGAAATGGCAGAGGGGGGGACACATTGCAAGCCACTTTGGCGGGCTATATTTCGCAGATGGTACACCTGATAAAAAAGTGGTGTATGAAACATTACCTTCATTTTAGTAGACCTATTCAATGATACCCCACACGATGGGGTGCAGCGAAAAATAATATTTTTTCCCCATTTCACATGTATGGGCGCCACCCCTAAACAACGTAAAAACTATTTTTTTATTCTTTTAAAATTGAGATCTATATGCAGACTATTTTTTAACAAAATTTCATTTACTTATGTTTATAACTGTAGAAGTTATTAAGCTGTAAAGGATTAGGACAGACGGACAGACAGACAGACGGACAGACGGACGGACATGACGAAACTATAAGGGTTCCTTGTAGGACTTCGGAACCCTAAAAACAGAAAAAAAACCCGCCGAATACATAACCTTCTCCTTTTTTAAGTCGGTTAAAAAGACAGCGACAGTTTAAAATAAGTTTAGTTCGTGAACAAGAGAATCGACACCAATGACAAGAGATATGAAGAGTATAAATTAAATTAGTGTAGGAAGATACTAGAGTACCTACCTACTTAACTTAGCCGTATAATAGTCGATAAGAAATAGAGTCATCAACCGTCAATAACTGTTGTTGCGAAGAGCACCGTCCCCCGAACGTAAGTCACCGTAACGGGATATCCACTCAATGTGATACGCAATACTAATGTTATGAAATTCTCAGTTGTCATCAAATTTCAGTTATCATCAAAAGCCAGTTAGTCACCGGAAGTGAAAAAGATAGCCATAGCCCTGCAGGTCCATGCTAGCAAGCTCGATCCATGGGGTGGGGGGGCAGTTGAGTTGGCTGGGTTCGATTCCCGGGTAGGGCAAAGTAGGTATTATTGGGTTTTTCCATTAGGAAATTCTCAGCGGTCAGTGGCAATAGACTCGCCCCCTATTACATAGGACTATAACATAACTGGCGAAATGTGGGTGTACTATTACACCTCTGCCTACCCCTTCGGGGAAATACAGGCGTGATGATTGTTATGTTATATTAAGCCCCGTACCATATATATTACCATATATATGTCTGTGTCCGTACCCCGCACACCGTTTCATGCCTCCACGTCGCCCTCAGTTCGTGTCTGTGTGCAACCGATTACCGAACTGAACGAAAATATACCTACAGATTATAGGTACATATATCATATGAAGGTGAATCGCGGGCAGCATTATTACCTATTCTATGGCAGTGGTCTCGAACCTACCGATTTTTCGGTATTTTTATCGATATGTGGTTTGTCCTACCGATATAGGTACCGAAACCGAACAATTTTTCCACGTTTTCTGAGTAAGGAAATTCATGAAAGAAATTTCGGTTTTCCGCCCATTTATTCGCCAATGCTGAGCACTCATTATCGTTCATTATTATGTTGATAATTACGAACAAAATTTGCAATCTAATTAATTGAAGCTGCATCATGAAATAGGTAGGTACCTACCTAAGTACCTATGTCTAAATGCATAGAAATATAACACATGTCTTAATGATTCTAAAGATCACGATTGAAGTAGGTGTAGGTATTAGGAGTAGGCTATGATATGAGTAGGCATTTACGCAAATGTATATTTCAATAATGGTTATTTCAATAATCTCCGGCAAAGAATTGAAACAATTTGTTTAATGTATTGCGACTTCTGTAAGTTTGTAATAATTTACAAGGATAACGAAATTTTAAAATAAAAAAATTCGATTAAATATAATTTTTTAATTGTTATACCGATTTTAGGCACAAATATACCGATTTTTGGGTGCAACTCTACCGATTTTGCATTTCGACGTTCGAGACCACTGATCGCGGGAAATAATTTATATTTCGGGATATATTATATATATCATAGAAATATGTGTTATATGTCTATGATATATATTATATTCCGGCTGGCTTGATTTGCTGTGGTGTTTCCAGAGAACACTTCATTTAAGATCTAAGTAGGTACAATACCTATTCCATTTTTAGCAAGACCAAACTAGGTATTTTCTGATTTCTACTTTAATTAAAAAATATTACCTAATAGCCTACATTCAAAATTATATCAAAAATAGTTAAGTATTTTATTACAGTCAAAATAATTGGCCTACTCACCGACATTTTGAAGACAAACACTAAATTTGATATAGGTACACTCAAAATCACACTGCACAAAGATTTTTTTTAAAGCAAATACTGCAAATTGGTAGGACAACTCCAAAATGTTTTCACCAAAATATGTTGGTTAGCTAGCTACTAAATATTAATTAAATATAGTAACATTTTAGTAATCTGTGCTGAGTGCTGTCCGTCGCCTACATTTATATTTTTCAGCCCCGGCAGGTCGCGGCAGTGTGACCAGATTTAAAATGACAAATCTACTGCAACATTGGGTGAAAAATTACCAAATTCTACCAAACAATAAGCTGGATTCTACTAAAATTCTACTAAAGTATAGGTTTTCAATTATTGAAACACCCATAACTCGGTCACAATCACTTATATTAATTTACATTGGTGCAGTAGGTCAGTGGTAACAGTTTGACATTGACAGCACCTTTATTTCGTAAGCAGTAAGGGTGGTTTTCTAATTCAAGTGTTATCTGAGACGCAGTCGACTGTACCTACCTAGTCTGAATCATTATTTATAATATTATCATATATATTTTTGTGTTCAACATACTTTTGTCAGGAACAAAATTGGCACAACTGTCTTCTATCTGTCGCAGACCTTTCACATGCATGATTGCAGCTAGGCGTGCGATACCCTTGAGTATGTTTACCTTTCATGACACTTGACACGATAGGTGTCGATACGATAGTCAACAATTGCACACGGAGGGGAAACCATGCCCATAATTTGTTTACTCTTTCTCACCGACGAAAAAAAAGGAGGAGGTTCTCAACTCGACGAAAAATAATAACTAATTATGAGTCGGCGCCAAACAAACAATCAACGAAGAAGATCATTAAATTACTTTAAAGAAATAATAAAAACAAAATAACATCAAATACAACGTGAAATTTTCAACGATAAACAATAACTTTCCAAAAATGCGTTATTCGCTCGACCACTTGCAACTCGCACGCACTTTGCTTGTTGGTTTGGCGCCGACTCATATTTAGTTATTTACATTAATTTCGTTAGGATATTAGTTATTAAGACTAAAAAAATTCATTTTATTTTTCGCTTTTCAGTTTCTGTTTTTGTCGGTATTTTTTTTTGTCAAAAAGTTTTCTGTAAGTTTTTAGAAGAGATAGACTGATTCCGACTAACAGAGAAATACACGAATGGGGAATTCCCGTCTCAGAATAGAATTCAGGAGATGTTTGCCATCGTCTTTCGGAAAAATACCAATATTAGACAACAAAATATCAAAAAAATATAAATTCTACCAAAATATACTGATATAATAACTTCTTAGGTTTTCGCGATCACTACACATTATAATAAAACAAAGTTTAACCGGATTAAATCGCGTATATTATTTAAATTGGTTTCCCTGAGCTTTCGAAACGTCAGGGAAACCAATTTAAATAATATACGCGATTTAATCCGGTTAAACTTTGTTTTATTATATACTGATATTTTATTTTTTCCCTAAGCATCTGTTAACAGTTCCTCAAAATCTACCAAAAATGTAGAAATTTACTAAATCTGGTCACACTGTGCCATAGCTATATTCAAGTATATTCAATAATTCACTCACTGTTGCCAATAATGCCAACCAATAGGTTCTTTGTGAATTGTGCGGCGTGTACGATTCGTTGAAAAGCCGTGTTTATATGAAAAGAGATCAACGATCGACCGTAGCACTGCCAAAAAAAGGAAGTACGTTTCAACATCAGACAAATGGCGCTGTTTTTAAGTTTTTCATGCAAAATTAATTGTTCGGCAATCTTCTCTTTTTGTTTTGGAAAAAAATAAGTATGACAACATTTAATTTTAAATGAGTAATCTAATCGGGAAATCCCCGTCCATATAGAGAACTTTGCAAAGTTGGAATTCTAATTCACTTAACGAGCAAATATAAACACACAATAGGTATGATATGAATGGGGTGCTGGCCAGGAAACCTCCACGTGTGTCTGACGGCTGCTTGTCCTTCTGGATACATCAAGAGAGATCGGCAGTTGTAGGGCCGGTGCACCCTGGGCACGGGCAATAAGTCTCCTTTGGACCGGGGGACCTTATTGCCTATGGCAAATATTCTGGCACGGGAGGGGCCCGATGTGGGCCAGTGGGAAGTTGCTCCGCGTGTCCCTCTGAGAAAGCAGAGGGCACTGTGGAGGAGCAGGGGCGGGCCCGGTGTGCACTCACCCTGCCACTGGGCAGGCAGCGGGGGGACTGTCCTTCCCTGCCCCCGTCGGTCTCGTAATCCCAGAAGTGGCTGCTGAGTAGTGTTCTCGCGCCTCTTGGGACCGAGGGTCTTGGCTTTACCGCCCGGACCGCGAGGAAGAACACCTCTATAAAAATTACAGGAGGATGGGCCTGCGAGCAGCAAAATCGGGGTAGTCTGCTGCCCGACCGTGGCGTAGTTGGCGCAGCTGGCGTAGCTGGTAAAGGCCCGTGAGGTGAGGTGGCGTGCAGTGTTCCGTGTGCGCCACAGAGGAGGGTGCGGCCGTCGTTAGGCCGCACGGGGAGAAGGGGCTCGCCTGCTTGTGGCGGGCCGGGACCTGTCGGGGGTGGTTGTGTGAATACTCACGGGTTCTCACGCCCCGGCTAAGGTAGTTGAAGGAACACCGTGGTGGTTTTAGTCGGTAAGAGTTCGACACTGGCTACGCCTACCCCGGGCGGAGTGCGTTCATGAGGATTTCCCCACGGAAAAAAAAAAAAAAAAAAAGGTATGTTATGAATATGTGCACTAGATGTAGGTATTTGTATAGGTAGGTATATGCAGTGATATATTTATCGAAAACATGATTACCGTCTTTGCTAAAAGCTGTAGATTTTGTTACCCCCATGTGGTGTGGGCAGCCGTAGCACAGGCCGTAGTCCGTGGATTTTGTAATTTTTGGGCCTCAAAACCGTAAAACACGGTAAACATACGTAGCTCTTGCAGCACTATTAGCATAGCACTATATAATATAGCGATGGGACGAATCGTATTTTTTTCAACTCGAATTTTTCGAGTTGAAGTATTCGTTGATTCGAATCACGATTCGAGTTGATTCGACTCGGTCGGCAGTACCAAACGCGTGGTGCGAATGCGACGCGTATGTTCTAATGTATCGAGCCAACTCGAGTCACAGAGTTGGGCACGGTTACAATGAATGAGCCACCGAGTCAGCGAGCGGCGTCGAATCGGGCGAATCATGTGATTCGTAAGGATCGAACGAGTTGATTCGTATACCTACACGAATCGTGACGATTTCGCACTGCCTGTAATTTTTTCTCACTTGAACTCGTAGTTCGTAGCTATTCGCTACCTCACTCGGTCGCATACCGCCATTTGTCCAGGAGAACGAGTCACCGAGCCGAGTGCCGGCGAATAGCTACGTAAAACGAATCAACTCGGTTTTGAAGAAATACAATTCGAATCAACGAGTTCAAAGGATAACTCGAGTTAAATGATTCGAATCGCCTATCGCTAATATAATATAAGCCTTGGCATATCGTAGGGCTGCGAACGTGCGAAGTGAAGTTAGCTATAGGTAAAAACACACTGCAATCTTTGTTCGGCTACTAATATTTACCTATTTGTTTTATGGTTCGGCTTAGTGATTTGATTACTCATGGAATAAAAATTACACAAAGGCCTATTACATCAGACGTTATTCAGACTGTCTAACTCTGATTAGGAGTAACCAAAGACATTTTTATACTGACGTAAGTATAGTAACTTTATGGTAGTAACTATGTAGGTGTCAAATAATACTCAGCCTGTCTAAGGGCGGCTCCACACGTTGGCACCAACGTTGGGACGAGCGTTGGCTCGTAATTATACCTAGCGTCCACACGTTGGAGATAATGTTAGTTTAGTTCCGTCAGAGCCATAGAGGAAATGAATATAAATCAAGTATTCCGTGGTCAGAGCCAACGACTCTGGACGAACCAACGACTCTGAACGACTTGGACTGCCTCGTTGGTCTAGTGGTTGCAAGCACGACTGCTGAGCTTGGGGTCCTGGGTTTGATTCCCGGGGCGGGCAAAGTATTATTAGGTTTTTTCATTAGGAAATTCTCAGTAGCAGCCCGGAGTCTGGATTTGTGCCCGGTCAGTGGCAATAGACTCGCCCCCTGTTACATGGGACTATAACATAGCTTACGAAATATGTGTGTACTGTTGCACCTCTGCCTATCTTCGGGGAAATACAGGCGCGATGTTATATTATGTGTTGTTATGTAGAGCCAATGTAAAGACGTCTGAAATAGATGTTACACTGGACACTTAAAGATAATCGAGTGCATAAGAGCTGAACTGTCAATTAAAATAACACAATAGTTAAACAATGGGTGTCTTCCGGCCTAACTAGAACTGTTTGAATATCGAATAGTGTATTTTAATAATTAAAAAAAATCGACCGAAATAGAAACGACCTCCGACCTCAAAAATAATAATTGTAGCCGCTAATGTTTCGTTAATTTCGTATAGGTATACATAAAAATAATTACTCCATAATTTTTAGTTAATTTCTTTTTAAAGTCGATTTAAATCTTTTTAATGACTTTTTTATTTCATAGTTTTTACTTTTAAGAGGAAATGCGGGTGGTCTTTTCTTTATACAAACGCTCTCGACTGTTTTTTTTTTCAGGTTTACATATATTCTTAGAGCCATGGACGAATAAAAAAAAAACCGGCCAAGAGCATGTCGGGCCATGCTCAGTATTATAGGGTTCCTTAAGTAGGTCTAATTACAAACGAATCAAATCGAGTACCTATTAATCATGGCTATGATATTTTAGTTTTTGCAATAATCGGCAGCATTCGCGACTCAGAGCGTGTTGTTAGTAGCGCCTACTAGCGATAAATTCAAGAAGCCAAATTGAAGAAGTGTGTTCAACATAACACAAAGTTACTTTTTGTGATTTTTTCAAATAGAAAGTAACTAAAGGAGCATTATTTGCTAGCATCATTTTTCTCTAAGGTCAATAACCTTTGAACTAGGACGTTTTAAGTATTTTTCAGTTTTCTCTCTATAACTTAAAAAATTATAATCACATTATCCTCGAAATAATTTAAAAAAGAGAGTTTTCACAAAGGTCTATCAATGTGGAAGATTATAACTTTCTACGTTGCATAGTTTATAAATGGAAGGGGGGGGGGGGCACATTGCAAGCCACTTTGGCGCGCTATATTTCGCAGATGGTACACCTGATAAAAAAGTGGTGTATGAAACATTACCTTCATTTTAGTAGACCTATTCATTGATACCCCAAACGAGGGGGTGCAGCGAAAAAAATTTTATCATCTCCATTTCACATGTATGGACGCCACCCCTAAAATACGTAAAAATGATTTTTTTATTCTTTTAGAATTGAGATCTACATGTAGAATATTTTTTAACAAAATTTCATTTACTTATGTTTATAACTGTAGAACTTATTAAGCTGTAAAGGATTAGGACAGGCGGACAGACGGACAGACGGACGGACATGACGAAACTATAAGGGTTCCTTGTAGGACTTCGGAACCCTAAAAAGGTGGAAGGAATCTCACTAAACGTAACACGGCTCGCTTAAAAATACGGCACGCTCACATTCACACCCAAAGAAATAGATAGAATGGAAAAGTGGGCAGGGCACGCGTGCCAAAACGTGGTAAAAAGTTTTTTTGGAATTGTCTAGTAAGATTCTTTTTAAATCAGCGTTATTGATGCAACGTCGTTTGCTCTTATTATTAGCAAATAAACAAACCTATTTCTAATGGAAGATTAATTTAATAATCAATGATAAAAAAACAATTCACATGTTTTATTTTTATTACATAATTTTAAGTTAGAACAAACCAATAATGTTGTTCAAACCTAAAGCGCCTTTGATCCTAATAAAAGTAGGTATGTACCTATAGTAGGCCTAGTAGCATAGAATATGTAATAATAGTCTTCTGTTTTCTTATGCTAGTAGGGCCTTTTCATCTTGAATAGTTATTACATAATTTTTAATATATTTATAATTTATTACCAAGTCAAAGTCAAATCATTTATTTCAATTAGACTATTTAACAGGCACTCTTGAAAGTCGACAATGAAAAGTAAATTGCCCATTCCAAAATGTATATTCCTATGGAGAAGAATGGACATAAGATAAGAAACTCCATAGTTACTCTTGTAAAAATAG
This sequence comes from Asteroscopus sphinx, assembly GCA_949699075.1. Classification (NCBI taxonomy): domain Eukaryota; kingdom Metazoa; phylum Arthropoda; class Insecta; order Lepidoptera; family Noctuidae; genus Asteroscopus; species Asteroscopus sphinx. The sequence continues at coordinate 10,118,653 of OX453008.1, forward strand.
TTTGACAATATTTTGTATACATTAAATCTATTAACTTAATACATAATAGCAGCATATTACAAATTTTTGCCACTGCAAGTAATTATAATGATAGTTACATGCTGCTCACATTTTCAAATTGTAGCCGTAGACGGTAGGTATTTATTAACAATATATCACAGACATAGTAAAAAATATAGACTATGTGCTGCGAACAACCATAGTGAAGCCAACAAAAACCGTGCTCCATCATGTACCTACAACCAGTGCTCACATACACACCATGCACCTGAAGGATATTTGTTTTCGCGATGCTTACTGGACGATGCCGCGACATGTGAACTGAGAGGGGTGAGCACGGTTTAAGGTGCATATGTGTGCGTGAGCGCTGGTTTGTACACAGAGGAGCACGGTTTTATTGGCTTCACTATGATTGTTCCCAGCACTTAGTCTATATTTTTTACTATAGTCTATATTTTTTACTATGTCTGTGATTCAAGGACAAAAAAATAAAATATAAATGAATATGAAAATATAATATTTAAATATACGGAAACTAATTGAGACGAACTTCCTGGACTTTAAGAACCTATTCACGATCAGCTGATGTACTGAATTTAATCATAATAACAAAATTGAGATTGAAAAATATTTTTTGGGTAAAATGTAACATGGTATAAAACTATGCCATTCGATTCTCCTCGTGATTGTGAACAAATTAGTTTCTCAAATTGCGTAAACGAAAAGTAACGTTGTGTATGCTGTTGATATTACTAATCTAATAATATATTATAATATAATTTAAAAAAAAAACAAAAAACAAAAAAAAACAATAAATTCAAAGCATGATCAGAAGAAAGAACTTTTGCCGCAATATCTGCCCAGTGCCTTACACTTTTGACACAATTCCTGTGGATGACTCTTATTCGGGTCGCTTTTGTCCAAACCGGAAGGCTTTTCAAGGGGCGTCTGTAAAGAAAATTTTCCGTTAGTGAATGTTCATATAAAAACTAAAACCCTATCACTGAACTGAACATGGCCTATGTTCACTAAAGTTTTTTTTTGTACACGGTGCATGTATAGTAGAGCTCCTTCGTGAAAGAGCTCGTCTGCGGAAACACTACCACCGTACCTACTTCTCCGCCAAATAGTGATGCTTGCATTGCTGTGTTTTGGTCTGAAGGGTACGGGTGCCGGTGAAATTACAATCACATGTGACTTTCCATCTTCGTGTCTCAGTTTGGCGAACCGACTTGCGGTACCATTTAGGCAACAGCCTAGGTGGTATTGCAGTTGTTATGGGCTCGTGACTAAGTAGCAAGCGTGTGGATTGTACGATCTGCAAGGTTAAGCTGCACTAGCTGCGGTCAGTCTGTGGATGGGTGACCGTTTCGTTACACATCGAGACACCTTCGTGCCTCGGAGAGCACGTAAAGCCGTCGGTCCTGTGCCTGATCTCTCTCCGGTCGTGTCGAATTGCCGTCCCATCGGATTATGAGAGTGAGGGAATAGAGAGTGCACCTGTGTAAGTTTGCGCACACACTTGTGCACTATATGTATGTCCCGCGCAGATGGCTAGTCTCCATTGCGATTGGCCGCCGTGACAGAAATTCGGCCGGGAGGACATTATTATTTATGGGCAAAGGTATCCGCTTAACATCAGGTGGGCCTTTAGCTCGTTTCACCATCCTATACTACAGAAAAAAAACAGTTTTCCTGACGAATTGAAACGTTTGCAGCGTTCGTGGTCGCAGGAAGACTAAGATGACAAGCGTCTTTACATATATTAAAAAAAAATATCCATCGTACAATTTTTATTCATTAAAATCGTTTCGATGCATGCAGTAATCACTCACAATACAATCACAATATCATTATCTTTTACAGTGTAGCGTCATATGTGTAATAAATACTAAATCACATTATGGTAGCGTGGGTGTGACACGTAAAATACACGCCGAGCGTGGAGTTGCGGAAAATGGCCCGTTATACCAATACCAATACCAATATGGTAGCGTGCTGTTTGGGGCTTGATTATTTTTACTGGGTTCCAAAAAGGTGGTAGCTGCCAACCATCTTAATAAATTTGGATGTTTTTAGGGTTCCGTACCCGAAGGGTGCCAAACGGGACCCTATTACTCTCGCTACGCTGTCCGTCCGTCCATCTTTCTTTTTGAATATTTTTGGGACATTTTTACTTTTACACAGCACCAAACTAAGCAGAGCTTGTAATATGGGTACTAGACAATGGATATAATACTTATATACTTTTTTTTTTTGTAAATTTGTAGATACTTATAATACATAAGAAATACCCAGACCAACACAAACACTTACATTCATCACACAAAAATTTGTGTCCTGTGGGAATCGAACCCACGACCTCGTTATCAGCAGTCCGACACTCGAACCACTAGACCACAGACGTCGTCAAACCTGTCTGTCACAGGGCTGTATCTTTTGAACGGCAATAGGTAACCGGTTGAAATTTACTCAGAATATGTGTTGCTATGAGGGGTATTACGACAAATACTAGAAACAAAAAAAAGTCTTAAACCAAAGGAGTCCTCATACAAGAAACCTCAAAAAACATGCATTTTTTTCAACGTTTTTGTTCCTGCTCTATCTTCAAAACGGTAAAATACATACCAGCGTCAAACTTGGTCAGATTATAGTGTATATTATGTAGTTTAACAACAAATAAGACAAACATAGACATATGTGGTGGTACCTGCGTAAGAAAGAAGTGCAAACATTCATATTTCGCGGACCGTGCGTTGATGTCTTTTGATAAACTCTCGTAAATTAAATCAGATTTTATGGGGTATCAGGTCGTTGAGAGGTACGAAACCCTTACTGCGCGAGTCCGACTCGCACTTGGCCGGTTTTTTAAATTCAATAGCCTCACGGAGCATCCTAGGTACGTATCGGTTTTCCCTCGCCAGGAATTGTGGTTTATCAAATCGAACAAAATGGTTGGGTTTGTTTTTTTGTTTACAGACATAACAAGACATACCTGTTTATGAGGCATGACATTGATCTTGCACTGGGTGCACTCTTGGCCGTAATTGGCCCAGGAGTTGGCGCTCATCCACATGCGGTTGCAATTTGGGCACTTGTATTCGCCGAAGCATCGTCCTTTGCCTTCGTAGGGAGTCTGAAATGAAGGAGAATATAGCAATAACTATAAATTAGCTTTAGTATTATTTAGCGTCCATGGGTGACAATTAGGGTTCCCAACCATACTGTTACAAGAGCGAAAAAAAGTGTAATACTGACACTATTTTTCGCTCGTTAATACTTTTTACTGTTCTATCAAAAAAAGTATACAAAATACTGTTTTCATGACTGCTGATATTCAGAGCTATAATGAATGTTGAGACACTTATGAATATTATAAAATGATAATAAATTGTTAAATTGGGGAAGAAAGTCAAAAAAATACGTTTTTAATACATCAAAAGTAAAATTCTGTTTACTTTTCTAAAATACTGTTCATTTTATTTATCTCACCTTAATATACCTACTTTATTTCTTGTAAAAAAAGTTGGGAACCCTAGTGACACTACCATAGCTTTCATAAACAATGGAGATATTCCTTCAATACATTGGTAGGTACCTAATTGTGGGTAATTAGGTGTCGCCGCTTTTTCCACGTTACCACGTTTTATTAACTCGCTTTTAGTCATGTCTGTCTGTTCGGTACAAATTTTGCAATCGAATTTAAACTAGCTTCTGAGCTAAGTATAAAAAAAAAAAAAAAAAAAAAAATTTTTTTTGGGACATTTTTACACAGCACCATCTAGTCCCAAACTAAGCAGAGCTTGTGGTATGGGTACTAGACAATGGATATAATACGTATATACTTTTTTTTTTTGTAAATACATACTTATAATACATAAGCAACACACCCAGACCAACACAAACACTTATGTTCATCACACAAATATTTGTGTCCTGTGGGAATCGAACCCACAACCTCTTTATCAGTAGTCCGACACTCGAACCACTAGAACACAGAGGTCGTCGTCGTATAGACTTGCAACTTTAATAATATTTTGCAGTTTCAATAATATGACATAGGTACATACGTGTCGAATCGATAACCTTCTTCTTTTTGAAGTCGGTAACTTAAAAATAGATCAGTGGGGTCCATTCACTCACTTTGACATTAGCTTTCATTTTGAAATTACAGCAATATTCATTGCGTGGTAGGTACAGTCGACTGCATGACAGTGGTAAAGTGGTAACACGTCAATTCGAAAACCGCCCTTACTGCTAACGAAATAAAGATGCTGCTAATGTCAAAGTGTTACCACCGACATGTGGTCGACCGTACGTAGTTGCTGATAACAGGGATTGTCAAAACACGCACGGAGCAATGAACATTGAATTAATCCAGATGATATCGATCGCGAGTGAGTTACGCAATTAGGCAGCAGGACTGGATAACAATTTAATACATAAGGTTTAACACTGCACAAAAATTATAAGTAGAAAAATTCCAGCAAGGCTCAGTCAACGACAAAAGTTGTCAAAAATAAATAAAACCAACATCATTTTTCTAAATTAATATTATTGTTTAAAAATGTACTTCTCTATCGGTATTTGTCAACAACAATTTCGACAAACAGTTACTCCTGAGATTTTTTTTAAATTTTATATTGAAAATTTTTGTATCTACTTTTCATGTTGACTGTACCATAACACCCATATACGATCTTTATAAAAACTAGAAAAGGTTTTTAGATTTTTTTTATAGCATCAATAATAACTTACCCACATTTTGAAGAAAAATAGGCTCCTAACCAAAACACTGCACAGTAAATGAAATATAAGTTTAGAAATATGGGAAAATTAATTCAAATTGTTTTCACCAGAACTACCGATGCCACACTAACTCATTTTTGGCCATAGCTCGCGCCTTTATAATCACTTGCCCATCGTAGGGAGGGACTTGCTATGAAGTGAAGTGATTAAACATTGCAATCACTGTTATTTTGTTCGACTTAGTGATATTTTTAACCGACTTTAAAAAAGGAGGAGGTTATGTATTCCGCGGGTTATTTTTTTTTTTTTTTTTTTTTTTTTTTTTTTAAATCTTAACATAAACAACATTTTGAAGGCGGCGCGTGATTTTCATGTACGTTCACATAAACTGTTTTTACTATAGATATTGCGCTCGACTGTACATTACATGACGCAAAGGGTCAACCACGCGCCGCCTTAAAAATGTTGTTTATGTTAAGATTTTAAAATACATATAACGATTATTTTTTACTTTTTAGTTAAGGTTTTTGAAGTCGGTTTTATTTTTGTTATTATATTATAGGATGGCGAAATGAGCTAAAGGCCTGTGGTTACCTTTGCCCAGTTTGCCCATAATAATTGCAATACAAAATACCACCTAGGCTATTGCCGTCGGTTCGCCAAAAACTGAGACACGAAGTTGGAAAGCCTCTTTTGCTCTTGTGATTGTAATTTCACCGGCACCGTACCCTTCGCCCCGAAACACAGCAATATCATTATTGCTCATGAATTTTAAATAAATTATAAATCAACGAATACCAAATCTCACCCTGGTGGACTATATATAAAAGTTGTGTAAACGCACTCCTGGAAGAAGCGTTATTTAGCTACGTAATAGAAGATTCGTGTAAAATGCGAAGCATCAATACCGGTTCAAATGGCTTACTATCACAGATTGGCCGAGTGACCATTGATCATTGAATTCATTGGTGACTGTAGGCAATACGTCGTTTTAACTCTTTCTCTGTTCCATAACCGTCTAATAAATATACATATTATCACATAATACCGGTTCAAATGGCTCACTATCACAGATTGGCCGAGTGACCATTGATCATTGAATTCATTGGTGACTGTAGGCAATACGACGTTTTAACTCTTCTCTGTTCCATGACCGTCTAATAACTATACATATTATCAAATAATACCGGTTCAAATTGCTCATAACAGATTGGCCAAGTGACCATTGATCATTGGATTCATTGGTCACCGTAGGTAATACGTCGTTTTAACTCTTTCTCTGTTCCATGACCGGTTTTATAACTACCTTTGGTTTTAGACTTTTTAACCGACTTCAAAAAAAGGAGGAGGTTATGTATATGCCAGGTATATTTTTTTTTTTTTCATGTATGTACCCCGATTACTCCGAGATTTGTGGGCCGATTTACGTGGTTGTTTTTTTATTTGGTAGAAGAAGCCCGCGCGGTGGTCCCATATAAATTTTATTGACTTAGGTTGAGCAGTTTTTTAAACAGCTTCAATAAATCAGTTTATTTTAGCTTCGCCTATCTAGATGATCTGCTCATTGGTTCGTTTTTCTGAGAATTCTTGGCCGATATGCGTGTTTTTTTTTCACGATAGTGATTGGACGTTTGGAAGAACATGAGCGAGACCTTTGCCCAGCGGTGGGATAGCAAAGGTAGATAAAAAAATATTCTCAAATTGGTTACATGAACATTTATGAATCAACCCTCGCAATTATCAACTAAAAAGTATGAAATAAAAACTTTTTGACAAAAAATAAAACCGACTTCAAAAACTTTAACTAAAAAGTAAAAAATAATCATTGTACGTATTTTAAAATCTTAACATAAACCAACATTTTGAAGGCGGCGCGTGATTTTCATGTACGTTCACATAAACTGTTTTTAACCGACTTCAAAAAAAGGAGGAGGTTATGTTTTACTATAGATATGCGCTCGACTGTACATTATATTTACATGACGCAAAGGGTCATTGACGCGCCGCCTTCATAATGTTGGTTTATGTTAAGATTTTAAAATACGTACAATGATTATTTTTTACTTTTTAGTTAAGGTTTTTAAAGTCGGTTTTATTTTTTGTTAAAATGTTTTTATTTATTTTTAGTCTTTGTCGAGATAGGGGTCATAGCAACACATATTCTGAGGAAGTTTCAACCAGTTACCTAGTTCAAAAGACAGCCTTGGGACAGACAGACGCACGGACGGACGGACGGACGGACAGCGTAGCGAGAGTAATAGGGTCCCGTTTGGCACCCTTTGGGTACGGAACCCTAAAAAGCACGGACACGACGAGACGAGGAACGTGATAAAATCTGTCACCTTAGAGCCAAGTGAAGTCATGCACACACATTAGTTTTAATTTAATTTAAAATACTTGTTCACAGTAACAGACGTTCTCTAGTGAAATCATTTGAATTTCATATTAACAGTTCATTTAGGTAATTGTAACTGTTGCTATATATAGGTTTTCGATGACTTCACTTGTACATTATTTACGGGGAATTCCCGATTCGATTAGTGCTGTTATGCGTAGGTATAGTTTGTTTATCGGCACGATTAAAAATAATACTCTTTGTTGTAGTAGGTACTAGGGCTTCTCAATATCGCCTTTTTTCCAATATCGGAATTGGACCCGATATTGACTTCAAAATATCGGAATTCCGAGATTCCGATATTGAGACACAATATTTTTAAATACTACTAGGACTTGATTTAAATGAAAACTTAATCTTGTTTGTAGAGTAAAAAGTGGAGATTATGCCAAAAGTGTGGCTTTTGAAAACTAATGGGTCTTTATGATCTCATAAATATGTACGGCTGTCATCATCATCATCATTTCAGCCGAAAGACGTCCACTGCTGGACATGGGCCTCCCCCAAGCATCACCTCAACGACCGGAATTGCGCTTTCCGCATCCAACGGATTCCCACGACCTTCACCAGGTCGTCGGTGCACCTTGTGGGGGGCCTACCTACGCTGCGCCTTCCAGTACGTGATCGCCACTCCAGAACTTTACTGCCCCATCAGCTATCCGTTCTGTGAGCAATGTGCCCCGCCCACAGCCACTTATGTTTGGCAATTCTTCGGGCTTTGTCGGTTACTTTCGTTCTCCTGCAAATCTCCTCATTTCTGATTCAGTCACGCAGGGACGCTCCCAGCATAGCCTCTCCATTGCCCTTTGAGTGACTTTGAGCCTTCTTATCAGGCCCATTGTGAGCAACAACGTTTCAATACCGTAAGTAATTACTGACAACACACATTGGTCAAAGACTTTCTTCTTGAGACACTGCAGTATTTGGACCAGAAGATATTGCGTAGCTTCCCGAACGCTGCCCAACAGAGTTGAATTCAACGATTGACCTCTTTCTCGAAGTTGGACCTACTTAACTGGACAGTTTGTCTTAGGTCTTTGATTAGTCAAAGTCCTAGGTACCTATACATAATCGTCAACAACTTCGAGTGTAAATTTTCCGATATTTACGGAAATGGGAAATTGGGAATTCGACATAACCTTTGTCTTGTCCATATTTCCTCTCTATCGGAAGCTCTACTGAGGTCATCGAGCTTTGTACTGAGGTCCTCTATGATCTTAGCTATGACTATATGTTGTCGGCAAACCGAAGGTGAGTGATATACTTGCCGTTTATGTTAATGCCTAGCCGTTTCCAGTCCAGAAACCCGAAGACATCCTCCAATGCAGCAGTGAACAGTTTCGGAGAGATCACATCTCCCTGTCTCACACTTCGCTACAGAAGGATAGGTTTTGAGGCTTGGTCCTGTAATCGTTTTCATACAAACACACTTTGATGTACCGATAGTCAATCTGGCACCGTTGAAGAGACTGTAGTACAGACCAAGTCTCGGTCGAATCGAAGGCTTTCTCGTAGTCCACAAACGCTAAACAAAGAGGCACGTTATACTCTTCGGTCTTCTGTATAACCTGCCGCAGTGTATGTATGTGGTCTACGGTGCTAAAACCTTTTCGGAAGCTGGCTTGTTCGGGAGGCTGGAAGTCGTCAAACCTACTCGAAAGACGGTTCGTAATGACTCTCGAAAACAACTTGTAGACATGGCTCAGAAGTGAGATGGGCCTGTAGTTCAAAAACAACTACAAAAATTGTCATTAATAAGTGAAAAAAACTTTGTAAGCAATAAAAGCAAAAGCATTTTCTCACTAGCACTTTCTAGCTAGTCTTCTAACTCTGCCAAGGATCAATATTCAACAAATATAAGATTTATGAATGGAAACTACATTACAAATTAAAAAGTTTGTTGCAAGCTCTCCGTTCGAGGCACACCACTAGTCTTTGCTTGAACAATATAGTCTTTGCTTAAACAATAACTAGCTCTCGGATTTTTTGATGTTCTCATACATTTTCTGGAAAATATCGAAATATCGGAATTCCAATATTTTACTCTCTAATACCGATATTATAAATACGTAGAAAATGTTGCGAGATTCCGATATTTCGAGATCTCGGAATCTCGGAATCGAAGCCCTAGTAGGTACCTACATACTGACTGACTGACACGGGTTAATAAAAACAAAGACAGCAATTTTATTGAAAACCTACTTTATAAATTGAGTAGGTACCTATTTTATAAAAAAGTAATCAAAAAAATACGCTTTATGAATGTTTTAAAAATACGAACGCATCCTTTTTTTTGTAGTATAATAATAATAAGCCTTTGACATAATTAACAATTCCTCTTACAAAATAACATTTACAATTACAATTTTATTTTAAGTATACATTGTATTATCTGTATAAAACAATGTATACTTAAAATAAAATTCAATATTATAATATTGAATTATTTTTTGTAGTAAGTATAGGATGGTGAAACGAGCTAAAGGCCCACCTGATGTTAGGTTACCTTTGCCCAAAGCAACTTCAATACCACCTAGGCTGTAGCCTAAATGGTACCGCAAGTCGGTTCGCCAAACTGATGGAAAGTCTCATGTGATTGTAATTTCACCGGCACCCGTACCCTTCAGACCAAAACACAGCAATGCAAGTATAACTATTTGGCGGAGAAGTAGGTACGGTGGTAGTACTTCCCCGGACGAGCTCTTTCACAAAGAAGTTCTACTACCTACTACTGAAAATCCTTTGATCAAATCTAAGATTATGAAATAAATTCCGCCATTTTTCGACTAGACATAACATAACACGCTCCTATTGCAGATAGGAAGGCACCAAAGCGTGCTCCTATTGACCTATTTCATATTTATCTATGCAAATCAATAGAACAGTTTCGTAATTGGACAGCCCGTTTTTCATCTCTTGGTATAAGAATATCGTGGCCCAAGGCTCTACCCACCACGTGCGGTGGTACTAGGTTTTCATTTCGTTAAAAGTATTTTTTTCAGAAAACAAAGAAAATTGTTAGGTACTATTCTTTCATCCTATCCTCAGCCTATCGTAGTATTCGTAGTCCACTGCTGGACATAGGCCTCTCCTAAGTTGCGCCACTACACTCGGTCCTCCGCCTTCCGTATTCAGTCCCCCCTGCTACCTTCTTCAGGTAGTCAGTGTACCTGGCTAGGGGGTGCCGTAGCTGCCGTACCTACGCTGTGTTTGCCGATTCGCATACACCTAACTTTTTTTTACGTGGGGAAATCCTCATGGACGTACTGCGCCCGGGGAAGGCAGAGCTAGTGTCGGACTCTTACCGACTAAAACCACCACGGTGTTCCTCTTCCTACCCCTGGCCGGGGGCGTGGGAAACTTGTATTCGCCCAAACATCCCCGGCAGGTCCCGGCTCGCCACTAGTAGGTGAGATCCTTCTCCCTGTACGGCACCAATATCGGCCACATTCAAGTGGCATACTGGTGGTCACGGCCGACGGCTTGCGACCACCCACCGGGCAAAGACGTGCCACCAAGTGTTCCGGTACGATGCCCGGTGTAGCCACTTGAGAGGATGGGTCGAAATATTTCACTGCCATCCTCTCACCTTTGCTGGGCAAGCATGTACATCGTCGACCGCACCATCGCTTAACATCAGGTGAGGTGGCGGCCAAATGCAAGCCCGTTAAAAAAATAAAAAAACTTCTCTTGACAGGCGCGCGCGGAACACGACGCGCCATCGTACCAACACCACAGCCTACACCTACAAACAGACCTACGTGTACCTCTCAAAAGTGCATATAAAAGACGTGATATGAATTTATGTAATAGTTATTAAAAAAAATCTTGAATTTGTATATATTAACCAAAGTCGAAACACTCAAAACACGTAAGTTGACGTCACTGAACAAGGATTCGTGGAACGAGACTCTTATAATAAAGGATATCCTAAAGTGTCGTGCATCGACGTAATTTAGTCGATCCAAATGTGCCAGTAAATTGAATACTGGCTATAGACGAAATCGTATCGCTAGCACCCCACCGAGCCAGCTTTAAAACTGAAAATAAAAACACTTGGCCAGCTCCACGGATTTCACTGCGATATTGAAAGCTTAGCTTACATGAAATTTATGTTTACCCGTCCAATGAATTTGAAAATGCACTTGACTAAAATGAGTACTTTCTGTGTTATCTATCATTCATATTGTTACGACGGAGGATTAAGCAGAGTGGACTGAAATACTTCAACCTCGATTTTCCTGGACTTAGAGACGTTTTCAGCAGGCTGAAATGCATTTTCAGTCCGTATCAGAGAAGGCTCTATCACATATCAAAGAATCAAAATTTGACTAAGTTGCCGTCGTTTTCAGGCGCCTGAAACATGTTTTCAGGCCGTTTCAGGAGCCAACAAATCCGATGCCAATATTTCCTGAAAACCCGTTTTCAGGCGTTTTCAGGACCCCTTATGGCCATTTGATACCCACATGTAAAATTGTTGAAGAGTGAGCGAGATAGCGCTAATATAAGACAAGGATAGACGAGATTCGACAAGCTTCGAGAACATTCCATTCTAGAAGTGAGTGAGAGAGATGGAGGAAAGATGTGGTTCGTCAAGGTTCGAGAACTTTCTATTACGAGAATGTGCAAGTAAGAAAGAGTTATCTTATGACAAGAATAGTTGACGTTCGAGGACTTTCTAGTACCACGACTCACGGCCTATATAAACGGCGCAGCTCAGCGCAAGTGGAGTTCAGTTTGGATCAAGCGATACAAGCGATAACATCAAAGCGATATTCGGAGCGATTTAACTAGTAACTTTGTGTGTTAATAAGCGATTCAGTGTAATTATTCTATAATAAAGTGTTCTCTACGTAGTTAATTGGCTTTCTATCCATATACGAACCCCCAGCTCGTAACAATATCATACATCAACGACTAAACAGCCCAATAGACGCCTAATGTTGAATATAATGCGTACAATAAATTCTACCACTAGCTGAGGCGGGGTACTGCAATCCGATTGGCCCTACAGTATAGTATTATAATATCTGTGCCGTGGATAAATTACATAAAGATGCGTCTGAAATCGACTGGAAACCTCTAGCGGAGGTCGACGAGAAGCTTCGAATGTTTAACCAGTTGGTGTTCAACACCTTCATTCTACGAGAAACTCCCATCATTATATTACTTCTATTTCATTCTACGAGTTACCTTGTCATTGTATTGCACTCGTCATATGTTCCAAAGTTCCAAATTGCATTGCCGTTGAACCTTTACGAGCTTTACGAATGGTGCCAATTCTACTAAATAGTAAGCCTGGGAGTGACATGGCACTGTGCCAGCCGACTAAACTGTGTAATCCCTGTACTATGCCTTCCAACCCTGCACCCTTCATATTAAAGTTAAATAGCATGACGCTCTATTGGAGAACACAATTTTAAGATACGACATTGTTATGGAATAACATGATTTTGGTATGAAGAGTTTTTGATGACAAGTGAACAACTTGTTCTTTTATCAGCCTACTAGCCTATAATGAACCATGTTGTTGGATATTATGCGTATAATAAATTCTGTCAACTAGCTGAGGTACCTACGTGGAAGCAGTAGGTCTACTCGCGTTTTACGAACGACAAACGAAGTACGAACTTTCGTTCCGACTGATACTTACATAATAAAGATAGGATAGGCACATAAAAAAGGCACAATTAAGATAGACTACGGTTCCGAGTCGTATACAATTTACCGGAGATGAGAAAAACAAACGGCAAAACACGATCATCGCATGTGATAAGGGAACGATGGTTGACCGGAGTAGCAAATTGTGCGATTAATCGTACGATTTATCGAATATCATCGAACGGGAGTAGACCCCCTGGGTGCCGCAATCCGATTGGCTAGACATGGGTAACTCAACAAAAATGCGTGAGCTGCAGCTCAGCTCACGGTTCAGGCCAGTGAGCCGGAGCTGTGAACCGGCTCACAGATCAGCTCAATTTGTATATCTGCCTACTCGAGTTATGATCGGTGATGCGAGTCGCTGAGCTTACAGAGCGTTCGATCTGTTTGAACTGCACTCGCTCACTCACTCTGCGACTCACCACCGATCTGTTGCCGCTCCCGCTCATCGGTTCAAACAGGTTTTTATTGATATGCACATCTTTAATCTTTCGTGCAACGAACATTGTCGCACAGATAGATACTATTATTTGAGCCGTGAGCTGCGTGTTTTGTCATTGAGCTGCACCTCAACAGCTCAAGCTTATTGATCTGCATATTTGAACCGGTTCTGAGCTGAGTTATACACCTCTACGATTGGCCCTATCGCGATGGCTATTGGCTATTCACTACGCGGAAGTATTTAGTGCTGATCGAAACTGATTTGAAGTTTTCAAGTAGCATATAATAGCGACGTACATAAGTTCTATTAGTAAAATATGCTGTCAGACAGCAGTCGCTTCTTATGATGAGGCGTCTATGGGCTGGTTAGTGGTTCTCTGATGCATGATGGCTGTATGATCGATGTGTGTTCGAGTCTGGGAGTAATATTACCTAAAATATTTAACTAAATATCAGTCTTTTTCACGGAGCAACTGCCGAGGGACTCATGGCTAAGTAGTATAGTATACCGGGCTGGTTTCCGTAACTCCACGTCTAAGCGCGTTTTTTGCGTACGGGTGGAAACTTACTCGATCCACCCTAACTCCTCAAAAAAGGCCGGCAACGCCTTGGTGTTGCTAGTGATCTCTCTGAGAGTCCTAGGTTACCGAAGTACATGGCCCTGTATGTAGCGACCTCAGGGAAATTTAGAAGCACATGAGCTGCTGTCTTGTCTTCCACCATGCAAGCTCTGCACAGTGGGCTTTCTGTAACACCTATGACAAAGAGATGTTTGTTAAAGGACCCGTGGCCAGTTATAGCAGCTGTGACTATACGCAGCTGTTGTTTTGACAATCCGAGGACTTGTTTCGTGAAACGGCCGTCAATTGTGGGAAGTGCCTCCTTCGCCTGTCTGCACTCACGTCTTTCCATATTTTGTGGTGTTTTGTTACTAAGTTATAACCGCGTGTTTTGCAAGATCTGCGAGGTTAAGCTGCGCTAGCTACGGTCAGTCCTTGTATGGGTGACCATCTCGTTGAACATCTTGACCCCTCTGTGCCTCGGAGACTGTCGGTCCCGGTTACCATCGAATAACTATGGCAGTCGTTACGCGTCAGAAAAAGCCTCAAAGTGTAAATTAGGATGTCGGTAAGTATTACCCACACAGTAGGTAACTGGGTAAGGAGGAGTCTATGCCACTCGTCAAATATCTTTTTCCCATGTGACTTTGATCAAAGAAATTAATTAATTATCATCAGATGTACCTATGTATTTTATGACTGATCATCAAAGAAATTGGATTGGACAAAGAAATTTGAACAGTGGCCAGTACCATACCACCCTAATTTGCGGGGAACTGAGCAGTTGCTCTGTATAAAATACTGATGTTCAGCCAAATCTGGGTTAGATTGGAAGCAGGCTCCGAGAAAGAAAACACGGAGCAACCGCCATCCTCACTTTTGCATACATTAAGGAATATTTAGGTATATGTTTAAATTGTCGAAAGAAAAAATCGCTCACGAGCAGGATTCGAACCTGCGACTCCTGGTTCAGTACGCTTTAGACACTAAGCTACCGTGAACACACAACACACACGTTTTTTCTTTCCACAATTTAAATCGTTAGATTTTGCTTCGCATGCGTAAATGCGTTAAAATAATAAAATAATATGTATATTAACTTTTAAAAGGTTCACTAATGAGTCACAATATCATTGGTCACAATCCTTTTTCGGTTGGTCTTTGGTCACTGGTCACAATAATATAGATAAATAATGTATTGTTTAGCCCCTGCTGTTCTCTTTGCGCCCGCTGACGAGTTATCCTAATGGTTTCCGTGTGTAGGTATAGGTAGATGGTCGGATGTAGTCAAAACTTAAGATCTTCTTGTTGACTACAGTCAAAACATTTCGCATGGTAATGTTTTGACTGCGCTGCTAGTGTTTATTTACACTATTACATTTGCATTAGTGAATGATAGCGCGGGAATGCGGATGAGATACTTATACACAGGCTCTGCACTTGCTGCTACTTTGTTTACCTTCAAACTAACCGTGAAATAATTTAGTTCCTTATGCCCTCAGATTCTTATGCCTTAAAGATGATTTTCTATGTAAGAACTTTAAAAAAACCGGCCAAGTGCGAGTCGGACTCGCGCAGTAAGGGTTTCGTACCTCTCAACGACCTGATTGCCCATAAAAACTGATTTAATTTACGAGAGTTTATCAAAAGACATCAACGCACAGTGCGCAAAATATGAATTTTTGCATATCTTTCTTACGCAGGTACCACCACTTATGTCTATGTTTGTTTTATTTTTAATATTTGTTGCTAATCTACATAATATGCACTATAATCTGACCAAGTTTGACGCTGGTATATATTACCGTTTTGAAGATAGAGCAGGAACAAAAACGATTAAAAAAATACATGTTTTTTGAGGTTTCTTGTATGGGGACCCCCTTTGGTTTTAGACTTTTTTTTGTTTTTAGTATTTGTCGTGATACACCTCATAGCAACACGATTTCTGAGAATATTTCAACCGGTTACCTACTACCGTTCAAAAGATACAGCCCTGTGATAGACAGACGGACGGACGGACGGACGGACGGACGGACGGACGGACAGCGTAGCGAGAGTAATAGGGTCCCGTCTGGAACCCTTCGGGTACGGAACCCTAAAAACGATTCATTCATTGATATATTCTCTTGGTTGGTTTGTTTTGGTTGGGTCCGTGTATGGTGTCGGACATAAAGAATAGCACCACCCTATCTCTTCTAATGGGTGTCGTAATAAGCCACTATGGGATTCACCAGAGGATGAGCAGCAGCGTTCTCTGAGTATTTAACCAACCAACTGCGATCGCCAACCATACCACATATTACCTATTAGACCATACTGCCAAGCGTGGCGAATTTAGCGTATCGCCCCCTTTTGGGGGAGGCCTATGTCCATCAGTGGACGTCTTTCGGCTGAAATGATGAGTGATGATGATATTCTCTTAATTTGTTTGAGTACATGCATACGGAAAAATATACCAACCACCTTGAACGAATAAAAAAAGGCGGACGGAATCTCGCTAAAAAAAAAGTGAAGCACCCATAGTAGTACGGGCTAACACGCACACATTCACTCACACACATAGTAAGTCAAAAAGACGCGATTACGCATCAAATCTCGTGACGGTAGTCATTGTCGTAGTGTCATAAACATAAATAAAATAACAATATAGGTAGGTATATCTGGTGTGTTAAAATTCTGTCGAAATTGTAGTGGGTTTAGGAAAAAACGAAGTGCATCAATCTTTTACTAGCCAGATTCCGTCCGCCATTTTTTATTCGTCCGAGCCAGCCACACACAATTATAACTTTTACCCGCAAAATCTCACACATTGGTTGCAAAGGAGTGAATTACTTTTAAACCTACCAAAAGAAACGACTGCCTCGTTGGTCTAGTGGTCGCAAGCGCGACTGCTGAGCGTGGGGTCCTGGGTTCGATTCCCGGGTCGTGCAAAGTGTTATTGGGTTTTTTCATTAGGAAATTCTCAGTAGCAGCCCGGAGTATGGATTTGTGCCCGGTTAATAGCAATAGGCTCGCCCCCTATTACATGGGACTATAACATAACTGGCGAAATGTGGGAGTACTATTACACCTCTGCCTACCCCTTCGGGGAAATACAGGCGTGATGTTATGTTATGTTATGTTAAAAGAAACGTAAACATAAGCTCCTAATTAGCAACAGTTAACAGTCTCAATATCACAAAAAGCGTTATCTCCGAGGGATGGTCGGGTTGCACCGATTAAGGATTCAAGAGGTTGCCTCGCTTCGCATCGCCTTGTGCCTAGTGCCTAGCTTTGCCAGGGTTCACGATTTGCGCAGGACGTCCCGATTTTCAGAGGACGGTTAAAAAAAAAACGAAACTGATTATCACTTGCTTTAACGGTGAAGGAAAACATCGTGAGGAAACCTGCACACCAGAGAGTGCTCCATACAATTCTCAATGGTGTGTGTACTAGTGTGTAGTCCGCCAACACGCACTAGGCCAGCGTGGTGGACTAAAGCCTTAGCCTTCTCGTACTGAGGAGAAGAGGCCCGTGCCCAGCAGTGGGACAGTAATGGGCTGGTTATGTTATGTTATTTATGAGGTCTCAATATGAGGTGCATACAATATGTAATGAAAACCCTGTTTGTCCCGAAAGGGGCACACAGGTATCGCAATAATATAACCATTTTTAGGGTTCCGAAGTCCTACAAGGAACCCTTATAGTTTCGTCATGTCCGTCCGTCTGTCCGTCTGTCCGTCTGTCCTAATCCTTTACAGCTTAATAACTTCTACATTTATAAACATAAGTAAATTAAATTTTGTTAAAAAATAGTCTACATATAGATCTCAATTTTAAAAGAATAAAAAAATCGTTTTTACGTATTTTAGGGGTGGCGTCCATACATGTGAAATGGGGATGAATAATTTTTTTTCGCTGCACCCCCTCGTGTGGGGTATCATTGAATAGGTCTACTAAAATGAAGGTAATGTTTCATACACCACTTTTTTATCAGGTGTACCATCTGCGAAATATAGCCCGCCAAAGTGGCTTGCAATGTGTCCCCCCCCCTGCCATTTCTAAACTATGCAACGTAGAAACTTATAATCTTCTACATTGATAGACCTTTGTAAAAACTCTCTTTTAAAATTATTTTGAGTATAATGTGATTATAATTTTTTGAGTTATAGAGAGAAAACTGAAAAATACTTAAAACGTCCTAGTTCAAAGGTCATTGACCTTAGAGAAAAATGATCATAGCAAATAATGCTCCTTTAGCTACTTTCTATTTCTTAAAATCACAAAAAGTAACTTTGACACTTCTTAAATTTGGCTTCTTGAATTTATCGCTAGATGGCGCTACTAACAACACGCTCTGAGTCGCGAATGCTGCCGATTATTGCAAAAACTAAAATAGCCATGATTAATATTCGATTTGATTCGTTTGTAATTACACCTACTTAAGGAACCCTATAATACTGAGCATGGCCCGACATGCTCTTGGCCGGTTTTTTTTTATTGCTTATTAATGAATACAAAAAAGTAATTGTTATTTAAAATTCACGTTTTTAGTATCCAAATTAAGTACCCCAATTTCCTTTTATTATTATTTCAATTATAATCATAGGCATTAATCTATGATTAGCTTGAAAAACTGAACATTGGTGCCGATTCTCTTGTCACAAAATTCTCTAAACTAGACTAAAAATCACCTAAATTTAGTTTAGTCCTGTCAAACGACGTTTTCTATTCTGAAATTCACTTTAAAACTAATTTTTGGTTTGACAGGACCAAAATTAGTTTAGTTATTCAACTTAGTAAAAATTGACGTTTTGCTATTCTGTAATTGACGTTTTTCACCTAATATTAGAAATGTCAACCTAAATCCGACTATTTTTAGAAGGCATCAAAATACATGTCGACTATAATTAGTTATCAACAACTAAAATTGCAAAGCTTATTTTATTCATTTTTATAGTTTTTAGGTAGTTTAAAATAAATAATGGATGCCTACTATGTGGTTGCAGCTGTTGTAGATTCAGCAGAAAGGTAAATTGTTCATAGAAACATACAATGAAATTTATAATTTCGATAAAAGGATAAGAAGTACATAAATCCATACAATGGGAAAAAAAATTCTATGTGACATTCAATTCTATCATTTTATGCTAATATGTGTCCCTAAAAAGCCTGAATTCACAAATTTTCCCTCTTTTGGGGAGTAAGTCTCCAAGTTTGTAATCCTGCGTGGTACTTTTTAGCTTATATTCTAATTTATTCAACTTTTTTGAAAAATTTCGTGGCCTGGGTGCTAGAACTTTTTAACCATGTCTTTAAAAATGGAAATTCTAGCTTTTTAAATTAAAGAAATAGTTTATTATTGTGATTGCCCATGGAATTCAAAGGTCCTTGCATTTTTTGCAAATAGCTCTGTTTCTCGTTGTTTAAGATATACATATGATACGCTGCAATAATAACAATATAACTCCTTTGATAGGTACTCTTAGGCCCGTATTACAGAAGGTTCCTCGAGTACAGTTTTAACTCCAATCACCTGATCACTACTTAAGGATAGAATCGTTACATGAGTATCGGTCTTATTCCAGAACGGTAATTATTATAAACTTTAACTCAACAACATAACACACGAATTTGACCTGAATTAAAATAGAAATCTCTACTCAAGCGTAGTCTGGACCACACCAGAGTGATTGATTTCAGATCAAATCTGTGATCAATAAATCTCTGCTTGAGGAACGTTCTAAAATCAAAGCTCAACTCAAACCTAGTTTTAAACAGTGATCAACGCTTGAGTATCGTTCTGTAATACGGGCCGTAGAAAATAATAACCTAGCTCTTTAATCTGATCACATTATTCCAATTTATATATTTTATTGAAAATATAAAACAAAAATGTTCTTTATTTCGTGACATGATTTTTTTTCTTAATTTTAATGATAAACTAATAATTCCAAATATAATTATTATTTAATTTCCTTCTGTTTTTGTGAACTTTCGGTCATTCCATTCACTCTTTAATAATTTTTTCAAGATGTACTGGTAACACCGCCAATTCAACTTAGATGCGTCAAACTCAATTATTAGAGCTGTCAACAAGTTTTCTAAAATAAGAAAAAGATAAACACAGAATAAGTTTTATGATTTTCTAAACTAAAATTTGTAAATTTTAGTTATAGTTAGGTTTAGGTGGGTGTACAAGAGAATCGGCACCATTGACTATAAAAAAATAAATTAGTATTTATGTAAAAAAAAAATACTTGAATGCAATCATATTAAGATACCTACAAAACCCTTTTGACTCGGACAAGATTTTCTTTACATGTTGTATTAAAAATATTAGGATTTAAAAAATCTGCACGGTACTTACACTAATTGAGCAAGTAGATCTTTTGTAATCACATTAATAATGAGTGTATGTGCTGAAACGGATAAGAATACTTTGTTACAAGTTCGTTATAATAAAATATTGTTTGCACTAAACCGATTTTTTACAGTCCCGATTTAAAAATAAAATTTTAGATTTTTTTAAACTTACCGTCCCAAAAGTCACACTGAACCTGGAAACACTACTCTTGCCTCTGCCTCGTCTAATTACCGTGACGCTCACTCCCGGTCTGTTTAGTCCATAAAGGTATTATACTTACGTCAGTATAGAAATGTCTTTGGTTTAGTCACACTTGACACGAAATAACGTCAAGAATCTCCACTTTTTCCTCGAAAAAACAGAACATGGTCTACCTGTGTGCCACGTCCAAATCCATCTAGCCGTTTCAGCATGATTAAAGGACAAACAAATGAATAAACAAACAAACATGCATACTTTTTAAAAATAACTGTTGATGATAGCTCAGTTGTGGTGAAAACTAGGGATAAAAAAGGGAAAAATATATTATGCGAGTGTTCACTCCAGAGCTTTTTAATGACAGATCAATATATAAAAAAACATGCATTTAGAAAAATAAAAATAATACAATGAAAACTAAGTAGGTTGGACTAGCAACAATAACCTTGCTGAAGAAAAACAGATGCATTTCACGCCTGAGTCATGTATACAAGCTGTTCTCGAAGCTCGTCACAAATGCCCATCTAGGTAAATGAACAAACAACCTGAAGAAAGTAGCTGAGTTGTACTGGATGCGGAAGGAGGAAGATTCAGTCCTGTCGCGCAACTTGGGAGATGTCTATGTCCAGCAGAAGATTTCCATAGGCTTATTTGATTTCAATATTGCATACAATTTTGAAACATGAAACTAATTACATAAGCTAATTTCGAAACTGTAAATATATGAAACTGCATGCCCTATAATGGATATGTGCAATAAACATATAGCCGAAAAGTAACTTTGTTAAGTAATTATGAATATCGGAATTACGATATTGAGTTTCTCAGTTCCGGAACTGAAAAATCGAAAAAATCTGTCCGAGATTCCGGAGTTTCGAGATTCCGGAATTTCGGAATGCATGCCCTAGTGGCCATCCTCTGCACAAAATAGGAAAGCTTTGGCCCTGCCCTAGCAGAAATTTGAATCGTCGATTTTTGATCTCTAGTAGAGCAAATCGTGGATAGATACATAGAAAGAAAGAAAGAAAGAAAATGAGTTTATTGGCACAAACAATCAAATTTACAAAAAAGAAAACAACATAAAAAAAAAATATAAGTATGTAAGTGCCAAAGGGCCACCAGCTCAGCATAATGTTAGGTAGCAGTACAGGTACTGACTACCAACGCTTCAGGATTCTAGATACTCAGGTTTAAAATTATAATTTTGGCCGTGAGAAGCCCAGTTTACTAAATAATGCTACCAGTGAACAAATAATTTCGTTTTGGCTGGGTATAGCAAATAAAAATTCTAAGGGAAGACACAAGTCGATTGAATACTTTATGATTTAAAATATTTTTATTCTTTGTTTTAGCACTATGAAGGGAATTATGATGTTTGATTCATGTCAGACATATTATTATGTGCCTGATGCTGGTGGAGATAGCGTACCCACAAAATTTTGCTTGGCAGTTGATGTGTTAATTTACTAAGCATTTATTTACTTCTATATCCAAAATGATTAGGTTATCTACATAGTAAATGTCAATATTGTGGTCCATTAGAGTTATAAAACTTTTTAACAAAAAATTGAACCGACGAAAACAGAAACTGAAAAGCGAAAAATAACTAATTATGAGTCGGCGCCAAACAAACTTTTAACAAGCAACGTGCATGCAAGTTGCAAGTGGCCGAGCGGAGAACGATTTTTTGTAAAGTTATTGTTTATCGTTGAAAATTTCACGTTGTATTTGATGTTACGTTGTTTTTATTATTTATTTAAAGTAACTTAATGATCTTCGTTGATTGTTTGTTTGGCGCCGACTCATAATTAGTTATTTTTCGCTTTTCAGTTTCTGTTTTCGTCGGTTCAATTTTTTGTTAAAAAGTTTTATTTTTCATTTTTTTGTGGTTAAAATCTATCTCCAGGTCTCCATTATGTCGTAGTGTCTAGAACTATATTTATGTGTGTGTAGTTTCAACAGAATCGGTTAACATGTAAGAATTCAGTGGGTGAACAAACACTCATCCCCTATTTTACAACCCTTAGGGGTGGATTTTGATTTTGAAATTTAAATGGGACCAACTTCGAGATATACCCTATCCATTAAAAAAAGAATCATCAAAATCGGACCACTCTGTAAAAAGTTATGCGTGGTCATACATAAAAAAAAAAAAAAAAAAAGGAACAAAAAAAAAAAATATACGCGTCGAATTGAGAACCTCCTCCTTTTTTTCGTCGGTTAAAAACTCCATAAGCTATTTTAAGTTACCTAATGGCATGATTTGTATATTGATTGATCAATAAATTATACTTGATCAAATATTATTATTATAGCCATTTATCTGATCATTAAATTGATCAAATATTTGTATATTAATAATAAATCAATCATTTAACTTTTTTTAATCATATCCAATAATTTCTCGCCTTAGTGTCATAGTAAATTCTTCACATCTTGAACTTTTTACGTTATAAGTAAATCAATAATTATTTTACAATTAATTTTCCTGTAATCTGGGGTTTTAACGTAATTTTATTCGTTGAGGTCATCGACATATACCTACCAACATATTTCTTGTGACTGCAACGTGTTATTAAAATAACTGAAAATCTCTTAAGGGGTCATTGTTCTCATCAGTATGAACAAATTTTAGTATGGGACTAAACCAGAAATGGCGA
Source organism: Asteroscopus sphinx (assembly GCA_949699075.1). Classification (NCBI taxonomy): domain Eukaryota; kingdom Metazoa; phylum Arthropoda; class Insecta; order Lepidoptera; family Noctuidae; genus Asteroscopus; species Asteroscopus sphinx. The sequence goes on from OX453008.1 coordinate 10,141,663, forward strand.
AAAAAAAATATGTTGATCCCAAAATTGCACACGTCACATTCCAAAAACACGCGACGCGTTCGGGATGAACATATTACCTATAATATTCACATAAATATATGCAAACACACCCAAACCGTATTCACACGGATGACTGTTCAATTCCATCCGAAAGGACCGAAACCATCCAGTTTTAAATATTCCATGTGCGGTCAAGAGTAAAATCCACAAAGAAAATGTATTACACATCCTTTATTGCGTTTCTCCCTCTTTTTCAGTGACCATCGCTTGGGGTAACACAATTTTATGTTACTTTTTTATCAATAAAACGAGCACTGCACGTGTCATAAATATTGTAAAATTGCCTGGTCTAAGAGATATAAAGATATTTGATAACTGACGTGCTGGGTGTATGAATCTTAAATTGAGATAGTAAAATATTACTAACTTGGTTTATTTATTTAATATTATTATAAGAAAAATGTCTTTATTAACAGGCGAAATTGTTTTTATACTATAGGTTTTACCCGTGGCTTCGCTCCCACGTATCTATCCCACAGGAACCGTCCCTTTTTAGGGATAAAAAGTATTAAAATGGCCTATTTCACTCTCCGGTCTATAAACTATCTCTAATAAAACAAAGTTTAACCGGATTAAATCGCGTATATTATTTAAATTGGTTTTCCTGACGTTTCGAAAGCTTTGCAGCATTTGTGATCGCGAAAACCTAAGAAGTTAACTATCTCTATGCAAAAAATCACGTCGTTCTGTTGTTCCGTTAAGCTGCGTTAAAGAACAAAACAACAAACACACTTTTATTCTTAGTTTATACTAAACCTCTTAATTCTTATTGTACTCATCATTATGAACAACTTATATTATGGGACCAAACCTGAAATCGCGAGAAAAAATCAGCTGATCCCCTACATTTTTGATCACATAAACCGAGAAAATAAAGGGAACAATAGTTTTTTCTTTTCCAGATTTCAAGGTTGGTCCCGTAGTAAAAGTTGTTCACATTTCATGTTTTTGATGGGATAGGTTTTACTTAAGCTTGTTATGTGTTTTGTGTTTAACATTTAATCCGGTTTAGACAAGGTTCTAAACCTGGCCTAAGGTTTTGTAATCAGGGGGCTTAAGTTAAGAGCTTTAGTATAAACTAAGAATAAGGTTGTATATTAGTAGGATTAACCAATGTTAATCCTACTAATATACAACCTTATTCTAACAATATTCTTAGTTCAATAACTACTGTATTCAAAATATTGATTTTCTTAATTTTCCAAATAGCTATTCAATTATAGCACCACCTATTTATTTTTAGGAAGGTCTATTTGCTACAGTATACTTACCTATAGTTTTTTTTATGAGCTGTTGTTTCTTCATATATTATGTAGTTGGTATAAACTTTTAGATTATCTCTGGAGAAAACCAATTTTCATTGTTATGTAAAATGTAACGTCTTTTACATTTCGATCGCGTTGCAGATTGTGATTGTATCACAGACATATAGTAAAAAATATAGACGAAGTGCTTCGAACAATCATAGTGAAGCTAAAAAAAACTATGCTCCTTCGTGTACAACCAGCGCTCACGCTCACACCATGCACCTAATTTTTGCTTTCGCGATGCTTACTAGACGATGCCGCGACATGTGTACTGAGAGAGGTGAGCACGGTTTGAGGTGATAAATATAAACGAAGTGATGCGAACAATGTAGTGATACATTGTTCGCATCACTTCGTTTATATTTTTTACTAAGTCTGTGTATTGCATAGACCAAATCATAATTCAAATAATTTCGATAACAGAACTAAACAAAGCAAACTACAGTTTACTCACTTCAACCAAAATATTTACCTCTCAAACAAATTGTAAACAATTTTGCCAAGAGTTCGTTATATTGTAATCTTGAGTAAATACTCAATTATCGCCCTCACCGTGTTAATTAGAGCCGGCTTTAAAAGGCTAAGTAGGGTTTAAGTGTCCTCTCAATCAAACTCCGTTTCCTTTAAGAAACAACCCTTTTTCTTAGATGTCATCGGCTTCTTTCGTGTCAATTGCAAGCCGGTGAGGGGGATCGCGTAATTGAAATAAATATTTGGTGATAGAATTTTGTTTCGTAACGAAGCTTGTCTCTCAATTAGGAGACGAAATCCTGTACATTTATGTACTTTACTTATTTGTTTTATTATAATTAAGTCTGTTTTTGTGTTTGCTTGCTTTGATTCTGCAGATTCGTTATTTCTTATTTTATTTTATTTACTGAATCTGTCTACAATCAAGGAAATTTTTGAGCTATAAAAGTAAAAGTACCTACACTTTTACTTTTATTACAAGTGTAGTTACATAGAGATGGCTTGCACCAAGGGTCGGCTCTAAGTCCTTACCTCTTCTTGCTGATAATGGATGCTTTGACGTCAGAAATCCAGGAAGAGGCACCCTGGTGCATACTTTTTGCTGACGACATTGTCCTTGTTGGTGAAGATGGACTTGAGGTTCAGAGTAGATTGACAAAATGGCAACTAAATCTGGAGAACGTTGGCTTGAAAATCAGCAGAACTAAAACGGAAAACATGTTCTGCGATTTCGGCGGTCTTTCCGGTTTTGTTGCTATTGCACTAGATGGCGTGCCCTTGCCAGTCTGCTCCGACTTTCGGTACCTCGGTTCTCTTGTGCAAAGCGATAGCGAAATAGACCGGACAGTCAAGCACCGAATTAACACAGGATGGTTGAAATAGCGGCAGGTCACGGGAACTACATGTGACTCCTGAATTCCTCTTAAACTGAAGGGGAAAATATATACGACCATGATAAGACCTGCTGTCCTGTATGGATCGGAACGTTGGGCTACGAAAGGAATTAATGAAAGGCAAGTGCATGCAGCTGAGATGAGAATGTTAAGAGGAATTTGTGGTTTAACGATAATGGATAGGATAAGGAATGAATATGTAAGAGGGAGTCTGAAAGTAGCGCCAGTGACAGAGAAGTTAAGTAGCAACAGACTATCATGGTATGGACATGTGATGAGGAGGAATGAGGAGCATGTTACGAGGAACGTTTTAAGTATGAATGTTGATGGCTATAAGAAAAGAGGGAGACCGAAGAAAATATGGATGGATTGTGTGAAAGATGATATGAATAGAAAGAATCACATCTCTATCAGCCGTCATCTCCGTGTTCACTACACGGAGATGACGGCTGATAGAGATGTATGGAAGAAAAAAACATGCTGCGCCGACCCCAAATAAATTGGGATAAGAGCAGGAGGATGATGATGAGTTACATAGAGATTCGTTCTATCTTATTTTATTTTCTTTACTGGTTATGTCAACAATCAAGAAAATTCTTGAGTTATGTACTTGTGACGCCGCTTCAAAATGTTGGTTTATGAAAAGATTTTGAAATACATACAAGTATTATTTTTAACTTTTTAGTTAAGGTTTTTGAAGTCGTTTTTTTTTGTTATTTTATTTTTATTTTAAACTTAACACAACAACATACCATAACATAACATCACGCCTGTGTTTCCCCGAAGGGGTAGCCAGAGGTGTAAAGCACACCCACATTTCGCCAGTTATGTTATAGTCCCATGTAATAGGGGGCGAGCCTATTGCCACTAACCGGGCACAAATCAATCAATTTTAAATTTGTATATCGCAATTGTCACAATAACACATACTTGCGGTTTTATGAATACAAAGTGGAATATTCAGATACTGTTAGAACCAATTGTATTACTTTTAACTGTCAATGACATCCAAACTCATAGAAGAAAATTTTCTATTTAGTTTTATCGAAAGCAAGAACGGCAATCTAATACCACTAATAGTATGGGACAATTGAAAGTACTCGGTGGAAAATCGAGCAATAAGTATGCATCACGTAGTCCTGGCTGCGGCTGATGGTTGTGGAGATGTCTGGCCCGTTGCTCGTAGACTCAATACCATTAGTACTGCGCTTACGGCATAAAGGTATGTCCATATAAGTGTGGATGGCCGCAGCATAGGTATGTATGAAACTATAATGTACGGTATCATCCATCACACTTGTCTATAAGACGGGTGGCGCGACCATCTATCTGATAGGTTATTAGCAGAGGAGACAGGAGGACGCTGGTTAATAATCATGTGGTGGATGCGTCTGATGGTTGTGGAGATGTATAGCCCATTGCTCGTAGACTGAATATAATTGGTACTGTGCCTACGGCATAAAGGTATGTCCATATAAGTGTGGATGTCCGCTGAATAGGTATGTAAAAAACTATAATGTACGTTATCATCACGCTTGTCTATCAGATAATTGGTGCGATCATCTACCTGATAGGTTGATGCTGACCAGTCTGACGTCGACTTAGTCGCCATCCTTTTTTTACGTGGCTAAATCCTCATGGACGTACTCCTCACGTGGAAACTAGAGCCAGTGTTGGACTCTAACAACTAAAACCACTAGAAACAGCCGTGCCTTGAGTATCTGCGTCAGCCTGTGAGTGAGAGCATTATAGCGCCTCTCCAGCTACTCCGCAACGACACGCCTTGCTACAAATTAAAAAAAAAAAGCCCTACTAGCAGATCAGTGGTGCCCCCTTCAGTAAAAAAAGAATTACTCGCTGAGTACATCGTTTATCGAAAATTCTATTTGACCAATTAAAGAAAAGGTACTGTAGTTTAATCTGAAACTATTAACACTGTAAAATATAGTTCGCTGTAGTTATAGATAGAAAAAGTGGTAAAAGTAGCAGTTTTTCTAAGAAAAACTTAATAATTATTATTCTTTTAGTTTTTACCCGACTGCGCCAGAAGGAGGGTTATGTTTTTCGAGTGTATGTATGTATATATGTATATTTCTTTGGCACGCTCTGTAGCCTAAACGGCTTGATGGATTTTAGCTTGAGAGGTGTCGTTACATTCGTCTTAACCGTGAGAGTGACACAAAAATCAAAAAGGCAAAAAAAAGTTTTTCCTTCGAAACCTATCGAGTGTGGTATCAAAATGATTTACAAAAATATATTCAACTTACATGTTTAAATGTAATTTGGAATGAGAAATGCTAAAAAACAACAAAATATTTAATGTTAAAAATGCATCAGCGCGATAAAACATGACAAAACTAAAAAGTTTAAAATAAAAAAGTTAAGTAATTAACAAAACCAAAAAATCCGACTGCGTGTAAAAATAACTGAAAAGATGTAAACAAGACTTGTGTAGGTAAGTCCATGTGAAAGTATCAAATCAACAGGCAGGCGGAGGCTACTTAGGCTATGAACTATGAACTACTTTGACCAAAAACATACGTAGCCTCCGACTGCGAGTTGATTTGATACTTTCACATGGACTTACCTACACAAGTCTTGTTTACATCTTTTCAGTTATTTTTACACGCAGTCGGGTTTTTTGGTTTTGTTAATTAACTTTTTTATTTGACGATGGTTAGCAGCTACCATCTGTTTGGAATCCAGTTCTAAAAATAATCAAGTCCCAAACAGCACGCTGCACAGTAAAAGATAATGACATTGTGAGTGATGACTGCGTGCATCGAAACGATTTGAATTAATTTAAAAATATTTTATTATTTTAAAGCATTTACGCATGCGAAGCGAAATCTAAAATTTTATAAATTTTGGAAAAAAAAACGCTCACGGTATCGGTTCACGGTAGCTTTGTGGCTAAAGCACTGGAGTACTGAGCCAGGAGTCGCAGGTTCGAATCCTACTCGTGAGCGATTTTTTCTTTCCACATTTTATATCTTTTAATCAAAAATTGTTCGGTAGTTTTTAGGGTTCCGTACCCGAAGGGTACCAAACGGGACCCTATTACTCTCACTACGCTGTCCGTCCGTCCGTCCGTCCGTCCGTCCATCCGTCCATCCGTCCGTCTGTCTGTCACAGTATCACAGCTGTATCTTTTGAACGGTAATAGGTAACCGGTTGAAATTTTCTCAGAATTTGTGTTGCTATGAGGCGTATCACGACAAATACTAAAAACAAAAAAAAGTATTAAACCAAAGGGGGTCTCCATACAAGAAACCTTAAAAAACATGCATTTTTCTCAACGTTTTTGTTCCTGCTCTATCTTCAAAACGGTAATATATATCAGCGTCAAACTTGGTCAGATTATAGTGCATATTATGTAGTTTAGCAACAAGTACTAAAAATAAAACAAACATAAAGATATATTATGGTACCTGCGTAAGAAAGACATGCAAAAATTCATATTTCGCGCACTGTACGTTGATGTCTTTTGATAAAATCTCGTAAATAAAAATCAGTTTTTATGGTGTATCGGTATCAGGTCATTGAATGGTACGGAACCCTTACTGCGCGAGTCCGACTCGCACTTGGCCGTTTTTTTTTAAAAATATCTGTGTAGACGCTTGTCATCAGTCAACCTGCGACCATGAACGCTGCAAAGCTTTTGAAACGTCAGGAAAACCAATAAACCACTAATAATAAGCGATGTAATCCGGTTAAACTTATTTTATTATAATGTGTAGTGATCGCGAAAACCTAAGAAATTATTAAATAACTATGGTTATAATCCTTCAAATTCACAAAATATACACTAAACGTATTACATTAGAAACATTTATCAAGGCTCTTATTCGTTAATAGCAGGAAAACCAATTTAAATAATATACGCGATGTAATTCGGTTAAACTTGTTTTATTATAATAAAGAGTAATTTGTCTAAAAGTTACAATTTTGACAGACTGCTGAAGTCGTCAGTGACCTAATATCATAAACTGCAACTAAGCAACTGCACTGCAATACTTGCAGTATTGTGAATGCAGTGAGCCAACTATACGAAATGTATTAAGCCCGCTACAACAACTTTTGCACTTTATGTGTCTACACCTTAACACTGTATGTTTTCGCCGTGCCATCCACACGTCGGGTCATACCAATATAAGTAAATAGATATCGAATGGGAACAGCTTGGATTCCGTAGGAGATAATACAGTTTTTACAATGTCTTTCATGGCTTTTGGAATTACGCGCTTAGGATATAGAACTTGTTTCGATTCTTACTCTGAGGGGCTCTTGTGTTTATTGATATTGAAGTAAATTACCTAGTTACTATCATATAAAAACGTAAGAATCAACTGGTGAACATGAAATCCCGATGAACGATAATTTAGTTATCGCGGTTGGCAGATGCACTGAAAATAATAATAGGTGAAAATATTTATTATTATCTATCACAGAAAACAACGTGATGTGTTTTTTATTTATTTAATTTATTTATAACTAGCTTTTACCCGCGGCTTCGCTCGCGTTAAATTCTGCTAACCCACGTGACTAATCCTGTTAATTCAGTCCAGTCCAGTTGAGTTCCATCCATCCATCCATCCATCCTTTCATTCGGACCCTCCAGTCCAGTCACTATCCCACTATCTCACTATCCCACTATCCCACTATCTCGTCCCATGTCCAGTCCCGTCCCATGACCTGTCGCGTACCATGTCCCGTCCCGTCCCATGTCCCGTCCCATGTGCCGTCCCATGTGCCGTCCCGTCCCATGTCCAATGTCCCGCCTCATGTCCCATGTCTCGTCCCGGCCCATGTCCCGTCCCGTCCCATGTCCCGTCCTCCATGTCACAATTTCCCGTCCCATCCCATGTCCCGTCCCCCATGTCACATGTCTCGTCCCATGACCCATCGCGTACCATGTCCCATCCCGTCCCATGTCCAATGTTCCGTCTCATGTCCCATGTCCCGTCCCGGCCCATGTCCATTCCCATATCCCGTCCCGTCCCCATGACACATGTCCTGTCCCGTCACGTCTCATGTCCCGTCCCCCATGTCACATGTCCCGTCCAGTCCCATGTCCCGTCCGTCCCATGTCCCGTCCGTCCCATGTCCCGTCCGTCCCATGTCCCGTCCCATGTTATCAATTGTTCAGCAAATCAAATTTGGTGACACAACGACTGCAGGGCCATCTACCGGGTCCATTTGTTAATTCAAACCTTGCAGGGACCCGGACTCGAACGTACACAAACAATATCATTAAAATCTATCATATATCAGTTTAGGAGATCAGTGACATACCGACAGCAGCGCCACCTTACCGGGTCCAATTGTGTTTTTAAACCATCCAGGAACCCATTGAAACACACACAAAATTTCATCCAAATCTTTAAATTAGAGGGGACCCGAGTTTACCATACCGAACGGGACGAACATCAAATGTTTGACAGGTAGGAACAGTTTGTATGGGAAAATAAAATTGTTGTTTTTACTATTTTCCTCGCAAATTTTCCACATTTTCTCACCTTTTAAACCTTCCCTGGACTTCCACAAATATTTTAAAACCAAAATTAGACAAATCGGTCTAGCCGTTCTTGAGTTTTAGCGAGACTAGCGAACAGCAATTGATTTTTATATATATAGATAGGCTTTCGTTGGACCACCACCTCACCTGATAGCAGTCGACGATGGTGCACGCTAACTCAACCTCGGACGAATAAAAAAAGGCGGACGGAATCTTGCTAAACCTATACATGAAATGAATATACATTGTGATCTGTAATTATGTTTTTTTTAATACCTCATCATCATTGCTGTCTATCAAATCCGCCTAAAGGAGTCCACGGCTCGACATGGGCTCCCCCAAATTTTGATACAACACTCGGTCCCCTGCCCTCCGCATACAGTCCACCCTTGCTGCCTTGATCAGATCGTCGGCCGATTAACTCTCTCTTCATTCAAGGGCTCATCTGCTCCTAATGCTATTCAATACCTCGTGTGCTTCAGTTGCTGTCCACCAAAGAGTAATTTTCTTAATTTTGTTCTTTACAGTTTTAGTTAGTAGGTACCATAGAAATGTACATAATAAGGTAATAGAAGTTGTAAAGGCATGTGAACTTGTCGCCGGCAAATGCTGTTTCAGACGCGACTTCACATTTTTTTTTTTTTTGCAGCATATCTAACAGCGGTTTTTTTTAGTCTTAACTTATTTTGCATTGAATGCTAGAAATATGGAGGGCGTAATGGCGTATTTATGTGTTGGTAGTTCCGAACCGGTGGCACACGTTCCGGTATTAAAAGATAGTAGATAAAATTTCTGTTACCTTATTATTAAGATTTCTATGCTAGGCACCTATAAACAGAAAGAACATTTCTGCAACCTCCTTGAAATGTAGAGGTCGATGGCTTCGTAAGTATGTATAAATAGAATAGTATTAGAATTAAGAAATAATCAAAATCATTCAATTTTTAAAGAAATGCTTTTGTATGTATAGTTTTAGCCGCACTTCTAGGAAAAAGTTCAATTCCTTTCTTTCAAGTAGATATCTAAATTACTTCTTTAACAAAATTTAATTTCAGTACCTATTCAATAATTCAAGCAGCCATAAAGGCATGTTCACATTTCGCAGACAAAGAAAAATGAATGAGACAACGTCGGCACATAAGGCCGGTGGCACGAGTGCTGCGAATGGCCAGTACGCCGTGTTTACGGTTATTTGAGTGGGCGTATACGTCCTAATTTATAACGTTAATACGGCACGGCGTGTGATAGCGACATCCCATGCGGTATTGCACTTATGATCACCAGTCTCTAGTGTGTACTTACTTCGTAGCGTATTATTATTGTCCGTGCATATATGTGTGGAGTGTCCTTTATAGAATTATAATACTGGAACCATGGAACGGTCGCATTTTAAGGGTTCGTGTAATTATGCACTATGATTTGAAGACAAATTATTTTTGAAGTGAAAGTATGTATTGTAGTTATTTATCGGATTGGAACCAAACCGGTATCAAACCGATTACTATTAAAATATCTTTCTTTGATAGTCATAAAAGTATTTTTCTAACGAAAGATTACTTTTACACAATATAACTACTTACTTACATAATATAAAGCACCTACATAAGTACCTATGTACATTTAAGTACTAAGTATCCAACTACACAACAAACATACACAAGTACCATTTTTAATACAACTCCAGCTTTGTGTTGCCCACAATAGACCACAATTATATCTTTTATACATTTCTTTACTCCACGACTTGTATTTATTCCTTTGAACAAAACACAGACAATCTTTTTGTATCTTCAAAGACCGTGTTTTCACAAACACTAGCAAAATTTATAGAGTAACAGACATATACGAAGATAACTTTACAAGTAATATGTAATACTTATATCTGCCTTCGCTTAGAATCTGTTATGATGGCATATGAAACCATTTTGAAGGAATAAAAAAAAATTTGAATGTTTGTAAAACTTTAAGGTACAGAAAAGACAAATTTTGTAATCACCACTCATACATCTTATGACTAATATCGATTTGCTTCCAGTGCTCATTATAACCAAAACCGTTTCATGTGGAAGGCCGTAGACGCCTCCTGATACCTCCACAATGACCAGCTCCTTAATGCCGACCATTAAATAAATAAATACTTTTAGGACATTTTTACACAACACCATCTAGTCCCAAACTAAGCAGAGCTTGTACCTACTATGGATACTAGACCATGGATATAATACTTAAATGTTTTTTTTTTGTAAATACATACTTCCAGACCAACACAAACACTTATGTTCATCACACAAATATTTGTGTCCTGTGGGGAATCGAACCCACGACCTCGTGATCAGCAGTCCGACACTCGAACCACTAGACCACAGACGTCGTCAATTAAGCAGTATTTCGAGCGTCCAAGCGCTATTTCGATTCCGCCCCCAAGGACCCAAATACCAGCTTCTATTAGTAAGACCCGCCGTCCCAGAAACGCGCTTCTAGAACCAGATGACGAACCCTCCAACAAGAGTCAGATAAAATACCAACACAATTCGACGCCGTCATAGAATATAGACTAACAAAAAGCGACACTTAAGCATGTGTGCTCGTAAAATTGCTGACGCCATCGTTCTAAATACCGTCATCGCCATCATCATCATAGCGCGAACCGCCGCCGTGACGTCCTCTCAGATGCCGAGAGTCCGATTCTCGAGAAACCCGATGCAGCAGCGGACGGTGTCGCATATGCTTGTTATATGTCTATGGCTTGAGCAAGCTTAGCCGCCTTGATTGGATTAGGTTACACCCGGGCGGAGAGTCTCGTCGAGAACCGTGATCCGCAAAACTCGTGTTGTGCACCAGATACCGATACTCCGTCCTTTTCGAAAAAACCCTTCCCGATACAGCAGCGGCTGCCTGAGGGACCAGTGGCTGTGTCCCCCACCAATGCCCTAAGCTGAGTTCCAAACTCTTCCATTAGGGACGCTGTTAGGCGGTATTGCAACCAGTTTATTAGGGTAAGTTTGGACTAGGTTAGATTTAGGGAAATCTTTCTGGTGGATGGAGACCTTCGGGACTCTTCGCTAGACTTGTCTGATTAAGCAGACAAGGTACTTAGGTGCCACCTGCGATTAGTCCATTCGAGAAAAAAGGTCTGTCCTCTTTAACCATTTACTACAGAAGTTTTTTTTCAGCAAATAACTCACTCTATTCTGGAAGATCTCACTAGCAAACACGCTTCTGAATCCGCAGCAAGAATACCAAAAAAAAAACACTGCGGATTCAGAAATGAGCTCGACATTGAGTTCTTTACTCTTACAGAATAGCTACGCAGTAGGTTGATACTACCAAAAAAATCTAAATATTGCCTTATATTTCTTAGATTTTTATGGATGATACCATAGATTATGTACTAGCGAACTGATACCTTAATGACATTAGGTAGATATTACAACAAATAACATCATTACATTATCAATCTCACAAGAATAAAGCTTTATAATAAATATAGGCATAGCAGTGAGCAGACACAATTCAGCATAAAACAGTGAATTTAGGTACGATGTCGAATTAAATTTTATTGCAATCAAGGGTCGCCGGGGAACACTTCAGCTGCCCGATTGTTTGAAGCGCAAGTAACGAACCTGATACAAAGGCTGCATAATGATTCATAGACTTTAGGGCTGGTGACACTGGTGTTGATTCTCTAATTCACAAAAGAAACTTATTTTAAACTATCGCTCTCTTTTACTAATTAGTAGACACAAGAAAGGGATGGCAACAATTTGAGTGAATGTCAAATACCTAGTCGGAATTATTTCCATACAAGTTTAGTTGGAACTAGGATATAGTGAAATACTATCGCTGACTAATGGCCAAAATTAATATCCAATCTGTCTACGATTTACCCTACTAGAGATAGAAATTTGACATATTTTGTATGGAGCTTATGTCAAATTCCTATCTCTAGTAGGGCAAATCGTGGATAGATTGGATATTAATTTTGGCCGTAAGTCCGACATTACTATCGATAGTTTTGAAATTTTACTTGAAAACTAGTTCCTGAGGATTCAAAGTATAAAAATCAAATCCTCAGTATCAGCCTCCTTAAAATATAAGCTAAGATTTTCAAACGAAGAAATAATTGTTCAATTAATTAACAAAATAAATCGAGCACCGATTAATTTTATTTATTTTTATGATTTGTTTTGGTGAAAACAATATGTATTTTTCTTTATTATTTAATTTAACTATTAGGAAGAATTGGTTAGGTTTCTTGATTTTAAGTATTTTTATTTCTTCGTTTGTTATTTCTGTTATAAATTCTTTATTAAATAACTCTATCGTTTTCTTTTACATTTTTATTTTTCGATAGTATCCTACCGATACCATCGAAAAATAAACTAGTATAGTATATGTCCGCGCGTAGCTCAAGGTTTCATCAGGATTGATCACGAAATAAATTTCTCTTTACTAAAAGTTATGTATTTTCCGATTATTACATGAACTGACCAGTAGAAGAAGTTTTACAACAACAATGACAGCCCGCGCAAAGCACAGTGTCTCCATCTTTATATTACTACAATCAAATAGACCCAACGGAGTCACTAAATACATTTTAATTTATAAATGAACACTAAAATAATTAACCAGTCGTCGTGATAAAACTAATATTAATTTAGATAATCTCTAAACATTATATAAACCAACAAATCATGCCAGATATTAAAATATGAAACAATATAAGTAAAGCGGAATTATCAGAACCACAAAATTAAATTAACAACATTTAAATTAATCATTTCATTAATCTAATTAGAATATTCGAATTATAATTATCATAATATTAACATTATTTACAACATTAATTTAATTAATACGGATCATCAAATATTAAACTTTGCTAAACAAAAAGGTATTTTCTTTGATCTTTGATGATCTTTGCAAAGTACAACAAATACAACTTTGATGATCTTTGCAAAGTACAACAAATACAACAGCAAACTACATAGCAAATTCTAGAAATAAAGGATATTTATTTCAAAATACTTCATAATTCATTGTATAAACTAGTTACCTCACAATGGCAATAGATTGCGCTGTAAGCATCGATATTCGATATAGCATAGACATTAATTGGTCTGAGTCCGAGTATAAATTAATATTTTAATGTTATAAGCTATGGAAAGCTATATTACTCTCAAATTACACTAGAGGGCGCAATGTTCAACCAACGCCAGGAAGAAACATTCAATACTGACCAGTAATAAAGATTAATATATTAAGTTCTGTCAAAAAAGTGTAAACAAAATTTATGGCAACACTAGCGCGCCCAATACTATCGATAGTGAGGACTATCGATAACTATCCGACCACTAGTTGGAACGTGCCGACTAACAAATCTAACAATAAGAAGTGTAACACGTAAACTACCTAATTTTACAGCACTTAAATTGTTGCCATCCTTTTCTTGTATTTACTATTAGTAAAAGAGAGCGATAGTTTAAAATAAGTTTAGGTTGTGAACAAGAAAATCAACACCACTGAAGCAGGAAACACTGAAAAATATTACACACACTAAAGCCTGACCAGAAATATTAAAAAACCTAAAGTTGAAATTAAAACTTAATGTTGCGGAAAACCAATAGAAATAATTTATTATACTGCAATGTGTTTGTTACAATGAAAAAAGCAAATGTGGCGCCCCAAAAGCAAGTGTTTTTTTATTTTTCTTGTCAGGCTATACAATGTAATCTAGTGATTACATTTTGTTATCAACATAACATAACATAACATCACACCTGTATTTCCCCGAAGGGGTAGGCAGAGGTGTAATAGTACACCCACATTTCGCCAGTTATGTTATAGTCCCATGTAATAGGGGGCGAGCCTATTGCCATTGACCGGGCACAAATCCAGACTCCGGGTTTTGTTATCAGGATACTAAAATAATGTTTTATATTTTATAGAGTTGGCCACACTGAAGCGGGAAAAACCTTGAAAACTTGAATGACTTACGTAGGTAGGTACAATTTTAATTTGTCATGCAGACTGCGTTGTTATAAAGAGAACAATGTCATTGGTTGTTATTGATAAAAGGCTTAAAAAACCGGCCAAGTGCGAGTCGGACTCGCGCAATGAAGGTTCCATACCTTCCTTGAATGTATAAAAAATTTAGTTATTGATTGTGATTTTCCAAAGTTTGTTTGTGAAGGAATATATTATAATGTATTATATTATTATAGTAGTTTATGAAACTATTGCATAACGGGGGTTATTAAAACACGAGTGTGAGTTTAAAAATCGAGCCGTAGGCGAGGTTTTTAATAGTTTCACACGAGTGTTTGAATACCTAATTATGTCAGTTTCATACACTATTTTATCTAAACTCATACAATTTTAAATAAAATACCAAAGTCAAAATCTTGGTAACATTGTTGTAGTTTTTCTTGATTTTTCTGGTAAAAGATTGTTCGTCATTTACGTTGCTGCATCCAGAAATTCAGGCGGGGTCATATTCTCCTCAGTTCAGTATCACTGCTGTAGTCAGATATTTATGCCCAGAATAAAACTTTAGACATACAAAACCATAATAATAACGTAAACAATTACAATAAATTTACAAGTAACGATGACCAAATCCAGTAGGCCGTGGCGTGCGGCCGCGCACGCGCCCCAGCGCGCGCCTACACAGATAATAAAATATAGTCTGGCGAAAACATTACAATCGGAACTAATTTTCTATCCTTGTCAGGATTCCGTCAATCTCTGTTTTATCATATAAAAAATATGCCTGTAAAGACTTAAATGTAATTAAAAGCAATATGACAATCCAAAGTTCTGCCAAAAACGCGATTTTAAACGACAAAATTTTTCAATGTATGACTAGTGGCGCCACCCTGAATTTTGTGTACTCATCGCAAAAAAAAAAGGTTTGAAAACTCCTTAGTTGGGCTGAAGTGTGCGGTTATGGAAAAATAAATAAATTACCGCATTGTTCTGTTCAGCAAACTGTATCGTAATGAAACTTTTAAAATTCATTAAAGGTGCATGTGCGTAAAGTATGTCATTGTAACATTACTTTCGAGTTCATAATTCGAATTTTACGATACGAGTGTAGATAAATATATTTTTCCTGTACTACTTACATAAACTTCTATCACCACCACCAGTAATTATTTCATATTTTTCGTTTTACAAACTTTGCAGACAAGGCCCCCCTTGTGATGTGGTGATGGTATTTTTTTGTAATTTTTTAGTTTATGTAGAAAAGTATGCAGCATAAAAATCAAAAAAAGCGGTACGGATCCCTAAAAATAGGTATTATCTGAATCTGTTGTTTTAAATCTTATCAAAAGTATAATATCTTTATCTGTGGAATAATCGGGTAACTTTCACAAAAAGAATTTCTATAAAACTTCCTTGCTTTCACGATACACAGAATATAATGCCTACATTAAACTCTTGTTTATTTCTGACATTAACCTATTAATGTCAGAAATAAACAAGAGTTTAAAAGTGAGAATATTGCCTTTAGCTATGGCCTTTAGAAATAAAACTAAAAAGCTAAAAAGAGTTGCCATAGTGCAAAACATAGACATCATTATCATCATCATCATCATTTCAGCCGAAAAACGTCCACTACTGGACATGGGCCTCCCCCAAAAGGGGGGGACATTATTATACTGACGCATAAATTTTATGGTGCAAAACTAAAATAAAATTCTTACCGGTCAAATAAATTCAATTTACTTTTACGTTATATGATTCAGGGGCATGAATCATCGCTGGCAATAATTCGAGGTCAAATGTTACAGTACACATTGACTCACCGATGTATTGCAAAAATAAACACATGCAATTCGTTACGCTTGCATTATTAAAAATTGAATTTTGAGTATTTTTTGGCGTTTATTATTTGTTTATCTTTGTTTGAATGTATCGCAGTTTCTGTACTTGTCTGAATTTTGAATGATTGATCATTTGTTTTAAGAATATTATTCGTGTTAACTCATACAGTCATACTTGTATACTTTAGGGTTCCGTACCCAAAAGGTGTCAATGGGACTCTATTACTTTCGAGATCACCGTGGAGCGATAAGACCGCCAGTTGTACACTAGCGCATAAGTAGTTATTTAAGAAATTAATGTTTAAAAAAAATATTTATTTTTTTCCACAAAAAAAAACATACGTTTGGCAGATACAGTGTAGAACATAAACCAATTTAGGTTTTTCTGTTTTATTGTACCTATTGTATTGTACTTTGCCTCCACCGTTGGTCCGTCTATCCATCCGTCCATCCTTCCGTCTGTCCGTCTGTCTGTCACAGGGCTGTATCTTTTGAACCGTAATAACTAAGTAACCAGTTGAAATTGTCGCAGAATATTTTTTACTATAACCTCTATCACGGCATTGACGGCTCCCCATACGAGTAAAATCAAAAAAGAATAATTTACATAACGTTTTTGGTCCAGAGCCCTATCTTGAAAACACACACACACACAAGCGTCAAGTTTGGTTTGATAGTAGTGCATTGTATAGTTAAATAACGAATAATTTCAATTTCAATTCTTTATTTGCGTGAATATTGATACATATATGGTAAAAAAAAATGTATTGGTACATAATATTCCGCCTAAAATAGGGCATGCAAATATTAATAAAAAGAAGGATTTCACAAACATTTGAGGTGATACGGAACTCTTACTGTGTGAGTCAGACTTTTAATTTGTAGGTTTCTTTAATTTAATTTAATTCCTACCTAGCTCGTAGGTATCTCAGAGGATTCTCGAAGATTCCTCACTCTAGTTCATGTTCATAAAGAAAAGAGAACACATAGTCAGGATAGTAGTACATTAATAAAGAGGTGAAACAAGTTCTAACTGCGAGCAGTTCAATACTCAAATTTGGAAGAAGTTTCCTTTGCGGTAAGCATAATAAACCGACTATTTACTAATAAACGGTTCATAGAGGCTCCTTATAAGGGTTCCATACCCAAAGGGTGCCAAACGGAACCCTATTACTCTCTAAATGTTTATTATTTTTAACGCATTAACTGCAAAGTTAGTCGAGTTGGTTAAGAAACACTGTTTCTTAGTAAGATATCGCTGACGACACCCAAAGCTGTACCAAGTGGATGAGAATTTCGTTAGCACGAGCAGTGTTCACGGTAGCTTAGTGGCTAAAGCACTGGCGTACTGAGCCAGGAGTCACAGGTTCGAATCCTGCTCGTGAGCGATTTTTTCTTTCCACAATTTAAATCGTCCTATTACTCTCGCTACACTGTCCACCCGTCCTTCCGTCTATCTGTCACAGGGCTGTATCTTTGTAACGGTAATAGATAACTAGTTCAAATTTTCACAGAATATGTGTTACTATGATGCCTAACACGACAAATACTAAAAATAAATAAAATAAAATAAACCAAAGGAGTCCCCCATACAAGAAACCTCAAAAACATACAATTTTATCAACGTTGTTGTTCCTGCTCTATCTTCAAAATGGTAATATATAGGTACCAGCCTAAAACTGGGTCTGATTATAGTGCATACTAGTTATGTAGTTTATGGTTGTCTGGAAGAGATCGCCGTGGAGCGATAAGACCGCCAGTTGGACACTAGCGCATAAGTAGTTATTTTAAGAAATTAATGTAATCTTGTTGTGCAATAAAGAGGATTTGTATTGTCTTGTATTGTAGTTTAACAACAAATACTAAAAATAGGGAAAATATAGACATAGATGCAATAATTCATACTTCGCTCACGGTGCGTTGATGTCTTATGATGAAGTCATGTAAATAAAAAGAGTTTCTATAGGGTATCAGGTCGATGGGTGGTACGGAACCCTTACTGCGTGAGTCTGACACGCACTTGGCTGGTTTTTATATTTTTAATCTGAGACTAACTTACCAAAACTATAATAATTTGAAAATCTTACACTGCAATATTAAATACAGAAAACATAAACAAATGAATCTCCTGTCGATTTATTTAAAAAAACCGACAACCCTACCCTTAGTTTTCAGGTTGAAACGAACGGGCGGATGCCCAGAATAACTTAAACAATGCGTCTGAAATCTTGTCTAACTGCTTGTCATACCAACTGTTCAATTCCCGACGCCGTCTGCGGGATACCTACCTTCGTTCCTCCGCGTAAATATCTTGATGGCATCGCAAATACCTGCGAACATAAACACATTTAGTACTTGAGAATTTAGTTATTTTTCTTGAAGCTCTATATTTTTCTGTAATTTAATTTTGTTTGGTAGGTATTCCGATTAATTTCGTCATTCATTGAGTTCTGTGTAAGTTCATACTACATTATTTATGTACCTACACAACCCATTTGAAAGTAGAATAAATATAAAACAAACACTTGAGCACTGAAGTACTGCTTATTTCTAAAAGAGAATTGAAAAAAAATTGGTATGATTAATTTAATTTTAGCATCCTATAAATAAACAAATATAAAAAATATATTTTTTCAGTAAACCTGCGGATAGGAAGAAAGCCTTAGTGTAGAGTTGTATCGATACTCAATACATTTTTTTTACCAAAAAATAAATCGGTTTCAAACCTCTTCCACAGAGCCTGGCCACAGAATATCTAATAGTACTAACTAACGTACCATCTCCGAGAACTACTGAAACGCGCTTGGCATTACGAGCGGCGAGCATCCCATACATACATGAGTGTGTACATTCTTATACAGACGTAATCTTGTGTATGTAGGTGGTGCTAGAATTTATATTGTATAGAGTGTCCGAGGTGTGGCCTGTCACTGACGATTCATCCATTCGGACGTCGTTTTAATGACTACATCCATAAAATCTTGACCTGTTCTAAAAATAACATAAGTTTTCAACATTCACGGACAGATTTTGGAATGCGGCCATGCCATTCGGACTTTTGAATGCATAGTCAGTGGCACCCTTTAACTTCCCAACTATGTTGGGTACTGCTTCCTGACAAATCAGATGCATCTGAATATCGGTACTTTACATGGAGCGATTGCCATCAGACCCCCGCAAGGCAGGAACCCTTGCATTTACTGGGTAATATTGATCAGACCAGTTGTCAGTCTTTCTGACTTCCGACTACCCGTAACAACTGCTAAGTGCTATAGCTATTGGTATGGCAATGTGACCGACAGTTTAACGTGATCTCCGACGCACGGATGGGTCTCGATCTCGATGTGTAACGATACGGTCACCCATCCACAGACTGACTTCGGTTAGCGCAGTTTAATCTTTCAGTAGGCACCTGACAAACTAAAAAAATCTAAATACCTACCTAAATCCACAACAAAACGTAGCCTTTTCTTAAGGGGCATATAGCAGCCAAGTGGCGCCCCCATCAGTAGAAAAAATATTACTTGCTGAATACATCATTTATCGAAATTTCGTTTTTAACAATTAAAGTACAGGTAACTGGGTACTGTAGTTTAATCAGAAACTTAACTCTGTAAATTATAGTTTGCTGCAGTTGTAGATAGAAAAAGTGCTAAAACGGCCACTTTTAGCATTTGTTCTATCTACAACTACAATTGTTAAAAACGAAATTTCGATAAATTATGTATGCTGAATACATCATTGGTCTTCAACCAGTGCGTCCTGCCAGTCATGACTTACGGTGCCGAGACGTGGACACTGACAGTTGGGCTAGTCCACAAATTCAAAGTCGCTCAGCGAGCTATGGAGCGAGCTATGCTTGGAGTTTCTTTGAAGGATAAAATCCGTAACGAGATTATCCGGAGAAGAACCGGAGTGACCGACATAGCTTGTAGGATCAGTAAGCTGAAGTGGCAGTGGGCTGGCCATGTCTGTCGAAGGACCGATGGCCGTTGGAGCAGACGAGTCCTTGAGTGGAGACCGCGAATCGGCAAACGCAGCGTAGGGCGCCCCCCTGCCAGGTGGACCGACGACCTAAAGAACGTGGCTGGGGGGGACTGGATGCGGAAGGCAGAGGACCGAGCGTTGTGGCGCAACTTGGGAGAGGCCTATGTCCAGCAGTGGACTGCGATAGGCTGAGTGGAATACATCATTTATCGAAATTTGAGTAATATTTTTTTACTGATGAGGGCGCCACTTGTCTGCTACATGCGCCTTAAACAAAAACATTAAAGTACTTACATCTCAACACAATATGTTGAGATAGAAGTACATTCTAACATATTCTCAACAATTCCCTCTATCTTGAGTACGGGAAGAAAAATGGACGAACATAGAAATAATGTCTGCTTACTCGAGGTACTTTTATCATTTTCCCATGTAGTCTGTCGTATATTAGTCTGAATACATGTCTGGCTCTTATCTTTAAATGTCTGATGTCATGTTTATATTTTGTTGTCTATTTATTTTTGTTGTCGCAATTTTTGTTCGCTTGAATTGTGATTTGAATTTAATTTCTGAACTTTAGAGGGGAAAGGAGAGTGTACTTGTCTGCCTTATCATACTTGTACTTGTAGTGAGATAACTGTCTGGCGGTTTGGGTTTTTAAGGCCTACTTGAATGGTCTTGGTTGGTAGTGATGCTGTTCTTGGGGTTTTCCAGCTCCTTAAAATATGGTTGAGCTTCACGATGGCTGATGCATGGGTGGCATCCAACGACCATACAGCCCTTAAACGTACAGGTTATCGATGTTTGCAACACATCTATGAAATTTCACTAATGTAGGTGTCCACTATTCGCCACTTGAAATCTTCAAATCCGTTTCGACCACTTACATGAACCGTTAAAACTGCCGCGTTATTGATTAGCCAATAGCCGCTTTGGTAGGGCCAATCGGATTGCAGTACCCCGCCTCAGCTAGTGGCAGAATTTATTGTACGCATTATATTCACGTCTATTGGGATGTATGGTCGATGGTTCTATCAGTTGGGACAGTTCCACACAAATTCACCTACTTTCTTCAAAAGGCCAGTCCAGGCGTTACCTTGTTCTCACACAAATTCTTAAGACAATATTAGTTTGTATACTTTATCAGCCAAAATCAATATCCAATCTGTCAACGATTTACCCTAATAGAGATATAAATTTGACGTATTTTGTATGAAGCTTATGTCAAATTCCTATCTCTAGTAGGGCAAATCGTGGATAGATTGGATATTAATTTTGGACGTTAAAGAGCTTTGATCCCTGAGTTTTTTTTTTTTTTTTTTTTTTAGTTTGTTTCGGCATTTCTCCTCTCTCCTCAGAGGTAGTTACATAGGAAATGCCGACGCCATCTAGTTTTTATTACCCGACTGCGCCAGAAGGAGGTTTATGTTTTTCGAGTGTATGTATGTATGTATATTTCTTTGGCACGCTCTGTAGCCTAAACGGCTTGATGGATCTTAGCTTGAGAGATGTCGTTGGATTTATCTTAATTGTGAGAGTGACACTGGGTATATCAAAATTATAAAAATCAAAATGGCCGCTTTTTGGAGCCATTTTATGTGACTTCAAAAATTTTTTTTTGCTCAAAACCTATCGAGTGGGGTATCAAAATAAAGAGTTTTATAAATGGTTTACGAAAATATATACAACTTATATGTTTAAATTTAATTTGGAATGAGAAATGCTAAAAAACAACAAAATATTCAACGATAAAAATGAATTTAACCTTTAAAAAAAAAAACATTAATAAATAAAACATGACAAAACTAAAAATTTTAAAATAAAAAAAATAATTAACAAAAACAAAAAACCCGACTGCGTGTAAAAATAACAGAAAAGATATAAACAAGACTTATCAACACGCAGGCGGAGGCTACCTATGAACTATTATGTAATTCATGACCAAAAACATACGTAGCCTCCGACTGCGTGTTGATAAGTCTTGTTTATATCTTTTCTGTTATTTTTACACGCAGTCGGGTTTTTTGTTTTTGTTAATTAATTTTTTTATTAAAAGAACTGACTTGGAAAAGTAATTTTAACATTCAATTTGCAGAATAAATAATTTCATTTAATTTCAAATGCGTTTAGAAAAAGCACTATATTTAAAAACAATACATAATTAAAGGTTATAAGGTTATTATGTGTTATTCAGAATAGATTAGACCTAGCACTAAGCATAGTTCTGTACTTATTTATTTTTAAATCTTTTTTGGGTCTGAAAATTAAAATAAGTTAGTACAGGGTTATTTTTAATTCATTGAATAATCCTTTATGGGACGATTGTTCTCATCAATTTGAACAACTTTTACTACGGGACCAACTCTGAAATCATAAAAAAACATCCATTCCGTTTCGTGTAAGTAGCACGTAGCACGAACATTATTGTTTACAAAAAGCTATAAAAACCACATTTTCAAGGAAATCACAAATCGTTTTCGTATCAGCTTTTAACTAACACTTTGAAATTTAAATGACCTACCCTTAAAAATAAGACAAGTGGTTATAATATAACTAGAAGCGACTACAATTTTGGCGTTCATCATTCGCTTGAAAATGGTCCCTCCCTTAAAACGAAGTGAACATTACCGTTCACGTCACGTGACGTTCTACATCAAAGAGGAATTACTCTCAAAAATCGCACTCCATTAACACAACCTCGATAAGGGCTTAAGCACACCGGCCGACTTGTCCAACACGATTCTTAATGTAAATATTACGGAGATGCATCAACGTATTACCTAAGTGGGTGAAATTTTTACGTTGGTGCTAAGTCACCTCGTTTTATAAAAAAATAACTTAAGTTTCGTCGTGAAGTAATTTTTACTTTGGGAATATAAAACGTCAGCTTGTTTTTAGGGTTCCGTAGTCCTACAAGGTACCCTTATAGTTTCATCATGTCCGTCCGTATGTTCGTCTGTCCGTCTATCCGTCTATCCGTCCTAGTTCATAGGTCATTGACCTTAGATAAAAATGATCTTAGCAAATAATGCTCCTTTAGTTACTTTCTATTTAAAAAAATCACAAAAATAAACTAGGTGTTATATTGATAACACAAATTAACAGCGCCACCTAGTGCTAAATTTCAGAAGTGTGTCATATCAATATATGACACACTTCTTAAATTTAGCGCTAGGTGGCGCTGTTTGCAAAAACTAAAGTAGCAATGATTAATATTCGATTTGATTCGTTTGTAATTAGACCTACTTAAGGAACCCTATAATACTGAGCATGACCCGACATGCTCTTGGCCGGTTTTTTTGTAGTAGTCCACTCGCACCGGCCAGCTGAATGGCAAGATGAATTAAGATCTTATCCCTTCTCATTAAGAGAAAGGCTCAGGCTCAGCAGAAGTGGGTCAGTTTTGGTCTGATTATGTTTACATTTTTTATTATCTATATAAGTAGTCAATATACATATATACATGTAACAGAAATAGTACATTACTGTCGAGGCCTGAAATAAAACAATGAATGGCCGAGTAATATTGGAAGGCCGAGGCGAAGACGAGTACTTCAGAAGTGATCTCTCTCCCTCCTTTTTAACTAAACGAGGCCGTTAATTGTTATTTCGGCCGAGACTTGTATAGTACTTTTCTCTCATTTGCAAAGAAACAATACACAAATGAATTCAACAGTATCAAATTTTTATTCGCGCCACTTCGCTCGCACGCGGCTCTTGTTCTATTTTCAAACTTTTGAAAAAATCAAAGTGCATTCAGCCTTTATAGTAATGATATTCATATCGTGTACATAAAAATGCTTAATTTATGTATTTAAGTGTACACTTAAAAACCTTACTACCATAATTTAAAAAAAACTGTCCAGCAATTTTATTACTGTCGTGTTGGAAATTGCTGGTGTGTTATTTCGTTGCGTACGTAAAAGAGCCGATTGATGTTTTTTTTTTTAAATTATGAAGCAATTTCCGAGCAAGTGGGAGGAAAATCAATTTAAAGCTTACACAAATTAGGACGACAACAATCAACCTTTAAGAAGTCTTTTTTTGCAACTTGATCTAAAACTGTCGCATATTCCAAACTGATCCTAAGATCTTAACGTGCATATTCGCGACATAACGAGGCCAATCCTCATAAAGCGGACTAGTCAAACACGAAAGCCACTCCATCAGCCGACAGTAGCGAGTGCATAATTTTGTCATACCACAGAGTAATGAGAAAACGGATCTATAACGTCCCCGCCTGAAAAATACTTGCGCAGTGTGATAAACGGCTATTTTAGGTGACCAGGATCTGATGATGGAGCTGGAAGATCTCCGCAAAAATCAACATAGACCCACTGAGTTAAAGTTTTGTGCATGTCTCGAGCAGGATTATTAGTTTGGTTAGATAGATTAGAACATTTAAGACGCAATAACTAAAAAAAACAAAAAACTTTTTTAAAACAAGCTTTTATTTAGTTCTACAAAAATGAAATAAATAAAATTATATTTGAAGTGGTGGATCCTGATAAAAGTGTTTGCAGCGATAATTTATACTACTTTTATCAGGATTCTTCACACATAATAATTATTATAACACATAATATGTATAATAATTTTATTTATTTAATTTTCCAGACTGAGATGGTGGGATGAACTGGACTCCTTCCAAAAAGACTGGTCCATAACAGCCATAGAAAGAGAGAAGTGGAAAAAAAGTAGGGAGGCCTTTGCCCTGCAATGGGATAGTATAGGCTCTTAATAATATAATATATTTCATTTTAGTAGAACCTATTTATTACTACTATATTTATTTATTTATTATATTAAATATTAGTAAACTTTATGAAAGTGCACCACATACTGCCCTCATCTATTTTTCACGTCTTCCTTGTCCATCCAAAGGTTGTCTGGAAGATATCGCTATTAGCGATAAGACCGCCAATGTACCCTTATTTTACATGTTAGTACTAAGTTTAATAATGTTATTGGTGTACAATAAAGAATATTCTATCTATCTATCTATATAAAAGCTTGTTTTTGAACGATTTTTTTTATTATATTTTTTTATGTACATGGCGATACGAGCTAAATACCCGCGAAATTTTAAGATCACTTCAGATATTTACACATAACAACTACAATACAGGCTGTAGCCAAAACGGGAGGGGCCCCATGTAGGCCAATGGGGAGTTGCTCCACGTGTCCCTCTGATGCCAGCAGAGGGCACAGTGGAGGAGCAGGGGTGGGCCCGGTGTGCACTCACCCTGCCACTGGGCAGGCAGCGGGGGGATTGTCCTTCCCTGCCCCCGTCGATCTCGTAACCCCAGGAGTGCCCGCTGAGTAGTGTTCTTGCGCCTCTTGGGACCGAGGGTCTTGGCTTTACCACCCAGACCGCGAGGAAGAAAACCTTATTTTTTTTTTTTTTTTTATTCTTAACGGGCTTGCGTTTGACCGCCACCTCACCTGATGTTAAGCGATAGTGCGGTCGACGATGGTACACGCTTGCCCAGCAAAAACCTATTCACTCGAGTCTTGAAGACCACCAGATTATATTTCTCGGGAAACACTGACGCCGGCAAGGAATTCCACTCTTTGGCGGTACGCATGATAAAGCTATTAGCAAACCGGTTCGTGCGTAAGGGTGGAATATCTACCATATAACGGTGGCGCATCGCCGTGCGTCTGGTCGTCCGATAATGGAAAGGGCTTGGGGGAATTAGATTGTGCAATTCCAACGCACACTCGCCGAAATGCATTCGATAAAAAACCGATAGGCTAGCAACTCTGCGCCGATGCTCGAGACTTTGTAGTTTGGCGTCGACCAGCGCATCGTTGCCAACGAGCCTCTTGGCGCGCCTCTCAATCGACTCGAGAGCCGCCAGTTGATATTTAGCCGAGCCATCACAGAGATGAGAGCAGTACTCCATACAGGACCGAACTTGTGCTTGGTACAAATTGAGCAGCTGTTCAGATGTGAAGTACCGCCTCACCTTAGAGAGGATGCCCAGCTTTTTGGCAGCAAGTTGAGCCTTGGACTCTATGTATGAGCCGAAGTTTAGGGTGGATGTTAGTGACACGCCAAGAAGCTCAAGGTGGTCAGTTATCGGCACGGATGCATCACAGAAAGTTGGAGTAAGTTCAAATTGACTCCGTTTAGCAGAAAACAGGCACGCCTGGGTCTTAGCAGCATTGAACTTGACCAAGTTAGCATCACCCCATTCGGAGACAGCTTTCAGGGTCAAGTTCAAGCGTTCAACCATGGCCTCTCTAAGAGACTGGATTTGCGTCCGACTCGCTCGTGCATTGGATGTGTAACTCTCAACAACGGTGCTGTCGTCTGCGTACCCAAAGGTGCCGGGTCTTAGCAGATCATTTATGTGGAGCAAAAACAAAGTTGCGGAGAGTACTGAGCCCTGAGGGACCCCGGCATTTATAGCCAATTGGTCGGACGTGCAGCCGTCAATGACAACTCGGATCGACCGATCCCTCAGGAAGTCTGAGATCCAATTACACAGATCAGTAGGCAGGCCGAATGAAGGAAGCTTGTTTATAAGGCTATCGTGCCAGACCCTGTCGAAGGCCTTCGAGATGTCAAGAGAAACGGCAATCGCTTCTCCGTGTTTCTCGATGGCCTCGCTCCAAATGTGGGAGGCATACGCAAGAAGATCTCCGGTAGACCGGTTTCGGCGGAAACCGTATTGTCGGTCACTCAGAAGGTCATTAGCTTCAAGGTATCCTAGGAGCTTGTTATTAAGTACTCGTTCCATACTCTTACAGAGTATGGACGTTACTGAGATGGGCCTGTAATTAGCAGGGTCAGCACGACTGCCCTTTTTGGGCACTGGTTGCACATTAGCCTGCTTCCAGGATTTCGGCACTTTACCAGTCACCATCGAGAGACGAAATAGGCGTGTCAGGATCGGAGACAATAAAACCTCTATAAAAAATTACGGGAGGCTGGGGCCTGCGAGCAGCAGACTCGGGGTAGTCTGCTGCCCAACCAGCAGCTGGCGTAGCTGACGTAGCTGGCACAGCTGGCGTAGCTGGCACGGCTGGCGTAGCTGGCACAGCGTAGCTGACGTAGCTAGCACAGCTGGCGTAGCTGGCACAGTTGGCGTAGCTGGCACAGCCGGCGTAGCTGACACAGTTGGCGTAGCTGGCATGCTGACCTGGCAGCATGCTGGCGTAGCTGGCGCAGTTGGCGTAGCTGACACAGCTGGCGTAGTTGGCGCAGCTGGCATAGCTGGTAAAGGCCCTTGAGGTGAGGTGGCGTACAGTGTTCCGTGTGCGCCGCCTAGGAGGATGCGACCAACGTTAGGCTGCAGGGGGAGAAGGGGCTCGCCTGCTTGTGGCGGGCTAGGACCTGTTGGGGGTGGTTGTGTGAATACTAACGGGTTCCCACGCCCCCGGCTAAGGTAGTTGAAGGTACACCGTGGTGGTTTTAGTCGGTAAGAGTCCGACACTGGCTCCGCCTACCCTGGGCGTCCAAGAGGATTTCGCAACGGCAAAAAAAAAAGGCTGTAGCCAAAACAGTATTGCAATTCGCGTACGTCAAACTGAGACATAAAATTAAAAGTCTGTTGAGATTGTTATTTTACCGGTATTTCTATTTTGAATGAAGATTCAGTCCTTATAACTTTTTTGGAACTTGATGCAAAACTATGCATATCAATCAATCAACTTCAACTGTTGTAGTCTTGCAGCGCACTGCCAGACATACGACTCTCTTACACTGCTGTGCAACACTGATATACAGTAAATAGACAAGAGTTAGCACTTCATGTGCTCACTATTCCGTGTTTGAGACAGACGGTAACCATAACGACTGCATTAGCCTCTCGTTTACAGGATCCTGGCGAAAAGAAAAATATTTAAATTTCAAAAAATGTATTTAAAAGTTGATACTTTCAGCTCTGAAACTATGATGAATGGTCTGTCGTGAAGATATAAAATTATTATTAATTTAGAACTCTTTTTCTCCGCTTCTCTGAAAATTAAAGAACAACGTAGGACGTAGTTCAACGTAAGTTGGCGAAAAACACTTTGCTTTTGTTATAAAACCACGGCCACACCTGGTAAGGCGACGGCCGGCGATGCGACGAGTTATTTAATTAGTTATTAATATTCCGTCCGCACCTATATTTCTAAACCTGAAAATTACAAAAATGTTATAACTGATTTTAATTTTATCTTCTACATGAACAAATATTCTTTGTAAATAACGAATTGATATTCTTGTTAATTTTAAAACTAAACAAAATTAGTAGTAAACACACCTTTTCAACTAAAATAAAACTGAATAAATAAAAATAAACTAACTTCTTAGGTTTTCGCGATCACTACACATTATAATAAAACAAAGTTTAACCGGATTAAATCGCGTATATTATTTAAATTGGTTTCCCTGTCGTTTCGAAAGCTTTGCAGCATTTCGTGGTCGCAGGTAAACTAAGATGACAACCTGCGACCACGAAATGCTGCAAAGCTTTCGAAACGTCAGGGAAACCAATTTAAATAATATACGCGATTTAATCCGGTTAAACTTTGTTTTATTATAAAAATAAACTATATTTAGAAGGCTACAGTCTGTAAACAAACTTTATAAGGCGAGTGTTGTTCTAAAAATTAAGTCATGCGTTCCACGAAAGTCTAGCTCACGCCACGAATAGACGCTAAAATTAAAATTAAATTATTTTGCAGTACTTTCGTAATTTCATAGCTTTTACTCGCTACCGTCACGAACCTTTGAAATAAGTAAAGAAATTAATAGTAGGTATTATAAGTAATAGTTGTAGCACCTCTAAGAATTTTAAATTAAATGCCAATTAGTCGGAGTTCCTTTCATGGAAAAGTATTTGTAACATAAACGGTTGTTTTTGGTACTCAGAAATCTGGGATAATTCTTAGAAAACTTTGGATTATAACATTTATAACGAACTAAATTACATTAATTATTTATTGACTTATACGACGTAACTTTTTGTTTACGCAATTTGAGAAACTAGTTTGTTCAGAATTACGAGGCGAATCGATTAGGATTGTATTTTTTTTCTAAATCACAAAATTACATCCTTTTAGAGTCACTGTAAGTTGGTAATGTAAAAAGTTAAGAATGTCATGCAGGGACTACCTGATTCACGGAAATTAATCGAGCCGAACTTCCTGGACCTTAAGGTGGGCACTGACGATGCATCCATTCGGACGCCATTTTAATGACTACATCCAAAAAAGCTTGACTGACTTGTGACTTGACTTGTTCTAAAAATAACAAACGTTTTCAACATTCACAATCAGCTGATCCCTATATTTACTGATCATGAGGTCCAGGACACATTTTATTATGATGTATTATTTACATTATATATTATGATGATAATAATAATAAATAAATAAATTATTATCTTTGGGACATTTTTACACAGCACCATCTAGTCCCAAACTAAGCAGAGCTTGTGCTATGGGTACTAGACAATGAATATAATACTTAAATACTTATTTTTTTTGTAAATACATACTTTTAATACATAAGCAACACCTAGACCAACACAAACACTTATGTTCATAACACAAACACAAGTGAACATAAATGAAGGGATCAGCTAATTATTATTTCGCGATTTCAGAGTTGGTCCCTTATTAAAAGTTGTTCAAAATGATGAATACAATGACTTTTCGTTTCCAAAACCAACGAAAATTCACCGTGAATAAAACTGAAACCACTTTAAATTAATAATTTTGGACTAATCAATGGCATGCATCATCAACAGATTGTGGTAAAAGACTAATGCAGTGTTTTTCAAGCTTCAAACTGGGACACGGGACACCATTAACATTTTTCCTCTCATTCCATTTTTTTGTGAGGTAGCGACCTCACCTCACAAATGAAAAATTGTAAGCGACTGCTTTGTAAACGTTCCAAAGTCCTACTGAATGGAGGCTTACAGTCTTACGGTACCATCTTTTAAAGTTTATTGGTGAAGTAAAGTTTATTTTGATGTAGAGCTTAACGTTTATCGATCGCACTGCCAGACTGAAATCTTTTTATTTATTCATAAACTTTCAAAAGCTTGACTTCCCACGCAAATGATTCCTTAAATTTGTGTACCCATCTCTTTTTATCGCGTCTTTTTTTTCCAATAAATGTGAGTTTAATAAAGTTTAGATAAATATTTACTTCTATGATTTGAAAAGTTAACTGAGACTCAATAAAAATATTATTTAAAATGTAATAGAAACTAAACTTTGTATTAGATTTTAATATTGTAGCTGCAAATCTTTCTAAATTAGGGACGTTTCACATCAAATGTATCTTAGACCACAGATCACTATACAACGTGTTGATCTGTATTCGTGCCATATTTAAGGAGATGACTTTTCAGCACTGTTACTGAACACGAATCAATAAAAAATAAATACAATTTTTTTTTGTTTAGATATCTATTTGTAAACAAATTCTCTCCGTGTGTCGCGTGCGTCACAAACGATGGGTGCGAAACCACCAAAACAATTTGCAGGTATTTCCACCCTTTGACAATGCCACCGATGACTTATTTTCAGAGTCGTTGGGGATTTATTCTCAAACCCTCGCTATCTTTCTAAGTGAAAATTTGGGTATTAAATAATCGCATAATTTTTTGAATATTTTTAGATAACTAAGCACATTATTTATCATTTGCTCTAGAAATATGGCACGGTTACAGATCAACAACTTGTATAGTAGCTACGCTATCTTAGACTCCGGCCATTGGACCGTGGGACTATCCAGCCGATACTTGAGGAGTGGATGCGGAGGCGACATGGGACGCTTTCTTTCTGTCTGACGCAGGTTTCGTCGGGGCATGGTTGTTTAGGCAAATACCTGCACAAAGCGGTGAGATGGGAGGCTACTCCCGTGTGTCACCAGTGTGGCTGTAGTGAGGACACGGCCCTTCATACCCTTGCATACTGTCCTGCTTGGGTGATGCAGCACCGTACTCTCACTGCAGCAATCGGGGGAGACCTCTCGCTGCTGGCCGTGGTTGATAGTGTGGAAGCGTGGGAGGCAGTCGCATCCTTTTGTGAGGAGGTTATCTTGCAAAAGGAAGCGGCGGAGCAGGTCAGGGAGGAAGACTCCCTCGCTAATCCAATCCGCTGCAGGAGGACGGGTCGGCGCAGGCAGGTTTACGCCGAAATGATGCCGCCTCAACAGAGGCCAGCGGGCGATAGACATCTGACATCTGTCCTCCGCATTGCACGGCCCTCGAGTTGTGGTGATTTCCCAAGTGTGCCCGGATATTGCCGAAGAAGAGTCTGTACAGGAAGAGAGAACCGGAAACGGGTCGCGCTGGATGGGTCGCAAATGCCATGCATTGCAGTTCTCATGGCTCATACACCAAGGCGAGAATAGGTACGTGGCGGAGTTTTTAGTGGGTGCGAGCCCCACATAACCACGCTGCCTCCCCGGGTAGGGTTGCCATCCGTCCGGGTTTCCCCAGATTCGTCCTAGTTTAGAGGGCATCCGGGGAACGTCCGGGCGGGGCTTCATTTGTAGTCCGGGTTTAAAAATTCCAAGTCTGAAAATAAATAAAAAGGTGATTTATGACATTTTCAACTGTTTTTTATTACACTGACTATGTTTAAAAAAACCTGTTGACATGTCCGGGTTCTGTGCTTTAAAATCGGGGGTTTTCACGCGTCTTGTCCTGGTTGCCAAATTTTGGAGATGGCAACCCTACCCCCGGGTGATGTGGCTGGCATGCGGTAGGCATTTTCACCGTCTCAAAAAAAGGCATGTCTTAGTCTATAGAAATAAATTGATATCATACGCCGGCGAAGCCGCGGGCATAGGCTAGTATAACATAAATAAACAGCCCATCACTAACTGTCCCACTGCTAGGCACGGGCATCTTCTCAGAATGTGAAATATTATGCGTTAGTCTACCTCGCTGGCCTGGGTTCACCTTGACGATTTCGATTAGTACCTATTGAACAGACAACCATAGAATAAAAAAAACCTCAATACCACTTTGGGGTTACGTACCCAAAGGGTGTCAACGAGACCCTATTATTAAGCCTACGCTGTCTGTCTGTCCATCCTTCCGTCTGTCCGTCACATTTGTCAATTTTTTACCGTAATACAATGATATTTATCATTGCCGTAATAGTAATACCCAGTTGAAATTTTCAGAGAATATGTTAATATGGCCTCTATTATGGCAAATACTAAAAACAATAAAATATGATACGGAAACCTTAGTACCTGAGTTTGTATCACAATTGGCCGGTTTTTCAAAAACACTACATCCAACTGTAAACAAATGTACTGCTGTAAATATTGTACATTTGTAGATAGGTTATTTAATTATTGTAATCCCACTATTATTAGTTATATAAATCAAAGAAATATGTAATAAAAACTGTTTTTACTATTTACATCCAACTAAATCTTTTTACCAAGCATAACATTGTAGATATAAAAGACTAACCTTGTACATCTTCGATCAATAATAGTACATACTAAAACTTCCTTTGTACCTACATACACTAAATAGCTCGTCAGTACAGAAGGGTATAACTACATCGCGGTACAAAGTAAACTGCCGTTGCCAACATTGTACCGCTTTGCTGCCTTTGTGGGCAAAGACTGACGCTCTGTTGTGATCACGGAATAAAGAAAACAAGTGGAAGTGCCCTTACGATCACTTAAGGCGGGCACTGACGATGTATCCATTCGGACGTCGTTTTAATGACTACTTCCATAAAAGCTTGACTTGTTCTAAAATAACATACATTTTCACATTCACGTTTTTTCATTCAGATTTTGGAATGCGGTCACGCTTTTCAGATTTTTGGATGCATCGCCAGTAGCACTATTTAGTACAGGAAAAATTGTCGCCAAAATCACACAGTAACAATTGAAATAGTACATTAAAATACACACAATACAATTATGTGATTGGGTCTATTTAAAATTCAGATAGGCCCCATTTAAATTTATAACGATGTGTTTTTTTTAAATTAAATCTTTATACAGGTTGTTAAAATAAAAATTTATACAGGTTGTTAAATTAAAAATAGCTTTATTGAAATTTATCAATATTTTACGCATAGCGGTGATACACCTCTATGAGAATCATATTTCGTTCTGTTATCATTTTACACCTTAAGTATAATCTAGTATTTCACGTAAGCATTCGAGACGTCATAGCGTCGCAGCGGGAAAATAAGCGCGATTAAGTTAATGTTGCGCATCTGCAATTAATTGTGCCACGCGAACGGTAGCCGTATGCCACTTCCGCTTGTTTTTTTATTCCGTGGTTGTAATCCACTTTGTTAGTTATACGTACTACATCTTGACCAGAACTTGTTAAAATGTTTTCGGAGCAGGTGATTCTTTTACGAGCTTGGTTTATTACTCAGTGTAAAATACAAAATAACTATGAACAGTAAACAAATAAGTTATAAAATAAAAAAATCGTGTAAGTAGTTTCAGTAGTAGTAGAGCTCCTTTGTGAAAGAGCTCGTCCGGGGAAGTACTACCACCGTACCTATTTCTCCCCCAAATAGTGATGCTTGCATTGCTGTGTTTCGGTCTGAAGGGTACGGGTGCCGGTGAAATTACAATCACATGAGACTTTCCATCTTCATGTCTCAGTTTGGCGAACCGACTTGCGGTACCATTTAGGCAACAGCCTAGGTGGTATTGCAGTTGTTATGGGCAAAGGTAACCGCTTAACACTATGTGGGCCTTTAGCTCGTTTCTCCATTCTTACTATAAAAAAAAAAGTGCGAGTCGGACTCGCGCACTCAGGGTTCCGTACCACTACACAATACATGTATTAATAACACTAATATTATAAATGCCAGTTTGTGAATGTGTATGTTTGTTACTTTTTCACGCTGAAGCTGCTGAACGGATTTGGATAAAATTTGGCACAGGGAGAACATGTTCTAGATTAACATATGAGGTACTTTTGATCCCGGGAAAATAAATAATTCCCGAGGGATGCGCGAAAAGTATTTGTGTGAAGAAGTCTACCAAATGTTTATTATTTGTTGTTTATCTATACAACGTGTATCAGAAATGCGTGGTCATATTTTAAGAGCTCATTCGGGGCATAGCATAGAACAACTTTTACTATGGGACCAAACCAGAAATCGCGAAAAAATTATCAGCTGTTCCCTACTAAATCATCGATGTCGCTCGACAAAATGTAAGGATCAACTGATTTTTTTTCACGATTTCAGGGTTGGTCCCATAGTAACAATTGTTCGATAGCATTCGCAGAATGAGCTCTTCAAATATGACCACGCATTGCTGATACACGTTGTATAGTAAGGGAGACTAAACTTGTATGGAAATTTTAATTCCGACTAATTTCAGAGCTCTAAAATTGTTGCCATCCCTTCTTGTATCTACTATTAGTAAAAAGAGCAATAGTTTAAAATATGTTTTGTTTGTGAACAAAAGAATGATCAAGAATTCAATACCATTGGCAAACAATTGTCTGGCTTACATTTTGGAAGAAAAAAACCACAGTTTTAATAAAAACCGACTTTAAAAAGAATAAAATAATTTGTGCGAAACAGTTTAGGAAGTAGGTGCCTTTGATTCAGTTTATTCTTCTTGAAGTAGGTTTTTACTTTTTTTAAATTTATTTTATTTTTCTATTTTGAGTGACATTAACAATAGAAAGACAAGCGATTGCTGCAATCCCGGATGATTTGTTGCCATCCATTGAAGAGTTCCCTTCTTTATCTCCGAAGATCTTCATCAGATCTTTACCAAATTATACTTTCTGAATGCAAATGCTTGTTGATGAAAATACCAAAATCGCTATATGTTTGCCTATAATATTTGAGAAGTTCCCTCAATTCCACATGGATTCCATTATCAGAATTGGATTTTGATAAAAGTGGGACCAATCTGGAAGTATATCCTTTCAAATAAAAAAATAACTTTCCAAATCAGTTTATAAATGACGGAGTTATCAGGTAACAGACATAAAAAAAATACAACCGAAATGAGAACCTCCTCCTTTTTTTGAAGTCGGTTAAAAACAATCCAAATGTATTCCTGACACAAGTTTGTTCTCCACAATCGAGGTGTTTCTGATCGAAAAGGGTGGCCAACTTTTGAGATTGTAATAACAATCGATAAAAAAATTATTGTATTCATAGAAATCGTGCAGAAAAATTGTTGTAACTTATTAGTAATGGAATACATCTGAAAATTCGGTAGGTTCGAGACAGCTGAGCTGGAGGCCTGCTGGCATTGAAGTTTATTACATATTGTAGTATCGTTTTTAATATCGAATAATTATGGCTAATAAGGGTCACGACACATTGATCTATGGCGATCAATGGTCTATCGATACAAAAAGTACGAATAGTATGGGACGCCGCTCGTAAGCATCCTTTCACATCGTCGCCGCGTCAGCCGCTTGTATTGCCGTTTGTATAGACAAACCGTCGATCGCCGTCGATCAATATGTCGTGACCCTAACTCGACTATTCGTCATAGGGAATGCCAAATAATATATGTTATATGTTGTTGGTATGTTATTTTATAATTTTAGATGAACATTAGTTATGTACACTGAAAGTTACCCTCAGTTTTTACCCGACTGCGCCAGAAGGAGGGTTATGTTTTTCGAGTGTATGTATGTATGTATGTATGTATGTATGTATGTATGTATGTATGTATATTTCTTTGGCACGCTCTGTGGCCTAAACGGCTTGATGGATTTGAGATTGAGAGGTGTCGTTAGATTCGTCTTAATTGTGAGAGTGACACTGGGTACATCAAAATTTAAAAAATTAAGATGGCCGCTTTTTGGCGCCATATTACCTCTTCAAAAAATTTTTTTTTCCTTCAAAAACTATCGAGTGGGGTATCAAAATAAAGGGTTTTATAAATGCTTTACAAAAATATTTACAACTTATATGTTTAAATGTAATTTGGAATGAAAAATGCTAAAAAACAACAAAATATTCAACGTTAAAAATGAATTTGACTTTTCAAAAAAAACATTAATAGTATGATAAATAAAAAATGACAAAACTAAAAAAAATCAAATAAAAAAATTAATTAACAAAAACAAAAAACCCGACTGCGTGTAAAAATAACAGAAAAGATATAAACAAGACTTATCAACACGCAGGCGGAGGCTACCTATGAACTATTATGTAATTCATGACCAAAAACAAACGTAGCCTCCGACTGCGTGTTGATAAGTCTTGTTTATATCTTTTCTGTTATTTTTACACGCAGTCGGGTTTTTTGTTTTTGTTAATTAATTTTTTTATACATTTTATATTTGCTCTATCACTCAAAGGTTTGCTGGTAGAAAACTCAATTATGAGTTAAGCTCGCCTTTGTACATGTAATTTCAAAACTATTATGTATTGTTGTGATATTTTTTTTGTGTGCAATAAAGAATAAGAATAATCGCCATAACCACTATTCACAGTATTTCTACACATCATTAAAAAAAATATCAAAAATTTGTAAACATACCGAATAAATTCCGAGTGCGATATTTAATCTTGTCCCTAGTCTCCATTACTATTAGTTTTTAAGCTTCAAAATTGAAATCAAATTCTATTAGAATTGAATCCCTTTATAATTGGGTTTTGAAATTGAAATTGCACAAACGTAGTATATTAGGTAGGTACATTGTAACTCTGGGGGATACAAAATTATTGACCTTCAAATTATTGAATAATGTTGATGGTCATTTTAATGTTTTATTGAAATTATGAATGTTCTACGAAGAATTGTGGTAAGGTTAATGTGTGCTTAAGGTTTTATTCAACAATTATTAAGTAATAAATTGTTCCGTGTGGTGCCGGACATAATGAATTGCACCACCCTATCTCTTCTCATGGGTGTCGTAAAAGGCGACCGACTAAGGGATTCACTAGAGGATGGGCAGCAGCGTTCTCCGAGTATTTAACCAACCAACTGCGATCGCCAACCCGCCTGCCAAGCGTGGCGATTATGGCATATCCCCCCAACATGCTTGGGGGAGGCCTATGTCCAGCAGTGGACCTCTTTCGGTTGAATGATGATGATGATGACGTAATAAATTAAAAAGACAATGGCTTAATAATATGATCAGCTGAGAAGTGTGTTTGGTTTGATGTAATAAAGATAAATTCAAGAAAGAATATTCGTGATGTTTAATCCTAAACCGCAAAGTTTGAAGACAAAGGTCTTCAACCAGTGCGTCCTGCCAGTCATGACTTACGGTGCCGAGACGTGGACACTGACAGTTGGGCTAGTCCACAAATTTAAAGTCGCTCAGCGAGCTATGGAGCGAGCTATGCTTGGAGTTTCTTTGAAGGATAAAATCCGTAACGAGATTATCCGGAGAAGAACCGGAGTGACCGACATAGCTTGTAGGATCAGTAAGCTGAAGTGGCAGTGGGCTGGCCATGTCTGTCGAAGGACCGATGGCCGTTGGAGCAGACGAGTCCTTGAGTGGAGACCGCGTATCGGCAAACGCAGCGTAGGGCGCCCCCCTGCCAGGTGGACCGACGACCTAAAGAACGTGGCTGGGGGGGACTGGATGCGGAAGGCAGAGGACCGAGCGTTGTGGCGCAACTTGGGAGAGGCCTATGGCCAGCAGTGGACTGCGATAGGCTGAGTTGATTGAGTTCTTCTTCTTCTTCTTCGTGTCGACACGAGCTACATAATGATAATAGCTCATGTCGTGGGGAAAAGATTAGCCAGTCAGCAAGTTGGTAGCGGGGCTGACTGCCCAGGGTGCGCCGGACGATCAATTAAATATCGTCACTCGTGGAGGCTCTTAATCCTAAACAAAAAAAATATATTTATTTAGGCTAATATTATGAAATAAAATAAACAAAATTAGCCTTAATTGCTATTTTTTATTGTTGTATTGTTTTCGAATACTAAACCATAACTTAAATTAGTTTCTATACCTAATTATTATTGGCGATCGACAAAGACCTCCTCTAAAGATTTCCATCTCCCTCTGCTGAATCCATTCTTGACCACACGGACGAAATATCTTGTCCAGCTACTTTGACGTCATCTTTCCAACGTTTCGTTCCCTTTGCTTCTTCCCCTGGCCATTATTACTAATATTCAAAACCAATAAATTGAACTATAATGTAACCAAAAAAAATTACACTTGTTTGTTTCTAAAACAATAACGACTTGAACATCACCATTAATTATTTACTGTTAACTATAAAATCTAACATCACTCTTTTTTAATATCGACTCCATCAAATATCTACCTAACTATTGACAAAAGCATTTCAAAGTTAACATCAACAAGTAAATATACAAACCGAGCCAAATAAAAAGAACGCATCGCTTTTCACTCGTACGGCTTGCCTAGATCGAACGCTGCGAAAACATCTCTTTTTAAGTTGTTTTCCTAAGAATTCCCGCCATATTCAACATTTGAGTCTATTTAGAGCGGCATAATGGTTCGACCTGCAGACGACTGGTAGTGGGGGGGCTAGTAAGTCAGCCACTTCTGGCCCTCCCCGGGTAATGGCCCCGACACCTTTGCCCGGTTTGCCCCAAACACGTTAGCTTGCCCGTTAAATGTCAAATGTACTTTTGTGTCTGATTTAAGGTTGGCTCCAAAGGGAATCGGATGCATTCTTGAATTTTGCGATTCAATTCCTTTGGTTTTATGTTATCGGCGACCTGTCTTTCTTTGAATAAATCTCGATTGCAGTTTGATAAAACAGAACTGTCTTTTGACACAGGTTGTTTGTGTTTTACTACACACATTGCATTAGAAAGAAAGAAAGAAAAATTATTTATTACACACATGCGGTAGGTGAACATGAAAAAAACCGGCCAAGTGCGAGTCGGACTCGCGCAGTAAGGGTTCCGTACCTCTCAATATGTCTATGTTTGTCTTATTTTTAGTATTTGTTGCAAAACTACATAATATGCACTATAATCTGACCAAGTTTGACGCTGGTATGTATTACCGTTTTGAAGATAGAGCAGGAACAAAAACGTTGAAAAAAATGCATGTTTTTTGAGGTTTCTTGTATGGGGACCCCCTTTGGTTTTAGACTTTTTTTTGTATTTAGTATTTGTCGTGATACACCTCATAGCAACACATATTCCGAGAAAATTTCAATCGGTTACCTATTACCGTTCAAAAGATACAGCCCTGTGACAGACAGACGGACGGACGGACGGACAGCGTAGCGAGAGTA
This sequence comes from Asteroscopus sphinx, assembly GCA_949699075.1. Lineage (NCBI taxonomy): Eukaryota > Metazoa > Arthropoda > Insecta > Lepidoptera > Noctuidae > Asteroscopus > Asteroscopus sphinx. Next base: position 10,180,907 of record OX453008.1, read on the forward strand.
ATAGGGTCCCGTTTGGCACCCTTCGGGTACGGAACCCTAATAACTTCATTAGGCACATTTTAGGAATTATAGTCATACATAGTTGTACTTGTAACATCATAAGAAAAGTAACTTTGCACATCGTAACTGCGGCAAAGAGGTTGACACTCGGCATGATGCTGTGTTGTTACGTAAGCCACAATACAGCGCTGATTTTCAGTGTCAACCCCAAGTGACGAGCGGGTGCCAAGCCAGTAAAAGCAGCCAATGATTACATACCCAAAAAATCACAGAAGTTGATTATTTTTACAGAATTCAAATCGTTTTATAGAAATATTTTTAGCGCTCCTATAGATAAAAGATAGAATACGCTTTATTCTACAACGTTAAGGTATTAACAATATGATATAACTTTTGATATATTTTTCACCCTGTAATTTTTCACGTAACTTACCAATGATATAAAAGTACAGATATGTTACTAGCGCACGCAATCTGAAGACTCGTAAACTTCATAATTGTGACGTTTCGCTAATAGTCCGCATCAAGAAAGGCGCCAACAGTGATCGGTGACAAAAATAAACAAAAAAGCCGTGTACCAATTTAGACGCGAAAGTAACTTAAAGTAACTAACTTACTTTGTAGTAGTTTATGTTCGTTGCCGTACGGATTTTTTTTAAAGTTTTTTTTTTAATGTAACATATCTATACTTTTAAATATCTCTGTAACTTACGGATTGCGAAAATTGTACCTATTACATAAAGCGATATAATATACCTAATATGTGACGTGATTTTACCCCGAGAGCGGAGCTCAGCGTTAATCCAAATTATACTTGAAAACATACTTCGGCTTTGCCATAAAAGTTGAACCATAAAACACCGTTGCTGAAACAGAGTCAAAGCCGCCGACAATTCTAAAAACGGTTGGGGAAAAAAGCTGAAAAAAGCGCGGAAATTAGCCGGACGAACGTTCAACGTCTGCGAATGGAAAAAACAGCGAAAGTGGAAAGTGTCACGAATGGCATTTGGCATTCAGCCGTATTGATGCGACAGACGGAGGGTACTTATTTATTCATAAAGGTTCCAAAACTTGTCAGCGGTGGCGCACCTACTACTTGCATATTAGTACGTTTTCTGTTTATTTCTACAAACATATTCCCTGGAATATGTTGGCTTGCCAGACGTGGCCACTTTTTGTGACAACAATCGGAGAAAACGTCAGATGTTTCAGGTTGTTTCTGTTTTTGTTTGGTAACGTCTAGCTTATAGTACTCTTCGATAAACAACGAATTTTGTTAATCGTACTCCCTTTGCGAGAGACAAATATGAACGTGAAGAGTTTATTTTCTATGCGGAATTGTGTAGTATGACGAACATTAGGGCTACATACCTATATGAAAAGTTTTTACTATTATTTACTTTTAGGCTAATTATTTTATTAAGGCATGCTGAGTCCCTAAATACAGCTTATAGATACCTATACATATTAAATGCGATCAACAAATAAGAATAGTAGTAGAGCTCCTTTGTGAAAGCCGGGGAAGTACTACCACCGTACCTACTTCTCCGCCAAATAGTGATGCTTGCATTGCTGTGTTTCGGTCTGAAGGGTACGGGTGCCGGTGAAATTACAATCACATGAGACTTTCCATCTTCATGTCTCAGTTTGGCGAACCGACTTGCGGTACCATTTAGGCAACAGCCTATGTAGTATTGAAGTTGTTATGGGCAAAGGTACATCAGGTGGGCCTTTAGCTCGTTTCGCCATCCTATACTATAAAAAAAAGATTATGAACATTGAAGATAGTTTATTTCCGTTATTAAATTATTAGAAGTTTTTAGAGCAATAAATTACCCAATGTATAGGCTGTTTTTAGGGTTCCATACCCAGGGGGTACCAAACGGGACCCTATTACTCTCGCTACGCTGTCCGTTCCATCCGTCCGTCTGTCTGTCACAGGGCTGTATCTTTTGAACGGTAATACGACAAATACCTACTAAAAGGGTTTCAACCACAAAAGAAACTTCGAAAAACATGATTTTTTTCAACGTACCTATTTGTTCCTGCTCTATCTTTAAAACGGTAATACATATCAGCGTCAAATTTGGGTTGATTATAGTGCACACTATGTAGTTTAGCAAAAAAATTATAAAAATAGGGTAAACATTTACATAAAAAAACATTTACATAAAAAAACATTTACATATAAAACCAGCGCTGCAACATTTCGGTGTTGTAGCATATGCTGAGATGGGGGCCTTTTTTAGTCACATACAGGCATGTCAATTTTAAGTTTTTTTGTTAATATGTTATTTTTAGTTCTTTTTCTCTCGCCTGTACCGAGACTGAAAAAATTTTTTTTTTTTCTTTCTTTCTATTTTCTTTATGTGGGTGGTACCTGCGTAAGAAAGAGATGAAAAAATTCATATTTCACTCACGGTACGTTGATGTCTTTTGATGAACTCTCGTAAATTAAATCAGTTTCTTTAGGGTATCAGGCGATGGGTGTTACGAAACCCTTACTGCGTGAGTCCGACTCGCACTTGGCCGGTTTTTTTCTCCCTCGTCTTATTTGGTAACCAATCTTGGCATGTGTCTTTATTCAAATAACTACTGGTATAATATAATTTTAGCCCTGCACATGTAGTCATATTGAAAAATGTTAACTAATTAGTGGGTGAAATTGTTAACATAATGGCTATTAATTAATAATTATAATTGACGAATTGCATTAAAAAGATAAGATAAGTAAGAAAAAACAAAATGTAAGTAAGTACCATAAATAATAATGAAGTTTCATCTCCTTGTTTTTTAGGACTTGGGAAGGTACCGTTAGAGTTATAAATAAAAATACTATTCTATTCAGAAAAATGTTTTGCTTCTAACAAAGTGCATTCCATTTCTGTTCGTTTTTCCAGAGGTATAGTTACGATAACATACTTTGACAAAGTCGTAGAGATAGCGCAATGGTCCGTAAAAGAAAATCCAAAACAACTGTATTTCATTCTTTTGAACAAAATCGCAGAGTTACGGCTCAAGTTGTCAAACTAGACGTTTAGCGCTAAAAAACTTGAAGTTTGTGAAACTTATTCCATTTTCAGCAGCTTTTAGAGGTACCTCGTTACGATTCAGGTTTCAATTATGACGTCGAAGGAATAATGGTTGGACATGAAATCGGAATTGGTTTTTTATGGAGGTTCTTCACGAAATCCGGTCGCGTCCGTCCGATTAAAGGCTTACAAGCTAAAGCAGCAATACTTAGGTTAGTATTGACCAGGTTTTACGAAGAATTAATGACCCCTTCGTGACTGAGCTCACTTTTCATGGACGAGGGAAAGTTTTATGGATTCGCGGTGGCGTGGCGTATCCTTGTCATATAGCCGACTAATCTGTTGGAGCGCTTTTACTTTGATATGATTTGCCCATGTGTGTGTGTATGTGTGTGTATTATACGCGGGCAAATTGATTGAAACTGATATTCGTTTTATGGCTGCCCTACACAGATGCGCTTGTAAAACACGGGTTTATTATAAAATCGATTGTAGATTATGTGAGCAATCATCTGCGACTTTTTATTTTGGTATATATTTTTCTAATATATCTTTGACTACCTGTCACTTGCTAATGGCAATACAAAGAATGTAATGGAATGAAAGAAAGAAAATTAGTTTATTGTCACAGTTAACGACGCGCAACATTAGAAAACATCATACAAACATTACGCACGAATGGATCGAATTATAGTGATACATAGTTGTAAGTTGTAACATTATTAAGAATAGTTATTTGTGCAACAAGAGAGCAAAGTCGTCGCTGCTGAAGTGAAAAATTATGCGTGTTACACGAGAGCAAAGTTTTTTGCATCTCGTGCCTTTGAATCCCTCGCCACACTCAGGATTCAACTTTAGAATCACTCGCTACGCTCGTGATTCAATCGATGAATCCTTCGCTTGCTCAGGATTCAAAATCAGCACTCGCAGCAAAAACTTTGCTCTCGTGTAAAACACATAATTTTTCACTTCAGCAGCGAGAACACTTTGGGAGATAAAATAATAAACAGGAATAGATTGAAATAACTATTTATTGTGAATCAAAATAATTAACATTGTAGATAGAGGTACCAATTCAATAAAGCATACCATATGCTTTCAGTTAATTCTCGCGATACTTCTCAGGTAGGAAACTTAATTCTGCATTAATAACTTGTTGTTTTAACTCTTCCGGTGTTAAAATACTGTTCTCGTCGCTTGTTTTACTCATATTTTACGATTATTTTAATATTTTTTAACTTATTCAACTCTTTACGCCAGCCACGAAATTTTATTCCCGCTCTGTTATTTAAATTAAGGCGTGTTCGGAATATATTACGTAACATTATTGAAACTAGAAATAAATATTTACAGGTTAAATATCAGTTTTATTTACAGTAAATACTTATTTTCGTTTAAATACAACAATAAGTTAAAAATTCAATAAATTACATTGAAAGACTTAATTATCTTTTTGCAAAATTTCTTTAGTTAGTACGAAATTCCGAACGTGTTTGTCTTTGAAGTCGAATTCAAAATCGGAACTTCGATTCGAAAGGGCTGGTCTTTGTCTCTCTCTTTCTAATGGCGGGAAAGAGATAGAGTGTGAATGTTTCGAATTGATGATTAACCCAAGGCTGAATAAGATATGCGCGGCTTTCTGAAAAAATAAATTAAAAAGTTACTTTGTCTCACTCAGTGAGCAAAATCGCATTTTGCTCACTGATTTCAGGCAGCAAAACCTACATGTTTGAGCTGCTGATGTGAAAAAGTAATTTTGCATGTCGTAGCTGCCGCAAAGAGGTTGACACTCGGCATGATACTGTGTTGTAACGTGAGCCACAACACAGCACTGATAGTGTTGTTGAAGGTAGCAGGTATCCTTGTTGCTTATTTCGAACCCGTTACAAAGAATGTATTTCTTTCACCAGCTATCATCCATCACCCTCAGACCAACAAAAAAACTATTTTTCTCCCACTTGCTCGGAAATTGGTTCATTATTCAAAAAAAAAGAATACAACAATCGGCTCTTTTCCGTACGCAACGAAATAACAGGCCGGTAATATCCAACAGGACAATAATAGAAATTGCTGGACACTTTTTATTTTTTAAATTATGCTACCGAGGTTTTTAAGTACACACTTACATAAATTAGGTATTTTTAGGTACAAAATATTTATCATTATACAGGCTGAATGCGCATTTTTTTTTCAAAACTTTGAAAATAGTACAAGAGCGCGCGCGGGCGAATTGGCGTGAATGAAAATGAGATACTGTTGAATTAATTTGTGTTGTGTTTCCTCGCAAATGAGATAAAAGTACTATACAAGTCTCGGCCAAAATAGCAATTAACGGCCTCGTTTAGTTACAAAAGGACTCGGCTTGCGCCTCGTCCTTTCAATATTACTCGGCCGTAAATTGCTTCATTTCAGGCCTCGACAGTAATGTACTATTGTTGGTCTGAGCCATCAGCTTTATAAAAGTAAATTAGGTACGTGACCATGTTTATTTTTTAGGTAAAAAATCCCTCCTGAAAAACATTAATAACTAACATTATTATTATAACCAAAAAGTTTTCACAAAACACCTAAAACCTGTAACCACGTAGGTAGACTTGTAAATAAAATGTGAAATTTATTGTAAAACTTGAGAGTAGCATCGAATAAAAACCGTAAGTACATACAAAGTTTTAAAATGGCCGTCAACAACTCATCAAAATCTAATAACACGGGCTTAGGTACTCGGATAGTCGGGGAGTCGACATCCTCGTCTAGACAAAGATTCGTGACTTTTTCACAATTCGCAATCCCACGACAATCGTACCTGCGCCCTTGAAGCCTCTCTCCTACCTTAGACATCGTCGAACATAATATTAAATTTCGCTCCAAACTCTCCGACAATCCATTATGCTATGACATCGAAATTAGAGTTTTATAGTTGGATACGAAATGAATTCTTGAGACGAGAAAAAATAATAAGACGGATCGAGTGTCGCTCTCTCGCGGTAGCCGCTTTATTTTTATTTTCCTGTGATACTGAAAAGAAGTAGACTTTCATATTTATTTCATAGAAATGTCTTTACTGGAAATAGTTCGCAAAATTCAAAAGTATCGATCTCTTTATTGAGAGTCTATTTGTTGACATTTATTTCAACCTTTTTCTTAAGATCGAGCAGGAATAATAAATAGCCGTACTAATATCGTCCGTCGAGACATTTATTTTTAAAGTATCTAAAATAGTGAACATCGCTCAAGCTGTCTGTCATACCGTCTCCCACGATCCTACCAGTGAAGATTTAACCGAAGGAAATATGCTATTTATCCTATTTTATGGTACAACACCAACTTTTATTGACATTAAACGCATTTAAAAGCTGTCTTGAACAGTATTTGGACTGGTTTAAGAGATAACCTCTTTGCAGAACAAGAGCATGTCGGGCCATGCTCAGTATTATAGGGTTCCTTAAGTAGGTCTAATTACAAACGAATCAAATCGAATATTAATCATTGCTATTTTAGTTTTTGCAAACAGCGCTAAAGTTAAGAAGCTAAATTTAAGAAGTGTATCATATCAATATTACACAAAGTTACTTTTTGTGATTTTTTTAAATAGCAAGTAACTAAAGGAGCATTATTTGCTAAGATCATTTTTCTCTAAGGTCAATGACCTATGAACTAGGACGTCTTAAGTATTTTTCAGTTTTCTCACTATAACTCAAAAATTTATAATCACATTATACTCGAAATAATTTTAAAAGAGAGTTTTTATAAAGGTCTATCAATGTGGAAGACTATAAGTTTCTACGTTGCATAGTTTAGATGTCAGGGGGGGGGGGGGACACATTGCAAGCCGCTTTGGCGAACTGTATTTCACAGATGGTATACCTGATAAAAAAGTTATGTATGAAACATTACCTTCATTTTAGTAGACCTATTCAATGATACCCCACAAGAGGGGGTGCAGCGAAAAAACATGTCATCCCCATTTCACATGTATGGGCGCCACCCCAAAAAATACGTTATCAAGATTTTTTTATTCTTTTTTTAGACTTTTTTAAAATTGAGATCTATATCTAAACCATTTTTTAACAAAATTTCATTTACTTATGTTTATAACTGTAGAAGTTATTAAGCGGTAAAGGATAAGGACAGACGGACAGACGGACAGACGGCCAGACGGACGGACATGACGAAACTATAAGGGTTCCTTGTAGGACTTCGGAACCCTAAAAAAGCCAGTAACGATACTTCTACATAGTATTATATTATCTGTGCTTCTACCTAATAATTATGGGGTTCTTCCCGTTGGTCAAACTGTGTAGTCAAAATCGTTTAACCATCACGAAAAAAAATCGCTGTGGTCAAATTAGTTAAAATATTTATTTTTCCCGTTGGACAAACTCTGTTCTTCACGTTGGTCAAACTCTGTATTCAATTTAGTTCGACCACCAGGAATAATTTTCCCTGTGGTCAAATTAGTTAAAATATTTATTTTTCCCGTTGGACAAACTCTGTAGTCAAACTAGTTTGACCATCAGGATTCATTTAAGCTGGCGACACCTTTCGACCAACCGATTGACTTGTTTTTTTTAGTGTATTAGGATAGCTGAACCGTTAGCAACAAAAAAGAAATACGATAATTTTACCTAATATCAATTTTTTTGCCCCACCGCATAACTCCTGAACCCACCAGGTCTTGTGTGGCCTGCCAGATCGACGGTTTTCACAAAAGGATCCTTCTGGCTAGTAATTACCTGAGTTTCATCGACGATAAAGTTACCTGAGCTTTTTGGTCGTTATCTCTCAGTGTATTACGTCTTACGTCTTCTTTGTCCATCCAAAGGTTGTCTGGAAGATATCACTTTTAGCGATAAGACCGCCCATGAACCCATAATTTATACGTTGTTCCTGTTTACTACTATTTTCATGGTGTTCAATAAAGTATATTCTATCTTCTATCTATGATATGTATATTTTAACGGCCAAAATTAATATCCTATCTATCCACGATTTTCCCTACTAGAGATAGGAATTTGACATTTGCTCCATACAAAATATGTCAAATTTCTATCTCTAGTAGGGTAAATCGTGGATAGATTGGATATTAATTTTTGCCGTAAGTGACATCTCTGTGATCGCACTTTGTTTCTATAACCGTCTGTGCATTATTTTTAGTTACTATAATTAATTTAGGTTTTCTAACTTCCTATTAATTGAAGTTTAGCGCCAACCACTACAATTGAGGCTCAACCATAAACTTATTATACTAGCGCTATAAAATGTTTATAGGCATAACTTATTTGCAGTATTACAACCTCTTTGAAATCAGCAGTATTCAATCAACTTAGACGACGTCTGTGGTCTAGTGGTTCGAGTGTCGGACTGCTGATCACGAGGTCGTGGGTTCGATTCCCACAAGACACAAATATTTGTGTGATGAACATGAGTGTTTGTGTTAGTCTGGGTGTTTCTTATGTATTATAAGTATGTATTTACAACAAAAAAAGTATATAAGTATTATATCCATTGTCTAATACTCATAGTATTCTGCTTAGTTTGGGACTAGATGGTGATGGTCCCAAAAATATTTATTTATTTATTTAACTCATCTCGGCGCCATATTTGTTGTACAGTATTTTTAAAACACAAACTAAACATACAGCACATCGATTTACTCTATAAAAGAGTGCGCTGGCAGTCTCGCTACGCTTTTATCACGTCACTCAATAATATTAAAAAGCGAATATCTATATGAAGCGATATAATGTGAAGTTTCATTCGAGTGGCAACACTCCGCACAGTCAATGGACGACCGCCACCACCCAATTTCCGTGTCGAAAACGAAACATGGGTGGCTATTCCAACAATCGAATAATCATATTCGAAATTTGCATTTTGAATAGTTTTATAGATTCCAAAAAATAGGCGGTGTTACGAACTGCAGCAAGTAAGGAATTTTAACCGAAAAAAGTTATATCATGATGTTGAGCAGCGGTAGAATTACCGGACAGTGGACAGGCTCAGAGTATACTCACGGGAGAAACAAGGTCATACTATATAGTAAAGCAAAACGTTACATTGAAGCGAAACCTTTATATATAAGGCAAAGAAAAATAGGCAAAGAAAAAACGGTTCAGTACCATTTTCTCCTCTGTTTGTCAACCGATTTTCTTCTTTTATTGTTTAGTAGCTATTGAGGAGCCTTAGCGTTATCAATAAAAAAAATTGAAATAGTTTTTGTTTCTTCATAGTTCAATCATAAAAATTTCATGAATAACGGTCGAATTTCGTCCATTGGGCGAAAAAAAACTTAAAAAACTCGTTTAAAAAAACTGCCAAACCTGAATATGTGGATTATGGACATATTAAATAAAATAATTAGACAACATTGAATGGTCACCCAGCGATTGGTTGGCTGTCGTAGCTACATGCTGCTATAAATGACTATGTCTGCTAGTAATTTGACGTTAGAAGATGAATCATGTGCAGTGTTGAATGGACAATTCAAATATCTCTAATATTTATCAGTCAACGTCTAGCAAATATAAAAACAACGAATTAAAAAATAAACAGAAATTCCCAAAAAAACATGCAATTTATCAATCGAAAAATTTTGGCATGATATCGAGTGCTTTGCGAATAACCCCCCGAGGTCCGGCGCCGATACGTGTCCGATACGTTTGGCGTACGGAACCGCCACGCAAACAATGACAGCCAGCCGATACACGAATGTTAGAACATTTTGAAGCCAAATATCAAGCTAGTTTCATAACGTTCATAACGAAGTTATGAAACTAACTAGTTATGTATTGTATTTAATCTTACTTTTATTTTTCGTATATATTAAATATTACACATTTTATCAATTTTTTTTTTTTTTTTTATTGTGAGGGCTGTTCTCGGAGTGTCCCTGCGTGATCGAATCAGAAATGAGGATGTTGTAAGTTAAGAGAATAATGTAATACAATTTTTTAAGTTGGCAACACTGTCTGTTGCTGTAAAAGCTTCCTGTTTCTCCTCTTCGTGGTCGTTACAGTGTTTGTCGTGTGTAAAGTAATAAATATACTTTTGTCTTCGTTCGCTTTTCTTTTAAATATCCATCAGGTTATGGGCCCAGACACATAATCTGAGGGTTAAAAGTTGAAATAGCGATAAATACTGCCATACTTATAGTAAGGAGTGAGCACGCGGTAGGCTTGAGGTTAAGTTACCGGTGTGGCGTGTCGTCTTTACAAAGGAGACTTGTTTTTTAGTTAACAAGGCAAGAACAATAAGTACAGCAGGAAGGAAAAGAACAAAAGGAAAGAAAGATGGATTGTCACCACAATCAAAGTAGTCAAATAACCAAATTAGAAGGTTCGAAGAATTGGAATATATGGAAATTCCAGGTGATGGTTATACTTCGTGGGCAAGATCTTTATGATGTGGTTGAGGGCCGAACGTTACGACCAAAGGCAGAAGAAGCTGCTAAAGTTGATACCTGGAGTAAGAAAGATGCAAAAGCTCAAGCTATATTGGTAACCAGAATGTCGGAGAACGTTATGTTACATGTCATTTCATGCACTAGTTCTACAGAGATGTGGAGAAAACTTCACAGTGTGTTTGAACAAAAATCAGAGACAAGTATACATATAGTGCAACAACGGTTCTTCCAATATAAATTTGAAGAAGGCATGGAAATGTCGGTTTTCTTATCAAAAGTTCAGGAATTACAAAACCAACTAAAACAGTTGGGCGAAGAAATATCAGAAAAATTTGTCATTACCAAAGTTTTAATGTCTTTGCCAGATGCATATAAACATTTTGTTTCGGCATGGGAGTCGGCACCGGATGAAAAGCAGACCTATGACAATCTGGTAGCTCGGTTATTGGTAGAGGAAGACAGGATAAAAGAAAGAGGTGAAACATCTCAGCAGTCTACGGCTTTAGTTGCTAGGGATATGAAGAAAATAAAGTGCTTCAAATGTAACAAGATTGGTCATTATCAGAATGATTGCAAGAGTAATGCAGACTCTAACGAGAAAACAAACCAAAATACAAATAAGAGGTGTTATTATTGTAACAAATTGGGACATTTCAAAAATCAATGCCGCTTCAGGAAGAACAAAGAAAATAAAAATAAGGATAGTAATGCATTTGTGGTGTCCAACGCCTGTGATGAACAATTTCAGCAACTAAAATGGCTAGTTGATACAGGTGCAAGTGAACACATGACATGTGATCTTACAATGTTTACAACATTTGTAGAAGCTAATGAAGAAAAGTCAGTGATTGTTGGAAATGGGTCAATGATCAAGGTCATAGGCTGTGGACAGATTGTTGTGCAAGTATTCAACGGATGTAAGTGGATTGACACAACTATCGACAATGTATTGTATGTTCCAGACCTAAAAACTAATTTATTATCTGTGAAATGTACTACCGCCAAAGGTTACGTCATGGTGACGGATGACAGCTCGTGTCGCTTTTATATGAAAAATAAACTGTGTGCAATTGCAAGGAGAGTTGGTAATTTATATTATATGGATTTACGTTATAAATGCAGTGTAGCGAATATAGTAAAAGTCGAAAATAACCTACAAGAGTGGCATAGAAAACTCGCACATCAAAATGTGGATTACATTAAGATGTTTTTGAAAAACAATAACATTCCTGTATCTGATTCAAACATAAAGTTTAAATGTGAAGATTGTTTGGTAGGAAAAATGCATCGTTTACCTTTTGGGAAAAGTGAAAGTAAGACTGTTAGAACATGTGAACTTATACATGCAGATGTGTGTGGTCCCATGGAGGAGTCTTCTGTCGGTGGCTCAAGGTATTTCGTGAATTTTAAGGATGACTATTCAAATTTTAGATGTGTTTACTTTATGAAAGGAAAACATGAGGTTAAACAATGTATTGAACAGTTTATTACCAAAGCTGAAAATGAAACGGGCAACAAGATAAAGTACTTTAGAAGTGATAACGGTTTGGAATTCGTGAACAAGGAGGTTAAAGATATGTTTTCACGACGAGGTATTATGCATCAGAATACTGTTCCCTATACACCAGAGCAGAATGGGAAGGCAGAACGGGAGAACAGGACTCTTGTGGAGAGTGCTAGAACGATGTTGCATGCTAAAAGGCTACCTAAGAAACTATGGGCAGAAGCAATAAATACTGCATCATACATTATTAATAGAAGCGGAAAGAGTAATTTAGAGAATAAAACGCCATATCAAGTTTGGAAAAATTCACAGTTTGACATTGAAGCATTAAAAGAGTTTGGTTCTGAAGTATTTTCTCATATTCCTAAAGAGAAAAGAAGAAAATGGGACGCTAAAGGCGAAAAAGGTATCATGGTTGGATATCAAGAAAATGTCAAGGGATATAGAATATATTTTCCCAGCAGAAATTCTGTAGATGTGAGGAGGGATATTGTATTTCTGGAGAAAGATAATAATTTACAGAAGAAGGAACACGAAACAGTTGAACATACTATAGACAACTTATTGTGCGATGAGCCTAACCAGACTGAATATATGTCTGAGGAAAGTCAGATAAGAGTGTCTGATACAACCATCGTATCAGATGATGACGACTACATGGCCTGTACAGATAGTTCTGACTCTGACAGTGAATGTAATAATTCTAATATTGAAAAAATTTCAGATATTCCTGAGTGTCGTAAGCGGGTTAGAAAACAGACATCATTTTATAATTGTAATAATGTAATTACCATGGAAGATGAGCCAAAGACGTACCAGGAGGCCATGAGAAGTAAGGATTCAAGTAAGTGGCAATTAGCTATTAACAGGGAATTGGAGACTTTAAAGCAAAATGAAACTTGGGATATTTGTGATGTGCCTAAAGATAAAGAGATTATCAGTAGTAAATGGGTGTTTAAACTTAAATCTAACATAAGTAATACACAATTTAAGGCGAGACTTGTGGCTAGAGGTTTCGAACAAAGTGATGACATAAGTTTAAATGAAATATACGCTCCTGTGGCAAAATTGTCAACATTTAGAATTTTCATATCAGTTGCAACAAAATTAAAATTACATGTTCACCAATTGGATGTCACTGGTGCTTTTTTGTATGGGGAAATTAAAGAGAATGTCTATATTAAATTACCAGAGGGAGCATATGATGATAAAAATAAAAATATAGTAAAATTAAATAAATCACTTTATGGTTTAAAGAAATCACCCAAGTACTGGAATGAGAAATTTAATTCTGTCATGATAAAAGAAGGGTTTGATAGGTCAAAATGTGACTCATGTTTTTATGTAAAATGTCAAGGTAGTGATAAATTGTATGTTCTTTTGTATGTTGACGATCTGTTGCTTTTTGGTTCAAATAGTAAACAAGTAAATGATCTTATGTCAGTATTGAATAGTAAATTTAGCATGAAAAATTTAGGTATTGCATCAAATTTTTTGGGTATAAACATAAAACAAGACATGGTAAACGGTGTTACTGAATTAAATCAGAAAAATTATCTTGAAAATGTTTTAAGAAAGTTCAATATGAGTAATTGCAAACCAATATCTACTCCTATTGACTTAAATTTTAATGCAAAAATTCTAGATAGTGAATGTCAAACAGGAAAAAATATAGAAATGTTATGCAGGCAGATAATAGGATGCCTAATGTATGCCGTGTCTGGCACTAGACCTGATCTATGTGTCGCTGTATCATTGTTGAGTAGACACCAAAATAATGCAAACCAAGCATTGTTGAATGCTTTAAAGAGAGTTTTAAGATATGTTAAAGGTACGCTAGATTTAAAATTAATTTTTAATTGTAATGATGAAACACTTGTTGGATATTGTGATGCTGATTGGGGTGGGGATATTAAAGATAGGAAATCCACAACAGGATATTGCTTTATGTTTTCTAATTGTTTAGTGTCATGGTGCTCCAGGAAGCAGGGATCTGTCAGTTTATCATCTACAGAGTCGGAGTATGTAGCCATGAGCATGGCTGCTAGTGAGGCATGCTGGCTAATAAATTTACTGTATGAATTTCAATTCAGAGAAATATGTCCTGTTACAATCCATTGTGATAATCAGTCGGCAATCATGACCTCTAATACAGAATGTGTTAAGCGCTTGAAGCATATTGATATTCGTTACCATTTTGTTAAGGAATTAATTAAAAAGGGTAAAATTGTTATTAAATATATTAAAACAGAGGAACAAACTGCTGACATGTACACAAAACCTCTCAACTGTGTTTTGTTAAATAAGTTTCGAAATAATTGTAAGATTTTTTAACTAGAAGTTTAGTATTACATTAAGGGGGAGTGTTGTAAGTTAAGAGAATAATGTAATACAATTTTTTAAGTTGGCAACACTGTCTGTTGCTGTAAAAGCTTCCTGTTTCTCCTCTTCGTGGTCGTTACAGTGTTTGTCGTGTGTAAAGTAATAAATATACTTTTGTCTTCGTTCGCTTTTCTTTTAAATATCCATCAGAGGAGATTCGCAGGAGAACGAAAGTAACCGACATAGCCCGAAGAATTGCCAAACTTAAGTGGCAGTGGGCGGGGCACATTGCTCGCAGAATGGATGGCTGATGGGGCAGTAAAGTTCTGGAGTGGCGACCGCGTACTGGAAGGCGCAGCGTGGGTAGGCACCCCACAAGGTGGACCAACGACCTGAAGGTCGAGGGAATCCGCTGGATGCGGAAGGCGCAGGACCGGTCGTTGTGGCGATGCTTGGGGGAGGCCTATGTCCAGCAGTGGACGTCTTTCGGCTGAAATGATGATGATGATACATTTTTATCTCGTATTGTATTTAATCTTAATTATTATTCTTTTTTTTATTTTATTTTTTTTATTTATCACCATCACGTTGCACTGATCTACGTTTTGTGTCGAAGCCGGCTGTCGCTGAAAACCAGCGCTGTGGCTCTGCTCCGTGCATGAGGCACAGCAATATGCTGAGCAGTGGCCTATTTGCGCGGATGTGACGCATATCTTACCACACTTCTTGGCTCTGTACCTGTATTTGTTCTGTGTTCTTGAATTTTTTTGGTAATTTTGTGCGTCACTTTTGTAGCAAATAAATTTTTTTTCTTTCTTTCTTTCTAAATGAAGATGTGCGGCTAGGTTTATACAGCTTAGGTACTGAGAACCGCCAACACCAATGCACTTGCCAAGTGTGAAGATTATGGACATTTCTCGTGAAACTGTTATTTTTATGGTTTTTAGTTTATATATATACATAATTGGATGCTGATAAGCAATAATGTGTCAACCCACAAAAAATCGAAAATTGAGTTAATGATGCAGTACGCTTCTTTGGCTGACAAAGAACGTTTTTCAATAGGGTTTTAACCTTATTTAATGGTTTTTATACCAAAAATGAGTATAAAAAGGTTGACACGAAATCAGTTCGAAGGGTAAGACATTTTGCAATAAGATGTTTAGGCACTTGAAACATTGTTTGATGACCCTAGGCGCCATCTGTTTAAAGTCAAAAGAAGTTATGGGACATGATCGGTTATTGCGTAATTAGTATTATCCTTTTTCGGCTGTGTAAACAACATTCGCCCATATTTAATTAAAATTATACGTGTAAAGTGGGCCTCACAAGACTACTAGCCACGAATACTACATGGAAAACGCAGTAGAAGACTTGGGGAATATAAGATCATCAAAGGTAAGTCAAAATATTACATAAATATAAGGATTTTAGCTATACAAGTTTAGAGGTCATTTTACCGGTAAAATTATTAAAACAACGCTTTTTTATGACAGAATACTGTTTAAAATTACATTCAAATACGTTTTACATACTAACCGTGGTAATATTACTTATCTTAACTACCTAATTTCAGCAAAATGTAATATTTTTGATTAACAGGTTATTGCTTAACAAACATTCTACTATTTACTAAGGCTTGTAAAAGTTTTATAAAGCTTGACACGTTATTGCTACAAAAAAAATCTCGTTCACTTGTTCGTTCGTTTATTGCAATAGTATGTTAAATGACTTGAAACGTTTTTGAAAAACGTGGAATTAGGGAATTAATAAAACAAACAAGTTCACGACTGTAAGTATCCGCAAACAGGGTAGACAGACATTGTCTCAAATCTTCAGGTTCTCGAAATTATTACATTTTGGCACATACCCTCATTTTGCAAGTTGTGTCTTATTTTTATAATTATTTTCAGAATGCTACCGCCAAGATCAAGAAGCCATGTTTGCGGATCATGTACCTAATACCTCACGAGGAAAGCCATGCGTCGCGTTCTACTTCTGACGAGGAGTTTCAGTGTGAGGTTATTAGCCACGATGTTGAAGAAAAGAGGCGTATGGTTCTGTCAAATAGCAGTCTCAATGAGGAGTTTCCAGAAGTTCAGCCAACAGAAACATACCTTCCGAATATTTATATTTCTGATCAAGATCTGGACTTTGAGAATACTCTGGATTTATTGGAGTTTCTAGCTGCTGTTGATTGCTGTTTGTGGCTGATAATACAACACTAGCTCATTCGTCGATCATTGAGCTTATTCATCATACAGCAACTATTCAGTCCGAGCTCAATGAGTTGTATGATACATCATAATCTCAGCCTATCGCAGTCCACTGCTGGACATAGGCCTCTCCCAAGTTGCGCCACAACACTCGGTTTTCTGCCTTTCGCATCCAGTCACGTTCAGCCACGTTCTTCAGGTTGTTGGTCCACCTGGTGGGGGTCGCCCTACGCTGCGTTGGCCGATTCGCGGTCTCCACTCAAGGGCTAGTCTGCTCCAGCGGCCATCAGCCCTTCGACAGACATGGCCAGCCCACTGCCACTTCAGCTTACTGATCCTACAAGACATGTCGGTCAATCCGGTTCTCCTCCGGATAATCTCGTTGCGGATTTTATCCTTCAAAGATACTCCAAGCATTGCTCGCTCCATAGCTCACTGAGCGACTTTGAATTTGTGAACCAGCCCAACTGTCAGTGTCCACGTCTCGGCACCGTAAGTCATGACAGGCTGGACGTACTGGTTTAAGACCTTTGTCTTCAAACTTTGCGGTATATGCGACGAGAAGACTCGTCGAAGTTTGCCAAATACTACCCAGCCTAACTAGAACCTTCTGTCGGCTTCTTTCTTGAAGTTTGTCTACCAAGCTGAATTATCTGCCCTAGGTAGACGTATTCCGTTACGACTTCGAGTGCCGACCCTTCAACGAATATTGGCCTCGGCATGACATGCATATTGAACATGACTTTCGTCTTGTCTTGTTGTTGTTCTTTTGTCTTATGCCGAGACCGACACGCCGAGATGCTCAGTTTAAGCTGTGCAGCATTTCGCCCAGGTGTTCCAACGACTCAGCCATACAACGATGTCATCGGCAAAACGGAGATGTGAGATGTTCTCGTTAACGTTGATACCCTAACCAGTCGAACGAAACGAGATTATTTTGTTGTAGGTAGTTTGATTTTGATTTTTAAATACTGTTTTAATTTAGATAATGTTGATTATGATGTAGGTAGGTAAGTATTCAAAGTAAATCTTGAAGATTGAATAGCCAATAACGCTCGATGATCCCTAATTTGTTCCGTTTTTAAAAGGTAAATAAATATTTTAATATTGTAAGAAATCATGGCTTTTATTGATAACACCTTAACAATACAATTTTTATCTCAATAATACGTTTATCAATATAGGGTTAAGGTACTTGACATTAATCAAATTGAATTTAAATTAATTGTTTTCAGTTTAGCAATAATGTGTTATAAGACTTGAAATGTATATTCAAATAAAATGTTTGCTGGCGCATTTTGTAATATCAAATTTAACGGTTTTTGGAATGAATATAACAGATTTTACAAGTTTAATTGGAGAAATATGATCTAAACTTATATTATGATATAATGACTGCATATCATCAATATTTGCAGCAAATTCTTGAACAAACTAATTAAATTGGCGCAGTAATTTTAAAACACGATTTACTCGAAATGGCTTCCGTGTAGGTTGACATACTATTGCTTATCAGCATCCAATTATAGCCCAGAACTTTAACTTATAATTTTTTTTTAACTTTTGCGGATTGATAAGATCAAATGAGTGGCTTATTTTTGTTGCTCTAGGTATAATGTTTAATAAATTAATTTTAATAATGTATTAACATTATTGTAATATTAACTGAATGTTATTTTTATGACTAAAATAAATTATTATTATTAATAAATAACTATGAACTATAGGTAATTAAGTTATAAACTATACATGAAGTACGTAAATGTTACGGAAATATTTTTTGTAGTTTTAAAGGGCTGTTTAAAAGTCAATACCAGTAATCAATCAAATCAGCCATCGCAGTCCACTGCTGGACATAGGCCTCTCAAGTTGTGCCACAGTACTCTGCCTTTCCTTCCGCATCTAGTCTTCAGCCACCTGCTTTAGGTCCACCTGGCACGGGTTGCCGTAAGCTGCGTTTGCCGATTCGCGGTCTTCACTCAAGGGCTCGTCTGCTCCAGCGGCCATCAGTTCTTCAACAAATACCAGTAATGTTGTATAAAAATTAAAATGTCTAAATTTCTTGGTAAAATCGATATTTACTGCCACATTTGATGGTACAGATAGACCAGGGCCAATACAACCAGCAAGTCGGGCGGCGCGGCGGACCATACGTGGGGCGCCAGGTGACATGGAATCTAAATTATTTCCCACCTCCAAAATAAATTGGGCAGACTTGGTATAGACAGTTCATGTTGTCTGTGAACAACGTACTTCGGCTCTTTTTTGTTATACAATACATGCATACGCTGCGCCTACAAGAATATTCAGCGCAATAAATTCGGAAACAAAATATCAACGAGCTTGATAAAACCATACAAAAGTATCCATGACACGTCTATTGTTCCAAAATATTATGCAGCATATCAAAAGTCCCCCACGTAGCAATATCATTGCATTACATCGCTTCAAACTAGCGGCTGTAATCTGGCGTTATACATCGCTCGACACAGAGTAGTTAGGACATGGAGTAACAATGCAGGACCAAACAGCGGGAAAGACAGCGGTCCTCCATCAAAAATATGACATTATAATGCACTGTTTTTTAATTAAATGAAAAACTGACTCCTGAAACACAGGTACCTACTTACTTTATATTTAGATCTACAGTCAGTCTCACAAAATTTCCAAAAAAAATAATGCCAATAAAGATTTATTTATTCCTTTATTAACAATCTTGAAGAACAGTGACGATTGACTTATTATGGTTAGTTTATATTAAAAGAGGGTATTAATATCGGGGTGCTGAGCCAGAAAACCTCATGTGCCCGATGGCTGCCGGTCCTTCTCGATATGTCTGGAAGGAACAACAGTTTGTTCGGCCGGTTAACCTTGGACATTGGCAATAAGTACTTTTTCTGTTCTGCCACGGAAGAAGCCCGATCTGGGCTAATGGGGCGTTGCTTCGCGTGTCCCTCCGATGTTAGCAGAGGGCAGAGTGGAGGAGCATGGATTGGGGGATTGTGTCTTTTCTTGCCCCCGTCAATCTCATAACTCCAGTAGGAGTGCTGTGGTTATGTTACCGTAGATTTTTTTGGGACTTTAAATTTTTTTGGGAAAAACTAAGGCAAATTACAGGAGGAAGGGCCCTGCTGACTGTCGACTCAGAGTAGTTCGCCACCCAACCATTCAAGCCCCGTGATGGTGGCGTGCATGCCAGTCAGGAGGGTGCGGCTGATGTTAGGCCGTACGGGCAGAAAAGGCTCGCCTACTAGTAGTGTTTATTTTTTCTGAACACGACAAGGCCGCAGAAGTTGATTTTAAGAAAATACGCCGTATCTGCAATCAATCAATAGGTAAATGACGTTTCCATGAACTCGCACAAGATTCTAAATCAATGAGCACTCCACTAACTAACTCTCCGTGTCCGCCGACATACATCGTATATTGTGTTTGCGTGTTTGCGCTAGCAGACGCAGACCATTGTCCGGCCGGCCGACTATCTGCTAATATCACTTAAGCGGTACCCGAGCTATATGCTGCGTAGCGGCGATGTACCTAGTGGGACATTATCTGACAAAATCCCTTTATGAAATGTCTGGCAGCTACATTTTTATGGAAACAATGGTGTCATTTTTCATCTGATATGATGTTCAATTTTGTCGGTTGGTTAAGCTTGGGCTTGTTTTTGAAGGTTAAATTAGGTGGTAGAAATGATTAAGATTTCAATAATTTGGTTCATTAGGTTTCTCTCTCTTTTAATCTCTCTATCACTACTTGTTTCTCTTAAGTATAATTACCTGTTCCAGAAACGACTCGGATGTCCCATCTTAATGCATTGATAAGGGAAAGTACTTCATAATAATTGAAAATTTGCAAATAGGAAATTTTACTAAAGAAAAAGAATTAAAGTGTTTTCCCATCGTTTATAGTTAAAAAGTATGTGAAATCCTTCTTTCTACTAATATCATTAATGTGAAAGTTTGTGAAGATGTTTGGATGTTTGTTACTTAATCACGTTGTAAGTGCTGGACGGATTTGGATGAAATTTGGCACACAGATAGAACATAACGCGGATTAACATATAATCAATTTTTTCTCCCGGGAATATGAACAATTCCTGAGGGATGAGTGATAAACGACATCCACGCGGGCGAAACCGCGGCCATAGACTAGAAAGAAAGAAAATGTGTTTATTCGCACAAACAATCAAATTTACAAAAATAAAAGAACATAAAAAATAAAACATATGTAAGTGCCAATGGTTAGTTAAAATTAGTTAGGCTAGTTGTTTATATAAAATAAAAATGTCGATTGACTTATAAATCATGTTAATTTAATTATTAATGCATGTCGAAATATCTCTTGGGATACTAGTCTCTTGGGATGGTTGGATGAATTTCTTAGAGTAATGCTTTGTCAACATTGGTTCTAAAGATATAAACTGAGGAAAGAAAAATTCGCTCATGAGCAGGATTCGAACCTGCGACTCCTGGTTCAGTACACCAGTGCTTGAGCTGACGAATTTCGGCAACGGTTTTGATTTCGCATCGCATCCGTAAATGCGTTAAAAATTATAAAATTACATTGGTTCTGTTCTATAATATATAAGAATTTATTAGTACTAACTCATCATCCTCCTGCCCTTATCCCAATTTATTTGGGGTCGGCGCAGCATGTTTTTTTCTTCCATACATCTCTATCAGCCGTCATCTCCGTGTTCACTTTCTTTCTATTCATATCATCTTTCACACAATCCATCCATATTTTCTGCGGTCTGCCTCTTTTCTTATAGCCATCAACATTCATAATTAAAACTTTCCTCGTAACATGCTCCTCATTCCTCATCACATGTCCATACCATGATAGTCTGTTGCTACTTAACTTCTCTGTCACTGGTGCTACTTTCAGACTCCCTCTTACATATTCATTCCTTACCCTATCCATTCTCGTTACACCACACATTCCTCTTAACATTCTCATCTCAGCTGCATGGACTTGCCTTTCATTAATTCCTTTCGTAGCCCAACATTCCGATCCATACAGGATAGCAGGACTTATGATGGTCTTATAGATTTTCCCCTTCAGTTTAAGAGGAATTCGGGAGTCACATGTAGTTCCCGTGACCTGCCGCCATTTCAACCATCCTGTGTTAATTCGGTGCTTGACTGTCCGGTCTATTTCGCCATCGCTTTGCACAAGTGAACAGAGGTACCGAAAGTCGGAGCACACTGGCAAGGGCACGCCATCTAGCGCAATATCAACAAAACCGGAGAGACCGACGAAATCGCAGAACATGTATTCCGTTTTAGTTCTGCTGATTTTCAAGCCGGCGTTCTCCAGATTTTGTTGCCATTTTGCCAATCTACTCTGGACCTCCAGTCCATCTTCACCAACAAGGACAATGTCGTCAGCAAACAGCATGCACCAGGGCAGGGTGCCTCTTCCTATTAGTACTAACTAATAACTAATAATGAGCTATGTGATAATGGTCAATCAATTTTAAAGTCTATTGAAATTCGTAGCTAGACTGCTGCACAATGACAATCCCAAAAAACAGACGTGGTGTGGGTACCATTTCCTTATTTATGTGCATAATGTATCTATTATTGCAATCTACATACCTATTATTATAAGAACACTAGTCATTATGCGCTTGGAGTAAAGGATCCTAATGTTTAACTTTTCCATTAATCTAATGAAATTAACCATCTATGGTTACTAACGTAAGTATTTAGTTTGTTTCGGTTGATTACAAAAACAATAAAAAGGGGCTGTTATATCATCAATGAAGCGTCCTAAATTCCTAATTGAAAGTAGCCTTTTCCTAAAAAATATTTATATTACACATGCATGATGTACTTGGTAGCATAGACCCACAAAAAAATGCACGCAGAGACTGTTCTGTGCCAGAATTGGACGAAGAAGATTTTGAAAGGTTTATCATTTTGTTACATCTGATAAATTATTAACTTAATGCTTCTTTGTATCTTTGTTTAATAGACTTTGATATTATTAATTTTTTAATCATTTACGAAAATTTCATGTTAATTACTTTAATAATTAAGAAAAAAAGTCTATGGCAAACCTAACGAACCAAATTGGGGTTTTTCAATGTATCCCTTGCAAATAAAGGTTATTTTATAACACGTCATCTTTTTATTATCCTCATCCATCAGAGCAAAGTAAAAATGTTAAAAGCAGGCGCCATTGAAAATTATACGAAAAATATGTGAAAATAAATTAGGAGCAAAGTTACTTCCCGCATAAAAACTACTTTGCTCCAGAAGAAATTAAAATAAAATAAATAATAATTAAAATTAAATAGTTGGACACTAATTACAATAAATGTTTTAATGTCAGGTTAAACTTCTATAGTACAATTATACATATAATACATCACATTACTAAATTAGGCTAGATAAAAAATAAAAAAAAACAGTTGGAGCTAATTTTGGTGCAAAGTAGGACTGTAGGACCATGTTACGGTATCACCATAGAAATATGTGTTATTTGTCTATGGGTATCACGTTTTATATACGAAAGCTAAGCTATGTTTAAAATTACAAGTCTCTAGTTCATCGGGAAGTTAGTTTAAAATCGATTGCAAAATTTGTACTGAACATACAGACAGGAAGAATGGGAGTTAATAAAAACGTGATAAAAAAGGCTTGGAGAAAATAAGAAAGACATTTTCATCTTCAGCGCTTATTATATACACTACACTGAATTTTGAAATTGCAATTAGGATTTAGGAAAGGAACCTCCTTATTACACCGACCTCTTATCATCATCGTCATCATCATCATCAGCCCACATTAGTCGACTGCTGGACATAGGCCTCTCCAATGGCACGCCACTGACATCGATCCGCGGCCACTCGCATCCAGTTGCTACCTGCCACCTTGCCATTTTTTTTTATTTTTTTTTTATTTTATTTTTTTTATGATAAATAGATCTGCTCTTGACCGCAATCTAGACAGCTTTGTCAGGATGTGGTCGACGATGGAGCGAGCAAACCTATTAGGTGCCGATTCACTCCAGCTTTAAAGGCGTTAGGGTTATAAGTGCCCGGAAATACAGATGCTGGCAGTGAATTCCACAACTTGGCTGTGCGCATTATGAAAGAGTTCTCAAAGCGCTTGGTCCTGATAGGAGGGATTTCTACCAAATGTGGATGATATCCTGCAGTGCGTCGTGTAGTCCGATAAAAAATATCATCGCTCCCCCAAACCTGAGGGCGTCCTAACTTACGTATCTTATCATACTTTCCTTTTTACATAACATAACATGACGTAACATAACATAACATAACATAACATAACATCACGCCTGTATTTCCCCGAAGGGGTAGGCAGAGGTAGTACACCCACATTTCGCCAGTTATGTTGTAAGTCCCATGTAATAGGGGGCGAGCCTATTGCCATTAACCGGGCACAAATCCTGACTCCGGGCTGCTACTGAGAATTTCCTAATGAAAAAACCCAATAACACTTTGCCCGACCCGGGAATCGAACCCAGGACCTCACGCTTAGCAGTCGCGCTTGCAACCACTAGACCAACGAGGCAGTCACTTTCCTTTTGTCCTTTCCTAAATCATAAATATGATAGTCATCCAGTGAATTAGTGATTAGTGAGTGTAGAATTCAATGTAGTGTAATACGCGCTTTCATAAATTCTAAACTAATTCCAAAACACCAAGCACTTATTACGCAAAAAAAAATACTGCAAGCGTTTCGACTCTAGCTATAGGTATCGATCATTCGCGTTATACAACATGTATCAGAAATGCGTGGTCATATTTGAAGAGATAATTCAGGCCATAGCATAGAACAACTTTTCCTACGGGTTAACCCTGAAACACGGACGTAGTAAAAATATTTGTTACTATGTGCCCTGAAATCGCAAAAAAATAATCGGCGCTTCCATGCATTTCGGTCGAGAGGTATTGCCAATGATATTTAAATAGTATAGATATGTCATACCCTAACAAAACCAACGAAAAATTTGTTCCGTACGCGGCAGCACAATACACATAAACTAGTGCAAAGTAAGTAAGTTAGTTACTTTAAATTAGTTTTGCGTCATAATTGGTACACTTTCTGTACACACATGGCGGCATTTTGTTTTTTTTGTCACACGTCACGCACGGCGCCTTGCTTGATGCAGACTAGTAGCAAAACGTCCCAATTAGGACGTTTTCGAGTCTTCAGATTGCACGCACAACAACTAGATCCTTTTTAAAATATCATCGGGTATTGCTCTTTTCTATGAAACAACAGATTTTTTTTCACGATTTTAGGGTTGTTGCCAAAGACATTAAAATATTTTAAATCTCTTTGGTTGTTGCCATATTAAAAGTTGTTTTATGCTATGCCGTGAATGGGCACTCCAAATATAACCACGCATTTTTGAAAAACACACTGTTTAATTCACAATTCACAAGCTTTCGCTGTTACGAATGTTATGATCCTGAACAAAATATTACTCTTCCATAAGTAAGTTCCCATTAT
Organism: Asteroscopus sphinx; assembly: GCA_949699075.1. Classification (NCBI taxonomy): domain Eukaryota; kingdom Metazoa; phylum Arthropoda; class Insecta; order Lepidoptera; family Noctuidae; genus Asteroscopus; species Asteroscopus sphinx. The sequence continues at coordinate 10,205,875 of OX453008.1, forward strand.
AGCATAAAATAAGCGATCATTGAGCATGTTAAGTAGGTAATTTAAGTAAATTTCTTATCGCGCCGGGAGCAAAAAGCTTTTCCGAAGTGAGGGTAGTTAGGTACGTACAGTGTATCGTGTGCGGGTACCAAAAGTACCGCTCAACCGTGAAGATAGGTAGTTTAAATGAAAAACAACGGAATAACACATTATTTGCATTTAATTTTTAATGTAATAACAGTGTCTGTGTTTGAAGCTGATTGGTTCGATGTCCACTGTGATTTAATTGAATTTATCGTACCTATTCGGAAAGTAATGTCATTTTGTATCGGAACTTTGAATTGCTAAGAAAATTTTCAAGTCATTTATATATGTCAGGGGCCTTGGACATTGTTATAAAACTTTCTTGTAAAAATGGTAGGTACCGAAATAGGAAAACAATAATTACATTACTTTTTGGGATAACCGTAAGTTCGAATTTAAACGCAAATCAATAACCTTTTTTATATTTATTTCTTAACCATACCTACCTATTGTGATTACTATTTCATGTTTCAATAATAAAACCAATTATCAAACTGTGTTATCAAACTGAAATGCACACCCCAAAAATCTTCACCCAAAATGGCGTAATTTTACACGAAACCCTTTATCAGAGAGAGAGGACTAAAAAAATAATTAGCAACACATCGAGTTCCTGGACAGCTGACAGTTGCACCTGCGGCTACGGCACGGGAGCGGAGCGGCAGCGGGGCGCCGGCGACAAAGCTAGACGATGGCTTGTGAAAAATGGTTAAGATAATTTACGTAGGTACTCACAATTTTTATGAAAAACGCAGTTTTATATGAAACATTCGGACGGAATTTAGTTAAAATTCTATCCACGTTTTTGCTTTCGAGATGAAATTTGGTATTTGGACAAAAAGTTTGAGGTTTGTGACTAAACAGAGGTACGATATCTGATGTATGACTCGTGGACCCACCAATTTGACCCACCAGTGGTACAAAATATTATTTTGTATGCCTCGTGGTCCCACTGGCCGGTGGGTCTACAAGGTACCGTAAACTGCCCTAACTTGGCCCACAAGCCATACTTTGCCTAGTCATATTTTGAGTAAACTATCAATCAACTCAGCCTATCGCAGTCCACTGCTGGACATAGGCCTCTCCCAAGTTGCGCCACAACGCTCGGTCCTCTGCCTTCCGCATCCAGTCCCCCCCAGCCACGTTCTTTAGGTCGTCGGTCCACCTGGCAGGGGGGCGCCCTACGCTGCGTTTGCCGATACGCGGTCTCCACTCAAGGACTCGTCGGAAACGGAAATCATAGCTATTGAGTAAACTATAATAGCTATGATTTCCGTACTTGGGGAGCTTTGAAAATTATGACAACGCTAACATTTGGTTCAGTTATAAAGTCTCAGTGCGTGTAAAAATTAAGTTAATGTCTTAGGCAAAGTAGGGCTTGTTGGCAAAGTTAGTGCATTTTACGGTACTTAGTAAAAGTAGAGACTAGACATTTTTAAAGCTGTGTATTTGGTTCCAATTAGCTTGGCTGTATAGGTCCTTGGTAGGTCTTACTTATTGGTCAACATAGTTTTGATGGACAGAAAAGTAGATTTCAGGGTTACTCCCATGGTAAATTTTGTTTGCTATGATGAGTAGATTCACCACTCTAAATATTTGCCATTATTAAAGTAAGACCTTACAATAATATACCTACAGACATTATAAAGATTCCTATACATAGATACATAACGTAACATAATCAGCCCATAAATTACTGCCTCACTGCTGTGTACGGGCCTCTTCTCAAAATGAGAAGGCAGGTCTTAGTCCACGACGCTAAAATTCCTATAAATCACTGAAAACGAGACGTAGTTACTAAATTACAAGTAAAATGGACATTGAAAGTTAAAACAAAAGTTTTCGCCGTAATTTGAAGTCGCGTAAAATTCATTATATTGAAGCGTATGTATGACTAGAAATTATTAGTCTGAAGATTCTCCGACTTTATCACGACGTTGCTTCGATGAAAAACTTCAAACTTAAAGTAAGGGAGTGAGAACAACTCAGGTTTGAAAGTAATTGCAATTATGATTTTGTAGATAATAGAAATTGGTTGATCGTTGTTTTACTGATGGCTGATTTTGTTAGACTTGTTCAGAAACCTTTTTAAGGTGGTCTAGAGATAAGTAGGTTACGTTGCATGAACAAAATAAAATACTCCTGGAAAAACCACGTAAGTTAGGAGGATTCTCTCTCTATAGCCCTTTTTTGCCATGTCGAAAACTATATGGATACACTCCGCCCGGGGACGGCGGAGCCAGTGTCGGACTCTTAATGACTAAAATCACCACGGTGTTCTCCCAACCTTTGGCCCGTGGGCGTGGGAAGCCTCTGTATTCCCAAACCACCTCCGACTAGTCCCGGACCTCCACAAGGAAGCGAGTCCCTTTTCCCCATTCGGCCCAACGTCGGCTGCACTCTCCCAATGGCACACACGGAACACTGTGCGCCACCTGACGGCTACACCAGCCACGCTAGCCACGCTAGTCATGCCTGCACGCAAGCCACACGAGCCATACCAGCCACGCCAGACACACCAGCCACGCCAGCCATGTCGAGCAGCAGACTACCCTGAGTCCGCCTCGCGCAGGCCCTATCCTCCCGTATTTTTTATAGAAGTAATATTTTTTTCGGAGTGGCAACCGCGTACTGGAAGGCGCAGCGTGGGTATGCCTCACAAGGTGGACCGACGACCGCGAAGGTGGGGGGGTGGTGAAGGTCGCGGGAATCCGCTGGATGTTGAAAGCGCAGCACCGGTCGTTGTGCTGATGTTGGGGGAGGCCTATGTCAAGCAGTGGACGTCTTTCGGCTGAAATGATGATGATGATGATATTTTTATCGTCCCTCATCCTCCACTGTACCCTCTGCTAACTTCAGAGGGACACGGGGAGTCACGCCCCATTGGCCCAGTTCGGGCCCCTCCCGTACCAGAATATTCGCCATGAACAATAAGATCCCCCAAATAAGAGTTATTTTCCATGCCCAGGGTGCACCGGTCCAACAAACTGCTGTTCCTTCCAGACGTATCGAGCAGGACTAGCAGCCATCGGAAACTCGAGGAAGTTTTCTAGCCCAGCACCCTGAAGCCTGAGGTTTTTTGACCTCTTTAGAGCCCTGAAGGCCGCATCACCGGTAGCTTGGACCCTCCTACCCGACGCCCGGTAGGCCACTCACTAGTTTTTTCATAATTATGTTGATGAGTGCGTGAATAAAGGAAATACTAATAAAATGCTTATCTTACCTACTTTTTTTTATCATCATCATCATTTCAGCCGAAAGACGTCCACTGCTGGAAATTGGCCTCCCCCAAGCATCACTTGGCATAATCGCCACGCTTGGCAGGCGGGTTGGCGATCGCAGTTGGTTGGTTAAATACTCAGAGAACGCTCCTGCCCATCCTCTGGTGACTCCCTTAGTCGCCTTTTACGACACCCATGAGAAGGTATAGGGTGGTGCAATTCTTTACGTCCGGCACCACTGTTTTTTATAACAAAATATATTAGAGGCAGATAGGTAAATTTTTTCCTAAAATAAATAGGTATATATAAAAAAAAATATGATGTGCTAAGCTACGCTACGGTAACAAGGCGAAGAAAAATCATAATTAATAAGCAGGGATAAAAAAAAACTACGGCCGTACGTAAGTAGCATCAACGGTGACTTCCTTTAAAATACCCTCAAGAAATTCGAGATAAAGGTATCAAATTAATTTTTAACAAAGCACCGTATCTCGCATTTTTCTTTTGTGGCACATTACAATGAAAATTCGTTTTGAAATTCGACTATGACGCTATAAGGCACGCGGGAGGAAAATAATGATTTATTTATGTCAATGGGCTATATCCGAGGCCGGTGTTTTCTTTCGCAAATTGGTTATTGTTCAACATAAAGTTCTTTTATATAGGTTTGTTAGTAAAAGGCAGGTAAGGGAGATTTTTACAATATAATGCGGATGTTTTTTATGAAAACAATTTCATGTCAAAATGGCGGAACGACGAAATGTTTTCTTGTGTTTGTTTTTTGTAGCAAATAAACGTGAGGTGAGTTTTCTTAATACAAAGACATTTGCAGCGTCTAGACTTGGCCATGTGTGAAATAACCTGCGAATTGTACATCCACTAATAAACCTTAAACGTAGAACATAAAACTAATAGTGTACCTACGTCACTCTGTCGTAAACCGTGCTATTAACGAATAAGAGCCTTGGTGTATACGTTTCCAATGTAATACAGATGTTTTACTTTACATTTTGTGAATTTGCAGGACCACAATTTCTTCGATCAATTTTTTGATGGTAAAAATTTGTTTTCCAAACTTTATCAAATTAATTGTTTTATTGAAGAACAATATTATTATTACCAATTTGAATTTATAAACGTGTTTTCAGTTACTTCTTCTAATAAACATATCATAAGAGTACACACGGCTACACATCAAGCTGTACATTTCCAGTAAAAGCTGACCTCGTATTGTATATGCTTTCCGTACAATGCGAGATCAGCTTATACTGGAAATGTACAGCTTGATGTGTAGCCGTGCGTACCAGTAAAGCTAGCACACATAAAATTTCACAGAAGAGAAATAATTGTTAAAACATGCGCTCTTATGATAGTTCTACCAAAAATGAATAAGGACATCGACATATTTTTTTATTTATATTTAACGGGCTTGCGTTTGACCGTCACCTCACCTGATGTAAAGCGATGGTGCGGTCAACGATGGTTCACGCTTGCCTAGCAAAGGTGAGAGGATGCCAGTGAAATACTTCGACCCATCTTCTCAAGTGGCTACACCGGACATCGTACCAGAACACGACTAGGTCGCTTGGCGATACGTTTTTGCCCGGTGGGTCGCAAGCCGTCGGTCGTGGCCTACCACCAGTATGTCACCTTATTTGCACCAACCAGGGATCACGTGTAAGGATTCGGAAAAGGGGTACTCTCCTACGGACGTGGGTGACTCGATCCCCAAAATTTTATATGTATTCTAAAACAGTCCAAACATAAGCAGCTCAGTAATATCCTACGGATAGGCACGAGCCTTTTTTTCGAATCAGTGATAGCCTAGCGGTTGAAAGCTTGTTTTCCATGCAGGAGGGAGCAGGGTCTAAGTTTGAACCCGGCCCGTACCTCTGACTTTTCGAATTCATGTCATCATCATAATCAACTCAGTCTATCGCAGTCCACTGCTGGACATAGGCCTCTCCCAAGTTGCGCCACAACACTCAATCCTCTGCCTTCCGCATCCAGTCCCCCCCAGCCTCGTTCTTCAGGTCGTCGGTCCACCTGGCGGGGGGGCGCCCTACGCTGCGTTTTCCGATTCGCGGTCTCCACTCAAGGACTCCTCTGACCCAGCGGCCATCGGTCCTTCGACAGAGATGGCCAGCCCACTGCCACTTCAGCTTACTGATCCTACAATTACAGCTTACTGATCGAATTCATGTGCGGATCAGAATTTGATTATCACTTGCTTTAACGGTGAATGAAACATCGTGAGGAAACATGCACACCTGAAAGTGCTCCATATAGTTCTCGTTGGTGTATGCACCCTGCCTACCCACACTAGGCCAGTGTTGTGGACTTTGGCTGTTTGAAGGTTAAGGCCGTAGCCTTAACCTTCAAACAGTCCAAGCAATGACGAAATTATGTTCGAAGTATTATGGAAACAGATACTTTCTTCGTTCTCAAAAGAGAGCAAAGACGAATTGCATGCTTTCTAAATCCACGAGTTTCTACTAAAGTTAAAATTTAGAGATAAAACTCTATTCGATGCATAAAGTATAGAGATATCTTAAGGTAGGCAGTAGGCACTGACGATTCTTCCATTCCAACTGTTGGATGTAGTCATTAAAACGACGTCCGAATGAACGCGAACGCATCGTCAGTACCTACCTTTAAGTTCGCATTTACAACGTGATATTGTAATAACTTAAAACCTCTCAAGGGGTCATTGTACTCATCTGTAGGAACAACTTTTACTATGAGACCAAACCTGAAATCGCGAAAAAAAGATCAGCTGATCCCTACATTTGTGGTCACATAATTCGACAAAATAGTAAAATTTGTTCATACTGATGAGTACAATGACCCCTTATGAGGTTTACAGTTATTTTAATAACGCGTTGTATTTACATCATATGTTTTATTTATGATTGCTTATTAAATGATCAGTGAAAATAATTCAGAATAAGAAGGGCTGTATAAAATAATTTAATAATAACCTAAAGCCGTGTCTCCTGTGACCATATTTTTGTTATTTCTAACATCTAACATGTTTTCCTAACAAAATAGGGGCGTGGCCTAGTTGTTTAGCTACATGTGATTAGCCTAAGCAAAATGTTAACATGTTTTGTTAGAATGTTTTGTTAGATTTTGGTCGCAGGAGTCACTGCTTAAATAAGACAAAAACATAGAGTAGTTTATAATTTAGAAACGCTTATTTAGTATCGAACCTAAAAGGAGCCTTCAATCAACGAGAACTTATACAAAGCTTAAATAAGTGTTACAGCACGATTTAAATAACAACAGTAAACGCTATGATTACCTCTATTATCCAGATCTCACATTAAAACTGTTACTAGAAAGATACCAAATCCAAAGGTAATCTTCACTAAAACAACATACTTTGTATAGCCAATAACAGTTTAGAAGATATTATTGTGCTTATTACTCTTAGGGGCGCCGTGAACGATAGAACCTCTCATCCCGCAGAACAATCCTGGCAATAAGGCTTCGCAAGCTTTACTTGTGTAATGGTCAACTAAGCAGGATATTAATGAGTTCTCCGTGACTCGCAAATGGTTATAGAGTAACGAAAAGGAAAATAACAGTGATGAATCGCAGTGATATTAGTTGTTGGAGTCGCGTTTGTATAAAGCGGTGTGGGTATAAACTGGTGAAGTGATCGGAGAACAGTATGTGGAGTTATTTAAACAGATTTTAACGGTTTCACTCACGTTATTCCATCGGGTGTGCCCGACCAGTTTCAAGCACGAACGGAGCCCTTAATCATGAGCTGGTTACGCGCGGCGTAACCGTAGCGCAATTTTTTTCGTTGGTGTGCTGTAGCCTCTAAGTCCACAGTTTGGTGCGCGACGCCGCCGCGTAACCAGCTCATGATTAAGGGCTCCGTTCGAGCTTGAAACGGGTCGGGCACACCCGATGGAATAATGTGAGTGAAACCGTTTATATTAATAATTTCAGGGTTTGTGCTATAATAAAAAACACGTTGTATAGGCCAATATATGTAGTTTTTCAGTCAAAAGGTAGGTACATACATATTTTTTACCTATAGATTTCTAAGAATGCGTCCTATAACACTTTTATATTAGTTTTAAATTATGGCGACAACACTTTGTTCATGTGTTCTTTATAAATAGCACTTAATGGTGTCGATTCTCTTGTTCACGAAATAAACTTATTTTAAACTATCGCTCTCTTTTACTAATAGTAGACACAAGAAAGGGATGGCAATAATTTAAGAACTGTCAAATTAGTCGGAATTTAGATTCGAAGTTTAGTCGTGATCTCGGAACGTGCCCACTAAAATACAAAGAAATATAACACGTAAACTAATGTGACAGTTCTAATATTGTTGCCATCCCTTTCTTGTAACTACTATTATTAAAAGATAGCGATAGTTTAAAATAAGTTTAGTTCATGAACAAGAGAATCGACACCATTGTATGTGGTACAGTCAACCGCACGTCAATGGTAACAGTTTGACCTTGACAGGGTGTTTATTTCGTAAGCAGTAACTTAGGCACTTTTCGTAATTCAAGTGTTATTATCACTGACGTGCGGTCGACTGAAGCGTCTGCTACACGGTGACAAAACCAGCCTCCCCACCAAGGTGACCTTACTGGTTTCCAACCATGTAGACAGTGGTTTGTCACCAAATTTTGTTTGACGAAGGCTGTCAGCGACCAACCTCCCACCAAGGTCACCTTGGTAGGGAGGCTGCTTGCTTACCGTAGCACACGCTTAATACATAAAATGCAGCAAGTAATTCCTAGTGGTCACAACAGCTACAGTATAAACATGTTCTGAATGGAAATACGCGCAGTGTAAAGGTATTTTCAGTCGCTCCAAGTGGCTACGCCAGCGTAACACTGTTGGTTTAGACACATCTTTTTGTCATCCCTGCCACAAATATCGCGGTAAAAAAGTATATTTATTAGATTTCCATGAAACGGTATTATTAAGGCCCAGAACGCCGCGGAATGAGAGTGAGCGCGATGCAAAATACGAGGCTTTCCGGGAAGGAGTAGTGCGGCATGAAGTTGACGCCATTCCGAATGAAAGTGCATTTAAGCGAAAAAATATATATTACTCAGAAAATATGTGTATTTTCGATAAAATGGTTTAGTAAAATTATTTCAAAATAATAAAACAATATTTAGGTAAAATATCATACCAAAATACCAATATATGTTGGATATATTTAGGAAACTGTTTGAAAATAAACAGTTTTCGAGGTATGTTTGGATTTTTTTATGATCGAGCCAAATAAGTGCATTCATGTTTTGGACTTAATAATATTGTCACGCCTATCCTTGAGTAACACGTATTTTAATTTCAATACCATAGAGCGAGTAGTTTTTGAGCGGGATTCGCATTAGTTTGTTGAATTACGGGATTCGGCCCCTTAAAATGAGTATTCAGGGTTGATAGCAGGCAAAATAGTAGATTATTTACTTCGTAATTATAGAGTAATATTTATTAACAATAAAGAATTCCTACTAATTATATAAATGCGAAAGAATGGATGTTTGTTAGTCCTTTAATCTTTAATGATTCCTTCATAGTTTTACATCGCTGGCTTAGTTATCAATTTTACAGATTTCGTGCCAAATTAGATTAGTTTGTCTTCTTCCTGTAAATTACGGAGTTATTAAGTTTGTTGACACCAAGTCATCAATATATTTTGAAAAAAACTATTACAGTCTTCGATGTAATAATTTTCTCTTAATCTTTAATTTTATTTTGTTTTTTACTGCCATATTTATTTTTATTAATACATTGTACTTATGAGCAAAGCAAGTATGTTTTCCTAAAAGAATAAAACGAATAAATAATAATACAAGTCTTTACAAGTCTTATGAAACTTCTGATACACATTCCTGTAACTTGCACGCTTGCATACCAGCTCCTAGCACATGCTAGCTGCTTTCATGTGTACCTATACGTTAACTGCCTGTACCTGGCAAACAAGTAGCTTGCACATTTGATCTACTGGCAACTGGCATGCAATATGAGGGAGGGGTCTAGAGGGGTTGCGCAACCGGCATGTTTGACCCTAGTAATATATAAGTCTATGGTGTGAACAACGTGGCAGCTACAGGCATGCCAATTGCCAGTATCACCCAAATCTGTCTTCTTCTTCTCTTCTTTGTTTGTCTCATTAATTTAGCTACATATTCTTCTGCTAATAACAATATGACATTATTTAATTCACTTCGAAAGCTTTCCGTTAATACAGACTTAATACACAAAACAGATTTGCTGTCAAGACGTCGGTAACTCGGTAGCGTGGCGTACTGGCACGTGTATACTGCTTGCCAGTTACAGGCATGCATGTAAGAAAATTTCATGCATGTTTACTTTTAAACGTATCCATTCAAAATGTCTTCACTGTCCCTTGTGCCCTACTACCTGCACAAGAGACAATTTGAACAAAGCCACATACAACGCAATAGAGGTGGCCAAATACCACATGAATACAGTGTGAACTACATAAGAACCATTGACACGAAGAAGAAGAAGAAATTATCTACAGTGTGCCAGCTACTTTCATATGCCGCATGGCATAGCTGGCATGCAAGCTACAACTCCATTTTACAGGCATGTGTATTCCAGCCATAATATAACTTGGCGTATGTTTAGAGTGCATTACAGAGCGTTGCCGGCAGATGGCGTTGGCGTCGACTAACGCTAATGACGTCGCTCGCACTAAATTATTTTTACGACTACCCGCGAGACGCGATATACCACTACAAGCGCAGATTCTCCGCACTATTTATAATGTTTTTAATACCGTCATAGAATGCAACGTACACTTTTAGATTTTATTTATTAATATTGGTCGTGCTCGAGTGTTTTAGTGCTGAAATAAATATGATATGTTAACTCTGAACTGAAATTGTGAGCTGATTGAATCATAGTGCGTCAGGTGATTAGGATGAATCGTAATGGGTTTTCAAATATGTAGACCAAGAAATTTGTATCATAACAACACAGACAGTAAAAAATATAGACGAAGTGCTGTGAACAACCATAGTGAAGCCAACAAAACCGTGCTCCTCCGTGTACGAGCCCGCGTTCACGCACACACGTGCACCCGAAACCGTGCTAACCGCTCTCAGTACACATGTCGCGGCATCGTCTAGTAAGCATCGCGAAAACAAATATCGTTCAGGTGCAGGGTGTGTGCGTGAGTGCTGGTTTGTACACGGAGGAGCACGGCTTTATTGGCATCACTATGATCGTTCGCAGCACTTGGTCTATATTTTTTACTATGCCTGTGCTATTACATATTTGAAAAACCATTATGATTCTTCCTAATCACCTGACGCACTATGATTCATTCCTCTGACAGTGAAATGGTGTTTTTAACCGACGAAAAAAAGGAGGAGGATCTCAATTCGACGCGTATCTTTTTTATTTTTTTATGTATGACCACGCATAACTTTTTACAGACTAGTCCGATTTTGGTGATTCTTTTTTTATTGGATAGGGTATATCTCGAACTTGGTCCCATTTAAATTTTAAAATCAAAATCCACCCCTAAGGGTAGGAAAACAGGGGATGAGTGCTTGTTCACCCACTGAATTCTTACCTGTTAACCGATTCTGTTGAAACTTGGTACACATAAATGTAGTTCACATAATGGAGTGCACACTTCAACATAATGGTGACTTGGAGTTAGATTTTAGCCCCAATTTTTTTTTTTAATAAAACTTTATAACAAAAAATTTAACCGACGAAATCAGAAACTGAAAAGCGAAAAATAACAAATTATGAGTCGGCGCCAAACAAACAATCAACGAAGATCATTAAATTACTTTAAATAAATAATAAAAACAACGTAACATCAAATACAACGTGCAATTTTCAACTAGAAACAATAACTTTCCAAAAATGCGCTTTCCGCTCGGCCACTTGAACTTGCACGCACTTTGCTTGTTAAAAGTTTGTTTGGCGCCGACTCATAATTTGTTATTTTTCGCTTTTCAGTTTCTGATTTCGTCGGTTCAATTTTTTGTTAAAAAGTTTTATTAGATTAAAGAGTCAAATTAAAACACAGAATAATTTATCGTCTAAAAGCCTATTCTTCTTAGGTAAACGTGTCTTCAGGCAATTTATTTATATTACGTGTATCAGAGATGCGTGGTCATATTTGAAGAGCTCATTCCGGGAATGCTATTGAACAACTTTTACTACGAAATCAAGCTTGAAATCGCGGAAAATAAATATGCTTTTCCATAAATTTTGTTTTTCTGTGTGGTGCCGGACGTTAAGAATTGCACCACCCTATATCTTCTCATGGGTGTCGTAAAAGGCGACTAAGGGATTCACCAGAGGATGGGCAGCAGCATTCTCTGAGTATTTGTCCAACCAACTGCGATCGCCAACCCGCCTGTCAAGCGTGATGATTATGGCATATCCCCCCCATTACAGGAGGCCTATGTCCAGCAGTGGACGTCTTTCGGCTGAGATGATGCTGATGATGATGATACATTTTGTCGAGCGACATGGATGATTTAGTTGGGAACAGCAGATTTTTGTAAAAGTTGTTCAAATTGATGAGTACCGTCATCCCTTAAAGGGTTATTATTTTATCTGGGGATTAGATGCACACTCCCGATCGGGGCAGGATCCTTTGCAAAAACGAAAACCTTTTTCTGGCTTCAGTTTTCTTCTTTTGGTCTGAGTAGATACATCAAATGACACAATATGCTTATTACATTTACGCTTAATAAGTTACTGCGCGGATAGCGTGGGTAGGCCCCCCACAAAGTGGACCGACGACGACCTGGTGAAGGTCGCGGCAATCCGCTGGATGCAGAAAGCGCAGGACCAATCGTTGTGGCGATGATTGGGGAAGCTTATGTCCAGCAGTGGACGTCTTTCGGCTGAAATGATGATGATGATGATAAGTTACTGCACAAAGCGATTTCCTTCAAACAACCTTTGGATGGACTGGAATATAAAAGGTTTTTTTGCTACAGTTTATACACATCTGCAAATAAAACTGCAAACATAAACATTTTGAAGACTATGTTTACTTCAGTACGAACTTTAGCTGTGATATTAAAATATTTTAATCGTTGCTTCTCTCAGGTGTAATAATAGTGTATACTAAGGGAGAGCAAACTACTAGTCTGACACAAGACAGCCATAAACTGTGTTAATAAGTGGAACACAGCTGGGTCTGTCGCATCTTCATGACTTTAGTTCATCAAAGAACGGCTCATAATGAGATAATGAGACAAAATACATTTTCTATTATTTCATGGCCGCGCCGCGCCGGTGGCGCTTTGTGCTCGTTGACGAGTTAAATAATATCCTACTATAATCTTGGACAAATAAAAAAAGGCGGACGGAATCTCGCTAAACAAAAAGCGAAGCACCAATAGTAAGACGGCTCGCTTAAAAGTACGGGCTGGCACGGACACATTCACACCCATAACATAACATAACATCACGCCTGTATTTCCCCGAAGGGGTAGGCAGAGGTGTATAATAGTACACCCACATTTCGCTAGTTATGTTAGTCCCTCGTAATAGGGCGAGCCTATTGCCACACACACCCATAGTAAGACAAAATCCGCGATTACGCAAGAAATCTCGTGTGACGGTAGTCATTGTCGTAGTGTCATAACATAACATCACGCCTGTATTTACCCGAAGGGGTAGGCAGAGGTGTAATAGTACACCCACATTTCGCCAGTTATGTTATAGTCCCATGTAATAGGGGGCGAGCCTATTGCCATTAACCGGGCACAAATCCATACTCCGGGCTGCTACTGAGAATTTCCTAATGAAAAAACCCAATAACACTTTGCCCGACCCGGGAATCGAACCCAGGAACCCCCGCTCAGCAGTCACGCTTGCGACCACTAGACCAACGAGGCAGTCACAATAAAATAAAATCGTAGATGATAAAATAATGTCGTAGTGTCACAAATAAAATAACAATATAAACAATATATATCTGCCTACCCCAATGGGAAACAGGCGTGATAATATGATAATAATATGTATATCTGCTGCCGAATTGTGTAACTCGCTCGCCATCGCAATCATTTGGATTTCAATGTTCATTGCTCTGTGTGTTTTGACAATCCGTCATATTGACAACTACGTACCACGCAATGAATATTGCCGTAATTTCAAAATGAAAGCTGATGTCAATGTGAATGCATTACACGATTACCCCACTGGTGTGTTAAAATTAAGTCGAAATTATAGTGGTTAGGAAAAAACGAAGTGCTTCAATCTTTTCTTAGCGAGATTCCGTCCGTAATTTTTTATTCGGCTGAGACTAAAATTATAATTAAACATAGATAATTCTACTGTACATATAATGTCTTCCCTGTCGAATTTCGGTCACGGCGGCCAATCTCAACGGAGACTAGTCATCTGCGCGGGACATATCATAGTCCACAAGTGTGTGCGTAACATAGATGCACTCTCTATTCCCTCACTCTCTTCACGGCAATCAGACACGACCGCAGAGGGTCAGGCGTATGACCGATAGCTTTCTGTGCTCTCTGAGGCACGGGGGTGTAGCACCGCCAACTTCCTGACTCCGGGCTACTGCTGCGAAATTTTTTGACACAAAAATTCCAATAACACTTTCCACAAATAACAAATAAAATCAATTTATTTGCGAAATATGGGTAAAATTACATTTGATGTTAAAAATAAAAATTACATTTAGTATCACCAAATTCAACCTGACGGCATGCAAAGAACTCCGCACAAAATGTATGAAAAAGCCGTTCGGTCGATTTGGCTGAAAAAATATACTCAATAATACGGTGATCAATTGTGTGAAGTTGCAACGTTAAATAATGCAGTTTCGGATATATGGCTATTTCAATGTTGAAACCACAAAACTAATTCGCAATATTATTATTTATTATTATTTATTATGCCTCTTTTCTACACTCACTCTATCGCTCAAAGGTTTGCTGGTAGAAAAGTCATTTTTAAGTTAAGCTCGCCTTTGTACATGTAATTTCTATTTATAAGTTTTACTGTTTTTTTTTTTTTCTGGTGTACAATAAAGAATAAGAATAAGAATTATTATTCGTATATACGTAATTCGTACTTTCAATATCATGTATCATTCTAGGTAAATGGTTATAAACTCGAGGGGCCATACAAAATACACTTAAAAACATAACACATGAACAAAGTGTTTTTATATTATCAATCTCTAAGAAAATGCAACCGACACATAACACGTAGAAATATAAGTTAGATTAAAATTAATTCAGTTCAGTTCAGGTTCAGTGGTTTAGTCGTGATCAGGTAACAAACAGACAAATTTACTTTCGCCGTGACATTTAAAGGTATAGATATAAATAGAAACAACCACGATTACAGGATATAATTGTATAGGTGTGACCATATTTTTACGGTTAAAAAGTATTGTCTGCTTATCAGGGGCTAGGCGGGTATGTTCAATAATAGTCACATTAAGACTCTCTAAACCAACAATGAGAGCACTGTATTTTTAGGTTAGGTATTAGTAAGTTATTACATCATTACATCAAGATTGAATATTACAAAATAAAAGGACAAGTCATGTCGGGTTATAGAACGTCCGTCTTGTTCAACGACTCGTAGCCAAAGTGCGCGTCCCGCTCCAAGCTCCAACCGCCGACAATCAATATGGCCGACTTTGGTGGGGTGTCATAGTTCAGTGTTGCCATTTTATTCCGCCGATTCCTAACAATATAATATATTATTATACCCTAACGAAACAAACAAAAAATTTTTTTCATACGCAGCGGTTCCATACATACACATAAACTAGTTACAATGTCTGTAAGTTAGTTACTTTAAGCTACTTTTGCGTCATAAATTGGTACCAACACTGACACACGACATTATTTTGGCACAGATAATATAATACTGCATTGGTTACGCTCGTGGCATGGCGCCTTGTTTGACGCGGACGAATAGCAAAACATCACAATAAGGACGTTTTCGAGTCTTCAGATTGCGCGCGCTAGTAAACATCTCTGTAATTTGAAATATTATTGCTTAATTTATTATTATTAGTGTGGATGACAATAGAGTGGCAAAACGTCCGCACCACGTCCGTGCCGTACGTCATTTCTATCTGTTTTGCGCCTAACATGTCGTAGCCAATTTTTTTGTCACTCGTAGCAGTCGTAGCCTCGTAGCACCGTAGATAAAGTTTAACGATAATTACAATAGCCATCACTAGGACGGTATTATCTAACAGATTGCTACACGTTTCTGTGCGTAAGATAAATTCACGAGTGATTGAGTTTTATTTTATTGTTGTATATAGGAGATAGGTAACCGTTTGTTTAAAGTTGTTAGTTATTGTTGTGCGATTCTGTCAACATATAGAGCACTAGACTTTTCCCGCGGCTTCACCTGCGTATTGAAATAAAATGTAGCCTATATTACTTCTGGATAAAGCAGCTTTCTAATGGCGAAAGAATTATTAAAATCGGTTTAGAAGTTTCTGAGTTTATCGATTACAAACAAACTAATCTTTCCTCTTTATAATATTACTAGCGGCCTGTCCCGGCTTCGCACGGGTGGACATGTTTTTATTTTTATTTTTTGCTTTTATTTATATTTTTATAAATATAGCCTATGTTACTCAGGGTGAATGTAACCTTCTAATGGCAATTTTTTTTTTTAAATAGGCACTGTAATTTTCAAGTTTATTAATTACAAACATACACACAAAAATACAAATCTTTCCTCTTTATAATATTAGTGTAGATGTGGATTATATAGTAAACATCGATGAATTTTTAACAACTGTAGTTGGCATTTCTTTGACTACATATTTGGGTGGGTAAATAAATTAAATAAAGTAGTAAAGTGGTATTGGGACTCTTCTTAAACTTTTAAATCCTACCTTGCCTTGCATTTTTCGCAAATTAATAGGACTACAGCTTTATCAAAACTCAGTCCCATTAATTCGTTATGCAAAAAACATAACCTAAATGAAAATAAAAACTTGAGCATTCAGTAAAATCAAGAAACTTTGTTTGAATTTAATTCGGTACTTCGGCTTACTGGCGCAATGAAAATGTAATTAAAGGAATAATATCGTGTTGGAGTCGCCTCAAGCGCCATAAGACTGCGCATATAGGAGCGAGTGCAGTAAGACACTCAGTATATTCACAGAGTAGGAAATACATGGAGTCACCATCAACTCGGCCTATCGCAGTCCACTGCTAGACTTTCAAAAGTTGCGCCACGGCAATGGGTCCTCCGTCTTCCGCATCCAGTCTCCCTCAGCTACCTTCTACAGGATGGCAGTCCACCTGGCTTGAGGGCGCCCTACGCTACGTAACACAGTACTAAGAGGTGTTTACTGTAAATTGTTCCCTTTTTCACTAGAAGCACAGTATGTTAATAAACATTATAATAGCAGTCTATAAGGACTTTGTTTAGTAAATATTACGTTTATGGATGCCTCGTTAGTCTAGTGGTCGCAAACATGACTGCTAAGCGTGGGATCCTGGGCTAGATTCCCGGGTTGGGCACAGCTTTATTTGGTTTATTCATTAAGAAATATTCAGTGGCAGTCCGAAGTTATTCTATGCAGAAGTCTAGATTTGTACCTGGTTATTAACAATAGCTGGCCCCTGTTACATAACTGGCGAAACATAGGTGTAATATGTTTATTACACCATATTTCGCTTGCTTGGCTCTTCGGGGAAATACAGACATGATATTATGTATGTATGTGGTATGTGGTTCTGTTTGGTGCCGGACACAAAGAATAGCACCACCCTATCTATTCTCGTGGGTGTCGTAAAAGGCGACTAAGAGATTCACAAGAGGATGGGCGGCAGCGTTCTCTGAGTATTTAACTAACCAACTGCGATCGCCAACCCACCTGCCAAGCGTGATGATTATGGCACATCCACCCCCCTTTGGGGGAAGCCTATGTCCAGTAGTTGGCGTTTTCCGGTTGAAATGATGATGATGATGTGGTATGTTACATCATCTATTTTTCACGTCTTCCGTGTCCATCCAAAGGTTGTATGGAAGATATCGCTATTAGCGATAAGACCGCCAATGTACCCTTAATTTACATGTTAGTCCTAAGTTTTAATAATGTTAATTGTGTACAACAAAGAATATTCTACCTATATATTTATCTATGTTTACGGGCTGATTTAAAGAAGTCTCTTATTCACGCACTCATTCATCCATTTGCTAACTTCTCCGTGGCAAAAGTGCAGTTCTGAGATAATCGTTGCAATAACAACAATTCTTGCCATCTAATTGCGGAGAATCCGAATGCCGAGTCACCATACACCAGTATTAAAGCTCGTTTAGCCAAATAGCATGTTCAGTTTGGAACTTTGTGCTAAGATGGCGTTTTCAAATATACCTAAAATTGTGTTTATTTTTTAAATCGTCAGTTTAGCAAGAAGTTGTTATGTCTGTTTTCCGATAAGTATAATCGGGTGGTTTCCAACACTTGAGTAAATAGGTTTTAGCTGGGCAAGCGTGAACCATCGTTGACCGCACTATCGCTTAACATCAGATGGTCAAACGCAAGCTCATTAGGTATAAAATACATATTAGAATATCTTCATCATCATCATCAACTCAGCCTATCGCAGTCCACTGCTAGACATTGACTGAGCATGAACAGAACCACAGCCGGAAGCGAGAGATCGCTGCCGTCTACTGCATTGATGAGGTCACGGCACTGCATGGCCCAAGCTAGGCACTCCGCTAGTGTGCTGCGCCGTCCTCATGGCAGCTCCCACAGTGATGACAGTCGGGCGTCAGCTCCCGGCCTATTCGACACAGATACTTCCCAAAAAACCATACTCCTAGAGTAGATGCGACAGCCACACAGAATTTTTTTTAACCAAGCTGGAGTGACAACCAAATTTTTTTTTTTTTTTAAATCTTTGGTACAGATTTTTACACAACACCATCTAGTCCCAAACTAAGCAGAGCTTGTACTATGGGTACTAGACAATGGATATAATACTTATATACTTTTTTTTTGTAAATCATCATCATTTCAGCCGAAAGACGTCCACTACTGGACATAGGCCTCCCCCAATTAAGGGGGGATATGCCATAATCGCCACGCTTGGCAGGCTGGTTGGCGATCGCAGTTGGTTGGTTTTTATAAATACATACTTATAATACACAAGAAAAACCCAGACCAACACAAACAGTTATGTTCATGACACAAATATTTGTGTCCTGTGAGAATCGAACCCACGACCTCCTGATCAGCAGTCCAATCCTCGAACCACTAGACCACAGACGTCGTCAAATTTTGGTAAGACGTAACTAAAGTTGATTTAACAAAACTGTTTATCTCTAAAGAACAACATTTTTGGTAGTGGTGATATTACCATAAAGGTTATGTAGTCACTTTTTTATGTTACAGGTAGCGAAATTTTAGTTAAATTTAACAAACTTTATTTGGTCTTATCACCACTGATATGATGCGCTTGATTGTACCTTAGTATCGTTTAAGTTTACCCTGATATTTGATAAAATCTATGTAATTTATTTAAATTAACAATTTAAAGGCAACTTGTACTTGTTGCACTCTTTAAATGATTTTAACAAGAAAAAATATGCATTTAATTATGAACCTCTTTTTTTTAAAAGTCGGTTGAAAAGGATCTTATATAGGCCCACCATCTTTATTTTAGATTAGCTGTGCCCGGCTGTGGCATGCGTTGCAATGCCATAATTTTTTTTTGGGCCTACTGGCCAACTAACTTCGCTGTCGTACGTGGAACAACTCACCAAAGTAGGCACAGTTTGTATGGGAAAATAAAGTTGTTATTTTTTACAATTCTCCTCGAAATTTTTCCATATTTTCTCACCATTTAAACTTTTCCTGGACTTCCACAAATATTTCAAAACCATAATTAGCGAAATCGGTCCAGCCGTTCTCGAGTTTTAGCGAAACTAACTAACAGCAATAAATTTTCTCGGGAGCAATAATGAATCCAGGTCACTAAGAAGAACCCTAATATTTCGAAAACTATGAATGATATTATATTAAAATAACAAGCAATAACAATATGAGCATATTAAAATAACAAGTTGATAATAGATAGTCTATAAAACAATAAATAGTCTATTGTTGTTACTAAATAGTGTACGAAATATTGTGTTTCTGAATAAGCCATCATGCTTAGTTTCAGAAACATTGGTGACCCGGATTCATTGCTCCCGAGTATATACAACGTGTATCAGAAATGCGTGGTCATATTTTATGAGCTCATTCAGGGCATAGCATAGGACAACTCTTACTATGGGACCAACCCTGAAATCGCGAAAAATATATTGGCTGTTCCCTACTAAATCATCGATGTCGCTCGACAAAATGTTAGGATCAGCTGTTTTATTTTTCGCGATTTCAGGGTTGGTCCCATAGTAAAAGTTGTTCGATAGCATCCCCTGAATAAGCACTTTAAATATGACCACGCATTTCTGATACAAGTTGTATAGATAGATTTAAAAAGATAATCTAGAAGCTTTAATTATTATTATTTTATTGACGACCTCTGTGGTCTAGTGGTTCGAGTGTCGGACTGCTGATAACGAGGTCGTGGGTTCGATTCCCACAGGACACAAATATTTGTGTGATGAACATAAGTGTTTGTGTTGGTCTGGGTGTGTTGCTTATGTATTATAAGTATGTATTTACAAAAAAAAATAAAGTATATACGTATTATATCCATTGTCTAGTACCCATACCACAAGCTCTGCTTAGTTTGGGACTAGATGGTGCTGTGTAAAAATGTCCCAAAGATATTTATTTATTTATTTAATTAACGTATCATATGAAGGTTAGACTAATCAGTAATCAGTATTATTTTTTGCCTTCGTTAACACCTAAAAAACGTTCTACTTCTAATGAGGTTACATAACAAAACAAATTAACTACAAAACAATCACCCTTGAACCCGTCAGTCAGCTAGCATGTCTGCAGTTAACCTATCATTAACTATAACTAGTTTACGACACAGTAATTATGTATTGCTAACAGCGACCTGTGAAATAACGAAGTTTAGTTTTAGTGATCGGCTTTTGAAATGGGTAAACTAAATAGGCGGGTGCATAGAAATCTAAGTAATAAGGTAAAAGAAGTGGTAAAGGCGCGTGAACTTGTCGCCGCGTACAGGTGTCTCATAGAAAGAAAAGAAAGAAAGAAAAATATTTATTTGCTTCAAAAGTGACGTGCAAAATTACCAATAAAATTCAAGAACACAGAACAAATACAGGTACAGAGCCAAGAAGTGTGGTAAGATATGCGTCACATCCGCGCAAAACGGCCACCGCTCAGCATATTGCTGTGCCTCATGCACGGAGCAAAGTCACAGCGCTGGTTTTCAGCGACAGCCGGCACCATAGAACACCAGTGCGCGAAGTGTTTGTTTGATCATCAGTGCAAATTTTATTTTGCAGCATATCTAACAGCGGTTTTTTTTAGGCTTAATTTATTTTGCTTTGAATGATAGAAACATGGTGGGCATAATTACGTATTTATAGTAGGTAAAAGACAGTAGATAACATTTCTATTACCTTATTATTTAGATGTCAATGTCTGTCTCTATGTCTGTATGTAATAAAACTTTTTAACAAAAAAATTAACCGACGAAAATTGAAACTGAAAAGCGAAAAATAAAATGAAGCTTTTTAGTCTTAATAACTATTCTCCTAACTCAACTAATGTAAATAATAATCTATCACTTGTGATTTTTAGGGTTCCGTACCCGAAGGGTGCCAAACGGGACCCTATTACTCTCGCTACGCTGTCCGTCCGTCCGTCCGTCCGTCCGTCTGTCTGTCACAGGGCTGTATCTTTGTAACGGTAATAGATAACTAGTTGAAATTTTCACAGAATATGTGTTGCTATGAGGTGTATTACGACAAATACTAAAAACAAAAAAAAGTCTAAAACCAAAGGGGTCCCCATACAAGAAACCTCAAAAAACATGCATTTTTTTCAACGTTTTTGTTCCTGCTCTATCTTCAAAACGGTAATATATACCAGCGTCAAATTTGGTCAGATTATAGTGCATACTATGTAGTTTAGCAACAAATACTAAAAATAGGACAAACATAGACGTTGGCGGACTACACACACCATCGAGTACTGTATGGAGCACTCTCAGGTGTGCAGGTTTCCTCACGATGTTTTCCTTCACCGACAACAACGCCATCAATTTCACTTAATTTTTTGCGAGTCAGCGTTAATATAACTACAAAATTCAAGTTGAACGGAACCCTTTCACCCCTATGCCAGCTTTACCGAAACGCGTGTCAAAATTCCACGCCTTTCTGCTCACAATTCGTTTAATAAGCAATATACCTACTTATTACATATTCTCCATACTTAATTCATATATCGCTCTAGTCGTAAATTATTACCTTTTAATGAATACCCCGAAGCGTCTACAAAGTTTTTATCGGTTCATCCACACGTAAGGGTTGTGCCTTATGATTACGCTAAGTTATTTCAAGTTAAAAGTACCATTTAGGAAGTTAAAATCACTTGGTTCATTGGCTCTGATTATACGCTATTTTTGAGATTAAGCGACGTTTACGTGTATATTAAAGTGATGTATTCAGTACTGTTAATTGATAGGTTGTTGATTATGGACTAGATACTAGTGATGGGCCAATTATGGGTTTTGCCGATCAGCCAACTAGCCGAATAATCGGTTAAAAAATAGCCGATTAGTCGGCAATGACGATCATCTTTACTTCGGTAAATTCGAGCATCTCCGCCTCACAGACGATTGCAAAATGTTTAGTGAAGGCTTTCCTTTTGAGAGGTGGCGACAATCAGAAAAGGGCTATCCCTTTACCTACCTTAAGGTACCTATGTACCCACTCAGAAATTGCTCGTATTCGCAAAATATATCTGAGTTGTCCCGCTAGCAGTCTAGCACTGTCTATAAGTTTATAGCGAAAGGCTATTTTATGGAGGTTGGGAACATAGAATGTTGAGAATATCTATGAAAATCTTGTTACTGCTAATTGAATTATTTTGTAGTTTTCTTTATCCTTTATTCTTAGTACTAAAATAAATGCCGAATAGTCACCGACTATAAAACATGCCGAATAGTCGGTATTCCCGATTAGTCGGTGAGTATAGTCAGCCCGTCAGCCTATCTCAATTAGTTACTTTAAAGGCTTAGTTCTGTAGATAAGCTAGTCGCATTTTATACGTAATAGGTACCTTTTTTCACAGAATAAATTTTTAAATGGTCGACAAAAAAAATGCTAAACGTTTAAATATCTACATTTGTAGGTAATATTTTTGTAATACGTGGGACACTCAGAAAGTTTTGCGAAACTAAAAAAAATTGTTCTATACGTACATATATTTTTATCAAATCTTTTCAAAGTACTTTCCACCAGCCTCTATACAAAGATTCATGCGCCTAAACCAGTTTTCAAAACACTTTTTCCAGTCCGCCGCAGACACCTCGTTTACAGCCTGCTCGAACGCAGCCAGCGCATCTTCCGGCGACGAAAATTGTATCCCTTTGAGCTGATTTTTTATTTTTGGGAATAAAAAGAAGTCACACGGTGCTAGATCAGGGCTGTAAGGAGGGTGACCCAGGAGTTTGACTGGCGTGCTGTCCAGGAAGTCCCTCGTTTTGAGTGCGGTGTGCGCAGGTGCATTGTCGTGGTGGAGCAGTAGCCCGCGGAGCCCTGTGTTTGGTCGCTTGTTGCTTATAACAGAGAAAACTTCTGGCAAACATTTGGTAGTATACCATTCGGCATTAATGCTTCTTTGATCCCGTAAGGGAATTGATACCAAGTGGCCAGTCAAATTAAAAAAGCTAGCGATCAAAATCTTACCCCCGCTTCTAGATCGCTTCACTTTGGTAGGCGTTGGCTCATTTTGAAACACCCAAACAGTCGACTGGCGCTTGGTTTCTGGGTCGTATTGATAAATCCAGGACTCATCACCTGTAACGATGTCGTAAACACGCCGAGACGAGCCTGCTTCAAATTTGTTAAGCATATCACGGCACCATTCCACCCGGGCCTGCTTCTGAGCATCGGTGAGGTTGTGCGGCACCCAGCGTGATACTATCCTCCTCACGCGAAGATGGCTGTGTAGAATCTCGTGAACGCTTCCCGATCCAATCTTCAATATGTGTTGAATCTCCTGATATGTAATTCGCCTATTGTCTTGGATTAAATTTTTCACTGCTAGCACGTTTTCTTCGGTAACAGCCGTCAAAGGGCGACCGCTTCTTTCGTCATCCCCCAAAGTTGGTCGACCGCGCTTGAATTCGTTATACCAACGATACACGGTTGCCTTGGAAGGGCCTTCATCCATGAATGCCATTTGAAGTCTATCGTACGATTCATCCGGTTTCAGGCGACACTTGAAATCGTATAAAATCATAGCTCTAAAATGTTCCCGGCGCAGATCCATATTTCAGTGAGACACAATACTTTGAATTAACTCGCAAAAAATGTGGAGGGAAATTTTGAAATTGGAACTTACTTATTTTTACTTATAAATAATCATATTTTCGAAAAACATTATAACTGGCCAGTCTCCCATATATAAAAACTTTTTTTCGCAATACTTTCTGAGGGGCCTGGTATGTATAACCATCCTAGTTTACAATCACATTAAAATTAGCGTACTTTAATATATTAGGCTACCTTAGCTGTTAGATCAGGCTGTTAGCCATCAAAGAAATTTTGTTAATTCTGGAAGAAATCTATTGCTTCTTGTTAGAAGTCTACAATACTCATTAGGTGGTTTTATGAGCAACAAGCAAAATGCTTTCTCTTCTATTAGCTTTTATATTAAAATTAGGTATTTGACCTTTTATTTTTATAGATAATTAAAATACAAATACTAAGACCCTAGCATGCTCATTCATCATCCATCACCAAATTTTTTTATTAAAAAATATAACATATTTTTTTTGCTGAAACTAAACATGAATTCCATACTTTTAAAAGGCCATATATAATAGACTAAAAACCATACATCTAATTTAATAGATAAAATAGAGCTGTCTGGACATTTTCAATTCAATGATGGAGGTTGTTTGAAAAGAACTAATACGGTCTGCGAGTTGATCCAGGCGGAGCCATTAGAATGATTGCCGGTCGGACAGAGTGATGCAAACTGAAGTATAACAGGCGCTCTTAACAGATTGAATTTTATATACGACTCATAGACGTAGGGTGTAACTAAGTTACTACCGTACCTACTTCTCCGCCAAATAGTGATGCTTTCATTACTGTGTTTCGGTCTAAAGGGTACGGGTGCCGGTGAAATTACAATCACATGAGACTTTCCATCTTCATGTCTCAGTTTGGCGAATCGACTTGCGGTACCATTTAGGCAACAGCCTAGGTGGTATTGCAGTTGTTATGGGCAAAGGTAACTGCTTAACATCAGGTGGGCCTTTAGCTCGTTTTGCCATCCTATACTGGCTATACTATAAAAAAAAATGCTGTCCATCTTGGCTAACGTGTTGCGGGTAGAGAAAAGTTGATGATTGATTGAATTAAAATATTTTACATAACATTACGCCTGTATTTTCCTGAAGGCATAGACTGAGGAGTATAATACACCCACATTTCTCCAGTTGTGTTATAAGTCCCATGTAATAATGCAAGCCTATTGCCACTAACCGGGCACAAAATCCAGACTTCGGGCTGCTACTCAGAATTTCCTAAAGAAAAAAAAACTTTTCCCGGCCCGAGAATCAAACCCAGGTTATCATCAATCAAAACGCTTATCCGTCCAGCTATCGACCACTAGACTAACAAGGCAGTCAGGCAATGAGAATATTTTAAGGAAGAAAATTCTTTACATGCTGTAACATGACATTTAAAAGCAAAGACATATGCTAAGGCCAAATTGGCACACCCATGGGCATACCCATCGACTATCTAAACGTTAGATAAAAAATTTCTTCGACAATAAACATAAATAAATCTTTGACAGTCTATCGTTTAACAGAAAAAAGAATAACTTCACTTACATTTTCCTATTGTGATAATACAGGCGTTTTCTGTTATTCATAAAGATAATTTAAAAAAATAAAAGAAAAAAAAAACAACAAGAGTTAAAACGAAATCCTTACCTTACAAAACGACGTAATGTCGTTTTGTAGTCTACAAAACTTAATCAAGCAATAATCGCATCGTCAGCACTGTACTGTTACGAAAACGTAAGCAATTCCAGCTACAAACGAAAAGCAAACTGCCACATTTTTATACAGCATAAATAAAAGTACAATTTTCAATTCAGTTGTCATAACTACGTAGGTAGGTCTAAATTTGTGAAGAGAGCACGAGCAGTCGACAACATTTGGTCGGTCCCCAAGCACTCGGTAGAAGGTGTTTACATGCATTTTATGCCGCGGGAGCCCTTATCAAGTTGCTACGTTCGCGCCGCAGGCGTCGTCAACCTTCTAGAAATATTCACTTGTGAAAGGCGAAAGGCCGCTTTCAACTTTACGTGGCCATATTCCACGTGAAAATTGAAAAAGTTTATGTAACGACTTTTTTAGCATCTCTAAACGGAATGCTGGCTTTAATTGATGTACCAGAGTTATAGGTTTGCAGCCCCAAGTGAGATGCATTCATAAAAAGTATAAAATGTTTCTCCGTAATTACGCTCTATGAATTTAATTATTAGTGTTCTAATTATGAGTTAAATTGAAGGGAGTTTTTTTGTTGAGATTTTTCATTCGGGTTGCTTTTTTACGTTGTAGAAAACATTTCAAGCACACTGCTTGTGACTGCAATTACGTCGACGATTAGATGTCATTAAATAGGTAAGTTTATATTTAATTTTTAACCGACTTCAAAAAAAGGAGGAGGTTATGTATTCCGCGGGTTTTTATACATTGTTTTAAACAACGTTAGGAAAGACATCTGACTTGAAGTCCTAGTTTTCATCCCACGGCTGTCAAAGGCGATAATTTTAGTAGGAACATGAATTCTACTTAGATAACACTACAGGTATCATCATCATTTCAGCCGAAAGACGTCCTCTGAGACAAAGGCCTACCTCAAAGGGGATACGCCATAATCGCCACACTTGGCAGGCGGGTTGGCGATACACTACACGTTTGCGTTACACTACAGGTATACCAGCAGGTTACACCAGCCGCTGACGTGCCCGCCATAAATCTTAACGCCATCCTCACCACCTTGATGGTTGGCGGTCAACTACTGTACGTTTCACACGCCATTTTTTGCCTCGTACAGCAAAACTGTTGAACCAACTTCCGTCGGCAGTTTTCCCGATAAAATTCGACGGGAGCCTGGAAGAAAAGAGCATAATATGTCATTTTGAAAGGTCGGGAACGCATCGGCGACTCCCCTAGTGTTGCGGATGTACGGATGACAACTGCTTACCTTCTGGTGACCAGCTTGCTCGGTTGCCCTCATCAATAAAAAAAATCTTCTTATGTAATCACCAATCAGTTTGCCATATGAGCAATTATTGCATTGTTGTTGTTGATTTTATGGTACTTTGACCTTTTCTTTTTGGGACTTGGCTGGACACACTACCATGTGTCTAGATTGCGTTGTTTCTTAATCCTGGCAACTGACCAAATTACGGGAGGTTTTATACAATGTGTTAATTGAAAACCTCTTAAAGGGTCATTGTACTCATCATCGTGAATAACTTTTACTATGAGACCAATACTAAAGTCGTGAAAAAAAAATCTGCTACTCCGTACATTACCTAATATTCGGCTTAAGACGCTGACAACAGCCAAACACCCCAAATAGGCTTCTTTTAAAAACATTTTTAGCTGTATCTATTCAGTTTGTGGCAGTGAAAAAAATGTATGTTAATCTTAATCGTATTTTCTAAAACTGTATTGTGCCCAAAACACGTTTTCTTGAAGTTTTCTCTATAGAAAAGAATTGTAAACTAACCTCTTAAAACATGCTTTAAAGCAAACAATCTCTATTATTTACCAAATATTATAAATTAAATTAAGAAAACATTTAAGAAAGACAATAATCTAAAACACTATTGTTTCTGTTTTTGAAATAAACTTTTAAGTTTTTTATTAAAAAATATATTGTTAATTTTCATTCAAGTTGAGCGACGCACCCGACGTCCCTCCGCTCGTTGCCTCTCTTTCTTTTCTGTACAAAACGACAGTGACCGCAGAGGTCTGATTTTTTAGGTGTTGTCAGCGTCTTAACTCGACAAAATATAATCAACAGCTGATTTTTATTTCGCGATTTCTGAATTGATCCCACAGTAAAAGTTGTTCATACTGATGAGTACAATGACCCTATTTCAATTACACGTACGTTTTTTTTTATCTAAAGCCAAATAAAAAATTGCTTAGTCAAGGATCTAAAAGTCCTAATATTAAACAAAGTCTAATATAAAATTTCGTGGCAACCGCATGCGATCCGTTACCACGAAAGATGGCGAAAGATAATGCGACCATTACAACGATTCCTAGGGAGGAGCGCGAACGCACCTCCCAGACGCGGTCGCTCGTAAAAATGAAATATTATTACAGCGTTCACTGAATTTAAAAAATCGTCCTTGCTTCAAACTACAGAATATGAGCTCTAAATCACGCAGGAAACCGTCTGTCTTTTAAATGCTGTACCAGGCCCCTCAGAAAGTATTGCGAAAAAAAGTTTTTATATATGGGAGACTAACAGAAAAAATAATATAATGTTATAATATAATAGTTATAATGTTTATCAGTTATAATGTTGTTCGAAAATATGATTATTTATAAGTAAAAATAAGTAAGTTCCAATTTCAAAATTTCCCTCCACATTTTTTGCGAGTTAATTCAAAGTATTGTGTCTCACTGAAATATGGATCTGCGCCGGGAACATTTTAGAGCTATGATTTTATACGATTTCAAGTGTCGCCTGAAACCGGATGAATCGTACGATAGACTTCAAATGGCATTCATGGATGAAGGCCCTTCCAAGGCAACCGTGTATCGTTGGTATAACGAATTCAAGCGCGGTCGACCATCTTTGGGGGATGACGAAAGAAGCGGTCGCCCTTTGACGGCTGTTACCGAAGAAAACGTGCTAGCAGTGAAAAATTTAATCCAAGACAATAGGCGAATTACATATCAGGAGATTTAACACATATTGAAGATTGGATCGGGAAGCGTTCACGAGATTCTACACAGCCATCTTCGCGTGAGGAGGATAGTATCACGCTGGGTGCCGCACAACCTCACCGATGCTCAGAAGCAGGCCCGGGTGGAATGGTGCCGTGATATGCTTAACAATTTATCAATACGACCCAGAAACCAAGCGCCAGTCGACTGTTTGGGTGTTTCAAAATGAGCCAACGCCTACCAAAGTGAAGCGATCTAGAAGCGGGGGTAAGATTTTGATCGCTAGCTTTTTTAATTTGACTGGCCACTTGGTATCAATTCCCTTACGGGATCAAAGAAGCATTAATGCCGAATGGTATACTACCAAATGTTTGCCAGAAGTTGTCTCTGTTATAAGCAACAAGCGACCAAACACAGGGCTCCGCGGGCTACTGCTCCACCACGACAATGCACCTGCGCACACCGCACTCAAAACGAGGGACTTCCTGGACAGCACGCCAGTCAAACTCCTGGGTCACCCTCCTTACAGCCCTGATCTAGCACCGTGTGACTTCTTTTTATTCCCAAAAATAAAAAATCAGCTCAAAGGGATACAATTTTCGTCGCCGGAAGATGCGCTGGCTGCGTTCGAGCAGGCTGTAAACGAGGTGTCTGCGGCGGACTGGAAAAAGTGTTTTGAAAACTGGTTTAGGCGCATGAATCTTTGTATAGAGGCTGGTGGAAAGTACTTTGAAAAGATTTGATAAAAATATATGTACGTATAGAACAATTTTTTTTAGTTTCGCAAAACTTTCTGAGTGTCCCACGTATACTGGAAGGTAAACTATCTTAAGTCGTTTTTTTTCGTCACTTGCCCTTATTTTTACCCGACTGCGTCAGGAGGGTTATGTTTTTCGAGTGTATGTATGTATGAATAAAATAAAAAAGTTAATTAACAAAACCAAAAAACCCCACTGCGTGTAAAAATAACTGAAAAGATGTAATCAAGACTTGTGTAGGTAAGTATATGTAAAAGTATAAAATTAATCAACACGCAGTCGTAGCCTCACGTGAATCTCGCTAAGCAATAAGTGAATCATCCATAGTAGCTCGCTTAAAAGTACGGGCACACATTCACATCCATAGTATGCCAAAAAGCCGCGATTACGCAAAAAATGTAGTGTGACGGTAGTCATTATTGTAGTGTCACAAATAAAATAAGAGTATAAATCAGGTGTGTTAAAATGCTTTCGAAATTATAGTGGGTTTAGGAAAAAAATGAAGTGCTTCAGAAAAAACAAAGATGTTTAGCGAGATTCCGTCCGCCTATTTATTCGTCCGAGTTTGTATTTTTAACCGACGAAAAAAAGGAGGAGGTTCTCAATTCGACGCGTATATTTCTGTTGAAACTTGACACACATAAATATAGTTCTAGACACTACGACATAATGGAGACCTGGAGTTAGATTTTAACCACAAAAAAATGATAAATAAAACTATTTAACAAAAAATTGAACCGACGAAAACAGAAACTGAGAAGCGAAAAATAACTAATTATGAGTCGGCGCCAAACAACTAATCAACGAAGATCATTAAATTACTTTAAATAAATAGTAAAAACAACGTCACATCAACTACAACGTGAAATTTTCAACGATAAACAATTACTTTCCAAAAATGCGTTCTCCGCTCGGCCACTTGCAACTTACACGCACTTTGCTTGTTAAAAGTTCGTTTGGCGCCGACTCATAATTAGTTTATTATTCGCTTTTTAGTTTCTGTTTTCGTCGGTTCAATTTTTTGTTAAAAAGTTTTTTTTTTTATGGCATTGGAAGGCTAAACAAGCAAAAGCAGTTAAGCGATTATCTTTGCCAATTAAAACTTCAATACCACCTTGGTTGTTGTCTAAATGGTAGGGCAAAGCGCGTTCACCAAACTGAGACATGAAGATGAAAAGTCTCATGTACCTAATTGTTATTCTACCAGCACCCGTACCATTCGAACCGGAATCCGGAACATAGCAATGCAAGCATCACTGTTTGGCGGAAGAAATAGGGGAACGGTTGAGTACTCAACCGTACCCCGGCGAAGTCCCCGGACGAGCTCTTTTAAAAGGAGCTCTACAATACTGACCAAATCAAACTGTATTTTTAAATAAGAATAAAGTACTAAATGTGACTTAATATAGTTGGGCTCGTAGCGAAGCAACGACTGTGCGGATTGTATGATCTGCACGGTTAAGCTGCACTTGCCGCGGTCAGTCTGTGGATGGGTGACCGTTTCGTTACACATCGAGACCCCTCCGTGCCTCGGAGAGCACGTTAAGCTGTCGGTCCCGGTTGTCATACGAATAGCATTCGGTTGCGGTTAGCAGTCGTTACGGGTAGTCAGAACCCTGAAAGTCTGACAACTGGTCTAACCTCCGAATGTCAGTATTACCCAGTAACTGGGTTGCGGGGGTCTGATGGCAGTCGCTCCGTGTAAAATACTGATGTTCAGCCGCATCTGGCTAGACTGGAAGCCGACCCCAATATAATTGGGAAAAAGGCTCGGAGGATGACTTCCAGTATACAGCACTTCAGACATCAATTCTGGGAATATTATTGGTTTGGTAGCGTAACCGCTTAAAAGTGTGGTCATGTGTGGTTATTATTTCGATTTCTCAGTGTTACGAATAGCCATGAATTTACTGGTAACAAAAACTAAAAATACTAAAGATTTCAATTGTGGAAAGAAAAAATCGCTCACGAGCAGGATAAAAATAGAAGAAGAAGATAGAAGTTTAATTGACGCTTTATTTAGGTTATCGTTATGTAGGTAGGTAACGAATACCCCACATTTTCACACCGATAAGTATAATCCATATATGTATAAATAGGCAAAGACAAAATAGTTTAGTACCTTTCTCTTATTTGTTTGTCAGCCGATTCTTTTGTTATCAGTAAAAAAATATAGAAAAAGTTTTTTTTTGGCATAGTTCAATTATAAAAAATAATGAATCACGGTCGAATTTCAACCACTGCGCGACCTCTCGTATTATTAAATAAGCAAATACAATACCTACATAATATGTTATAGTCCCATGTAATAGGGGGCGAGCCTATTGCCATTGACCGGTCACAAATCTAGACTACGGGCTGCTACTGACAATTTCCTAATAAAAAACCCAATAACACTTTGCCAAACCCGGGAATCGAACCCAGGACCCCACGCTCAGCAGTCGCGATGGCAACCACTAGACCAACGAGGCAAGTGTATTAGAAGTGGTGCAATTATCAGTTTTTTTCTTGTGAAATTACGATAAATGTAGATACGTTCATTCAGTGCAAACATCGTAGCCTACTGTTGCTACGGTGCGGTGCCGCGGTGCTACGAAGGTGCGACAGTGCAAAATCACAGAAATTCTAATGAGTTAAGACATAGACGAATTTAATTACAAGCTGATGTCCACAGCTTCACCCGTATAGTATTTTGAAAAAAGTATCCTATGTAATCCAGAGCAAGGTATCTGTTTGCCGTATTTCACCCAAACCGTTGATGATTAAAAAACAAACATCTGCACTTACAGATTTATTATGTCGGATAAGAAGGGATTCATAAAACAATATTAAGATTTACACCAAAGACGTATTAAAAACCGGCCAAGAGCATGTCGGGCCATGCTCAGTATTATAGGATTCCTTAAGTAGGTGTAATTACAAACGAATCAAATCGAATATTAATCATGGCTATTTTAGTTTTTGCAATAATCGGCAGCATTCGCGACTCAGAGCGTGTTGTTAGTAGCGCCATCTAGGGTTAAATTCAAGAAGCCAAATTTAAGACGTTTGTCATTTCAAAGTTACTTTTTGTGATTTTTTCAAATAGAAAGTAGCTAAAGGAGCATTATTTGCTATGATAATTTTTCTCTAAGGTCAATGACCTTTGAACTAGGACGTTTTAAGTATTTTTCAGTTTTCTCTCTATAACTCAAAAAATTATAATCACATTATACTCGAAATAATTTTAAAAGAGAGTTTTCATAAAGGTCTATCAATGTGGAAGATTATAAGTTTCTACGTTGCATAGTTTAGAAATGGCAGGGGGGGGGACACATTGCAAGCCACTTTGGCGGGCTATATTTCGCAGATGGTACACCTGATAAAAAAGTGGTGTATCAAACATTACCTTCATTTTAGTAGACCTATTCAATGATATCCCACACGAGGGGGTGCAGCGAAAAAAATTTTTTTTTCTCTATTTCACATGTATGGACGCCACCCCTAAAATACGGAAAAACGATTATTTTATTCTTTTAAAATTGAGATCTATATGTAGACTATTTTTTAACAAAATTTCATTTACTTATGTTTATAACTGTAGAAGTTATTAAGCTGTAAAGGATTAGGACAGACGGACAGACGGACAGACGGACGGACATGACGAAACTATAAGGGTTCCTTGTAGGACTTCGGAACCCTAAAAAGACGATTAATCATGATAAAAACAAATCAACCCTTTACTACTGCGTCGCAGTGACGACCAAGGACGTTGGTCCCAAGCAAACAATTTTCGTCTGAATGCTACCCTGTGTTAGAGTCCAAAATCTTTTGAGATGCAGCAACGACGCAGTCAGGAATTGTATTGCGCGCTAACAGCCACCTGCAAGCCATTTCCTGGAAGGGATAACCCCTAAGTGACGAGTCGAGTGTATCGATGACTGATGGAGGATACTGGATGACTAATCCGTCTGCTGCTAGTGTTGAGTATGGGCAAAAATTAATAATAATACTCTAAGAGCGTATGTTCGATTTAGCGCAAGTCAAAATCTGCACGATCTATCGAATGGCACGCTCACTACGGCACGATACAATGGTTCCTCTGTGTGCGTGAGTGCTGAACCGTTAGCACGAATAATTTTGATACTTTTATTTTTTTAGGATCTATTTTATGATTTTTTTTTTATGAATGAAAATTTAAAAATTAAATATGTTTTTTTGTAAATATTATAACGGATTCGGATTCTACTTATCAATGCAACTCTAGGCACTTAAACGTGTCTATGTTTGAAAGTTAGAAATATATTAGAGAAGAGTGTGAGTGCTGTAGTAGGGTTTCCTAAAACTAAGTTCTAAAACATTTAGAACTCGCGCCGATTTTACGCCGATACGCAAATCAGCGGCGGCGTCGTTTAAAAACCGTCGGCAGCGGTGGCGCACTATGGGATTATTTTAGGTTGGCACCTCTACTATACGAATCTATAAATGACTCTTTGAGGTATTGTAAGGTTTTAGCGTAAAATGCCAATTATCACTTTATCTCCTAGTGTCGATAATATTATTTTTTCATAAAAATGTTTTTTAAAAGCCTAATCGAAGATTTTCGAAGCAGCAGAGTACATTTATTGAAGTTCGGCACAAATACTATGCAAATATACACACGACACTTTGTGGTAACGTAAGGTTTTGGCGTAACACGCTTTTCTCTACATACATAAAAAAACTTCAAATTACTAGATCTCTGAAAAAACTTGTAAAACGTAACATTTGGAAGCATTAAAGTTATTATTTATTGTAGTTTGGCCCTCTACTATACGGATCTATAAATTACTCTTTGAGGTATTGTGAGTTTTTGGCGTAAAAATGTTAATTAACACTTTATCTCCTACTGTCGATAAATTTTTCTTCATAAAAATGATTTTTAAAAGCATAATCAAAGATTTTGGAAGCAACAGATTATACATTTATTGTAGTTCGGCACAAACACTATATGCATATATACACGAAACTTTGATGTAACGTAAGGTTTTGGCGTAAAACGTCTTTCTCTCCATACATTAAAAAATTCAAATGACTGTATCTCTAAAAATACTTGTAAAACCATATTGAACATTTTTGAAGCAATACAGTATGTATTTATTATAGTTTGGCATCTCTAATATATGAATCTATAAATAAATCTTTGAGGTATTGTGCGGTTTTAGCGTAAAACTCCAATGTTAATTTTATCTTTAACTGACGATTTTTTTTAAATAAAAAATATTTTTAAAACCAAATCGAAGATTTTTGAAGCAACAGAGTATGTATTTAGTGTAGTTTGGCACTAGCACTATATGGATCTATACACGAAACTTTAAGGTAATGTAAGGTTTTAATTTTCTCTCCATACAAAAAAAAAAATTCAAATCACTATCCATATCTTTGAAAATACTTGTTAAATGAAAACACTGAGGCAGCATTTTATATTTGCATTGATAAGTAGAATCCGAATCCGTTATAATATTTACAAAAAAACATATTTAATTTTTAAATTTTCATTCATA
The DNA here is from genome assembly GCA_949699075.1 of Asteroscopus sphinx. Classification (NCBI taxonomy): domain Eukaryota; kingdom Metazoa; phylum Arthropoda; class Insecta; order Lepidoptera; family Noctuidae; genus Asteroscopus; species Asteroscopus sphinx. The sequence continues at coordinate 10,240,554 of OX453008.1, forward strand.
AAAAAAAAATCATAAAATAGATCCAAAAAAAATAAAAGTATCAAAATTATTCGTGCTAACGGTTCAGCACTCACGCACACAGAGGAACCATTGTATCGTGCCGTAGTGAGCGTGCCATTCGATAGATCGTGCAGATTTTGACTTGCGTTAAATCGAACATACGCTCTTAGAGTATTATTATTAATTTTTGCCCATACTCAACACTAGCAGCAGACGGATTAGTCATCCAGTATCCTCCATCAGTCATCGATACACTCGAATCGTCACTTAGGGGTTATCCCTTCCAGGAAATGGCTTGCAGGTGGCTGTTAGCGCGCAATACAATTCCTGACTGCGTCGTTGCTGCATCTCAAAAGATTTTGGACTCTAACACAGGGTAGCATTCAGACGAAAATTGTTTGCTTGGGACCAACGTCCTTGGTCGTCACTGCGACGCAGTAGTAAAGGGTTGATTTGTTTTTATCATGATTAATCGTCTTTTTAGGGTTCCGAAGTCCTACAAGGAACCCTTATAGTTTCGTCATGTCCGTCCGTCTGTCCGTCTGTCCGTCTGTCCTAATCCTTTACAGCTTAATAACTTCTACAGTTATAAACATAAGTAAATGAAATTTTGTTAAAAAATAGTCTACATATAGATCTCAATTTTAAAAGAATAAAATAATCGTTTTTCCGTATTTTAGGGGTGGCGTCCATACATGTGAAATAGAGAAAAAAAAATTTTTTTCCCTACTGTTGCTACGGTGCGGTGCCGCGGTGCTACGAAGGTGCGACAGTGCAAAATCACAGAAATTCTAATGAGTTAAGACATAGACGAATTTAATTACAAGCTGATGTCCACAGCTTCACCCGTATAGTATTTTGAAAAAAGTATCCTATGTAATCCAGAGCAAGGTATCTGTTTGCCGTATTTCACCCAAACCGTTGATGATTAAAAAACAAACATCTGCACTTACAGATTTATTATGTCGGATAAGAAGGGATTCATAAAACAATATTAAGATTTACACCAAAGACGTATTAAAAACCGGCCAAGAGCATGTCGGGCCATGCTCAGTATTATAGGGTTCCTTAAGTAGGTGTAATTACAAACGAATCAAATCGAATATTAATCATGGCTATTTTAGTTTTTGCAATAATCGGCAGCATTCGCGACTCAGAGCGTGTTGTTAGTAGCGCCATCTAGGGTTAAATTCAAGAAGCCAAATTTAAGACGTTTGTCATTTCAAAGTTACTTTTTGTGATTTTTTCAAATAGAAAGTAGCTAAAGGAGCATTATTTGCTATGATAATTTTTCTCTAAGGTCAATGACCTTTGAACTAGGACGTTTTAAGTATTTTTCAGTTTTCTCTCTATAACTCAAAAAATTATAATCACATTATACTCGAAATAATTTTAAAAGAGAGTTTTCATAAAGGTCTATCAATGTGGAAGATTATAAGTTTCTACGTTGCATAGTTTAGAAATGGCAGGGGGGGGGACACATTGCAAGCCACTTTGGCGGGCTATATTTCGCAGATGGTACACCTGATAAAAAAGTGGTGTATCAAACATTACCTTCATTTTAGTAGACCTATTCAATGATATCCCACACGAGGGGGTGCAGCGAAAAAAATTTTTTTTTCTCTATTTCACATGTATGGACGCCACCCCTAAAATACGGAAAAACGATTATTTTATTCTTTTAAAATTGAGATCTATATGTAGACTATTTTTTAACAAAATTTCATTTACTTATGTTTATAACTGTAGAAGTTATTAAGCTGTAAAGGATTAGGACAGACGGACAGACGGACAGACGGACAGACGGACGGACATGACGAAACTATAAGGGTTCCTTGTAGGACTTCGGAACCCTAAAAAGACGATTAATCATGATAAAAACAAATCAACCCTTTACTACTGCGTCGCAGTGACGACCAAGGACGTTGGTCCCAAGCAAACAATTTTCGTCTGAATGCTACCCTGTGTTAGAGTCCAAAATCTTTTGAGATGCAGCAACGACGCAGTCAGGAATTGTATTGCGCGCTAACAGCCACCTGCAAGCCATTTCCTGGAAGGGATAACCCCTAAGTGACGAGTCGAGTGTATCGATGACTGATGGAGGATACTGGATGACTAATCCGTCTGCTGCTAGTGTTGAGTATGGGCAAAAATTAATAATAATACTCTAAGAGCGTATGTTCGATTTAGCGCAAGTCAAAATCTGCACGATCTATCGAATGGCACGCTCACTACGGCACGATACAATGGTTCCTCTGTGTGCGTGAGTGCTGAACCGTTAGCACGAATAATTTTGATACTTTTATTTTTTTAGGATCTATTTTATGATTTTTTTTTTATGAATGAAAATTTAAAAATTAAATATGTTTTTTTGTAAATATTATAACGGATTCGGATTCTACTTATCAATGCAAATATAAAATGCTGCCTCAGTGTTTTCATTTAACAAGTATTTTCAAAGATATGGATAGTGATTTGAATTTTTTTTTTGTATGGAGAGAAAATTAAAACCTTACATTACCTTAAAGTTTCGTGTATAGATCCATATAGTGCTAGTGCCAAACTACACTAAATACATACTCTGTTGCTTCAAAAATCTTCGATTTGGTTTTAAAAATATTTTTTATTTAAAAAAAATCGTCGGTTAAAGATAAAATTAACATTGGAGTTTTACGCTAAAACCGCACAATACCTCAAAGATTTATTTATAGATTCATATATTAGAGATGCCAAACTATAATAAATACATACTGTATTGCTTCAAAAATGTTCAATATGGTTTTACAAGTATTTTTAGAGATACAGTCATTTGAATTTTTTAATGTATGGAGAGAAAGACGTTTTACGCCAAAACCTTACGTTACATCAAAGTTTCGTGTATATATGCATATAGTGTTTGTGCCGAACTACAATAAATGTATAATCTGTTGCTTCCAAAATCTTTGATTATGCTTTTAAAAATCATTTTTATGAAGAAAAATTTATCGACAGTAGGAGATAAAGTGTTAATTAACATTTTTACGCCAAAAACTCACAATACCTCAAAGAGTAATTTATAGATCCGTATAGTAGAGGGCCAAACTACAATAAATAATAACTTTAATGCTTCCAAATGTTACGTTTTACAAGTTTTTTCAGAGATCTAGTAATTTGAAGTTTTTTTATGTATGTAGAGAAAAGCGTGTTACGCCAAAACCTTACGTTACCACAAAGTGTCGTGTGTATATTTGCATAGTATTTGTGCCGAACTTCAATAAATGTACTCTGCTGCTTCGAAAATCTTCGATTAGGCTTTTAAAAAACATTTTTATGAAAAAATAATATTATCGACACTAGGAGATAAAGTGATAATTGGCATTTTACGCTAAAACCTTACAATACCTCAAAGAGTCATTTATAGATTCGTATAGTAGAGGTGCCAACCTAAAATAATCCCACAGTGCGCCACCGCTGCCGACGGTTTTTAAACGACGCCGCCGCTGATTTGCGTATCGGCGTAAAATCGGCGCGAGTTCTAAATGTTTTAGAACTTAGTTTTAGGAAACCCTACTACAGCACTCACACTCTTCTCTAATATATTTCTAACTTTCAAACATAGACACGTTTAAGTGCCTAGACCTAGTACATAAGAATAATAAAACCGGCCATGTGCGAGTCGGACTTGCGCAGTAAGGGTTCCGTACCTCTTAACGACCTGATACCCCATAAAAACGGATTTAATTTATGAGACTTTATCAAAAAACATCAACGCACAGTGCGCGAAATATGAATTTTTGCATGTCTTTCTTACGCAGGTACCACCACATATGTCTATGTTTGTCTTATTTTTAGTATTTTTTGCTAAACTAAATAATAATGCACTATAATCTCACCAAGTGTGACGCTGGTATATATTACCGTTTTGAAGATAGAGCAGGAACAAAAACGTTGAAAAAAATGCATATTTTTTGAGGTTTCTTGTATGGGTAAAAAATCTAAAATCTTAAGACTTTTTTTTGTTTTTAGTATTTGTCGTCCGTCCGTCAACCGGTTATCTATTCCCGTTCAAAAGATACAGCCCTGTGACAGACAGACGGACGGATGGACGGACAGCGTAGCGAGAGTAATAGGGTCCCGTTTGGCACCCTTCTGGTAAACAAAGCATGGCGAAAGCTATAATATGGCGATGATTTACATTATTATAAAATTTATAACACCATTTTGTACCCATATTAGCAAATAAATAAAATTGAATTGAATTGAATTGGTACCCTAAAAAGTAAAGTAGCGACCAACCGACCGTTGCACCATTCATGTTCCATATTTCCGCACCATAAATTACAAAAACTAGTCCGTGCCCAGCAGTGGGACAGTAATGGGCTGCTAATGCTTATGCAAGTCACGGGCATAGGGTTAAATAATAAAAAGTTTTAAAAGAAAAGTTTCTTTTATTCATTTTAGCGCATTTAAAAAAAACCTTGTTTTAAAAAAAAAAATACCTTTAATTATTTTGTTTACTATTTAGTTATCGCTGGACAGATTTTTTAACTCGCATTCGTATTCTCAGCAAGTCCTTTCATTTGGTACCCATATTGTAGGAAACCATAAAAAACTTAGTCCGCCATATTGGATTTAGAGTGACGTCACTTTATTTTTCAAGTTACTCTCAGCAAGCCCTTTCATTTGATACCCATATTGTAGGAGTGCATTAAAAATAACTAGTCCGCCATCTTGGGTATTCCGCCATGTTGAATTTAGAATGACGTCACACAGCTAACCATTCATTGTCATCCAAACTAAACGTGTATACAAAATTTCAGCTCAATCGGTTGAAGATATCTGCTTCAAAATTGAGTTGCAAGATTCGACCTTAACAAATTACATACATGCATACATTGCAAGTTAATAAAAAGCTTGTAAAAAGAAGGCAATTTCATAGAGCAAACTTTGAACAGAAATTTAAACTTTTTTCGTTCAACAGATTCGGCTATGACAGACGGACAGACAGACAAGAGAGTGAACCTATAAGAGTTTAGTTTTTTCCTTCTAGGTACGGAACCTTAAAAATACATTATTTATAAATAAAAAGCCAATGATTTATAACTTACGTTTGTTTTTATTAAAACCCTAACCCCTAATTTTTTAATCCAAAACCCTAAAACATTAAGTTCCAAACTTGAATCGATTGCACACTCTAGAACACTTGTAACATACCGAATTTCACACGGGCGAAGCTGCGGGTGGAAGCTAGTGTAACATAAATATACCTTTTAGCTCTTGCCTTAGCCAAATTTTCAGAATTTTTGCGTTTTCTCTTTCCAAAAAACACCTTTGTTTTATTTCCCATACCGTTTAAAACATAATTTTTTGTCACTATAAAACAATGTCAGTCATAAAAAAATACTTACCAAGTACTTATGATAATACTTTAAAATTTTGTCGGTCATCAAAAATAAAACATTTTATTTACCAAAGTATTAAGATTTGACGATCGCCCTAAAAACTTGCAGTATCCGTGTATAAACGCACGGCAAAGGTCGTCAACCCCCAATGGAGCGCCGAGCGACGTGACCACTCTCTGGAAGGCCTCGCGGCGAAGTGATTTGAATCGATTCGAACGCGAAGTTTTATAGTAGTTTTAAAATATTTATAAAAAAATTATAGAGCTAATTTAGTTGAAATTTTCAAGTGTAAGTTTTTAAAGAATATGTTCTTCTATTATAGTAATTTATTGTTATATTAAATTATGTAAGATATAGTGGTGAAAATAATAATTGTATCGACTATAATTTCTGAATAATTTCACATTGTTTGGATTTTTATTTCTTATGTATTCAGCCTAAAATGAAAAATCCTTTCTAGTAACTATTCTTACAAGGATCTTCCCAGTTGGTTAAAAAATTTCGTTTCTTAGGTCTGTCAGTGGTTTCAGATATTTGAAGCTTCGAAGTTGACTCTGAAAGTGAAATTAAGAAAACCTCTGTTCAGTTATCTTGATAGATTTCACAAATACTCTAATAATCGAAAAAAATAAACTATCTACTATTTAGACAATAACATTTCCTAAAATTATTAGTAATTGATATGTTCGTAGGATAAGTGGTTGATGAATAATCAGATTAGAAAAATTACGTTTTTGAGCAAAACAGCCCACGGACCGAGCATACGCTCTTATCTGTTGCTTGTAATGGCGGCTGTTTAGGAGGCCCAGCCAGTGAGTTGGCGAGTCACCGCCTGCCAAATATACATGCTGAAATTTGAATCGCTTATTTCTCGAAATATTTCACACACTGTCCGTTGATTTCTTTTGATGAACCTCGTAAATTAAATCAGTTTCTATGGCGTATCAGGTCAATGGGTGGTACAGAACCCTTATTGCGCAAGTCTGACTCGCACTTGGCCGGTTTTTAGGGTTCCGTAGTCCTACAAGGAACCCTTATAGTTTCGTCATGTCCATCCGTCTGTCCGTCTGTCCTAATCCTTTACAGCTTAATAAACTTCTACAGTGATAAACATACGTAAATGAAATTTTGCTAAAAAATTGTCTAAATATAGAAAAAATCGTGATTACGTATTTTAGGGGTGGCGCCCATACACGTGAAATGGGGTTTTCGTTGCACCCCCTTGTGTGGGGTATCATTGAATAGCTCTACTAAAATGAAGGTAATGTTTCATACATCACTTTTTTATCAGGTGTACCATCTGTGAAATATAGCCCGCCAAAGTGGCTTGCATTGTGTCCCCAGCCATTTCTAAACTATGCAACAAAGAAACTTATAATCTTCCACATTGATAGACCTTTGTAAAAACTCTCTTTTAAAATTATTTTGAGTATAATTTGATTATAATTTTTCGAGTTATAGAGAGAAAACTGAAAAATACTTGAAACGTCCTCGTTCAAAGGTCATTGACCTTAGAGAAAAATGATCTTAGCAAATAATGCTCCTTTCATCAACTCAACCTATCGCAGTCCACTGCTGGACATAGGCCTCTCCCAAGTTGCGCCACAAAACTCGGTCCTCTGCCTTCCGCATCCAGTCCCCCCCAGCCACGTTTTTCAGGTCGTCGGTCCACCTGGCGGGCGCGCTACGCTGCGTTTGCCGATTCGCGGTCTCCACTCAAGGACTCGTCTGCTCCAGCGGCCATCGGTCCTTCGACAGACATGGCCAGCCGGCAGCCCACTGCCACATCAGCTTACTGATCCTACAAGCTATGTCGGTCACTCCGGTTCTTCTCCGAATAATCTCGTTTCGGATTTTATCCTTCAAAGAAACTCCAAGCATAGCTCGCTCCATAGCTCGCTGAGCGACTTTAAATTTGTGAACTAGCCCAACTGTCAGTCCACGTCCACGTCCACGTCCACGTCTCGGCGTCGTAAGTCATGACAGGCAGGACGCACTGGTTGAAGACCTTTGTCTTCAAACTTTGCGGTATAGGCGACGAGAAGACTCGTCGAAGTTTGCCAAATGCTGCCCATCCCAAACGGATCCTTCTGTCGGCTTCTTTCTCGAAGTTGTGCCTACCAAGCTGAATTATCAGCCCTAGGTAGACGTACTCCGTTACAACTTCGAGTGCCGACTCTTCGACGAATATCGGCCTCGGCATGACATGCCTATTGAACATGACTTTAGCTCCTTTAGCTACTTTCTATTTAAAAAAAATCACAAAAGTAACTTTGGGTTATATTGAAATGACACACTTATTAAATTTGGCGCTGTACAGCGCCATCTAGCGGCTAGTAACAACACTCTCTGAGTCGCCAATGCTGCCGTCTATTGCATTTGGCACTTTATAGCGCCATCTAGCGGCGGCTACTAACAACACTATCTGAGTCGCCAATGCTGCCGTCTATTGCAAAAACTAAAATAGCCATGATTATTATTCGATTTGATTTGTTTGTAACACTTAGTTAAGGAACCCTATAATACTAAGCATGGCCCGACATTCTCTTGGCCGGTTTTTTTAATAAATAATGAAGCCATTTCCGAGCAAGTGGAAGAAAATAACATAACACAACACATAACATAACATCACGCCTGTATTTCCCGAAGGGGTAGGCAGAGGTGTATTAGTACACCCACATTTCGCCAGTTATGTTATAGTCCCATGTAATAGGGGGCGAGCCCCCTAAAAGAAAAAATAATGAATATTTCTATGATGAAAAGGATGCTTCCAGATTTGAGATTCAGTCATTAAAATAACGGTACCTAAGCAATTAGTGTATCTAATCCATTAATTTCCATTCATTCATCCATTACGATTTACCAAATTATACATAATAAAACAATATTCGAAAACAATCTTCGAGTCGAGTCCTAAATTACTACACACACTGCAGATTTTCTATAAAAAAAAATGTTATTTTTCTAAAATGGTACTGCCATTCGGTTATTTTATTGATATAGAGTGGGTAGTTTTCGCTTCAAGAATAACAAAAAAAATTGCGTCATACATAAATATGAAAATACTATATTAGAGAATAATTAGCTTTTGAATTTATCAAAATATCTAAAAGATAATTTCGCAAAACTTTAACACTAAATAAAGAAATATTCACAAAATCGTGAGCAACTAAAGGCATTTTCGACTTGTACATACGTACGAAAGCGGAACCACTTGTCACTCGGAACAAGCGAACAAGGTGTAAAAGGCGCAATTAAGGACTCTTCACACTTAGCAGACTCGAGTTATCTTAGCTCTCAACTCTTGTTTAGGCGCGCTGTTTTTAAACGTTTCCCTAATTGTGATCGCGAAATAGGTGAACATATTGAAAATAGTTAGGGAGCATGTAGGGTTAAATATTGTATTAATAACGCAATAAAAGCGTTATCAATTTCATCATGATACTGCATAAAACACACCTAGGGTTAAATGTGAACTTTGACAAGTTTGACAAGGTATGAAGAAAGTCATAATGGCAATGCCCTGAAACGTCCAGATTTTCTAATCGACTTCAATAAAAGGAGGTGGTTATGTATTCGGCGGGTTATTTTTTTAGGGTTCCGTAGTCCTACAAGGAACCCTTATAGTTTCGTCATGTCCGTCCGTCTGTCCGTCTGTCCGTCTGTCCTAATCCTTTACAGCTTACAAAAAATAGTATAGATATAGATCTTAATTTTAAAAGAATAAAAAAATCATGCATACGTATTTTAGGGGTGGCGCCCATACATGTGAAATGGGGATGAAAAAATGTTTTTTCGCTGCATCCCCTCGTGTGGGGTATCATTGAATAGGTCTACTAAAATGAAGGTAATGTTTCATGCATTCTTTTTCATCAGGTGTACCATCTGCGAAATATAGCCTGCCAAATTGGCTTGCAATGTGTCCCCGACCTGCCATTTCTAAACTATGCAACGTAGAAACTTACAATCTTCCACATTGATAGACCTTTGTAAAAACTCTCTTTTAAAATTATTTTGAGCATATTGTGATTATAAATTTTTGAGTTATAGAGAGAAAACTGAAAAATACTTAAAACGTCCTATTTCAAAGGTCATTGACCTTAGAGAAAAATGATCGTAGCAAATAATGCTCCTTTACCTACTTTCTATTTGAAAAAATCACAAAAAGTAACTTTGTGTTATGTTGACGACACACTTCTTAAATTTGGCTCCATCTAGCGGCGTCTAACAACACTCTCTGGGTCGCCAATGCTGCCGTCAAGTGCCGTCTATTACATTTGGCACTGTATAGCGCCATCTAGCGGCTACTGACAACACTCTCTGAGTCGCCAATGCTGCCGTCTATTGCAGAAACTAAAATAGCCATGATTAATATTCGATTTGATTTGTTTGTAACACCTACTTAAGGAACCCTATAATACTGAGCATGGCCCGACATGCTCTTGGCCGGTTTTTTTTTCTCATGTATTTACACCCATTACTCCAAAATTTCTGGGCCGATTTAAGTGGTTGTTTTTTATTTGGTAGAAGAAGCCCGCGCGGTGGTCCCATAGAAATTTTATTGACTTAGGTTAAGTAGTAAAATCTTTTCATAAACCAACGTTAAATTTTCATAAATTTTGAAAGCGACGCGTGATTTTCATAAACTGTTTTTTCTATAGCGCTCGACTGTACATTTTATTAACATGACGCAAAGGGTCAATTACGCGCCGCCTTCAAAATGTTGGTTTATGAAAAGATTTTGAAATATAATATACAAGGATTATTTTTTACTTTTTAGTTAAGGTTTTTCAAGTCGGTTTTATTTTTTGTTAATTTTATTTACACTTCGCCCGCGGCTTCACCCACATATAATTCTGATTATTACGGAAATACGTTATCGCGCATCCTTTGGAAACTGTTTACCTTCCAATAATAATAAAAAATATATGAAAAAATTGGGACATTTTACACATCACCATCTAGTCCCAAACTAAGCAGAGCTTCTACTATGGGTACTAGACAATGGATATAAAACATAGATAATTTTTTTTTGTAAATACATACTTATAATACATAAGAAACACCTAGACCAACACAAACACTCATGTTCATCACAATTTGTGTCTTGTGGGAATCGAACACGAGGTCGTCATGATCAGCAGTCCGACACTTGAACCCAAGGCTCGGAACCGGTTTGTGAAATACCGGTTAGTACCGGTTTATTGCGGTTTAGCTCCGAACTTTTCTTGAGAACGTGAACGTTTAAAGAACATTATCCTAACCTAAATTAACCGGTTTAATCGACGAGCGCTAAGTAGGAAAGAAAAGTAAAGTAGATACTTAGCCATTTTTGGATGTTTTGCAGCGGAACTGATTGAAGCAATGAAATAAACGTTCGTCCCGAAACAGAAATTTTATTTCTACTGAATAAAAATAATAACTAAACGGTTTTTGTTTGTATTAACCGGTTTTTATTGCTCTATACCGGTTAATTCGAAAAAACCTTTATGTAAAGGTTCCTCAAAATACCGGTTTAAAAAACCGGTTATTTCGAACGAAACCGAAATTTAAAGGTTTTGCGTCAAGTACATAATAACGGTTTCAAAATTTAACCGGTATCCGAGCCCTGCTTGAACCACTAGACCACAGACGTCGTCAAATAATGCCTATAATGTCTCTAGCGCCTATAATGTTAATCCGGGTTATGGTCTATCTGTGTGCTAATTTTAATCCAAATCCGTTCAGGCGTTTCAGCGTGATTGCAGGACAAAGAAACATCCATACTTTCGCGTTTATAATATTAGTCTGATCTTTTGTTTTACTTTTATGTTATACTAGCTGTGCCCATGGCTTCGCCCGCGTACTGAATATAAAATAAAGCTTATGTTACTTCTGGATAAACGTGACGTGGCATGTGGCTGGGGCACGTTGAGTAGATTTTTGTTTATTTTGATTTGTATTAGTCAGTACTGTCAGTCTGTTTTATTAATGTGCTTGTAAACATTGAAATGAAATTGCAATTAGTAAGACTTTCCAAGATTCTTCCAGAGGAGCTATTTTTAAAGATTGAATTTTGTTATGTTTATCTGGTGGTGCTCCTATTTCGTTATACTCTTTTATACCAAACTGTGCCTATGTAGTATTAAACTGACTGACGTGATTTGAATTTTGTTATGATTTTATTTTATAATTTTATTTAATTATTTATTTTCTTACTCTTCTATATCAAATATAAGTTAGTTTCCTTTTATTCCAATTTAATTTTAACATGATTTTAATTTTATATGATTTTGTTTTCTATTCTTTACTCGTAATTGTTTATTTAATTTTGTATGACATGATGTTTTTATGATATGGTTAAACCTGAAATAAATTAATTTAATTTTCTTTTATAAACTAGCTTTCTAATTGTGAAAGAATTATTATAATTGCTTCAGCAGTTTCAGAGTTTATCAATAACAAACAAAAAAACAAATCTTTCCTTTTTATAGATTGTGAAAATTGTAAGAATGAGACCATCCTGAGACAAAACATTTAATTCATCTTGATTAAAGCAAATACGTCTAACAAATTTCTGTCCTACATTTTTGTCCAGTCAAACGATAATTGAATAGGACAATAGTCCTTATTCCTTATTGTACAAAAAAAACATCCATTCCTTCCCAAATTAATTAACGTGGAATTGCCTGATGACTAAAATAAACGTAATTAAAACTTTTGGAATTAACTTTCGCCTGATTTCTTTTTTAATTTGCCCCTGACTTGCCTAATTTTGCCGCGCAACGGGGGTTTGACACACCCCCTAATCTAAATCTGACCCTTTGTCATAGAAAAAAGATTTTTTAAACATTCGCAAGAAAAAAAGAACTTCCTGTTCTTCCCTAATTTACTTGGCTAATTTTGTTTTGATAAAGGTAAATTGTAAAGTGTAGAATTTAGTCGCAAGTTATTAAATATTTTAGATGAATGGGGTAGCGTTAATTTCGTAGATCGGTCTTTCTCAGGAGTTTGATTATTTGGTTTACTTCGGTGGCACGTGATATCAAATCTAGATTTAATTAAGATTTTTTTTTCTATTTTAAAATTCAATATTTCCTGTTCATCATCATCATTATTTCAGCCGAAAGACGTCCACTGCTGGACATAGATCTCCCCCAAGCTTCGCCACACCGACCGGTCGTGCGCTTTTCGCATCCAGCAGATTTCCGCGACCTTCACTAGGTCGTCGGTCTGCCTTGTGGCAGGCCTACCCACGCTGCGCCTTCCTACGCGATCACTACTCCAGAACTTTACAGCTCCATTGGCCATACGTTCTGCGAACTATGTGCCCGGCCCACTGCCACTTAAGTTTGGCAATTCTTCGGGACATATCGGTTACCTCCGTTCTCCTGCAAATCTCCTCATTTCTGATTCGATCACACTAAGACACTCCGAGCATAGTCCTCCCCATTGCCCTTTGAGCGACTTTGAGCCTTCTCATCAGGCCCATTGTGAACAAAAACGTACCTATATAATATTGAATTGAAATATTATTACAACTATGTTATGGAAATGTCAAAAATCTATTAAAATTAGTCAGGTTTCATCAGTAAGCAGACCCTTAAAATAAGTTATTATACCACTAGATTAGATATTAAATGAAAAAGAAACACCATCATTCAATGTCCATTTCAACATTACAATTTATGCCCATTGTCCTACGCAAAGCTATATACACCACAAAACGACGCTATATAGCTTACAGAGGTCCTTTACCTGTGCCCGTCTATTTTACACCGTTCAGTAGCTTTACGAGTCATTACTTTCGCTGACCAAGCGGACGTGCCGATCAAAGTTGTTGTCTGCCCACTGTCTGACGCGGCCGGAGCTATGCTATGAAAAAGGGCAGGTGATAAATCGATGTACCAACAGAAGCGCAGCAAATATTTTTTTAGACGAACTGATGTTGGTATGATTTGGCTATAAAAAGCTTTGGTGTTTTGTTGTCGTGGGTGATTGTAAAAAAAACACTTACAGGCTATGCGTAATATTGATGAACATCCAAATTATGAAGTGTCAGTCAGTTCATGTGTTAAATCATACATATCAGATCTAATTACCTGTATTTAACATCTCAAATAATCTCAATAAGCATGCGTAAATGCGTTAAAAATAATAAAATAAGTAAGTGTAGACATCTATACGACTTTGAATAAACTGCAAAGTTAGTCAAATCGGTTAAGAAACACTGTATCTTAATAAGATATCGCTGAAGTCACCTAAAGACGTGACAAGTGGATGAGAATTTCGATACCACGAGCAGTGTTCATGGTAACTTAGTGGCTAAATCACTGGCGTACTGAGCCAGGAGTCGCAGGTTCGAATCCTGCTCGTGAGCGATTTTTTCTTTCCACAATTTAAATCGTAATCTCAATACATAATATTGTGTATGTCTGAAAATATCTTAAAATAATAGCTGTTGAGTGAACTAACGTTCAATAATAACAATATGCTACATTTTTCAGCACAACACTCGCTACCACCTAGGACAAAGTGTCCCAAGATGTGTGTGCAACATAAAAACATTTTATAGACAAATATAAAGTCTTAGGGAGTTCATCAAGAGACATGAGGTCGACAGGGAGATTGCAAAACGATGGAGGCCCAATTTTTATTGCTTGTTACGCGCCATAAACACGACGACGTGGCGGTTACAGATAATATAGGCTGGATGGTTTTTTTTTTATGCAAAGGCATAAAAATCTTTAATGGATAGTGGGTGACGTTATTACTTTGTTTCACGTTAGAAATACACACTGTGTAGCGCTCTGCTATTTTGTTACAAGAGCTACAAGGTAGAAAACACCTGAGGGTTGTTTGTTGTTGTACCTCCGATTACCTATTCGATTTTTTAAGGCTTAAATACGAAACCTTTTACCTGAAAAAAGTTATTAACATATAAGAATAATTTGTAGTTTGTCTAGTACCTAGGTAATTTATTTTTGTCTGAAATGTTTCAACAAACTGAAATATACGTGCGCTTCCATGATACAAGGGTTCTTACGTTCCGATATCAAGTTTCCGAGATTTATTTGCGTTTTTATGAAGAAGATGGATGAAAAAATGCCATTTTGTATTTTTGATAAATTCATTATTCTATGATCCTTAATCTACGATTTTATATACCTATTGAACATTCTTAAGGTACGATGCTTTTAACGCGTAAAAAACAAGTAGAACCGTTTTTTTAATCTTAACATTCAAAGACACACACACCAACACATTCATCAGTCTACATTTTCTCAAAACTCGCTATTGTACATAAAACTTTGAAGAAATTTTCGCCATTTTTTTTATTCTAGAGTGAAATTATTATAGTTTCTGAATCTCAATATCGCCCCTAAGGAAGCTTACATATATTTACGTAACATATTACTTATATTAAAATACATCAGTACATATATATACCTACGCATTTTTTTACACAAACAAAATATTCTAAAATATTCCAGTTTTCTAGAAAATTAAACGTTTTTACGAGCTAAGCACCAAGTTTGCAAGTCGTGTAAGTAACGCGTAGACTTACTTATGCAGACAAATCGTAAAACTGAAACATAGTAGTTAACTTAACGTGTTATTTAGTGCAGACATGTTGCCTCTAAGTTATGTAAAATATTGCATGACAGCTCCACTTTATGCATTATTATAATGTTGGTACGGAATTACATACGTTTGAGTTGTAAAGTTCAACAATGGTAGACGGTAATGTAAGTTATTTAAGTTCAAATATTCGTTGTGTGTTATAAATTGTCGAGTACTGCTAATCATATATTAAGCTAATACACGAAATGTTAAGGAAAACAACCAAGGGTCGATTTCACATAAAATTGGGTACCACGAATGATTTTACACTAATGAGATCATGACACAAATGAAATCTAAATCACGCTAATGGATGCATATTTTTATTGGTTTACAAAGTAAGTTTAGCCTTATTTATATTGATGAAAATTACTGTTAACAAATTGTAAAAAAGTTTATCAATTATTTTTTCGACGTCAAAGGTTTTAATATTGTTCATAAGAAGACTTAATTTACATTTTTAAACCAATAAAAATATGCACATCTTTTGTGTGATTTGGATATCATCTGTGTCACGATCTCATTAGCGTAACTTCATTCGTAGGCTGTGAAATCGACCCCCAAAGGTTTAATGTCTAAAACAGTCTTTAAGTACATGTTTTTTTTTCTAATTCTTATTTTATGTATAATATTTAGAAATGGAATCTTAACGAACGATTTATGTAGGTACTTACCTAAATGTTTTATGAATTTTAAGTAATAATAATATTCATTTGTTTATTTGTTTGTTGTCTCTGCATCACCCTATAGTTGCCTGGTAGAGAACGCCTATGGCGTTAAGACCGCCTTTGTAGCCAGTTGTGCATATAGAATAAAAAAAAAGCTGATTGAGGATGGGCAGTAGCGTTCTCTGAGTAGGTATTTAACCTACAAACTACGATCGCCAACCCGCCTGCCAAACGTGGCGATTATGGCATATCTCCCCAAAATGTTCGGGGGAGGCCTATGTCCAGAAGTGGACGTCAATTTTCAATCGACATTCGCTATCTTGTTTCGACATTATGTCGAGTTCGAGATAATGTCGAGAATCGCCCCCCTGGACGCTGCATACCTACTCTGCATAGAGAAATAAAAGTTTGTTTAAGTGAATACAAAACAACTACAAAAAGCTTGTCTTGGATAAATCACCACCATTTTCAAATTCTCCAACAACAGTTTTGGAATCAAATAGTTTTAAAATACTTAAGGTAACTGAAACTTAAGCGATCTTGAAAATCTTCTCACAATTCAGTTCATGCACGATTGCACTAATACCTACTTTCTTTCATACAATAGACAGCTAATAGCATTCGCACGAGTGACTCTGAACCATTCTACTAACTTAAAATAACTATGTTTTAAGTAAATAAAATAGTCACGAATCCAATCAAGTTTGTAAACAGAGGCGCGCGGAGTGGACAGATATATCAAATTTTTATACCACATGTGATGGAATTGTTAGTGGTATGTTACAAACACGACTCCATGTTTTTATTGAAAAAAAGATTGGTCATAATCGTGAAAATTTTAAAAGTAGGCTAATGTATATACTTAGATAAAAAGAAACATACAGCACACACCTCTAGATCAAATCTGTATTAGCTTTAAACAAAGAGCAACCGCAAATCTAAAGATACGATTTTTCAGTTAATCATTTATGTTAATATTGAAAACGAAGCTGTATAAACCACTAAACAGATTTTTCAATATTGCATTGTATTCATAAAAGTATATTTTTTTGTTTTATTTATTAAATTTATGCACATACAGGGAAACAATAATAAAAATAGACATTAATAGTACAAAGGCACTGCTTATTTCTTCAGGAAATTCTATACAACAAACGCTGATCATATCAATGTACCTAATAATATTGTAGGAAGTATGGTGAATTAGGAAACTCTTCTAAGAAGCAACTCCTATTGAATTGTATTAATAAAACAGAGGAAATGCAACCAAACTAGATTAGTGAACATAAAAATATATTACATGGACGCAACACGCAAAATGCGATAAAACTTTTATGGTGCATGTAAGGCCGGATAAAACACCCTGAGGTCTTGCCCACTTTATTGCCCAGCACTTTATGACTATCAAATTTCTGTAAACTCATGGTAAACTTATCTTAACATAAAAGTAATGACTGGTAACATACGACACGAATCAACATTTTCCTTCGAACAGTACATATTTTGTAACATTATAAGGGAGGGACGATAACTGATGGGTATTTCATACCGTGTAGTCGACTTGCTAGTAACTATAGTAATAATCATAGAAATCTAAACAATAAAGTAATAGAAGTGGCAAGTGAACTTGTCGCCGCGTGCAGGTGTCTCGTAGTTCACCAGTGCGTTTGCCGTTTGTTTGTTTGTTTGAGTGCTGTTTTGGACGTGGAGTGACTAAAATTGTATTTTGCAGCATATCTAATAACAGAATTTGTTTTAGGATTAATTTATTTGGCATTGAATGCTAGAAACATGGTGGGCATAATAGCGTATTTATGTGTTGATAGCGGAAAACCGGCGAAAACACGCATTCCGGTGTTAAAACAGTAGATAACATTTCTCTTACCTTATTATTTAGATTTCTGATGACAACGTCTAGTGGTTCGAGGGTCGGACTGCTGATCACGAGGTCGTGGGTTCGATTCCAACAAGACACAAATATTTGTGTGATGAACATAAATGTTTGTGTTGGTCTGGGTGTTTCTTATGTACAGGGTGGCCCAAAATAACGTTTACAAGAGATTTTTCAAATATCTTATAAAGTTTTTTGCGTAAATAAAATAAGATTATTAATTATAAAAATACACCTTTTTTTTTTTTTTTTTTTTTTTTTTCCGTGTGGAAAATCCTCATGGACGCACTCCGCCCGGGGAAGGCGGAGCCAGTGTCGGACTCTTACCGACTAAAAACCACCACGGTGTTTCTCTACCGACCTTGGCCGGGGGCGTGGGAAATACTCCCGTATTCGCCCAACCATCCCCGGCAGGTCCCGGCTCGCCACTGGCAGGCGAGCCCCTTCTCCCCGTGCGGCAATCACAACGGCCGCACCCTCCTCTTGACTGGCGCGCGCGGAACACTACGCGCCACCGTCACGGGCCTTAACTGGTCGGGCGGCGGGCCACCCCGAGTCCGCCGCCCGCAGGCCCACACCTAGGGTGGCTGGAGGTCGGCATACGCCCTCCTACGACGCCCAGGTCGTCTCCTGCGGATGGGAAGAGAGGTCATCGCCTCTCGAACCCTCTCCGCCGCCTCCTTAGCGAGCATAACCTCCTCGCAGAAGGAGACGACGCCTTCCCAAGCGCTCTCGCTCCCGACCATAGACAGAACCACGGCCGGAAGCGAGAGATCGCTGCCGCCTACTGCAGTGATGAGGTCACGGCGCTGCGCGGCCCAAGCTGGGCACTCCGCCAATGTGTGCTGCACCGTGTCCTCTGGGCAGCTCCCGCAGTGATGACACTCGGGCGTCGGCTCCCGGCCTATGCGACACAGATACTTACCGAAGCAACCATGCCCCGAGAGTATCTGCGTCAGCCGGTAGGTGAGGGCACCATGGCTCCTCTCCAGCCACTCCTCCATGACGGGCCTTACCGCCGCGATAACGGCGTGCCCTGCGCTGGGTTGCGCAAGTCGCTCCTCCCATTCAGCAACTAGGATCTGGCGGACCTCGCTCCGATCAGGCGGGTCCTCGCGCTGGTGATACCTTAGCGCAAGGTCTCTCGCCTCCAGATCCCAGGGCATTGATCCGGCTAGGAGACTCGCCGCCTCAAAGGAGATCGTACGATATCCCCGTATCACCCTGATTACCAATAAAAAAAAAAAAAAAAAATACACCTAATTTTATACAAGAATCTCTATTTATCTTCAAAATAACCTCCTTTAGCACGAATATACAGATACAAACGCTTGGTAAAAAAATTAACAATTTTCCGCACTTCCTCTACAGATATTTTGTCCCACTCTCGTGTAATAGTAGCCTTTAGCTCATCAACACTTCTATGACGCGTAGCACAGGATCTTACTTCTAAGATAGATCATAAACTGTAATCCATCGGATTTAGATCAGGTGAGTATGGCAGTCATTCTTTCGAGCTGATAAAACCAGGGAAATTGTCTTTGCACCACTGTTGTACACTTAAGGCCCTGTGAGCTCGCAGAACGGATGGCCGATGGGGCAGTAAAGTTCTGGAGTGGCGACCGCGTACTGGAAGGCGCAGCGTGGGTAGGCCCCCCACAAGGTGGACCGACGACCTGGTGAAGGTCGCGGGAATCCGCTGGATGCGGAAGGCACAGGACCGGTCGTTGTGGCGATGCTTGGGGGAGGCCTATGTCCAGCAGTGGACGTCTTTCGGCTGAAATGATGATGATGATGATCCATGGACTGTCACCAAAGTGCTGTTGACTCCAAGGAAGAAGCACATTTTCAAGAATGACTCGTCGGTCGTTTTCTTGGTTGATTTTGATCCCCTTTTCTACAAAAACTAGGGGAGTTTTGGCAGTGGCGCAAATCGCACCTCAAACCATAACAGTTTCTGCGTTTTGGTGATGTGGTACAATTGCAGCAGCTCCAGGACGAGTGGAAGACCAGATCCTGACATTTCGGTGGTTATGGGTTTGTTCTATCATAAATAAATTTTCGTTTGAAATTACGATATTTTTTCAATTTGACCCTGCGGAACGATCCGCAAGTTTTAAGCAAACGACATCTCTCAAGACAAACTTTTTTGTCTTTGTCCGTAAGCAATTGTGATTTTCTGAGTTTATATGGTATCAATTGTAGATCACGTTTTACTATACGCTGTATGGTGGAGCGACTAATCCCCAAGTCTCGCGACATTTTCCTCATCTTGGTCTGTGGATTACGAACTAATCTTTGTTTGATAATGTGTCGGTTCCTAGAAGTTCTACAGCAGTCTTGCGTCCTCTCCTAGGATGGTCTCCGATGTTACCGAGCTCATTATAACGTTTAATTGCCGAAGAAAGTAACTGACGACTAACACCAAAATTTTTTGCGATTTCGCACTGCCTTTTTCGACGCTCATGCAATGATGTTTTATTTTTATTTATTTTTAGCTAACAAATAATGTTAAAATGACGCCAAAGAATGAGTTAACAATTAAGAAAAACAAAAGAGGAGGCAAAGTAGGTATTCCATTTCTGAAATATTAGTATTTTAATTTTGTCAACGTTATTTTGGGCCACGGTGTATTATTATTAGTATGTATTTATAAAAAAAAGTATATAAGTATTATATCCATTGTCTAGTACCCATAGCACAAGCTCTGCTTAGTTTGGGACTAGATGGTGCTGTGTAAAAAATGACCCAAAAATATTTATTTATTTATTTCTATGGTCATAATCGTATGGTACGAGCTGATTTAAAGTTTGCTTGCATTTTGTTATTCATCCCTTAACGTAGGTAGGCTCGCTAATATTTTTTATTAATAGTTACCTATTCCTCCGCCTGTCTCACTGCTGGACTGCCTCGTTGGTCTAGTCGTCAACTGCTAAGCGTCCTGGCTTCGATTCCAAAACTAGATTCGATGCAAAAGTCGGGTAAAGTACCGACCCACCACCGCCCATTGTACTATGTGTTCTATACAAGGTATTGATCTGTAATCGTGCCATATTTCTAGATCTGATGATAAATAATGTGCTTAGTCACCTAAACTTACTTTAAAAAATCTACGATTATTGAATACCTAAATTTTCACTTACAAACATAGCGAGGATTCGAGAATAAATCCCGAACGACTCGGAAAATAAGTCATCGGCGGCATTGTCAAAGGGTGGAAATACCTGCAAATTGTTTTGGTCGCGCACACACGGGGGGAGTTCGTTTGTTTGTATTTAATAAAAAAAAAAATTGGTATTGATTTTTTTACTGATTCGTGTTCAGTATCAGTGGTATAATCACCTCCTTAAATATGGCACGAATGCAGAGCAACATGTTGTATAAGTCATATATGTATGTTGCTATTTTCTATTGTGTACAATAATGAGTATTTGTATTGTATTGTATTGTAAAGTGTTATTGCGTTTTTTCATTAGGAAATTCTCAGCAGCAGCCCTGAAGTCTGGATTTGTGCCTGGTTAATGGCAATAGGCTCGCCCCCTATTGCATAGGACTTATAACTGGCGAATTATGGGTGTACTATACACCTCTGCCTACCCTCGGGTAAAAAAGGCGTGATATTATGTTTGTATGTAGTATATGTATGGTTTATTGTGGTAACGGTAGGAGCAGGAACCGCCCTTTGTATTGGAGCAACATAATACCTCGTTTCTTCACAGTCTTACAACAGGTAGGTAATTATTTAATCAAATCTGTAACGAGACCGGAGAAGAACCGGAGTGACTGACATAGATTGTAGGATCAGCAAACTGAAGTGGTAGTCGGCTGGTTCCGTCGAAGGCCGTCAGCGCAGATATAAGTCCTTGAGTGGCGACCGCGAATGGCCAAACGCAGCGTATGGCGTCCCCCAGCCAGGTGGACCGACAACCTGGTGAAGGTAGCTGGGGGGGACTGAATGTGGGAGGCGTAGGACCGAGTTTTGTGGCACAGCTTGGCAGAGGCCTATGTCTAGCAGTGGACTGCGATAGGCTGAGCTGATAGATACATTATTTGGACCCGATTTCACCAATTTTCATGTATAAAATAAAACAGATTTGTCAGAATCATTACGACGACCGACGACATTCTAAACCCTCTAAGGACCAAACAATAAATATATTATCATAGTAAAATATGTGGGTACAACAGAGTACAGAATTATCTTACCAATAACAAGCATTTAACTTATATCATGTCCAGACGACCTCTGCCTCATCTATTCTAAAACGATTCGCAACAGCACAGCCCCACTTACTAATTATAATCGCAGATAACTTAAGTGCTATAATTTATAGATAAAGTAAAGAGCCCTTTTTAGTAGGACACTAAGCTCTCTTGTTAATAGCGAGTAGCCATAAACAGATTAAGTAGGATAATATTTATCACGTTCGACCAGTTTGGGTCAGTGAGATAGCCTATGGAGTTTTGTAAGAGCCGTTTAAGATAATATACAACGAATATCAGAAATGCGTATACTGGGTGTCAGGGAAACGCTCCCGAAACTTAATTTTGTATCAGTAATCACCAGCACTATCACCTATCTTCGTTTTCGGAAGCGTTTCCCTGATACCCAGTATTTAAAGAGCTCACACACGGCATGCTATTGAACAACTTTTACTAAGACTTCAAACCTGAAATCGCGAAAAAGAAACCATACATTTTGTCGAGCGACTTCAATGATTCGCGGTCTCCACTCAAATCTCGGTCCCGGTTGCCATACGAATATCTAAGGCACCCGTCAGCCTGAAAGACTGACAACTGGTCTATCTTTAGGATGTCAGTACCGTAATTGGGTTATGGGGGTCTGATGGCAGTCGCTCCGTGTAAAATACTGACGGTCAGCCGTGGTCAGACTGGAAGCCGACCCCAACATTATTGGGAAAAGACTCGAAGAAAAATGAAAAAAATCATTACTGATGATATTTAAAATATAATCTAGGTAGTTACCACAGACATAGTAAAAAATATAGACTAAGTGCTGCGAACAACCATAGTGAAGCCAACAAAAACCGTGATCCTTCATGTACCTACAACCAGTGCTCACGTACACACCATGCACCAGAAGGATATTTTTTTTCGCGATGCTTAGGTACTGGACAATGCCGCGACATGTGAACTGAGAGAGGTAAGCACGGTTTAAGGTGCATGTGTGTGCGTGAGCACTGGTTGACCATGAAGGAGCACGGTTTTTGTTGGCTTCACTATGGTTGTTCGCCGCACTTAGTCTATATTTTTTACTATGTCTGTGGTAGTTACCTACTTGACGACCTCTGTGGTCTAGTGGTTCGAGTGTCGGACTGCTGACCACGAGGTCGTGGGTTCGATTCCCACAGGACACAAATATTTGCGTGATGAACACGAGTGTTTGTGTTGGTCTGGTTGTTTCTTATGTATTATAAGTATGTATTTACAAAAAAAAAAGTATATAAGTATTATATCAATTGTCTAGTACCCATAGCACAAGCGCTGCTTAGTTTGGGACTAGATGGTGATGTGTAAAAATGTCCCAAAAATATTTATTTATTTATTTACTTGGTATAAATCCATTGTTTATGCAAACAACTCCTGCGATACCTTTGATCAGATAGTCTCAGCCTCATCAAGTAATTACGCGCTTACCAAAATCCTTCCATACATTTTACACTTAAATGCAAATTAAATCACCTAAAACCTTAAACCGTCCCTAACGCATGTTTGCAAGAAATCCGGTATCGTTATCTTGGAATCGGTAACTGCTAGGATTAGGAGTACTGAAACGCTGATGTTTGGAACAATTCCTCTTAATCCTATACGAGGGTGTGTGAGAAATTGCTATGGTGTTTTCCAGCCATTATTTACTTTGCCGAAACGTTGATATTTATTGACCAGGAGGACATAAACTAACTGTAGTTAATACTCTGTCAGACTGCCTCGTTTGTCTAATGGTCGCAAGCGCGACTGCTAATTCGATTCTGGGGTCGATTATCAGATCTGGAAATTAGGTTTTTGATGTAAAACTTCTTTACGCACGCTTGACTTGGGGAGTAAGCTGGCGAGAGCGTTACGAAACGTTACGAAAAGTTTGATCGGGCGAGGCGAACGGAGGGGGTAGCGCGCGACGGCCGGCCACGCGACACACATTGAAATAGTATTGAGGGAGATATAAGTTAGTGAAGTTCTACTTCAGTCGTGTGCTCTAAAGCACACTCGTTTTTTTCATTAGGAAATTCTCAGTAGTAGCCCGGAGTCTTGATTCGTGCCCGGTTTATGTCAATAGGCTCACCTCCATTTGTGTGGGACTTTTAATACTTATAACTGGCGAAATGTTGGTGTACTAGGTATACACCTCTGCCTATATCTGGAAATACAGGCGTGATGTGGTGTATGTATGTATGAGATAATGTAGACGGGAAAGATTGTTAGGACAACATGAGCAGGGATGGAGTAAAAAAAATTCTAACAGAACAATGCGACTATACCTACAACGACGTGTAATTGAAATTAACAGAAAACCTCTGAAGAGAAAATGCGGGTGGTCTTTTCTTCATAAAAACGCACTCGACTGTTTTTTAGAATAAAATAAATATCATCTTTGTCTATGACCATATATTTCGTTTTTGTTGACAAATTATTTCTAGGAGCCTCAAAATCTTTAAATTGCCTGTTTAGACCGCTGTTTACAGGGGCCTAGTGTATAAATTTGACAACTAGTGATGAAAAAGGAAAAACATAGCGGCACAGTACCTACACATTCTTCTTATTCAGTTTATGAAATATCTTTCAAGTTGCTCCAGTTTCGGAGGAGTAAATAGTCGAGAGCCAACGTCGAATTATGACTCTTTCACTAAGGCTATTCAGTCGGAGCTGCAGTTGTCCTTATCGCACTTACTTGAAGCCGAGAACTCGTAAAGCAACAGCGATAGTTTCTTCAAATACTTAACCTTCAAGTCTCTTTGCCTGCATTTCCTCATAAGGGCTCATTGTACTCAAAATAAAAGCAGCTGTTCCAGACATTTGTGTTCACATAATATAAATCGACAAAATGTAGAAAGCAGCTGATTTTATTTTCACGATTCCAGGATTGGTCTCATAGTAAGAGTTGTTCATACTGATGAGTACAACATAATGACCTCAGGTTTTCAGTAATTTAATTGTACGTTGTATAGGAACGGAACGTAGGGACTAAGGGCCATCGTAATACTTATTTATTAGTAAAATCTACTTAGTTACCTTCATGAAATATGGTCGCCCTACTTAGGTAATCATCTGAATGTCACATAAGTATTTCAAAAATTCAAAATTCTTTATTTTGTCTCAAATTATTACCAGTAACATAAAATTGAGGCAGTCCCAGTAAGTAATAAACAATACTTGTGTTGGCGCTGTCTCGCTTCATCCCTTAAATTATACTTAATACATAATAACAATGAGACCATTATTAAATACAATTCAATTTTATTTTATTTAAATTAAACAATTAGAAAGCATGCAATATTACGTGTGTGTGTTGTGTGTGGTGGGTGGGTGTGTGTATGTGTTTGTCTGTTTATATTTGAGTGTTGAAGAGGTAAATAGGCAAAATTTTCAACTAAGTCTCACTAAAAGGTGCTCAGTTTCCTCATAAGTTTGAGTTTTTAGCCACTCAGTTATTACTTTTTTGCATTCATGCAGAACCATAGGATAACACTTTAGTTTTGCGTTAATTTTATTGTAAATATAGGCAGATTGAGTTACATACTGGCGACCTGCTGCCTAGTATTTGGACACTACACGGTCCATTGTAACTGACTCATCATCATCCTCCGCGCCTTTTCCCAATTCTATTGGGGTCGGCTTCCAGTCTAACCCGATGCGGCTGAACATCAGTATTTTACACGAAGTGACTGCCATCAGACCCCTGCCACCCAGTTACAGTTTTTGTATAGGATGGCGAGAGTCTAACCCGATGCGGCTGAACATCAGTATTTTACACGAAGTGACTGCCATCAGACCCCTGCCAGCCTGCCACCCAGTTACAGTTTTTGTATAGGATGGCGAAACGAGCCAAAGGCCCACCTGGGGGCCTAGTACGAGTTTGACAATTACGAATACTTTCATAGTTTTCGTCGATTTTCATTCATAAATCAGTAGTTCCTCCTAGTTTCCGCCAGGAGCGCTACTGATTTATGAATGAAAGTCGACGAAAACTATGAAAGTATTCATAAGTGTCAAACTCGTACTAGGTCCCCTGATGTTAAGCGATTACCTTTTCCCATAACAACTTCAATACCACCTAGGCTGTTGCCTAAATGGTACCGCAAGTCGGTTCGCCAAATTGAGACATGAAGATGGAAAGTCTCATGTGATTGTAATTTCACCGGCACCCGTACCTACCTACCCGTCAGACCGAAACACAGCAATGCAAGCATCACTTTTTGACGGAGAAGTAGGTACGGTACGGTGGTAGTAAGTACTTCCCCGGACGAGCTCTTTCACAAAGGAGCTCTACTACTGTCTGGCATCATTATCATTATTCCAGCCGAAAAACGTCCACTGCTGGACAAAAGCCTTCCCCAAATGGGAGGATATGCCATAATCACCACGCTTGGCAGGCGGGTTGGCGATCGCAGTTGGTTGTTTAAATACTCTGAGAACGCTGCTGCCCATCCTCTGGTGAATCCCTTAGTCGCCTTTTACGACACCCATGAGAAGAGGGAGGGTGGTGCAATTCTTTACGTCCGGCACCACACGGAACACTGTCTGGCATAGACATGAGTATAGATTGCAGACTTTTAACCAGAAGGCTAATTTTCGTAATTAAAAACGTCCAAATTATAGTTCCAAACTAATCTAATGACAGTAGATGTTCCTGCCCCCCCTAGCCAAGTTGAAAATCTATAATCGTCAACGCTACAGAAAACAATAAAAATGTATGGTAATGACATATCTAAACGAAAAAGTAATTCGTTGAGTTATGTCATTCCCATACAAACATCTGCTGTCAGGATATTGAGATTATTTAGGAACTTTATTTTAATCGTTTCTTATTACGAGAATTGGCTTTTTGTTGTGTCTGTATATAAGGTATATTGACTCAGCTTCTGCAGATTAATAGACTACAAGCCATCTCATGTAGCTGTTGAGACTTGACCAATTCCAGTGGTTACAGGCTGTTTTCGTTAAAGATATACTGAATAGTCTTACTAAATCTACCTTTTATAGGGCTCGTTCTCTTGCTTCAATCATATAATTCTTATCGCTTCATATAGACAAAATACAATACGTCCAATCTCAGTTGGCCGGTCTAAAGTTGGCACTGCGCATGTTTGCTGCTTACACCCGAATTGAAGAGGTGTGAAATAAGGGTCCAATTACCTGCTGGGAATTTTATAGAAGACAAAAATCTTTCTTTTTCACAAATGAAACAACAACATTACTTTATCTATGACCAAGTATGAAAATCAGGCCTTTTTCTCCGCTAGTAAGTGAGCCAATTTTTTTTTGTTTTTCTGAGAACATGTCGATTGGGCCCTTCTTAATTTCACCTCTTCAATAAAATTATACTTATTTATTTCAATTGGTCTTGTGACAACATTAGGCCGGTCAACTAAGATTGCGCGTATTGCAGGTACCTACCTAGTAGGTTGGTAGTTACCTAGGTACCTTCTTCAAAGCACGCAAAATTGACGGTAAACAGTGTTTACTTATATCGGATTCTTAATTTAAAAAACAAAATAGGGACCGTAACTACAAATAAAAGACAAATTATATTTTTTATAGATTTTATTTTATAAAGGTTTCATTGTATTTCGTAGGTATAGTGTCATTTGAATATTTCATAGCTAAATCAGCTTCCCAATCTAATAATGTGTAGTAGGCGATTACGTATAACTAAAAACAATGGTAAAATAATAATAAAGAAAATGTTGACAATCAAAAACGAGCTTAAATGGCTTAGAAATCCATTGAAAATTGTCTAAAGTAAAATTAGTAAAAATGAAAGTAACTTATTGGGTTATTCATTGTGCATTAACTTAAATAGGTAAAATTAATAAAAATTATTCTAACTTAAGTTAAAAGCTGCTAAACATAAATTGTAAACGTGCCTAACTCGGCACGGGAAAATAACGATTTAAAGTAACATGGTTTTATTTTAACTAATTCTTTTAAATGTTTACTACACCATTAGCTCTTCGCCGGCTACAACTAATGACGTGAAGTTAGTTTTCCAATACATTATTGGTAAGTATAACCAAGATGCAGGCAGGGTTAATTTGGAGAATGAGGTGACGCCCGCGCCGGCCGCGCCCTACATGTCGACACGCTCGACGACGCTCGCTAAAATAATTTCCATTCAATAACAGTCAAACAAAATTGGACTAAACAACAAGGAATTTGTACTTTGGGAGATGTGATATATAGAGAATCGACTAGGTCCTCATCAAAATGAATATTAAATACTTAATAAACATTGTATTCATAATATATAATATAAGCAATATAAAACGTAACATAATCGGAATACTAGACAATAATATAATTCTGCTAAATAACTGAAATAATTCAGGTCAGTCGCCATTTTGTACTGGAACGGCTTGCGAGGGTAGTTTGAACCGCGGGCAAAGAAAGATGGTACAGCCGACGGTACCGACTAGAATCGGCTTTCGAAGAGAACGCGCGATCCGCAAGCCATCCACCACGGCACCGACAGCACAGAATTGTCTAACAATATATTATTATAAATCGAATACAATTAAAACTTCGCTAAGATTTTGTACCGAAAAGTGTATCTAGCGTCGTAGGTATTAAAATGATATGCTTGCGAACAGCAACACTTTGGTAAAGATCACAACTGCAGGAATGCTGCCCGCTCGTCGTCCATGTAAAGGAAAACAACATAATGCGACCATCAGTACCCACTACACATTCTGCTATTGATCAGTGTTGGCTGCTTGTCGGGTAGTACTGCGGTTTATCAATATCATAGTAATAATAAATGTCACAACATCAAGCCAGTATAAAAAACACTAGGTCTACTAAACCTACTACCTCGAAAACTCTTTAAAAGAGCAAACTTACACCTAGTCTCGTAAAGTAACATAAGGTCCGCCCGACCGGCGGAGCAATATCAGCATCCATATAAAATATAACATGTTTTTTTTCGCCTCTCTGGTTTTATTACAATTTTCCGAAACGACCTTACAACTAACTTATCGCTTTCCCAACTTTATAATAAAGACAATACAATGCTCACTTTCCTTACAAAAATTCATAATATATAGCTTTTTTATCAATATTTTAAATCGTTACAAAATGGAACTTTTCATCTATGAATAATCTTATTTACTCTTACAGTTTTACTTGTGCCAATTCCTTACGCATCGACTTCGATTATACAAAAATATACGTTGAGACGTATCGAACATTTAAATAATATAAATTTTCAATGGTATAGACGTATTTTATAGCAATATCTTTAAAACGACCCTTATAATTCAAGCACTTATACTTTACTTAAAATTAATCAATTGGCGTTTCCATCTGAGCATCTCAGCATCGTTAACTGTTCCTATCCAACCTTATTTCAGTAAAAATTGTAAGTAAGCAAGAGATCATTATAAAAAAGAACACTTACTACACTCAATATTAATTACGCGAAGAATCCATTGACCTACACAGGACAACGGAAATTTCATAAACATTTCAAAGTTAATCATTCATTCAAACATACAATTATCGATATACATATTTATGAAAAAAACCGGCCAAGAGCATGTCGGGCCATGCTCAGTATTATAGGGTTCCTTAAGTAGGTCAAACAAATCAAATCGAATATTAATCATTGCTATTTTAGTTTTTGCAAACAGCGCCACCTAGCGCTAAGTTTATGAAGCTAAATTTAAGAAGTGTGTTTCTTTTTGTGATTTTTTAAAATAGAAAGTAAATAAAGTAGCATTATTTGCTATGATCATTTTTATCTAAGGTCAATGACCTATGAACTAGGACGTCTTAAGTATTTTTCAGTTTTCTCACTATAACTCAAAAATTTATAATCGCATTATACTCGAAATAATTTTAAAAGAGAGTTTTTATAAAGGTCTATCAATGTTGAAGACTATAAGTTTCTACGTTGCATAGTTTAGAAATGGCAGGGGGGGGGACACATTGCAAGCCACTTTGGCGAACTGTATTTCGCAGATGGTATACCTGATAAAAAAGTTATGTATGAAACATTACCTTCATTTTAGTAGACCTATTCAATGATACCCCACACAAGGGGGTGCAGCGAAAAAAATCTTTTCATCCCCATTTCACATGTATGGGCGCCACCCCTAAAATACGTACTTAATCAAGATTTTTTTATTCTTTTAAAATTGAGATCGATATCTATTCCATTTTTTGTCAAAATTTCATTTACTTATGTTTATAACTGTAGAAGTTATTAAGCGGTAAAGGATTAGGACAGACGGACAGACGGACGGACATGACGAAACTATAAGGGTTCCTTGTAGGACTACGGAACCCTAAAAATGCTTCATTACAGTTGCGATGCTTTCAAAAGAAAATATTGTTTATTATATTTGCCATTTATTCTGGCCGCGAAGCAGCGCTATTAATTTTTTTACCTGTTAGACAAGCGATCGATCATTCGCTACGGTAATTACTTTGATACCGGCAATAAGACTGAAATATTTCACTTACATTTCTCCGTAACTAGAACCAACGAAGCGAATAGACTGCGGTTACATTAAAATTCATCGATTTCATGTTGTCTTTTTTGCTTTTCGATAAACAAAAATGTATCTCCAATTGTGACTTTTACAAAGCATCCAATCAAATAGAAAATGCACAGATAGTAAAAAGACTTACTTGCCTAAATACACACAATGACCTTAGCATTGTGTATCTAACGTCAAGAAACAATCTTGTAATTTTTAAATCCATGAAATCTTTCAAAAGTGTATTGTAGATGTTCTGTCAAGATTACTTCTTAAAATTGGACACACAATCGGTCTTACACAATACCTATTATCGCTGTGATACACGTACGAGATCGAGTCTCGTTTTGTCTTACAAAAATACTACGTCTACAATTCCAGTAGAAAAAGTATGTTAATTATGTTTACATACATATTAATAGAAAAAGTGTATTACTAAATTACTTGTTAGCGTTACGAAAGTACAAAAGTTATTATTACGAATTATGACACTCATACCCTGATGCACCCCGCGCATTACGTAGTATAAATCGTTTAGTCTAATTGCTACGCAATAACTTAGTTATTATCATTACCCAATTCGTCAGATTATCACCAATTTTTATAAATGTGCGTACAAAATTTATCTGCTTTTACGTCGGAGTCCGATTGTACGCGATTTGCGTGTCGGCACACTTGTAGCTTGTATCGACTTATATCGTACGTCGGGGTCGGCTCGCAGCCTCGTCCGCTACTGTTTCTAATGACTGTAATGTAATATCACCTTCTACAATCGTATCGCATTTGATAGTTTGAGAGCTAATAGCAGGGTTGCTAGATCGAGTTTCTGAATTTTCCCCATATTCATATATTTTTTCCCCATTCTTTTTAAACATGAAATATTACAAACTGAAAAATATAAGACTACGTTTATTCAAAAAATTGCTAGGTAAGTATGAATATTTTATGGTGTATCGTTGATGATATTCAAACTTTCGTTTTCGTTTTCAATCAAACCCTCAATTATTTTCCCACAGACATTATATAAATTATAAACTAGTATGATATCTGTATTTATGTGTGTTTTCGTTTCCCCAAAATTTGCCCAAGGATTTCATTCCCCAATATTTCCTCAAGAACGATTTTTTTCACCAAAACTGTGAAAAAACCCCCAATCTACCAACGATGGCTAATAGCTTGATCGGATGATACGCTCCAGTCTAAAAATAAACCGAACGATGACTGCAAGTGATTACACTTGTCTTACTGGTTCGTCTAAACTAGAAAATGCGAACGAGCGCGACGTTAACCCTACCTATACGATTTAATACAAAAGATTAATACAAACTCACTACATTAGTGTAGAAAACATCGAGTATCAAAATATAATTAACATGTTTTTGATTTGCATCTTTCACTAACCAATAACAGCCGTATACAAGAATCAGCCAATGCGTTTGGAAAATTTTGAGCTTGGTGACGCCGGGTATCATTTGGATGCTGAATGTCACATTGATAACCTGTCTCAGCCTGGGTCCGCCTCCAGCCTCACGAAACGCGCAATATAAAAGCGACATCCTATAAAAATATCAATGTGATGCTACACGAGTCCACTCATAAAGTTCTGTTGAAAATTATTGCGATGAACATAAACATACTTTTCGTTGTTGAAGTCATAATAATCCTTTGTTTTATGGTAGGACAAATGCTTTGACACAGCATTTTATTGGAATTATAGAGACATAAACATGCCATCGCCAAATTGCAAAATTTAATTAGAGTTTTACTTGGATAGTACAACAGAACATTACGTAATGGAGACGCGACGTCGGTCTACCGTTGAACATTTAATGTCAAAGCCGCAGTGACGAAGGCATGCATCACATTGAGTGCGTTAAACTACGTTACATATCACGGGAAGATTTTAAGTTTAATTTCACATACTTAGGTGTGGCGCAAGCGCACCGTCTATGACCAGAATGTACACGATTCATAATAACAATACCATTACCGATACTATAATCATTATAATGAAGAGAACGAGACAATGACTAAATTTAATGTTAAGTGTGACCACATACATACATCCACATTCACACAATAATTATTAAAGAAAACCCCTACAACCCTAACTAAGAACTATAGTGGAAATAAGATTTGATTAACCTATAGTTAAAAGCGAGACATAATACCTAGGTATAGATCAACGAATATTATGCCGATGATGTATTTCTACTTACAGAATGCTAGAGGTACAATGTACGAATTAATATAGATAAAATACGTGTCACAAACTAATGAAGATCAAATTAATATAAGATATTTATAGTTTTGTATGTTCAGGGTTACTGCTTATTGGTCAAGATCCTGTGAAAGGGTTGTCGGACACGTTATGGCCTATATAACATGTTGTTCAGTTACCGTGCCATATTTCTAGACCAAATGATAAAAATGTGCTTGATCATCTAAAAGTACTTAACCAATTCTAGAGTTCTTTAATAATCAAATTTTAACTTTGATACATTAGGAAGGGTTTGAGAATAAATCCCGAACGGCTATGAGAATAAGTCACCGGCGGCATTGTCAAAGAGCGACAAATTCAGCCTATTTTTATTTTATGGTGGTTTCGGACGCGTTGTTTTTTGGCCGCGCGCGACTCACTAGTATTAGATTGTTTACAAGCAGGTATTTAAAATAAAATAATAATATTTGATACTGATTTTTTTATTGATTCCTGTTCAGTATCAGTGGTATTGTCACCTCAATAAATATGGCACGGATACAGATAGAGCTTGTGTAACACAAGTAATATCCCATACAATTTTAGCGGCAAACCAGCGACACGCATTCCGGTATTAAAATAGAGTAGATAACATTTCTATTACCTTATTATTTAGATTTCTATGGTTATTACACATATAGGGCATAACGTGTCCTACAGCCCTTTCACGGGATTGTGTGACCAATAACCAGTAACCTTATATAAAGTACTTAACAATTTTGTTCCTAAATTTTAACGAACGTAAACAAAATACCTTAACAAAACCAATAAAACTGTTATTATTAGTGATGTAACGAATACGAATATTCGTATTCGCCGAATACTTTCATGACATTTGTAAAAAAAAGAAATTCCTTGAAATCCCAGCAGATATTGCGTTGCAAGTGCATGGTTGCGAGTTGCGACCGAGTCGACAAAAACACAAAGATTCATTCATAAAATCATTAAACTTTCTTATCTGTTGTTTCCATCCACAGATGGTCAGCAATTGTTGGGACTTTTCAGTTTTATTTTTTGTAGGGACTAGGATAGGCTGGGATGTACATAGTTAAATTTAATGATCAGTCACCACAAAGCAATTTTCTGTGTGTTAACTGTGTTTCATCAACTTGTGTAATAAAATTGAGCAGTCGTTTTAAATTGTTAATCTTTGGCCAATAATTACGTGCAGCTACTGTAGAATCAGGTATTCGTGTTCGTATTCGACGAATAGTACAATTGGTATTAGTATTCGGCGAATAGTCCAATTGGTATTCGTATTCGGCAAATAGTACAATTGGTATTCGTATTCGTAAAAGTAGGTAGTATTCGTTGCATCACTAGTTAATATTCAATTTTGTTAATCAAAAACAATTGCGTTTATATATTAGGATTTACAGCAACTATTTCATAAAGATTACCTAAGACAAGGATTACTTTTATTTTAATATGTATTTGATTTACTTTATAAAATTTGCAAAAGTAACAGATTGTTTCTTTGTACTTTTAAGCAATTCACTAAATTAGGTACACCACATCAAAATTCAACATGAAGAAATTCGAATGTCGGTGACTAAATAAATTGTCATTAATTACAAAATTTAACAAATATTTGCAAATAAACTAAGAAAGTTGGCAACGTTTGTGTTAATTACATTTATTATTTTAAATGAACAAGTAACTAAGTGACTTAATATGAATAATCAAACACATAATATTCAGTTAATGTATTATCGTTTACGAGAGTTGGGAAAACCAAACCATATTGTAAAGAGGTATGTATCTGTTTACTATTTATTTATCTATACAACCTTTGAAGTGTCGATAAAATCTTCAAAATAATAAACATACTCTAAATGAGCTCAGTTTGTAGAGGAGCTTTAAAATGAGGATATATTTTAAATAAAATGGGACAAATACTGTAAAATGTTCGACTGTCCAACTGAGTTGAATCCCAGGATATTTTTTTAGTGGCTAAGATATACATTTTCTCTGAATTGTATACGTCGTAGGATAATCGGACAAATCGAATCTTTGCGAAAATCCTAGGATGATTGCAAAATACCGGATAATTGGAATCTCAGAAAGATTTTTGTTATCATAAGGATTATTGCAAAAATCCCAGTTTGTTTAGGACGATTGAAAACTTGAAAGCTGATTGGTTAATCTAAGAGTCGATTTACAACATCTTCATTCTGGTTGGTCAGAACATGGCTCGAAAGAAGGAATGTAGCCGTAAGCCAATCAGCGCATAACGTTCATATCAGCCAATCAGCGCTCATTACATTAGCGGTTATTCGAGACTAAACTAAGATAAGCTGGATTTTAGCAATGATTCTAAAAATTGCTCGGATGATAACGAAAACCTTTCATAGATTCCAACTATCCAGTCCTTTGAAATCGTCCTAGGAATTTCGCAAAGATCCGATTTTTTCGATTATCCTGCGACATATACGAGTACATATTTAAGCAGAATCTCAAGTACACAACTTTGTCAACGTGTGTACTCTTCGACTCAAAACTGTAAATATTTTCTAAACACAATTCAATTTACGAAGCCATTCTGGTTGATACTATAATTTACTATTTTTTTTGTATCTAAAGAGGTAATGTTTGTCAAAGATTAATATTGAATATCTATTAAATATTAAACAAACAGCCTTATTACTGAATCAGAGGACTTTGATATAAACGTCTTATTGGGTTTTGTTTTCAATATAGCGTTTCAAAATACTTTGATTTTGTACCGGATTGAGGGGGAGCTAATGTCGTTCGATGAGTCATCGTAAACACGTACCTACTATGATTATACATCTACATAGATGGCTCTGTATTTGACTATTAAACAATATGATTTCATTATTTGTGTCGACCACTACGCGAGCCGCGACTCGAACACACTTCACTTTTATTTGTACATGGCCACCATCAGATGATCTGGTTCATTTTTAATATTTTTCTAAATATACCAACAACAGCTCGTCTTTAATCTTTTTTTTTTTCAAATACTTTATTGGATACATACATTTATTTAAATGTTTCTTAAACTTTTAAATATAATTCTATATTCGAACGAGCAAACTTCGATAAAATTAAAATTGTATAACATATGAAGTGTGATCGCTTCGCGCCCGGAACGCTTTAAAATAAGGTAGGGATCTTTGATATTATTGAAATTATGTACTATCGATTTACTGCTAAACTAGAAATATGCAATATCTCATTAAATACTTTTTTGAAAGCATCTGCAGTAGTAGAATAAACGGCATATTTACAAATATTACGCCATGCTATGATAAATGTTTTGTTTCAGATAGAATATTTCAAATCTTAGAGTAACTTTTAAGCAGAAGATACTAATTTTAAAATATTTATGAGGTATTACAACCACACAAGGCAACTGACGACTATGGTCCGGCGGGATGTGTGCAAGCGACGCTTCAATAACAACATCGTTAAATATTTTATGAAAGCTCAAAATACTGCCAGACATATTATTTTCTGTCAGCGTGTAATTACTTATGATCGGAGAGTTTTAAAGCGTAAAAGCAGCTGCCAAAACTAGGTATTTCAGCGAATTTCTTAAAAGATCCTTATTAATTCTACTTATGGATAAGTAGAATCAATCAGCTTATTATGTATATTTTGAGCTATACTTTGATCTCGACCAGTCCCTCACATACCCAAAACCTATTGACTAAATGCTAACCATTGTTATTAAAAACTACTAGTGCCATTTCTGAAGCTTTCAACAAATACATCTGACGATGATGGTGCGTCATTGTTGTTTAAATTTGACTCTTACTGCCAGGACTTAGAAGCCAGTCTGCCGTCCACTCACACCGTGCCGTGATGACGATGACGTAATGAGATGCAGTGATGCGGATGATGGCGAGATGCTATGACGGTGACCTATAACTACACAACAGTACCAACTACGAGTAGTCAGTCCAAAACAAGAGCGAACACAACACCAGCCTCTATCGATCATATACGCAGGTTGATTTTTGGTCTAAAAAAAGGCTTGAGCCGACTCTTTACAGGTAAGGTACCTATGTAGGTTCTCAGAATCTAACTGGCCGAATTTGTCTAAAAAAAGTTTATAATTATAATTTAATAATATTTAGTTTAGTAAATTGGTCCTAATGCTTTAGAATAAAGCGAATTAGATTTAATAGAAATTCTTTTACATTTTAATTTTTTTTGTGTACCTATATTTTTATTTTGACAAATACCTTGAACAAAAACTTTTTAACAAAAAATAAAACCGACTTCAAAAACCTTAACTAAAAAGTAAAAAATAATCCTTGTATGTATTTCAAAATCTTAACATAAACCAAAATTTTGAAGGTGGCGCGTGACTGTCCCTTTGCGTCATGTAAATATAATGTACTGTCGAGCGCTTATCTATAGTAATAAAAAACAGTTTATGCGAACATACATGAAAAACACGCGCCGCCTTCAAAATGTTGGTTTATGTTAAGATTTTGAAATACATACAAGGATTATTTTTTACTTTTTAGTTAAGGTTTTTGAAGTCGGTTTTATTTTTTGTTAAAAAGTTTTTATTTCATACTTTTTAGTTGAGAATTCACAGAAAAACGAAACTATTAGTAGATCATCTAGGTAAGCGAAGCTAAATTAAACTGATTTATTGAAGCTGGTTCAAAAACTACTCGACCTAAGTCAATAAAATTTATATGGGACCACCGCGCGGACTTCCTCTACCAAATAAAAAAACAACCACGCAAATCGGCCCATAAATCTCGGAGTAATCGGTGTACATACATGAAAAAAAAAAAAAAAAAAAAAAGCCGCCGAATACATAACCTCCTCCTTTTTTTGAAGTCGGTTAAATACATAACCTCCTCCTTTTTTTGAAGTCGGTTAAAAATGGCGGCACTGCGCATGTTACTGTAATGAAATTAAAGTTAGAATCGTTTAAAACGATCACTTCGCATGTTCAAGTTTTTTTTTAAATTAATGTCTCCATCGTTTTTCGATGATTTTGCCAACGTCAAGATAGGAAAAGACACGGTTATCGGGTTTGTTTCGTACGCTGCTAATTTATTATATACTATTGACCGCTGTTTGTAGAAATGAGATCGATTAAACTGAAAAAGGACAAAACAATATTGTTAGTTGAATCATAAAGTTATAAAACTATAATTAATTGACAGTGGTACCTACTCAATGTATCATGTCATAGAGTCAGCAAAAGCAGATTCCCAAACCACAAAACAGCATATAAAATCAAACAAAACCAGGCATTGTTTCGATTCGATTAGTAAAATGTAAATGGCAGTATAATTTAAGAAGGATAATGCAAAAAAAATTTACCTATAAAAGTGTCAAGTCTTCATTACAATTATTGCCTAACATTGCGGATATCCCGCGGATAATATCACTTTTCCTGTATACGCCACTATCGCCTAACTATCCGCACCACTTTTCAGTTGTTTATTAGTTTTCATAATTCACTAAACACGCACTATTACTAGGAATTATCACTTGTAATCACGTTGCGAGTAATAATTAGTATCAAATATTGTATAAAATCTTATCTTAAACGTTAACGTAAAAACGTAGTTACTGAGTAAAAAACGCACATTTTACGCTTAGTAAATGTCGAAGCGCTATTCACTTACAAATAAATAGACATTCATGATAATAGAAAAAACCCTTATAGCTAACCGTCGATAATATAAAAAAAAAAACTTAATTCCTTTAAAAAAAATTAAAATCTGTTCTCAATGATTAGCGGCAATCACTTTATTTAATCACAAAGGAATATTTCACCTTTTTTCAACTGATATGGCACTATTCCAAAAAGTTATTATCTGTTTTGTGTTTTTTTTTTTCATTTATTTTCCATGCAGTCCGGTAATCACTGAGAGAAATATGTGGAAACATAGGTAAAACAACAACTCGACATTACACATAACCCTACAATAAATGTAATAGTATAGACAGGCTAATAATATTATTGGTGACACAGCAATTAGGTACTTACAATGAAAATCGTCTACCATTAATTACTGATTAAATTAGGTATGTATATGAAAATAAGTAAATGAAACTGATATTAAAGACGATAACCTAACATGGCATCTTCAGTAGAAGCAGACTTCCCTTACACTATTAAAGTGCCATTTGGTGGGAGGAAATAAAAGTTCACAATAAACCTACGAAAATATTGTATAACACTTAAGTTAGGTTTAAAATTTTGCTAAAATAAAACATAACTAATAAACTAAATTGAACTAAACAACACTCCACTCGAACGTCCCTATCAAATAGGGTCACCAGTATCACTGAAGTACAAGGTAATCAATAATTTAAAAAGTCACGCCTTTAAGTCCTTCAAAAGGAAATTGCCCAATTTAAGATTGATCCGAAACAAAAAATGCAATTTCTGGCATCTCACTACACCGCTAATTATTATTTTCGAAAAATCAACGCCTAATCAACAAAGTGCAGAATAAAATTAAAATAAAATCAATAGTACGATCTAAACTGACACATAAAATTATTTTCAATAATACCAACTTAATTTAACAGAAATTATTACTAGCGTCCAAAGACGCAAAAAAAGTCCAAGAGAACAATCATCGCAACACAAGAAGTCCAATATTCGCCGCGTCATATCTGCCACGTACCACACACCGCGAGATTATGCAATCTGGTTGAAGAAGTTGATGAAGTCGTTGGAGAACAGCTGCAAGGAGGGCTCGGCGAGCGGAGTGCGGCGCGGGATGCCGCAGCCGCCGAGCGGACGCTCCACTGGACGTTCCACTGGCTTAGGTCGCAGCCTGGCCAGATAGCATTCAGCCAGAGTCTCACCCAGATGAGTCTGCCAGTCAGCCATCGACTCAATTCCAAGAAGAGACAACGACTCGGTGATGCCTGCGAGAGCAGGAGCGATGTACTTGTTCGGGGATTCTTCAGCAGGCGGGTCGGAAACGCGAGCGGTCATGCTGGTGTTGATGACGGGACGCAGCGCGGGCGGGGAGGCGCGGCGCGGTGGTGACGGCGCCAGGCCCCACGTGTCGGAAGCAGGGGGGGTGCCGGGAGAGCCTCCCGGCACCGCCGACTGTTATGGCCACTGCTGAAATAGCGGGTAAACCCGTTTTGTGAAGCAGTAGCGGAGTGGCTTCACGAAGTGAGTATCGAGCACGCGGCAGTGCGGGCACGTCACCGGGTGCGAGTAGTCCGAGTAGTTGAGCCGCTGCTGTGGGTGGAGCAGTGCCTTGTAACAGTTGTTGCACTGTAGACAATAGAAAACAGGTTCAGTAATGACATTTATTCATGAAGGAATAAGGTTCTTTATTTCTTAAGAGGAAATGCGGGCAGAGACTTAGCAGTATCGCTGTAGCTTTTCGAGCCTTTGGCCTCAAATAAGTCCTTTAAGGACAACTGCAGTTCCGACTGAATAGCCTTAGTAAAAAAGACATAATTTGAGGTTTGGCTTTCGACTATTTTCTCCTCCAAAACTGGACAAATTTAAAAGATATTTCATAAACTGAGTAAGAATAATAAGTACTAGGTAATAGATCTGTGATAAGTACTGTGTCGCTATGTTTTTCCTTTTTCATTAATAGTTGTCAAATGTATGCACTGAACCTCTGTAGACAGGCAATTTTGAGAATTTTTGATGGTCTCTAGAAATAATTTATCAACAAAAACGAAACATAGGAACATAGAAAAAGTTGATAGTTGATATCATAACATAACATAACATCACGCCTGTATTTCCCCGAAGGGGTATGCAGAGGTGTAATAGTACACCCACATTTCGCCAGTTATGTTATAGTCCCATGTAATAGGGGGCATCATTAGGGTTATAAACCAGAAAGAAAACAGTCGAGAGCGTTTGTATGGAGAAAAGACCACCCGCATTTCCTCTTAATCCTCGTAAATGGACAAAAGTGACTTCAGAAGACAACACCTCACCTTCAGTCTGTCAGCGCAACACGGCGTGGCCATGAAGATGTCGTACGAGTACATGGTGCCGAGCACGAGCGAGGAGCCGTCCCACTTCTGGCCGCAGAACCGACAGTGGATGGTACGCTCGGGGTCGCATCGCTCCAGGCAGCCCATGCACACGCACGTCAGGTACTGCGTACGACCTTCCACTTTCACCTGGAGAATAATCGAATTTTGAATAAATGGATCTTAAAATCAAGTGACGCGTGCTCAATCTTGGCCTATATTTAAAAAACTGGTAAAAGACTACTACCTATCATCACTGTAATTTCCGGCAGGTAAATTATGTAATATTTAGACATATTGTATTCTATTTATTACATTTATTGTATATTATATTTATGTAGTTGTGTTATAGATATTATGTTGTTACACTGCGTGCTACCCCTCTCTTTACTTGCCCATATTGTCCATCCTAAGGTTGTGTGGAAGAAATCGCATTGAGCGATAAGACCACCCATTGTACATGTCTTCTATATAAGTCATATATACTGCTATTTTCTTTTTTGTACAATAAAGAGTAGGTATTTATATTGTATTGTAAAATCAATACAGCTAAAAAATCAATAAAGATTGAGATGCAAAAACATTCAAATATTTAAATATCTCTGTCGAGATGTAATTTGGTTACTACAGCCCGGATTTGGGACTCGGCTGATTTCTGCTAAAACGAAGCGATTATATTATCTTTGATTTCTGCCACATTGAATTGATTTCCAAGAAACCAGTGAACGACGATGATGGCAATGTCACATCCACAGAAATTGAATGGAAAAGTCGGCAGGGCGCGCGTGCCAACACTGCACCATAGTGCAGGGCATTTCAAAGCCTTTCTCAGTACGCCTTATGACTTAATACTGTAACAAAAACCCGC
Organism: Asteroscopus sphinx; assembly: GCA_949699075.1. Lineage (NCBI taxonomy): Eukaryota > Metazoa > Arthropoda > Insecta > Lepidoptera > Noctuidae > Asteroscopus > Asteroscopus sphinx. The sequence goes on from OX453008.1 coordinate 10,281,912, forward strand.
AAAAATGCCTTATTGTGCTGTTTCTAACTGCAGAAAATAAACCTGTAAAGTACATTTGATTAAAGATATTTTTTTTTAAATTAATGACTTTAATATGTAAGGCATAGTTTGTTCGAAAGTTGCTACCCATGAAACGCAAGTAAACTTGTGATTACAACCATTCTACTTTTTTATATATTAATGGATGGCGAAACGAGATAAAGGCCCACCTGATATTAAGCGGTTACCTTTGCCCATAACAACTTCAATACCACCTAGGCTGTTACCTAAATGGTACCGCAAGTCGGTTCGCCAAACTGAGACATGAAGATGGAAAGTCTCATACTCTTATCTATTCCTGTGGTAACATGAGTGTCGACTGAATTCATTGACTATATAGATTCCATTATCAAAGACTGAATTGGACTGAATACTGTCAATCTGTCAATAGATAAGTAATATCTTCAGCCTGTAAGAAGCTTATGTCAACCTTGGAGTATTTTTAATTAAGTTCCTTTTAGTCTTTTTCTCTTCACCTACCAAGATATCAAGAACTGACGTGATAAAAGGTGAACCTGAGGTTTGTTATCATTGTTTTGATATTCTCATTACTAATGCGCTAATGAGTTCATTACGTAGTTTCATTGATTAAACTTATTTTATACGTCAAGACATTGTTTTTATTTTATTAAATTGAATGTTTACCATACATAACAAGCATACAGTACATTTCAATTCAATTCAGTAATACGACGTTTTCAAATAAGGAAACCTAGACTCAAGAAATCAACGCAGTAGAAAAACAGCTAAAACAAACGTCAGCCTGGTTCTATCTCAACGCAATTAGAGGTGATGATTTAATTAAGTCGTATCAGACAGATACTGTGTTTCTAAATTCATGAATTAATAAATCATGACAAATGACGTCATTTATATCCTACACAAACCGAAAACCACACACAAAGACAAAGCAAAGTTTGTATGTATCTACAGCAAAAAGACTAAAGCAACAATTTTAAAAGCTTCGTATGAATGCTCGAATGGTGCAGAAACAGTTTCAGGGCCTCATGCTAATTCTAAGGCCAAACAAAAGGGAGAAGGCGTCTTCTCTCTAATCCGACGAGCAAACAGCTCGACAAGTCCTGTATGACTACGTTTGTCTCAAACAAACTCCAAGACCTTATTTAAGTTTTCTGTTTTAAATTCGTGTATCAAAAGGCCTGGCTTAACAGTTTTTTATTTAAATCTGGATTCGTTTTGTCTTTAATAAAGGTGCCAGTAATTTTTTTGTTGTAACTTTTCTAATATCGAATCTAATAATGACTTATCAAGCTTATTTAATTTTAGAAACGTAATTTTTTATTTGAGTCAATAGCCCTAAGTTAAAGAAAATAAAGTTTTTTTATTATTTTAATCTCGTTACAGGCGAGAAAAAAACATTAAAAATAAAATGAGTTCGTCTTAGGCTTGATTTCACCAACAATAATTCCATGGTTAAACGACTATTTACCCACAATATCAGTACAGAGTAATCGGTCGTTTAACCAGGGAATTATCGTTGATAAACAGCGGCCTAAGATGACTTTTTGTTTAGGCTAGAGATAAAACAAAGAAAAACTTTTGTTGTGCAATAATTGGTCAAAATTGTTGTTAAACAACATTAATGTTTCTAAAAATAACGCCACCACACGTAGTGTTGCTAGCAACAAGCTTACAGCAACTCATTGATGCAACTACCGTGTAATCGTGGCTTAAAAGTCTGCTTCTAGTTTCAAGAGATGTAGCTGAATAGTAGTAATAGTTTCATTATATCATTTCAGCCGAAAGACGTCCACTACTGGACATATGCCTCCCCCAAGCATGTTGGGGGGATATGCCATAATCACCACGCTTGGCAGGCGATCGCAGTAGTTTGGTTAAATACTCAGAGAACGCTACTGCCCATCCTGTGGTGAATCCCTTAGATTACTATCTAAACTTAACTTTGACGACGTATGTGGTCTAGTGGTTCGAGAGTCGGACTGCTGATCACGAGGTCGTGGGTTCGATTCCCACAGGACACAAATATTTGTGTGATGAACATAAGCGTTTGTGTTTGTCTGGGTGTTTCTTATGTATTAAAAGTATGTATTTCCAAAAAAAAAAAAGTATGTAAGTATTATATCCATTGTCTAGTACCCATAGTACAAGCTCTGCTTAGTTTGGGACTAGTTGGTGCTGTGTAACATGTCCCAAAAATATTTATTATTTATTTATTATTATAAACTATTAAGTTTATTGACAAAATTTAGATACAAGAAATATGAATATGAATGAAAACATTTTACATGGGGCTCTGTCCAACTTATCTCTCTGCAATCCTGACGCTAAGGACCAGTTGGTCTTTCGAGCTTTCAACTGTCCGTGACAATAACGTATCATTCATGTTCACAAGAGAAACTTTTTTTTTTAACAGCTCCTACAAAGAATGAGTTACTATTTACCTCAACACCGGTGCTATGGTTGCGTGGACTCAAGAAGAAGGTCCCGTCAACGAGAGGATACCGGTCGAAGACGTGCAGAGTGTCTTTGCAGAGCGCGCAGGATACCCTCGGCTTGTGCTGACCAGCCAGCGTCGACAGGATGAATAGCCGCGTGTCGTCGTTGCCATGGTTACCCTCGTCCTCGATCTATAACAACAGAAAGAACATTATAAAAAATGGTCTTTTTATCTTTAGACTTCTATAAAAAAATATCGGTATTTCTTCTTCGTTGGTACACAAAATTCGGAGACAGAAAAGAGTCTATTCTTATAAGGAAAACGCCCTTATGTGATAAGACCGCTAATAACCGTAATGTTCATCCAAAAACAATAGACGAGCACGACCCTATTCGCCCAGAGCGCAGACGTTATTGTAAATCCACGCTAGCTATTTCAATATTTCATATCCCCACATTTACATATTACGATTAATGCATCCACCCACGACACTTACCGCAGCAACTCTCCCTTCGTAATAACACAAGTAAATGACTGCATAAAGTTGAATAATGAAAGGCTGAAAGGCAATTACGCTGAATTCGGAGTCGAAGTCAAACAAAGGCTCACGAGCCACGGAGATCGATTGTGAAGCACAATTCGTTCACGTACGAGCAATTTGTGAGAGCGAATAATAATGAAAGTTTAACGAGTTACTGTTGCAGCGTAGACACAGCGGTACGCCTTAATTAAACATAATATTATGAGCTGTCAAAGCGTAATACGTCCAATTCCATTTTCTACCAGACGTATTTGACTAGCAAAGCATTGTTCCTCGTTTGGATACAAGCTCAAGTTTGGTGTTAGTCAGCCTGACTCGTTTACCATCTAAAATTAATATTATCGGCCAGTTAATTGTCTACACGCTGACTGCACATGAAACAGAATGCGAGACGCATAAGTAAGGAACTCTTCTTACATTCCAGCATGCATATATTGATGCTCAGCATTCCTATCTATTATTAGAGTGACTTCGTGACACCAGGAACACATAAAACGTACCCGGCGAGATCGTTGACCTACGCAAACAAACTCAGTATGATTTGCAGTATAGTGCAGTGCAGTTTGCCAAGAGACGAGCGGGCGGGGGCGGGCCATCCGGCATAGCAAACACCGCCGCGATATCTTGCTATCCAACTCCAACATGAGCGCCGTCTATTCCGGTCGTGTCGAACATTTTGTTATTTAACCGATGATCATAACATTCGCCACCGCATGTTAATGCTCCCCTCCATTTGTAAATTGCAATCGTCAGACTGGTGTTGTCGTCTGAGCGTGATAAATAACTGGCCACGAGTGCCGCCTGCGCGGGACTCGTGTGATTGATTCAACTGAGCAGCTGCTCACACGACACATAGGCACTTTATGATTGATAACACCGAATCGTACCACTTTGGTGGGTGGGAGACGCGCGACACTACAGCCCGTGGCTAATGAAACGTCTATGAATTACTGTGTTAATTAAAACGGCGCTAGACTAGTCGCCTTAGGACTAATGAGCGACAATTAAATTGTTAAGTGTCGCGCACACGACAGTTTAGTGAGGTTGCAGGTCTCGGGCGACGACCCGCGCCGCGGTGAGTGCTGCAAACTTGCACAATTTTGTACTTTTGTTCTGTAAGATTGATGAGCACTCGACGCAGACTATTTATTTACTCAATCCGATCACGCTTTGTCTCGCAATCGTCGCCTTTTATAGTCGTCTACGATGACTCGGCGTGGCAGTAAACCGGCACATAAAACTTTCAGCCGAGTTTAGGTAAGTGTATGTCTCCTAGGTAAGTAAAGCCAGTCTTCGCAACCGCAAATATACAAATAGAGCAGAAAACGATTTGGTCTAGTATGGAGTCAGTTAAAACAAGAGCGGGCCGAGCCATAGCACTGGCGTAGACGATCGTAGCTTCCTCTAATTATGTCTACTGAATTTACATAGTGCGGAGAAACTTGGCAGCCAGTAAACTTTGCGGTTTCAATGGTGTCGAAACGTCCCGACCGCCATATCCTCGGAGCGACTTCCGTAACTGAACGGTTTTAAAACAAAATGCAAACTGAAACAAAGAATTTAACATTGCCGGAATAATGCAAAAAGTTGGGATTCGTTGTCGCACAAATTTAATCGCGGTTCTGTTCGTTTGTTTCGATGTTCAAACAACAAGAGCGAGAAGAGCTCGTTTCGACGAGGAGACGAGAGCTACAGAGAGTGCTCGAAGCGTCTTTAGTACGCTACCTCCCGCAGAACAAATGTACACACATTAAAACTTTTCGAATTGAAGGTGACGCCATAATTAAAGAGCTACACGGGGTGCCACCCCACAGGCAAAACGCTTTTATCGCGCCCGGAAAATGGAAAACAACAACGGAATCAGATAAAAAATTACTTTGTTACTACAACTCATACTGAAAACCGCACTCAACTTTTAACAGTTGCCATCAAAATATCAACATGTTTTCCATATTTGTGCAAAAGTAAAATAAAAATAGAGAACAAAGTAGATTCGACTTCCATTTATATTTTCTCTTAATAAACAGTTGTAAAGGTATTCACGCTACATTGTCAACATCGTTTTCCATTGTTCTTAGTATCTATGTACTCAGAAAAACGTTCGCAAAAGAGCTTTTATTATAAAACAGCAGACATAGCCGACCTTAGGTTGAATAACGACGATAAATCTGGATTATTCCCAGGGGTGACTTATTTTTAATTAGCCAAATGAAACTTTTCCTATTATATTTCGCCGACGTCGGTATAACACTTAAATATAGTAACGATAAAAATTAAATACAAAGAAAAACGAGAGAGTGCTGAAAGGAAACCGAGGAAAAATGTGAAACCTCGCCGCAATCCAATTAGCCGAACAAGATATCCAATAGTACCTATAGATCTGATAGCATAAAAATTATTTAATTGAATTTTTAAACGGCTCCGTTCCATCCGAGGATAATAACGGCTAGAGATTCTGATTTTGAATGAAGAAGCTATTCAGACGATGAAATGTATGGAGTGATGGTAGAAAAGCAATTTTTCACCAGTGCCATCTCAAACAATAAGTCTGAGAGCGGATGGCGGATGGTATTTGTGGTGCTCGATACATTTATCGTGACGGCTGCGTTGCGTTCCGCCTCGTGTTTGCCATTGTCTGAGAGCTTCACGTTAATACTTTGCTCTTTGTATCAACAAATGCATTCTATAGTAATGCAATTGCTGGATTTTATACGACTTTCTTGCGCACTCGTATGACACGAACTAGGTCTCTGAAGAAGAAAATATTATAAGAGTAGATACAGAAAGCTTTATCTAGTAAGATTAATTAATTACTCAGTGAATGTTATCTGAATCACAGTTACCTAGCTCCGGTGCAAGGGCAACGCAGATTACAACTTTCTAAAAGAAATTATGGTTTTATTCCATCACGCCAGTTATTCTCAAGCGTAACTTGTCTGCTCATCAGTATTCGACTGTCAAAGAACGCAGCGGTTTATGTAAATCTCAAACATTTATTACGCTTGCAACTCTGTAAATGTCGATACTCGAGGCGAGCAGGGAGTTCATGAAGCGAACAATTTGTTAATCTTCGCAAAGAGAAATACCTCAAAGAGGAACGCAGGTACCGATATTGAAAGCATCTCGCATCCGGATATTTCTGAAATGCTGTCTAATGTCTATACGTGCGTTATAAGTGTAAATATTTCGCAAAAATTCAAATGTCTTGAAAGATATTTTCTCGCGTGAATTAGTCGCGTCCCGACATTCCACATTACGCGGTGATGCGCGCGCGATATGAATGCCGAGATACTGTCAAGCGACAAAAAGCATCTAATTCGACGTTAACTGACGACGAGAAAACTCCTACGTTCAGCACATAATCACATATCTTAAGCTATATCTTGAAGGTGAACTATATGCAACAAAGTCGTTATTATTTTATTGCTCCGTCTCCGGAGGATATGAAGTGTCTGAAGGACCGTGTCTCAAAGTTAAGTAAAATTTAGATTCAAATGGGTGTTAAAAGTGTTCGAACGAACCAAGTGGGTGTTTGGAGTGTTTTGATGCGATTTTGATGAGGTTCTCGGTCGAATGCCGTCCGAGACTGAACGGTGACATTTTTATTAAAATGTTGCCTGACAATAAAACGATGTTCAATGAACGAGGTGCCGTAAATTCGTCTGAGGTAATTGATTGCTGCCCAAATTCAGGGACATGTTTGAATGGTGCAATCGGAATTAAAAAACGCGATATTGCTAAAAGAATGGAAAGTTTCCGAATGCGATGCTTGCGTTGAGCCGCAGACGAGACGTTTCATTCTCACTACATGGAAAACTACTTATCCTAACTTCGTTTTATCGTTAGCCGTATTGTTATGTCAGTCAGTAACTGCCCATTCAACTAACGCGTCATTAGCGCTTCGCAGATAATGTGCCCTTGTGCTCTATAGCAATTTAATAAAGAAAACATCAAGATTCAATTGTTAGTTACTACCTCTGATTTCCATTGTCTATCCGAAGTTAACCCTAATGAGAATCCGAGATATATAATTATTGCAAAAAAAACTTGGTTTGTATGAAATTCTAGCTCCTCGATATTACTTGGGTCCTATAGAGACGTAACGGCATTGGTATTCTATGAACAAATTAATGTTAATTAGCGATCTGCTAATGCAATTAATACAAGTGTAGCTAGCCTACTTATTGTGCAATTTCTGTTTTGAAATCAGATGGCCAATTCTCGTAATTAAAATCGTTCAAAATATAGTCCCAAACTAATCTTAATGCTTTAAATCTCTATTTCCTGAGAGTAGATGTTCCTGTTTACCGTTTATTGATGACACTAATGACCTAAGTGTCACAACCTTGGCCTTCAGATTCAATATATTTCTGTTAATCAAGAATGCTTCTTTATTTGTTTTTCTAGTCATTTTCTTTTGCCGAAAGCTTTCCTTCATACCCTGAACTTAATTGATTTTCGAACTTCGCTGTACTGGATGCTTGATGATCCGCTCAAACCATAAACTAGACTGGAAAACTACACATACGTGTGTACCAGCAGTATCCATCATTTTAGGTACCTATTTCGACTAGCGCCAAACTCATTCGCTTAGCAAACATCACTGGAATGGAACGTTTGCCCTGCTAGTTTGTTCCAACATACGTTAACATGCAACGCTCATGAATACTCCATGAAGATGCATCATATCTATGTTTAACGAACTCAAAAAAACTGTCTAGCAGCCTTGGAAATTAAGCCATCGAAGTCCCAGGAGATGATAATATTGAAACTCGAATATAGCTATATTTTCAGGGGCCTTACTCCCGTGGTTCAGTTCTAAGCCAAATCGAGCTAATGTCAATTCCTGCAGTACGAATTGACACTAACTCGAATTCAATCGAACGATTGATACACAATCTGGATCCAGTCAGGAGTAAGGCCCCAGGTCCTTTGTCACTAAATATTTAAGGTTTATTTTCATACAAAACCCTTATTTATTTCTTAATCAGAAATCCAAATACCCGCGTAAGTCCGCAAGCTATCAAATCCCGATAGACCGCTATCGCCAGCTACCAAGCGTGGAATATTAATATTTCTTTTTTTCATATTAACTCGGTTACGTAAGATTCTCCGATAATCGAAATCATTTCGCCATAAGAAAATATTTACTTTAAGGCGAGTTGTAACTGTTGTTGCGATAATTCTGTTAAAGTGGTCGGCCACGTGCGCCTGCGACGACAGCTGAGTCAACACATTCATCATGATTGTGTATGTATGTAGAAATGGCTGGCTGTTGGTATATCTTACTGGATATTGTTGAATTATCTTTTTTCATTCCTGATATTCTTAAAACGGAACTCTAAAGGACATTTGTCTTCATTTATTGAAAGAAAGAAATAAAAATAGTTTATTATATCAGTTAACGGCGCGCAACATTTGAATAACAGTGCAACAGAAATATAAACAGGTAACTACATGTACCATACAAAAAAAGTCCGACGTCAAATACACATATAATAATAAAAGTACAGCCGACCGCATGACAGTAGCAACACCTGAGTCAGAAAACCGCCCTGCCTGCTTACGAAATAAAGACGGAAGACTTCGAAGCACTTTTTTCGGACAAAGCTGATCGGCAGTTGTAGGAAAACATCCTGAGATGTAACGATCCTAGACTGCTGGTATTATTATTCTCTTTCAACCTCTAAGCTTTCAGGCAACTGATAAAGTTATGTCAATTATGTCTAGAATGTAGGACTACGGTAATTTAAACCTCCACGAGTGACGATATTTAATTGATCGTTCGGCGCACCCTGGGCAGTCAGCCCTGGTACCATAGAATTAGTAATAATACTGTTATCTTTTCTTATTCTGCTACCTGCTGACTGACTAGTTTTTTTCCCACGGCATGACCTATCATTATGTAGCTCATGTCAACCCGACAGAAGAACATGTAATAGATATGTATTGATAAAGCTTTTATTTATTTATTTAAGCTTCAATGTACATAAAACAAAGGTATGCCTTATGTACACATACTTAAGGCCGTATTTATGTATTTAAGCTTCAATGTACATAAAATTAAACAGAGGTACAGTCTAACAAAGCAATTAGTATACAGGGTCGCCAGATATGGATGAATATTTCTCAGGAAGTTATTATAGAATGGTTTGATTAAGGTTTTGTATAAATACAGTTTAACTTTGTCCATTATTAAAATGATATTTCGCCCGAAAACATCCATAATCTTCTGAGAAAACTTCATTTATATCTCTCTAACCTGTATACCAATTGCTTTGTTAGACTGTACATAATTAATACATACTTAATTAAAGGCGGACAAATAAAAAGATACATAGATACAACAACATATTAAAACTAATTTAAAATAACTTTTCTGATTATTTGTTCATTCAAAACCATTGTTAAGACATAATATGGCGAAACTTTAGAAAGTTAAGTATTCAGATTTACAGCTTGTAGAGCAAATATATCGGCAATATGAATGTATAATATTATATTATGTATATGGATGATTCGTTAGCATTAGCATTGCTAGTAAACATCTTTATTATTGCCAACTGCAATCGTATTACCCGTAAATTGAGTTTTTATGACTTGTTTTAGAGTCTGACTCATGTTCTGACGGTCGCCCGAACAGTAATCAGTCCAAGAAAAATAGAGCAACGCTGGGGTTTTACATCAAAGCGCGGATTTGTAAATTTTGATTCATTTCGCAAATTGTATCAAAGTAGAAATTTATTTGACATCTTTTACAATTTTTGTATGTTGTGTTTATGGTTTCACCGAGAAATATTACGAGTTATGACAGCTGAAAGTATCTAAAATTATTACTTTACGTATCTTAAATCATAACAAACACTAAAATTATCTCAGTAACTGTTTGAATAAAGTGGCTAATGAAAGAAACAAGGATTTTAGTTGTGATTTTGGTAAGTGTCCAAGCGCATAGAGAAATTCTGAGTAGCATTTGTGTTATGAGCTTTTTACATGCTCCATTATATATACTGGCTGAGTAACTCTTGTAATAGTTATTTCATTCTTGAAATACTTAGTAAAATTCTTAAAACTGACAGACTACGCACAGCCTAAACCAGTGGGTCTAGGAGGATAATTTCATTTTTGAGAAATATCTGTAAAGACGCTTGTCATCTTAGTCTTCCTGCGACAACGAACGCTGCAAAGCTTTCGAAACGTCAGGAAAACCAATTTAAATAATATACGCGATGTAATCCGGTTAAATTTGTTTTATTATAATGTGTAGTGATCGCGAAAACCTAAGAAATTATTAGTACCTAGTATGAATGTTTATTTTCTTTCAATCACGCTAAAACGGCTGAATGAATTTAGATGAAATTTTAACAGATAACCCATAATCCGGATTAATATATAGGCTTCATTTTATTCCGGGAAGATAAATAGTTTCCGAGTGATGTTAGGGTTAACATCTTTCTGTGCTAAACCGAATGATACGCAGGCGAAGCCGCAGGCATAGGCTAGTACAGAAGAGTTAAAAGATTTTGCCACATTCTAACAGATACAACAGAAGTTAACGGCCCAAAATATATTTATACAACCATATTAACCTAACTACGTAATAATAACCATGTTACACTAAAGTTGTAAATATTTCGCAGTGATTGTCATAAGACGTTGTTTATAGCAACATAAATCCATCTAGATAACTATTTCTATTTGTTGTATGAATAATTATAATGAATAGATGTGTTTACATTCCTTAAGCAAGTTACTAGCGCCACTGAACGGGACAAAGGCCCTTGCTATAACGGTTTTACAGACTGCACTGTTATTTTTTTATCGATATAAAACTGTACAGCCGGTTTCGATGCCAGCTACACGTGTAATCTACTATTTTGTAATAAATAAGTTCTTTAGACGCGTCAATAAGCGCATCTAGTTAGTTACTGACTTGACTGGAAGGCGAAAGCCTACCTCAACATAGTTTAGAAAAGGCTAGGTCAATTATATTTATTTATTATTATGTCGTAGTGTCTGTTTTCTTCTTTTTTTTTGGGCCATGTATCCCAAATTCCCAACAAAATGGTATTTATCTATGCTTGCAACGAAGGCACCTATTTGGATGCTAGCAACCTATTAAAAAGGTTTTTTTAAATCGAGTAATCGACGAACTCGTCAGTTTTTTTAGAGCTTCCAATTATCAAAATAAAAAATTATGCTAAACTAGTAGCTACTAGCTAGAAACACGAAAACATTACATCACAATTTCTAAACGAAGATAAAATAAACATAAAAAACTTAAAAACCGACTTCAACAAGAAAACAAGTGATTGCTGCATTCGCGGGTGATTTGCTGTCATCCATTGAAGAGTTCCCTTCTTTATCTCCGAAGGTCTACATTAGATCATCCCCAAATTCAAATAGGACCATCTCGAGAGAATGATGATGAAGGGTACTTCATCATCATTATTTCAGCCGAAATACTACGGTCCTGCGCTTTCCGCATCCAGCGGATACCTGCTGCCACAAGGATGTGGAAACATGGACATATGTGGACATGTCCACTGGAAGACGCAGCACGCGGTCGCCACTCCAGAACTTTACTTCCCCATCGGCCGTCCGTTCAGCGAGCAATGTGCCCCGCCTACTGCCACTTAAATTTGGCAATTCTTCGGGCTATGTCAGTCACTTTCGTTCTCCTGCGAATCTCCTCATTTCTGATTCGATCACGCAGGGACACTCCAACCATAGCCCTTTCCATTGCCCTTTGAGTGACTTTGAGCCTTCTTATCAGGCCCATTGTAAGCGACAACGTTTCAGTGCCGTAAGTCATTACTGGCAACTGGCAACACACCCAGGGTGTCAAAGACATTCGTCTTGAAACACTGCGGTATTTTGGACGAGAAGATATTGCGTAGCTTCCCTTCCTTAGCTTGTAGCTGTAAGAATACCTTCATGAACAAATAATTTTCAAAATCGGTCCACAATTGATGGAGAAATCGATGAACATATAAAATGCATACAGTCGAACGCAGAACCGCCTCTTTTTTGAAGTCGGTTAAAAACAATACAACATCGCGTCTGGAAGTACATTAAGTGGTTTGCGTCAGGCCTATTATTATCACAAGAAACAAGTGAAACTTACTGTGATGACGAGATTTGATAAGGCAATACAAAGGATTTGTAAAACGATGGCGATATAAGGATAATATGCTGAGTATATTTCTATGAATACTTAAGGATCTCAAGAAGGTTTAATGGTTTAAGCGGGATCTCTAGAAGTGGCAATGTAAAAAACGGGCCAAGAGCATGTCGGGCCATGCTCAGTATTATAGGGTTCCTTAAGTAGGTGTAATTACAAACGAATCAAATCGAATATTAATCATGGCTATTTTAGTTTTTGCAATAATCGGCAGCATTCGCGACTCAGAGCGTGTTGTTAGTAGCGCCATCTAGCGATAAATTCAAGAAGCCAAATTTAAGACGTTTGTCATTTCAAAGTTACTTTTTGTGATTTTTTCAAATAGAAAGTAGCTAAAGGAGCATTATTTTCCATGATCATTTTTCTCTAAGGTCAATGACCTTTGAACTAGGACGTTTTAAGTATTTTTCAGTTTTCTCTCTATAACTCAAAAAATTATAATCACATTATACTCGAAATAATTTTAAAAGAGAGTTTTCACAAAGGTCTATCAATGTGGAAGATTATAAGTTTCTACATTGCATAGTTTAGAAATGGCAGGGGGGGGGGACACATTGCAAGCCACTTTGGCGGGCTATATTTCGCAGATATAGATATATTCATTTTAGTAGACCTATTCAATGATATCCCACACGAGGGGGTGCAGCGAAAAAAAATTTTTTTTCTCCGTTTCACATGTATGGACGCCACCCCTAAAATACGGAAAAACGATTCTTTTATTCTTTTAAAATTGAGATCTATATGTAGACTATTTTTTAACAAAATTTCATTTACTTATGTTTATAACTGTAGAAGTTATTAAGCTGTAAAGGATTAGGACAGACGGACAGACGGACAGACGGACGGACATGACGAAACTATAAGGGTTCCTTGTAGGACTTCGGAACCCTAAAAAACAGGCAAGTGCGAGTCAGACTCACGCAGTAAGAGTTCCCTACCACCCATTGACCTGTTATCCCATAGAAACTGATTTAATTTACGAGAGTTCATCAAAAGACATCAACGCACAGCACGCGAAATGTGTTTTTTTTGCATCTCTTTTTTTATGCAGGCACCACCACATATGTCTATGTTTGTCCTTTTCACACGACTACCTAAAAAAGGAGTGTAATTTAGTTTTTGTTGTTGTTGTTTTTTTAGTATTTTTTTCATAGTATGCACTATAATCAGACCAAGTTTGACGCTGGAAATTGGAATGTATTACCGTTTTGAAGATAGAGCAGGAAAAAAACATTGAAAAAAATGCATGTTTTTCGAGGTTTCTTGTATGGGGACCCCCTCTGGTTTAATACTTTTTTATATTTGTCGTGATGGGGTCAGAGCAACACATATTCTGAGAAAATTTCAACCAGTTACCTATTACCGTTCAAAAGATACAACAACCCTGTGATATAGCGTAGTGTGATTCAGCGTAGCGAGAGTGATACGGTTCAGTTTGGCACCCATTGGGTACAGAACCCTAAAAAAGACAAATCAAGTGACTGCCTATTCTGTCAAAGTCAAAGTATTTATTGCTTTCATTCATGTGTACTTATGATATAAACAATACAATTATAAAAAAAAAAAAAAAAAAAAAAAAATTGAATAATAATAAAAAAAACCTTAACCTTAACCTTGTGGTGTAATAATATAAAAAAACCTTTAGAGAATTTGGTTTTTCTGATAAGTGGTGGTTGTTGTGCTCTAGAACGGTGATCCTGATCATAAACTTACTTTTCTGTGGCCAAGCAACCGTTTAAGTACTTTTCCCAAGTTAACGCTTCTTCAACCAGAAATGTATTAATATTGCTGTTTTGTTTTTTTTTTTTTTTTTTTCGAATTGACTCTCGCAGGTGGGTCCGAAGTACCATTTCTGCTTAACCGGGCTTAGTTGGTGGAGAGTCCCATGTGGGACTCCATTCGCCGAAAGTTTTTCCCTAATCCTACACTTAAAAACTAAAGTCGCGGTTTCAATACCGCAAGCGGGCGCCCCCAAGGGGGGGGCTCGAACCTCGCTGGGGCATTGCAGGGGGACCCCGCCGTTCCTATGTCCCCCTAGCAGCCGTTGCTGCATCGAATTTTTACCTCGAAAGTGGCGGACTTTCGGTCTATCGGGTGACGCGCTAAACGCCGTTATGCGGCAAGCCTCGCCGGCGAGGCTAAGACCTACCTAAAACCTAAACAGTGGCTACGCAATAGCCTACTCCTAGGAACTAAACTAAGGAAGATTAACTCGCTTTCAGTCATATCTGTCTGTTCGGTACATATTTTGCAATCGATTTTAAACTAACTTCCCGATGAGCTAGAGACTTGAAACGTTAAACATAGCTTAGGACTGGATGACTGCAATATAAACTGAATGTGGTTTAAAAAAAACTTTTACATCAAATTATCATTTCATAAATTCAATCTAAATTATTTTTGTTTTATCTGTTTATCTCCGAAGGAATCAATCAAAACCAGACAAGTACGATACAAACTATTTCCACAGATAAAAGAAGCTTTGGTAGGTAGGTACTTATAAACATGTTGGACATCGGATAAAAACCACCAGTAAACAAAAGTACAAAACACACATTTTGAAACTACATTCTTCCATAGGTACATTCCTACACGAACAACAACAAACTACGATTACACTATCAGCTGTATGATACGAGTATAACCAACCATTCGGCTTGCACTGATAACCCTGCACTTACTCCTGTGTCACCTCGGAGCAGACCGTATCTGTTTTGCAAAGTTGCCAACAACCAACAACAGCCTTGTAAAGTGTTATCACAAAACGAGAATAAGAGTGACAATTATATAGATAAAGTGAAAATTAATAAATAACTCAACCAAATAACCATTTCAGTGATAAGGGGCTGAGAAAGTCGTAAATAAGAATTAAGTGTCGGGTACACTTGCCGCTCAATATATGAATTTGTATCGTCCATAAGTTCACAGTTTGAACTAATAATATATTACGGTCTGTTGTAAATATTGATACTGGTATGTAAATAGGGAAAATGTGTATTTATATAATATATTATTTACTATCAAAGAAATTATATAATATTATCAACATACAAATAATGAACTTACTTACGTTATGATCCGATTCGTCATACATAATGAGGTATAAATAGATGTGAAGTTAACCTTAATCGCTTTATCTTTATGATAATAATTGACATAATTATATCGGGTGACATTAGTCATTTCCATGACTGCATCTTGGTTAGGACTTAGGAATTATTTTAAGGGAATTTTATCGATACCTTAACTTGAATAAAATTACATACTTACCAATTATGTATTTCTGTTTTGTAGAGGTAATTACATGTTTACTTATAGACCAATATAGTTTTAATACTTTTATTTACTTGAAGAAAATGTTTCATACTTCTTTAGTATTTACCAAGCCAGATATAATTATTTATTGTATTAACTCAACATTTTATAAAACCTGAGAAAACGCTACAGTTTTCTTTCAATTTTAGAGAAAATATCTTGTAAAATAAAGTTCCGAAAAGCAAAGATCAAACTTGTGCGCCGGCTTATTCGTGAGTTCAACGAAGCAAACTAAAAGAGAGAAGAAACAACTGCAACCGCCACGTCACGTCATGCGTCGCTATTTGCATCGCATGAACTGAATTTTATCCGCTTACTTGCATCTGTAGTACCGTCGGCTACAGCCTTTATTTATATTATTGATAAAAGGTCACATGATAAATTAAATTTCTCCATTGCGAGATTATTAATTACAATCATTATTGGTTAATTTAAATATACTGTTATGTTGCAATATTTGATGTCAAACAAAAAAAGGCTTTTTAAATGATGACATCGAGATTAAAAGAATAAAATATTCAATTAATCAGAGCATGATGCGGACCTCAATAAGGCACCTAAAGGCAATAAAGTAATTAAATAAAGAACTAGGATATTCAAATATCTAAAGAATTATCATTATTTAATAACAGTAAATTGATTTTGCGGTAAACAACGTAACGTTTTTATTACGAGTTCAATGCAAATAAAGCAGACCATAATAAGGTGATTAATAAATTAATAGGAACAAAATGTGGCGTGTACGCTAATTGCACTCGTTATTATCAAAAAACAAATAGTTTTGTATTTATTTATTTACGAAGTTAAGTAAGGTCTTTATTTACTGAGCGTATCAATGGCAACGGTGATAATGAAGAAATATAACTATTATTATAGTTTCTTAGTATTTAGGTAAGTACTTATCTAAGCCACTGATGAAAGAACATTTATTATTAATTTTCTTGTAAGCGTTTCAGGCAGGCAGGACCCAAGAGGCGAAAAAAAAACTATTGAAAAACAGTGGACGACTTCATCTTGAATCAATGATATTTAAAAGTAGAGATATGTTAATTGCGCTCGCAATTTGAAAACTATCTGAAATTTGGAACAGTTTTAAATATTGCTTAGTTACCCAACCGAGTGAATGTAATAAATGTCTTTCAGAAAGATAAAATAAAAAATAAAATTAGTTTATCATTGTAGGTATCTAATTTAATTTTGAATTATCTACATACTTACTTACACAAATATAAACTTAGAAAATTCTAGAAACCGCTTTTGACTCCGATAAAAATAAAACAGTATGAGTGTGTCAAGCGTTCGAAATAGGCTTTTTATCGCAGTTATTGAATGCACACAAATGCATTTAAGTAAACAGGCGTAAGGGTATGGACATAGTGACGTGCGATAAGCAGCTACGTCCGGGCAATGTGTATAAAAGATAGCCATACAGTAAACATAAAAAAAAATGTTTTATAAATAAAGGTGTCAAGATAAACTTTGATCTATTTACAAGAAGTTATCATTTATGTTCTGAGATGAACTTATACGAAGATAGATATAAGATAATATCTCACCAAACAGATAATTAATTGTTGTGGGATTTATAAGTATCCCCAATAGATTATCTAACATGAGCGAAGCTTGCTGTGTAAAATAGTGCTTGTTTGGAGAAAAATCGCAAATTCATAAGAAATCTAATCTATTAATCGAATCCAATGTACCTAGGTACTGATGTATAATTTATAAAGCTTTAAAATATACGAGAACAGCGCATGTCGTAATGGAAAAAATTGCTAGTCAACAAGGTCGTTGGCGAGATTAACTGCCCAGAGTGCGCTGGAGCACAGTATAAAGAGATACATCCTTACTCTGTGGCTGGACGTAGGTATAGTCGACTGCATGACAGTGGTAACCTGCAATTCGAAAACCGCCCTTACTGCTTACGAAATAAAAATGCTGGTAATGTCAAAGTGTTACCACCGACGTGCGGTCGACCGTACTCCAGTGTCGTCTCTCGTGCAATATTGTTTTGAATAAGTGGCAAAGAGGATTCTGAGGACCTCCAGGTCCACCTAGCCTTATTTGCTACGCCTATACATAAGCGTACGCAGCCCGCTGTCACAGCCGCGTATCTCCATACTATGCCCTAAGCTATGCGTGTCGTAGCTACAAACCTATTGCGCTGCGATAAGCCGCGGCGCAGTATCGCGGTCGCAGAGGGTAACGCCCGCTCCAAGGCGAACGTATACCAACAATAAACATGTCCGACCCTTACATAACATGCTGAATGTTGCACTAGGCTAGCCAACTACAAATTGTATACATTGTTACGGAGAACGATTGAGGCGTGAGTAATGGCAAACCGCGATAGCGGGATTTGGTCATTGGGTCTTCAAATGTTATAGTTTGTACCTATTTACGAAGAAAGTTCAACAGTTTAAGGAAGGTATCATCATCAGCCAATGATATTTAAAAATAATTGTCATACCCTAACAAAACCAAAGAAAAAATGTTCCGTACGCAGCGGCAGCACTATACACATAAACTAGTAAAAAGTAAGTAAGTTGATTACTTCAAGTTACTTTTGGGTAATAATTGGAATACCTTCTGTACACGCATGACGGCATTTTTGTTTTTTTTTTGCCACCGGTCACGCTTGGCGCCTTACTTGACGCGGATTAATAGAAAAACGTCCAAATTAGGTCGTTTTCGAGTCTTCAGATTGCGAGCTTAGTAGCATATCTCTACTTTTAAATATCATTGTCATCAGCCCATTACCGTCTCACTGCTAGGCACGAGTTCTCAGAATGAGAAGATTAAGACCTTAGTCCACCAAACTGCCCTAGTGCAGGTTGGCGGACTACACTCACATCGAGTGCTATATGGAGCACTGTTTAGTGTGCAGGTTTCCTCATGATGTTTTCTTTTAAAGCAAATGATAATTAAATTCCAATTGATTGTGCTTTAATTATCAAGTGAAAAATCCAAATAATTTAGACAGCTACAGTCGGCCGCACGTCATTGTTAACTCTTAACATAACATAACATCACGCCTGTATTTCCCCGAAAGGGTAGGCAGAGGTGTAATAGTACACCCACATTTCGCCAGTTATGTTATAGTCCCATGTAATAGGGGGCGAGCCTATTGCCATTGACCGGGCACAAATTCAGACTCCGGGCTGCTACTGAGAATTTCCTAATGAAAAAACCCAATAACACTACCCGACCCGGGAATCGAACCCAGGACCCCACGCTCAGCAGTCGCGTTTGCAACCACTAGACCAATGAGGCAATGATTGTTAACTCTTGAATTACGAAAACCGCCTGCTTACGAAACAAAGACGCTATCAAGGTCAAACTGTTACAATTGCCGTGCGGTCGGCTGTACCTATAGAGAAAATGCCGATAACGAAAATGACAGTTGCAATAACAAACTACACCTAAAATTGTGTGGAAATTAGCTGCAGTTAACTTTAATTCGACCATTTTAAACCTCATATTGATAAGAAATTAAGCAATTACCGCTCCATTTTAAATCTTATTAAAGGGTCATATAAGGGCACAGATAATATAATAAGGGTAAGTTGAAATAGTAAAGAAAAACATTTATAGACTCGACGGCAAAAATGTCACATACTGTCCCTTTTGCAACGCAATGTGGGTAAGCATAGAATGTAAGTCAGTCTATTAAAAAGTACTCTTTGAATGTAATCTTTAATAAACACCCTTATTTGGACTAGTACACGGTCTAATTTCGTTTAGTGTAACGTTCTGACTAAAATGAGCATACAAACCCATTAAAAGGACCGACACCTCAATCCAACCATTCAAATGTGTTCTACTTAGCATACATGTATCCGGCGGCCTTAATAGCTAAATAATATAATTCTGTAGTATAAGTCGACTTGTAAACACATGCTACAAGGCGATAGACAACTAGTTTATCCTTCTATCGGTCATTGTACCATAGAGCACTTATGTAACTGTGTATAGGTACATAATTATTATCGGAACACTCATCAAAATTCGTGATATCACATGAATGGCTATTCATTTGAGTAGGTATTAGCGGCGTATTTATCAATTACTACTACATTATTGTTAGATCTATCGCAAACAATGATATAAGACGTTGCCCACGCGTAGATTGCTTTATCTATTACAATATAGGTAATGTATCGCTTCAACGCTCATTTTGCCGGTAAAATAAACTGTGTTGTTTATTTTATTAACCGTCGAAAAAAAGGAGGAGGTTCTCAATTCGACGCGTATATTTGTTTTACTTTTTACAGAGTGGCCCGATTTTGATGATTCTTTTTTTAATGGATAGGGTATACCTCGAAGTTGGTCCCATTTAAATTCCAAAATCAAAATCCACCCCTAAGGCTGGGAAAACAGGGGATGAGTGCTTGTTCACCCACTGAATTCTTACCTGTTAACCGATTCTGTTGAAACTTGGCACACAAATATAGTTCTAGACACTATGACATAATGGAGACCTGGATTAGATGAAACCACAAAAAAATTTAAAATAAAACTTTTTAACAAAAAATTGAACCGACGAAAACAGAAACTGAAAAGCAAAAAATAACAAATTATGAGTCGGCGCCGAACAAACAATCAACGAAGATCATTAAATTACTTTAAATAAATAATAAAAACAACGTAACATCAAATACAACGTGAAATTTTCAACGATAAACAATAACTATCCAAAAATTCGTTCTCCGCTCGGCCACTTGCAACTTGCATACACGTTGCTTGTTAAAAGTTTGTTTGGCGCCGACTCATAATTTGTTATTTTTCGCTTTTCAGTTTCTGTTTTCGTCGGTTCAATTTTTTGTTAAAAAGTTTTATCTTCATCTATAGTTAGTCTTGAAACTTTGATCGTGTGATAGGGTCATAAAGAATTTAATACTAGATCGTCGACCAAACAGCCCAATAGACGCCTAATTTTGAATATATGCCTACACACCTACCTACGTATGGCAACTCTTTTTAGTTTTAAAGAGTTTAAAAGTGAGAAATACCTCACTTTTAAACTCTTGTTTATTTGTGACATTAACCTACATCATACTCACATTATTTGCATTAAATTTGATGTGATGAACAATATCCTATTTTGAAAAGAGTATATCCATGGAGTTTCTTGCCGGTTCTTCTCCATAGGCCCCACAATTTGGAACCGTGCAACTAGACGTTTCAAAAGTGCCTGTAAATAGGTTTATTTAAAAAAATAACATTTGGATTGAATTGAATATAATCCGCACAAAAAATTCTGTCAAATAGCTGAGACAGAGTACTGCAATCCGATTGGCCCTACTAAAACGGCTATTGGCTAATCACTAACGTAGCAGTTTTGACGGCTCATATAAGTGGTCGAAATTTATTTGAATTTTTCAAGTGGCAAATAGTGGCGACCTATATTAGTGAAATTTCATAAATGTGTTGAACGACATCAGTCGCCTGTTATAAGGCGTCTATAGGGTACATGATCGATGAACTGGATAGACAATGCATTTGTATCCATTACCACATACCTACTGCAATCGTACTTACTTTTATTTTACCAAATAGATGCCAAATGTGGTTTCAATAAAACGTTGGCGCTAATTAACCTCATAATTGTGTAACTAGCAATATTAAAGTTTTTTTTTTTTCGTTTATTATGTAAAAATGCGTAGGTTTTGTTTTATTGCATTGGTGATGATTTATGCGTCATTGTCTACATTGACTTGCCTTATAAAGGAATAGGTATAGTTTTTTATGCTTAATTCCAATGCTTGACACGTATTTTTTTATTTGTAGTTCCAAGGGCAATATCAGAGAAACGCAACGCTTGTTATTGCACGTAGGCAAACCAGTGCATTAATAAACCATGCGTCAACCACTTATCATTTGAACTTTGCCTTAAGAAAACAAAGAATCAGATCAGCCCGCCAACACGTTGACCGGCTTCACTGAACGTGGGCCTCTGACCTATAGAGTAGAGGCACAGAGGACCGAACAGAGAATAAGCTCAAGCTAAGGGCGTACATCTAGCGCGTCGTCTTTGTTTTCGTTTCACGTTTTGATTTCACGAGTAAAGAATAATAGTGTTTTAATATAAAAAAGTGTAAATATGGTTTACTGTACTGTGTCAACTATCTGCCTGTGTATGAATAATAATAGAACGAATAAAAATATATCATATTTTAACTATCCCAAAGACTAAGAAGGTAGTAACTTGATTATAATTTATTATATTTAATGTGGTAGATAGATACCGCTTACATACCTCAACATCGAAAAAAACCTAACATGGTGGTGTAAACAACGTTTTGGTATTGAACGTAAATGGTTTACTGTTTTTTTTTAGTAAGTTGCACATACAAGAATTTAATACTAGAATAATACAAGAATTATCTATGTATACCTATCTCGTAAACGGTGCGATCAAGACCTAAATAACGACTATTCGAGTTTTTTTTACTATTAATGACATTGAATAATTATGTTTATAAATTAAAATATGTAGGTTCATGTTTTTTATTATTATTTAAATTACAAATTAAGAAATATTTCCGGTGAACCACCACTTGGGCTAAAATCGCTTGCACTCAATGTTCGCTGGCAGCAGTAGCTACGTGTAATTTAGTAGGATTCGTAGATCGTACAAGGGATTTTGTCGAAAAAATGTACCACTACGAAGGATCATGACCGTATATAATAAAAAGCTTAGTTTTGTTAATTTAATTTAATCCACGTGTGCCAACCCTACCAAAATAGGTATAAATTTTGCACGCTCTTTAGAAGCTTATCCTCTGTTCGGTCCTCTGTGGTAGAGGTCTATAACCATAATATGATAATGATAAAAGAACTTAAAAACTAACTCTTGCCAGACGTTTAAATAGCCAAAACGATGGTGTTTACATCTATTCTAAAAACATTTATCCCGAAGCAGTTAGCCTTCGAATTAGAGAGAATATTAGCATTCCGTTCCCATAATAATGAATCCATTATTACATTGATATGCAAATAGATGCAACAAATTCTGCTCCAAAAGGATTTAGGATACAGTTTATTAGGGTTATCGTCGTATCGCACGAATAGCTAGCTCTAAAAAGTAGTTTTTAAATACGCTTCTCTTCTTTTTTAGGGTTCCGTACCCGAAGGGTGCCAAACGGGACCCTATTACTCACGCTACGCTATCCGTCCGTTCGTCTGTCTGTCACAGGGCTGTATCTTTTGAACGGTAATAGGTAACCGGTTGAAATTTTCTCAGAAATTGTGTTGCTATGAGGTGTATCACGACAAATAATCAAAACAAAAAAAGTCTAAATCCAAAGGGTCCCAGCTAATCCCATACAAGAAACCTCAAAAAACATGCATTTTTTCAACGTTTTTGTTCCTGCTCTATCTTCAAAACGGTAATATATACCAGCGTCAAACTTGGTCAGATTATAGTGCATATTATGCAGTTTAGCAACAAATACTAAAAATAAGACAAACATAGACATATGTGGTGGTACCTGCGTAAGAAAGACATGCAAAAATTCATATTTCGCGCACTGTGCGTTGATGTCTTTTGATAAACTCTCGTAAATTAAATCACTTTTTATGGGGTATCAGTTTGTTGAGAGGTACAGAACCCTTACTGCGCGAGTTCGACTCGCACTTAGCCGGTTTTTTTAATTATACCTACAGTGATATCTGTGACTCACAAACGTAAATGGAAGTTTAATAGATTTATACTCCTACACAGTTCTTTTAAAACAAACAAACCAAACAATACAACAAAATGCAATAAAGAAATATTAACTTGCAATAACAACTGGAAGGTCACAGTATGTTTATTAATTCATACTGATGCGACCACATTTGGCATCCACCAACACAGTGCTCGCCAGATGACTAACAAATATAAATAAATAGGTTTCATTCCATTCATAAAATCAACATTACTCTAGAAATTATCAGAGTTTATAATACACAGGATAAATTTAAGTTCTGTAGGAGATCATAGTAATAGTAAAACACGAAATGGATGTTACAGCAGACCACAACAAATCAATTTGAAATAAGTCTGCACACTTTCGTGAAAATAAACTATAGAGAGAATGTATAACTGGGCGTGTCGCTTGCAATATAAAACTATAAAGCTGTCATTAAATTCAGAATTGGATTCGCAGTTATTAATTCATGCTATTAATATAATATAGGTGTGGTGGAGAGGCCAAACGTGTACCGGGATGATGTATATCTCAGTTTACGGCGATGCTCGACGCTCTTAAACCCAAGTATTAACCGGAGGCACCGACCCGCCACGATTTATCGTCCCGAGCCACGACTAGGCGGGCCAACCAACAAGTAACACTGTTGTACCTCGAAACCTGATAGCTCGTTTAGTATTTTTCTAACTCATGATGAAACTGTAATACTTTGTACAAAACCAGTCACGTATCCTGAGTTATGTGAAGTGAACACATGAATTATCCGCTGGTTGTAAATGTCACACCAACCCAGACATACTCGATACCTACACTGTTAAATCTTATACTGAACTGTAAACACAATGCTTCACAACGATAAAGTAGTCCAAAGTAAGCTTCGACGTAGTTAAGAGTTAACCCAGTTTAAAATTTCATCCGGGGGTATTGGGAGTCTTTCACGAGAGCACTCGTAGCGTTTAAGCAGTCAATTCCCGTCTTATCCGCAGCCTGCAAGTCTTCGGCGATGTTGAAGGATTTAGCGCATTTAGAGATGAACAAAAAAAAACCTGGAAACGAACTGAAACTTGGACTATAAGAGAAAAGCCGAGATTTCCGCCGGGCGATTTCCGCGAAGATAACAACGTGCATCGTCTCATATACTATTATTTTGTCTCTCAATCTCTCGAATAAAGTGAGCAGTTCAAAGGACTTGAACGAGATGTCGAGTGTCTTACAAAATTACAAGTATTGCACTCTGTCGCAGAAATACAAATCAATGATTGATTCGGCCGTGTGCAGGGCAGAATTAAATAATGGTTGAGGTCTATGACCTATAAGTAATTCATAGAATGAGCGAGTGAACGTGAGGTGCGGTGCTCGGCCCGATACGGCAGGTGTGTTATGTAAGCGGCCTGCACCGCAGGCGCACGCTTGTGATACCAAATGCCACTGCGCTATTCCTATGCTGGCCGACAAGCGGCGAGCTCGTGCCAAGGCCCCGCAACAATTGAAAGTAGATGGCCAATAATTAACCTTTCGAAACAATATTGGAGTAATAGAAATAACATAATCGATAAAAAACAAAATACATTCCAGATTAAAGGTCGAGCCGTTAAAGGGCGAAATTGCGCCACATTCATAACAGGTGCCATCTGAACTGAACGAAACTTAGAAGCCAGACAAATTTATAATGATATCGCCCATTACCTCTTGCAAAGTCATAACGATAACCATAGATATAGTCTTTACCGTCGTATGCCCGAAGGACTTAAAAGCGGACAATTTAAAACATAAATTAGATAGTGCAGTGTCTAAATACGGGAGAACACCGGGAGGTAGCCGACTACCGGGTGGTTAGGGACGATGAATAACGAAGCGACAAGGATGGTGTATCGGGAATGGTCGCAGAATGGAGCGAGACAAATGATCGGCCACGGGTGCAGCAGCCAGAAGCAGTGCACACAGACATCGATCGATTAGCGGCCGACCCGCCCGCTCCGCCACAGCCAATCTATCGACGTGTATGTTTTATTTTAAATTTATAATAACTACCAAATTGTATCAATCATAATGATTGGTAATCAAATAAGCATTTATTATTTACCGCCGCTTTTGTTTCCATCATGAATTGGCTATTAATACTGGATGAGCTAAAAAATACATTGCATAATTTTTGTCATGCAAAACATTGATAGATGGAGATTGTTTCCTCTGACGAATAATAAGTTTCGTGCAATTCGTCGAAAACAAAATGACAAGAAATATAGTAATACAGGCAAGTCTATTGCTAATATAATCTAAACTTAGGTACAAAGCTATCGAGGTTCAGCTCACGTAGTCGTAGACCGGTGATCACTTATTTAACTTGGAGGTGCCGTGATTCCATGGAATCGCACCGGAGCAGACACCGCGCGCATTTTTTATTTATGAAATTTTCTATTGGAACAGCTGCGGTAATGGAATAATTTCGAAGGAACTGATCTGTATTCAGCAAAAACATCTCGGTGTCTTCAACTTTCCACGCCCCGATCGGCTTTGCCGACGTTCCCGGGGATTAGTGCTAGATTGAATTTAAAATTATCACTCCCTCTGATTGGAAGACCTAGAATCCAAGGAAGAACTACTTTCGCGTTGTCTCCAATTTTTAATTTTCTAAATTCACCTCTAGTTCTCGTTTCAGTAGCGAGATCAACTAGTTTGGTTAAATTTTCATTTTTGGCAAAACTCTTAGGTAGATTCCTTTCAAAGAAATTGGCTGTGACTTACAGAATTCAGGAATTTGTAACGGTTCATTGAATTTAGAGGAACAATAGCGTCAGACTTCGATAAAAGATATAACCTTCTTACAGAATACCTTAGCATTCTAGCTATAAAAATTGCTATCAGTGAAAAGAGCCTGAGGTGGTAATGGTGTAGAAACTAGGAAAAAACTTGCAATTAGCTTGTTATCAGAAAAGAAAGTTTAATGTCGCTGTCAACGACTGTATAAGTGTTGCTTAGCAAGATACCTTGTTGCAGGAAACGAAGGCATGCGGTGGAACTTGTTACTTGTCGCCCAGGAAGTTTGCGAACATATTATGAGAGTGATAAGAAAACACCGAGGATAACATAAATGTCTCCAGACTAGACATATTCCACGATAAAGCTATGTTTAGACATTGTAATGGAATACTACGACTTACGTGACAAAAAACCTACCGATAACACCAAAGGTACGTTTTATTTAATCTTATCCAGCCCATTGTTAACAAACATGGCCGTGCATTTAATAAAGTTACAATAAAACATGCGCTATTTATTTTCCTCTACGACACAAACGCAAACAATATGAAAATAACTTATTTGTTCGCCTGAAAACTTTGCCAACTTTACTGTCTCACCTAAGTTCGAGGATTCATTTTGCGTACAGGATCGCAGAACCTTCGCCGAGAACAAAGCTTCGGCTAACTCAACAATGTGTTTAGTTTCCAGATTAGAGCAATCCCGACCAACACCTAAACACGGATTTTAGATAACATTCAAACTCCAACCGCACTGAATATAAATGAGATTTTAGCACGCCGCAGCGACCGTCTTAGGGCTCTCGTGCATAATTACTAGTCGTTACAAACATTCAACTACATTTGAACGCCGATAAATAACTTTAATAGACATTAGACGGAGAACTTTCGTCAAGGGATTTTTCTTTTCTGTTTACAAAAAATGAAGGTCTATCGGAAAGGGTCGGCTCGGCGGAGCGCGGGGGGCAAGACAGGCTTGCGTGAGGAGGGCCCGGGGTCCCGGCACGCACCCTCACTTTCCAGCTGTTTGCGTCTATTACGATTTCAATGTCAAGTCCGATCAATACGGCCGGGGATGTAAAATTTCGGCTCGTTTCGGCGCGTTCCGGGAGCTACGAACGACGCTGGCCGGGCTTACTAACCTACCGTAATACGGGGTGCGTGTTCTCTGCACGATCAATAGGCGCCAAGTAAGGCTCGGCTCGTTTTATAAATAGTCTTGAACTTCACCTCGGCCGCGTCGAGATTCGTGGGCGAAAGTGTGGAAATATCTTTCGTTACGTCACGAGGGCGGCGTGTTTTGTATACCTATATCAAAGAGCGTACGTACTTTTCCCTTGTATGAAATTAATAATCTCAAAAGCAGCGATGATAATCCATTGCAGCTGTAACACAATGCCGGGCATCCCATTATGCAGATAAGATGCAGAATCCTCGACGGAGAGAAAGTTAGAATATATCAATATAACGTGACAATCGGCAACTGATGGAATATTTTACTAAGTTTCCATGTAAATCGCCCTTGAGTACCTACTGGCGTCGATGGCGCGAGAAAACCGCTGGAAAAATGTCAGGGAACTTGAATTGGAAAAACAACTGCGGTGAATTTCTCTACCTAGACTGTAAAGGCACTCGAAAAGCCAATATCGCCGAGCTTTATACCTCATCAGCATGCATACAAACACAACTTAAACTTGTAATATCTAAGCGAAGGATTGTAAATTGAAAACTCGCAAAAAAATCCGGTGCGCTCTGAAAATTAGTGATACAAAACCGATGAGATGAAGTGAAATCAAGCTGGAGGACTATTACAGTAAGTAAGGGGAGTGAAAGCGGTGATATTAAAGGACGAAAACGAGCGGTTCATTACCGGGAATGTTGGCAATAACAATACGGCTAATGGTTCTGGCGCGATCCTCTCAATTCCCGCTTCTACTTGAAAATATCCCGTCGCAACAAATCCCTGGCAATTGCAACTTGCTTATTTTGATAGTATTGTTACGACGGAGGGTTAAGCAGAGTGGACTGAAATACTTTAACCTCGATTTTCCTGGACTTAGAGACGTTTTCAGCAAGCTGAAATGCATTTTCAGTCCGTATCAGAGGAGGCTCTATCACATACCAAAGAATCGAAATTTTGAGTAAGTTGCCGTTGTTTTCAGGCGCCTGAAACATGTTTTCAGGCCGTTTCAGGAGCCAACAAATCCGATGCCGACATTTCCTGAAAACCCATTTTCAGGCGTTTTCAGGACCCCTTATGGCCATTTGACACCCACATGTAAAATTGTTGATGAGTGAGCGAGATAGAGCTAAATATCAGACAAGGATAGACGAAGAACCTTCTGGAAGAGAGTGAGCAGGATAGAGCTAATATAAGACAAGGATAGACGAGATTCGACAAGCTTCGAGAACATTCCATTCTAGAAGTGAGTGAGTGAGATAGAGGATAGATGAGGTTCGACGAGGTTCGAGAACTTTCTATTTCGAGAATGTGCAAGTGAGAAAGAGTTA
This sequence comes from Asteroscopus sphinx, assembly GCA_949699075.1. Lineage (NCBI taxonomy): Eukaryota > Metazoa > Arthropoda > Insecta > Lepidoptera > Noctuidae > Asteroscopus > Asteroscopus sphinx. Next base: position 10,310,374 of record OX453008.1, read on the forward strand.
TCTTATGACAAGGATAGATGACGTTCGAGGACTTTCCAGTACCACGACTCGCGGCCTATATAAACGGCGCAGCTGATCGCCAGTAGAGTTCAGTTGGAGTTCAGGGGAACAAGCGATACAAGCGATAACATCGAAGCGATACTCGGAGCGATTTAACTAGTAACTTTGTGTGTTAATTAGTAGTTCAGTGTAATTGTGCTGTAATAAAGTGTTCTCTACGCATTTAATCGGCTTTCTATCTATATACGAACGCCCAGCTCGTAACATTTGGTGTCAGAAAGCGGGATAGAAAATGCCGATTACGCCAAGAGAGGAGGAACCGACTGGTAATGAAACGCCGAGTCGGATGCAGACGAGACAGTTAACGGCAAGACAGACAGCTCAGGACGCATCAAGAACTATGAGTCAGGAGGAGGTCGTCCAACAGGGACCTCAGCCTCAAGGTGGGAATAACGATATTACCAGCTTATTCAATTTGATGCAGCAAATGGCAAGAATGCAGGAAGAGCAATTACGAGAAACACGCGAACTAGTTACAAGGCAGAAAGAGCAAGTACGCGAAACACGCGAACTAGTTACAAGGCAGAAAGAGCAAGTACGCGAAACACGCGAACAAGCCACAAGGCAGGAAGAGCAAGTACGCAGACAGGAAGAGCAAGCCGCAAGGCAAGAAGAGCGGTTCTGTAGAATGGAGAAGATATTTGAGCGAGGAGCAATATTGGAGGAACTCTATCTTTCTTTTAAAAATAAACAAGATGAGGTAGAGATTAAGGTTGATCAAGCTGTCGTTAGTGAAGCAGACATATCCGAACAAGATGATGCCAATAAGAGCCAGGAATCGGACGATGACGAATATGAAGCAAATGATGGTGAAGATGAAGTTAACATGTGTCAAGACACTGAAGATGACTCAGAAGATACAGATGGCACGTTCAACCCGAGCGGGTCGGAGGAGGACGATAGCAACTTCTACCCGGAGGTGGGCAAGGGAGTGGTGGGCGCCACACAGCGCCGCAAGTCGCTGAGCCGCTGCCGCTCCGATGGCGAGCCCGCCAAGCGCGACCGCAAGGTCAAGGGCAAGAAGGGATGGCCAAGTAACCTGAGTCACGGTCGAAAAGCAGAGTCAAACAGCGAAGAAGAAAGTAAAAAGTCGGAGAATGAGAGCGAGAACGAGTCCGGAAGCGATACAAAGGTGTCCGAGCAGGAGCTCAAGTCGAAGCGTGGGCGGACAGCGGCAGCAGCACCGGCACTCGTGGCAAGAGGCCGCAAGGGTGCGCTGGCTAAGAATGTCAACGCTAAGGCCACGCCCGTCAAGCGGAAAGCACTCACACCACCTGCACAGAAGAAGGCACCCGCTGCCAAAGACGCGGGGCCACCAGCGAAGAAGAACAAGAAGTACGGCGAGGGCAGCGTGAAACTCAAGGAAGAAGGTAGCGCCGAGGAGTCCAACACGCCCGTCGACGAGAAGATCAAGCGGCCGCCCACTGACGGAGAGATCAAGACGTATGACCCTGGAGGGCGCAAACCTAATTGGGATGGGCCGTCACGAAGATCAACGACGTCGCTTACCGAATTTGAAAGGACGGACGTAATCAACCGAAGATTGTACACATTGATCGACTGGCCCGGTACTATGGAGACAATGATGCTCGGGACGAGCATGTCTTAGGAGGGGGTAGTGTTACGACGGAGGGTTAAGCAGAGTGGACTGAAATACTTTAACCTCGATTTTCCTGGACTTAGAGACGTTTTCAGCAAGCTGAAATGCATTTTCAGTCCGTATCAGAGGAGGCTCTATCACATACCAAAGAATCGAAATTTTGAGTAAGTTGCCGTTGTTTTCAGGCGCCTGAAACATGTTTTCAGGCCGTTTCAGGAGCCAACAAATCCGATGCCGACATTTCCTGAAAACCCATTTTCAGGCGTTTTCAGGACCCCTTATGGCCATTTGACACCCACATGTAAAATTGTTGATGAGTGAGCGAGATAGAGCTAAATATCAGACAAGGATAGACGAAGAACCTTCTGGAAGAGAGTGAGCAGGATAGAGCTAATATAAGACAAGGATAGACGAGATTCGACAAGCTTCGAGAACATTCCATTCTAGAAGTGAGTGAGTGAGATAGAGGATAGATGAGGTTCGACGAGGTTCGAGAACTTTCTATTTCGAGAATGTGCAAGTGAGAAAGAGTTATCTTATGACAAGGATAGATGACGTTCGAGGACTTTCCAGTACCACGACTCGCGGCCTATATAAACGGCGCAGCTGATCGCCAGTAGAGTTCAGTTGGAGTTCAGGGGAACAAGCGATACAAGCGATAACATCGAAGCGATACTCGGAGCGATTTAACTAGTAACTTTGTGTGTTAATTAGTAGTTCAGTGTAATTGTGCTGTAATAAAGTGTTCTCTACGCATTTAATCGGCTTTCTATCTATATACGAACCCCCAGCTCGTAACAGTATGAATGTCGAATGTCCTGTTCTGTATAAGTAGCTTAATATTCTTTGCATGGTTTATAGCTATGGTTGCCAACCCTTCTTAAAGTATCCTTTTTAGGGTTCCGTAGTCCTACAAGGAACCCTTATGGTTTCGTCATGTCCGTCCGTCTGTCCGTCTGTCCTAATCCTTTACAGCTTAATAACTTCTACGGTTATAAACATAAGTGAATGAAAATTTGTTAAAAAATGGTTTAGATATAGATCTCAATTTTAAAAGAATAAAAAAATCTTGATAACGTATTTTAGGGGTGGCGCCCATACATGTGAAATGGGGATGAAAATATTTTTTTCGCTGCACCCCCTCGTGTGAGAAATCATTGAATAGGTCTACTAAAATGAACGTAATTTTTCATACATAACGTTTTTATCAGGTATACCATCCGCCAAATACAGCCCGCCAAAGTGGCTTGCAATGTGTCCCCCCCCCCTGCCAATTTCTAAACTATGCAACGTAGAAACTTATAATCTTCCACATTGATAGACCTTTATAAAAACTCTTTTAAAATTATTTTGAGTATAATGTGATAATAAATTTTTGAGTTATAGTGAGAAAACTGAAAAATACTTAAGACGTCCTAGTTCATAGGTCATTGACCTTAGAGAAAAATGATCTTGGCAAATAATGCTCCTTTAGTTACTTTCTATTTTAAAAAAATAACAAATAGAAAACATTGTGTTATATTAATATGACACACTTCTTAAATTTAGCGCTAGGTGGCACTGTTTGCAAAAACTAAAATAGCAATTATTAATATTCGATTTAATTCGTTTGTAATTAGACCTACTTAAGGAACCCTATAATACTGAGCATGGCCCGACATGCTCTTGGCCGGTTTTCTTCTTAGCATCACCACTAGGAAGCAGTAAAGGGCTTTTTGGGGCTGTCTTTTTGTCGACGTTCAATAAGTGCTAATTGGCTTTAGCCTAAATTGGATAAATGCCATTTTGTCGTTGATATTACGAGTCCCACTACAATATTCTTCAAAAAATTGTTTAGTAGACTAAACTGCATTTTTTTTCTCAACAATATTTTAAACTGGCTTCTAAAAACACTCAGCACTTGGCGATACAAGATTAATATTTTTTTTGGGAGCTACGGGTCGAAACTGCTACATAGTACATATATATCCCGTCTATAAAAAGTTGGCAACCCTATTAAAAGTATAGTTGCTATTTTCAGAGTATAATGGGGCAGCATCAATTGTGTCGCATTGTTGAGTAATAATAATAACATAACGTATCACGTATCATTGTAATCGCTAAAATACATACGAGTGTTTTTAATATATAATAATTATCAAGAATGATTTTTCTTTAGGTATTATACATATTATCACGACTGTTTCCCATTGGGGTAGGCAGAGACTATGGATTTCCATCTGCTACGATCCTGACACACCTCTTTCGCTTCATCTACGTCCATTAACCTCGTCATGCATGCTCGTCGGTTTAGAGAACTCTTAACCTGGCATTTTTTGAGAACATCCGCGATTTGATCGCGATACGTTCGCCAAGGTCGTCCCCTTCCAACTCTTCCATCCACACTCGCTTCGTATACTTGTTTCGCCAATCTCCTCTCGTCCATCCTCTCTATATGTCCAAACCATCTTAACATACCTTTCTCAATCTTTGTCATTACATCTTCTTTCACTCCACAACGCTCCCTTATCATGTTATTCCTTACTTTATCTCTCAAAGTTACACCACACATACTTCTCAAAGCTCTCATTTCTACTGCATTTATTCTGCTTTCATGTTTCTTCTGCCATACCCAACTTTCACTACCATACATAAGTGTAGGCACTAACACTCCCCCATGAACAGCCAGCCGTGCCTTTTCCGACACTTTGCGGCTGTTCATGAAGGTGTGTAGTGCCCCATTCACCTGATTACCAGCACTCACTCTCCTTTCAATGTCCTTCACATGCTTGCCATCTCTCGTAAACATGGAACCCAGGTATACAAAATCTTTCACTTGTTCCACCTTTTCGTCACCTATCAAAATATTGCACTCTGTCATAACATCTTCCTTTTCAAAAACCAAAACTTTTGTCTTACTAACATTAACTTTCATTCCTTTACTCTTCAAAGCACCATCCATAATTGTTACCATCTTCTGTAACTCCCCCTCCGACGATGCAAGGATAAATTGATCATCGGCATAGAGGAGACATTTGACAAGTAACCCATTCATTTCTAAACCATTTTCACTCTCTTTCAAATCTTTCAAACAACTGTCCATGAATAGATTGAACAGCCACGGCGACGCTACACATCCCTGTCTCACACCCTTATCGATGCTGAACCAGTCAGAGTAGGCGCCGTTAATCCTGACACAAGCGCTAGAATCCGCATAGAGAGATTTCAACGCTTGAATCAGGTTGCTATTCACCCCATAGATAGACAAAGCAGACCATGGTTCATTCCTCATCACTCTGTCGTAGGCCTTTTCCAAATCCACGAAAGCTCAATAGACTTTTTGACCTTTGGCCAAACATTTTTCAGCTATGCATCGCAAGGAAAAGACCTGATCCGTACACCCCATGCCCTTTCTAAATCCCGCTTGCATGCTTTAGGTATTATGTTGTGTCGTTAATAGCTACTACGACTACGTAGAAGTAAATCGTGACCTAACTATGGCAGACGTGTCATTACTTGAGCGACATGTTTCTAGGACACGTAAGCCATTCATGTTTCACTTGTTTTTATATTGTTGTACTGTATCTCTATAAATGAGCCGTTGAAGATGATTGTCTCCGAATAGGAATAATTTATTATCAGTTTAAAACCATTTGTTATGAAGAAATATCGATTCAGCTAAAGCTGATGAATTACTGAAATCAGACGGATTAGATCGATGTTTTATTTCAATGATATCTGCATTTTAAGCTTTAACATATTGGTAACAAGTCTACTGATAAATGACCTAACTATGGCAGACTTGTCATTACATGAGCGACGTGTTCCTAGGTCACGTAAGCCATTCATGTTTCACTTGTTTTTACATTGTTGTACTGTTTTTCTATAAATGACCCGTTGAAGATGATTGTCTGCGAATGGGAATAATTTATTATCAGTTTAAAACCATTTGTTATGAAGAAATATTGATTCATCTGAAGCTAATGAATTACTGAAATCAGACGGATTAGATCGATGTTTTATTTCAATCAAATCTGCATTTTAAGCTTTAGCATATTGGTAACAAGTCAACTGATAAATGACCTAACTATGGCAGACTTGTCATAACATGAGCGACGTGTTCCTAGGTCTCGTAAGCCAATCATATTTCACTTGTTTTTACATTGTTGTACTGTTTTTCTATAAATGACCCGTTGAAGATGATTGTCTGCGAATGGGAATAATTTATTATCAGTTTAAAACCATTTGTTATGAAGAAATATTGATTCACCTGAAGCTAATGAATTACTGAAATCAGACGGATTAGATCGATGTTTTATTTCAATGATATCTGCATTTTAAGCTTTAACATATTGGTAACAAGTCAACTGTAACTATGGCAGACGTGTCATAACATGAGCGACGTGTTCCTTGGTCACGTAAGCCATTCATGTTTTACTTGTTTTTACATTGTTGTACTGTTTTTCTATAAATGACCCGTTGAAGATGATTGTCTGCGAATGAGAATAATTTATTATCAGTTTAAAACCATTTGTTATGAAGAAATATTGATTCATCTGAAGCTAAAGAATTACTGAAATCAGACGATCTAATATCGATGTTTTATTTCAATGATATCTGCATTTTAAGCTTTAACATATTGGTAACAAGTCAACTGATAAATGACCTAACAATGGCAGACTTGTCATAACATGAGCGACGTGTTCCTAGGTCACGTAAGCCATTCATGTTTCACTTGTTTTTACATTGTCGTACTGTTTCTCTATAAATAACCCGTTGCAATAGATACTACACAAAGTTGCTGATAACAAAAATGGCTTCCATATATGTGTTGTTCTCTGTTAAACACTTAACAACTTCATGCACTCGCATTATTTTATTTTTATTTATTAAGGTTAACACAAGGATAAGATAAAGTAATAAAATTATGAGTTATAACATTAATGTTTGACATTAAAATATTGATTATGATTTTAATAAGCACGTGTAAATTATTAAGGTATTATTATATTCTAGGTTAATTTATTCAAACTTCGTAAAGCATCATTAGACATAACAGCTACATTAGGCTAGTATTACATTAGTGTAGGCGGGAGCAGCTATAATCAAATAACACCGCGATTAAATCAAGCGCCTCTCAATTACAATAGGTACGACTATAATTATAGAACATTTCGTAGACGTAGATCGAAGACAGATAGACACGATTATAGAACATGGCCGTGCAATTTATAAGCAGTGGAATATTTAGTCGCAGGAAAACTGGTATACTTAAACAGTAATCCAAAAACCGTTGTTACGCAAATGGTTCCATATAAAGCACACTACACCGTAGATTAACAGCAAAAAAAAAATCCATAAATTTACCTACTTTAAAAAGGTCAACGAGTAAGGGCCACTTTTCTACACGAGCTTCGTGAAACTAAGAACATTATCGCAAGGTAAATCGCTAGCTCGTATGTCTGTCTGGCAATCACTTTATCCATAAAACTAGTATCATAAGATAGTAGCGGTCGAGCGTGACCATTCACTGTACGCGCGATCACGCAAGTTTATCTCGTAGAGTTATAATAATTAGTTGGAGCAATAACGTATCCAGACCACACCTCGCAATTAGGTCTTGATTATGTGAATAGTTTATGTACCTAGTGGAGTTATTAAAGCAACACATAAAACATTCTTTATAAGGAAACCCTGAGATAAATACGTTGTTATGTTAGGAGCACACGTTATGGTAACAGATGTTGAATCTAAATGTATGTCTCTGTGTGTCTATTGTGGCCACTTGTGTGAGTAGTCCATCTCCTTAATAGGGTAACAGATGAGACCAGAAGGATGGGCAGCAGTAACTAAGAGTAGATTGTTTGGGCTGAATTCACAGCATTATCTGGGCATACTGCAGATGAGCAATTTATTGCCTAATTGTGAATATTGTAATACAAGTTTTATCATTATCAGGCTATCTAGATAAAATAATTAATCAACGATAAGCCATCGCCTCCAGCTGTCAATTTTATTAACACAAATTACTATAACGATGCATCAAATTTTAATGAAAATTGCCGGTCAATTCATCAGTGTAATTTACCAGGACCTCATAATTTGAATAGAGGTTGGCAAAAACAAAAGCATTTGAGTCTAAGCCAACAGGTACGCGTTCGAACGTACGTAACAAATCAAATCACACAATATGGCGGCATTAGTCGTTGCGATTCTATGCGCTAGAGATTTGCAAGCGGCGCGCGGCGACGTGCACTGTAAGTAGGTCGTGCGCGTGCGTCGACCCCAGGCCCGACTTCAGGGTTAGCGCCAAGTGCTTGTCAGTAGGGTTGCCACTAGTCTTGTCAACCTTGGAGCACAAATTTGCGGGAAATTCACAATCAAATGTGGGATGCGGTTGAAAAAATCAGGACCGTCATGGTATAGGGAGGTGAATTACAAATCAGTGAAACATTGCAGATTTGGGACACTTGTTTTGGTCAAACAGCCTTCCATCTTCTAATATCAAAAATCAAAATAAGAAACTAGCAAGGGGAGAAAACTACTGAAGACCCTTTCACCCTCTCACCAGTGCAACAGTGTTTCGGTTGTTACTTGACTGTACCTTACAAAATTAGGGAGCACAGCGCTAATCTGGATTGAAAATTTTTAGGTGACTTTGCGAAAATTAATATGGAGAAGTACATTGGACAGTACTTAACAGAACAAGGCAATAAAATGTGAATGGTATTTTTAAACAAGATTTTTATTAAGTTTATTTATGAAAATATAAACTGAAGGCCAAAGCACATACGATACTTTTAGTGTCAGCGGTTATTATTGGGATTTAACTTTACACCTCCGCACATTAGATTCAGAAGCTACATGCAACGGCTGTACGTTTCATTTCACCTCTCTACCATAGAACGTGTGATATTGATACCGTAATCGAACGCAGTAAGTCACCAAAACGCGATGCAGCATCAAACATGATGCTAAAAATCTCGTCTGGGGCCTTACTCCCAACTGGTTCCAGTTCTGAACCATATCGAGTTAATGTCAATTCCTGGAGGAACTGACAGTAATACGAATTTAAAGTTAATTCTTACTCACGAACCAAATCAAATCGAGAACCAAGATCGACATTCAGAAGTCAACGTTTAGATTACTTTTTTAGCCCTAAAGTGTCCAAAACAAGGCACAACATTTTTTGGTATTTAATTTACGTCAACAAGAAAGTTTTAGGAGAATTATTGAAGCTATATTGTGGTACATTGTTAAAAGAATTAATCTTAATACAATAAAAGTTCTACTCTACCGCCATTTGGCTTAAAAAATAAATACTCTTGGCTTTGCCTTCAGAAATCATTAATTAGGATCACGAAATTATGGATTTGTCTGTAGAAATCATTGGCTTCACGAAATTTTGATTCATAAAGTCAGAATCAAACGAACATTTATGTAGGACAATGTAACAGATCTATCCAGTTTTATTTTTTATGAAATTTTCCTCCTCTCACAAAGCTACAAAAAGCGGGACTCCCAGCGTCGCAAACGCCCTAAAAACAGGTTGTCATCGTCGCGCCTCTTGGAAAGTTGGTAAGATTTTGGCAAGTCTAGTTGCCACTGTTGACAGCTGGGCTGGTGACACTGAGGTTAACATATCTCTGTGGCTGGAGATAAAAAACTTGGTGTTTGACAGACAAGGGCAAACTGGAGGCTTGCATGGAAATTGATAAAATGATCGAAAGGAAATAAATTTTGAGAAATGAATGCTAATGGAGCTAAATAGAAACAGAGTTTTAGTACACATAAAAACGTAAAAACCTAATCAGCCCATTACTGCCCCACTCCCACTGCTGGGCACGGGCCTCTTCTCAGTATGAGAAGGTTAAGACCTTAGTCTACCACGCTGGCCTAGTGCGGGTTGGTTGTGTAGTCCACACACACCATCGAGAACTGTATGGAGCACTCTCAGGTTAGTACACTTATCATTGTAAAATCCTTGGCGACGATTCAGAACAGTTGATTAAAATTTCTGTAAAGAAAATGTCTCTGATAATCGAGATGCAACAAATTTCAACATAGCAACAGTGATTTTGAGCTTTTAAATAAGCACAAATCTTTAGGGGCGTGCTAATAAAAATGGTCGAGGTTAAAGAAACCATAAATAAAACATCTTTTTTGTCTTTAAACCAGATCATTACTTTTCAGGACAGTATAGTTTACTATATTTAACATCTTCACAGCTGTATTTAGGTTTTTTCTGAAGATGAATGTCTGCGATTAGGAATAATTTATTATTAATGTAGAACCGTTTATTATGTAGAAATATCGATTCAACTGAAGCTGATGAATCACTGAAATCAGACGTATTAGATCGATGTTTTATTTCGATGTTATCTGACATTTTAAGTTGTACCAATTGTAGAAGTTTAATCAATCGAACAGTGAATATTACACAAGTGTCTAACGTCAACATTAAATCGCCAATAACAGCAGGGTGTACAAATATTACTGTCAGAACTTAATTAAGAGTCCTGGTCCAAGTGTTGACAGAGCCAACCTACTCACGACTCCATCTTACGACTAGTCAATTGTCTCTGAGCGCCTAGTACTTGCACGTTATGTAACATATACGACGACGCTTGTGAATCTACGATACCTATATTATGATTAAGATTACAAATATTATTAATTTGCTAATAAGCCAACAATTTTGGCCTGAAATCAAGTCGTGTTTTCCAAACATTATTGCTGTAGTTATCGCGATAATAATAGCAGCGCGAGTTCATTGACCGCTCTAGTTCTATTCTAGTTACACACACTAGTGTTATTTAACTTTGTTTCTATGAAATTTCATACGTTGAAATGTTATAAATATGTACGCGAAATTGCATAACAAATACATGTATGTACCTAATATCATTAAAAGGGAACGAATTTAATATTTCAGAGTAAAAAGGAGATTATAAATTTGCTGAGAATTTTTCTGTCATCGAGGTTTTAAAGATTACCTATGAAAAAAGCCAATAGTAAGATGTTTGTAGTTTCACAAAAACTAGGCTCACCAAAATATGTATGAGTTAGGTACCTACCTTTGTTAAAATATTATTGCTGGTAAATGACTGAGTGACTGATAGATGTTAACGTAAACTTGTAACCATAATAATTGTTAGTTTACATAAAAACAGCTTACAAGTGAAGATAAATTGAATAAAGTATACGAAAGTTCATTTTCAATGATTAGAAGTTATTTCTCTTAAATTCAGATTTGTTTGTAATGTCAGTAATTAAACTTGACCTGAATCATACTTTATACAAAAAAACAAGTATGTACATACTGTAATGAACTAAAGGATGTTTTTTGTTGATAATAGGCGTGTAGACTGTAGTTTTTATTCATCTGTCATATCTGGGTGCGCACGCGTCGATACAGTGACGAGTTGGGCGTGGGCGAGAAGAGGCGACGCGAGTCATAGGCATATTGCGCGCGAGCAGCCGCGTGGGTTACGTGCATTATCCGAAGATATTTAGCTCTTGCAACGTAGGGCGCCCCCAAGCCAGTTGGAACGACGACCTGATTAAAGAAGCTGGGGGGGGGCTGTATGTGGAAGGCAGAGGACCGAGTGTTGTGGCGCAACTTGGGAGAGGCCTATGTCCAGCAGTGGACTGCGATAGGCTGAGTTGATGATTCAGCTCTCGGCGATACGCATTCTGTTTACCACCTAGCAGATTACTAACGCAATTAATTCTAAATTATTGTATCGTTAAAGAAATCCATTAAGACCGGCCAAGATAATTTTATTTTGGTAAAACACGATGCTTAAAATAGGTTTTAAATTAGAAGCGCTGCTGCGAAATATTAAGCAGAACGACTCCTAAATGTACGCAAACAAGGAGCATGTTTATCACGATTTAATAAAACAGTACCTACGATGCCAACAGAAACCGGCTCCAGAGCCCTACCATGTATGGCAATAGTGTCCTGCAACCTGCAAGTGGATACTTGCGATAACTTTATAAAAACTTGATCACAACTACACGAAATGGTCTCGCAAGGCGCAGGTTGGTTAAAGTTCGCACGATTAATGCTAGTGTTGCCGAACCATCGACAGTTTCGATATAGATAGTTGACCTTGAAAATCAGTTACCAACACTATCGATTGGACTATACTATCGACGTCGGACACTAAAAGTGTTAAGTTTGTCGATAGTATCGACAGAATTACACAAGAACTATCGAAATATAGTACAAAACTGTCGATAGGCACTTGTATTCTTACACGACTGCCCAAAAAAAAGGAGTGTAATAATAGTATCAGTCATAGTGTTACAGTAATGACCAAATGAAATATTTATTCGTCTTTTTTCCGCTATAATTTTCAGTCTTGTTCTCTTGTGGTTAAGGTAATACACTAATTAATACTTCACTACGACTGATATTATCGAAATATAAGCCGCTATCTACAGTACAGTCAACCGCACGTCAGTGGTAACACTTGAATTACGATGAAAATAAAGTTATGAATTAAAATTCAACTATGACAAAAACCCACCAACTAAAAAACGATTATGAATGACAAGTATTAAATTAAATATCGGTTGTCATAATATATGCAGTAGTCACACTACATTACGTGAAATTTTAGTAATGACGAGTGACTATGAAAACCGATATAATGTTATGATAGTTTGTCATTCATAACAAGAAATCGACATCTTGTTAATACCTTTTTAGTGAGCGTTTCTGTCGTAGTTGGGTTTTAGTTTTTAACCTTTTTTTTTAAATTATTTTGGAGTTAAAAATTGTTGTAGGAAAGTCGTTTTAGCCGTATTCATTGGACTTAAAAAAAATGGAGTTATGTATGTACAAGTATAAATAAATATAGTTGTATATGTCACTGTGCAATGTAATCATTCGTTGAGATATGTCATTCCCATACATTTTGATTGTTTTCTATTAGCGTTGACGATTGTAGATTGTCAACTTGGTTAGGGGGCAGGTTTCTTGCCTAGTTTAGGGGTCTGACGTTCGACTTGTAATTGTCTCTGCTTTACAAATAATACATAAGTCTCTGTGTACTTCATATTATTATGTTGATTATAGTGTACAAATAAAATTAATTAATTAATAAAATTTATGTTCTGTGTCTATCGATAGTAGACTATCGATCGGCACAGTTAACAACACTAGTTGCTGCCTTTTATAGTTCTGCTAGCCAATCTGAGCTGTGTCGAAAGCTAAACACGAAAAAAATGCAAGATACACTATCTGTTGCACCATACCATCACTACGTGTTCGTAAATTCCTCCTGATTTAAAGAGATTCGTTCGTCGTACGTAAATAGCAATTTTATTTATCAAGCATCTATGTAATGGAGTAATTACGTTTACAGAGTTCTTACGAAACGACCGATATCTGAACTAGTAAGAACTTATTGCACGTCGTGCTATCATTCTACAACTTTTTGCAACGAAGGAAAGTTGCACGGCGAGACCTATCCAGCCCTATTGTATCTATTAACCGGCTACTTTCTCATTTCTTGCCATTTACGGTCCGTTGAGAAAATCGAGATGCATTTTGCAGTATATCAGCGCATGATGAAGAGACGGAATGACAGCATAACTTAGGCCCACTCACGGTCAAGCTGAGTCATTTATCGTTTCGCGTATAAATTATTTTTCAATGGCTATACAGGAGTATTTATCAGTTAGACAAAAACCATTTAACCGGCAGGCAAAAAAGGTTAAGCGACTGTTGCGTTCGCTGAGCAAAACGATTTAAAGAAAACCGGCGAAGTGCGAGTCAGACTCACGCAGTAAGAGTTCCGTACCACCCATCGACCTGATACCCCATATAAACTGATTTAATTTACGAGACTTTATCAAGTCATAAACGCATCGTGAGCGAAATATGAATTTATGCATCTCTTTCTTACGCGTATACCACCACATATGTCTATGTTTGCCCTATTTTTAGTATTAATGTAGCTTAACTACATAGTATGCACTAATAATCAGACCAAGTTTGACACTGGTATGTAAGTATTAGCGTTTTGAAAATAGAGCAGGAACAAAAACGTTGAAAAAAATGCATGTTTTTCTGGGTTTATTGTATGGGGGGACCCCTTTGGCTTTAATTTTTTTGTATCATTGGTATTTTTCGTGATAGGGGTCATAGCAACACATATTCTGATAAAATTTCAACCGGCTACCTATTACCGTTCAAAAGATACAGGCCTGTGACAGATAAACAGACAGACAGACGGACAACCGGACGGACGGACAGCGTAGCAAGAGTAATTGGGTCCCGATTGGTACCCATTGGGTACGGAACCCTAAAAAACGCGGTGTTGTGTTAATCCACATGGGAAGCCTTGAGAGCGGTGTCGGGTTGCGACTGCGGCTCCGTCGGCTTCAGTTACATGGACGACCGACGACCGCGCGCCCGCCACATCTTCCTAAGATCCCACCTACGTGCTCTTCGAATAACACACATTACTCCTTATAATTACGTCCTAAATTTCAACAGCCCCGTTTAGATCTAAGCGATAAATGGTCATCCGTCACACTTAATAAGTCCCCAGCAAATTTAAACCTGCAAAATATTTTATGATGTCGTTCAGCTCGTCAGGCCATGTTTGATCATGAGATGCGATATAAGTACGTATATGCACGGTGGACGTGAAAATTACCGGTGCGATAAATTCATAATAAGCCCGGCTTTAGATCTTACGAGCAATGGAACCGGTTGGCGCAATCAATATGCTGACAGACAGCGGGACACCATAAATAGAAGAACTGGACAGGGATTTAATGATGCCGCTCCGCGAAAACGTGCCTCGTTTGTCGCTGATATCAGTCGTGCTTACAGCTCTGCCTTTTTTTTATGTGGGGTAAATCCTCACGGACGCACACCGCCCGGGTCGGGTCGGGTCAGAACAGTCAGTGTCGGACTCTTACCGAATATAAAAAACCACGGTGTTCCTCTAACGACCCTTAGCCGGGGGTGTGGGAAACTCCAGTATTCGTCCGGCAGGCAACCATCCCCGGCAGGTCCCGGGTCGCCACTAGTAGGCGAGCTCCTTCTCCCCGTGCGGCAACCACATCGGCCGCAACTTTCTCTTGATTGGCGCGCGCGAAACACGCGCCACCGTCACGGACCTTGACTGTTCGGGCGGCGGGCGACCCCGAGACCGCATACGCCCTCCTGCGACGTCCAGGTCGTCTCCTGCTGATGGTAAGAGAGGTCTTCGCCTCTCGAACCCTCTCCGCCGTCTCCTTAGCGAACATCACATCCTCGCAGGAGACGAATGCGAGTGATCTACTGACGTGTAAATTAACTTTATAAATAAATGAATATGAATATGAATATGATCGCTACCGCCTACTCTGTATCAACGTATCGTTGTACTTGGTTATGAGATTCCAGTAAGAAGCCGATATTTATTTTATAGCGTGCCTATTGAATTTTATTGCCTGACTTGAACGGACGCGATTTATTTTTCAGAGATCCGAGCAAACGAGTTCGAGATAAAGTAAAATATCATGTAAACGGTGTTGGCGGGTGGTGTACACTAGGGGTAATAAGGCGGGGTGCGGAGAATTATGAAGTTTCCCCTGTCGAGTAAACGGGGTGTTCTCACGCGAAACGAGTTGGCTACAAGACAATACCGGTCGCGTTATTTACGCGATAGATAAGTGAAGAAAATGTTTTAAATTATCTCGCGTGCTTCAGTCGGTGCACGAGCGGACGTTAGCAGCCACAATAGTAGCACTTCGCGCTTCAGAATAGCACGAAATAGCATTTAAATTAACGTCTTTGATTATCTATGTTAAAATGCTATCTAAATTACGTCGAATATCTGTCTGGTTGAGTACGAAAATCGTGACTGAATAAAACTTTTTAACAAAAAATTGAACCGACGAAAACAGAAACTGAAAAGCGAAAAATAAATAATTATGAGTCGGCGCCAAACGAATTTTTAACAAGCAAAGTGCGTGCAAGTTGCAAGTGGCCGAGCGGAGAACGCATTTTTGGAAAGTTATTGTTTATCGTTGAAAATTTCACGTTGTATTTGATGTGACGTTGTTTTTATTATTTATTTAAAGTAATTTAATGATCTTCGTTGATTGGTTGTTTGGCGCCGACTCATAATTATTTATTTTTCGCTTTTCAGTTTCTGTTTTCGTCGGTTCAATTTTTTGTTAAAAAGTTTTATTTTTCATTTTTTTGTGGTTAAAGTCTAACTCCAGGTCTCCATTATGTCGTAGTGTCTAGAACTATATTTATGTGTGTCAAGTTTCAACAGAATCGGTTAACAGGTAATAATTCAGTGGGTGAACAAACACTCATCCCCTGTTTTACTACCCTTAGGGGTCGATTTTGGTTTGAATTTTAATGGGACCAACTTCGAGATATACCCTATCCATTAAAAAATCAATCGTCAAAATCGGACCACTCTGTAAAAAGTTATGCGTGGTCATACAAAAAAAAAAAAAAAAAATATACGCGTCGAATTGAGAACCTCCTCCTTTTTTCGTCGGTTAAAAACGGTTAAGGTTAGGTATTTATGTTATTTTTTAAGCAAAAAAAGTCTATAAATAGATAACATGTAAATTATTACAGAATAAAATTACCGATAAGTTTAATTATAGTTTCACAAAATTAGCATATAAGCAAATTAATTAGATGTAGTGTTTTGCCTAGAGGAACATCTAACTTGATAATGCATTATATACCCATAAAACGCCAGAGATATGAACGAGCTTATAGTCTTATAGAGTACCTTATCAATAAGAGAAAGTCTTATAACATAACATCACGCCTGTATTTCCCCGAAGGGGTAGGCAGAGGTGTAATAGTACACCCACATTTCAGTGTCGGAATAGTGTCCCATGTAATAGGGGGCGAGCCTATTGCCATTGACCGGGCACAAATCCAGACTCCGGGCTGCTACTGAGAATTTCCTAATGAAAAAACCCAATAACACTTTGCCCGACCCGGGAATCGAACCCAGGACCCCACGCTCAGCAGTCGCGCTTGTAACTACTAGACCAACGAGGCAGTCAATTAATTAGATGTACAGTGTTTTCTCTAGAGGAACATCTAACTTGATAATGCATTATAGACCCATAAAACGCCAGAGATATGAACGAGCTTACAGGTAATATTTTACCATGTTATAGTCTTATAGTGTACCTTATCAATAAGAGAAAGTCTTATGACTTAGCAATAGCCGGTGACAAGGTGGAAACCGAGAACAATCCAACCTCACTGTACTGCACAGCACAGTGCGTAGTTCTTCGCCGTTGTTATTTTGACGACCTTTTATAGGTATTTGATGTTGACGGACTTAAATTTTGTTTAGAACCATGACATAATACAAGAATCTTAATTGACAAAAAAAAAACATTTAAAACTAGTCTATGCCAGGGCTTCGCCCGCGTATAGTTCGGTAGCGTATCGCAATCAAATCGCGGACGTTCTCAAAAAATGCCAGGTTAAGAGTCTAAGGTCGGTGTTCATTAACGTTAATTCTCTGATTAAACGGCCGATTACTCGAAAAATGTACTGGAATTGTGAGTAAACGGTTGCTTAAACAGATAATTATCGTTGGTGAAATCAAGCCTAAACCGACGAGCATGCATAACGAGGTTAATGAACGTAGATGAAGCGAAAGAGATGTGTCAGAATCGTTGCAGGTGTAAATCCATAGTCTATGCCTTCCCCAATGGGAAACAGGCGTGATAATATGTATGTATGTATAATTCGGTTTATCTCAGAAATATGTTATCAATCACCACGTATACCCCGAACGATTGATCCGAGAAGAAAAACCCACTTGCTTTGTTCGACTGTAAGGTTAGATGACTAGATGCAGTACACATAGGGTTGCCAGGCCCAAAAATAGAAAAGCCGGACACAGATTTATATTCAGCCGGACATTTTGCTTTGAAAGCATGACACACTGGATATAATAGAAAAAAACATATTGGTACTTTTATTTGTGTATTTGTTTCTGTTATTAATTTGAGACAAACCCCCAGTTTCTGGAAGGCTGATCAATTTGATCTATTGTCAAATCTAATGTTAGCTGCTGTCATTGGTCGGCAAAAATACTAACAACCAATCTCATCGCTTGACCTGAGATTTAACAGTCGATTAGTTAATTTCTGTGTTGATCAGCCTTTCAGAAACTGGTGGTTACTCTACTCTAATTATTATATGTTATTAATTTATTATGAATCACATTTTGTTCTTACTAAAGTAATTTGTAAGTTCTTTACATTGAAAGAAATTAAACAATCAGTAATCAGCCTTATCATTTGTAAATAAATTATAGGTAGCTGTAACTTTCCAGTTAACAAAAATAAAATAATTATCTTTACTCCACTTTATACTTAATTAGATAAACGAAAAGTCTTTCAGTTATCTGTCTTTATTTTTCTTTTAGTTTTTTTTGACTGCCTCGTTGGTCTAGTGGTTGCAAGCGCGACTGCTGAGCGTGGGGTCCTGGGTTCGATTCCCGGGCCGGGCAAAGTGTTATTGGGTTTTTTCATTAGGAAATTCTCAGTAGCAGCCCGAAGTCTGGATTTGTGCCCGGTCAGTGGCAATAGGCTCGCCCCCTATTACATGGGACTATAACATAACTGGCGAAATGTGGGTATACTATTACACCTCTGCCTACCCCTTCGGGGAAATACAGGCGTGATGTTATGTTTTTTTTTATTTTTTTATGAAAAGTCTTTCATTAGTTACAAACCTACAAACTAAATCAAAACATAAAACCATTTTAAGGCTAAAAAGATCTTAAATATAAATTACCTATAACTAAGTAGCTAACAATCTTCATACATAATATTTTTTTGGGTTCCGTACCAAAAGGATGCCAAACGGGACCCTATTACTCTCGCTACGCTGTCCGTCCTTTCGTCTGTCTGTCACAGGGCTGTATCATTTGAACGGTAATAGATAGCCGGTTGAAATTTTCTCAGAATATGTATAGCTATGATATGACCCCTATCACGGCCAATATTAAAAATAAAAAAGTCTAAAACCAAAGGGAGTCCCCATTCAAGAATCATCGAAAAACATGGATTTTTTTTCAATGTTTTTGTTCCTGCCCCGTCTTCAAAACGGTAATACATACCATCGTCAAACTTGATTTGATTACAATGCATACCTACTATGTAGTTTAGCAACAAATACTAAAAGTAGGGCAAACATAGACGTATGTGGTTGTACATGCATAAGAAAGAGATGCAAAAATTCATATTACGCTCTCGGTGCGATGATGTCTTTTGATGAACTCTCGTAAATTAAATCAGTTTCTATGGGGTACTAGGTCGATGGGTGTTGGGTGTTACGGAACCCTTACTGCGTGAGTCTGACTCGCACATGGCTGGTTTTTTGCTGGTGTTTATATTTGGCCGGACACGATTGTAAACAGCCGGACATGTCAGCTTAATTAGCCGGACGCCTGGCAACCCTAAGTACAAAGTTAGATGCAGATAGAGTGCAGTAACAGTGTAGTCATGCCTAATATTAATCAACAACTGCGTAGTGTTGTAATAAATAACAAACAAACGATGAGCAAAAATAGCAGCGGGCACGCCGCGCCGGCCGGGCAGGGGAATGACCGTCGGTTGACACACAACTGGCTCAAGGCCTGTGCAGATTAGATACCAAAGCCGCATGACAAATAACTACACATAACGACTGACAATTGCAAAATAATCCGTGGCGAGAACAATTCAGCAAGGAATACTCCGCAAAAATGTAACTTCAGGATTTACAAGAGAAATGTCTACATGCAAGGTCCTAAGCTCGATTTGGCAGTCGACAAGTTTTTTTTTTGAGTATCTTTTAAAGAAATCCTGAGTGGTACCTCTGGGCTAGGATTGTGTCCGTGAAAATGGCAATACAATCCCTCCATTTCTCATATACCTTCAAGGGCAAACTGAGCGACATTTGTGGCTATCGTATTAAGGAAAACAAGCGCTAAACTCGCAGATACATAATGTAAACAAATACTAAATACGATGGTGCAAGTAAATAACGTCGCCAAGAACGGCTAAGTGCCTCTAGATATGTGTAAGAATGTGTACTTAACGTTCTACCCTTTTGGGTAGTGAGATCAAAACGGTAAGCTTGAAGCTAATAAAAAGAATCGCGTATTATAGAAACGTCATTTTATACGGTAATTGAATGTTCAGGCTCATCTTAAAACTCCTTGTTGGATTTTGTTACAAATTTCAGGATAGGTGTCAAGACTTTTCTTTGGAAGAATTTTATACGCTTTATTTTTAACATGCTGATGACACAAAATTCTATTTTGAAAGAAATGTCCGGAAATATCAACATTATATGTCCGGATTTTTCTACGGAAAACTATTACATTGATCTGGTAACCCTAGTTTTACTAATATATTGTGAGAAATTGCCATCAGTTAGTGCTAATTAGAAATGTATAGTGTTCCATACAACGAGACAATAAAGATGATAGTGCCAAGAAATAAGATGTATTCTGAATTCTGATTACGTTTTGCTTATTAAGCAGATAAAATGTCATAATAAAACAAAGTTTAACCGGATTAAATCGCGTATATTATTTAAATTGGATTCCCTGACGTTTCGAAAGCTTTGCAGCATTTCGTGGTCGCAGGTAGACTAAGATGACAAGCGTCTTTACAAATATTTCTAAAAAAATATTTTAATCTACCGTACAATATTATTAATTAAAATCGTTTCGATGCACGCAGTAGGTAATCACTCACAATATCATTATCTTTTACAGTGTTGCGTGCTGTTTGGGACTTGATTATTTTTAGGACTGGGTTCCAAACAGGTGGTAGCTGCCAACCATCTTCTCTATTAGAATTAGGATGTTTTTTAATTTCAATAGCCTCACGGAGCATTCTAGGTACATATCGGTTTTCCTTCGCCAGAACTTGTGGTTTATCAAATCGAAGAAAATGGTTGGGTTTGTCTAGGGCATGTTCACACACTGCAGACTTTGTGGAGCGTCTGTTCTTGACGTCAGCTATATGTTCTTTAATTCTAGTGGCTATACTACGCTTTGTTTGCCCTATGTAAGAACAGACGCTCCACAAAGTCTGCAGTGTGTGAACATGCCCTAGACAAACCCAACCATTTTCTTCGATTTGATAAACCACAAGTTCTGGCGAAGGAAAACCGATATGTACCTAGAATGCTCCGTGAGGCTATTGAAATTAAAAAACATCCTAATTTTAATAGAGAAGACGGTTGGCAGCTACCACCTGTTTGGAACCCAGTCCTAAAAATAATCAAGTCCCAAACAGCACGCAACACTGTAAAAGATAATGATATTGTGAGTGATTACTGCGTGCATCGAAACGATTTTAATTAATAATATTGTACGGTAGATTAAAATATTTTTTTAGAAATATTTGTAAAGACGCTTGTCATCTTAGTCTACCTGCAACCACGAAATGCTGCAAAGCTTTCGAAACGTCAGGGAATCCAATTTAAATAATATACGCGATTTAATCCGGTTAAACTTTGTTTTATTATAATGTATAGTGATCGCGAAAACCTAAGAAGTTATTAGATAAAATGTCTTTTAATTATGTATTTTAAACTCCGTTAAAAATGTAGCAATACTGGAATTTTATTTGAACTTGAAGTTAGTTAAGATTTGATCAATGACATTTAAAAATACAGATATGTTACTAGTGCGCGCAATCTGAAGACTCAAAAACATCCTCATTGGGACGTTTTGCTATTGTCCGCGTCAAGCAACGCGCCGAACGTAATCGGTGACAAAAAAATACAAAAACGTATATAATAATAAATAATAGTAAACTTTCTGGTGTGCACAGAAAGTTTACTATGATGCGAAACTAACTTAAAGTAACTAATTTACATACTTTGTACTAGTTTATGTATGTGTGCTGCCGCTGGGTACGGAACATTGTCTGCGTTTGTGTGGTTAGGGTACAACATATCTATGCTTAGATATCATTGGATTTGATCAAAAGACTAAAAACCCTGACATGAGGCAAGCAACCAGCAGTGTTTTAGCCATTCATCAATTAGTACATATCATTATCTGATGAGCACGAAAATAATCAGACTCATCAATAATACTAAAAACGTTCCAAAAATAAAGTCTGCATACAATTATGTGGCAAAATAATAAAACCTAGCGATTCAACAAACGTTCAAATTCGTAAGAATGTCGTCTGCAAAATCACCGGCATTTTTATGTAATAATTTTATCAAACCTACCCACTTTTTGCATTCTAAAATTCCATCTGATTTTTATGTTTGCAGGTGTGCTACTATAATGAATAGCGCTTAAACGAAGTACCTAGCATCAGATTTAACAATATTACGTACATTATATTGGTTTATGCAATAGATTAGCATACAAGCACTAATAACAATTTCATTAATTTTAAACAGTCGGTTAAGTAGGTGTAAGTTATGCGAAGTTGAAATATGGTAGTGAAGTACCTACTGGCTGCATTCATCATTTTCTTTACTTTGGTTGGAATGAGGCCAAAAGATACACATTAAATACTTTTTTCTCATAAGGGTATGTTGTTGTAAATATTTAAAAAAATACTTCTAGGGCACATAGTATTAGAAGATAACTTTAAATTAATTCTACAGTTTCTATTATAAAAAATGCACAGAAAATAAAACAAAAAAAAATTATATCAACTTTTTTTGTTTTCTTTTCTGTGCATCTTGCACCTGCTATAAATCCACATTAAAACGAAATAACATTTATTTAAAACACTAAAAAAGTGACGTTTTACATTCGTCTGGCGGGTAGGGGAGTGTCGCATAAACCACCAGTAGTACGATTAAATTACAGAAAAGTTACGTTTATTCGGTAGAAAATGTACCGACCACCCCCGGCGCCACCCGTGACAACGTTTTATCGCGAAATGTGTCACCCTGTGTTTTTATAGCGGCGACAACAAAAGAAAACTTTCACCTCGCGAATCTTTTGAGCAAAAATATTTTATTGGCCACCTCTATGTCCAGTTAGGAGCCAAGGTAGATCTTGTTTAGAAAAGATAAATTAGCAAAGGCTAGTTAGTGGTAGTAGTAGTAGCCAGGAGTCGCAGGTTCGAATCCTGCTCGTGAGCTATTTTTTATTTCCACAATTTAAATCGTTAGATTTCGCTTCGCATGCGTAAATGCGTTAAAAATAATAAAATAAAGGCTAGTTCGTCGACAATTACAGAATTAGTTTTTTTTTTTTTAAATCAATTGTATACGTGGCTAATAAATAGACTTTTTTATTAGAAAAAAAAAACTGTGATGTGTGTGTGAGTAGAAAGTTAACAGTAGCTTCATGTCCGCTTTTATACGTTGAAAATACATAAAAATCCTATTTGAAAGGACGGTTTAAGTGTTTACAGTAGACGTTAGAACTCCCAGAGGAATCGATCCTGTGTCGTTCAATTGTTATTTTCTCTTTTCTTTGGAGTTATTTGCCGAAAACTAAAGACTAATAGCACATACCTTGATTTGATATGAGTTGACTTTATGCTTCGGAAGCAGATTGAATGTAGAAAAATCCAGTCTTCGGGAGAATATTCCGTTAGCGCCAGCGCCGGCTCTGTGAAGAAAACAAAACAATATTTAATGAAATAAACACCATACTTAAATCCTATGAATCTTCTTGTAAAACATTTCAACGTATACCTTGGAGGTGATGCCATTACCGTTCTTAACAATATGTTAACTTAGATATTACAACGCCAGACATCACGTTTACTCCATTCCGATTTGCTGTATGAGCAACTAATATCTTTTCCCTTCCTCAAATCTCGAAGTCTTCCAACTTTTAACCCTTTCACCGCAGTGATGAATCGAAATCCAATTTTCTGTGTACTGCCCTTTGCGACGAGCACATTTCGTGCCGTCAGTATTGAAATGGTTTATGCCTAATCGCGTTACTCGGATTTGCCGCGAACACGCAGACTTAATGCAGACAGGATTTAATGCAGACGCGAATGCAACGACATTTTTCATCAAAATATTTTTTATCAGCTTTTTTATGTTTACCACGAGAAGGGAAATTGTATGTACTTATAATCTACTGCATTCTACCTACATTCAAGGAAGCCCTTGAAACAGATCATTATAATATAAAACAACATCATTGTTAAGGAAATCGCGAACAACAAAGACAAACAAAAAATCAAAAACTCGTTTAACATTATTTTAATACTACCATCAAGATATTTCAGGTTCGGAAAATCTTCATACAAAACCTTTAGATCAGATCCGTAATGCGTATTTATAAAACAATTAAATAAAATCGTTGAAAAAATATTCCGAGTCTGAGTTAATAAACTGTAAACTAGTACAATATGCTGAATATGCATCGTTTTTTGCCATCCACGCGATGCAAAAAGCAGTCTCAAGGTAGCGCAAAAAACTTGTTTTTTCATTGTCAAGGCCAACAGAATTAGATACCGGCTTTCGTATCTCGGCGGGGCGTGTCAACACAGAGTATGTATACATTCGCGTATAGATAAAAAACCGGCGATTAGGTATAATGTTGACGCGGTTGTTTTGTAGCCGAATATTATATCATTTTTAATGATTAATTGAATATTCTGACAGAATACTAATGTAATACATCTTTATAAAGTCACCAGGAGTAATGACTGAAGCCGCCATGTTTGAAATATTTTAGTAAGTAGCAACAAAGACCCTGTATGCGCGATGCATTTTAAATATTCCTTCATTGTAAGAACTGTAGGTAAGTACATACTCATTCGGATAATCGGATTCAACGACGAAGTTAGCAGTCGACTTGCGTCTGAACGGAAGTGCGCTCGACTTAATATGGGTGACCTTGGGCGTACAATGGGTTAGTTTAATTTCATGAACAAAAAAGCCGACAACACACACTGCTCCAGTTACGTAACGTGATCGCTTAAGTGCCCCTTGATGGCTGCGCGTGTAAATTAAATTAGCACATAAAAATGATAACGCGTTCCGAAATTGTAAACACAGCAACGGGAAATGTTGAAGGCATTTCAGCTGATAAGAGTAACTCTGGCTTATTTATTAATTTTTTGCACTTCTCAAGCAGTATCGAACCGTAGGTACATGACATAGGTACTTTGAAGACAAAACTTTTGGGAGACCCATGTCGCAATTCAAGGATGCAAATCAAGAGGTACATACACATAAGTCTTAAGTAGGTAGATAGGTACCTATAACAAAAGAAGAACATAAAATATTCTTAGATTTTGACTGAAGATTGGGAAAGTTGAAGAAAAGAGGACCACATAAGATCAAAGTCCTGGTCAAGAAAGCAGCTGTACAAGATGATGATGTCTATGATGATGGTGCGAAGAATGCAACTGCAACTATGTTCCTACCTCAACTGACCAAGCCAAGTCATCAAGTCGCTATGCAATGTATGCATGCACTTTCATCAAAGAATTTCAGAATCGTGCACGCTATTAAAAGGTTTGATACTACAACTGAAAGAGACAGATTCAGAACATCAAATATTCTTAGGTTTTGACTGAAGACTGAGAAAGTTAAAGAAAAGAGGACCACATAAGATCAAAATCCTGGTCAAGAAAGCATCTGTAGAAGACGATGTCTATGATGATGGTGCGAAAAATGCAACTGCAACTATGTTCCTACCTCAACTGACCAAGCCAAGTCATCAAGTCGCTATGCAATGTATGCATGCACTTTCATCAAAGAATTTCAGAATCGTGCACGCTATTAAAAGGTTTGATACTACAACTGAAAGAGACAGATTCAGAACATCAAATATTCTTAGGTTTTGACTGAAGACTGAGAAAGTTAAAGAAAAGAGGACCACATAAGATCAAAATCCTGGTCAAGAAAGCATCTGTAGAAGACGATGTCTATGATGATGGTGCGAAGAATGCAACTGCAACTATGTTCCTACCTCAACTGACCAAGCCAAGTCATCAAGTCGCTATGCAATGTATGCACGCACTTTCATCAAAGAATTTCAGAATCGTGCATGCTATTAAAAGGTTTGATACTACAACTGAAAGAGACATATTCAGAACATCAAATATTCTTAGGTTTTGACTGAAGACTGAGAAAGTTAAAGAAAAGAGGACCACATAAGATCAAAATCCTGGTCAAGAAAGCATCTGTAAAAGACGATGTCTATGATGATGGTGCGAAGAATGCAACTGCAACTAAGTTCCTACCTCAACTCACCAAGCCAAGTCATCGAGTCCCTATGCAAAGTATGCACGCACTTTCATCAGAATTTCAGAATCATCATCATCATCCTCCTGCCCTTATCCCAATTTATTTGGGGTCGGCGCAGCATGTTTTTTTCTTCCATACATCTCTATCAACCGTCATCTCCGTGTTCACTTTCTTTCTATTCATATCATCTTTCACACAATCCATCCATATTTTCTTCGGTCTCCCTCTTTTCTTATAGCCATCAAAATTCATACTTAAAACTTTCCTCGTAACATGCTCCTCATTCCTACTCATCACATGTCCATACCAATAATGCACGCTATTGTTAAAGATGTGCCTCCCTGACGTCACGTCTCCGCAACAGTACCAACACTATCCTCAGTGTGTTCGCAGATCGATGAGGTTCCCTGATGATGCGGAGAATCTAAGTGCGGAGATGTATATTATGCAGCTCCACACTCGGATTTAAATTGTGTACCTGATTAGAAACTTACTAACACTTGATATTAAGTGAATTGTTACTAACACTGCTATGGTCGTTCCTCTGTGGTCAGAATTTTTTGGTATTGATTTATTATTAAAAAAAATTATGCTACAAGTGAAAGAGATAGATTAAATAAATGTAGGTAGGTAACTGTTCTTGCGTAAAACAGGCAAGAATCTTCTGAGGTTGGGTAGGTAAACATATCTCGAGATTATGTTCCTCTCATAACTCTGGAATACGGTATAGTTTGACGAACACAAAATAGTGGTAATTACGTCTGGCAGATGAAAATAAAACGATCCAAATTCTTTAGATTTCAGTAAAAACATGTATTGCACGCTATTTCGCTCACCGCCAAATTACACGTGTTGGCCAGCGTTAATCCGATTAGATTTGGCGCCTCGCATAATGATGTTGTTTCTGGAGGCAAAATAAAAACTTGCCGTATTTACGTTCTGCTGTATTAAGATTTTGTTGATCTACTACACTGTATATTTTTTTAAACGATGTGAATAATAAAACGAGTGATGTGATGACCGGTCGGTAGTAACGAATACTTCGAAAAACAATCTTCTTTTATTTTATATTGTGATCGAACTCCTACCACATGTTTGAGATGGGACCGATGATATTTAAAAGTATAGATATGTACCCTATCAATACGAACTAAAAAAATGTTCCGTAACGCAGCGGCAGCACACATTACACATAAACTAGTACAAAGTTAGTATCTTTCGCTTCGTAATTTGTACACTTTCTGTATGACGGCATTTTTGCTTTTTTTTGTCACCGGTCACGCTTCGCGGCTTGCTTGTCACGGACTAATAGCAAAACGTACCAATTAGGACGTATTCGGGTCTTCAGGTTGCGCGCTAGTAACATATCTATTTGTACTATTAAATATCATAAATCATTAGGTGAAACTTATGTTATAAAAAAAAACATATAAATATGTATATATATAAATATAAACTATTGTACTTAAGTGCACCATCTCGATATTCGAATGATAATCACATAAAATAGATACCTTGTTTACAGGACCAACACTGTCGAGCTGATATACAGCAATGCAATATGGCGGTTTGGCCTTGGCTCTTGAATAAAAATAACGATGTTTTTGTCGAGTTGATTTTATATCAGTAGAGCGGGCGGACGCGAGCGGCTTCGTGTGAGTGCATTCGACCAAAATACTCCACACGCCTGCGCCCGCGCACCTCACCTCCATACACAATATTTACTTAGGATTACGATCCAGTCGTGAAACTTTAAAAGGCAATGGCTATTTATTTATTTTAGTTTAGTAGTACGCCACGGACTGCCCCCATTATCTAGATCTTACGTCTTCTTTGTCCATCCAAAGGTTGTCTGGAAGATATCGCTTTTAGCGATAAGACCGCCCATGTACCCATAATTTATACGTTGTTCCTGTTTACTACAATTTTCATGGTGTACAATAAAGTATATTCTATCTATCTATCTAATGGCATTCACGATAATAGACAATGGTGTTGATTCTGTTTTTCACAAACGAAGCTTATTTAAAACTATCGCTCTCTTTTACTAACAGTAGATACAAGAAAGGGATGCAACAATTTTAGTGCTGTCAAATTAATTGGAATTAAGTTTTTCATACAATCATGTTTAGTCATGATCTTGGAACGTGCCGACTAAAAATAAGAAGTGTAATAGGTACGTAAAATAATTTGACAGTTCTATAATTATTGCTATCCCTTTCTTGTTTTGACTATTAGAAAAGGATGTGAAGAGTTTTAATTTAGTTTAGTTGGTAAACAAGAGAATCAACACCAATTTTAGTTTATTTTAGTCTACCCAGAATATTACCAAAGTGCTTTTAGCACTTGCAGTGTTGTCAGACAAGACTGCTCTTTTAAGCCGTTGTGTTTTGTTTATCAAGACGTCTTATATTAACATTTGTGTTTGACAAACATTGCCGTCGCAAGGATAACCGGTACACAAAGATTTTAGGTGTTTTCATTATGTATGAACAGCCGACCGCATGTTAGTGGAACTTGAATTACGAAAACCGCCCTTACTGCTTACAAAATAAAGACGCTGTCAAGAGCTTAGAGTTAGTTACCACTGACGTGCGATCGACTGTACAAGCTAGTTGCGAAAAAATGAGATGAAGTATTCCAAGCTGTATGATAAATGATGGATATTCAATTTTTTATTGTTAAGTCACGATTGCAGCAATAAAATTAATTAAAACAATTTTCATAACCTCACTCCATTTAAGATTTAATTGGAGTCAATTTATACGGGGTATTTTAAGGCACGAACACCAGTTTTGTGGTACAGAAGCTGTTTGTTCGGGTTTGTACTGAGATAAGTCGAATGTCTATTGTGATTTGAAAGTAGACACCTCAGTGGAAGCTGGCTGTGAACCGGTTCAAGACTTTCTCATTCATACGGCCCACGTACACCGACCGGCTTTATAGACACGAACCAAAATGCAATGAAACATTTTCTTGTACCTACCCACCTTATTATTAGATTTATTAGATTACAATCACGTAAGTAACACCTACAGTCTAGCATTGTCTAGTGCAAATTGATGTGCCTCACCATGAAGTTTTTTTTGTACGTGCATGAAAAATCACAATGATTTAACCCTGCCAATACAGGTCCATAAAAAGTGGAACAAAGAACGTCTACTGATTTTATTTTAAATTATTATCAACAGCCTACCGATAATCACTGCTGCTTACAATGAATATTACATATGTATCTCCCAAATTTCAGGTACCTACATATTTCGAAATAGCTACACTATACGCTACGCCACACGCTACGCCACACGCTACGTTAGCCGCTACGCTACACGCCACGTCAGACGCTACGCTACAAGCTACACTAGACGCTACGCTAGACACTACGGGTGTTAAAGTCATCACTCGCTAAGGCAAAGTTCTTGACGATGACGCTATATTTTATTTGACGTTTGCGACACAAAACAGAGTGCCTAATTTAAATAAAAACTAAATCAAATAAATAGTACATACCAACGCATATTGAGTCGTACCTACATATTTCGAAATCGCTACACTATACGCTACGCCACACGCTACGTTAGCCGCTACGCTACACGCCACGTCAGACGCTACGCTACAAGCTACACTAGACGCTACGCTAGACACTACGGGTGTTAAAGTCATCACTCGCTAAGGCAAAGTTCTTGACGATGACGCTATATTTTATTTGACGTTTGCGACACAAAACAGAGTGCCTAATTTAAATAAAAACTAAATCAAATAAATAGTACATACCAACGCATATTGAGTCGTACCTACATATTTCGAAATCGCTACACTATACGCTACGCCACACGCTACGTTAGCCGCTACGCTACACGCTACGTCAGACGCTACGCTACAAGCTACACTAGACGCTACGCTAGACACTACGGGTGTTAAAGTCATCACTCGCTAATGCAAAGTTCTTGACGATGACGCTATTATTTTATTTGACGTTTGCGACACAAAACTGAGTGCCTAATTTAAATAAAAACTAAATCAAATAAATAGTACATACCAACGCATATTGAGCTTTAAATTGTGACATAAATTGAGCATTGTGCTCCGTCTGATACAATCAAATGGTTTATATGGTAGAGCGCTACAATTTACATAAGATGACCTCTAATGCTACATACAGGCTCCGAATGTTGATATGCAAATTTTGTCCAACAACAATGCCTTTAACATTCTCTAATATGTTTTTGGTTCTCCAGCAGAACAAAATATTTACTAAGATCAATTTAAATCATGCATGTACACACGGCTACACATCAAGCTGTACATTTCCAGTATAAGCTGACCTCGCATTGTATAGGTTTTTCTTACAACGCGAGGTCAGCCTTTACTAGTTTTGTACAGCTTGATGTGTAGCCGTGTGTACCAGCGATACATTTAAACCCATTTATTTTCGTCACGGTCCAGATATTTTCACCCTAAACTGACTCCCACAGTTAGCAGACCTTGAGACGGAACAATTAACGCACATTATGACAAAGGAAACACACACTTAAAAACAAAGACACTTCAAGGTGCCATTGGGCGCCATTCAAACATGAGTGAAGCGAACGTGCTTCGAAATTTCTTACGACGACTGCCACTTACGTAATAATTGGTACCTATAGCACGTTTAACATGCAATGTGCAGGCAAATACGTCTATTGATTTATCGGCTTGTTGCTCAGCTCACAGTCAAGAAGGGTCAACGAAATATATGAACGCATCTCTGGTCCGTCGACGTACCGCTAACACAATTTCTAGGTAGGCTTCGACGATTCACCGAGATGCAATAAGGGCTTGTTTGCGCGCCGACGGCCAATAAGGCGCTTAGGACTACTCTAATCTTTGCTAGGAGCAGCTACTGGAACCGGTCGAGACGCCGGACGGACGCGGACGAACTGACAAACTGTTTGACCAAATCGTTGTATCTCGTAGTGTAACATGGACATTACAATGCTTTATGTGTATATCAGCGGGCTTACGTTGCACAGTAAAAGCATTATTAGACGATCAGAATGCCCTGTATTTTATTATGCTCGTAATTAAAAAGTTTCAAAATATTGTTCCAAACTAATCTCAATCTTCTCAATCATTTAAACCATTTATAGCAAAAAAAATTTTTTTTACAGTTCACATTTAAATGTCAAAGGAGTGCTTTGGCGCTGGTACAGTCGACTGCATGACAGTGGTAACACTTCAATTCGAAAACCGCCCTTACTGCTTACGAAATAAAGATGCTTCTAATGTCAAAGTGTTACCACCGACTTGTGGTCGACCGTACTACGAAAGACCTATATCACGACTTCACGAGCGACGTCACCTTCCTCTCCAAACCAAACAAGTATTTTTTTTTTCTTATTAAATTAATATTTTTGAGACATTTTTACACAGCACCATCTAGTCCCAAACTAAGCAGAGCTTGTGCTATGGGTACTAGACAATGGATATAATACTTATATTCATTTTTTTTGTAAATACATACTTATAATACACAAACACCCAGACCAACATAAACACTTATGTTCATCACACAAATATTTGTGTCCTGTGGGAATCGAACCCACGACCTCGTGATCAGCAGTCCGACACTCGAACCACCAGACCACAGACGTCGTCAAATTTGTTAATTCAGTTTGCTTTATTAAAAATTAACTTTTAGGGATATACCCTTTTAAAATACTTTAAATCTATATATATGTAAAATCAATGCTTTGAATTTTAAATTAAATTAGATTTTAAGTATTTTAAAGTTTAAAATCAATATTCTGACAGTATATGTTCCTGTTTGCCGTTTATTTGTGACACTTAGGTCATTTACGCCAGCAATAAACGGCTATCAGAAACATCTACTGTCAGGATATCGAGATTTAAAGCACTGAGATTAGTTTGGAACCATATTTTGAGAATCGGCCTTCTGATAATGTTCGGTCCGGACCACAGATTCAATTTTCTATCGAACCAAATCCATTCGTTTTGTTAGACTCTTTAGAGAGTAATTTACCGACATTTTGAATGAATTTGATCCGGGTCCAACACTAGGCCAAATTCGTAGGCCCGGAACTAATCAAATCTGATCGTGTATTAAATGTTTTATACGTCATCAGTCATCACTTCATATAGGTACGTAACAACTTTGTATCTTCCAATAAGAAATAATCTTCCAATCACCCCAAGCTATGCTTGGAGGAGGCCTATGTCCAGCAGTGGACGTCTTTCGGTTGAAATGATGATGATGATAAGAATCATGAGCTCAAGCTCATAAGTGGGAGTTAAGGGTGCCACTGACGATGCATTCAAAAGTCCAAATGGCGTGGCCGCATTCAAAAATCTGTCCGTGAATGTTGAAAACGTATGTCATTTTTAGAACAAACATAACATCACGTCTATATTTCCCAGAAGGGGTAGGCAGATGTGTATAGCACACCCACATTTCGCCAGATATGTTATAGTCCCACGTAAAAGGGGGCGAGCCTATTGCCATTAACCGGGCACAAATCCAGACTCCGGGCTGCTACTGAGAACAAGTCAAGCTTTTTTAGAACAAGTCAAGCTTTTTTAGAACAAGTCAAGCTTTTTTGGAACTAGTCATTAAAACGACGTCCGAATGGATGCATCGTCGGTGCCCACCTTTATTGTCCATAATTATGTTAGGTACAGTCGGCTGCACGAGTGGTAACACTTGAATTGGAAAACCACCCTTACTGCTTACGAAAAAAAGACGCTGTCAATGCCAAACTGTTATCTCTGACGTGCCGTCGACCGTACCTACTTACCTACATCATTTACCGAAACACTTTAATTAAATTAACAAAATGTTAATTCAAGACTATAGTTACATTTATTAACAAGTTCCAAAAAAATAACATGGTGTTAAAATGTAAATCGTTGTAAATAAGAGATGGTAATCGCATTTTACAGCTGTGTAATGTAACGAGTTTTACGGGTGTTCCGAACAATAAATTGCTAGGTATTATGAATTCGCTAACCAAGGTCAATGGCAGTACATAACATAACATAAAATCTAGATAGACCTGTTTCGGTCGAGTTTTTAAACTAAATTATTAGGTAGCGTATCAGGAGAAAATTTAAAATTTGAGTCAAAAAAAACTAGTCGCGTCTAGAATCATTACCTACCTAATAGATTTCTGACAATTTCTATTTTGCAATCAGTTGTTTACAACAAATGGCCTTACATTACAATTTAATTCAAAGCGCTGACCACTCCGTAACTTGAGCTTAAATGACACACTCGGTATTGACACGTCTTTTTTTTAGGGTTCCATACCTTAAAAGAGAAATACGGTACTTTTATAGGTATATTATCGTGTCTGTTTGTTTATCCGTCAGTCACAGCTATTTTTTTCCGAATCAACTGAATACCTATAGCTACTTATGTATAAAGTTTGATGAAGCAATCACTGTCAAATATCGATTTAAGGGTTAATTTTGGGGGACAAACTAGTATTTTTTCTTTTAATTCTAGATCTGACGTATCAAATAATGAAAGGGCTTGTTATAAGAAACACATTTTTTATTTTTTTATAATTTAAACATGCATAGGTAGTTTAAAAAATATTAGAGAATATATGTACTTATACAAAATCGAGCATTTACACACACCCACCTTCTTATATCTGAAACTACTGAGTCTAATATTTTGAAAAAAAAAAAAAAAACAGGGCTACAGGGCCTCTCTTAAAATTTAATTTACATGAAAACCTAAACAAAGATCCTTAGTCTTGAAGTTCTCACGGAAAACGGAATGGTACGGAACCCTTTCCACGCGTGTTGAACTCACATTTGACCGGTTTTTTTTTAACGTAACACCTACCATTAAGGTGTGAGTTTTAGCGGTTGTAATGATGCATCACCGTCGAAACGTGCGATGTAAACAGCGCAGACCTTGGCCTCGACTGAACAATGGGACCCGACGGCCCCACTACATTCGATTACCTAACAGTCTCGGCTATTTCGCTCACGATTTTTGCCATAAAAGCTCACTACGCCGCGCTTTTGATTCCATAATTATTATAATACGAATAGGCAATTCTCGATTTTACTCAAACAAAAACTCGTAAGTAGATACGTTTACAAAAAATACTAAATATAATATGCGCACGATCTAATATAATAGAAATCAAGGCCAAACTAAAACAACCGATGAGAAATGTATGATAATTATGACCGGTTATTACGGCTGATCGATGTATTGTTTGTTTTGTGGCTTATCGATTGACTCAAGAAAAATATTCGAGAAGCTCAAGATACTTTAAGTAAATTCATTATAATTCCGGGAAGCATTCCGTTTACGAACAAAGAAAACGATACGTTTCTCAATACTAACTGTTCTGTTTAATCACCGAAAGACTCCAATTAAATCAAATAACTTTTAACAAAGGTGAAAATTCCGTGGGCGAAGAATTTGTAAAGTATGGGCCCTAATTGCTAATCGAATAGAATGTTTATCGGTCAATAGCTTCGGCGTGGATTATTTTACCATTTTCAGATTCTCGTACGTCGAAGAGCTAAATTGAAAAATTGAATGAGAAATGTGCTTGGCCAAACAAACGGGTAATAAAAATAATTAGGCAATTAGTTCAATTGCAAGCGGAGAAGCGGGGGCCGTGGCGATCGATCTACAGCTATCTTCATTATGCAGGGCTGCCTCATGATCACAAAGTATTATCATACTAAATTTGCAATTAATCAATAAAGGTTGGTTAATCACATAATAAACAAGAATTAAAGGTTGCACTAAATAGGATTGAATCTATACCTAATTAATATTCTAGTTGTTTTAAAGTGGCAGACATCTTTACCTATATTGAATTAAATGAAGAAATATTAACAGCGCACACATTATATATTAATTTTTACGGAGTTATGCAATTAAAGACAATGAAATTTAACTTCGTATTGTCAGAAATCATACAAATTTAGCTCGGACAACAAACACAAGAAGATCGTTTCAATTTCATTGGATTGTAAACAGACTACAAACATCGTGTAATAATTTACAGCGAAATGGCGATAGCACAGCCCTGTAAGTATGTAAAAAAAGTAAGCTGACTCACTCAATCGGGCGTATCGTTGAACAACAGTTTAAAATTAGAACTGTTTGATTCATTCCATTGTAAATAAATGTAAACACGATAAAAATAAAAAGAGAGGAATAGAATATATTGGCAATGTTTATTTTAACCGCCGTGTTATCAATTATGCACTTCCATTAATGTGTTTACGCTTAAAATGGGATAAATGGTCGAGTATTGAATAATAGTAGATTATACAACAAGTGAAAAAAGAGGGAATTTAATTCGAGGGACTAAGTTGGATCCCGAGCAGCGAAGGATTCTAAGCAGCGACAACACAGCCCCTAGACGCCACATAACAGGCGACCGATTTCTATCACACATAAGGGAAAAATCCTGTATGTAAGCCGCCACTCAAACAATTTGAATCAGTTACGACCACTTCTGTGAGCCGTTGACACTTCCGTGTTAGTGAACACAAAATTTACAAATAAATGTTATAATGATTTCTTGCACAGTACGATTGTGTTGTAAAAACAGCAAGTCTTTGAGTGTCCAGAAAGACGGCATAACATTTCATCGTTAAGTTAATAATGTCATTATCCAATTAGATTTTTCAACTGATTTAATTTTTAATGAGAGTTCATCTTATACTGGTTAATTCGTAACGGACACCAAAGGTGCAGACGGCACGTTGATGTCTTTCACAAAACATCTCTTTCTTACGCAAGCACTTAATACACTATCTCTTTCCCTCTATTTAATTGTCAATGTAACTAGTGATGTACTAAATCTGTTATCGATGAAACAAAGTTCTCCATACTATCAACGAAATTGAAAAATATAGGTAGTAGAATATTTTGCAATCTACAAAAAAAAAAAACTACGATTTCAAATATTCAATCTTTATATACCTATAACAGCCAGGGAGTCTACTCCCGTTCAACGATAAACGAACTTTTGTTCCGACCGATACGTACACGATAAATGATATATGTACCTTTTTTAGGGTTCCGTAGTTACGACTACAAGGAACCCTTACAGTTTCGTCATGTCCGTCCGTCTGTGCGTCTATCCATCTGTCCGTCTGTCCTAATCCTTTACAGCTTAATAACTTCGATAGTTATAAATATAAGTACATGCAATTTTGTTAAAAGATAGTTTAAATATAGATCTCAATTTTAAAAGAATAAAAAATGCGTGATTATGTATTTTAGGGGTGGCGCCCATACATGTGGGGATGAAAATATTTTTTTCGCTCCACCCCCTCGTGTGTGGTATAATTGAATAGGTCGACTAAAATGAAGGTAATGTTTCATACAGCACTTTTTTATCAGGTGTACCATCTGCGAAATATAGCCAGCTAAAGTGGCTTGCAATGTGTCCCCCCCCACCCCCTGCCATCTCTAAACTATGTAACGTAGATACTTATAATTCTCCACGTTGATAGACCTTTGTAAAAACTCTCTTTTAAAATTATTTTGAGTATAATGTGATTATAAATTTTTGAGTTATAGACAGAAAACTGAAAAATACTTAAGACGTCCTAGTTCAAAGGTCATTGACCTTAGAGAAAAATGATCTTAGCAAAGAATGCTCCTTTAGTTAGTTCCTTTAGTTAGTCCTTTAGTTAGTCCTTTAGTTAGTTAGTGTTCCTTCGTGACACACATTCGAGGCTCTTAAGGTCATCAGAAAACCTCACGTTGGCGATACCATCGCATTCCACAAATTTCTTTGGTAATTCTTTTACAGTTCAGGCTGCTCGCCTGTGGAATGCTTTGCCAGTACAAGTGAGGCGTGCTCAATCTTTGCCTATATTTAAAAAACTGGTAAATGATCGCTACCTATCATCACTGTAATTTCCGGCAGGTACATTATGTAATATGTAGACATATTGTATTGTATTTATTATGTTTATTGTATCTTATATTTATGTAGTTTTGTTATAGATATATGTATAGTATTTATTTTATGTAGTATATGTATTCTATTATGTTGTTACACTGCGTACTACCCCTCTCTTTACTTGCCCATATTGTCCATCCGAAGGTTGTCTGGAAGAAATCGCCTTGAGCGATAAGACCGCCCATTGTACATGTGTTCTATATAAGTCATATATGTTGCTATCTTCTTTTGTGTACAATAGTATTTGTATTGTATTGTTGAAAAAAAATGACTTTCCTTCGTACGTACGTATTTTTACATTTATTACGTATTACTAATTACTACATATTTAACTGTCGAAAACATTGAAAATTTAAAATTAACTAATAAAATTACAGTAAAAACTACAACAAAAGACCCTTCTTTTGTTGTACAAACAAAATTATAGATCTCAAACGATTTTAAACCTAATTGACTACTAAGTTATGTTAGAAATCGTAAAAATAAAGAAAGTCGCTAGCTAGCTACCAATAGCCAATAGCTATTTTACTTGGTCAGCTCATGGCAGCGCAGCGGCTGCCCGCTACACCGTAAACTTGTTGGTTATTCGAAGCAGTAGCCAATAGCTAGCTATCGTGTTGACAGATATCGTAGCCATTGATCGAAGTAGCCATGGCTATTTGTTGAATAGCCGCTATTTAGCTAGTTATTAGAGTAGCTACCCACTTCTAAGCCTTACTCCTGACCCCGCCTGGATCGAGTGCTGTATCAATCGAATTTGAATTCGAGTTAGTGTCAAATCGTACTGCTTTTTTCTAGGAATTGAAATTAGCTCGATTTGGTTCAGAGCTTGAACCAGTCGGGAGTAAGGCCCACGATGTTAATTTACAACTTCACACGGACAGGGTCACAAGCACAGCTAGGAATGAATAATTTAGTAAAATAACAACTTTTGTGTCACATTCGATTTTATTTAAGATTTGCACGGATGTGTAATATTTCTCCATTAAGCTACTTGGTCTTTTACTTCTTTCGAAGGCCTCTTTGCGAAAAACTTCCTCAATTAAAATCAATCGCACTATTACATCCCTGAAAATGTTTGGTTTTGTTACATACATACATACATACATATTATCACGCCTGTTTCCCATTGGGGTAGGCAGAGACTATGGATTTCCACCTGCTACGATCCTGACACACCTCTTTCCCTTCATCTACGTCCATTAACCTCGTCATGCATGCTCGTCAATTTAGAAAACACTTAACCTGGCATTTTTTGAGAACATCCGCGATTTGATCGCGATACGTTCGCCGAGGTCGTCCCCTTCCAACTCTTCCATCCACACTCGCTTCGTATACTTGTTTCGTCAATCTTTTGGTTTTGTTAAAATCTATTAAATATCACAATAATACTGTCAAACGCGGTTTGACACGTAAACACTGAAAAAATTACTCAGTACTATCAGAATTTCGCTTTCAATTACTACTAAAATAAAATAATAAAAAAGATTTCAATACCCAAAAGAGACCTCTTGAGCAGTCGCATAATTTGAGGTTACATTGACGACAATTGTACAGTTTACTGTCTAATTCAACATTGTTTATATAAAAACACCGTACGCAAAATACACGCTTGAACGTGGAGTTGCGGAAACCAGCCCGTTATACTATACTACTATATAAAAACAATCAGAAATATATCAAATAGGTTAGGTAAGGTTAGAACTGTGAGCGAGCGAAGTGAGTGGTGCCGCGGTAACTGCCAGCGAGTACTAGAACCAAATTACAGTTATTAGTTCAAAAAGTTGTTATATTCATTAGTCACAAAATTTGTTTTATTTGATTATATCGAATGGTATTTATAATGGCTTTATTATAAAAGCTCAAAGTTACAAATGCACTATTCGAAGGCTATACATATATAAAATTAATTTATTTAAAAAATGATTAGTGGTGATTAGTTTTTTTTTGTCCTTTAAATTTAAGTTATTTTTGAGTAGGTTCTTTTCTTTTGAATAACGTTTTATTTACGTGCTAATTAGCTGTTATAGTTTGCAATAATATTTGTTTTTGTTCCATGCTGTGTTCACTTTTAAATGTTAAGTAGGTACAATAATATTTATACCTAGACGTAGTACCTAGTATGTTAATGTAACATTTTGTGTAATATTGCTCGGTAAAATAAATAATATAATACTACTACTAAATTAATTACTTTATTATTTAATATTTATTTACTATATAAACGGACAATTACCTCTTTTAAAATATCCGCTTTACAAAATAATAACTCCATATTCAACACCAAATAAATACATAAAGATATTTTTAAAGATATAATTATCTTAATTCTGAAAGTACAGAGCACCCATCTTACTTTCAAAATTAAGATAATTTTGAAAGACTCCCTCCCTACATGTAATACTTACTATTATTATTAGTATATTAATTACTTTATTATTAAATAATATTAAAAGAAATAAGAAGCTAAAATCCTTATAATTAATACTACGTATTACATAAAAATAGTATCGATAAAATAATATTTTATCGATATTATATCGTGTTGAATCTAAATCTGTCTCGTCTCTAACCCTACAAAGTTTGAAGTTTCTATGACATAATGACATTGTCAGGGCCAACCGGATCGCAGTACCCCGCTTCCTCATACCTCAGCTAGTGGCAGAATTGTTTGTACGCATTAAATTCAACAATATCCGTCTAGGGGCTGTGTTGTCGCTGATTCTAAGATTCAAAAATAGAATCCTGAGCGGAGCGAGGGATACAAGGCCCGAGATGAATTTTTTTTTCACGAGTTGTGTACTCTACTTTTTACCATTGACGGCGAGAAAATAAATAGTGGTATAAAGCATGACTGGGTGAATGAAAGACATATTCAAGAATATGTTAGAATGTGCGTACCTACACATAAAGAAAAAAAGATGAAAAAAATATTCTACGACAAATCACGCGTAGGTATAGTAGTCAAAATGCTCGCGCAAGCTCTGATATTTCGGGGTCTTCTGTCTAGTACAAAAGGCAAAGAGGGTGAAAATAGCCACCGATGGACACTGACCTAGCAAGGTGCATCACCTCACTGCATGAAACTTTGATTTGTAAGCACGGAATAGTGTCCACAGAAATTTATGAAATCGTTTTAAAATATTTCAAAAATTAAGGTACAATTTTTTACACATATTTGGAACGAGAATCAAGTACTAAACATCCTCCTTCAATAAGTCTCTCGTTGAACCAGCCAACCTGTAGTATTTATTTTTTCTTAATTTTAATTTGATAGCTCCATCCAGCCAGTCAGTACGTACGTTCAGCACGTTTTATTCATTTCTTAGTACATAATTCGTGCTTGTTCCAAATTCAAAATGTTTTTATTCTCTTGTGAGTAAAAGAGAGTTTTATTCACTGTTATCGATGAATAAAATGCCCTTTTTCGAGTGGCAATGGTAAAAAAGTTTATTTTCAATCGTCAGAGGATTTAATAATTTGTTTATTAATCAATTCAATGTGTCAAATCGTTTTGAATTGAAATAAAAACAAACGAGTCTTAATTTTAGGATTGTTGTTTAAAAACTGGATTTTTATAGCCAAGTTTTTTTTGCTCTGAATTTTATTTTAATTTGAAACATTACATGTTTTGGATTTGGGGCAAACATAAATTAATAATTTACCTATTTTATTGCATTTGATGACGTGCCGGCCATACATAACAAGAACTGGTTTGTTGTTATAATATGTATAAGAGTTTCATTAATTATGTTTCTATTCGTTTTTAATGATAAATCTGGTTTGTGGTAATTAATCGTTATACCTACGTATTGTTATAAGAAATCGTATGATACGATTAAAAGAAAATTTACATGTAGGTACTGGATTAATAAACAAAAATAATCGTTTTATGATATAGCTTCCAATTTAAACTCGGTCAGGGGCCTCACTCCCGACTGGTTCGAGCTCTAAATCAAATCGACCTAATGTCAATTCCCAGAGGATTGCTGTACGAATTGAAACTAACTTGAATTCAAATTCGATTGATACAGAACTCGATTCAGTCGGTAGTAGTAAGGCCCCTGGCCTCTCTCTTACTCGATTACTTATACACACTGAAATTTGAATAGCTTATTTCCCGAAAAGGGGTCATTGTACTCATCATTATGAACAACTTTTACTATGGGACCAACCCTGCCAATGGGAAGCCAGCATCTTGGAGGCCACTTCATCTCAACGCAGGAGATCAAATCCACCTCCCCCAAGGTCATAGTCGACTTTATGATTGACTTGCAGCTTGGGGAAGTACTGTAATGCTGCAAGAGGCGTCACAATAGATCTTATTAGGTCCCAGTGGCTTAGGGGCGTTCAAGACCCCTACCTCTTTCCTCAAATAATAAAAATGGGACCAACCTTGAAATCACGAAAAAAAAATCAAGTGGTCCCTACATTTTAATGATTTAAGCGAACACAAATGTAGGGACCATTTCAGCACGTATATTTAGCAACGAGTTTTATGGTTTTAGTTTAGACCTATTTTATAATTGGCCAGCCCTACTAGCGGTAAAATTATGTGAATTATTTAAGAGCACTTTTGTATAAATTTATGTTTCGTAGATTTATCAGTGTCACAATCATGCCTATAAGAAGAGCTGTCATACCATTTTTATTGGTATGAGTCTATAAATTAATAATTATTTTATTCATGTGTACTACTATGATAGGTAGCAATTTATTAAATAAAACCACTGTAAAAATATCACTGCAATCAATTTAATAAGTAAAAATTAAGATGTACTTAATTTTTACATTTTTCAATATTTAATTAACTACAGCGCTTCTCAGCCAGCTAACAAAGGAATATAATTAACTTTTTGTTTGTTATATTCAGAAGCCGTGTCTACAACTACTTAGCTGTCAAAAAACCTACAAGTTAAACAAAGTTAGCATAAATATTTAATCGAAAGTGTAGAGAACCCCTTATAGATTGTAGACAGGTAGCATGTATAGCCTACTCTGTGAGCCAAATGTCATAATAATAAGGATATGGAATGTTTTTCACACATAATTGATACCTACTCGAATGTTTACGTTTATTGGGTAGCTCGTTAGTACACGAAGTGGATGCGATAAATGCCAAAGGTTCCTCCAGAGCGCCAACGTTTTAAAGATTTGTTTTTGTTGTACAAGCTGTGAAAGGCAAGGTTGCGATTGTTTATTGTAGGATCGAACAAGAATGACGAGTATTTAATTTAATATTTCCGCCATTCTTTTGTGAAATTATTTTTCAGAAAACAGCTTGTTATGTAAAATTATTTTTAGAATCTGCAATTAAACAACTTCTGTCTGCTCCTTTGTTTTAAATCGAGGCTGAATGTTCACATAGCATAACAAGCTTATAAACCCTTAAACTCATTAACAAATAAAAGGTACCATATAATAAATTCGTCCCATAACTTGTATTAAGATTAAAACAGGCACTTAAGTTATTCTATTAGCGAGCAAGACACAAATCAACAACAATAATTTTCATATTACGACTGCGCAAACGCAAGCGCTTAAATCACAGAACCTGTTGCAGTGTGGGAAACATTATGTAATTATCACGACACAGCAGAAATGCAACAGTGGGTTCATTACATTACATTTCTTTTTCTCACAAGCACGGTCATAGCGAATGTTTACGTACATACACGGACGAATTATTTAAATAAAACATTGTTATGAGGAACGTCCTGTCGCGAGGTTTTGGCTACATTTTTACCTACACTGAGTTGGTCTTTTTAACTAAATTTTTTGATGAAATTGCTGTTTCGGGGAAAAACAGCATCTTTAGTTACTGGTATCAATCGCTTACATAAATTATAATCTACGCTGATAGGTTTTGGTATTTTTTACTCATAAAACTTTTTTGGAAAACTACTTTTCTTCGTCATAATTTCAACGCAAAAAAAATCGTCATTCTAGGTACCTATAACTACAAAGATATTGGGAAATAAAAAACCTATCAGCATAGTTTTTCACGCTGCCGGTGTAGATAAAATATATTTAAAAAAAAAACAGATAACATTTAGGGGTGGGAAACCGTTGGCGCATTTTGTATGAACAAGAATTGTAAATGGCCTTTCACTGTATCCTGAAATCCTGTACCCTTTGATGGATGACATTTTGTAAGTTCAGGTCAACTTTATTCGAGTTTAAGTTAATACAAATAGGGCTTTTGTTATTCAATGATGTGTAATGCTTCGCATCAGATTCGAACTAAACTTCAATGAAACCGAAGCATCGTCGTTGCGAAACTACGATGGAACCTACTAAGTTATACCCATCGCAGTCCGATTAGTCGCATTCAAAATGTTCAGTCGAATGCGAAATTGATAAATTGAAGCAATGCAAATGGTAGCCTACTGTTGTGAATAAATTTTCCTTTCAACTTTCATCCAAGTGATTATATTAATATCTGAATAAAGTGTGGTCTTTCCCTAACAACTAGTTTTTTTTTGGAAATACTTATTATGTATGAGCATTTCTTCTCTGCTGCTTTTTAGTTGACAGACTTTTTTACATAAGAAAATATTAGGTACTTTCTAACTCCCAAGAGTCACAAGCATACACCAAGTTTGGGAGTCAGGACCTCCTGGTCCTGGACCTATCATTAATGTGAACATTTTTGTATGCGTTTGTATAATAACTGTAAGTAACCAACTACTTATTTAAATTGTGGAAAGAAAAAATCGCTCACGAGCAGGATTCGAACCTGCGACTCCTGGCTCAGTGGTGTAAGTGACCACTTTGTCAATTTATTGGGAATCAATTATTATTATTACTCTTAGGGTTGCCAACTGTTTTTTGGGAAAATGTATAATACACCGCCCGCCCGACTGCCTCGTTGGTCTAGTGGTCGCAAGCGCGACTGCTGAGCATGGAGTCCTGGGTTCGATTCCCAGGTCG
The DNA here is from genome assembly GCA_949699075.1 of Asteroscopus sphinx. NCBI lineage: Eukaryota > Metazoa > Arthropoda > Insecta > Lepidoptera > Noctuidae > Asteroscopus > Asteroscopus sphinx. The sequence goes on from OX453008.1 coordinate 10,354,115, forward strand.
GGCAAAGTGTTATTGGGTTTTTTCATTAGGAAATTCTCAGTAGCAGCCCGGAGTCTGTATTTGTGCCCGGTTAATGGCGTGTACTATATACCTCTGCCTATCCCTTCGGGGAAATACAGGCGCGATGTTATGTTATGTTGTTGTTATAATACATGAAAAACATAGTATATTGAAAGAAAATATAGTATTTCATGGAAAAAAATCTACATGTCTTGCTCTCTTCCATAAAATACTAGGGTTTCATTTACATATTTACTAAGGTCACTGGGTGTTCTTAAAATGTACCTAAGCTCGGTACTTAAAAAGTAAATTACGGTTATAAAATATTGAGTGGTTTTGCAGTTGCAACTTGGCGACGGGCTAATAATTAAATGACATTTTTACACAGCTCCATCTAGTCCCAAACTAAGCAGAGCTTGTGCTATGGGTACTAGACAATGGAAGCACTGCACTTAAAGAGTTCTCAAACGCAATACAGAGGCCTGTGGAAACTTGAAGCTGCATGAAGTGAAGTGTAAATTACCTACACGAAAGTAAAAAACTATTTACCTGCAGGAAAAAAAACCGGCCAAGAGCATGTCGGGCCATGCTCAGTATTATAGGGTTCCTTAAGTAGTAAGTAGGTGTAATTACAAACGAATCAAATCGAATATTAATCATGGCTATTTTAGTTTTTGCAATAATCGGCAGCATTCGCGACTCAGAGCGTGTTGTTAGTAGCGCCATCTAGGGTTAAATTCAAGAAGCCAAATTTAAGACGTTTGTCATTTCAAAGTTACTTTTTGTGATTTTTTCAAATAGAAAGTAGCTAAAGGAGCAGTATTTGCTATGATAATTTTTCTCTAAGGTCAATGACCTTTGAACTAGGACGTTTTAAGTATTTTTCAGTTTTCTCTCTATAACTCAAAAAATTATAATCACATTATACTCGAAATAATTTTAAAAGAGAGTTTTCACAAAGGTCTATCAATGTGGAAGATTATAAGTTTCTACATTGCATAGTTTAGAAATGGCAGGGGGGGGGACACATTGCAAGCCACTTTGGCGGGCTATATTTCGCAGATGGTACACCTGATAAAAAAGTGGTGTATCAAACATTACCTTCATTTTAGTAGACCTATTCAATGATATCCCACACGAGGGGGTGCAGCGAAAAAAATTTTTTTTTCTCCATTTCACATGTATGGACGCCACCCCTAAAATACGGAAAAACGATTCTTTTATTCTTTTAAAATTGAGATCTATATGTAGACTATTTTTTAACAAAATTTCACATACTTATGTTTATAACTGTAGAAGTTATTAAGCTGTAAAGGATTAGGACAGACGGACAGACGGACAGACGGACAGACGGACAGACGGACGGACATGACGAAACTATAAGGGTTCCTTGTAGGACTTCGGAACCCTAAAAAGCACCATCATAACATCTGACTGAAATATGGAATTTTTCGTACTATATATTTTTTTCAACAGTACATAGTACGCCGGGCCAATATATATTAAGGTGAATGTTACAGGGTAGCCCGCGAAATTCAATTTTTTTGGCGTTTTTTGTAAATTGTAGCTTTATTTCGCGTTGTATATCGGTCAAAATATGATTGGCGGAAATAATAACAATATATCTACTGAATAATACTCATAAAAAATATTAACCTAGCTCTATTAGCTATACTAGCCCGATAATATTAATTTACGATCAAATTATCGATTTTCGAGCTTGTAGAGCTTATAGAGCTAGGTTAATATTTTTTACGAGTATTATTATTTAGATAAATTGTTACTATTTCCGCCAATCACATTTTTTCCGATATACAACGCGAAATAAAGCTAGAATTTGCAAAAAACGCCAATAAAATTGAATTCCGCGGGCTACCCCGTAGCATTCACCTTAAAATACTTTAGGTATTACTGTAAAAAACAGTTGGCAACCCTAATTATTCTGTATTTATAAGCAGCGGAAAATAATATTACTTTAATGAGCATACTGGAGTTATCTAGTCTGTAATTCCTACCGTGCTGTCACATTACAGATGGTCATATTATTAAGTTTACTGGCAACTGCTGATTATTAGTTAGAGTAATTATTATTGATTACAAATTACATGCAACGGCAATCGTTGGCGTTGACATTATCTTAACCATTATGGTGATTACGACACAAAAGCCCGCGAAATTCAATATTTCTTGCGCTTTTTGCGAACTATAGCTGTCTTTCACGTGGTCTACCTTTCTTTATAAGCTATATATGTTCGATTAAATAAATTAATATTATCAAATAATACAGCATACACCGTACAGTGTTTACCACGTGAAACAGCTATAATTTCCTAAAACCGCAAGAAAGACTAATTGGCCACGTTCTACTAAAAAAATATAGAATATATTTATTTGAACCATTGACACGATAAGAAATGAAAAAGTCTTCAAGACGTTCCAATTTGAATGTGGTTTGTATATGTAGTTATAAAATATACATTTCTCACAAAATATAGTGCGTTACATAAAATATGCCACAAGTAGGTATCTCAGTGGATACAAGTGTGATAAGTTTTACGAAAACGTGCGAAGACTGTAATGTCTTAATTTTATGACGGCAAATGGTCTGTTTTTTGCGCCATTGGGTTGGTATGACCACTTTAACATTTCTCGTTGTTGCGAGTAATTTACCCCAATATAATTTTATAAATGTACGTATGTAGCAGATAAAGCTTCATATTTATTACAAGTTTACTATTAAAATCTAGATGAACTTTTGCGTCATTCTTGTCTTTTGATCTGTCTAGGAGACGGGGACGGGCAGAAAATGGAGCAAATAATATGTAAATGTGCTCACGGACCGTTTAAAGATGTCAAAGATTCAATTTTTTAACGCTACACTTCCAACTTTGTTTCTGATGTGACTACTTTGTGGAACCGAATAAAACTGCATGATTGGAATAATAAAAACATTTTGCTCGTCGAAAACCCGTGCTAAGTAATGAAATGAGATCATAAAAGGAATATGTCCATAACCAGGCTGAAGTTGACAAGTGTCTTAACAATTTATTTAAAAAAAAAATTGAATTATGATGTCACATTATATTTAGTTTTGTCTTGAAATAAAAAAGTAATTATTTCGAAATAAGTACTTTTGATCGCTTTCTTTTCTTGTTCAGTTAAACGTTGATTCGAATGAATCTAAACTATTTTTGCTAAGTGCCTGACTACCAAAACCTACAATACATACAATATTACAAAACAAAAAATAATCCTCCTAATGATTAAGTCTGATTACTAAAAACTTCTTCTTCGTTTTTTTTATTAATCCACCACAGTACCATTCCTATATTTTACCGATGATTTAATCGAGATTGAGACGCGACAAACAGCTCAACTTTCATACAAAGTCGGGCAATCTCCATTCAATAGTCGATCTTTACGCCGCCACTAATAACGCCATTGAATTTGCCACTTTTTATTCAAACAATATTTGGACCATTGACACGATAAGAAGAATATAGTGACATGTAATCAGAGCGCAACTTTAAATAAAGAGCAACAATGTATTGTACAAGTAAAATATCATGGCCGAGCAATCAACTTGCAACTTGTGAGTCGCATGATGTTGTATGATGATTATTGATGATTAACTAAAAAAAAACTTTAGCTCCTCATAACATCGGCGACTGCGTACTATAATATTTCAACTCGTACGTGATCATGTTTGTGGCAGGAAATAAAAGTACTGCAACAACAATGCAGCGACGATTTTTCTATGAACAAATGCTTTTATGTGTAACCAGTGTAACACATTGACCTTCCCAACTATGTATTTTGTTGAGTATGGTTAGTGTTGTGTTGACACTGAAATACCATTTTATTACATTTCAAACGTGCTGTAAACTGCACTGTGGTTTATTCAAACTATTGGCATATTTACGTGCGCGATATCTGAAGGAATTTTATAATAATTATACGTAAGTGCTTGGACGAATAAAAAAAGGGCGGACGGAATCTCGCTAAACAATAAGTACGAAACATATTTTACTACTTTACTGCTGCATCTACCTTATTCGTTGTCTCTGCATTACCCTAAGGTTGTCTGGTAGAGAACGCCTATGGCGTTAAGACCGCCTTTGTACCCAGTTGTGCATAAAGAATTAAATAAATAAATAAGTGAACAAAACACATAACATAACTGGCGAAATGTGGGTGTACTGTTACACCTCTGCCTACCCTTTCGGGGAAATACAGGCGTGATGTTATGTTATAAATAAGTGAATAGTAAGACATAAAGCCGCGATTACGCAACAAATCTCGTGTGGCGGTAGTCACTGTCGTAGTGTCACTAATAAAATAATAATATGTATAATTCTGGTGTGTTAATATCACAGAAATACATAGAATGGTTGTAATCACAATTTTACTTGCGATTCATACGTGGCAACTTTCGAACAAACTACGCCTCCCATATTGACGTCATTAATTTTTAAAAATTAACTTTAATCAAATGTACCTTCTTTACAGGTTTTGTTTCTGCAGTTAGAAACAGCACAATAAGGTATTTTTGCGGGTTTTTGTTACAGTATTTATAGAAACAAGTCATAAGGCGTACTGAGAAAGGCTTTGAAACGCACTGCACTATGGTGCAGAGTATTGGCACGCACGCCCTGCCCACTTGGCCATTCTATCTATTTCTGTGGTTAAAATGCTGTGCAAATTAGTGGTTTTAGAAAAAAATTGAGTGCATCAATCTTTTCTTAGCGAGATTCCGTCCGCCTTTTTTATTCGTCCGAGCGTAAGTGTAATTACTTACCATGGAATTACTAAGTCCGAAATCTAACTTGGCCGGAGTGAAGTTGACACAAAACCGTCGCAGTAATAATTTTATGGGTGTCGCTTGTTAGGTTTTTGGGTTTATCAGGAGTAGGGATACCATATAAAAAATCAAAAAAAAATCCGCACATTTGCAGAAAAATCTGGACATTTTCATAATTTTTTTTCATTTTCACTGCATATTAATTTCTTGCGTGAGGCGATGAATTTGTGAAACTGGTACAAGTAGGTGAAGTTGTGAAATAAAGACACATTCCGGACAACTTAGAATTCCGGATAATGGACCAAATTTCCGGATTTGTCCGGAAAATTCCGGACGTAGGCAACCCTAGGTGGGAGGCGGGGAAACATGCTCAATTGCTCAGTGTCTATCGTAACTAGCCAAGTTAATTTGCGTTACTGTACCCCTTGGCAATTATTGGACTCTGCAAGTACCTACACCTTGGCTTGATTTCACCAACGATAAATATCCGATTAGACGACCGTTTACCCACAATTCCAGTACATTTTTCGTGTAATCGGCCGATTAATCAGAGAATTAACGCTGATGAACAGCGTCCCTAGTGGTTCACTTTAAATACCTAGTACATTATGATACAAGTGAGGTAAGATGTTCATTATACTCGAGGCTGGATTGTAGTAATAAATCCGAGAGTATAATGAGCATTGCTCACGCATTGCATAAGACGTATTTAAACACACTTACGAGGAAAAAGAAATCATAATGTTAGCGAAGAATAAAGTTATTTAACTATATTGAAACAGTTTCTTTTTGCTCTCCTGAAAAAATTACATTCCATCGTAAGCTCTTTTTTCGGTACGATATACAATAATTATACACCGTATTTTATTAATGTTTTCATTATTTTGCTCCTACAGTAATAAATATATGTACTTACCTGCCTACTCTAGTAACATTTTACGAACACGACCTTGGCAACACAAAACGCATTTTTAACCAGATATCAAATGAATTGAATACAATGACATTAAAAATATCTGGTGAAACAAATACCCAGACTATTCGATTGCACTTAATATAAACATTCGACATAGCTGTTAATAATACTTGATACGATATCAAGTTAACAAGTCGACGCAACAATAAATCTGCTGTGGACGTCATTCTCGTGGTGCAGCGAGCAATTTGCAGCGAATATATTGCAAACAATCATGGCACGACCAACTGACTAGGCATAGGCAATGAGACAGGGAACATACTTAGAATTTATTACATGCTGTGTTTGTCATGCAGTATTACATCTGTGTTGTCACGCCCCTTCTCTTACTGAATACTACATACTGTGGCAATTTTCTTTCAAATCTTCAAATGTGGCACATGGGTTTTATTTTGCATACTCTTTCAGTTTAAAAAAAAAATACTGCACTGCACTGGTTTGATCATACATTATACTTTGGACAGTAACAAATCAAACTCGATGATATTTTGTGGACAGGAATGGATAAAGAAACTAATATATGGGAGTGTGGTTAGTCAGTTTTCCGTCAAATAATTTTATTTCAAAGACACGTAACTCAAAAAATCGTATTTTCAATACAAAGAACTCATCTTTAGTCACTGAGTTATAATTCCTCAGTGTCTTTAGCTAGTTTTTCAAGACAATCCAAGAAAATTACATGATTTTTATACAACCACGAGTATTGAATTATTAATGAATTTTCCACATTCAAAACATAATCTACTTTAATACTTGAATAAACACCTAATTACGAAACATAAATATTACAAACGAAAACGTTCCAAAACCATTGATTGCTGTATCGCACAGAGCGCTTGCACGTCTCGCGACCGCTAGAGACAACAATAATATTCTTTTGGTCCACTTATTTTGTTTTATGTTTACTTTTTTCCCCTTTTATTTTAAAATTTAAATTACGATCCATTAAATCTAGATTATTAAAATTAGAACTTTAGTAAAAGTATTACGTAAACTGCGACTGCGTAAAAACTGCGACACAGTGATACACTTCTGCAGTTATTATCGTCTAACTGGTTATTGTAAACTATAATATTGTTCTTATGGTTCCAATAAAAATAAAAATAAATCTCCATTGATACCAAATGAACTCGCGCTGCCTAGCGATACAATCCTCCTAAAGTTACAAAGCTGTTATTCAACTGTTATTTCTTTTTTTTTTAAGCTTTCAAGTGCTTAACAAACAACAGTCGTTCCTGAATCCAAACTTCTAATTTATGAAGTCCGATTTGACAGCTATCAAAATTCTCTGTGTAGGGATGGAAACAAAAAATAGATTGCTTTAAACACCGATTCTCTCGTCACGTCGATTTTTTGTACTTAGGGTGTGTAATCGTTTATTTTAACTACGGTTAAATTGTTTTAATTATTAAATGATGAGGGATAAATAACAACTGGAAAATTGGTAAAATGCTAGTATTCTAATGCAGGTATTATTGTGATCAGACTCTTTTTATATGCTTATAAACATTTTAAAAATGAAGTATAATTTCTAGGTCTAAAATCGATTAGGGGGTCCAATTCCCAAAGCGGTTCAAAACGGCCACAGGACTACGACAACGAACCCAAGGACACAACATTGTAATGACGTCTTGTCGAAATATTAAGCAACGATTAATTCCTGTTTTTGGGTGCATTTTCCGTAAAAAGTAAAACTTGGTGCTTATGAATGATACTCATTGTTAAAGTGTATGGACGGTGTAACAATTATTTTCCATTATGAGTTTGTTTTTCGATTTCTTGCGTGGACGTTCGTACAAAGTTATTGCGGCATGTATAATGAATTAATGAGAAACGAAACGTCAAATCCGACTTTACCAATAGATTTTTAGAGGTGTAACACTCGTATTTATAGAGAAAAAATAATTACTTAAGTCACGATTTTTATTCTACATATAATTCAGTAATTGCCTTAAGTTATAGAACAGTCAAAATATAGAATTCTTAGCTAAGTAATAGTTACCATTTTCTTTACATAAGCATTGAGAAATCGTTCATTTTGCGTTTGATTTTGCGGTTATTTACGTTGGAAGTGATGAATATTAATTAACAATGGAAAGTATTGAACAAAGCAACTTTTGTGTTATAGATGATATCGTTAACGATATATTACCGGATATTGAAGTTGCTGAGCCTAGAAGTCGAAAAGTTTATTTTCGTGTTGTGGATCCATTTCACGATTGTTCTGAAGATTGTTTAAAAAACCGGCCAAGAGCATGTCGGGCCATGCTCAGTATTATAGGGTTCCTTAAGTAGGTGTAATTACAAACGAATCAAATCGAATATTAATCATGGCTATGCTTTTTTAGTTTTTGCAATAATCGGCAGCATTCGCGACTCAGAGCGTGTTGTTAGTAGCGCCATCTAGCGATAAATTCAAGAAGCCAAATTGAAGAAGTGTGTTCAACATAACACAAAGTTACTTTTTGTGATTTTTTCAAATAGAAAGAAACTAAAGGAGCATTATTTGCTAGTATCATTTTTCTCTAAGGACAATGACCTTTGAACTAGGACGTTTTAAGTAATTTTCAGTTTTCTCTCTATAACTCGAAAAATTATAATCTCATTATACTCGAAATAATTTTAAAAGAGAGTTTTCACAAAGGTCTATCAATGTGGAAGATTATAACTTTCTACGTTGCATAGTTTAGAAATGGCAGGGGGGGGGGGGACATTGCAAGCCACTTTGGCGCGCTATATTTCGCAGATGGTACACCTGATAAAAAAGTGGTGTATGAAACATTACCTTCATTTTAGTAGACCTATTCATTGATACCCCACACGAGGGGGTGCAGCGAAAAAAATTTTTTCATCTCCATTTCACATGTATGGACGCCACCCCTAAAATACGTAAAAACGTTTTTTTTATACTTTTTTAAAAATTGAGATCTATAAGTAGACTAATTTTTAACAAAATTTCATTTACTTATGTTTATAACTGTAGAAGTTATTAAGCTGTAAAGGATTAGGACAGACGGACAGACGGACAGACGGACAGACGGACGGACATGACGAAACTATAAGGGTTCCTTGTAGGACTTCGGAACCCTAAAAAGAGACTTCGCTTCTCCCCACGATTGTTCTGAAGATCGTTTTAAAAAAAGAGACTTCGCTTCTCCCGGAGTGTTGTGAACGACCGAGAGTTACGGAATCTTAAATAAATGAAACTGGAATTCGCAGAAAAGACACACTTTCTACTCAAGATTTAGTAAGTAACGTACATAGACTATAGATTAAAATTTTATAAAGAAGAATTATATCCTCAAGTAATTACTTTATTATGAAGTTACTTAGCAACAAGCAAAAGCAACAAGTAATTACCTATTTGTTTATAGATACGAGTGAATGACTAATTGTTAAAGAGATAAATCCATCTTATCCTTTTAGTAGAAGAATTTATAAGCAAGGTCCATTCTTTTCTGGCTTAATTAATAAAGTAGGTAAATTATATCATAATGTGAGGGGAAACTTATAATTTATGTGGACAAGTTTTTTGATAGAGCGATATCCAACAGATTACCGTTACGTAATTAAGTTTAACAAGACATTGTTGTTATTAATTTTATCTATGATCATAATTAAGGTAAAACAAAGCCACTTTCAGAGTCAAGAGTCAGACAGGGATCGCTAAGATGGATGAAAATATGAAATATTACTATAATCGCGGCATGCTATGATGGCGTTTTTGACGTTTGCCTGCTCATGAAGTTCCGTAAATATTGACAGCTACGCATGAAGGAATAATTGCCGTACTTTATTGTTAATTGTGATGCACTGCTACAGCATTATAATTATTATTTGAATATATGATTCAAATTAATTTTTTTTTCTACTGTTTTTACTGTTTTTCGACGGAAAGTGAATAAAGTAATATGCATGAATCTGAATAAGAAATATTAAATATTTCATGTGTTTGCTTTAAACATTTTTTGTAGATACTACTACCTACCTGCTCACAAAGACTTACTTATACGACTCTCACTTGACTATATTTTTAGATAATAATTTGAAGTGTGTCACAAGCTCAGCACTATTGGAAATTGTCAAAAACGCCATAATAGCGTGCCGCGAGTATATATCTATGCTATTACTAAGTATAATCTCTGCGGGAGAAACTAAATAAAACAAGATTCTGTTTACTTATGAAAGTATCGAAACCTTAACTGTTCCAAATATAATATATAATCTTAATATATGATTACCTACCCAATTAATAATATAATAAAGTAATTACATAATATAAAAATATTCCTGATTTATTTCAGAATAAAATACAAGTTGCAAACAAAAAAAACCGGTTTCGAAAGAAATAGAATGGAACTGATTTGTGTTCTAAATTAATTTTGACGCGTATTGCCATATAAAAAGAAAATAATACAATTAATTCTATTTTTAAATTATAATAGCATGTGAAAACATAACATTAGCATTTTGATGAGGTTTTACAATGTTGTTTGCTAGCTCATCTGGTACCTAATTAATTAATTAAAATGTAGGAAATTTGAAGCATAGGTGGATAGTTTTAATTTACTTCTTAAGCTCGCTAGAGGATGGTTTATTTTAAAAAGGATAGCTATGATGCTCATCCGGAAATACTAAACTACAAAATCACTAAAACGATGATAGTAAAAAGAGTCTAGGAATCAGGTAATTTTATGTCCATTTTTGCTTTCGTTCAACGAGCAAATCATTCATAATGCTTATTGCAGTGCAGTACATAGAAGTCACCTAATGCGACACAACTCGCCAATTAGCATGCTTTATTTTTTGCTCCAAAAAGTTTTGAAAGCCCTACCTTTGCCTAGCTTTGTTTTATTAGTTAAGCTCACGGCACACAAGATAGGCGGCTGCAACAGTAGATTTGACCTTTGCGAAGGGACAATGAACGCGATAGGTGTTCGAGCGCGTTGAACTACTGAACTTTGCGTACTGCCGCCGATTGCTCCATCCAACTCACGCTCCCTTCTGTAATGCTAATGACATTCTCTCGGATACCTACGGCAGCAATTGCAAATTTAGTCCAATATTTAAATGACAAGCACATAATTAGCTTACATTAATCATCAAAAAACAAATTGCCGTTTAAAGTGTTTCTTAAACCGCAATTCATTGTAAAATGTAAATTTTTATTTCAATGCAATTTTACGTTAATATGACAGTAAATTTGAATGAAAATGCATTTTCCGAGAAAACAATACGTATTTAAATATTAATGTTCCCATGCAGTTCTGTAGGTTTAGCTAAAACGTACGTGCCGGAAACTGCGCACAAAGCTTGTTGCTAAGTCGAGGAACAATTGGATGCAGGGTCTCCGAAGCGGGAATGCATCGTGATTGCCTTTGCAGTCGGTCGGCACGGCAACGTCGCGATCGTCTTATATTTAGCCCCGTGAACATAAAGCTTCGTTTACAAATTTAATTGCATCGACGATCGCCCGCCACGGGCTGCAAATAGCCACAACTCGTCCCTGAACCTACCCGAACTTTCTCCCGCTCGCTGCACAGCGAACGATATTTGTTAGTTTGTTTTAGAACGTGCAGTCTGCTTACAACTATCCCACTAAGCACTAAAAGAAAGGGACCACCAGACTTTTCTCTCGTTCCTTCGCGCATTTTGTTCTTAAATTACTTTTATTGCACTCACAGTCCGAATCGGTATGAGAAACTTTCGAAGTTTCATGCAAAGCTGTCGCTTACATTATTGCTAGGATGGTCATCCACGTCTGGGGAGAGCAGCACTTCCAAGAGTCATTTCGAGAATTAATGGGTAAATTATGCATAGTTCGCTCTAAATTGTCGTGAGTCCGACGCTCGACTGCGTAATGAACCTAACTGCTGGATTGACTATGTACGTGGGGCGGCGATAAAATACTACTTTTCATAAACATTTTCCAATGAAATCGAAGCAGAAACCAAAACCAGTCGTAGAGTACAAATTGGTAATGAACGCTCGAGACGAAAGCGTCGCGCCTCGGTCCAATTTAAATAAATTGTTAAATAGAAAACAGGACGACTTAAAACGGCAAACACACCACACTTTTGGAGCCATTAATAATTTTGCGAGCAGCAAAGTGCATCCTAGGGCTGCATCGATCATTTGACTCAGACAGTCGTATGGAACAGAATGCAGAGGGGAACTTACGCCTGTGTAGGTATATGTATTTGTAGTAGTGAGTGGGGCATATTGGTGCGTGCCCACACGCGTTCTCACCACACACACAATGCATACAATGCACACGTAAATATATCTTCACCCGACTCCACTATGCATAATCGCGTAAATTTGCAAGTAAAATTACGAGACACGGCACTTTTTAAGCTTTGCAAATGTAAAAACAGCATTGTCTCGGCTATACCAAGTTTCATGTAAGGTAAGTATCATGTTCCAAAAATTTGATGCAAGGTCGACAGAAATGGGTGCGTGACAGAGTCGAATATTAGAGATGCGCGCAAAAGGGGTTCGGGTTTTGTATTTGGATGCAATTTATGCAGGCATGCGCCGTTGCGTCGATCACGCCCTAAAAACGGCACTAACGAGCCGTGCCGGCTACCAGCCACCGCGCGCCGCCATGCCAGTCGGCATGGGAACGGAAACCACCGCCTCTTACTGGCGGGAAATCCAGACACACTACAGACAATTGACCACGACGACGACCAACAGAAAAACATTGTTTAATCTTAGAAAATTACACCAAGCGCACGATCGTTGCTGGTAACAGACCGTTTTATAACAAATTGGTTCGCTAACAACCTGAATGCAGTTCGTACTTTGGAAAGTTTGATACACAAAAACTTTCGTGTTTAATATTTTTTACGTAGGTAATAACTAATAAGATAGAAAATTCGCAAAAGACAAGTGGGTGAATAACAAATTACTAATGCATTAGAAAATAATTTTCTCTGTTAAACAATAACTGCTTTCAAATCCATAAAAAATAAAAGTATTATTTATTCATTGCAGCGTAGCAAATCATGCTCATTTATGTAAGAGTCTAGCTTGAAATAACCCACATGTGTGTCGAGAATGCATTGACTCATTAGATAAATGCAATTTAAAACTGCAAGACATAAACTGTACAATGAGGTTAGTTGTTTGTATAATGCAAATGTTTTATTCAGCCGACATGTTTATTTGGTACCTACACTACGTTTAATTTTATTGAAATGAATTTATTATTATTAAATGCTTAGAAATTGAGTAGGTAGGTACCTATTGAATAAACAATCCAATAGCATCCTGGGCATGGTTACAGGTCAATTCTCGTAATAAAAAACGTTCAAAATATACTTCCTATCCCAACTAATCTGAATGTTTTAAATCTCCTGAAGGCTGACAGTACGAGTAGATGTTCCTGTTTGCCGTTTATTGGTTACATTTATGACCTAAGTATCACAAATAAACGGCAAACAGGAACATGGTCCGAACATTTACTATCAGAAGATTGAGATCAGTTTCGAGCTATACTCTAATGGGCAAAATTAATATCCAATCTATCCACGATTTGCCCTACTAGAGATAGGAATTTGACATAAGCTCCATACAAAATATGTCAAATTTCTATCTCTAGTAGGGCAAATCGTGGATAGATTGGATATTAATTTTGGCCGTAATAGGCCTTCAGGTCCGACCTGGTAGACTGCTGTACCTATTTTGAATCGCATCCCAGAACTCCAGAATTTCTGCTGGAATTCTGAAGCAGTGATTGTCTCATTTGGTTATTATTATTAACATAGTTTTTCAGTACCTAATGTTACTAACGCTACGAGTCTTATTGCCACTCGAAATAAATAAATTATTGTCTCCTTTTATTCACGTAAATCAACATATAAATTATTATTATTATTGAACACAGTTCTAGTATTATAATAGCCTTAATTTGTAGCAGTACTATTTTTAAAACAAATCAAATTCATAGCAGTCTTCAAGGTTTGTAGGTAGGTACTATCAATACCAGACAGTCTTTTTCTTTATTATTATTGCGACCTCGTTTGATTTCTTCAGTTTTGAAGCGTAAAGAAAAATTTCTCTAAATTGGATGGAGGACTTTCAATAAAACCAGACACACACTTTAAGACGTAGATTCAATGTGGTGCAGCGATATCCTTTACAGGCCTCCCCTCCTCAAGTCTGCTTCACGCCCGACTGGCGACTGACTCACTGTGGTTGGTCGCGCCTCAGACATACTAAGGATTGCACTTAAATGTAATTTAAATAAGTACACAACTACACACGCCAGCTTTACTTTTGAACACAGTTTGACAAGCATTAGCCAATATTTGCTATATACTTGCTTAATGAAATCAAGTAATCGAGATTGGAGTTTTATAGCAACTGCATTTTTGTAATTTCAAATTAGGAAAAATACAAATGGCGGCTGGCGGGCATTGATATTGAGTTAAACAGCCTGTCAAATTAATCAATTTAGTTTTTTGGCTTGAGCATACACGAGGTGTAACATTATTAGGTCCTAATATTACATTTTTTTATAGTTTCGGAGCCGTCGCCGTTTTTTATATAAATAAAGAACAGTTTGAATCTGGTATTTTCATAACAATTAGAATTATGAACTGACTGAATACTTATGGTTTGCACTAGCAAGGCAAGGTCTTGAACTCTTGTTTACGTCGGGCTTGGTTCGAGGCCACGACGCGACGTGATTCAAACCATTGCTTTTATGTAGGTAACTAAAACATATCATGATTTTTATCAAATAAATATTCATAAGATTACTCACCACCTTTAATTTATGTATTCAGGACTACTACAAAAATGAATGAACGTAGGAACTAGTATATTAAATTAACACAGACAGTAAAAAATATGTCTGTGTAAATTAAATAGACATTTGATGCAAAATTTATAATGATTTTATAATAAATTCAAACAAATAGGATAACTGTTGTTATAATTGATGTGTGTATTAAATAAAACTTTGTACAATAATCTCTGAACAATAAAATTCATTCATAACAAATAACAATACCACTGTATACATACATATTCATAAAAATGATGTTACCTCATAAATAATAATTACGTGATTCTTAGATAATAACTATATTACCTATGCTTTAAAGATTTAATAACACGTGATAACACGCTGCGCTGCCAAAAATATTATCCGTCGAGTTTTTTACCACACATCACGCATTCACGCCCACTCATTAATATTTAAAGAAGCCGGTTTATAAAACACGGTAAAAAAAAAAAAAAAACTATGTAAGTTGTACTTTATAGTACTTTTTATTCCTTCCTAAAGGATATTAATTGGCATAACTTTGTTTCGTCAAGGAAATATTATGTATTACCTTCGCAGTTTAATTGAGAGTAGCTAATTTAAAAAAAAATTATAACATTAATCAAAATCTAGTTTAAATTTAAATAATTATCTACTACTAACTAGGTATTATATTTTGTAAAAAAAAAAAACAAAAAAGGTGATAGGATTAGGTTAAAGGTTAATTTTTTAATAATTTTTTTTTGCTTTTAGCCAGCCTGTCTAATGTGTCTACAGCTCAAAGTTGTTACTATAATTATATTTTATACAGTAGTAGTTATGTTTATAATAATGTATCGTAATACTAAATACGATAATCGATATTATACCTTTGAATATTACAGGCTGTCAAAAATGTATCCTAAAACTTTTTTGTGCATTTTGTTATGACTCATTTTCTGATTTATTTTTTCTCCAATATTATACAACTAGGTACCCGTAATTTTTCTTTTTTTTTGGTCGTGTAAAAACTGCTTTATGCAACCAAAAAATTTATTTTGTGTCAATTATCTTTGGAGTTGATTTTTTGGTTCACAAAATCGTGCAACTTTGAATTACACATGCGCTGGAACGGTAAACGTAAAATACATAAATATAGACCATACTACTGGGGCTAGACTAGAATACGACCGAATAGAAGAAGGTAATTACTTAAATTTCATGGTAATTATTGTTACTTTAAGTAGGTATTACAAAGGGTTGATAAAACTCATGATTTTTTTGTTTATGACAGTTTTTTTTTTTTCACTTTTTATTTGACTTTGAATGATTTAAATTTGATTTTTATTATTTACATACTCTTAACTGATAATATTCCAAATTTTGTCTAAAAATTCCCAATGGTTCCGAAGAGGAACTAAATAAGTAAAAAAAAAATTTTTTTTCTCCAAAACTAAGTAGTAATCATTTGTTAAGACGCTGACAACAGCCAAATACCCCAAATTGGCTTCTTTTAAAAACATTTTTTGCTGTATCTATTCCGTTTGTGGCAGTGAAAAAAATATATGTTAATCTTGATCGTATTTTCTAAAACTGTACTGTGCCCGAAACACGTTTTCTTGAAGTTTTCTCCATAGAAAAGAATTGTAAACTAACCTCTTAAAAGATGCTATAAAGCAAACAATCTCTATTATTTACTAAATAATTAAATATAATAAATAAAATTAAGAAAACATTTGAGAAAGACAATAATCTAAACATTTGTTGTTTCTGTTTTTCAAAAAAGGTTTTAGTTTTTTATTTAAAAAAAAAAAAATTAATTTTCATTCAAGTTGAGCGGCGTATCCGCAGAGGTCTGATTTTTAGGTGTTGTCAGCCTCTTAAATGGTTTTCATAAATGTTAATCTAGTGACATAGAATCTTCCATATTTATGACAAAAAGTCAAGATAAAAAAACTAAACTTGTAGAAGACCTAACTACTACTCCTTATTTACTTAAAACTCGTACTTATTCACTTATTATGAACATTTTAACAAAAAGTTTTACTAGTATGCAACTTTGTAAGAAATTAAAATAAAACATGAGTAAATCTTAGTATGACAGTAGTAATTAAGTACAGAAATGTAGGAAACCGTTCATTCAAACTTCTAAAGACTTTTTGGTGGTCTATAATCAGTTTCGAAAAGTAAATTCAACATCTAATTGAAGCATCTCCTAACTAGATTTTCTTGACTATTTGTAGTTAGCTATTGCCATTTAAATAAATAAATAAATATATTCAATATTGAGTAAAAAATAAAAACTGTAAAATTTTTAATATCTATTTTTGATTCTAGTCACATAACATTATGATTTAAATAAATCAATGAAATTTTATGGAAAAAAAATCAAGTGTGATTTAAATCACTAAATTTTTATAAAAAAAATCATTTGATTTAAATCAATCAACCCTGGTATTACAGTACGTATTCAATAAGACAGCTTTTCTTTCTCAATAAAGTCACGCAGGATGTCCTTAGTGTACGTACTACAAAGCTACAACACAATACGCGACGCACCTCAGACAAGCGAGGAATGCAAATTGCTTTATATTCAACGTAATTTCTTCCAGTTTTATTTAGCAACAAGAATACACCATCAGTCATACATTATGTTATTAGCATAATTATTATTAAAAATACTGTCAAGAACAATACCCCGAATAAGGTTTTTTTTTCAACTTAATAAAATCCCACAATCCAACCAACATCCCCAAAAAAATATGATTCTTACTACTACATACATACTTCATACCTTTATTTTTCAACACACTTACTCGTAAAGGGGCGCATAGCCCTACATCAACCACACCACATCACCACAGACATGATGGCAGCACGCGAAAAATATTTTTTCCTTGCAGATGCGTTGAAAAACGTCGTAAGAAAAGCGTGAGCATTGATCATTACACTCTCAGCTCCATTACGCCCTCGCTTTCGGTTCGAGCTACAACCTACTAAAATCACAGAAATCTTTAACAGTTCTTAATTTATTACGAGATTTGTGTTTAAAACGGCTGGTGTTTTAAAAATCGACCCTCCATACCACATTAAAAAAATCTAACTTGTAAAGAGATAGAATACAAAATTGATGTCTGATATAAAGACTCCAGACATAATAGACTGTATTCATGCGTTAGTAACATAATTGAAAACAAAACGATGCGCCAGCGCATACTAACTGCTTCATTTGTTCTGTTTGGAATCGATTTGAAACATCTCATTGGTAGTTTGTGCCTCGCCTAATGACGTAAGATTTATAATGACGGGTTTATCTGTTTTTGTAATTTACATTTTTTTTTATGTTAATAGATGATAGTTTACAGTTAACTAATGTGAGCGATTAGTTCGTTAATTGAATTTAATAGATTGTTGTTCTATTTATATGAACTCGAAATATGGAATGGAATAATCTAAAGGTGATGACTAAAAGAAATGAGAAAGTTATCCTTTCATAAATGTAACCAGTAAAATTAGCCAAAAGTTCCCAAACTAACACATCACATTAGCTTTTAATTTTCTAAAAAAAAACCCGGTTTCAAAGTCAACAATCATCTAGATTACAACGTATAAAATCATCAAGGTTATTTCGTATAATCTTTATTAGGTCATGTTAAAATAACGAACGAATGAAGAGTGGTTGCCGTGGTTGGATGTGGACTTGCCGGGGTTCGCCCACGATTCAATGAAGCAAACACCGAATATCACCTACACTCGATTAGAAGCTACACACGTTATGTGCATGTAAATGTGACTCTAATCGAGGAAAATATGTCACTATCTGTGCATTAATTTTTTTTTTATGTTTAACTTGGTTGTCTTACTGCACTTAATAATAAATAAATAGTGCTTTAGGTTGCAAATGTTACGTAAAAATGTACTTTTTAATCGAATTCAAAAAGACGAGAGGTCTATTCGACTGTATTTTTTAATGCTTTTTTTACTTTATTAGGAAAACAAACAAATGGTAGTAAACGTAAGGTCTTCAAAATTTTGGTTAGTAAGTAATGAAAAGATTTTGAAACAGGTACACGGTATATTTTTTACTTTTTAGTTAGGGTTTTTGAAGTCGGTTAATTTTTTTGTTAAAAAGTTTGTTTCCGTTTTAATAAATTTAATCACTTATTTTTTAGCGTTACATGTGTATATATATGTATATATATATATATATATATTATGTATAATAAAATAAATATCTTTTGTGCGTATTGTGTTGTGTAAATATATTTTTGGTTTTTTATCTCTATTTTAGTTTTTTGTCGTTCTTGTTGTTGTAGATTTGTTCCTGTCCTATTTATACAATTTTTTCTCTTTCAGTCTAAGGGTTGGAAAAATCTGTGTACCTACCTACATCGCATTTCTTATTAACTACAGGTACAATACCTATGTAATTAAGTTATTGTTTACGAAAACTACAGATCAAGTTATAGGTACACACTTACGGCCAAAATTAATATCCAATCTATCCACGATTTACGCTACTGGAGATAGAAATTTGACATTTTTGTATGGAGCTTATGTCAAATTCCTATCTCTAGTAGGTCAAATCGTGGATAGATTGGATATTAATTTTGGCCGTAACAGACTCCTCCATTCCATTCGCAAGTACCCTTAGCAAGTACCAATTTAAGTAAAGCGTAATTACTTAATGACTGCCTGGTGGTCTAGTGGTTGCAAGCGCGACTGCTGAGCGTGGGGTCCTGGGTTCGATTTCCGGGTCGGCCAAAGTGTTATTGGGTTTTTTCATTAGGAAATTCTCAGTAGCAGCCCGAAGTCTGGATTTGTGCCCGGTCAATGGCAATAGGCTCGCCCCCTATAACATGTGACTATAACATAACTGGCGAAATGTGGGTGTACTATTACACCTCTGCCTACCCCTTCGGGGAAATACAGGCGTGATGTTATGTTGTGTAATTACTTAACGGGATGTTAAATAATTTCATTCTACGTTTCTTTCCAATTACATAATTAATTGTGAATGGCAGTACGGAGATACGTTTTCATTAAAATATTGTAGGGTCGTTTCGCCGGTTTTCGGCCATTTAGTGGAGTTGTCAACTTAAAGGCACCAGAAAAAAATATTGCCATTGTGCTAGCCTAGTACTATCAATGTTAATGTATAGCCTACATAGTGTAGTTTCAATTTTTATAATAACTTGGTGCTTTAAAATAATACTTTTTTTTATAATAATTTTTAATGTGAAAAAAGGGCATTATGCTAGTTTTCGGCCACAAATTTCAGATTTCGGCCTACATGAATTTTAGTTTTCGGCCACTACTTTAGATGGAATAGAAAGGTGGTACAAATGAAATATTTATTGTGAAATTATAATAAAATGTATTTTATTAATTAAATATAATTATTATCAATCGTACCTGATTCATGAGATCATAAGTTTTTAGTTAATCTTACCAAATCACTTAGTTTCATATATTAATTCTAACTAGTCTTTATTAATTAAAATACAAATCATCTGACTTAGTATTTGCAGGGTATTTTCACTGTAAATATACTTTTCAGTCGCAGTCTCCATACAATTATTTCTATTTAAAAAATAAGGTATTAAACAACAACTTCGAATATCATAATCAGTCATTTATCATAAAAATTAAGGTCATCATCATTTCAGCCGAAAGACTAAGAAATCCACTGCTAGACATAGGCCTGCCCCAAGCATCGCCACAACGACTGATCCTGCGCTTTCCGCATCCAGCTGATTCCCGTGACCTTCATTAAGTCGTCGGTCCACCTTGTGAGGCGCCTACCCATGCTGCGCCTTCCAGTACGCGGTCGCCACTCCAGAACTTTTCAGCCCCATCGGCCACCTGTTCTGCGAGCAATGTGCCCCGCCCACTGCCACTTATGTTTGGCAATTCTTACCTTCGCTCTACTGCGAATCTCCTCATTTCTGATTCGATCACGCAAGACTGAGCATAGCCCTCTCCATTGCCCTTTGGGTGACTATAAGCCTTGACTTGACCACGTTTCAGTGCCGTAAACGGTTTGTTAGCACACTCTGGTCAAAGACTCGTCTTGAATCTAAGGAGAATTGAAGGAGATATTGCGTAGCTTCCTGAACGCTGCCTAAACGAGTCGGACTCGACGATTAACCTCTTTCTCGAAGTCGGACCTACCTAACTGGACAGTTTGTCCTAGGTATAAATAGTCGTCAATGACATCGAGTGTAGAGTCTCCAATATTTACGGGAATGGGTACTAACCTAACAATCCTAACATAACCTATATAACACAACCACCAACATACAGATAATCATAACCTTACAACAACACACACATAACATAACCTACACACATGACTTTAACACACAACCTTTGAACGTAAGCTTTGTTTATGATGTTTATTTCTTTCTACTGAAGTCATTGAGCATTGTTCTGAGGTCCTCCATAGTCTCAGCCATGACTACTATGTCGTCGGCAAACCGAAGATGAGTAATGTACTCGCCTTTCATGTAAATGCCTAGCCCTTTCCAGTCCAGAACCTTGAACACATCTTCCAATGCCGCAGTTAACAGTTTTGGAGAGATCACATCTCCCTGCCTCACACCTCTCTGCAGAAGGATAGGTTTCGACTTTCGAGGCTTGGTCCTGTCGTCTGACTGACACAGTGGCGTTTTTATACAACCACTTCAGCACTTCGATGTACCGATAGTCAATCTGGCACCGTTGAAGAGACTGTAGTACAACCCAAGTCTCGATCGAATCGAAGGCTTTCTCGCAGTCCACAAACGCTAAACAGAGAGGCAGGTTATATTCTTCGGTCTGCTGTTTACCGCAGCGTATGTATCTGGTTTACGGGGCTAAAGCCTTTTCGGAATCCGGCTTGTTCGGGAGGCTAGAAGTCGTCAAATATACCCGCGAGACGGTTTGTAATGACCCTCGAAAACAGCTTGTAGACATGGCTCAGAAATGAGATGGGCCTATAGTTCTTCAGTAGAGCATTATAGCCCTTTTTGAAGAAGACCACCACACCTCTGCTCCGTGCTGGGTGGTGTTCTTCCCTCGAGTATGGCGGAATCAAACCACTTCTGAAGGGCCTTAAAGATCGGTTTTCCTACGCCTTCAAGAGTTCGCCGTTCACCCAGCTCCTTGTTGTTTTTGAGCTGTTTCAGAGCCATCCTAATCTCGTACAGGCTGACGTCCAATATGTCTTCAGAATAGTGTCGGATCAATCGAGCTCTTGGGTCTTTCGCCCGATTTGCAGCGGGTTTTCTTATTGACGTGTATAACTGTCCATAGAATTTCTCGACCTCTCTCAAGAGCTCTGATTTGGAGGATACGACTGCCATCCTTGGTCCTTTTGCTAGCTGGTTCTGCTCAAAAGGCAAGTCTCTTGCGAAAAATTTTGAGCCCTCGTTCTTCTCTATCTCGTCTTTAATACGTTCAGTATAAAATCGGCATAGGTCGCTTTTCAAGGACTTTGAGATCTTATATTGCGCCGCCGGTGCTCAGACGCATCATCTGAAGACAGCAAAATCATCTCGCGTCTTTCCTCCATGAGCTCGAGAGTATAGTCAGAGAGCTTTTTGGTTCTATTTGTACGACGGGTCTTAAAGATCCTTGTTGTATCATGAGTACCTATATGGTGCATTTTTTTTCTTCTATTTCCTCAGGTTTTGAAGGAACCCTCTGAAAATATATTTAAACATCTTCTACCAAAAACTGTTTGTGAATGACTAATTATTAATTGAAATGGTCGAAAACCAAAGCAGCATTCCGTTTTCGGCCACTCTCTCATTTCATACAATTTTATGTTGGCCGAAAACTGAATCATAATTATAGACTTATTCTAGTTTACGGCCACTACCGAAATGGGTATTTTAGTTTCATCGTTAACCGTTATAAATTGCAGTATTTTGGTGGCCGAAAACTGCAAGCTAGTGTCTTCGCAAGCATAATTATGATTCATTATAAATGAAGAGAAGACTAAAAGCGTGTAACTAAATAAATGAAAAAGACAAAAGTATCTAGGCTGAACGCGAGCTAGTTTTCGGCCACACGGCCGAAAACCAAACATTTAGAGAATTTTCCAAGTTACTTTCCGGCCACCTAAATTTTTAACTTAGAAATCAAAATATTAAAATTATCAATGTGAAAATACAGTAATAAATTATATAAGCAGTGGAATATATGCACATTATAAGATAATCCTAGTTAATACAACCCAAAACTTGCTTTTGAGTGGACCGCGCGCCACTATTTTTTTCGCTCTTTCCCACACTCGTTGACAACTCGAGTGCTGGGGTTGAACTAAGCAATTACTTAGAATTCACGTGTTGTAGTTACCTGATCAAGTAATGTTAGAAGATATAATGCAACTATTTGCGGTTATATTAAACTTCATTTCGTGCGATAAAATGCATTAAAATTGTTATTAAATCAAATTTACTGATTCACCTGGGCCAAAAGGCCGAAATCCAGAGGTGGCCGGCTAACCGGCACAACGACCCTATCGCACTTGCAGTTTCACAATTAATTTCACTTACTGATTCACATCTTTAAAATTTCATATATTAAAAATAAATTTGTGCTATTTATTTATTTTAGTTAATAAACATTCAGTAGTTCTACGCCACTGACTACCCCCATGATCTAGATCTTACGTATTCTTTGTCCATCCAAAGGTTGCCTGGAAGATATCGCTAAAAGCGATAAGACCACCTATGTAGGTAAGTACCCATAATTTATACGTTGTTCCTGTTTAGTACTATTTTCATGGTGTACAATAAAAAATATTCTATATATCTATATAAATACCTAGGTATAAATTTTTTTATTTGATCCTGTACATAACGTAATGGTAGTTTTGTTGCCATTGTGTTGAAAAATTAAATGTCAATGGATGTGACGAAATTGATCAGAAAAACCAGTTAGTTACAAAATAAATAAGATCGTGTGTTCTGTTTTCCTAAAACTTGAACAAAAAAAAGTAAAACATAAATCTAATCTATCTACTTACTATTATAAAATTGTTAAATGTCAGTTGTCTGTTTGTTTGTTTGTTTGTTCCAGCATCACATTAAAACTACTGGACCGATTTTGATATTTTTTTTTTGTTTGAAAACTGATGATCTGACTTAAAAACTGGTATGGGTTTTAAGAAAGAAAGAAAGAAAGAAAAAAGAAAAAAATTAATTCGTGGGTTGCGTACTCACCCGACAGATCGAAGCTTCTATGCATTTGCACGAGCGGATAGTAATGTACGATGGAGTGGAGTGGACAGGGGATGGGACTGGGGACGGGACAGTGGACGGGACTGGGGACGGGACAGGGGACGGAACATGGGACGGGAAAAGGGACGGGACATGAGACGGGACATGGGACAGGACAGTGAGACGGCACATGGGACTGGACATAGGATGGGACATGGGACAGGACATGGGACAGGACATGGGACATGGGACGGGACGATAGTGATATAGTGGGACAGGATATGGGACATGGGACGATAGTGATATAGTGAGACAGTGGGAAAGTGGGACAGTGGGACGGTGGGACAGTGGGACGGTGGGGCAGTGGGACAGTGGGGCAGTGGGGCAGCGGGGCATTGGGGCAGCCGGGCAGTGGGGCAGTAGTAAGATAATGGGGCAGTGAGGTAGTGGGGCAGTGAGACAGTGGGGCAACGTGGCAGTGGGGCAACGTGGCAGTGGGGCAGTGGGGCATTGGGGTACCGGGATAGCGGGGCAGTGGGGTAGTGGGGCAGCGGGGCAGTGTGATAGTGTGGCAGTGGGGCAGCGGGTCAGCGGGGCAGCGGGGCGGCGGGGCAGTGAGGCAATGGGATAGTGGGGCAGCGTGGCAGAGGGGACGCGGGGGAGTCGGGTAGCGGGGCAGTGAGGCAATGGGATAGTGGGGCAGCGTGGCAGAGGGGACGCGGGGCAGTCGGGTAGCGGGGTAGCGGGGCAGCGGGGCAGTGGGGCAGCGGAGCAGTGGGGTACCGGGGCAGTGGGAGAGCGGGGCAGCGGGGCAGTGAGGTAGCGG
Source organism: Asteroscopus sphinx (assembly GCA_949699075.1). Classification (NCBI taxonomy): domain Eukaryota; kingdom Metazoa; phylum Arthropoda; class Insecta; order Lepidoptera; family Noctuidae; genus Asteroscopus; species Asteroscopus sphinx. Next base: position 10,378,682 of record OX453008.1, read on the forward strand.
GGCAGCGGGGCAGTGGGATAGTGGGGCAGCGGGGTAGCGGGGCAGTGGGGCGGCGGGGCAGTGCGGCAATGGGATAGTGGGGCAGTGGGGAAGTGGGGCAGCGGGGCAGTGGGGTAGCGGGGCAGTTGGGCAGTGGGGCAGCGAGGCAGTGATGCAGCGGGGCAGTTGGGCAACGTGGCAGTGGGGCAGTGGTGTACCGGGGTAGTGGGATAGTGGGGCAGTAGGGTTGTGGGGCAGCGGGGCAGTGTGATAGTGGGGCAGTGGGGCAGCGGGGCAGTGAGGCAATGGGATAGTGGGGCAGCGTGGCAGTGGGGACGCGAGGCAGTCGGGTAGCGGGGCAGTGGGGCAGATGGGTAGTGGGGAAGTGGGGAAGTGGGGCAGCGGGGCAGTGGGGTAGCGGGGCAGTTGGGCAGTGGGACAGCGGGGCAGTGTGGTACCGGGGCAGCGGGGCAGTGGGGTAGCGGGGCAGTTGGGCAGTGGGGCAGTGGGACAGCGGGGCAGTGGGGTACCGGGGCAGCGGGGCAGTGGGATAGTGGGGCAGCTGGAAAGCGGGGCAGTGGGGTAGCAGGGCAGCGGGGCTGTGGGGTAGCAGGGCAGCGGGGCTGTGGGATAGTGGGGCAGCGGGGCTGTGGGGCAGTGGGGCGGCGGGGCAGTGGGGCAGTGGTATAGTGAGGCAGCGGGGCAGTGGGGCAGTCGGGTAGCGGAGCAGCGGGGCTGTGGGGTAGCGGGGCAGCGGGGCAGTTGGGCAGTGGGGTAGTGGGGCAGCAGGGCAGCGGGGCTGTGGGGCAGTGGGGCAGCGGGACTGGACTGGACTGACGTGGTAGCAGAATTTAACGCGAGCGGAGCCGCGGGTAAAAGCTAGTATTTTATAAAATCTGTCCCAAATTCATGTGTGCTTATTAAAATGCATTATCAGTACCTCATATGCATACCTACAACTTATATCAACAAGATAAGATTACCACCATGACACGCTGATACAGCTGTATTTATCATTGCATAATCAGTCAACGTCGAAAAAGAGGATTTTATTAACACTTACCGCTGAACAAAATAATGTAATATAACAAAATACTTACATTGGTAAGTAAGTATTTTGTTATATTATGTAGTATGAACTGGAATAAATTTTAAATGCAGCGCAACAAAACTGAATATCAATGCACAACAATTATACCCATTCATTCATGTGTGTTTCTATTAATTAACTAATTCTGACAACCAACAACCAGTGAGGATAATTACGACGGTTTTTTATCGGTTACTTAATGATTTCAACAATTATGTGTACTCATACCAAAAAGATAGGAACGCTTACACATTTTTGTGCGCAACTGTACAGCCTATTGTATTTCGGTTTGACTTTGAATGAGACTTTTATAAATGTATTTATATATTTTTTGGAAGTGTCTAAACAGCCCCCAGTGGCTGTTTAATAAAAAGGAATATCCTGCCACTAGTGGCAAGCTAAGAATTATTGCTAGTCTGCGGCCAGTTGTTAGCTTTTAAACTTTGTTTCTTAACACTAACTGTTGAGGTTCAATTTTTAATACAGATATGGTATAGTTCCTTTAACGACAGACTAACAGAAAAGGCTCTTCTGTCGCATATAGGTAGTAGTTAAAAAGTGTTACATTTAATTAATTTAGGAAGTGATTGGAAAATGAATCGTTTATCGTGGTGTGGTCACTGTTCTAACATAACCTAAAATAATTAGCAGCTATCTGCCGTCAGTTGTTTTGTTATCACGGGGGGCTTCACCACCGAACCCGAGTTGCGGGGCGACACCCCATGCCCCCCTTGGGGGCTTCTTCCCTTGCGGGCGGTATTGCTGCTCGATCCTCCTAGCGAGTGGATTCACCCCCAAATGCCCTAGCGGGGGCTCCGTTTCTAGTTTTCTACATTTTCACGAGTTACGACATAGTACGATTGATCACACCAAAAGGATTTAAAAATCCTCGTCGTTCGATGAATCGAACTGTGATCGAACCACGCGGCCGGAATGATTATTTCTTAGCTTGCCACTAGTGGCAGGATATTCCTTTTTACTAATCGGCAATCGGCCACTCTGTTGGCCGACTAGACACCGACACATCGAAAAAGTGTGTTCGCTCTTCTACTTTGTAGTAAAACCTAACGCTTAATTTTAATACGATACCTATTAAATAAAAATTATATGTTTATGTTTAATTAGGTATATATGGATATCGTAATCATGTGAGTCAGTCATTTAAATATTTAATGTAAATAGGGACGTTGTTACTTAATTCATTCAAGTACACATAACACCGCGGTAATCAGTGAATGACTAGCAACATCAGGTGTTTCCTTTTTTTTTGCGAAGACAACACGCCAACAAAATTTGGGCAAGGGACAGCTGGCGTAATTTCGGGAAAAACGCAGTTTTGCCAGGAAACGGAAACCAGCTGTCCGGCGAACCGCGGTTAATGTATTAAAACCACAATAAAACGACGAAATTGCATTTTTAAGGCTCCATCAATTTGGGCACGAATTAAAACTCGATTGGTGTCGATTCTCTTGTTCACAAACTTATTTTAAACGATTGCTCTCTTTTACTACAAGAAGATACAAGAAAGGGATGGCAACAACTTAAGTGCTGTCAATTAATGTCAAATTAGTCGGAATTAAAATTTCCATAGTCGTGATCTCGGAACGTGCCCACTAAAAGTACGAAAAAAAAAGTATGAACTAATTTGACTATCCTATATTTTTCGACTTCGGTGTCTTTTAAGACTTCTGTATAGCCTGTACTGACCGCGGAAAGCTACCCCGTGCGTGGTCAGGCACGCACTTGGCCGGTTTTTTATCAATAGCTTCCTACATTTTCACATGACAATGTCAATTTATTTCGTTACATGTTTTAGACGGCTTCATTATATCGAGAATGATTAAGATTTTAGTAATTTGATACATTCTAATTTCAACTTGTTTATTTACATGTGGCCTTAATTTAAATGGGATTAACTGTTAGTTTTTTTTTTCTAAATTGCCCTATCTACTGTATGTTGTTACAAGGTATTGTTGTGTCGGAGTTTTTTTACATGACCGACAATAAAAAATCTGTGCAAGGTTGTATTATAACAATAGCACACAAATTTCAATCATGGGGATCAGGAAGTGAGTGGATGTTTTATGCGTTTTAAGATAACAAAATATTTTTGGTAAGTAATGGTTTGTTTATACGAACAGACGTTTGTGATTTAAAATTTAGAATGACTCATTCATGATAACTATTATGTACCTACATTACCTATACTTAATACTTATATTAAATGCTTGTTCATATTTGGAGAGCTCATTCAGGGAATGCTATCGAACACCTTTTGTTACGGGGTCAACCCTGAAATCGCAGAAAATAAATCAGCCTTTCCATTTTAGGTATTTCGGTCAAGCAGTATTGCACTTTTCTATGACACACCAGATTTTTTTCACTTTTCTATGACACACCTGATTTTTTTCACGATTTCAGGGATGTCGCGATATTAAAAGTTATTCTATGCCATGCCCTGTATGAGCTCTCTAAATATGACCACGCATTTCTAATACCACAACGGGTACCTATAATAAATTGTACCTATCAATATAATCTACATGATTGTTTGCACGTTGTTACTTACAATAGGTCTACCTACTTACTTAATTCCTGTATCATTTAAAATAAGTTTAGTAAAATTACAAAATTTCAACCGGTCAGCACAGCTGCGCCTACTAGTGCATTTTGTCTCGTCAGCAGGCTTGCTTGCCAGATGCCCCGTATGTTACGGGTTACCCCGATTTTCAGGCGATAACATATAAGTATAAACTAGGTAACTACTAGAGATGGCGGTTAAATTTATTTATTTTTTATTTAATTGTTTTTATTTTTTAACGGTTACTTTAAATGAGTGAAATTATTATTAAATTTTTTCATTCAAGTTCCTACAACATTTGGTTGATATTATTCATTAATACATGTTAAAAATAGTTAAAAGAACTTTTCTTCATACCTACCTACTTTATCAGGCGTTATTGGCTTATATAAAGGACTTAGCATAGCTTGGTGTAGCCTATTTAAAGGTTCATTTATTTTATGTACCTACATAACAATGTTTTAGTCCTACCTTTTACAAAATTGAGTAGGAGTTTTTTTTTTGTAGGCATGTTTTTGCTTTTCTTTTGCAACATTTTTTTACTATTGTTTTTATTTATTTGGTTTAATTTATATTTAAATACAGTTTAAAAACATAATTTGTGCGACTTGTCTTTCATTCAGTGACAGAAACAAAAAACAATACACCGTTAGAGAAATCAACCAATCACGTCACTCCTGTCCTATTCGTTAAAAATATCGCAACAGCAATTCTTATAATATAAATAAATAATACAAATAATATTATTTTTTTAGAATTGTAGTTTATTTCAGGGCAATAGAGCATACAATACAATGCAGTAAAGAAAATGTAGCTTAGTGAATATTTTAAAAAGTTGAAAACACTTGAGCATATGAACATGCTCCTTAGTACAAACACCTTTAAGGTGAGATTTGTATGCAGTAAAGTCAGGTAGATAAGTTTAAACTTTAAAATATTATTATATTCTCCCGCAAATTAAACGACGCAGGTCACGCAGGTAGCAAGCAGTGCGTCTCAACCCAACTCAGCCTATCGCAGTCCACAGCTGGACATAGGCTTCTCCCACGTAGCGCCACAACACTCGGGGGCCTCGGGCCTCTGCCTTCCGCATCTAGTCCCCCCCAACGACAACAACATTAACGCAGGCAGTGCTTGCCAATGCTTGCTAATGTTATTTGTATTATTCGTTACGGTTAATATTATTAAATGAATAAATAGGTTTAACAAATAACAGTTAAATTTAATGGTAGATATTTATATTCACCATAACTCTAATATGAACTCTTAATTTTATTATCAAAATAAATAGACTACGGGGTAAAGATGATTTTCTATGTACGGTGCAATATTTTCCAAATAAAGATATCGTCATAAAAAAGGCTGTTTATTGTCTCCCGTAAAAAAATCTAAAATCCATATTTTTATGCTAGTAAACCTTAAATCAGGAAGTGGGAGGCGGCAACCCTAGCGTTGGCGAGTAGCGTTGATTTTATTTGATGAAAGTTTTGTAGCTTTTTTTATTCTTTTTTTATATATGATTTAAAAAAAAAGTCATATTATTAAGTAGGTAGGTATTTAAATATTCTAAAATTCTAACAGAGGTCTTTTGTTCTTTCTGTTACACTTGGTCGTTGAATATTTTTCTGTTGCCCCCAAGATAAATAATCGAGAATTCAACCCTTCTTCTTCTGCCGTGTCGACATGAGCTACATAATGATAATACCTCATGTCGTGGTGTAAAGATTAGCCAGTCAGCAGGTTGGTAGCGGGCTGACTGCCCAGGGTGCGCCGGACGATCAATTAAATATCGTCACTCGTGGAGGCTCTTTTAATGCACCCCAATGTAACCCTGTAAGCGCTGCTAATATTTCCTATTATTAAATACCTACCTACAGTTTTTTTTTCAAATTCAGGATACGTAAAGCTTCTCATGAGACTTCTTATGATGAGAGGTTTTTATTTTTATCGCCCCAGTCTTAACCGAACATAGGAAAGTTTACCACGGCGTGCAACTTGCATCTTATCTAAATTCAATAGCAGGGTGTAGGGCCGCGCCGGCGCTCGCTCCAGCCGGTTTCCGTGCGTCGTTCAGCCGCCTCCAACACCGCTCCGACCAGTTCTAAGCCAATTATGTGGGGCTGCTATTCGATACGATATAAACAACCGACAAGAAATGCATTCAATACACAATCTTCGCTCCGAGACGATGCTGTAGGTGTACCAACCTACACAAATAAAATACAATGCACTTTGGAGTCCGTAGGTAGGTAGGCTTAATAAGTGTTTATAATTAGTAACTCGTGTTTTTACCGGCAAGCTTAAGATACCTACGTGATTGCTCAAGTTGTTTATACACATACAACTGCTCATATTTCGTAATCCTCATAAGGTAGGTAGGTTCTATAAGAATTACAGATATCCAATAACGTAACTTAATAAAAGTTATAAGAAACAAGCTTAGGTAAGGTACATTTACGATTCTTACCTGATCCTGTCGGAAATAAATTCAGGTTTTGATATCTTCTTAGCAGGCGTGACAGCGTGCGTCGGAGCGTGAGTAGGACTGGCTGAGGGCTCGGAGGGGGCCGAGGGCGGTGAGCATGAGCCAGAGCTGGACAGGCTGAAGGCACGCGGACGGCCATCCGGAGCCACCGGGGTGCGCCCCGACCTCGTGCGCCGACGACGCTTCTTCTCCTCCTCAGCACGAATAGCTGCCCCCGGAGGCGCCCAATCCAGATCCTTCTTCAGATGCCCACGACCACACCGGCAACCGCAGGCCTTAAAAGCCAGATCATACCCTTTTTTAGTCCATAGATTCTGATGTCTCTGGCGTTCGGACCAAGAGCGTGCCCGACCGCAGGACTTAAGATAAGCGAGCACCCCGGCCTCCCATTGCTCGAAGCACTCTCGGTGCATATACCGGCCGGCGGCGCACGTGTCGTTGTTGCATAGCACGCGCACGGCATCTTCGATGCGTACCGGTTCCCGAGGGCGAAGGCACTCGCCGGGGACGCAGCACCCGCGAGCCTCCTCCGCATCGCGCTCGCCGGTGGCGCCTTGCCGACGCGGAGCCATACCACGACCGACTTGCCAACGAAAACGAACGTGCCGCGCGGAAGTAGTGGAGCGCGTCACACGAAACACATGCTTGCCGGATCGCGCGCGGCCGACTAATAACCACGAGTGAACGAAAGCGAAATTTCAAGAGCGCAGCGCGTCGCCGCGCCGCCCGCCGCGCCACCCGCCTGCATGCGGGGCTGACCTTGCGGCGCGGAGGGGCGGAGGGGCACGCGGCGGTGCAGCGAGGGGCGGGCCGATGCGGCCGACACGCTGGCGGTGGGGAGAAAGTGCCTAGCGAATTTTCACTTTCGCGCGGAAGCGGGAGCGGGAGCGGCTGCTGATGAGACAGCGGGCACTATTAGCCACTGCTGCGTCGTTTCTTGATGTTGACATGGCCATGACTTGTTATCATGTTATTATTGCAAAGGCTTGCGATTAATGAATAAAAAGTATTTTTCATTTTCTTTTAGGCGTAGGGTACATTTACCAAATATCGGCCATGTCAGCAAATGGCACCAAACCTGTGGGGATGATTCTATGACATATTGTAAGGGTTGCAAAATTAGAGATTTTCATACAATAATTCTTTATTTTGGGCAACAATTGGTCATTAGGAACAATTGTTATTATGGCACATAAGCTGTGGGGTCATTCTGTGACCTGATAAAAGGTTTCGAAAAAAAAAAAACATACAAGAGCGTGGGGCGACCCGATTCGGATAGGTTAGATTAGATTAGGTGCTCGCTTACTTGGGTGCTAACCAGAAGTCCTTCTGAATACGTCTGGAGGGAACGGTAGTTGTTAGGCCGGTGCATCCTGGGTACGATCAATGAATATCCTTTCGAGGGACATTATTTTCCTTTGTGGGATATTTCCTGTGGCAAAGCTGGAGTGAAGCAAGCAGATAAACCGGTATCATCCACAGATAGCTTATTGTATACTTGAGCTTGTGTAAGCATATGCGTTTTTGTGTCATAATAACAACTGCTCAAAATTACGAGCTCTTGTATGAAAACTTAACCCTTATAACAGATCACAGAATGACTCCATATCTTTTGTGCCATAATAACAATTGCTCAAAACAATTATTACTCAAAATGACGAGCTCTCGTATGTAAATCTCTATTTTTCGAAACTTTATAACAGGTCACAGAATCTCCCCACAGCTTTTTTACTGTCTTTGTCTCTGAGGTGGAGCCAGCAGAGAAACTGGTATCGTCCACATGTAGCATCTCTATTTTTCAAACCCTTACAACAGGTCACAGAATCACCCTACAGATTTGGTGCCACAATAAAAATTGATCCAAATGACTATAACAATTTTTTGCATTATTTTTTTCTGGCCGACACTTTCAGAAAATGCCCAATTGAATGATGTCCTTTTCAGATACTTCATGTAATGTAACTTTTCCATAAGACTTATATTCATGTTTTATTACCGAAGCAATGGTTAATCAGGTTTCTTATTAGGTATATCTTGAATATGATGACATCATAGGTATTCAAAATATGAAAAAAGTTAATAATTCTAGAGCATTTTTTTTCGAAACACTCGATTTTCCAAAGATATCATCTCCCACATTAAATATCAGCTGCCTATTTTTTCATTTATTGGGTTAATTTTTTAAAAAAGTCTTAAAATTACAGAACAAATAAATAAAATGAACCTATTTCTAGCTAAAGTGTATCCCACACTACGACAATTTACGTACACACGTTCTTTTAGTATGTAAACCGGTACCTGTAAAGGTTCTAAAAGAAAAGTTCCATCATCTCAAGCAGTTTCTTGTATTTCTGGCTACCGACAACCGAGAGATCCAGTTCACAAATTATTAATCAAAGTATATTTTTGTATTATTGTGTTATTTTAATTTAGTCTGCTGCTGGACATACATTTCTCTTAAGACGCTGACAACACCTAAAAAATCAGACCTCTGCGGTCACTGTCGTTTTGTACAGAAAAGAAAGAGAGGCAACGAGCGGAGGGACGTCGGGTGCGTCGCTCAACTTGAATGAAAATTAACAATATATTTTTTAATAAAAAACTAAAAGCTTATTTCAAAAACAGAAACAATAGTGTTTTAGATTATTGTCTTTCTTAAATGTTTTCTTAATCTTTAATTTCATTTATAATATTTGGTAAATAATAGAGATTGTTTGCTTTAAAGCATGTTTTAAGAGGTTAGTTTACAATTCTTTTCTATAGAGAAAACTTCAAGAAAACGTGTTTTGGGCACAATACAGTTTTAGAAAATACGATAAAGATTAACATACATTTTTTTCACTGCCACAAACTGAATAGATACAGCTAAAAATGTTTTTAAAAGAAGCCTATTTGGGGTGTTTGGCTGTTGTCAGCGTCTTAAGGCCAAGCCCGCACAGCGATTTTTATTCGCTCTGTTTTTATTCGCGCTCTGAGATGTATTTTCACCGCAATTTTTAATCGCCAGTGCGGGCACCTGCATAAATGGTTCCATGCACAGAAATAGATAGAATGGCCATGTGGGCAGGGCGCGCGTGGCAGCACTATGCACCATGGTGCAGGACATTTCAAAGCCTTTCTCAGCACGCCTTATGACTTGTTTCTATAAATACTGTAACAAAAACCCGCAAAAATGCCTTATTGTGCTGTTTCTAACTGCAGAAACAAAATCTGTACAGTACATTTAATTAAAGTTATTATTTTTTAAATAATGACGTCAAAATTTAAGGCGTAGTTTGTTCGGAAAGTTGCCACGCATGAATTGCAAGTAAAATTGTGATTACAACTATTCTACCTGTTTATGTGGTTCCATGTGTTACAGATTTTGCGATAAAAATCGCGCGAGTAAAAATCGCTGTGTGTGCTTGGCCTAAGTTGCACCACTTGGTCTTGTGCAGCGACAGAGGCTGTGTTGTCGCCGGTCTTGTGCCTTCCGCATCCAGTCCACCCGAACTACCGACTTTCTTCAGGTAAATATTTTTAAAACAAAAGCTTTTTGTGTTCATATAATTATTTATTATTGTCATTCAAAATGCATAAAATTATAGCCTGTCTAGATAGTGGGCTTAAAATTTACTAAAGCAAGCTAATTAAAAGCTTTAAATAAAAAATACTGCTCCAAAAAAAACAGAAAAATCATACCATCAATATTTTTGCGTTAAAAAAATAATCTATATAAAAATGTATTGCTAATTGCTTGCGACATGTATGACGGAGCATCACTTGAGAACGGCTCGACCAATTTGGCTGATTTGTTTTTTGTTGTACCTATTTGTAATTTCTAGTTCCTAATCCTATCTTTTGAAAGAAAATTTAGAAAAGTTGGATAAAAAATTGAAAAATTCTGAAAAAACTGAAAGTGCTTTTTTCCATAACATTTTTGTATGAACTCATGCACGATTTGTACGATGGATTTGCGCAATTCTATAGGGATACAGGCTGTCCCATTACGAAAGTTTGTTTGTTGGTTTAGTAACGGAGCAATGAATTTTGGCATAGAGATATTGTTGAAGGAAGGGAAATAAAAAAAAAAATTAAAAAAAAAAAACAATCTTTATTTGTCTCAAATTATTACCAGTAACATAAAATTGAGGCAGTCCTAGTAAGTAATAAACAATACTTGTGTTGGGGCTGTCTCGCTTCTTCCCTTAAATTATACTTTATACATAATAACAATGAGACCATTATTAAATACAATTCAATTTTATTTTATTTAAATTAAACAATTAGAAAGCATGCAATATTACGTGTGTGTGTTGTGTGTGGTGGGTGGGTGTGTGTATGTGTTTGTCTGTTTATATTTGAGTGTTGAAGAGGTAAATAGGCAAAATTTTCAACCAAGTCTCACTAAAAGGTGCTCAGTTTCCTCATAAGTTTGAGTTTTTAGCCACTCAGTTATTACTTTTTTGCATTCATGCAGAACCATAGGATAACACTTTAGTTTTGCGTTAATTAATTTAATTTAAAGTACATTATACGTAAAGTTAATTTTGGGAAAGTAACATAGGCTTGTGTATTTGTTGGTTTGTTCCTCTTTAAGGCAGCAACGGAGCAATGAATTGACGTGATTTTTGGCATAGATATTGTTGATGGACGGGAAAGTAAGAGGCTTCTTAGATATATACAGGGTGTGTAATTGCGATAGTGTTTTTGTTGGTTTGTTTCTTCTTAACGCGGGAATGGAGCAATGGCTTGACGTGATTTTTGGCATAGATATAGTTGATGAGCCGGAAAGTAACAAGAACTACTTAGGTATATACAGGCTGTACCTATGCAAAAGTGTGTTTGTTGGTTTTTTCCTCTTTAAACAGTAAAAGAGCAATGAATTGACGTGATTTTTTTCATATTGTTGATGGGCCGTAAATTAACAAAGACTACCTATATACAGATGTCCCAAAGAGTGTTTGTTGGTTTGTTCCTCTTTAACCCAGCAATGGAGCAATGTGTTGACGTGATTTTTGCATAGAGATACCTAGTTGATGGGCCGGAGAGTAGCATATGCTACTTATATAAAGGATGTCCCATTGCGAAAATGCGTTTGTTGCCTTAGACCAACAGAAAAAAGGTAGACGGCGCATGTGTTAACAAAAGCGTTTAAAGATGTGATGCATGCTTTACAAACTTGTGTGCGTGACGTTGTGTCGCACGCAGTTGCCATGCATCTGTGTGCTTAGTAAAAAATGTTGCCACCGAAAACAAATCTACCCCATTTTCGCATATTAAATATTTTAGTTTAAGGACAATATGTAGCAATTTAAAATCAAGTACTTCTTTGTGAAATGTAATCCTGCAAGGCTTTTTTTGTGTCAGCGAGTTATTTTTACACGTTTTCACAACACAGGAAGGCATATTAAGACCATAAACAATACTGTCAATGTGACGTCTAGCGCGTTCGGTTTCTCGCGTCGCACTGGAACGCGATCAGCTTCCTATTTCAAATTCAGCTTCCTGCAGCGCGGTACTCTGTCTACCTTTATTCTGTTGGTCTAAGTTTGTTGCTTTGTTCCTCTTTCACGCAGTACGGAGTAACAGATCGACAACCGGTACATGCTTGTATTTTTATATTAGTGAAATGCACGGTCCCTCCGGGATAAAAACTACGGGAGCAAAGCCGGGGGTAAAAGCTTGTTAATTTATTTTAATTTTTTTATTTAAATAAAATCAGTTCTTGTGGTACAGTTATAGCAAATAAAATAGTTATAATAGGTACATATAATATAGTTATAGTTTAAAATGTCGTAATACTACGTTTGTCATACATTTTCAGCCTGTTTTGCTAACATAACTGGGTACATATTACGAAGTGCTAGATTTGGTCCTTGGTTACCTAGATTCATCTTTTGATAGAGAGATTAGGCGACGATATAAGACTTTTAATTAGGTACCTATTTGACACTGAAGATCTAAGTAGTGTTTACGGTTTAATTTTTTTTAACTATGTTCTCGGGACTAAGCGAAAGTTTAAAAAACCGGCCAAGAGCATGTCGAGCCATCATCATCATCATTCTAGCCCGGTATCACCCACTGCTGGGTATACCCAGCCTAAAGGCCTCCTTTCTTCCATGCTCAGTATTATAGGGTTCCTTAAGTACCTAGGTCTAATATATCTATACAAACGAATCAAATCGAATATTAATCATTGCTATTTTAGTTTTTGCAAACAGCGCCACCTAGCGCTAAATTTAAGAAGCTAAATTTAAGAAGTGTGTCATATCAATATAACACAAAGTTTCTTTTTGTGATTTTTTTTAAATAGAAAGTGACTAAAGGAGCATTATTTGCCACGATCATTTTTCTATAAGGTCAATGACCTATGAACTAGGACGTCTTAAGTGTTTTTCAGTTTTCTCACTATAACTCGAAAATTTATAATCACATTATACTCAAAATAATTTTAAAAGACAGTTTTTATAAAGGTCTATCAATGTAGAAGACTATAAGTTTCTACGTAGCATAATTTAGAAATGGCAGGGGGGGGGACACATTGCAAGCCACTTTGGCGAACTGTATTTCGCAGATGGTATACCTGATAAAAAAGTTATGTCTGAAACATTACCTTCATTTTTGTAGACCTATTTAATGACACCCCAGACGAGGGGGTGCAGCGAAAAAATAAATGTTCATCCCCGTATCACATGTATGGGTGCCACCCCTAAAATACGTTGTCAAGATTTTTTTATTCTTTTAAAATTGAGATCTATATCTAAACCATTTTTTTTTACAAAATTTCATTTACTTATGTTTATAACTGTAGAAGTTATTAAGCTGTAAAGGATTAGGACAGACGGAAAGACGGACAGACGGACAGACGGACAGACGGACGAACATGACGAAACTATAAGGGTTCCTTGTAGGACTACGGAACCCTAATAAAATACTTCTGTTTTCATTATCATTCAATATGTAAATATTTTTGATTTTATTTACATTACACTGTAATTAATTTGTAAAATAACATATTAAAGCGTACGTAAAAACGAGAATCGCACAAAAACTTCAATTATAAAGACAATTTAAAAACAGGGTACTGCGTACAGCAGTAAGGGTTCCGTACCTCTCAACGACCTGATACCCCATAAAAACTGATTTAATTTACGAGAGTTTATCAAAAGACATCAACGCACAGTGCGCGAAATATGAATTTTTGCACGTCTTTCTTACGCAGGTACCAACACATTTGTCTATGTTTGTCTTATTTTCAGTATTTGTTGCTAAACTACATAATATACACTATAATCTGACCAAGTTTGACGCTGGTATATATTACCGTTTTGAAGATAGAGCAGGAACAAAAACGTTGAAAAAAATGCATGTTTTTTGAGTTTTCTTGTATGGGGACCCCCTTTGATTTTTGTTTTTTTTTGTTTTTAGTATTTGTCGTGATACACCTAATAGCAACACAATTTCTGAGAAAATTTCAACCGGTTACCTATTAACTTTAAAAAGATACAGCCCTGTGACAGACAGACGAACGGACGGACGGACAGCGTAGTGAGAGTAATGGGGTCCCGTTTGGCACCCTTCGGGTACGGAACCCTAAAAACTGTCTTTTAATTTTAGTCTTCTTTAAGATAATGAATAATACAAAAAGTTAATAATTTTACTAGATAGTATAGGACAGACATACGGACGTGAGATGAGAGAGACAAAGACGTAGATGCTCAAAGTTATTGACGCTTATCTGTGCCTTAAAATAATATTAAAATAAATTTATTATAACATGAATATGTTCGTTTCACACAGGTTAGTAAGTATTTAATCAGAATGTCTACATTAAACACAGTAAGTACTTACATATTAACTTGTTTGCTGCAGAACTGAGTAACTGAGTCAGTTTACTGCTCAACTTCATAAAATAAAAGTCCTAAGATTACAAATTCAAACAGGCGTTTAAAGGTTAATTCTACTAATTAAGAATTATAAGTACTGCGTTTAAGTATAATTATCGAATACAGGGAAAAAAACTGAAAAATAAAACCTGCATAATAGTGTGAGTCTGACTCGCGCACTAAAACTGCAAACCCACCACTGCGAGCGGAAGTTCCGGAACTGAAGCGTATCGTCGGCGGGTCTCGTCGTCGTGTAATATACTGACCTGTATTATATAGTGCACACAGCGCCGTTCTGCCGGGCGTGTTGACAGCGTGGCCGAACCGCCGCCGCTCCGCCTGGCGGTGCGCAACCGATACGATGGCGTTGTATTATACAGGAATGCATAGTAGTAGTCACACAGGCAGCGGAAAGTTTTCTTCTGGCGCTGCGCTGTCAGCTTGTCATTCCGCCCCCGTTCATTCCCGCGCGCGATCCGCCCGCAGTGTGACATGCACGCCCCGTCCACGTTCGGTCGACGCTCCGCTTCAGTTCCGTCCCGCCCGCTGTGTGCATGCACCTTTACGTACCACCTCACAGTCAAACGTCTGTTTTTAACTTTGATGGTTTCCATTTTGTACTGTATTATTAATGAGTACAAAATGGAATGACTGCCTCGTTGGTCTAGTGGTTGCAATCGCGACTGCTGAGCGTGGGGTCCTGGGTTCGATTCCCGGGTCGGGCAAAGTGTCATTGGCTTTTTTCATTAGGAAATTTTCAGTAGCAGCCCGGAGTATGGATTTGTGCCCGGTTAATGGCAATAGGCTCGCCCCCTATTACATGGGACTATAACATAACTGGCTAAATGTGGGTGTACTATTACACCTCTGCTTACCCCTTCGGGAAAATACAGGCGTGATGTTATGTAATGTTGTTATGTTATTAATGAGTAAAATTTATCGTAACTAATCGATGGTTTTAATTTTCTATTGATATAGTTATCGTTATATTTCTACAAATGTAGTCTCTATTCTAGCGGGTCCACGGGCACACAAAATTACCCCTGAAATTAATTAATGGGTCAACCTACAGGGTCCACGGGTACCTACCTAAGCATTCCTTTTAGTTGCTGTCTAAGGCATTCTCAATCGGAGAAGAGGCCTGTGCCAAGCAGTGTATACAACCTTATTCTTAGTTTATAGTATACTAAACCTCTTAAGGGGTCATTGTACTCATCATACTCATGAACAAATTTTACTAGTGAACCAACCTGAATACACGAAAAAAAAATGCTGATCCCTACATTTGTGTTCACAGGAATCGTCAAAATGTGGGATCAGCTGATTTATTTTCACTTAACTACCTATATATTTAAGGCCGGTGTTCATCAACTTTAATTCTTTAATTAAACGGCTGATTACTCGAAAAAATTACTGCAATGGAATTGTATTTTATTTATTATTTTTAACGCATTAACGCAAACAAAAAAAAAAAAAACAAAAATTGTATATATCTATTTTATCTATACGACTTAATTAACTGCAAAGTTAGTCGAGTCGGTTAAGAAACACTAAGATATCGCTGACGTCACCCAAAGACGGACAAAAAGTGGAGGTTAATTTCGATACCAAGAGGAGTGTTCACGATAGCTTAGTGACTATAGCACTGGCATACTGAGCCAGGAGTTACAGGTTCGAATCCTGTTCGTGAGCGATTTTTTCTTTCCACAATTTAAATCAGTAGATTTCGCTTCGCATGCGTAAATGCGTTAAAAATAATAAAATAAGAGAGGGGATGTCTAAAAAGAGTTCATTGTTAGATTTGTTAGTTCCCTCCTTCGATGACGATGAGGTATATTTGATCGAAGGTTCCCTCATTCATGGTGTTATTATGTTCTAAGAAACCATAAGAAACTAAGCACGTGAATCAGAATCCGTCACTTATCACTCATGTGAATCGATGTGACGATTCTCAAAGAGCGCACGTGTTCAATAGGGGACGCGAATGAAAGGAGCAAAGGAACAAATTCGCCTTGTTCGACAAACCGGTCCAAGGCTGAGGGCCGAGGGCTTCACTCAGAGGGAATAAAGAACTACGTGTGACCCAATTTTATTCCAACTACGTTCCTTAGAGCCAGGTGATAGGCGCATTGCATTTCACTGGGAGGGGAACTCACGGGAACACGTGTATCGGAACACCAGCGGAATCGCACCTTAACAAACATAATTCTTCGCATTTGTAACACAGCTTAATCGGAAAAAGAAGCCTTAAACCCACCAAATAAGACATGAAGCACGCCGAAATAGTTTGCCTCACAAGAATAAATAAATTTGTAAAGGAACTGCGTCTCAAACAAACGAGTTTCAGCTATATTATTACGGAGCTTTTGTCTGTAAGGACCGCCATCTGTGTGACCTCCGAATAGCCATTCAATATTATTTATTCATAAATAAGTACGTAAATAAGGATAAGTACTGCACATCTGGCTTTTTATACGCTATATGACGCTATTTAAATGCACGTATTCTAATTATGGACCTCATATTTTACGAGAAAAATGTCAAATAACAACCAATATCGAAATTCTTTTGCGTCGAATGGGGCGTTTTTTGGTTGCGAATTTTATTTAAGTAAATATTATTTCAGTAGGTATTGTAAAGTCTTGCAGTGTGCGTCATATAAATTCAAATAGATACCGTAAAATGCCCTAACTTGGCCCACAAGCCTTACTTTGCCCAGTTGTTTTTTGAGTAAGCTATGATTTCCGTACTTGGGGCGATTTTAAAACTGCGACAATGCTATTTTTTGATTCAGTTATAAAGTGTCAGTGCGTGTAATAATTAAGTTAATGCCTCAGGTAAAGTAGAGCTTGTGGGCAAAGTTAGGGCATTTTACGGTAGTTAATGTTGTTGCTGTGTGTTGTTGTCACGGGTAAATAATTAAAGTTCATCATGATTTATTTACTGCCTCGTTGGTCTAGTGGTTGCAAGCGCGACTGCTGAGCGTGGGGTCCTGGGTTCGATTCCCGGGTCGGGCAAAGTGTTATTGGGTTTTTTCATTAGGAAATTCTCAGTAGCAGCCCGGAGTCTGGATTTGTGCCCGGTCAATGGCAATAGGCTCGCCCTCTATTACATGGGACATAACTGGCGAAATGTGGGTGTACTGTACACCTCTGCCTACCCCTTCGGGGAAATACAGGCGTGATGTTATGATTTATTTAACAGCTAGGCTGTTGTCGATGGAGTATTTAATAATTTATTTCCACAAAAAAAAGTAGCAGATACAGTGTAGAGTAGAACATAAACCAACATAGGTTTTTCGGCTCACCGCTTGATCCTTCGACATTCTTAATTTCTTATTGCGCTTGCACCAAAGCAAAAATCACCATATACCCTCAAAAAATTATATTGCTTTTCAACAACACTTTTTTTTTTTACAAAATTATGTACAAGAATGTATGTATGTTTTCCATCTTTCTCTGTACTCCGCCTCCCTTTTAATTTCTTGATAGGACATGATCCAATGACATTTCTTTTTTCCTTAAAAGATGTAAAAAATTAAGGAGCAATTTTTTATACATATTGGGAACGAGAATCAAGTATTGTGTTTCAACACCCTCGTTCAATAAGTCTCTCGTTCAACCAGTCAACCAACATTACATACATAAATTATTTAAAACCTCCCTTCCCCTCCCGTTCCTCCCTTTAGAATTTTTTCCAATTATGTTGGGGTCGGCTTCCAGTCTAACCAGTTGCGGCTGAACATCAGTACCTATATTACACGGAGCGACTGTCATCAGACCCCCGCAACCCAGTTACTGGGCAATACCAACATCGAGCCAACTTCCTAAGGTTATATCCAGTTTTAAGACTTTCGGGCTTCTGACTACCGTAACCGAGACCGACAGCTTAACGTGCTCTCCAAGGCACGGATGGGTCTCGATGTGCAACGATATGGTCACCCATCTAAGGATTGGCCGTAGCTAGTGCAGCTTAACCTTGCAGATCTTGCAAACCACGCAGTTATTACTTAACCACGAGCCCCTCTAAAACGCGTTCGTTTTAATTAAATAAAGAATAATTAAAGTTCATCATTCATCATCATCATCAGGTGGACCGACGACCTGGTGAAGGTCGCGGGAATCCGCTGGATGCGGAAGGCACAGGACCGGTCGTTGTGGCGATGCTTGGGGGATGTACCATAATTGTCACGCTTGACAGGCGGGTTGGCTGGCAATCGCAGTTGGTTGGTTAAGTACTCAGAGAACGCTGCTGCCATCCACTGGTGGATCCCTTAGTCGCCTTTTATTTTACGACACCCATGAGAAGAGATAGGGTGGTGCAATTCTTTATGTCCGGCACCACAAGGAACATAATTAAAGTTACCATAATAATATTAAATGGAATTAAAAAGAAATTATTGTTGGTAACAATAACAAATATTTGATTGCCAAACCCGATTAAAAAATTTACAAAATGATTCAATTTACTGCATAGGTTAATGTTTGTGTTGCGATAAAAATTTACCTTTTTCATTTTATAGTGTTGGTGTTATGCATGCATGTTTTATACATGATAATATGTGTGTAGGTGTAAAAAGACAGCAGTTTTATATAGAGCCCCCATTTCCTTTTGTGCAGTCAAGCGGACGTGCAGTGGAACATAAAAAAGTCATGGGTATGTTGGTCAGTGTCTACGCTGTTGCTTTAGGGTTCTGCTTATACACATTATTTGTAATTTCTGTAAGGTCTTGCAATTCAACAACATCTTGTTTTTTTTCATGTTATAGGCTTAGACTAACAAAAAGGTTATAGGATGGCATAAATGTTAAGGGCTACCTTTGCCCATAACAACTGCAATGCTAGACTGTTGCCTAAATTGTATTGCAAGTCGTGTTCGCCAAACTGAGACATGAAGATGGAAAGTCTCATGAGATTGTAATGTCACCGGCACCCGTACCCTTGGCACCGGAACATAGCAATGCAAGCATTACTGTTTGGTGACAGAAGCAGGTGCATTAAAAGAGCCTCCACGAGTGACGCTATTTAATTGATCGTCCGGCGCACCCTGGGCCGTCAGCCCCGCTACCAACCTGCTGACTGGCTAATCATTTCCTCACGGCATCAGTAGTTATCATTATGTAGCTCATGTCGACACGAACATTTTGACTAACCTCGACGTTTCGATCAAGTTGCATTGGCCGTGGTCACGAGCAGACTGAAGTATGTGGGTGTCATCGTCTTGAGCGGTCGTCTCGAACTACCCGCGGTTGGTTTTGCGTAACGTCGCTGTCCGTAACAAGATATGCTGAATCACGACACACAATGCTGACAGTTTCGGCGGACATACATGTAGACATACCACGACGCGAACACTTCTCGATTCCTTAGGCATTCTCTCCCACTCCCAGCCAACCTTAGGGTGATTCAGAGATGACAAGGCAGGTGCAATATTGGGGACCTGCCGGGGATGGTTGGGCCGGGGATGGTTGGGCGAATACAGGAGTATTTCTCACGCCCCCGGCCAAGGGTCAGTAGAGGAACACCGTGGTGGTTTTTAGTCGGTAAGAGTCCGACACTGGCTCCGCCTTCTTGAGAATTCTCCCCAAGGAAAAAAAAAAAAAGATTTACGAAATCACGACACAAAACAGAATGAGAAACAAATTACAACTAAAGCAATAGATAAACATACATAGGTAAAAATATGTAACATACAATAAATAATAAATATATAACAACATACCTACTATTATAGTCATAAAAAAATAGGTACTAATGAGATGATTCTGCCAAAATTTTATGTAGGAAGAACTTCCGAACTTTAGATTAATTATGTTCCGAACTTTCCTTTTAAAAGAGTCGAGAGAGTTTATTTGTAATAGTAAGGCATCGTATAGCCCAATAGACGCCTAATGTTAAATATAACGCATAGAATAAATTCATTCAACTAGCCGAGGCGGTACTGCAATCCGATTGGCCCTACCAAGGCGGGGTAAGGGACGCCGGGCTCGCGCCAACAAAACTGTCGCTGGGAATAACCCACGAACATTTTTAAGCCGTGCCGGGGTGCATTTTTGGGTACCACGTGGTCTGTCCGCCCCACAGTGGTTCCATTTCAAAAAAAGGTGGACTTAGGATTGTGAGTTGGAATTTCGATCTGATTTTTTTTTTACATAATATATTTCAGTAATTCTGACAGCTTTTGTTCTGAAAAAAAAAAATTGAAAATGCGTAGTTTTTTTGAAAACAAAAAAAAAACAATTATTTTTCGTATGGAGAAAAATTTAGAAAAAAATATAAAATATAGAAAAATATTATTTTAAATCTCAGATTGTTTAAATTTGCCGCGAGTTTTATTGATACTGTGTGTGTGGGTAGTACTAGTCAGATTATACCTCAAAAAAATAAAACACGCACGGTCACTCGCGGCCGCGCTTGTTTGACGACAAACTTTTTCAGGTGGTTTTTGCTCATTTTGCGATCATTAATTTCCTTCGCAGAATGCGTTCCAGCTCCCACAGCATCCTAAGCGCATTGTGCGACAAGTGGGATTGTCCAATGTTGCGTTGCGACACTGGGAAGGGCTTCACACGTCTAGTGCGAACTATATCCAGTTGTAACTTCAGCAACATTTATTAATTTTAAGTTACTAACATTAGGTTTTTAGGTTTTCTTTTGTTTTTACTAACACTATATGGATCTACTTAGTTTGTGATCTGAAATAAAGATTTATATATATAAATTTTCGTGTACTGCAGTATATTTTCATTGGGTTTCTCGCGAGGCCGTGAGTGACGGTACGTGTTTTTTTTTGAGGTAAAATATTGCTAGTCAGTATGCCACACAGTATCAACAAAATACGCGGCAAATTTAAACAATTTGAGATATAAAATAATAATGTTTTTCTCCATACAAAAAATAACAGTATTTTTTTTCTCAAAAACTTAATTTTATGCTGCTTTGTTCTTCACGAAGTCAATGAAGACTTTGTGTACAACAAAGTTACAAAAAATTAAGTTTTTCAGCCATTTTAGCGATTTTTGCAAGTGTAAGACAATGTAGACACTGTATTTATTTAATTCCAAGTGAAAATCTGACATTAGTGTTGATTCTATTGCTCACAAACTAAACTTATTTGAATTATCGCTCTGTTTTACTAAGACTAATAGTAGATACAAGAAAGGGTTGGCAACAATTTTAGTGCTGTCGAATTTGTCGGAAATGATATTTCCATGCAAGTTTAATCGTGATCTTGGAACATGCCAATTAAAAGTACGGAGAAGTGTTACACGTAAACTGACTGTTCCAAAATTCTTGCTCTCTTTCTTGAAATAGTTTAAAGTAAGTTAAGCTGGTGAACAAAAGAATCAACACCATTATATTGTTAAAAAAAACTATTACAGGCAAAACTTATTCCTTGGTTTTCAAAACACGATAAATAACTGAGTAATTTTTAGTAAGCGACCTTGAAAACTTTTTGCTGCTGTTGTTCAGAAACAATACATAAAGTTGCAGCTCTGAAAAGAGCTGTTTCAGATGTCGGTAGTCCTCGAAAAGACTTCGATCAGATGTAATATTTTGTCTGCTTCTTGAGACATGTTCTCCTTGTCTTCAAAGTCTGCACTCCAGGTCTGTCTGGAGCAGTGCAACTACCTCAGGGAGTAAATCTTGATGGACTTTCTTCGAAAACTCTCTTTTCTGTATAGGTTCCAGCTTCTTTATTGCAAACAGTTAGGTTAGAATAGGGTATGGCAAATTTTCTGGCTCATCGACCAAGCCCTCCGGAATTCATAAAGAAAAACTAGTTAAAACGCAATTTTTTCCTACTTTTGTTCTACAAATTCAAAGAAAGTAAATTCGCAAAACGACCAAAAAAAACATGAAAAGTTTGTCGACAAATTTCTTGCGAGGCCGTGAGTGACCGTGCGTGTTTTTTTTCGAGGTATAATCACACAGTATCAACAAAACACGCGGCAAATTGAACAAACATTGAAATATAAAATAAAGTAAGTACCATCGTCGACCGCACCATCGCTTAACATCAGGTGAGGTGGCGGTCAAACGCAAGCCCGTTAAGAATAAAAAAAAAAAAAAAAAAAAAAGTATGTTATCCATACAAAAAAATATTGTTTATTTTTTCAAAAACTACGCATCTTTCAGATTTTCTTCAGAACAAAAGTTGACAAAATTACTGAGATCTACATATTAACTATGATACGATGAGGCCTATGTCCAGCAGTGGACTGCGATAGGCTGAGTTGATGACATATTAACTAAAAAAAAAAAACGAAATTCCGACTCACTACCCGAAGTCCACCCTATTTCAAAATGGAACCACTGTGCGCCCCTCCGGCGGATGCAAGCAAGCAGCCCGCGAGCAGGTATAAATTCTGGGCCCTGCTGTGCCTGGGCGAAAAAGTCTTCGGCGAATGGAGTCCCACATGGGACTCTCCGCCAACTAAGCCCGGATAAGCAGAAATGGTACTTCGGTCCCACCTGCGAGAATCCAGTCGAAAAAAAAAAAATTGCCTGGGCCAGGGCTAACGAGCATCAGGGCTGGCCCTTCAATTTAAACGCCCCCTGCCCCATCCTCTCGGCACCCCCACACCCCCCAGGGCCCTCTAGGATGGACCCTTTCCTCCGTCTATAGTCTGAATCTGAAGGAAATCAATTCCTTCGCATTCAGGTACCTACTATCCAAGTACCAAGACATTTTCGAATTTATTAATATCAATTTTTAATGTCTAGTGTAGCTCGTAGATTTAAATCTTGATCCCTTAACATAGGCTTCTTCAATGCTCAAAGCATTGCCGGTCAACGTGAGACCATTAAATAGATATTTTACTCATCCAAGAGTCCTACCTCAAACCCCATTGCCGTATCCCAAACATAGCCAACTATAGGCTGATTAGGGATGATAAGACGTTCGCCCTTATCTATTGCAGCAATTCTGTATATAAAATTCCCATCGTACCCCCAGAGGTCCAATACTTGGAAACCTCAATCTGTCGCCTAGGCATCACGGGGCACCACCCCATCACCATAGTCTCAGTTTATAGATCTCCCAATAGCTCCACAGTCTCACTGGAGGATAATCTTATTAAACAAAATAGTCATTTAGATTAAATTAATTATGTATTTGACGACGTCTGTGGTCTAGTGGTTCGAGTGTCGGACTGCCGATCACGAGGTCGTGGGTTCGATTCCCACAGAACAGAACACAAATATTTATGTGATGAACATAAGTGTTTGTGTTGGTCTGTGTGTTTCTTATGTATTTACCACAGACCAGTAAGCTTCAAGACTCCGCATAAACAAAGTTTTGTATTCTAACGCAGTCGTAAAACGTTGGTGGGGTCAGGGGGGCGGACGGCGCGTTATGATTGGCCGGCTCAAAAGTTCGATGGTATGATTCCTTATGATTGGTGCCGCTCGCTGACTGAGTGACGTTCCGATTGACGGAGGGACGTATGATATGCAGAGGTAGAGCATATGCGTTGTGACCGGGGGTGTCCAGCTAAGCGGCGTCTAGAGGCTTACTGGTCTATGGTATTTACAAACCAAAAAGTATATAAGAAGTATTATGTCCATTGTCTAGTACCCATAGTATAAGCTCTGCTTAATTTGGGACTAGATGGTGCTGTGTAAAATGTCCCCACAATGTCCCAATTTTTTTTTTTTTTTTTTTATATCGCTGATACTAAGTTTAATGATGCTTTTATCGGAATTAAGATTAAGTAATAAATAAACAAGATATGAAAACTAGATCTAGATGTTTTGACCAAAATTAATCAAAAAGGTTATCATGATTTTGTTACGTAACAAACAAAATCGCAGTCGCACACAATATTATTACCAAATATTATTCAATTAAACCTATTGTTTCCACCCACCGATCCTTAAAACCCCCTTTTTATTTGACCCACATCTAAGGGATAATTGTGAGGGAATAAATTATTTAATTATTGCTTTTATAGGTCAGTGTATAATGCTGGCAGGTGCACGCTTGGTTGCACCTGCAGGGGCTGTTCAAGGTCTTGGCAAAATGCGTCTTAAGTATGTACTTACTACTTATACTTCGCGAAAGTACATACCTGGTTATTGTTGGCTCTTGAGTTTGTAAATGAATTAATTTTGTTCCAGGAATAACTGCGTATGTTGTTTCGGTTTAAAACGCAATTAGGTTGGTACCTTCTGTTACTTATTTGTTGATGTTGGTTAAATAATATTATCGTTGTGTCAGCTGCTTATCATCGAAAATACGTAAGTTGTCTACATTGTAAACTTTACAAAGCTCATGGTAGAGCTTTATCAAATCTATGGCGAAGACGAATAATAAAACAGTCACCGCGTGGTCACCGGTTTTCGCTCCTTCATAATGTAGTTAATTACTATCTGGTATCTACTCTCAATGTACATACTTATTTAATATCTTACCTTGCTATATTTTGTTTTCCTGTTTGTGTAGTCGATGATACTGATGTACGGTAAAACTCTAATGAGTTTATGTTTACATCTTTATAACGTTTTTGTTTATACCATTGAACAAATAAATAAAATGAATAAATAAATGTACTAATAATGGGTACATGTTATATAGTAGAAAATGTAGAAATGAACCATCATTCCGAGGTTACCGTGCGGTTGGCGCGGCATATTAAAAATAAATTTAATAACCTTATGCTCGCGGCTTCGCCCGCTTATTATTTGATTTATCACAGAAAGACGTCATCGCGGATCCCTCGGAAACATTTATTTTATTTTATTAAGTGTTTTATCCACTAAACTCACTTTTTTCGTAACAATATAGTTGTGGTTTGAAGGACATGACCTTGGACATAGCTTATCCTTCTAGAAGTGGATACGATACGACGTTTCACCCCGATTGAAGGAAAAACAAACATCCATAATTTCGATATAAATTTTGGAAAGAAAAAACAGCTTACGAGCAGGATTCGAACATGCGACACCTCACCCAGTTCGCCAGTGCTTTAGCCACTAAGCTACCGTGAACACTGCTCGTGGTATCGAATTTAACTTCCACTTACGTCTTTCGGTGACGTCAGAAGCATCCCATTGGGAAACAGACCGTGTTCCTCAACCGACCCGATTAACTTTGCATTTAAATAAATAAATAAATAAATATAAATATTTTTGGTACATTTTTACAAATCACCATCTAGTCCCAAACTAAGCAGAGCTTGTACTATGGGTTACTAGACAATGGATATAATACTAGGATATTTTTTTTTTTTTTTTTTTTCATTTAAGTTGTTGTTTTCTTTTATTTTCACAGTTTATATCTTTAGATTTCTCTTCACATGCGTAAATGCGTTCAAAATTATAAAATCCATACTTTCGCATTTACAATATTAGTTGGAGTAGGATAATTAGTAGGTGTTCCGTGTGGTGCCGGGCATAAAGAATTGCACCACCCTATCTCTTCTCATGTGTGTCGTAAAAGGCGACTAAGGGATTCACCAGAGGATGGGCAGCAGCGTTCTCTGAGTATTTAACCAACCAACTGCGATCGCCAACCTGCCTGCCAGGCGTGGCGATTATGGCATACCCTTTGGGGAAGGCCTATGTCCAGCAGTGTACGTATTTCGGCTGAAATGATACTGATGATCATAGAATTAAAATAAACCTGATGATGATGAATTAGTAGGACTGTCCTAAGTAATAAATGGTTTAAATGGTTTAAGTAGTAAATATATTAGCAATGTAATTAGGGCTGGGACTACAAGATGACAGGTTTTTTTCCTGACATGCCCAGAATTTAACGACGTCTGTGGTCTAGTGGTTCGAGTGTCGGACTGCTGATCAAAAGGTCAAAAATCGTGGGTTCGATTCCCACAGGACACAAATATTTATGTGATGTGATGTGTTGAAGGAACACCGTGGTGGTTTAGTCGGTAAGAGTCCGACACTGGCTCCACCTACCCCGGGCGGAGTGCGTCCATGAGGATTTCCCCACGGGAAAAAAAAAGATACTAGTGACTAGGGCATGCAATATCGGAAGGTTTTCAAATCCGGAACTGATTTTAGATATTGGGTACTGAACTCCGGAGTTCCGGAATTTTTAACCCCCGACAAAAAAGAGGGGTGTTATGTTTTTGAGGTATGTATCTGTGTGTCTGTGGCATCGTAGCGCCCAGACGAATGAACCGATTTTGATTTAGTTTTTTTGTTTGAAAGGTGACTTAATCGAGAGTGTTCTTAGCTATGATTCTAGAAAATCTGTTCAGCCGTTGGAAGATAATCAGCTCTTTTCTGGTTGATGAAGGGATATGAGAATCTCGCTAAACAAAACGTGAAGCACCCATAGTAAGACGGGCTGGCACGCACACATTCACACCCATGGTAAGACAAAAAGCCGCGATTACGCAACAAAACTCGTGTGACGGTAGTCATTGTCGTAGTGTCATAAATAAAATAACAATGTATCTGGTGTGCTAAAATTCTGTCGAAATTATAGTGGGTTTAGGAAAAAACGAAGTGCTTCAGTCTTTTCTTAGCGAGATTCAGTCCATCGACCATGGCCTGGAATAACACTTGGTAGGGAATTAGGGATACGATTATTAGCACATAGGATTTTTTTCGACGAAGTCGCGAGTACGCGTTAGTTTAGTACACACGGCTACACATCAAGCCGTACATTTCCAGTATAAGCTGATCTCGCATTGTACGGAAAGCTTATACAATGCGAGATCAGCTTATACTGGAAATGTACAGCTTGATGTGTAGCCGTGTGTACTATTAGATATTCTGTGTCGCGAGCGTCACATAGGGCCAAAATTAATATCCAATCTATCCACGATTTACCCTACTAGAGATAGGAATTTGACATATTTTGTATGGAGCTTATGTCAAACTTCTATCTCTAGTAGGACAAGTCGTGGATAGATCGGATATTAATTTTGGCCGTTAGTAGATACTAACTTCTGTCAGGGTTGGCAGAATCACTTAGTTAAAAAAATAGGTGACGTCGTCGCCCGACAGAAGCGAAACATCTAAGCGAGCGCGGAAAGAACGTGCGGCTTGTATAGCTGTGTGTGTGTTCGTGACAGTAAGTAGTGTAGTCACTCGCAAAAGGAGGGAGAAGTTAACGGTGACGTTTTTTTTTTCTTCAGTTTACGCCACGAGCCTTGTCGTGCGCGCAACGACGCATACAAGCTTCGCTCCAAAACCTAAGCTTAGTCTCCCTAAGAACACAAATGCTGCAAGCCTGCAAGGTATTCGAAAAGACAGGAAAACCAATTTTAATAATATACGCGATGTAATCCAGTTTTTGCTTTATTATACATAGGTACTCACATAACTAAATTGCAACAACCTCTACAGACTTTGTAGGTCGAACCAACTGAAATATTTTATTGGCTTAAGGATGTTTAATAAACGCATAATAATGTCGAATCATTTAAATAATAACTGTACCTAATTCTGATAACGGGTTGACACCCCTGAATGTATTCAGACATATAACGATATTTCTATGTGTTCAGAGAGCTCAACCCGTCAATTATTTCAGCTGGTCGAGTGCGAAAAGATCAATATGAAAAATATTATTTTGATGATCTAATGTTTGTCTGAAAGAAATTGCTCTTACTCTAGGGGTATCTGAAAAATGCCGATGATAACAACTCCAACTACATACCAATTATTTGTTATTTGTAATTGCTGTGATTACGATAAATTATTCATAGTTTATTTAAACTCTTCACATAATAAGTATATTTAGAGTTTAAATAAATTATTAACAGATATTTGTAAAAAAGCAGTAACATTTTACATAAAAACCCTAAAAAAGAAACCGCAGTCAGCAACAGTCGTTGATAATAATCAATTAACCGGTATAATTTATTGTTCCACCTAACTTATTAATCCATTCAAAGTCAATCCAAATAATTTATTATATCGAAAATTAAATACAGTCCTTTATTGGTCAAGTATTTAAATATTTTACAACATTGTGCTCAAAAGAATTTCTCGGATGAACACAACCTACGCGTCGATTCACACACAAATATGTGCTGGTTGTAGGCATCCTGCAGAACCGGTGGGCCTTGATATTACAAAGGGACCCCTCGATCTGAGGACTAACCTTGAGTTATTTTTAAACCACGCTGGCTGCATACGAATCCCGCCCGACGACTCTTTCACTCCTTCCGAGTATTACATAATGCGAAATTATAGTTTTTTTTTTTTGTATAGCGTCTCCTTGAAAAGCGTGTGGCCCTGTCATTTCGGTTTTATACCCTTTGTTTTGGCTCGCACATATTTTATTTCTTTTCTTTGAATCGTAAAAGGAAGAGGCAATGAAGGGTTAGCGTTTTTGTGCGGTGGATTATTTATGATGCGGAATAATGGGCGTTCGAGTACGCCGCGAAATATTGGCTACAGCTGCGGTGTTTTCGAAAATATGTAATCGTTCGTTTTCGGTCTCGGTCAAGCAGAAAGCTACAGTTCAGTACTCGTAACTACATGTACGCAGCTAACCACACAAGTGAGATATGTTATTCCTGCTTTTGTGTCCGCAATGCTTCAACTCCTCGCCATAATCACGCTAGCATTCATCCCCCTTTTTATTGCGTTGTTTGTTCACTAAACAGGAATTGGATACCTTGTAAAAAAGATACTT
Source organism: Asteroscopus sphinx (assembly GCA_949699075.1). Taxonomy (NCBI): domain Eukaryota; kingdom Metazoa; phylum Arthropoda; class Insecta; order Lepidoptera; family Noctuidae; genus Asteroscopus; species Asteroscopus sphinx. Next base: position 10,407,304 of record OX453008.1, read on the forward strand.
CGGTAATACCTGAACCTGTATAACTTGTCTCGCTTGTACATTCATTGTTTCATTCTTAGTGGTCATTTTGCGAGGAAACTGGCGATTCGAGTATGATTGTTTTATTGTTTTATAAGTGCTTGCACATTGCGCAGTTGCATCTGCATCTTGTACAGTCAAGCCCACATCGATGGTAAAAACTAGTGATGTTACAACTACTACTTTTACGAATACGAATACCAATACCGGTTTTACTATTCGGCAAATTCGAATACCTAATTTTACAATAGCTGCACATAATGATTAGTCAATGATCAACAATTTAAAACGACTCTGCTCAATTTAAGCACACAAATTGATGAAAATCAGCTAACACAGATCCACAATGGTTCCACAAAGGTTGCCATAATTGCTAACCATCTGTGGATGACAAAAGAAAAGATGAGAAAGTTTAATGATTTTATGAATTAATTTTTGTGTTTTTGTTGACTCGGTCACAACAGTCTACTCGCAAGTCGTAATGCATGGGGTTTCTAGGTTTTTTTTTTACAAATGTCATGAAAGTATTCGGCGAATACGAATATTCAGTGATGTGATGGTATTCGGTGATGTGATGGTATTCGGTGATGTGATGGTATTCGGTGATGTGATGGTATTTGGCGAATTGGAATATTCGTATTCGTAAAAACCAGTATAAACTGAGCTAGTCTTGTAATAGATCTACAAACTAAGCCAGTTCCACTTATAATAGTTAGCTACCTATAAACGGTTGACATACTTTTTGAACAAAATAACCATTTCGTATTTCGACGTCATACCTATTTTGAATTATGGCATCCAGGTTACGAAATGTATTTCCTATTTATGAACTGAACATAGCGAAATTAAAAGTTTAGTCATGTCATTGTCAATGGCATCATTAATTCGTCCTCTATAAATAATAGAACTGTCGAAAGCACTTGAACTCTACTAACACAATAAGTAAAATGTTAAACATGCGCATGATTCATCTGTTGTAGCATTTGTAGCAAATAAAAAGCGTAGCCCTACTAATTTCAATAAACTTCGCGCCTCGGAATGCAAAAACAAATTATAATCAAGATTAATCAGCGAATTAAATCCTCTAAACGTTGGAAGCTATGCTCCAAATCCCGGCTATGTTCCCATATCGTGTTCGAATCAATAAAACCTCCAATGTTTTTCTACAAAGCACGTTTCTCGGAACAATCTCACTGCTAAAGTTTCAACGTGATTACATAACCGTGGGTCTAACAACGCCACACATTGTAAACGATTATTGACCTGACCTTAATAAAATTCTTCGAAACTATAGAACTATTTAGTTATCTCTTTAGTAGCCATTATATTTTAATTTATTTATGTCATCAACAACGAACACTCGAGCAGAAGAGTTCAGAAAACAAGCCAAACAAAGCGTAGTAACCGTGTATCTAATAACGCCACACATTGTAAGCGATTATTGACCTGACCTTAATAAAATTCTTCAAAACTATAGATCCATTTAGTTATCTCTTTATTAGCCATTACCTATATTTTATTTTATTTATGTTATCAACGAAGGACACTCGAGCAGAAAACTTCAGAAAACATAAAAGCGTAGTAAAGCAAGAACATAAAGCTGACGTCAAGAATAGACGGTCCACAAAGTCTGCGGTGCAAACATGTCTTAGGCAAACCCAACAATTTTCTCCGTTTTGATAAACCACAAGTCCTAGCAAAGGAAAAGCGATTTGTAGCTAGAATGCTCCATAAGGCTATTGAAATAAAAACATCTTAATTTTAATAGAGAAGATGGTTAGCAGCTACCACCTGTTTGGAACCCAGTTCTAAAAATAATCAAGTCCCAAACAACACATCACAGAAACATAATGACACCGTGAGTGACTACTGCGCGCATTGGAACGATGAATAAGGTAGATTGTTTTTTTTTTTTATATAGGTATGTAAAGACTCTTGTCATTTTAGTTTTCCTGCGACCACGAACGCTGCAAAGTGTTCAAAACGTCAGGAAAACCAATTTTAATAATAATACGGGATGTAATCCGGTAACGGTAGTGATCGCGAAAACCTCAGAAATTATTAACTTCAGAAAAGTCAAAGACAAATTGACGCGAGTCGCGGCACAATATGTGTAGCAAATTAGGTGGCATATGTACTACGTGACTGGCATATTGAGCGGCATCGATACTGCATCAGCTTTGTTTATGTGACCGATCAAGTGTTCGCGCCATGTTCTTTATTAAAAAAAAGAGAACAACAAAAGTATACCCAGTTATATTGACAATAAAGGACCACTTGTAGAAGCGGTACACAAAAACATGTTATCGATTTATTGTATTTCATTAACGTTATTTAATTAAAGAGAGTTGCTGAATTTATAATTAAGGGGTTTGCTTTGTTAAGGTTTATGGTGACGATTCACTACGAGTTGCAAGGTTTGCAGCTGTTAGAGATTATAAAATATGCTTGTGATAATAAGAAGAGAAATAAAGTGTTTCAGTAATGAACGTGAGTCCGTATTTACAGAGACCTTCCTTAAACTTAAGAAACTCTTGAACAAAACTGGAGCGAGCTAATATTTAATCTTTCATTATTACTGAATATGCAGTTACACGACCGAAGTTAAACATGTACAGTCGAGGAATGAAAAGGTTCGCCACATTAAGGTCTACTTTTGCTTGTACTGGCAGATAACAATAATGACAGTTGTACGTAGTACACTCACCAAAATTATCTCTCGTTCGGAGTTTGAAAAGGCAACATGTACTCGCGACACGTTTAATGGAATCAATTTGAAAATTGACGAACCTTTTCGTTACTCGACTGTACTTAAGGACTAGTGCAAAAGGACCAAAATAATCGCTAGTACTACGTAACAAAAAATTAAAAATACGGTTAAATTGTTTAGATTATTGGAGTTACGGTTAACTTTATATAACAATAAAGTCTTAAATTGATGAAAAGTTACAGTAAATCCCACACTAGGATATGTTGTGTTGCGGAATCCAGTCTCTTTCGCCAGGTATAAAGGGTGCCACTGAAGATGCATCCAACATTATTATTTTATTATTATAATGTTTGTTTGCTTTTTTGATGTCGTTTTTATGATAGACTGATTAAAATCACTACAACGATATAATAAATATTGCAATAGTACCAATACCATGTGGTACCTACCTAGACATTATAAAATGATTTATAGCAGAGCATTTTTTTTATGAATGTATCAACTTTATTTTAAGAAATAATTAAACATAAACAGTCACAGTTCAGTGTGGTGCCGGACGTAAAGAATAGCACCCTGAGGTAATATGTACTACGTACTAGAGAAGACACCTCAAGCAAAATGTTTGTAGCACATTTTAGAGCTCCTGCACTCTCACTCGCTTAGCCACGCTCGCGCCGCGCGTGCTCCGCGGCCAGCAAGTTGTGCAAAATTTTTCGTTCCTGATGTCTGCTCCAGTACGTAGTACATATTACCTCAAAGGAATAGCACCGCCCTATGTCTTCTCATGAGTGTCGCAAAAGGCGACTAAGGGAATCACCAGAGGATGGGCAGCAGCGTTCTCTGAGTATTTATCCATCAAACTGCAATCGCCAACCCGCCTGCCAAGCATGGCGATTATGGCATATCCCCCAATGCCAATGGAGGAGGCCTATGTCCAGCAGTGGAGGTCTTTCGGCTGAAATGATGATGATGATGAAACAGTCACATTATTGTCACCAAAAAATGCGTAAAATATTACTAAATTAAAATCAAATTAAGGAAAACGCGTCATTTTGGTGCAGGGGTACTCTAGATACCACACATCAGAAGAAAATATTGCGTACATTTATAATTATGCTTTGGCCGTACCTACATCCTATAAAACGTGTGAAAACCTTTTAAGGGGTCATTGTACTTATCAGTATGAATAACTTTTACTATGAGACCAACCCTGAAATCGCGAAAAAAATATCAGCTGTTCCCTACATTTTGTTGATTTATAAATGTGAACACAAATGTAGGGATCAGCAGATTTTGTTTTTCGCGATTTCAGGCTTTGTTCCATAGTTAAAGTTGTTTATTCTGATGAGTATTTACATAATTAAGGATCCGAATATCGAAGAAGTTTTGTTCAACACGGCATGCAGCGGCGGCGCGGCGGCGCCTACGCAAGAAATCTAAGTGTTTTTCTAGGATTACGAACCTACATAAAGCTTTTATTATAAAAGTACGAATTCTATGAGTACAGTAACAACTTTTGTATTCAAAAGGTTTACAAGACTATTCTGCGTTTTGTTACAATCACATGAGACTTTCCACCTTCATGTCTCAGTTTGGCGAACCGACTTGCGGTACCATTTAGGTAACAGCCTAGGTGGTATTGCAGTTGTTATGGGCAAAGGTAACCACTATCAGGTGGGCCTTTAGCTCGTTTCGCCATCCTATACCATAAAAAATAAATAAAAAAACACTATTATCAAAGCGATACCATAATTGGTACAAAAAATAAAATAAATAAAGCTTCTTTGTCTCTTATATCGGATTGGTTTAATATTCTCACGGTACTAAGCCACATGTTTTCATTGCATATATGTATATTTGTTCTCTCTGGACAGTCTTCTTTATGACATCATGTGACTATAAATTGGAGCAATTTTTGAATCAACTCGTGTTGGCAATAAAGTTGGATTTGTTTATTTTGTTTTTATAAACATATTATAGTCATCTGGTGTAACGAGTGCAGTAATATTTTCATCTTGATTTTTTGTTCTGAGTAAACAAAACGAAGACCGTGTCGAACCGATGGCCGTTGGAGCAGACGAGTCCTTGAGTGGAGACCGCGAATCGGCAAACGCAGCGTAGGGCGCCCCCCTGCCAGGTGGACCGACGACCTAAAGAACGTGGCTGGGGGGGACTGGATGCGGAAGGCAGAGGACCGAGCGTTGTGGCGCAACTTGGGAGAGGCCTATGTCCAGCAGTGGACTGCGATAGGCTGAGTTGATGAAACAAAACAACAAAAATTTCAACGTTCTAAATATCACGATGTACTTATATGGCTGGATAAAAAAAGTAATACGGACTACTCGTGCTCATGCACGAACCCTTACTGCACGAATCCAACTCGCCCGTTCGTTACCACCCTTTGACCTGATACCCCATAGAAACTGGTTTAATTTATGAGAGTTCATCAAAAGACATCAACGCACCGTGCGCGAAATATGAATTTTTGTATCTCTTTCTTACGCAGGTACCACCACATAGTCTATGTTTGCCCTATTTTTAGTACTTGCTGCTAAACTACATAGGTATGCACTATAATCAGACCAAGTTTGACGCCGGTATGTATTACCGTTTTAAAGATAGAGCAGGAACAAAAACGTTGAAAAAAAGGCATATTTGTTGTGTGTTTGTGATGCATGTATGCATTGGCTTTACTTTTTATTTTTAGTAGGTATTTGTTCTGATATCATAGCAATACATATTCTGAGCAAATTTCAACCGGCTACCTATTACCGTTTAAAAGATACAGCCCTGTGACCGACAGACGAGCGAATGGACGGACGGACGGACAGCGCAGCGAGAGTAATAAGGTCCCGTTTGGCATCCTTTGGGTACGGAACGCTAAAAAGTATAGGTATTAAATATCCTTGCCAAAATCAAAATAGGCAGTTTCATAATGCAAATGAGATTTTTATAGCGATACTTTGAATAATATTAAAGGTACCTCAAGTAGAGCAATAAAAATAGGAAGTGATTAAAAAGATATAAGATTTTTTTATTAAAAATCCCTTTGATCCACCGTTCATAATCACTACGACAGGAAAAAATATGACATCAGTAAAATTATAATGGGTCGCCTCGTAAAGCGCGCATTTGAATAGGAGAGTTACATATCAAAAATTTTCAGTGATCCGTGTTTTACGAGTTTGTCGTAAACGTGTACTTAACAGGAAGAATAAAAGGGGCCCCTTCAGTTCGCCTCTGTTTAAAAATCTATGTGAGCATGCGAAGGGTTTGCTCGTAATCAGCTCGCGAACAGCTCACGTTTACGATGTTTCCACATTTTAATATCTACATAATATGTTATGGATTTAACCAGACCTTTCAAAAGCACCCATAAAAATAAATTGAATGGTTTCATACAAAAAACCGGTCGGTTTTGTTGTGTGCAATCAGAAAGAAAATGATGGATTTGTACGTAACTTCCGGTGAGCCAATATTATATTATAAATCAAATAAAATTGTTCAGCTATTAAAATTGATTGATCGCTTAGTCATTACGTATGCATTTCATAAATTAGCATGATCATAACCACCAATTAAATCTTAACTTCTGAGCAAATGTGCAGTTTTTATATTAATTGCAGAAACGAGTGCGATTTACGTTTTTTAGCTATAGAAGTATATTCTGTTAGATCTCACTAGCAAAGTCACTTTTGAATCCGTAGTGAAAAGTAGTAAAAACAATACGAAAAATAACTGCGGATTCATAAGTGAGTTTGCTAATGAGATCTTACAGAATAGAACTGTAGAACACAAAAAGTTTTAGCTACAGACATTGAACGAACCGAACCTCAAAAAATCCATTGTATAACAGTCATAAATATTAAATGAACTCAGTCCCTCAAGTAACCAGATGCCCATTCAGTAACATAATAAGATTTACTTATTTTGAACTTAGCTAAAGGAAATACAGGTGGACTAACAATACGATAGAGTCCCTTGAGGCATCCCTCTTTGACTATTTTAATAAGAAAAAAAAACCCATTGCCTCCAGAGCGAATTACTTTGAAACGAATAAATAAATGAACTGAAGGATCACGAGATTGAATTAGAAAAAGAATTCGTGTGTAATAAAGAAATCTGTTCATTCATAAAAGTTATGAGGGTTGATCACAATGAGGAAGGCGAAGTGTACGATGATTCAAAGCGATGACAATGACGACAGGTATCGAACCGGAAAAGGGATCAGTTTTCCTTTTGATGTCACATCAAAAAGGCCCTTAAAAGGAGAAGCCAATATCGGACTTAGTGAACTTTCTGAACTCCCAGAAATTAGGTTATTACGTATATTAAAAGCTTTTGACGAAAGAAATGTGTCTATAATTTTCATCTAAAATTGCTCCATCTATTTGATCATTATTTGCATCTTTTCTTAGACGTTTTTCATTGCATATTTTAATGTGGTTCTTTTCGACTTTAAACATCAAGCTTCACAAAGCCAGAGGTGTATTTTTTACATGCAGACATAATTTTTGAGGAACCAACCCACAAAATCATATTTCCGCCTCAGCACTCTCCCTTGTTTTACGGTTTTTTCATTGCAGCCACTTTACGAGCATCGGTGATGGGAGCCACTCTTCTTTTACAACCGAGTAACAGTATTCTGAGACCTCGAAGATCGCGTGTTTGGTACTAATTAAACGTCTTCATGGCAGTTCGGATACGTGATTCGTCTGGCCGCGGTGAATAATGTGCTTCTTACGTTTTTTATGGAGCTTTACCGTAACTAAAGTTTCGCCGCTTCAGTTTTCAGCGAACAATAAGTGCATGATGTATTCACCTGGTGTTATCGAGGGGATTCTAATGAGATTTCTGAGTATAGCTCCTTACGTCATCAGAGATGTTTTTAAATTAATACTGATTGTAAATCTTGTCGCGCATTAGAGATGTCGTCGTCGTTGGTAAATTGGAAACACCTCGGCTTCACGCTCAGTCGGGGGCTCCACTCGTTCTATTCCTGTTCCTGACACAACCGCCCCAGGACACGACGCGTCTTTGTTACAGACATCGCAACGCGTTGTAATTATTTCCACTTGTACTTTAACGTCATCGTCTCGATTAGTTGGAGCGTTAAAATTTGGGCTTGAATTTATAATATAAATACGACACAAGCAGTGTGTTGTTTTTTGTTACCATTCAGTTTTGATTTCTCTCCTCATGACTGGTTTGAAATATGACCCCTATACTTGGTTGTAACAATCATCTCATATTTCACTGTAATTATGCTGATTGACGACGAAATTTCAATAGCTGTAAATATCATTACAAGCGAGCGATCAACATTTATGTTCCTTTTAATCAAACCGCCTCTCGAGCGACTCTCACGAGTGGATATTTATCTTTAGTCTGTACAAACAAATGTAACCGTGAAACCATTTCATCATTCAGCACATTGTCGTCAGCGGCATGCGAGATGGGCACTGACGCAACCGCACGCCATCGCTCCTTGAAGACAAAGAGTAACACCAACATGAAAAAATAATATTTTCTCAGATTTGTGTTCCGCGGCTGTCATTGTCACCAGACGTGATTTACGCCAAATCTGTCCAGTTTGGAGACAAAGGAGTCTTGTCGAAAATCGCGGGCAGATGATGTCATATACGTTCAAGAACTGCCTTAACCGCGGCCCCTAATTAATAGAGCTTTTACGGCCGGCTAGGGTAATATAATTCAGAGATGTTTCAAAGAAAAATAAGAAATATGCGTGTCAGCCAGCGTAGTTTATGGGCCGTTGTTTATTGTGAACGCTCCAAACCAAAGTCGAACTCAGAACCAATTCTTTGTTTCTTTCAGAATTTATTACGAGTAGGTAAAGTTCGTGAAATCAATTCAAAGGCATGGCTCGTTAGGAGAGTGCACCTTTCTATTTTGTGATTCTTTGTATCTTATTCCTACAATCTAGCTAGATATTTTCATTTGCTTTGTTGTGAGGCTACTTTGAATCACAGAGTTTTTTTTAAATTATAGAACTAGAGGTTTATAAAAAATTGTAAGTCTGAAACGAAATAATGGAGCTTCTATACAATAGTAAGTTCTGCTGCGGCATTTCAAAGATGAATTGAACGAGATTCATGAATGCGTTCATACGCCCACTCGTTTAATTCTAGAACAGGGAGGCTAATATTTATAAATAAGGTACTTTCAAAATCTAAATCGCAAACTACCTTCAGAGCGGGGCTTGTCTAGACAATTTTTACAATAAAGCAGGTATTATCAAAGTACCTACGTTGTTTTGAGCAACAAATCGCAAGCGCCAGTGACAAAAATTAAATGGTCTAACATGTTTCAGTATGAGTCTCGAAGCACGGGATTTATCTGTTAGATCTGTAAGTCGAGATCGTGCTGGAAAATCCGTAGTCACAGCTTCGAGTATCAAGATTATGAGCCACCGAAATCGTGTGTTGGGTATTAAAACCAGCCAAGTGCGAGTCGGACTCCCACACTAGTGGTTCCGTATTACATGTCTGTGTTTGGCAAATTTTCTTTGTTGTCATTCATACTATAAAGTTATATATTATAGTTATAGTTGAGCGACATAGTCTTGTAGATCAAGCTCCTTAAATAAAGATAATAAAAAAAAAGTTATAGACTTAGAGCGTAGTATAGGTACAATTACACCAAAGTTTGACGCTTGTATGTTTTATCATTTTTAAGATAGAGCAGGAACAAAAAGAGGGTTTTCGAAGTTTCCTATATGGTTTGGATTGAGAATTTTTATTTGTAGTATCTATGTAGGAGATTCGCAGAAGAACGAAGGAAGGTAACCGACATAGCCTAAAGAATTGCCAAACTTGAGTGGCAGTAGGCGGGGCACATTGCTTGCAGAACGAATTGCCGATGGGGCCGAAAAGTTCTGGAGTGGCGACCGCGTACTGGAAAGCGCAGCGTGGGTAGGCCCCCCACAAGATGGACCGACAACCTGGTGAAGGTCGCGGGAATCCGCTGGATACGGAAAGCGCAAGATCGGTCATTGAGGCGATGCTTGGGGGAGGCCTATGTCTAACAGCGACCGTCTTTTAGCTGAAATAATGATGATAATAATGATCTGTAGTATTTGCAATGATACAGGTCATAACAAGACATATTTTGTGAACATTTCGACTGGTTTCCTATCATACTGAAAATTTAAAATGATTCAGCCCTGTTTGTGGCAGACAGACGACGGACCAAGCATGCAGGCAGTAATAGATATATATATATATGTTGTTATTGTATATGTTTTCACCCTTTGGGTACGGAACCCTAAAGATGACAATCCGTAATTATACGAGTGTTTCGGATTGGACTGGCGTCATGCGTCAATGGCAGTGGTATGCATGCTGTTTATTTATGTGCAGATAAGTGTTAATACTTCTGATTGTTAATAGTTAGATCTCATAATATGATTGGAGAGCTTTGACTGTGTTACTGCAACAGGAAATGGTATATCACACTAAGGTGTTATAATTGTAATGTGAGTAAAATTTTGTTCTTTCGTTGGCGTACTTTCCACCTATGTTATTTTAATAAGCAATAGTTCATTCGGTTGCATATTGACTAAGCACTATTGCTTTGGGTCTTATAAAAAGTGATCGGAATAGGTAGAGCTAATGTTCCTAAAGCGTAGAATATATACTAACGACCCTAAAGTTCAAAGAATAGAGACACAAAAAGTGGAGACTTCCTTACGACAATTTTTTTTCCTGAATATTTGTTTTCGATAAATATTTTATTTTATTTATCGTAAACAAATATTCAGAAAAAAAATGTAAATTGTAATTGTATTTTTTTTTTACCTCTACCGTATTAGTTCCACTTATTTAAGCTGTTACTTAATTACATTAGCTTCCGCGCTTACTTACGTCGTTCAAACGAAGATAAGGAGATTACCTTTATTTTTTGAAAACAATAAAAATCGTGCTTTCTCTTTTTTTTAAATAGAAACAGGAAATGAATTAGATAGTTTTACTTTATTAATTTTTTCTGTACTCAAGTAATGTTCCGAAACTCGGAACAAAAATTCCGAAAAAAAAAATTGTCTTGAGGAAGTCTCAATTTTTTTCGTCTCTGTTCTGACTTTAGGCACATTAGCTCTACCTATCCCGATCACTGCTTATAAGTTATAACTTAAAACTATCATTTCAAATTGAAACTCTTACTAACTTACTTATTTTATTTAAAAAGTCATGAGAAATAAAATGAAAAGTAAAGAAGGAAACACCAAATACCGGAGAAAATATATGACTTAGCTTCTATTTGACGCAGCAGCGCAATATTTTCATTCCAGTGAGTCTTACATTACACAAAATATTGCGACGTTGTAACAGTTGTAAGCTCTCCTCCATACTCATATCTATCCCCATATTTCATATCTTCTTATCTTGTTAGTCCAACAAGTGGGGCTTTCTATGAAGATAGGATGAAGTCATATTCATCAAAATTATCAAGCTAAGCGCAGCGATGCAGGCAACGCAGATTTTGTAACGTATATGAAGAAGCTCAGAAGAGAAACAGTAGTGTGGTGAAACGTTATTTAAGAAAAAACGGTCAAGAGCGAGTCGGGCTCGTGCTATTGGGGTTCCGTATCAGATTTTTTTCATCGCGCTAACATGATTGCATGGAATTGACCTATTAAGTACAAGTAAACTAAAATGCCTGAACAAAGAAGCTGCTGACATATCACAAATAGGTCTTATGTGTATTTCGTCATCATCAAGTGCTTTATTTTCAGTCAGTGACATTTTTTTTTTCTTGTAGGTAGAATTGAATGTGGTATAAATTAGTCAATATGGTTTAGGGTAAATTAACATTTCCATGACCTGCCCTAAAAGGTAAACTTGGTACAAAGGGGGACCAACTTAAATTGGTAGTGTTTTAACTACTTGAGGTGCTGGCCAGAAAACCTCCACGTGTGCCTAACGGCTGCTTGTCCTTCTGGACACGTCTAGAGGGATCGGCAGTTGTTTGGCCGGTGCATCCTGGGCACAGGCAATAAAATCCTGTCGAGGGATTAACCTTCGGGGGATTTTATTGCCTGTGGCGAATATTCTGGCGAGGGAGGGGCCCGTTGTGGGCCAGTGGGGAGTTGCTCCACGTGTCCCTCTGATATCAGCAGAGGGCACGGTGGAGGAGCAGGGGCGGGCCCGGTGCACTCACCCTGCCACTGGGCAGGCAGCGGAGGGACTGTCTTTCCCTGCCACCGTCGATCTCGTAACCCCAGGAGTGCCTGCTGAGTAGTGTTCCCGCGCCTCTTGGGACCGAGGGTCTTGGCTTCACCGCCCGGACCGCGAGGAAGAAAACCTGTATAAAAAATTACGGGAGGTAGGGCCTGCGAGCAGCAGACTTGGGGTAGTCTGCTGCCCGACCAGCAGCTGGCGTAGCTGGCACAGCCGGCGTAGTTGGCGCAGCTGGTAAAGGCCCATGAGATGAGGTGGCGTGCAGTGTTCCGTGTGCGCCACCTAGGAGGAGGGTGCGGCTGACGTTAGGCCGCACGGGGAGAAGGGGCTCGCCTGCTTGTGGCGGGCCAGGACCTGTCGGGGGTGGTTGTGTGAATACTCACGGGTTCCCACGCCCCCGGCTAAGGTAGTTGAAGGAACACCGTGGTGGTTTTAGTCGGTAAGAGTCCGACACTGGCTTCGCCTACCCCGGGCGGAGTGCGTCCATGAGGATTTCCCCAAGGCGAAAAAAAAAAAAAAAAAGTGTTTTAACTACTTATTTAATTAAGATTTATAATAAAACAAAGTTTAACCGGATTAAATCGCGTATATTATTAAACCAATTTAAATAATATACGCGATTTAATCCGGTTAAACTTTGTTTTATTATAATGTGTAGTGATCGCGAAAACCTAAGAAGTTAATTAAGATTTATTAATTAATAGATTATTGATGCCGTTATTTGTGATACAAGACCATCCTTCATCCCATATTTTGATGTCCGAGGTCAAGGATTTATGAGGTACGGAACCCTAAAAACTAGATACATAGAACGTTTTAAATACATACTAGGTGAACCCTAAATGTCATCGTAACCTTTTTTAAAGCGCGACTTTCAAGACCATACTAACAAAAAAATGTGTGTACTAAAATAAATAAGTTGCAATGACCAAGTTTTCCATTCATCATCCTCCGACCCTTTTCCTAACTATGTTGGGGTCGGTTTCCGGTTTAACCAGATGCGGCTGAACATCAGTATTTTACACGGAGCGACTGCCAACAGACCCCCGCAACCCAGTTACTGGGCAATACCGACATTCGGAGGTTAGACCAGTCGTCAGACTTCCAGACTTCTGCCTACCCGTAACGACTACCGTAGATATTCGTATGACAACCGGGACCGAAAGCTTAACGTTCTCTCCGAGGCATGGATGGGCCTCGATGTGTAACGAAACGGTCACCCATCTACAGACTGACCGCAGTAAGTGCAGCTTAAGTGCAGGCATTGATAAAAATAGGTTCCATTTGATTCAAAATACTGTCATTTGTAGATGAGATGTGGGTCTAATTGTTGTATAGGAAATATGATTTTTGATGATATTTACTAGATTTTGATGTAAGGAAACACAATTTGACAAAATTTTCTCATACATACTCATACATACATACATATTATCACGCCTGTTACCCATTGGGGTAGGCAGAGACTATGGATTTCCACCTGCTACGATCCTGACACACCTCTTTCGCTTCATCTACGTCCATTAACCTCATCATGCATGCTCGTCGGTTTAGAGAACTCTTAACCTGGCATTTTCTGAGAACATCCGCGATTTGATCGCGATAAAAACACGCGAAAATTTTCTCGACAGAATTATTTTCCAAAGTTAGCTCAATTTTTTACATTTTTCGCAAAGCATATGAAAATGGTAGGGATTTCACCAATAATTTTTTGAATAATTAAACAATATCATATCGTACAATCCGCGCGGTTTTTACTTGGCCACAAGCCCCTCGATCAAATTTACCATTAGTGAATCAAAATCTACCTCAGTTGCAATACCACTTACTTTTCATTTCCGTTCCTTTAACATAACCAATAGGTACAGATACTAATAAATTAATTCCATTCAATGCTTTCCGATGTCTAGACGTTAATTGACATAATGTTAAAAGCCCGGCTTTATGATTCTGTACGTTTATCCGATTTGGGTACACCGCGATCACTACGCCAGACAACGAGGATGCTTCAAAAGGATATAGAATAACACTTTTAATTTTATAGGTATTTGTTTTTTACTTTTTAATTTTTGTATCCAATTTTTGTAACGATTTTAATGTTTGATAAGTCACATTCGTGATTAAAATGATTTTATAATAGAAAATATTTTTTTAACCAACTCAGAAATCGTGAAGAAAATACATCTAACTAACCTCGACGTTACGGCCAATGCAACTTGGCCGAAACGTCGAGGTTAGTCAAAATTGTTGTTATGTTTTGATTTTATTGTGCGCGAAAAGTCCCGTAAATATAGTTCAATATGAGAAAATTCACGAAAGTTTAAAAACTTCTAATAAATAGATTTTTTTATTTATAACGCAAATTAATAATAATTTGTAGACAAAAATAAATAATTTGATGAAATGAAATGTTTATTTAACTTTTAATTAATACAGTTGATTTATTCACCAAAATGTTTAATTTGGTTTAGACATAAAAACTCTGCTGCGTTTAAAAAATAAAAAGTGTAAAGTGATAAATAAAACTTTTTAACAAAAAATTGAACCGACGAAAAGTGAAACTGAATAGCGAAAAATAACTAATTATGAGTCGGCGCCAAACGAACTTTTAACAAGCAAAGTGCGTGTAAGTTGCAAGTGGCCGAGCGGAGAACGCATTTTTGGAAAGTTATTGTTTATCGTTGAAAATTTCACGTTGTATTTAATGTGACATTGTTTTTATTATTTACTTAAAGTAATTTAATGATCTTCGTTGATTGGTTGTTTGGCACCGACTCATAATTAGTTATTTTTCGCTTTTCAGTTTCACTTTTCGTCGGTTCAATTTTTTGTTTAAAAGTTTTATTTTTCATTTTTTTGTGGTTAAAATCTAACTCCAGGTCTCCATTATATCGTAGTGTCTAGAACTATATTTATGTGTGTCAAGTTTCAACAGAATCGGTTAACAGGTAAGAATTCAGTGGGTGAACAAAAACTCATCCCCTGTTTTACTACCCTTAGGGGTGGATTTTGATTTTGAAATTTAAATGGGACCAATTTCAAGATATACCCTATCCATTAAAAAAAGAATCATCAAAATCGGACCACTTTGTAAAAAGTTATGCGTGGTCATACATAAAAAAAAAAAAAAAAAAAAAATATACGCGTCGAATTGAGAACCTCCTCCTTTTTTTCGTCGGTTAAAAAGCACTAGTGCGATAATATAAAGTAAAAAGCACGCGTGGGTTATAAGCTACATTATGAACCTAAAAGCGGTGCAATAAGAGCCACTTTACGAGCCAAAGAAATAACTGCTGTCTATAAAACATTACTAATTGATTCCATCTAAATACCGCATCAGACTTGTCAAAACTTACTTCCAACAGCATAATAAATTAATAACTCCTTTCACCTCCGAACGCTAACTACTCTGTAAAGTTGTGATATTAAGGAACTAAAATCCGTTTAAGGGATGTTGAGGGAAAATAAATCAGAGGCGGGCGCCTGGTCGTTCGTCGAACTCTATAGTTGAGAACAATTGGTGCCGAGATGTAAATTAAATCGAGTGGCTGTCGCAAGCCTGGCTTGGCTCTTGCCATGGACACAGAAGAGACAGAAGTACAACTTTAGTAGTTAGTTACTGTGGCATATGCTGAGTTGTGGCCCTTTTTGGCTTTGCACAGATTTTTTAATCTCTCTTCTTTATATTTTCTTTTTGAAAGAAAAAAAGAAAGTAAGAAAAAAAAACTTATCCCAGTTAGCAATGTGAAAATTAATAAAAAAATACGTAAAAATGCAAAATTTAAAAAATCAACAAACAAAAATACAACAATTTATAATTTGTGCAAGATCAGATTAAATATTTGTCTTTCTTCCTTTATTCAGGTGCTAATATTATTGAGCTGTGAAAATTCATTGTTAGACAAACATTTAAGTACTTCAGACCGTTAAGTTTTGGGTTGCTACCACAGAAATATATCAAGGGTAACGCCTGATATATTTCCGTCATCCTAAGATGGATTTGGGTGAGTTCACTGTTCAGGTACGTTAGTACTATTAGATATTCTATAGTACAGGCGTTTTAATTGCGTAGATTTTGCGTGAAAGAGTAACAAATATCCATACATACATCCATACATCCTCACAAACTTTCACGTTTATAATATTAGTAGGACTCCCTCGCTGACTGCCTCGTTGGTCTAGTGGTTGCAAGCGCGACCTCTGAGCGTGGGGTCCTGGGTTCGATTCCCGGGTCGGGCAAAGTGTTATTGGGTTTTTTCATAAGGAAATTCTCAGTAGCAGCCCGGAGTCTGGATTTGTGCCCGGTAAATGGCAATAGGCTCGCCCCCTATTACATGGGACTATAACATAACTGGCGAAATGTGGGTGTACTATTACACCTCTGCCTACCCCTTCGGAAAATACAGGCGTGATGGCGTTATGTTGTTGTTGTAGGAAGTGTCATTCGGAACGAAAGTTCGTACTTCGTTTGTTGTTCATCAAACGCGTAGATCCTCTGAACCCGATGTCGCAGGTTCGAATCTTGCTATTCAACTAATTTTTCTTTCCACTATCTATCACTTTTATCTTCCTTTATTCTAATGTCTGTTTTGGAAAAAAGAACATGGAAGTACAGCAGATATTTTTCTTTTTAACCGACTTCAAAAAAAAGGAGGAGGTTCTCAATTCTACTGAATATTATTATGCCATTTAACTCGGAACTCTCTCATTTATAAACCGATTTGGAAAATTATTTTCTTATTTGAAAGAATATATTTCCAAATTGGTTGCATTTTTATCAAAATTTTGTTCTGACAATGGAATCCATGGGGAATCGAGGAAACTCCTCAAATATTATAGGCATGCCCGCGTATAGCGATTTTGGTATTTTATTTATTTATTTATTATATTCTTTATTTTACATTACACCAAACGAAAACAAAGACAATAGTTTACAGAAAGATTAAGTAAGTACAATGCGGTCTTATCGCACAAGGTAATCTCTTCCAATATTATGTATTTTCATCAACAAGTCAAGCATTTGTATTCAGAAAGTATCATTTAGTAAAGATCTGATGAAGATCTTCGGAGATAAAGAAGGGAACTCTTCAGTAGACGACAGCAAATCATTCGAGATTGCAGCAATCGCTTTATATTGTTAATGCCATTCGAAATATAAAAATAAAATAAACTTAAAAAAAGTACCTAAAAACCAACTGCAAAAAGAATAAAATAATTTGTGTAAAACAGTTTAGGAAAACAAGGTGGACCGACGACCTGGTGAAGGTCGCGGGAATCTGCTGGATGCGGAAGGCGCAGGACCGATCGGATCGTTGTAGCGATGCTTGGGGGAGGCCTATGTCCAGCAGTGGACGTCTTTCGGCTGAAATGATGATGATGATGAGTTTAGGAAATCGGTGCCAATTTTTCTTAAAGCAAACCGAATCAAAGGCACTTACTTCCTAAACTGTTTCACACAAATTATTATATTATTTTGGAAGTCGGTTTTTACCTTTTTTTTTGGCAACACCTACTTATCTATATAGGAATAAAAAATAAAAAAAATTATTCTCTCCTTAAATTACCTTCCGTATACAAGATAATTGGTCATTTGGAAGACTGTCTATTTCAATCTTGTTTCAATAAGTTTTTTTTTTACACAACTTCAAACTCATTCTTAATCGGACCACCTAGTCTGTGTCGACTCAAACCTGCTTATTCTGACAAGATTTGATTAGACTATTTAGGTTCGATTCGAATTTTATTGACATCCTACATTACATACGTAATTTTTTATTCAGTTCCTTATCTTTTAATCATCGGAAAAGTGGCGAAAGACACGTGAATATTGAATGTAAGTACACACGGATACACATCAAGCTGTACATTTCCTGTATAAGCTAACCTCGCATTGTATAGGCTTCCCGTACAATGCGAGATCAGCTTATACTGGATCACACAAATTAATCGTCGTTACGGCGTTTCAGCCGAAAGACGTCCACTGCTGGACATAGGCCTCCGCCAAGCATCGCCACAACGATCGGTCCTGCGCCTTCCGCATCCAGCGGATTCACGTGATCTTCACCAGGTCGTCGGTCCACCTTGTTTTCCTAAACTGTTTCACACAAATTATTGTATTCTTTTTGAAGTCAGTTTTTAGGTACTTTTTTCAAGTTTATTTAATTTTTATATTTCGAATGGCATTAAAAATAGAAAGACAAGCGATTGCTGTAATCCCGAATGATTTATTTATTGACACCCTACTTTACATACGTAATGTTTTTTATTTAGGTCCTTATCTTTTAATCATCGGCAAAGTGGCAAAAGACACGTGAATATTGAATGTAAGTACACACGGCTACACATCAAGCTGTACTTTTCCAGTATAAGCTGACCTCACATTGTATAGGCTTTCCGTACAATGCGAGATCAGCTTGTACTGGAAATTTACCGATTGATATGTAGCCGAGCGTACGTAGAGATGCGTGATTTGGTTCGTAAGGCATGTTAATTACATAGTTGCTACAATTTGATTATTACTCAATTTTGTACTCGTGTCAGGTCTGTGCTCGTGTCACACACAATTTAATGCTCCAGCTATACGACAAACTACTAACTACTAAAATAAATGTTTATACGATAGTCATCCTCCTGCTATAAACCAATCAATGTATTTGGAGTCAGTGTAGTACTTATGTATTATAAGAAATAATATTCATCATCATCATTATCATTTCAGCTAAAAGACGTCCACTGCTGGACATAAGGCTCCCCCAAGATTAGAATAAAATAAAAATATAGTTACAGTTACATAGGTGCAGAACAAAACATTTAAATTTTTCAGTATGATATGGAAGCCAGTCGAAATGTTCTCAAAATACGTGTTATTATGACCTGTATCATTGCAAATACTACAGATTATCATTATCATCATTATTTCAGCTAAAAGACGTCCGCTGTTGGACATAGGCCACCCCCAAGCATCGCCACAAAGACCGGTCTCTTTCCGCATCCAGCGGTTTCCCGCGACCTTCACCAGGTCGTTGGTCTACCTTGTGGGGGGCCTACCCACGCTTATAATAAAAAATAATATTAAACAAAGTTTATGCGGATTACATCGCGTATAATATTAAAATTAGTTTTCGTGTCGAACACTTTGCAGATAACATAACATAACATTACGCCTGTATTTCGTCGAAGGGGTAGGCAGAGGTGTATAATACACCCACATTTCGTCCCATGTAATAGGGGGCGAGCTTATTGCCATTTACCGGGCACAAATCCATACTCCAGGCTGCTACTGAGAATTTCATAATGAAAAAACCCAATAACACTTTGCGCGACCCGGGAATCGAACCCAGGACCCCACGCTCGGCAGTCGCACTTGCGACCACTAGACCAACGAGACAGTCAAATAATTATTGCAGATAGTTCAAATAATCATTTCAATCTTCCGTACAATTCCTCCTCCACTACAACCACCACCGTTAATGGTCTTCTTGCGACCGCGAACGCTGCTAAGTGTTCTAAACGTCAGGAAAACTATTGGAAAATGGAGGCAATAATGAGAGCAGCAGTGTTCAGATAGTTGCTATATTTATTAGTGGTTTTACATTTTTTACACAAGTGACATGGTATGAACAAAAGCCATTACTATCTAGGCAATAATGAGAGCAGCAGTGTTCAGATAGTTGCTATATTTATTAGTGGTTTTACATTTTTTACACAGGTGACATGGTATGAACAAAAGCCATTACTACACGTAAAGTACAGAACGATGGCAAGGTAACGAAGTACAAGACTAAAGGAGAAACAGACTTGGACGTTGGTGGATCTTCCAGCTGATAAGAAACCTATTCAGTGCAAATGGGTGTTCAAAATCAATAAAGATAGTAATGGCTTTTGTTCATACCATGTCACTTGTGTAAAAAATGTAAAACCACTAATAAATATAGCAACTATCTGAACAGCGCTGCTCTCATTATTGCCTCCATTTTCCAATAAAAACCAATTTTAATAATATACGCGATGTAATCCGGTTAATCTTTGTTTTATTATAATGATTAGTGATCGCGAAAACCTAAGACATCATCAATTAATATTTAACAAAGAACTTTTTTTCACGGACGCAACTGAATTGTTTTACTAACTAAAATATTTTTCTGTACCCGGTACTCTCTTAACATCTTCGCAACGAGTTCTTTTTAGTTTTCTAACAAGTTTCTCGGAGTCTCCAACGTTTGTCAGTGGGAGTGGACGTGGAAATCTCCAGTTACCAACTTTTAGATAGAAACGTGTTCATATACTGCGGGGGAATACTATTTATTTGCACGTTAGATATTTTTAATGTAGTTTCTTTGTCGACTACAAAATATAGTTACAATATATAGTTTTGATTCCGCCAAACTAAAAGACGAAACTAAGTAACTATAAATATATTAGTTTGGCGGAATTAACACTATTGTAATTCCATATTTTGTATTTCATAGATTTTCGAAAAGTAGCTCTTGATTTCATTAGGTATAATAACGTCTTAGGTTTTCGTGATCACTACACATTATAATAAAACAAAGTTTAACTGGATTAAATCGCGTATATTATTTAAATTGGTTTTCCTGACGTTTCAAAAGCTTTGCTGCATTTCGTGGTCGCAGGTAGACTAAGATGACAATCGTCTTTACAGATATTTCTACAAAAATATTTTATTAGGTATTTATAAAATATTTCAATTGATTCTAGCATTCGAATTATTGTAATTTGTACTTAGGAATATAGGACTGATTAACATTATAAAGAAATAAAAATTCTAATCTTGCACGAAAAAATAGAAAAGATAAAAAAAAATATACTTACATGGCCAAAAAGGCTCTAAAATCTCAGCATAAAATTTGCTGCAACAGTGCTGTTGTTGATGTTGATTGATTCGTTGTTGATTTGGAATGTTGTTTTTTGAGTTTGGTCTGTGTTATTAGGAGGTAGGTAAATCCCACAGATAACGGAATATAAGGAGATCGGGCAAGCTGCCTAGTTTGCATGGAGTCCGAGTGTTGCAAGCTCACCTTACGTAGCCAACGCAAGAAACGCATCAATAAATTTCAACAAAAAGCACGCACACACATAAAACACGCACACTTGTGTCCTTACAGCATTTTGCAAATTAAAAAAAGTTTTCTCTCAAACTAGTGTGCATACTCACTCGGGTGCAATTGACAGTGAACTATATTGTATGACCGCTGTGCATACAACGGTCAGCTTTTACGCGGCGTTTTGTCCTCTCTCTATTATTCTGTTGCTCTGAGGTAAAACCCATATATAGTCTTCCGTGCTGGTTTCTTCTTTCTTCTGTTCGTCGCCCCGTACTTAAATGTCATCATATGAGGTTGATACTGCCCATCCTTACAATGACTTCTTTTCTTTATTAATCGGAATCTCCATGGAGACTCTTCGTCTGGGGAAGGCGGATCGGTATGTCAGACACCTACTGATTAACGCCTAAAATTAATATCCAATCTTTCCAGAATTTACCCTACTAGATACAGAAATTTGACATATTTTGTATGGAGCTTATGTCAAATTCCTATCTCTTTTTTCTCTTTTGGCCGTAAAACTAGACGGTAGCGACTGCAGCATAAAATAAAGGAGCTCCGGGAACTCCTGTGGACCGCGCCGGTGCCCCTTTGAAAGGTCCATCCTTACAATACCTACAGATAGGGCCTACATCATCATCATCATTCTAGCCCGGTATCACCCACTGCTGGGTATAGGCCTCCTTTCTTTTTTGCCAGTCTCTTCGATCTTGTGCGTCCCTCATCCAGGTGTTTCCTGCGGCTTTGGCGATATCATCAACCCAGCGCGCCTTCGGACAGCCCGGGTTTCTCCGACCTGACCTTGGCCACCACTCGGTCAACGCTTTACTCCAGGGCCTACCACTAGTAATATCCTTCTATTTCCAGTGACTTATTACGTGATTAATGCATATCGCGCATAAAGCAAGTCTGATTCATGCTTTACGATTAATCATGATAGGTGTGGTAGGTACTTGAAAATCGCTTAAAGTCCTTAAAGAAACTTGCATGCAATCAAATAACGATTAGCAATTAACGCAATACAAAATAATATAAAAGAATCACAACCGAGGTACCTACCTACTTTTCAAAAATAATATTCAGCTCTGTTCTTAGTTTATACTAAAGCTCTTAAGGGGTCATTGTGCTCATCATTATTAATAACTTTGACTATGGGAACAATCCTGAAATCTCGAAAAAAAACTGCTATTCTTTATAATGACATGTATTTTGTCGATTTTTATGTGAACATAAATGTAAGCATCAACAGATTTTTTTTTTCGTTATTTCAGTGTTCAACTTGTACTCTTTTTCTTTTCTTTTACAAGTGTAAAGAAATTTAAGAGTTATGTAGAGGCTTAGTATAAACTAAGAATAAGGTTGTAAGTAGGTATATCGGGTTACTAAAATTGACTCTTTTACACACATAGCTGTTTAATTATTATGTTTAATTATTGTTTTTAATTTTTGTTTGTTTTTTTGTTTGTACATCTTCTTCTTATATCGTGTCGACATGAGCTACATAACATAACATAACATCACGCCTGTATTTCCCCGAAGGGGTGGGCAGAGGTGTAATAGTACATCCACATTTCGCCAGTTATGTTATAGTCCCATGTAATAGGGGGCGAGCCTATTGCCATTGACCGGGCACAAATCCAAACTCCGGGCTGCTACTGAGAATTTCCTAATGAAAAATTCCAATAACACTTTGCCCGACCCGGGAATCGAACCCAGGACCCCACGCTCAGCAGTCGCGCTTGCAACCACATGAGCTACATAATGATAATATACTTCATGCCGTGGGGAAAAGATTAGCCAGTCAGCAGTAAATATCGTCACTCGTGGAGACTCTTTATTGCATTCCAAACAGTACATGACACAGAGGCAGAGGAATAAAATAAACTAGTGGTTCGCCCCAAACAGAGACCTAACGATAAACGTTTTGAAGAACTAAATCGATTCATTTCTCTCAAATAAAAAAATGACACAGAAAGACTATGAAATTAGTGTTGTGTGTATCTTTTTCAAACATAAATCTTATTTTTGTACAGCAGAGTTCAAAGATTGACCAGAAAGTGCTAGTGAGAAAATGTTTTTGCTTTTATTGCTTATAATTTTTTTTCTCAGTGATAATTAATAAGTTTTAGTGTTTGTTGTATAAATACAGGATATTACTGAAATGATTCATAAGTAAAAAAATTTGACGTAGAGCCGTTTTCCAGATAGACGTCGAGATCGTTTAAAAAGTTATTTTCAACAATATATGTATGATACATGCATAAGTAGAACGCAAATTTATTTGTTGCCCTCTCTTTACTTGTATGGACGCCCACCTAAAATTTTGGATGTCGTATTCGGCTTTGGCCAATGATATTTAAAAGTATAGATATGTTATACCCTAATAAAACCATCGAAAAAAATGTGCCGAACGCAGCGGCATGCAGCACATACACATAAACTACTTAGTAAAAAGTAGGTGAGTTACCTTACTTTAAGTAATTTTCGCGTCATAATTAGTAAACTTCCTGTACACACACGACGGCATTTTGAGTTTTTTTGTCACCTGTCACGCTCAGAGCCTTGCTTGACGTGGACTAATGGCTTTTTTGACGACGTCTGTGGTCTAGTGGTTCGAGTGTCAGACTGCTGATGACGAGGTCGTGGGTTCGATTCCCACAGAACACAAATATTTGTGTGATGAACATAAGTGTTTGTGTTGGTCTCGGTGTGTTTCTTATGTATTATAAGCATGTACATATTTACAAAAAAAAGTATATAGGTATTATATCCATTGTCTAGTACCCATAGTACAAGCTCTGCTTAGTTTGGGACTAGATGGTGCTGTGTAATAATGTTCTAAAGATATTTATTTATTTATTTTATAGCAAAACGTCCAAATTAGGACGTTTTCGAGTCTTCAGATTGCGCGTGCTAGTAACATATCTGTACTTTTAAATATCATTGGTATTATGTGAGATTTTGTAGTAAATTTCTATATTATTTGGATTGGAAGTGCTGTGCTGAGCGGCCTAGTTCTAGTTCTAGTCCTCCGAGACCTAGTTTCGTTCGGTCAATAAATGATAACGCAACAATACGTGATTGATGACTGATATGTGAAGTAACAGGAAAAATAACTCTCATTCGATTAACTAATAGTTAGAAGCCTTATTATACTTAAGAGGCTTTTCATGTTTCACAACCGTCTCGCTCTTATTTAAAGTTTATTTTTTAAGATTTAAAGAGATTTTAGGTGAAATTGAAAAATTGAATAATTATAGCGAGACGGCTGTGAAACATTAACGGTGTTACCACAAAAGATTTAACCACGTCTTAGTTATGTGTCCGACAGATGTTTCAAAAAATTGTTACTACAAATCCACGTCTTTCACTCGCCTTGAGTTAAATACGCTGCCGCTGCGTGCTTATATTAAACAGCCAAGAACCTATGTTTTAAAGTGTCTCGCCCTTGTCTAACCCCTAAAATTCGCTTGTGGTCATTTCATAATTTTGTGATAATAATGTATTAGTTATGATTTGAATGTTATTAGTGGCTGTAGTTTTATCAAACGTTAATTTGCGCAAAAAAAATATTATTTTGTGCTCCAAGGTCTTTTTATTAATAGAAACAACTTTATAAGCCTACAAAAGTACTTAATTTATATTGTTATTAATTATTTTTTTACTAAAATGAAACATTTCACGCCAAAATATATTTGTTTCATCAAATCAGATCTACCTGCAACTGGCTGCATTGAAACCTTTCCTGGGGTTTACCGTATTGCATAAAAAAAGGTAGCGCCTAAGAGCATGGAAACAAAGCTCGCGCGCAGTAGGGGTGCGCGCGTCCTTTGTTTCCGTGCTCTGAGAGCAGCGCCTAAGCAAACAGATGTTAGACATCGTTTTGTAGTAAAAGAAATGAAACACTCGGTCACTGCGCATTTAACTTTTAAACACTGTCTCGCCAAACACGCATCGAAAGCTTGTTTTAAATTATTTTTGTGGTAAGACCCTATAAGGCCTTAAAAAAACGCTCGCGCTAGTTACAATTTGGGTAAACTGAGTTCCCTTCGTGAGCACAAGGAAATTATAGTCTTTTGATTTTTAGTTTATGATGAGATTTTTTTAATATCAGTTTTATCGTGTGAAAGTGTGAACTTCACGTGGTATAATTTTTGTTAAGAAATTACGTACATTTATTTAAGGAGAAAATTGTGGTGTTTTTGGCACAATTCTGGTTAGAAAATTAATTTAAAAAGTGATCATTTATCTGGTTTTCGGCCGTAAAATGAGAAAATAAAGGCACACCTTAGTAACGAATATACAACAGGTAAATCACAAATTTAAAATAGTTAATTTAAGAAAACGTAAGGAATTTTACTGTCCGAGAGTTGTCAAAAAATTACTTGCGAAAATTGGATGTTATAAGTTGGGATCTTTGATTATTTGGGTATATGGTTGGGATATTGAGTTTTGCCAAAACTTTAAGCCGCTTTCTACAAAATATGGTAAAGGGAGAATATTTCATGGTACCTATAGGTTATGATGTGTTATTGTTTTTAAACGTCTATAGAGCGGCCGTGGCGTTGTCGGTCTCGGAACCAAACATTCGTGCAGTGCGCTTGTGGAATTCGCTTCTACACTCTTTACGCGCTAGACCTTCACTGTATCTCTTCAGGAGAAGTGTTAAGGAGCATTTGCTCTCATCAGTTGCGGCGATCCTCGTTTTATGTGTTTTTTGGAAAGTTATTCTTCAAACAAAACTCCTATTAAAACTCTCCCAGTTTTATCTATCATAGTTTTAGAGAAATTAAGAAAATCGAGAAAAATCCATAGAAACGCATTATCTCCTTTCCGTTTTTTTTTTCATTTAATGTTTGGTGGTATGATAGGAATCCGCTAAAACACCAATCAATCTATAAAAACTTATATACCAGGCCCCTCAGAAAGTATTGCGAAAAAAAGTTTTTATATATGGGAGACTGGCCAGTTATAATGTTTTTCGAAAATATGATTATTTATAAGTAAAAATAAGTAAGTTCCAATTTCAAAATTTCCCTCCACATTTTTTGCGAGTTAATTCAAAGTATTGTGTCTCACTGAAATATGGATCTGCGCCGGGAACATTTTAGAGCTATGATTTTATACGATTTCAAGTGTCGCCTGAAACCGGATGAATCGTACGATATACTTCAAATGGCATTCATGGATGAAGGCCCTTCCAAGGCAACCGTGTATCGTTGGTATAACGAATTCAAGCGCGGTCGACCAACTTTGGGGGATGACGAAAGAAGCGGTCGCCCTTTGACGGCTGTTACCGAAGAAAACGTGCTAGCAGTGAAAAATTTAATCCAAGACAATAGGCGAATTACATATCAGGAGATTCAACACATATTGAAGATTGGATCGGGAAGCGTTCACGAGATTCTACACAGCCATCTTCGCGTGAGGAGGATAGTATCACGCTGGGTGCCGCACAACCTCACCGATGCTCAGAAGCAGGCCCGGGTGGAATGGTGCCGTGATATGCTTAACAAATTTGAAGCAGGCTCGTCTCGGCATGTTTACGACATCGTTACAGGTGATGAGTCCTGGATTTATCAATACGACCCAGAAACCAAGCGCCAGTCGACTGTTTGGGTGTTTCAAAATGAGCCAACGCCTACCAAAGTGAAGCGATCTAGAAGCGGGGGTAAGATTTTGATCGCTAGCTTTTTTAATTTGACTGGCCACTTGGTATCAATTCCCTTACGGGATCAAAGAAGCATTAATGCCGAATGGTATACTACCAAATGTTTGCCAGAAGATTTCTCTGTTATAAGCAACAAGCGACCAAACACAGGGCTCCGCGGGCTACTGCTCCACCACGACAATGCACCTGCGCACACCGCACTCAAAACGAGGGACTTCCTGGACAGCACGCCAGTCAAACTCCTGGGTCACCCTCCTTACAGCCCTGATCTAGCACCGTGTGACTTCTTTTTATTCCCAAAAATAAAAAATCAGCTCAAAGGGATACAATTTTCGTCGCCGGAAGATGCGCTGGCTGCGTTCGAGCAGGCTGTAAACGAGGTGTCTGCGGCGGACTGGAAAAAGTGTTTTGAAAACTGGTTTAGGCGCATGAATCTTTGTATAGAGGCTGGTGGAAAGTACTTTGAAAAGATTTGATAAAAATATATGTACGTATAGAACAATTTTTTTTAGTTTCGCAAAACTTTCTGAGTGTCCCACGTAATTACCCTCATCCAAGTGACAATATTTTTTTTCTATAATTTCGTAATTTCTTTTTTCATGCGAATCTCTAACTTAATAGCATTTTTATCTAACACGTATATGTCACCTATCATCATCATCATTTCAGCCGAAAGACGTCCACTGCTGGACATAGGCCTCCCCCAAGCATCGCCACAGCTACCAGTCCTGCGCTTTCCGCATCCAGCGGATACCTGCGACCTTCACCAGGTCGTCGGTCCACCTTGTGGGAGGCCTCCCCACGCTGCGCCTTCCAGTATGTCACCTATAGTAATAAGTATTACCACAAAAAAAAAACAAATGCCACAAACACAGGACTTGATTTAATTATTTATAAATAGGTAGGTATATAGAAATATTTCACTTTGAAATTGTAGGTTAGGGTTGTCAATGCAGTTTGCAACTTGCAATATTTCACAAGCAAACATTGCTCGTCGTGATGTAGCAGGCGTTCTTTGAAGCGAATTAATTTGAATCGCACGCGCAAACCTACCAATATTATTTTCGATTCATCATCGATCGCCGTTTTAAAATTACCATCACATGAGATTGTATTTTCTAAAGGTGTATTAAATTAAAACCAGCATTAAGTTCGCTTATTGTTTTGTATTCTATCAGCTATTGTTAGTACTGTTAGTAGATACATAGTTAGTTTTAGTGGTCCTCTGAGAGAGGTGGAGGTGGAGTGGAGTGGAGTGGAGTGGGGTGGAGTGGAGTGGAGTGGAGTGGAGTGGGGTGGAGTAGTGTACAGTGGAGTGGAGTGGAGTGGAGTGGAGTGGAGTGGAGTGGAGTGGAGTTGTAATAGTTACAGGAAAACACCTAATTATTAACAGGATCCATCACGCTATAGGTTATATTTTACTTTTTTACTTCAGTACGCGGGCGAAGCTGCGGGCAAAGTCTAGTAAGTAATAAACAACTAATATGTATACATTTTTGTGACAACCCTATTTTCAGAGAAATATAATGTTTTCTCTCCAAAATGAAGAAAGAAAATAATAGTGGACATGCTAAAAATGCTTTTAGGATTTAATATTTGTATGATCTTTATGTTTGTATGCATTATTGCGCAAAGTAGGTATATACATAAACTTAGAAACGCAATATCTCCGAGATCTCGCAAGATATTAAGTGAGTATTTTCTCAACTCGAATATATAAATAATTAAATGAATAAAAATCTAAAACCTTGCATTGTTCCAAATTACAAGATTCTTAGCTTATGGCAACCGGAGGTACTCTATTCGTTAAGATGAGACAGTGACAAGTAAAATTTTAATGGTCGTAATTTCTAGATGTTTTTTGTAATAGTACATTAGTTTGCTCGATACCTTTAGCCGTACCTACTTGAAAAAAAATACGGACAGACAGACGGACTACAAAGTGATCCTAAAAGGGTTCCGTTTTTTTGGTACGGAATACGGAACTCTAAAAAAGAAAAGAAATTATAGAACAGATGAGGGAGGTCGAAGTTACATGAAATCTTGAAGAACAAAAGTGAAGAATGTCGTGCAGGGACTACCTGATTCACGGAAACTAATCAAGCCTAATTTCCTGGACCTTAAGGACCTATTCACAATCCGCTGACGTACTGAATTTAACCATCATCATAGCCAAATTGAGTTTCAAATATTTTTTTTGGTTAAAATGTAACATGGTAGATAGATAGAATATTCTTTACTGTAGGTACACCAATAACATTATTAAACTTAGGACTAACATGTTAAATAAGGGTACATTGGCGGTCTTATCGCTAATAGCGATATCTTCCAGACAACCTTTGGATGGACAAGGAAGACGTGAAAAATAGATGGGGGCAGTATGTGGTGCACTTAAATGAAGTATGGTACAAAATTATCGCAGTCGATTCTCCTGAAGATTCTGAAAAAAACTAGTTTCTCATATTGCGTATTTTTTTTTTACTATAAAGTACCTATACACAAGTGATACTTTAATTGTATTACAATCTAGCCTAGAGCCTAAATTGCTATGTAAACTAAAATCTAAGAAAGCGTCCAATAACAAATATCTTAAATATCTTCTTAGTTTATATTAAGGGCAAAACAACTTTGTGTGTTCTTTGTAGGCAGCACTTATCACTATATTTTATGTGACAATATTCACTAGTCACTACACTAATTCATACGGTTTGATCCGTTTTAGTCTTCGAACTGTTTCCGTTTTATCGAGGAGCTGGATTACCTCGACCTTCACGTGGTAGTGAAGTCTAAATTCATGAGCTTCTGCCGCTAGTAATACACATATACACATTTTCTTACCCTAGACCAATACAGTCAAACCTGGATGAGCGAGAGTTCAAGGGACCGGAATCTTTTTCTCGCTCATGAAGGTTTTTTCTCACTTATACAGGTGCAGGAGCGGTTTTTCTCACTTACAGAGGTAACTAAATAGCTGTAGACACTTTCTTTGCAGTTGATACATATCAACAGTAATAAGTTTGACAAAAAGGTCGGTGCAGATGCAGATTTGGCCATTCTAAAAGAATGTGGTGCAAAAACCTTGATTTGTTGTTTTTTTGTTAGTAAGGCGAACCATATGTGCGTTAGTTCCACGAAATTTAGAAAGTGTCATAACAGATAATAAATACGCTCAACTCTCGCTTATAGAGGTATTGGGCATGGCAGTCTCAGTTATAGAGGTCCAGACGTGAAAACCGACTCTCTCATATAGAGGTTTCTGTTTCTCGCTTGTAGAGGTTTTCGAGGCTTAAAATGACGGGACCTGGCAATTACTCTCACTTGTAGAGTTTTCTCGTTTATCCAGTTCTCACTCACCCAGGTTTGACTGTATTTGTACTTTCGTATGATTATCTATAAACACAGTTCCTTCGTCCGTGTGTCACTGCGGGGTGCCCACTGAAAATCAGCGCTGGATGTTCAACGCCAGCACATGCTGAGTTGGTGACCTTTTTGGCATGGGCATGCCTGGCAGCAACTTGATGTTTTACTTATATCTATTTTAGTACTTTATTTAATGTTATTGTTGTGCTATCACTGTCCTGTGCCAAATAAAAAAAATATCTTTCTTTCTTTCTTTTCTTTCTAATATATAAGTCTATGGCATCTGCGTATATATTTACAATTGAATTAATATGAACAAACTAGTTTCCCAAATTGCGTTAGTAAAAACAAAAAGTAACGTTATAGGTACATGCTGAAATTTGAGTCGCTTAAATCCCGAAAAGGGGTCACTGTACTCATCATTATGAACAACTTTTACTATGGGACCAACCCTGAAATCGCGAAAAAAAATATCAGTTGGTCCCTACATTTTTGTTCACGTGAATCGACAAAACGTAAGGATCAGCTGATATTTATTTCCCGATTTCAGGGTTGGTCCCATAGTAAAAGTTGTTCATAATGATGAGTACAGTGACCCCTTTTCGGGATTTAAGCGACTCAAATTTCAGCGTGTATATTTTAATGCTATACAATAAAGCATATTGTTATCAATCCATTACTATTCCTAGATATATGAGACGACTAACACTCATAATAATAAATTGTTGTGATATATTTCGCAATAAATAGCAATAATTATCAAACAGCTACTCACACAGCTTCAGATTATGACTGTTTTAAATATTTTAATAGCACTGTGACTGGCTACGTCTCACCAAAGGAAAATGGCCAACTAACACCAACACCAACACCACCAACACCAACACCACCAACACCAACACTTGTTGACAACACAAAAATTGGCAATTTAATTTTGGTGGAGACTCGGCTTTTTGTACGTTATGAGCATTAAAGTAGGAAGTATAATTTCCGCTGATTTTTTGCTGTTCGTATAGGGTTCCGTACCCAAAGGGTGCCAAACGGGACCCTATTACTCGCGCTACGCTTTTCGTCCGTCCGTTCGTCTGTCTGTCACAGGACTGTATCTTTTGAACGGTAATAGGTAGGTGGTTGAAATTTTCACAGAATATGTGTTGGTAAGACCCTTATCACAAAAAATACCAAAAACAAAAAAAGTCTAAAACTAAAGGGGGATCCCATACAAGAAACCTCGAAAAACACGATCATCATCGCATCATCAGCAGCATCCATTTCGTTGTCCGTACGTTGATGTCTTTTGATGAACTCTCGTAAATTAAATCAGTTTCTATGGGGTATCACGTCGATGGGTGGTACGGAACCCTTACTGCGTGAGCCCAACTCGCACTTGGCCGGCTTTTTTATATGATTATATGGCATCTCTACGTATCTGAATACCTGATATCAAGTCAAAATATTTTTTATACATAAATAATTATGTATCAACCTCCTAGAAAAAAAAAATCCATTGAGAGATATATAAATTTAGTTCCTTCATCGCTCAAAGGAACAGGAACGAAATACATATGTGTTCATACGAGCAAGAAGTTTCAATGCGAGGCATCATATTTGGCGGAATTAGCTACCAGCAGTAGAGCCAAGGCTAGACTGAAAGCCAAATATACTATAAAAACATCATACTGAAATTATAGAGCTGTGGAAGAAACTGCAGTATTTCAGATATGAGCGTAAATATTAGATTTTTCGTTTTAATATCTAACCAACCTTTTTAAAATGATTTTAAATTTAAATATGAGAAGGTCAATTCTTGTCATTCAAAATGTTCATAATATAGTTTCGATGTAATCTCAATCTTGTAAATGTCAATCTTATATAAATGTCAACGATTTAAGAAGCTTAAATGTTCACGTTTGACGTTGTTTTGTGACATTTGTAATAAGTGAATTTGGAACTGTATTTTTAACATTTCAAATAACAAGAATTGGCTGATCAGTAACAGTTTTATCTTTGGCCCGTTAAATAACAAGAATTGGCTGATCAGTAACCCCCTTATTACAAAAGCTTAGACCAGGTTTAGACCCTTGTTTAAACCGGGTTAAACGTCAATCTCCATACATAAAAAGGTGTTTAAGCCTGGCTTAAGCAAAACCTATTATTAAACCCAATTTTGTAATAAGATGGTAACAGTTTTATCTAGGTATATGTTTTTAACGTTTTGAAACTGCATGTAGTGATCCGACACCAAACTGTAGTCTATGTGTCACCGACTCAAACAGTGGTTCACATTATGTTAATATATATATATATATATATTAACATAATATATATATAATATATATATTATTATATATATATATTATATATATATTAACATAATATATATATTATATATATATATTAACACACAATTTATAGCAATAAATCACTGGTTTCAGCAGACACACACATAGAAATTTAGACAGTAAAATATGGGTACAAAGTTTACGTAAACATAATATAATATATATATATATAATATAAGTGCTAACAGTGCATTTTAATGCTTATTCGAAATAAAAACAGGGATGCACGTTAAACGACATTCACGCGGGCGAAGTCGCGGGCATAGGCTAGTTATAAAATATGTGAAAGTTTGTGGAGATGTTTGGATGTTTGTTACCCCATTACGCTGAAACAGCCAAACGGTTTTGGATGAATTTTGGGATGCAGATAGACCATAACCCGGATTAAAATATGACCATTTTTTTATCCCGGTGAAATTAACTGTTCCCGAGGGATGCGCGATAAGTCTTTCTGTGACTACCCGAATTATACACGGGCAAAGCAGCGGGCATAGTCTGGTATAAACTGTTCCGTGTGGGAGTCTAACCCGTAGCGTCTCAGTTCTATATGAAAACATTGACAATATACGCAAGTAACGTCCCTTCGTTTCAATTACAGTAGGTAGGTATATGGTTTATATCAGTTTATAATTGGCGCTGTTTGCCAAGGCCATTGTTTTGGCAATTATACCTGTGTTATATTCAGAACATTTTATATTTTGGGTTGAACAGGCGTGGGTTGAATGTGGAAGCAAAGCACTCATTTTTTCATTTTGTTTAAAATGGTACCGTACGTAAGCACGTTACGTATTGATTTGTCGTAGTGAACAACGCTCCAAAAATGTCAAACTGTTAGGTTAGGTTAGTTACTTACAGTTTGCCGTGGTTAGGGCCATGGCTGACAGTGGAGGGGCCAGGGAAACAGTCATGTCTCTCTGCGAGGATGCCATCTCGCAGAAGGAAGCGGCGGAGCGGGTCAGGGAGGAGGACTCCTCCGCTGATCCAATCCGCCGCAGGAGGACAGGATGGCGCAGGTTTAAATAGTAGTAGAGCTCCTTGTGAAGGAGTTCGTCCGGGGAAGTACTACCACCGCACCTACTTCTGTCGCTAAACAGTGTCGCTTGCATTGCTATGTTTCAATGCGAAGGGTACCTACGGATGCCCGTAAAATTACAATCACATGAGACTTTCCATCTTCATGTTTCAGTTTGGCGAACCGACTTGCGGTACCATTTATGCAACAGCCCAGGTAGTATTGCAGTTTTTATGGGCAAAGGTAACCGCTTAACATCAGATGGGCCTTTAGCTCGTTTCGCCAATCTACAACATAAAAAAGGTGGCTTTACGGCGACCTGATGCCGCTCTAAGAGAGGCTAGTGGGTGATAGATTGGGTGGGGAGTTCATTATCCGCACTGCAAAGCCCCCGAGCTGCAGTGACGTCCTAGTGTGCCCGGAAAGCATAGCCAAAAGAGAGTTTAGGTTAGAAGTGGAAGGCCCTGAAGTGGACCGCGCTGGATCGCTTGCGAATACCATTCATTGCAGTTCTCGTGGCCCATCCACCCAAGGCGAAAGTAGGCACACGGCGGAATTTTTTGTGGGTGTAAGTCCCAAATAACCACACCGACTCCCCGGGTGGTGCGACAGGCAATAGACTTGCATTAGAGATATTCTCCGACTCAAAAAAAAAAGTAGGTATGTTTAAAATTTCCAAACATCCTGTTTAAAATCTAAAATCAAAATAGTAGCGACAATTATTAATACTAAGCGTATTTGCGCTGCCCGAACCGGCAACGTCGCATGTCTTTCTCGGTCGCGGAGAACTTACATATAAAATATTATTAAATTACGAGTTACATACATCCGTTTCATCATCAACATCATCATAATTTCAGCCAAAAGACGTCCACCGCTGGACATAGGCCTCCCCCAAGCATCGCCACAACGATGCACCCGTCTATTATAAAGAAAAACAATCTCTATTTGGTTGTTAATATTGTTATATGTTTGTATGCTTTTTATCAAACCCAAGTCTAAGGCCCGTATTCCAGAAGGATACTCAAGCGTTGATCTCTGTTTAAAACTAGTTTTAAGTTGAGCTTTGATTTTAGAACGTCCCTCAAGCAGAGATTTGTTGATCACAGTTCAGCTGAGTTTAGTTTCGTTTTATATTGTCACCTGTTTCGGTATTTGGTCAGATATTTGATCTGTAATCACTCAAGCGTGGTCCAGACTACGCTTGAGTAGAGATTTCTATTATATTTCAGTTCAAATTCGTGTGTTTTCTTGTTGAATTAAAGTTTATAATTACCGTTCTGGAATAAGACCGATACTCAAGTAACGATTCTATCCTTAAGTAGTGATCAGGTGATTGGAGTTTAAACTGTACTTGAGGAAGCTTCTGTAATACGGGCCTAAGTAATGGTTTCTTAGAGGCGTATCTCGCACAAAAATAAGAGCCGTGACTACAGATGACAACAAGATTTCCAGTTCCACATTAAAATAAAGCAAAATCTAGATATAGCCCTAAGGGACTGTAAACCGTTTGACTCACACATGATGCTATTTTTACGTACGGCGCAGTATTGACATGACTGTAACTACCTACTTACTTCATGCACATAGGTTTATTTTACGCAGCGGCGTAGTAGCCAGTCCTTACCTACCTCAATGTAATCAACGTTATCGTTTGGCATATACTTATACATATGTACAACTGTTTACTCAGACTCAATAGGTATGGCGATGTGGGTACTTTATTACATGCCATCAATGCATTCAATGCCACTGCGCAAAAGCAACTGTTACGTAATTTCTCCATATCGAAAGCGTAAACATAATAGGACGTTTTGATTATTTATAGACTTAATGAAATATTGTGAGAATTATGTGTGAATTTGCTTGATTTAAAAAAAATAATATTTATAATATATAATATAATAATAATAATAATAATATAAATATTATAAAGAGGAAAGATTTGATTGTTTGTTTGTTTGTTTGCATTGAATAGGCTCCGAAACTAATAGACCGATTTGAAAAATTCTTTCACCGTTGGAAAGCTACACTATCTCCGAGTGACATAGGCTATATTATATTTTCAAAAAAATTAGGGATCCTTACTAAAACTCCAATAATGTAACCCAAGGTGTAAAAAAAATACCTATAAAATTCCTTTCATCGCGTGCGCTGCTAAAACTATTGATGATAGAATAAGATAATGTACTAAAACTTTGCAAAACCCGTCATTATCTACAAAAAATGTCGCGACAGCATATGTCTAACTGTTATAGTTATGTCACAATAAGTGTTCTTTTATTTAAAAAAAAACAATTGAAATGCCGCCGCTAGAAAAGGCTCTTTATTTGTACCTTGGTATTAATCCTTATCAAAATAAATTACTTTATACTGAAGACTGCTTCAATACCTTTATACAACTTTTTGAATTATTCAATTCGGACATTCCATTCGAAAGATATCACGAGTTCAAAAATGTAAGTATTAGAAAAAAGTCGCGTGGTGGCTGCTCACTCCGCTCGGCTAACTATTGCAGGTCGGGCAGCAGACTACCCTGAGTCTACTGCTCGCAGGCCCCATCCTCCCGTAATTTTTATAGAATTAGTTTTCTTCCTCGCGGTCCGGGTGGTGAAGCCAAGACCTTCGGTCCCAAGAGGCGCGGGAACACTTCTCAGCGGGCACTCCTGGGGTTACGAGATCGACGGGGGCAGGGAAGGACAGTCCCCCCACTGCCTGCCCAGTGGCAGGGTGAGTGCATACTGGGCCCACCCCTGCTCCTCCACTGTGCCCTCTGCTGACATCAGAGGGACATGTGGAGCAACTCCCCATTGGCCCCCATGAGGCCCCTCCCGTACCAGAACATTCGCAGGCAATAAGATCCCCCGAAAGTTAATCCTTCGAAAGGATTCCATTGCCAGTACCGAGGATGCACTGGCCTAACAACTGCCGTTCCCTCCAGACGCGTCCAGAGGGCCAAGGAGTTGTCAGACACACGTGTAGGTTTTCTGGCCAGCCCCTACAGGGAAGCTCTGACTTAATTTTAATGGCTTTTGTTTGTAGTTATGATCTTTTTACAAACAGTAGAAATAAAAATGAAATAATCGAATATTAAAAAATAATGACAAAAAAAAATTAAAATCTAACTTTCTATATAATGTACTCTTTCTTATTAACCCGACGCAAAAAGAAGGGTGTCTGTGTGTGAGTGTATATTATATGTGTTAAAATTTATAATTTTTGAATTTTTTCCTAAATACCCGTGCGAAGCCGGAACGGGCTGCTAGTAATATATATATAATTATATTTCTTTGGTGTTCGCGATCATTACACATAATAATAAAGCAATTAAGCAAGTTTAACCGGATTACATCGCGTATATTATTTAAATTGGTTTTCCTGACGTTTTGAAAACTTTGCAGTGTTCGTGGAGGAAGACTAAGATGAGCGTCTTTACAGATATTTGATAAAGAAATAGTTTTTTTATAAATAAAGGTATAAATAAAGCTATGGTGCAACGCAAAAATCTAACTAAACATAACTGTATGCCAACAAGCGATGGGATTGAGGATGGACAGTATCGTATTATTGTGTTAAAATCGAGCATGAAACCCTATAGAGATGAATTAAGGGCTGTCTAATTACGAAACTGTTCTATTTATTCGCACAAAAATTATAAATATCAGGCCAAGACTGCGATCTTGTAGGCTCGTGCGATGCTACGCCAGCGCGTCGCATTGTCCGAGCCATTGGGAGAGCGTTACTTCTTGTAGCTCAGTGGACTATGGAATGGCTATGCTTGGAGTTTCTCTGAAGGATCGAATCCAGAACGAAGTTTTCCAATGTTGTCGAGTTAGCCCACAGGATCAGCAAGCTGAAATGAATGTGAGCTGGCCATATTAGCCGAAGAACCGCTAACCGTTGGGGTAGATGTATCGTTAGGAGGTCGAGAATCGGCAAACGTAGGGTAAGATGCCCTCAGACTGCGAGCGATGACATTGGCAAGGTATTTGGTAGCAGCTGGATACGAATGGCTGAAAATCGATGTCAGTGATATGCCATTGGAGAGGCCTATAGTGTCCAGAAATGAACTATGAATTAGTGATGATGATGTACAAAATTGGCGGAATTCGGGACCTCTACTGGACGATTTTGAATTTATTACCAATTCTTGGTATGATTGTACTCATCAATTTGATCAAATTTTATTATGGGAACAACCATAAAATAACGAAAAAAAAGACAGCTGTTCCCTTTATTTGTGTTCATCACGTGTTCACATAAATCGACAAAATGTAGAGAACAGCAGATTTTTGGTTCATTAGTAAAAGTTGTTCAAATTGATGAGTACAATTCATCCCTTGGAGAACGAAGGTAACCGAGCTTAAGAATTGCCAAACTTAGGTGGCAGTGGCCGGGCACGTTGACCGCAGAACGGATGGCCGATGGGGCCGTAAAGTTCTGGAATGGCGACCACGCACTGGAAGGCGCAGCGTTGATAGGCCTCCCACAAGGTGGACAGGCGACCTGGTGAAGGTCGCGGGAATCCGCTGGATGCGGAAGTCGCAGGACCGGTCGTTGTGGCGATGCTTGGGGGAAGTCTATGTCCAGCAGTGGACGTCTTTCGGCTGAAATGATGATGACGACGATGATGAATAATCCCTTAAAAAAATCTAATGAATTTATAATAATTTTGTATAAGTGGTTTATTGTTTGATATTATGTGTTACATAATATAAAATCAAACTGCAGTCACCAATTCTCCTGCCAAGCATCGCGATTATGGCAATTTCCCCTTGACTCCTCATTGTAATGGTCATTGACAGGCCTTTATTCTACAATAAATGTTTATGGGATGATATTATGGTACGGGACTCTAAATTACTATGCCTATGCCGTCCGTCCGTCTGTCTGTCACAGGTCTGTCTGTAACCGTAATATGTAGCCAGTTTCACAGAATAGGTATTTGTTACTTACCGCCTCTATCATGGTACATACTAAAAATAAAAAAGTCTAATAGTCCCCATACAAGAAACTTCGAAAAATATGCAGTTTTCCAAAGTTTTTTTGTTCCTGATCTTTAGAACGGTAGGACCTATATGCAAGCGTCCAACTTAGTTTGATTGTGGTGCGTGCATACTCTATAGTTTCATAAAAAAATAAGGCAAACACAGACCTGTGTCCGGAGCCTTAAAAGTGCGAGTCCACAATTGGCTGGTTTTTAAAACACATATTTTGATAAAGAGACATGTCGAGATTGTTCACCTTTACTATTTAGTTAATTACAATAATTATTTAAATATTTCGTGTAAAGAATAAGATTACTAAAGGTGTGTTTAAATCTTTTGCATAAAATAGAATAATATAAAATATTTAAATAAGTTTTAGTTTTAATGATTATAAAAAAAAAATAAAAAAAAAATAAAGAAAATATACACCTAGGGACGGATGATTAGGAGAGACAGCCCCAAATAAAATAGACAAAATACTTGTATGAGAAGAAATAATAAATGTAATGGGAAGTTTCCAATTACACTATGATATTTTTCTAGTAGAATACGATACGTCCTTGGAGAGTTGTTGTAGCGAGCGAGCGAGTCGATCTATAATCGATATAGCGTAAACACAATAATCGATTATAGTGGAAAACAAGTAGGTGTGAAGTGAACAAGGTTATTGCAATGATTTAAATTTCGATACAATACCGAATAAAAAATATTTTTATACAGCTAATTTCAGTTCAGTCGATTAAAAGAAAAAATGAAAAAAAAAGACTTATGAGAACCTGATATACCTGAATGATCTATAGGTCCATGTCAATAATATTATAGACACAAAAAATTGTTCATTAGATAAATCTATAATAAATTCCATCAAAAATTCCATACGTTTCTAAAATGTGGGTTTTATTTTCAATAAACGGCTTGTAAACGACGCCTACCTGTTGGTACTAGATACAATTAACAGCAAAAAGACCACTTAAACTGTAACAACAAATAGATATAAAAAAAACGTAGTAATCAAACTACAAAAGATCAGTTTAGGTAACTAGCAATTTAAATAGACAAGCAAAAGCTAAAAATGTGCATGAACAGATCTACAAACACATTTACAAGTATAAATAGTTGTTTAATGGTAATGGCTACCTTATCAGATGCTCCCAAAGAACCTTTAATCTGTCTGATTGAGCTCCCACCCCTCACAGAGAACTGGAGATACTTTTTCTATGAGTCGCCAACGCCTTTCGTTTTGTTCTTAGCAGAATTTTGTTTAAACAAAATGTTACTTTTATGTAGGAATACTATTGAGTGTGTATGTATTGAGGTTTTTTAATGGATTGGTGAGTAAATAAAGTCATAGCAGTGAGAGGATCTCTACGCCACCACTAAATGCCATTGAAGTTTGCCGTTGCCTTGGCGTTTTATTCAAATAATATTTAGACAACGTTATTTTTAGCCTCAAACCAAATACAAACTACCAAATATCAAAGGAGTACCTACTACTCCGCTCACAATGTTCACAAGTTGCAATCGGGAGCGTGCGTCTAATCTTCAGTCCACGATAATTAGATTGACGCTCCCAATCGCGGCTCGCGAACTCTGTGTACGGAATAGTAGGTACTTCTTTGCTATTTAGTATTCCTTTTTCTGACTTCAGTCACTAGTTCTACTCGCTACGTCTATCTTATTCTTTTGGCCTGAGTTTTATAGGCAATAAAATTATATAGGCAAACCTGAATGTAGTTTGTTCAGAGAATCACTAGGAAGATCGATTGGGATAGTTTATAATACCATGTTATATGTAAACTAAATTAAATATAAAAACTTAATTTGGTTAAATTCAGCACATCAGCGAGTTGTGATTTTGAATAAGGCCTAGGGAGTTTAGCTCGTTGAGTTTCCGTAGACCCTGCATGATATTATCTTCTTTATCCGCTTCCTATTGGGGAACTTGCAGTAACTAAAAGCATTACATCATCATTATCATCATTTCAGCCGAAAGACTTCCACTGCTAGACATAAGTCTCTCCCAAAAGATACCTATGCCATAATAGCCACGCTTGACAGGCGGGTTGGCGATCGCAGTTGGTTGGTAAAATACTCAGAGAACGCTGCTGCCCATCCTCTGATGAATCCTTTAGTCGCCTTTTACGACACCCATGGGAAGTAATAAGGGTGGTGCAATTCTTTATGTCCGGCACCACATGGAACAAAAGCATGTAATTTTGCGATTTAGGAAAAAATAAGTACCTACATATAAAAAAAAGTAGCTAGGTAAATTTATACGTCCCATTATAAATTGATAACAAAATTACGCAACAATCTTGTAACATTATGTTGTAATTATTTGTAGGGCGTGACCCGCTAGCTTACTACCCTCGTACTCTACAGGCAGGGGATGAAGATGACGTCATCTCACAACCCCTGCAGGATGACATCATCCGACGCATAGCGACTGCCTGCTACGCAATATCTGTCAGGCGCAACCGAATTACTCACTGGGGGTCAATTCTGGTCATTGTTAACGTAGAGGAAGAATTAAATTTATTTATACTGGGTGCAAGGTTCTGGGTGTAATCTTTAATGTAATAGTTAATTTTTGTTCTAAAAAGATATTGACAAGAAATATCAGTAGGAAGGTACCTAGGTAATACGCCACTATTTTTATACTTTGAAAAATTATTTTTGATTATTTATTTAGATCGACATTATTTTCAGCTTCTCACTTTTCGATTTGCATTCGATTCTATTTTAAGTTGGGTCGTACTATTTGTTTTAAAATACCTTTATTTAATTAAATTATTAACATAGGACAGAAGGTACTTTTATTGCAGGTTTATTAGATATTTGCATCCCTACCTAAAACGGGCAATTTTAAGGACATTAAAAGACGATTTAACGATGTGTTTTATTACTTTACCGAAATTGCTGAAGACTCTTCTACATAAATAAAAATTAAATGCTGTTCGTTGGCAAGCTCAACACTTTAGAACAGCTGGCTTTTTTAATGTTCGTAATATTCCAAATAAGGATTGTAAGTTTTTTTTTTTTTAAAGTTGCAACGAAAATTGGAAAATCGGGAAATACTGAAAGTGCAAAGTAAAAGTCAAAAGGTTTTATTAAGAGTAAGCATTTACATATAAATCAATAAAATAAAATCTTTGGGACATTTTTACACAGCACCATCTAGTTCCAAACCAAGCAGAGCTTGTGCTATGGGTACTAGACAATGTATATAATAATTATATACTTTTTTTTGTAAATACATACTTATAATACATAAGAAACACCCAGACCAACACAAACACTTATGTTCATCACACAAATATTTGTGTTCTGTGGGAATCGAACCCACGACCTCGTGATCAGCAGTGCGACCCTCGAACCACTAGACCACACTTCACACTTTCACTTTGCACTTTCAAAACGTTTATATTTGGAATCTAATAGTTGCACAGTTCTAAAAAGTTTGTTCTATGGAGAAGATCCGGCAAGAAACTACATTGACGTATTTATTACATTGACCGTCAAATATGAACATAATATAAACAATTTTGATTTCGATGTGAATCGATTGCGATCTGTCAATAATTTTCAGAATCAGCTCCCCGCTTTGACAAACAGAATTTCCGTATGGAATTACGTTTTAAATTGAAACTTTGATTCGTTTAGGACTTGCTCAAGGTTTGTGGGATGAATACATATATCATCATCATCATCATTTCAGCCGAAAGACGTCCACTGCTGGACATAGGCCTCATCTATATATATATATATATATAGAATCTTGGTATGAATTCCATATTGATGAATAGTTGCAAAGTTCTTTAATATCGGAAATACCAATGACGTGTAGTGAGTACCTACCTAGTTAAAATATCTGAGGACTCCGTGGTTCACCTATTACGCACCTAACTTAGTGACTGATAAATTAGGTATTATCTTAAAAGCCGTCTATTTCGCTTTAAGTCAGTCACTCATCACCTATTGTTTGAGTTGCTGGGGGTGTGCTTCGAAAACTTAATGTTAAGGACCTTGTTCTTCATAAATAGGTTCCTACGAATGAAATCAAAAGTAAATAACATTGGGTGAAATATTAAATTGTACTTTTAAATCTTCCCAATGTTTTAAGTACCGTCTTATTTCAGACATAATAATATGTTATTTAATCTTTCTATATCCTATCCTAGTGTGAAGTCTAGGGCTTCAACCAATGTTATGTATATTTTTTGACACAATAAAGTTTTTTTTTTTATATCACATTTACGTGACCATGTTTGATCGACTTTTTACATTTGTATTAATTTAGGGATTATTAATTAAAGGAAGTACAGTATCCAGTTGAGTACTTTATGAACCAATTTTTTATAAATTCCGTTATAATTCACTTATATTTTGCCTTGGGAGTTGAAAGTGTACCTATAACAAGTAAAAAAACCGGCCAAGTGCGAGTCGGACTTAAGCAGTAAGGGTTCCTTACCACCCATCGACCTGATACCCCAAACAAACTGAATTAATTTACGAGAGTTCATCAAAAGACATCAACGCCCCGGGCGCGAAATATGAAGTTTTGCAACTCTTTCTTACGCAGGTACCACCACATATGTCTATTTTTGCCCTATTTTCAGTATTTTTTGCTAAAATACATAGTACACTACATTACACTATAATCAGACCAAGTATGACGCTGGTATGTGTTACCGTTTTGAAGATAGAGCAGGTAGAAAAACGTTAAAAAATTGCATGTTTTTGAGGCTTCTTGTATGGGAACCCCCATTTGGTTTTAAACTTTTTTAATTTTTAGTATTTTGTCGTGATAGGGTTCATAGCAACACCTTGGACTAATAAAAATGGCGGACGCAATCTCGCTAACAAAAGATTGAAGCACTTCGTTTTTTTCTAAACCCACTATAATTTCAACATAATTTTAACACACCAGATATATATTGTTATTTTACTTATGACACTACGACAGTGACTACCGTCACACGAGATTTGTTGCGTAATCGCGACTTTTTGTCTTACTTACTATGGGTGTGCATGTGTGCGTGCCAGCCCGTACTTTTAAGCGAGCCGTCTTACTATGAATTCCTCACTTTTTGTTTAGCGAGATTCCGTTCGCTTTTTTTTATTCGTCCAAGAGCAACATAATTCTGAGAAAATGTATAAATTAACCTATCTATTACCGTTCAAAAGATATAGGCCTATGACAGACAGACGGACGGACGGATAGCGTAGCGAGACTAATAAGTGATTTTTAGACGACGTCCAATTAGCCTTAAAATCGAACAAAATTCCTACTGCAGCTCACGTATTTTAGAAGCAAAGCTTTAGGTAAGTAGATTTTAAAACGAAAACAGCATTGTGCCGTTAACAAACACACATTAGGGTGAAATGCAAACAAGATTTCACGCAGAACATTAATTTCGTGTTTTGATCCCCGTCGCGAACATAACCAAAATGAAATTATTATTGCAACTGTAAACGGTTACGACTAGCGATTAAAACTAACCACAAAGCAGTTATATGAGGAATATGAGAGTTACAGAGACGTAACAATAACACAGCTTTATAGCTAATATCCTTTAAGTTTAAACGTTGATATTGGAACGCAACCCTTACGGGTCGTAATTCTAATACCACCTTAGATTTTAACTGCGATAAAGGCTATCCGTTGATGATATTGGTGCAGTTTAAACGCACCCTTTCGGAATGGCCAATTCTCTTATGTACTCGAGCAGACGGTAAAGGTGCGGACATATTGTGCGACAAAGCGCAGTGGTGCTGTGTCCAGCGTAATGCAATTTCATCCTGTTATACCAGGCCCCTCAGAAAGTATTGCGAAAAAAAGTTTTTATATATGGGAGACTGGCCAGTTATAATGTTTTTCGAAAATATGATTATTTATAAGTAAAAATAAGTAAGTTCCAATTTCAAAATTTCCCTCCACATTTTTTGCGAGTTAATTCAAAGTATTGTGTCTCACTGAAATATGGATCTGCGCCGGGAACATTTTAGAGCTATGATTTTATACGATTTCAAGTGTCGCCTGAAACCGGATGAATCGT
The DNA here is from genome assembly GCA_949699075.1 of Asteroscopus sphinx. Taxonomy (NCBI): domain Eukaryota; kingdom Metazoa; phylum Arthropoda; class Insecta; order Lepidoptera; family Noctuidae; genus Asteroscopus; species Asteroscopus sphinx. The sequence continues at coordinate 10,451,726 of OX453008.1, forward strand.
ACGATAGACTTCAAATGGCATTCATGGATGAAGGCCCTTCCAAGGCAACCGTGTATCGTTGGTATAACGAATTCAAGCGCGGTCGACCAACTTTGGGGGATGACGAAAGAAGCGGTCGCCCTTTGACGGCTGTTACCGAAGAAAACGTGCTAGCAGTGAAAAATTTAATCCAAGACAATAGGCGAATTACATATCAGGAGATTCAACACATATTGAAGATTGGATCGGGAAGCGTTCACGAGATTCTACACAGCCATCTTCGCGTGAGGAGGATAGTATCACGCTGGGTGCCGCACAACCTCACCGATGCTCAGAAGCAGGCCCGGGTGGAATGGTGCCGTGATATGCTTAACAAATTTGAAGCAGGCTCGTCTCGGCGTGTTTACGACATCGTTACAGGTGATGAGTCCTGAATTTATCAATACGACCCAGAAACCAAGCGCCAGTCGACTGTTTGGGTGTTTCAAAATGAGCCAACGCCTACCAAAGTGAAGCGATCTAGAAGCGGGGGTAAGATTTTGATCGCTAGCTTTTTTAATTTGACTGGCCACTTGGTATCAATTCCCTTACGGGATCAAAGAAGCATTAATGCCGAATGGTATACTACCAAATGTTTGCCAGAAGTTTTCTCTGTTATAAGCAACAAGCGACCAAACACAGGGCTCCGCGGGCTACTGCTCCACCACGACAATGCACCTGCGCACACCGCACTCAAAACGAGGGACTTCCTGGACAGCACGCCAGACAAACTCCTGGGTCACCCTCCTTACAGCCCTGATCTAGCACCGTGTGACTTCTTTTTATTCCCAAAAATAAAAAATCAGCTCAAAGGGATACAATTTTCGTCGCCGGAAGATGCGCTGGCTGCGTTCGAGCAGGCTGTAAACGAGGTGTCTGCGGCGGACTGGAAAAAGTGTTTTGAAAACTGGTTTAGGCGCATGAATCTTTGTATAGAGGCTGGTGGAAAGTACTTTGAAAAGATTTGATAAAAATATATGTACGTATAGAACAATTTTTTTTAGTTTCGCAAAACTTTCTGAGTGTCCCACGTATGTTAAACCGCTTAGGTACTGTCCAGTTCGGACAATGAAGTTAAAGTTGCGTTCACTTCATATTCGGTATAACACGGGATCTTTGCGATATGTTATGTAGTCTGCCAGTTTTAAACATATTATGAATGTTTATATAAACTATGCTATAGGTACTGCAGAACATAAAATAAATATAATAGAGAAAGTACCTAAGCCACCACCATGAAAAATATGATATTAATATTTTTTATTAGTACACTTTTTGAAGTACCTTTTTAGGGTTCCGTACCCAAAAGCCGTATAAATCTCGCTACGCTGTCCGTCCGTCTGTCTGTCTGTCACAGGGCTGTATTCTTGAACGGTAATAGGTAGCCGGTTGAAATTTTCTTTTTTTATTCTTTTGGTCTGAGACCCTATATTATAAATCCAGGACATGGTTTATGCGCAATTTCATCCAAATATTATGTCCAACAGTGATAGCCTAGTGGTTGAACGCTTGCCTTCCATGAAGGAGGGTGTGAGTTCGATCCCAGCCCGCACCCCTGACTTTTAGAATTCATGTGCGGAATTATATTCGATTATCACTTGCTTTAACGGTGAAGGAAAACATCGTGAGGAAACCTGCACACCTGAGAGTGCTCCATACAGTTCTCAATGGTGTGTGTAGTCCGCCAACCCGCACTAGGCCAGCGCGGTGGACTAAGGAGCCTTCTCGTACTAAGAAGAGGCCCGTGCTCAGCAGTGGGACAGTAATGGGCTGATTATGTTATGTTATGTTTATTATGTCCAATTGTTTTAGCGAGTTTGAAGGACAAACAAACACACATCCATATTTTCGCATTTTTAATATAAAAGAGGTTTATGGAATTAATGTTGGTAGTGAATTTGAGAAAAAAATAAGCGTACTTTACATCGTTCCATGTTTTTAATAAAAAATGCCCTAAGCAACTCATCTGCACACTAAACAATGTGCCAAATCCCTACGATATAAAAAGTGTATATTTCAAATGGATTTTTGAGTACCCGAAACTTTGATGGGCAAATCCAAGTGTCCGTATTTACTGAGCACTGAAAGAGGGTGGATTTTTACTTTCTTTTTATAGTTAGTGCCAATAAAACGGCCACATTTGAATTTTCGCCTTACTAAGAACATTTTCACCTCGGCGATAACGCCTGACAATTTATTTTAGCAATCAGACTTTGTTTAACAGCTAGTAAATTGGTTTTGCAAGGATCATGTTTATTAATATTTGATTATAATAGTATTTGAGCTTTACACGAAGTTCGAGATTATTAACCTTTGAAATGCATTTGTTTGCAAAATAGGTAACTCAAATAAGCTTTAAACTTTGGTAGGGAAATGCTGAGGTTTACATAGTGAAGACTTGCATTACAGATTAAATGCCAATTTTCAAGGCGAATGATATAAATTGATGCTTAGCTGCCTTTTAGGTGCTTTATCTAATTACTATAGTATTATATTATCTGTGGTAATACCATATATTTTGTATACTTCTAAACAAAACTGGACCAACGACGACCTGAAGAAGACAGCTGGGGGGATTTGATGCGGAAATGAAATAAAATGTTTATTTGTACGAAACATGGTACATACTGGTGTTACATAAATAACAAGGAAGGAAGGAAGGAAGGAAGGAAGGAAAGCCTAGACCTAGTTTTGTAGCGCAACTTGGAAGAGGCCAATGTCCAGCAGTAGACTGCGATAGGCTGAGTTGATGATGATGAGGTAAAACCGTGTATTATTTAGTTTTCTAGCTTTTCTAGTTTTCTAGCCTTTCTAGCTTTGAAAATAAAGAATACCTGCTTCATAAAATAAACAAAATAAGTATTAGCTTGCTGTTTTCAATCCATACAAAAAATCTATTAAAAAAAACTAATGTTATCAAACGAAATAGGTGATTAACCAGCCAGCGTGACTTATACAACGTGTATCAGAAATTAGCATAGCATAGAACAATTTTACTATGGGACCAACCCTGAAATCGCGAAAAAAATATCAGCTGTTCCATACCAAATATTTTTTTTCGCGATTTCAGGGTTTGTCACATAGTAAAAGTTGTTCCATAGCATCCCCTAAATAAGCTCTTCAAATATGACCACGCATTTCAGATACACGTTGTATAACTACCTAACCAAATAGTATCGATATAAAACTAACAAATCCCTATTTACTCCTAAGAACCTCCTATTCAATAATGTTTTCAATAAAACTTGAATAGACTACACCTAAAGAGTTTAAAAAATCGATAACTTTCAATATCTCCACATGATGTAATATATCTCGGTAGCTTTATTCTAGTATGAGATCGGATATCTGTCTGCAGAATCGCTCTCCGAAATGGCCTTATTAATTCCCTTTTATGTCTGGGAGCACACACGATCGTATAACGTCGGTTCTACTGCAATAGCGTGTAACTAGCATTGACAAATAATAATAATAATGTCCTCCCGGCCGAATTTCGGTCACGGCGGCCAATCTCAATTGAGACTAGCCATCTGCGCGGGACATATTATAGTGCACAAGTGTGTGCGCAAACACAGGTGCACTCTCTGTTCCCTCACTCTCATAATCCGATGGGACGGCAATTCGACACGACCGGAGAGAGATCAGGCGCAGGACCGACGGCTTTACGTGCTCTCCGAGGCACGAAGGGGTCTCGATGTGTAACGAAACGGTCACCCATCAGCAGACTGACCGCGGCTAGTGCAGCTTAACCTTGCAGATCGTACAATCCACACGCTTGCTACTTAGCCACGAGCCCCTTGACAAATACCGAGCAACCCGCGTAACCGACAAAACTCGCTGATTAGAAAGAAAGACAGAAAAATGATTTACTGACTACAGTCAGAGTCACACAATAAAATATACAATTTCATTATAAGGTGGTATCTAATCTAAAACTTTTATTTTGGTCAAATAAATACAGTTAATTCAAAAGATAATGCTATGAAATGGGCGGCACAAAAACCCAGCAGGGTATTAAAAGCAGATTTACAAATGTGAAATTGGTTTTTCTTAAAATCATCACCAGGCCTTGTGCAAGCCCAAAGTGGCAACACCGCAAGCGTTGGGTAGCCGATTTCTCGTTATGAATAGTTGTCGTACCTAATAGAAATTAATGGAATGACTCCTAACATACGGTTGCGACGAAAGCTAACGACGGTTTTTTTCACAATTTCACTACAAATAAGCCAATATTTACATATAATTGACGCTTAAAAACTTTGAGTAGGTACGTGTACCTTACTCGTCTTGGTCGGTGATGATTTTTAGAAAAAACTATAATCACTTGTGACCCACTATTTACGCCCTATCACATCAATTATGTGTATATCTTATCTAAACTAAAACCGGTTGCAATAACCGTATAAGGGCGTCCCCCAGAGAAGGGCTTGGACCTTGGCTTAGGGCATTGCTAAGGGCCCACTCCACTGGTTCCCCTGGCTGCCGCTGCTGCATCGGGAAGGGTTTTCTCGAAAGTGACGGACCCTCGGTGTATTGCGTGGACAGCGCGGGTTTCGTGGATCGTGGTTCAACAATACTCTCCGCTGGGGTGGTCTAATGAGAAAATGGGTCTGACTAATCCTAACTTGTCTTTTTAAATGTATTGATGATTGATATGTTGACGACCTCTGTGGTCTAGTGGTTCAAGTTTCGGACTGCTGATCACGAGGTTGTGGGTGCGATTCCCACAGGACACAAACATTTGTGTGATGAACATGAGTGTTTGTGTTGGTCTGGTTGTTTCTTACGTATTATAACATAACATAACATAATATCACGCCTGTATTTCTCCGAAGGGGTAGGCAGAGGTGTATAGTACACCCACATTTGGCCAGTTATGTTATAGTCCCAATACATAATAGGGGGCGAGCCTATTGCCATTAACCGGGCACAAATACAGACTCCGGGCTGCTACTGAGAATTCCCTAAAGAAAAAACCCAATAACACTTTGCCCGACCCGGGAATCGAACCCAGGACCCCACGATCAGCAGTCGCGCTTGCGACCACTAGACCAACGAGGCAGTCGAAAAATGAAAAAAAAACAGTTAAAAAACAGTCCAGTGGAAAACTAGTCATTTTGTACGTATTATAAGTTATATCCATTGTCTAGTACCCATAGCACAAGCTCTGCTTAGTTTGGGACTAGATGGTGATGTGTTGTCTGTGGAAAGACCGATATTCGGTTCCACAAATCCGCCAATGTCAAAATTTGCCAAAATGGCGGATTTCCACAGACGAGAAGATAAGGCTTTTCACCCTCTTTTGTCTAAATAAGTTACACGTCAGTGTTTGCCGATGCTAGTTACACGCTATTGCGATAGCACCGACGATAAGCGATTTACGTTGGAGTCTAAGCGTTAGCTTTCTTTATGTTACCATAAAGTAAAGAAGACGTAGGTGCTAAAGGGTCGCCGTGAATGCGATATTTTGTTTTAATTACACACGACTTGCCACCTGAGGCCGTCAGTAATTGGGGAGCCTTTGTTTTTAGGATTAATTATTTAGGCTGTTTTGTGAGATATATAAATCTTTAAATCTTTATTTCACCAAATGGAACAACTTACATTTTTTTAAATTACAGTACTTTTTTGTGTAGGTACTAGTGAATGTTTACAACAGAAGATAGAATAAATTAGTACCATAAAACATAATTATCACTTACGAGCGTAGCAAGTTGTATCAAGTCCGATTAGCACTATCCCCCGTACTAGTTAAAACTGTATTGCGGAAAGAATAGGTCTTCTCCTTCTCGATTACAAACACCGTCATAAATAAATAGTAAGTCTCATAATAATATGGTTGGAGGAGCGCGCACTCACACGGTGTAATATTTTAAAGGTAGGTACCTACATGGAGAAAACTAAAATGGGTGGCGCCCGCACGTCCACTAGATAAAAGTACCGCACAAAACAAAACAAAAATTACATAGTATAAGCAAAAAATACTGATACTTAAGTAGTATTTTTTTTTGTGTTATGAAGTAGTTAACTGAATTAGAATGAAAGTTTTTTTTTTTTAAATTTTGAGTTTTGTATAAAATTACAATGTGACTTGATTAGAATGCGGTATGTGTATTTGTGTAATGTCAAAATGAGATCTTAATGTATTTTGTTTGATTTTAGCGGATATATAAATTTAGATACTTACATGTTTTTTTTTTTAAATTATATGCATGTAGTTTAATATAATAATAACAAAATTAGTTTATCACTTGATAAACTACTTTTAATTTTTTTCTTGGTACTTACCATAGACTCAAGTATTTAGATACAGATTACTTACAAAATTACAAACTATGTTAGTATGAATAAACGCAGAAACCTAAACCTAAACCTAATGTTAGCTAACATCATTAGGATGATGTTGGCGCTGGCCCGAATCCTAAACAACGTGTTATTGAAATAACTGAAAACCTCTTATGGGGTCATTGTACTCATCAGTATGAACAACTTTTACTATTGAACCAACCCTGAAATCGCAAAAAAAAACAGCTGATCCTTAATTTTTTTCTATTTATGTGAACATAAATGTAGGTGGTGGGTGGCCCGCGCGTGCCAACTAGAGTGCAGAGCATTTCAAAGCCTTTCTCAGTACGCCTTATGACTTGTTTCTGTAAACACTGTAACAAAAACCCGCAAAAATGCCTTATTGCGCTGTTTCTAACTGCAGAAACAAAAGCTGTACAGTACATTTGATTAAAGTATTTTTTTTTTAATTAATGGCGTACTTAGTTTGTTTGAAAGTTGCCACGCATGAATGCCAAATACACGAAGGGAACTGTATGATTTTTGAGTTTAATGTGCCCACAGACTGCTAATATAGAAAGGTAATAAGGTATTATGTATTAGTGAACTTGCAAATTAAAAGTGCTTGGATTTACAAACATATTTGAGGGAAGAATTAGTTTTGAGCATCTGCATCAGATTAAGACTTGTCATGAAACAATTTACAGAATCGGCCAAATAATCTTGAGGTTTTGACACTGCGTAGAATTGACAGATAATTAATAGATATTTCAATTTCGGCTGCTGGAAAAAAACGCTACTTCGATAAATTACATGATAATGTATTAGAATGACAGTCTTGAATTAATTAACTTTGAACAACTCAATTGAAATGTAATTTCACCGCACACAACCACATTAATTGGATAGAGATATTTGATATATTAATTTATTGATTCTTTGCGTAAGGCCTGCCAGAGATTGATTGATATTAGAGAATCTAACATCGAACTTATTTGATATGATAGCTGTAATTCAAACATTTAATTCTAAATTAGTCTTACAAAACCTATCAAGTTAGGATGAGGTATAAATCTCGCTGAGATTCAATTCTCTCTCAGTATAATAGCTATTTTTTTAATGTTACGTCCAATAACGTCATCAGCCGATCATAGGTAGGAATAGTAGCACATAAAATACCATAACTGTCCATCTGATGGGCGAGGGCCTTTTCGTAGTATGAGAAAGCCGCAGTACAAAACGCTTTTGTTTTTTTGTTTACAAGTGGAAATCCTCATATATGCCCTTTGTTTGGGGAAGACGGAGGGGTATGTTGGACTCCTACCGACGCAAACCGTACGGTGCCTGTCACAAAATAGAAAAGCTCCGGGAACTCCTGTGGACGTCGCGCCGGCGCCGATTGCCCACTGGCCTGGTGCGGGTTGGCGGACTACACAAGTACAATACCTACACACAATCAAGAACTTTTTAATTTAAATATGATTCAGATCTAGTTTTAATGTACTAAATGTCACAAATAAACGTCAAACTTGACATTTACTGTCATGAGATTGACATATCATCATCATCATCATCAACTTAGCCTATCGCAGTCCACTACTGGACATAGGCCTCTCCCAAGTTGCGCCACAACACTCGGTCCTCTGTCTTCCGCATCCAGTCCCCCCCAGCCACCTTCTTGCCCTACGCTACGTTTGCCGATTCGCGGTCCCCACTCAAGGACTCGTATGTTCCAGCGGCCATTGGTCCTTCGACAGACATGGCCATCCCACTGTCACCTCAGTTTGCTAATCCTACAAGCTATATCGGTCACTCAGGTTCTCCGGAAGATCTCGTTACGGATTTTATCCTTCAAAGAAACTCCAAGCATAGCTCGCTCTATAGCTCGCTGAGCGACTTTGAATTTGTGGACTAGCCCAACTGTCAGTGTCCACGTCTCGGCACAGTAAGTCATGCCAGGCAGGACGGACTGGTTGAAGACCTTTGTCTTCAAACTTTGCGGTATAAGCGACGAGAAGATTCGGCGAAATTTGCCAAATGCTGCCCAGCCCAAACGGATCCTTCTGTCAGCTTCGTTAGCGCCAGTGATAATTCAACTTTGATAATTTCGAAAATTCAGAGGTACGGGCCGGGATAAAACTCCAACCCTCCTGCTAACGTTCAGCCGATAGGTTATCATTTACTGCTTTTTACCCGTTTTGTAGATTTACACAATATTATCCAAAGTTGCACAGATGTGTCATCCATTAGTCTTTCATAGGTAAGTCCATGATTTGTGATCTTGTGCGTTTTATGCTCAGTTCTTTCCCGTTTTCTTTATCAAGGAAAGCACGTTAGATATTCCGGTAGAAAAAGGGCTGGTAGTGTAAAGTACAAAACGGTTTTTGCTTTTAGAAATTCCGTTGACGAATGACATAGAGGCATACCTTTTTATGATATCTACGTCAGGCGTCACGCACAGGTAGACACAATCAGGTATTGACTAGGTTAATTTTAAGTTAATGTCTAGACATGTCAAACATATGAACTAATGATGCAAATGTTACAATCACTAATATTCTATAGTAGGCTAGTTAATATTATAAGCAATTAAAGTCATAAAACCAGAAGATATATTTTTCTTCTTCGTGTTCCTCATTACTGAGGGTAATGTCCATTCAGAAGGGCCGACCTTATGACATCCCCTTTGTGCCCCTTCACACATCTCGGTTCTCGACTTGCCTCATTGCTTTATTGACCAGGACACCAGTCAAAGCTTTTATCTGGTCTATAAACAGCACCACCAGTACCTACCATCAGCTACCTACCTATTCGGAAATATGTTGTATTATTATCTTCTTCCAGTACCTACGTGGTCACACAACTTGGTTATTATGGCTGAATTCAGTACATCAGCAGATCGTGAATAGGTCCTAGAAATTCAGCTCGATCAGTTTTCATGCATCAAGTAGTCCATGCACAACATTCTTCACTTTCTCCGTTACCAACTGGGGAACCTTTTTTTTTTTCGCCGTGGGGAAATCCTCATGGACGCACTCCGCCCGGGGTAGGCGGAGCCAGTGTCGGACTCTTACCGACTAAAACCACCACGGTGTTCCTTCAACTACCTTAGCCGGGGGCGTGGGAACCCATGAGTATTCACACAACCACCCCCGACAGGTCCTAGCCCGCCACAAGCAGGCGAGCCCCTTCTTTTCTCTCTTTCGAACGTCAGCCGCACCCTCCTAGGCGGCGCACACGGAACACTGCACGCCACCTCATCTCATGGACCTTTACCAGCTGCGCCAACTACGCCGGCTGTGCCAGCTACGCCAGCTGCTGGTCGGGCAGCAGACTACCCCGAGTCTGCTGCTCGCAGGCCCTACCTCCCGTAATTTTTTATAGAGGTTTTCTTCCTCGCGGTCCGGGTGGTGAAGCCAAGACCCTCGGTCCCAAGAGGCGCGAGAACACTACTCAGCGGGCACTCCTGGGGTTACGAGATCGACGGGGGCAGGGAAAGACAGTCCCTCCGCTGCCTGCCCAGTGGCAGGGTGAGTGCACACCGGGCCCGCCCCTGCTCCTCCACTGTGCCCTCTGCTGATATCAGAGGGACACGTGGAGCAACTCCCCACTGGCCCACAACGGGCCCCTCCCGCGCCAGAATATTCGCCACAGGCAATAAAATCCCCCGAAGGTTAATCCCTCGACAGGATTTTATTGCCTGTGCCCAGGATGCACCGGCCAAACAACTGCCGATCCCTCTAGACATGTCCAGAAGGACAAGCAGCCGTTAGGCACACGTGGAGGTTTTCTGGCCAGCACCCCACCAACTGGGGAACCTTGGGGAACTTACATTATCTCTAAAAGCATGTATTTGTGTAATAATTTCTTAGGTTTTCGCGATCACTACACATTATAATAAAACAAAGTTTAATATAATCGCGATATAATCCGGTTAAAAAAAAAATAAAAAAATAAAAATAAAAATCATTTATTGCAGGCATACACCCATATAACTTACACATACAATTTTAATTTAACGAACACAAATTATAGTAATTAAAAGATTAAGTAAATAATTTAATTCAATTATATAATCAAAACAATTTAATAATTTATACTCATTATTAAAAAATTATAAATACAAAATCTCTTTAAAATCAAAATTCATTCAAATATTAACAAAATCAGCTCAATTAAAATTCATTAACATAAATTAATATTTAATTATTGCAATTGAATTAAATAATTATTGCAATTGAATTAAAATATACATAATTATTATTATTATTAGCTGGAATATTGTCAGCCATATACAAAGAAAAGGTTAGCTTCATATATGGCTCGCAATATTCCATTGTCAGATTCATGTACACGGCTCATGAAGGAGGCCCTCGACTTTCTTAGGACAGCGAAGAAGTCATCCACTCTATTCTCCGCGAACATGCCGGACGCGCTACACCGCCATGGGAGCCCAAATATGCACCTAAATGCGTTGTTATATTGTACACGCAACGCGTTGTAAGCGCGTTGCGTGTAGTCGTACCAAAGGTGACATGTGTACAGCGACCGACAGTACGCATTAAATAAAGTAACTTTTACTTGTTTCGTACATTTCGCGAATCGCCGGGCGAGCATATTGCTTTTCGCGGACAACGATCTTTTTTGTCTTTCTAGATCTTCGTCATCTTTCAATTTTTCTGTCAAGATATGACCCAGATACTTAAAACTTTTGACAACTTTCAATTTAGTATTACACAGTGTTATATCAGGTATAGGTAACGGACTGTTATCATATCTGAAAACCATAACTTCTGTTTTCTTTACGTTATACTTGAGGCCATGTTTTTGCGCATACACTTCACAAATATTTAGTAGTTTTTGTAATGCCTTGATAGAGGGGCTGAGCAGCACCATATCGTCAGCGTAACTGAGGTTGTTAACGGAGACATTATCAATGGAACAGCCGACCCCGGCACTGCTCAGCTCCTCTATCAAGTCATTAACATACAGATTAAACAGTGTGGGAGATGTTATTCCACCCTGCCTCACACCGGTAGTGAGAGTGTACTCTTCAGACAAAGTTTCTCCCCATTTAACAACATTTGTTTGACCTTTATACCAATATTTCATCACATTAATTATTTCAAAAGGAATACCTGCGTTAACCATTTTATCCCATAATACTTTGTAATTTACTGAGTCAAATGCACGGCTCAAGTCTAGAAAACAGGCATAAATATTTGTTTTCCTATCAAGATAATAGCGGACCGTCTTCTTTAATGAAAATATTGCTGTATCAGTGGAAAGATTACTACAAAAACCAAACTGTGCATTATTAAGTTTTATGTATTTTAATAGTTGTGGCTGTAATAACCTTTCAAATATCTTTGACAACACAGTTGCCAAGGATATAGGTCTATAATTGGTAATATCAGATATGTCGCCTTTCTTATCTTTAACTAATGGCACTACAACAGTTTTCATAAAACTACTCGGTAAGTAACTATGCCTTAAAAATAAATTGTACAGAACGGACAGTTTTTCAGCTAAGTGCGGGCCTCCCCTAATAATATGATCCAGAGTTAAACTGTCGTGCCCCGGCGACTTGCCGCGTTTCATTTTTCGCACACAATCAATTATCATATCTGGTGTTATTACGACGTTTGACAGATAACTGACCGCCGCCGCCGCGGCCGGCGCACGACCGCTCACCTCGGGCTCACACAACCCACTCGCAAAACCAGTTTGAAATTGCGAAGCAAACGCTTCTGCGATTTGGATAGGCTCTTCAATTTGATTTATAATTAACGCACGGCTAGGTTTATGTGACAATTTATTGGTTGACTTCCAGAACTGCATAAAATCACCGGAGGCTCTTTGCTTCGCAATCACATCCATTTTTAACTGGTCTTCATGTTGTTGACACCATCGGAGTTTATTCTTAAAAAATTTCCTAGAGTTATACATATTTTCAAAAATTGGTCCATTTATTGGCCTACCTTGCTGGGACCATGCCAGAAAAGCATCACGGGCAATTGAATGCAGCGATTTAACGTGATAATTCCAACCCACAACAGTTTTACAATTCTTATTGTTTATGTTTGTGTTTTTGTACGAATTAATCGCCGCCTGTGACAATGCTTCTATTAAATCACCATAATAGTTATCGATTAAATCGTAACAATCATGATCACTGCACAGTAAACCCTTACAGTTAATATTACATGAGTCAATGTCAATGTAGTACAAGTATTCGTCACATGGCCGACTGTATTCAGATAACTGTGTCTTATTTCTACTATTTAATGAAATTTTATTATAAACCTGCTCATTATTAACAATTTTGCGTCGTATTACATTAAAATCACATTCCACTACGAGTGGAAAGTGATCAGACCAGTTCACCTCGTTCAAAACGTAAATTTTACGAATTATATCGCAGCCGGCCGAAGTCACTACACAGTGGTCTAGCCAACTTGTTGTGCCATGGGCTTCACTGAGAAACGTATAAGTGTTTGAAGACTCACCAAGATAATTGATGTCAGCACAAGTCCAATTCTGGTCGTTACAGTATCTCAACAAGTCCCTTCCAAAAACACTGTCGATATCCGCGTTGAAGTCACCTAATATGAAAACACACTCATCTTCACAGTCTTGAATTATCGAATGTATTACACCTAAACACTCTGTGAATAGCGGTATGTTATCAGTACATTCCGTCGGCATGTACACTGACATGACAATAGCACTCCGGTCCGGCAGTTGTAAGCGCACAGCTACAATGCGCTTTGACGTACAGTAGATTGGAGTCACTTTCGGGAATACACTTCTTCTCCATAAGACAGCAACGCCTCCATATGGCCGTCCACGGATAGGCCCTGCCGTAGTGTCCATACCTGACACGCCGTGGTACAAGAAATCCGTATGTATTTGACTAAGAAAATCGCATTCATCAGGAAGCAGCCAAGTTTCTTGTAGCGATATAATGTCATACTTATAACATAGCTCCTTTACGTACATTAAAGATCTTTTAATATTTTTGCAATTGAACGTTGTCATTTTTATAATTCCTTTATAATCCGGTTAAACTTTGTTTTATTATAACATGTATTTGTGATTTAGAAAATTAACTATCCACATCAATTCTTCTCATGATTCTGAACAAACTTGATATAGTTTCTCAAATTGCGTTAGCAAAAAGTAACGTATATTAATCTAAATTCGTGGATGTATTCGCATCGAAACGTCGCGTCGTTGTGTTTGCTGAAGTCCTAAACCCAAATCCTGCGATTCGATAATACAGTTATAACAATAAATTTATATATCACAAACGTTCAGAAATTATAAAAGGTTCAGATAAACATTACATTTTTGTAGGCTGCAGAGAATATGTCGACAAATTACGATCAGTAAAATTTATTGATATCGATCATTGAAAGCGGTTGTAAAGCCTTCGTCACACCAAATATGGGATGGGATGTGAGAGATCCGTGTCGACGGGCTCGCGTGAGTTAGAAATAGAATAATCATCATCTGCCACTACACTACTATTTTTTAATTACCAAAAATCTTAAAGAGTAGTCTCTGATTATCATTTTCCACAACTTTTACTATAAGTCCCAACTCTGAAGTAGTGAAACCAATCTGTTCCACTTAGTTTAATTGAAATAAGTAACCACTTAAACAAAATATGGGACAGCAGATTAATTTTGACGTTTCTTATTACAACGTTGCCCCACACTAGGATTCCCCCTGTATCGTGGGTGCATTTACAAACACAAATCTCTCAGGCATACACATCCAGACATGAAACAACTATCTGTGGATAATTTCTAAGTGCAGAAATCAAACCTGCGACCCTTAGCGCAGAAGCAAATAGCTCAAGCACCGTGCCAATCATGTCGTCAAAAATAAAAACATTGTATTGTAATAACTGAATACAACTATGAACCTCGATCCTCGGCCATACTTATTTATGTAATTCTTTATTGCATATATGTGGTACCAGGTGGTACCTATGGTAAGGCGAACTTAACGCGACAAGGCATTCTCTACCAGTCAACCTTTGGTTAGTGGAGAAAAGTATCGAAAGATGTACAAAAAAGATATTAGTGTTGATAATAATAATAATATATCGTTATCGATTCTCACAACTCGCGTTTGTTGTGACGAAGGCTTTACGAAGGATTAGTGCCCAATAAACGTTGCAATTTGTGATTATTAAATACGTTTTCATAATTATATTTGTATTAAACTGAAAATATACACGTTGTATTTGCTTTGTGTTGTAAAAAGTCTTCAGTAAATAGTGGCGAAAAGTATCTTTCTTTAAAAAGAAAATACTTCATTTTACCAGTAATTTAATGGATATTAGTAGGTAAGTATTTGACATTTATCACATTATTTTTCTTGAAATAGTTTTCAGCTTATTTGTTTCTAATATGACAAGTTCTAATAAGACAGACTGAATACCAATTGACGATTGGAAATTCATCTAAATTATTATGTAGTGTTTTATTACTAACTTCATATATTTTTATGTATTATTAGTATGTATTTAAAACAAAAAGTATATATGTATTATATTATATCCATTGTCTAGTACCCATAGCACAAGCTCTGCTTAGTTTGGAACTAGATGGTGCTGTGTAAAAATGTTCCAAAAATATTTATTTCTTTTATTAATATTTATTAATTATTATGTGATTAGATTGATAAGAATTACTATGTATTTGTGTGCTAAATAATAGCTTGGCTTACTGTACAGTCAAACGTACATCGATGGTTACAAAAACCTGTCTTGTATGAAACTTATATAGGTATTATCATCATCATCAACTCAGCCTATCGCAGTCCACTGCTGGACATAGGCCTGTCCTAAGTTTGCCACAAAATTCGGTCCTCTGCCTTTCGCAACCAGTCTCATTATAATAATGCGATAATACAGATAATGCATAATGCGCACTAACCTACGTGGGACACTCAGAAAGTTTTGCGAAACTAAAAAAAATTGTTCTATACGTACATATATTTTTATCAAATCTTTTCAAAGTACTTTCCACCAGCCTCTATACAAAGATTCATGCGCCTAAACCAGTTTTCAAAACACTTTTTCCAGTCCGCCGCAGACACCTCGTTTACAGCCTGCTCGAACGCAGCCAGCGCATCTTCCGGCGACGAAAATTGTATCCCTTTGAGCTGATTTTTTATTTTTGGGAATAAAAAGAAGTCACACGGTGCTAGATCAGGGCTGTAAGGAGGGTGACCCAGGAGTTTGACTGGCGTGCTGTCCAGGAAGTCCCTCGTTTTGAGTGCGGTGTGCGCAGGTGCATTGTCGTGGTGGAGCAGTAGCCCGCGGAGCCCTGTGTTTGGTCGCTTGTTGCTTATAACAGAGAAAACTTCTGGCAAACATTTGGTAGTATACCATTCGGCATTAATGCTTCTTTGATCCCGTAAGGGAATTGATACCAAGTGGCCAGTCAAATTAAAAAAGCTAGCGATCAAAATCTTACCCCCGCTTCTAGATCGCTTCACTTTGGTAGGCGTTGGCTCATTTTGAAACACCCAAACAGTCGACTGGCGCTTGGTTTCTGGGTCGTATTGATAAATCCAGGACTCATCACCTGTAACGATGTCGTAAACACGCCGAGACGAGCCTGCTTCAAATTTGTTAAGCATATCACGGCACCATTCCACCCGGGCCTGCTTCTGAGCATCGGTGAGGTTGTGCGGCACCCAGCGTGATACTATCCTCCTCACGCGAAGATGGCTGTGTAGAATCTCGTGAACGCTTCCCGATCCAATCTTCAATATGTGTTGAATCTCCTGATATGTAATTCGCCTATTGTCTTGGATTAAATTTTTCACTGCTAGCACGTTTTCTTCGGTAACAGCCGTCAAAGGGCGACCGCTTCTTTCGTCATCCCCCAAAGTTGGTCGACCGCGCTTGAATTCGTTATACCAACGATACACGGTTGCCTTGGAAGGGCCTTCATCAATGAATGCCATTTGAAGTCTATCGTACGATTCATCCGGTTTCAGGCGACACTTGAAATCGTATAAAATCATAGCTCTAAAATGTTCCCGGCGCAGATCCATATTTCAGTGAGACACAATACTTTGAATTAACTCGCAAAAAATGTGGAGGGAAATTTTGAAATTGGAACTTACTTATTTTTACTTATAAATAATCATATTTTCGAAAAACATTATAACTGGCCAGTCTCCCATATATAAAAACTTTTTTTCGCAATACTTTCTGAGGGGCCTGGTATATGGCGGCTGTGAAGTTAGCACTGCGTAGCACCCCGCACCTCAATTGATACTTGCGCACTCAAAATTTTGCTACTGCGCAGGCATACGACTGGTTTTCACAGCCGCCATAGTTTGGTGCGTACTCAAGTCAGTACGTTAATCAGTTTCGCCATTTACATGCAGTTGATCTTACGGTCATAAGGTCAGGTCGGAAAAACCCGGGCCATCCGAAAGCGTGCTGGGTTGATGATATCGCTAAAGCTGCAGGAAACAACTGGATGAGGGACGCACAAGATCGAAGAGGCTGGCAAAAACGAAAGGAGGCATATACCCAGCAGTGGGTGATACCGGGCTAGGATTATGACACATGGCTACATATAAAGCTATGCATTTCCAGTATAAGCTGATCTTGCATTGTATAGGCTTTGCGTACAGTGAGAGGTCAGCTTATACTGGATTTTTATAGCTTGATGTGTAGCCTTGCGTGCAGTAGTTACTTGTTAATAATTAATCAATTTCAAGAAGAAAAACTCGAAATTTAAATGAATACGGCAAGTATATACAACGTGTTATTGAAATAACTCAAAACCTCTTAATAGGTCATTGTCCTCATCAGTATGAACAACTTTTACTATGGGACCAACCCCGAAACACAGAAGTTTTGAGTTATTTCAATAACAAGTTGTATACCTAATAAAAGCAGTTGAACACCTACCGTAATTAACTAACAGAAGATTAGCTGTACCTAAAAACATAACATCTATCTATAACTTATCCATGTTTTCATCAAACAAATTTAATAAAAAAATAAAACAGAATGAAACAAGTTTCTCCGATAAAATCGAGTAGCTCTCAAAGTTAATTTACTTGTTAGCGTTACATTGCGGGCCGCAATCTGTGGGAATCATTACCGGACCATTTGCGAAAGGCAATGTAGTTAAACATTGACGTTAAATAATGATTCCTATTTCCTTTGATTCCGTCGCTTCGAGACACGGGGCTAAGTGATTCGACGCAGTTTGTAGATGTTAAATATTTCATTTTATTCCTTTAAAATATTAGTTTTGAAGTAATTGATTTTGCTATGAATTTTAAATCTATTTTTGCCTAGGGTTTATCCTGTCACGTGCTTTATTACATCCTGGAACACAAGTCCAAAAAGATCTAGCTAGACCATATTCGCTGCAAATAAGGATATGATTTATAGGATGCATGACACATATCAAATTAACTCGAACCAATTAGCGAAACAATTAGCGCGGACTCGCGCAGTAAGGGTCCAATAAACCTGATACCATCATCATCATAATTTCAGCCGAAAGACGACCACTGCTGGTCGGAAGGCCTCTCCCAGCATCGCCACAACGACCGTTCCTGCGCTTCCCGCATTTAGCGGATTCCCGCGATCTTCACGATTTGATACATGAGAGTTTACCAAAAGTGCAGCACTGCGCGTCGAAAGACATAAACGCGCAATGTCTCACTGTTGGTGAAATATGAATATTTGCATCTCTTTCATACGCAGGTTCCACCATGTTTGTGTTTGACCTTTTTTTAACCGACGAAAAAGAAGAGGAGGTTCTCAATTCGGCGTATTTTTTTTATTTTTTTTATGTATTACAATGTATTTTTTTTACACAGTGGTCCGATTTTGATTATTCTTTTTTTAATGGCTAAGGTATATCTTGAAGTTGGTCCCATTTAAATTTCAAAATCAAAATCCACCCCTAAGGGTAGGAAAACAGGGGATGAGTGCTTGTTCAGCCACTGATTTCTTACCTGTTAATCGGTTCTGTTGAAACTTGGCACACATAAATGTAGTTCTAGACACTACAACATAATGGAGACCTGGAGTTAGATTTTAGCCACAAAAAAATTAAACATAAAACTTTTTAACAAAAAATTTAACCGACGAAAACAGAAACTGAAAAGCTAAAAATAAAATAAAGCTTATAGTCTTTTCCTAACTAAACTAATGTAAATAACTAATTATGAGTCGGCGCCAAACAAACAATCAACGAAGATCATTAAATTAGTTTAAATAAATAATAAAAACAACATAACATCAAATACAACGTGAAATTTTCAACGATGAATGAATGAATGAATGAAAAATTTATTTGCTTAAAACATGAGTATAAAAAAAAAACACAAAATCAATAACTTTTCAAAAATGCGTTCTCCGCTCGACCACTTTCAAAAATGCGTTCTCCGCTCGACCACTTGCAACTTGCACTCACTTTGCTTGTTTTCAAAAATGCGTTCTCCGCTCGACCACTTGCAACTTGCACGCACTTTGCTTGTTTGTTTGGCGCCGACTCATAATTTAATTTAGTTAGGAAAAGACTATAAGCTTCATTTTATTTTTCGCTTTTCAGTTTCTGTTTTCGTCGGGTTAAATTTTTTGTTAAAAAGTTTTATAACTACTTCTTGTTGTTAAACTGTAATATAGTATACATTAATTGTATTTAAATATCATTGCATGCTTTAAAATCACATAAAGTTTGAAGCTTGTAGTACCATTTTTAAGATAGAAAAGGGACAGAAAACTTTGAAGACATTATTATTATGTGGAGGTTTCTTGTATGGAGGCCACCTTTAGATTTTTAAATTGTAACATATCTTCTGTGAAAATTGTAGCTGCCTACCTACTGCGGTTAAAAGGTACATCCCTGTGACAGACAAAGGGACGGACGGACGGACGGATGTCGTATAGGCAGAGTAATAGGATCCCGTTGGCACTCTTTGAGTACCCGACGGAACCCTATAAAGGAAAAAAAGGAATAGTTACTTAGATTAATACAACAAAATGCATACCTATTATCTTCAAATACGACTAGACAAAATCGCGGCTACGCTTTGGTCATCATTTCGAAATCTTGCTTAATTGTTATTTAAAATACGGGGTTAGTTTTAATTTACCAATACCCCTTTAAAGGGTGACTGTGCTCATCAATTTGGACAACTCTTACAATGGGACCGACTCTGAAATCGGAAAAAAAAACATCTGTAACAAAAAATGATTATATTACACTACACCTGGGGTTTATGCATTAACTAGAGTATTTAAAATTTCATGTTATAAAAAAAAAAGACTTTTTTACACAGCACCATCTAGCCCCAAAGTAAGCAGAGTTTGTACTATGGGTACTAGACAATGGAATTCAATGGATATAATAACATTATAAACTTATAATACATTAGAAACACTCAGACCAACACAAATGTTCATCACATAAATAGTTGTGTCCTGTGGGAATCAAACCCACGACCTCGTGATCAGAAGTCTGACACTCGAACCACTAAACCACAGACGTCATCATTATTTCTATGGAGTAGCTAAGAAATGAAGTAACTTATAAATGCATTTATGAATCGCTAAAATACTAATATCTTCTACTAATTCCTTCATATTGTGACGTTTTTCTTAGAATGATAATAATTTATGTAGTTTTGTTATAGATATATGTATAGTATTTATGTTATGTAGTATATGTATTCTATTATGTTGTTACACTGCGTACTACCCCTCTCTTTACTTGCCCATATTGTCCATCCTAAGGTTGTCTGGAAGAAATCGCCTTGAGCGATAAGACCGCCCATTGTACATGTGTTCTATATAAGTCATATATGTTGCTATCTTCTTTTGTGTACAATAAAGAGTATTTGTATTGTATTGTATTGTATTGTATAATACCTATGAGTAATAAGCATCCATGGTCTGTTGCATACAATGATTATGATCACGGTCATTGAACGAGAAGCGAGAAGTTAATGGGGATTGCCCGTATACGTTTTCCTGTATCCGACCTCCGTTATAAATTGGCTACTCTAGACCTTTTAACTAATGACTAAAGCCACACAAGCAGAGGTCAACTCAAGGCATTTGATTTTTAATTAAGGGTATTTTTATAATATTAATTTATGAATCACGTTGATGATTTTATCACAGATCTGTGGATGTTGTTGGTAGGTACGTACTAATGAAAAATTTCACCAACATACCTGGAATTAGATCTGGAAGATAAGATTGATGATAAATAATGTTTATTGAAAACAAAAAGTTATTTTGATTGAATTCCCACCAGTGACGGATTTATACCGATTTGATTCTTATCCCTTTACCCAAATATCATAAAATACCTGTAGTATCTAAATATCTTTATCAACATCAGCAATAAATGACCCTTTTATCAATGTTAATGCTACCAGCAACACACCCGGAATTCGCTCTGGAAGATATTTCAAAGAGTAACTATACGTATAATAAATAATAAATAAATATTTTGGGACATTTTTACAAAGAACCACCAGTGGTCTTTACTCTTGAATATAATTCCGACCGATCGGCATTGGACTAAAATAATAAAAATTAGCAATAAATGAGCAAAAAATATTTTTTTTTATTTTAGATTTTTACTTTCCACAATTTAAATCGTAAGATTTCGCTTCGCATGCGTAAATGCGTAAAAAATTATAAAAAATAATTTGCAATATACGACTTTGAATTAACTGCAAAGTTACTGGAGTCGGTTATGAAACACTGTTTCTTAATAAGATATCGCTGACAACACCCAAAGACGTGCCAAGTGGATGAGTATTTCGATACCACGAGCAGTGTTCACGGTAGCTTAGTGGCGAAAGCACTGTAACGTAGTGGTTCAAATCCTGCTCGTGAGCGATTTTTTCTTTCCACAATTTAAATCGTAAGATTTCGCTTTGCATGCTTACGCAATGCGTTAAAAATATTAAAAAATAAGTAACATTTCAGTATTTTTAGAATTAATTAAACCTTATTAGAATTAAAATTGTGTATTGTGTATATTTTTAATAATGAATACCCATTTGTTTTTGTCACTTTTTGACATTGGTATTGGATTGAGATTGAAATTATTTTCAAGAGTAACTCCACTGGTCCCAAATAAATACCTACCTATATATTTATTGAAAACAAACAGTTAACTATTTTGATTGGATTCCCACTTTGGATTCGGTAAACAGAACAGTGACACACGATGAAAGGTTACCTATGTTGATGCTGAGAAACAAAACAATGGATGTTAACTTTCGCCTTTATTCTCTCGTGGACATCCAGATGGACTTGATCGAGATGTCCAACAATCCATCGTTTATTAGACCGGACATTCAACAAACGATGCATCCCATTCCTACCCTTGATTTATGACCAACGCTCGATGCGCAGACGACTCTCATTTATATCAATGTCGAGAAAAAAGCTTTTAACGAAAATGTTATTCAAAGTAAACGTAGTAATAATGAATGTTTCCATGCAAAGTTCTAATGACAGTTTGGAGTTATACCGTGATTCAGAAGTTTGTTGCGGTTTGAGAAATTTTGTGGCTTTTTTAGTTGTTAGATGAAAGTGTAATTTGTTTATTGGTTTTTTGGTAAGGCTTTTAAAATTTAAAATTTTGTTTATAGGATCGATATGAAAATAGCCTGATTTGTTGTTGATTCATTACTACAAAAAAATAAACTAACTATAATATACTGCTCCTTATTTATTTATTTATTTATAATTTATGTACACACAATAACATATTAAAGGAGACAGCATTAAAATTATTTAGTACAAAGGTACCTACTGCTTATTTCAAAGAAATTTCTACCAGCAGACCATCAAACATTGACCATTGTCTTCATGGAGTGCTGGACAGAAATTCACGGAAAACGTTCCTGAACCAGTGTTTCCCTTACTATATGACGTAATATTATATTTTTATTGTATGACGTATTATAGTTTTTCTTTATTGTATGACATTTTTTTTCATTTTATTGTATGGCTTATTATATATTTGCATGACATATTATATTATTGTTTAGATACTGTGTACCTACCTATGGATGATTTATAATGTTATTGTGATTATTCTGAAATAAATGAATTGAATTGAATTGAAAAAGAGTAGAATTAGTGTGTGTGTGTGTATGGATTAATTTATATGTGGAAATTATTATGAATCGTAGTACTAATATGTAGAAAAATAGGCAAAAAAACGTTATAATAATATGTCTATGCAAAAAATATTGTAAGACTGAGAAACACAATCACACTGCACAATCGCAAACTGTTTAGTCTACCGTTACGTCGTACTAACTATGGTCAACATTCGCCATTATATCGTATGTGCTCTGCTACTAACGATGTCTGTCAAGATCTGGATCCATTCAATGCATCGGTCAAAATAATAAAAAAATATTTCAACACCAAATTGTAATAATTTGCTTGTTCGTTTTGTGTTAATGTTTGTGCAGTGTTTGTTGCTTTGTTGTAATCCTGTGTTTTATTGTAACTTCCGTGTTTTATTGTAATTATTTTGAGTGTGATATTCGTATGCATGTCGTGTTCGCACCTAGAAGGCCGTTCGACTACCATGATTTTCCGCACATGTTATTTATTAATTATAATGTCGTAACGTCCAGTTTGCGAACCTAATAAAAAAAAAAAAAAAAAAAAAAAAAAAAACATTTTTGGTTCTCAGTCTTACAATATTTTTTCACTAAATTTATTTGTCTGAAAAATGTGAAGAATCTACACACAAACTACCAGGGAACCATAAATCAAGTATGGCCGTACCTAAGTGTTTGCGCAAATAGAAGGAGCGTCAGTACTAGGAGCGAAGCTGGCTGAGACGTACATAAATAATATTTAGGAGCCATCGATAACACGTCTGACACTGACCGTTGATGCTGAGGCATGGCCGCAATCTCTTTCTATATTTCAATATTTTTTCATATTTGAGGAAAGAAAGCTTTAACGCCCGGTTTTACCAAAGGTGATTTTAGACGTATTTGCTTAAGGAAGGATAAAACATTTGGTTCTCATTTTACTATTTTATGTTTATGATAAATGGAGATTTTGGTTAGGTACCTAACCTATTCGTATTTGTAGGAAAAAAGTTTCCCCATAAGTTAATTAAACTAGGGTTTTAAGTAGGTCATTATTGAAAAATGAAAAACCCAAATCCGGGTCGTAATAAACATCGGTAATCTTGTATTTGTAGTAATAAACCCACTATAAGAACCTATATCAAATAATATCATATTAATGTTATTCGAAACATGAAACATTTTCTAATACCTCACAAGTGGCGCTAGCCTTTAGGCTGTTCGCAAGAATCAGTCGTACGCACGGCTACACATCAAGCTGTACCTTTCCAGTATAAGCTGATCTCGCATTGTACGGAAAGCATATACAATACGAGGTCAGCTTTTACTGGAAATGTACAGCTTGATGTGTAGCCGTGTGTACAATAGCGCGAACTAGCCTATGCTCGGGACTTCACCCGCATAAATGTAGTTTATCGCGCATCGCCCGGGAACTGTTCATCTTCCCGGGATAAAAAGTAGCCTATATGTTAATCCAGGTTATGTTCCATCTGTATACCAAGTTTGATTAAAAACCATACAGTAGTTTTTGCGTGAAAGAGTAACAAACATCTAAACATCCATACATCCTCACAAACTTTCACATTTATAATATTAGAAGGATAGGATCGTAGGATAGGATTAGTAGGATAGGTAGATACTCGAAATGTTTAGTAAGCAATCTTGACATGTCATAAATCTAAATGTGTTTGCATAAAACACTAGCCTATCCGTGCGGCTTTGCTGCCGGCCGTGGTACGAAATGTAATAAAAAAAAAGTTGAGAGGTGTCAAGGGACACCCGGATGGAACGAAGTTCCTTTCGATTCGGTATTGCAGTTGTTATGGGCAAAGGTAGCCACTTAACATCAGGTGGGCCTTTAGCTCGTTTCGCCATCCTATACCATAAAAAAAAAAAAAAAGTGTCGTTACAACTTTTCGTGAGAATATTTTCCGTCTAGCCCCCTTTCACAACGCGCGATAAGGAACTACGTTCGAAAAGTTTTTTTTTTTGTTATCCAGGACATGGTCTATCTAGATAGATAATCTATGGGTCAAATTTTATCAAAATTGGTCCATTAGTTTTTGCGTGATGCTCGAGCAAACAAACAGACAACAGTTTAATAATAGTTAGGATTAGGATTACCTAAACATTTTGTGAATGTTGTTGTTTACCTAGTTGTTCTAAAAAAGTAACTTTTGTTTGCTTGCTTATCTTAAAGGCATATATTTCTGCTTACAAAAGTACCTAACGGGAAATATTATAAACAGAATAGTATAAAACTAGTCCAATAGGTATTTTTGATCAAGTATCGGTTAATACAAATCCCAAGGATAGTAATTATGGAAATATTTTCCCCCTAACATAACATAACATAACGCCTGTATTTCCCCGAAGGGGTAGGCAGAGGTGTATTAGTACACCCACATTTCGCCAGTTTTGTTATAGTCCCATGTAATAGGGGGCGAGCCTATTGCCATTGACCGGGCACAAATCCAGACTCCGGGCTGCTACTGAGAATTTCCTAATGAAAAAACCCAGTAACACTTTGCCCGACCCGGGAATCGAACCCAGGACCCCACGCTCAGCAGTCGCGCTTGCAACCACTAGACCAACGAGGCAGTCCCCCTAAGCATTCTCAAATCTGAGTAAACCTGAGATTCATTTAGATACATTGTAATTATATACATTTGTTTTTTAAACATTGTAACTGGTTTGAAATAATTTGAGCAAAGGAAATTATAATTAGATATCACTTCAATTACTACCTATTTAACTAATTGCATTAATAAATTCATTGAATTACAAAAAGTATAAAAGGAAAATTACCACCAGTTTGCATTATATATATAATTAAATAAATAACAACATAATTAACAACATTTTTTCATAATTTTGTTGATAATAATGAACAAAATATTCATGAATAATAAAATTTTACGGAATACGGGAAATAACAGTAATAATTGCACTCTGTTTCATTTTGGTTCTCTGTACCACACTGTATTCAATTTCCATGAACTGTCATTACTGTCATTAGCCTTATGGTTTCATAATGATGACAGAGGCACCAACTTATCGCTTCTTAAAAGTGTCGTGACTTGGGTTTCCATACTTCTGGAATCTTCCAGACAAGTTCGGAATTTTATCACTTTGTAATGCGTATACTAAAATGTACGGAATCGCAGAAAATTTGGCTGTAAAAATAATTGTGCAGCAAAATTCTTTAGCGCAATTTGTGCTACCTACGATGACCGATAAGAGATCGATATGGAGTCAAATAAAATTTCGAAGAAAATAAATAAATATCTTTGGGACATTTTTACACAGCACCATCTAGTCCCAAACTAAGCAGAGCTTGTGTTATGGGTACTAGACAATGGATATAATAGTTACATTTTTTTTTTTTTTTTTTTTAAATACATACTCAGACCAACACAAACATTTGTGTCCTGTGGGAATCGAACCCACGACCTCGTGATCAGCAGTCCAACACTCGAACCACTAGACCACAGAGGTTGTCAAATAAAATGTCCGGATTCTACAAAATATGTCAGGTTTCTTCTACGGAAAACCATTTCTTTGGTCTAGTATCCGTCGTTTAGACAACCATGAACTAAATGACGTCATAGGTAAGTATTACTTATTCATAGACGTCCATAGGTACTCATGATAAATAAATAAATATCTTTTGGCACATTTTTACACAGCACCATCTAGTCCCAAACTAAGCAGAGCTTGTGCTATGGGTACTAGACACAGACCAGTAAGCCTCTAGACGCCTATTAGCCGGATACCCCCGGTCACAAAGCATATGCAGTAGCACTGCATATCTTAAACCCAGCCACCAATCGGGACGTCACTCCGTCAGCGAGCGGCACCAATCATATCACCGAACATTTGAGCCGACCAATCTTAATGCGCCGTCCGCCCCCCCGGTCCCCACCAACATTTTACGACTGTGTTCTCATGCGAAACTTTGTTAATGCGGCGTCTTGAGGCTTACTGGTCTGTGTTACTAGACAATGGATATAATACATAAATACTTTTTTTTTTGTAAATACATGCTTATAATATATAAGAAACACCCAGACCAGATAACTGTATTCAACACCTATCGTCAGCGTCATAATGATTTATAGGACAGTCATCAACATAAACGTCACGACAATAGTGACGTCACAAGGATAAAACCGCTAAGATTTATTTCCTTTAAAAATCAAAGTTTAAAAAAGCAAATAGAAGTAGTTTTTGTAATAATTTCTTAGGTTTTCGCGACAACCAACGCAGCAAAGCTTTCGAAACGTCAGGAAAACCATTTTTAGGGTTCCGTACCCAAAGGGTGCTAACCGGACCCTATTACTCTCGCTACGCTGTCCGTCCGTCTGTCTGTCACAGGGCTGTTCCTTTGTAACGGTAATAGATAACTAGTTGAAATTCAGAGAATATGTGTTACTATGAGGAGTGTCACGACAAATACTAAAAACAAAAAAAAGTCTAAAACCAAAGGGGGTCCCCATACAAGAAACCTCCAAAAACATGCATTTTTTTCATCGTTTTTGTTCCTGCTCTATCTTCAAAACGGTAATACATACCAACGTGAAACTTGTTCTGATTATAGTGCATACTATGTAGTTTAGCAACAAATACTAAAAATAGGGTAAACGTAGACATATGTGCTGGTACCTACAAAAGAATGAAAGAGATGAAAAAATTCACATTTTGCGTACAATCGTTGATGTCTTTTGATAAACTCACTAAATTAAATCAGTTTCTATGGGGTATCAGGTCGATGGTAGTACGGAACCCTTACTGCGTGAGTCCGACTCACACTTGGCCGGTTTTTTAATAATATACGCGATGTAATCCGATTAAATTTGTTTAATTATCATCTAAAAGTTTTTAATTGATAGTTGCTGTTTATTTTTCTTTTTTACTCTCATAATTTTGATTTTTATTACAGTTAGTTAACCCTAACAACAGTTTACATCAGCTACTAGTGCTACTAGTTCGAAATTTCATTTGTAACCTTATCTCTTCTCATGGGTGGTGTAAAAGGCGACTAAGGGATTCACCAGAGGATGGCCGTTCTAGAGAAAACTAACTAATACTTAGAAGTATTGATCCAACCGACTGCAATCGCCAACCCGCCTGCCAAGCGTGGTGATTATGGCACATCCCCCCCTTCGGGGGAGGCCTATGTCCAGCAGTGAACGTCTTTCGGCTAAAATGATGATGTGATGATGATGAATCTGTGGAATATGTAGTGGGTAGTATATTTGATAAGATTACCGTTAAGAAACCATTGTACTTATATGCTTAATATGCTACTGTTTGTTTTCCCTATGTAATAAATAAAATAAAATAAATATATTATACCAATTTTACAACAAACAACAAATATCCTAGCTTACTGGAAATAGCAAAAACCACGATATCGCTAAGACCAGCAGTCTAGTCTCCAGAATTATTTACGTAAGCTTTTGAGACAGTCGAAGAGGCTACAATCTCTGGAACCACGATCGCCAATTTATCATGGCATCTCCGAACTCCGTTGCTCGAGGGGATATCCTCAAAAATACTGGGATTTTCTTACTCGGCAAAGAATTTTGTTTGTAACGTTTACAGTGTGATTTCGTGTTAAAATGAATAAAAAACTGGTAAGGGATTTTTATGTTTTGTGAGTGTCGTATTTTTGGTACTTACCAACAACGGTTACGTTAAAAAAACTAACTACAATAAATATTAGGTACATATTTTATATCGTTTTGTATTTGAAATATTACAAGTTTTTTTTTCTGAAATTCAGACGGGTTGAATAACTAATGACCCTTTTAAAATTAAGCAAAAGAATCATCAGCTGGTCTAAAAAAACCGGCCAAGTGCGAGTCGGACTCACGCAGTAAGGGTTCCTTACCACCCATCGACCTGATACCACTAGAAACTGATTTAATGAAACGCACTGTGCGCGAAATATTAATTTTTGGATCTCTTTCTTACTTAGGTGCCACCACATACGTCTATATTTGCCCTATTTTTTCAAGTATTTGTTGCTAAACTACATAGTATGCACTATAATCAGACCAAGTTTGACGCTGGTATGTAGATATTAGCGTTTTGAAGATAAAGCGGGAACAAAAATGTTGAAAAAATTGCATTTTTTTCGAGGTTACATGTTTTGGTTTTAGACTTTTTTGTTTTAGTATTTTTCGAACATAATAATATGAGTAAATTTCAACTGGCTACCTTTTAACTTTTAAAAGATACAGCAGACAGATAGACGGATGGATTGACAGAACGCGTAGCGAGAGTAGAGGATTAGATGCCGGGATCCCGGTCATATTTTAGTCCCAAAATTTTCGGGATCAAATTAAATGAATCCCGGTATTTTCGGGATTGATACATTTTTTTAATAAGTCAATAAAAATGTGCGTGAAATGAAACACACTTACCTTGATTTGAAATTGTGACAGCCATCTTGCTTACACAGCTGATTTCATTTGTTTTTGCTAACAAAAACCGGTACCGGGTTATGCGTAAAAGTGTGTAAAAATTCCCGCTTCACGTTATGTTAAGAAGTATGCTTGCAGATGAGACGTTGGATGCGTTGTTATTCCTTAGATTTTATTTTCGTTGTTTAAATAAGTAATTTATAAAGTTTCTGGTCAATTTAATTTCGTCTAACCGTCAACAAATAGCCTCTCATAATACCCGTAAACTTGCGACCTTGCTGACGAGGTGCCTTAATCAGACTTATTTCATCCCTGTCGTAAAGAGAAAATTTTATCTAACCTTCGCTATACCATCATGATCAACATAAATAAATAAAACTTTTTAACAAAAAATTGAACCGACGAAAACAGAAACTGAAAAGCGAAAAATAACTAATTATGAGTCGGCGCCAAACGAACTTTTAACAAGCAAAGTGCGTGCAAGTTGCAAGTGGCCGAGCGGAGAACGCATTTTTGGAAAGTTATTGTTTATCGTTGAAAATTTCACGTTGTATTTGATGTGGCGTTGTTTTTATTATTTATTTAAAGTATTTTAATGATCTTCGTTGATTCGTTGTTTGGCGCCGACTCATAATTAGTTATTTTTCGCTTTTCAGTTTCTGTTTTCGTCGGTTCAATTTTTTGTAAAAAAGTTTTATTTTTCATTTTTTTGTGGTTAAAATCTAACTCCAGGTCTCCATTATGTCGTAGTGTCTAGAACTATATTTATGTGTGTCAAGTTTCAACAGAATCGGTTAACAGGTAAGAATTCAGTGGGTGAACAAACACTCATCCCCTGTTTTACTACCCTTAGGGGTGGATTTTAATTTTGAAATTTAAATGGGACCAACTTCGAGATATACCCTATCCAATAAAAAAAGAATCATCAAAATCGGACCATTCTGTAAAAAGTTATGCGTGGTCATACATAAAAAAAAAAAAAAAAAAACAAAAAAAATATACGCGTCGAATTGAGAACCTCCTCCTTTTTTTCGTCGGTTAAAAAACAAAGAAGCATTACCCAAAAACTAAATTATTAAAATATAAATGAGAGACCAAAAATAAATGCTGCCCGTGATTCGAGGATACACCCCGGTCCACCGCTTGGTCCGAATGTTCTATTGAATACGTGCCTCACTTACAATACTACAATTTATCGTACACAATCTATACATATATATTATATACAATTTGTATATTAAAAACATGTACTGCATTTTAATGTTGTTAAAAGTTCGTTTATTAGATTTTTTTGATGGATAAAAAATTACGTGTGTATGAGTATGCTTATACACGATTATAATAACCATGATTATTAAAATTGTTAAATAGAGTATTGATCTTGATTTGCCGTGTGGTATCCGGCAAATAAAAAGAATAGACCACCCCCCTTCTACCCATGGGTGTCGTAAAAGGCGACTAAGGTTTGAAATCAGGAGGATGGGCAGCAGCGTCCTTCTGTGCACCAACATCGTGCAACATCACCCACTGCGGTCACCAACCCGCCTGCCCAGCGTGGTGACTATGGGCATACATCCCTATGAACGCACAACACATACAACGGCCCCCAGTTCCCGGTGGTCCCTCTATTCCCGATTACGGTAGCGGTCGTGGTAACGGTGGGACGGGGGGTGCTAGGAATCCCCGGGTTACGGCAGGCTACCAAAACCGACGACTATATCTGGCAGCGTACAATGGAAAAACGTTGAGACTGGACCATCACCTCGCCGAGCTTGAAGTAGAGTTAAGTCATATAAAATGGCATATACTGGGGTTATCCGAAGTCCGTAGAGAGGGAGAGGACACGATAACCCTGGAGTCAGGAAACTTACTCTACTTCCGCGAAGGTGATCAGCTCTCCCAAGGTGGTGTTGGTTTTCTTGTCAATAAGGCCCTCGTAAACAACGTTGTGGAAATCGGTAGTGTGTCGACACGGGTAGCGTACGTTGTACTAAAGCTAAATGATAGGTACAAGCTGAAAATAGTGCAGGTATATGCGCCGACCTCGACACACTCTGACGATATAGCCGAAGCGATGTACGAAGACATAGCTAAGGCTATGAATAGTACCGCTAAGGCTCACTACAACGTTGTTATGGGGGACTTCAACGCTAAAGTGGGAGTACAAGAACGCGGCGAATCGAGAATCGGACCTTACGGTTTGGGGTGCAGAAACCACAGGGGCCAAATGTTGGTCAACTTCTTGGAGTCCCAGGGGCTCTTCTTAATGAACTCCTTCTTTAAGAAGCAGCCCCAAAGAAGATGGACCTAGAAAAGCCCCGACAAGGTGACAAGGAACGAGATAGACTTTATCATGACGGATAAGAAGCACATATTTAGAGATGTCTCTGTGATCAATAGGTTCAACACCGGAAGCGATCACCGACTTATCCGAGGCACTCTAAATATCAATTTTAGAGCTGAAAGAACGCGCATGATAAAGTCTACTCTCCGACCTTCGCCGCTCCAAACCAGTTTGGGCTCCGAAAGGTTCCAAGCGGAACTTCAAAATCGATTCGACTCGCTGGAAACCACGGGCAATATTGAGGAGAAAACCAACACCATGGTCAAAACATTGCAGGAACTGTCTCGAAAATTCTTTCCGCCGCAGCGTGGAAGCAAGATGCCCAAGCTTTCGACTGAGACTCTCGATCTGATGAGGAAAAGACGGGAAATGCCAGCCGCACATTCGTTTTCATCAGATAATAGGTCCTTAAACCTACAGATTAGGAAGCTGATGCGACGTGACCTCCGCCGCTCCAACACCCGCGCCATTGAGGCTGCGATTGAGCAAAATAGGGGGTCGAAAGTTTTCGCTCAGCAGCTAGGGAGGACCCATCTGATGAAACTGAAAGCCGCGGATGGCAAAATAGTCACCTCTAAGATCGAGATGCTTGATGACTTGTGGGATGGCTCCGCCAAATACCAGCTTGCGGCTCTTGACTCGATTCAACGCAGAGCTGAGAGGTTAATTGGTGATGAACTGTTAGCAAAATCTAAGCTACAAAGCTTAGCCCATAGACGCACAGTTGCTTGTTTGTCGGTGTTCTACAGGCTGTACTTTGGAGAGTGTGCGCAAGAGCTCCATGAGCTTATTCCGCCATCTCCTTTCTTTCATCGGACTACACGCCGCACTGCAGGATATCATCCACATTTGGTGGAAATCCCTACTATCAGGACCAAGCGCTTTGAGAACTCTTTCATAATGCGCACAGCCAAGTTGTGGAATTCACTGCCGGCATCTGTATTTCCGGGCACTTATAACCCTAACGCCTTTAAAGCTGGAGTGAATCGGCACCTAATAGGTTTGCTCGCTCCATCGTCGACCACATCCTGACAAAGCTGTCTAGATTGTGGTCAAGAGCAGATCTATAAATCATAAAAAAAAAAAAAAAAAAAAAAAGATGAGGTCGAAAACTTCTATGGGCATTTGTATTCCACCAAAACGGCGAGACCAGCAGTTCCTAGCAATGACGACAAAAGAGCCCAGCTCACGCGCCATTACACCGAGGATCTTCCGGACGTTGACCAGGGCGAGATTAGGGCGGCCCTCGAGCAGCTTAAGAACAACAAAGCTCCGGGCGATGACGGCATTACTACTGAACTCCTAAAAGCAGGCGGGGCTCCGGTCCTGAAGGAGCTACAGAGTCTGTTTAGTGCCGTCATCCAACAAGGCTCTACACCGGAGGCATGGAGCGGGAGTGCGGTGGTACTGTTCTTCAAAAAAGGGGATAAAACCCTACTGAAGAACTACAGACCCATCTCACTCCTGAGTCACGTATACAAGCTGTTCTCGAGGGTCATCACGAATCGTCGGGCCGGAAGACTCGACGAATTCCAGCCACCAGAGCAAGCTGGGTTTCGAAAAGGCTACAGCACCGTAGACCACATCCATACTGTTCGGCAGATCATACAGAAGACTGAAGAGTACAATCAGCCGCTGTGTATGGCATTCGTGGACTACGAGAAGGCCTTCGACTCTATCGAAACTTGGGCAGTTCTGGATGCTCTTCAGCGATGTCACATTGATGAGCGGTATATAGAGATGCTGAGATGCCTATACAACGCTGCTACCATGACTGTTCAGCTCCAGGACCAAAAGACGAAGCCAATCCAACTGCGCAGAGGGGTGAGACAAGGGGATGTAATATCCCCGAAATTGTTCACTAACGCGTTGGAGGACGTCTTCAAGACACTGGACTGGACTGGACAGGGTATCAACGTTAACGGCGAGAACATCTCACATCTCCGTTTTGCCGATGACATCGTTGTAATGGCTGAGTCGCTGGAACAACTGGGCGAAATGCTGCACAGCTTAAACGGAGCCTCTCGACGTGTCGGTCTCGGCATGAATCTGGACAAGACTAAAGTCATGTTCAATATGCATGTCATGCCGAGGCCAATATTCGTCGAAGGGTCGACACTCGAAGTTGTAACGGAATACGTCTACCTAGGGCAGGCAATTCAGCTTGGTAGACACAACTTCGAGAAAGAAGCCAACAGAAGGATCCGTCTGGGCTGGGCAGCGTTTGGCAAACTTCGCCGAGTCTTCTCGTCGCCTATACCGCAAAGTTTGAAGACAAAAGTCTTCAACCAGTGCGTCCTGCCTGTCATGACTTACGGTGCTGAGACGTGGACACTGACAGTTGGGCTAGTCCACAAGTTTAAAGTCGCTCAGCGAGCTATGGAGCGAGCTATGCTTGGAGTTTCTTTGAAGGATAAAATCCAAAAACGAGATTATCCGGAGAAGAACCGGAGTGACCGACATAGCTTGTAGAATCAGTAAGCTGAAGTGGCAGTGGGCTGGCCATGTCTGTCGAAGGACCGATGGCCGCTGGAGCAGACGAGTCCTTGAGTGGAGACCGCGAATCGGCAAACGCAGCGTAGGGCGCCCCCCTGCCAGGTGGACCGACGACCTAAAGAGCGTGGCTGGGGGGGACTGGATGCGGAAGGCAGAGGATCGAGCGTTGTGGCGCAACTTGGGAGAGGCCTATGTCCAGCAGTGGACTGCGATAGGCTGAGTTGAAATGAACTTCGACAAAAAAACGTCGCACTTTTGAAATTATTGCCGAAGTATGCGGTGGTTGTCTGGAAGATATCGCTATTAGCGATAAGACCGCCAATGTACCCTTATTTTACATGTTAGTCCTATGTTTAATAATGTTATTGGTGTACAATAAAGAATATTCTATCTATCTATGATACCAAATAATCGTAGCATGTAATAATTTTGAACTGAGATAAATAACTACACAAGTATTCAACTTTTTGAACTTACAAAATTACGGTTGAATATTTTAGGAAGGAAACATTTGAAAAAAAAAAATCAATCAACCTACTCAGCCTATCGCAGTCCACTGCTGGACATAGGCTTCTCCCAAGTTGCGCCACAACGCTCGGTCCTCTGCCTTCCGCATCCAGTCCCCCCCAGCCACGTTCTTTAGGTCGTCGGTCCACCTGGCAGGGGGGCGCCCTACGCTGCGTTTGCCGATACGCGGTCTCCACTCAAGGACTCGTCTGCTCCAACGGCCATCGGTCCTTCGACAGACATGGCCAGCCCACTGCCACTTCAGCTTACTGATCCTACAAGCTATGTCGGTCACTCCGGTTCTTCTCCGGATAATCTCGTTACGGATTTTATCCATTCATTCATTCAAAAAAAAAATACATTCGAGTTATCTTTACTTCAAAATCATTTGTCAATTAAAGTTTATTTTTATTCTAACGACCAAAAAGCCACGGTAACAAAAATTCATGTAGGTATTTACTAGAACTGAAAGACTCTTTTGCGAAAACCATCGATCTGGCAGGCCGCACCTGGTGGATTCAGGAGCTGTGCGGTGGAGTAAAATAATATTAGGTAATAGTATCGTCGCTTTTATTCTGCTAAGAGTTTATATATTACAGAAGCCAAAAAAATGAGGTGCATGTGTGTGCGTGAGCGCTGGTTTGTACACGAAGGAACACGGTTTTTTTGGCTTCACTATGATTGTTCGCAGCACTTCGTCTATATTTTTTACTATGTCTGTGGTCAAAGATAAATTAATCCTACTGAATATTTCCATTAATTCGTTTCATTCTTCCTAACATATATTTAGTAAATAATGAACTATTTCGCCGACTCGAGGCGTATAATCAAATGTCGTAAACGGAACTGGGGAGCCGACACGATTAGCAGACGAGACCAGAAAGTTAATACTGTTAATCGGTAAGCGAATTGCAAGGAGGAAATTGCGTCCCACTTGGGTTGGAATTTGGTTGATTGGGCACTGGGTTAGTCCTTCGTTTATATTTTTCTTAACTATAGACACAGACATAGTAAAACATATAGACGAAGTGCTGCGAACAACCATAGTCAAGCCAAAAAAAACTGTGCTCCTTCGTGTACGACCAACGCACGCACACAGGTGCATGGTACCTGCAGTATATTTGCTTTCGCAATGCTTACTGGACGATGCCACGATATGTGTACTGAGAGAGGTGAGCCCGGTTTGATTTGAGTGCATGTGTGTGCGTGATCGCTGGCGAAGGAGCACGGTTTAAAAAAACTTCACTAAGATTGTTCGCAGTACTTCGTCCATATGACGTCGTCTATTTGACGATCTCTGTGGTCTAGTGGTTCCAGTTTCAGACTGCTGATCACGAGGTCGTGGGTTCGATTCCCACAGGACACAAATATTTATGTGATGAATATATGTGTTTCGTTATTATTATTTATTTAGAATAGAATCAGCTATATATAGAATTTGATTATTAGTTTCTATAAAGGTGAAGGAAGACATCGTGAAGCAACCTGTACACCTGAGAGTGCTTCATACAGTTTTTGATGGTGAAATTATGTCATCCGCCAACCCACAGTAGGCCAGCATGGTGGACTCAGGCCTGAATTATTCTCATTTTGAGAAGAAACTCGTGCCCAGCAGTAGGCCAGTAATGGGGTGGTTATGTATATATAGACAGGAATGAACGTAAAACAGCTGAATTACTTCGATTTATTGGTTTTGATGGGGTCAGTAGCTAAATCTGGTTAATGAAGTACCTACCAGTATTTTACATAATCTTGTACTTATAATTACTTGAGGGGAAAGTGTCTGATACTTACCCCTAGTTTCTAAAAGGCTGATCAATTTGATCTATTGTCAAATCTAATATCAGCTTCTGTGATTGGCCAGCAAAAATGTTAACAACCAATCACATCGCTTGACCTGAGATTTGACTGCTGATTAGTTAACTTTTGCGTTGATCAGCCTTTCAGAAACTGGAAGTTAGTTTGTTTTTTAGAATATCTATCGAACCAATAAATTAAAAATCATCATTTATCGAATTAATTATATTACTATGAAATACTATTGACTTATTATTATTAAATTATTTCATGTAGTGTACAATACACAATTACATACACTTTGTCATTTAATAATTTTATGTTTTTTTATATTTGTACACACACCAGTCATGGTCAAACATGTTGATCCAAACCATCATTTATATCTTTAATAAGCATCTCAACAATGTATTATTATCTACACATGTTTTTGCAAATAAATATATCTTTATCTTTATTTTTAACCTCTTTTTCCTAGAATTATTTTAGCCCTGTTCGTTTTGTAAATTAAGAAAGTTAAAATTGTTAATCGGTAAGCGAATTGCAAGGAGGAAATTGCGTTCCATTTGGGTTAGAATTTGGTTGATTGGGAACTTTGGGTTAGTCCTTCATTTGTACTTTTTCTTAGATAGAATATAATCTTTATTGGTTTGTTTTTGGATAGATACAGAAGATCTTAGAGATAGAGAGAAATGAGCCTTATATGATAGGAATGAACCCACGTAGACAGTAAAAATACTTCGGTGATATTAATAAGACGAAGAAATAATTCTGTGAAAATATGACAAATTATGTTTAATAAGATTCGTGGGTGAATTTCCCGAAATTAATTATAAAGTATTTAAAAAAAAAATATAGTTTATTATACATTAGTATCGTTTTTAACTCAAAAAAAGATCAAAACCAAAAAATTTGCCAATTTTAACTTACTGGCAAAAAATTCAAACCATGTTTATAAGTTCGTTTTACGCCTAATTTACATTTTAATAACTGGTATTGCCTCCTCGGGCTCTGATAACAGCTTCGAGCTGGTTTGGGATACTGAAGACGAGGTTTCGGAGGCGATGTTGGGGAATATTCTCTCATGCTTCCATCAGGGCCTGTTTTAGGGCCCTGAGGGTATTAAGAGGTGGTCTGCGGCTTCTTACCAGCCTCCCGAGCTCATCCCAGGCATGCTCGATCGGGTTGAGATCAGGACTTCTTGATGGCCAAGCCATCAAGTTGATACCAACCTCCTGAATGTACTCTTGTACGACCCGAGCGATGTGTGGCCAGGCGTTATCCTGCATCAGTATCGATTGATCACCCATATTCACTAAATATGGCCCTGCATTATCATTAAGGATCTCTTGAGCATATCTTTCCCGAGTCAGGGTGCCATTTTCTATGGCCACTAGCTCTGTGCGACCCTCTAAAGAGATGCCAGCCCATACGTGTACGAGCCTCCACCGTATTGGACTCTTTCTGTGAAGCAGGCTTGAATTTATCGCTCACCAGGTTGCCTGTACACTCTTCGCCTTCCATCGGAAGTGAATAGTGAGAATCGACTCATCAGTGAACAAAACACTTGCCATTCTCCTTCACCCCACTGTATGTGTTCACGGGCGTAGCGCAGTCTTGCTTCTCGATGCCCTCTCTCGAGTTTGGGGCCACTTGCTGGCCTTTGGGGCTCTTTTTCTCACTGTACTGTCACTAATGTAGTCTCTCGGGGTCTGAAGAAGCTGTTGCTGGACTTCTACTGCATTGAGGTGGCGATTTCTCAACACAATGGAGACAATATAGCAGTCTTCTCGGGTACTAGTGCACCTGGGTCTGCCATTACAAGGTCTTCTCAGATGGTTTCCAGTTTCTTCGTACATTCGCTTCACCTGCCGGACCGTTCTTAAAGTTACACCCACCATTCTTGCAGTACGACGCATACTGATACCCAGTTCCAAAAAAGCCATAATTCTTGCACATTCTTCAGGTGAAAGAGGCATGTTAGGTAAAGATTACGTGCTGTAGGCACCTTGGCTTTTGAATAAAAATTCACCGATCAAGAAATAAATGTGAAAACAAAAGCAGAAAAAAAAAGTCAAAAGTAAGACAGCAATTTGAAAAGGAGTGTTTTTGTTTACAAAGTTTTTTCCTGAAATTCCTTAAAAGAAGGCTATCGATTATATTTTTTTCATTTAAAAAAATAATTTATTTTTGTAATCGTTTTTATTTCGTAAACATATCTTGTGTACTTCAAAAGTAATCACATTTTTAAAAGGTTGATACTATGTTTTGACGGCCAGTGTATATTTTAGTGGCATGGGTAAATCCGTGAGTCATAGCTGACGGTCGGATCTTGAGAAAAGTTGATACGTGTGCTATGTACTGTAAACAAGTATATCCAGTTATATATGTACAGATAGCAAGAAACTTGCTAATTAAATTGTAATACTTGTGTATTACGTTTAGCGTCAGCAAAGCAGTTTTTTTGCACTTGAACATCATAACATAATAATAATATGATCACACAGCACCGTCATTGATTCATCATCACCATCATCATCAGCCCATTACTGTCCCACTGCTGGGCACGGACCTCTTCTCAGAATGAGAAAGTCAAGGCCTTAGTCCACCACGCTAGCCTAGTGAAGGTTATGTGCAGACATACCATCGAGAACTTTATGGAGCACTCTCAGGTGTGCTGGTGTCCTCACGATGTTTTCCCTTCACTGTTAAAGCAAGTGATCATCAAGTTTGATCATTCTCGTTAGATCCGTAGTCTAGATCCATAATGGATCTATGGAGATTTTATTTTTCCCTTTAGATCCAATTTTTAAAAAGTGGATCTATTGAGAACTTGCTTTCTCGTTAGATCCATTGTGTAAATCCATGAGATCCATAATGGATCTATTGGGAAATATTTTTCTCATTGGAACCAATTTTGAAGAAGTGGAACTACCAAGAACTTTCTTTCTCTGTAAATACATTGCTTGATTGGACCTATTCCATTTAGTTCAACTTTCCATGTAATGAAGATTTAAGTTGTGGAAAGAAAAAATCGCTCACGAGCAGGATTCGAACCTGCGACTCCTGGCTCAGTACGCCAGTGCTTTTTTGTGAGCGATTTTTTCTTTCCACAATTTAAATCTTTAGATTTCGCTTTGCATGCGTAAAATGCGTTAAAAATAATAAAATAATTTCCATGTAATGGTTAAAAATTACCTGAATGTTGAAATAAATGGAATATTGTTGTCCTTGTCCAATAAGTTCAACTAAAATTAACGTTAAACAAAACAGGGTTTTCATAGTTACAACTAATGAATGTCGCCAAAAACAAATGAATGTCGCGAAAAATAAACAATGAGTCCTGGATGCTTCGATCAATGATCGAAGCCTGCATGATAGAAAAATTGTAGCGGCGAACTATATTTTACTTGGGGCAAAAGTGGTAATGGTTTTACAGAAACGTCTAGAGGTGCAATTTACCGAAATGTATTATTTATTTGCAGTAATATGGTGCCGGACATAAAGAATTGCACCACCCTTATCTCTTCTCATGGGTGTCGTAAAAGGCGACTAAGAGTTTCACCAGAGGATGGGCAGCAGCGTTCTCTGAGTATTTAACCAACCAACTGCAATCGCCAACCCGCCTGCCAAGCGTGGCGATTATGGTATATCACCCCTTTAACCCTTTGGGGGAGGCCTATGTCCAGCAGTAGACGTCTTTTGGCTGAAATGATGATGATGACGATGATTATTTATTTATCGAAATTCAGATTAGGGCTTTTAGAATATTTACCTAATGACACAATGAGATAAATAACTTATTACTTGACGTTATCAAATATAAACAATTTATCTTCTGGTATCTATTTTTTTTTGTTACTCGGTGCCAGAGACTATTAAATGAAAAATATTTGCTATTTTTAACTATATGAACTTAAAATTTGAATTTTCGTACAAATACATAAATGCTATTAAAATTACTAGAAAATCACAGCACTCAAAAACAAAAAATACCCTAAGACCGGCAAAAATGCTCACGTCAGGATAAAATTGCAATAACGTCATCCATTTAATAACACCAATGACGTAAACATTGTTATAAATAAACAAGTTAATTATCAATATTCTGTCATGCGAACGGTACTAGGAACAACAAAACTACGTGTTCGTTGGTATTTAATGTACAGACTTGACCTCCGAGAACTAGTTGCCGAAGCCGGCCACAACGATCTGGTCGCATCACTATTATAATTATTTATTTTAAAAAAACAAAAAATATTTATTCAAACATACTTATTTATTAAAAATATCGAATCTCAAGTGATGACAGTGTTTTGTTTTTTATAAAAAAAGTGCAAATTTGATATTAAAATGTGGAAAAGTTCTGTGTTTTTTGTGTCCACTCTTATTTGGAGTTACGCCCGTAAGTATCTGAACATCTGACAATAACATGCATGCGAATTTAGACCTAAAACACATGTTGCAAAAGTTAAATTAGCATAAATAGTTTGGGAGCTTAGCATTTATGTTTGATCAATTTTGTATGCAACCAGAATGTTATAAACTAATCAAGTCACGTTGTTTTGTGATTTTAGAACGTGATCTAATATAGAAATATGATTAGAAAATTAGCATTATTAACATATAATAATATCTACACTGTATGATAATTAGTCGGATTGATTAAATTTAATTAAGCGTGATCATAACAAACAAATTAGCGAGCTTGTATTAAAATATGTTTGGTCTTATAAGGATAATGGTGCTCGAAATGAAGATCGCCTTCTTAAAACGCCTAGGTTTTTTTGTTAAACTGAAAACGAATCAAATAAGCCTACTTATTTAATAGTAGTTATTAAATTAATCCGTTTAAAAAACAACTTATTCATGTTTACTTAATGTCTATTATCCTGCATGATATAATTAATATAGCCAGGATGCCTACAATAAAATCTTTTTTATTCCTAATGGGCTTGGGCTTGACCGCCACCTCAACTGATATTTAAGCGATGCTATGGTCAACGATAGCACACACAGAAAATCTAAGAGGTATGGCACACGCTTGCCCAGCAAACACCACTCAGCAAAAAGCACTCGGACTTTGAAGACAACAAGGCCAATAAACGTTCAAAATATAGTTCCAAACTAATCTCAGTGCTTTAAATCTCGATCTCCTGACAGTAGATGTTTCTGATAGCCGTTTATTGGTGTCATTAATGACCTAACCTCAAAGAATTTTTACCCAAGATAGAATGCGTACGGAGAAATTTAAGAACATCAAAAATGAATAATATCCCGTTCATATAAGGTCCAAAATCTTTTATCAAAATCAGAGAGAAAATACCGGTCTAGCCCGGTGTTCTCAGATAGTATTACCGAGAGCCCGCTGTCCCTTTCCTGCATGTATGGACACCCTATAGAAAGAGACAAAGGGATCCCCAATCATCGGACCAAATTTTAGTCAGCCGTCCGCTTTCCAGCTTGATATATAAGTTCCTTGCCTCTCCTCCAGTTTCTAGAAGGTTGATCAATTTGATCTGTTGTCAAATCTAACGTCAGCTTCTGTGATTGGCCGGCAAAAATGTTAACAACCAATCACATTGCTTGACCTGAGATTTGACAACTGATTAGTTAATTTTTGTGTTGATCAGCCTTTTGGAAACTGGGAGTGTGTCACAAATAAACGGCAAACAGGAACATATACTGTTAGGAGGTTGATATTAAAAAAATAGTTTTTTTTGGAACTATAATAACAAAATAAAATAAATATTTTTTTGGGACTGTTTACACAGCACCACCTAGCCCCGAACTAGGCAGAGCTTGTACTATAGGTAGTAGACAATGGATACTTATATACTTTTTTTTCGTAAATACATACTTATAATACATAAGAAACACCCCGACCAACACAAACACTTATGTTCAACACACACATTTGTGTCCTGTGGGAATCGAACCCACGACCTCGTGATGAGCAGTACGACACTTGAACCACTAGACCACAAACGTCAAACTATATTTTGAACGTTTTAATTAGGCCTCCCCCAAGCATTACCACAACGTCCGGTCCTGCACTTTCCGCATCCAGCAGATTCCCGCAACCTTTACCAGATCGTCGGTCCACCTTGTGGGGGGCCTACCCACGCTGCGCCTTCCAATACGCGGTCGCCACTCCAGAACTTTACGGCCCCATCGGCCATCCGTTCTGCGAGAAACTGCGAACTATTTTGTACGTTTTTTTTTAATTACGAGAATTGGCCTTCAGATTATACGTATCGGAAAACGGACACCGAATCGACGCATAATGAAGCTATAAGCAAAACGCTTCGTGCGTAAACTTTTTCTATTGACATTCTGACGATGACTGTTTACGCTCTTCAATAACAGGTTCTATCTAACCTTATTTGTTATTCAGAAACGCTTCTATCACGAACAAAACAAAAGGATTTATTGACACTACGCATCCTTGTTGGTATTCTTACATTGTTACTTGTTCGTTGGACTACAAATTAAAGTGCAGTATATAATCATTGTTTCTCACGATTTGTCACAATACAATACTTATACAATGTGTATCATCAATACATAATCAGCCCATTACTGTCCCACTGCTAGGCACGGGTCTCTTCCCAGTACTAGAAGGTAAAGGCCTTAGTCCAGCACGCTGGCCTAGTGTGGGTTGGCGGACAACACACACCGTCGAGAACTGTATGGAGCACTCTCAGGTGTGCAGGTTTTCTCACTATATT
The DNA here is from genome assembly GCA_949699075.1 of Asteroscopus sphinx. NCBI lineage: Eukaryota > Metazoa > Arthropoda > Insecta > Lepidoptera > Noctuidae > Asteroscopus > Asteroscopus sphinx. Next base: position 10,494,481 of record OX453008.1, read on the forward strand.
TTTCCTTCATCTTTAAAGCAAGTGATAATCAAATTTCATTGGATTGGAATATGATCCACACATGAATTTGAAAAGTCAGAGGTGCAGGCCGAGATTGAACTCGCACCCTCGTGCATTGAAGGCAAGCGTTCAACCACTAGGCTATCACGCCTACTAAGCCACGTATCAGAAATGCATGGTTATTTCGAGAGTTCATCCAGGTCATAGTTTAGAACAACTTTTACTATGGGACCAACACCACACCTCGGTCAATTAATACAATATAAATGCTAACACTACCTACATATACAATATTACGTCTGTATACGAACGCACACACACGTGTAGGTTAGGGATGCTCGCCGCTCGTAGTGCCGTCTGGGGTCCAAGCGCTTCTCAGTAGTTCTCAGAGATGCCATGCTTGTATAGCGACTGGCGATTGACATCCATTGCAATTTTGCAGTCCAATTTCGCAAACCGCGGTTGGGTGCGGAGTGCGGGTGAGGAATCTTTAATTGGCGGGAGGCGGTAAGTGACCGTTCTGAACGATAGTACTATTAGTAATTCTCTGCCAACACAAAAAAAACAGTTCTTCCCCACAAAATCATGATTGTCACTTGACAAAATGTGTGGACTAGCTGATTTGTTTTTCGCGATTTCAAGGTGACCCTGTTGTCAATGTTTTTCAGTAGCATGCCCATGAATGAGCTTCACATTATGACCAAGCATTTCTGATACCCGTTGTAGGTAGGTAGGTTATACTTATTGTGTTTATAAAAGTATTCTGAATCCATTTTTTTATAATTTGATTAGGGAAACTCACAAATCAAGTTATGAAAACAAATCGGAATGCAATTAAAAGATGGTGAAAATTAACTAGTAATCTATTGAAGCAAAGCTCTTCTATAGCTTCGTTGCGCGTCTGGCCGCCCGCCGGTGAATATACCGAGAAAAAACGTCACCGTTAACTCGCGCACGCGTTTTATCTGCGCTTGTAAGTAGGTCCCCCGACGCCACCCATTTTTTAAATAGACAGGTAGGTTTCGATGTAAAAGTAAGGCTATTATGGGCTTTAACTTTATAAATAAACTTTAAAGTTCATGGAAACTAGCACGCTAGCACGTAGGCTTGGGTATATCCTTACCTATTTTTAGCCTGTGGTATGTAATTTTTAATGTCTTAAACTTGTTCTAAAAAGCTATGACCAAAATTGATCCATCTATTTTAATTTAATATTAATTTGTTAAGCGCAGGACAGGTCATTGTGGCGATGCTTGTGGGAGCCCTATGTCCAGCAGTGGACGTCTTTTGGCTTAAATGATGATGATGTGCGAGAACACGTATCTTAAGTAATTTGAGTGATTTTAACATATAATATTGATATAACATTATTTGACAAATATTTTTAGGAACATAGAACATAGATTTTTGAACAAATGCTTGTATGGTTATGGATACCTATATTTTACCATAAAAGTGCCTTTAGAGTTAGGATGGCAACAACAACAACAAAAGTTTATACTAAAGCATTTCCAAAACGATGTACGGTCGACCGCACGTCGGTGGTAACACTTTGACATTAGCAGCATCTTTATTTCGAAAGCAGTAAGGGTGGTTTTCGAATTGACGTGTTACCACTGTCATGCAGGCGACTGTACTTACCTAACTCATTACTCTGTCAATATGTGAAAACCTCTCTTTAAAAACCCCAAAGAATCTTTTAAACCCATGTAAATAATCCAAATATTTACCTACGGAAACGTAAAGTTTTTCCTAAGGATGACCCAGTATAGAAAATTGCAACTGGAAGTTCCAAGATTCAACACGTGTTGGTAGGTATACTCACCTAATTATGGCATGAACATGATAAGTCATCACATTAAACATACGACGTTCGAGCGATCGAAAACGTCGTTCATTTCTTTTACACCGTATGCAATGCTTCATAGTCATACCTTTGGCTATCTCACCAGTCAATCATAGTAAATGATAATAGATACAGTTATAATAAAACAAGTTTAACTGGAAAGCGTAGTTATAGCCACTAGAATTAAAGAAAATATAGCTGACGTAAAGAACACACGCTTCACAAAGTCTGCAGTGTGTGAATATGCCCTACAGAAACCCAATCATTTTCTTCGATTTGATAAACCACAAGTCCTGGTGAAGGAAAACCGATATGTATCTAGAATGCTTCGTGAGGCTATTGACATTCAGAAACATCCTGATTTTAATAGAGAAGATGGGAAACAGCTACCACCTTTTTGAATTCCAGTTCTAAAAATAATCTAGTATCAAACAGCACGCTACACTGTAAAAGTTTTTTTTTTTTCGATTTGACTCTCGTAGAATTGGTACCCTAACTGCTTAACCGCGGGTGGCGGAGAATCCCTTTAGGGACTCCATCCGCTGAAATACACTGTAAAAGATAGTGACCATAGACTTATATAATACTAGCGTAAATCATTGATATTGACATTAAAAGAGCCTCCACGAGTGGCGATATTTAATTGATCGTCCGGCGCACCCTGGGCAGTCATCTCCGCTATCAACCTGCTGACTGGCTAATTTGACTTTTCCCCACGACATGAGCTATTATCATTATGTAGCATGTCGACACGAAGAAGAAGAAGTGACATTGTGCAAGCCATACAAAAATAAAAATGCTTTATAACTACAATCGAAGTTCTTGATAGCTCAAAAAGAACGTCGGCTATTCTGTTCAGCACGTAATAGTTATTAATTTAATACATAAATGCATGTTATCGTAATTACAATTAACACAATTGTGTTATTCTGCTTACACAATGTTTATTATTGTGTTTATCTGCAAGAGATCGGCGTCTAATCGTCTGTTGCAGTTGATCGTGGGTTCGATTCCCACAGGACACAAATATTTGTGTGATGAACATGAGTGTTTCTGTTGGTCGGCAGGGTAATTGTGTAACTGCATCGCAATCAACAAAATGTCAATTTTGACGTTTGAATGCGGATTTCAATGTTCATTGCTCCGTTTGTTTTGACAATCCGTCAAATTGACAACTACATACCACGCAATGAATATTGCTGTAATTTCAAAATGAAAGCTGATGTCAATGTGAATGCATTACACAATTACCCCACTGGTTGTTTCTTATGTATTATAAGTATGTATTTACAAAAAAAAAAGTATATAAGTATTATATCCATTGTCTAGTACCTATACCACAAGCTCTGCTTAGTTTGGGACTAGATGGTGATGTGTAAAAATGTCCCAAAAATATTTATTTATTTATCTAAATAACAATTCTTCATTTAATTTGGATTAGACTAAAATATGGTTATTCTTATTCCAAAATCATTTCTTGGTAAGTTAATACATAATTAACTTATTTGTATTGCAATGATTTTGTCAACTAATGTTGTATTAATTTGATCTTGAACTTTAATCGATATCGGCGTAGGCGTCAAACGTTCTCACGATGCAAAGATAAAACACTCATAACAAACACATTTCCTTATGAGGTTCTGATTTTGAGGTTATCATTTTAATTGAAGTTGTTACATGTTTTACAAATTACTTAATAATAATAAAAATAATAATATGTAGTGATCGCGAAAACCTAAGAAATGATTTTACTGTTTTTGTTTTGCAATAGGTATTTATTCATATGTTTATGATTTTATTATTTATATCCTTACTATAGAGGGCACCTGCGTCTTCGATTGCGTGGATGTCGTTTATCGTGTATCTCTTGGGATCTATTTATCTTCCCGGGATAAAAAGTAACTTTTATATTAATCCTGGACATGATCTATCTGTGTACAAAATTTCGTCTAAATCCGTTCAGCCATTACAGCGTGACGTGAAGTAACAAACATACATACACACTCATAAACTTTCGGAATCATTATTAGTGTGCTAGTATGATAATAGTGTGATAATATGTTGTATTTAGAACAGTAACTATCTCATAGAATAATAATAAATCCATAATAATTAATGCTAACTGCATCATAAAATCATCGTATTTCAAGTTTCAATGTTTTCACGTTTTAATAAACTTTTTAATAAAGTTTCAGCCCTTGCGAGTATTTTTATTCGATTTTGTATCAATCTACTCTGGCGTAATTTTTTTCTTGTAGCAGTATCGTGTAAGGTAAATAAAAAAAATGTAAAACAAAAGTTGCCAACCGCTGCTTTATGTAGCGCAAGAAAACTCTCGGTCTATAATTTCACTGAGAATACAAAAAACAAGCTGCTAAAACTTTTGAAAAATTAGATGAGCTCAATAAACTGCAATTTGTGGCAGTTTCACTTCTGACCGTTTGTTGTGCCAGTCCAGTGTTATGTAGTAGGTAGTATGTGCTCCTGTGTGAAATTCGTCCTGGGAAGTAGGATTTCTGCCACAAAACAGTAATGCTTCCATTGCCATATTGCTTATATTGTTATCTATTGTCTAGTACGCATAGTACAAGCTCTACTTAGTTTGGGACTAGATAGAGCTGTATAAAAAATGTCCCAAAAATATGTATATGTATGTATGCTGTGTTTCGGTGCGAAAGGTATAGGTGCCGATAAAATTGACATCACATGAGACTTTCAATTTGCCATTTGTATCTGGAGTTCTCTCGTTTGCTTTTTCTGTTGGTGTACAAGTTTCATAACAGCCGGCACTTTAGTTCCTTCATGATCATCATCTTCATCATCATCAACTCAGCCTATCGCAGTCCACTGCTCGACATATGCCTCTCCCAAGTTACGCTACATCACTTGGTCAGAGGACCAGAGGTAGAGGCAAAGGCCTTCCGCATCCAGTTCCCTCCCGCTATACTTAAATCAGGTCGTCGGTCCACCTGGCTGGGGGGCATCCTATGCTGCGTTTGCCGATTCGCGGTGTCCACTCAAGGACTCGTCTGCTTCAACGGCCTTCGGTCCTTTGACAGACCTTTAGTTTCTTGCAAGAGATAAATACATAAGTACCTAACCGACTTGCATTACAATTAAGGCAACAGCCAAGGTGTTATGGGCCTTTAGCTCGTTTCGCCATCATATAAAACTAAAAAAAGTGATTGTAAAGCATGGGCCTAAACAGAAGTAAAAGTTTTGTTTTAATTAAATGATTGATTGATGATTTTGATTAAATGGTGATCAGAAAGCTTAACCAAGTAAGGCCCAACCTAAATTTAGGACGATATAAATGACGACCCAATGTACTAAAAAGTAGTAAGCTGCGGTCCAGACCTCAATTTGTAAAAAAATACCTAAATCCAACGACCTAAAACAAACAGGGACATCAAATGCAAATTTAGCCAAACAAAAATGCCCCTTTTGGTATAGTATAACGGGCTGGTTTCCGCAACTCATCGTGTATTTTGCGTACGGGATGCCCCTTTTTTAGGTCGTTGGGCCGATATTAGATGATTTAAAAAACCTTGTTTTGGTCTGAACCATTACTGACCATATGTACTTAAACTAGGTCGTTGGGCCTTATTAGGTTACAATGTATTAATTAGGAATGAGACTTTTATAACACTATTTAATTTTAGTAACTTTTAAAACGTATGCAATATCAGTTTTGTTAACAAAATAAAAGGAATTGCATTAGGGAAGCAACTTCATTAAGTCCACGCAAAATGTTCCGTGCTCCCGAAATTGTGGCTTTAGTTAGTCCATGAAACTGTAAATTTTCTTAAGTAACCCTTTTTGTTACAGTAACAGACACATGCACCACCCCCTCGGGAATCAGAAGTAACTGCGTCTCCCTCTACGACTGCCCAGATCTGATGGCTGCCTTAGAACAGCGGCCACTGCCGACCAATGTCGTGAGCTACTTAAGAAAATCTCAGTGCGGCTTCGAAGGCTATGTACCGAGGGTATGTTGCGGGCCCTTGCCTTCGAAACAACAAGATGAACAGCAGACGCCTAGGCCAACGGTGAGCATAATTACCTTTATAAAATGTATATTATGTTGTATATCAAATATAATATATGGTTTAGTTGGAAAGGGGGTACTCTCGGGGGGGGGGGGGGGGGGGGGTAATCAGAAAGGAGGCATTCTATACAACTTTTATTATGGAATTCATGAAATTGTAAAAAATAAACCTAGTCTTGTATTTATAAGTTTCTTGCTCTTGTATACAAGTATGAAAAGAAAGAAAGAAAAATCATTTATCGCGACAAAAATCCCCGCATGCAATAATAACAGTTTTATACAAATATTTAAAAAACAAATAGAATTAAAGACAACACAATGTCTAAATGGAAAAAATAAAAGATACTAACAGAAAAATTTAATATCATGTTTTGCTGTGACAAATATGGTCATTGCACGCCGCAACTGTGGCAATGAGGTTCCCACTCAGCATGATGCTATGTTGCAATGTTTTAAAAGAGTCGCCTATCAAGAGAGCCTCTAAAATTTAAAGCTTAGTTAGATATGAATTCAATAACACTCGTCGCAGACTGACAAGATTAAAAAAAGATATGTATTAAATTAAAAGATCAGTCTGATCTATCAATTGATTTCTTGTAAGTGTTTCCACTTTAGGATTTGACTACTGCAAATTTTCTAAGTAGAGGGTCAGCTCAGGAAAATATTAAGGTATTTTCCCACCATTATCAAAAGAAATTGTGCAAAACAAAATTATTTTTTCTGATGCAAAAGGAATCATTAATGATACCTAACATATTTTAACCAGTAGGTATTTACATCCGAAGGTGTCCTAATAAGTTAAATGACCTTTGCTTTAAAAGGTGTCGAGAATAGTCACTAAGAGAACCGGATTAGTGCTTAGCTTCGACATTTAACAAAATTATTTTTCAAAAACACGAGAAAAAAAATATGCAAGTGCTTATAGCTCAAATTAGGTGTAGGATAAGAGGATTGGAGGTGAAAAGTGCTCACTATTTTTATCACTATTAATTATGCTAGAAACTTGTGACTTTTTATTTAGCCTTAAATCATGATGGTCAAAAATTGAAACTAGTTTAAAAAAAAACACAGTGGTCTAACCTTAGGACGTCGGCATTGCCCAGTTGAGGGGTTCTGTTAGCAGTCACTCTGTGTAAAATACTCGTATGCGGCTGCATTTGGTTAGACTGAAAGCTAACCCTAACAGTTGCGAAATGGCTAGGAAAATGGAACGACTAGGCATTCCTGGGTTAAAAATATTCAGTACTAGCCTATGCCCGTGGCTTCGCCCGCGTGTAATTTGGCTTATCACAGAAATATTTTATCGTGCATTCCTCGGTTTATTTGTATTTTCCCGGGATAAAAGTTTATCAGCCTGTATGTTAACCCCGGTTATGGTCTATCTGTGTGCCAAATTCCATCCAAATCCGTTTAACAGTAATGCGTGATTGATTATTCCAAACATCTTCCCAACCAACTATCACATAATAATATTACGTGACGTTTATTTAGTATAGTAAACGTTTTCCTCTTAGTATTTTCCCGTTGATATCGGCTTCTAGTCTAAACAAATGCGGCTGAAAATAAGTATTTTATATGGAATGACTACCATCAGAACCTCCGAACCCCGGTTACTGTAAAATACACTGATCAGTAAACCTAAACACGCCAATCACCCGCGCCTTTACCAAGCTTATGTAGTAGAACTGGATAAGAGCCGCCTCACTGTCAATCGGTACATCACACCGTCAGCAAGCAATCCAACGCAATCCGCCAACATTTTACGATTTTGTTCTCATGCAAAACTTTGTTTAAGTGGCGTCTTTACTGGTCTATGGCAGAATACCAAGATATAATAAATTTTAATAAATTTAATAATAAATTAATAAATAATAATAAAAATTGGGACATTTTTACACATCACCATCTAGTCCCAAACTAAGCAGAGCTTGTACTATGGGTACTAGACAATGGATATAATACCTACTTATATACTTTTTTTTTTGTAAATACATACTTATACATAAGCAACACCCAGGCAAACACAAACACTTATGTTCATTACACAAATATTCGGGTCCTGTGGGAATCGAATCCACGACCTCATGATCAACAGTCCGACACTCGAACCACTAGACCACAGACGTCGTCATAATCATAATATATCTTAAGGTTAGATCACTTAAAATGTGGACTTTGATTCTTGCAACTCAGCTTGAAGTGTACTTGAAAAGACTGATAATTGTGAACGTCATCGTACTCACTCGTGTAGGTGATTGGAAATTTATACTAATGACAAATATATCCAACAGCAACGCCCAACTACGACAACTCCAGCTAGTGGCAGCAATGAGGTATTCCAAGAAGATTCCTCACCAGCACCGAGGAACCAGTGTGGTGTGGACACCAATGGAGACAGGATTTTTGGAGGAACCTTCACTGATTTGGATGAGTTCCCCTGGATGGCACTTTTAGGATATAGAACTAGTAAGTGTTTCACGAGTGTTATGCCTTATTATTAGCCCCTTGAAAAATGTGGTCGTCATATCATACCTATAGGGCTGTCATGTTTTATGGTAAGCTAATTCTGCCTTGTAAATTAGTTGGTGATAAGAGGTAGCCAATACCAGAAAGCTTTTTAACTTCAAATAATGCATTATGTACCTTCCTGTTTTGGCGCTTCTTTATGAGCTTGCAATATTTGCTCCTAGGCCAAAAGATACGTAAAATTATTGTTTACTCTAATAAATAAATGAATCTTCAGTAAACATTCTTGAATTGGCTGTTAAAAATATCTGCTTATGATGTAGCAACTGTATTAACTGCAGAAAGTCGAAAGTTTTCATAAAACAAGTTTTCCCAAAAGGGACATTACTGTAATTGATGCTGTCTACTGGTTGTCCTTATAACAGTTAAGCTTGTATTTAAGTAGATTATTTATGAATTTGTATTAAAGGATATCCTTCAATACAAGTTAAAATTCATCAATAATCTGTCCATCGGTGCATGCGAACTGTAATTTTTTGATTGAAGGTTAAGTTATATCATTATGTTAAATGCCAATGGACTGGCAACATGTGGTATAAAGATACTTAAATTGACCAATATAATAAAAATAAAGGTTCGATTAAAAAATACAGCCTTTATTGATAACTGCGCTATAATTAAATGCTTGAAACTGGTTTGTAAGATCAACTGGATACGAACACAATTTGCTGTATAGATCAAATATAATTGATTTCTTTATATACCTATGTATATATTCATTATTCCGAAAAGCTGTGGAGTAGCATTGACAGATGCATTTTAGCAGTCGTGATATATTCATATTAAAACTTCATCATGAGGGTTCTACTGTCTCATATAAAATCAATGCGAAGGGATTTCTACACTTGTATAAGTACGGTATAGTCAGCATTTTAGTGACCCATTTCTGGGAACGGACTTATTCTCAGTAGGTATAGGAAGGAACGCAGCGTAAGGCACCCCCCAGCCAGGTGGACCGACGACCTGGTGAAGGTCGCGGGAATCCGCTGGATGTGGAAGGCGCAGGACCGGTCGTTGTGGCGATGCTTGGGGGAGGCCTTAGTCCAGCAGTGGATGTCTTTCGGCTGAAATGATGATGATGATGATAGGAAGGAACCCGAATCCACCACGCTTCGCCACCCGGCCTCGTGTGAGCCATCTTACACTAAACTTCACCATCAACTCTGCCTATCGCAGTCCACTACTGCACATAGGCCTCTCCCAAGGCCTTTATCTTCCGCATCCAGTCCCTCCCAGCTTCCTTCTTGAGGTCATTGGTCCAACTGGCTGGGGGTGCCTTACGCTGCGTTTGCCAATTCGCGGTTTCCAGTCAAGGACTTTTCTGTAACAACGGCCATGGGTCCTTCGAAAGACATGGCCAGCCCACTGCCACTTTAGCTTACTGATCTTACAAGCTATGTCGATCATTCCAATTCTTCTCCAGACACTAAACTAGCCTAGGTCATAATTTTTATTCTGTGTCGAGGTGGCTAATTGCAATTTTGTTCATCCAGGTAAAGGAACAACTTCATACCAATGTGGAGGTGTTCTGATCAATCACCGCTATATCCTGACTGCAGCTCACTGCTTAACTGGAGCTATTACAAGGGAAGTGGGAACTTTGTAAGTAGCGTTTTAAATTTTTTTAATTTCCTTTCCAGACAGCAGTTGCATAACATGCAATCATCTTCTTCTTATCGAGTCGATGGCAAATTTTATCTGATCTTGTTGACTCATTGTTCTAAAATGCGCACTGCATTTTAGTTGGCGATCATTAGCTCTTTATACGTGCAGGTAACAGGGAATACGGTACAAGATAGAAGGTGAGCCATTGTTTGAGGAGTGAAGCCACTCACACTGGACGTTTGAACCGTTCATGAACCCCCATTTTTGAAGATTTCTTTACTTCTGCCAACTTGGAACTCGAAGTTTGTTAAAGGTCAGCGACGGGGATGCATGGCCAGGAGAAGTGGAAGTTTCTGATGATTTTACAAAGAAATAGTTTTTAGATCTTTTATACGGAATAGATTCAATCAAACTATACAAGGCTGCTTAGGGATCATTATGCTATAAGTTTTTTACTTTTCGTTGATTCTGTACGAGAAATTATGTAAAAGCTTATTTTAAATACTAATAATTTTTCATTGGTGCTTCATTTAATTATAAAAAAATAAAAATAAAATAAATATCATTTACTATCAGACAGGGACTAATCCATAATGCATGGTTATTATGAAAAAATTTAAATAAAAAACTTAATCATAACTTCGAGCGTTGTAATTACATTTGTCTTGGACACTAATAAAACTTAATTAAGTAGGTACGATTTAATAAACTGCGAGAAAAAAATCAACCTTGACTGTATTTGAATTCGTAAATATTTACCTGTTATCAATAGCTTGTAGTTATTTCTTTTCTAGAAGTGATAGACCAATCATTGGACCAATTAAATGCTGCCGTAAACAAAAATGACGCACACAACAAAATAAACTAAATTATAGTTATTTATGTTGGTTTTAATACTTATATTGTGTCTCAAATGTAACGAAAATACAGATGTATGCAATTCAATTTATAGTATGTATAAGGAAAATTGTAAATCTACTTGTTTGCATACCTGCGCGGGCGTTGTATTTACAGAATCATCTAGGAGGATGTTACTTCCTATAATTATGAAGATGTTTTGCACGACCAAGTACAATTTTGAAACAGCAAGGTTACACTGATTTACCGTGCGTCATTTTAATGTAACATACCTACTTACTCCTAACTATTTTAATGTAACATACCTACTTACTCCTACTTACTCCTAACTATTTTAATGTAACATACCTACTTACTCCTAACTATTTTAAACTAATAATGCCTCTTAGCTTCACTCGCTTGTAAACTTATTTTTGGTTTACAAACATGCTGAAAGCCCTACTGTGGGCCCGGAGCCAATCTGTGGCATTCCCAAATGCACCACTACAGCCCACCTTAAAAATTGGGGAGCTGACCAAAGTGTTGGCCAAGAACACTTGAAAGCGCTACTAGTGGGCTTCAAGAAAAGGTTTACGAAAGTAGCGCTTTCTTTGAACAGGAACCAGAAAAGAATCCTGACAAGAACCCTTACTGGGCACTGCAAGCTGAATAAACACCTTCACAGGATGGGTCTCAGTGATACCACAGTTTACAGGTTTTGTCGCGAAAAGGATGAGACGCCCATACATATCCTATGCGAGTGTGATGCAGTGCACCACATGAGAAGCCAGCATCTTGGAGGCCACGTCATCTCAACGCAGGAGATCAGGTCCTCCTCCCCCAAAGTCATAGTCAACTTCATGATTGACTTACAGCTTGGGGAAGTGCTGTAATGCTGCAAGAGGCGACACAATAGATCTTATCAGGTCGCAGTGGCTTAGGGAGCGTTCAAGACCCATACCTCTTTCCTCAAATAAAATGATTCTACCCCTTACCCATCGAAATCTGTTCAGCCGTAACGGTGTACTTACAAACATGATAACACTAAGAAAGACAGAAATATATAATTTATTTGCCACAAAATAGGGACACAAAAAAAACAAAATTACACTTATAATTTTCTTCAGATGACTATTTCACTAAACATTAAAATATACTTTTTCCTATTGTTTAAAGAACTACAGTTCGCCTAGGAGAATACGACACCCAGCAAGATGTAGACTGCGTGGATTCTCTTTGCGCTGATCGTCCTCAAGAGATCCCGGTTGCATCCGCATACCCACATCCTGGGTACATTGATAATAACAAGAACAGAAGAGATGATATTGGAATCGTAAGGATGGCTGGCAGAGCTTCTTATACTTGTAAGTTGATTTTACCTTTAATTTTCTTTTTTTCAACAGTTTTATTAGGATAGTTAAGTAAAAATCTCGAAATAATTTTTAACCACATTCGGTAATCTTTGTTGGTTCTTTTTAAGAGAAAATTTCAGCCTGTAAAATTGATATTGATGTGGTTTTTCGCTTAGTGTACCTATTATTAAGGTAGTTTAGACTCGATGCTATAGTTAGTGTATTTTTGAACAATCGACATGACGGGTTATTTTTATGTCAGTTTCTCTAATTTTTTCACTCACTCATTAAATTAACTATGTCACAATCAAGTAATGTTACGTGTATAACGTATAACACCCATAAAAAAATTGTTAATTGTAATTCTGCGAATCATATTTTTCATTATATTAGTTTTCTCATTATCTAAATCGTGTTTTTAACTTTGAATGACACTGTTTGGTTTTAAACAAGTTACATATTTAATTGACCTCTAAATTCGATCAATGTATTGGAAACATACACACATTTATTTATTCTTATTTCAATGAGTTCATGTAGTTTCAATTTGTTATTTTTATCATTTTCTGAGCAATATATACATTTTAGATATATAAACTAGAGTTTTGAGTTTAGTCATAAAATTGTAAAGATGTATTTTTAGCATGCGAACAGGCAGCATGCTAAAAAACTATTATCGAAAATAGAAAGAAAGAAAGAAAGAAAGAAAGTAATAATTTATTTGCCACAAACTAGGGACACAAAATTATAAATAAAAAGTGTAGATTTACATAACATTGTGTGCCCCACGGCTGTGCCAAATAGCATGTTCCTATAGGTACCATATTATTATTCTTTTGATTATTTTGACTGTAGCATGCCAAGATGTTTTAATGGCAAAACTTTAACCCGACTTAAGTCATTTATACCTATAAAAAATTGTACCGTGACTGGCATACAACATACAGCCTATACCGGTGGACGCAGATAATTGAAATGTAGAGGAATTATTTCTAGAAGTACCCTAAAAGTGCACTAAGAAGGGATTTTTGAAATTCCATCTCTAAAGGGGTGAAAAGGTGTAGTAAACTTTGTATGAAGAAAACCGGGACCCATACCACGGGCATCAGCGTACATACAATAATGTTGTTTTATTTTTTCACAGATTTCGTCCAGCCTATCTGCTTGGTGGACAACAAGGAGCGTCTAATAGAAGGCAACGACGTTTACGTGGCAGGCTGGGGAAAAACCCTCAATGGTACGTACGAATACACAATTACTATCGATTTTGTACAGCCCTACTCTGACTAATTCAAAGAAAAAGGACTACAATCGATTGGAATTATATCGGGTTTTACGTACTATTGAAATGGAAGGTCGGTTAATGTCAGGTTTTTTTGTGTCTCATTTTGTTCTTATGAGTAAAAGGATCGACTTTTTTATAATGTCAAGTGTGAGGCTCTGGGTTCGATTCCAGAATGGGTATAATTGTGTTTCCTGAAAGGATTTTTCCATCGCAGCCCATAGTTTTGAATTCCGATGGCAATAAGTATTTATATACAACACAAATAGTTACTCTTTATCTTTATGGACACAAAACAAGTAACATACATTATATATTTACATATAATATACGTGTTTAATGAGGGGCTCGTAGCGATGCAACGACTGCGCGGATTGTACGATCTGCAAGGTTAAGCTGCACTTGCCGCGGTCAGTCTGTGGATGGGTGCCCGTTTCGTTACACATCGAGACCCCTCCGTGCCTCGGAGAGCACGTTAAGCTGTCGGTCCCGGTTGTCATACGAATATCTATGGCAGTCGTTACGGGTAGTCAGAAGCCTGAAAGTCTGACAACTGGTCTAACCTCCGAATGTCAGTATTTCCCAGTAACTGGATTGCGGGGGTCTGATGGCAGTCGCTCCGTGTAAAATACAGATGTTCAGCCGCATCTGGCTAGACTGGAAGCCGACCCCAATATAATTGGGAAAAGGCTCGGAGGATGAGGATGATGATATGTGTTTAATAACATAATATTCCATTAAAAAGATAATACGTAAAAATGTAAATGATAATAAACGTTTTGTAGGTTCTTTTGTGTATTTCTTTTGACGCCGTATTAGTTTATAAGACGCTTTCTAATCTTTTGGTTAGTTAAAGAAAATCCCATTCTTCGAAGAATTTAGGAAGAAAATACGTAGTAAACAAGTTTTCTCTGTAGCCTCTTATCAATCACGTGTATCTAGAAAATTGAGGTTAATGGTCTTTATGGTTAGGTCATTGTATAAATAATTCATTAATGATACCTGATTGTATTAAGAAATTTAATGAGCTAAGTACAAAAAGGATGTGATGATCTTTGTGTTTTCATTTTTGTCCTTTAAAAGGACAAGCAGAGATAAAATACAGAATGTGTTTTAAATTTGTATCATATCGGGTCATGAGAGTGTAATCAATTCAAGGTTTTGCCAATTTGCTTTTACTTCTCCAGTTAAATTAGTTCTCGCTTCGATACAAAATTTCGAAAAATTGTTTCCTAACTAAACCTAAACCTAAACTAATTACCTATAACAATAATAATAACTAATATTATGTTTCCACGTTAATTAATTTACTTAACTAGTTTTGTACCGTGTTAAATAAATAATGTAGAAATAATCAATATAAAAATTATCAAGTTTTGTAATGTACGCGATGTAATCCGGTTATACTTGTTTTATTATAATTAAATTCCACTTCTTAGTGGAAAGTGGAGAAGATTGTGAAACACCCAGAATCGGCTAATAGAAGACAAGTAATAAAACAATTACTTCGGTATAGAAGTAATTTATATGAATATTGCTCTGAAGTATTCAGAAGAGACAATATTTACGATCGGTGGATCAAAGCGAGAACAATATTTATTATGTATATACTGACACTGATGTTGACACTACAATGTAAATTGACCTGTGTTCGATACGACGCGTCACGTCGCATATAAGGTCAAATTCTCATTTATACACGTGTAAAATTAACGAGCATAGATATCAATGTTTATACATAAATAGTTTCGAGACTTAACTGTAAACTGACAGAAAACGCACAGCCCAATTCGCTGAATGCAGGAAAGCTACAAGGAAAGGACATTGCTAAAGTTTCATTAGTGCCTAGCTTAAAGAAGTCACGAATAAAAGTTGATACTTACCATATAAAATTCGAAGAGGGCGATGTGTTGTAATCTATTTTAATAACATACAGATGATTAATTAGTTAAAATATTAAATATTTTGAGGTTATATTTTGCTTACAAAACGTATGTCAAACAAGTGGTTGCCAAGCAACTAAACAGTATCTCTTCTATTCCTGTAAATGCAAATGTGCCAAAAAGAGATTGGCTATCATTAACAGTAGTGCCAACACATTTTTCCACAAAAACATAGTGTACTTACAAGGGATTGGTCAAAAATATGAAGTATGGAGTATGATAGCCGCTCGCGTTATTATTTTGTAGATTAACTCTTTAAAATAAAAATGATTACTGTAGTGTCCGCATTAAATACGATGAATCATAAGTAATGAAAAAATACGCAAGTAATTGTCGTAATTTTTTTTTCTTTGTGACAGACTGAGGCTGTTCCTAGCGATGTCCTTTAAGCTACTAAGATAGGGTTGAGCTCTTTTGAGCTACACGATGGCTGATGCATGCTTTCTATCAGCTAAGACAAGTCCACTCAAACTGACCTGCCACTTTCTTCAAAAGGCCAGTCCAGACGTTGCCCTCAATTGTTCTCACACAAAATTTTTTTTACACAGGAATAATTCTGGACTATAAAAGAACATTGACCTCTGAGTTTGTATTGGCATTTTTTATCAGAGGTCAAATAGGTAATGCCGACGCCCATCCAATTTGCAGAACAAATAATTTCGATTCATTTTAAAAGATCCAACAATGTGACTTATGTGCATGTGGCTTTGTAAGCTCACACAGGCAAAGTCGTAGCCGAACTATTGTAAAAATAATCAAACCTTTTGATTTACAGGACGCAACAGCCCCATTAAACTGAAGCTTGGTCTTCCAATTTTCAACAAAGAGGAATGCGTTAGCAAATATAGCACTCTTGGAGCCAATCTCGGTGATAGCCAGTTATGTGCCGGTGGAGTCTTTGCCGAAGACGCCTGTAGAGGAGACTCAGGTGGCCCCCTCATGAAAAAAAGACCCGACGGTATCTGGGAAGCTGTTGGAGTAGTCTCCTTTGGGTATGGATGCGGCAGAGATGGATGGCCAGGAGTCTACACTTCAGTAGTGAATTACGTAGATTGGATAAAAACTACGCTTAAAACTTCGAACGTTTAATACAATGCCATATTACTAGTCTTCGCCCAACTGTGGATTGTCGCCAAATTCTTTTAACTTCTCACTTATTATAAAGAGTTTTGGTGGTCCAGTGTTTTGGTCAAATGTGATTTCTTTTGTTTTTATTTAGTGAAATACATTTACTGTAAGAAGTTGTTTTGTTTGTTTTTTTTTTCTTGCGTGTTTTACCACGGATATGTAATGAGCGAATGGATCATGGTCGTTTATTGGTAATTAGTTTTGACCTGAATGGTTGACGTTCCAGTATACAGGGTGGTTTGACAAGGGACTTATTGAAGGTGGATATTCAGTACTTGATTCTCGTTCTAAATATGTAAAAACTGGTACCATAATTACTGTCCAGTAGATTTCATCAATTACCGTGGACACTGCTCTGCACTTACAAATTGCATGCGATGAGGTGATCACTTAACACGGTAGTACCCATTGGTCGCTATTGCCATCCTTTCCGCCTTTTCCACTTATCAGCAGACGTTTAGACAGTCAGATCGTGCATGATCATTTTTATTCCTGTATGCTGGATTTATGGTGGAATATCTTTTTCAATATTATTTCTTTTTGTGTACGCACTATCTACCTTATTTTTGAATATGTCCCTGGCTCATCCAGTCATGTATAGTTCTTAAAAGTTGAGCTTGTTATGGTACGTACATGTGATGCGGAGAACTGAGGAGCATGTTACGAGAAAAGTTTTGAGTATGGATGAGGATGGTTATAAGACCAAAGATAAGATAGATGAATTGTGTGAAAGATGATTGTGGATCAAAAGAAAGTAAAAAATGAGATGAGAGGCTGATTTGTGGAAGAAAAAACATGCTACGCCATCCCCAAATAAATTGGGATAAGGGCAGGAAGATGATGAGGATGACGTACAGGTCTGAGTAAACCATTCGTTTGCTCCATTACTTACTGCTGTTTGAAGACTTTTTTTTGATCCATGAAACGTGATACTTTGTCAGCCTTCATCTAGAAAATGACTGCAATAGCACACCTCGGACACTCGATACAATATAAATGCTAGCACCACCTTCATACACAAGATTACGTCTGTATACGAACGCACACACGTTTAGGTTAGGGATGCTTGCCACTTATAATATCGACTAAGTTCCAAGCGCTTTTCAGTAGTTCTCATAGATGGCGTGCTTGTATAGTGACTAGCGATTTACGACCATTGCAATCGTGCAGTCATATTTCCGTCAAATTGAGGGCGCGTGCCGGGCGCGGGTGAGGAATTTTAAATTGGCGGGGGGCGGTGAGTGACCGATCTGTACGTTAATACTATTATATATTTTGTGGCAATAGGATAAGTAGGCATTTTGTGAAAACGAATCTGACTGTCTCGTTCAGATGTTTTATTTGTTTGGTTCAAAATCTACGAGGTTAAGTTACTTTAGCCGCGGTCAGTCCGTGGATGGATGATCGTTTCATTACACATCGAGACCCCTGCGTGCTTTGGAGAGTACGTTAAGCTGTCGGTCCCGGTTAAAGCCCGAAAGTTTGCACCTGGTCTATCTTTAGAATCATATTCAAATTCAATCCGCATCTGGTTAGACTGGAAGCCGACCCTAACACAGTTTGGGAAAACACTAAAAGAAGAATAAGTATAGTATTTATTTACATAACATCAGCACCGTCAAAACTGAAATCAATCAAAACCTTGCCTTTCTGTAAAACGAAAAAATATAGTACCTAAAAATACAAAAGTCATTCGGGTACATAGCAGAGGTAGATTTTGTATTTTTTATAACAATTCTAACAAATTGTGATGCATTTCTAATGTTTCTGTCAGCCTCTCCAATTAAGGCAGACCGTACTCTTAGAACGGGTTCACCACAATAGTTCAACGATTCCGGTTTTGAACTCGTGAATTTCGAATCGATAGTTCAAACGTCTACGCTAATAATATTGCAAACAAAATTTGACATGGGAAAATTGTGGGCAAATTATATTAGATTTCATTGCCTGTTTGATGAGGCCCTAAAGAGTGACTAGGTAAACTAACCAACCATGGGAAGAGATGGCTATTAATTTTTTCGACCTATAGATACTTATGTGGTACTAGCTTATGCCCGCGGCATCGCCTGCGTGGATGTCGTTTATCACACTTCCTTCGGGAACTGTTCATCTTCCTGGAATCATCATCATCATTTCAGCCGAAAGACGTCCACTGCTGGACATAGGCCTCCCCCAAACATCGCCACAACGACCGGTCCTGTGCCTTCCGCATCCAGCGGATTCCCGCGACCTTCACCAGGTCGTCGGTCCACCTTGTGGGGGGCCTACCCACGCTGCGTCTTCCAGTACGCGGTCGCCACTCCAGAACTTTACTGCCCCATCGGCCATCCGTTCTGCGAGCAATGTGCCCCGCCCACTGCCACTTAAGTTTGGCAATTCTTCGGGCTATGTCGGTTACTATCGTTCTCCTGCGAATCTCCTCATTTCTGATTCGATCACGCAGGGACACTCCGAACATAGCCCTCTCCATTGCCCTTTGAGTGACTTTGAGCCTTCTTATCAGGCCCATTGTGAGCGACCACGTTTCAGTACCGTAAGTAATTACTGGCAACACACACTGGTCAAAGACTTTCGTCTTGAGACACTGCGGTATTTTGGACGAGAAGATATTGCGTAGCTTCCCGAACGCTGCCCAACCGAGTCGGATTCGACGATTGACTTCTTTCTCGAAGTTGGACTTACCTAGCTGGACAGTTTGTCCTAGGTATACATAATCGTCAACAACTTCGAGTGTAGATTCTCCGATGTTTACGGGAATGGGTGCTATATGGGAATTCGACATAAAATAAAAATAAAAAGAAAAAAAAGCCTGGAATAAAAAGCCTATATGTTAATCCGGGTTATGTTCTATCATCATCATCATTTCAGCCGAAAGACATCCACTGCTGGACATAGACCTCCCCAAAATTGGGGGTTATGCCATAATCGCCTCGCTTGGCAGGCGGGTTGGCGATCGCAGTTGGTTGGTTTAATAATCAGAGAACGCTGCTGCCCATCATCTGGGGAATCCCTTAGTCGCCTTTTACGAAACCCATGAGAAGATATAGGTTGGTGCAATTCTTTACGTCCGGCGCCACACGGAACAATGTTCTATCCATATGCCAAATTTCCTCCAAATTCGTTCAGCCGTTCAACGTTGTAAGCGTGATTGAGTAACAAACATCCAAACATCTTCACAAACTTTCACATTTATAATATTAGTAGGATAGTAGGATGTCTATGCCTCGGGGACTCAGGGCTAGTTAAAAATAAGCGTTTTTGTTGTGAATAGCTTAATTTAAGCCCCAGTTTGCCCAGCGAAGTCATTTCACCACCAGAATTGGACTTCAAATTGATAACGCACAATATTATATTATCATCGAACTTTTTCCGATGTTTCGAATGTAAATAAATATACGTAAGTAACAAACAAGTTATAGATATATCTCAAACCAGTTTATTCAACATCGTATCTTGACATACGTGCTTACATTAAAAAGAAATAACAATATCCTTGATTGGTATTAGTATCGTGTTTATCAATAATTACCGCAAAGTGGGGTGTATTTTGTTGTGTAATGTGTTGAAACACACTGTCAATGACTTTTATGTGTTCTGGTTAGACTCAATTTTAATTGTATTTTGCATCGATTATGATCACCCTCCTGCCCTTATCCCAATTTATTTGGGGTCGGCGCAGCATGTATTTTTCTTCCATACATGTCTATCAGCCGTCATCTCCGTGTTCACTTTCTTTCTATTCATATCATCTTTCACGCAATCCATCCATGTTTTCTTCGGTTTGCCTCTTTTCTTATAGCGCTCCACATTCATACTTATAACTTTCCTCGTAACATGCTCCTCATTCCTCCTCATCACATGTCAATACCATGATAGTCTGTTGCTACCACAGACCAGTAAGCCTCAAGACGCCACATAAACAAAGTTTTGCATGAGAACACATTCGTAAAATGTTGGCGGGGACCAGGGGGCGGACGGCGCGTTATGATTGGTCGGCTCAAATGTTCGGTGATATGATTGGTGCCGCTCGCTGATGGAGTGACGTCCCGATTGGTGGCTGGGCATAAGATATGCAGTGCTACTGCATATGCAGTAGCACCGGTCACAAATCATATGATTTGTGACCGGGGGTATCCGGCTAATAGGCGTCTAGAGGCTTACTGGGAGGCTTACTGGTCTGTGGTTGCTACTTAACTTCTCTGTAACTGTATTTTGCATCGATGTGCGTATCATTTTATGTCCCAAACTTCAAGGAGCATTTATTTGATTTATTACCTATTAAGTCGATTGAATGGTATTGATTCTCTTGTTCATCATCAATATCTTCTTGAATATAGATGTATTTTGGCAGTTTCCTTTTGTATTTAAATATTACACTTTTCCTTCAATTTGTAGTTAAGCTTATGAGAATTGGACGTGCATTTTTATCGTTTTTTGTTTAAGCTATTCATATCTTTTTCTAATAACGATAACAAAAATGAGATAGCAAGAATTCTAGAATGTCAAATAAGTTTATGTTACACTTCATTGTAGTTTTTAATTGGCTCGATCCGAGATCACAACTAAACTTGCATGCGAATTTTAATTCCGATAATTTGACTTGTATCAACTTCAACATCAACTTGTACAACATCAAGCTGGAAAGATCTCGACTGATGAAGTCTACGCTCCGTCCAGCACCGATCCAAATCCAAAACCCCGAGAGCTTTCAGCTCGAACTTCAGAATCGTTTCGAATGCCTAGGGAGCTCAGTGGACGATTCCAACGATGGGTTTGTGGAAACTGTCCATACGGTCGGGTCTAGGATCTTTAGGACCCGTCGTACAAATAGAAACAAAAAGCTCTCTGACCACACTCTCGAGCTTATGGCGGAAAGACGCGAGATGATTCTGCAGTCCTCAGATGATGCGACTAAGTACCGGCAGCTCAATAGACAGATCTCAAAGTCCTTGAAAAGTGACCTACGCCAATTTAATACGGAACGTATTTAAGACGCGATAGAGAAGAACAAGGGCTCCAAAGTCTTCGCAAGAGACCTGTCTATTGGGCAGAGCCAGCTTGCAAAACTGAGGACCGACGAGGGCAGAGTCGTATCCTCCAAGCCAGAGCTTTTGATGGAGGTCGAGAAGTTCTATGGACAGTTATACACGTCCACCCGGACACCCGCTGTAAATCGGGCTCACGACCCAAGAGCTCGATTGACCCGACACTATACCGAAGATATCCCGGACGTCAGCCTGTACGAGATTAGGATGGCTCTGAAGCAGCTCAAAAACAACAAGGCACCGGGTGATGACGGAATTACGGCCGAACTCCTGAAGGCGGGTGGAAAACCGATCCTTAAGACCCTTCAGAAGCTGTTTGATTCCGTCATTCTCGAGGGAAGAACGCCACAGGCATGGAGCAGAGGTGTGGTGGTACTCTTCTTCAAAAAGGGCGATAATGCTCTACTGAAGAATTATAGGCCCATCTCACTTCTGAGCCATGTCTACGAGCTGTTTTCAAGAGTCATTACGAACCGTCTTTCGCGCAGGTTTGACGACTTCCAGCCTCCCGAACAAGCCGGTTTCCGAAAAGGCTTTAGCACCGTAGACCACATACATACGCTGCGGCAGGTTATACAGAAGACCGAAGAGTATAACTTGCCTCTTTGTTTAGCGTTTGTGGACTACGAGAAAGCCTTCGATTCGATCGAGACTTGGGCGGTACTACAGTCTCTTCAACGGTGCCAGATTGACTATCGGTACATCGAAGTGTTAAAGTCTTTGTATGAAAACGCCACTATGTCAGTCCGATTACAGGACCAAGCTTCGAAACCTATCCTTCTGCAGCGAGGTGTGAGACAGGGAGATGTAATCTCTCCGAAACTGTTCACTGCTGCATTGGAGGATGTCTTCAAGGTTCTGGACTGGAAGGGGCTAGGCATTAACATAAACGGCGAGTACATCACTCACCTTCGGTTTGCCGACGACATAGTAGTCATGGCTGAGACCATGGAGGACATCGGTACAATGCTCGATGACCTCAGTAGAGCTTCTGATAGAGTGGGTCTTAAAATGAATATGGACAAGACAAAGGTTATGTCGAATTCCCATATAGCACCCATTCCCGTAAACATCGGAGAATCTACACTCGAAGTTGTTGACGATTATGTATACCTAGGACAAACTGTCCAGCTAGGTAAGTCCAACTTCGAGAAAGAGGTCAATCGTCGAATCCGACTCGGTTGGGCAGCGTTCGGGAAGCTACGCAATATCTTCTCGTCCAAAATACCGCAGTGTCTCAAGACGAAAGTCTTTGACCAGTGTATGTTGCCAGTAATTACTTACGGTACTGAAACGTGGTCGCTCACAATGGGCCTGATAAGAAGGCTCAAAGTCACTCAAAGGGCAATGGAGAGGGCTATGCTCGGAGTGTCCCTGCGTGATCGAATCAGAAATGAGGAGATTCGCAGGAGAACGAAAGTAACCGACATAGCCCGAAGAATTGCCAAACTTAAATGGCAGTGGGCGGGGCACATTGCTCGCAGAACGGATGGCCGATGGGGCAGTAAAGTTCTGGAGTGGCGACCGCGTACTGGAAGGCGCAGCGTGGGTAGGCCCCCCACAAGGTGGACCGACGACCTGGTGAAGGTCGCGGGAATCCGCTGGATGCGGAAGGCACAGGACCGGTCGTTGTGGCGATGCTTGGGGGAGGCCTATGTCCAGCAGTGGACGTCTTTCGGCTGAAATGATGATGATGATGATGATAGAATTTGGAAGAATGCCTTGAAATGAGTTCAAGGTGTAAAAGGTGTAGGCTAAAACTACAAAAACGAAGTGCTAAATGACTATTACAAGAGTTGAAGAAGATGATACAAAAACTAAAGAACTCTAACCAAGATCTTGGTATTAAAATGATGGTATCTGTGTCATGTGGATGTGGTTAGCTATGATATATAGCTGAGTCTCCACTAAATCGTGTTGTCAACAAGTGTTGGTGACGTAAGTTTCTTTAAGCAAAATTTACATTGCATTACATACATTTAAAATTTTCTTTGGTGGAGACTCGGCTTAAGTAATACGACTAAGCCATGTTAAACCAAACATCAAAATAATGCAAAACTGACATTTTAAACCCACCACACGCTATTTTGTGGTTTGAAGTGATGTCAGACTTAGCTACCACATCAATTCTTATTCTCAGGAGATAACGTGATGACGTCATACGTGACATCCGCCTTCACATGTAGCCATGTCGAATAAGTTAGATTACATTTAAATGTTTTAACTAACAGAGAAGGGGTCCAAAAGTCATCGAGGAGTCCCCAAACATTTCGGAACAAAGATATTCAATTAGTCGTAACGTATCATTTGCATATAGGTGTCGCCAGCTATCAAATTAAGTGGCGCGCTAACACTTTGGCTCGCATAATTAAATCATTTACCCTTTTCAAAGTTATGCGCTCCTGGTACACGCAAGGGTAGTATGCAAATTTTTGTTGACGATAAAATCGATATTTAGTTGAGATGCCGGTTTTTATGGTCGTTAAGCCTCGTGTTTTTTTTATATAGAGTTGGTTAATAGATGTGTATTTATCTCAGATATGTTTTTACTTGTGTTGGTTAAATATTTAATGACAATTATTGTCGGTCCAAATACATATACCTGGTAAAAAACAATTCTTTTACATACACTTGTTTGTTCAGGTACCTATATTATTAAATAGTAAGAGAACATAAGGAAAGTAGGAACTTTGTTCTCTGACGTAGCCATGTCGTCGAGAAAATACGATGTGTCTGTTGGTAAACGAGTACTTGGCTTGACGCTTTCGATGACGTCAAATACTGCACGCGCACAGGTAAGTATGAAAAACAATCGTAAATTAATTTATAATCACTGGCTACTTCATAAAAAAATCCTAAAATAATAAGATAGTTCTTAATCTTGATAATTTTTTGCTGAAAGCTTAGGTCACATTGTCACATTTAACTGTCATTGAATTGACTATCGATCGATCAATGACTTCATAAAAAATTTGAGGACGTGATAAGTGGCACGGTGAATTTTTAATAATGTTTTATTAATGGGAGTTTACGATAAAAGGGATACTAGGTACATGTAAGGAAAATTGTGCTTGTATAATTTTCCTGACTTCCAACGAAAGCATCCACGTTATTTAAATTATCCAGAGAAGAACCGGAGTGACCGACATAGCATGTACGATCAGCAAGCTGAAGTGAGAGTGAGCTGGCCATGTAAAACGAATGACCGATGGTCATTGGAGCAAACGAGTCTTTGGGTGGAGACCACGAATTAACAAACGCAGCATAGGGCGGCCCCCAGGCAGGGTCTGACCACTGAAGAAAGTAGCTGGGGGGGACTGGATGCGGAAGGCAGAGGACCGAGTGCTGTGACGCAACTTGGGAGAGTCCTATGTCCAGCAGTGGATTGCGATAGGCTGAGTAGATGAACAATGACTCATAATGAGTAATCACATTGTAACATGGAAATACCCATCAGTAATATAATGAGTATACCTATCCTATTACTAACATTATAAATGCGAAGGTATGGATGATAATAAATAAATAAAATAAAATTCATTTATTACACAAAGTTACAGACAGACATAAGTATAACAGTAGGTAATGATCATAATATTACATGTATAAAAGTAAGTACAAGTATTACCATAGACAAGTTGGTATGCTGCAGAAATCTGTACACAAATTAATAAACCCTGCCTCTTAAACTAGGATAACCTGTATCTTAAGAGACAGTGTTCGACGAAGAGGTTTTTCTTAGATTTTACAACACTTTTGAAATTGTGTCAGTATACTTTTCATTACACAGGTAAAACATAAGGAAGGAAGGAGTACAAGGTGATACTCGTAATTTGTGGATGTGAGTGTTGTTTGGGAGTGTGTTATTTGTGTATGAGTTATTTGTGTATGTGTCGGGGGTATGTTGGAATGTATGAGTGTACGTGGGTGAGATGATTCTTTATTTGTCCATCAATCTGAGAGGACTGAACGGATTTGGATGAAACTTGACACAGAGATAGCCTGAAACTCTGAGAAGTATAATTTTTATTTTTATTTATTTACATTTTATTATTTTCAACATTGCTAACACTATTATGTGTGAATAACTCAAACCATGGTTTTTGAAGCAAATCATAATTATATTAATTTAATTCTGATTTATAGGATATTGTGACAAAGTCATTTTAGCTATCTAGCTGTACGATTTATAGTTATTGTATATAATAAAACATAGTTTCAATAGAACTCTAGTACCTATCCAAAGGTTAGATAAGTGATATTATTAAAAAATAAAGGCTTTCAATGTTTAGAAGTATGTATTTTATTGGTTAATACTTTAGCTATAGATTTGTTAGTGGTGGTAAAAAAATGGATGAATCGGGTACTTTAAATTATAAGGGAAAAGTCAATTTGTTATCGAGATAGCTCTTTGAGATTGATTAATGCTATTTAATGAACTACGTGGGACACTCAGAAAGTTTTGCGAAACTAAAAAAAATTGTTCTATACGTACATATATTTTTATCAAATCTTTTCAAAGTACTTTCCACCAGCCTCTATACAAAGATTCATGCGCCTAAACCAGTTTTCAAAACACTTTTTCCAGTCCGCCGCAGACACCTCGTTTACAGCCTGCTCGAACGCAGCCAGCGCATCTTCCGGCGACGAAAATTGTATCCCTTTGAGCTGATTTTTTATTTTTGGGAATAAAAAGAAGTCACACGGTGCTAGATCAGGGCTGTAAGGAGGGTGACCCAGGAGTTTGACTGGCGTGCTGTCCAGGAAGTCCCTCGTTTTGAGTGCGGTGTGCGCAGGTGCATTGTCGTGGTGGAGCAGTAGCCCGCGGAGCCCTGTGTTTGGTCGCTTGTTGCTTATAACAGAGAAAACTTCTGGCAAACATTTGGTAGTATACCATTCGGCATTAATGCTTCTTTGATCCCGTAAGGGAATTGATACCAAGTGGCCAGTCAAATTAAAAAAGCTAGCGATCAAAATCTTACCCCCGCTTCTAGATCGCTTCACTTTGGTAGGCGTTGGCTCATTTTGAAACACCCAAACAGTCGACTGGCGCTTGGTTTCTGGGTCGTATTGATAAATCCAGGACTCACCACCTGTAACGATGTCGTAAACACGCCGAGACGAGCCTGCTTCAAATTTGTTAAGCATATCACGGCACCATTCCACCCGGGCCTGCTTCTGAGCATCGGTGAGGTTGTGCGGCACCCAGCGTGATACTATCCTCCTCACGCGAAGATGGCTGTGTAGAATCTCGTGAACGCTTCCCGATCCAATCTTCAATATGTGTTGAATCTCCTGATATGTAATTCGCCTATTGTCTTGGATTAAATTTTTCACTGCTAGCACGTTTTCTTCGGTAACAGCCGTCAAAGGGCGACCGCTTCTTTCGTCATCCCCCAAAGTTGGTCGACCGCGCTTGAATTCGTTATACCAACGATACACGGTTGCCTTGGAAGGGCCTTCATCCATGAATGCCATTTGAAGTCTATCGTACGATTCATCCGGTTTCAGGCGACACTTGAAATCGTATAAAATCATAGCTCTAAAATGTTCCCGGCGCAGATCCATATTTCAGTGAGACACAATACTTTGAATTAACTCGCAAAAAATGTGGAGGGAAATTTTGAAATTGGAACTTACTTATTTTTACTTATAAATAATCATATTTTCGAAAAACATTATAACTGGCCAGTATATGGCCCATATATAAAAACTTTTTTTCGCAATACTTTCTAAGGGGCCTGGTACATATACTATAGCGAATTTACAGCAAAAATTGTTTCTGATTAAGCTACAGTAACTTTACTTCAATTCGAACAGCTGTGTTTTTAATAAATGATGTACTCGGCGA
Organism: Asteroscopus sphinx; assembly: GCA_949699075.1. Classification (NCBI taxonomy): domain Eukaryota; kingdom Metazoa; phylum Arthropoda; class Insecta; order Lepidoptera; family Noctuidae; genus Asteroscopus; species Asteroscopus sphinx. The sequence goes on from OX453008.1 coordinate 10,521,944, forward strand.
GTAATTTTTAGTTTTACTGATGGGGGGTGCCACTTATCTGCTAGTAGCATCTTAACATATTTTGCATAGTCATGCATGAATGATATCATCATCATCATCAACTCAGCCTATCGCAGTCCACTGCTGGACACAGGCCTCTCCCAAGTTGCGCCACAACACTCCGTCCTCTGCTTTCCGCATCCAGTCCCCCCAGCCACGTTCTTCAGGTCGTCGGTCCACCTGGCGGGGGTCGCCCTACGCTGCGTTTGCCGATTCGCGGTCTCCACTCAAGGACCGAATGAATGATATGATAAAGTCCAGTTGAGATGATCCAAAAATATAATTGTTGTTTTTTATCATAATATTAGGTTATTATTTCTTATTGGCACTAAATTATTAGGTAGGTACTAAGTTCATTAAAATTTTAAATGAACTTGCAAAGCCGCAAAATCGATAACCAAAAATACGATAATTTACCGCAAAGTGCGATCGTTAAACTGAGACCTAAAGATGGAAAGTCTCATGTGATTGTAATTTCACCGGACAACCGTAATCTTCGCACTGGAAATCAGCAATGCAAGCACCACTGGGCACTGTTTAGCGGCAGAAATAGGTACGGTGGTAGTACTTCCCCGGACGAGCTCACTGGACGGTGTAACTGTTGTTTTGATAAACTTTATGGATACGCGAGGAACACGAAAACTATTCTACGCGACTGCGTGTGAGAGATGTTCCATGCGACATACAGACATAGTAAAAAATATAGACGAAGTGCTGCGAACAATCTTATTGAAGCCAACAAAACCGTGCCCCTCTGTGTACAAACCAGCACTAACGAACACACATGCACCTGAAACCGTGCTCACCGCTCTCAGTACATATGTCGCGGCATCGTCCAGTAAGCATCGTGAAAACAAATATCCTTCAGGTGCATGGTGTGTGCGTGAGCGCTGGTTTATACATGAAGGAGCACGGTTTTATTGGCTTCTCTATGATTGTCTTCGTCTAGTGATATGACATGAAAGTACAAAATTGTTGATGTTGTAAACTAGCAATCAGATACCAAACAAACAAAAGAAAAACAACCAGTGAAAAATCTTGGTTCGCAACAAATGGTCTCTTTCCCTTATTTACACACAGGCAAGTGTGTATTTTTATGCTTGAGAAGCATGTAATATGAATTTCTACAAGACATTCAGTTTTCTCGCGATATCAAGCTCGGATTCATCCCGCTGGGAACGTTTGGAGCGTATATGAATCATTTCTTCCTGCTACATGTGTGCTTGGCTTAAATAACGAAGGAAAAATATTCTACACAAATCTTCTCAAGCTTGAAACCACTAAGAGCTACGGTTAGGGACAAGAGTCGTTGTGTATTACTTGATTCCACGATTTTACTCAGCCGATTCCAATGCATTAGCTACCTACTGCTGTTGAAGTGTGAAACGCATTCGCAATCATAATCATGATAATTTCAATATTCATTACTCCTTAAAAGTTTTGACTACAGATAACGGAATATAAGGAGATCGGGCAAACCGCCTTGTTTGATTCCAAGTGTCGCAAGCTCAACATACGTACACAACGCAAGAAATGAAAGAAAAGAAAGAAAAAAAAAAAAAAGAAAAATGGTTTATTTAGTACAGTCAGAGGCACACAACAACAATAATATACAATTTTATTATATGTAATACATGTCCTAAAAGTATAATTGTGTGCCCCAAGGCTGCAACAAATGCATCAATTAATTACAATAAAAAGCACGCACACATATAAAACACGAACACTTGTACTTACGGCATTTTGGAAATTAAAGTTTTTTCTCAAACTAGTGCGCATACTCACTCGGGTGCATGTGACGGTCAACTAGAGGCAGTGTATGCCCGCTGTGCATACAACGGTCAGTATTTACGCGGCGACTTTTCCTCTCTCTAGTATTCTGTTACTCTGAGGTTTTGGCAATCCATCTTGTTGGAAACTATGGAATGGTCGTTGTGAGTGCGCTACATAAATATCCCAATGGTACCTACTGGTCTGTTCCAAGTTTTGTTACAACACTTGGTCCCAAGACCCAACTGTCTTTTTGCAATACGTAGGGTATCCCAAACTTAGCTTCCTTAATAAATATTAATAAACTTACTTTGTAAATTGATTGGTAGATATAGAAAGATACATAGCTCTTAGTATAAACGCACTTACAAATTCACCGATAAAACAAATCGAACAAAAACACACAAAAGTTCCAATGATAAAAAATACTAACAAAGTTGTATGAAAATAAGCAGTAAATCAAAACTGTGAATACATTCATTCATTTCCCCGTTAGATAACAAACACTCGGAGGGGAAACTGCAATCGGAATATAAAAATTACGACAGTTTAAAAGTAGGCGCCATTTACATAAAACTACTATATTGGAAATGATATACAATGTGTAGGCCGCCCCATTTGTTCTCCTCATGAAATATAAATGTGTTTTGGATGTTATAATACGGGAACAATGTTTTATCAACACATTTTTGGTAGAACATTATTTTATTGTACAGAATTTGTGCAATATTTCCAATACCTAGTTCTGAAATATTAACATAACATAACATCACGCCTGTATTTCGCCGAAGGGGTAGGCGGAGGTGTATAATACACCAATATTTCGCCAGTTATGTTATAAGTCCCATGTAATAGGGGGCGAGCCTATTGCCATTAACAGGGCACAATTCCAGACTCCGGGCTGCTACTGAGAATTTCCTAATGAAAAAAACCAATAACACTTTGCCCGACCCAGGAATCGAACCCAGGACCCCACGCCACAGAGTAAGGATGTATCTCTTTATACTGTGCCCATGCTCAGCAGGTGCGCTTGTGACCACTAGACCAACGAGGCAGTCCGAAATCTTAGTTAATATAACTATATATTTAAGCAGTTTTTTTCAGGTTCAAGGTTAAGTTATTTAGACATGATATTTTAGCAATAATATTAACCAATTTGTTTTAAATTCTTAACCACTCAACCGTTCGTGGATACTAAAACATCCAAAAAAAATGGCAACTTACATCCGTGAATATTATAGTATTCAAATGCACGAAACTTGAAGTGGCTTTAAAAACCTGTGTAAAACACCATCTATCGGATTTTAAAGAAATACATAAAATTATATTTATTTATGTATCTACTACATATTGGGTAACTGTCCTGCAGTAAGCAATTACTTTAATAAATAAAATAAATAAATATTTATGCTTGCATTATTTGAAGACAGGTTGTAGCAACTAACCATACATTTAAACGTTTTATTTTTGTTCACGAAAAAGATGTCTATACAGTTGGCAGTGAAACCAAAAACAAGTCTTTTTGTGAATGTTTGGCGCTTGAAAAAGACCATAACAACTCCAAGATGAAAAAGACAAGACAATAGAATCAAATAATGTGTTCATTCAGATAATGATAAGTACAATACACTCTCCAGAGCGATACTAGTAAATACAAATAGAGCAAAAACTTGCAAACTGTCTGTACAGAACATTCCTGTAGTACATTTCTTTTCTGGACCTTTGTAGTCTTTTTATAAAGCTCTCTAGAATTTGTTGCCTTTAGATACTTTTGGATCCACTTTTGTTTTGTTGTTTTGTTACATGTAATTTAGTTCTTATTTGAAGTTCGACATTTGAGTAGGTATTTCAGTTATACAAAGTCTTTGGGTATTTCGTGTATTCAGATGGTACGAAGGTTATCTTTATATACAACCTTATTCTTAGTTTATAATAAACCACTTTAGGGGTCATTGTGCGCATTATTATGAACATATTTTGCTATAGGAACAACCCTGAAATCGAAAATCAGCTGATCCCTACATTTGTGTTCACATAAATCGACAAAATTGTTCTGTATGTTTTCTATAATAAAATGTGTTGTGTGTACATTAATAAATAAATAAATAAAGTAGGTATAGTGAAAAGCAGGTTTTTTTTCGCAATTTCATGGTTTTTTATGTAATACTTCTGTGCGGTCTTCTTCTTCTTAAATACAAGCGTGATGTTATGTTATGTTATGTTACTTCTGTGCGTGTGTCATTGAACTTCTCCTAAACGGCTGGACTGATTTCGATGAAATTTTCCGTGTAAGTTTAAGTGGGTAACTGGATAGTTTAGATTCACAATTGGACCCGGCAGGGTGGCACTGCGATCGATTTCTAGGAAGAGGGCAGGACAACGTCTGTCGGGACTGCTAGTTACATATGAAATGACTCGTCTATGTGCTAATGAATGGTTGAGAAATTCTAAGTAACTCTAAAAACAGCATAATGTTCAAGGACAGTTATTGCGCATTATTTGCCATTTATCTAGGTTCTAGGTAAGCAGCGTTCATGCTGAAATCTTAGAAATTGTTGCTGACAAACACGACGCTTCCCGCAGTTGCCAACCGGACACAGCTAAGTTAACATAATATGTTTCCTAGATTGCCAAATCGATAGCACGTAAAATTATCATCATCATCATCATTTCAGCCGAAAGATATCCACTGCTGGACATAGGCTTTCCCAATGGGGGATATACCATAATCGCCACGCCTGGCAGGCGGGTTAGTGATCGCAGTTGGTTGATTAAATACTCAGAGAGCGCTGCTGCCCATTTTCTGGGGAATCCCCAAGTCGCCTTTTGCGACACCCATGAGAAGAGATAGGGTAAATGTAGGGTATAGGGACATAAAAGTATACACTGGCTGAGTACTTTTGAAGTGATAGCCGAGTCCTTTTTTACTAAACGAGGCCGTTAATTGCTATTTCAGCCGAGACTTGTATAGTAAGTACTATCTTTCATTAATCTCATTTTGATTCGCGCCAATTGGCACACCGCGCGGTTCTTGTTATATTTTCAAACTTTTGAAAAAAAATGCGCTATCTACCTTTAAAACAATAAATATCGTGCACCTAAAACACCTAATTTATGTAAGTGTAGGTACCTATAAAACCTCGCAGGCACAATAAAAAAAAACCAGCAATTTCTGTTATTGTCGTAATAGAAATTGGCGGCGTGTTATTTTGTTGCGTACGGAAAAGAGCCAATTGTTACATAAAAAAAAATAAAAAATGTTGCAATTTTCGAGCAAGTGGGAGAAATCGTTAGGTCGCTGGATTTCCCTTCGTTCGCGGCGACGCCTTTTGTAACATAAATGGCAATAATCCTATTAAGCGATGAAAGCCACCCAAAAATATATTTGCAGTTACAACAAAGTTACTTAGATAGTTATTTAATAGTGCGGAACATCATTAACCGTATCATAAATGTCCAAAAACGTAAAGTTTTAAAATGTATATGCATAACATTAACCTCACCTAAACAAAAGTTTCGGTTTGCCGACGACATAGTACTCATGGCTGAGACCATGGAGGACATCGGTACAATGTTCGATGACCTCAGCAGAGCTTCCGATAGAGTGGGTCTTAAAATGAATATGGACAAGAAAAAGGTTATGTCGAATTCCCATATAGCACCCATTCCCGTAAGCATCGGAAAATCTACACTCGAAGTTGTTGACGATTATGTATACCTAGGACAAACTGTGCAGCTAGGTAATTCCAACTTCGAGAAAGAGGTCAATCGTCGAATCTGACTCGGTTGGGCAGCGTTCGGGAAGCTACGCAATATCTTCTCGTCCAAAATACCGCAGTGTCTCAAAACGAAAGTCTTTGACCAGTGTGTGTTGCCAGTAATTACTTACGGTACTGAAACGTGGTCGCTCACAATGGGCCTGATAAGAAGGCTCAGTCATTCAAAGGGCAATGGAGAGGGCTATGCTCGGAGTGTCCCTGCGTGATCGAATCAGAAATGAGGAGATTCGCAGGAGAACGAAAGTAACCGACATAGCTCGAAGAATTGCCAAACTTAAGTGGCAGTGGGCGGGGCACATTGCTCGCAGAACGGATGGCCGATGGGGCAGTAAAGTTCTAGAGTGGCGACCGCGTACTGGAAGGTGCAGCGTGGGTAGGCCCCCCCAAGGTGGACAGACGACCTGGTGAAGGTCGCGGGAATCCGCTGGATGTGGAAGGCACAGGACCGGTTGTTGTGGCGATGCTAGGGGGAGGCCTATGTCCAGCAGTGGACGTCTTTCGGCTGAAATGATGATGATGATGAAACAAAAGTTGATAATATAAAAACAAATATGATAGCAATATAACTAACACACGATTGCAACAAAGTGACCAAGTGCCCTTGATAACTACTAACAAGTCATACCTGTTTATACCACATGCAATCCTGGTACAACAGATAGTAATTATCATATACCATCAGCTATGTTCCTCAACAATAGCGATTGCTATCAGGCTTTGTATAAAACTGTAATGACAGGTAATAACGCCTATTCGTTTTTGCAGTGCTGCATTTCCAATCGAACATGAGTTATGGTTCGGTGGTAATGAATTTTTTTATATTATTCCTGTTCAGTTTCGTGGTCTTCTGTACGAATGGAGAGGTGAGTATAAATACTAGTAGCCCCATATCTGGTCAAAGGTTTATTGCAAAAATATAGTATTTATTAACTTGTGAACCAGTAAAAGAGTCATGTTTTACTATGTAAACACACATGGTTGAGCTGTTTGCAAGGTCTTTTATACACAATTATATTATGAAAAATTCAGGGCATAATAATAGGTACCTTATTTTGCAAACTGCATATAAAGGCCGTAATACACGGCAGCTATAATGTAAACATGTATCTAATAGCAAGACATGCATCTGAGCGTTACGAAAATATACATTAATACATTTAGTTAGAAAATAATCTTAATAAAAGTAAAAACCGCTTTAAAAAATAATAAAATAATTCATATGAAAGAGTTAATGAAGTATAGTTGCCTTTGATTCGGTTTAGTAAAAAAAATTAGCACTGACTCCCTAAATTATTTCACATATTTATTTTTTCTTTTTGATGTCAGTTTTAGCTTTTTTTAAAGTTGATTTTTAATTTTTCTATTTTGAATAGCATTAAAAATACAAAGACAAGCTGCAATCGCGGGTCATTTGCTGTCATCCATTAAATCTTCACACAAAATTTAATGGGACCAACTCGGGAAAAAGATGCAGACAAATTGGCATTGCATCATATATGGCAGAGTTATGCCCGAACATACATATAAAAACAGCATTCAATGAAGGAAAAATATACATTACGTCACTGCGTGTACAATACTTTAAGATAATGTAAAAAGGTACATCCCGGGAATAAATATGATTTGACACATTATATAATTTTAATATATTACATCGTATCACAAATCTGTTCTATATCATCATTAAATATATCACTATATATTATACATTATCATTATATATTATATATCATCATTATAGCTACCGTGTGTTCCGCCCTTTGTAGTGGTAACATGGCCACGTTACGTAAATGTGTCAGTAAAAAGGCCCGACGAATCACACTCAAAAAAATTGGCGCTAGGTGGAAACATTTGTAAAACCAATAAAGACGTTCTTTTCTCATTTCCTAGATATGCTACGTACCAAAAATTATGGAAGATGTGTTAAGTTGTGACGACTTCAACAATGAATTTATTGACTGCGATGAGCTCAAAGTTTGTACAGAGAAGACAGATGACGGTTATGATATGACCACATTAAGTGGAAAAATTAAAACGCGGGCAGATATTGTACCTGGTATTTTTGTAAGTAATATGGAATAACTTTAACCATCCCACTGTGTTCTATGAAATAAGCAGGAAAATATATTATACAACATAGGGATCCGCACCCGAAGGGTGCCATCGAGATCCTATTAGTCTGCCTACACCATCTGTCCGTCCGTCTGTCTGTTTGTCTATCACAAGGCAGTATCTTTTTTATCGTAATAAAATAAAAACCAGTCAAAGCCAAGCCAAAGCAAAGCGGATCCAGTTGAAAATTGAAAATTTCACAGTATTACAATGCCTTCTATTCTGGAAAATACTAAAATTTAAAAAGTGTAAACCGTGTTAACACAAAAAAATGCGTTTTCTTAACGTTCTAAGTTCTGCTCTATCCTTAAAACGATACATACAAGCAAATATAAGCATATATAGCATATAATACATACAAGCGTCAAGCTTGGTGTGATTGTAGGGTATTATTTATAATAATGAAACAAAGGCAAACACTGACTTGTGTGAGGGTATGGAACTCTTCATGCGAAATTCCCACTAGCACTTGACCAGTTTTTCTATATTCCCAATATACCAGGCCCCTCAGAAAGTATTGCGAAAAAAAGTTTTTATATATGGGAGACTGGTCAGTTATAATGTTTTTCGAAAATATGATTATTTATAAGTAAAAATAAGTAAGTTCCAATTTCAAAATTTCCCTCCACATTTTTTGCGAGTTAATTCAAAGTATTGTGTCTCACTGAAATATGGATCTGCGCCGGGAACATTTTAGAGCTATGATTTTATACGATTTCAAGTGTCGCCTGAAACCGGATGAATCGTACGATAGACTTCAAATGGCATTCATGGATGAAGGCCCTTCCAAGGCAACCGTGTATCGTTGGTATAACGAATTCAAGCGCGGTCGACCAACTTTGGGGGATGACGAAAGAAGCGGTCGCCCTTTGACGGCTGTTACCGAAGAAAACGTGCTAGCAGTGAAAAATTTAATCCAAGACAATAGGCGAATTACATATCAGGAGATTCAACACATATTGAAGATTGGATCGGGAAGCGTTCACGAGATTCTACACAGCCATCTTCGCGTGAGGAGGATAGTATCACGCTGGGTGCCGCACAACCTCACCGATGCTCAGAAGCAGGCCCGGGTGGAATGGTGGCGTGATATGCTTAACAAATTTGAAGCAGGCTCGTCTCGGCGTGTTTACGACATCGTTACAGGTGATGAGTCCTGGATTTATCAATACGACCCAGAAACCAAGCGCCAGTCGACTGTTTGGGTGTTTCAAAATGAGCCAACGCCTACCAAAGTGAAGCGATCTAGAAGCGGGGGTAAGATTTTGATCGCTAGCTTTTTTAATTTGACTGGCCACTTGGTATCAATTCCCTTACGGGATCAAAGAAGCATTAATGCCGAATGGTATACTACCAAATGTTTGCCAGAAGTTTTCTCTGTTATAAGCAACAAGCGACCAAACACAGGGCTCCGCGGGCTACTGCTCCACCACGACAATGCACCTGCGCACACCGCACTCAAAACGAGGGACTTCCTGGACAGCACGCCAGTCAAACTCCTGGGTCACCCTCCTTACAGCCCTGATCTAGCACCGTGTGACTTCTTTTTATTCCCAAAAATAAAAAATCAGCTCAAAGGGATACAATTTTCGTCGCCGGAAGATGCGCTGGCTGCGTTCGAGCAGGCTGTAAACGAGGTGTCTGCGGCGGACTGGAAAAAGTGTTTTGAAAACTGGTTTAGGCGCATGAATCTTTGTATAGAGGCTGGTGGAAAGTACTTTGAAAAGATTTGATAAAAATATATGTACGTATAGAACAATTTTTTTTAGTTTCGCTAAACTTTCTGAGTGTCCCACGTAATGTGAAGTTCGCGGGAATTTTGGAATGGGATGAAATGAATAGTAAGATTGTATGTGGTTCATTTCTGAAAATTAAAATTCCCTCAGTAGATGGATCTTTCCTTTCTCTTCCTAAGGGTTTTTCTAACACAAAATACCTCAATTTTTGTAGCTGATCAGTTGTTCCATTCCACGGGTCAACGGATTAAGTAATTTTGATATAAAACGTCATTATGTATAATGGTTGTATACTATCTTTAATGACCATAATATCTGTGTGTGGTGATAAATTCAGGATAACATCAACTCAGCCTATCGCAGTCCACTGCTGGACATAGGCCTCTCCCAAGTTCCACCACAACACTCGGTATTTCGCCTGTCGTATCCAGTCCCCTCCAGCTACCTTCTTTAGGTCATCGGTCCACCTGGCTGGGGGGCTCCATACGCTGCATTTGCCGATTCACGGTCTCCACTCAAGGACTCACCTGCTCCAACGGCCATCGATCCTTTGACAGACATGGCCAGCCCACTGCCAATTTAGCTTACTGATCTTACAAGCTATGTTTTCCAGTTACTGTTCTTCTAAAGATAATCTCGTTACGGATTTTATCCTTCAATGAAACTCCAAGTATAGATCGCTCCATAGCTCGCCGAGTAAATTTGAACTTGTGTACTAGCCCAACTGTCCCCCTACCTTCATTTTCAATTTTCGCGGCATAGGCGGCTAGAGTATACTGGGGGCCTAACAGGGATTTGACACTAGTTTACGGATACTTTTATCGGATTCAATGACTTCCATTCAATAATAAGTAGCGCCCCTAGCGGACGCAAGCGAAACTACTGATTGATTAATTAAAGTCATCGAATTCAATGAAAGTATTTCAACCTCTGCCACGCCAGCCACGGTGACCACACTAGCCACGTAAGCCACGCAATCCACGCCAGCCTCGTCAACCACGCCAGCCATGCTAGCCACGCCGGCAACACCAGCCATGCCAGCTACGCCAGGTAGTGGACTTCCCTGAGTCCGCTGCCCGCAGGTCATATCCTCCCGTAATTCTGTGAATAGGTTTTCTTCCTCATCCCTCATTCTCCACTTCACTTCACTGCTAACTTCAGAAGGACACGCAGAGTCACACCCCATTGGCCTAAATTGGACCCTTCCTGTTCCAGAATATTAGTTATACATGCTGAAATTTGAGTCGCTTAAATCCCGAAAACGGGTCATTGTACTCATCATTATGAACAACTTTTACTATGGGACCAACCCTGAAATCGCGAAAAAAAATCAGTTGGTCCCTACATTTGTGTTCACTTAAATCGATAAAATGTAGGGACCACCTGATTTTTTTCTCGCGATTTCAGAGTTGGTCCCATAGTAAAAGTTGTTCATAATGATGAGTACAAGTACCCCTTTTCGGGAAATAAGCGATTCAAATTTCAGCGTGTATATGTAGGTATGTATAATATGTATATTTTGTTTCATGTATATATATATATTGAATTATTTTTATTATATGTAATTATAAGTCCGTAGTACTAAACTTATTTTACTACTTTACTGGTGCATCTACCTTATTCTTTTTCTCTGCATTACCCTAAGATTGTCTGGTAGAGAACGCCTATGGAGTTAAGACCACCTTTGTACCCAGTTGTGCATAAAGAATTAAATAAATAAATAATATTCAACAAGGACAAATAAGGTCGCCCAAAGAAGAGTTATTTTCCATGCCCAGAGTGCATCGGCCCAACAAACTGCTGTTCCTTCCAGACGTATCGAGAAGGACCAGCAGCCATCAAACGCTCGAGGAAGTTTTCTGGCCCAGCACACCCCTAGTTTAAAACCCGTAGTAGGCCCCCTGTACCTTTACCTCTGTACAACTTTGCCACACCACTGAAAGATCACGAATATTTTGTTCCTAATTTTTTAAAGGACTTTATATAATACATGTACAAATATTATGATATGAAATTTGTTATAAAATGTATGTAGACATATTAAATTTAAAAATAACCTAGTGTTAAAAATAATTATTAAAAGGTATGAAAAGTAGTTATAGTGCTGTGTTAAGGGTGCCACTGACAAAGGGTGCCACTGACGATGCATTCAACAGTCCGAATGGCGTGGCCGTATTTCAGAATCTGTCCGTGAATGTTGAAAACGTATGTTGTTTTTAGAACAAGTCAAGCTTTTTTGGATGTAGTCATTAAAACGACGTCCGTATGGATACATCATCAGTGCCGACTTTAAAGGTACGAAGGTAGGTAAGGTGGTACACTACCTATATCCAACAATGTGTGCATACCCTATTTTAGGCGGAATATTATGTACCAATATAAAATTTATACCATCTATGTATATTCACGCAACTGAAGAATTGAATTGAATAATTCAATTATTTATAGATTGAAATAGACATATGGAAAATTTTGGACTTGGGTGAAGAATATATGTACAATACACGACTCGATTTTTGTGCCAGCCTTCAGAATAAAGATTCGCCGTATTATCCGATTATAGAAAAACTAAACATCACTAGATGTCCAGTCGGCAACGTGAGTATTTTTTATCATTATATTTCGTTATGATCGCATAAACAATAACTACAATAAAATACTGATTAATAATAATGTCCTCCCAGCTGAATTTCGGTCACGGCGGCCAATCTCAACGGAGACTGCGCAAACACAGATGTACTCTCTATTCCCTCACTCTCATAATCCGATGGAACGGCAATCCGACACGACCGGAGAGAGATCAGGCGCAGGACCGACGGCTTTACGTATTTTCAGAGGCACGGGGGTATATTGTACCGCCAACTTCCTGACTCCAGACCATAAAGTTACTAACTAAGAAATTTTCTTGATAGAAAAATCTCAATAACACTTTTTGCCCTATCCGGGATATGAACCCAGGACCCCACGCTAACTGCCGCACTTGCGGCCACTAGACCAACAAGGCAGTTAAAGAATTATGATTTATGTTTATTAGTGAATACACCTGAACTATCAACCGATCAAGTCTTTTTAGGGTTCCGTACCCGAAGGGTTCCAAACGGGACCCTATTACTCTCACTGCGCTGTCCGTCCGTCCGTTCGTCTGTCTGTCACAGGGCTGTATCTTTTGAACGGTAATAGGTAACCAGTTGAAATTTACTCAGAATATGTGTTGATATGAGGTGTATCACGAAAAATACTAAAAACAAAAAAAAACCTAAAACCAAAGGGGGTCCCCATACAAGAACCCTCAAAAAACATTCATTTTTTTCAACGTTTTTGTTCCTGCTCTATTTTCAAAACGGTAATATATACCAGCGTCAAACTAGGTCAGATTATAGTGCATATTATGTACTTTTGCAACAAATAGTAAAATAAGACTAACATAGACATATTGAGAGGTACGGAACCCTAACTGCGCGAGTCCGACTCGCACTTGTGCCGGTTTTTTATTATTGGTAATGGGCATTTGACCGCCACCTCACCTGATTTTAAGCGATGGTGAGGTCGACGATGGTACATATGGCACTTGCCCAGCAAAAATTTATTCACTCGAGCCGTGAAGACCACCAGATTATAATCTAATATATCTATAGATAATATCTAAAAACACAGACATGGTAAAGAATGCCTTTCCTTAGCGGTACGCTTATTGAAGTTGTTAACAAAACCCTTTGTGCGTAAAGATGGTATGTCTTTACCATATAAGGGTAGCGCATTGCCGTGCGGTTAGTTGTTACGTAATTAAAAATATAAGATAAATTATAATAATTTTTACCATACCTCTTTTGACTTTCACAATTTCTCTCATAGATCCATTGATCTATTCAACAGCCCCTCTTGTCTTTCACCATTATTCTCGTAGATCAATTGATCTATTCAAAAGCCCCTCTTGACTTATACAATCAGTCTCGTAGATCAATTGATCTATTCAACAGCTCCTCTTGTCTTTCACCATCAGTCTCGTTGATCAATTGATCTATTCTACAGCCCCTCTTGAATTTTACCATCACACAGCGAAAGATGAACTTAACATTTTTATTTCAGAGAACCATCGAGGTCCACAGATTGACGGTTCCTCTAGACTCCGTGCAGGATGTTTTGACTGCCCAAATGACCGGGGATTACAAAATACAGACGGTGATGATGGATGGTAAGGTCATAAAATCTTGCCATGTCTTTGAAGTACGTATTGAAGAACATGGTGGTGAGAATAAATTGATTTAAAATTGAAGTATTTTTTATTTATTTATTAAATAATGTCCTCCCGGCTGAATTTCGGTCACGGCGGCCAATCTCAACAGAGACTAGCCATATGCGCGGGATATATTATAGTGCACAAGTGTGTGCGCAAACACAGGTGCACTCTCTATTCCCTCACTCTCATAATCTGATGGGACGGCAATTCGACACGACCGGAGAGAGATCAGGCGCAGGACCGACGGCTTTACGTGCTCTCCGAGGCACGAAGAGTTCTCGATGTTTAACGAAACGGTCGCCCATCCACAAATTGACCGCGGATAGTGCAGCTTAACCTTGCAGATCGTACAATCCACACGCTTGCTCCTTAGCCACGAGCTTTATTAAATACTCTATACTCGTACAAACGGGAATACAAATTAAAAGTATCCAGACTACGCTACAGTATACAGTAAACGTTTGTGTTGTGCCCAATTATTAGAAAAATAAAGTAAGGGGGAGTGCAGACGAATAAATTTATAATTGCCGGGGCGAGGCAACTTCAGGCGTTATTAACTTTACCCGTCGCGCCGCGAATGCCTCTCGTCCTTTGGTCAGCCTAAAAACTGTTCAACCCTCATTAATTTTATAAACTCCTATGGAATTTTGAATAATTTAACGGGAATTCCGAAATAAACATGGTGAGAGGTAATTTTGTGTTTTGAATAACAATATTTATCAGAATTCCTTAAAGGTGCTTCGTGGCCATTAATTAAACAAGTCAATTGCTTCCATCTAGTAAATATACCACAATACACTAATACTTATAAACTTATTATACTAGCGTAAATTATAATAAGTTTATGCTAATACTACAATACTATAGTATACTTATTCATTTAATCGTATGGCAATACTGTACTACAATACTACAACTACTATTATTATACTATAATTTATTGAATTGCATTTGATTTAGGAAAGCTTTCTATTGTTATAATAATAAAATATTTTATTTTCAAAAAACAACGTTCCATAATCATTTTTGTTAGTAACAATGAAAAACTTAAACAACTATGTTAGTAAACAAAGATAGCAAACATTAATAAATGTCGAGTCATCGATTGGCACCTCTCAATGCAAATCGATGAAACGACTGAGGAAGGCTGTGTCCATCCTTCCCGCTATCATCTTCAGGATTCCATTGCTACTCCCCCGCATCCTCTGCACAACATACGCAATTTTCTTGCGTATGATGGCATGGAAATCATCCACATGTGCATCCGCAAACATGCCTGAAGCACTACAATATCAAGGGAGGCGCAACAGAGCCTTGAAGATGTTATTATACTGAACTCTGAGAGCATTGTAGAATTTTTGCGTTATAAGAGAATAGAAATAGTATAGTATGGTTTCGAAACATAAAACTTTAAGGAAGTGTCTAAACAGCCGCCAGTGGTTGTTTAATAAAAAAATAATATCCTGCCACTAGTAGCAAGCTAAGAAATAATTCTATTCTGCTGCAAGTTGTTAGCTGTTAAAATTCATTTCTTAACACGAACTGTTACGGTTCAATTTTTAATATAGGTATATGGTATATATAGTTCCTAAAACAGCAGACTAACAGAAAAGGCTATGCTGCCACAAGTAGGTAGTGGTTAAAAAGTGTTTCTTATTGCTTTGTGCTTAAAGCATACATTTCATTAATGTAGGAAAGTTATTGGCAAATCGTTTATGGCACTCGCCGGCCGCTGCCGCAACACCGCTCGCTTGGCTCGTGCATGGTGTGGTCACTGTTCTAACATAATCTAACTTAACTAGCAGCTATAAGCCGTCAGTTGTTTCTTATCACGGGGGCTTGGCCCCCCGAACACACATTGCGGGGGCTTCGCCCCGTGCTCCCTCGTGGGGTCTTTGACGGTGACTCCCAAATTTCGCGAGCGAGAAGTACCGCTGCTCGAGCCCCCTAGCGAGTGGATTCATCCCCAAATCCCCTAGCGGGGGCTTTGACTCCGTTTCTATATTTTCAGTTTGAGTTAATGCGGCGAATATGTCATTCTTTCTTGCAGTTCATTTCTTAACTTGCCACTAGTGGCAGGATATTCTTTTTTACTAATTGGTCACTGGTGGCTAACTAGATACTTCCAAACTTTAAACCCTAACTTCATTGTAATTTAGGCTTCAAACCTCAAAGATACCAGAAGATTTCTTAATTTATGGTATTGATAATAAGAATTTCTTAATATCAATACTATAAATCGTGTCAGCACAACTAATTTTTTTATAGTTTTTTACTTAGGTATAAAGGAATGGCAGGGTATTTCAGGAATATTTTCTTTTCATGAAATGCAACGATATAAAAACGTGCGAAGTGCGAGTCGGACTCGCGCAGTAAGGGTTCCGTACCTCTCAACGACCTGATACCCCATAAAAACTGATTTAATTTACGAGAGTTTATCAAAAGACATCAACGTACAGTGCGCGAAATATGATTTTTTGCATGTCTTTCTTACGCAGGTACCACCACATATGTCTATGTTTGTCTTATTTTTAGTATTTTTTGCTAAACTACATAATATGCACTATAATCTGACCAAGTTTGACCCTGGTATCTATTACCGTTTTGAAGATAGAACAGGAATAAAAACGTTGATAAAAATGCATGTTTTTTGAGGTTTCTTGTATGGGGACCCCCTTTGGTTTTCGACTTTTTTTTTGTTTTTAGTATTTGTTATGATACACCTCATAGCAACACAATTTCTGAGAAAATTTCAACCGGTTACCTATTACCGTTCAAAAGATACAGCCCTGTGACAGACAGACGGACGGACGGATGGACGGACGGACGGACGGACGGACAGCGTAGCGAGAGTAATAGGGTCCCGTTTGGCACACTTCGGGTACGGAACCCTAAAAACGAACCATTTGTTTATATTCCAGAATTTTCACGAAAAAATAGAAAAGTGACTCCCAAACATTTTAAAGTCTGATTCAGTGCAGAATCGCTGATATCAGTCTGAGACCAGCTTACCCATAATGCTAATCTTACAAAAACGAACATTATTCAAAAATAAAAGATTTAGCTCGAGTATTCGCTGTAAATTTTCCCTCTAACGTTCATAAACTTAGAAAAACATACGTGAAAACTGCATTATGAAGAGCTTCGTGGGTCACTAGCTGTTTGGAAGTGGGCCTCTAAAACAGCGGATTAGGGAGCGACGGACAAAAGCGAAAGTGATAGAAATGGCTTTGTTTTGTTCACAAAAGCAGGAGTTATGAAAAACACAAGCTTTCATCAGCCAGTCAAGCTAAATGCTAAAGAACGATATTGTAAACATTTCAGAAGGTTTTTTAATAGTATGATGCATTGAATCCAAGTTCGACACCAGAGACTGATTGCATCCAAAAAACAAATGATCTTAAAAAATTATAGGACGCTGACGACGCATCAGCGATGTAAACTTTGCTATTCCACATTCACTAAGCTAAATTCATGTGTCACCATGACGCTGCGCTAGCCGCTGATTTAAGGGCTCAATCCTATCCATATGTAAATGTGGGCCCCGCCTCAGTCGACGTTTCAGCGATTCCAAATTGTAATATTATTCAAATAACACATTTATACGTCATTCGAATTTATGTACAGACGGTATTAAGAATTTAATTATGAGTCAAACTTATGATATTACTTATTACATTTTTTATCTGAAAATTTCACGTATATACACAATTTATTCCAAAATAGAGTCTTGATTAGCCATTTAATTGAAGTTGACTTTAATTTTGTCTACACCGGGCTTGTTTTAACAAACTGTTTACAATATTTTCTTTGTTCGAGTAATTTGAAGAATTTATTCGAAAAGAAGCTATTTTAGAGAGAGTTTTAGTTGAAATCAGCAAACAAACACGACTTAAATTAGTTTACAGTTGACGCGGAGTTCAAAGGTTTTGACAATCAAGTGATCTTGTCGTGTTTGAATGTACCTATGAAGTGTATGGAGCGACTGATTCGAAAAAGCTATTTTCTTTTTTACCTTCATTTAAAATAACGTTTTGTGAAGAACCTCTACAACGTGTTATTGAAATAACTCAAAACCTCTTCAGAGGTCATTGTCGTCATCAGTATGAACAACTTTTACTATGGGACCAACCCTGAATACGCGATACCCTGAATACAGATGTTCCTTACATTTGTATTCACATTAATCTACAAAATGTAAGGAACAGTAGTTTTTTTTCGCGATTTCAGGTTTGGTCCCATAGTAAAAGTTGTTCATACTGATGAGTGCAATGACCTATTATGAGGTTTTTGTTATTTCAACAACACGTTGTAAGTTAAATGCTATTTTTATATACATTTAATTGTTCCAAAGACGTATAGTGGAGGATAATTTCGATACCACGAGCAGTGTTTACGGTAGCTTAGTGGCTAAAGCACTGGCGTACTGAGCCAGGAGTCGCAGATTCGAATCCTGCTCGTGAGCGATTTTTTCTTTCCACAATTTAAATCTTTAGAATTCGCTTAGCAGGCGTAAAATGCGTTAAAATAATAAAATAATTAGTAAGGGTAGGCATATCTATACGACTTTGATTTAACTGCAAAGTTAGTCGAGTCGGTTAAGGAACAATGTTTCTTAATAAGATATCGCTGACGTCACCCAAAGACATATAGTGGAGGATAATTTCGATACCACGAGCAGTGTTCACGGTAGCTTAGTGGCTAAAGCACTGGCGTACTGAGCCAGGAGTCGCAGGTTCGAATCCTGCTCGTCAGCGATTTTTTCTTTCCACAATTTAAATCTTTGTTCATAACATCATAAAACTAATGGTATTATTTCATTCGTTTCTCATTTAGTCTACAATTGAAATCACAACAAATCTGTATCAACAAAAAATATTTTCACGAAATAACTACATAGGTTTTTAGTACTTTTCTTTATAAAACTTTTTGTTATATTGTCAAAAGCCGTCGTTGACAGGGACACTGGTGTTGAACACCAATTTCAAGTTAATAATTGTGGTAAGAACAATGTTGGTGATGTTTTCTATGGTCTTGACAAAAAGGAAATGCTTTAATTTGTGAAGAAAGGCTCGGCCGCTGGAATTAGTTGTGAGTTGTGAATTGAGCCTTTGTCTTAGCATCTGCGTGTCTACGTTGATTTTAAAGTCTTATCTGAAGTTAAATTTGTTTGATTTTTGACCTGATATTTTATCATCATCCTCATCCTCCGAGCCTTTTCCCAATTATATTGGGGTCGGCTTCCAGTCTAGCCAGATGCGGCTGAACATCAGTATTTTACACGGAGCGACTGCCATCAGACCCCCGCAACCCAGTTACTGGGTAATACTGACATTCGGAGGTTAGACCAGTTGTCAGACTTTCAGGCTTCTGACTACCCGTAACGACTGCCATAGATATTCGTATGACAACCGGGACCGACAGCTTAACGTGCTCTCCGAGGCTATTTTACATTTAACTTATTTTTCATGTGTGCGTTAGTTGAGCTTGCGACACTGGGACTTCATACAATCTACGTGGCATGACCGATCTCCCTATATCTGTGTTATGTACGGTTTTACTCACGTGATTCTTTCGGGTGTGCCCGACTAGCTTCGAGCTCCCCAGCGGTGTCGTGGGACGAATTAGTCGGGCACATCCGATTGAATCACCTGAGTAAAACCGTACATGATAAATGATAAATAATATACAAGTAAAAAAAATAGCGTTAATTGTACAGTATTATTACAGAAATAGCGAATCAAAACCATTCATTCCATTGTCTAGTACCCATAGTACAAGCTATGCTTAGTTTGGGACTAGATGGTGCTCAGTAAAAATGTCAAAAAAATATTTATTTTTTATTTTTATTCAAACATAAAATTAATTCTAATTCCATTTATTTAATTCGTTCATCCTCTAGTATAATTACGCTCTACTTCATAAAACGAACATGAAATTAATATACACATTTCAACGTTTGATACTTTAATTCTTCAACAAGTATCTGAGACTCGGCACTTAGTACGTCTGTCGTCAAAGAATCGTGTTTCAAAACTATTTACTAAATTGGAAAAGCATGTCCTCGGACGGCCCTCGAAATAGTGGAGGAGGAAAATCAAAGCGTCCACTCGAGAGCAGTTAGATGTACCTTCGGGAACAACTCTTGAAGAGACGAAGACGCGTGTCGAGTGTGTGGGTTTTCTGATGTTGATTTCTGAAAATCGGACCGCAATTTATTTTGAGTGTCGGTTTCTTATTATTTAATCTGATTTCGATTGGAATCGTTCGGACTTTGTTCGTAATATGAACTTATTCAAAACTCAATCAATTTGGCCTTTAATAAAAGTCTCTACTGGTGGACATACTCGTTTAGGTTTTAAATGAGGAACAATATTTGTAGTATTTATTCTAGGCAAGGGACATTAAAATCACAAACTTGGTCCGGGGAAATATTACCACGAATTATTATTATTATTATATTTCTGCCACCAAAAAGTGATGCTTGCATTATTTTTTCCGGTGCGAGGGCTACGGGTGCGAAATTACAATAAATAAATATTTAAGGACATTTTTACACAGCAATATCCAGTTCCAAACTAAACAGAGCTTGTTCTTGGTACTAGACAATGGATACTTACATACTTTTTTTTTGTAATTTCATATACCTAAACACATGAGACTTTATATATTTAGGTGTCAGTTTGGCGAACGTGATTTGAAATATCATTTATTTAGGCAACAAGCTACAACCCAGGTTATTGCAGTTGTTATGGACAAAGGTAACCGCTTAACATTAGGTTGTATCATTTAACATTAGGTAGGTTTTATCTTGTTTCACCATAGGTAGTAGATATGCCATTCGCCATCCTATAAAAAATGGTGGAAAAAGCTGCTGGTAACATAAAAAAGGCGACTAATAAACTGACGCTTTAGCTAACTAGAGAGATGTGGCACCAAATCAGTTTAGCTATTTTAACAAAAATGTGGTACCTTCTTATAAAAATTTGACAATTTTTGAAGTAGCTAAACTAGTCAGCTATTTTATTTTTTCTGTGGTGTGTGAGCTAATATTGAGAGCACAAAAATCAAAATAAATATTTGGGGCCTTTGTTCATCAACTCAGCCTATCGCAGTCCACTGCTGGACATAGGCCTCTCCCAAGTTGCGCCACAACACTCGGTCCTCTGCCTTCCGCATCCAGTCCCCCCCAGCCACGTTTTTCAGGTCGTCGGTCCACCTGGCGGGGGGGCGCCCTATGCTGCGTTTGCCGATTCGCGGTCTCCATTCAAGGACTCGTCTGCTCCAGCGGCCATCGGTCCTTCGACAGACATGGCCAGCCCACTGCCACTTCAGCTTACTGATCCTACAAGCTATGTCGGTCACTCCGGTTCTTCTCCGAATAATCTCGTTTCGGATTTTATCCTTCAAAGAAACTCCAACTCCAACTTGGGGCCTTTTTTACACACCACCATCTAGTCCCAAACTAAGCAGAGCTTGTGCTTTGGGTACTAGGCAATGGATATAATACTTGTATACTTTTCTTTTTGTAAATACATACGTATAAAATAAGCAATTTACAATTACAATTTAAATAATAAATACAGAGAAATAAGCAATTTTAAGGAAGGGGAAATTGTTTGATAACAAATTGGACTCTTACAATTTCGTTCATCACACAAAAAAGTTACAAACTGGCAGAACCACCCAATTCGACCACATCCAATATGACAGTAAGTAAACACCAAAAGGAACGCGTGAAGTGGACGGAAAGAGGCGTGCACATCAAAAAAACGTGATAACTAGCGTGAAGGGGGTCCCAAGGACCCTCATACTCTTTCAATAATACCCTCGGAGTTTGCAATAAAATTGTCAAGTCGAGATCTGCTAACGACGCACTTTCTGATACCAAAGAGAGAATTGGGATAAACAGAACTCGTATTATGAAATGGATTTGAGTGGTATTAAGTCTCGGTTTACTTCTATCTGAAGATATTGTTGGAATTTAAAAAAAAATTGCCACTTTGGTAGTTGATATCCTAATAATCCTATTGTAAAAGCCCCAGTTACTGACAGTGCCCCATTGTTCGACAAAAAAACAACCAACTTCAGAAAATAAGAGCAAAATTATAATTTGATATACGTTCAAATATTATCTAATAAACAGTGAGCTGTTACATAGTGCACCACAACTACATACGTAAAAAAACATCACGAAAAAAAAAAAAATTTTTTATTAGTCGAGTTTTTTTTTCTTCCTTAAGTTACATACAACTTAAGGAAGAAAACCGGCCAAGAGCATGTCGGGCCATGCTCAGTATTATAGGGTTCCTTAAGTAGGTGTTACAAACAAATCAAATCGAATATTAATCACGGCTATTTTAGTTTTTGCAATAGACGGCAGCATTGGCGACTCAGAGAGTGATGTCAGTAGCCGCTAGATGGCGCTATACAGTGCCAAATGTAATACACGGCACTTGACGGCAGCATTGGCGACCCAGAGAGTGTTGTACGACGCCGCTAGATGGCGCCAAATTTAAGAAGTGTGTCGTCAACATAACACAAAGTTACTTTTTGTGATTTTTTCAAATAGAAAGTAGCTAAAGGAGCATTATTTTCTATGATAATTTTTCTCTAAGGTCAATGACCTTTGAACTAGGACGTATTAAGTATTTTTCAGTTTTCTGTCTGTAACGAGGTCCAACTCGTTATGCTGCTCACCCTATTTGGACTTCCTGGCCACTTTATTAAAACTTTATCAATCCAAATTCAAAATTCAAAATTATTTTCAAAAATGGCTAATTTGCCACTATTTTAGCTCAGTTTCTATATTGTACGCTGAAAGACACTCATGTGTCTGTGACTGTGTCTTATAATAATTATATTATTTTATTAACAAATAGTAAATGTATCAATTTAACAGTTAGTGAGATACAGTATACCAAAATCGTTCCTGTGGTGTTTTTATTGTTTGTGCTGACCTACCAACCTACCACCTACCTACCTGATTTCCTGAATCCAGCCCGAGCTCGCTGCATGGACATAGCAGCAGCTCAGTCATTTTACAGTCGGAGTTGATTTACCACTCCTCCGGCCCTCCGTACTACTGGCCCTCTCTGCCCTCCATACCTCAGAGGAGTTCCATAACTCCATACCACTAGTTCCTGTCGTTCCTGAGTTCTGTTCCTGTAGTTCCTGTTCTCCTCCTACTTCCGTGTGTCACCGTGTGCCAAGCCACCGAACCCTCGACCCTGCGAGTCTCCTGCCCGAGCCACCCACACCGGCCACGACGTGACACTGGCGCCCAACTGTATTTTGATTATTTTATTCTGATATATTTATTTTCTTTGTTTTTTTATAATCACCCACCATTTATTTATTTTTTCAAAATTCCAAAAGTCACCGGGAGACAACATAATCCTTTTGTATTATTCTTATTTGGCCATCATTTAGCTTATCATTTTCACCTGTTTTATAACCCATAAATTTCTTGATTTCTTTTTTATACCAATTTGTTATAAATCATCATTACAAAAAAATTACACACATTTTAATCAGACATTTAATACAAATATACAAACATAACTCCATACAAAACTATACAGTATACAAAGCAATAAACATACTGCATTTACATACAAAAATACCGCACCGGTTGCTCAACAGCAACTACACCCACTGAAGGCACTTGAGGTTTAAATCCAACTTGAGAAAACTTGGGTTGGATTACCAAAAGTCGCTGGAAGATAACACATCCTCGTCGAAGGAGAATATCCTTCCACTTGGTACTGCCACATACTCCCAACGGTATATCCATAGGTCTTCGAGACCGACTCTGGTGTACTGTTGCGGAGCACACATTACAATCACTACTCACACCATCAATAATTAATTAACCGGTAATAATCAAGTCTTGAAAACGTTTAATTTGATAATTTTATTTTATTGACATATCGCAAACTGTCAATCAATCGTGAATTTTGCAATTTTGAATATAGAAACCTTACTTGACCTATTCTACACTTTTATTCTTCTTCATTCGACAAAGAGTATTTACTACGTATATCTTATTTAATTAAAATGGATTTATCACTGCTAAACAAACCAGAAATTATATACGAACTTAAACTACGAAGTGTTCTATTTAATTCAACAGACACTTCAGACAATTTACGTACTTTATTGATAGAATCAACCTCTTGCTCACAGTTAGAAATTAGCCCATATGAATATAACCAAGACGTACAAGAATTACAAAAATGCTTAGATTTAATTTCAACACTAATCTCTGCATATCCGGTACGTAAAAATAAAATTAATCCATATTTATCTCACGTCAAAAATAGATTAAATCATATAGAAATTACTACGGAACAGTCCGTACAGGATTTAGAAACTTATAAAACTCTTTGGGATAGATATAAAATCTACGAATCAAATTATAGAGATTTAGAAACACCAATACATTCTGCATATCATTCCGCACAATCGTCATCAACAAATTTAAATTCGTTACCAACATTTTTGGACAATCTAACAAACAAATTAAATAACATAGCCGACAAAAAACCGAATAATGAAATAAAAAGATTTACTTACAAAGGCGAAACTTGTCCACGAAATTTTATTTTACAAGTGGAAGAATTCGCAACGGCTAGATCGATTAACCAAATTTCATTATATAATCATATTTATGATATACTTACTGGACCAGCTCTAGATTGGTTCAGAGCCAATAAAGATTCAAACAAAGATTGGCCAACTTTTAAGCAATCATTTATAAAATACTTTGAAATTACAGATTATGATTATAACATGAAAAAACAGATAGATTCACGCAAGCAAAAACTTAATGAACGTGTTATTATTTATTTCGCAACAATGGAATCACTATTTACTAAATTAAATGAACCATATTCGGAAAAACATAAATTGGAAATTCTACGACGAAATTTAAGACCAGAATTTGGACATAGACTTCAACCAAAAGACTTAGAATCAATTAATAATTTAATAGAATCATGCAAATGGATAGAAAGTTGTTTACAAATATCAAATTCTGATTTGCCATCTACTAGTACACAAAATAATATCACTTCAAAACCAAATACAATAACACAATACTCATTTCATAATATACCTACTTATCCCTATTCTACTCATCATCAAGCAGTACACACAGTAAACGTTACTCGACCTCCTTCACAAACGAAATTTTTTCAATGTCCGCGCTGTCGTTCTGATAGTCATACATTAGCAGACTGCACAAATACTAACAAAGTTTGCTTTCGTTGCGGTAAAAAAGACGTCATATTTACCAATTGTACATCATGTAATAAATACAACCAAAAAAACTAATTACAGAGGATTGTAGAGTTAAAACATTAGCTAAAAATTCAAATTTTGACTCGACAGATTGGCAACAGTGGCTTGATAAAATTAAGTTATTTTTTAAATCATATAATGTTTCTACACTCCTCTTTAATAACTCTACAGATTTTGAACGTACATATTTACAGATTAAAGTAAATAATTTAACTTTAAATGGACTACTCGATAGTGGTAGTGCTATTACTATTTTAGGGAATAATTCACATGAAATTTTATTAAAACATGGTTTCAGTATTGAACGTAACCATATTGTTCATGGTACAGTAGCTAACGGACAATCGATTCACTCGATAGGTACTATTACATTACCAATTATTTATAAAAATCATTTTTCTTTTATAACAGCACATATTATACCAAGTATCACACAACCATTTATTCTTGGAATTGATTTCTGGAAAATATTTAATTTAGCTCCAGATATAATTTCCAACGTTTCCACTCACAGCATTAAAAATCCACCATTATTTTTAGTTAACACTGATCACACACACTTACATATATACGATAATCTCTCTGAATCACAACGTATCATTGCAGATGCTTTAATTGAAAAATTTAAAAACATTTCAACGGAAAAGTTACCATTAGGTAAAACTCATCTTGCAGAACATAGGATAGATACAGGCGATCACCTTCCCATTCGTCAGCGATGTTATAGGTTATCTCCGGAAAAACAAAAAGCTCTTTGTGCTGAAGTTGACAAAATGTTAGAACTCGATGTTATTGAACCTTGCGAAAGCCCGTGGCTTAATCCAGTAATTATTACACCTAAAAAAGACGGTACCTGGCGTTTTTGCGTTGATAGCCGTAAATTAAATGATATTACTAGAAAAGACGCGTATAAATTACCTTTTATTTCGGATATCATAGATCAACTTAAAGATTCTAAATTCTTATCATCAATTGATATAGCAAAAGCTTTTTGGGAGATTCCATTACGTAAAGAAGACCGTCCTAAGACTTCTTTTCACGTTCCAGGCCGTGGAACTTATCAATTTAAAGTCATGCCTTTTGGGCTCACAAATGCACCAGCTACTCAGCAAAGATTTATAGATAATTTACTTTCTAATGATTTTGATAATTCAGTATTCTGTTATTTAGATGACGTAGTCATAGCAACAAAAACCTATGATGAACATGTCATCTTGCTTAATAAAGTATACGAAAAACTTCAACAAGCTAACATTACCGTAAATTTTCCAAAATGTTCATTTTTCCGCAAAGAACTTAAGTATTTAGGATACGTTATCGATGAAAAAGGTCTTCACACCGATCCTGATAAGGTTAGGGCAATTTTAGAAATCAAACAACCAAAGTCTGCTCGTGAAGTTAAAAAATTTCTAGGCACTGCCAGTTGGTACAGACGTTTTATCCCAAATTTAAGCACTTTAGCAGCTCCATTGACTAAACTAACTTCTACTAGTAAAAAAGCACCACCTTTCAAATGGACCGATAAAGCAAATGAATCTTTTATTCAAATAAAACAAGCTTTAACATCTACTCCTATCCTTGCTTGTCCAGACTTCTCTAAACCTTTTGCAGTTCACTGCGATGCTTCCGCTTATGGATTAGGTGCAATGTTGACCCAAGATTTTGATGGTGTCGAAAAACCAATTGCTTATATGAGCAAATCTCTTACAGGCCCTCAACGAAATTATTCAATAACCGAACGGGAACTTTTAAGCGTCATTACTGCCCTTGAATATTGGCGTTGTTACCTTGATAATGGTCAAAAATTCATTATTTATACAGATCATTCTGCCTTACAATGGTTTTTACACCTAGACAATCCTACTGGTAGACTTGCTAGATGGAGTATTCGTCTATCAATGTTCAATTTTGAAATCAAACATAAACACGGCAAAGATCATTTAGTTCCAGACACTTTGTCTCGTTTTCCACCAGTTAATATAATTAACATTAACCATTTAACTTCACAAGACGATTGGTTTAATTCAGTCTACCGCAAATGTAAATCAAATCCTACTTCCACACCGGATTATATAATTAAAAATAATAAACTCTATAAATACTCTCGTTCAAATACACAATTTTATTCGGAGTTTAATTGGAAACAAGTTATACCTTTAGAGGCAAGGGAGGAAATTATTTTACGAAATCATTCAACACCAACCTCAGCACATTTTGGTATTTTTAAAACATACAATCGCATAAAGCAATTTTATTTTTGGCCAGGCATGTACAAAGATGTTGCGGCTTTTATTTCAAATTGTGAAACTTGTTTAGCTTATAAGCATAAAACTCAGCAAACTTTAGGCCTTATGGGTAAACCAAAAAATGTTTCTCGTCCATTTCAATGCATATCTATCGATTTAATAGGTCCATTACCTATGACACGAAAACTTAATAGATTCATATTTGTTGTTACGTGTTGTTTTTCTAATACTGTCTTTTGTTTCCTATCAAAAGAGCAACTTCTAACATATTAAGACATATTTTAGAAAATTTAGTTTTCATGACATATGGAATTCCAGAAACCGTCATCTTAGATAATGGTCCTCAAATGATAAGCAATGAACTTAAAGACTTATTCACTGCTTATAATATACCAAAAATACATTACACTCCATTATACTGTCCACAAGTCAACACAGTAGAACGTTATAACAAAACAATTATTACCGCGGTCGCTTCTTTTGTTAATAATGACCACAGAACATGGGATCTAAATTTAAATAAAATTCAATTTGCAATAAATTCCGCAGTAAATGAAACTACTAAATATACACCAGCATTTTTAGTTTTTGGTCGAGAACTTGTTCCTTGCGGTTCAGTTTATAATTCTAAAGATAATACTGAAGAATTAATATTTTCACCAAGAGATCAATATGCTGAAAATATGGGACAACTTAGTTCATTATTTTCAAGAGTTCAAGCTCGCTTATTTCACGCTCATCAAACTAATGCTCATCACTACAATAAACATCATAAAAATTTTGAATTTAACAATGGTGATGTCGTTTGGAAAAGAAATCATCCCATCAGCTCTTCAGATAAACATTTTTCGGCAAAATTAGCACCTAAATTCAGTAAATGCATTATAACAAATAAAATATCACCACTCATTTACGATCTTGCAGATTTCGCAAATAAGTCCCTAGGTCGCTGGCATATCAAAGATATAAAACCAGTGCAACGTACATCTAATTAAACTCTTCAATTTATTATATACTTATTTTTTTATATTCATACACATTATATTAGGTATCATCATCATCGTGGATGAAAATCCATCATATATTATTAATTATTTTTATCATACTATTTAATCACGAATACAATATAGTACTATTACATTACTATTTAATAAAGTACAAATTATAATTGATTATAATTATAATTATTATATTCATATTTTATTACTTACTGTGATAACAATCACTTACTCTATTACTTACTGTGATAACAATCACTACTTCTATAACTTACCCTATTACTTACTGTGATAACAATCACTCTATTACAAAGATCTCTCTTTGTTTTATAAATATTTTAATATCTAGGCATTAAAACATGCTTTTATTTAAATTGTGTTTAAAGCACATATACTAATAATAGGTATATAGTTAAGTTTTTAATCATGTTTTTTCTTTATCACCAATTATGCCAGCGGGTAGTGACTGACATAACTGAAAGCCTACACTAATTAAAAAGGCTTGCCTCTTGAGAATACTTAGGTTTTTGTTAAGTACCTATTTCTCTATTTTGTTTGTCTTATTTAATGTAATTTTAAATATAAGACATTTGTGGAAGATATGAAAGAGTGTATGAATGTTATTAATGTTGTTGAGGCTAACCTATTGTAAATAAACATTGTAAATATCACCCACATTTCAAAATTAATCACCCATATCCATTTTTTTTTAACTAATTGTATTTTTTTTAAATTTTTGTAACTTTTATTTTAAGTTTTGTAAAAAAATCTTTTAAGAGATTTTTTTACACCGGCCCACCCGGGTAGTGTAACGAGGTCCAACTCGTTATGCTGCTCACCCTATTTGGACTTCCTGGCCACTTTATTAAAACTTTATCAATCCAAATTCAAAATTCAAAATTATTTTCAAAAATGGCTAATTTGCCACTATTTTAGCTCAGTTTCTATATTGTACGCTGAAAGACACTCATGTGTCTGTGACTGTGTCTTATAATAATTATATTATTTTATTAACAAATAGTAAATGTATCAATTTAACAGTTAGTGAGATACAGTATACCAAAATCGTTCCTGTGGTGTTTTTATTGTTTGTGCTGACCTACCAACCTACCACCTACCTACCTGATTTCCTGAATCCAGCCCGAGCTCGCTGCATGGACATAGCAGCAGCTCAGTCATTTTACAGTCGGAGTTGATTTACCACTCCTCCGGCCCTCCGTACTACTGGCCCTCTCTGCCCTCCATACCTCAGAGGAGTTCCATAACTCCATACCACTAGTTCCTGTCGTTCCTGAGTTCTGTTCCTGTAGTTCCTGTTCTCCTCCTACTTCCGTGTGTCACCGTGTGCCAAGCCACCGAACCCTCGACCCTGCGAGTCTCCTGCCCGAGCCACCCACACCGGCCACGACGTGACATGTCTATAACTCAAAAAATTATAATCACATTATACTCGAAATAATTTTAAAAGAGAGTTTTTACAAAGGTCTATCAATGTGGAAGATTATAAGTTTCTATGTTGCATAGTTTAGAAATGGCAGGGGGGGGACACATTGCAAGCCACTTTGGCACGCTATATTTCGCAGATGGTGCACCTGATAAAAAAGTGATGTATGAAACATTACCTTCATTTTAGTAGACCTATTCAATGATATCCCACACGAGGGGGTGCAGCGAAAAAATTTTTTTTTTCCCCATTTCACATGTATGGGCGCTACCCCTAAAGAACGTAAAAACTATTTTTTTATTCTTTTAAAATTGAGATCTATATGTAGACTATTTTTTAACAAAATTTCATTTACTTATGTTTATAACTGTAGAAGTTATTAAGCTGTAAAGGATTAGGACAGACGGACAGACGGACAGACGGACAGACGGACAGACGGACAGACGGACGGACATGACGAAACTATAAGGGTTCCTTGTAGGACTTCGGAACCCTAAAAATGAACTCCCCTAAGAAAAAATAAATTTTATTTTTAAATTACCACATCTAAATCCAGATCTAAAAAATTGTGACAATTTGAATGTGAGATGAATGTGTTCAGAAGTAAGTATTGTTTTTTTTATGTTATGTACATAACTGTATGTTCGATTGCATGGAATTAGTGGTGATATTTTGTTGCATAGATAAATACAAGTGTGATTATAAAGACTAAGGTGAACCATATTACAACCATAATTTGATCATTATCAACCCTAGCAATATTAGAGGTGGTCAATTTAGTTTTTAAAGAAAATGGGTAAAGATTAAAGTTGAAAAGATTAATTTCATGGCTCTCTTTGTCAAACTACAATACAAAGTTAAATATTGTACAACAAAGATGTCTACAGATTTTAATATACATGAAAAGGTTGGATTTCGTATGCAAAAAGAGTATATTAGATATCTAAACCAAATACATAAGTATTCTCTTCTCTATCAATTGATAAAAGTTATATCATATACTACAAAGAGATTTTCCCCAATACATACAGAACCAAAACTAATTTGAATTGGGACAATAAAATGTCCAATTTCATTTATGTACAGAACCCCATACGACACAGACATTTACGAAAAAAGTTAATGGTGCTTAAAGCATGGACGCTGTCCTGTAATTACGAATTAAAAAGTTCGTCCGTCGGACCCCGGTTTTTTCTCATTTATTTGGTAGAAGATAATATTGCACCCTGAATCTATTTCCTTTTCAAAGAATTTAGATCCTTATCTCTGCAACAATAAAGTTTAAATTACACTGTCGACACACCTAATTACTTTTAATGTTATCTTCTCATACGAGACATTTGTATGTATGCATGTATTTATAAAGAGACAGAAAATTAACTTTTACGAGTATGAGAAAGTCAGGGTTTTTGTAAAATGTTATTGGTTTGCTTTTATAACCTTTACTTTAATGAAAAGGGAAGGGAAATAGATTTTTTTTAATGTAATTAGTTTTCAAATTACCTAAATGTAATTTAAAATCTACGACAGACCTTATCATTGAATGTACCTATCTTAAGGCGCATCTATGAGTGAAGTGGCGCCCCCATCAGTAAAAAAATTACTACAGGCTGAGTACATAACATAATACATACATATATAATGTTCTTGACATAACATTGTCGGTAGGTTGGGTAATGTGGGTACCTACGAAATGAATAAAGTCAGTCTTAATCTGAACGCCTGTTTGATTTGTCGGTCCCGTTAGGCGCCCCTCCTTGCTCGGTGTACTTCTCGTCGCCCCGCAAGGGGCGCGAGGAATCGGGCTCGGGGGTTAGGGCCCCCTTTCCCGAGGTTGCGGGGTCGCGGCCCATAAAAATATGGGCCGGTAGTTGGGTTGGGTTGTTTACCCTTTATGGCTGGCGGGCCGGATTAAAAATGGTCCCTATGGCCGCGGGATTTCTCCGCGGCAACATGTGTTATTGTTTTGTGTCTGTGGGGGCGCCTGAAGTGTTTCACGCTGCCCGAGCGACCAGTCCCCCGCTAGGTGAGACCCCCAGTTACCTGAGGGAGGCCCGGCGAGGGACGATCAGCTACAAGGGCAGCGGCTTTGTTTGGCGCCTGCCTACAGATAGTGATTGACCCGTGACTCACAGCGTTCTCAGAGCTAGCCGATCGCGTTCCGAGTCACGGGACGAATATGTGTGTGTGAGCGACATTGAGGTGTGAGTACGTCGCTCTGTGAGTATACACTATCATACGCTCACCCGCCCGTGAGACGTAATCGGCGTACGTCAGTATTTACTTTAGCGTGTAAAGTGAATGCGTGTGTGTGCTACGCATATTTGCGCCTAAGAGCTTAGTAGCAATATGCGTAGTGGGTGCGAGTATCGTTGTGGAGTCATTTTGTGAGAGCAGACCACGTGTAACGTGATTTATGGTCTGCTCAGGCGTCAGTCCGGTGGTGGGGCGGTCACGTCCGCAATCAGGTCGCGCGGGAAGCGCTTGGCGTCAGGGGGGCGCGCGTGCCACGGCGCCAGGCCCTTGATATGGACCCAGGCGGATGCGTCGGCACGCGCGAACATCCTCTCCGCCATTTTCACGGCGAAGTCGTCTATGCTCTCGACGCGCAGGTCCCTGTGGAGTACAGAGTTCCTCACGTGGCGAGGAGCATTAGTAATACGGCGCAGCACTAAATTTTGCTGCGCCCGGAGCTTTTTTCGATGTGTCTCGCACGTGAGGGCGAGCCATGCTGGCGCGGCGTAGGTGAGCTGGGGGCGGATGTACGTCTTGTACACCCTCAGCTTGACTCGCAGCGGGAGGCGCGATGAGAGCACGGGGCGAAGCAGGTGGCGGGTGGATCGCACCCGCGCGACAACATTGCGGACGTGTTGGCCCATTGTAAGCCGGCTGTCGAGCGTGACCCCCAGGTACTTAGCCGTGAGGGTCCACTCGATGTCGGCGTCCTGGAATTTAAGGTTGGGTGGGTAAGAACGGCTCCTTGCCGTTACAATCATCGCCTGTGTCTTACCCACGTTTACCGACAGTCTCCACTTGCTGAGCCAGTCGGGAAGGTCGTCCAGGGCGCGCTGCATTTTGATCGCCGCGTGGTCGGCGTTTAATGACGTCGTAATGTACGCGGCGTCATCAGCATACAGCGCGAGTGTCGAAGTGTGCGTGGCGGGAATGTCGTCGGTATAGACAGAGTATAACACAGGCGAGATACAGCTCCCCTGCGGTACCCCGGCGGCGACGGGGCGAGCGCCGGAGAGCTGGTCCTCCACCGCAACCTTAATGGTTCGGTCCTGTAGAAATTGGGAGACCACCCGCACAATGCGGCGGGGCGTCGACGATAGTGACAGTTTGTAGAGCAGACCGGTGTGCCAGACTCTATCAAACGCCTTCTCCATGTCGAGGAATACTGCAGCTGCGTATTCCCGTTTATTGATGGCCGCTGTCAGAAGGTGCAGTACCCTCGACAGTTGGAGCGTCGTGCTGTGTTCAGCGCGGAACCCGAATTGTTCCGGTCTTGGTGTCACGTGCGGTGTCATATATCGCAGCAGGAGCATTTCGAACACCTTGGAGGTGGTCGGTAGGAGGGTGATCGGCCGATAGCCCTCCGGCTTCCTGGGATTTTTCCCGGGCTTTGGGATCATCACGACTCTCCCCACCTTCCATGTCTGTGGAAAAGTCCCGGTGCGGAGAATTCCTGTGTATAGCCGCGCTAGTGCAGCCACTGATCGTGGCGGCAAGTGGCGCAGCGCGGCGTTTGTGATCTCATCCACACCGGGGGCCTTCTTTGGCTTAGTGCGGAGAATCGCGCGTCGTACTTGACCCGGGGAAATAAAAATTGGGTCTTCCTCGGGGGCTATCGGCGTGTTGAAGTACTCTCCAAGGTGTTTCTCGACTGCTGCGACGTGTTCTTCGTCGTTTGTCGGGTTCGGCGTGAATTGACGCTCCAAGTGAGAGGCGAAGATCTCTGCCCGGTCTGCTGCAGTGTATCTTAACGCCCCGTCGCTGTTAAGCAGCGGTCTCACCGGAGCTGGGGTGTTCTTGAGGCGTCGGCACACTCGGTGAACCGACGTCCAGTCGCAGTCGGCTTCTATGTAGTTCTCCCAGCTCTCGGTGGTATGGTCCTTTAATTCGGCCTTTACCTTTTCCGTGAGTCGGTTGAGCTGGGTTTTCAGTACTGGGTCTCTAGTGGTTTGCCACCGTCTGCGCAGCTCCCTCTTCGCGACAATCATGCGCTTGAGGTGTGCGGGGAGCGTCGAGTAACGCCCCTGTGGTGCTGGTGCTGAGTCAGTTGCCGCTTGGAGGGCACATTGCATGCTGACGGTGAGCTCGTTCGCCAGCTCATCGACGTCAGCGGCATCGGTAATAGGCCGAGTGGGCGTGGTGGTCTCCATCTTCGCCGCAAAGGCTGTCCAGTCCGTGCGGCGACGTGGCGCGGGACGAGCATAACGGGTGGTGTGTCCTGTGAGGGTGACGAGTACCGGCTGGTGATCAGACAGTAACTCGTCATCCAGCGTCTCTTGCGCGATCTGGCAGGTCAGGCCGCGGTGGACGACAATGTCCAGGACATCCGGTGAGTGTCGAGTGATGGTTGGGTACCTGGTTGGCATCTCGGGCCCGGACACTTCGTAGCCGCGGTTTTCCGCGTCGTTGAAGAGTCGTCTCCCGTCACTGTTTGTAGCGTGTGAGTTCCACGCTGGGTGCTTACAGTTCCAGTCACCGGCGATGATGGTGGGATGGGGCGCTGCTAGCAGTGCGTGTACGTCGGCAATTTCCAGTCTGTTTTGTGGCGGCTTGTAGGCCGCGTACACGCACAGGTCCTGGCCGGCGACGTGGAGTTGCACACCCAGCGCGTACATGCTGTTGAGCTGAGACAGTGGTAGCTCCTGGTGGACGACTCTTCTCTTCACTATGACCGCCAGACCGCGGTATGAGTGTGTAGCCGTTTGCTCGTCCTTCCTATAGACGAGATATCCTGGGAAACGTAATGGGATTGCAGGTCCCAGCTTCGTCTCGCTTATAAGCGCCACGTCGATGTTCTGTTCCTGCAGGAGTGGGCGGAGGAGGGCGACCTTATCCCTGAGGCCGCCGGCGTTCCAGTGTAGGATCCTCAACGACTGGGTCATTGCGCTGGTGTGTATTGGCCGATCAGGGTGGCCATGCCGTTGAGGACCGCACGTACTGGGTCTTCTCCCCTGCGCAGGGCGTAGAGTACGTCCTGCAAGACCCGTATGGCGACCTCGATAATGTCCGAGTTTGTGTTGACGCTTGGATGGCGTTGGACATCATCATCGGCACCCTGGGTCTGGGTATAACGAACCTCCCGGGGTGCCTCCGTCGACGCCGCATTGCCTCGCATCGGTTTGGAAATTTTATGTGCTCCAGAGGTCGCTTTTCGCGTGTTACCGTGTTTGTTTACATCGGTTTTGCGATCCTCCGGAGCTAAATTTGTTTTTGTTTGGGTGTCGTGGGCCCCCATGGCGCCATGGGCACCGTGGGTGCCGATTTGCGGTGGGCGTTCCTTACCCCTCTGTTGCGCGGGCGCTGATTGGTCGGCGTGTCCGCGCAACAGGTGGCTGCGGTTAGTCGGCGGTTGGGATTGGCCGGCCTTAGTTTCATTTTCTGCCGCGGCGGCAGAATGGCGTGGCATGCGCATTTTATCGCCGGTGTCGTTTTCAGTACGATTACCGGCGATGTTTACGTTTGTTTGGGGATCTTGTTGTTTTTTGCGTTTTTTTGCCGCCACGCTTCTTCCTCCGCCCGGAAGAGGTGGTGGCTGCTTCGCGCACCTGGGGCCCATTTGCCGCCGCCATCAGGGTAGTTGATGGTAGCTCCCCTTCCGGGGTGGGGTTTAGCCTCTCGGTGGTCTCTGTGTGAGGCCGGCGTGAGTCCCCCCCGGTGATGGCGACGGTGCCCGCTCTTTTGTTCCTCAGTTCTTTGATTAGAACTGGGCATTTCGAATGGTTGGCTGCGTGAGGGCCCCCGCAGTTTGTGCAGGTGGCAGGCTCTTCTTTTGGGCGTGTGCACTCTCTAGCATAATGAGGCCCGCCACACTTCACACATGCGAGGGGGCGATGACATTGAGCGGACGAGTGCCGAAACTGTTGGCATCTATGGCACTGGGATGGGCCCTTTTTTCCCACGCCAGGCCTCGATTTTTACGCCGGGCATACACATCATCTCGGTGACATGGAATATGCCCGGTATAGTGTCTGAGGTGCGTTTGAGGGTGGCGTGGAATATGCAGCCGGGTCGCCCTTGTCTCGCCTTAATGTGGCGGACAAATTCCGGCTCAAATCCTAGCGCGCGAAGCTCCTCTTCTATTTCCTCCGGCGCAGTGTCTACTGGCAGCCCCCTAATGGCCACCTTCACACTTTTGTCCGCTGGTAGTGAGTAGGAGAACCAACTTATATTCTCCTCTTTTTCGAGCTCCGTCAGGTAACTCTGTACCAGACGGAACTCGGTCTCATGTTGGGGGGTGAATTTCACCCCCTTTCCAAATGGGCGCGCACTTGGTGCCCGGCCCAGCTTGTCTTTTAGCGCCTTAAAGTGGCGCGCCCACTGGGGCATCGACTCGACTATCAGCGGCGGGAAGCGGAGCTTTTTCGCCGGCTTCCCTTTCGCAGCACCTCCTCCTGGCTGAGGTGAGGTGCGCGTGGGGGCTGCTGTTGACGACGCCGTGTTTGGGCTGCGCGGTGTTTGCGCAGCTTGGGAAAAAGTAGTGGGGGTATTTGGTACCTGGGCCGTGGTGTCGCTGTCAGCGCGCAAGCGTACGGGTCGCTGCGGCTGCGGTGCGGGTACACACGGCCGTTTTGCCTCCTCCACGGCGTCGTCATCAGGACTGCGCTGACGCCGCTGCGCTAGGCGGGGCAAATTAAAATCGAATTCCAGGTCAAATGATATGGCACCTACCTGGGCTTCCGGTGTGACCTGACTTTGCAGGTCAGGCATCGAGGGTGCCTTTTGCTGTCCTTGGGGGCTGGGCCGGGTCTTCCTCAGCGCAGTCCTGGGAATTTCCAATGCACTGCAATCCTTATAGACACTGCAATCCTTGGCACTGCAATCCATATCCAATGCACTGCGCGCACTCGCGACGGATTCGTTTGAGCCGAACGATGTATCCGAGCCTACGAGCGACGAATACATCGCTCGGGACGCCGGTGATGCCGGTGCTGAACCGCGGGGTGGGGCAGGCGACGCGATGTTCGCGACCGACTTGAGCACAGTCGGTCGGATTGGCGAAACACGCGACGTTGTTGTTTTTGCGACACTCGCGGGCGCGCTCGACACCGACGGGCGGGTCGGTGGAGCAGCGCGGGGCGGGGCGCGGGCAGAGGTGGTGTGGGTCGTCGCGGTTGGTGCAGCAGAGGCTGCATGACGCGATGATGTTGAAGATGAGTCCGCGGGCGTGGCGGTGGTGGTTGGCTTCATCCGAGCACCAGGGCGCGGATCGCGTCGGCCCGCTGTCTGCGGGGGTGGTGGCTGCTTGGGCGCCGTATTGGCACCAGAGGCACGCTGCAGGGCCGCTACGTCACTCGCCGCGTGACGAACGGCCGATGCAGACGAGCCCCTGGTGTCGGTGGCGCGAATCTCCGGGTTGGAGAGTGCTCTGTGACGCGGCGGTTGCTGCTTCACAGGTGGAGGTGGAGGTTGTTGGCCCTTAGAAGGGCCTTTTGTGCTCGGTCCCGCGTCCTGTGAGGGACCCCGGGAACCGGGCGAAGGCGCCATGGTAGCGCGGCCTACCGCGACCGTGCGGCGTGTATAAATACACACCGGCGGCAACGGATCGGCGAGGAAACGGTCCGAGCGGAATTAAGCGACGATACGAAAAACGCGTGTGCGCCCCTCCTTGACATGGCGCAGCCGGTTTTCTAGTTAAACTAAGTGTTTATTGTGCAAAATATACAATCTACGAACACAGTTAGTTAAAAATAAGAACTATCGGAACTCAAAGTACGAAGTGAATTATTACTAACAATATACAATGGAATCTTTATTACCGCCACCACCGCCATTCAATTTTAGTAATGCTTTGAATAACGTTACTTCTGGAAACTTATCAATAGAATGGGAGAAATGGAAAAGTGCCTTTTTAATATACTACAATGCTTGTGAGTTTAAAAATAAAGATAAAAATGTCCAAGTTAGCATTCTTCTACACGTTATTGGGGAACAATGTCGAGAAGTTTACGATCAATTTAACCAAAAATGTACGTCAGTTGAAGAATTATTACAAAAATATGATACGTTTTTTCTGCCAAAGAAGAATTTAACAATTGAGAGACATCGCTTCTTCACTCGTGATCAACATGATGGCGAGTCCATTGAACAATATGCTTTTGAGTTGAAAAAATTATCTTCAAAATGTGAGTTTAAGGATTTGACCGAGGAATTGATTAAGGATAGACTTATTTGTGGTATCAAAGAGGGTGCGCTTCGAGAACGTTTGCTGCGAGATCAAGATTTAAGCTTGAAGAAAGCATTGGATATATGTAATATTGCCCAGATATCCAAAATACAAGCTGGGAATATAAAAAAGGAATCTGCGGAGCATTATTCCTTTGCAGTAAACATGGGGGACAATCAAGGTGGATTTGATCAGAGTCAGAACGTAATGTGGATGCGAAGGGGTGCACGCGGACGAGGCATGCGTGGGCGCGGTATAGCGGCGGCGGCGGCGGGCTGGCAACGTGCGGCAGGGCCTGCGCGCGCGCCTATGTACGCTGCGCCACGTTACGCTGCACCATCGTCACCCGCGCTGTTGCCACCGGCAGCGAGACCGGCATCAGTGAATCGTAGTGGGCAGTGTTGTGGAATGTGTGGCATAACACACGGACAAACTGTGCGTTGCCCCGCATATGGTCGTAGATGTTTACGATGTAATAACTTAAACCATTTTTCACGTATGTGTAATGTTTATGAGATACAGGCGGAAGAACAAGAATATCAGGTAATTTACTGTTTTAATAATTTAAAAAATGACTGGTCTGTTTCTTTGTGTGTAAATGAATGTGAAATAAATTTTCAAATTGATACTGGGGCAGATGTGAATGTTTTACCGTGTAGGTTTTTAAATGATATAAAGTTAGATAAAAAAGATTTGTTAGAATCCAATATTAAATTGCGAGGTTATTCGGGTGGTGATATTAAAATAACAGGAACATGCAATCTTAAATTATATCATAAAGGAAATCCATATATTTTAGAATTTATTATAGCAGATGTACCCTCACCTCCAATTATTGGTAAATATTCATGTGAAGAGTTAAATCTTGTAAAGTTGGTGTTGAATGTGTGTAAAAGTGATGAGTCTGAGATTAAAAGCATGATTATGAAAGAATACTCAGATGTTTTTGAAGGCATGGGTTGTATGCCCGGGGAGTACAAGATAATGATAGATAGCACGGCTACACCGATAGTGCATGCACCCCGAAAATTGCCGTTAGCACTAAAAGACAGTATTAAAAATAAATTAGATGAAATGGTTGAGCAAGGAATTATTTCCAAAGTAGAAGGTCCAACAGACTGGGTAAACAGTATGACTGTTGTAAAAAAAAGTAATGGTGATTTGCGTTTATGTCTGGATCCGAAAGATTTAAATAAAGCAATTAAAAGGGAGCATTTTAAATTACCCACTCTTGATGAAATAACTTCAAAATTAGCTGGTTCGATTTTTTTCAGTACCGTAGACGCTAAACAATGTTTTTGGCAATTAAAA
Organism: Asteroscopus sphinx; assembly: GCA_949699075.1. Classification (NCBI taxonomy): domain Eukaryota; kingdom Metazoa; phylum Arthropoda; class Insecta; order Lepidoptera; family Noctuidae; genus Asteroscopus; species Asteroscopus sphinx. The sequence continues at coordinate 10,561,318 of OX453008.1, forward strand.
CTTCATAGTGATAGTACAGATTTGTGCACTTTCAACACAGCGTTTGGAAGATACAAATTTTTACGATTACCTTACGGAATAACTTCAGCCTCTGAAGTATTCCATAAAAAAATGTTTGAAAATTTCGACAACATAGAAGGAGTATGTTTATTTATCGACGATTTGTTAATATATGGAAAAACAAAGGAAGAGCACGATCAAAGGTTAAAAAACGTATTAGACAGATGTAGACAAATAAATTTAAAACTAAACTCAAAGAAATGTATGTTTAGGTTAAAAGAAATTAAGTATCTTGGGCACAAAATAACATCAGAAGGCATTTATCCTGACAACTCACACATAACTGCCATTAAAAATATGTCGACACCACAGAATAGTAAGGACATAGAAAGGTTTTTAGGAATGATTACCTACGTAGGTAGTTTTATATCTAATTTGTCTGAAAAGACATACATGTTAAGAGAACTTCTAAAGAAAGAAGTAGAGTGGCACTGGACTGAAAACCATGAAAAATGTTTCGAAAATTTAAAAAATTGTTTGATAAAGAATCCAGTTCTTCAATATTATGATTTAATGCAGCCGGTTGTTATTTCAGTGGATGCTAGCAAACATGGTTTAGGTGCATGTTTGTTGCAAAATGACTTGCCTGTGTGCTATGCGTCAAGGTCGCTGACGAAAGCCGAGCAATCATATGCTCAAATAGAAAAAGAATTATTAGCATGCGTATTTGCTTGTGAGAAGTTTTATTGTTACATTTATGGAAGAAGTGACATAACTGTAGAGACCGATCACAAGCCGCTTGTGAGCATAATTAATAAACCAATTGCTTTAGCCCCAGCGAGATTACAACGTATGTTGCTTCGATTGCAACCGTATTGTTGTCAGTTAGTATATAAACCGGGCAAGTATTTATATATCGCAGATACACTATCCCGAGCTCCTGAACCACTTAGTAGTGAAAAGCTAAATATGATACCACGTGATCACTTTGATGCCCAGGCACAAGTGTGTGCAATTGCTACTTGCAATCCTTTAACAGATTCTCACTTTTTAAAAATACAAAAGGCGACGGAGAATGATACGGGACTTCAAAGGTTAATTAAGTATATCAGAGATGGATGGCCGATAAACAAGCAAAATGTTAGTGTTGATATTGCTCCGTATTGGACTTATAAAGATGAACTAACAGTCGAGTATGGTTTGGTATGGAAGGGAGACAGAATAGTGATACCACATTCTATGCGGACTGATATGCTAAAGAAAGTACATTTAGGTCATATGGGTCTAGAAAAATGCAAGCTTAGAGTTCGCGAAAGTATGTTTTGGCCAAATATTAACTCACAATTACAAGATTTAATAAATAATTGTCAAGCATGTTTAACTTTTAAAAATCAAAATAGAAAAGAAACTTTAATTCCTCATGAAGTTCCGGACCGCGCATGGTCAAAACTAGGTACAGATATTTTTCATTTTAACGGTAACTCATATTTGCTTGTAATTGATTATTATAGTAAATTCATACAAGTAATCAGATTAAATTCCTTGTGTTCTAACCACGTAATTAATCACTTAAAAGATATATTTAGTATTCAAGGTATACCGGATACTTTTATGTCAGATAACGGTCCTGAGTTCAGTTCACATAATTTTAAAATATTTGTGAATGACTGGAATTTTGAACATTCAACTTCATTCCCGAGGTACCCTCAGTCTAATGGACAAGCAGAAAGGGCTGTCCAGGTGGTAAAAAATATTATGAAGAAAACTAATATGGAAGGGACTGATTTTAGGCTAGCATTACTGGAATATAATAACACTCCAATCAGTAATTTACTGGCATCTCCGTCTGATTTATTAAATAATCGTAAATTAACGAGTATCATACCATATTTACCACAAAAATTATACTCAAATAACGGTCAAAATGTAAGAGAAAACTTGATATTGAGACAAAGTAAACAGAAACAGTACTATGACAGAGGTGCGAGGGATTTAGAAGAATTAAATTTAGGACAAAGAGTTAAAGTAAGAGTAAATAAAGACTGGGTTTCAGGAAAAGTAAATAAAATACAAGGCAAAAGATCTTATGCAGTACAATTATTAGGGGGTGGGTATCTAATAAGGAATAGAAGGCATTTAATAATAGATTCTGAAAAAAGTGTCCCAACCACCACACAGTCATTATCTTTCCCTTATGATGATATCACCACACCGAGTAATCATGACTGTTCAAATTTTGCCATGTCTCCTCCCATTTCATCAGATTCTAATACAAATAATGAACAATATGTAACTCGATTTGGCAGAGTGGTGAGACCGCCTGAGAGATGGGGCTACTAATGACATCATAAGAGTCTACCAATCATCAACTATGTTTAATAATAAAATCAGTAAGTAGTGCTGTTAAGGATTACAGAACGAAGAAAGTAAATTAAAAAAAAAAAAAAAAAAAAAATATGTATGCAATTACAGTGATGTATTAAAATAAAATGTATTACTTACCTATAAGTTAATTTAAATTTATGATTCCAAAATTTATATTAGGTGTTTTTATTTATTAGGTGAAATGTATGATGTAATTAAATTTATTGATTTCAGTCTTGTGCTTTGTTAAATCAAAGTAAAGTAGGTACTGAACAAAATATTGAATATTACCTAATAATTAAATGATGTCTAAATGTATTAAGGCACATAATTATTATTATAGTAATTAATTATATCTATAACTAAGTCGGATTCTGTTCACATTGCTTTGTTAAAATAAAAGTATCTATGTAGAACTAGTTTGTGATTATAGTTTGTTGTGTAGCATGATTGTTATTGTATATCTATTGTTTATTTATCTTTTGTTGTAAAAGGGGGTTGTCGGTAGGTTGGGTAATGTGGGTACCTACGAAATGAATAAAGTCAGTCTTAATCTGAACGCCTGTTTGATTTGTCGGTCCCGTTAGGCGCCCCTCCTTGACAAACATAACATACATAACATCACGCCTGTATTTCCCCGAAGGGGTAGGCAGAGGTGTATAGTACACCTACATTTCGCCAGTTATGTGTTACGTCCCTTTAAAAAAAAAATGTCCCAGAAATATTTATTATTTATTATTTATATATTGCCACTAACCGGGCACAAATCCAGACTCCGGGCTGCTACTGAGAATTTCCTACTGAAGAAACCCATAACACTGCCCGACCCGGGAATCGTACCCAGGACCCCACTCTCAGCAGTCGCGCTTGCGACCACTAGACCAACGAGGCAGTCTGAGTACATAATTTATGAATTGAAGTACAGGTAGGTACTGTAGTTTAATCAGAATCTATTCTAACTCTGTAAATTATAGTTCGCTGTAGTTGTAGATACAAAAATAATCTAAAAAACTGCCTCTTTTTGCACTTTTTCTATCTACAACTACTGCGAACTATAATTTACAGATTCAATAGTTTCTGATTAAGCTAGAGTACCTGTACATAACATAAAAATGATGTACTCAGCGAGTAATTATTTTTTTACTGATGGGAGTGTCACTTAGCTCTTAGTAGCGCCTTAAGAATTTCTTTGATTGATTTATCTTTGTTTTAGGCAGCGTCTTCGAAAAGTAATTTTCTTCGTAACAAAATGCAGCAAAATTAAGGAATTCTTGGACATGCAAGTATTCATACCACAATGTATCCCAAAACCTACATAAACATTAAATCATATTATATTCCTCGTATTATTTTCATTTCGCAATAAAACAACCGCATGTAGCTATATAAAAATGATTCACAATGCGTCTATAATAAAACTGTCGCGTTGAGAATCCGTCGCGTCGAGATTAGAGGGTGCTCCCATTATTGTTACAGTATTATTTTGTTGTTTTACGACGGGAAAATAATAAGCACTGCCGTTTATGACGGGACAATAAAATTCGTATTAGAAAGGGACGATTGTTTGCGGGGAAGAATGTGGTTTTTTTGTGGACGGTCTTATCAATTAGTGATTCTCCTGTATTATTGAACATGTTTATTTTAAGTCTGTATTTTCTTTTCGTTTTTATATGTAATTTTCGGTCTTGCCATAACAGGTAACTTAATCTCACGGGCCTTTTCACATAATTATGTGGCCAGACAACACTATCTATCGCATTAGTAACTTCAAATTGTGAAAACAGTTTATCTAAAAGTTTGCAAAAATTAAATAACTTGGCCATAATAGTATCCAAGGCGTAACTGAACTTACTGAAAACCTCTCTTAAGGGGTCATTGTACTCATTATTATGAACAACTTTTACTACGGGCCCAATCATGAAATCGCGAAAAAGAATCAAATGGTCCATACATTTATGTTCGCATAACTCGACAAAATGTAGGCAACAGCAGATTTCACGATTTCAAGATTGGTCCCATAGTAAAAGTTGTTCATAATGATGAGTACAATGGACCCTTAAGAAGTTTTCAGTTATTTCAATTACACCTTGTATATTATTCGGCCAGGGCTCGTAAACAAAAAGGGAATGCATGTTTACATAAAGCGAAAACTGGCAATACGGTATTTTTTTGTAGTATATGATAGCGAATCGAGCTAAAGACCCACCTGGTGTTAAGCGGTTACCTTTGCCAATAACAACTGCAATACCATCTAGGCTGTTACCTAAATGGTACCGCAAGTCGGTTCGCCAAACTGAGACATGAAGATGAAAAGTCTCATGTGAATGTAATTTCACCGGCACCCGTGCCCTTCACACCGGAACACAGCAATGCAAGCAGCTATTTGGCGGCAGAAGTAGGTACGGTGCTAGTGCAAGAGCTCCTTCACAAGGAGCTCTACAAGTACTGAATGCAGAATTATGCAGAACATAAATTAGTGTCTTACAGACTTTCATTTTTAATTTTCTATGTTAAGGGGAATGTAGCAACCAAGTGGCGCCCCCATTAGTAAAAAAAATGTTACTCGCTGAATACATTAATTCATCGAAAATTCGTTTTTAGCTATTCAAGTACAGATACTGTAACAGGTTTAATTAGAAACTATTAACTCTGTAAATTATAGTTCGCTGTAGTTGTAGATAGAAAAGTGTCGGAAGTCGGAGAAAACGGCCACTTTTGGCATTTTTTCTGTATTAAACTACAGCAAACTATATTTAACAGAATTAATAGTTTCTGATTTAACTAAAGTACCTGTACTTCAATTGTTAGAAACGAATTTTCGATCAATTTTGTACATAACATAACATAACATCACGCCTGTATTTCCCCGAAGGGGTAGGCAGAGGTGTATTATAGTACACCCACATTTCGCCAGTTATGTTAATTTGTTGTTGTGTGGTATGTTATGTCAATTTTTTATTCGGCTAGTAATATTTTTTTTACTGATGGGGCACTTGGCTGCTACAATTCCCTTAAACTGTTATTGTCTGGCAGCTTTCCTAACCTTTAGAATTCTAGGTATTTGATATTTTCAATCACTTTGATCAACAAACAGCAAACTTGAGATTCTTTACTCAAAATTTAAATAAGCAAGCTTGCTTTATTTATCAAAGCGAATAGTTTGCTATCGTAGATATATCCATATACGAAAGTTGTTGAAGTCGATAAACTTTAGAAACTTTTCTAGTCTTGATTGATGGATAATTCAGCTCTGGAAACATTTATGTTTATTTCAAATACTGTTGAAGACATTTACCGATGAGAAATGGTGCTTGTACACACGGCTACACATCAAGCTGTAGATTTCCAGTATAAGCTGACCTCGCATTGTATAGGTTTTCCTTACAACGCGAGGTCAGACTTTACTGGTTTTGTACAGCTTGATGTGTAGCCGTGTGTACATGTACACGGCGTGGGTAAAATGCGCATGTTGAGGCACTTACGCTGGTGATATACAAGGTGTTATTGAAATAACTGAAAACCTCTTAAGGGGTCATTGTACTTATCAGTATGAACAGCTTTTACTATAGGACTGACCATGAAATAGCGGAAAAAAATCATCTGATCCCTACATTTTGCCGATTTATGTGAACACAAATGTAGGGAAACAAATGTATTTATTTTTCTACAATACATTCAAAGTAACATACATAAATTAAACTCGACAAATTGCTGATGCCGTTTGTAGGGGTTTTGCTCTTTTAACACAGATATGAATGAAAGAAAGAAAAATGGTTTACTGTCCCAGTTAACAGCGTGCAACTTTTAAATAACAGTACAACAGGTACACAAACAGGTAACTAACAGGTAACACAAAAAAGTAAAGAAAAAAAAAACAAGACACAAAAAAGTTCAGTCGACATAAAATATAAGGAAAGTACAGTCGCGTATATGCTTCTGTGTTAATAAATGCGTGGATTCAGTGCCATATAAATGTACCGCATTAGCCCGCGTGAGTCCGCGCATGTAGCCCGCATCAGTTACATGCACCGTGTACAAGCATAAAATTAAAAGCCTCCTGCTTCCGTGAAAAGCATAAAATACATGGCAAGAATAGAACAAAATCAATGGGAAGATTACATTGATTTTAAAGTGTTTAATATTTTAGAGAAACTAAAAGCGACCAACGTTAGCGCTGCCTTGAAGCCTTGCTTACCTAAGTGCTATGTTTACTTCTCTACGAACTTTAAAACTTTGAGAATATTTGATGCAATTTTAAGAACTACATCCATACAATGATTTATGTTTGTTTAGGAAAGAATATTCTGCTCCTATGTTTATTTTTGATGTAAAACGTCTTTACGCATGTTTGAATTGGGGAGTAAGCTGGTGAATGCGTTACGAAAAGTGGGGCAAACGGAGGGGGTAGTGCGGGACGCGGGAAAAGAGGCGCGCGCAACGGCCGGCCATAACACAGCGCCGCGGCGCCGGCAGAAGTATGCGCGCCGCGCCGCCATTCCTTTTTTTCTCATTGAAATAGTATTGAGGGAGATATAAGTTAGTGAAATTTTACTTCAATCGTGTGCTCTAAAGCACGGTGGTTTTTTTTTTGTAATAGTAGAGCTCTTTGTGAAGGAGCTCATCCGAGGAAGTACTACCACCGTACCTACTTCTGCCGCCAAACAGTGATGCTTGCATTGCTGTGTTCTGGTGTGAAAGGCACGGGTGCCGGTGAAATTACAATCACATGAGACTTTTCATCTTTATGTCTCAGTATGGCGAAACGACTTGCGGTACCATTTTAGGCAACAACCTAGGTAACATTGCAGTTGTTATGGGCAAAGCTAACCGCTTAACATCAGGTGGGCCTTTAGTTTCGCCATCCCAAATATAAGAGAAAAAAAACTGTTATTTGTAAAACTGATTTTTATGACAAATTATGTCCTCAACTTTTTGAGCTATTTGAGTCACGGACGAGAAAAAAAGACACATATATTATAGTGAAAGTGAAGTACCCTAAGCACGCCGGACTCGCTTGTTTATATACGTGCCTCATGCACACACGTCGTAGTGCGCTGATCGACCGCCATTAAACAACTCAAATTACGCACACACAGTTCGGTACGGTGCTTCACTTATGAGTGGTGCAGTCCTTCTTTTTTTTCTCGTCCATATTTTGTGTGTTATTTTTTGTACATAAAATGCCCTGGTTCGTTTTTACGACTGCCTTACCGAACGACCTAATCACAAATCCAGTGACCAAATAAGTAGCTTCATAAAAATCTAATCATAAAATAAAAACAGAATGACAAAAAACTTTATCAGAATTTCCAGTTCACTTGTAATTGTAGCGAAAACAAAGGGGGCACGGCTAGAGAGAGATCAATGGTGGCCGTTGGCTCCAACGATATATTTACGGCCTACTGCGCTGTAAATCTGCTGATATCTCGCACGCCTAGGGCGTTCATACACCATGGATGGTTACTATACAATGTAGATGTTGAAGTTCTGTATGGATTGTATTTTTGTTGACCCATTACACCGTGGAACGGTCATGGTATGGAATAACACCAATAACCTACTGCATAGAGATCTTAAAGTGACAACAGTTGAAGAAGAGGCAATCAAGCAAACAAAAATATACCAACAAAAGCTACTCAAACACCCTAACAATCTAGCAAAATCACTGATGTCAAGAAAACCTCATATTAGGAGACTGAAGCAAAAAAAATACCTCAGGACATAATAACGATGAGTGAAATCCTACTGGTCTGTGGTGAAACCGTGCATCAGTGGATGCATACCCAGCAATCCTAGTGAGAAATGTGAGAAGTGACCAAAGTACAGCTTATTGTCCTTTTGGGACAGATTGCAGTAAAAAAGGGTAAAAAAAAAGACGTGTGGCACTCGGAGACTGCCGCGGTAAAGCTATTGCATAGCATTTTTTATGTAAATACAAAGAGGAGGTGCCCTAACGCCGAAACTTTAAGCAGGCATGAGTCACCAGATTGCGGGGCGAAGAGGGGGATTACGCATGCGCAGTAACGCCGATACAACCAATGCCACCTAGAGGCGATTTGCAGAACTAAAGAGACAAGCGTGATATTTCAAATGTCATTAAAAGTTCTGCTAGTCATCGATAGATGGCAAAACTAAAAAGTATCACCGCTGTGCCGGTCGGAGTAGGGGGTGTTAGGTTATTTTCGTTACGGAATTTCTGGATTCGGTCTCCACGCTCAAGGCCCGCGATAGAAGCTATCTGCCATAACGCGTCTGCTATAACGGCCATCGGTCGCTCCAGTTCGTCTCCGGATAATCTCGTATAATTTTCAGGTTGAAACCGTTTCTTTCTGTTCCATAATTTTGATTGCATTTTTGTGGCACAAAATTGCACAAATTACAAAATATCTTTCATAGATAAGTTCTTCGTAGGTATCGTTCTAGATTTTAAATCCAAAGCACACACTTTTGTCAAAGTCAAGCTCTTATTGTCTTTCGTATCAGATCTTGTTTGGCAAAGGCAATTTAATAAAATTCCTTAACTTATTAAAATTTCACTTTATTAAATTTAATATACTGTTAAAATTATTATTGAAGATAAATGAGCAATTTCGCTGCTTTAGATTTTTAATGTAGACAGCATCAACGCCATGTTTAATATAAATAATCTAGGGTTGAAGTTTATAATGGAAAAGCTGTACTTCTTTGATTTTATTATGTGAAAACTGTCGCAGAAAAGGATTTTAAAATCCGAAGTAGATTTGATATCCATTTAAATTCCATAAAAAAAATAACACAACATAACATTACGCCTGTATTCCCTGAAGAGGTTGCTTGTATAGTACACCTACATTTCGCCAGTTACGCTATAAAGTCCCATGTAACAGAGGGTCAATCCTATTGCCACTAACCGGGCACAAATCCAGACTCCGGGCCCAAAACACCGAGCTCCGGGCAGCTACTGGGAATTTTTCTAAAACCCAATAACAGACTTTTCGCTTGCGAACTCTAGATAAACGAGGCAGTAAAAAAAACCGCAATACCTACTAAAATCTAAAACATAATAATTCTAAAACCTGTAACACAAAATCAGAAACTAAACCACCGAAATATGATTTCATTACACAACAGTAGATTCGTACATTCAAAACAATCGTCGTCTCTAGTTAAAGTCTAGACAAAGGCGGGTTGTAAGGTTTGCTGCCAATTGCGCCGCAGAGACTGAAGCGCTCCTCTATTTAAATATTTCCTTGCAATTAATTTAATTTAGTTAACAAAAGGGAATGGTGGCGAGTGTTCTTAGTCACAATTAGTGAGACATAGCTGCAATCCCAACAACCAGTGCATTGGTGCTTGAGCAAAGTATTTCGAGAGTAGCAATTCGTTTCGTTTTGTTGCTTTTGCTTTTTAGAATTAAAAGATCTTTGCTGTTTTATCTTGGTTTGTGCGGGAAGAAAAGTGGGATAAGGTTCTTAGCTAAAACCTTTTAGTCGTCAATTAGACACAATTGAAAATCTATAATTGAGGCATATCATATCAAAAACAGCAAGTGCTTTAATATCAAGGAAAAAAAAAATCCTAGTCTCAGTGGTAGGGGTTTTCATATGTTCTGTGTTCTGATTTAAGTATGTGTGATATGTTATTGGTCTTGCTGCCTTTATCTACTAGTTCGAAATAATAAGCTAAAAAAATTGAAAAAGCTAATCCTTAGCTATCTTGAATGTGACTTGGTTAGATATGATCCCAAATCAATTTTTAATCTAAATTTTAAGGGCCGGCCATGTCTTTACACTAAGCTCATTTTTGGAATGTGTGGCACTTAGCTGCCTTTGATTCTATATACCTCAATTTGTGTTGCTGATCAGCTGTTCCACGAGTCGACGGATTAAGTAATTCTGATATAAAACATCATGATGTATAATAGTTGTACCTATACTCTCTTTGAAGGCCAAAATATCTGTATGTAGCGATAAATTCAAGATAGTGAATAATAAAATTCTGAAAAAAATATTTGCTGAAATGTTTTTAAATGGTTCTTTTCTTGGACTAAATATAACACCTTAACATCTTATGTATGTATTGAAAAAAGTATTATATAAATATTTTACCCATTGTCTAGTACCTATCGTACAAGCTCTGCTTAGTTTCAGACTTGACGGTGCTGTTTAAAAAAACGTCCCAAATATTTATTTATAACAGAATCAGTTTATGTCGTTCTTTCTATCTGTGTAATTTAATCCAAATCCTTCAAGTCGTTTCAGCGTAATTGAGTAACAAAGATCCAAATATAATATATTCACATGTTTTCTAATTGGCTTATAATAGGTATATTTTTTTTTTTTTTTTTTAATCTTTATTTATTTAGAAGACTTTTATCCCGTGGATATGCCAGTCCTATTGTTACAAATAACACACTTATAAATTATGTTCTTACTTGTTTACACATCTCATAAACATGTTTAGCTGCTTCCGAGTTGGGAGCAGCTAAAATGCTTTGAAATAGACCAACATTTTGTCTGCTTATTATTTTAAATCTCTGGAAAAACTGTTCCCGGCTACAACGATTCCGTTCACATTCCATCAAGTAATGTTGGACATCATCAACTATGCCACAAATTTCACAATTTGGCGAATCATATTTTTTCATCATGTGTCCAAACTTCCTTGATGGAACATGACCGGTTCGCAACCTTAATGCCATAACTACTGTGGTTCTATTTAACAAATAATAGGTATTAGTAAGATTTATTTTTTCCACAATTGCATATTCGCTACAAACTAATTACAAATGTATTTCCTACACCCATAGGCACCCAAGGACCCTTACTAACTTGAAGGCAAGTTAGTAAGTTCATAAAGGCCAATTATAAGTTGCATACAAAGTTGGCGTGGGTTCAAATCTGCTTAGTTAGCGTCCAGTCTAGTATTAATAGATTAAAGTGGTTTCTGAACCCGATGGAGAATTCTGTTATTTTGAGCTAACTTCGAACAATTTCTGTGATTACCCGTTTGGTTCCGGTCTGCAGGCAAGGAGATTTAAAATAAATTGGGGCTGCTGGTATTATTGATTTTTGAAGATTGTATGTTATATCATACTAGCCTGCGACTTCACCTGCGAGAATATCGTTTATTGCGCATCTCTCGAGAACTACTTAATCATCTTACCGTGATTAAAAGTAGCCTATATGTTAATCCGGGTTATGTTCTATCTTTTCGCCAAATTTAATTAAAATCAGTCCTGCCGTTCTTGAGTTATAAATGGTATAACTAACCCAACTTTGTGTTATCTATTTAGATTATTATCAATGTCCCTTAAAGGCACGCGTCAACCTATCGTTATTGAACGCATCGTACGGATCGCATTAAACGAATCCATTTATCGTAGTGCGTACGGATTGCCGACGAATTTCTATGAGCAAGCGGATTTACAATATTGACATTCCGATGCCGATGGCGTCATCCACATTTTTTAATACAATGCGATCTGTCAGATGCGTACGATACCGATAGGTAGACGCGTGCCTTTAATATGTTATACAGAAAAATTTGAAGATCTAATTTTAGTTATTACTTTTCCGATTTCTGACTTTATCGCGTTAATATTTCATATGCTAAGAGATGGCGAAACGTGATGTTTTGCCCATAACAACTGCAATACCACCTAGGCTGTTGCCTAAATGGTATTGTAAATCGCGTTCGCCAAGCTGAGTCATAAAGATGGAAAGTCTCATGTGACGTTGTGATGGAAAGTCTCCCGTACCCCGCACCCTTCGCACCGGAACACACAATGTCAGCATCACCGTTTGGCGGCAGAAATAGGTACAGTGGAAGTACTTCCCCGAACGAGCTCTTATGCTACATATATTAAAGAAAGAAAAGAAAAGAAAGAAAAAATATTTATTGCCACAACAAGACGACATGCGGTAGGTGCACATAAAAAATACTTAATTAGGTACATTTCTTGAATCATTTTATCAATGCATGATACCTACCTTGCATGTCGTAGCTGCGGCAAAGAGGTCAACACTCAGCATGATGCTGTGTTGTAACGTGAGTCACAACACAGCGCTGATTTTCGGTGTCAACCCCAAGTGATGATGAGCGGGTGCCAAGCCAGCAAAAGCAGCCAATGATTATTATACCCAAAAACAAATAAAGCAATAATTATTATATAAGAGTGTGTGGGGTGTGTGTGTGTGTGTATTATATTATGTTACTTTAAATGCTGTTATTCTTGGACTAATAAAATCTTTTTATTTAAAGCTATTGTTGTTGTTATGTCGAAATCCCATATAGCACCCATTCCCGTAAACATCGGAGAATCTACACTCGAAGTTGTTGATGATTATGTATACCTAGGACAAACTGTCCAGTTAAGTAGGTCCAACTTCGAGAAAGAGGTCAATCGTCGAATCCGACTCGGTTGGGCAGCGTTCGGGAAGCTACGCAATTTCTTCTCGCCCAATATACCGCAGTGTCTCAAGACGAAAGTCTTTGACCAGTGTGTTTTGCTAGTAATTACTTACGGCACTGAAACGTGGTCGCTCACAATGGGCCTGGTAAGAGAGCTCAAAGTCACTCAAAGGGCAATGAAGAGGACTATGCTCGGAGTGACCCTGCGTGATTGAATCAGAAATGAGGAGATTCGCAGGAGAACGAAAGTAACCAACATAGCTCAAATAATTGCCAAACTTAAGTGGTAGTGGGCGGGGCACATTGCTCGCAGAACGGATGGCCGATGGGGCAGTAAAGTTCTAGAGTGGCGACCGCATACTGGAAGGCGCAGCGTGGGTAGGCCCCCCACAAGGTGACCGACGACCTGGTGAAGGTACCGGGAATCCGCTGGATGCGGAAAGCGCACTGCCGTGTCACTCGCAGGTCTGTTATCTTAAGATACATGAGTTACGCGTAACAGGTCTAAATCGTATTTTTTCATGATCCTCTATCACCCAGTAAAATAATATTTTAATTAACTATTACCAATTAGTCACAATTGCCTATCACCTAACTCTTGAAACTATGATTTTGCCATTGTTAGTTGTGGTAAAATACTGTATCTTAAGTTACATCAATTACGCGTGATAAGTTGCGAGCGCAACGAGGAAATCCTAACTCTGCTAACTACTAGATACATTATTTATACGTGACTGTAGTGCGCGTATTAACTGATGATGATGTGGATATTATGAGAGCTTCATTAACAAACATGGTTCTAAAAGTAATAGCCCACGGCAATATGTGGACCAGCTGAAGAAAAATAACTACCTTTCTGAAATCAATAGGTGGATTAAAAAAATCGCGGTCGAATATGCAGGAGTAATGTTCACAAACCTATTTTTGTTGGTTAGTATATCAGCTTGATGTATCTCATTTACCGGGTTTTTGAAAAGTGTACGTTCTTTAAAATAATTTTCAAAAGCCTTCAAAATACGCACTGTCTGTAGTTAGTTTTCCACTGGTTATTTTATGAAAATGTGTGTTAATCAACAATTATTTTATTACACAGGAAATTGAAGTAAATAGGTCCTAAACAAGGCAATGAAAAGCCAACTGGCACTTTAAATTATGGATTTCAGTCATGGTTTCAGAGTTTCAGATAATTTCAGAACGCTCGAATTGTGCTTAGATAAAACTAAACAGTTTTTAGTAACTTCGTTGGTAATTTTTATTGTTTGACGTTTATTCAATAACTATTTTTTTTTTATAAAACAGTGCAGTTATAAATGCAGTTTATGACGATACCCTTTAATCAGCAGTCGACTTAGACCCAAAAAACTGCCACCATTACCTTATTTTCAAAATAATCACCCTATGTTGCTTCGAGGCTAGTAGTTCTGATCTATACTTTTCTTTTAAGTATTTTTTGGTCTTACTATTCTGTTGTCTTAGCTGGACCCTAGTTTTATTTATGACAACTAATTTGCGTAAAATTTCTTATATATTTATTTATTATTCGGCATCAAACGAAATAAAAAATTGCGTGAAGTGCTTAGCCGGTTGTGTTTTTGTTCGACTCAAAAGGGCATCGGTATCTTTCTCTTAGATACCTTGAGAAATCAGAATTTATGGCAAATATTGCTTCTTTATCACTTTTTAAAAACATCTATTACCTAGCTATTTCTTTGATATTTCATTATTGATTTCCTACCATCAGATTAAATATCTTTTCGGTGTTTTGTGCTATAGTGGAAGTTGAAGGCTATTTCCAGTAGAGGACTATTCAACGCTCTGTCTACTGGGATTTAATTCAACTAACAGATTATTAACTACAGCATCGGATGCAATAGATTCTCTTTATTCCGTCACTATGTAGTTTTGTGCTATTTTGGACAAAATTTAAAACGGACACGTACTGACAGCGCATTGTTAAGATATTTTTTTTCGAATGCAAGAAATTTATCATCTGGCTCTGATTAAATCCTTCTAAGTCACGAAGCAAAAGTAATACAACAAAGAAATTTAGCGTAAAATCATCTGAAGGGTTGACGATTATAATGAGATCAAAAACATTTCGATTGCGTTATTATTTTTATATAAGACCACGAACTTTTCAATCCACGTATTTAGGCATTAAGAATAGTTGAATTTTGAAGATGCTCAACTTACATAGTCGTCAAGAAATCATACGATGAAAAATAATTCAAAGATTTGCATGTGTATTGCAAAAGTGTGTTGGACTTAGTTAAAAAAGAAGTACCCCGGGAAGTAAGGCGAAGGAGTGTAAGTGAAAGAAAGAAAGCAGACTTAGATGCAGATGTAGATTTAGATAAGATCTTACATATCTAGGATTTAGTTTTCTTTTGTATCCAAAATAATTTTGATAATACTAAGTTCTCATTCCAATTTTTATGTTAGTTATGAAGTTTATTTGTTTTAAAAGTTATCGAATCTTGGTTAGAAGAAGTTTGAGTTTTCGTTTTACTTTTTGACTCATTAAAAAGGATATTTTAATGCATTTGAAAAATTGAGTTTTTACTAGATAAGTCATAAGTCATTATTCATTTGTTTAGATGAGTACTATTTTTTCTATTCCATTATAAACTAATTTAATTTAATACTAAATAATCAGTCAGACAAGCTTTAGTTAAAGATACCTGTGTTTAGCAAAACATTCCATATTACACTTGTTGCGGCTAAGTCACGTATCTTAAGATAGAGAGCACCGCGTAACAACCAATGTATAGAGAGCTTGTCACACCTATCTCTGTTATAGCTAATAACTCTGAAAATTACGAATTTTTCAAAAATCTATAAATTACCCGGTTTTCCTCAGACTTTAATACAACCAATTATGTAAAAATATTTCCCGAAAGTTTTGAAACATTTAAGATAATCGCAATTATCTGTAAAAAACTTTAAACGGTGATATCTCAAAACTATGTTTCGTGAGATACAAGAGATAGGCCTGACACGGCAGCGCAGGACCGGTCTTTGTAACGATGCTTGGGGGAGGCATATGTGCAGCAGTGTTTCGGCTGAAATGATGATGATGATAATGATTGTTGTTGTAACTAAGTCAACTGAGCAGAATTTCTTTTGATAAAGTTATTATTAAGGTAGGTATATTAGAAAACGATCAATCATTTGATAACATAACATAACATAATCAGCCCATGACTGTCCCACTGCTGGGCACGGGCCTCTTCTCAGTATGAAAAGGCTAAGGCCTTAGTCCACCACGCTGGCCTAGTGCTGGTTGGCGGACTACACACACCATCGAGAACTGTATGGAGCACTCTCTGGTGTGCAGGTTTCCTCACGATGTTTTCCTTCACCGTTAAAGCAAGTGATAATCAAATTCTGATCCGCACATGAATCTGAAAAGTCAGAGGTGCGGGCCGGGATCGAACTCGCACCCTCCTGCATTGAAGGCAAGCGTTCAACCACTAGGCTATCACTGCTATCAATCATTTGATGTTACTTAAAAATATGAATAGTGAGTATAGGCAATGACAAATTGGATTAAATGAATACGCTACATATTGGATGCTATGTTATTATAATAGACTTTTAAAGTATCAAGATTTTCAATTAATACGAAATGCCAATCTATGATTGAATATGCAATTAAATATCTACTAACGTACTAAACCATTACATCGAAAAAGAAGACACAGAACAAACAATAAATATTAAAGCAGACAATCGCTTCAAGGTGAAACTTTGGAAAAGACACCGAAAAACCCGCCAAGTGCGAGTCGGATTTACGCGCTAAGGGTTCCGTACCACCCATTGAAATTGAAACTGATTTAATTTATGAGAGTTCACCAACGGTGCGGCATTGAACGTTAATGTATTTCATATTTGCATCGTTTTCTTACGCAACTTGTACCACCACATATGTCTGTGTTTGCCTTATTTTTTATTGTTAAACGCATATATGCATAGTACGCAATAAAATCACACCAAGTTTGACGCTTGTATGTATTATCGTTTATAAGATTAGACAGGAACATAAAACGTTGAAAAAAATGTATTATTTTCGAGGTTTTAGATTAGATTTTTTAATATATTTTTAGTATTTGCCATCATTGAGACATATATTCTATGAAAATTTCAACTGGTTACCTTACGCAAAAAAAGATAGATCTGTGACAGATAGATGGACGGACGAACGGATGGATGGACGGACACACAGGGACAGATGCCATAGGCAGAGTAATAGGGTCCAAAATAGTTATCAACGTACCCAAGGTACGGAACCCTAAAAATGACCGAACAAAAAAGAGAGGTTGTTGAACCTAAACGTTTTAAAAGCGAACAAATAATTCCATGATTAGGCTTGGCTGTCTGCTTATCTGATTGCACCTGGACAAATTCTGTCTTCACCTGCAGCCAAGTTTTACAACCACTACTGGACGCGAATACAAATTGTTTGGCTAGAATCGTAAAATGCTAACATGGTACCCTGCCATTTGTTCACCGTAAATAAATATTGCTTTACTTTAAGTTTTGTTTGTTTCATGACCTGAAAGGTAAAATAATGTCGTTGGTTCTGAGACAAATTGTACAGAATTTATCGAGATTTTGAGACTATTGTTTGGTTGTATTGTATCTGTTTTAGAACAAACATTATTTGTTCGGTAAAACAGATTGCCTGAAAAGGCTTTATGTTGGTGACTCCAGAGAAATAAATTGTAGTGAGAGTGTTAATTAAGTATAATTAATTCATTTTAAATAGATTATTTTGGAAAGCAATCTAGGAAGTTTTCATGGGCTGTTCTTACGCAAAATCATTGAAACGGTGACTTTTCATAAGATTGTGTAAGGAATTGGATCTTCATATTCGATGTCTATGTATAAGTATTTAAAAAAAATTAAAAAATATGTTTATTAGCAACCAAATGTTTCATAACAATGGAGCTCTGTCTCCTGCACTAGGTGACAACCTGTATCTCAGGAAACAGTGCCTTCCCTAAAACTAACTATTAATTTATACCACTTTAAAAAAAGAAACTGCCTCGTTGGTCTAGTGGTCGCAAGCGCGACTGCTGAGCGTGGGGTCCTGGGTTCGATTCCCGGGTCGGGCAAAGTGTTATTGGGTTTTTTCATTAGGAAATTCTCAGTAGCAGCCCGGAGTCTGGATTTGTGCCCGGTCAATGGCAATAGGCTCGCCCCCTATTACATGGGACTTTAACATAACTGGCGAAATGTGGGTGTACTATTACACCTCTGCCTACCCCTTCGGGGAAATACAGGCGTGATGTTATGTTATGTTAAAAAAAGAATACTACTTGTATTTATATATCGTATCTCTAGAAAACAGATGTGTACGAGTACAGTAAATGTTATCAAACTAATGATAAAGATTTTAAGTCAAAATAAAACTGTGAAATAAAAACATAACTAATTGATATAATCAAAAACCCCGACTGCGGAAAACACAATTAAAACATCAAAACAAAATCAATTTCTGCAGTTGGTGGCAAATATTTTAGATCAATCCGTGATTGTATGCCAACATAAATCATGAAACATTACATTAGATACCTACAGCTTCACTTCTTCTTTTTGTGCAGTCGAGTAAAAATACGTGGTCTTTGAAATTTTACAGACTAGCATAAAAGGGAGGAAATAAACTAGAACTATGTAAGAACTTTCAAAATAGTTTCAAAGAAAATACTTCTACATTTTATCTTTAAAACTTAAACTACTGTAAATATAAACAACTAAACAACTGCTAAAAACAATGAAGCGACTATATGCAATGAATGGTCGTGGGAGTATCTGTGAAAACGATCTAAAGATTGAAGCACAGAACACAGAACTGGATTATAGATGTGTAGGAGTTGCATTACAAAACGTTACTATATTTGTATAAGCCATGGTATAATAACACCAGGTAGTCTCTTCCCGTGACAGCTAGGTCACGTGATTGCCTCCGTACTACGTCATCGGCCGTGGAGCCAATAGCGGGCTGTTAGCGACTTAGACACTTGTCAGTTTGATGTGCTGCCACTTTGTGAAAATAAATTACCCGAGCAAAATACATTTTTTCATTTACTTTCTTCTACAAAGAATCACTTTTTAACTAGTAATTTAATATAGTTTCCTTTATTAACTAATTAGATGAATAACACGAGATAACAAATATTTAGGCTAGTTAGGAATTTATTTTATATTCATTATGAACAAAAATCTCCTTAAGTATATTGAAGATATCAATCAATGGCAGCACTGATCGTGACGTAGCTTGGAGGCATCGCGCTGTCATTGCGGGAAGAGAATACCTGGTGAAACATCTTATTATACCATGGTATAAGCTATGTTTCTTTTAATCTTTTCATCTACACTCATATCGTAAAATTCGAATTATGAACTCGAATGTCATAATGACATACTTTACTCACATGAACCTGTAATGAATTAAAAAAATTTCATAACGATACAGTTTGCTGAACAAAACAATGCTGTAATTCAATTTTTTTTCAATAACCGCACACTTCAGCCCACCTAAGGAGTTTTTAATGCCACTTCGACCCATCCAAGGAGTTTTCAAACCTTTTTTTAGCATTCATACAGTTTGGCACCAATGAGTAGGTACACAAAATTCAGGGTGGCGCCATAGTCATACATTGAAATTTTTTGTCGTTTAAAATCGCGTTTTTGGCAGAACTTTGGATTGTCATATTGCTTTTAATTATATACTATTAAAAACACTCGTGTTTTAATAACCCCTGTTATGCAACAGTTTCATAAACTACTATTATTTATTAGTACGTATCTGATACTGCTGAACTTATTTCACGTAATATTACTAGTAAGTAGTGACCCGCCCCTGCTTCGCACGGGTGCAATTTATTCTACCAAAAAATAAAATAAGATAAGATAAATGTTTATTTTCTCGCCACAATATTAATATTTCTTATTTAATTAGTATTATACATACATATTCAGCAGTGGACTGCGATGGGCTGAGTTGATGATGGTGATGATGATTATGATACATACATATTGTGGGAGATTGGTGCCTAAACTAGGCTTGAGACCTGTATTTCAGGACACCAGGTCTACACCATTTAGATTTTGTTACATTTTATTTCTTTATAGTGTTAGTAAGATTAGTACAATTAATAAATAAATAAAATAAATAATAAAGATTAGTATAATGGTGTGTAGGTGTGAGTGTGGTGGGGGTGGGGGTGTGTTAGTGTGTGTAGTAAGTGTGGGTACTATTAATTAGATTTTTAAATTCAAGTTAATAATGTTGTAAGTAATCAGGTATTTTTTGCATAGTAGTATAACTATACATATAAGTAGTATATAATCTATACCGGGATAAAAAGTAGATTTTCGGTATCAGGGTACTCTCTCTCTAACTCTTGAAGCCAACTGTATAATTTCATTTTACACTTAATCTTGTTAAGATCATAGATGGACAGAAACCTGTTAACTTTATTATAAAGGTATCTACCGAGATGACAAAAGAACCGCTGACAAAAATCTTTCATACACACCTTTTTCTGACAATTATGAACACAAAAACCGGCCAAGAGCATGTCGGGCCATGCTCAGTATTACAGGGTTCCTTAAGTAGGTGTTACAAACAAATCAAATCGAATATTAATCATGGCTATTTTAGTTTTTGCAATAGACGGCAGCATTGGCGACTCAGAGAGTGTTGTCAGTAGCCGCTAGATGGCGCTATACAGTGCCAAATGCAATAGACGGCACTTGACGGCAGCATTGGCGACTCAGAGAGTGTTGTTAGACGCCGCTAGATGGCGCCAAATTTAAGAAGTGTGTCGTCAACATAACACAAAGTTACTTTTTGTGATTTTTTCAAATATAAAGTAGCTAAAGGAGCATTATGTGCTATGATCATTTTTCTCTTAGGTCAATGTCCTTTGAACTAGGACGTTTTAAGTATTTTTCAGTTTTCTCTCTATAACTCAAAAAATTATAATCACAATATGCTCGAAATAATTTTAAAAGAGAGTTTTTACAAAGGTATATCAATGTGGAAGATTATAAGTTTCTACATTGCATAGTTTAGAAATGGCAGGGGGGGGACACATTGCAAGCCACTTTGGCAGGCTATATTTCGCAGATGGTACACCTGATAAAAAAGTAATGTATGAAACATTACCTTCATTTTAGTAGACCTATTCGAAGATACCCCACAAGAGGGGGTGCAGCGAAAAAATTTTTTTCATCCTCATTTCACATGTATGGGCGCCACCACTAAAATACGTAATCATGATATTTTTATTCTTTTAAAATTGAGATCTATACCTATTCTATTTTTTAACAAAATTTTAACATTTACTTATGTTTATAACTGTAGAAGTTATTAAGATGTAAAGGATTAGGACAGACGGACAGACGGACAGACGGACGGACATGACGAAACTATAAGGGTTCCTTGTAGGACTACGGAACCCTAAAAAACAGCCACATCGGTCGAGCCACTGTGGATACATGTATATATTATAGGAGTGTGCTGCAGCCATTGAAATTTCTTCTCGAACCTATTCTTTGAACAAAACGACGTTGGTTATAGAACGAGAAAACTTGGTTATAAAACATACCATAGAAGTAACTATACGTGTCTTAGTCTACCTGCGACCACGAAATGCTGCAAAGCTTTCGAAACGTCAGGAAGAACCATTTAAATACGCTCACTCCCTCATAAAACACTGACACACGCTTTATTACATTATTTTACACACACACATCACTAACATATTTTTGCTAAATTATTCTTTAGTTATAGTTTTTGCATTTATATAGTTTTATTGCATAAAAATGTAATGTCTTTCTGCACATGGGAGAGGGCACTGACTCCTGTAACACAGAATTCTCACCTAGCACAGGAGTCAGGGACTTCACACAACTTGTAACAACTTTTTATGTCAATAAAGATTATATTTTATATTATATTAAATAATATACGCGATTTAATCCGGTTAAACTTTGTTTTATTACTATACGTAGTTCACTTTACTCGTCACGTTTAACGTAACGTACAAAGTAACGTTGATACATCGTATGCCAAGTATTCGCCACAGCCGCTGACACTTGATTAATTATCCCGCTTGCCTACCAGTTCAAATAGAGCCTGTACCAGGCCCCTCAGAAAGTATTGCGAAAAAAAGTTTTTATATATGGGAGACTGGCCAGTTATAATGTTTTTCGAAAATATGATTATTTATAAGTAAAAATAAGTAAGTTCCAATTTCAAAATTTCCCTCCACATTTTTTGCGAGTTAATTCAAAGTATTGTGTCTCACTGAAATATGGATCTGCGCCGGGAACATTTTAGAGCTATGATTTTATACGATTTCAAGTGTCGCCTGAAACCGGATGAATCGTACGATAGACTTCAAATGGCATTCATGGATGAAGGCCCTTCCAAGGCAACCGTGTATCGTTGGTATAACGAATTCAAGCGCGGTCGACCAACTTTGGGGGATGACGAAAGAAGCGGTCGCCCTTTGACGGCTGTTACCGAAGAAAACGTGCTAGCAGTGAAAAATTTAATCCAAGACAATAGGCGAATTACATATCAGGAGATTCAACACATATTGAAGATTGGATCGGGAAGCGTTCACGAGATTCTACACAGCCATCTTCGCGTGAGGAGGATAGTATCACGCTGGGTGCCGCACAACCTCACCGATGCTCAGAAGCAGGCCCGGGTGGAATGGTGCCGTGATATGCTTAACAAATTTGAAGCAGGCTCGTCTCGGCGTGTTTACGACATCGTTACAGGTGATGAGTCCTGGATTTATCAATACGACCCAGAAACCAAGCGCCAGTCGACTGTTTGGGTGTTTCAAAATGAGCCAACGCCTACCAAAGTGAAGCGATCTAGAAGCGGGGGTAAGATTTTGATCGCTAGCTTTTTTAATTTGACTGGCCACTTGGTATCAATTCCCTTACGGGATCAAAGAAGCATTAATGCCGAATGGTATACTACCAAATGTTTGCCAGAAGTTTTCTCTGTTATAAGCAACAAGCGACCAAACACAGGGCTCCGCGGGCTACTGCTCCACCACGACAATGCACCTGCGCACACCGCACTCAAAACGAGGGACTTCCTGGACAGCACGCCAGTCAAACTCCTGGGTCACCCTCCTTACAGCCCTGATCTAGCACCGTGTGACTTCTTTTTATTCCCAAAAATAAAAAATCAGCTCAAAGGGATACAATTTTCGTCGCCGGAAGATGCGCTGGCTGCGTTCGAGCAGGCTGTAAACGAGGTGTCTGCGGCGGACTGGAAAAAGTGTTTTGAAAACTGGTTTAGGCGCATGAATCTTTGTATAGAGGCTGGTGGAAAGTACTTTGAAAAGATTTGATAAAAATATATGTACGTATAGAACAATTTTTTTTTGGTTCGCAAAACTTTCTGAGTGTCCCACGTATTTTGTATGTATCGTTTGTAACAGTTCTCTCTCCTGTGATCCCTGAGGAGATTAGCAATTACAGACTTATGTGCCTGACTTCGAGAATCTCTGCAAATAATTGTATACAGATAAACTTAATTAAACTTCTTGCGAGGCTAGGATGTCAAATCGTCACCTAACTCAATTACTATGCTAATTAAGTGGTAGAAGGATAAATAAATAAATATTTTGGGACATTTTTTACACAGCACCATCTAGTCCAGCTATACTCAACCTGCATGTGGCCCGCCGGGCCTTTGTTATTGGCCCATCTAAAGTTACAAATTTATTGTAAACCATTTTAAATTTCGCGCCCATCAGAGAATGGGTGTTTGTTACAGAACGGGAATGTAGGCCGAGCGCTGTGGGTCTAGCTTGGCTGGGATCCAACAGATGACACGTTCCACATTCCTGTAAAAACCAATCATGTTATAACGCAATTACAAAAAGATTTCCTATGTCACAATCCATTATGGAATATTCACGTAGGTTGTACCTACGAATTAATCAAACTTTGCAGAGGTAGACCTTTCATCCCTCACACGGTAGTTCAAAGGTTTCTGATTGGTCCGCGTGTGTGAAAGTAATCCGGTTCCGCGACCCGGCGAAAAAATCACTCTACTATTAGGTACTCTTTTGAAAGCGTTCCGGTGTATTTTCGTTGAGCTAAAAACTTTCGCAATACCGTGAACGGCTCAAGCTTAAACTCTCGCGGAAAGAGGGGACTCAACGATCATCTGGCTCCATCTAATAAAAGGCCCCGACGTTTCTAAAATATGTTGTCACTGCATAAACTTTATGGCTTTAGTTTCGTCTAGCGATGCGAAGACTTTCTCCAGTGATAAAGCCGTTTTTGAGCACTTCTTTTGTCATACTTCAACGGCTGTCTAATAAAACATAAATGTGTGAGAAAATAAATAAACAACAAGCTCACAAAAAATCTGAACTAAAAATATACAGAGTCAAACGAATGCCACATTAAACGAGCAATTATTGTGAATTTATTTCCATTTGGATGATGTTACGCAAATTTTATCGAAACCAATTTCGATAGTGCACAGTAATGTGACTTAAGCGAGATAAAATACGAACAAAAGCTATAATTTCTCGATTCTTGAATGGAATTTCCATAATTCGGCTTATATTTGCCGAGCCGTTTGTCAATGGTAGCCGAGTACGCCCCCTGTACATGAACCGATATATTATTTCAAGTTATTTAATGTCGAGCCTTTTCAATTTATTTACATATTTGTGATTTAGCGTATAGCTATTACGGTGTATGCAAATTTATAGGAATAATATTTGTGTAATGGCTAAAATCAACTGTGTAGTTTTCAAATAGCGAGGCACTTAAATAAAAAATTTGATATGTGAATCATTTACGATATGCCGATTTATATGTACTATAAAGTATATACGAGTAATGACGAACACAAAATTTAAATGATGAATTAATGAAAAAGTCATAACATAACACAACATAACATCACGCCTGTATTTCCCCGAAGGGGTAGGCAGAGGTGTAATAAATAGTACACCCACATTTCGCCAGTTATGTTATAGTCCCATGTAATAGGGGGCGAGCCTATTGCCATTGACCGGGCACAAATCCAGACTCCGGGCTGCTACTGAGAATTTCCTAATGAAAAAACCCAATAACACTTTGCCCGACCCGGGAATCGAACCCAGGACCCCACGCTCAGCAGTCGTGCTTGCAACCACTAGACCAACGAGGCAGTTGTTGAAAAAGTCATGGATACAAATATTTTCTTCTTTTAATTATGAAGGTCTTATAAAACTGATACATTAATGATACTGATAATAAGGTTGCTGTGAGTAGCATCTGCAATCAGGAATAGATGAGTTTTTCGTACATCTCGTATTCGAGGGAAAAACATCCTAGCTAAAATATATAAAAAAAACGTAGATTATATTTTTTGCTTTCCAGAATTTCTCATAAAGAATGATCATCATCATCATCATCATTTCAGCCGAAAGACGTCCACTGCTGGACATAGGCCTCAAAGAATGGTCATACCTATTTAATAATATAAAGAAAAACCCTTAAATCAACCATAATAGAGTTATAAACGTAAAAGCCTTTAACCCCCATTCGTATTTTACGAATACGTAATTTTCCAGTTCCAATTTCGCATCAATAGCCGTGATTTAAGTATTTCCCGTATCATTTGTTTCTTTCTGGATTCCAATATAGCATTTTTTATTTTGTTAAATTGCTTTCCTTTGTACACCCCCTTCCTACGAACGTGTGCGTGGATGCTTCGAACACAGATTTGTTTTTAAGGAGAGACGTTTATTTGTTCTTAGCTCACGGCGAAATTGATCATTTTTGTTGTTTATCGTGCGTCTTACTTGGATGGGATAGACTGATGTGTTTTTAAATAAGTAAGAAATCATAACTGATACGTTCCGTGTGGTGCCGGACGTAAAGAATTGCACCACCCTATATATTCTCATGGGTGTCGTAAAAGGCGACTAAGGGATTCACCAGAGAATGGGCAGCAGCGTTCTCTGAGTATTTAACCAACCAACTGCGATTGCCAACCCGCCTGCCAAGCGTGGCAATTATGGCATATCCCCCCTTTTTGGAGAAGGCCTATGGCCAGTAGTGGACGTCTTTCGGCTGAAATTATGATATAATCAAGCCACGATTTGTATCATGTTTGCACAATATCAGTGGCCTCTTGTTTTCTATACTAATCTATACTTATATAATAATAATATATAATAATAATAATATTATAAAGAGGAAAGATTTGATTGTTTGTTTGTTTGTTTGTTTGCATTGAATAGGCTCCGAAACTACTAGACCGATATGAAAAATTCTTTCACCATTGGGAAGCTACACTATCTCCAAGTGACATAGGCTATATTATATTTTCAAAAAAATTAGGGATCCTTACTAAAACACCAATAATGTAACCCAAGGTGTAAAAAAATTACCTTAAAATTCCTTACATCGTGTGCGCTGCTAAAACTATTGATGATAGAACAAAATAATGTATTACGGCTATGCAGAAAACATCATTATCTACAAAAAATGTCGCGATAGCATATGTCTAACTATTATAGTTACGTCACAAAAAGTGATATTTTATTTATAAAATTTAATTAAAAAGACGCCTCTAGAAAAGGCTCTTTATTTGTACCTTGGTATTAATCCTTATCAAAATAAATTACTTCATATTCAAAACTGCTTCAATATCTTTATATAACTTTTTGAATTATTCAATTCGGACTTTCCATTCGAAAGATATCACGAGTTTAAAAATGTAAGTATTAGAAAAAAGTTGCGTGGTCGCCGCTCACTCCGCTCGGCTAACTATGCGATGTAGGCGTCACTGGCGTACGGGAGGGGAGTCAATTCGCAGACATTTCTACACCAGGAAGTCCCACAATACTACACGGGCCAACTTGATAACTTTTTTTTTTTTTTACTTTTACTCTTTTTTAGTAACTTGACGCAAAAAGAAGTGTGTATGTGTTAAAATTTATAATTTTTAAATTTTTTGTTAATTACCCGTGCGGAGCCGGGACGGGCAGCTAGTGTAAAATAAGGGTACATTGGCGGTCTTATCGCTAATAGCGATATCTTCCAGACAACCATTGGATGGACAAGGAAGACGTGAAAAATAGATGGGGGCAGTATGTGGTGCACTTTCATAAAATTTACTAATATAATAAATAAATAAATATTTACCTACCATAGAAAATATTACATGTATAAATATATAAAATAAATTCTAATATATATCCATAAATATATACCAAATATATACAATATATACAAATGTAACAACAAATAATATTCTTTAATAAATAACAAAAACGTAAACGTATAAACGTACGTACGTGTAAACGTATTATCGGTTAAAAAACAACAATTTTTTTTTTGTAATTCTGAAATCGGCTTGCGTTTGACCGCTGCTCCTAATGTTAGACGATGGTGCTTGCTTGCCTAGCAAAAACCCTTAATTTATTAAAAACTATCCCTCACGTAGTCTATATACTGGATAATTTATTGTTTCAACTTACTTTACGCATATGGATAATTTATGGTTTCAACTTACTTTACGCAAATTCAACCGCAAATAAAACGCAAAACAATCTCGTTATCTAAGTCAATAAATTGCCAAAAAACGTCTCTTAATGCAAACTCATTTTTTATTGCTCACTCACTTGAAAGCAATGTCATATCCGGGGTGCCTTTTAACAAGCACAAAACACTCGCGTCGGCAACCATGCAAAATATCATTCATTACTTGACAATAAATAGATTATGTGACGTCAAAAAATGCACAACACAACGTTTTTTCTTGCCCTCGTTTTTCGTAATACAATAATCAAAGGAATATGAGGGGATCAACGGAATCAAACGTCTACATATGGAGCGATAAAAGAAATCAGATTTGACGATCGCAGTTGTAGGCGCCTTGTTTATCTTTCACTTTCAATTTAATTTCCGTATCAATTTTCATAATATCCGTTTTAGTACAGATATTTACAGATTCTTTGATAAATAGTATCAATAATTTCGACTTAGTAGCTGATAGTTTATTTAGTAGCCAATAAAATTACTCACATTAATAATAACTAATTAATATAATAAAAGAGAATATAAATTGTCAACCTCGCCATCGAAAATTATACTTGGTATAATTTTCCTGTTTGTGGTTAATTAGCATTAAATTAGGGTAGCATTACAATATAATTAACTGTGGCATGCAATTTGATGATGCTTTAACTATAAAAACATTATGTGATAACCAGGGTATTATAAATAAATAGCGTTTGTGAAAATAATACACTCAATACCTAAGTCAATACCCTACCTGTTCACGTTGCTTAAGTACCAGAGCCGCAGAGACTGAAACAGCTGTCACGCTTGAGATAATCCACCGAGAAGTGGAAAGCGCGCCCTCAGCGAATTGCGACTTTGCCATGTGATCCC
Source organism: Asteroscopus sphinx (assembly GCA_949699075.1). NCBI lineage: Eukaryota > Metazoa > Arthropoda > Insecta > Lepidoptera > Noctuidae > Asteroscopus > Asteroscopus sphinx. The sequence goes on from OX453008.1 coordinate 10,589,521, forward strand.
CCGGCGCCTACCAGGCACACATGATAATGCGAAAAGTAATTTTTATATTAAACCTTTGCCAAAACATAAAAGAGAGATTTCCGCGAGTATCTTACTCAAGCCTGAACGAATGCGCCGCATAAATTAGTTTTGCCGGAGATTGTTTGTTCAGTCGATGCTTTTTTATTATTTTTACGTTAACATTTATGAGTTTTTCATCGTCGGAGTCGTGCTTAAACATTTGTGTTGCTTATATTTTAATAGTGGAAAAACTAACAACCAAAAAATACGTAAGAGAGTTCTTACACCCAGGAATTGTTTAATTACAACTTTTTCCGCGTACATTTTTATGTTGCTTGTAATATGCAAATTGGATAAAAAAGACGATGTGAGAGTTTTGTTCATATGCCGTTGAAACTTCCCGGTATCTGGCCAGTAATTAATTAAAAGCTTAGGTGGTGCCATTATGGGTTTTATGCTAATAGGCGGCGGCTAATATGTGAGCCTTCAAAGGGTCTGGTACACGGGCGAAACATTAAATTTCAGCGAAGCGTACGGCACAAAGCAACGTCGGCTGGCCGCGTTGCGTTATGCACGTAGATTAGATTAGCGTCCTTGTTTTGTTTTGGGAAATTTGTATAAACCTCCTTTACATGTCTGATATCCTGGTACCACGAATTTATAGTAAGAATAATGTAATGCACTTAGCTCTGAAGTTAATTAGCAATTATTCCGTGGAGTTAGAGTGTAACAACACGATTGTTCTAGTGAAGAATGTGTTTAAATGATGATTTAGTAGAGTATCCAAAATATTGTAACCTTAGTTATATTATTTACAAACTTTAAATTAATGAGTAATTGAAGTTAAAACTAATTGCTTTGTAATTAAGCTCGCTTCGTGTTATCCAAATTCGCCTAATTAGTAATTTAAGTGGGTGTAATGTAATGAAGTGTCATATCTCCACCATGATTGTTCACTGCGTGCATATACCTACACAATATGCAAGTGGGGGGCGGCGGGGGACGACGGGGGCTCGCCGGGGCGGGCGGGGGCCTGGGCGGGCGGTAGAGCGAGTACCAGTTAAATTGAGCACCGCTACGCCCAGACTCTCATTTCCTCCATCCACCATTGTGTGCCACTCACAATACAAAACATTTTTTTACGAATTTCGACAAAAAGTGCTTTGAATTTTTTCCAATCTTCGCCTCTATTCAACTCGTAAAAACTTATTGTCTCGCCGCAAAAGAGAGTAGGCGTGGCCCTTCGGGAACATTACCCTGAATCGCATTAAAAGTGCAATAATAAAATTTTACACAATTCTTAAAGTATAATTTAGTGTTGCCACATTAAACTCAAAGTTTCTTAATTTTATTGCTGCGATAATTAGGAGGATGATAACTCTTTAAGAACAAACATAATTCATTTAGAACTTCATGGAGATTTGCGTTTGGAATTGCCGTATTATACTAATTAATTGTCCTAAGAAGCGCTTAATGGGCGTTATAAGTCTAGAGATTTGTAAAATCTGTCACTAAAAACAAGAATATAACATTTATCTCTATAAATGATGCTTTAATGGATTATTTTAAATTCTTAAAGTAGATAGGTACAAAGATAAACATGTCTATGTTATTGGAAACCGAAAACATGTACATAATTCCACAAACACTTTGTAAAATAAAGACTAGATGTTTGTGGAATAGAAAAATAAAACGTGGGTTCGTTCTTTTCCACAAACACTTTGTAAAATAAAGACTAGATGTTTGTGGAATAGAAAAATAAAACGTGGGTTCGTTCTTTTCAAAGCAAATTGAATATGAGTCGGTCGGTTAAAAAAGCACTCGAATTTTCGGAAGTTAGATGTTTGTGGAATAGAAAAATAAAACGTGGGTTCGTTCTTTTCAAAGCAAATTGAATATGAGTCGGTCGGTTAAAAAAGCACTCGAATTTTCGGAAGAACTTTCACTATGTGCGAAGCAGAGACGCAATAGTTAAACAATCATTGTGAACCATAATATATGTTAAATGTTATGGTGACCTAAGACACTTCTTTCTTATTACAGTTTTTGGTATGATATTGTTTAAAATGAAAAGTCGTGAATTGCAATTGAATAACTATTTGGCACAATAGTACAATAATTAACACTTAAAACTGGTAAATAATATTTAGACTAAACTAAACTATAAAACTGGTTAAAAATGGTAAGTGCTGAAATGGTTAATGGTATTGGTTTTTGAGCACGCGAAGTCTCAACGAGAATAGAACGTGAACTGTCCTAAAATTAGGTGAACTCGTATCTAAATAAGTTCCGGTTTCGGCCGAACCTGAGACCAAGGCCGAAGATTAGGTTAATATTTCAGCTGAAAATCCTGTTTCGGTCGGACACTAAAATTTAGCCACCCTTTGTCGTCTCATCTAATAAACTAGAATTCGCATACGGTATTGTCTTCGTTCGTGAATATTTGTCTCGACGTTAAACTAGTTACGTACTCCCCAGGAGATGGTGTTCGATGGAAATAGGTAGGAACAGGTGAAAGACAGAAGAACCATAAAGTCTAACTTCAGGACAATTTTAGGGAGTCTTTATAAAAATAAATCTTTGGAAATACAAAACCCTAATCAAACCGTTAATAATTTCCTGAAAAATCTTCATCTATACCTGGCGACCCTGCATACTAATTGCTTTGTTAGACTGTACTATTAAAATTTCACTCATATTGAACTATGTTTACGGGACTTGTCGCGCACAATAAAATCAAAACATAACAAACATTTTGACTAACCTCGACGTTTTGGCCAACTTGCATTGGCCGTGGTCACGAGCAGACGTCGTGATCTGTTACGTTTTTATTTTATTGTGCGCGACAAGTCCTGTAAACATAGTTCAATATGAGTGAAATTCGCGAAAGTTTAAAAACTTCTATGATTTAACAGTACAGTCTAACAAAGCAATTAGTATCCAGGGTCGCCAGGTATAGATGAAGATTTTTCAGAAATTTATTATATAACGGTTTGATTAGGGTTTTGTATGAATACAGTTTTAACATTGTCCGTTATTAAAATAATATTTCACCCGAAAATATCCACAATCTTCTGAAAAAACTCCATTTATATCTGGCGATCTTAGATATTAAATTGCTTTGTTAGACTGTACCATAAATAAATAAAAATAAAACTACACAAAATATTTACACTATAATCCCTGTAGTAATGTCCATTTCGTTAATAAGTAACATTTTACTGCTTTATTTTCAATGAAATTTAATAAACGCGAGTGATGTTAAAGTTTTTGGTCACGTCTCGCAAAGCCATTTGGCCATTCAAATGTTACCACGTATAATATCGTAAACCAATGGTTTATTACGTTACCAAGACGAAAACTCATATTTTATAGGTGATACCGTAGAATTGGTGATATTAGAGCAGAGGAAACGTCTTTACGATTTCGTTCTCTGAATGGTGCGACTTAATAGTTATCGATGGAATAAAGTATGAAGTTAAAAGGTTTCTTTAAAATCCAAGTTTATTGGACGCGGTTTCAAAGTTTAAGTTTTATATTTCAGTGATTTACAATGTAAGTGATACAATATTTTAAGAATAGGTGCCTAGTACCTAGCCATACATCAGTAAGCGGATGTATGGTACGAAAGATTATTGACATTGACATATATTTATACATGCTGAAATTTAAGGTTTTTGCTGGACAAGCGTGTACCATCGTCGACCGCACAATTGCGAGGTGGCGGTCAAACGCAAGCCCATAAAATAATTAATACGTAATTACTGGTCTTGGGGCGTTTCACACCACGCTTGTTCGGACCGCGGTGTGAATCGCCCAAGTACTCTTTTTACCTAGACAAACATATAACACGATTGGCTTATTGGTTGAGCGACCTGCTTCTGCACCAAGGGTATCGACCCTTCGGTTAGGTCGGGTTAAATTTCGCACGGAAAAAATATTTGTGTGATCCACATATACAACGTGTAATATCAGTATGAACAACTTTTAGTATGGGACCAATACTGAGATCTCTAAAAAAAATCGGTATTCCCTACATTTTGTCGATATAAGAGAACACAAATGTAGGAAACAGCTGATTTCCCCATCCCCATAGTAAAATGGATTGATAATGATGAGTAAAATGACCCCTTAAGAGGTTTTCAGTTATTTCAATAACAAGTTGTAGTTGTTCCCGAGCTAAGTGTTTGTGCATGTGAGAATTGTGTTTGTAAAGCTCTCATTCTATTGTATAATTTCTCTTGTATCGTGGGTAATAGGATAGAATATAGTAATATAGAATATAGTAGGGTAGACTATAGTCCGTGTGGTGCCGTACTTAAAGAATAGCACCACCCTTATCTCTACTCATGGGTGTCGTAAAAGGCGACTAAGGGATTCACCAGAGGATGGGCAGCAGCGTTCTCTGAGTATTTAACCAACCAACTGCGATCGCCAACCCGCCTGCCAAGCGAGGCGATTATGGCATATCCCCCCTTAATTGGGGGAGGCCTATGTCCAGTAGTGGACGTCTTTCGGCTGAAATGATGATGATGATGAGGATAGAATATAAAAGAATAAAATAGGATACAGTAGAATATAGAAGTTTTTAAACTTTCGCGAATTTCACTCAAAGGTCGAGGTTAGTCAAAATGTTTGCTATGTTTTGATTTTATTGTGCGCGACAAGTCCCGTAAATATAGTTCAATACAATAGAATATAATTAAATAATCATTATTTGCAGTAAATTATAAAAACAGTGTGGAGCTTTTTTTTTTTTTTTTTTTTTCCTTGGGGAAATCCTCATGGACGCACTCCGCCCGGGGTAGGCGGAGCCAGTGTCGGACTCTTACCGACTAAAACCACCACGGTGTTCCTTCAACTACCATAGCCGGGGGCGAGGGAACCCGTGAGTATTCACACAACCACCCCCGACAGGTCCTGGCCCGCCACAAGCAGGCGAGCCCCTTCTCCCCGTGCGGCCTAACGTCGGCCGCACCCTCCTAGGTGGCGCACACGGAACACTGCACGCCACCTCACCTCATGGGCCTTTACCAGCTGCGCCAACTACGCCGGCTGTGCCAGCTACGCCAGCTGCTTGTCGGGCAGCAGACTACCCCGAGTCTGCTGCTCGCAGGCCCTACCTCCCGTAATTTTTTATAGAGGTTTTCTTCCTCGCGGTCCGGGTGGTGAAGCCAAGACCCTCGGTTCCAAGAGGCGCGAGAACACTACTCAGCGGGCACTCCTGGGGTTACGAGATCGACGGGGGCTAGGAAAGACAGTCCCCCCGCTGCCTGCCCAGTGGCAGGGTGAGTGCACACTGGGCCCGCCCCTGTTCCTCCACTGTGCCCTCTGCTGATATCAGAGGGACACGTGGAGTAACTCCCTACTGGCACAGAACGGGCCCCTCCTGCGCCAGAATATTCGCCACAGGCAATAAAATCCCCCGAAGGTTAATTCCTCGGCAGGATTTCATTGCCCGTGCCCAGAATGCACCGGCCAAACAACTGCCGATCCCTCTAGACGTATCCAGAAGGACAAGCAGCCGTCAGGCACACGTGGAGGTTTTTTGGCCAGCACCCCAGTGTGGAGCTTTAAAACAACCCACCCTGACCCGGAACAATTAATGGCTAAGTAATAACCACGTGGATTGCACTAATCTCTGTTTTTTCTTACTTGTCTTATTTAGTAAACAATCTTGGCATGTCTTTTTAATGCAATTTGTCAATAATGATTATTAAATGACATTATGTTAACAATTTCACACAAAAAAAAATTTTTAAACCTAATTACATGTACCTACCTACAAACAAGTAATTATATTTTATCAGTAGTTATTTGAATAAAGAGACGTGCCAAGAGAGAAAAACTGAATATACCTGTGAGTGAGGCTCTCCGTGGTCAGTCTTTAAATATGTGTCATCATAGGGTTCGAACTCGCACCCTCCTGCATGGTAATGCAAGCGATTAACCACTAGGCTATCACTGTTATTATTACTGATTCATAAGGTCGATAAAATAGGCATCATTTGATGAAATTAGATGAATTTGATGTAGATATACATAGTTTGCTAAATTATACATTAATAATCTTATAAAATTCGCAAACTTGTTACACAAATCTAATAACATTAGATTTCATGTATTTATTCAAGTTTCATCTCATTCATAAAAAGTTTTTCAAACACAAGTTCACCCGTAATATTCTCGCGAAGAAAATGTAGCGTCAAAGCAAAAAACAGTCAATTTACTTGCAAAAATCAAAATTAACTTTATAAAAGTTGAAATCCAACTGAAACTCTCGCTTATTTTTATTCACGAAATTATTGAAGTCTATAAAACACTGTTTTCGAAGAAGAAATGTAATAAACTTTGTCTGCTCGGATTTGTAGCTCAATTAGCACTTTATAAAGTTGACGGAAAATGTGAAGAAAAAATTCTAACTGTAATTAAAGGTTGGTTATCTGTGGCGTTAGAGCAATTTGGTTAATTGCTGAGGCGATAGGTGGCAATTTCAACTCTTTACGACATCGCCCACCATGATAACGTTGCTAATTGTCGAATAAAAAAGGATTACGGATAATCCTTGTTTAGTAAAAATGTTAATCATGAGATTTCCCGTCGCAGTATGCAAATGTTATAGTATCCACCCCGTTCATGATTGGCTGTTATATGGTAATATAGGATATCGTGTCTATTTATACGAGTGAGACTTTAGTTAAGGTTTTTCGTTTTACTTTTTAAATTTAGAGTGAAAATTCTTATTTTAAGTCAAAGTCAAGTAAGTAGGTATTCCAGAATATTTTTAACTCATATAAATCTAATTTATAAGGCAATAGAAATGTTAACCCCTCGTATGCCACACCACATTTTAAAGACGACGTCGATTGTTTAACTATTGTGTTATTTTAATTGGCAGTAGAGCTTTTATCTACTGTATTTTAATACCAGAACGCATGTCGCCGGTTTTCCTCTACCAACACATAAAAATACGCAATTACGCCTGTAGCGGCCAGGTACTGCTTGAAGAATGCAGAAAGAAAACGCTTGATTTGACAAAACTTTTTAATTGCTGATGGCAAAGAAAAACAAGGATTTCTCCACTTCTTAGTTTTAGGTTACAATACATCACATACTATAATTAACACTTTTTTTTTTTACACAGAGCTACTAAGGAACAGGAACAGGAAGTATCCACAAAGAAAAAGGCTTGCCAGTTTTTTACAAATATGTTGCCGGTTACAAATGAATTATTTATGATTTAAGGTTCGGATACACAAAATACAATGCGTCGCTCACAACGCCCACAATGGTTCTAATAATCAATCAATGCATAATAAATTAAGCTTGAAAAAATTTAGCTTAATAATTTCTTAGGTTTTCGCAATCACTACACATTATAATAAAACAAGTTTAACCGGATTTATAACGGATGGGTTACAGCGTTCTATTTACGCCGCAGCGAAAGTAGAGGCTATTCTAGAGAGGTATATTCTTTAGCCGACTCTAAATAGCAACAAAAGATATCATCAACTCAGCCTATCGCAGTCCACTGCTGGACATAGGCCTCTCCCAAGTTGCGCCACAACGCTCGGTCCTCTGCCTTCCGCATCCAGTCCCCCCCAGCCACGTTCTTTAGGTCGTCGGTCCACCTGGCAGGGGGGCGCCCTACGCTGCGTTTGCCGATTCGCGGTCTCCACTCAAGGACTCGTCTGCTCCAACGGCCATCGGTCCTTCGACAGACATGGCCAGCCCACTGCCACTTCAGCTTACTGATCCTACAAGCTATGTCGGTCACTCCGGTTCTTCTCCGGATAATCTCGTTACGGATTTTATCCTTCAAAGAAACTCCAAGCATAGCTCGCTCCATAGCTCGCTGAGCGACTTTGAATTTGTGGACTAGCCCAACTGTCAGTGTCCACGTCTCGGCACCGTAAGTCATAACTGGCAGGACGCACTGGTTGAAGACCTTTGTCTTCAAACTTTGCGGTATAGGCGACGAGAAGACTCGGCGAAGTTTGCCAAAGATATAAATAATACAATTAATAAATCGTTAAAATAAATAATTACAATATAAACAACTTTGAGGAATATATTCCTTAGCTGAGACCAAATAGCAACAAAAGATATAAATAATAAAACAACGAATTATAATTTACCAGCAGGTTCAGAAGTTATCAGTTTAGAACACAGGTGCTTAAATCGCCACACCAACTCAAGATTAACGAATGAAAAATAAGCTTACCAATTTTATGCAAAAAAGGGGAACAATAAGGACCATTATTTGGTAAGACCTTTAATTATTAAGCTCCCTAATTCGGGAATCTAAAGGTAAAGATAAAGTAAATATCCATACGAATGGACGTATCATTACGGAGAGAATTCTTGGGGATTATAAAAAGGGCTCCGTGCTCTTCACGTATCTAATTTTTAAAGCGTGGTTTTACGATCTGCATACGTAGGTAACAGTGTAGTGATGTGTTGATGAGTTTTGGGGATTGTCGATATTTTGATTAAGATCTAGATATTTTAGTAGCTGGCTACAAAGACGAGCCAAATTTTTTGAAGTATTTAGGTACACTTTTCAAGTGTTGTCCACAATTTGCATATACCTACAAAGTAGTATCTTATTATTTCTGAATGACTGCCTGACACGTTACAATTTATTGTTTACCTAAAATTTGGGCTTAGAACAAACCCGTTTTAAATACAAAAAGTGATAGCAAAAAGTGATAGTGATAGTGAAGTGGTAGCTTAGTGGCTAAAGCATTGGCGTACTGAGCCAGATGTCGCAGGTTCGAATACTGCTCGTGAGCGAATTTTTTCTTTCCACAATTTATATCTTTAGATTTCGCTTCGCATACGTAAATGCGTTAAAAATAATAAAAAGTAGCACTTAGTTTTTTTTTTGTTTTTAATTTAATTAAAATAAATAAATAAATATTTTTTTACTTTTTAGAGAAATTTTAAACAAATACTTATGCAAAGTAACCTACACATGACTTTTGAGAATTCTTACTAGAAAATAAAGTATATCGATAAATTTTCGCGTCCGTAATCCAGCCCTAGTGGAGTACACGTCTGAAAACGAAATTTATTCTAACAATTCATGCAGCTCTCCCACAAGTCGGATTATTGTAAATAAGTATTACGACCGACGCCCGTATTAATCCTCGCCACTTTTTAGCGAAACGCGAAAAAGTTAGTTAAAAACTTTTCTGCCCGCGTTGACTTAACAAAAACCGCCGGTGAAATATAGTCCCCTCTCGAGAATTATTTGTATCAATACAATGTTTGGAGGAAATTTCCCTGTTCAAATACACGACGCCATTCCCCCGGGACCTAGTTTAAAAAGGTGTGTTTGACTTCACTAATAAGCACACGGGCGTCGATACCCCGAATTTGCTTCTTCAACTTTTAAGCATACATGAGGTTTTATCAAATAACCTCCAAATTGAAAATTGTTTCATTTGGTTCACTCAACCGCAATTCACTTTTAATAACTTTCTGAATTTTAATGTACAAATTCAGTTCGTTTGTTACGTCCCGGTGAACACAACAAATCGCGACCTACATCGCGGGAAAAGCTATCTCGTTAATTGACTGTTGGAATAATTTAAATATATTGCGGCCAATGGCTATATTTCAACGGCATATTATAAATCAAAGGATTAGCAGCGAACGAAAGCGGGTAAATGGATGCTGGCAATATAGATAATACATGTTTTATTCTGCATACGTTATAGGGCGATAACGACAATATAATCGCGTTGGGGCCGGGGGCCACCCGGGCGCGGCGGGGGGTGTCGGACAAAAAGTACTAAGTACGAGTTAAATACCCTTTGTGTCGCCATGCTCTCCTGGTCGCCATTCATCGACGTACGCCGAGGGTCCTCTCATTATTCAGTCGAAATTCGATTATTTTCCCATTTCGTAAAATATCCATATCGGCCCCAGCTTTTACTCTAATTGAAAATGGAGCGATGGCCGTCATCGTGCTGATCACACTTAATTTATTTACACTCGAGTTTCAGCTACTTTCCGTGCTCAACTTCATTAAATACAATATGATTTAGGTGCGCTTTTATGCGCAGTAGCACGACTATTTTCTCAACACGAATCCTTTTAATAAGAGCACGGTGGTTGTCGTATATCTGGAGAACAGACGGAAGTAAATATCCTGTCCAAAAATGATTACTCGGCACGCGCAGTTAACCAACGTTATGACCGGCTTATTCCCCATTCCGGGGGTATTAGTCTCGTGGCCACCAATTTCTGTAATTTATTAAGAGTTTCGCTTACATTTTGACCGGTCGTTGGTAGCTTCTCCTTTCTCGCTTGAGGCCGGAAAGAAATATAAGCAGTTAGCAACGTGTGATCAAAGGCTTTCATAGGGCGGACTGATCCCTAATATTTCACTCATAATTGGTTTATTCTAAGCTTGCAGCGTTTCCGTATGTGGGTCCTTTGATCCGTCCAGTGTATTAAGTTGTAGCCAGAGATGTATGGCGAACATTATTTGTTCAGATCTGAAGATTTACTCAATGGCGTCATTTGCTATTTGAAAGTGAAGGTAGTGGGGGCGCTTAAAGGATTTCTCGTGGTCGTTCCTGTAATAACATTTTTTATGTAACCTCTGCGGCCCGCTTCCTTCTGTTTATCAAAGGGTATTAAAATTGGCTGAGGATTGAAGGGGTAATCAGTGTCTTTTCTGATCATTGTGCAACAACATTTAAACATTTACAATTTTAAAACAGCATTTAAAATGTTATAAATATGTTTCTGGATGACATTGTTGTAATATAACCGAATGCTTTATGTAAGTAAAAGAACATCGGAATCGGACTTCAGCAGATTTAAGTGTTCTGAGAGGCTTATAGGTATGCCAACAAAATATAGATGTTTTTAGGTTCTAATAGGGTAGGATAAGGAAAAAAAACCGGCCAAGTGCGAGTCGGACTCGCGCAGTAAGGGTTCCGTACGTCTCAACGACCTGTTACCCCATAAAAACTGATTTAATTTAGGAGAGTTTATCAAACGACATCAACGTACAGTGCGCGAAATATGAATTTTTGCATGTCTTTCAGGTACCACCATATATGTCTATACATACATACATACATATTATCACGCCTGTTTCCCATTGGGGTAGGCAGAGACTATGGATTTCCACCTGCTACGATCCTGACACACCTCTTTCGCTTCATCTACGTCCATTAACCTCGTCATGCATGCTCGTCGGTTTAGAGAACTCTTAACCTGGCATTTTTTGAGAACATCCGCGATTTGATCGCGATACGTTCGCCGAGGTCGTCCCCTTCCAACTCTTCCATCCACACTCGCTTCGTATACTTGTTTCGTCAATCTCCTCTCGTCCATCCTCTCTATATGTCCAAACCATCTTAACATACCTTTCTCAATCTTTGTCACTACATCTTCTTTCACTCCACAACGCTCCCTTATCATGTTATTCCTTACTTTATCTCTCAAAGTTACACCACACATACTTCTCAAAGCTCTCATTTCTACTGCATTTATTCTGCTTTCATGTTTCTTCTGTCTATGTTTGCCTAATTTTTAGCATTTGTTGCTAAACTACATAATATGCACTATAATATGACTAAGTTTGACGCTGTTATACAACGTGTCCCAGAAATCAACGTCAAGCCGAAAATAGGCAATAGGCCAAGTCGTGACAGTCATTAGAAAAATATAAAAAAAATTTTTGGTCATGTACTTTTCAAATTTTATGGATTCAAAAAAAAACTCGAAAAATGACACCCTGTGATGATTTTTCAAGTCCTGTGGCTACAAATATTAACTTTCCATCAGTTTTTTTTCTGTAACGTAACCATGAATAACCCTTCTGTAAATTACAGTTAAAAGTTAAAACATAACTACCTCATTTTTAAATAAAATGTTAGATTTTTGCCCAACATTGAATTCAAAATTATTACATCACCCAACTTTAACCGCGTGTAGTGTAAAAAAAAAGTACTACACTATTTTGGCAAGTAACTTTAAAAGATGGCGCGTTTAGTCTGGATTCCAAAATGGTATGCCACTTACTAATTGCTACTTCTTAATAGAGGAAAAAAAAATTTTTGTTACTTTTAGGTGCGTTTGAAATAAAATTCAGTTGTTGGATTTCTTTAGTTATAATTTTTATTCAATCAGATTTACCGAGTTTATATTAAATGTTCGAACTGTTTGCCTTTAGCTGCACATTAATAAATACTAGATGATCGGGATAACGCTCAGCATTTGGGTATCTCTTACGAGATAGATAGTGACGCTACTTTTATCTAAGAGCGAGACGGATTGACACATAATTTCGTCTGTGTGAGTGAAACAGATAGAGACGCCACTCTGGCGAAACAGGGATGCGTTAGGTAAATTGTGCAATACTGCAGCACGTTACGCTCTTTCGTTTTCTAAGCATCTTTTTGTATTTGTAGTGACTTCATACTTACAACTGTGGCTTTGTTTATTGGACTTCATTTGCATTGTGATTTTGATTTATCTGCACTGTTTCTGACGACCCCGGACTTGTTTTAATCGTAATCCCGTGTTTTGTGTAGTTTGTTATCATACCATCTCGATGCACCGCACAGGAATACGCCAACATGCATCTCATTTATGGAGAATGCTTATGCAACGCCAATGCTGCAGCAAGAATGTATCGTAAGAGATATCCAAATGTGCAGCTGAAGGCAAACAGTTCGAACATTTAATATAAACTCGGTAAATCTGATCAAATAAAAATTATAACTAAAGAAATCCAACAACTGAATTTTATTTCAAACGCACCTAAAACTAACAATTTTTTTTTTTTCCTCATTTAAGAAGTAGCAATTAGTAAGTGGCATACCATTTTGGAATCCAGACTAAACGCGCCATCTTTTAAAGTTACTTGCCAAAATAGTGTAGTACTTTTTTTTTACACTACACGCGGTTAAAGTTGGGTGATGTAATAATTTTGAATTCAATGTTAGGCAAAAATCTAACATTTTATTTAAAAATGAGGTAGTTATGTTTTAACTTTTAACTGTAATTTACAGAAGGATTATTCATGGATACGTCACAAAAAAAAACTGACGAAAAGTTAATATTTGTAGCCACAGGACTTGAAAAATCATTACAGGGTGTCACTTTTTGAGATTTATTTTTGAATCCATAAAATTTGAAAAGTACATGACCAAGATTTTTTTTTATATTTTTCTAATGACTGTCACGACTTGGCCTATTGCCCGTTTTCGGCTTGACGTTGATTTCTGGGACACGTTGTATATTACCGTTTTGAAAATAGAGCAGGAACAAAAAAGTTGAAAAAAATGCATGTTTTTTGAGGGTTCTTGTATGGGGACCCCCTTTGGTTGTTGACTTTTTTTTGTTTTTAGTATTTGTCGCGATATACCTCATTGCAACACAATTTCTGAGAAAATTTCAACCGGTTACCTATTACCGTTCAAAAGATACAGCCCTGTGACAGACAGACGGACGGACGGATGGACGGACGGACGGACGGACAGCGTAGCGAGAGTAATAGGGTCCCGTTTGACACCCTTCGGGTACGGAACCCTAAAAAAGGGTTAAATACTTCGCGCAGAAGTGGTCTTTTGAGAATGACTAAGATTCAAAAGGATGTTGCTGACATCACCGGAAGACTTATGTGGAAGTTAAACTCGATACCACGAGCAGCGTTCATCACGGTAGCTTAGCGGCTAAAACACTGGTGTATTGATCCAAGAGTCGCAGGTTCGAATCCTGCTCGTGAGCCGACTGAGACGGGCACATGTGATCGCAAATTCCCTTGGTCTTCAGACCGAAATGTTGACAAAAATAAAAAGCATAAACCCACCTTTACAAGTTATATATTATATAAGCTATTATTGTTAACATATATTCTCACTATCATGATTTACGTACGTTAATTTCCTTTCAATATGGCCTGTTACCCCGGTCAGATTGTTTTTGCTTAGTTGTCACAGTACGACCCTCCGGACCGGAAGCCGTCTGCCCTTGTCCCTTCCATTTCCGGCCACAAGCCGTCAAAGCCTCGACAAAGTTTTACGTTATCATACAACGGTTTTGCTTTTGTTGTAATTTTTTAGTGTTATGATTTTATTTGGGTAGAAAAATAACCAAATATCACCGAGACATGTCTGAAAAAGGTTAAAAATTGCTTATTACAAAACTGTTTTCAGTTCGCCTAATTGATCCAGAAAAATGGTCCTAAAAATTAGGAATAAAAATGACAATAGGATTTTTGGTATTTACTTCTCTTTAAGTAAAGTGGGTGATCGACGTACGAGCGGTTTCACTCGCTGCTTAACGGCGCTGATCGATTTATGAGCAAAACAGTCGTGCCATTATATAACATTGCTGACGAGTCGCGAGCCAGGCTCGTCGGTGTATATATAAAACCATGGTATTGCAGTGATACACGGGCAACCTTTACTGACTAGCCATAAACCCGCGGTTTTGTTGGTACGTCGATCAGGCACTTAAGGAAGAATTAATCCCTGTCTTATTTTTTATTTAAACACGGAAAAGCACGTAAAAATATGAAAAAAATTAAACTTTACACAAAATCATAATACGCTTTGCATTGTTGTATGTTGGTTAAAAAAACCCTAATTACTTTTCTGGAATAATGTTGTGAGAGAAAAAAAACGTGGACATGCGTTTAAATATGTAAAGTCAGTCTGAACAGTTTTTAAATGTCATATAAAGACATAAAAAAAAATTTGTTTACTTTTACTGCCTATTAATTAATTGTATTCTATTTTATTAGGGCAAATTGTGACTTTTATACTTAATTTTATGCCATTTGTATTTGTTTTGTAACTTTGACACACACCGTAATATTTTAAGTAACTTCCTCCACCTTCCAGTTTGCATGCTATTTTACTATGGTAAAATGTGCCTTATTTATAACCATCTACTGTAGGTATGTACCACATTTTATGCAAATAAAGATATAATGATAATGATGATAAAAAACAAAGGTATTTGATACACAGAGAATCAAGTTCTTAAAGTATTCACGATCTTAGTTGCTATTATGTCAACTGATAGATATTCTATGGTTATCAAAAACACATCATGCTACTCAATATTATAAATGCGAAAGTATGTTTGTATTTGCCTTTCAATCACACTGAAACAGCTGAATGGATATAAAATGTCCTCGATTATCACAAAGGATAATTTTTATCGACATATCGACATGGGAGTGAAGCCGGGAACCAGGCCAGTACGAAATTTAAAAAAAAAGAATGTTTTGTATCAATGTATTTTGATTACAAATCAATGCTCGTAACTTAAGCCACGAAAATATTCTTCTTCTCCTTAAAACGTTACGTAGATGTTAGTAAATAGAAGCTACCTATCATCATCAACTCAGCCTATCGCAGTCCACTGCTGGACATAGGCCTCTCCCAAGTTGCGCCACAACACTCGGTCCTCTGCCTTCCGCATCCAGTCCCTCCCTACCTACTACCAGCTACCTATAGAAATAAATAAATATTTTTGGGACATTTTTACACAGCACCTTCTAGTCCCAAACTAAGCAGAGCTTGTGTTATGGGTACTAGACAATGGTTATAATATTTATATAAAAAACAAAGCAAACAAAGCAAAAGCAAAGCAAAGCTTTCGAAACGTCAGGAAAACCAATTTAAGTAATATACGCGATATAATCCGGTTTATCTTGTTTTACTATAATATTTATATACTTTGTTTTCGTAAATACATACTTATAAAACATAATAAACACCCAGACCAACACAAACACTTATGTTCATCACATAAATGTTTGTGTCCTGTGGGAATCAAACCCGGACTCGACCTCGGACTGCTGATCACGCGGTCGTCCGCGTGATCAGCAGTCCGACACTCGAACCACTAGACCACGTCCTCATCGTCGTATATATTTCAGTTAAAGTGATTCATAAAAAAATATCAAACCGAAAACCCGAATAAAAAATAACAAAACAGGTAGGTAGACACGTTAATTTAAAGTAATTACAGCACCTAAATCTCGGATTATAAAGGATCCAAAAAAGATGCTCCGAACTATAGTTAAAATTATATCGTTAAACCGTTAATAGCGTCTGCAACCGATTTAACGATAATAGATTAATCCGAGGGTAGTTCCAGACGATAGTTTTCATTAAGGATCTTATTTCGCATTTTATCCCAGCCATTGTTAGAAATGAAAGGCCACTGGCTGATTGGAAGCATTTGTGAAAAGCACGAGTTTTCCGAGCAGTAAAGGCTCTATTTAAACCACTGATTAATGTTTACCAGCGTAGTTATGGAACGCGAAGTTGTGAAGAGGCAATCTCTAATGGTGGTTTAACTTTATAGACGGAGTTGATTATCGCTTTTAAATACCTGCGTTCTGTGGCTTTTAGATGAAGTTGATTTTTGAAGCTGTGAAGTGGTTTTTATGAGTGGTTACGGCTTTTGAGTTTATTAAAATATATTTGATTTAAATAGTTTGACTGTTTTTATGAATTTAATAGACTGCTCGCGGCTTCAACCGCGTAAAATTTGGCTTATCACAGAATTACTTATTGCGCATCCCTCGGGAACTGTTGATTTCCTCGGGATAAAAAATAACCTTTACCAAAAATGATTTGGGTTATGGTCTATCTGTGAACCAAGTTTCATCCAAATGCGTAAAAAAAAACTGAACTTGATTTAGGAAAAACTGTTGTGTATATTATGTATTAGAAAAAATAATTACAACATGATTTAAAAAAAAATTCAAATTTTGTTGTGGCACAAATTAGACTACTTCGTGGCATTTTCTTTTCATACAAATCCATACAGCCAGCAAAACTCGAAGCGTTTGACGCAGGTGGGTATGTTGAGCATCTATTCCCTGCAACTGATCGCGTGATAGTTATTATTTACCTAGCCTTAATCAACAATATTTTAAGGTTTTATATAAGTGTTGTAGCTTTAGAAAACATCACAAACCATTAAAAACAACTTATGTAAAAATTATAATAATAAAGAACTTTTGAAAATAAAAACAAAAACAAATCCATACAGCCGTTGCAGCGTGATTGAAAAAATAGACAAATAAACAAACAAACATCCATATACTTTCGCATTTACAATATTAGTAGAATATCTAGTTGAATGTAATTTCTTGTTTTTAAAGAGTCAGTAGGTATTGTCTAAAAGTTGTTAAAGAATTTTATTCTCAAAAGAAACCAACATAATTATTAATAATAATCTTACAGTAACGTAACCGATTAGTGAACAGAGCGAATTTCTGCAGTAAAATCCATTAAAAACGGAAATGTACAGTTTGGCATAAAATAGAATACAAAAGTTTAAAATGTTATTTTATTATTTTTAACGCATTTACGCATGTGAAGCGAATTCTAAAAATATAAATTGTAGTGGAATCTAAATTCGATACCACGAGCAGTGTTCAGGGTAGATTAGTGGCTAAAGCACTGGCGTACTGAGCCAGGAGTCGCAGGTTCGAATCCTGCTCGTGAGCGATTTTTTCTTTCCACAGTTTATATGCTTAAAATGTTTAAATATATTGGAAAAAAATATTTATAGAATTCGAACGGAATCTTCGCAGAAAAAACCCAGACTAAGACTGAAAGTAACAAGCACAATAATATGTTATTTCCACATCTATTTCACCGGATATTCATACCTCCATGTTGTGTTCTATTTCTTGGTGGAAATAATTACGCATCCGTAAGTAATTGGGGCAAAAACCCTTGTTTAAATCGTCCCCGGGTTCTGTTGGGGACACTATTGTTACGCCCCACGGTTTCGCTCGCCAACTGACCGGGATCATTTGAAATTGTACGTAATAAACGGCTAGTTAATAGTTAATTTGCCCTATTGTCATGTATACTTGAGATTTTGGATGGGGATCTGCGGAAATTAGGAACTGATTGTGTTAAATTTTATGGATTTGAAGTTTTAGGATATCTCCGTTGCAAATTTTTATTCGGTCAATCATGGATGAATATGAATACAAAAGGAGGACGAAATCTCGCTAAACCGATAAGTAAAGCACCCATAGTAAGACAGCTCGCTTATAAGTACGGGCTGGCACACGCACATATTCATACCCATAGTAAGACAAAAAGCCGAGTTTATGCAACAAATTTCGTGTGACGGTAGTCATTGTCGCATTTTCACAAATAAAATAACAATATGTATCTGTTTTGTTAAAATGCAGTCGAAAATAGGAAAAAATTAAGTGCTTCATTCTAACGAGATTCTGTCCGCCTTTTTTTATTCGTCCAAGCGGTCAATGATATTCTTTTTCATGGGGTTTTTACATGTAGGTCTAAAAAGGTATTCGTGTTAGCTTCTCTATTCTTATATGTATAATTATGTTCTAGACACCAATATATTTTACAGTCATAACGCATAACGCTATCGATTAAACAAAGCCGTACAATTATTCAATCCGAAACAGAAATTGGATTTCGTCGAATTTTATAAAAAAGACCGTTTTGTACATATAAAATTCAATTTAGAGTTTATTTAGGTACGTGTTTTCATTAGAATCGTCTTCGTAAATGACACCTACAAAATATATTGTACAATGTAATTTTTTGAGGACAGTAAAGATTTTTTTTGTTTTTTTAAACATAGGTTGGTATTATTTTCGTGCTAGAAATAGTTACTGAAGTAAATTAGCATCAAGAAATAATTTGATAAAAAGTTTTTTGATACCACGTTTTTAAAACGAAAGCGTTTATATTGCATTTTGAAGCAGTTCTGAGCTATGTTTAAAGTTTCAAGTCTCTAGCTCATCGGGACGTTAATTTAAAAACAAGACAGACAAGACTGAAAATAATAAAACAAAGTTTAACCGGATTAAATCGCGTATATTATTTAAATTGGTTTCCCTGACGTTTCGAAAGCTTTGCAGCATTTCGTGGTCGCAGGTAGACTAAGATGACAAGCGTCTTTACAAATATTTCTAAAAAATTATTTTAATCTACCGTACAATATTATTAATTAAAATCGTTTCGATGCACGCAGTAATCACTCACAATATCATTATCTTTTACAGTGTTGCGTGCTGTTGTTGTTGCTGTTGTTTTAATAGAGAAGATGGTTGGCAGCTACCACCTGTTTGGAACCCAGTCCTAAAAATAATCAAGTCCCAAACAGCACGCAACACTGTAAAAGATAATAATATTGTGAGTGATTACTGCGTGCATCGAAACGATTTTAATTAATAATATTGTACGGTAGATTAAAATAATTTTTTAGAAATATTTGTAAAGACGCTTGTCATCTTAGTCTACCTGCGACCACGAAATGCTGCAAAGCTTTCGAAACGTCAGGGAAACCAATTTAAATAATATACGCGATTTAATCCGGTTAAACTTTGTTTTATTATAATGTGTAGTGATCGCGAAAACCTAAGAAGTTATTAAGACTGAAAATGTTGTAAAACGTGGTAAAATTACACACATACTGTATTCCTCGATTTTGAATTTGATCCTCCTATTATTATCGCATTTAAATATACACTCCTATTCTTACGTACGTACCAAAACATCTTAAATACCTACTTATTTTCGATTCGATTATATTTGCTTATGTTCGATCAAAATGTATGGATCGGCTGATTTATTTTCAGGGTCTATAACTTTATCATTTGTGTAACTATGTATATTTTGAATAACAACCTATACACACTGCCCATTATCGATCAAATTATCTAACCAGCCCCCACTCAAATTACTTTCAAATGGTTTGGAAGTCGGTGATGGAATCAATTCGAAAATGCCTATCAGAGGGCAGAGGGCCTCTCGAGTTTCTAATTCACTTAATTTGAGCTTTAAATCTCATTTTGCAAAATGGACGCGCCGGTAATAATTGTGTTTGGTAAACACCGTGCCTTTTGGCGGCGGGTGTATTATTTAAAAGCGATAGTTGCGCAATTAGGTAGTAACTTCGAGGGAACTACAACTAGATAATGGTATATGTGACCCACCTACCAGCTTATCACCTCAGGTCCCATGTTTGTCTCAGTATCGTACTTTTTCTTTTTTCATAGCATCACGGCATTTTGGACACTGTGTAGTGTTATTATATTACAGAAACCGAAGCACTTTATAAGCGTTTGGTTATTCATTGAAAATAATCCTGTACTTAATTTGTGTCAAAATTATTTTACAAAAACGTTATTTTTGTTTAGTTGTAGGTAACTTACGAGACAACTTTTAAGTGAATATAAAAGTAGACATAACATAACATAACATCACTCCTGTATTTCCCCGAAGGGGTAGGCAGAGGTGTATAGTACACCCACATTTCGCCAGTTATGTTATAGTCCCATGTAATAGGGGGTGAACCTATTGCCATTAACCGGGCACAAATCCATATTCCGGGCTGCTACTGAGAATTTCCTAATGAAAAAACCCAATAACACTTTGCCCGACCCGGGAATCGAACCCAGGACCCCACGCTCAGCAGTCGCGCTTGCGACCACTAGACCAACGAGGCAGTCAATAAAAAAAGTCAGTATAAAAGTAGAAAACCATGAAAATTCTAAACAAAATTGAAAATTACATTTCTCATTTTTTTAGGGTTCCGTACCCGAAGGGTTCCAAACGGGACCCTATTACTCTCGCTACGGTTTCCGTCCGTCCGTCCGTCCGTCCGTCCGTCTGTCTGTCACAGATCTTTTGAACGGTAATAGGTAACTGGTTGAAATTTTCTCAGAATATGTGTTGCTATGAGGTGTATCACGACAAATATTAAAAAAAAAAAAGTCTAAAACCAAAGGGGGTCCCCATACAAGAAACCTAAAAAAAAATGCATTTTTTTCAACGTTTTTGTTCCTGTTCTATCTTCAAAACGGTAATATATACCGGCGTCAAACTTGGTCAGATTATAGTGCATATTATGTAGTTTAGCAACAAATACTAAAAATAAGACAAACATAGACATATGTGGTGGTACCAGCGTAAGAAAGACATGCAAAAATGCATATTTCGTACACTGGGCGTTGATGTCTTTTGGTAAAGTCTCGTGAATTAAATTAGTTTTTATGGGGTATCGGGTCGTTGAGAGGTACGGAACCCTTACTGCGTGAGTCCGACTCGCACTTGGCCGGTTTTTTTAAAGGGCAACCTCGATAGCGAGTAGAGTGCGGGACAGTAGCAACTGGTCGTCGCCACCGACAGGCTAGGTGGGTCATTTTTGAGGCACTGGCGGCTTACATGATCCTGTGAATCAGACATCGTGCAGATAAACTGCCATGCTTTGCTTTAAATAATCCGCCTTGCCTTGTGCGATAAGACCGCCCATTGTACTTACATAATCTTTCTGTAAACGACTGTCTTTGTTTTCGTTTTGTGTATGTTCAATAAAGAATAAAATAAATTGTTAAATTGTGTCAGTGTCAATGTCAGTTTTCAGTAATTTAATTTTAGTATATTATTTTCTTGTAATAACAGTTTAATTAATGAATGACCATTTGTATTAATATCTGTTTGTAACATTCTTTTTTACGTATGACATTTTTTTTTGGTTTTTTTTCTTTTTTGTGACATGTAATTTTTGTATGGATTTGAATATCGAAAATAAATGAAGTTATTTATTTATTATTTCTCATAGATTAAAAATATCAGTGAAATGTAAGAAAAATGATTTCATACTGAATCATGACTAAATTTTTCTTAAATTTTAGTATAGCATTTATTTCGCACAGTAATAGGTCCATCCACACGAGCTTCCAACTTACACTTTGATACCTAATAGCCCATCTGCAAAATGAACACAGGGTATCCATTAGAGGCCTCTGACAAGCTAGCGGGCTTATTGCCGTAATTATATTGCCTCCCAAAACAAAGGTGTATACAATTAATGCCCATGGCTGGTCCTCAATAAGGTTTATGTCCATTATTTCGTAGTAATTAGTTTAGCGTGAAGAGAATGTATGTATAATTTTAGTATGAAATTGGCTTTTGAGGGCTTTTAGTCTGTTGAAAGTCTGGCAGGGAAGCGTATTGAGTTATTAGTTATTTCTTTATCGTGTAAGTGTTTTTTTTATGAACGGTGCCTAACACTATGGTTTTTCCTGGTAGGTTTGTTTGCAGACGAAAATCACACATACACAAACTCAAGTTAACAAAATACACAAACTCGAGGTAACAACAAAATATTGGTCAGCCACATTTGTTTTTTTAGTGAATTAATCATGACGTCATTCAATCGTCAGAGGGTTTTTTACAATAAAATAATAATAATTATGAAACCTCGTCATTCGGATCCCCATTATTTTCCTTTGTTCTTACTTGTTTGTAAGTATGTTTACTTTTCAATAACCAAAAGTTATACAAATAATTATAAGTTGCTCTACTCTTATCTTTGTTTAAATTGCTTTATTGTACATAGATCAACAGTTGGTAATTTAATTCAAGAGGTCAGCTTTGCATAAAAATTACTTGTCCAGCATTAATTTAATCTCACAACCAGTCCCTTCTACCCTTAAAAGTATCAAATTTCTCACTGTGCACACAAGTACAATCATACACAAAATATGTGTAATAACAATTCCCCTCATAAGGCTAAATAATATTAAGCGCATTGTGCATTATTTCTGCGTCTATAAAATACAGGAGAAAGGACATTGTTATTATGATTTTCCGCACGATTGTACACATGTGTTGTATCATGCAATACTAAACTTGTAAGCATCGTGTTGCTATTGTGGAAGTTGTTATTGTCAGTGATTGTACCCGGCATTTTATTAGCCGTGTTTATTATGAGTAGGTAAGTGATTGTTCTAGATTTTCTTTTGATGGAAATAACTTCCCTTTTTTGTCATCATCATTAATTCCGCCTCTTTTTTTTTTTTTTTTTTTTTTTTTTTTTGCCGTGGGGAAATCCTCATGGACGCACTCCGCCCGGGGTAGGCGGAGCCAGTGTCGAACTCTTACCGACTAAAACCACCACGGTGTTCCTTCAACTACCTTAGCCGGGGGCGTGGGAACCCGTGAGTATTCACACAACCACCCCCGACAGGTCCTGGCCCGCCACAAGTAGGCGAGCCCCTTCTCCCCGTGCGGCCTAACGTCAGCCGCACCCTCCTAGGTGGCGCCCACGGAACACTGCACGCCACCTCACCTCATGGGCCTTTACCAGCTGCGCCAACTACGCCGGCTGTGCCAGCTACGCCACCTGCTGGTCGGACAGCAGACTACCCCGAGTCTGCTGCTCGCAGGCCCTACCTCCCGTAATTTTTTTTATAGAGGTTTTAATAATAATATTATTATTTATAATTCCGCCTCTCTTCTGACCTGATGTGTCCTCTATTTTTTCCTTTACTTCTCTTGTTCTTCCCACCTGTCTTTCCTTCTATAATAGTCTTTATTAAATAATATTGTCTTATCAGGTATCCCAAAATTTTCTCTCTTCTGTTTTCAATAAATTTTACTATAATTATTAATATAAACGGTTTTTTTCACTCACGTAATTTCATCAGGTGTGCCCGACTAGTTATGATTAATAATTATGAATTTAACTCACGATAGTTATTACATAAAAACTTTTACTGTTTCTTTTTTCTTCAACTATATTTAAAACTTCCTCGTTTGTTTTTGTTATAGGTGTTTTTAATTATTTTGTTATTAATAAATAAATGAATTTAACTAAATGTAACAGTATCTTATTATGACTTTTGAAGGCAGATTATTGACCGCAATAAGTAGATTTGACATGAGTTGAGATTGCAGGTGTCATCTTGCCTACTATCAAGAGTGATTTAAACAATATATTTACTAGAGAAGTAAACTGATTTAATTAATAACATTGAACACCAATTCAAATCAAGTGAAATCACCAACAAAAGCCACTTTATGATTATTGCAAATACCTAAAAAATACAAGATTTCAAATACTGCATATTCTATCTATCTACTGTTAGTTATTACTTATTTTGGTTCATACACGCTTTTTGACTAAAGAAAAATAAACCATGAGTTAAGATAAACTTAAATACAGCTCGCTAGATACTAGGCATTCATAACTAATAAGAGGGGAATAGGAAACGCAGCGGACAGCGAATGTCCATCGCGCGTCCACCGCGCAACGGAGCTGACGCAAGATTTGGCCAAAACGTGTGCTTTGTATTTTATTACATCACTCATGGTTTTAGATTAAAATCTACCTAGTGGTTTAATAAATTAAAAAGTATGTTTTAATTATCTCAACATTTATGAATAGTTAAGGCTAGGCTCCCAAAATGAGGTGACTTTTTGAAAACATGTGAGTCGAACACATGCTTGATGAATGTCAAATTTACATAGGTATATGTTTTTTGAACCTTTATCTATAGTTTGATTAGACAGTTACATAATTAGTTGATTTTTGTTCGATACTTTTAAGTTTTCAAAATCATGCGTTTTTAGAGATGTTCCAAATATTTCTCCTTTATTAATTAAGTTAGCTGCATAAAATTTATGCATATAGGCAGATAATAAAGTTTACTAAAAACTGGCTACAGGAAATCTGTACAGATTGTTTAGTATTCTTGTAATAAAATGAAAACTGTTTTGAGACTTACGTCATTTACTTCCGTGTGTAAAACGCGCGGGAATGAATTTTTCGAAAATGTGTTCTATTGCAACTCGCATAAAATTTACGAGAGCGACCCGCAGTTGCGGGGTGTAAGGGGAGTGCGAGGGTGGGAATTGCGTTTTGGGAGCGTCCTCTTAATGAATGATCAGATATTTTTCTTAGGTAAAAAAATTCTGTAGCCCTAGCACGAACCATTTTGACGTGTCGAATCGAATTTTGAATCACAAATAAGTCCAATAGTTCTATTACATTTTGATTTAATTTTCTGCATCATACGCACTTTTTACCATACAGAGAAATAAATAAAATCTTGAAATTTAATTAATATTGTTCTTTTTTTTATTAATTATTATCTCATAATTTTCTCGCACTTATTTTTCTGATTAAAAAAAATAAATGATAAAAAAAATAAAAAATAATGATAAATAAAAAAAAAAAAAAAGATAGATAAATGTAAATATTTTTTGGGACATTTGTACACAGCACCGTCTAGTCCCAAACTAAGCAGAACTTACAATACGGGTAGTTACTAGACAATGGATATAATACTTATATACTTTTTTTTTGTAAATACATACTTATAATACATAAGAAACACCCAGACCAACACAAATACTTATGTTCATCACACAAATATTTGTGTTCTGCGGGAATCGAACCCACGACCTCGAGATCATCAGTCCGACACTCGAACCACTAGACCACAGACATCGCTAAATATTTGTATTATTTTGTATATATTATTTTTGAAATATATTTCAAATTATTTATAATTCGAATAGTAGTAAGTAGTGGCCCTTAACTATGATACAGCAGGTTTTTTACGGAGCATTGGCCGACCGACCTGTGTAATCCAAACGAAAAATCTACTTTTACAATACTGAATAGAATAACAAATTGAACACAAAATTGAACATAACAACCCGACTTTTATTTTTAAAGTACTTTACAAGAGGTACTTCAACCCAACCCTTGTCAAAAAATGAGCCTTATCAAATAATTGTGTCTATTTGCCGAAAATCTTCCGATAAACATTCGAGAGGGGCGCATTACTGTTGCGAGGACTTAACAATGCCAATCAATGAAACATAAAATCCGGCTAAGCAGATGCGATGATTCTCCATCAATAGTCCAAATACCACGCTCGACCTCACCAAAAGAATTTCAACCTAGGAAACAGATCGATAAGGTTGAATTTGAAATGGAGGATTGCGAGGTTATAATCTTGTTCAGCGTCTACAGGGTGTATTGTTAAGCAGAGCCGGCCAATCAGTTCCATCACCTCTTGAGAAACCAATGAACCGTTCCTAATTCCGTGCTCGCGACTCGAGGGTTAAGTCTTTACGCGTTTGGTTTTGTCATTTTATCAATATAGGTTTCATCTGTTGCGTTCGGCGTTTCGACGTATTTTCGACGTAGTTTGGCGTATTTTTGGCGTCGTTCGGCCATGTTGTGCGCCTGAATAAACAGTCTTTGTGTTGTCAACATATCAGAAAGTTTTGTGAATTTCTGATAATGATCTCGGTTCTGTTTTTGAAGACTTGAAATATTGAATTGGATGACGTCAGTTGGCAGACTGATGTATTTTTGCTATAGTTTATTATTGACGATGTTTTTTTTTTATTAATTGTAGTAATAAAAGTTGAACACTTGGAAAATATATAATTAATTGTAGGCAATTTGCAATTTCTAAAATTAACTCTAATAAACTGAATATATCTACCGTTTTTAGGGTTTCGTACCTAAAGGTTGCCACGGAACTGCGTATGTCTGTCCGTTTGTCAGTTTGATTGTCACAGGACTTTATATTTTAAACGTAATAGGTCATCATCATGATTTCAGCCAAAAGACGTCCACTGCTGGACATAGGCCTACCCCAAGCATTGCTACAACAATTGGTCCTGCGCTTTCCACATCCAGTGGATTCCCGCAACCTTCACCAGGTCATCGGTCCACCTTGTGCGGGGCCTACCCACGCTGCGCCTTCCAGTACCGTAGCAGGTACCTGGTTTAATTTTTCACCTAATAGCCTGTATCAAAGCAAATACCTACTTACAGAAAATAATAAATAAAATCAACCCAAAGGGTATGGTGGTACAAAACCCCTAGTGCAGGAGTCCAACTCGCTCATGGCTGGTTTTATATGTACCAACGTAGTTAAATTTTTTCAAGCATTGAAGTCACGAAAGTAAAATAAGATACCTTTATTTGACAACCTACGTATCTACAATAAGTTGGCATTATCTGAAAGCCTGTGCCTGTTACTTGAAGGATAATAACACAGGGACGGTAATAAGCAACAGTTATCCACAAAAATCAGCGCTTTTGTTGATCGCTTAAAAATATGTTTTATCGACATTTTATGTAAGACGTCGTCTTTATAAAAATAAAAAGGTTTGCCAAGTGTGACATTTTTGTGTCAGATAAAATGACTAATTATTTTGAAAATTTGTTTAAAAGTATAATCAGATAAACAACACAGTTAAAAATAAAAATAATAAGTATTTTCTAGAAAACCACATACACATTATATGTGTCTAAAAGTTTCGAGCTCCATTATCTCAAAATAAAATTTTGTGTGGTTTGACACTGCTACTATTTAATACCGTCCAAATATAGGTACCTGTTCTAGCATTCTGATCAAAGGATTATTTCGCATATTGAAAACACAAGATCTGGTTAAGCTCATGGCACTCGCGTGGATGTCAACGACATGTCTATAACATTACGACCTATGCCCTTTTAAAAGGTCTTATCGATGTTTCAGAAGTTAATTTATTACTATAAAAGTTAAGATAACATATTTTTCAAAGTTTGAGAAGTCGATTATAATAATAATAAAATCTTTGATTCAGATCACAGATCCATATAATGTTAGTATGACCTTAACCTTAACCTATTGTTAGTAATATTAAACAACAATAAATTTCCTAATTAGGTACATACATGTCTCTCCGTACATGTATACCCGCCCAGTGCCTGATAAATGGTCCATCAAGTCGCAGGTTCGAATCCTGCTCGTGAGCGATTTTTTCTTTCCACAATTTATATCTTTAGAATTCGATTCGCATGCGTAAAATGCGTTAAAATAATAAAATAATTTATATCTTTGGCTAGAATACTATTAGGAATCCCGGAATCGCTTCAGCATCGAGGCACATCGCTTGCGCATAATGGCGTAGAAATCATCCACTCTCGCTTCAGCAAACATGTCTGATGCACTGCAAAACCGAGGCAGCCCCAAAACATCCTCAGCGCATTATTATATTGTATGCGCAGAGCGTTGTAAGCCTTTTGCGTGTACCTTACCCACAGGCTGCAGGAGTAAAATGACGACGATTATGTAACAATGTTTGTTTGAATCTAGTAGTTATGTATTGAATAAAATTGTCACTAAATACTGTAAATGTATTATTACAATTATAATTTTTATACACTCAGATGCAGATCAAATAAGTATATTTGATCGAAGCTCAGAGCCCTAATTCACGTAATTTTTTGACGCACCGAACAAGTTGCAGTGCCGCTGCAGTTCGTTTCTGACAGCGATCGCCGTAGATAAGAGAATACGAAAAGCATTGTTTTGATCGAAACCTAACATACAGGCGTAATGTTATGTTATGTTAACATTAGTAGAATAGATAGATAGATAGAATATTCTTTATTGTACACCATTAACAATATTAAACCTAGGACTGACATGTAAAATAAGGGTACATTGGTGGTCTTATCGCTAATAGCGATATCTTCCAGACAACCTTTGGATGGACAAGGAAGACGTGAAAAATAGAAGGGGGCAGTATGTGGTGCACTTTCATAAAGTTTACTAATATATAATATAATAAATAAATAAATATTTATCTACCATAGAAAATCTGGTAAATAATAAACGTTTAAAGTACCTAACTTACCCAGAAAAATAAATGTGACCATTCTGTTATTAAATCAGTAAGTTAATAAAGCTGTCTTTGCTCTAGATAGAACATTCCAAACTTTTATGATTCATCCCTTCAAAGGTGAAAGATGACATAATCACAAAAAGTACTAAAGACGCGTCACTGAGTCTATACACGCTGAAATTGGAATCACTTATTTCCCGAACATTCTGGCCTCATAATAACATATCTACCTACGTATTTATTAGAGCATACCTTGAAATGGGGGCAATTAACTACAGTGGGATTACTTTAGTGGTTGTTGCTTAGTGACGTCAGCGTACCCAATAAACGTAATCCGATTAAGATAATTGCCCAAAATCTTATCGAACAAAGGCTTAGGTGCGTATGTTCCGTAAATATGTATGGAACAGTATGTATGAGTATTAATGTACACTACCTTTTAGCAAGTTTGTCTAACAGATTACCTACCTACCTACTAGATTGTAGTTGAACGAAATAAAGAAAGAAAAATATTTATTTTGACTTGCACAGATCATATAAATGACAAACACAAAAAAATTAAATATCACAATATGGAAAAAAAACCGGCCAAGAGCATGTCGGGCCATGCTCAGTATTATGGGGTTCCTTAAGTAGGTGTACAAACGAATCAAATCGAATATTAATCATGGCTATTTTAGTTTTTGCAATAATCGGCAGCATTCGCGATTCAGAGCGTGTTGTTAGTAGCGCCATCTAGCGATAAATTCAAGAAGCCAAATTTAAGAAGCCTGTCATGTCAAAGTTACTTTTTGTGTTTTTTTCAAATAGAAAGTAGCTAAAGGAGCATTATTTGCCATGATAATTTTTCTCTAAGGTCAATGACCTTTGAACTAGGACGTTTTAAGTATTTTTCAGTTTTCTCTCTATAACTCAAAAAATTATAATCACATTATACTCGAAATAATTTTAAAAGAGAGTTTTCACAAAGGTCTATCAATGTGGAAGATTATAAGTTTCTACATTGCATAGTTTAGAAATGGCAGGGGGGGGGGACACATTGCAAGCCACTTTGGCGGGCTATATTTCGCAGATGGTACACCTGATAAAAAAGTGGTGTATCAAACATTACCTTCATTTTAGTAGACCTATTCAATGATATCCCACACGAGGGGGAGCAGCGAAAAAAATTTTTTTTTCTCCATTTCACATGTATGGACGCCACCCCTAAAATACGGAAAAACGATTCTTTTATTCTTTTAAAATTGAGATCTATATGTAGACTATTTTTTAACACAATTTCATGTACTTATGTTAATAACTGTAGAAGTTATTAAGCTGTAAAGGATTAGGACAGACGGACAGACGGATGGATATGACGAAACTATAAGGGTTCCTTGATGGGTAGGTAGAAATTACACAGCCAGATTCTACTATCTATACACGCTGAAATTGGAATCGCTTATTTCGGGATTTAAGCGACTAAAATTTCAACATTTTGTGTATTATCTTAATTTGGTGTTTAAAACAATATAGATGATGACTGATTGACGATTTGGTGCCAACCAACAATGACACAATGATTTAAAAAGTCAATCATTGTTATTACACCAATGCGTTTCCTTCAAAAACTACTTATGTCATTTGACTTGTGTTTTTTTTCTTTTAGAAACGCAACTGACCTCTGTTGTTTTTGGTGGAATCAAAGAAACTTTTAAGTAATGTGGTTCTTGACAGAGGATTTATTTGCAGAAATGTAATACACAGAAACAAAGCTTAGTCATTCCTTCAACAGATGGCGTTCAAATCTCAAAAAATTGACTTTTCTGTTTTTGTAAGAAGCTACAAGAATACAAAATAAAAAATACACATTATTAAGATGACGTTATTTTCAATGAAAAAATACGTTATCTTAAACAAAGTCAATCTTTTTATATTGAAACCAACATTGTGATCTTCCTTATTACTTACGATTTAAATTGTGGAAAGAAAAAAAATCGTAAAAATCGTAAGATTTCGCTTCGCGTGCGAAAAGCGTTAAAAATAATAAAACAATTCCTTATTAATTTTGCTGCAAAGACTGAAGTACTAAAGTTCGTTTTGAATTTAAATTGTAAGATGTATTTATCCCTCCAAATATTCAGAATATCATTAATAAAATATTATTCTAACTTTCACAAAACCATTTATATCCAAGCTGAACAATGAAGATTATTTCTAATTTCGGATGAAGTTTCCAAATGTTTTTAACATACCTATCTAAACTTAAAAACAAATTATCAAGATCTGTTTATTTATAAATTTTGAATCGCCTATTTTTCGCAAGCGTTTCTTTCTTAATCCTCGATAAATTGAGTTATCTGTAATGGTACTTAGACACGGCGAAAAAACAGAAACCCATCTGCCGATTTAGTGTTCGATTGTAGCCGGGAGCTGTTTAGTAAATGCTGATGGAGCATTGCATTAGACAAAGAGGATTGTGAGCTCGGGTTGCAGACACCTGGCCAGGCTGTCTAATTGGCAATCAGACGGTTGGCTACCCCTGCCCTGGGATCACGAGCTGATTGAGTAGCAATTATTGATTGACGAGTATCTACATTTATTTGATGGCACTGTAGGGTTAATTGTTTGTGGAATGCTCTTCAAATATGCATTAGTGCTACTACTGCGGTGGTGTAGAATTTTGATACTCGAATATTGTATGCTAGTAATTTACTCATAGAATGGATAGAATATTTTTTATTGTACACCAATAACAACAAAACTTAGGGAATAATGTGTCAATTTAGGATACATTACCAATATAGTTTTGTTTGTTTGTTTTGACAAAGTGATTGTGAGTGGCTCGTGGCTAAGTAGGTAATAAACGAGATGGATTTCAAGATCGGTGAGGTAAAGCTGCACTATCCGCGGTCATTTCTTGGATGGGTGACCGTTTTATTGCACATCGAGACCTCTTCGTGCCTTGGAAAGAACGTTAAGCAGTCGGCCCCGGTTGTCATAGGATTATCTATGGCAATCGTTACGGGTAGTCAGAAGCCTGAAAGTCTGACAACTGCATGGTTTAACCTTAGGCTGTCGGGATTACCTAGTAACTGGGTTGCGGGGGGTTGCAGTCGCTCTGTGTAAAATACTGATGTTCAGCCGCATCTGTTCCCCGATTCAGAACCACACGATAACCAGTTGTCGACCGATTCGGTTTGTTATCTCTTTTTCTCTCGTTGCGTGAATCATAGACAAAAACGAGATAACAAACCGAACCGGTCGACAAACTGGTTATCGTCTGGTTCTGAATCGGAGAGCTCGTTAGACTGGAATCCAACCCCAACATAATAGGGAAAAGACTCGGCGAAAGCATATATTTGTAAATCTATACTTATATTACATTCATATTCATTTATTTCATAAAGCCTATTTAAATGTCAAAAAAAAAAAATCATTAAATAAATTTAAATTCACATCCGATTAAATAATCATACAATATTAATAATTCAGTCAATAAATATTAAAAAAAAAAAAAAAAAATCAAAATAATTTCTATATTAATAGGGAATTCTTCGATCAAAGACTATAATGTCTACAATTTTGCATGCTTTAATTTTAAGCAAAACATGAATGATCTCATATTTAAGTTTATAACACCTTTTTATACCATGTTTTATGCAAATAAATATATTCTATTCTATTCTATTCAAAAAAAACAAAAAAGACAGATGTCCTGACTGACTGATTCGTCAATGCTGAGCCGAAACTGCTCAAGCTAGAAACATGAAATTTGGACAGTTAGTTCATTTTAAAACATAAGCGCCCACTAAGAAAGGATTTTTGGAAATTTTAACCGTAAGGGGGTGAAATAGGGTGTTAGAGTTTGTATGAAAAATCTTTTCTCCTGGATCGATTCACTCAAAACTTGGGAAAAATAATCTTTAAAGTAAGCGATGACACTTTTGAAAGTGATTATCTTTTGTTTTTCAAAAAATATTTCTAAAAGAGGATGCAATATTGTTATAAATTTTGTATGGGAGAATATTATTGCGCAACTGAATTGAGTCGAAACTCGGTATAAATCATCTAAGCAATTAATTAATTACGTGTTTTTATATTTTTCCAAAATAAACTTATCGGAGCTAAAAAGGGGTGTTAAAGTTTCTATGAAAAATCTTCCTGGGTCGCGCTTGACACAAATACTCTTTAAAGAGTAATAAAGAAAAACATATTTTTCTTTTCCCAAAACTACGATGGGAAACATTATACGGGCATTTTAATACTTTTTACGCGGGTGAAGCCGCAAGAGCACTGCTCGTTTTAAATCTTTTGCCGAAAAACGCAATGCGTAAGGATTAGGTTCACACTAGACCATTTAATTCAAAATTGTATCACTGCGACTAATATTTTACCTACATAATTTGCCTTGTGGTCCAACTCTGATAATATTTTACATTATTATATTTGGAGAGCAGATGGTACTAAAATGATGTAGACATTGTAAATTAACGTTTAATTAAGTTTGTAAACGATACCTATTCTGCTTGTTTGCCAATATTACCTGCGTCTTTCGGAGTAAATAAACTACGGTAACCTATCAGCTAATGTTGCAGGTAAGTAAAAAAATCAAATAGTTTTAAATTGACCAAAAATATAATCATAACATTATGTAGCACTAGAATATTTTCGGTCAGTGATATTCCAAATTTTTATCATTCATTGTACGGCATTATAACTTAATAATTTAATTTGAAATGGGATTTAACGCCCACATACCTATATACAATATGTCCCGGTTTGTAGTAATAAAACGTGACGGGTGGTAAATGCATTGAATTTTATCGATAAAATCGTCTCACTTGTGGGATTTTATCGGGAAAAAAATTTCGAGTAAAGATGTGACTTTAATGTATTTTTATAACGAAGGCAGTTCGCGGAGCCTTTTTTAAGCGACAATAACTTCAAAGATAATTGACTTAGAGCTGTGATTATTTTAATAACATGTTAAATAACTCGAAAACTAGCAAAGAAACGCATGTAAGATTTTTTATTATTATTAAAGCTTTTGTAGTATTTTAGTAAACGTAAAAATAACTTATAAAATTATGTTTACAATTTCACTTTCATGATTCATTACAAAAGTAAGTTAAGTTTTGTGTAGTTGACAGTTGAATATTTTTAAAAGTAGTTTATACTACAACACTTCAAATTATATTAAAACACGGTCTCTGTGTGACTTTGGTCTTAAGTTATGATTGTTAGATTATGCAGATGTTTTAGTAGATAAGTTAATTACTAGAATTGCTCTATCTTTGTGGGTGTTGGGATTGGACCCCACAAGTGTGATGTTTTTACCGATAAAATTCAGTGTATTTACCGCCCTTAAGGTTTAATTACTATAAACCGGGACATATTGTATAACGCAACACGAAAGCTTAAAAGTAAATATTGTACGGCATTGTTTTTAATATGACGTTTTTTCAACATTGTTTATAAAGCATAAAGCTATGTTAACGTCTTATAAAGCCATGTCTCCTGCGACAAAAATCTAACAAAACATTCTAACAAAACATGTTAACATTTTTCTCAGGCCAATCAAATGTACCCAAACAGCTAGGCCACGCCCCCATTTTGTTAGAAGAACATGTTAGATGTTAGAAATTTAAAAAAAATGGTTGTAGGAGTTTTTTACTGGGGCCTTACTCGCGACTGGTTCGAGATCTGAACCAAATCGAGTTAATGTCAATTCCTAGAAAAATGCAGTACGATTTGACAGTAACTCGAATTCAAATTCGATTGATAAAGCACTCGATCCAGTCAGGACCCCTGGTTTTCTCACTACTATTCAAAATTATTCTGCCATAATACTAACTAAATGTGATTAAAAAACTCTTTAAAATTAATAAAATCTACCAATACAAACGCCTAAATCTTACAGAAAGAGTTGAAGTTTATTTGCCGAAAATTAAGCGTAGTAGACTCCCTTAAATCCCAAGTTCAGTAAATACCTGCGACACGTACTCGGTTCGATTAGCACGTCTTGTTTGAACTTAATTAAGAGCACACGTTTGTAACAAAATGAGCGTCGACTGCTTGAGATCAAAGCGCCCAATGTTAATATTTGCAAACGTGTATTGAAAGAAGTCATTGGCATTGAGAAACGCACACACACACACACAAACACAAAACTTTATTCCTACACCCTGTCCTATACACAATTTAATGCAAGCAAGTGTTGTCATAAAGCACACATGCAAATGAAAATAAATAGCAACACAAAACACACACATCTACGCCTCTAGGTGAGACGGTAAAAATTGAAATCCCTTGTTTGAATTTTTGAATAATGTGAAATTCACTTTTCAATTCCCAGTCGCTTTAACTTTAAAATATATTTTTAGTTGAAATTGAATTTTATAGGAATATTCATCATGGAATACGATTGTTAACGTGGAATGAATGGACTCGTTTATGATTCATTTAATGCTTGTGGTTATTTTAATTGAAATTTTAGAAATATAAAACCTAACACTTGTTTTGAAATTAATAATTGTTTTACGTTGTAACTGAGTTATATTTTTTTGTTATACTGAACACCAATTGGTTGGATACCTATTATCTGTTTTATATTTTACAAGTGAAGTGAAGATATAGATCAACCACAGAAGTGACTAAAGAAGTGTCATCATAATAGATATCTATTACGTCCTATTCTCATTCTTAATAATATTTTGATATTGTAATTAACATTTTGACATTGTATTTAATAATTTGACATTATAACAAACATTTTTATTAATGTAATTATTAATATGAATGTGTTTATTAATCTGTCAGATTTAAATTGTAATCCATAATCTTAATCAAATGCTAAAAATATAATAGTCATCATCGTCCGAGCCTTTTCCCAATTATATTGGAGTCGGCTTCCAGTCTAGCCAGATGCGGCTGAACATCAGTATTTTACACGGAGCGACTGCCATCAGACCCACGCAACCCAGTTACTGGGTAATACTAACATTCGGAGATTAGACCAGTTGTCAGACTTTCAGGCTTCTGACTACCCGTAACGACTGCCATATATATTCGTATGACAACCGGGACCGACAGCTTAACGTGCTCTCCGAGGCACGGAGGGTTCTCGATGAAACGGTCACCCATCCACAGACTGACCGTGGCTAGTGCAGCATAACCTTACAGATCGTACAATCCACGCAGTCGTTGCATCGCTACGAGCCCCTCAAATTTAATTTAATAGTAATGTCATTTATTCTTGTAATGTACCTACTTATGATTTGCAATAATATAGTCTACTTAATATTTCTACACCAGCAATGGTAGTATATGTGAATCCATATTTAACTTAAGACCTCAATGTACCATATACTTAGAAATAAATGCTACTCTATTCTTATAGATATAAATAGTTTCTATCTCTTTGACTTTGATGTCAACGTCTGGAAATCCATTCTCGATACTAAGCATACTAAAGTTGACGCGTGCCAGCGACGAAATCACATCCTGTATTATATTGACTTGGAAGCCCTTACCATTGGTTGCAAAGATTCTTCTCACAATTGACACTCAAGATTAATACAAAACACTAACTTCGATATTCTCAGGTGAAATAATTTTAGGGAGATATTTTTTTAATCATAGTTAAATTCCAAATATTTTGTGACATTTGTGACTAGGGTGGATTTTGCAGTCTTGTAGGAGTTTCATCCAAGTATTTTTGGAACGAAGTTCCTCATCGCGGCTTGCGGTATGTGTGATTCGGGAGAAAGTGTAACGTTACGTCAGATTTTAACTATTGAATAAAACATACAGAAATACATGTTCTACTGGGGATCGAACTTAGGCCCTGTCTGTATCTCAGTCCGACGCTTGATGTTTCCTGCCATCTATGATTATACTACGGTTGTGAAATTTAGCATTATAATGTATTTGGTCAATATTTAGCGCATGCGAAATCATCAAAAATAATTACGTGATTATATAGGTAGTACAAAAAAAAACCTGTAACCTGTGATGGGAATAGTATTTATAAGATCCAACTAGATATAAAACTTATCGCTTTAAATCTACATGTTTGATTAAATGAACCATACCTTTCGGCTATAAACTGAAACAATACGAACTCGAACATTTCACGTCAAATCTAAAAACAATAGTACTTAATCTGATGTCAAGTTTCAAAATCTCGCAATAAAGCGCTGAGACGGTCCCATACAGCCGCCGGCCACAAGTTTCCAATAAGTAATTAAAATCCGGAGACGCGGAGATTACGCTGCTATGTCTCTAGAGTGTTTGCTCCTGAGCACTCCAAATCTCTTATGATTTCCTGGTATTTCCAATATTGTTAGCCGGTTCCGTGCAAATATATTAAAGGAAAATGGTTTATCGGGATTTTTTTTTCTGAAAAATGATTTTAGAAGACAGTTCAGTGGAAAATATGTATTTTAAAAGAGTTTTTATTTTGTAATTGTATTAATTGTGTATTCTATTATGCTATGCATCCATGTGTGTTTGCTCCTAAATGCTTCAAATCTCTTAATAATAATTTTCCTGTATTTTTAACAGGAGTGTTGTGAGCCGGTTTTGTGCATTTTTTAACATATTTAAATTGAAAAAGCACTTTCTGGTCAGGGTTCTTGTATTAAAGGATCATGACCAAACATGGTACCTAAATGTCTTATGCGCCAATATAAAAATATTATATATTTGCGTTAGGGATTAGGTTTTCGCCTATGTTCCTAATTGTTGACAACCGTGTACTTTTAATATATTTTAATTTTAGCATTTTATGAAAATCTATGATACACAAAATACTTGATGTTTTTTTCATAGACTTTCAAAATCTATATATTTATATCTCACGGGGTTTTGTGTGTTTTGAGTGTCGATATTTAATTGATCGTCCGGCGCACCCTGGGCAGTCAGCCCCGTTACCAACCTGCTGACTGGCTAATCTTTTGCCCACGGCATGAGCTGTTATTATTATGTAGCTCATGTCGACACGATAGAAGAAGAAGACGGGGTTTTGTATATTTTTTGTAAATAATTAGGTACGAATAACATATAAATAACTAATAATGCAACGCAAAAGTTTAAAAATAGAATTTGATTAAAGAATTACGAACTTAATAAGAGATTGCAATCAGGATAATCATGTTCACATTAGATAAAAACAACCTAACAATTCAAAACAAATCATAACACTGGACTGTTCCAAAAAATACCAATAAATTACCAGCAATCCAGCTCAGTAAACCACAGAAAGGATTACATGAAGATAACATCACAAAATCCACTGTGAAATGATATTAAAGGTTCCTTTATTTATTTGAGCTCCTGTTTCGGGCATTTTTATGAAGAACCGGGCAAATAAACGGGCACAAACATTAATCTGCTTTGAACAACAGACAAGATGTAAAGGGACTGTGGTAGTGTCAATATTGTTTTAGGGGACAAAACTTCGCTTTGCTATCTCTTGGCGACAATTAGAGCGTGATATGATTTTTTATGTAAACTTAATTTACTTGACTTTGCTAGGAGTCGACCATTTTGATTTCAATTAACTTTACTTTTTAGCTTGCTATAATGTAATGAGGTTTTTCGTGTTAATTGGAAAAATGAATTCGTGTTTGTTTCTATTAATGAGTTGTTTAGCGTCTAATAGTTTTTCTCTATAATAAATATTATTTGCAGTCATAATTGATACAAAAATTGCAGATGTACTCTGTATAAATAAAACCAAAACGAAAATGATTGAAAAAACATGAACCCTTAGCTATTCTATCTTTTCTATGATATTAACATATATTTACTAGCTCTCACCGTGTTTTAAATAAAATATAGCTTTTCACATAAAATACTGCTGATCCCTTAATCAAACCATCGACATTTTCATAATTATTTAAAACCTTTGCACTAAATAATATTGCAAGGTATACAATATAAATCCTCACAGCCTTGTACACTAACTAAATCTTTCAACCCTTTATTGCTTACGACGACATTCAACAATTCAATTATAAATTGTAAATGTCGTTAAACTATCGATGCGTGTCTTCATTACTAAATTCTGTTGTAGTTTAAAATGTGGTTCGCATAACTGTAATTTATAACCGCAGTTCACGGGTTGATTTATTGGTTCTAAGTCAAGGGGTAGAGTTATGTCGACTGCGCGTTTTGTTATTCCTTTAACTGTTTCCTTGGGAGTGATATGTAGAGGTTGTTCTCTAATTAAAATAGGGATATTTGTTTCAAGTTTAATTTAGCTTGTAAATGTGTTTTGATTTCGAAAAGCGTGACTTATTTGTAAGGTGTATTAATTAAATGGGTTCACAGAATAAAACAATTTGATTAAAGATTTTCGTAAAAATACTAACATAAGATAAATATCACCTCTGCAAAGTCACAGAATTAAACTTACATTGTAAATCAAAAAGCAAGTCTAAATTATTCTAACACATTCTAATTTTAAAATCGGATCACAGAATCAGACTTACAAAATTCATACTTATTCAACATTACTTCAGCTTAAAAATACTAGTGTGATATTTTAAGGGATCCCAACAAGATTTAAGTTAGCAAGTAACATGTAAAATGCAACCTTTAAAGGTATTATTATTTCCAACTGATTGTCAAAAGTATAGAGGGCATTTGCGTGTAGACAATTAATTCCATGAAATTGAGATTGTAAACATCCTGTAGAAACGATTTTGTGCTGCTACCTCCTTACGAAGGAGGTCTGCGAAAGATTAGACTTAAATTAATTTAGCGGATTATTAATTTTGAATAATGAACTTTAGTTCTTACATTTTAATGCATCGGTGAATAAAATTTTCGTAAAAGTAAATGACCTGGCCGTTATTCATTTAGTATTAATCTAACTGCATTTAGTTGAACTATTCTTAATTTAAAAATTGGAATCCAACATTTAAAGTTTGATTTATATTTTTAATCTATGTATTATTCAAGGACTTGACCAAAAGTTGAATTTTAATTTGTAGAATAATAGTTTGATTTAAAGTTTTCTCTTTACGGGTTAAAAATTAAATCTTAGTTTAATACGAACAAAAAATGTACTGGTGAAAATTTATATTTCACTAGCCTATCTACTAGGTTTTGCCTGCGTATCATTCGGCTTTTAACAAAAATAATTTATAGCTCATCCTTCAGGAGCTGCTTATCTTCCCGGGATAAAAAATAGCCTATTATGTTCACCTAGGGTATGATCTATCTGTGTAACAAATTTCATCGAAATCCGTTAAGTCGTTTCAGCGTGATTGAATGACGAACAAATAAACAAAAAACATCCATACTTTCGCATTTTTTTATAATATTAGTAGGACTTAAAACAGTACTGCCAAATAAGATAAAACGGTACGAAAATAAAAGACATTTCAGAGCGGTACACCCATTTGCGTATTTAAATTATAAACGCCCAGTTTGCGAGATTACCGGGACTTTGGCAACTAAAGCTAATTGCAGTTGTTGGAGTTAGCGAGGCTCCAGCCAGATCTGTTAAGCCCCGAATGAGTGTTAAAAGATTTATATCAGTGGATAACGGCGATTCAAGATCTCAATCCCGGAGTCCGCAGCAGGAAATTAAGACATTTACGGGATCTTCCCGCGTTTGTACTTCTTACTGTTCCAATGAAAATATGAAATCGTGTTTCAAACGCTTCATGCCGCATTTCAATTAGTTCGTGCGAATGAGAAAATTTAATTATGAAAAAAATTATAGAAACCATTTTCAATCTTTTAGCGGTGTTTTGCTGAGTTTTCTCATTACTTAGCTTTTCAATTAAATGTGTTAGGAATTTATGTAGATTATTTTGAAAACATTATAGTTATGTTTTTAAATAGGCAACAGTAAAATTGATTGTGTAGATAGTTTATTTTAAAAGAAAGAAAGAAAGAATATTTATTTGCTTCAAAAGTGACGCACAAAATTACCAAAAAATTCAAAAACACAGAACAAATACAGGTACAGAGCCAAGAAGTGTGGTAAGATGTGCGTCACATCCGCGCAAAACGGCCACCGCTCAGCATATTGCTGTGCCTCATGCACGGAGCAAAGACACAGCGCTAGTTTTCAGCGACAGCCGGCGTCGACACAAATTCACAATGCAATAACGTAGATCAGTGAGGCGTGATGTTGGTAAATAACGATAAAAAATAAATAAGTAAGATACAATACGAGATAAAATGTGTAATATTTAATAAATAATATATTTCATATTTAATAATTTGATTGTATAGATTAATTTAAAATTGATTGTGTACATAGTTTTTTACTTAAATGTTCATTTACGAATGATTACGGGGAATGTAGCAGCCAAGTGGTGCGGTGTGGTGGTGATGGGGATCAGTATTTTTTTTAATTTCTCGCTGAATACATAAATTATACATTTTTTTTTTAAATTGAAGTACAGGTATTGTAGTTTAATTAGAAACTATTAACTCTGTAAAACATAGTTCGCTGTAGTTGTTAATGGAAAAAGTGCCAAAAGTGGCCGTTTTTCATACTTTTTCTGTCTACAACTACAGCGGAGTATAATTTACAGTACCTGTACCAGGCCCCTCAGAAAGTATTGCGAAAAAAAGTTTTTATATATGGGAGACTGGCCAGTTATAATGTTTTTCGAAAATATGATTATTTATAAGTAAAAATAAGTAAGTTCCAATTTCAAAATTTCCCTCCACATTTTTTGCGAGTTAATTCAAAGTATTGTGTCTCACTGGAATATGGATCTGCGCCGGGAACATTTTAGAGCTATGATTTTATACGATTTCAAGTGTCGCCTGAAACCGGATGAATCGTACGATAGACTTCAAATGGCATTCATGGATGAAGGCCCTTCCAAGGCAACCGTGTATCGTTGGTATAACGAATTCAAGCGCGGTCGACCAACTTTGGGGGATGACGAAAGAAGCGGTCGCCCTTTGACGGCTGTTACCGAAGAAAACGTGCTAGCAGTGAAAAATTTAATCCAAGACAATAGGCGAATTACATATCAGGAGATTCAACACATATTGAAGATTGGATCGGGAAGCGTTCACGAGATTCTACACAGCCATCTTCGCGTGAGGAGGATAGTATCACGCTGGGTGCCGCACAACCTCACCGATGCTCAGAAGCAGGCCCGGGTGGAATGGTGCCGTGATATGCTTAACAAATTTGAAGCAGGCTCGTCTCGGCGTGTTTACGACATCGTTACAGGTGATGAGTCCTGGATTTATCAATACGACCCAGAAACCAAGCGCCAGTCGACTGTTTGGGTGTTTCAAAATGAGCCAACGCCTACCAAAGTGAAGCGATCTAGAAGCGGGGGTAAGATTTTGATCGCTAGCTTTTTTAATTTGACTGGCCACTTGGTATCAATTCCCTTACGGGATCAAAGAAGCATTAATGCCGAATGGTATACTACCAAATGTTTGCCAGAAGTTTTCTCTGTTATAAGCAACAAGCGACCAAACACAGGGCTCCGCGGGCTACTGCTCCACCACGACAATGCACCTGCGCACACCGCACTCAAAACGAGGGACTTCCTGGACAGCACGCCAGTCAAACTCCTGGGTCACCCTCCTTACAGCCCTGATCTAGCACCGTGTGACTTCTTTTTATTCCCAAAAATAAAAAATCAGCTCAAAGGGATACAATTTTCGTCGCCGGAAGATGCGCTGGCTGCGTTCGAGCAGGCTGTAAACGAGGTGTCTGCGGCGGACTGGAAAAAGTGTTTTGAAAACTGGTTTAGGCGCATGAATCTTTGTATAGAGGCTGGTGGAAAGTACTTTGAAAAGATTTGATAAAAATATATGTACGTATAGAACAATTTTTTTTAGTTTCGCAAAACTTTCTGAGTGTCCCACGTACTTCAATCGTTAAAAATGATGTTTGATAAATGGTGTATTCAGCGAGTCATAATTTTTTTAACGATGAGGGCGCCACTTGGCTGATACTTCCCATTAACAATAACGTTTGCTAGATTACATCAGTAATGATTCACCCCATTTTCAGAACTTTTATATAACAAAAGATCTAAAATGAAATAGATTCAAAGTCACCCTAAAATGATGCACAGAAATAATATTCTAAAAAAAGCCTCAAAAATGAAAAACAGATAATATTGGTTTTATCAAATCTTCACCAATTTACCGGTGACTGCACCACTTAACCCTAGTGTAGAACTTTGCGAATATTTTCAGAACTCTCTCCTAATACATGGAATTGAAAATTCTTCACATTTATTTGAAAAGCAATTTTTATGTATTTATTTTGAGAAAACCTCTCGAACCACCAGACTGTTGATAACACAATGTTTTTATTATCAGTTCGTAATATATTATGTTTGAATATATACCTACATTTCTTTAGAACTTCTATTCACATGTACTTATAGTGGATTCGTAGAAAGTCATGCTTTTTTTACGAAAGTTAAACTTATGTTAAATGGGGTACTCAAGTATGAATTTTATTAGGAATAATAAATTTTGACACAGTAAATTATGTTTGTCAGATAAAAACATTTTTTTTTTGATAAATAAAAATACTCTTTTATCCAGCTAGAATATTACTTTTTAGTTATTCAAACTGTGACGACAATCGGCAAGTTTCAGGATTTTTTTGAATATTTATTCATATTCATATTCATTTATTTGTAAAGTTAATTTACACGTCAGTAGTTTCATAAATAATAAAGTTCACAATATAAACTTGAACAAAAATAAAATAAAAGTGATAATAGCAAATAAATTTCAAATTCGAATGTCACAAAAAAAAAAGAAAAAAAAATAAGCATGTCATAAATTATTTATTTATGTTTGTACGAATAAACTCTATGAAAATCTAGAATCTAGTGATATTATGTGGAGGAGTATTTCGAAGCTTAAGTGGCTCTTTGTAGTAGTAATATTTTTTGTTTTTTCAAGATATCTTTTTGTACGCATTTGTAAATATTTATATTGTACATAAATTGGATGGAATGGATACTAAGATTGTAGATAATATTAGATTATAATTTTCCATAAATTATTATAAATATCTAAGGTTTTTTGGATATATCTACATATTGCACCTATCAATAAATTTATTCTACAGGCAAAGAATTTTTCATATGCAGAGGATTCTAGCCCTATTTTTTTTTTACAAGAGAGATCGGTCATATATAATAGACTTATGAATAGAATAGAATAGAATGTCTTTATTTGCAAGGAATAAGTACATTGTGGTTGGTACATTCATTCATAGACCGCTTATTCTGCTATATGCTTTATATCATAGCATGCAAATGTTTATAATTATAATTGTTATGAGTTTATGTAATATTATTGCAATTATTTATTTACACTTGTTTATTTTTAGTCAAAATTTGATAAGAAATATTCGTTTAATGTATAAAAACTGTAATGGAGCAGACAGGCGTGCGAAACTCTTTTAAATTTAGTAAGAGACAATGGTTTAATGGTATCGGGTAGCTTATTATATATTTAGCATATTATGCTTATTATTTTATTTTGTAGCTTATGATTCTTTAACAGTAGTATAGAGCTCCTTGTGAAGGAGTTACACCGGGGAAGACCACCACCGTAACTGCTTCTGCCAACAAACAGTGGTGCCTTGCATTGTTGTGGTCCGGTGGGAAGGGTACGGGTGTCGGAGAAATTAGATTCACATGAGACTTTTCATTTTCATGTCTCAGTTTGGTGAAACAACTTGAAGTACCATTTAGGCAATAGCCTAGGTGGTATTACAGTTGTTATAAGCAAAGGTAACCGCTTAACACTAGGTCGGCATTTATTTTGTTTTGCCATCCTTACTATAAGAA
Organism: Asteroscopus sphinx; assembly: GCA_949699075.1. Lineage (NCBI taxonomy): Eukaryota > Metazoa > Arthropoda > Insecta > Lepidoptera > Noctuidae > Asteroscopus > Asteroscopus sphinx. The sequence continues at coordinate 10,633,802 of OX453008.1, forward strand.
ACCGCCCAAGAGCATGTCGGGCCATGCTCAGTATTATAGGGTTCCTTAAGTAGGTCTAATTACAAACGAATCAAATCGAATATTAATCATTGCCATTTTAGTTTTTGCAAACAGCGCCACCTAGCGCTGAGTTTAAGAAGTGTGTCATATATTCATATGACACACTTCGTAAATTTAGCGCTAGGTGGCGCTGTTACTTTGTGTTATCAATATAACACAAAGTTTCTTTTTGTGATTTTTTTAAATAGAAAGTAACTAAAGGAGCATTATTTGCTACGAACATTTTTATCTAAGGTCAATGACCTATGAACTAGGACGTCTTAAGTATTTTTCAGTTTTCTCACTATAACTCAAAAAATTATAATTACATTATACTCGAAATAATTTTAAAAGAGAGTTTTTATAAAAGTCTATCAACGTGGAAGATTACAAGTTTCTACGTTGCATAGTTTGGAAATGGCAGGGGGGGGTCACATTGTAAGCCACTTTGGTGGGCTATATTTCGCAGATGGTACACCTGATAAAAAAGTGATGTATGAAACATTACCTTCATTTTAGTAGACCTATTCAATGATATCCCACACGAGGGGGTGCAGCGAAAAAAAAATGTTCATCCCCATTTCACATGTATGGGCGCCACCCCTAAAAACCGTTACCAAGATTTTTTTATTCTTTTAAAATTGAGATCTATATCTAATAACTTCTTAGGTTTTCGCGATCACTACACATTATAATAAAACAAAGTTTAACCGGATTAAATCGCGTATATTATTTAAATTGGTTTCCCTGTGATTGTCATCTTAGTCTACCTGCGACCACGAAATGCTGCAAAGCTTTCGAAACGTCAGGGAAACCAATTTAAATAATATACGCGATTTAATCCGGTTAAACTTTGTTTGATTATAATCTATATCTAAACCATTTTTTAACAAAATTTTATTTACTTATGTTTATAACTGTAGAAGTAATTAAGCTGTAAAGGATTAGGACAGACGGACAGATGGACAGACGGATAGACGGACAGACGGACAGACGGACGGACATGACGAAACTATAAGGGTTCCTTGTAGGACTACGGAACCCTAATAAAAAATAAACCCTTGTCTATATATTAGTCATGTTACGCCTGCTGGACTATATGGGTCGGGTCGGTGCGCGCCTGTTTTTATAAGGACGACAACCCACGACCGACCCGCACCCGTCCTATATGTGTTTAGCGCTTAACAAAAACTTATCATCTTGATCGATGCTTTTATTAAACTAGCTTGCAAGCAAATTAATTCACTACGACATGTGTAACATCTACGGTTAGTTATAGGTATATCAACCGTCTCGTTTAGAGAAAACCACTAAAGCGAGACGCTGATTCGATTTCACGATGAACGCTCATAGTTATCGCAGTAAATCTCTAGGTGATGTGATTTACTTTAATTTAATTTTGTATCAACGTTTTCGCCCGTATAAATTCGCCTTAATTATGTTTAAGACGCAATCTGTCACGTGAGTTAATTGTAAACTTAGGCTTATAAATCTGTTGTTGCATACTCGGATGATTTTGGGATCGATTATTATTAGGATGTAATTTTGGTTAGAGTTGAGCCTTGTTTCTTTTTTCAAACTAATTGAAGTGCAATATACACTCACACAAAAAAATGTGTGTTTTCCCACCATACTTCAGGATATAATTAAATGAAATCGCTGAAGTAGCAACTTATTTTAGGTTGTCTAGTTTTAAACACTGTTGTCTACATTTCTTACGACCTTCACCTACCAATTAAATAGAAACCAGTAGAAGTTCATTTGATATAAGCAGTACCTTTGTAGTAAATAATGTCAATTGTGTCTTTTTTCATGTACCTACATACAGTACATACCTATTGTTGTGGTAACATAAATTATAATTACATAAATAATTATCTTCTACAACTAGATTTTGCATCAGAAATCATGCCACAACAAAATAACGATACTAAAATCAGGAAATGTTAATCTGTATTCTGAAGTAGATATGTTTTTCAAATATTTTTATCAGCAAAAATACTTCTAAAGCACTGAAAACCTTCCTGAAATTCGTATAATTTTGCTGGCGCAGCCGTAGTAAATAACACGGTTTTACTCTTCAGACTTTTTTCTTGGAACCGAGTATTCTTACAAAATAAATAACAAATAAATTGGCAACGAAGCTAAAATTTTACTTCTTGGTTTATGTTGCATAGTAGATATATTTGAAAAATGCTTGTTCTGTGTGTGGTTCTATATGTATTTGTATTAATTAAAGTTCTGCATAACATAAATCAAAGTGGAAACTGGCTTTGCAAAGCTTTCGGTCGTTCAATGTTTATACTTTATACACCCAATAATGAATATGTTATTAACCTCTTGCAAGCTAACCCGTCTCCGCCATACGCGCTTGTCAAATTACTGAATTAGCGGCTACCCAGCGTCGAAATTACACGCAAAGAGCCTACAAATCAACACCGTTTTCGCATATACATTAAATATTAACAAAGTTTCTTAAACATGTGTTCTTGACTCGCGTGTAGTGATTTAACCGAGTAAGTAATATAGGGACGCAGTGACAGCGGTTATTACCTATATTTGAAATTACGCAACATAACAACTGCGAAATCGTTGAGTGAGACCGCGAAACCAATTTTATAGAAAGGTTTGACCAAAATATCATTGAATAGAAAGTTTTTGGAATGTAGATTCAGTAGCAGGAGAGTAACTGTAGGTACTAAAGTTGGGCTAAAATAAGTTTAAATATATCCAAAAAATCTGGACCCATAGTCTGGAGCTTAATTAAAACGGTTACAGGGCCGCAGATTTTTATGATCTATCATCTATAATTTTTATACGCTAATTGAAATCACATTAAATCTTAGTGAAATAAAAAGTAAATTTCTACTTATTGCTAGAATTACGAGTACATCTCTCTTAGGAGAGGCGCGATGTCATAACACGTGGTATTTCAGCATTTAATTCAATATGATTTTTCAGATAATGCAACTTGAATACAAATACCATTGAATATAATAGTGATAAAATAATTCAAACTTCCATTCCTGAACATGGGCCTCTAAATGACTGCTAAAACGAACGGTCAACTTATAATAAACGGTCGGTAAACTATTGAAAAAATTATCATGATTACTAACTAGGTAGACGTTACTTCACGTTTTGTTTTCCTATCTCCTGCCCTGTGGTCTGAGGGAAGTAATTTGTTTTAAAGATTTAAGCAGTACCTTTCTGCTCAAGTGTTTTCTATGACATATCTTTTTTAAGTGTTTTGTGTTTACAAAAATAAATAATTTTATTTGATTAATGGTCACAGTTTGTTGTTTTTGGCACTCACTTTTACCTTTGCCTCACCCACAGTTGGAGCCGCGAGGTTGGTCAAAAACTGTTCATCTATACTTGATTAAATCAACTGCAAAATAAAATTGCAATATCAATAAAATATTCAAAAAAAACCGCTTCCCGCTCGCACTGTGTCCGTACCCAAAACAGAATCCCTCCCCGCTATATTCCTAATTACTAATCGTGATTACACACGCGTCGCGTTACCGTGTTTACCTAGACTATAATTAAAGCAAGTTAATCTAAAATGTTCCCGTCTTATACAAAATGCAAGGTGCCGCCGGGGAACTCGAAAGACTCCGTGAGTACTTCTTTACGGGTTTAGCAGTCACTTAAGAAAGCGTCTTATAAGAGCTCTCAGAAGTTTCCATTTAAAGGAAAATTACGCGCTTTTACGTGTCTATTGTTTCGTTTCATTTATTAGAGTTTAGTTTAGGATATTTTTTTTTAATTCAAATTACTTAGTTATTTTGCGAATATACAAAATATAATAATAAAAAAAAAATACGGTGATATATTATATTTATATATATCCAGTTATAGGATATACATATCCAGCCCATTACTGTCCCACTGCTGGGCACGGTCAGTACGAGAAGGCTAAGGCTTTAGTCCACCACGCTGGCCTAGTGCGGGTTGGCGGACTACACACACCATTGAGAACTGTATGGAGCACTCTCAGGTGTGCAGGTTTCCTCACGATGTTTTCCTTCACCATTAAAGCAAGTGACAATCGAATATAAATCCGCACATGAATTCGAAAAGTCAGAGGTGCGGGCCGGGATCGAACTCACACCCTCCTGCATGGAAGGCAAGCGTTCAACCATTAGGCTATCACTGCTTACAGGATATGCAAAACTTAAATAAAATTATCAGAAATAATATATTAATAGTTTATCCCGTCATAAGATAAATTAGGTTTTAGATCCAAACTTAAGTGGCAGTGGGTGGGGCACATTGCTCGCAGAACGGATAGTCGATGGGGCCGTAAAGTTCTGGAGTGGCGGCCGCGTACCGGAAGGCGCAACGTGGGTAGGCCCCCACAAAGCGGATCGACGTCCTGGTGAAGGTCGCGAGAATCCGCTGGATGCGGAAAGCGCAGGACCGGTCGTTTTGGCGATGCTTGGGGGAGGCCTATGTTCAGCAGTGGACATATTTCGGCTGAAATGATGATAATGTTTTACATAATTAAAATTGTCATATCATAATTATAACTAGTACCAAAATAAGGGAATAAATGTCAGTCACACAATTTCGTATTAAATAATGCTATTCATGTAAAAAAATTGTGTTAGTTGTATAAGAGTCAGTTTTTTTCTGTGCTCGTATTTTGATTTTGCAATTTTTTTCTCATTCATGATATTATCAAATAGTAAATTGTTGCCATTGACCGCCATAGCGAATGATTTGGGGGGATATGGACACTATGAACGCGTTTGCCACGCAAATCAGTGATTGCAGAATGATATATTAGTCAATAGCGTCAAAAGGGGGGTGCATTTAAAGAGCCTCCACGAGTGACGCTATTTAATTGATCGTCCGGCGCACCCTGCGCAGTCAGCCCCGCTACCAACCTGCTGACTGGCTAATCTTTTCCCCACGGCATGAGCTGTTATCATTATGTAGCTCATGTCGACACGATAGAAGAAGAAGCGTCAAAAATTACATTGTTTTTTTGCTGGTTCGAATTTTGCGTCATAAAATGTCCACTCCTATGGTATTTGATGATAAACCAAAAACCTGTCAGCACATATACCCATGGAAAAGTGGTTTGTCGATATACACAAACACAACACTTCAATGTCAGATTAATAATAAAGAACCATTACATTCACAACACAAAGGCCTGTATTACGCAAATAATGAATCGTTGTAAAGGGTTACAAGGGATATCGTGAGGGGATCTCACTTCAAGGTCAGTATGAACATACAGACATACACACTTGTAGGTATTGTGTTGTAACGAACCCCCACCCGAATATTTAAAACACAATATAATATGATTATCAGGCTGTCCCCCTAACACAGACAAAATCAATAACGTCTGCATGAACGTATATGCAAAATAATGCGATACTTGGCGCATTGCGGAACAGTATGAGCACGCATTACTGGTGAGCGTAAAAGATAAGAAAATTCAAGCGATTTTTGTGCAAAATATATCAAGCTCTCTTTTAATGATGTACTGTAGTTATAGTTGTAAATTAACTGTAGACTACCGTTATTAACCAAAAATTTCCGTTAGCTACCAATAAAGAACCGGTTAGCTACGGTTATTTATCCGACTGCGACGTGAAAAGGGTGGTAATGTTGAACAGTTTTTCAAGCATGAATTATTTTTAATGCGTTCGTTTACGAATATTGTAGCTACTCAAATATAAATGTTAATTAAATGTAAATTTTACTATTTTAATTATTAATACTTATTCAATAAATAAATTAATAAATATCTGAAATAAATACATATGATTTGATTTAATTAATTAATTAATAATGTGTAGTGATCGCGAAAACCTAAGAAATTAATAATTAATTAAAAATATTATTGTTTTTTTTTTTACTTTATAGAAATTATAATCGAAAACAGTTGATCATACGAAAAACTAAACTAGAAAGAGAGTATGTAGAAAAATTATTTATTATTATTGAATAATTAATATTTAATTTATTTAATTTTTGTTTTATTTTTAATTTGGTTGATTTGATTTGATTTGATTTGATTTGATAAATAGATAAGAGATATAAGTAGATTGTGTATGTTTGGGAGCGAGCAGTGGAAGTGTGAAGTCTTGTCATGTGTGATGATGATGACGACGATGATGATGACGATGACGATGGTGATGACGATGATGATGGTGACGATGAAGATGACGACTTTGATGACGATGTTGATGACGATATGACGATGATGGCGATGATGATGATGATGAAAGCAGCTACTTTCAATGCTCCATACCAGAACGGCCGCTCCTCGAACCGATAGGAACTTTACTACCACTAGCAGCTTTACAATTTTTGTGTAAAAACTAACACGTATACAATTATGTAATTATCAACATGTCATAAATGACAAGGACTATAAAGCTCTTATCGCGAATATCGTATTATTGTCACACTTCGAATCAGTAATTTTTTCGAACTTAACCACAAAATATTAAATAAGTACCAAAAAGTGCGAATTACTGGTACCCATTTTAAACAATTAGTTATACGGAAAGAGTATTTTATTGTCCTTCAAATACCCTGGGTTTGGTTGTGCGACATCAACTTTTGATGGGTAGACTAAGTGCCATACATTAGAGGGCATTGTCCTTTAAAAATATTTTCAATAAAACAAAGTAGGTATATCCATTATCTAATAATTGCATGAGGTGATATTTCGATTCGATAAAAAAAAACATGTTATTAACCGTAGTAACCCGAAAAAGTGGTTAATAACCGTTATTAACAAAAGTAACCGTTAGCTACCTACCTACCTATAAATTCGTTTCTAACCGGCTTTGCATCTATAACTGTAGTAATGTCAAAGGTAAAAAGATTGTTCAAATAATTGTTAACGAACTTCGTTTTTTCTCTCAATAGAAATTTCACAGAAATAATTAATAATTTCATTCATTCAAATAAAAATAATTAATAGTTTCATTCACAGAAATAAGAGTTCTTACTTTTAGATTTCTAAAGAAAAAAATTAAGAGATTCTTTTCCCATTTTTGAGTTAATATTAATTCCGTAAAGCGGACTTAATTAGTGAACAGGCCGCACTACGGAATCAACGTGTACAGCTCGCGAGCCTTTCGCAAACAGGTGCATTTGCCAGATGTGTACAATCCCTAAACGTAGTACAATATTCTGCTTATTTCCACAAATCTGTAATATTATCTTCATTTTATCAAATTTGTACGCCTATCAAGGCAAAGCATAGTCATACTGGATTATTTATAAATTAATACCATCATCATACCTATGTTTGACAAATCAATAATTTTGAATTTGAATTTTGCTACTCTGGTTCATTTCCTAATACGCAGGTACTAGTAGGTATGAATTAGCATACTATGAAATTCAAACTGCTTCACGAATTATTCTGAGATTTTCTCATATACGTCCGCATCAGACTGCCGGCAGATATACGTGTTTGTATAGCAGTATTTACAGTGATTGCTCCGTTATATTTATGTGCCGCGACACGGCCCGTGACCGAGCCGTAGCGCTACTTTGTTTGTGATACCCAGTTTTAACTTGCATGCAGACTAAAATAGTGGGAAAACTTTAAGATTGTTTGTGTTGGTAAAACTGAAAATCATCTTTTATATATTAATTTATTTATTATTTACGATCAAATTAACGATTATCGAGCTTGTAGAGCTTATAGAGCAAGATTTAGATTTCTTATGAGCATTATTCAGTAGATATATTATTACTGACTGCCTCGTTGGTCTAGTGGTTGCAAGCGCGACTGCTGAGCGCGGGGTCCTGGGTTCGATTCCCGGGTCGGGGAAAGTGTTATTGGGTTTTTTCATTAGAAAATTCTCAGTAGCAGCCCGGAGTCTGGATTTGTGCCCGGTTAATGACAATAGGCTCGCCCCCTATTACATGGGACTATAACATAACTGGCGAAATGTGGGTGTACTATTACACCACTGCCTACCCCTTCGGGGAAATACACAGGCATAATGTTATGTTATGTTATATTATTATTACTACTGCGAATCATATTTCGATTGCTATAGAAACAACGCGAAATAGAGCTACAATTAGCAAAAAACGCAAGAAGTTTTAAATTTCGCGGGCTACCCGGTAGCATTGATCTTAAAGAATGCTCTTAGTTCTTTATAGTGGAAAACATAATTATATTCAAAGCCAATTAAAATAATATGCGTGAGTTTGCTTGTTCTTTCATTATTCATTAGGTTTACGCTCAGGTTTTTCTTTTGTTTTTACTGACACTATAATAAGAGTCAAATGTGGTATGTAATAAAGATTTTATTAATATTATTCGCTTTTTTCAAATTTCCGATTAAATATTTTTTTCCTAAGTTAATGCATTCAAAAACAGCTGTGGCTATTATAGTAAAATTATATTCACATTAAGTACAATAATACTTTACAATGCCATTCAATGTACGGTCACGGTCCTTCGCGGTGATACATTTTGTTCGTTTTGTTGTTTGTTTTTATATATATGTAAAGAAAGCCAATCCACTCATAATACGAGCGCTTTCTTAAATTTGTGTTTAATAGATAAACGTACTGATTGTATTCTCTTTGGTTATAGACAATGCCCACGACTGTCAAAACTGACGTGGTGACATTTAAAAAATATATTATTGATTCTAATGATTGTGCAAGAATCTTTCGTTAATATTTTCCATATTAAATATTCTCAATATGTGTTAACATAGAAAAGACCGAAATAGAGGCTTTAAATGTTGTTTCTATTGTTTACAGGTAAATGAATCTTTTGTTAATGTGATTAGTTAAATGTTGTGTAAATACCTATTGTAAATAAACCTATTGTTTACAGAGAAACGCAATTAAGTCTTCATTTCATTATACCCAATTTATAAAACAACATTTTCTGCAAATATTTCATGAAACATGGAAAAATTAAGGTTTGATTTTGCTGTGAAACCAGCAGCAGATGGAAAATCAAACATGATATGCATAACCTCAATAGCTACACCTAATGGACAGATTTTTGGAATACCAACTGAATATCAACCAGCAATTCTACATCAAGAAATTACAAATACTCCCAACTATGCCAAGGTAAAAAAATCATTAAATAAAAGACATCAAACAAGGAAAATATGGATAACCTTGACAGATGATATATCAAAAATATATTTGGATGAAGAACAAAATATACAGTTTAATGATTTTTACCTAGAAGAAATTTTGGAAATAAATAATAGCGCTGAATCTATACCTAGTGGCTCAAATCAAACGTTGGAAAAACTGTTAGAGAAATTGCTTGAAGATAAACAAACAAAATCTGAAACTCAAAATTTAGGCAAAATTTCAAAGGATTTCATGATTGAAAAATTCACTGGCAGAAACACGAATGCTCACCAGTGGATTAAGGGTTTTAATAAAGAATGTGAACGTTTCCAAATCGATAAAGACAAAAAGAAAATTGAAATTTTAAAGAATTTTTTAGAATATTCCAGTGTAGATTGGTACAACTGCATGCTAATGAAACTTACAGTGGAATCGGAATGGAACATATGGGAGAAAAAGTTTTGTGAGACGTTCGCAAACAAAGGATGGTCACCTATTAGATATGCTCTTGCCTTTAAATATCAAGCAGGTTCTTTACTTGAGTATGCTTTAAAAAAAGAAAAATTGTTATTGGAAGTAAGAAAATCGATTGATATTGGGACACTTATAGACCTTATAGCATTTGGTTTGCCGAATTATGTGGCTGATAAAATTGATAGAGAAACTTTAGAAGAAACGGAAGATCTCTACAATGAAATAGGAAAATTGGAACATCTTGTTACTAAGAATAAATACGATAAAAAGGGTATTATTGACAATAAAGCCAAAAAAATGGAAGAAAAAAAACCATGCCAAATTTGTATCAATGAGAAAAAAGGGAAACGCTACCATCCTGAGGAAAATTGCTGGTTTAAAACGAATAATCAAAAAGCTGTTGTGAAAACTATAAATAATTGGAAATTGAACTGAATGAGAAGAATCCAAAAAACTAGAGGTGCCACCATTAATAGAAGTAGAGTTACTATTAAATGATACTTTAAAAGTTTCTGGAATGTATGATTCAGGTTCAAATGTGTCATTAATTAATGCAAAATTACTGAAGATACGGCCAAAAGAAACTACAAGTGATATACAAATGATAAACTTGAAAACTATTAATGGTGAGAAGAAAACAAAAGGTGTGGTAACACTAAAAATAAAAATCTACAATATTGAAAAAAATATGGATATTTTTATAGTAGATAATGAAAATTTTAATTACGATTTTCTAATTGGTTTGGATTGTATCAAAAATTTCAAATTAATACAAAATGAAGAATTGAAGATCATACAATGTAACAATCCAAAAGAAAAGAAGGTTACATCAAATGAAGAAAATATAAAAAACAAGAACTACTCAAAAAAAGATGATACAAATTTAACAAATGTCAAGATTCCTGATGTACTAGGTAACAAAAATGAAGAAGATTGTTTTTTACACTCTGAGGTATTAAAACAAGACATTAAACCCTTAAACGAATTTGAAATAAATTTCAATGAATATATAAACCCGGACGGATTTGAAATGTTAGTAAACCATCTAGATTTATATCAACAATCAGAAATTGATAAGTTGATAGGAAAATATAAATCAGTCTTCGCTAAGGATAAATATGACGTCGGTACTGTACGAGATTATGAAGCTCATATTGACTTGATGGTGGATAAATACTGTTACAAACGTCCATACAGATGCACAGCTGAAGATAGAAAAGAAATAGAAAGTCAAATATCAGAACTTTTAAAGAAGAATTTGATTGAGGAATCTTATAGCCCATTCGCTGCTCCAGTAACTCTAGCATACAAAAAGGAAGATGAAAAAAAAACAAGGTTATGTATAGATTTCAGAGAATTGAACAAAATTGTCGTCCCTCAAGCACAACCTTTTCCGTTGATTGAGGATTTAATGGTAAAAACTGTAAACTGTAAATATTTTTCTACTTTGGACGTAAATTCTGCATTTTGGTCTATTCCTTTGAAAATTCAAGATAAATACAAAACTGCATTTGTTACACAAGAAGGCCATTTTCAATGGACATGTCTCCCATTTGGATTAAAGACTGCTCCAGCCATTTTCCAAAGAATATTGAGCAACATCATAAGGAAATACGAACTCTCTAATTTTGCAGTAAATTTTATAGACGAAATCTTAATTTTTTCGAAGACTTTTAAAGAACATATACTACACCTCACAAGACTACTGGAAGCAATACTAGCAGAAGGCTTTAGACTAAAATTTTCAAAATGTTCTTTTGCAAATAATTACGCCAAATATTTAGGTCACATAATAGAAAACAATTCAGTCAGACCTCTGAAAGATTATTTAACCGCGGTAAGGAATTTTCCAGTGCCAGAAACAAAAAAAAATATACGTCAATTCCTAGGAAAAGTAAATTTTCATCATAAATTTGTACCACATAGTGCCATTATTCTGGACCCGTTACACAATTTATTAAGAAAAGATGTGCAATTCATATGGTGTGCAGAATGTCAGGAATCATTTGATAAAATAAAAGCATTGCTATGTTCAAAACCAATTCTGAATATCTTTGACCCAGAACTACCAATAAAAATTTACACGGATGCTAGTATCAAAGGAGTAGGAGCAGTACTGAAACAAGAAGATAAAAACGGGGACAATAAACCAGTTGCTTATTTTTCAAAAAAATTAACTGAAGGTCAAAAAAAGAAGAAGGCAATATATCTAGAATGTCTGGCAATCACAGAAGCTGTGAAATATTGGCAGCACTGGCTTATGGGAAAAGAATTTATCGTATACTCAGATCATAAACCATTAGAAAATATGAATATAAAGGCTAGAACTGATGAGGAACTAGGGGATTTGACATATTATTTATCCCAATATAATTTAAAATACCTTATGGAAGGCGAGAATGTGAATATTTTACCACTTGAATTGAAATCAAGATGTACAAAAGAAGATCTGAAAAGAGATAGGAAACTAGCTCTAGAAAACACAATTAAATCACATAATTATAATAAAGAATTATTCGACCTGCATAGGAAAGAATATAAATTGGAAGTGGGTGACAGAGTCTACGTAGAAAACGGAAACCGACTAAATAGGAAGAAAATGGATGAATTGAGGATTGGACCATACAAAATTCTGAAGAAGATTTCTAATTCAATCTATGAAGTTGACGCCGGACACAAGAAAGCGGAGTCCAACCTCTACCACATTACAAAACTATCACCAGTGTTTGTTAGTAAATGAACAATTGCATACATTGTCACTTACAATTGTTTCTTTCCATGGGGGGGGAGATGTAAAGAAAGCCAATCCACTCATAATACGAGCGCTTTCTTAAATTTGTGTTTAATAGATAAACGTACTGATTGTATTCTCTTTGGTTATAGACAATGCCCACGAATGTCAAAACTGACGTGGTGACATTTAAAAAATATATTATTGATTCTAATGATTGTGCAAGAATCTTTCGTTAATATTTTCCATATTAAATATTCTCAATATGTGTTAACATAGAAAAGACCGAAATAGAGGCTTTAAATGTTGTTTCTATTGTTTACAGGTAAATGAATCTTTTGTTAATGTGATTAGTTAAATGTTGTGTAAATACCTATTGTAAATAAACCTATTGTTTACAGAGAAACGCAATTAAGTCTTCATTTCATTATACCCAATCTATAAAACAACATAAAATAACATATATCATTATATATATATATATATATTTTGTGGATATATTCTCACATTAAAAACAACACACTAACGTAAAGCAATCATTCTTAATTTTTCTCATGTATCTGGTCTGCTCGACGTCCGTATCTCACTGCAGGGATCCAGCAGAATACCGGCGTCAGGTATAATACCTGGCACATGCTGAGCTGGACACCCATTTGGACACATATCACCAATATTGAGACACATATCACACTTTCTTATTGTATTTTTACTTGTATGTCCTGTGTCTTGTTTTTGTACTAAATAAACGTTTTATCTATCTATCTATCTACATAATCCCTTGAACTAATCCTGCTATATTACACGTACCTATCGCTGCCATCGAACAAGCACTCAGCAAGCGATTTTAGCCTTAGTGGTGGTTTACCGGAAATATTTCTGACTGTAGGTACCAAAATTAATGCTATACCACAGGTAAGCTCATAAGGTCAAAAACCAAGTGCCGATTAACCATTTTTAGTCTTTTATTATTTTAAATAGATCTGCACTGATAATAAGAAACATGTAAAATTATTTCAGAAAAGCGCGGTTTACTGTTAGACATCCCTAGACGGTAGTTAGTTTGTAAGAAATCGCACACTTGAGATAAACTCCTTTTTAATTCCACTACTTCTTAATTTGCTTCACAGGCTTAATTTAAATAAAATACTCATTTGAGTATTTGAGAGTATTCTTTTCGTAGAGGTAAGTTGTATTAGTATATTTAATTGAACGCAATATTTCGTGGCAGTTTATTATAATTTTCTTATCTTTTCTTGTAAAAGTATTTATCCTTTTTAGGGTTCCGTACCTAAAGGGTGCTAACGGGACCCTATTACTCTCGCTACGCTGTCCGTCCGTCCGTCCGTCCGTCTGTCTGTCACAGGGCTGTATCTTTGTAACGGTAATAGATAACCAGTTGAAATTTTCACAGAATATGTGTTACTATGATGCCTATCACGACAAATACTAAAAATCTTTTTCAACGTTAATATTCCTGCTCTATCTGCAAAACGGTAATACATACCAGCGTCAAACTTGGTCTGATTATAGTGTATACCATGTAGTTTAGCACCAATACTAAAAACAAGGCAAACGTAGACATATGTGGTGGTACCTACGTAAGAAAGAGATGCAAAAATTCACATTTCGCGTACGATCGTTGATTTCTTTTGATAAACTCTCGTAAATTAATTCGGTTTCTTTGGGGTATCAGGTCGATGGGTGGTACGGAACCCTTACTGCGTGAGTTCAACTAACACTTGGCCGGTTTTTTATGTTTACGGTTAAATCATAAAAAGTTGAAGAAGTGAGGTTTATTTTTATTTTTACGGAATTGGGTAGTCTGTGGTTTCATTAAATTTAATATATCAGAATAGCCAGGATAGGTTGAATAAATAGAAGCTAGGAAGCTTGTACAAGCTTCAACCTTCACAAATTTGTTTAAAACTAGAAAATGCATACGGAAAAAACTAAACAAAAAACACTAAGAATCCCTTCTACGGCGAACATTGGCTAAAAATGAAAAATATTTACTTGCAGCAGACAAAACTTTTTACTTATAATTTTAACTACACATGAACCTACTTAGAAATGCATGACGTGACCCATTGTAATACAAATACAGTCTAATATGCAAAATAAATCGTTTACTTTGCAACTGAAGGTGTAATATTAAATTCTAGGTAAATTATTAATTTGCCTGAAAACAATAAACAACCCCTTTTCACGTTGAAATTTTATTCTAGTCACTGCATTATAAATTGTTCAATTTTAATATCATTATGGCAAAGGTTCTTTAAAGCTATTGCCATAATTATGTAGAAATAATGGACCAGCAGTGCATTGAAACAACATTCAAAAATCACTGTTATGTGTCCCTAGTGATTCATTGTAAAAGATCGAAAATAACCGGTCAAGTGCGAGTCAGACTCACACGGTAAGGCTTCCGTACCGATACATGTATGGGAAACCCCTTTGATTTTAGACTTTTTTTATTTTGTCTTTATGGTTATGTTTTTATTCTTGGTAGTAATAACATGAACTAACTTTTGTTGTATAATACTGCAAAGTATTTTTATTTTAAATAAATAACTTTTTGATACATTTGATATTTAGAAAATGAGTTATGCACTTACAAACTTTTAGAACTATGTAAATATACGAAACTAAGGCCTTAGCCTTCTCATACTGAGAAGAGGCCCGTGCCCAGCAGTGGGACAGTAATGGGCTGGTCATGTAAATATACGAAAGATTACAACTTAATTCATTATATAAAAAGTAAAAGCTATTTCGAACTTTGCTTTAAAAGTTATAAAGCTAAGTTCAAAATAGCTTTTAGTTTTAAATTACAACTAGCAAATTTGTCAAAAAAATGTGTCGATCGTTGCGCCAAACACCCTGTATAAACTCGTAGGTAACATTATACTTGCCTTTATTGTACCAAGCACCTACTAGCTTTCACCGCTTTGCTCTCGCGGTTTTTTATTTTAGCATTATTTTATTCAAGTAGGTTTTATGTAAGTTTGATTATTTAGTAATTTATATAGACCTAGACCTAAACAGTTGTGCACTAAGTTTACCCTCAGCCTCTTTTCTACACTCACTCTATCGCTCAAAGGTTTGCTGGTAGAAAACTCATTTTTGAGTTAAGCTCGCCTTTGTACATGTAATTTCTATTTATAAGTTTTACTGTATTTTTTTCTGGTGTACAATAAAGAATAAGAATAAGAACGCTACAGCATACAATGTTGTAACTCAGTTATTTTTATGTAGCCTATCTCACTCTCCGGCCTATAAATTATCTCTATCCAAAAAATCAAGTCGGGCTTGGCCTTACTGCGTGAAAGAAGAACAAACCAACAAACACACTTTCGCATTTATATATTAGTCAGATTCTAAATTGGTATGGATATTACATGTGTGCTATACATGTAATATCCATACCAATTTACAATATTACGACTGACCCTCTGGGATTTAATCCCCCTAGCTAGCTGCTATATTAAAATAATCTGGACACTATAGGCTCTGCTCTGAGAGTTTGCTTTCAATTAAATGAGTAGTTTTTTGTGGGGACTCGGCTTAACAAAATAAATAGATTTTGTGATTTCGGAAGGAGCTTAAGAGCCGTATTACAAAAAACGCAAGAAATCTGCGTGTCAAGTGATCTTTTGGCGTCGTAGATCTCTGTAATGATATAAATATGTTAAAAACAGAATTAAAAGAAGAAAAAATGAGAATTTGTCATACGAGATTGCTCTCATTGAAGTTGCAACAGTCCATCCTCTAATGATAGATGAATAGTGACGGATGAAATGTTGCGATCCACACACTATCAGAATATTGCCATTATTACAATACTGAAATAAAAATATCAAAATATTTAAATAGCATCATAGACAATCAATGGGCTAAACTTACAACCTAATGGGTAAAAATGGCAAACGCCAACGCGGTAGGCCCAGACGGAGATGGCGGGATGAACTGGACTCCTTCCAAAAAGACTGGTTCATAACAGGCACAGATAGAGAGAGGTGGAAAAAGATTGGGGAGGCCTTTGCCCTGCAGTGGGACAGTATAGGCTCTTAATAATAATTATTATTATGTATCGTCATTCCTTCATTCCAACCATCACTACACTGTCAATAATAATGTCATTACTTGAAGATAATATCATTATTACTGATAGTGTCTTGCCGCTTTACAGTCCACAAAAATTCATTGCTAAACGTGGCCTGCTCAGACTGATTCAGTATTATGTCAAAATATATTTATTTTTATTTACACCTCTATATTGCAATGCTTAAAAAAGGCACTGAGTCTGAATTATGTTAAACTAATATGGATATCTAGTTCGCTCTAAATGTTTTGAGTTTGAGTTTCGAATTTTTCATCAATAGTAGTGTTTATTCAAATCTTCCAATAAGTAATTACATTATAGTATTTATTCCTACTATATATATTTTCAATAGAAAGGATTACAAAAGGTATTTTAAACTTTGATTTGTTAGTAAAGGTTAGTTAAGCTAAGTTATAATGGATTCTGTTTCCACATCAAGAGCTGTTAAATTAAATGAAGCTTTGAAAGTAGCATAAAATATTCCTTCAATGAAGACTTTGATCCTACACTGAATGGATTTAAAGAGGTCAGATATTTGGGTCATCGTACTGCGTAATAAATACAAGTGTGTGTGTGCGTGTGTGTGTATTTTTGTACAAGTTTGTTCATAGTCTTTGTAAAAGGAAAGATTAAAAGAAAAGTAGAATACTGTCAAGGGTTCTTTTTTCTTTGTTGCCATTAAATAAAATATCATATTTAATAGAAGTCGTAGCTATGTGAATTGTTTTTATTGCCATTAAATATTAAACTTTAATTAAGCAGTATTTGGTTCATCCTTTGTTACTAGTTATTAGTTTTGCATTAAAATTCAAACCCACGTTAAAAACCCCTAAAAGTTGCCCAACTATCAGATTTATATAGCCTTTTAATACCATTCCGAAGACAATAAAGATAGATCCATTATGCGAAATTGGCGCCACAATATATGGTCATAACGCATCGCTTCTATAGCGCTTTAAGACAGGTATAAGCCATTAGGGAATAATAAAATACCCTTATCGGGCCATTAGATGCTCGTAAAATAACAGTTAGTCATAATATAATAATGTGATGGATGTTAATAACCGTGTTTTTCCGTCGAGATTATTGTAAACGATTATGTAGCACCTCTTCTGTAACTTGGTAGTTATAACTTGGGAGTTAAGTTTTTGATTAAATGAGTGTAAAAGGTAGGAATAAGTCTAGAAGTTGTCTGTTATTAGTAGACATTGGATTATATGCACTAATAAAATGGCAAAACATGCTTTAAGAAAGGGTCAAATATGCACAAAATATGCACCATAAAAATGCGAACGTTTAATACATTTTTGTTAATTTTAAGTCATCAAAATTGTTAGGTACATATAGTTAGTTAATGTGGGTTTTTTTTTAATTTCTAGAGTATTAATTGCTTGAAGACTGGTTTTATACAGAACAGCATATTATTTACCATGGACCTTTTCTGATGATAAATTAGGAAGGGCGTCAGTCTTTTCGATCATAATTATTTTCTAGTATTCTATGGACTTGAACAGAGAAAGGTTTTTGGTTTCCTACACGCCTCGCTGCCGAAATAAGCACGATCAGCAAGAAAGTATTAAAATATGCAATAATGCTGTAAATATTGGGTCATATGCATTTGCATATGAAAATGCATTAATCCGATGTCTAGTTATTACTTATATTTAACATAACATCATAAAATAAAATCACGCCTGTATTTCCCCGAAGGGGTAGGCAGAGGTGTAATAGTACACCCAAATTTCGCCAGTTATGTTATAAGTCCCATGTAATAGGGGGCGAGCCTATTGCCATTAACCGGGCACAAATCCAGACTCCGGGCTGCTACTGAGAATTTCCTAATGAATAAACCTAATAACACTTTGCTCTACCCGGGAATCGAACCCAGGACCCCATGCTCAGCAGTCGCGCTTGCGACCACTAGACCAACGAGGCAGTCACTAGACCAACGAGGCAGTGTTACTTATATTTAAGACATTATTCAACCCCAAAATGTTTATTGAAAAGGTCGTGTTTTTAGTATCTACTGTGTATAACATTATTATTTTTCTCGTAGTGACATTATCAACATTCAACTTTTACGAAGTAGGTAAAAATTGCCTACATCAATATTATTTTAATAATTAACGAATTCTTTTATTACAAATATTAAGATTTATGGGATTAATGATCCACAGATGTTTTAAAAAAATAAACATGACATGACATTTACGTTACCTCTTATTTTTAACATATTTATCTAAGAAGGCTTTCCATTCTGTGAAAACATTTAGGAATAATATCTAAAAAAATCAACAAAATAACAAACATCAATCTCACTCACCTGAACTCGAATAGTTGGCCCCCTCTTCAACTCGTTCATTTCGGCGCTCCCCTCCATTTTCGGCCTCGTTCAGCTCCCTTCGGCATTCTTTTGGCGTTCGCCCGTCAGATTTGAACGGTTTGAACGAAATCACGCGAGTGATGTTAGGAAAACATACATCATGTGCACAATAGTGCAGTAATAGAGTGTGCCGATAGCGATTTTAATATGGAAATTCATCCGCTCTGCGCTTCCCGCGTGTAATAACATTGCTGATCGATAAAAGCGTTTTACTTGTGTATTTTTTAGTAACACTTTTTTTATAAATGACACGGCTTCTCTCGTTTGTTCAGATATAATAAACACTTTGACTAAATAGTCATTTAATAATATTCACTCATGTGTTTATTAGTAGTTAATATAAAGGGATCAAAACTACAATGTGTCTCGTTTTTATATAGTTGTATATCACATAAATTGTTTCTCTTTTCTGACTAATAAAACCTTAAACAAATTCAACAATTTTTTTTTAAGAACAAAACTAAAATAAAACCAGTTAATTATTTAACATTTTGACAATGTTACATCTGTGCAATTAACCAATATGCTGGCAGCTGTGGCTGGCAGTAATGTTTTAAGGAGTTGCCACTAAATAAAAAACCAATACGTATACGTTTTCGCCAGACTATATTTTATTATCTGTGTAGGCGCGCGCTAGAGCGCGTGCGCGGCCGCGCGCCATGGCCTACTGGATTTGGTCATCGTTACTTGTAAATTTATTGTAATTGTTTACGTTATTATTATGGTTTTGTATGTCTAAAGTTTTATTCTGTGCAAAAATATCTGACTACAACAGTGATACTGAACTGAGGAGAATATGACCCCGCCTGAATTTCTGGATGCAGCAACGTAAATGACAAACAATTTTTTACCAGAAAAATCAAGAAAAACTACAACAATGTTACC
Organism: Asteroscopus sphinx; assembly: GCA_949699075.1. Classification (NCBI taxonomy): domain Eukaryota; kingdom Metazoa; phylum Arthropoda; class Insecta; order Lepidoptera; family Noctuidae; genus Asteroscopus; species Asteroscopus sphinx. The sequence continues at coordinate 10,653,515 of OX453008.1, forward strand.
AAGATTTTGACTTTGGTATTTTATTTAAAATTGTATGAGTTTAGATAAAATAGTGTATGAAACTGACATAACTAGGTATTAAAACACTCGTGTGATACTATTAAAAACCTCGCTTACGGCTCGGTTCTTAAACTCACACTCGTGTTTTAATAACCCCTGTTATGCAACAGTTTCATAAACTACTATTATCATTCCAATGTTATCATTGAGCCAATTTCTGAACATGACTAAATTGACTACTGGCTGTACGACGCGTTCAGAAATTAGGTGCCTATGTATACCTATCTCGTTTTCAAACGATTAGTAAATCCTTGATTTCAGAGTACTGAAACATTTTATTTTATTCCGGGGTTCTAAAAATATATGCCGAAAGTTATTCTTTAGGGACGAGGATAAATATTAAAACGATTCCAAATTCTCTCTTCTCTCTTCTCTTCCCTCTTTCTCTTCTCTTCTCTTCTTTCTCTTCTTCTGGGCTCACCCCCTATTACATGGGACTATAACATAACTGGCGAAATGTGGGTGTACTATACACCTCTGCCTACCCCTTCGGAGAAATACAGGCGTGATGTTATGTTGTTAACTTCTCTAAAAATATATTTTTTTTTGTACTTACCAAATTCGCCATGATTCTTTCAAGACTTAAAATTAGAATTTAAACATTACAAAAGAACACTTAAGCATCGAACCACCTCATTAGTGTTGAAAAGCTCTTTTACAAAAATTAAATGGATTTTCTATCAATATCCAATATACTTTGAATATTGATGAATCATAATAAATAAGCAATTTCTCTATGAATGCATTTTCCAACTTGTTAGCATTATTGGAGAGTAAAAAATACGATTACTTGCCAATACCATATCTTCTCTGATTTGCTTATTGTTTTATTTTAGTCAGAATTATTTATTGAAATCATTCGGCTGTGTAGGTAACAGAAAATTAGATTATAATGGGATGACGAATCGCATTCAGGTTCAGTGATTTTATTTATGCTTTTGAGGGTTTATTTATATGTACAACTACATGTATATTTAATTTACGAGTAGATATGCATATAACTTATAACTTTATGGTTTAATTGTAAGTTTAAATCAAAATAATGTAAAAAAACGTTATGGTAAAGGAAGAAATTATAAGATGACACTAATTTTCATACTACTATGTAAAGTCTATTTTTTCACTCTTGTCTTATTTAGTAAACGATCTTGGCATGTCTTTCTCAAATAACTACTAATAAAATATAATTACGAGATCTGCACATGTAATTAGTTTAAAAATATTAATGAGTGTGTGAAATTGTTAACATAATGTCTTTTAATAATTATTATCGACGAATTGCTTTAAAAAGACATGCCAGGATTGTTTACTGACAAGTAAGAAAATCAATTAATAGTTTAAAAACTCAAGTTAACACGCTTCTACCCAATTTACACGTCAATATACATCGTATATAGATATATCAATATTATTCTGTTTACACCTCCATGTACAGGTCTATATACTTTTTATACAAGCACCTATGTCAATATTTACACTATTCAATATATAATAGGTTTGTTATAACCTTGAAACCTTATCGTGTTCAAAGTCCATTACGTGGTCTTTCTCACAAGTGCAAACACGACTATGATACGATATTCTATCATGGAATACCTTTGTCTATCTTCCGGCTTCATCATCAGACCTTGAAACCTAATCGTGGTCAAATTTCATTACAAGACTTTTCTAAGAAATCCAAAACAGCTATGATACGATTTTCCATCATGAAGTTCCAGTTCATATCTTCCGGCTCCATCATCAGATCAGTTCGACAGTACAATATTATTGTATTGTCATTAGAACTACATACAGCTGCCAAATTTCACTACGCTATGACCCTTGGAAGATGGTTAAATTAGTTACCTTAGATTCCATTACATAGTTAGTGACATACAGATCGACCTAATAAAAGCCCGCTACTTTGCCCGCGTGATTGATTATTGTGCATCCCTCGGGAACTGTTCATCTTCCCGGAATAAAAAGTAACGTATATGTTAATACGGGTTATGTTCTATCTGTATAGCAAATTTCATTAAAATAGGTTTAGCCGTTTTTGAGTTATAAATGGTGTAACTAACCCAACTTTGTTTTATATGTTTAGATATGAACAAGTAAAACAAAGTTACGTTTTAATTGTCCAAATCTAGGTCAATTAATCATGACATACAATATTTATTAGAATCCACTCGAAAAGATTATTTCTGTCAAACAAACAATATTTTAGCTTCGGTATCGATAGCTTCAATAAATTGATTGAATCTAATCGTTATAATAGGTCACGCTGAGACTATTTTTTTTTTTTTTAAATATATACGATGACCTTTGGCTCTAGATGTTTATGAATAAACTACTGCATATATATTAATATTGAAGCCACTATTATTCAAAATTTTGACAAACTAAACTTTACTTCTAAAAATGATATAATTTTGTTTAATACAATAATGGATACCATAAACACAACTATATACACAACTTACTTAAGAATAAACAAAATAAATAAAACAAAACTAAAAGCTACAAAATATCCAAAAAATCCCCTGCATCGCTTTCTACCGGAAGCGTGCCCAGAATACTGGCAGCATTGCCACGTTGTATGGCAATGCTTATTCTTTGACCAAAGAAAAGGCCAGCATTCTGGTCACGTGAAGTGTCGACCAACCGCCTGGAGATGGCTTTGAATAAGAGACGAGCACTCGGACCCCACGATCCGAGTGTTTCAACCCCAAACGGCTCGAAAATATGATTACTTATTATGTTATCATATTTTTGCCGCTTGAGGGTCTCAGCAGCCGCAGCGGCAGCGCCAGCACAGCCCGCCGACCTAGGAAGATGGGAGGGCGCAAGGGTATCGACGCACGTTGCGTCCCACACCAAAGGCCTGCCCACTTTCCATGGCAATAGAGTCATACCATCTGGTCTCTTGCCATCGTCACGTACCAAGCCATTTGGTTCTAAAACAGCTGGAACGCCAGCGGTGACAAGAGTACGACGGATTATGTCATTTATATTAGCGTGCCGTGCCGTACGACCTGCACTCCTGCTGCAAGACAGACCGTGGTGACCGAGGCTATCGACAGCTTCACCACAGTGACAGCGATGCGGAGCACAGCAGGGAGCCCCCAAACGAAGGCATGTAGCGACTCTGAACGCGGTATTATCCAACATGGTGCCAATGTTGGGTGACGGAAGCGCCTGAAGCCATAAGCCCGACTCCCATTCTCCCACAGCCAGCAGGCGAGCGCGCTCAGCGGTTGTGATTGACGTATTTATGAGTTCATTCCGTATCGCAACGCAGAGCGGCCCATCCCACTGTCTCTGGGAAAATGTGTTTGCGGGCATATCTGTATTCGGGCAAGCAATTTTCCAAGCATTTACAGCCTCGGTCAGGCACGGTACCTCAAAATTAACCAGTGTGGAGGCTAGTATTTTCCTGGTTAATTTCTCAGTACTGTGGACCGAGGACAAAAACTTGTAAAATTATACTAGTAATTTTGCGGACGCCAAGGCCACCAAATCGGATGGGCAAGGTAGCCTGAGCCCATGATCGGTCGTCCAAAGCCACATTAAAATGGAAGTTAGGGTATTTCGGATAATTTTGTCAATTTTATCCAAAAGTTGGGTATGCTTCCATAGATGGGAAGAGCGTAAAAACTAAAAATAAACTTAAACTTTACTTCTATGTATTTTTTTGGAGATTTCATGCTTCTTATCTTATTTATTTACGTCCGAAAATCGTTAAAATTCCTGCTAAAATACGGATAATAACATAAATTTCAAGTTTTTTTATCTTTTGTACTGTTCTGTTAAAATAAATGACTAGCCTAGATACAGAAGAGACACATCGATATCATGGTTAGTTATGGACCTACAACGTCTAATAATGGAGTGAACAACTGATAACCTTTCGAAGTTTGTATGGAGAAGTGACCGGCTAGTACAACCTTAAGACTTTAAAAGAATTTCTTAGATTTATTTATTTATTTGGCACCAAGAAAATATTACATAAAAGTAAACCAATCTTGAACAAAGTTTCAATTACATTTATCAATAAACACTAACGTCTAAACCAGGCCGAGCCTGTATCTTAGACGTTAGTTTCTTCCTGTGTTGCAATACAGTATACATCTAACAGTAAACTCAATAAACATTTCAACTTAAAAACAAAACAATTACATACAATTAGATGGTTGGCAGCTGCCACCTGTTTGGAACCCAGTCCTAAAAATAATCAAGTCCCAAACAGCACGCAACACTGTAAAAGATAATGATATTGTGAGTGATTACTGCGTGCATCGAAACGATTTTAATTAATAAATATTGTACGGTAGATTAAAATATTTTTTTTTAAATATCTGTAAAGACATTTGTCATCTTAGTCTACCTGCGACCACGAAATGCTGCAAAGCTTTCGAAAGGTCAGGGAAACCAATTTAAATAATATACGCGATTTAATCCGGTTAAACTTTGTTTTATTATAATTACATACTCATAAAAATAATAATTTTGCGGGTTGACACATTTGACTATGTAGTGACTCGAATCATATTAGTTTCGCAAATACCGTCAACAGGAATAATTAAAATAGCCGCCGTACATTTAGCAAGCACAGAAAGTGTGAACTTCGGCACTTATTTTTACGTAAACGATTAATAACAGAGTTGTTTCCTTTATCATCTAAACGAGTATGCAATGTTATGTGTGAAAATTAAAAGAGAATCTCAAGATTTAAAAAAAGGTCACCTAAATTTTAGGTTCTCTTGTTTTCCTTAACAAAAGAAAACAGTTCAAACACTACAAGACAGATAGTACTACGGCCTGCTGACTAACCTGTAACCTGTATTAGTTTCGCAAATACCGTCAACAGGAATAATTAAAATAGTCGCCGTACATTTAGCAAGCACAGAAAGTGTGAACTTCAGCACTTATTTTTACGTAAACGATTAATAACAGAGTTGTTTCCTTTATCATCTAAACGAGTATGCAATGTTATGTGTGAAAATTAAAAGAGAATCTCAAGATTTAAAAAAAGGTCACCTAAATTTTAGGTTCTCTTGTTTTCCTTAACAAAAGAAAACAGTTCAAACACTACAAGACAGATAGTACTACTGCCTGCTGACTAACCTGTAATCCAATTGATGATGTTAGCGTGCAGCTTGGTGAAATCCTCATGGACGCCTTTCACCCGAGGAAGACGGAGGGTAGTGTTATATTCTTACTGACTTATACCATCACGGTGTTCCTTCTACTACCATTAGCCCCGGCCTGGCATAAGAAAGAGGTGTGGATAACGCTCTCCATTCTGCTCCTACCGGTAGATCAGCAGAACAGCACTGTCACTACCTTCGATCATCACTTCACAACACTAATATTTTTAGAATAGATACATAAGGTACATGCACAGTGAATTCCAAGAGATTTTGGTAAAGTTACCATGGAAAATAACGGAGAAAATGCAATTATGCATCACTTCGATAGGAAAGTCGAAGCGAATATTTATCGCGCACGAATTATGATTTATGATATTCGGATATAAACTAAAATAAAAATACGGGAAATAGTAATAGTATGACACGGCAGGATTGCACATACGCTAATGTTTTACTGTACAATGAACATAATTGGATGAACGAGAGACATATTCAAAAATATGGTTGAAAGTACACGCACATCATTACGTGTGCGTGCACACGTAACTGAAAAAATAAATGTTCCAGGAGTAAAAATGCCCGCGCATGGTTGGACTGTCTAGGAGCCTGCTGCTTGTACAAAAGGCGGAGAGCGTGAAAATAGCGACCGATAAACACTGCTTTGCTTTGCCAAGGTTTATCAACCTGACACAGCAGTGTTCATCGGTCGCTATTTTAATTTCAAGCTTTTATTTTACTTGCAATGTATGTATGTAACTATGTTTGTTCGGGTGGAATCTTGCAACTCAATTTTGAAGCAGATATCTTTAACTGATTAAGCTGAAATTTTGTATACCTGCACGTTTAGTTTGGATGACAATGTATGGTTAGCTGTGTGACGTCATTCTAAATCCAACATGGCGGAACACCCAAGATGGCGGCCTAGTTATTTTTAATGCACTCCTACATTATGGGTATCAAATGAAAGGGCTTGCTGAGAATAACTCGAAAAATAAAGTGACGTCACTCTAAATCCAATATGGCGAACCAAGTTTTTTATTTTTTCCTACAATAAGGGTATCAAATGAAAGGACAAACTGAGAATACGAATACGAGTTAAAAAACCTGTCCAGCGATAACTAAAAAGTAAAAATCTTTTATATCATATAAATTGTGTAATGACGTTATAAGTTGATAGTAAAAGTTTTAAAGGAAAAGTTTATTTTATTCTTTATAGCGTATTTAAATAAAAGCTTGTTTTTAAAAAAGTTTTTTTACTTTTAATTTATTTGTTTATCGGTCACTATACCGCAAGCGACAACTTTTATTTGTGAAAGCAGAACAGTGTCCATAGCAGTAATTGATGAAACCGATTGGAATTTAAAAAAATAATCAAGGTACTATTTTAACACGCTTTTTACATATTTGGAACGAGAATCAAGTTGGTACTCCACATCCTCTTTCAATAAGTCTCTTCTTCAACCAGCCATCCTGTATAAAAAATATTCTTATTCAGCATTGTGATAGGTTGATGATTTTGGGTCATCTGTTAGATATAAGGTGATGCTTTATATCTAACAGATGATCCTCAATCGGAACATGTTCATTATAGATTGATCGAAAATCAAATTCTTAAATCAGAAACCTTTAAGAATAACCATCTTAAAAGCCGTACTATTTGCTCCGCCTTCTGTGTGACGCGTCATCATCATCAACTCAGCTTATCACAGTACACTGCTGGATATAGGCCTCTCCCAAGTTGCGCCACAACACACGATCTCGGATGTAACGTGCTTCTCCTGAATAAATAGCAGCTCTTTGTATGTCACTTACGTGGGACACTCAGAAAGTTTTGCGAAACTAAAAAAAATTGTTCTATACGTACATATATTTTTATCAAATCTTTTCAAAGTACTTTCCACCAGCCTCTATACAAAGATTCATGCGCCTAAACCAGTTTTCAAAACACTTTTTCCAGTCCGCCGCAGACACCTCGCTTACAGCCTGCTCGAACGCAGCCAGCGCATCTTCCGGCGACGAAAATTGTATCCCTTTGAGCTGATTTTTTATTTTTGGGAATAAAAAGAAGTCACACGGTGCTAGATCAGGGCTGTAAGGAGGGTGACCCAGGAGTTTGACTGGCGTGCTGTCCAGGAAGTCCCTCGTTTTGAGTGCGGTGTGCGCAGGTGCATTGTCGTGGTGGAGCAGTAGCCCGCGGAGCCCTGTGTTTGGTCGCTTGTTGCTTATAACAGAGAAATCTTCTGGCAAACATTTGGTAGTATACCATTCGGCATTAATGCTTCTTTGATCCCGTAAGGGAATTGATACCAAGTGGCCAGTCAAATTGAAAAAGCTAGCGATCAAAATCTTACCCCCGCTTCTAGATCGCTTCACTTTGGTAGGCGTTGGCTCATTTTGAAACACCCAAACAGTCGACTGGCGCTTGGTTTCTGGGTCGTATTGATAAATCCAGGACTCATCACCTGTAACCATGCCATACAATCTTAGAACAACATGCCTGCAACACCATCAATACTTATCCGACCAAATTGACGAGTACTGAAAATGCTCAAACGTCGTTTGGCCACTACGTATTTTGAATTTATCAGTATTATATTTGACTATTGCCAGGGCAAAAACACAGATGTCGCTAGTATCTACGCATTATGCTCCCGAGGCTAATGATCTGACTGACTAGCAAGGTGCAAGGTAAAACAAAACTCATGCGCTGTTGTCTAGAAAAGCGTATAGATGGCGTGAATTTAAAATTCTAAGTTGTAGACAAGTATTTACCAATAAATAAGATTTTTTCCAGTTTATTTTCTTTTTTTTGTAAGTAAATTTGCCTATCTAACAGGCAAATTTAAAAAATCTATTCTATTTCTATTATTTTGTTATTAAAGTATAATTATGTTGGAAAACGTAATTTGATCAATAATACCAACATTTAAACTTATCAATTGCTTTTTATAATTATACTAATACGTTTTACGCATTTACGCAATTGAAGTGATATCTAAAGACATACATTGTAAAAATAAAAGTTCTGACGTCACCGAAAGACGTAACTGAAAGTTAAATTCGTTTTATGTCGTAAGAATAATGGTAGCCTGCTGGTTACTGTTGTGGACTTATGATCTTGGAGGCGCAAGTTCGAATCCTACTTGTAACGAGACTTTTTGTCTTTATTTTTTCGATTTATAAAAAGGATGAATACAGAGCCACCTAGCGATCCCGGTACATAGTTATCAAAACTGATTCAAGAGTGATTTCAGGGTTAAAATATAGAGGCGCCACTTGGTGTGGACCTTTATTGGGGGCAGAGATTGGTCTCTATTTCCATATGTATAAATGTACTCTGTGCCTGTAACGATGTCGTCAATATGTGTTGAATCTCCTGATATGTAATTCGCCTATTGTCTTGGATTAAATTTTTCACTGCTAGCACGTTTTCTTCGGTAACAGCCGTCAAAGGGCGACCGCTTCTTTCGTCATCCCCCAAAGTTGGTCGACCGCGCTTGAATTCGTTATACCAACGATACACGGTTGCCTTGGAAGGGCCTTCATCCATGAATGCCATTTGAAGTCTATCGTACGATTCATCCGGTTTCAGGCGACACTTGAAATCGTATAAAATCATAGCTCTAAAATGTTCCCGGCGCAGATCCATATTTCAGTGAGACACAATACTTTGAATTAACTCGCAAAAAATGTGGAGGGAAATTTTGAAATTGGAACTTACTTATTTTTACTTATAAATAATCATATTTTTGAAAAACATTATAACTGGCCAGTCTCCCATATATAAAAAATTTTTTTCGCAATACTTTCTGAGGGGCCTGGTATTTCCATATCACCATAGAAAATTTATTACTTTTTCTAACTATCCAACTTCCATTTTTTAGGCTCTAAAAACGCGTCATTCTAATAAATAATTCATACGTCACTCGTCCCTCTGTCATTTTCAAAGATAATGTGTTATGATTTATGTGGAGTCAACTCTTCACCTCAAGTACCTTAGAAGCTTGTTTAGACTTGTTCACGACAGTTATACGTGTAGAATTTATGGAGACAGCAATAAAAATTGCTAAAGTTGTAAGAAAATGTTTTTAAAATGCTGAGTAAGAATTCTAGCAGACATAAGGACGACGGAATAATTTTTGGAGTCGTCGACTTGGATTATCAGTACTAGTATTTTTGTCTTTTAAAACCACGCGTCTACCTATCGGTATCATACGCATCGGACGGATCGCATTGTGTTCAAAAATGCAAATGTCGTCATCGTAATCCGAATGTCAATTTTGACAATCCGATTGCTCATAGAAATTCGTCGGCAATCCGTATTCTGCAGATAGGTGGACGCACTACGCTATTAGCAATAATGCCTATATTAAAAACCGGCCAAGAGCATGTCGGGCCATGCTCAGTTTTATAGGGTTCCTTCAATCAACTCAATCAACTCAGCCTATCGCAGTCCACTGCTGGACATAGGCCTCTCCCAAGTTGCGCCACAACGCTCGATCCTCTGCCTTCCGCATCCAGTCCCCCCCGGCCACGCTCTTTAGGTCGTCCGTCCACCTGGCAGGGGGGCGCCCTACGCTGCGTTTGCCGATTCGCGGTCTCCACTCAAGGACTCGTCTGCTCCAGCGGCCATCGGTCCTTCGACAGACATGGCCAGCCCACTGCCACTTCAGCTTACTGATTCTACAAGCTATGTCGGTCACTCCGGTTCTTCTCCGGATAATCTCGTTTCGGATTTTATCCTTCAAAGAAACTCCAAGCATAGCTCGCTCCATAGCTCGCTGAGCGACTTTAAACTTGTGGACTAGCCCAACTGTCAGTGTCCACGTCTCGGCACCGTAAGTCATGACAGGCAGGACGCACTGGTTGAAGACTTTTGTCTTCAAACTTTGCGGTATAGGCGACGAGAAGACTCGGCGAAGTTTGCCAAACGCTGCCCAGCCCAGACGGATCCTTCTGTTGGCTTCTTTCTCGAAGTTGTGTCTACCAAGCTGAATTGCCTGCCCTAGGTAGACGTATTCCGTTACAACTTCGAGTGTCGACCCTTCGACGAATATCGGCCTCGGCATGACATGCATATTGAACATGACTTTAGTCTTGTCCAGATTCATGCCGAGACCGACACGTCGAGAGGCTCCGTTTAAGCTGTGCAGCATTTCGCCCAGTTGTTCCAGCGACTCAGCCATTACAACGATGTCATCGGCAAAACGGAGATGTGAGATGTTCTCGCCGTTAACGTTGATACCCTGTCCAGTCCAGTCCAGTGTCTTGAAGACGTCCTCCAACGCGTTAGTGAACAATTTCGGGGATATTACATCCCCTTGTCTCACCCCTCTGCGCAGTTGGATTGGCTTCGTCTTTTGGTCCTGGAGCTGAACAGTCATGGTAGCAGCGTTGTATAGGCATCTCAGCATCTCTATATACCGCTCATCAATGTGACATCGCTGAAGAGCATCCAGAACTGCCCAAGTTTCGATGGAGTCGAAGGCCTTCTCGTAGTCCACGAATGCCATACACAGCGGCTGATTGTACTCTTCAGTCTTCTGTATGATCTGTCGAACAGTATGGATGTGATCTACGGTGCTGTAGCCTTTTCGAAACCCAGCTTGCTCTGGTGGCTGGAATTCGTCGAGTCTTCCGGCGAGACGATTCGTGATGACCCTCGAGAACAGCTTGTATACATGACTCAGGAGTGAGATGGGTCTGTAGTTCTTTAGTAGGGTTCCTTAAGTAGGTGTAAATACAAACGAATCAAATCGAATATTAATCATGACTATTTTAGTTTTTGCAATAATCGGCAGCATTCGCGACTCAGAGCGTGTTGCTAGTAGCGCCATCTAGCGATAAATTCAAGAAGCCAAATTTAAGAAGTGTGTCATGTCAAAGTTACTTTTTGTGATTTTTTCAAATAGAAAGTAGCTAAAGGAGCATTATTTGCTATGATAATTTTTCTCTAAGGTCTATGACCTTTGAACTAGGACGTTTTAAGTATTTTTCAGTTTTCTCTCTATAACTCAAAAAATTATAATCGCATTATACTCGAAATAATTTTAAAAGAGAGTTTTCACAAAGGTCTATCAATGTGGAAGATTATAATTTTCTACGTTGCATAGTTTAGAAATGGCAGGGGGGGGACACATTGTAAGCCACTTTGGTGGGTTATATTTCGCAGACGGTACACCTGATAAAAAAGCGGTGTATGAAACATTACCTTCATTTTAGTAGACCTATTCAATGATACCCCACACGAGGGGGTGCAACGAAAAAAAATTTTTCATCCCCATTTCACATGTATGGACGCCACCCCTAAACTACGTAAAAACGATTTTTTTATTCTTTTAAAATTGAGATCTATATGTAGACTATTTTTTTACACCATTTCATTTACTTATGTTTATAACTGTAGAAGTTATTAAGCTGTAAAGGACAGACGGACGGACATGAGGAAACTATAAGGGTTCCTTGTAGGACTTCGGAACCCTAAAAATGAGTAGTAATTGAATTAGTTGTGTTAAACCAAATTCTCGTACGCGAGTAACTCACGTAGCAAGAAATGCGCTTTCTCGTAGCTTCGTAGCGTTGCTACCACATTACACGGCAAAATGATCAATGTTTTTCTCTCAGAATTTTATCGTCGAGTCTTAGAAAAAAAATGATTTTCAAGTTTCAAGCTCCAAGCATATGTTTTGTTTCCCAAAAATTCCAAATTCTATTCCACTTTCTAAAATTAAAGTCCTGCATAAAAAAAATATGCCAAAGAACCTTTTAAAAATAATGTCTCCTACAAAAATCTACTTCAAAAATTCCCTCAAATTAAGTCATAAAATAAAAAGGGCACGTTTTTCAAAAAGCCAAACATTATTGAGTGATAACATCGGCGCGGCCGCAAAGGCTTTTCAAATGAGGTATTACGTTGAATGAATGGAACTCTGCCGCAGTTTGTATTCAGGCGAGGGCCGGCCCTTTACCGATATTGAGTCATTCCTAATGGATATTGGAGTGCGTTCGTAACCGGCGGTAACCGATATTTTTAAACCCACATGTTGTTTATGGGGATGAATAACTGTTGATTTTAAACCTCTAGGGTGTGAGTACAAGTAAGATATTGTACCATTAATCATAGGGAGAATCTGCCTTGAATATACACAGTGTATTGGCCGTGGTTTTCAAAGAGAATCTTTTTTTTTTGCAGGAAAAAGCCAGTGAGGAATATTATGAAGAGGATAGGAATCTGTGTGATCACTAGAAAGAAAAAAAAATAGGTATACATAACAATGGTTTATGAAGAGGCCCATGACAAGCAGTAGATGGTTATACGGTGATATATATCCTCTTATATAGATTATCTGGAGAAGAATCGGAGTGACCAACATAGCTTGCAGGATCAGCAAGCTGAAGCAGCAGTGGGCTGGCCATGTCTGTCGAAGGCCCGATGGTCGTTGGAGCAGACGAGTCCTAGAGTGGAAACAGCGAAACGGCAAATGCAGCGTAGGGCGCCCCTCATCTAGGTGGATCGAGGACCTGAAGAATATAGCTAGGGTGGAGTGGACACGGAAGGTGGAGGACCGAGTGTTGTGGCACAGCTTGGGAGAGGCCTACATCCAGCAGTAGAAAGCGATAGGTTGAGTTGTGTGGTTTCCGAATATTTATAACAGCGGTTTATAAAGACACCGATGGTCTGAAATGGATATAGCTATTCTGATAATCCAGGATGATAAAAATAACCAGCCCATTACTGTCCCACTGCTGATCACGACCCTCTTCTTAGAATGAGAAGGAGGCCTTAGCCCTTTTTATCGACATTCCACGGGAGTGACACCGCGGGTGTCAGCTAGTATTATATAATTCCTAGTTTAAGCTTTACTAATTACCTACTAATTTTCAACTTGATAAAGTTGTGTATGCAAAATGTATTTAGTTTATTCAGCAAACTAATGTATTGTACAAACTGAATACGTATTAAAAGGTCAACATTATATTTGGATAAAAATATTTACTTGTTTGATTCAAAATTTAAAATAGGGATCCTTTTAAAACCAAATTCTGAAACTAAAGCTTAGCTTGTATACGTGAACCTAGTTAGTATAATGTTACAAGGTGAACGAGTCAACTACTTTAAAATAAAATGTAATTAAGATAAAGATCATATATTTGTCAAACATGCACTTACATACAAATAATAATCATTACAGCCGAAAGACGTCCACTACTGGACATAGGCCTGCCCCAATTAAGGGGGGGGGTATGCCATAATCGCCACGCTCGGCAGGTGGGTTGGCGATCGCAGTTGGTTGGTTAAATACTCAGAGAACGCAGATGATGATGATGAGATGTAGATACTTAAAACAGAATTATTATACAAATAATAATAATAATTCTGTTTTAAGTATCTACATAACTTATTTTATCTACACTCGTATCGTAAAATTTGAATTATGAACTCGAAAGTAATGTCATAATGACATACTTTACGCACATGCACCTGTTATGAATTTAAAAAGTTTCATTACGATACAGTTTGCTGAACAAAACAATGCGGTAATTTAATTTTTTTTCCATAACCGCACACTTCAGCCTAACTAAGGAGTTTTTAATGCCACTTCGACCTAAACAAGGAGTTTTCAAACCTTTTTTTTAGCAGTCGTACAGTTTGGCACCAATGAGTACACAAAATTCAGGGTGGCGCCACTTGTCATACATTGAAAATTTTTATCGTTTAAAATCGCGTTTTTGGCATAAAGGTATTATACTGAGTATAGAAATGTCTTTGGTTTTTGGCAGAACTTTTGATTGTCATATTGCTTTTAATTATATTTAAGTGTTTACAGGCATATTTTTTGTATGATAAAACAGAGATTGACGGAATCCTGACAAGGATAGAAAATTAGTTCCGATTATAATGTTGTCGCCAGACTATATTTTATTATCTGTGTAGGCGCGCACCAGCGCGCGTGCGCGGCCGCGCGCCTGGCCTACTGGATTTGGACATCGTTACTTGTAAATTTATTGTTATTGTTTACGTTATTATTATGGTTTTGTATGTCGAAAGTTTTATTCTGGGCAAAAATATCTGACTACAGCAGTGATACTGAACTGAGGAGAATATGACCCCGCCTGAATTTCTGGATGCAGCAACGTAAATGACGAACAATCTTTTACCAGAGAAATCAAGAAAAACAACGACAATGTTACTAAGATTTTGACTTTGGTATTTTATTTAAAATTGTATGAGTGTAGATAAAATAGTGTATGAAACTGACATAATTAGGTATTAAAACACTCGTGTGATACTATTAAAAACCTCGCCTACGGCTCGGTTTTTAAACTCACACTCGTGTTTTAATAACCCCTATTATGCAACAGTTTCATAAACTACTATTAATGCTACTTGTGTGGTTATTCAAAACTTACTAGTTTGCGTAACATAACTGGCGTTAGATGTACTGTTCACCTCTGCCTACCCCTTTGGGGAATATTGGCGTGATATTATGTTATGTTATTAGTTTTGGTGGAAAAAAAATAGGGTAAAACCACCATTAACTGGCCACTTAAGCGACTAGGTACAATTCATTATATTCTTGTGTCAAGACGGGGCAAAAGAAAAAATCATGGTAACGTCGGCTCTTGAAAATAGAGTAGCAGCACTTACGATGCGTCTCTATTCGGCTCTACGAGAACATTCTGTCACAATGGAGAGCGTGGTAGTTTTGACAAGGTTTGACCAGTGCGTTAGATTAAGGATTTGTGAATGATTAAATGGGTGGGTACCACGAAGCTTGAGGTACCAGTACTTTTTGTGAACCTGTAAAGTTTTCTGATCAGCCTACGTGCATCCGGTCCTGAGTCAGTCTCATCCATTGCTGCCCTACCATCCTCAATATCTTTTTGTGCATTGATAAATCATATAAAATAAAAAGAAATAAATATAATTGTAGTCTGTTTATCTCTACTCCTCATATAGGTACTTCCATTGTGGATGGTCGCGAAAGCCTCAAATAGCCACTCTTTGATAATTCCTATTTAAAGTTACTCAAAGGTTTCAGTTGAGGTCAAGGTTTTTTGTTCCTAACTATCGAATATGCTAGCAATCGAAGCCATTCTACCAAAATAAATATTTCTTTGAATTTATTTACCTCAAAGTAGAGATAAAACCAAAATCCACCTAGATACTATGATATATTATAATATATCCTACCCAAAGCGAATACGCCAATAACTTATAAAGGTTATGATTGAAAATCACCGTACATAGACATAGGTGGACGATATTTTGTTTATTTTATACTATTTTATTGGGACCAATGGGTATAAAGCCGGGATAAAATTTCAATTGCCAACATTGCAGACAGCGGTGGCGGGTTTCACCAGTTTATTTATTGTGAAGTCTAAAGTACTGGTGTTGAATGGATGATAGTAATAATATATGTTACTGGATATGTCGAGAAGTTTTAATGAAAATCTAACTATTATTATGTTTCGTTTTATTATTAATACTAGTATATGCCTGCAGCTTCGCTCACGTATAATTCGGTTTATCACAGAAATACGTTATTTCATCCCCCGGAAACTGTTTATTTTCCGGGGATAAAAAGTAATTTATTTGAAAATCCGGGTTATAGTCTATCTGTGTGCCATATTTCGTCCAAAATCATTCAGCCGTTTTAGCGTGATTGAATGAAAAACAAAAACACAAATAAACAATCATCCATACTTTCACGTTTATAATATTAGTTGGATTAGCCTATGGCTACGGCTTCGCTCGCGTATAATTTGGTTCATCACCGAAATATGTTCATCATCATCATCATCATTTCAGCCGAAAGACGTCCACTGCTGGCCATAGGCCTTCCCCAAGCATCGCCACAACGACCGGTCCTGTGCCTTCCGCATCCAGCGGATTCCCGAAATATATTATCCCGCATTAATAAAAACAAGGTTAAAAATGTGGAAAAATACTAATAGATCTTGATGTAAGGACATAAAAATATAATAGTATTTTATTTATGAGCTTGTTATATATAGACGAAGTGCTGCCAACAATCACAGTGAAGCCAAAAAACTATGCTCCTTCGTGTACAACCAGCGCTCACGCACACACATACACCTCAAACCGTTCTCACCCCTCTCAGTACACATGTCGCGGCATCGTCCAGTAAGCATCGCGAAAGCAAATAACCTTTATGTGCATGGTGTGTGCGTGAGCGCTGGTTGTAAACGAAGGAGCAGTTATTTTTGGCTTCACTATGATTGTTCGCAGCACTTCGTCTATGTTTGTACTTGTAATATGTAATTTAGAGTATAAAAAAGTATTTTTTTTTAAATAAAGCTGTCCCTTTCAGAGACTCTGTATCTTTGTCACGGGTAAGCCTTGTCGCTTCCACTCGAAAAATTTCAATCGTACCTAGCCACAGACTACGGGCCGCAATGAAAATCCCTAGAAAACGTGAAAATGTTCCAAAACTCGTGCACAAACGAGATACCTTTAATTCTGGCTCTAATTAATTCTGGCTGCACGAAACCCTTTGGAAATCTGCACGGATTTCTTGAAGCTTTGAGGGATTTATTTCTGTTAAATGGATAAGAATTAGTGGTCGGAATTTAATATCGTTTTGGATCTAAGTATAACTTGCTTTAGCTTAAAATATTGCTAGGTTTTGTTTAACTTAGTTAAATTGCAACCGGTTGAATGACCCATAATATAATTTCTTTTAAACTGTGGTCTAAACAAAAAACAATGTATCAAAAGGACAAGATAGCTTAAATATGGACTTAATAATATAACAAAGCTGAAGATTATTTTGGTTTGATTGTTTGTTTGTTTAAACGCGCTAATTTCTAAATTTAAAAATTAATTCAATTAAATTTAATTCAATTTTATTTATTTGCTAACATGGGTACAAAATGGTGTTATAAATTTTATAATAATATAAATCATCGCCATATTATAGCTTTCACCATGCAAATTTTTTACAAAGCAATCAATTATATCATGTTATTATTATTATATTTAAATCTTAAATCAATTATGTATTAGTTATTTCTTAAAAAAACATATTATTATTATCATATATTGTGAAATATTAAAGATATTGCCTACAACTATTTATTACACAGAAAAACACACGTATAAGTTAAAGTTTGTCATCAAGAAACTCTGTAACACTGTAATGTGCTTTTTCTTTAAGTAATTTCATTAGTTTATTCTTGAATAGATTGTTACTACAAATTTGGAGGAGAGAATTAGGCAAATGGTTGTACAATCTAGTAGTCATGCAAAACACACTATTATTCAAGAGAGTGGTTTTGTTCGACATGAAACTTATTTTCAAATGATGTCTTTTGCTTTTTAGTTTATTAAATATACCAATGTTACTCTTAACAAACGTTACAATTACAATTTTTTTTTTTTGAGATTCATTAGGGATAGTATAGGCTACCTTAATATCACGCTACGACCCTTAGGAGACGAGCAAAAAGAAGAAAATTCTGTTTTAATAAAATGGCTGGCTATAAACCGCGGGCAAAGCTAGTAATAAATAATTGTAAATACTAAAACCTGTATTGCAAATAAACTATTTCTAAAGATTTTTTTTTTTAATTTTAGGATTTCGTACGCAAAAGTAGCCAACGGTACCATATTACTAAGTATATGCCATCTGTCTATCCATCCGTCCGTCTGTCTGTCACACGACCGTATATTTTTAACTTTAATAGGTATAGCTAGCTATTTGAAATTTTCTCCTAATAGTTTGCCAGGAGTGGACGTCTTTCAGCTGAATTGATGATGATGAGTATGTTACTATGGCCACATTAATTATTCATAAAAACTGTGGTTAAATCACTTCAAAAGCAAGGCTTGCCTGTCAATAAACAAATCAAAAACGTTGGTGGCAAATAAGATAAATACTCGAACATGAGTAAAGATACAATTTTTATCAACATTTCAGTCTCCATAAATTTTGCATTACAAGCTGAATCGTTATTGGAGCACACGGATGGGTGGTGTCGAGATAAATATCGCTTTTGAGCTTAATCTAATTTTTTTTATGTAGAGAGTCAAACTAAAATGTTAGCTTGATTGAGATTTTAAAAATTACAGTCTAACCACAAAATAGTGTTTTAAATCCGTTATTGAGGCTGAACGGGGGATTTCAAATCCTACTGATATTATAAAATACAAGTTTGAATGTTTGATTATTTGTCCTTCAATCACGCTGTAACGGCTGAACGGATTTGGAAGAAATTATGGCACATAGATAGACCATAACCCAATGATATTTTAAAAAGTACAGATATGTTGTTGCGCGCGCAATATGAAGGCTCGAAATCGTCCAATTGGGACGTTTTGCTACTAGTCTCCGTCAAACAAGGCGCCGAGCGTGACGTGTGACAAAAAAAATACAAAAATGCCGTCATGTGTGTACAGAAAGTGTACTAATTATTACGTGAAACTAACTTAAAGTTACTTACTTTGTACTAGTTTATGTGTATTGTGCTGCCGCGGTGTACGGAACATATTTTTCGTTGGTTTTGTTAGGGTATGACATATCTATACTTTTTAAAATATCATTGCCATAACCAGAATCAACATATTATAAGCTACTTTTTATACCGGGAAGATAAACAGTTCTTAAGGGATGCGCGACATCTTTATGTGATAAACCAAATTATACACAAAACTGAGAGTAGCCAACTCCATATCAACCAAATTATACACGAACGAAGTTGTGGGCACAGCCTAGTAATCCATAAATTTCCATTATGGCAATTTTAGCACGTGAAACTATTTTTAGCCCGTGAAACAAATTTTATTATGCAAGTAGGTACGGTTAGTAACTAAATGACCGCGGCTTTGGTATTGGTACTGGTATAACGGGCCATTTTCCACAGCTCGGCGTGTATTTTGCGTGTGGGTGGGAATAACTTGTTTAGTCGAGCCACCCCAGCTCCTCGAGGAAGGCCAGCAGACGCTTGATGTTGCTGACTGTCTCTCGGAGAGTACCCGGATCTCCGAAGTACTTAGCCTTGTATGAGGCGACCTCCGGGCAGTTGAGAAGCACGTGGGCCGCTGTTTCCTCTGTCTCCATGCAGGCTCTGCACAGAGGACTGTCAGTCACACCTATGACAAAGAGGTGTTTGTTAAATGAACCGTGTCTGGTGAAGGTGGCTGTCACCGTACGTAGATGTTGTTTTGACAGCCGGAGGAGCTGTTTGGTGATCTTACCGTCGATGACGGGGAGTGCTTCCTTAGCCTGTCTGCATACCTCGTGGTTTATCCAGGAGTAGTTGTGTTTGTCTCTAGTGCGTTTCCTTACCAGAGTACGAAAATGACCGAAGGGGAGAGGTATTATGGGTTCAGGTCCTACCGCGTCTGTACTCGATCCCCTCCTAGCGAGTTCATCCGCTGCGTCATTGCCTCTAGAGCCACTATGACCTTTAATCCATTGTAGGGTTATATTGTTGGAGCTGCCTACCTGATTTAATTTCTGGTGGCACTCGTAGATGAGCCCAGAGTTGACAGTACAACTGTTGCGAGCCAGTAGAACCGCCATGCTGTCGGAGAGTATTCTAATAGAGTGATCTTTAACCTCCCGTGCCATGACTGCTGCAGTTGCCAGTAAGATGCCCATACACTCAGCTTGAAATACCGTGTTGTAGACACCCAGTGGCGTAGAGATGAATATGTTTAGGTCTTCTGAAAAGACCCCACATTCTGTACCTGATTCCGTTTTGCATCCATCTGTAAAGATCCTAAGTTCTCTGGGATTCAAACCCTCGCACAGATGGTCCTCATACAATTGGATCTTGTATTTTTTGTCAAAAATGAACTCCTTCGGTATGCGGTTGTTTCATGATGATGATGACCGCGGCTTTATACACGTATAATTCAGTTAATCACAGAAATACGTAATATTACGCATCCCTTGGGAACTGTTTGTCTTTAAAAAAGCATTTGAAAAAAGCAGCCTACATGTACAACAATTACATGTCATAACTTTTGTAATAACGGTGTGGTACTTTATACGTCTCTAAGCTTAATATACTGGTATCATTAATATAATAACTGAAATTGAATCCTTGTCTAGAAAATGGGTATTATACTGAAATACAACCATTTTGCTTACTAATTCCATTAAAATGAATAATAAATTTAAGTTAGGTATTCTATTTATTTGTAAGCTATGAATCCATTTAGGATTATTTCTAAATTGGTTTTTTATTTAATAAGAAAATATTATTAGATACTTTTCCACTTATACCTACGCAACGTCTAAATTTAATACTGAACAATAATAATGAACACAATATTTTTAGAAAAAAAGTGAAATTACTGGAACATTGGTTTGACAAAATACGTATTTAGGAGAAACTTTTTCCCAGGCAGTGTTGTGTTGTCAATCAAAATTTACACAAATAGTACATTATGATACAAGTGAGCTAAGTTGACTCGAGGCTGGATTGCAGCCCGAGCCGAAGGCGAGGGCGTAATGGAGCCGAGAGTATAATAGTCAATGCTCACGCGTGTCATACGACGTTTTTCAACACACTTGCGAGGAAAAAAACATAAATTACACATTTTAGACAAATACTGAATTTGTGAAAAATGATAAAAATGGCGCGCGGAGCGCGCGGTGACATACAGCTATGCGCGCGCAGGTGGTCGAAGGAAACCGCCATACAGCCTAATATATAAATATTATAAATTGATTTTTTTATTTATAACACAAATTAATATTAATTTGTTGACAAAAATGAATAATTTGATGAAATGAAATGTTTATATAGCATATTTTAATTAATACAGTTGATTTATTCCCAAAAATGTTTAATTTAGTTCAGGCATAAAAACTCTTTCCTGCGATTTAAAAATAAACTGTAAAGTAAAAAGCACTAGTGCAATAATATAATGAAAAAACCGGCCAAGTGCGAGTCGGACTCGCGCAGTAAGGGTTCCGTACCTCTCAACGCCCTGATATCCCATAAAAACTGATTTAATTTACGAGAGTTTATCAAAAGATATCAACGCACAGTGCGCGAAATATGAATTTTTGCATGTCTTTCTTACGCAGGTACCACCACATATGTCTATGTTTGTCTTATTTTTAGTACTTATTGATAAACTACATAATATGCACTATAATCTGACCAAGTTTGACGCTGGTATATATTACAGTTTGGAAGATAGAGCAGGAACAAAAACGTTGAAAAAAATGCATGTTTTTTGAGGTTTCTTGTATGGGGGCCCCCTTTGGTTTTAGACTTTTTTTTGTTTTTAGTATTTGTCGTGATACTACTCATAGCTACACAATTTCTGAGAAAATTTCAACCGGTTACCTATTACCGTTCAAAAGATACAGCCCTGTGACAGACAGACGGACGGACGGACGGACGGACGGACTGACGAACAGCGTAGCGAGAGTAATAGGGTCCCGTTTGTCTTAATGAATTAACAACTAAGCTTTCAAGCGAGACAACTAGCGGACACAAACTATTTTTCACTTTGCTGAATTAAAGTGATTGATAATTTTTTTTTTTTTTTATTTTTTTTTTTTTACACAGCATTATCTAGTCTCAAACTAAGCAGAGCTTGTACTATGGGTACTAGACAAAGGATATAATACTTATATACTTTTTTTTTGTAAATACCTACTTGGATGAATGACGGAGCATCACTTGAGAACGACTTGACCAATTTGGCAGTTTTTTTTGTATTCGTAATTGTCAGGACAAGATTTGTATTAAAGAAAAAATTTGGCGTTAAAAAATTAGCACCCGTGCGAAGCCGGGGCGGGTCGCTTGTTTGACATAAATTAAAATTATTCAGCAAATATAGCTTATAGAGCTAGGTAAATTTTTTCTATAAATATTATTCAGGTAGGTGTATCGTGATTATTTTCGCCTTACATATTCCGATTAACGTACGACGTGAAATAGAAATATAATTTGCAAAAAACGCAAGAAATTTTGAATTTGCTACTGCGTAGCAATCGCCATATATACATGTTCATGTTATTATTTGATGACTAATAAGTACGCTTCATTATTATGATCTTATATATTTCTCAAATATAAATGATAATAAGCTGAGTTACTTCAACAAAATCACGCACATTTAAAAAAAAATAAACTTTCTGGTACACTATTCAGAGAGATAAGTGCGGTATAAATTATGCATGCACTACCAAAAGATGCGCAAGGATGCTGGAAGGAGACTCAGAGATAATCTCCGGTGATTTACGATGTGAAAATGCATTTACACTGCTATTTATAAGATCGAGGAGTGTTTGTGTTGCTTTGATGTATCGTTGGAAACTGTAGTCTGTAGGTAAGGCTGCATCTTAGACTAGAGATATTTATACCTACGTTTTTGAACATGTATTTTAGTGTTTTATATAAATATTATGCACACAACACATTTCATCATACAAAACATATAAAGAAACAAACACTTGAGCACAAAGGTACTGCATATCTCCAAAAGAAATTTCTTCCAGCAGACCTGCGACAGGAAAGAAGAATAAAATAACGTAGTGTGTGATATTAAAACATACTAAATAGGTATATATCGTATTCAGGTACCTTCAATCAAAAAAAATATGAAAATAACAAGCTTTTGTTTATTATTTGGTAAGAATATGAATTTGTAGATTAGATAGCTAGATATGCATGCTTCGTATTTAAACGACGACCTATGTGTAATTTTAAGAATAATGTACCTAAGCTATTCATATAAGTGAACTGAATGTTCTTTTTGAGAATAAAGATTTTTTAAACCTATATATTCTTTGTGACGAATAAAAGCTAATAGGAATGTTTTAGTATGCTTGTTTTATGTTTTTTGTTTTACCTATTTCATGATTTTCCACGTGGCGTAGTTCAAGCTGAGAATTTAATTTATTTTTACAAACATTCCTTTCGCTGGCGTGTATTTCCGTCTTTTAATTAATCTTAACATTGTGAAAGTAAATAAATACATACTTGGGACATTTTTACACAGCACCTATATCTTTTCATGGGTGTCGTAAAAGGCGACTAAGGGATTCACCAGAGGATGGGCAGCAGCGTTCTCTGAGTATTTAACCCACCGACTGCGATCGCCAGCCCGCCTGCCAAGCGTGGCGATTATGGCATATCCCCCCACTTGGGGGAGGCCTATGTCCAGCAGTGGACGTCTTTCGGCTGAAATGATGATGATGATGATGATCTAGTGCTTGTACTGTGGTACTAGATAATGGATATAATACTTATTTACTTTTTTTTTTAATACATACATCAAAGTACATAAAGGTTTTCAAACATACATAATTTTTGTTACTATGACGGAAAACACAGTATTTCCCATTCATTTGTCGTTACATAAAATAAAACTAGATTTAACCATTTGGTAAAATTCCCAGTGAAACTAACAGATTGAATAAGATGGTTAGTTATTTAATTAGAAATATACTACAGACCAGACGACATAGATGGAGCGATATTAATCCCAATGGGAAGTTTACAATTGAGCTAATTATAGTCTACGAAGACGGGGTAAAAGTTTTGTATCTGTTGAGGTTTACATTAATGAAGAGATAGTCTTAATAAATTGTTGCTTTGATATCTCAAAGGTTATTCAGAGATAGTAAATATATAAATAAAATAGTAAGATTTAGCGTCGATTTAAAAATCTGATAGCTTAAACTATGCTAGCCACGATCAGTTCGTGGATAGTGACCATTTTGTCAAACATCAAGACCTCTCCGTGTCTCAATGATCGTTTGTTTATTTGTTTGTCCTTCAATTACACTGAAACGGTTGAACGGATTTGAATGAGATTTGGCACACAGATATGCCATGTCCTAGATTAAAATATAGAATATAGAATACCACGGTAACGAAGCCGCGGGTCTCAGATAAATGCTCTTAAAATTAGAAAGTGATTTACAAAAAAAAAAGCAGCAAGATCGGAAGATCAAGACATCTGCATTTACCTACAATACAAACAAGTAAGAAAAAGTTCAAGTTTTATTTAAGAAAATTAAAGCTACAAAGCTAAAGGATTTCTACTTCAAATATCTACTGCCAGCATAACAAGGAATCCTAAATCCGAAATTATTTTCAAAAATCCCCATTCGTGTGTTCAGGAGCCTCCCTTGATGGAAAATAAACATTATTACAGGATAAGCTTGTGAGGGGTTCCAACCAATCTAACGCATGGGATTTTTTATATTTCACTCCTTTACTAATATACACGTCACTACAAAAGGCTTAACCCTTCTGAGAATCTGAATAAGGCGGACGTGCCAATTCTTAAACCTTGCAGTCGGTGATGAACAAGTTTAAGCTTCACTGGCAGCGGAAAGCGAATAGCGAGAAGCGGGGTCTCAATTTGTAATCAATCTCACTTAGTAAAAAGTGTCATTTGGGTTTGGGATTAATATATTTTTTAATCATGTCGTAGTTCTATGAAATTTTAGAAATATAAAGTAATATATATATATGTTCACGGTAGCTTAGTGGCTAAAGCACTGGCGTACTGAGCCAGGAGTCGCAGGTTCGAATCCTGCTCGTGAGCGATTTTTTCTTTCCACAATTTAAATCTTTAGATTTCGCTTCGCATGCGTAAATGCGTTAAAAATAATAAAATAAAATATGCCATGTTTTATTCACAGCGAAGATGGTTCTATACATTTCGGAATAAGTAATTTTTTTTAACACTCTTATATTAGCTTAACTTGTAACTAACTGACTATTAACTATTGTAAACAAATCTTGGAAGTCAATTTTAACTTATTTATGATTGTCCCATCGATTTGAAATTTTGCAAATATATGTAATCCGGATGACAATAAAATAATTTGGTACCATTGAGCTGATCTAATGATGGACTACAGTACCTCTAACGGCCAAAATAAATATCCAATCTATACACGATATACCCTAGAGATAGAAATTTTACATTTTTTGTATGGAGCTTATGTCAAATTCCTATCTCTAGTAGGGCAAATCGTGGGTAGATTGGATATGAATTTTTTCCGTAAAAGTGTTTTTTTAGTTTTTTTAAACAATTTTTTTCAAGTTAAAAATTCCATTATGTCACATTTAAATCAACTCACGTTAAACAAGAAAAATAACACTTACTTGTCTTTGTTGTGTATTTATAATACGAGTACTAACTTTTACACAAAGTGCAATGCAAAGTGTGTAGTTTTTCTCCATTAGCCGGACACATACGCGAGCCTACCTGGGCATTAAGCTAATTCGGTCTATCGATCGGTCAAGCCGAGGTGAACCGAATGGGGCCGCTTTATCAATCGACAACAAAAATGGACATACACATAAGATTATCTCCACCAGTTACTTATGGTGGCTGGGCGATTCATAGTTCATAGTTATTTATTGATAGTAGTAATTATTATAAGTCATATTTTCATGAACCAAAACGTACACTATCTATACATCCTAGCAGTTAATCTCTATTGAACAAGCAATCCAATGTTCCGTGTGCCGGACGTAAAGAACTGCACCACATGGGTGTCGTAAATGGCGACTAAGGGAGCTACGGCTTACTAGAGTATGGGCAGCAGCGTTCTCTGAGTATTTAACCAACCAATTGCGATCGTCAACCCGCCTATCAAGCGTGGTGATTATGGGCATATCCCCCCTTTTGGGGTAGGCCTATGTTTAGCAGTGGACGTCTTTTGGCTGAAATGAATGAATGAACAATCAAATCCATCCAAACCTTCAAGCGAATCAGGAGCAGAAGGTGGTATACTGTTGTCACAATATACTATTTTCTTTCTGCTCCCGCTCCGCTCTGAGAATCCTCCTAGATTTGCATAGTTGCATAATTATTACCATATTATGATCTTATCCTACCAAATACCTGTTTCCTTACTGCCTTGTGAATTCCATCCACTCCTATACACCCCGACACTCTGTCT
Source organism: Asteroscopus sphinx (assembly GCA_949699075.1). Taxonomy (NCBI): domain Eukaryota; kingdom Metazoa; phylum Arthropoda; class Insecta; order Lepidoptera; family Noctuidae; genus Asteroscopus; species Asteroscopus sphinx. Next base: position 10,679,631 of record OX453008.1, read on the forward strand.
CGGGTAAATATAAGTTACTTTCCTTACAGAATCCGCCCACACTCCCCGCTGTATTTAAAACCTCGCCCTATAAGTATAGCTTTTCTAATCTTTTTCGCCTTTTCATTGGATTCAGTACGGCGAATCGTATTTACGTCTCAAAGAAATATCTAGAAGATTGTGTGTACGCAAGCGAACCGATCCGATAAGCTTCGGGCGAAGGTAAGGGAAAGGAGGGGAGAGTAAGGTTCCGGGTCAAACAATGAAATTATGAAACTAAATAAAAATCATAATGCACTTCACTTTCCAAGCCTAGATCTTTCAAAGTTTTTATGCCACTTCACCAAACTCTACTATATTTTGGTTGTCCCATATTGGTCCTTTGTTCCGCGACTTGGATATGTTTCGAGGACTTTTTGCGTAAATTCGAAACCGAGCACTTCGCACTATTTTCTGCCATCTCCGAGGGATTCTAAGCAGGTTCAGGAGTTTTGTACAATAAGGGTAGATTTTACAGGAACACTGTGTTGTGATGCACAAGGGTGCAAGGCGGGGACTATACTGGAACGTTGATCCAGTGGCCCAGTGCAGCCGCGCGCAGCTGACCTCGAGTGATAGTGAAAGTGAATCAATACTCGTTCTTCTTGCATATCACCTCTCCTTCCTACTTGCAATTAGCTGATCTACAATATTACCTGATTAAAATGACTCGTCAATAATGCCCATAATCACATCTAAGTTTCGATTTAAATTTTACTTGTCACACAGCTTCCAAATTACTCAGAAGTTGGATTTCTGCTGTAAGGTAAAAGCCAAAATATCGATATATTAGACACAACATCATGATAAGTAGTTCGGTATTTACATAGCTAACGATATATCCCATTTTATTACATCTAATCTATCCTTCTTAAGGTAAACGTAAGAAAAAGCATAAGGATAAGATAGGATAGGCATAAGTGCTTTTCTGCAGCTGGATTGGTCTCGAGTCCTGGTCTTTTACTTGGACTGACGTGGTAGATGGTTGGTAGCCTTACTGCACAAAGTCTGGGTCTGCACAGTTACAATCAGGAAGTTGGCAGTGCTACACCCCCGTGACTCGGAGAGCACGTAAAAGCCGTCGGTCCTGCGCCTGATCTCTCTCAGCTAATTATGGCCAGCCCATTTAAGCTTGCTTATCCTGAAAAACACAATAAAATAAAAAATATATATATCAGCAACATTATCAAAATATTAATTTTAAAAGTCCAAACCAGTCTTTAATTAAAGTCGCTAGATAATACCGTTATTTTCAGATCCTTAATTATCAACAATAAAATTCTTGGAATAACGAAGGAAGTGGAGTGTGAAGGATTATAAGGGGCTAAGACTGGTTCGCGACCCTCTATGCCCACCCCATGTTCAATCTACCAGTTTCTTACAATAGATGGGGAATTATAGATATTAAATATCTATTGTCGGATCTTTATCATTCAAGATATCGTATAGAGGTGTGAAATATTGTATAATAAGTGACAAGATGGATTGTTTTTTTCTAGTTTTATATTATAGCGACAATAGATATTGGACATAAAATTGTACAATGCCTGAGAGTTTGTTGTTACAAGTGTGGTTAAAAAAACATTACATTTATCGGTAGCCTATTAACATAATAAAGATGGTTGGTAACATAAGAGCGTCTCATTATATTTAATAAGTCTAACCAAATATAAAATAATAATGTATGTATGTATGTCCTTTAATCAATAGGATACTAATTACTTGTTACTACTTGGTACTCCAAAGGTTGTCTGGAAGATATCGCTTTTATCGATAAGACCGCCCATCATTTATACGTTGTTCCTGTTTACTACTATTTTCATGGTGTTACAATAAAGAATATTCTATATATCTACCTATCTACTTGTTTTATTTATTTATTACGAGTGTACCTGTACCGTACACTTTGTTCTCTTAGCATTGACCCCAGATATTCTAACGAAGCGAACCATTGCGATCGGCCGTGTGATTTGTTATGAAAATTACTTCTGATAGAGAGCGCCTTGACTTCCATAATACAAGTTCTTCTTAGTTTGGATGTCAAGAGCTCTATTTCTTGTGCCTATCTTAATATGCAATAAACTTTTTTTTAATATATTGCAAGTTGTGCCTGTCTCGCTGTTGACAGCACAGGTTATAAAATACCGGCCAGAAAGCTGATGCAGTACGAGAGTGTAGTATGCGCAATTTAACTTGGCCGGAGTGAAGATAGGCACTGCGCAGGTTTCCCCGCATTATTACTGCGTGAGTCCGACACGCACCGGCCAACGGTTTTTATAACCCACTATTATGTACCAATCATAACATTAGTTTAGTTAAAGTTAGTTTGATTATAGTATTCTAGATTTTAAAACAGCATGTTCGTTCGTTGGATATGGCTCGGCTTGGCAAATTTAATCAAGAGTTTTGATAGAAATAACATGAACGAACTTATCCAAGCTTTTATCTACCTACTAACATACCTACTCTATGGAAAAGTTATGCAAACGTGGCTGTATGAACCAGAACTTTATGGTATCGTATTCAGTAAAATACAGGATACACAATTATGTTCCGTATTGCATTTTGATAAAGGTTGTTATTGCGTAAACAAGGCTACAATATGCATGGTCCGAATCGCCCCGCACAGATCGAATTTGTCTGCAAAGTTTGAATGTTTCTGTATACAGGCTTGAGTTTAAAACGACGGTATATGGCTGTGGCGAGGAGACGAGTTATTGACGCAGCATGTATATGGAGTTAGATATTGCTTATTTGAAGTACCTACGTAATGAAAGTACTGGAAATACTTAACACATACTATATACCATATTTCATGCAAATCCGTTCAGCCGTTTCAGCGTGACTGAAGGACAAACAAACAAACAACTATACTTTTTACAACATCCATACTTTTGCATTTGTTTATTAGTAGGATATTCATTAATTTTCCTAGGCAGTACGAGGAAGTTAATTGCAGTGTTGGCATTAATCAATTAATATTTTAATCATCATAGTAATTGATTGAAAAATTAATTGCAAATAATTTAATTGCAATTAATCTGTTAGTTGAATATTGCCATTAATTTATATAAATTGAGTTGTGTTCATTGCAAGATACAATTAAAAAAATGCAAAAAATATTGTTAATTGTTGTAAGAAACAATTAAAACTATCAATTAATAATCATATTACTCTGCACTGCACTCTAGTTTTTAGTAGTAGTAGAGCTTCTTTGTGAAAGAGCTCATCCGGGGAAGTACGACCACCGTACCTACTTCTCCGCCAAATAGTAATGCTTGTATTGCTGTGTTTCGGTCTGAAGGGTACGGGTGCCGGTGAAACTACAATCACATGAGACTTTCCATCTTCATGTTTCAGTTTGGCGAACCGACTTGCGGTACCATTTAGGCAACAGCCTAGGTGGTATTGCAGTTGTTATGGGCAAAGGTAACCGCTTAACATCCGGTGGGCCTTTAGCTCGTTTCGCCATCCTATACAATAATAACAAAAAAAAGCGGCTTCTTTTACTTGACGGTACATATTTTAAGAAATTTATTTTCGTTGTTATCACACTGAAGCAGAAAATGCTGCTATAGCTGTTCTATCATATCCTCGGTTCAAAAACTAACAGTTAACCATCAATTAATTGTTAATTGAAACGTCACAGTTAACAATTAATCAATTGTTATTTTTAATTGTACCTTGCAATTATATTTTGCCCAACACTGGTTAATTGTAACAAACAATAAAAGTTTATTAGAAAAAAACATTTTGCAATTTGAACACAAATAAGCTTAATCAATAATCTCGTAAATTTCTTAATACAAATTAACAATTAACAAAAGAGAGCAAGAACCAACCGTGAAATTGGATGAGGCGCATCTAAGGACCAGTGAACCGTATTAGCGTTTCATTGGGCTCATCAGCCTCGTCTTAAATAAAGCCCTTAATAAATACTTTGTTTATTGGATTAAATTACATTATCTACTTTATTTCGTCTAAGCGTTTTATCAGCCTATTGCAAGACAGAATCCACTTTAGCAAATCGGTCATGCGGTTTTGGGTTTTGTCTTTTTCCTTTACTCTCCTCTAATTAAGCGCGGCCATCTTGCGCGATCTGCCATAACTGGCAAGCCCCCAAGGTTACGTACGAATACGTTGCGATCCTAGCAACATTAGCAACATTTAAAATGGCGGGAATAACGAAATTTAAAAATAAATAACGATTAATTTTGCATATCAAATATTTTTTAAATAATTTAAAAATGCCGAACCACAACAAACGGGCAACCAAGCCGTATCCAGCCGTATCCCGGTTTCCACAATTTTTGAACTACGTCATCGAAGCCCTAATACGTGACCTTATATTATTTGTTCATGCTTTCTCTGAGCCTTTTCCCAACTACGTTGGGGTTGGCTTCCAGTCTAACCAGATGCGGCTGAACATCAATATTTAGCACGGAGCGACTGCCATAATTTCTTTAAGAAATGAAAAAAATATCGCTGGAAGCGGAAAGCGCAGGATCGGTCGTTGTGGCAATGCTTGGGGGAGGCCTATGTCCAACAGTGGACGTCTTTCGGCTGAAATGGTGGAATGGTGATGAATTATAATCACTACGTTTTATTTTTATGATTTTTTTTGTTTTGATTTGACTAACTGTAAATCACAGACTATAATGTACTCAGATAATGTAGAACAAAAAACCGACGATGTACCGTAATAACCACCGATCATGTATTGTTTATGTCCAGTGTTGTCAGTTGTCAATTTAACTTTAACTTTACTAATTTTTCATGGAATTGTAAAGTATTATGTATAAGTATTGTAGTGTGTGCGTCAAAAGGAGCGAGCGCAAGAATAAAATCTTTTTCTTTCTTTCTTTTCTTTCTTTCATTATAGCATAAAACCACTTTTACTATGGAACCAACCCTGAAATCGCAAAAAATATCAGCAGTTTCCTACAAAATCATCGATATCGTTCGACGAAATATATGGATCAGCATAATAGATTATTTTTCCCGTGCCGTTGCCGTGTGGGAGCACCATTTCAAGTGCGTCAATTATATTAATTAATACTTATCAACGTTGAAATAATTAAATAAACTACTTTTTTATTCTCAGCAAGGCCCGGAATTTTAAAATACACAATATACTAAGAGTTTTGTGAAGATTTCACCACTGTCAACCATATTCTAATAACCCGCGCACCGTTGCTTGACACCGCAGGCACATTAACAAGTCGAAACAAAAGCTCACAACGCGAGCAAACAAAGAAAATTATTACCTTTCCCACCATTAATAATACCTTAAACCCCTTGTTTGACACATTACTATAATGGAGCTGTCATCCGAACATATTTCGCGACTTCACGTTGCTTCGGAGGCGGATCGAAGGACCAGTTTTACGTGACCTCGCATTCGAGCTACTGGTCCTTTTTATTCCGTACTTAGTTACCGAGACGCAGGGTCTTTGTAAAGTGGTGCAGACAGGATAGAAATGTAGCCGTCAGTCGCAGGTGATAACTGGATCGAGTAATTAGAAACTGACGTGCCAGTTAATAACTGAGGATAAGTTTGACGCGCATGCAACGCAGTCGCGAAGCGAACCGTCGTGAACCGTGACAGACTCTGCTCTTACGTATAATTAACTCTGCCTTATTTTTATTTACGTTAAATACTTACATTGTATTTTTTTGGCACCAAATTTTTTTGTATAGGCCGATTATATGCTTACCGACGGTCTAATAAAGTTCTTACATCCATTCTGAGGGCAACATTACTAAAAGTAATTTATTTATTTATTTATTTAATTCTTTATGCACAACAGGGTACAAAGGTGGTCTTAACGCCATAGGCGTTCTCTACCAGACAACCTTAAGGTAATGCAGAGACAAAGAATAAGGTAGATGCACCAGTAAAGTAGTAAAATATGTTTCGTACTACGGACTTATAATTACATATAATAAAAATAGATAAATACCTAGGTACATTATACATATAATAAAATATACATATTATACATACCTACATATATAATTATAAATATATAACATCAAGATAATTCAAAGTCGAATAAAATAATATTAATATTTTCATAATACGTAATTGTATTATGTCTTCGTCTCAAAAAGGATGTAGGAATGGGTCCCGTGGTGCTAAGGAGCTGGTCTTGATTGACATGGCCATAAGCCAACAGGTTCGTCGTTCCCGAAGGGATCCGTCGACATGTTAGATAGATTATAAGATGGCATCGACTCGGTGCCACATATATGGCTCATGAGGGTGCTGGAGTTAACACTCCTAAAACTGTTGTAAAACTTAATACAGCAGCCGCATCGTTACTTACCTACATGCCAGAGCGAGATGTCAATTTGAGGAATATAATTTATTATAATTGGTCCGTGTGGTGCCGGACTTAAAGAATAGCACCACCCTTATCTCTTCTCATGGGTGTCGTAAAAGGCGACTAAGGGATTCACCAGAGGATGGGCAGCAGCGTTCTCTGAGTATTTAACCAACCAACTGCGATCGCCAACCCGCCTGCCAAGCGTGGCGATTATGGCATATCCCCTCCTTAATTGGGGGAGGCCTATGTCCAGTAGTGGACGTCTTTCGGCTGTAATGATGATGATGAATTGGTACAGAAACTATCTGCTTATTTCTTTATAAGATTCACTGAGCAAACAATACATAAATAAAAGTAAAGCTGAATCTAGTCGGAGCAAACTCTCTAATATTTTTACTTTGAATTATTATTTTTATCTGACTAAGCAACAATAAATGCCCACGAAACTTTCAGTGCAACACTATTCAATCCTAACAAGTAAACAAAACCAACTAATAAGAGTTTCCTTCATTTAAACACACGAATACGTGCTCCAAACATTTGTTTGAACTTCAAAGTGAACGCCCCGTTCGACAACAAAATGAGTTACTACGAAACTAAGCTCATGTTGCTGTTCAGACAGTCATTAATCCCAAGTCCGGCAAAACTTCGCTCTCAAATTAGTGTGGGGTCCAGCAAAATCATTTATATCAATTCGCTTACGTTGGACGGTGGAAATTATTAAAACCGCAGCCGGACCTCGGTTCGCAAAGGCTTCTAATTAACTTTGGTCCACGTACGGAAAGCTGAGCAGCTGTTGCTGGATAATGCCTTCTTGGTTATGGGCACCTGGTATACGGTGCAACAATGTCGTGCATACGTGCTGGGTACGATTTAAATTGTCTGCAATTCTAGCATTGTAAAGAGTATAAAGGAATGTTATGCTAAGGCAAACATTTTCCGATCACGCATTTAAATTTTTTGGTTGGCGTTAAAAGACTAAAGTAGGTTTCTTTTCTACAACCACGTTTTCATATATATTTTTCCTATATTTCTGTTCGGTAAAAATGTACAATCGATTTTAAACTAACTTTCCAATAACCTAGAGACTTGAAACTGTAAACGTAGCTCAGGATGACAATGCAATACTAACTCGTTTTCATTTTAAAAACTTTATTATTATTTAATTTTATAATCAAATTGTTTTCTTCTAAAGAAAATATGGATCTTAAAGCGGGTTGCGTAGTTTTTCTTGCCGTCAAGAGTTAATGAAGTAATGACATCATGTAGTGGTCGTAACAATTTTAAAATAGGTACTAATGCCATTATGAGAATCATTTTTATCGGACCAGCCCCCCTAGCCAAGTTGACAATCTACAATCGTCAACGCTAATAGAAACAATCAAAATGTATGGGAATGACATATCTCAAAGAAAAAGTCATTCGTTGAGATATGTCATTCCCATACATTGTGATTTTTTTCTATAGCAAAAAAAATAGGGGGCAGAAAGATTTTAAAACGAAATTATGTATACATTATAATAGTCGACTGTATTTTTATTTGAAAATAACACAAACCAGCTCAAAACATTGAATGAAAAATAGTAAGAAAACCTGAACGTTAGCAGCAAAAAAACACAACGTGTGCAATGCCGCGTAAAGAGCGATAGGGCACCACCTGCAAAGAACTATCGGTTTAGACTGAAATAGTGTTGGGTGACTCAGCACGTGTGCTAGCACGATTGTAGCTACTCACTAGTTCAAAAAGAGTCACTCACTCATTTTATGACATTGTGCTACCACGATTTCGATGCTTCTCGAGTCGCGTGCGTGTAATGGATGCATAAGTTATCTGTGGCATGTGAGTGTGCGTTACTGTGCATAGTGCACCTTATCACATACTTCATTCAGTACATGATACAGCCTCGCCTCAATCGTGCTAGTAGTGTGGTGGCACAGTTTTTTAGGTGTGCTACCCAAGACCATACTGAAAGCTGAGCACATCACTACATTTATTTATACAAATACATAGGTACCTAGTTTTACTTCAAAGAATAAGCATGTTTGACTTTTTAGTAAGTTTAGACCACAAGCTGCTTAAGTTTGTTGTTAAATAATTAATTTAGGGTTACCACATGTATTCTATTATATAGTAATGTATGTATAATCATAGAAATCTAAATAATAAGGTAATAGAAGTGATAAAGGTGCGTGAACTTGTCGCCGCATACAAGTGTCTAGTAGGACACCAGTGCACAAACCGTTTGATCATCAGTGCTATTTTGGACGCAGAGTCACTAAAATTGTATTTTGTAGCATATGTAACAGCAGATTTATTTTTGACTTTTTATCTAAAAACCATGGTGGGCGTGATTGCGTATTTGTGTTGGTAGCGGTGAACTGGCGACACGTGTTCCGGTATAAAAAGACAGTAGATAACATTTCCGTTCCGTGTGGTGCTGGACATAAAGAATAGCATAACCCTAACTCTTCTCATTGGTGTCGTAAAAGGCGACTAAGGGATTCACCAGAGGAAGGGCTGCAGCGTTCTCTGAGTATTTAAATAACCAACTGCGATCACTAACCCGCCTGCCAAGCGTGGCGATTATGGCATTCCCCCTTTTGGGGGAGGCCTAGGTTCAGCAATGGACGTCTTTTGGCTGAAATCATGATGATGATGATGAGATAAGATTTCTATTACCTTATTATTTAGATTTCTATGATTGTACTCTATTTTGCATAAGCGTACTTTATAACGTACAAAAATTATAAAGTACGCTAGAATGCTCTTTTTACCTTACACATAAATATTTTCAACTCACTGGTTTAGTCATTTGGCATACTTTTATTTCTCTATGATCTCAACCATAAAGCAGTATTAATGTTAAAATTGTCACGTAGGTAGTGATGCAAAATATGTGTTCAGACATAAAAAGTAAAAGTAGGTACTCCTTTTATCAAATACTAATGTAATGTATTTATTCAAAAAAATGTGGTAACCCTACATGCCTAATAGAACTGTTATTATATTTCTACATTCATTTTACCGCAAGTTTTTTGTTACTTTTTTTAAGTCCTAACAATCGTCATTAATATTGTGCTCACACTTAAAAAAAAAAAAATCTTACTTATAAAACGTGTAACCGAAAGAGTATATCTATCCAAAAGGGGTGAAGAGTACATCTGGTATAGAATCTCTATGCATAATTTCAGTTCAAAATAAATTACTCAAAAAAATACAATACCAAAATATATCATACAATTTTTTTTTATTCCATATGTTTATTGAATTCAAATCATAACAAACGTGTCACTGCACTACGAGAGTCATGTCATTATCTTTTCACGGCACATGCTAATAGTGCTAGTGATGTGTAAAATTCAATTTGAAATGTTTGGTTTCATATGTTGGAATTTCTCCTATGTACCTAATATGTAGATATAGGATTTAAAACCCTTGCCATACCTATATTTTTTTATCATATAAAAAAAACGTGCACTTGATTTTTATATGCCCTTTCCGTTGCACGTTATATGTACCTAGTTATTATCTAAAAACATATGAATAATAACTAAAACAGTTTGTAAGACGACTATAAAGTTAACAAGTGCACAAACTGCATAGAGCACTAGATTTGCAGTGCGAATGCATTCCCTCTTAATAAACGAAATTAATTAGAGTGAAACACTTAATATTCAAACAATGCGTGGATAGATCTAAAAAAGCAGACATTCCACTTAATTTGACGTCATTCGATCTTCCTTTGTTACCGCCAGCAATTAAAAGAGGAATAAAAATGGCGGAATTTTAAAAGCTTCAATATGCCTTTCAAAAATGTTTGGTGGATTTCATAGTGAATTTACTTTTTTTGTTTCGTTCTTTTTTAAGTGAGTGCTGTGATGAGAGCGGAATATTTTGGGTAGCAAAATAGTTTTAGTAATATTTACTCCACTGTAGATATAGTAATATTATCTTTTGGACAAATAAATTACATTCATCACAATATTCCTACTAAGCCTGTTGCATTCCACTGCCGTAAATAATTACATATGCCTCTCCAGAGCTTTAAGTGTGTTTTAAGCATCTTGGTCTAGCTTTACCATGGCATCTCTAGAATTCATAAAGTATACTCATAATTATGTTATTGTGATAGTTAGGTACAGTAAAAATATCGAAACTGCGAAATGTGAAGGACCCTTTTACTAAAATACTATTATTAATTAGAATTTATAATAGTATTTATCTATCATTTTATATTTATTAGTACAATCGACAATCTACTCGTATTTGGAGTATACTTAAAAATTAAGTATTTATTTAAGTACTTACGTCGAGGTTAGTCAAAATGTTCGTTATTTTTATTTTATTGTGCGCGACAAGTCCCGTAAATTTTAATATAGTTCAATAAAAATTAAGTACGGCTTAACAGTGCTAAAAATAACTGTTGCAAAAAAGGGGCCCAACTTTAGTTTCCGGTACTAGTCGAATAAAGGGGCTCTTGAAAATCGGCACTCGGCCGGTCAACTCGGGTCCTTAGCCGAAACCCAAATTATACGTTGCGAGTTGCGACTAAATTGTCTCCGTTGTCCTATCTACTTGATTTTGAGATGTCTGCATACCGACTGCATAAAAGAGCCTGAAATTTTTGTTTACAGATCTCTGAAATCTGAAATATTTTTACATTCATTGCTTGTTTTAGGTATATTCAAAGAACGTTTTTAATGGGTTGACAAAGAAATGGTGTTGTTTTTATTGTTGTGATGGAAGGCATATTGCCTTTTATGATGGCTATCAGCTAGAATTCTGTTAAGTTTAACTCAAAAATATGACTCTTTTAGCAGCTTGATACATTATTAAAATTCTCTTCAGATCTGTAGAAATGAAATGAAATTATTTATTCTGTAAATTACTTTTACAAGTCAATTTTCTCAAAAGTGCATGGAAATTCGAGCATTATTTTGGCAACCTTCTTCAAGATAAATCGAAAATGCTGTACTGCCCCCCTAGCCAACTTGACAATCTACACAATCTACAATCGTCAACGCTAATAGAAAACAATCCTGGGGGGCTGATCAAATACATGCGAGCATCGGCTGGCAATGTTAGTATGAAAATTCATATCTGTCTTGTTTAGCGGCCAAAAAACTCATATATATGTCGTGTAATTAAAAAAAAATACTCCAAAAAATAGGAACCAAGGACGTTCCTTATCAAAGATTTTATATAAATTTCGAAGTAGCTTGCAAATAGAGCTGTTTAAGGGGCATATAGCAGCCAAATGGTGGCTCGCTTAATACATCATTTATCGAAATTTCTTTTTTAACAATTGAAGTAAAGGTACTGTAGCTAAATCAGAAACTATTAAATTATAGTTTGCTGTAGTTGTAGATAGAAAAAGTGCCAAAAGAGGTCATTTTTCGTTCTTTTTTTTCAAACATATTAACATATTGACGTGTGGAAAATTATTGTTCTTCGTCATTGATTCTAGAACTTGCTTAGGTAGGTACTACTTAGTTTGAGTTTCCGTGCAATATTTGAGAAAAGTACTATACAAGCCTAGACCGCAATCAGGCATTGATGAACTCCCGTATGTGTGCCTCGGCTTCGCATCGGCCCAAATTTTCGCGTTCGTACATCAATGCCCCTGCAGTAATGCACTAGAAATTGCGACTAGCTTGCAAAGCTGGTTAAACGAAAGAAGAAACAAATGAACATATTATTGATGCGTGAAAAATTTGTGTTGTTCGTCAGTGATTTTGGAATTTATAATACTACTAGATTACTTGAGAAAAGTACTATACAAGCCTTGGCCGCAACCAGGCATTGATGGACTCTCATTGTGTGCATCGGTTTCGTCTCGGCCCACATTTTCACGTTCATGCTCTTTTGCCGGCCGCTGCAACAATGTGTTTTATTTTTAACCGACGAAAAAAAGGAGCAGGTTCTCAATTCGACGCGTATATATATATATATATATATATATTTTATGTATTACCACGCATAACTTTTTACAGAGTGGTCCGATTTTGATGATTCTTTTTTTAATGGATAGGGTATATCTCGAAGTTGGTCCCGTTAAAATTTCAAAATCATAATCCACCCCTAAGGGTAGTAAAACAGGGGATGAGTGTTTGTTCACCCACTGAATTCTTACTTGTTAACTGATTCTGTTGAAACTTGACAAATCAACGAAGATCATTAAATTACTTTAAATAAATAATAAAAACAACGTCACATCAAATACAACGGGAAATTTTCAACGATAAACAATTACTTTCTAAAAATGCGTTATCTGCTCGGCCACTTGCAACTTGCACGCAAGTTCGTTTGGCGCCGACTCATAATTAGTTATTTTTCGCTTTTCAGTTTCTGTTTTCGTCGGTCGATTGGTAGATTTTGGCGTCAGCATTTCCTGTTTGACTATTACCTCTGAAAATAAATGGAATTGGGGAACATAAACAACGTTTTATAAAAAAATTAAACCAGACGATTTCATTCACATATAATTCCCTGCTTACATAAATCACATACGTTTCAAAGATTTGACATTTAGAAAATGACAAGCTTGTTAGACGAAAACTCGAGTTAAGGCTTACATCCCGACGGTACCGAAACCGAGTGCACTCGAAAAGTTAATAATTCGAAACCCGTTCGTGTACTTGTCTGATTCTCCATTCATATTCATATTTATTTCGTTTCACCTATTCGCCCCGGGACGCTTTACAAATTTAAATTTAAATCCTTAATTTTAACAAGATACGCGGCGTAACTTATATTCAAATTTTCTCTTTAGACATATTGCTCGGCGGGTCGGAAGCAATCTTCATTGTGCCACGATTCCAAATCAACGGTGTTTAAGTATGATTATTCGCGAAAATCTCATATTTATGTAAATTAGACGTCAAATGAATGCGATTGTTGTTCTTTGTTCGGTCTCGGGTTGCTGGCTTAGAATTTTACTAAGGTAGTAGGTATGTATTTAAATATAGATACTCTTGTATGGTGTACTGACTATCTGTGTGTAATTTATCGGCCTAATTTTTTTCTTCTGGATACATGGTTGTGTAGAAATATGCAAGTATTTTTTTAAGGTTGTCAACGGATTGAACTCGATGATGGGTGCGGCTAAAATACATGCTATATTACCTAAAAAATCCAAAGTAAACTTTAAATCGAAAGGGATAAACCCAAGGATGAGCAGTAAGACGCTAGTGTACGCACTCATACCTAGGATGAAATTGGTAGTAAATAGGTTATTTCATCAGAGTCATACACACTCCCGTACAGTTTTAATTGATTTATAATGAAAAAGGGCGCGTAAAATTCCATTGTCAGACCTTTGGGCATATTTATGGTTATTATAAAAATCTGCTAAATGTTTCCTTTCAAAATAAAGTTATCTGAACTTTTCAATAAATAAACTATGCCAGTACGGTAACTATATTGCAATTTTCATATTCCAAAATGTTACTTATTTACACCAATGTTTCATTAAAATTGGTGTTGAAAATTTACAAAAAAAAAACACCATACAGACTAGATAACGACGAGAAAAATCTTTTATTATTTTTTTTTTAAATTGGACGACTTCTGTGGTCTAGTGGTTCGAGTGTCGGACTGCTGATCACGAGGTCGTGGGTTCGATTCCCACAGGACACAAATATTTGTGTGATGAACATAAGTGTTTGTGTTTGGTCTGGGTGTTTCTTATGTATAATAAATATGTATTTGAAAAAAAAAAAGCATATATGTATTATATCCATTGTCTAGTATCCATAGTACAAGCTCTGCTTAGTTTGGGACTAGATAGTGTTGTATAAAAATGTCCCAAAGTATTTTTTTTTTTTTTTTTTTTTTTAATTTTGAACGTACAACGCCATACAGGATCAGATTAATTTTAGCTAAAGCAAGAATTCTACCACAAACATATTAATTTCTATGGGATTTTTTTTATATGTTTAATCTAATACCGCCAGTAAAAAAAAATACCTACGTACCCAGACAATAACAAATATATAGTCGAAGCGCTGCGAGCAATCATAGTGAATCCAATAAAATCAATTATTTAACCAACCAAATGCGATCGCCAACCCGCCTGCCAAGCGTGGCGATTATGGCATATCCCCCCTTTTGGGGAGGCTTGTGTCCAGTAGTGGACAAATTTTGGCTGGAATGATGATGACACGCACAAACATGCACCTTAAACCGTGCTCACCGCTCTCAGTACCTACACATGTTGCGGCATCAACAGTAACCATCGCGAAAACAAATATCTTTCAGATGCATGGTGTGAGCGTGAGCGCTGGTTGGTACACGGAGGAACACAGTTTCGTTGGCTTCACTATGATTGTTCGCAGCACTTCGTCTATATTGTTTACTATGTCTGTGCCTACGTATGGTTTTTTTTCAAGTTAGATATTTAGTTCTCAGCGACAGGGGCTGTGTTGTCGCTGTTAGTTCTACATTTCGTGTTGGAAGCGTTTAAACTTTTGCTGCTGTTTTCAATATGAATATAGAATACGTACGAACGGATGGCCGAAGGGGCAGTAAAGTTCTGGAATGGCGATCGCGTACTGGAAGGCGCAGCGTGGGTAGGCCCCTCACAAGGTGGACCGATGACCTGGTGAAGGTCGCGGAAATCCGCTGGATGCGGAAGGCGCAGGACTGGTTGTTGTGGAGATGCTTGGGGGAGGCCTATGTCCAGCAGTGGACGTCTTTCGGCTGAAATGATGATGATGATGATAGAATACGTATATCAATATTAAAACTGAAGTTCGTTCTACAGCATCTTGAAACCACACAGCAATAAGCAGTCATCTTAAACCATTACAAATTTATGAACTCAAATAACTGGAGACCGCAACCAAGGAATGCAATCACCATTCGGTTAATTAATAATTCTAGACCGGTCGGAGGACATAAAGTCTGCGGTTGTGAGGGTACCCCCTCTCCTATTAGTACCCCGTTTTAATACTGCCCACATTTAGTAAGAACCACTCCCTACATATTAATTTTACGAGACTACCTCTTATACTCGAACCCGACAATTTGGCTTTTCACAATTGCGGTGTACCTCGGCTAGACATCCGAATATAGGGACTGCATATATTTATGATGTAGCTATCTCGTAGATTTTAACTACGTTTCAAGTTCGTAGTTAAAATCTGCTGAAGTTTGTTTTTAGTTCAAGTAAATTTTTAGGCAGTCGTTGAGTCTAATCGCCTGACAAGAGGTTTTATTTATTTATTCATGTACACACAACACATTTTAGTATAGAAAACATATAGAATAAACACTTGAGCACAAAGGTACTGTTTATCTCTAAAATAAATTTCTTCCAGCACACCTGCGACAGGAAAGAAGGATAAACGAAAGACGTAGACACAGTGTGTGACATTAAAAACATACTAAATATAAACATACTTGCGGTAGTAACGGTACGGTAGTACTTTTCGAATTCATGTGCGGATTTATATTCGATTATCACTTGCTTTAACGGTGAAGGAAAACCTGCACACCTGAGAGTGCTCCATACAGTTCTCAATGGTGTGTGTAGTCCGCCAACCTGCACTAGGCCAGCGTGGTGGACTAAGGCCTTAGCTTTCTCGTACTGAGAAGAGGCCCGTGCCCAGCAGTGGGATAGTAATGGGCTGGTTATGTTACGGTAGTAAATTATAAACTAAATATACCTATACCAATAAAAAAAAAAAAAAAAAAAAAAAAAATATTATTATAATCAACACCGAGATAATAAAAAACTTATTCAATTAGACGATCGATGTACTGAGGAAAGGTAATGTTTTATTTGATTTTACCTAAACTGGCTTTAGTTTTTATTTAATTGTTTATTTATGTGAAACGTGTCTCTATTATAGCAATTAATGCTCAAGATTCGAATACGGTCGCGTATTCGAATCTTGAGCATTAATCTTCTATACCTAATCGCAAAGTTAATCAAATCGGTTGGTTTCAATGTGGAAGTCATTTTTAAGTAATTCCACACCACGAGCAGAGTTCGAGTACACGATAGCTTAGTGATTAAATCAACTGGTGTACTGAAACAGGAATCACGGGTTCCAATTTTGCTTGTAAGTGACACTCTTTCCACAATTAAAACGATTTTTTTAAATCTTATACAATGTGTTATTGAAATAACTCAAAACCTCTTAAAGGGTCATTGTACTCATCAGTATGAACAACTCTTAAAAATCCTTTCATTTTGTCGATTTATATGAACATAATAAGGATCAACAGATTTTTTTTCGCGATTTCGGCGTTGCCGTTGGTCCCATAGTAAAAGTTGTTCATAAAAGAAAGAAATGAAAAGAAAGAAAAATATTTATTTGACACAATTGAGACACATACAAAAGAAATATACATGAACAAGAAATAGATATAGTGAAGAAGTAACAAAGCGAGGAAAAAAGTCATTGACAGTCATGCGCCATGTGTGTCTCAAAATTGTGACAAATGGGTGTCCAGCTCAGCATATTGCCATACATACTGATGAGTACAATGAGTCCTTAAGAGGTTTCAAGTTATTTCAATAACAAGTTGCATAGGAGAATGGGCAGATTTGTATGGAGTTTATCTCAACCCTTATGTTGTTTGTCCCTTCCTTTTGTGTTGTTGTTTTTGAAAAATGGTTTTGACAATATTGGTCAAATTCAAATTCAAATGTTTTTATTTCAAATAAACCTAATTACAGGCACTTTTGAAACGTCAGGCTCTAGTTGCACGGTCAAATGTCGTAACCGCTTAACATCGGGTGGGCCTTTAGCTCGTTTCGCAATCCTATAAAAAAAAATGTTGCCCAAATCACATATTCAACTTTTCATTCAAAAATTATCTTCAATATTATATTCCACGCAACGGAAAGGACTTTTTAAATAAGTAAGACGATTTGTTCTATGAACTAATATCGCAACTACTTTTAATAAAGGCTCTTTAATTAATCTTTATGAAGTATTCTCGCGTTCGTACTTTACATGTTTTTATTAAATATGTGACGTGTTTAATAAAATATGTCGCCACGTCGCACGTCACCTTTTATGAGCTAAAAAAGTCAATTGAAGGGATGTTTACAAAACTTACATAACATTCAACATTATTAGTTTTAAAGATGCAAATTGTGGAAAAAAAATTCGTTTGCAAGCAGGATTCGAACCTCCGACTCCTGGTCTGGGCTGTATTTTTTTATTTTCACAATTTATATCTTTAGATTTTGCTCCGCATGCGTTGATGCGTTAAAATTTTACTAACGTTATAAATGTGAAAGTTTGTGAAGATGTTTGGATATTAAGATGTTTGGATATTAGGATGTTTGAATATTAGGATGTTTGGATGTTTGTTACTCAATCGTGATGTAAGGGCTAAGGGATTTGGATGAAGTTTGGCATACAGATAGAACACAACCCGGATTAAAGTATTGAAGTTATCTATAGTTGTAATATATACATATGGAGATCCGGATTAACATATAGAATATAGGACATAACATATAACTTCTAGAATATTTTATCCCGGGAAAATGAACAGTTCCCGAAAGATGCGTGATAAACGACATCCAAGCGGGCGAAAGCGCGATCATAGACTAGTTAATAAGTACTAATAAGTAATAAAAACTAGAGGGGCTCGTAGCGATGCAACGACTGCGCGGATTGTACGATCTGCAAGGTTAAGCTGCACTTGCCGCGGTCAGTCTGTGGATGGGTGACCGTTTCGTTACACATCGAGACCCCTCCGTGCCTCGGAGAGCACGTTAAGCTGTCGGTCCCGGTTGTCATACGAATATCTATGGCAGTCGTTACGGGTAGTCAATAGCCTGACAACTGGTCTAACCTCCGAATGTCGGTATTGCCCAGTAACTGGGTTGCGGGGGTCTGATGGCAGTCGCTCCGTGTAAAATACTGATGTTCAGCCGCATCTGGCTAGACTGGAAGCCAACCCCAATATAATTGGGAAAAGGCTCGGAGGATGATGAAGTAATAAAAACTAGCCGCTAGTAGTAAATAATTATTAGTTTTTTTATGATACCACTGAGTTCTCATTTGTGCAGGCTATCGGATAGTTTATGAAATATTTTACAGACATTCCGTTCAGATATGTTGTTTTTGTAAATTATCCTTCAATTAGAAATAAATTCATCCATATAAACAACTATGAAGCATTTTGTCAGCTGTTACTCGTAGAATTGAAATCAAATCCAAGTTTAACTTTTGATAGCTCAAAACTTTAGTTGCGCGGTTTATTTAATTAGAGTAGATTTTCAGAAAAACTTATAACTACATAAATAATGCGTTGTAATCACAATTTGTACATAGAAGTTTTAATAATTTGTAGTACGGTCGACCGCACATCGGTGGTAACACTTTGACATTAGCAGCATCTTTATTTCGTAAGCAGTAAGGGTGGTTTTCGAACTGAAGTGTTACCACTGTCATGCAGTTGACTGTACTATGCATATTGCTTACCATCAGGCGACCCGCTTGCTCGTTTGCCCCACTATGATAAAAAAAAAGACGTGTGGCACTCGGAGACTGCCGCGGTAAAGCTATTGCATAGCATGTTTTTATCAATACAAAGAGGAGGTGCCCTGACGCCGAAACTCTAAGCAGGCATGAGTCACCAGATTGCGGGACGAAGAGGGGGATTACGCATGCGCAGTAACGCCGATACAACCAATGCCACCTAGAGGCGATTTGCAGAACTAAAGAGACAAGCGTGATATTTCAAAAAGTCATTAAAAGTTCTGCTATTCATCGATAGATGGCAAAACTAAAAAGTATCACCGCTGTGCCGGTCGGAGTGGGGGGTGTTAGGTTATTTTCGTTACGGAATTTCTGGATTCGGTCTCCACGCTCAAGGCCCGCGATAGAAGCTATGCAATAGCTTAATCATTTTTTTTTTGACATTACTGTTTTTCATTAAACACTTTATTGCCATTCTATTTTAAGACCATTCAGTATTACTGATCACTATATCTGTAAATGTGAGCACAATGTAGCCTTTAATGGCATAGAGTCGGAATTCTAAGGTGTCGGATCATTGGGTTCCCTCGTAAGTATTATGGTCAAGCAAACATATCATTGATAATCAATTATTTCACTTTATTGAATTTGTATCACTTATTCACATACAAAAAAAAGGAAAGGATAAAGTAAGGAATAACATGATAAGGGAGCGTTGTGGAGTGAAAGAAGATGTAGTGACAAAGATTGAGAAAGGTATGTTAAGATGGTTTGGACATATAGAGAGGATGGACGAGAGGAGATTGACGAAACAAGTATACGAAGCGAGTGTGGATGCAAGAGTTGGAAGGGGACGACCTCGACGAACGTATCGCGATCAAATCGCGGATGTTCTCAAAAAATGCCAGGTTGAGTTCTCTAAACCGACGAGCATGTATGACGAGGTTAATGGACGTAGATGAAGCGAAAGAGGTGTGTCAGAATCGTAGCAGGTGGAAATCCATAGTCTCTGCCTACCCCAATGGGAAACAGGCGTGATAATATGTATGTGTGTATGTATGTATTCACATACATTTTGAAAGCACATATAAACGTTTATTCGAAATATGTCTAAATAATAAAATAAACATGCATACCAATACTTAGAATCTTAAGCTTTTCATACACTCAACGATTAATTCAGTGTAAACACTAACATTATTCCAAGCTAAACCCGATATCCAAAACCTTTACATTATCAAAAGGTCGGGATGTAGTCGCGCCAGACATTTTCCTATGGCTTTAATGAAACCACATAATAACGTATATATAAGTAACACAACGTTATAACGTAAGCGTCTGTTATGACGGCGGAATTTAACTACCACGGGTTTACAGACAATGCTAGTTTCTTTCGTGCGTAATTATATTTGAGTTTTCTTCAATTGCATAGGTATGAGACGGATTTTAGGAAAGGTTTTGTTATGTAATTTTCAGTTGGAACAGATTTTTTTTAGTTTAACAACATAACATAACATCACGCCTGTATTTCCCTGAAGGGGTAGGCAGAGGTGTAATAGTACACCCACATTTCGCCAGTTATGTCATCAGTCCCATGTAATAGGGGGCGAGCCTATTGCCAATAACCGGGCACAAATCCAGACTCCGGGCTGCTACTGAGAATTTCCTAATGAAAAAACCCAATAACACTTTGCCCGACCCGGGAATCGAACCCAGGACCACATGCTCAGCAGTCGCGCTTGCGACAACTAGACCAACAAGGCAGTTTTTTCGTTTAATCTGTCCTATTATGGAATGCGGTTCCTCGTGAAATAAGCATGGCTAACAGTCGGCAACGCCTTTAAAAATAGGTTAAGGAAATATTTTCGTGACAACTATTTAGCAGATTCAGCTCGACTTTGATTGATTTTGATAATATATAGTTATATATGTATTATTTATTTATTTATTTATATATGCTTTATTGTACACCATAAAAAACATTACATTGAATATGCATTTAAACTATTGTACAAATGGCGGCCTTATCGCGATCAGCGATTTCTTCCAGGCAACCTTAGGATGGACAAGAATGAACTGGACAGAAAATGGGGTTGTCAGATGTGCAATTTCGATACATAATTTAATAATAAAATAAAATACTATACTACTACTATAAAATAACAACAAAAATATATTCTATAAATCCTAATACATAAATACTATATGCATATATACATATAACTAATAAGCAACGGTAAAGTAATTAAAAACGACCACATACAGGAGAAGAAACATGTTCATAGCGACAAATAATGCTCCTTCACAAGCCTCTTAAACACTGGCAGCGATTGCGCTCTTCTAATACCGGCACTGGCAATGCATTCCACAAACGAGCAGCCTGAACCGTAAAGGATTTGTCAAAAAAATTTGTAGAATGCATTGGCATTTTCAGTCTTAAATTATTTGATGACCTAAGGAATAGCGTGCATAATATGTATATTTTATTATAAGTACGTGTATATTTTTTCCGCCGCCATTATCTGATGTTAACCGATGGTGCGATCAACGATGGTAATTGCCCAGCAAAAACGAATTCACTCGAGCCTTGAAAACAAAACTTAAAATATACTTGAAATATTTACTTGGAATCATTATCATCATCATCAATTCAGCCGATGACGTCCACTGCTGCACATAGGCCTCCCCCAAGCATCGCCACAACGACCGGTCCTGCGCCTTCCGCATCCAGCGGATTCCCGCGACCTTCACCTTTACTTGGAATATGTACTTGGAATTCGTTCCCGATATCTGTGTTTCCCGTTAAGTGTAATTTAGTAGTCTAATGGTGGTGCGACCGATCGACCGATCGCTTAAGGTGAGGTGTCGACGAAACGCAAGTACAATTTGGAAAAAAAAACTTGAAATAGACCTACTCCAATATTCAATAATAAAAATAGGAACACACCATGTTTTTTTTCTTACACAATACCTAGAAAAATATTAAGCCTTACATATAATAATCAAGCATACACTTTCAACACACGTACAATACTTCATTCCTAATATTGAAACAAGAATTTGATTTGACGAAATCGAAATCTTATTTAAACTGTATTCATATTTGACAAGTGTAGCGTAAAGAATCTCTGCAGTGTATGTAGGTATATAAATGTAAATGTATATAAGCTTCAATAAACTCGATATTGGCAACTTTAGTAGTTTCGGAGTAACATTCTGCGTGACAATTCGTTTGTTAAGGCCAGGGTTTACGCGTGGATTTATGTAGCAAGGATTTTTTTCTGCAGCCTTAATATTTTTTGTTAGAGTTATTCTTGTTAAGTTTGTCCCGAATAATAATACGACAGGTGAAAAATAAGTATAAGCAAAAAAATATATTTAAGAATTCGAATATTTTTTCGATGGTGTGGAATCGATCCAACTAGTATGCAATCTGTTTATTTTATTTTTGAAGTAAAACTTCTTTAGGCACGCTTGACTTGGGGGTAAGCTGGTGAATGCGTTACGAAAAGTGAGGCGAACGGAGTGTGTAGTGCGGGACGCGGGGAACGAGGAGTGCGCGACGGCCGGCCACGACACAGCGCCGCTGCCGCCCCGGCAGAGTAGACGCGCGCCGCGCCGCCATTCCTTTGTTCTCATCGAAATAATATTGAGAAAGATATTAGTTAGTGAAGTTTTACTTCAGTCGTATGCTCTAAAACACACACGTTTTTTAATTTAATCAGTGGAACTATTTATTTTAGTGACTTGCCAAACTATTGATGACGACGCGTTGTTAGTAGCTTTCACTTGTTTATTTGTCGATCGACCATCAATTGTAAATAATACCGCGTTCACACTACTTCACAAGAGTCGATTTTAGTCGTTCAACTGCTTAATCGAAAGCGATTTGAACCGTCTGAACAGACTCAATCAAATTGAAGCAACAAAAAGTATCACAAACTTTCAATTCTTTGTTGAACGCTAAATGTTTATCAACTAAAATCGAACCGTGTAACCCCACTATATATAGATAGATAGGCTGAGTTATGACGTCAAAAAATGCAAAAAATTCAATATTCAAAAGTTTTTATTTCGAACAAGCATTAACATGCACTTTCAAAACGTTAAGAATCTAGTTGCACGGTTCCAAAATGTTGGTCTTATGGAGAAGAGCTGGCAAGAAACTCAGTAGAAATACTATTTTATTTTAATCTAGTAATTTAATATAGTTTCCTTTATTAACTAATTAGATGAATAACACGAGATAGCAAATAGTTAGGCTAGTTAGGAATTTATTTTATATTCATTATGAACAAAAATCTCCTTAAGTATATTGAAGATATCAATCAATGGGAGCACTGATCGTGACGTAGCTTGGAGGCATCGCGCTGTCATTGCGGGAAAAGAATACCTGGTGAAACATCTTATTATACCTTGATATAGGCTACTTTTTATCCCGGGAAGATGAACAGTTCCCGAGGGATGCGCGATAAACGACATTCACGTGGGCGAAGTCGCGGGCATAGGCTAGTCTTATACAACGTGTATCATAAATGCGTGGTCATATTTGAAGAGCTCATTCAGGGCATAGCAAAGAACAACTTTTACTATGAGACCAACCTTGAAATCGCGATAAAAATATCTGCTGTTCCCTACTAAATCATCGATGTCACTCGACAAAATGTAAGGATTAGCTGATTTTTTTTTCGCGATTTCACGGTTTGTCCCATAGTAAAAGTTGTTCGATAGCACTTCGTGAATGAGCTCTTCAAATATGACCACGCATTTCTGGTACACGTTGTATAAAACTGAACAACTTTAAACTTTTTCAAACAACACATGCAATTTGTCATACGAAGATAATAGCTATAATAGCTATAATAGTTATCGAACTTATTGGAATAATTAGTTTAGGGTGCGCGTACTTATGGACGTGTATTATGGTATTGCTATAGCAACTTTAATACATAAGATATGGATTTTACTTAGAATGTAGATTTTAGTTGATAAGTAATTTTCATCTAAAAACGAATAAAGGTGGAGGTTAACAAACAGATTTTTTATGGAACTCAACTTTTACATGAAAGAAAATCTTTGCACAATAATGTCGTAACTGTGGATATAACTCGCAGCAGTGTCTGCCGGAATTCAAAACATAATATGAAAAAACATTCTCAAAATGTAACAACCTTTATCAAACTTATACCTAGACTAATTCAAGAACATAATTATATAAATTACTAGCTTTTACCCGCGGCTCCACTCGCGTTAAATTCTGCTAACCCACGTCAGTCCAGTCCAGTCCAGTCCATTCCAGTCCAGTCCACTGTCCCACTGTCCCGCTGCCCCGCTGCCCCACTACCCCGCTGCCCCGCTGCCCCACTGCCCCACTGCCCCGCTACCCCACAGCCCCGCTGCCCCACAGCCCCGCTGCCCCACTGACCCGCTGCTCCACTGACCCGCCGCCCCACTATCCCACTGCCCCGCTGCCCCACAGCCCCGCTGCCCCGCTGCCCCACTGCCCCGCTGCCCCACTGCACCACTGCCCCGCTGCCCCACTACCCCGCTGCCCCACTGCCCCGCTGCCCCACTGCCCCGGTACCCCACTGCACAACTGCCCGCTGCCCCACTACCCCACTGCCCCCCACTGCCCCGCTGCGCCGCTGCCCCGCTACCCAACTGCCCCACTGCCCCACTGCCCCGCTAGCCCGCTGCCACAATGCCCCACTGCCCAGCTGCCCCACTGCCCCGCTACCCCACTGCCCCACAGCCCCGCTGCCCAACTATCCCTCTGCCCCACTGCCTGACCCGCTGCCCCCCACTGCCCCGCTACCCCACTGCAACACTGCCGGGCTACCCCGCTGCCCCACTGCCCCGCTGCCCCACTATCCCACTGCCCCGCTGCCATACTATCCCACTGCCCCACAGCCTGCCCCGCTGCCCCACTGCCCTGCTGCCCCGCTGCCCCACTTTCCCGCTGCCCCGCTACCGTACTGCCCCACTGACCCGCTGCCCCACTATCCCACTGCCCCACTGCCCCGCTGCCCGGTAGCCCACTGCCCCGCTGCCCCAATGCCCCGCTACCCAGCTACCCCACTATCCCACTGCCCCACTGCCTGCCCCGCTGCCCCACTCCCCTACTACCCCACTGCCCAGCCGCCCCGCTGCCCCACTGCCCCGCTACCCCACTGCCCCACTGCCCCGCTGCCTCACTATCCCACTGCCCCACTGCCCCACTGGCACGCTGCCCCACTGCCTCGCTGCCCCGCTTACCCACTGTCCCGCAGCCTCGCTGCCCCGCTGCCCTACAAACCCACTGCCCCGCTACCACACTGCCCCACTATCCCACTGACCCACTGGCCCACTGCCCAGCTGCCCCGCTGCCCCACTACCCCACTGCCCTACTGCCCCACTGTCCCACCGTCCCACCGTCCCACCGTCCCACTGCCACTGTCCTACTGTCCCACTATCCCACTGTCCCACTATATCACTATCGTCCCGTCCCATGTCCCATGTCCTGTCCCATATCCCATCCTATGTCCAGTCCCATGTGCCGTCCGACTGTCCTGTCCCATGTCACGTCTCATGTCACGTCCCATTTCCCATCCCATGTTCCGTCCCCTGTCCCGTCCACTGTCCCGTCCCCAGTCCCGTCCCCAGTCCCGTCCCCAGTCCCATCCCCAGTCCCATCCCCTGTCCACTCCACTCCACTCCACTCCATCGTACATTACTATCCGCTCGTGCAAATGCATAGAAGCTTCGATCTGTCGGGTGAGTACGCAACCCACGAATTAATTTTTTTCTTTTTTTCTTTCTTTCTTTCTTTCTCAAAACCCATACCAGTTTTTAAGTCAGATCATCAGCTTTCAAAAAAAAAAAAAACATCAAAATCGGTCCAGTAGTTTTAGCGTGATGCTGGAACAAACAAACAAACAAACAAACAGACGTTTACAATTTTATAATAGTTAAGATAATGGAGTTAAACGAGGAGGTAGTACCCTCAAAATGTTTAGCTCGACTGTATAAGACAGTGTTAATACCAGTTGCGTAACAACCCTGCCTTAACAACTTGTGGTGCTTACAACGGAAGCTCGAATGTCGCTCGTGCGATAAACGTCCCGCTTCCGCACGTTGAATTGTAGATAACAACTACGCTATCTGCCTTCCTAATGAATATATACAGTACGTTAGCAGAGCTAAATAATAAATGAAATCTTTAACAAAAACACTGCAGAATAAAATAAACTCTAAAAAAAGTAACAAAATAATTAAAAAATAATAAAATAATTTGTGTGAAACAGTTTAAGAAGTATGAGCCGTCGATTCGGTTTGATTTTAAAAAAAATGTCACCGGCTTCCTAAACTGTTTCACACAATTATTTTTTAATACTTTTGAGTTAAATTTTATATTATTTTGTATTTTGAGTGGCATAAACAATACCTACATAGACAATTGATTGCTGCAATTGCGGGTAATTTGTTGTCATCCATTGAGAGTTCCCTTATTTATCTCCGAAAATCTTCACCAAATTTTTATGGGACCGCACCACAGACCAGTAAGCCTCAAGACGCCATATGAACAAAGTTTTGCATAAGAAGAAAGTCGTTAAATGTTGGTGGGGGCCGGCAGGCCGACGGCGCGTTATGATTGGTCGGCTCAAAAGTTCGGTGGTGTGATTGGTGCCGTTCGCTGACGGAGTGATCTTGTGATTGGCGGCGGGCGTATGGTATGCAGTGGTTCTACATATGCGTGGTGACCAGGAGTGTCCGGCTAGTCGGCGTCTAGAGGTTTACTGGTCTGTGAACCACACAGAATGCTCTTTAATAAAAAAAGACATTGAAATCGGTTAACAAATGGAGGTATAATTACGTAACAAACATAAAAAAATGGTCGAATTGAGAATCTCCTCCTTTTTTAATTCGGTAAAAAATAGCGTTAAATAATAATACAGTTTCATTATTAGTAGAATTAGCACATTGTTTTTTGAAATAGTAGAAGTTTTATTGTTATTATGTCTTCAGAAGGCGGGCTTTGTCCTGGAGAGTGTTAGGAAGTAGAGCACCGCTCGTTAATACGGAACAAACAATGAAGTTCCAACACTGTGATGAAGTAGCTTTTTAAAATGGCAAGCTACCCCTGTTGCATAGGACTGAATACTTAGTCTGTCATGCACATTTTAATGGTTGTCTGGAAGAAATTGCTTTAAGCGATAAGACCGCCAATTGTTAGTACTGTGCTCATGTTTGTTATAACTTTGTTTTTATTTTTATGGTGTGCAAACAATAAAGTATACTCTATCTATCTATCTATCTATTTTATCTGCGGGCACTACCTTGCAAAAATATTGATTATCTTATATTTATGAGATAGTCTTGGGCACAGATAATATAATACTATAGTTGTCTTGGGTGTCGTAAAAGGCGACAAAGGGATTCACCAGAGGATGGGCAGCAGCGTTTTATGAGTGTTTAACCAACCAACTGCGATCGCCAATCCGCCTGTCAAGCGTGGTGATTATGTCATATTCCCCCATTGGGGGAGGCCTATGTCCAGCGGTGGACGTCTTTCGGCTGAAATGATGATGAGATATTCTTAAGAAGCCGTCCTTGTTTCATAGTCGTTTCGCTGTAATTTCAAGCGTTTTTTAAGGATTTAAAGAGATTTTAGGCGATATTGTAAAATATTTTCAATACACATGCTTCTGGGTAGTATTAACATAAGTATAATAAATAACTACGTAGTAGCGAAACTGCGCGTCAAGGCCAAAATAATAGCATATTGCTCAGAGCTGCTTTAAGCAGTCCCATACGCACTTTCTCGGGCGAACGAGGGAACTTGCGGGGTGAGACGCGCTATTCGGCGGCTTTGCGCAACTTCTAGGGAGGTTCGCTACTATACACAAAAAAAAAACAATACCACAAAAATCAAGATTCTATTATATTCTATACGTATACGTCAGTATTATTTATTATTCTTATGGCATTGCAAATATTTGAAACATATTTTCGTATATTGCTCAGAGCTGCTTTAAGCAGTCCCATACGCACTTTCTCGGGCGAACGAGGGAACTTGCGGGGTGAGACGCGCTATTCGGCGGCTTTGCGCAACTTCTAGGGAGATTCGCTACTATACACAAAAAAAAAACAATACCACAAAAATAAAGTTTCTATTATATTCTATACGTATACGTCAGTATTATTTATTATTCTTATGGCATTGCAAATATTTGAAACATATTTTCGTATTAATTTGTTGCTTAGAAGGAGGAGGGTGAAAAAAAAAATTCTTTGTTTTTATTTTTATTACATCATAATTATATGGAAATAAAACCATTGCTTAAATATTTGTGATGAAACATGCATTTGTGTTGATAAAAATTTTCAACATCACCCAAAATCTCTTTAAAAAAAAAAATTAAAGGCCTTAAATTAGAGCAAGACAGCTGTGAAACTGCCGGATAAGTTCTGAAGATCAATTTAAATGTTTTAATTACAGGTCTTTCAAAGGTTTTGCTTCTTACATAATTACATTGTTCATAAATCACAGAAGTTATTTAAGTACCCTCACGTTCAGTAATGGTTCTTGAGTCACGTTACTTAATTAAAACTTTGGGCGTTTTATTACATATCTGATATAAACTTTGTGACGTATTAACACTAAGCTATATGTTAGCCATACATAAAATAAGTCGCATAATAAAGCAAGTTGCAATTACAGTAAAAAACTTCTTGAACATACGTTGTAGGGTCATTGTTGTGGATTAAAATTATTAAAGTTGCTTTAAGACTTATGTAGTTGTGGTGTTTGGGAACTGGCAAATATAAATAAAACAATATTTGATATTCGAATGCCCTTGCGACACCGCCTGACGTCTGTCGTGGTCGTGCCTAAGTGTCAGTGTGGCCAGAGCAATATTTAATTAATTGTCTGTTCATCACAGTAGTGACTAATTATTATCAGTCTAGAGACTACAATACAAATCCGCCCCTTCAGTTTGGTCCTCCCCCGATCCCTTCAGTCGACTCCTTCCTGCCTCGAGAATGCCATAATTGTGTAAATATCTGTGGCAATCGTTACGGTCAGAAGCTTGAAAGTCTGACAACTGGTCTAACCATAGATTCTCTACAGGCATGAAATTTGGTCCGGTTTGGAAGGTAGGAGAAATCTTTTAAGATCACAGGGTCTAATCCAAACCAAGGAATTAAATCTTGGGCCGTATTTAAAGAAATAGAGCACGATCTATCCTGACTGTCTACTCATGCTTACATACCACGCCATACTACGCCTGTTTCTCACTGGGGTAGGCAGAGATGGAGTGGATGGGGTGGATAGGGGATAGGTGGGTAGGACCGCAGCCGGTGGAAATTTACCACCGGCTGCGATCCTAACACACCTCTTTCCTTCATCTACGTTCACTAACCTCGTTAAGCATGCTCGTCGGCTTAGAGTACTCTTACTCTGACCTTTTATGAGAGCGTCCACGATTCGGTTGTGGTTCGTTCGCTGAGGTCATCATTATCATCATCATTGCAGTTGAAAGACGTCCTCTGCTGGACATAGACCTCCTCCGAGCATCACCACAACGACCGGTCCTGCTTGCTTCCCGCATCCAGCGGTTACCCGCGACTTTCACCAGTTCGTCGGTCACATTGTAGTCGTTGGTTGGTCGGTGCATTGTAGGGGGGCCTACTCACGCTGCGCTAAGGTCATCCCCACAGATAGAATGGTTGTAATCACAATTTTACTTGCGATTCATGCGTGGCAACTTTCGAACAAACTACGCCTCCCATATTGACGTTTTTTTTTTTTTTAAATAACTTTAATCAAAAAATGTACTTTACAGCTTTTATTTCTGCAGTTAGGAACAGCACAATAAAGCATTTTTGCGGGTTTTTGTTACAGTATTTACAGAAACAAGTCATAAGGCGTACTGAGCATCGCTTTGAAATGCACTGCACTATGGTGCAGAGTGTTGGCACGCGCGCCCTGCGCACTTGGCCATTCTATCTATTTCTGTGGTCATCCCCCTCTTCTTCTTCTATCCACTCTCACTTTGTGTTCTTGTTTCGTCAATCTCTTCTCATCCATGCCATTCATCTATTTTTTCTACTCATGAAACTTAATATTATTATTTTCATGACACTTTTTTATTAGTATTTTTCAATTCACGACTCACAGACGCCACATAAATTAAAACTTTAATTCTCATTCATGGTTTAACGATGACTGCATCTTTAAGAGTCATAAATCGCCACGAGGGACTGCAGGACATTATTAAAATACCGCATCACAGTAGTGACGCGTTTTCTAATTAATTTTCACACGACTCGCTCTTGATGGTCGTAAAATTTTAACAACCCTTTTGAGTTTTAGGCAGTTTATTGATGTTAAAGTTGTGTGCAACTAGAGCCTGACGTTTCAAAAGTGCCTGTCATCATCATCATCATTTCAGCCGAAAGACGTCCACTAATAGACATAGGCCTCCCCAAATTAATGGGGGGATATGCCATAATCGCCACACTTGGCAGACGGGTTGGTGATCGCAGTTGGTTAGTTAAATACTCAGAGAACGCTGCTGCCCATCCTCTGGTAAATCGCTTAGTCGCCTTTTACGACACCCATGAGAAGAGATAAGGGTGACGCAATTCTTTAAGTCCGGCACCACACGGACACGGTCTATTGAGACCTTGGAGTCTTAATTATTTATAGTGTAGTGGTAGGTCGTAAGTACGCCTTCTGTACGTCGGGATAGCGCATGTACATCGGAGAAATCTAAACAAGAGTCCGATCACCGACACCCCCTCTTTGGACACCAACTCCCAAGAGCCCGGCTGAAAAGTCGTAAAAGTTTTATGCGCTCCACACAGGCCTCACAACTCCATCCAGCCGTAATGAGGACAGTGCTGTGGAAGGAAAGGCTCCCACCACCACCTGATTTTGTAGCACCGCAAGAACACCTGCCCCCAGGTCACGATCTCCCATGGCCAGTCTGGAAGTCCCTCAACCGACTGCGGACTCAAGTCGGTCGCTGCAGAGAGAATACCAGGCCCCTCAGAAAGTATTGCGAAAAAAAGTTTTTATATATGGGAGACTGGCCAGTTATAATGTTTTTCGAAAATATGATTATTTATAAGTAAAACTAAGTAAGTTCCAATTTCAAAATTTCCCTCCACATTTTTTGCGAGTTAATTCAAAGTATTGTGTCTCACTGAAATATGGATCTGCGCCGGGAACATTTTAGAGCTATGATTTTATACGATTTCAAGTGTCGCCTGAAACCGGATGAATCGTACGATAGACTTCAAATGGCATTCATGGATGAAGGCCCTTCCAAGGCAACCGTGTATCGTTGGTATAACGAATTCAAGCGCGGTCAATCAACTTTGGGGGATGACGAAAGAAGCGGTCGCCCTTTGACGGCTGTTACCGAAGAAAACGTGCTAGCAGTGAAAAATTTAATCCAAGACAATAGGCGAATTACATATCAGGAGATTCAACACATATTGAAGATTGGATCGGGAAGCGTTCACGAGATTCTACACAGCCATCTTTGCGTGAGGAGGATAGTATCACGCTGGGTGCCGCACAACCTCACCGATGCTCAGAAGCAGGCCCGGGTGGAATGGTGCCGTGATATGCTTAACAAATTTGAAGCAGGCTCGTCTCGGCGTGTTTACGACATTGTTACAGGTGATGAGTCCTGGATTTATCAATACGACCCAGAAACCATGCGCCAGTCGACTGTTTGGGTGTTTCAAAATGAGCCAACGCCTACCAAAGTGAAGCGATCTAGAAGCGGGGGTAAGATTTTGATCGCTAGCTTTTTTAATTTGACTGGCCACTTGGTATCAATTCCCTTACGGGATCAAAGAAGCATTAATGCCGAATGGTATACTACCAAATGTTTGCCAGAAGTTTTCTCTGTTATAAGCAACAAGCGACCAAACACAGGGCTCCGCGGGCTACTGCTCCACCACGACAATGCACCTGCGCACACCGCACTCAAAACGAGGGACTTCCTGGACAGCACGCCAGTCAAACTCCTGGGTCACCCTCCTTACAGCCCTGATCTAGCACCGTGTGACTTCTTTTTATTCCCAAAAATAAAAAATCAGCTCAAAGGGATACAATTTTCGTCGCCGGAAGATGCGCTGGCTGCGTTCGAGCAGGCTGTAAACGAGGTGTCTGCGGCGGACTGGAAAAAGTGTTTTGAAAACTGGTTTAGGCGCATGAATCTTTGTATAGAGGCTGGTGGAAAGTACTTTGAAAAGATTTGATAAAAATATATGTACGTATAGAACAATTTTTTTTAGTTTCGCAAAACTTTCTGAGTGTCCCACGTATGTGCAAATGGGGAATGCGAAACTTGTCTAATACTGAATGCGATTGCGGGGCCCACATTCAGTCCATGGCCCATTTGCTCACTTGTCCCTTGTGCCCTACTTCCTGCACAAGAGACGATTTAAACAAAGCCACAAACAACGCCATAGAGGTGGCCAAATACCACATGAATACAGTGTGAAGTAAATAAGAACTATTGACACGAAGAAGAAGGTCGTAAGTATTATTTATTTCCTTAACTTGGCAGAGCCGTCGTAGGTTCAGAATTTGGACATGTGTTTTGTTCGTATCCACAATAAAGAAAGAGCCTGTAATTAGGTTTATTTGAAATGAAAAACATTTGAATTTGAATTTGTGTATGTTTGAAGTAGGGATGTTACAGAGCTTCGACTCCGACTTCGAATTTAATATTTAATATTATTATTTTTATTTAAGAGTTTTTTCCAAATGAGTTGTGTCCTTACGCATGAATATTGATTCCGATAACGTAGCTCACAGGAACAACAGGGTTTTTGTTACATAATTATTGTTTAATCAATCATCAAATAATAAAAATGAGGTAAACTAAGACATCTCTGCAAAGGTAGGTACGACATATCAGTGTGGAAAGTAGTTTTATAAGGAAAAAGCTTTCCGCCACACGAGTGGTTTTCCTACAATCAAAGAAAAATACTCCCCGGTCGTATATAATCTAATACAATACTAACACATTAGAAAAGCGGTAACGTAACCGTATGTACACAGTGGGCCCAGTAATGAATGCTCCTGAGAATAATAAGCCAACAAAAGAAAATCGTTATTTGTTTTCCGTATTTCTCTTTCCCTAGCGGCGGATCACGTCATTATTCTACGGATCGAGGCATTATTCTTTTTCGGGTTCCGTAAGGAGTTTAGGAAATTACCCACTTTAGATAAGTATTACCTATTGCTGCTTCTAGCGCCAACATTGGTAAAATTATAAAAAATAAAAAAAACATGACAGAAAATAATAGGACAAGTTATTACAAAGTTTAGCATGTTAAGCAGCCTTAATACGTGTCTGTGGATGCTATTTTTAACAATAATGGCTGCGATAATACGCATAAATAATAATACGCATAATGCGGACTCCGTATAAAATTATATAATTTATTTAGTATACATGAATATTATTTGCATGCTTATTTAGCCTGATTGGATCAATTTTACGTAACAATACATAATATAATTAAACTTTTTAACAAAAAAATAACCGACGAAATCAACTTATCATCAGATCTTTACCAAATTTATATGGCACCATCTTGAAAGAAAACTTTTTCAAGTAAAAAATAAATCATCCTAATTACTGTATATATGTCTGAGTTAAGCCTGAACACACATTAAAAAAACATCAGACGAATTGAGAACCTCCTCCTTTCAAAAGTCGGTTAAAATACTTTTTGTAATCTCAATCCCTAATTTAAAAAATTACTTTAACTTAACCTTGAGGGGCTCGTAGCTAAGCAACGACTGCGCGGATTGTACGATCTGCAAGGTTAAGCTGCACTTGCCGCGGTCAGTCTGTGGATGGGTGACCGTTTCGTTACACTTCGAAACCCCTCAGTGCCTCGGAGAGCACGTTAAGCTGTCGGTCCCAGTTTTCATACAAATATATATGGCAGTCGTTACGGGTAGTCAGAAGCCTGAAAGTCTAACAGCTGGTCTAACTTCCGAATGTCAGTATTACCCAGTAACTGGGTTGCGGGGGTCCGATGGCAGTCGCTCCGTGTAAAATACTGATGTTCAGCCGCATCTGGCTAGACTAGAAGCCGACCCCAATATAATTGGGAAAAGGCTCGGAGGATGATGATGACTTTAACTTAACCTTAACGTAAAACTAACCTTAACTTTATATAAAAGCTTGCAAATCCACTGATGAGAATATTTTATTTTTGTACAGATCCCCAACGACCCAATACAATTTGTTCCTTACCATTTTTGCTCTCTCGTTCTCCGTCGTGTAGTAATTAAAGATAAATATAATATAAAATGCTCCACTTCACCACGATCGTGTCTCGCTTAGCTTTTGTCTTCAAAATGGATTCCTGTCCATAGATTTTCGTCCATTGTTTATTTAATCTGCGACGAGAAGAATAAATTATTTATAAGTTACTTTTAAAGAAACAATAGAAGTTATGGTAACAAAAAAGAAAACAAGGTAACTTTTTTTTTATAGAAAGTAATGAAGCTTTGCTTGTTCAATTAAAAATACAATGGCGTAGCAAATTAGTCTAACGTCGTGTAGACTTGTTATAATATCTTGTTTTTATTTTGTACGATGTTATTTTGGAATATTTTACCATTTTATTCGTTTGTTGATTATGGTTTAAGGTTTCAGGACATTTTTTAGGGGCTAAGTTTGAAGCAGATACAGAAAGTTTAAGGATTTTGCTACAGTTCTGAATAATAATTCATTACGAATTTCAAAAAAAACAACGATGACATCATCATCATTTCAGCCGAAAGACGTCCACTGCTAGACATAGGCCTCTCCCTAAAATAATAAAAAATTTGATTAAAAATATTTTTTATATAGGTACCTACCACGTTTTGTACATAGGCCTCCTCAAGCATGTTGGGGGGATATGCCACAATCGCCACGCTTGGCAGGTGGGTTGGCAATCGCAGTTGGTTGGTTAAATATTCAGAGAAAGCTGCTAGCCATCCTCTGGTGAATCCCTTAGTCGCCTAATTTTGTACAAATTTACACCCATGAGAAGAGCTAGGGTGGTGCAATTATTTATGTCCGGCACCACACGGAACAAAAACAAAGATGTACATAAAGATTATGTTAATGTGGATGTTTTCTTCGCCAGTAATTTCTTTTCTGATCTGGCTGCATCCAATTTAATAAAAAAAATAAGAACTGTTGGCATCTACACTAACAATTTATGCACCTGCCATAATCTAAAACTGCTCGTAAGCAGTCAATGTTATTGGAAATACTTAATTATAATCGTCAAAAATCGCAGAGTTGACGATAAGATTTATTGACAACAGTAGGTAGTAGGTAAGTAGGTAGGTAGATGCATGTCTAGCAGTGGACGTCTTTCTGCAGAAATAATGATGATGATGATGAAGTAGGGACGGTCAACCGCACGTCAGTGGTAACAGTTTATCATTGACAGCATATTTATTTGGTAAACAGTTAAGGTATTCTATTTCAAGTGTTTCCACTGATGTGCCGTCTACTAACAGTTGACTAACTTATCAACAATGAGATCATTTATTTCCGTTTCAACAAATAAAAAGTTCACACTTACAGAATCCTCTTAACCCTCACACGTATTAGTGCGAAAATAAAGTTCTAACAGATAATGTAGCAAGTTATAAGTGAATGGGATTGTGACCAGACTACACCTGTTTGTTCCCACTGTGTCCACGATAGACGTTCATCAAGTTTTCTCAACGTTTCTGTGAACAGTGTGCAGTTTTATGTTCGTTATTAATAGTTTTGCTCAGCGAGCTATGCTTGGAGTTTCTTTGAAAGATAAAATCACGAACGAAATCACCCGGAGAAGAACCTGAGTGACCGATATAACTTGTAGGATCAGTAAGCTGAAGTGGCAGTGGGCTGGCCGTGTCTGTCGAAGGACCGATGGCCGTTAGAGCAGACGAGTCCTAGAGTGGAAGCGCCCCCCAGCCAGGTGGACTGACGACCTGATTAAAGTAGCTGGGGGGACTGGATGTGGAAGGCAAAGGACCGAGTTTTGTGGCGCAACTTGGGAGAGGCATATGTACAGCAGTAGACTGCGATAAAATGAGTTGATGAAGGCTGGTAGGTTGTTATTTATGTTTTAGAAAGAGAATTTATAACGATTTAAATTAGGGAAAGAAAAAATAGCTCACGAGCAGGATTTGAACCTGCGACTCCTGGCTCAGTACGCTAGTGCCTTAGCCACTAAGCTACCGTGAACACTGCTCGTGGGATCGAAATTAACCTCCACTTATATAGCGCTGACGTCACCCAACGACGTACAAAAAGTTGAACGTGTGGTTAGGATGAATTTACGATTTACAATACGGTATGTTATCTTTGTATTATTATTAATTTATTATATTCTTTATTGTACATACACGAAACGAAAACAAAAACAATGGGCGGTCTTATCGCACAAGGCAATCTCTTCCAGACAACATTTGGGTTTGGATGGACTAGAAGAATGGAAACTGGTCGTGGGAAGTTACGGTGTAAAAGTAGGTGCGTTCGTATATAATATACTTCAATATAGTATTGTAAAGTACATGGCATTTACTTAAATAAGTATAAGAAATATATAACACATAACATAACATCACGCCTGTATTTCACCGAAGGGGTAAATAAATCCAGACTCCGGGCTGCTACTGAGAATTTCCTGATGAAAAAACCCAATAACACTATAAAAAATATAACACTATATATATAAGAAATATATATCATAAATATATCATTATTATTTTTCTTTACGGGCTTTCAAACATACCATAGACTTTCATTGGATGACTGGACACTTGTTATATTTATTTTCTCTAACTACACTCATGAGAATTGATAGCCTGATCTATTCTTAGCTGAAATCATACATCATATTGCGAGACAGTCATCGCCTTCTGACGTCATAAAACTGTTTATTTTCAAACCCACAATGACCAGTATTGCTTGACACTTCACAGCGGCGCTGCTTGCAAAGGCAGACGTCAACATTACGTCAGATTCAGTATATATAATTTTTGTTCTGTTTTTTGCCATGGGTCAGGTTATGCTGGTTTTATAATAAGAGCAGGAGAAATAACCCGACACACCGACGTAAAATAAGCAATTTCCTTTTGTATCAACCAAGGTGTTTGCTGTTTATGGCTCTAAGTTTACGATTTGTTTGTGTTAGAAGTTAGAACCACCGAGTGGTTTTAAAATCGAATTTCTAAAGTAGTTTCAATAAGCGTGAACGTAAAATGTAATGTTTTATTAAAATAAGTTACTTATTCTGTCTGGTTAGCGTTTATGTTAAGTTACAGTAAACTTTATAACTCTGTTTGGTTACCAGTATTTAATTAGGTGTTTATGTTGGTCTCACTTTCTGCAATGCAAGTTTTAGATGGTCCACCGAATATGTTTAGCAGACGGTTGTTGTCTACTTTTTAAATGAAACCTGTACTGCGGTTTATGCAATGTAGCAAGCAGAATTATAATTTTTTGACTAATCTTTTACTATAGAAAGAACCAAAAGAGTAATCAAAGCACTTAATATGTTCGAAATAACTGTTACGACATTTGATTTAGGTAAACTCGTATTTTTTTACGGCCTTACTAATAATCGTTATATAGCGGTTGAATATTTACACAACGATTTCTCACTTTCTGTCATCAGTACTTTGACATTCAAAAGGAGAAGACAAAGTGTTGTTTAACAATACAACCGCTATACAACGTTTATTAGTTAGGGGGTTACTCTTTAAACTAACATGGTCATTATAATAAAACAAATTAACCGGATTACATCGCGTATATTATTCAATTTGGTTTTTCTGACGTTTCGAAAGCTTTGCAGCATTCGTGGTCGCAGTAAGACTAAGATGACAAGCGTCTTTACAGATATTTCTAAAAAATATTTTAATCTACCGTAAATTTTTTTACTTATTAAAATAGTTTCGATCCACGCAGTAGTCACTCACAGTATTATTATGTTTTACAGTTCGCGTGCTGTTTTGGATTTGATTAGTTTTAGAACTAACATGGTCACTTACAAAAAAATGATTTTATATACAACGTGTATCAGAAATGCGTGGTCATATTTTAAGAGCTCATTTAGGACATAGCATAGAACAACTTTTAGTATGGGACCAACCCTGAAATCGCGAAAAAAATATCAACTATCCTTACTAAATTACCGATGTCGCTCGACAAAATGTAAGGATCAGCTGATTTTTTTTTCGCGATTTCAGGGTTGGTCCCATAGTAAAAATTGTACGTTAGCATCCCCTGAATAAGATCTTAAAATATGACCACGCATTTCTGATACAAGTTGTATACCTACATACTTATTATCACGGCTGTTTCCTGTTGGAACATGCAGACTATGGATTTCCACCTTCTGCGATCCTGACACACGTCCTCCGCTTCATCTATGTTCATTAACCTCGTCATGCATGCTCGTTGGTTGAGAGTACTCTTAACCTGGCCTTTTTTGAAAACATCCGCGATTTGATTACGAATACGTTCACCATGGTGGTCTCCCCTCCCCTCCAACTCTTCCATCCATACTATATGTCATAAGTCATAAGTCATTTATTCATTTGTGTAACACATGGACCAAAAAATAATATAAAGTTCTTAAATACAATAAAGAGTTCGCTATGTTATGCCAGCAGGCGTACAAATGTGTATTTAAAATCTAAATGAGAAATTTGAATCAATATGCTAGTAAAAAAAATATTTAATTATACAATTCGAAATGTCACAGAATAATGAAATGTAATGGTGTTATAAAATAAAAATGTCAAATGGTATTCTTGGTCACTAATCATAATATTATTAAATTATTTGGGCATTTAAAAATTCTTCTATTGAATAATAACATTTTTCAAGTAATAGTAGTTTCATGCGTTTTTTAAACTGTACCACATTTAGACGTTTTAGGGTATCAGGTATTTTATTGTATATACGTGTAGCCATACCTAGAATACTTTTATATAATAAAGCAGTTTTGCATCTATAATTACACAATGAGTTTTTATATTGACTACGGATATGATATGCATATAATTATATGTTACGGGACATTTATTTACCATGTAAATCGTTTACTCGTGACCCCAGTGCTTACGCTTGTAACAGTACCGAAATATCAGAACCCAAGACAATGATTTACATTGTAAATATCCAGTGAAATAATAAAACTCGTATGCTAGCTGAAAGCATCAAAAATTGCGTCACTATTCCAGACCCTAAAATAGTAAAAAAATATACAAAACACCGCACCATCAGCATTCGCATCAGGGAAACACCGATAAAAGACTCGAATCAATACAATAGAGGAATCAAAACATCGTCGGATGTCGTCGGAAAACACTGTAATTTTAGTCAGGGCACATTCAGTTCCCTGTTAAAAAAGGAACGGAGACGTGAGAGGAATGGGGAGTACAGCGGCGGACTGGATGGACGAATGGACACGGAATATATTAGAGGAGAGGAGAACAGGATTGTGCAGGTGTGCAAATGTCTGTGTTGTGGCGATAGTGTTTTTGTTTAGATGTTACTACAGGGCCATATGGTATGATCACAGTGTTCTGATCTGATCTGTGTTATGGTGTGATCTGTTCCATACAGAGGTTCAACTAAAATTGACATTGGCAGTTTTTAAAGGCAATACAAATTCGAAATCAAATGTTTTTTATTTAAAATAAACCTAATTACAGGCACATTAGAAACGTCAGGCTCTAGTTGCAATTCTGGACATTCATCATTTCAGCGGAAAGACGTCCACTGCTGGACATAGGCCTCCCCCAAGCATCGCCACAACGACCGGTCCTGTGCCTTCCGCATCCAGCGGATTCCCGCGACCTTCACCAGGTCGTCGGTCCACCTTGTGGGGGGCCTACCCACGCTGCGCCTTCCAGTACGCGGTCGCCACTCCAGAAATTTACTGCCCCATCGGCCATCCGTTCTGCGAGCAATGTGCCCCACCCACACATTCACACACACACGACACATGACACATGTCCACATTCTGGACATTGTTTGACAGTTTTGAAGGCAGATTGGGACACTTAACTCTCGTGTTGGACTACTGTTTGGAGTGGCTAGACTGTGGTATAATAATGGTAACAGCTAGGTCACATGATTGGCCTAAGACTACGTCATCGGCTTTAGAGCCAACAACGGGCTGTAAGCGTGACAGCTGTCAGTTTGATGAGCTGCCACTATGTTTCAATTAATTACCCAAGCAAAATACAGTAATTTTATACAGTTACCTTTAATAACTAAATAGATGAATAACACGAGATAACAAATAGGCTAGTTAGCAATTTCTTTTATGTTCATTATGAATCAAAATCTACTTAATTGTATTGAAGATGTCAATTAATGGCAACACTGATCGTGACGTAGCATTGGGCCATCGCGGAAAGAGAATATCTGGTGAAGCATATTTTATACCATGGCTACAGCTACGAATTGCTACGAAAATAGTCTACGGTCTGAGCTACGGCGTAGTAGAACCGAATTAAATTAAATCATAAACAGCAACTAACGTGTTTCTGTAATACAATGTTTCACTTTTTAGGGTTGCGTTCGCAATAGGGTGCCCACGGGACCTTATTACTCTGCCGTCTGACCATCCGTCGTCTGTCTATCTATCACAGGGCTATATTTTTTCCAACTGTAATAGCTAGTTGAATTTTTTACAGAATATGTGTTACTACAACCTCTATCAACTGCGATCGCCAACCCGCCTGCCAAGCGTGGTGATTATAGCATATCCCCCCTTATTTGGGAGATGCCTATGTCCAGCAGTGGACGTCTTTTGGCTAAAATGATGATGATGATTATAACGTCTATAATGGCAAATACTAACAATAAATGAATCAAGCTTTATCGTGCGTATCGCTATGTAGTGCAATTTCTTGCTGACGCAGACGTCCGTGTTTCCCGACAAGACAGACAGAAAGAAAGAAAAATAAGAGTATAAGTATAATCTGGTGGTCTTCAAGGCTCGAGTAAATAGGTTTTTGCTGAACAATCATGTACCATCGTCGACCGCATCCTCGCTTACACCCTAGCCAAGTTGACAACCTACAATCGTCAACGCTAATAGAAAACAATCAAAATGTATGGGAATGGCATATCTCAACGAAAAATTCATTCGTTGAGATATGCCATTCCCATAAATTCACGGGGCAGTCAAACGCAAGCCTATCATCATCACTACGTACACTGAAAAAAATAAAACGAGACTTTTTACTGTTCTTGCACAGTAAAAAAAAACGGTTCAGGCAACTTATTTTTATGTTATAATAATTACCGACTTTATTTTCACTGTTTTTTCAGTTAGTTTTACTTCTTTGGACAATAGGCTCTCTTTTTACTGACCAAAGCTGTGAATATTACCGAAAAATGGATGTTTTTTTTTCAGTGTACGTATTATAAATTAAAGTCCCCCACCACGCTGTGATCGTGTTTGTTCGGGCTAATCTCGGAAACTACTGCACGGATTTTCATACGGTTTTCTCACATATAAGCTAGAGGCTATAATTGCTACTCGTGTGAAGCCGGTAGGCCAATTCACGTAACTAACGAAGCGCAGTAGCAGTGCAGTTGCCCTGCAGTTGCACTGCAGTTGCAGTTAAGATTCGATCAAAACAATGCTTTTCGTATTCTCTTATCTACGGTGATCGCAGTCAGAAATAAATTGCAGCCTCATTGCAACTTCATCGGCGCGTCATGAAATTACGTGAATTAAGGCCCAGGGCGAGTTGCTAGTTAGGAATAAAAAAAGTCTAACCCCAAAGGCCCCAATACAAGAAACCTCGAAATAAAAATTTTTTTTTCTTCGGTTTTTGTTCCTGCTCTATTTTAAAAAAATTGTTATGGTAACTATATTTTTTTTTTGTTAGCTTGTATAAAAATAAAACGGTTGCCCTGACAATTCCTTCTTTATTTCCCAAGACCGTTGTATATTATTGAAAGCGTGTTCACCCGTGCGCCAATTCTTATTATGTGACCAAACTAAAGTATCTTTTGTGAGACATCGAGGCTGATTCACGGTACATTTACCATATAAAATAAGATTTCGATTAGTGTCCTCACAATTTAAAGACACTATAAGGATATAAATTCGTGTGAAAAATGGAATTTTATTTTGTATAGCTTTATGTGGGGGTGAGTTTTGGGTACGTCAAGTATATTTAAAAATGTTTAAGGATATTGTCTAGTAAAATAAACATTACGTACTGTACTTAATCTGTTAGAAATTGTATTCCATTGATATTCTGACAGGATTTCTATTTATGAAGTTTTTGACTTGAAATAATTGTGATTGATTTTTTATGTCAACAAATCGTGGTTTTTGGGGTTCCGTACCAAAAACGGAAAAAATAACACTTAAGGTACGACTCCGTCCGTCTGGCATAGCGGTATATTTCAGCAACCACTAATGATATCGCATCGGTCTGATATTTGGAACAGTTTTAAATATTGCTTACCCAACCTTATTGAAAATGGATTTATTTTTCGTTGCTAAAGGAACAGAAACGGGAAGAGAAAATTTCAAAGTGGAGCTACTAGTCAAGTGGGGTATCATATGAAAAGACTTTATTTGCACATTCCAAAAAAGTTTTGCTTTTTGTTATTTTTTATGCTGCTTACTTTTCGATTTATGATTAAAAAAAAAAGTTTGTAAATCGAAAATCTGAAGTAATTATAGGTCATCATTTCAGCCGAAAGACGTCCACTGCTGGATATAGGCCTTTCCAAGCAGTTTGGGGGGATATGCCATAATCGCCACACTTGGCAGGCGGGTTGGCGATCGCAGGTGATTGGTTAAATATTCAGAGACCGCTGCTGCCTATCCTCTGGTTAATCCCTAAGTCGCCTTTTACGACACCCAGGAGAAGATATAGGATGGTGCAATTCTTTACGTCCGGCACCACACGGA
The DNA here is from genome assembly GCA_949699075.1 of Asteroscopus sphinx. Lineage (NCBI taxonomy): Eukaryota > Metazoa > Arthropoda > Insecta > Lepidoptera > Noctuidae > Asteroscopus > Asteroscopus sphinx. The sequence continues at coordinate 10,722,407 of OX453008.1, forward strand.
ACAATTATAGGTGATAGAAGTTAGAAGATAGACCGTAAATAAGATTAACATTTAAGCTACTTTTATCCTGGGAAAATAAACAGTTCCCGAGAGATGGGATAACATAATATTTCTGTGATAAACCGAAAAAAACACAGATGAAGCCGCAGGCATATGCTGGTAACTTAAATAAAACTGTAATTAGAGTTTGTATTTTTTCCAAAAATTCTTTTTTCTTTTAATATTTGTTGCTGGTTGCATTAGTAAGAATAAAATTAAATCATTAGATAGAATTTCACATGAGATACAGAAATTCATTTATCAATGCCAAAACAAGTTCATGGGTGTTCAAAAGTTCACGCATAATTAAAAGTTCTATACGAATCTAAACTTGGCATTATATTGGGGTTAATAACTTCCCAATGTCGAATACATCTTCTAACTATTCGGGCACCTAATGTATGGTATTTATCAATATTAATTATTTGTTTAAACAGTAATTTTACTCAAATCCATTGTACTTTTTAGAGTACAGTATAACAGTTTTTAGCACTTTTTAGAGTACAGTATATCAGTATTTAACCAGAAAAATCATGTCGTTAAACACCAGCCTAAGTAAAAGAAATATTCGATTAATCATACGAATCGGTTTGATAGGTTTGATCAAATTGAATCACGAAAAGGTCAATAATCAATAGGGCATTTAGTATTCATAGTGAGTGTACCCTTTAGGGGATGACGCAGATGTGAGGCTGTGGGATGCTTTCTGCAGATATGTAATAATAAATGTAATTTAATAATTATATTAATTCTACTAGTTTTGTCACAGACTAGTAGGAAATAATTGATTTTTATATATTTTTTATTTGAAATGGCGATTTTGAAAGATTTTTACAAACAAAATCTCTGAAGAACAATGAAAACTATTGTACTGTGTACTAAAAATGCATTGTAATACACGGATATAATAAATGTTGTACAGTTTACTGCATGCAATAATGTACCATAATATAATACTCTCTATTGTCTAATTTACGTTATAGTAACAAAAATTGAATGTTATGAATACATTTAAATATACAATACCACGACAGGTACTGTCATCATCATCATCATTTCAACCGAAAGACGTTCACTGCTGGCCATAGGCGTCCCCCAAGCATCGCCACAACGACCGGTCTTGCGCTTCCCGCATCAAGCGGATCCGCGACCTTCACCAGGTCATCGGTCCGCCTTGTGGAGGGCCTACCCACGCTGTGCCTTCCAGTACGCGGACGCCACTCCAGATCTTTACTGCCCCATCGGCCATCCATTCTGCGAGCAATGTGCCCACTGCCTCTTAAGTTTGGCAATTCTTCGGGCTATGTCAGTTAAATTTGTTCTCCTGCGAATCTCCTCCCTAGGGCGCCCCCCTGCCAGGTGGACCGACGACCTAAAGAACGTGGCTGGGGGGGACTGGATGCGGAAGGCAGAGGACCGAGCGGTGTGGCGCAACTTGGGAGAGGCCTATGTCCAGCAGTGGACTGCGATAGGCTGAGTTGATTGATTGAATCTCCTCATTTCTGATTCGATCACGCAGGGACACTCCGAGCATAGCCTATATAGGTACTGTAGTAAGATTTTATTTGCACATATAATTTTATTTCCACTTTGACAGTTACTTTTATTGTAAGTTATTTAATTTTAATTTGGACACATGATTTTATTGTTGTTTTAATTTAATTTGGCTATAATATTTTCTACTGTTATTTTCGTTTCATTTTATGTCACTGAAATGTTGTTTTAATTACAATTAATTTTATTCTATGATTGTAAGTAGGTAACATGGGTTTTAAATCTGATCTTTTTTTTATATAAAAGTAATACAAACTAGGTATATTAGTAAAAAAAGTCAAGTTAAACTTTTCATAATAATTTTAGCGTACCAAACCAACAGCAATGAAGTTACTATTTCAGAAACAAAAGAGAAATAAATTGCAAGATCCGTCCGCCTAATCCTTAGAGATCGGTATACTCTCTAAGGTTTAATCTAATTTAATCTTAAAAGGATTGACTTTTGTATCGAATATTGAAAGCACTAGACTCTGTCGAAGGTAAAAGACGAGAAAGCTATAAAATGGAAGCCATCAATTTTATTGTGTCTCTTTATACCAATGTAATTGTAGGTACTGCACTGTTGTTTTAACTATTTTTTATCCTGTCTGGGCTTGCGTTTGACCGCTACCTCACCTGATACTAGGCGATCATACGGTCACCGAAGGTGTACGCTTGCCCAACAACAACCTATTCACTCGTTAAAACACATTAATACTCTATATAAAAATCATGAACATGAAATAGTTTAGAATAATAGGTATAGGTAGGTTTCGTGTGGTGCGGGACGTAAAGAATTGCACCACCCTATATCTTCACATGGGTGTCGTAAAAGGTGTCTAAGGGACCAGAGGAGGGGCAGCAGCGTTCTCTGAGTATTTAACCAACCAACTGCGATCGCTAAGCCGCCTGCCAAGCGTGGCGATTATGGCATATCCCTCCGTTTTTGGGGGAGGCCTATGTCCAGCAGTGGACGTCTTCCAGCTTAAACGATGATGATGATGAATAGGTATAAGCTCAAATTATAATAATAACAAATCATTTATTTCAGATTTGCATCCATTTTGTTAGTAAACATTGCCCTTACAACTAATGTTAGTAAATTACAAATTTCGAATTGCTTACGTAGTTTATACTATGCCAATGGGGCATCTAAGCGCAACCAATGCTCCAGTGTGGGTCGTCCCACCTGTCCTTTATAGTATAGTATAGTATAACGGGCTGGTTTCCGCAACTCCACGTCCAAGCGTGTATTTTGCGTACGGGTGGGAACTTACTCGATCCACCCTAACTCCTCGAAAAAGGCCAGCAACGCCTTGGTGTTGCTGGTGATCTCTCTGAGGGTACCTGGGTTACCGAAGTATTTGGCCCTGTATGTGGCGACCTCAGGGCAGTCTAGAAGCACATGGGCTGCTGTCTCGTCCTCCACCATGCAGGCTCTGCACAGTGGGCTGTCCGTAACACCTATGACAAAAAGATGTTTGTTAAAGGACCCGTGGCCGGTTATAGCAGCTGTGACTGTACACAGCTGTTGTTTTAACAATCGGAGGGCCTGTTTCGTGAACCGGCCGTCGATTGTGGGAAGTGCCTCCTTAGCCTGTCTGCACTCACCATGGTCTTTCCATAGTTTGTAGTGTTTGTCCTTGGTGCGTTTCCTTACCAAGTTGCGTAAGTATCCAAAGGGGAGTGGCACTATGGGTTCAGGTCCCACGACTACCATACTTAATCCCCTTCTGGCCAGTTCATCCGCTGCATCATTGCCTCGGGAACTGCTGTGTCCTTTGATCCATTAAATGGTTATGTTATTGAGATTACCTACCTGGTTGAGGTTTTGCTGGCACTCGTGTATCAGCCCAGAGTTTACCGTGTGGCTGCTTAGTGCTTGTGGTACGGACATGCTGTCCGAGAGTATGCGAATTGAGTGGTCTTTAACCTCCCTGGCTATAATCGCTGAAGCTGCCAGGGAAATGCCCATGCACTCGGCCTGGAACACCGTGTTATGGACCCCCAGTGGTGTGGCTATGTGTATATTGAGATCTTCCGAGAAGATCCCGGCACCCGTACCTGTACCTGTTTTGGATACATCTGTGAAGATTCGTACCTCTGCAGGGCACAGCCCTTCGCATCGGTGATCCTCATACAGCTGGATCTTGTACTTCTTGTCGAAAATAAATTGCTTGGGAATCCGGTCGTTAATGAATTTTAACAGAGGGAATTCATTGCTTAGTTCCTCTATCAACGCGATGTGCTGTGTACTACTCTTACTCCATAGATGTAGTGTTTTTAGACGTACTGCCGCCATCGCCGCCTCCTGTTGTATAAAAAGGTGCAGCGGTGGAATACCCAGCATGGCTTCGAGTGCTGCAGTCGGGGTAGTCCTCATGCAGCCTGTAGTCGCCACGCAGGCAAGTCTTTGCATGCGTTGTAGTTTGTTTGAAGCTGTAATCAGCTTGGTTCTGGGCCACCAAACCACGGCCCCATAGGCAATCATGGGGCGGATTACCGCGCTGTATAGCTATAGTATAATTTTAGGGGATAGGCCCCACTTCTTACCTATCATTTTCCTGCATTGCCAAAAGGTGATGCAGGCCCTGTTTAGTTTGTTTTCTAGGTGATTACTCCAACTCAGATTACTGTCTAAGATGACACCGAGGTACTTGACTTCGTTGGCCAGCTGGAGTTCAGTACTGAACAGCTTGGGTAAGCAATAGGGTCCTAATGCTCGCTTTTGGGTGAACATGACTAACTCAGTTTTGGTGGGATTCACTGAAAGATTAAATTCTCTGCACCAGCGTTCTACAATACGAAGCGCTTGTTGAGTAAGGTTGCAGATGGTCCCAGTCACCTTACCCGATACGAGGATGGCGAGGTCATCTGCATATCCTATTGTGTAGTAGTGGTTGGCGTTGAGTTTGGTAATGAGATCATTAATTACCAGATTCCACAGAAGGGGAGACAGCACCCCTCCCTGGGGGCAGCAGTTTATACTATACCAATGCTCCAGTGTGGGTCGTCCCACCTGTCCTTTATGGTATTCAAGATGCTGTTGGGGCTGGGGCGCACCCTGCGCAGAACAAAAGCGCAGCGTTTGCGCATAATTGCTTAAATCGTGGATATTCACTATATATTTTATTTACTTTAAATGTGACTTATAATAATAACTATTATCAATAAATAACTATGAACTATTCAGGAGTTTAATTATCTGATTACTTTTTATACAAATAATTTTAATTTAATTCATTTTTAAGGTTGTAAGTATTTTCAATACATTAATTAATTACATGTTTCATTCAATTAATTCAATTGAAGACGATATCGTCGATCATCGATATCGTCTTCAATTAAATTAATTGAATGTAATATGTAATAAAGTCCCCACAAGGTGGACTGACGACCTGACGAAGGTCGTGGGAATCCGCTGGATGTGGAATGCACAGTGCCAGACGTTGTGGCGATGCTTGGGGGAGGCCTATGTCCAGCAGTAAACGTCTTTCGGCTGAAATGATGAAATAAAATAAAGGCTCTTTGGGTATGTGATTAGATGTACTTGGATTTTCGTAACCGCTAGGTGAATGTTACAGGGTACTCCGCGAAATTCAAATTTTCTTGCGTTGTTTTGCAAATTGTAGCTCTATTTCGCGTTGTACATCGGTTGAAATATGATTCGCAGCAGTAATAACAGTATATCTACTGAATAATACTCATAATATAAAATATTAAACTAGCTCTATAAGCTGTACAAGCTCGATAATATTAATTTACAATCAAATTATTGATTTTCGATGATCGCACTTGAAAGATGTTTGTTTTTGGCGATGCTTACTGGACGATGCCGCGAAATGGGTACGGAAAGCGGTGAGCACGATGTGCATGCGTGTGCGTGAGCCTTGGTCTGTATAGGGAGGTGCACGGTTTTTTTGGCTTCACTATGATTTTTCGCAGCACAGTCGTCTATATTTTTGTCTGTGTTTATATATTAAGCTTTAACAAAAGATAAATACGAAATTATTCAATATGCAAAGTTATAACACTTGCACCCAGTTTCTGGAAAGCTGATTAATTTGATCTATTGTCAAATCTAATGTCAGGTTCTGTGATTGGCCGGCAAAAATGTTAACAACCAATCACCTCGCTTGACCTAAGATTTGACAGCTGATTAGTTCATTTTTGCGTTGATCATCCTTTCGAAAACTGGGGGTTAATCAATATTTTCTATAATACGTAATGATAGGATGACTAGTACTGTAGTCGATTTTTTAACGCTTCCTGTGACCGATCAGTGTTTAAATATTTAAACAAGATACAAAAAAATATTATTATATGATTTTATTTAATCTAAACGCAGTCATTTTCGTCTGTCTCTGGTCTTTCTGTGTGTCTGTAGTAAGTACCTAACACGCTACACGCTTCACGCTGTACGCTTTCTGTGACCAATCAGAGCTATAATAAACAAAAAATATTTGTAAATTTATTTAATTTAAACGCAGTTATTTCCATCGGTTTCCGTTTTTTTCCAATTTTAAATAAAATAATTTGATTTTGTTTTTTTTAAATATCTAACTAAATTTCTATTGAATAAATACTTCTATAGGTACTTATAAAAATTGGTTCAACCCCAATTTATTTTTGAGTCACATCCGTCTGTCTTTCACACATTAAGCTTTTCATATGAAAAATGTCACTCAATTAGTAGAAAATTAACCCTTCCATTGCGACGGGCAATTCAGTATGAAAAGGATGAATACCAACGGATTTAACATATAGCACCAATCTATTTATACAAAAACGTAACGGTGGGTACAATTTGTTCAAATCCAAGTGAATTTTTCTTTCCTCTGCACTGTCACCGGGTTATTTACGAGGGGTCCGTTGTGTTTTAATACCTTTTCATTAACAATTTTAAGGTTCACTTTATTGAAGTCGTAAATAACTCCTACAATTGCCCGAGTGCACTGTCAGAGATGTAATTTGGAAAAAAGATTAAATTGGTCCGAGGACTGTACACAATTATTTTAACGGTCCCGTAAAAACTTTGGTTATAATTATTTTATACGTTAAAATCAAGAAACGTGCACCGATATATTAAGCTTCTAGACGCCGATTAGCCGGATACCACCGGTCACCACTCATATCACTAATATGCAGTACCACTGTAAATCATAAGCCCCGCCGCCAATCGGAACGTCACTCCGTCAGCGAGCGCCACCAGTCATACCACCGAACTTTTGAGCCGACCAATCATAACGCGCCGTCCACCGCCCCGCCAACATTTTACGACTATGTTCTCAAGCAAAAATTTGTTTATGCGGCGTCTTCGGACTTATTCGTTTATGATTTATCAATAACAACTTTCGTGTAAATTTGACATGAATATATTTTAGAGTTTATAAAGTATTCATTGTAAGAACAATTCCGATCCTGAACTCAATTTGATTGGAAAAATTTGTATGCCAGTACCTGGTGGAACATGTATTAGTTCAAAATAATGTTTTCTAACACCTTATTGTACCATGTTTGATGCAATAAATATTCTATTCTATTCTGAAATATAAATAGAATACGATAGTAGCCAACAGTAGCCAAATTAAAAAGTTTAATATCCGCTTACTAACAACTACGCAATTCCATGGTCGTTCGAAATTTAAAATTAAATTGTCACCTCAATTCCATTAGCCGTTATATCTCGTACGTTGGCTGCCTTAAATTATTAATTAACCCGCCATCGCCGCATAGGGATTTATTGGATTGCGAGGGAGTGGAAAAAAAATCACATAATGAAATCAGAGCTACCGCGGGGTCTCCACTCGAATACAAACGGTTGCCATTCCGATCGCGCTCGACCATGCGCGAAATCGTCATTAATATCGTACGCCAGCGCGTAAATACTAAACAATACGTATTGATGCTTAGCGTTGAAATATTTACGTTCATTAGCTTTTGTGCGTGTTCTTCATTATTTTGCTGTGTGACTTTTGATTGCTTTTTTAGGGTTCCGTACCCGAAGGGTACCAAACGGGACCCTATTACTCTCGCTACGCTGTCCGTCCGTCCGTCCGTCCGTCTATCTGTCACAGGGCTGTATCTTTTGAACGGTAATAGGTAACCAGTTGAAATTTTATAAGAATATGTGTTGCTATGAGGTGTATCACGACAAATACTAAAAACAAAAAAAGTCTAAAACCAAAGGGGGTCCCCATACAAGAAACCTCAAAAAACAGGCATTTTTTTCAACGTTTTTGTTCCTGCTTTATCTTCAAAACGGTGTTATATACCAGCGTCAAACTTGGTCAGATTATAGTGCATATTATGTAGTTTAGCAACAAATACTAAAAATAAAACAAACATAGACATATGTGGTGGTACCTGCGTAAGAAAGACATGCAAAAATTCATATTTCGCGCACTGTACGTTGATAAACTTCTTTTGATAAACTCTCGTAAATTAAATCAGATTTTATGGGGTATCAGGATGTTGAGAGGCCCGTTTTTAGGGTTCCGAAGTCCTAAAAGGAACCCTTATAGTTTCGTCATGTCCGTCCGTCTGTCCGTCTGTCCGTCTGTCCGTCTGTCCGTCTATCCGTCTGTCCGTCTGTCCGTCTGTCCGTCTGTCCGTCTGTCCGTCTGTCCGTCTGTCCTAATCCTTTACGGCTTAATAACTTCTACAGTTATAAACATAAGTAAATGAAATTTGGTTAAAAAATAGTCTGCATATAGATCTCAATTTTAAAAGAATAAAAAAATAGTTTTTACGTTCTTTAGGGGTGGCACCCATACATGTGAAATGAGGAAAAAAAAATTTTTTTCGCTGCACCCCCTCGTGTGGAGGATCATTGAATAGGTCTACTAAAATGAAGGTAATGTATCATACACCACTTTTTTATCAGGTGTACCAACTGCGAAATATAGCCCGCCAAAGTGGCTTGCAATGTGTCCCCCCCCCCTGCCATTTCTAAACTATGCAACGTAGAAACTTATAATCTTCCACATTGATAGACCTTTGTGAAAATTAAAATTATTTCGATTCTAATGTGATTATAATTTTTTGAGTTATAGACAGAAAACTGAAAAATACTTAAAACGTCCTAGTTCAAAGGTCATTGACCTTAGAGAAAAATGATCACAGCAAATAATGCTCCTTTAGCTACTTTCTATTTGAAAAAATCACAAAAAGTAACTTTGTGTTATGTTGACGACACACTTCTTAAATTTGGCGCCATCTAGCGGCGTCGTACAACACTCTCTGGGTCGCCAATGCTGGCTTCAAGTGCTGTGTATTACATTTGGCACTGTATAGCGCCATCTAGCGGCTACTGACATCACTCTCTGAGTTGCCAATGCTGCCGTCTATTGCAAAAACTAAAATAGCCGTGATTAATATTCGATTTGATTTGTTTGTAACACCTACTTAAGGAACCCTATAATACTGAGCATGGCCCGACATGCTCTTGGCCGGTTTTTTTTTAAATATGGGGTGCCTGCATAAAGATCCTTTTATCTAATCGAATAAGTTTTTATTGATATTTTTAAATATTTGACACGTTGCAATAATGTTGTTCAAACACATAAAGAACGAAGAATCTCAAACCAAATTTTCAATCACCTTTTTGTAATATAAAGAAAACCTACATATAAAATTAATGCTCTGAAAATTAAAAATGGATGTGATTTATTCTGAATATTATGAACTTGGAGCTTAAAAGTCGTCATGATCATCATCATCATTTCAGCCGAAAGACGTCCACTGCTGGACATAGGCCTCTCCCAAGCAACGCCACAACGACTGGTCCCGCGTTTTCCGCATCCAGCGGATTCATACGACCTTCGCCAGATCGTCAGTCTACCTTGTGGGGCCTACCCACGTTGCAAGAGTCACACACGACAAAGTATACATTTTGCCTCCGTCCCAGTTTCACAGTAATTTTTCGCTGTAATTTTAAGTTTTTTTTAAAGATTTAAAGAGATTTTAGGCGAAATTGAAAAATGTATTCTATAAACATCCTTTAGAGTGTCATTACAAATATGTAAACAATGGTTTTATTTCCATTTATAATTTATATAGGAAGAAAAACTAATAAATATATTATTTCTGTCTCGTCCTCCTTCTAAGCAACAAGTCAAGATGAAAATATGTTTAAAATATTCGTAATGTTACGCTAAAGGATTTTAAATTTAGTATACACAGTAAACCCCTCAAGCACACACCGTATATCCCCCATGCACACACAATCACCTCTCCACACACGCAATACCCACAAACGCTCACCCCCACACACACACTTACCCTTACAAAACACTAACACACGCATTTTTACATTATTTTACACACACACATCACTAACATATTTTTGCTAACTAATTCTTTAGTTATTGTTTTTGCATTTATATAGTTTTATTGCATAAAAATTTAATGTCTTTCTGCACATGGGAGAGGGCACTGACTCTTGTAACACAGGTTTCTCACCTAGCATCAGGGACTTCACACAACTTGTAACAACTTTTTATGTCTATAAAGATTATATTATATTATTATTATTTCACTCAAAATTTCTCGGAATCCTTAAAAAAAGTGCTTGAACTTGACAAGACTTGGCAAGACGACTGTAAAACGTGAAAAACCTCTCAAATTGGGCAAAATAAGACCATTAGAAAGTGTTTAAAAAGCATTCGGTTTTTTACGAAAATCAAAGAAATATCTCAAAATGAATTAAATCAATCGAACAAAGGTCACTACAGTACAACAAGACTACATTTATTTACCAGTACATGAATTTATTTAAAAGCAAACTCATTTATTTATGCCATTCAGCTTATCTGTATCCCAGTTGACTGCACAAATGTGTGGTCTGACTTCAATAGAAATGTATTGAGAATTCGATACAAGTTTTTTAACATTTGCGGTATCAAATGGTTCTGTGCCACAGGGGAACTATAGCTAATGCAGACAGTTCAAAATATGAAATTTTACTGAATAGTTATTTCATGTTTTAAAAGTTTTATTGAATTTTGTTGGTAAATCTAATTGTTGAGACTACTTTAGTTTATTTTCACTGAAAGCTCTGAAAATTATTGACTTCATTATGTAAAGGTAACAACAAACATATGTGCTTCTTTTAGTAGTGACCCAAGTTATCAATAAAGTACAAAAAAATAAAATCTTTTTGAGTTCATAATCATCATCGTTTCAGCCAAAAGACCACCACTGCTGGACATAGACCTCCCCCAAAAGATATGCCATAATCGCCACGCTAGGCAGGTGGGTTGGGGATCGCAGTTGGTTGATTAAATATTCAGAGAACGCTGCTGCCCATCCTCTGGTGAGTCCTTTAGTCGCGTTTTACGACACCCATGAGAAGAGATAGGGTGATGATATTCTTTACGTCCGGCACCACATGGAACCATTTTGAGTTCAATAATATGAAATGCTTTATGTAGTAAATCTGCAAACTACTATTATTGTATTAGTTATACGTAAATAACTCTCAAACAATGTTTATAAGCAACAAATCAATCAATAATAACATAAATAAAACACAACAGATAACCTACAACAGTAGCATTAAAATAAAATGAAAAGAAATTTATAAGGAAACAGCAATAACAGGATAAAAATTATGTAAACAAAACGAATTAAAAATAATCAAGTCCCAAACAGCACGCAGCATTGTAAAAGATAATGATATTGTGAGTGATTATTGCGTACATCGAAACGATTTTAATTAATAAATTTTTTACGGTAGTTTTTATTTTTTTAGAAATATCTGTAAAGACGCTTGTCATCTTAGTCTACCTGCGACCACGAACGCTCCATAGCTTTCGAAACATCAGGAAAACCAATGTAAATAATATACGCGATGTAATCCGGTTAAAGTTGTTTTTATTATTTTTATATATATATTGCCTCATTGGTCTAGTGGTCGCAAGCGCGACTGCTGAACGTGGGGTCCTGGGTTCGATTCCCGGGTCGGGCAAAGTGTTATTGGGTTTTTTCATTAGGAAATTCTCAGTAGCAGACTGATGTCTGGATTTGTGCCCGGTTAATGGCAATAGGCTCGCCCCCTATTACATGAGACTACAACATAACTGGCGAAATGTGGGTGTACTATACACCTCTGCCTACCCCTTCGGTAAATACAGGCGTGATGTTATGTTATATATATATATTATATATTTAGGCTATCACTGCTATACTAGGCTATCACTGCTATACTAGGCTATCACTGCTATAATAAGCTATCACTGCTATACTGAGTCATGTGAACGGAAATGTATCTGTAATTATAAATGAGGCTTAAACGACAAATGAAAAAACCCAGGATCGACTTCAAATAATAAAAATATTCCTCCCGGTAGACTACTATTAAATCAGTCAATTTTCAATACAGCTTATTTATAATGTTCTAAAAAATAAGATCATCATTATCGTACAAAGCTGTATATTTAATTAAAAACTAGATGAGACCCATTCTGTTCTTACCTTAATAATGTCTGACCAAAACAAAAATGATCAAAAATACAAAATGAAGGTTACAGATACAGTTAGAGCATATATTAACTGCAACAAAACAAAAAACCTACTGATTCATCCCTCAGCGACCATAACCGTAATTATGAACGAAGTTAAAACGACGAATCAAAAAACCCAGGAGGGACTTCAAATGCTACAAATATTTGTCCCAATAACACAAGTATAAAATGAATCGATTGCAACGCAAGTACTTTCCACCCCTCGTATAATTTGATGGTCTATACATGAGCTTATGAAGTATTCTGACCTTGGGGAAGTCTGGTAACCTAGCAACGCCAGTGTTGTACATGGGCCCCCTAGCTGGGTCTAATCTGCAAATAATCGTACCTATAGGGTTCCTATATCTAACACTGTGAAGCTAGAAATTTGGGTGTTTTGCGCGTCCGCTCGATTTTTTCAAGATTTTGGGTAAACATACCTACATAGACTTGCAAAGATGGTGTTATTGTATTCTTCTATAAGATCATCAAGTTTTTTTTCGTATTTGGTCAGATAGGTCCCAATCAAAAACAGTTTTGACTTTTTAAAGCCATATGAACATAGGCAAATTATTTCAAAATTAAAGTAATTTAATTACACCAAATTATGAGAAGAAAAATAAAATGAATAATGGAGTCAGGCATTACTTTGCGGAAATAAATGTCATAAAAATTATGAAGTTAAAATATTTATATTGCATTTAAGCTTGACGATCTAGTTTTTTGGCGGAATTAACACTAAATATTTTAACTTCACGGGTGTCGTAAAAGGCGACTGAGGGATCCACCAGAGGATGGGTAGCAGCGTTCTCTGAGTATTTAACCAACCAACTGCGATCGCCAACCCGCCTGCCAAGCGTGGTGATTATGGCATATTCCCTCTTTTAGCCGGCTTATGTCCAGCAGTAGACGTCTTTCGGCTGAAATGATTTTATCTTCATACTTTGGAGACGTTTTTTACTGTGTCTTTTATACTTTATGGAACTTCTTCAATTGTTGTATCTTGGTCTTAACCTCAACCCTCTTCATCAATATCAATGTTTACTGCTCAGTTATCGACAGCAATATTTTTAATAAAGGTTACAATATTGATTAATTCGAAGAATTTATAAATTATTGGCTCAAGTCCGTCATGTCCATCCATGATACCTTCATAGGTATTCCCTGTCGTATGCGTCAGCCAACCCCCCGCTTAGCAACAGGGTTGCGTCACACCCAACCCTACTGCGCCACAATCAAACTGATGAATACTTTCAACACTATATCAACCTGTTTTGATGTTTGGTACAGGCTTCTGCAACTGATGGAATCGAGATGAGAAAAATATGAATGAAATGTTATTGGGAAAATGCAAGGCGGAAAAGTTATTTGGGCGTTCGGAAACTTTTATATCAGATTTTTGAAATGTTCGGGCATATTTACCAAGAGAAGCAAAAAAAACTATTCGTGAAAAGTTTGTACATTTTCATCTTTGATTTCCAACCTTGATTACTGGTCCATAAAACAAATCTCATGTAGTTTATTCGCTATTTTTTATGGAGCTTTTTTATGCAGATTTGCCTGGATGACACACAATTAGTGTAAGTACTTTTTCCGCACTTTAACCACTGTTTCTGTCATCACAACATCTTGTTGTCTTAACTGATTTTTGTTTAAAGTTATTTTACCTCCCACCACTTCAATGGTAATATTTTTTATCAACTTTTGTGTATGTGTACATCATGATTAGTTTTGTTCTTCACCATTCTATTTCTCATCAATTACAGTAGGTATAGTGTAATATACCTAAATATTTGCGCGGGCTGTAAATAGCTGAGAAGAAATAATTTATTAATTAATTAATAATCACACAAACGCGCTTAAAACCATTTTACAAAGCAATGCAGTTCCCGTGTATGCACAAATATTTTTTTGTTGACGTTACTCCCGGATTACCAGAATCGCTCTCCCCCAAAAACTGCATAGCTGTGAATGTTTATAGTTATGTGAAAAATCTTCAAAAGATCAGCAGTGACACAGTGAACTGATGCATGGCGACACACTTACCCTCTATGCAGTCAGCCCTCACATTTTTGTCCTTACAACACAGTCTCCCTGTGACACACTTGGTGTTTCCCCCTAGTAATTACTTCCCCTTTCCCTCGCCCCAAACCATAATACCTAGGTACCGACAGAACCTAGGTATATCTGCATTTGGGTGCTCGACGGGATTTGCGAGGGGAATGCTAAAAGGGTGCGAGCGTCGTATGATATAAATTCGTATCAAAGTTATAGTGTACGCGTACATGTCGCTGCGCAGGGGAGAACGATACACCGTGTCTGGCTTCAATTTAAACAAATACTTTGTATGATATACACGATATCCGATACTTTACCAGCATGAGATTAAATTTGTTTACCTTTTCAGGTGTACTTTAAATCAAAGACAGATGGGAAATTCATCAAAGAATTTTCGGTCCGTCGTTAAGAGGATATCAAGTCAATGCTCCATTTTAATGAATATTCCAGTCAACCAAATAAATTGGAAGTCACCTAAAAGAGTGTCCATTAAAAGGAATCTAACATCCACCTCAAATTAACTTCGGAGAAAGTTTACCCTCAAAATAATTAAGGATTCACCACAATTATCACCACAAAATCAAACTTCCCTTTGATCGTTATTTAGAAAAATTATATCTGCGAATATTTACTTTAGCGTGAGCGGAATACGGTGGAAAATTGTGCAAGCGTGATGCTTAGACGAACTTGTGTATAGAAAATTTTAATAACCAAGAGGGCGTAACCAAAAGTTTTACACTTTGCCTTTTTGTGGAATCACCAAAGGGAGCCACAGTGATAATTATAATTATTTACCAATTGTGAATAAAGTTCGGAGTAGGTCCTGCGTAATTGCGAGCCGCTTAAAGTATCATTTAATGAATAATGTTCCGATTTCAATGGGGAGTTCGAGTCGGCGCCGGCGAGGGCAGAATTATCGAGGAGACGGGACGTATTTTAATTTTTTCCCAAAGAAGTCTCGTTTCGAAGTTAAATTATTTCACATGAGGAAATTCTTTAGGGCTTTAAAATTTGCAACTGAATTTATTTGATACTAACGCGATGTTATGAAAATCTGATTTAATAAGGCTTTATCTCGTTCAGACAGAAATTCTGTTATAGCGTAATTATCCAATGAAAGTACTCTTTATCATTTGTTTCTACTTACGTTCATATTATTATTTTATTAAGTCGGCTTCGTAACAATGTTAAAATAAAAATCAAATCATTTTATTTCGGAGTGCTAAAAGCTCCAATATTTTTTTAGTAACAGACTTAAACCTGAATATTTACTAATGATAGTAACATAATAGTGTCAATTTTTTTGCATGGTTTTGTAAAGATCACCCGACAACTTGGCGCAGAAACAATAATTTAGTTGGTCAGTCTTTGCAAAAAATTTCAGAGGAAGTATCAGCTGCTATCGCCTAAAGGATGCCTTCGCTTCGCCTTTTGCCATGTATGTAAAATAATATGCAAGATCATAATATGGACATAATTATTGGTCTGAAATAAATGTTTTTATTTTATTAATTGCTATTTTTAAAACAATCTTAGCTTTGATAAATAGGAACATTGGTTACTTTTACAGGTAGTTTGACTAAATAGTTACTGCCATTTCAATAAGCATTACAAATTTTAATGTTGCCATACTTCATCGGTTTCGGCGTTATTAAAAACAAATATCTCACTATATTCAAATTTCAATTTAGCAATGATATTAACTTATGCATCGATAGGTTTATAGAGGTTATTGAGTAAACAAGAAATAGGAATCTATTTGTTGTCTGTGCATTTTCAGACTACGTACAACATAAATAAAAATATTGTACCTTGTCAGGAAATCAGAACTGCTTTATCGCAGCGGTACCAATACATTTCGTGTCGTTACAGCTTCGAATTTCCTCTGTAGCATAAAGGAAAATGGCGAGTGGCATGTATATTGTACCTACAATGGTATATGAAAGGAGTATGTTGTGGTCGTGGTATGTTTTTCGTCTGTTTTGTTACGTTAGTGGTTTTGGCTGAGATACAAAGCACATTTTGTGTTGTAGGCAATCGCAATGCTAGAGAGTGGTTTAAACTTACTTTTTGTGCAGAATAATAATAATAATAATAAATCTTTATTGACCAAAATATATTTTACAATAACTTATTCAAGCCTCTGAATCCCAAACTTAGGTAAAAACCTGTATATCAGGATTCAGAGCCTTCTTCCATTTTATCAGTCTACAATATTATAATGCCAATAAATTTACCGAGTGTGCTTTAATAACTACACTTAAATAAAAGAAAACAGTAAAAAACAAATATATGAGTGTGAGTTTGTGAGAGTGAGTGAAATGAAGGAGTGAGCTGAGTGACTTGCGGTACCATTTAGGTAATAGCCTAGGTGGTATTGCAGTTTTTATGGGCAAAGGTAACTGCTTAACATCAGGTGGGCCTTTAGCTCGTTTCGCCATACTATACAATAAAAAAAATTGTGGAATAATATTTTTTGAATACTAATTAACAACTTATAAAATGAATTGCCAAACTTAAGAGGCAGTGGGTGGGGCACATTGCTCGCAGAACGGATGGCCGATGGGGCAGTAAAGTTCTGGAGTGGCGACCGCGTACAGGAAGGCGCAGCGTGGGTAGGCCCCCCACAAGGTGGACCGACGACCTGGTGAAGGTCACGGGAATCCGCTGGATGCGGAAGGCACAGGACCGGTCGTTGTGGCGATGCTTGGGGAAGGCCTATGCCCAGCAGTGGACGTCTTTCGGCTGAAATGATGATGATGACTAATTAACATCAATTCATTTTCTAAACCTGCAGGCAATTCTCATAATTAGAAATGATCAAAATATGGTTAAAATCTAATCTCAATGTTGTAAATATCAGTTTAATTTCATGTTCCTGTTTATGACGACCTCTGTGGTCTAGTGGTTCGAGTGTCGGACTGTGGGTTCGATTCCCACAGAACACAAATATTTATGTGATGAACATGAGTGTTTGTGTTGGTCTGGGTGTTTCTTATATATTATAAGTATGTATTTACAAAAAAAAAAGTATCTAAGTAATATATCCATTGTCTAGTACCCATAGTACAAGCATTGCTTAGTTTGGGACTAGATGGTGATGTGTAAAATGTCCCAAAATTATTTATTTATTTATTTTTTATTTATGTCTTACATTATTAATCCAATATATTTAAAGAGGTAAATTTAAAGATAGAAAAGATGTTGCAGCTAAAAAAAATATCATACTTTTTTTAAGTCACAAAAATAACTCTAATCATGTTTGTTTTCGTTAGCATCATGGTGCAAAAATAATACAATGCCAGTGAATTTATCGGTAGTCAAGTAATTTAAATGCTATTATTTACGAACAATAAAAAAAGATAAAAGTAAATTACACTTCATATGACATAATCTATACTCTATACTATATAATAATATTATAAAGAGGAAAGATTTGATTGTTTGTTTGTTTGTTTGTTTGCATTGAATAGGCTCCGAAACTACTAGACCGATATGAAAAATTCTTTCACCATTGGGAAGCTACACTATCTCCAAGTGACATAGGCTATATTATATTATATTATATTTTCAAAAAAATTAGGGATCCTTACTAAAACACCAATAATGTAACACAAAGTGTAAAAAAATTACCTTAAAATTCCTTACATCGTGTGCGCTGCTAAAACTATTGATGATAGAACAAAATAATGTATTACGGCTATGCAGAAAACATCATTATCTACAAAAAATGTTGCGATAGCATATGTCTAACTATTATAGTTACGTCACAAAAAGTGATAATTTATTTATAAAATTTAATTAAAATGACGCCTCTAGAAAAGGCTCTTTATTTGTACCTTGGTATTAATCCTTATCAAAATAAATTACTTCATATTCAAAACTGCTTCAATATCTTTATATAACTTTTTGAATTATTCAATTCGGACTTTCCATTCGAAAGATATCACGAGTTTAAAAATGTAAGTATTAGAAAAAAGTTGCGTGGTCGCCGCTCACTCCGCTCGGCTAACTATGCGATGTAGGCGTCACTGGCGTACGGGGGGGAGTCAATTCGCAGACATTTCTACACCACGAAGTCCCACAATACTACACGGGCCAACTTTATAACTTTTTTTTTTTAACTTTTTTTACTTTTACTCTTTTTTAGTAACTTGACGCAAAAAGAAGTGTGTATATGTTAAAATTTATAATTTTTAAATTTTTTGTTAATTACCCGTGCGGAGCCGGGACGGGCAGCTAGTTAGATAAATAAAATACTCATTATTTCTTTTTAAATCACAATTGGATTGGAATCAAAATTATTTTCAAGATTTCCAAAGGTCTACTATTGTCTAGCATTAGATATTCAGAGCGTGATAAAACTATTATGTTAATGATTCTTAACCAAAACCGCTAACCACACGGACGCTCTATGTTCTCAACTATTTACCCTGTCTTTTTGACAAGAGAGGAAGTTTATCCTAACAAAGACATTTTCATCATGCTCAAAACTACTCAAGACTACAAAGCAATCAATCATTGTTATCAGCCGGTTATCATGCACGGCTTTATTTAGTAAAAACCCATGAAATGAAGCCGTCAGGGGTTCGACATCACCATCAATCAGATGACGGCTTCAGAGCTTGTCAAATCTTATCTTCAACCAACGGAGCGAGTAATAGCTATTTACCTGTTCTCGTCTCGGATTATCTCTTACATTTGATTCTTTTTAGATATATGAGGGGTCGTTTGTTGCAATTTGTTTGAAGGGATATGTATTAAAATCGGTGGAGTTTTAAATTGTGTGTTTGTATGATTTCCGCTTCGGTTTACAAAGAAACGGCATAGGCGTGGTCGCGATAATGCTTGAATAGCAAGACATTTTTTATTTCTACTTTCAATATATGGCAATACACATATCAAGGGTTTATCGATGGAGTTTCTTGCCAGTTCATCTCCATAGAACCCACAATTTGAAACCTGCTGTTTTGCCAATTAGGGCCTGACTTTTCAAAAGTACTTGTAATTAGGTTTATTTGAAATAAAAACATTTGAATTCCGTATTTTTTTCAACCTGCTAATTTATAATTTTTCAAAAAATCTGTTATACACACATGAAGCGTTCTATTTATTGGTACCTACACAACCGGGTTAACGAAGCAAAAAATGGTTACTTAGTAGGTTTTTACAGTAAACCCTCGAAATAAATATATTATGATTCACTATAATTATAATAAACAATAGTGAGTTTATTAGGTATGTACTCTGTTTTAGGGTTTCATACCCAAAGGGTGCCAACGAGACACCATCAATATATACCTACGCTGTCTATCTATCCGTCCGTCTGTCTGTTTGTCTGTCACAAGGCTGTAACTTTTTAACCGTAGAAATTTTCACGAATATGGTGCTATTATGTCCTCTATCATGGTAAAAACTAAAAATAATAAAAAAGTCCAAGCCAGAAGAGGTTAAATAAAAAAAAACCGGCCAAGAGCATGTCGGGCCATGCTCAGTATTATAGGGTTCCTTAAGTAGGTGTAATTACAAATGAATCAAATCGAATATTAATCATGGCTATTTTAGTTTTTGCAATAATCGGCAGCATTCGCGACTCAGAGCGTGTTGTTAGTAGCGATAAATTCAAGAAGCTAAATTTAAGAAGTGTTTCATGCAAAGTTTCTTTTTGTGATTTTTTCAAATAGAAAGTAGCTAAAAGAGCATTATTTGCTATGACCATTTTTCTCTAAGGTCAATGACCTTTGAACTAGGACGTTTTAAGTATTTTTCAATTTTCTCTCTATAACTCAAAAAATTATAATCACATTATACTCAAAATAATTTTAAAAGAGAGTTTTCACAAAGGTCTATCAATGTGAAAGATTATAAGTTTCTACGTTGCATAGTTTAGAAATGGCAGGGGGGACACACATTGCAAGCCACTGTGGTGGGCTATATTTCGCAGATGGTACACCTGATAAAAAAGTGGTGTATGAAACATTACCTTCATTTTAGTAGACCTATTCAATGATACCCCACACGAGGGGGAGCAGCGAAAAAAAATTTTGCATCCCCATTTCACATGTATGGACGCCACCCCTAAAATACGTAAAAACGATTTTTTTATTCTTTTAAAATTGAGATCTATATGTAGACTATTTTTTAACAAAATTTCATTTACTTATGTTTATAATTGTAGAAGTTATTAAGCTGTAAAGGATTAGGACAGACGGACAGACGGACAGACGGACGGACATGACGAAACTATAACAACGACGACGACGACGACTACGTCTGTGGTCTAGTGGTTCGAGTATCGGACTGCTAATCATAAGGTCGTGGGTTCGATTCCCACAGGACACAAATATTTGTGTGATGAACATAAGTGTTTGTGTTGGTCTGGGTGTTTCTTATGTATTATAAGTATGTATTTACAAAAAAAAAAGTATATAAGTATTATATCCATTGTCTAGTACCCATAGTACAAGCTCTGCTTAGTTTGGGACTAGAAGGTGCTGTGTAAAAATGTCCAAAAAATATTTATTTTATTTATTATTTTTTAAAAGGGTTCCTTGTAGGACTTCGGAACCCTAAAAAGCATTTTTTACGTTTCTGTTCTTGCTCTATCTTTAAAACGAACGAACACAAAGAATAAAAAAGAAAAAGGAAATAAAAAGTGTATATAAGACACGAATCCGAAACGCGCTTGTTTGGTTTTCCTTAAATATCCAATACACCCAAGCTCAACTGATGAAGTTTTGAAAATTAAAACATACATTAGAAAAACTGCTTTATTACAGAAACAAACAATAAAGTTTTTAAAATCAAGCAAAAACCCGAGTTGTTAAGACGGGTTCATTATAAAATTAATCTATTAGCTATTCCTTTACCTTGAGTTTTAAAAAAAGCTCAGGGGGAAGTTTTAATTAAGTTTAAATGTCGTAGCTATAAAATCAGTAGTGAATTTATATTTTAATTATAAATTTGTTTTAGTAGTGTGAAATTTCATTTATATATTATATATAAGCGAGCAGAAACTGGGAGCTCTTTTATTTTACAGAATCCTGCAAACACTTACAAACACGAGTAGAAAGTTTTTCTTTAACATCACCTAATTCTGTTACGTCATAAAAATATTCTTCACCATATTATCATTAAAGAATCGAATAAGGGGCTCGTGGCTAAGTAGCAAGCGTGTGGATTGTACGATCTGCAATGTTAAGCTGCACTTGCCGCGGTCAGTCTGTGGATGGGTGACCGTTTTGTTACACATCGAGACCCCTTCGTGCCTCGGAGAGCACGTAAAAGCCGTCGGTCCTGCGCCTGATCTTTCTCCGGTCGTGTCGATTTGCCGTCCCATCGGATTGTGAGAGTGAGGGAATAGAGAGTGCATCTGTGTTTGCGCACACACTTGTGCACAATAATATGTCCCGCGCAGATGGCTAGTCTCCATTGAATTGGCCGCCGTGACCAAAATTCAGCCAGGAAGACATTATTATTATTAAAGAATCAAGGCGAGATCAGTACATTGATTTGTATAAAAAATAGTTTTACTTTTGATCTTTGAATGAAGAAAAAGTGTTTTAAATATAGTGTTTATCAATTATAACTGAAGAACATTACCTGTTATTGATGATGTGATTAAAATGGTAAGCGGACAGATTGGCGCCAACGTGTAGCGGTGGTCTTAAGTTTGGTGTTCGAACCAGGCTTCATCATCATCATCATCATTCATATGATGAATGCATTCAACATGCACTACCGAAAAGTCATTCAGTAGGTACTTTACGCAGAGTAAAGACTTGGTTGCGATCAACAATGACAGAAAACCGGGTTGTAGGTCGCTGTATGATGGGTGTGCATAGAAAGAAGGTTCTGGAAGCACAACATAAATTTGAACACGAAATTTTTGCTAGATTTAACCAGAACCCCCGCAAGGTCTAAATAAAAAGCATTTTTAAATTCCTATTACTTATTTACTTCTGCCCCACCCCTAGTATGCTAATGAAATGCCCAAATGCTAGGTACGCCCATGATTCATCACTGGCTTATAAAAGACAGAAGAAACATCAAGGTGTTTCGGCACCTATCATGGCAAACTTATCGTGTCAGGCTTGTGGTGAAGCATGTCGCTCTTGCATCGGTCTGTTTATTCACCAAAAACGTCTCTCGGACACTACACCATAAATCGTTTATCATCCTCCGAGCATTTTCGTAATTAAATTGGGGTCAGCTTCCAGTCTAACCAGCTGCGGTTGAAAATCAGTATTAACATCAACCATCAACCCAGTTGGGTTGCGGGGGTGTAATGGTTTCGTAGGTTCGGAAGTTAGACCAGTTGTTAGACTTTCGGGCTTTTGACTAACCGTAACGACTGCTATAGATAGGTATTTCTATGGCAACCGAGACCGACTGCTTACCGTACTCTTCGAGACACGGAGGGATCTCGATGTGCAACGGTACTCCTCGAGTCATAAAGGGGTCTCGATATGCAACGAAATGGTCACCCATTCACGGACTGACCGCGGCAAGTGTAGCTTAACCTCGCAGATTATAATATTATAATCTGCACGGTTGCTACTTAGCCACGAGCCCCTCAACGTTGTCTCTCAGACACTACACCATCAATCGTTTAGAAAAGACGTAAAGGCATTTGAGTGAGTGAATATCCTTAAACAGTTTTACTGTAACTATTATTTTCTCATAATTTACTTACCATCGACGCTAGACTTCTTAATCTCTGTGTCGATTAAAGTAAATAAGCTTTTTTGGGGTTGCACATGGATAGGGTGCGACGCAAAAGTAGGGTGCCTTGAAGATAAGACGCATTAATAAATAACACGAGCGTCACTTCCAAAGTATATTCTCAAACCTTGACCCACTTACTTGAAGAATTTTTTAATAATGATCAAATAAAATCCAATAATATCTTTGGTTAAAATTCGACATAATCGTTGTTTAAGATTGAATGGTATCTAAGTAGGTACCTAGTGTATAAATAAACCTAAATGGTATAAATAGACCTAAATAGTTGTCCAATAAAGTTTACCCTTCAGCCTCTTTTCTATATTCACTCCATCGTTTGCTCAAATATTTGCTGGTAGAAAACAAATTTTTGTGTTAAGCTCGCCTTTGTACATGTAATTTCTACTGATACATTCCTACATATATAAAAATGTATTTTTTATGGTGTACAATAAAAAATAAGAATATTGTTAGTACAAATGTTTTAAAACATAAACACTGGGAAACGATAAAGGGAACCAATCTTTTTATTGTTGAAGTTCAAAAAGCGCTAATTGGCTTTAGCTTAAGTTGAATATTATTATTTTATGTATTCATACAATACACTTATAAATTTTATAGGCCATTTATTATTAGGCCGCCATTTGTACAATAATTTAAATGCATATTCAATGTAATATATTTTATGGTGTACAATAAAGCATATGTAAATTAATAAATATTAAATAACATATTTATATCATACTAGCTTTTACCCGCGGCTCCGCTCGCGTTAAATTCTGCTAACCCACGTCAGTCCAGTCCAGTCTAGTCCATTCCAGTCCAGACCACTGTCCCGCTGTCCCGCTGCCCCGCTGCCCCACTGCCCCGCTGCCCCGCTGCCCCACTGCTCCAATGCCCCGCTACCCCACTGCCCCGCTGCACCACTGCCCCGCTGCCCCACTATCCCACTGCCCCACTGCCCCGCTGCCCCACTACCCCACAGCCCCGCTGCCCCGCTGCCCGACATCCCCGCTGCCCAGCTGCCCCGCTGCCACACTGCCCCGCTGCCCCACTGCCCCGCTGCTCCACTGCCCCGCTGCCCAGCTGCCCCGCTGCCCAGCTGCCCCGCTGCCCCACTGTTCCGCTACCCCACTGCCCCACCGCCCCGCTACCCCACTGCCCCACTGCCCCGCTGCCCCACTATCCCACTGCCCCACAGCCTGCCCCGCTGCCCCGCACTGACCCGCTTCCCCGCTACCCCACTGCCCCGCTGCCCCGCTGCCCCAATATCCCACTGCCCCGCTACCCCACTGCCCCACTGCCCCACAGCCTGCCCCGCTGCCCCACAGCCCTGCTTCCCCGCTGCCACTCTGTCCGGCAGCCCCGCTGCCCCGCTGCCCCATTGCCCCGCTGCCTTACTATACCACTGCCCCACTGCCCCGGTAACCCACTGCTCCGCTGCCCCACAGCCCCGCTGCCCCGCTAAACCACTGCCCTACTATCCCACTGCCTGCCCCGCTGCCCCACTCCCCTACTGCCCCGCTGCCCCGCTACCCCACTGCTCCGCTGCCCCACTGCCCCGCTGCCCTGCTGCCCCACTGCCCAGCTGCCCCGCTGCCCCACTATCCCACTGCCCCACTGCCACGCTGCCCCACTGCCCCACAGCCCCGCTGCCCCGCTGCCCGAATTCCCCGCTGCCCAGCTGCCCCGCTGCCCCACTGCCCCGCTGCTCCACTGCCCCGCTGCCCAGCTGCCCCGCTGCCCAGCTGCCCCGCTGCCCCACTGTCCCGCTACCCCACTGCCCCACCGCCCCGCTACCCCGATGCCCCACTGCCCCGCTGCCCTACTATCCCACTGCCCCACAGCCTGCCCCGCTGCCCCGCACTGACCCGCTTCCCCGCCACCCCACTGCCCCACTGGCCCGCTGCCCCAATATCCCACTGCCCCGCTACCCCACTGCCCCACTGCCCCAAAGCCTGCCCCGCTGCCCCACAGCCCCGCTTCCCCGCTGCAACTCTGTCCGGCTGCCCCTACTGCGCCGCTGCCCCGCTAACCCACTGCCCCGCTGCCCAGCTGCCCCGCTGCCCCACTGCCCCGCTACCCCAATGACCCGCTGCCCCTCTATCCCACTGCCCCGCTGCCCCGGTACCCCACTGCCCCGCTGCCCCACTGCCTCGCTGCCCCGCTGCCCCGCCCCCTCTGCCGCCCCGCTGCCCCGCTACCCCACTGCCCCGCTGACCCACTATCCCACTGCCCCACAGCCCCGCTGCCCCGGTACCCCCACTGCCCCGCTGCTCCGCTGGCACGCTGCCCCGCTGCCACATTGCCTCGCTGCCCCGCTGCCCCGCCCCCGCTGCCCCACTGACCCACTGCCCCGCTGTCCCACTATCCCAATGCCCCACTGCCCCGCTGCCCCAGTACCCCACGACCCCGCTGTCCCGCTGGCACGCGGCCCCGCTGCGCCACTGCCTCGCTGCCCCGCTGCCCCACTGTCCCGCTGCCTCGCTGTCCCGCTGCCCCACCACCCCACTGCCCCGCTACCCCATTGCCCCACTATCCCACTGGCCCACTGCCCCGCTGCCCCGCTGCCCCACTACCCCACTGCCTCACTGCCCCACTGTCCCACCGTCCCACCGTCCCGCTGCCACTGTCCTACTTTCCCACTGTCCCACGGCCCACTGTCCCACTGTCTCACTATATCACTAAATCACTATCGTCCAGTCCCATGTCCCATGTCCTGTCCCATGTCCCATCCTATGTCCAGTCCCATGTGCCGTCCCACTGTCCTGTCCCATGTCCCGTCTCATGTCCCGTCCCATTTCCCGTCCCCTGTCCCGTCCACTGTCCCGTCCCCAGTCCCGTCCCCTGTCCCGTCCCCAGTCCCATCCCCTGTCCACTCCACTCCACTCCACTCCATCGTACATTACTATCCGCTCGTGCAAATGCATAGAAGCTTCGATCTGTCGGGTGAGTACGCAAACCACGATTTATTTTTTCTTTTTTTCTTTCTTTCTTTCTTTCTCAAAACCCATACCAGTTTTTAAGTCAGATCATCAGCTTTCAAACAAAAAAAAAACATCAAAATCGGTCCAGTAGTTTTAGCGTGATGCTGGAACAAACAAACAAACAGACGTTTACAATTTTATAATACCAGGCCCCTCAGAAAGTATTGCGAAAAAAAGTTTTTATATATGGGAGACTGGCCAGTTATAATGTTTTTCGAAAATATGATTATTTATAAGTAAAAATAAGTAAGTTCCAATTTCAAAATTTCCCTCCACATTTTTTGCGAGTTAATTCAAAGTATTGTGTCTCACTGAAATATGGATCTGCGCCGGGAACATTTTAGAGCTATGATTTTATACGATTTCAAGTGTCGCCTGAAACCGGATGAATCGTACGATAGACTTCAAATGGCATTCATGGATGAAAGCCCTTCCAAGGCAACCGTGTATCGTTGGTATAACGAATTCAAGCGCGGTCGACCAACTTTGGGGGATGACGAAAGAAGCGGTCGCCCTTTGACGGCTGTTACCGAAGTAAACGTGCTAGCAGTGAAAAATTTAATCCAAGACAATAGGCGAATTACATATCAGGAGATTCAACACATATTGAAGATTGGATCGGGAAGCGTTCACGAGATTCTACACAGCCATCTTCGCGTGAGGAGGATAGTATCACGCTGGGTGCCGCACAACCTCACCGATGCTCAGAAGCAGGCCCGGGTGGAATGGTGCCGTGATATGCTTAACAAATTTGAAGCAGGCTCGTCTCGGCGAGTTTACGACATCGTTACAGGTGATGAGTCCTGGATTTATCAATACGACCCAGAAACCAAGCGCCAGTCGACTGTTTGGGTGTTTCAAAATGAGCCAACGCCTACCAAAGTGAAGCGATCTAGAAGCGGGGGTAAGATTTTGATCGCTAGCTTTTTTAATTTGACTGGCCACTTGGTATCAATTCCCTTACGGGATCAAAGAAGCATTAATGCCGAATGGTATACTACCAAATGTTTGCCAGAAGTTTTCTCTGTTATAAGCAACAAGCGACCAAACACAGGGCTCCGCGGGCTACTGCTCCACCACGACAATGCACCTGCGCACACCGCACTCAAAACGAGGGACTTCCTGGACAGCACGCCAGTCAAACTCCTGGGTCACCCTGCTTACAGCCCTGATCTAGCACCGTGTGACTTCTTTTTATTCCCAAAAATAAAAAATCAGCTCAAAGGGATACAATTTTCGTCGCCGGAAGATGCGCTGGCTGCGTTCGAGCAGGCTGTAAACGAGGTGTCTGCGGCGGACTGGAAAAAGTGTTTTGAAAACTGGTTTAGGCGCATGAATCTTTGTATAGAGGCTGGTGGAAAGTACTTTGAAAAGATTTGATAAAAATATATGTACGTATAGAACAATTTTTTTTAGTTTCGCAAATCTTTCTGAGTGTCCCACGTAGTTAAGATTAAGAAGATAAGATAATATACTTGAAGAAGAAGGTAATTAAAAATTGTAGACTGAAAATAGTATTTTTTTAGTTACACCAAGATAACTTTATGCTTATTCGTATATTAAGATGGATACAATATAACAACGTTTAGGTACTTCTAAATTTTATTGCTTTTCATACAAAAAATTAGAGAAATCGCAATTTAGAGGTAGCTTCGGGTCCTTGTCTGTAAGTCGAAAGATTCTGATTTTCGGTTGGCTCAAAAGACTGTATTTCCAAGATGGCACCACCCACATACGACAGGATTTTTTTTTCTACTCTATAAAATTCGGCCCGACCAAAAAGTTTTTAATGCAATTTCTTTAGCAGCCGTATTTTCTCTATGGAGGCGCGTGCCAGAGCGCATGCGTGTGAATGACAGCTGTATATGAGCGCCTTATTCACCTTGATGTATGCAAAATGTTGTAGAAAAATATAATTAAAAATCACCGGTTCTCGTCATCGAAGCGAGGTAAAATACATACCAGTTATTAAGTCAAATCATAAGTTTTTAGTCACAAACCCTTTCAACAAAATCGGTCTAGTAGTTTTATAGTGATGCTGGAACAAACAAACAAACAGACAACTGACATTTAACAATTTTATAATAGTAGTAGATATATCATAACATGAAAATGGGATGCATGCCGTATCCAGAAGCACATATAATGTCCTCCCGGCCGAATTTCAGTCACGGCAGCCAATCTCAACGGAGACTATCCATCTGCGCGGGACATATTAAAGTGGACAAGTGTGTGCGCAAACACAGGTGCACTCTATATTCCCTCACTCTCATAACCCAATGGACGTTGTTGTTGGACGGCAATCCAACATACATACAACAACAAGAAAAGAAACGAATACATACAACAAGAGTGGCATACATATAACAAGAGAAGAAAGGAATGGTCTGTTTCCACTCCTAACACGAAACAGCGTTGTTAAATTATTTGCCACCCACTAATTGCAAAGACATTAAATATTCCAACATATCGCATGCATCAGGGCTACCATTATCCCTACGGAACGTTCTGATTAACTCTAATTCTGCCCCGAATAAAATACAACGGTGTAAAGTTATCAACAAGACTGGGACCTCTAATGGGTCACAAGGGACCTCTTCTTTAATGGCCACTCGTAAATTGAACGAAAATAATTAAAATCGCGCGTCCGCACACTCGCAGACCAAAACATGGCCATTAGGAGAGTGGATTCGTATGGTACAAAAGGGGTTTTCCATCCGATAAATAAAGAGTCGGGTTTGTGGAGTGTTGAAGCTAGTGTAGTAGGGATGTCTATGTGTATAGTTCATCCACTCAAATATTGGCGGTACACCCAAACGGCAAGCAGGAGTTTAATGAAAAATAAAAGGTGCCATATAAAACGTGTGGCAGTTTTTAGGGTTCCGTACCAAAAGGGTGCCAAACGGGACCCTGTTACTCTCGCTACGCTGCCCGTCTGTCTGTCCATCTGTCTATCCGTCCGTCTGTCTGTCACAGGGCTGCATCTTTTGAACGGTAATAGGTAGCCGGTTGAAATTTTCTCGTAATGTATGTTGCTATGACCCCTAGCATGACAAATCCTAAACATAAAAAAGAAACCTCAAAAAACATGCATTTTTTTCAACGTTCTTGTTCCTGCTTTATCTTCAAAACGGTAATATATACCAGCGTCAAACATGGTCTGATTATAGTGCATACTATTTAATTAAGCAACAAATACTAAAAATAAAAAAATTGGCCAAACATAGACATGTGGTGGTACCTGCGTTAGAGATGGATAAATTCATTTTTCGCGCACGGTGCGTTGATGTCTTTTGATGAACTCTCTTTGATGAGTGGTACGGCACCCTTACTGCGTGAGTCCGATACGCACTTGGCCAGTTTTTTTTATTTCATTAATAAGATTTTTAAATTTTTTTATAGTATAGGATAGCGAAACGAACTAAAGGCCCACCTGGTGTTAAGCGGTCACCTTGGCCCTTATAAATACCATCTAGGTAGTTGCCTAAATGATACCGCAAGTCAGTTTGCCAAACACATGAAGATGAAAAGTCTCATGTCATTGTAATTTGACCGGCACCCGTTCCCTTCACACCGAAACACATCAATGCTTGGCGGCAGAAGTAGGTACGGTGGTAGTACCTTCCTGGACGAGCTTCACATGGAGCTCTACTAATGCTAAAAATAAAAATATATGGTTCTCCTCAACACGGCACGTATTGTGAGGAGGTTCCTGTCTCTGGGGCCCTAGCCGCCGGTAGCTTGGACCCTGCTGCCGATGCCGGTGGAACACTATTTTTTATATTTTTTCTTTTAAAAAAAAATATTTAGAAATGTAATTTATATGGTAATAACTAAATAAAGGAGAAAATAATATGGTGAACTTCATAAAATTAAAAGTCATTTCTTCATCACTAGAAGTATCCTTGGAATCATAGCGCACCACTGTTTAAGTGAATGGACAGTATCGATGTGAGTCCAGTAAATTGGTATAGGATTTCCGTGTAGGAGATCGAGTTTTAAACTGTCTGTCTACATAACATAACCAGCCCATTACTGTCCCACTGTTTGTGGTTTTGTACTTTTGGTTTTGTTATTATTATTATTATTCATTTATTACAGACAACAGAGGGTCCAGTGTGTTAGTAACAAATTAACTTAACCTATGTTAGTATCTAATAACTAGAAGAGATTTGGTCCGATCGACCAGTGCCCACACGAGCCGGCTATCGGTCCGTGCTGCAATCGCACGCAGGATGGTGTTGGTGCTGCCGCGCACCCTGCGCAGTAGTGAGGCGGACTTTTTGCGCCAGACGGCGTTAAACCCGTCGGTATGCGCTTCGGCGAACATCGCCGACGCACTACAAAAGCGCGGCAGCCTCAACAGCGCCCTGAACGCATTATTATATTGGATACGCAGAGCATTGTAAGCCCTTTGGGTATATCCAAACCACAGGGCCCCCGAGTACAGCGATGTGCAGTATGCCTTAAAAAGGGCTATTTTGACTGCGACTGTACATCGAGAGAACCTGCGGGCCAGCATGTTCGCCCGAACTGACAATGCCCTGCGCTCCCTTTCCAAATCTATATTGTCTTTCAGGTCATCCGTTACCAGGTGGCCCAAGTATTTAAATTTATAAACCCTGTTTATCGGGAGACCTTTTAAGAAGAGAGGAGGGACCGTAGTAGGACACCTGGCACCAGACCTGAAGACAATATACTCGGTCTTCTTGCTGTTGTAAATTAAGCCGTGTGTCACAGCATACGACTCGCACACCTCCAGTAACTTACGAACAGCACCCACCGAGGGAGCCAGCAGCACCATGTCGTCTGCGTAGGTTAGGTTGTTAAAACAAACTCCATCTACATAGCAGCCAACATGCATGCTGCTGAGTCGCTCGATCAGTGCATTCATATATAGACCGAAAAGCAAGGGCGAGGACAATCCCCCCTGTCTTACCCCGCATTCCGGCCTACACGGTTCTGAAAGCTCTCCTGCCCATCGTACTCGAGATTCTTGGTGTAAGTACCAGTGCTTGAGAAGTGATGTGAACTCTGGTGGCAGCGCTGTATCTTCTAGCTTTTGCCAAAGTACATCGTATGAGACAAGGTCAAAAGCCTTGGATAAGTCCAGGAAAACCGCGTATACGGGTGTTTTTCTATCCGTGTAATACTTGACAGCGTGCTTTAAACTGATAATGGCCGTCTCCGTTGACAGCCCAGGTCGAAATCCGAACTGGGAATCGCGGAGCTCAACATGCTTATTTAGATGAAAGTTAAGCACGCTATCAAGCATCTTGGCTATGACGGTAGCGAGTGAGATTGGCCTGTAGTTTGACCTGTCTGACACGTCTCCGGTTTTACTTTTAACTACTGGCACCACCAGGGTCCGCATCAGGTCTGGGGGCAAGTATGAATGACACAGACACAAGTTGAATATTAGTGCGAGTACTCGGGGCAGGTGCGAACCAGCATACAGTAGGTGCTCGATGCTGAGCCCATCGTGTCCAGGGGATTTCCCTCTTTTCATATTATTAATTTTTGTCCTGACATCTCTTGCAAGTATAACAGTAGGTACGTCCGCATCTTTGAGTACAGCATCGAGCTCCCTGCATGGTAGTCCCAGAGGTGACTGTGTGGCAAACTGGGTTTTAAACATTTCGGCAATATCTTTTGGGTTGGCAACCCCGTCGATACTCACAGGTATGCCAGGCCTAGGATTCAGCTTATTCGTACTCTTCCAGAAACTTTTAAAGTCCGAATTAGCATAGTGTTTTGCAATTGAATCCATTTTTATTTGTTCTTGGTGATTTTGACACCATTTAACTTTTCCTTTAAAAATTTTACGACTTTTGACCATTGCGTCAAAAACAGGACCAGTTGAGGGCTTTCCACATTGAAACCATGCACTAAAATCCAGCTTGGCATTCCTGTGAGCCTCGCTCACATGTCTATTCCACCCTGATAGGGGTTTTTTGTGCTTATGAGCATTTTGCTCATGAGTGATAATAGCATTCGACACCAAAATATTAACTATGTCTTTATACATATTTTGTATGATCTCTCTATGAGCACTATCATTACAATATTTACCACAGCACTGTTCTAGCTCAGTATGCAAGTCAATTAACCTCAGTTTTGAATTACATAAGTTTTGATATGTTTTACACTGACTTGCATTCCGTTCTCCCCAGAGTACCTTATTACAACTTGGATATCCTTTAAACGTTTTCTGTCTAAGAACATCCCAATTGCAGTTTGGCACGGGCCTCTTCTCAGTACGAGAAGGCTAAGGCCTTAGCCTTCTGTCTGTCTACTTGAATGTTAAAAACGAAATTAAAATACCTATGCTGCGCATTATCATTTGCGTCATTTTATGTAAACGAGCGTTAAAAATGTATGTGGACCATTGACTTGCGGTACCATTTAGGCAACAGCCTAGGTGGTATTGATGTTGTTATGGGCAAAGGTAACCGCTTAACATCAGGTGGGCCTTTAGCTCGTTTCGCCATCTTATACTATAAAAAAAATGTATGTACTCAATCTGATAGTAAAAATCATAAGTTTATGGTAAAAATACACTCAAAGATTTCAAAGATTTCAAAGATTTATTTATTTTACACATTTTTAGTGCATCATATACAATAGCACACTGACGCCCAAACTGAGACATGCTCGTATTTCGGGAGTCGGCGGCTCTCCGCTCTACACTTTTTATATAATAATATTATAATAATATAATCACATTAGTTTGTGGACCCTAAATTGTACAAAGCAATGTTAAAAGAATTATTTCTTACTTGATAAATTAATACAATGCAATTCAGTCCAATGCTACAATTTTGGTTTAGGATTACTGCTAAAATATATAGGTATTACTTTTATATATTATTATGTATTAACATATTATTATGTATTAACATCAATTATCTTTTACTCTACAATTTTTATAAGCTCTTCTGTTTCGTCATAATTTAATGACTTCAACCAATAACCTAAATCTTTTTTAATGTTGTACTTATTAAGTTTATATAGTGAGATCTTTTTGTTTATTTTGTTATAAAGCCTGGAGCTCAATGCGTTGAACTGTCGTGATGCGAAAGCTGTCCTACACTGAACAGGGGGACAAACGAGTGCACCTTGCCTTTTTTGTAAAACCTTATCACTAAGGGGGAGCTGTGAATGTCGTCGGAGCATGGTGCGGAAAATGAATAATTGTCTAACTGTTAAGACCTGGCATTCCTTGTACAGTTCTGTAGTTGAATAGTAACGTGGCTTGCTATGTATAACCTTGAGGAGATATCTTTGAGCTCTCTCCAACTGCAAAAACAAGGTTATGTAAGTCCCGCCCCATGCAGGAATACAGTAACTAAGAATTGATTCACATAATGCTACATAAACTGTGTACATTACCGATAGGTCCGCAGAATGACGGAGATTTTTAAAAACATAAATTAATCTTCTGACACGTCCCGTAAGAGTTTCTACTTGCGGACGCCAGTTCAATCGTTCATCGACTATTACACCAAGATATCTTATTTTAGAAACATTTGTTAAGGGCGGACAAGAACAAGTTGTTGTTGAACTAGTACAACTATGAGCAGTGAGTGATGTGGTTTCCAGTGATGGCACAGGAGAATTAGGGAGATAGAAGCGTATAAATTTTGTTTTATTTACATTTAGAGTAAGTAGATTTAAAGATAACCATAGCATTACTTCTCTGAGATTATTCTCGGCCTGAGTCTTGGCTTCCAACCAGTTTTTTCCATACACTAATAGGGCTGTGTCATCGGCATAAGTAAAAATACTACAATTTTTAAGAGTAATTTTACACAGGTCGTTGACGTATATTAAAAATAGCGTGGGGCCAAGAATACTCCCCTGAGGAACCCCATATTCAATCTGCTCCTCCTCACTCACAACTGCATCAATCTTTACTGCCTGTGTACGATTAGACAGATAATCCTTAAAAATATCTAAAGACACACCTCGAACCCCAATAAGCTCTAATTTGGATATAAGGATTGGAACAGAGACAGTATCAAACGCTTTTGATAGATCCAAAAATATACCATAGCACTTGTGACTTTTGTCCATTTTACTAACTACTGCCTCACTAAAATTTGTAACAGCGTCTTCTGTCGACACACCAGTTCTAAATCCATATTGGTTTTCCGAGATAATGTTAAATTTGGAGAGATATTGAGTCAAACAGTTATTGAGGATTCTTTCCAGGATTTTTGATAATGCACTCAGCACCGAAATAGGTCTATAATTCGTAACTTGCTCTCTGTTCCCACCCTTATACACAGGAGTAACTAAAGCCTTTTTCAAGCTGCTTGGAAATACACCAGTGGATATTGAAGCATTGCATATGTGCGTAATAGGAGCTGCTAAAGCTTTACTTGAAAGCTTAATTACTAACGCTGGGATCTGGTCCCAGCCAATTGCACAATTACATCGAAGTGAAGCAATTATCGCGGCCACTTGATCCTGACTAACTGGTAGTATCCCAAGAGAGTTACATTGCGAAACCATTCGACTCGTGTCACGATGTAACGAACTATCTGGTGGAACCACCTTGGAAGCCAGGTCCTTTCCAATGTTAACCAGGTATTGGTTTACACAGTTGGTTGAGAGTTTAGCATCAACTGACAGGTTCAAGAGCTCCATAGCTGGCTGTGACTGACACTTTCTACCTGAAATTGAGTTGATAAGTTCCCACATTGCTTTCGGGTTTTTTTGGGCCTTAATGAACTGTTCTTTTTCGTACTCACGTTTTAATTTTCTGAGAAGGGTATTACAGAAATTGCGATATCTTTTATATGTGATGAGGAGCATAGTATTATTCTCATTTTTTCGCAGTCTAAGATGCATTTTATCGCGATTTCGTATACACCGTAGCATACCTTCAGTGATCCACGGTTTCAAAATACGTTTTCGCCTAGTGACTTTCTTTTGAGTGGTGTGTGTGATTACTATATTTTGAATAATCGTGATCAATTTATCAGTAGCAATATTTGCGTCAGTTTCATTAGTGACCGGGCTAAAATCACATTTGTCAATATCCTCTTTAATAGAAGCATAGTCTAAACGAGTTATGATTTTATTACTATTATGGTATAGTGTCTTGTGTTGTTTCAAGCATAAAATTATGGGTAGATGGTCTGTGATGTGGGTGTCTAGTATGATCGCTATTGCTGGTGTGTGCGTTTTTAATAAAATATGATCAATGCAGTTTCCAAGCCTTGTAGGAAACACATGTGCTGGTAATAGTCCTAAAGACGCTGTGAATAATAAATAATCATTAGAGTTTCGATCGATATTGTTGTTTTCTTTTATGTCAACATTAATATCTCCTATCATCGCTATATTTTTAAATGATTTAAAAGAAGATACTACTGTTTCTAGACTGCGATAGAATTCGGTTAGATCCGAACGAGAAGGTGACCGATAAAGACCGATGATGACAGTATTACCTACAGTACATACTAGACAATTGGCATCTAAAAATGGTGGTTCAGTTATCGTAGCCCCAAGTCCGGCTTTCACATATAATACAACTCCATCATTTTGTAATAGGTTGTTAGTAGTAGCGTGAGATGAGTAATTATCGAGATAGGGTGGTGGGCCTGACCCTTTTAACCAGCATTCTGATAGTATGAGTACATCAAATTCAAATTTTATCATAGACAGTACGGATATAAATTGATCTAAATTTTTATTTATACTTCTTATATTAATGTGTATAACTTTTAAATTATTATTAGGATTCCTAACAAGCTCAGAACACTGATCCGGTGTGCAAATGTGGGAGCTAGCCACTTTGAAGTTATCAATTTCAGTGGCAACATTATTTATTTGATCAGTCATTTTTAAATAAAATATTATGATATAAAGGCAACGTAACCAAGATTATGCATAAATAGATACTGATCAAAATTATATCGATAGGCAATGATATATGTTTACGTTGCTGTACATACAGGAAAATGTCAGTCACAGCTGTTATCTCACTATGACAATAATACAAAACAGTAATTTTTACTACAATTAAACGCAATCGGTTAAAGTTGATATGATTTTGGAACAAGCAAGATTTTTTCTTATTACTGTATATAATATTAAAAGATACAAAAAATATATTTTGATGATTAAATGAAATGTATAAAGTCTTACAGTGACCCCAATTGAAACGAAAACATGAAATAAAACTAAACGAGAGTCATTTTTTGGATTCTAAATCCAACAAGCTCTGTTCTGTTTTTATAATATGAGATTCCTTTGTATTGCTATTCTTACGAAGTAGAATTTTTCCGTTTGATATCCAGCAGAAATCAAAGTTGTTGCGTTTAGCGAAATCACGGGCAAGGTAGAACAGTCTTTTAGAGGTTGGAGGTAGATGTTCATCAACATAGATGGGTTTTCTTTCGCCCGTGATACCAATGTTCTCTGTATTCAGCTTCTCTTCGATACGGCGTTCTTTGTTGTAGTTGCGTACTGCAGTTAAGAAGTTGTTTTTAAAAAAGACAGTGGAAAATTCAATAAATATTGATCTAGTGAGACCAGGCTTTCCAGGTAATCGGTAGATATCTCGAATATTGGAGCTAGAAACTTCCATCTGGGCAATCTGTCCCAAGCGTGCAGCAATCTGCAGGAGATCGTTTATATTCTCATTCGGCATTGCCGGTACATTCCTGATCTCAATTGCAGAAGGGCGACACTTTTGTTGAAGTTCCTGAAATTGTTTTTCAAGTTTGTTGATGCAGTTTTTGTTTTCATCCTGTGATTTTTCTAGTTGAGATACCTTAACCAAAATGTCCTCGTAATCCTGATTTAGGGACACAATCGACTTCTCTATTTCATTATTAGTCTGTTGTATATTAGAGCATTGTACTTTCAGTTGGGCGACGTCTGTAACTAACTGATTCAAAGTTTTATTTTGCTCTGATTTCCAGTCTTCAAGCATTATCATTAGATCATTCTTAAAATTTGTTAGAAAGGCTTTCGAGGGATCATGTTCGTCTGATGGAGAACCAAAAATACGAGGACGTTTATGGCGAGAAGTTACGCTTTGACTCGACTCGACACCTTCCTCCACCGCATCTGGCAAGTCTGTGTCCGATTTTGATTGAGTATGGATTAATTTACCTTTTTGAGCCGGCGGGGGCGTGCGGTTGACGTTTGGCATCCTGCAATTCTTGTTATTGCGTTTACAGTTACTAGCAAATTAGCAAAGTTATAATGAATTACTATATTAAAGCAGACGTGTAGTCACTGTCATGCGAACGCAGCGTAGCCGATGTCGTCAACACACTCTGGCGCGTAGGCGTAGATGGTTGGAGCGCGTAGCGAGCGCGAGCTAGTAGCAACAGTGATGACGTAGGCCGCGCGTAGCACTTGTAGTCGCCCGTAGCACAGGGATCGTTAATTCGACGCTGCTGCTAGTGTACCGTTGGCTCAGTGGGCGTGACGTCCGACTTTCGATCCTCGAACCGGCGGTTCGAATCTCGGTGTGGTGACCCTGTGTCCGCCACTTTTTCAATGTTGAAACACCGAGATATAAAACTGTCTCTTTCAGATCACACCCACTGGGAGGAGTTCGTCCATTAAAACTCCACAAGAGCAACAAGGAATTCAAAATTGACAAAAACAACCAATCACAATTTAATTCACTTGAATTTTTAACATAGGTCCAACTAATTAATAGCACACGTCCACTTTGAGCCGCGCCGAGCGGAGAACACTGTTCTACTTATACTATTCTTGTAAATATCACCTTTTCGTTCAAAGTTAGTAGTAACTTATGATGTGTGGGTAAAATATTGGAAAATATTCAAGAAATCTAAAATGTTAATAACACCTTTTGAATTACCACCAATCTCAATTAAATTGGTCCGGAAATGGGTGCGTATTTCAAATTCTATTTACCGGCAAAAGGGACAGAAGTGGTATTTCCCGATCGTTTGGGGACCGATAATAAATACTGCAAGTCAACCACGGATCGTCCAACAAATAGACGATCTATATTTTCAATCCACCACTCAGTTAGATTAAATTTGAATGTAGTTATAAAAGAAAGATGGCCGTTGTTTCAGATCAGAAAGACCGTTAAATTTTTTATGAAAAAATACAGGGAATAAAACTGGTCTGAGGTTTCGGTAAATAACACAAACGATTTTAAAAGACTGCTTACTGACTTTCTGTTGATAAAAGCGTACTACCCAATAACATAATTCATAAATTATAGTTAATATTTATTATTATTTTATATAAATTATTATTATTATTTTATATAAATTATTATTATTATTTTATCATCTGCCTTTTATATAAATTATTATTATTACTATATCATGCTTTGAATCCGATTTGTTTATAAAATTACTTTGACAAACAGATATCTAAGAATTGTTATCTCAAGTGGGTATGTAGATTATACATACGTGGGACACTCAGAAAGTTTTGCGAAACTAAAAAAAATTGTTCTATACGTACATATATTTTTATCAAATCTTTTCAAAGTACTTTCCACCAGCCTCTATACAAAGATTCATGCGCCTAAACCAGTTTTCAAAACACTTTTTCCAGTCCGCCGCAGACACCTCGTTTACAGCCTGCTCGAACGCAGCCAGCGCATCTTCCGGCGACGAAAATTGTATCCCTTTGAGCTGATTTTTTATTTTTGGGAATAAAAAGAAGTCACACGGTGCTAGATCAGGGCTGTAAGGAGGGTGACCCAGGAGTTTGACTGGCGTGCTGTCCAGGAAGTCCCTCGTTTTGAGTGCGGTGTGCGCAGGTGCATTGTCGTGGTGGAGCAGTAGCCCGCGGAGCCCTGTGTTTGGTCGCTTGTTGCTTATAACAGAGAAAACTTCTGGCAAACATTTGGTAGTATACCATTCGGCATTAATGCTTCTTTGATCCCGTAAGGGAATTGATACCAAGTGGCCAGTCAAATTAAAAAAGCTAGCGATCAAAATCTTACCCCCGCTTCTAGATCGCTTCACTTTGGTAGGCGTTGGCTCATTTTGAAACACCCAAACAGTCGACTGGCGCTTGGTTTCTGGGTCGTATTGATAAATCCAGGACTCATCACCTGTAACGATGTCGTAAACACGCCGAGACGAGCCTGCTTCAAATTTGTTAAGCATATCACGGCACCATTCCACCCGGGCCTGCTTCTGAGCATCGGTGAGGTTGTGCGGCACCCAGCGTGATACTATCCTCCTCACGCGAAGATGGCTGTGTAGAATCTCGTGAACGCTTCCCGATCCAATCTTCAATATGTGTTGAATCTCCTGATATGTAATTCGCCTATTGTCTTGGATTAAATTTTTCACTGCTAGCACGTTTTCTTCGGTAACAGCCGTCAAAGGGCGACCGCTTCTTTCGTCATCCCCCAAAGTTGGTCGACCGCGCTTGAATTCGTTATACCAACGATACACGGTTGCCTTGGAAGGGCCTTCATCCATGAATGCCATTTGAAGTCTATCGTACGATTCATCCGGTTTCAGGCGACACTTGAAATCGTATAAAATCATAGCTCTAAAATGTTCCCGGCGCAGATCCATATTTCAGTGAGACACAATACTTTGAATTAACTCGCAAAAAATGTGGAGGGAAATTTTGAAATTGGAACTTACTTATTTTTACTTATAAATAATCATATTTTCGAAAAACATTATAACTGGCCAGTCTCCCATATATTAAAACTTTTTTTCGCAATACTTTCTGAGGGGCCTGGTATTTGACATTACATATTGTTTGACTTTTAATTTAATTGGATTATACCTATATTTTATGTAAAACATGCTAACCTATATAAAATATATTATATTATTATTATTATATGTAAAAAGCTGACAGTACTGTGCATGTTATTAGTTTCAAAATAATCTTCGATGTTTCAAAATTTGTATGCCAACCAAGGCGAAACATAGTGAAACTTTTATTTTTTAACATCACTGTAAACTGTAACCTATGTTTATAACAAATAAATGAATCTGAATCGCTATTCAACTGACAAAACTTTTAGATTTAGTGCTGAGGATAGTTTATAACTCAGTCAAAAATACGTTAAATATTACCTTTTTATATCCAACATATTAGTCCGTGTAGTGCCGGACTTAAAGAATAGCACCACCCTTATATCTTCTCATGGGTGTCGTAAAAGGCGACTAAGGGATTCACCAGAGGATGGGCAGCAGCGTTCTCTGAG
The DNA here is from genome assembly GCA_949699075.1 of Asteroscopus sphinx. Classification (NCBI taxonomy): domain Eukaryota; kingdom Metazoa; phylum Arthropoda; class Insecta; order Lepidoptera; family Noctuidae; genus Asteroscopus; species Asteroscopus sphinx. Next base: position 10,762,450 of record OX453008.1, read on the forward strand.
TATTTAACCAACCAACTGCGATCGCCAACCCGCCTGCCAAGCGTGGCGATTATGGCATATCCCCCCTTAATTGGGGGAGGCCTATGTCCAGTAGTGGACGTCTTTCGGCTGAAATGATGATGATGATGATGATCCAACATATTTATCACTTAGATATTTCTTTCGGGATCGTAAAAAATAAAGTATTTTTAAAAGCAATTTAAAAATTTTAATGGCAGCTTACGCATCGCACACGAAAGTTCTTTATAAAATCGAGAAAAACGTGAAAAACTTGTATTAACAGCACCAATGAAATTCGATAGCTTTGCGAAAGTAAAACGTTAAGTACGTCAGCTGTTTTTAGGTTGTGTAGGCTGTATTCAATAAAATTCATGTATCGTAGCCGTAGTAGTAATATTAAAAATACATCCCGTTACAATACCTTACAGCCAAATGAATACAGAAACGTTTAGTGCAAAGATTAATAAATAGAACAATAACTACAACAAGGTACTAAGAAGATATGAATTTTACTTTCAACAATATTTATATCTTAGATTTCATTGCGTGCATTGCAAGCGAAGCGCTAAAAACAATAATATAATTACAACAAGTTACAATAAGCAGGCCATTATTGTACTGTTGGGCACGGGCCTCTTCTCCAAATGAGAAGGTTAAGGCTTTAGTCCACCATGCTGGTCTAGTGCTGATTGGCGGACTACACACACCATCGAAAACTATATGGAGCACTCGCAGATGTGCAGGTTTCCTCACGATGTTTTCCTTAACTGTTTAAGCAAGTGTTTATCAAATTATTATCCGCAGAATTTAATAATAACTAACAAGATATTATTGGATTTTAGTGTATAAAAATTCACAGAATATAATAAATATAATAAAGAGGACTACAAAGAAATTTTGCTTTCGATCAACGTAGGGTTTCCACAAATCCAACTAAGTACACACATAGGGTTGTACATTTTATAATCCACCTCTAAAATGATGTAAAGCTTTGTTTTCTTAATATACGCCTCGGCTTTTGGCCATTAGTGTCTGCTAAGGACTAAGTGAAACTTGAATTATAATGCGTTTGTCTAGACGAACCATTGTAAGAAAAACAAATTCTTTTCTCTTTCTATTGCACGCCCGTCCAAATGTGCCGCACGAAAAATTTATGTCCGTCTATTGAATTATAGCTCTTTGCTAAAAATGAAAGTGGTAATTAACTAACGCAATGAAGGAAAAAATAAAGTGTTTCGCTGAGATATTACTGGATAAAGTTTAGACTTTAGGTATTTGATGCTGTGACGTATAGTAGCAAAATAGGAATATATAACATATCATACAAATGATACTAAAATTATAAATGCCAAAGTATGAATGTTTGTTGGTTTGTCCTCCAATCACGCTGAAACGGTTGAACATATTATTTGTATGAAAATTAGGATACAGATAGAGCGTGATTCAGATTAACATTTAGGCTCATTTTTATCCTGGAACAATATACAGATTCCGAGAGATCATGTCCGAGATATTCGCGGGCGAAGCCGCGGGCAAAGTCTAGTACAAGAATAATGCCTGTATGTATTACTGTAATGTAATGTATGTATTAATTTTAAAAAATTAAGTTTTTTTTTTTTCTTACAAACTTAAAAACGTCCAACACGGCTAAATGTAGCATTTAAATAAATGATTCCGAAACTAGTTAAAACTAATTTCAACAAATTGGACGTCGTTTGTTTCATCCTACTTGTAGTTAAGATTGTTACTAATTAGTGTTCTGAAATTATTTCTAGTCAGATATTCGATTTCAAGACTAACTTTTATGAGATATTTTTTATTGTTCATAGTTATTTTATTTTATTACCGGTATTTCTCCCTTAAATAAGAAATAGAGAAAAAAAATCATAAACAGTAAATAAACGTGATAAAACTTTAAATTAAGAATACTTTGAATCACAATAACATTAGAACACATAGAATTGTAGTCATGGGAAAGCGAATGACCACCACTAAACAAAAAGAGATGGAAGGCATCAAGAGACTTGCATATAAAAATGAATATCTACAAAAAAACATGAGAAGATCTTAAGATAAGCTTATGTCACCAGATTGACAACATCTTAGAAGACAAATTATAAGTATACATAATAATAAAAAAAAATTACAAGATATTATGAAAAATCAAGCCTTAACAAACAATAATAAAGAAAGCTGAATTTAGAAATATAGTGACAGTTGCTTCACCGAGAAAAAAAATATCAAATGAAAGATGTACCTATTTGCTCTATACTTTTTTCTCAAATCAGAATGTAAATCACCTTACCGATCCCGCTTTCTTACTTACGATTAAAATAAACACAAAGTTTAATATAAAGCAAGTGCACATAGAGTGTCTTCGCGTCTTCGCTCACTATTTCAAAGTCTGTGTCGCTACAGCGACTTCTAATGTTTATCTGTTACGGTTCGTTGATTTTACTGCCAAAGTTACAGACCTTTTTAGTGGAGGCGACAGAAAAACTATGTATCTTCTTATATTTTACTTTTAAACAGGAGTGTTTGATCTTTAAACGAATGCTATTGCTGAATCTTGTGTGTTAGATGACATAATTGTTAAAGGTCTCGCTAAAAATGTGTTATGTTAAGAATTTTATATTCACAACGCTCTTTACAAAATATTTTTAAGATTTTTATTTTAAGTCTCAACCTTCTGCAACGCCATTAATCAAGTATTCATTAAATTATGTTATCAAAAATAGTGTGATGTGAGTAGAACAACTATCAGTTATGAAAATGTACTTATTTATCTTCAAAATAAGTAAACCCTCTCGTAAGTAGTTCCTATTTAACGTAAGTATTCTTACTTACTTCTGTGATTTTCAATTCATCCGTATTTTCTTCAGGACTTAGAAAAATTGCTTATTTACAATACCTAGATAAAAAACTTCACCACTCACTATTGACTTCAATATCAAATTTAATTATATTGTCTTGAAACCGGATCGTTCTAAAAATTTCCATAACAATAAACTCATTTAATAATACCGAAAAATATGTTGTGGCGCCTATAATCATTAATATTCGTCGTTAAAACTACAGCTTACACCACTTTTATGTCTTATTAAAGGGTTGTAAAATTTTATGTTGCGTTAGAACTTGGCGCTACTTTAATTAAAAACGTTCTCTGAATAATGAAGATGCTTTTAATATTTTAATATATGTTTTCATCGCGACAGTATTTGTGTTGGATGAACGTTATTAAATTATTTTTATGGCGATATTTTATGTTTAAGGTGATAACTTTCGTTGTTGTTGTGAGTTGATTGGTTTTGGTTTATCGATTAAATTAATTAAAAAAATTAAGAGGATATACAGGCTCTTTTGAAAAGAGAGACTTTTGAAAATTAGGTATTTGAAGAAACTATTGCTATCACTTTGCGCTCGGCCTCTAAATGCGATATGGACAACTGCAGCTCGTACTGAATGGCCTTAGTAAAAAGATAGTAATTCGAAGTTTTTTTTATATTATAGGGGACAAACGAGCAAGCGGGTCACCTGATGGTAAGCAATCTCCACCACCCATGGCAATCCGCAACACCAGGGGAGTCACCGATCCGTTGCCGACCGTTTAAAAAGACATATGCTCGTTTCTTGAAGGCTCTAATTGTTTCGGAAAAACCGCTGACGTGAGTTGGTTCCACAGTTTTGCTGTACGAGGCAAAAAAAGACGTGTGAAACGTACAGTAGTTGACCGCCAATCATCAAAATGGTGAGGATAGAATTTAGATTTATGGCAAGTGGTACGATGGTCATGTGGTCGATGAGCTCTGAACAGAGCCATGAATACTTGTGCGGACGAAGACTGGGATGTCTACTACGCAGCCAAACTCAGCTACAAAAAATGCATCAGATTCAGGAGTACCATGGGATGGCGTAAATTCTGTGGTAACATTGAATCCTGCCAACAAGCCAACAGGGTAAGGAAGGTTCTGGCGCAACAGAGTTCATCTGTGCCTGACACTCTCCGCAAGCCTGACAACACGCTGACAACATCACCAGAAGAAGTAAGACGCGTCCTCATTGAAACTCACTTCCCAGGGTGCGTATTTACTCATGCAATTGATTGGCAAGATGTACCTCAAACACCATCGGATGGCGACTGGCTCTGCGCGCACAAGATGGTAACTTTGGAAAAACTCCAATGGGCCATCCGAAGCTTCCATCCTTTCAAAGCAGCGGGCCCGGACGGAGTGTTCCCTGCCCTACTACAGTGGGGTGGAACGTCCGTTGCCAGAAGACTGGTGCCCCTAATGAGAGCGTGCCTGGCCTATAGATACGTTCCCAAAGGATGGAGGGAAGTGAAAGTTATATTCATCCCAAAGCCAGGTAAGGGCGATTACACAAACGCCAAATCCCACCGACCAATCAGTCTGACCTCCTTTTTGCTAAAGACCTTGGAGAGGCTCTGCGAAAGGGAGCTGAGGGACGGCGCGCTTAAAACTATACCACTGCACGGCAACCAACACGCATACAGCTCAGGTAAGTCCACAGAATCTGCTCTCCATCTGGTGGTTAGTCAGATAGAGAGAGCGATACACAACAAAGGTACTTGCCTGGGAACTTTTATAGACATCGAAGGAGCATTCGACAAAACAAACTTCTCCAGCATAAGAACAGCCCTCTCCAAGCACGGAGTGGAGCAGGTACTAACTGACTGGATTGCAAACATGTTAAGTAAACGGGTGGTTCGTCTTGAAGGAGAGCAACAGATGGCCATGATAGCTAGAGGCTGCCCCCAGGGAGGGGTGCTGTCTCCCCTTCTGTGGAATCTGGTAATTAATGATCTCATTACCAAACTCAACGACAACCACTACTACACAATAGGATATGCAGATGACCTCGCCATCCTCGTATCGGGTAAGGTGACTGGGACCATCTGCAACCTCACCCAACAAGCGCTTCGTATTGTAGAACGCTGGTGCAGAGAATTTGATCTTTCAGTGAATCCCACCAAAACTGAGTTAGTCATGTTCACCCAAAAGCGAGCATTAGGACCCTATTGCTTACCCAAACTGTTCAGTACTGAACTCCAGCTGGCCAACGAAGTTAAGTACCTCGGTGTCATTTTAGACAGTAAGCTAAGTTGGAGTAATCACCTAGAAAACAAACTAAACAGGGCCTGCATCACCTTCTGGCAATGCAGGAAAATGATAGGTAAGAAGTGGGGCCTATCCCCTAAAATTATACTATGGCTATACAGCGCGGTAATCCGCCCCATGATTGCCTATGGGGCCGTTGTTTGGTGGCCTAGAACCAAGCTGATTACAGCTTCAAACAAATTACAGCGCATGCAAAGACTTGCCTGTGTGGCGATTACAGGCTGCATGAGGACTACCCCGACTGCAGCACTCGAAGCCATGCTGGGAATTCCACCGCTCCACCTTTTTATACAACAGGAGGCAGCGATGGCGGCAGTACGTCTAAAAACACTAAATCTATGGAGTAAGAGTAGTACACAACACACCGCGTTGATAGAGGAACTCAGCAATGAATTCCCTCTGTTGAAATCCATTAACGACCGGATTCCCAAGCAATTTATTTTCGACAAGAAGTACAAAATCCAGCTGTATGAGGATCACCGATGCGAAGGGCTGTGCCCTGCAGAGGTGCGAATCTTCACGGATGGATCCAAAACAGGCACAGGTACGGGTGCCGGGATCTTCTCGGAAGACCTCAATATACACATAGCCACACCATTGGGGGTCCATAACACGGTGTTCCAGGCCGAGTGCATGGGCATTTCCCTGGCAGCTTCGGCGATTTTAGCCAGGAAGGTTAAAGACCACTCAATTCGTATACTCTCGGACAGCATGTCCGTACTACAAGCACTAAGCAGCCATACGGTAAACTCGGGGCTGATACACGAGTGCCAGCAAAACCTCAACCAGGTAGGTAATCTCAATAACATAACCATTCAATGGATCAAAGGACACAGCAGTTCCCGAGGCAATGACGCAGCGGATGAACTGGCCAGAAGGGGATCGAGTATGGTAGTCGTGGGACCTGAACCCATAGTGCCACTCCCCTTTGGATACCTACGCAACTTGGTAAGGAAACGCACCAAGGACAAACACTACAAACTATGGAAAGACCATGGTGAGTGCAGGCAGGCCAAGGAGGCACTTCCCACAATCGACGGCCGGTTTACGAAACAGGCCCTCCGATTGTCAAAACAACAGCTGCGTACAGTCACAGCTGCTATTACTGGCCACGGGTCCTTTAACAAACATCTTTTTGTCATAGGTGTTACGGACAGCCCACTGTGCAGAGCCTGCATGGTGGAAGACGAGACAGCAGCCCATGTGCTTCTAGACTGCCCTGAGGTCGCCACATACAGGGCCAAGTACTTCGGTAACCCAGGTACCCTCAGAGAGATCACCAGCAACACCAAGGCGTTGCTGGCCTTTTTCGAGGAGTTAGGGTGGATCGAGTAAGTTCCCACCCGTACGCAAAATACACGCTTGATCGTGGAGTTGCGGAAACCAGCCCGTTATACTATACTATACTATACTAAAGGTCTGGCTAAAAATGTGTTATGTTAAGAATTTTATATTCACAACGCTCTTTACAAAATATTTTTAAGATTTTTATTTTAAGTCTCAACCTTCTGCAACGCCATTAATCAAGTATTCATTAAATTATGTTATCAAAAATAGTGTGATGTGAGTAGAACAACTATCAGTTATGAAAATGTACTTATTTATCTTCAAAATAAGTAAACCCTCTCGTAAGTAGTTCCTATTTAACGTAAGTATTCTTACTTACTTCTGTGATTTTCAATTCATCCGTATTTTCTTCAGGACTTAGAAAAATTGCTTATTTACAATACCTAGATAAAAAACTTCACCACTCACTATTGACTTCAATATCAAATTTAATTATATTGTCTTGAAACCGGATCGTTCTAAAAATTTCCATAACAATAAACTCATTTAATAATACCGAAAAATATGTTGTGGCGCCTATAATCATTAATATTCGTCGTTAAAACTACAGCTTACACCACTTTTATGTCTTATTAAAGGGTTGTAAAATTTTATGTTGCGTTAGAACTTGGCGCTACTTTAATTAAAAACGTTCTCTGAATAATGAAGATGCTTTTAATATTTTAATATAAGTTTTCATCGCGACAGTATTTGTGTTGGATGAACGTTATTAAATTATTTTTATGGCGATATTTTATGTTTAAGGTGATAACTTTCGTTGTTGTTGTAAGTTGATTGGTTTTGGTTTATCGATTAAATTAATTAAAAAAATTAAGAGGATATACAGGCTCTTTTGAAAAGAGAGACTTTTGAAAATTAGGTATTTGAAGAAACTATTGCTATCACTTTGCGCTCGGCCTCTAAATGCGATATGGACAACTGCAGCTCGTACTGAATGGCCTTAGTAAAAAGATAGTAATTCGAAGTTTTTTTTATATTATAGGGGACAAACGAGCAAGCGGGTCACCTGATGGTAAGCAATCTCCACCACCCATGGCAATCCGCAACACCAGGGGAGTCGCCGATCCGTTGCCGACCGTTTAAAAAGACATATGCTCGTTTCTTGAAGGCTCTAATTGTTTCGGAAAAACCGCTGACGTGAGTTGGTTCCACAGTTTTGCTGTACGAGGCAAAAAAAGACGTGTGAAACGTACAGTAGTTGACCGCCAATCATCAAAATGGTGAGGATAGAATTTAGATTTATGGCAAGTGGTACGATGGTCAGCGACTGGTTATATGTTTGGCTCTCGACTATTTTCTCCTACTAAACTGGACCGATTTAAAATATAATGCGTTTTAATTATATGCGTAATAAACTGCATTATGCAAGTGGTGCAATAAGAGCTACTTTACGAGCAAGTGTGTTGAAAACGAATTTATTTATAAATAAATAAAATGAATTTATTTTATTTATTTATAAAGGTTACCAATGTACGCTTTATAAAACATTGTAGAGGTTTTCATAACGAGATAGAACTGAAAGAACGGGAAAATAAATGCCAGTAAACAATTATTTCTCTGTATTGGCAAAGTAATAAAATAAAGGAATGGTACAAAGCAATGGAAAAAATGTATAATGGCATTCCGCCGTAATCGTCCATAAACAGCAAGAAGTATCTTGACATACCAATTGATTTTGTCTCCATTGGCCCACAAACATCAGCATGCACAACTTCCAAGACTTTCTCCCTTCTATTATTGCCATGTGGAAAAGGCAACCTCGTCTGTTTTTCCTCGCAGCACATGTTACAATTAAGCTTGCTTATTTCTGCTTTATCATTGTACAACAGCCCTTCAACAGCGTCATTTCTTATCACATTTAGGTCTCTATTATTGATTTGACCCAGTCTTATATTTTTTAAGCTCTTGATGTCAATGCCTTTCAAAATCAGGATTTTACCGCCACGCACGCCACTCATTGTAATTTTAACGCCCCTTGAGTTTTGGAACGTTTACGATGTAATAAAATGTCATTTTACACGCAATAACCAATTTTTATCAAATTTTTACAAAGAAATAACAAGATGGCCTATAACAATAACATAACATCACGCCTGTATTTCCCCGAAGGGGTAGGCAGAGGTGTATTAGTACACTCACATTTCGCCAGTTATGTTATAGTCCCATGTAATAGGTGGCGAGCCTATTGCCATTGACCGGGCACAAATCCAGACTCCGGGCTGCTACTGAGAATTTCCTAATGTAAAAACCCAATAACACTTTACCCGACCCGGGAATCGAACCCAGGACCCCAGGCTCAGCAGTCGCGCTTGTAACCACTAGACCAACGAGGCAGATGGCCTATAACCTAATAAAATTCACAATAATGTTTCGTTACAGAGCAGAAATGTGACTAGTATAAACCCTGTCAATTTTATGCGAAATACTATTTATTTATTATATTCGTTATTGTACATACACCAAACGAAAACAAGACAGACAGATTATGCAAGTACAATGGGCAGTCTTATCGCACAAGGCAATCTCTTCCAGACAACCTTTGGATGGACTAGAAGAATGGGAACCGATCGTGGGAAGTTATGGTGTAATAGTACATTATGATACAAGTGAGCTAAGTTGACTATTATACTCGAGGCTGGATTGCAGCCCGAGCCGAAGGCGAGGGCGTAATGGAGCCGAGAGTATAATAGTCAATGCTCACGCGTGTCATACGACGTTTTTCAACACACTTGCGAGGAAAAAAACATAAATTACACATTTTAAACAAATATTGAATTTGTGAAAAATTATAAAGATGGCGCGCGGACCGCGCGGTGACATACGGCTATACGCGCGCAGGTGGTCGAAGGAAACCTCCATACAGCCTAATATAAAAATATTATAAATTGTTTTTTTTATTTATTACATAAATTAATATTAATTTGTTGACAAAAATTAATAATTTGATGAAATGAAATGTTTATATAGCATATTTTAATTAATACAGTCGATTTATTCCCAAAAATGTTAAATTTAGATCAGGCATAAAAACCCTTTGCTGCGATTTAAAAATAAACTGTAAAGTAAAAAGCACTAGTGCAATAATATAATGAAATAAGGAACCCTAAAAAGCTCTCGTGCGTTATAAGCCACATTATGAACCTAAAAGCGATGCAATAAGAGCCACTTTACGAGCAAGTGTGTTGAAAAATTAAATGTAGGTACTATTAAAATAATAAATATTTTTAAGGCTTACTGCAGGTATCGAGTATTTCATAATACTGGTAAAAAACACGTAGGTGTACAGAAAAATAAAATATCGTCGCCGAGATATCCATAAGATGTGATATCCATAAATCTTTAATATTTGTCAATATATCTGAAATTGTAGCAGCCCTAAGCTGATATGGACATAAAAATTTCAATATCAATTTCTTGACATTATAGGTATCGATGAAAAACTCGCAACGAAGGAATACCTGAAATCTAAGGACGGCTTACGACGAAGCGACATTGATACAATCAGGGCATAGCATAGAACAACTTTTACTATGTGACCAACCATGAAATCGCGAAAAAAAAACAGGGTTGGTTCCATAGTAAAAGGTGATCAATGCGGAAGGCACAGGACCGGTCGTTGTGGTGATACTTGGGGGAGGCCTATGTCCAGCATTGGACGTCTTTTGGCTGAAATGATGATGATGATGATGAATGACATCCCCTGAATTAGCTCTTCAAATTTGACCACGCATTTCTGATACACGTTGTATAGATGTATGTTATTGGTTTGGGACAGTATGCAAAAACGGATCTATTCTTTATTTATTTATTATATTCTTTATTGTACATACACCAAACGAAAACAAAGACAGTAGTTAGTAGTTATATATAGCTTAGTCGCTAAATGACGCCTCACGCTGTCATACACAAATTGATTGTCATAGACAAACCAACTCGGCTCACTTTCCTGGCAGTGATTACGGGCGAGATTCTGTGTTACGTCAACTTCTTTGCGATGGTATCGCAACAGTTTTACTACAGAACGTTTCCGCGTGTGTAGACCCTCAGAAAACGATCATAATATCGTGTGAAACCGTTTTTTTAAATGAAACTGAAGCTTCTCACTAACTTAAGTGGTGATTTGCATGCTAACACAGTATTATGTATGAACATGTACGTTTAGTGGTGGCATTATGTAAACACTGCAGCACGTATGTCGATGTTTCAATTATTCATCAAATAGCTAGATAGTGTACGCTCTTATTTGCATTATTTTGTTTGGTTTTTTTAGATGGTGCTGGGTAAACATGTCCAAAAATATTTTTTATTTTTTTATGTTTATGCATTCATACATTTTTACGTCACAAACTTTATAAGTTACAAGTTTTATACTTTACTAGCAGTTAGCAGTAATAGGTTGTTCTCCAAATAAATTAAAATTAGCTTGAAAACTCGTCCGGCGCATAGTGGTCGGATACTATCGATAGTTTCATGAAAACTATCGATACTATAAATAGTGCTATCAAACTAACTAAAATCAAGCTGTAAAAGAACTAGATAGACCTATTTTATCTATTATTTTCAATACAAATAACAAATAAAGAACTAAATACTTAAAAGTAACCGGCGATCAAGAAACGTAACCAATTCTTCCTGATAGTCAAATCAAATAATGAAGAAAAATACACATCGCTTCCACCAAAAAAATCGTTGGCGATGCTTGGGGGAGGCCTGTGTCCAGCAGTGGACGTCTTTCGCCTGAAATGATGATGATGATGTTGACTAAATCATATTTCAAAAGTGACGTTAAGCTGTCTGTAGTCTTATTGCATTACGGATACAATCATGTTTAACGCTACCAATCACAAGCCAAAGTAAAGATATTCTTCAGAAGAAAAACGAGGTAAACTACCCCTAACCATAACTTCTGTCGAAGTGGTAGTGGGCTGGTAAATGTCATGTGATTGCAGTGCTCCCTATCCATTCCCATGTTATTTATCGTCATCTTCGTATGTCATCCCGAATCACTTATCGTTATTCAAGATTACTTTAGTGATCTTCACGACACAAGTTACGTAATTGACTTAGCAGTTTTGCGAAAAGAATATTGGGGTCTCGTTTTTACTTACTAAGTCATAAAAGAAGTACTTACTATGTTTGTTCTGGAGTGAACAAGATACAGACATATTGAGAGATGTTTTTTTTTTTCAAAAAATAAAAAAAATAGTTACGTCGGTGGACGCCCGACAGAAGCGAATCTTCTACGCATTTGCATTCATCCAGATTACGAAACATTTTTGAATAGATTTCATAATAGAATATTGAAAAATTTCAGAAGAAATGCAAGTAGGTGCAAAATGGGCCATGTCAAATTCAAGGATGATTTCAACATTTTGAATTTTTTGAAATCTGACGCTTGAGAGTATATTCTAAAATATAGAAGCTTTGCTTCAAAAATTAACGAAATGTTAGTAAAAATGAAAGCTCTAACATCAACTTTAACACGTCGATACAGGGCTTTCCATAAAAGATTTGGAAGGTCCTTTCGAATCTGTAGTTATGCTATCCACCACTTTGCGGTATAGAGGTGAATGGAGAGGTATTTTGCTAGAGTAAAGTGAGTTTCCTTAAACTTCACCTTATCTGTACTAGCGTTATATAGGGTACAGATAAGGTGACGGAAGTTAAATGCAGTGTGTGTTCTGCTACTCACATTTAAAATAAAGACTAGCAAAGATAAAGATAAAGATTTTTGTTCAGCAGAAAATATGCATATTGAAGTTACATACTACTTTATACAATATAAATACACATCTTATAATTAACTACTACCTATCTACATTAATATGTAACATATGTATACAACATAAACATGAAGATAAAGATAAAGATATTTATTCGCAAGGATATGGTACAGAAGATTTTAAATATACATGTTTTTACACATTAGGTGTCCGACAAATCCACCTTTAGTAGGCATGCGAATTTTTGTGTACATATTTTTAGTGCTTTATTAGCGTAATCATATGCAAAAAAATATAAAAAAACTCCAGCTCTATACATTACAAAAGCTTATGTAATTAAGAAAAGCATGCATAAAGTAATATTAAAATATCATAAAAGTAGACTTGGGCGTCGAAGAATTGATTAAGATTTTTATCTAAATACAACCTAAACATAAATGCAGTACCTATCTGGAATATTAGTTGCACTAATCTGCTTAATGTTAATATAAACACGTAAACTTTTCTCAAGTTTTTCAACAAAAACAACGTAAAAAATTGCGGAATCATACTTTATATTAAACAAAAAGCCAATACCAAAAGAAAACTAAATAATTCGCACTCATCTTTAATTAAACTATAAAATCTTGTAGACTCGTCACTTAGTAAAAAGGTTTGTTCCAACCGTTTTCTTATGGTTCAAAGTGTACTTGTTCATTAACACTAAACAGCTCGCGGCTTGATCACGTACAAAACAGATTTGAACAGCTGTTGCCTTAGAAATTGTACGGTAAGAGAATATTCTCTGCAAGCTTTTTTGAAATAATATTAAATACAAAACATAATCAGTGTATGTGTTGGATAACAGTTTAGCCTTTTTTTGCGTAGGAAAATCCTAGTGGACGCATTCCGCCCGGGAAAGAATTATTATAATTATTATTAGAAGAATTATAATTATTATTTTATTATTATAGATATGGATAATTTATAATTTATTGTAATTTATCTGAAATAAATGAATTGAATTGAATTGAAAAGACCAAGCCAGTGTCGAACTCTTACCTACTAAAACTACCACGGTGTTCCGTCAACTACCCTTGGTCTATACTCTTGGGAATATACTCTGTATTCTCCACCCAGCCCCAACAGGTTCCAGCTCGCCACTAGTAGGTGAGCCCCTTCTCCCCGTGCGGCCTCATCCTCCTACTGACTGGCGCGCGCGGAACTCTGCGTGCGCCACCGTTACGGGCCTTGACACTGGTCGGGTGGTGCGAAGCGGGCTACCCAGAGTCTACCGCCCGCAGGCCCACTCCTAGGTTTGCTGGAGGCTGGCGTACGCCCTCCTGCGGCTGCTGGTCTGTCTCCTACACGTAGGGTTAGAGGTCATCGCCTCTCAAACCCTCTCCGCTGCTTCCTTCGCGAGCATTACCTCCTCGCAGAAGGAGACGACTCCCTCCCAAGTGCTCTCGCTGAACCTGCAAAGATAATTATTATTATTGTGTGTGTTGTGTGGTATGTTTTTTTTCTCCCACTTGCTCGGAAATTGGTTCATTATTTAAAAAAAAAACATGAATCGGCTCTTTTCTGTACGCAGCGAAATAACACGCCAGCAATATCCAACACGACAATCATATAAATTGCTGGACAGTTTAATTTTTTTAAATTATGCTAGCGAGGTTTTAAATTACACACTTACATAAATTAGGTGTTTTTAGGTATAACATTTTTATTATTATAAAGGCTGAAAGCGCATTTTTTTTTCAAAACATTGAAAATAGAACAAAAACCACGCGCGGAAGAATTGGCGCGAATGAAAATTAGATACTGTTGAATTAATTTGTGTAATTTTTCGTCGCAAATGAGAGAAAAGTACTATACCAGGCCCCTCAGAAAGTATTGCGAAAAAAAGTTTTTATATATGGGAGACTGGCCAGTTATAATGTTTTTCGAAAATATGATTATTTATAAGTAAAAATAAGTAAGTTCCATTTTCAAAATTTCCCTCCACATTTTTTGCGAGTTAATTCAAAGTATTGTGTCTCACTGAAATATGGATCTGCGCCGGGAACATTTTAGAGCTATGATTTTATACGATTTCAAGTGTCGCCTGAAACCGGATGAATCGTACGATAGACTTCAAATGGCATTCATGGATGAAGGCCCTTCCAAGGCAACCGTGTATCGTTGGTATAACGAATTCAAGCGCGGTCGACCAACTTTAGGGGATGACGAAAGAAGCGGTCGCCCTTTGACGGCTGTTACCGAAGAAAACGTGCTAGCAGTGAAAAATTTAATCCAAGACAATAGGCGAATTACATATCAGGAGATTCAACACATATTGAAGATTGGATCGGGAAGCGTTCACGAGATTCTACACAGCCATCTTCGCGTGAGGAGGATAGTATCACGCTGGGTGCCGCACAACCTCACCGATGCTCAGAAGCAGGCCCGGGTGGAATGGTGCCGTGATATGCTTAACAAATTTGAAGCAGGCTCGTCTCGGCGTGTTTACGACATCGTTACAGGTGATGAGTCCTGGATTTATCAATACGACCCAGAAACCAAGCGCCAGTCGACTGTTTGGGTGTTTCAAAATGAGCCAACGCCTACCAAAGTGAAGCGATCTAGAAGCGGGGGTAAGATTTTGATCGCTAGCTTTTTTAATTTGACTGGCCACTTGGTATCAATTCCCTTACGGGATCAAAGAAGCATTAATGCCGAATGGTATACTACCAAATGTTTGCCAGAAGTTTTCTCTGTTATAAGCAACAAGCGACCAAACACAGGGCTCCGCGGGCTACTGCTCCACCACGACAATGCACCTGCGCATACCGCACTCAAAACGAGGGACTTCCTGGACGGCACGCCAGTCAAACACCTGGGTCACCCTCCTTGCAGCCCTGATCTAGCACCGTGTGACTTCTTTTTATTCCCAAAAATAAAAAATCAGCTCAAAGGGATACAATTTTCGTCGCCGGAAGATGCGCTGGCTGCGTTCGAGCAGGCTGTAAACGAGGTGTCTGCGGCGGACTGGAAAAAGTGTTTTGAAAACTGGTTTAGGCGCATGAATCTTTGTATAGAGGCTGGTGGAAAGTACTTTGAAAAGATTTGATAAAAATATATGTACGTATAGAACAATTTTTTTTAGTTTCGCAAAACTTTCTGAGTGTCCCACGTACAAGTCTCGGCTGAAATAGCAATAATTAACGGTTTGTTTAGTTAAAAAGTTTTAAAATCACTTCCAATGTTACCTACTCGGCCGTCAATTGCTTCATTTCAGGCTATAAACTATTATTGTGCTACAAACACTATTAAAAACTCAACAAAACAATCTTTTAATTTTATAAATTGTGAACAGTAAAAAATGCTACTAGGTACTCTGAATTAAAAGCGTCGATTAAAGGAATTGACATTTCAGAGACATAAAACACTGAACACTTGAATCAACAAAAAAAAAACCTTTTAAATTAAACTAAAATCCATTTCAACGACTACAAAATGTTCAGTTACGACTAAACTACCGGACGCCATCTCTCAGAGTATCGTTTGATGGTCGTAAAAACATCCCTTAACGGTCGTCCGATCTCGCTCACCCTTAAGACTGTCTGTCCAATGGAGCGGAGAGGAGCGGAGCGGAGATATATTAATCAAACAAATTTCATACAATTTACGTCTACGCTCCACTCCGCTTAGGTGGACATAGCTTCAGTGGAGTTGATATTAGTTTCATATATTTCAACCACCTGGAATTTATGCAGAGCTGATTAGCGTAGCGAAGAGGTGCAGCGAGGTTGTGAAGCGGAGAAGCGATTCCAAGCACGGTAGCGGGGTGCAGCTGTCGTACAGCCCAGCTACAAAAAAGTATTTCATTGTTTTGAGAGACGCTACCGCCACCGCTCAGCTCACTTTCTCCGCTTCAGTGGATAAGGAAGGACACCCCGCTACCCGCTACACCGCACAGCGCTGCTCCCTCGCTCCGCCCCGCTTTATCGCTCCGCTTCTGTGGACAGGCTGCTTAACCCCGCCTACACTGTACACTGACGCTTTATGCCCTGTTCGTCTTAACCCCAATAATAAAATGCGGGTTGTAAATAGATAATAAGGGTGAAATACGCGTAGAAACCATTAAGGGCGCCATCACTGTAGTTTAACTGTCGCTATCTGAACGCACTAATCGACGGCGTACACTATTTTAATAAAGGTTTTATTGCCCGATATGTATCATTATGTTGTGGTTAATGTTGTACAAGCCGTATATTTTTAAAGGGATTTGGCTAATACATGTTTTATTTTGGCTTGAGAAAAGGTAGGTTAAGTAAGTCAAAGAATATACGATCAAATTATAATAAAAAACAAAGTTTAACCGAAATAAATTGTTTTATTATAATGTGTAGTGATCGTGAAAACCTAAGAAATTATTACACGATTAAATTGTTATTAAAATAATTTATAAAGTTTCATTACATAAAATACATACACGATCATGAATCACAATTTCCAACAAATTTTCGAAAGGAAAACATAGTGAACTATTTTAAATATTCAATACGCAAAAGGTTTTTCAGGGAGTTATCCAATGCAATTTTATTTTTGTGATGAAACAATAACGTAATTTTGATTTCCAATCGATTCTTTCCGCACATTTTGCAATATGAATTTGGACTCATTCAATTTTAATCGGAAGTTTTTCGCTCGATTCAATAATAGGTTAACAGGTATTTGCTTGGTTTCAATTTTTTGTATTCTATTCACGTCTTTATATCGATGACTTAGGTAATTATAATCGTAATATCAAAATAAAGCTAATAACGAACAATAATTATTAATTGCTTTTTTGCAAAACCATGTTCCATCAGGTAATGCTTCAGTATTAATTGGCAATGTTTAATTTACAATTTTGTGGTTTTTTTTTTCAAATTTCAGACACAGACAGTAAAAAATATGTCTGCGAACAATCATAGTGCGTGAAGCCAACAAAACTATGTTCCTTCGTGAACAAACCAGCGCGCACGCACACACATGCAACTCTAACCGCGCCCACCGCTCTCAGTACACATGTGGCGGCATCGTCCAGTAATCATCGCGAAAATAAATATCCTTCAAGTGCATGTGTCGCGTGAGCGCTGGTTTGTTCACGGAGTAGCATGGTTTTGTTTGCTTCATTATGAGTGTACGCAGCACTTCATCTATATTTTTTATTTATTTGTTCAGTGGTATACACATATAACAAAAACATTCTAAAGATGTAAACATAAACTCATTAGAGTTTTATCGTACATCAGTATCATCGACTATACAAACAGGTAAACAAAAATATAGTTAGCAAGGTAGGATATTAAATAAGTACAATGAGGGTAGATACCAGATAATATTTAGCTACATTATGATAGAGCGAACACCGGTGACTGCGCGAGCCATAGATTTAGAACACTATAGATAGAAACTCGACGTGCCCCTTTTAGATAGCAATAGTTTGTACTTCAGTGATACCACACTAAGATTTTTACCCCCATTTTTTTGAGATTAAGTTAAGGGCTCTTAGCGTACGTAGAAAATAACTTGAAAATGCGCAGTGATCAGTTTAAACGATTTTAACCTCTATGTCAGTATAGTAACAAGCGCAATCGTACCATCTTTGTTCAAGTTATTTGCCGGATTAACATTTAATGGAAGCCAGTGGCTCCTACACTCTCGTCTATGAATCGCGTATGTATGTAAAGGTAATTTAGAAAAAGGAAATTAAATAAAGTATTTTGGAAAAATAGGATTTATTGTAATTTTTTTTGGATATATTTATACATAGATATATTTTGGATATTGATTGGATGTATAGGATTTATTGTAATTTTAAGTGTAATTTATTGGCCTTTAAACAGAATCAATTTCGTATGAAAGTTTCTCACTCTATCACCTTTCTGTGAAACAGTTTTTATAAGGTGATGTATTCGTACATCTAAATATTTTAATGCAACAGCTTTTATTAGGATTACGAGGTGGCTATCCAGCGGGTTTCTATCTCTAACATGGTCGTTCAACGTAGTAAATGTGGGTTTCTCAATGTTTTTTTTCAAAATGGTCATAACCATATGAGCCATTGCCTTGTTAGTGGCAAAAAAAAATTTATACTACACACATACTACACTGTGTGTACCCTACACATAATACTAAAACAACCATATAAACCAATCTACTTCATCAATAAATAAAGATGAAAATTAAAAACACCCTAAATAATGGGTACATAATTACGTAAATCACAGCAGCACTAATCACGGAATTATTTAAAACATACGTCTCCTTCAACAATTTAATAAAAAGCACCATATAACAGGTAGCACCCTAAATACTGGGAACGTAAACATGTCTATCATAGCAACACTAAACACGGAAATATTTTAGGTTATGTTATTTAGAAAACGCTGAAAACTGCTAATATTTCTATAAGAAATGGGTTCAAAATAATTAACACTTACCTACTTGTAGAAACACATTGTATGTAGTTAAATAAACACAACAATTTAGATATAAAATGCCACTTACCCGTGGAAAGTTAATCCTTCAATGTGTTGCTCGCTGCGGCTCTTGCAGCCTAACACACTACAACCGATCATATCACGGAACTGTATGAGTGTTTTATCACGAAGTTTCACCATAAAATTATAGAAAACTACGAAGCACAATTAATAAAACTCTTTAGTTTGACAGACCAAACGCTTTGTTTGTCAAACTTTAAAAGTGTGACAACGAAAATATGGGTAACATGTAAGAGATGGCGATATAATATTTGTGTCTTGCTCTATCTTAGGAGCAGTGTTATAAGTCCATTTCTTTCCCACATACTCTAACGTAGTTAGGAATCCATCTGTAGTGTTCATAATCTAAGGCGCGAGCCGTCTTTAAAAACAAAGTGGTGGAGGGTAGTATTTGTGTTGATACAGGATTTTACTTTGTCCGTTTACATTCAATTATTATTACATTCAATTATTATTATTGTCGAAGGGGGAAGGAGAAAGCCTAGAATGGCCAATGCTTGAAAAAAAAACTAGCTGTTTCTCTGCCACACAAACATCAAAGTTTACCTAAACACAAGAAAATGAAACTTCTCCAAATAATTGTACCAACTGACGTCTGTGGTCTAGTGGTTCGAGTGTCGGACTGCTGATCACGAGGTCGTGGCTTCGATTCCCACAGAACACAAATATTTGTGTGATGAACATAAGTGGTTGTGTTGGCCTGGGTATTTATTACGTATACTTTTTTTTGTAAATACATACTTATAAGTATGTATTTACAAAAAAAAAAGTATATAAGTATTATATCCATTGTCTAGTACCCACATTACAAGCTCTGCTTAGTTTGGGACTAGATGGTGCTGTGTAAAAATGTCCCAAAAATATTTATTTATTTATTATAACTAATATATTCCTAATTCACTTAAGAAGACATTTGAGTAACAACAAGGGACACACAGCATCGTCTAATAATGTGGAAAAAATAGTGTCTGTGCGATTACAATGCGAGACTCGTGTAAGTAATCTAGTTAGTTAGTGCGGTCGCCGGGCGTCGCTCATTACGGAGCCGCGCGACCACGTACGTGAACCACGGAGGTAAAATAACTCAAGATGTGTTATAGAAATATCACCTGGGACCTATTATCATCATCATCATCATTTCAGCCGAAAGACGTCCACTGCTGGACATAGGCCTCCCAAGCAAGCCCAAGCATCGCCACAACGACCGGTCCTGCGCCTTCCACATCCAGCGGATTCCCGCGACCTTCACCAGTTCATCGGTCCACCTTGTGGGGGGCCTACCCACGCTGCGCCTTCCAGTACGCGGTCGCCACTCCAGAACTTTACTGCCCCATCGGCCATCCGTTCTGCGAGCATTGATGAACATTGTTATGGCGAAATACCTCACATGAATCCTCACTAAAGGTTACGGTGATATTTACAAGTTTAAAAGTCACTTTAGCAAAATGTATTTTACAAAAACATGTCAAACTCAGTGTTATTATTCAGAATATCTTTTTATGGTTCCGTACCCGAAGTGTGCCAAACGGGACCCTATTACCGTCGCTACGCTGTCCGTCGGTCCGTCCGTCTTTTAATTTTACGATTGCTTATTCCGATTGTAGCCCAAGTTTGTGAAATTACATCTAAGTAGGTATTGTGGTTTGATGTAGGTATCATACCTATTAGGGAATATTGCTTTGATTAAGAATTTGCCGAAGGTACGGGGATTATTTTAGGATTACTAACTAATGTTTCGCTAAAATTGTATGATACTTATATATATTTTTACATTAATCATATACCTATAATATTTTATTTTTATTTTAAGATGGATGCTAAAACATTTCTCAATTGAACAGAAAATCATCTTCATAGATCGCTCCAATTGAAATGGTTTCAATGTTTTAATAGATAAATAGATTTAGACAGATTTTTAATGCACACCAAGTTATAGTAAAAATTTAATAAAAATTATAAAAATAAGGTGTATTTTATTGGTGGTAATAATAAACACTACGATTTGGTATATAAATATAACCTACCTACATTAGATTATTTACTATACAGGTGACTTTAATCACCGTTAATTTTTTTAGGCATTAGGTATCATTTAAGGAAACAATTTATGAAAAAAAAAATCGTTTTATTTTCCCAATAAAATAATTTTCCCGGAAAAATGATCAATTTATGTGTGGTTGATAGATAAGTCGTACGTAATTTTTGAGATGCAAAATCTCAATATTTTAGTACTGAGTGATAATAAAAGTAAAAACACGTATTTTGTTATTTTCAGCAAAGATCTTAATATTAAAAGTATGGTGATTAAAAATTCATGCTGTATTCAGCATTATTAATAAATGCTGAGTAAAAACCTGCGAAAGAAGCTCAAAGTACCTTCCTATAAGCAGCAGATTCACGAGAAAATGGTTATGTACTTGACTTTTGCATGAACTCTTCTGCTGAAAATTACTTTAAAAATATTGTGCACATAAGCTGAAAGGTAATAAAAAGAACCTTGTTTAAGCACCAAACAGACGAAGCGAAAATCTTGTTAAACGATCAAATACGTCAATTTTATTGTATGAAGCATTGCATAGGACGCAAAAGGAAAATATTTTGTTCAATTGACGTTCTTGACCCATGAAAAAAAACATTGTCTGTTCGCGCCTTAACCACAAGAATAATAAATAGTACTAACGTATAGTAGCGAATCCCCTTTAAAGTTGCGCAAAGCCGCCAAACAGTGCGTCTCACCCCGCAAGTTTCCTCGTTCAGCCGAGAAAGTGCGTAGTGGGACTGCTTAAAGCAGCTCTGAGTGGTACGCTATTATTTTGACTTTGACGCGCAGCTTCGCTACTACGTAGTTACTTATTATACTTAGGTATGATTTAACATATCCAGTATTCAATATAACTTCGTGGCAATATCTTCATACCGCGTCAGCAGTTTTGGCGAATGCGGGATAATTCCGATCGCCTTCAGAGCGGTTCGCCCGTGTAAACGTGTTACCACACATGATACGGATTCCTTCATTTAATTTTACCAATTGAGGAACATTTTACTGAATTACGTGTTCATTTCTTTCGGGATAGGAAGAAATGTGATAAATTTCTTGCATGTGGAAATAGATTGTTTGAGATATGTTTAATTCAGTGGATAGACGAGCTCTTTGGAACAATTTTTGCTGTATTCAAATTTTTTTGTGCGTACCTAGGCCATATATACGTGGGACACTCAGAAAGTTTTGCGAAACTAAAAAAAATTGTTCTATACGTACATATATTTTTATCAAATCTTTTCAAAGTACTTTCCACCAGCCTCTATACAAAGATTCATGCGCCTAAACCAGTTTTCAAAACACTTTTTCCAGTCCGCCGCAGACACCTCGTTTACAGCCTGCTCGAACGCAGCCAGCGCATCTTCCGGCGACGAAAATTGTATCCCTTTGAGCTGATTTTTTATTTTTGGGAATAAAAAGAAGTCACACGGTGCTAGATCAGGGCTGTAAGGAGGGTGACCCAGGAGTTTGACTGGCGTGCTGTCCAGGAAGTCCCTCGTTTTGAGTGCGGTGTGCGCAGGTGCATTGTCGTGGTGGAGCAGTAGCCCGCGGAGCCCTGTGTTTGGTCGCTTGTTGCTTATAACAGAGAAAACTTCTGGCAAACATTTGGTAGTATACCATTCGGCATTAATGTTTCTTTGATCCCGTAAGGGAATTGATACCAAGTGGCCAGTCAAATTAAAAAAGCTAGCGATCAAAATCTTACCCCCGCTTCTAGATCGCTTCACTTTGGTAGGCGTTGGCTCATTTTGAAACACCCAACCAGTCGACTGGCGCTTGGTTTCTGGGTCGTATTGATAAATCCAGGACTCATCACCTGTAACGATGTCGTAAACACGCCGAGACGAGCCTGCTTCAAATTTGTTAAGCATATCACGGCACCATTCCACCCGGGCCTGCTTCTGAGCATCGGTGAGGTTGTGCGGCACCCAGCGTGATACTATCCTCCTCACGCGAATATGGCTGTGTAGAATCTCGTGAACGCTTCCCGATCCAATCTTCAATATGTGTTGAATCTCCTGATATGTAATTCGCCTATTGTCTTGGATTAAATTTTTCACTGCTAGCACGTTTTCTTCGGTAACAGCCGTCAAAGGGCGACCGCTTCTTTCGTCATCCCCCAAAGTTGGTCGACCGCGCTTGAATTCGTTATACCAACGATACACGGTTGCCTTGGAAGGGCCTTCATCCATGAATGCCATTTGAAGTCTATCGTACGATTCATCCGGTTTCAGGCGACACTTGAAATCGTATAAAATCATAGCTCTAAAATGTTCCCGGCGCAGATCCATATTTCAGTGAGACACAATACTTTGAATTAACTCGCAAAAAATGTGGAGGGAAATTTTGAAATTGGAACTTACTTATTTTTACTTATAAATAATCATATTTTCGAAAAACATTATAACTGGCCAGTCTCCCATATATAAAAACTTTTTTTCGCAATACTTTCTGAGGGGCCTGGTATGTGTATATAGGCCAGCAGAAAATTGACCCCATTTAATATTGTTATTTTGTTTGCGAGTAATAACTGTTACTGACTCCAACCAATAGGCCTAAATAAAATTCCTTCCTCCTTGATTTAGTGTATATTAAACTAGCCAACAATACAACGTATTATTGAAATAATTGACAACCATCATTCATTGTTTCATTGTACTCATCATTATGAACAACTTACTTAATGATACCAAACCAGAAATCGCGAAAAACACATAGCTCACTAGCTCATTTGTGTACACATAAATCAACACAATGCACGGAACAGCCGATATTTTTTTCCACGATTTCAGGGTTGGTCCCATGGCAAAAGTTGTTCAAACTGATGAGTACAATGCCCCCTTCAGAGATTTTCAGTTATTTCAATAACATGTTGTATAAAGATAGGTACTGCAGTCGATTTTCTACAGCAATTCTTTAATTGTCTCTTATATGTATTCAATTGAAAAAAGATCTAATAATACCATGAAATATGAAAAATCGTTTCTTTTAATAATTTCTTAGGTTTTCGCGATCAGCACACATTAAAACATCCTAATTTTAATAGAGAAGTTATTTGGCAGCTAGCACCTGCTTGGAACTCAGTTCTAAAAATAATCAAGTACCAAACAGCATGCTACACTGTAAAAGATAATGACATTGTGAGTGATTACTGCGTGCATCGAAACGATTTTAATAAATATAAGACAAAGTTTAACCGGATTAAACCGGCGTATATTATTTAAATTGGTTTACCTGATGTTTCGAAAGCTTTGCAGCGTTTCGTGGTCGCAGGTAGATTAACGGCCAAAATTAATATCCAATCTATCCATGATTAACCCTACTAGAGATAGAAATTTGACATATTTTGTATGGAGCTTACGTCAAATTCCTATCTTTAGTAAGACAAATCGTGGATAGATTGGATATTAATTTTGGCCGTAAGATGACAAGCGTCTTTACAGATATTTCTAATCTACCGTACTATTATTATTAATTATAAAACTTTTTAACAAAAAATTGAACCGACGAAAAATTGTACTGTAGATTAAAACATTTTTTGGAAATATATGTAAACTGCGACCACGAACGCTGCAAAGCTTTCGAAACGACAGGAAAATCAATTTAAATAATATACGCGATATAATCCGGTTAAACTTGTTTCATTACAATCATTTCTTCTATTCATTTTATGGAGAACAACATCAATTTCGAATGTGGAGCGGCAAGAAATCATTTGTATCTCCAGTCACATCTAATAGAAGATGACACACGTATATGGACAACTACTATACGGTGGCAATATATTCCGCTACATCTAAACAAACCACTCAGATGACAAATTAGCAAGCCTGTCAAAACGCGTATCCATTATAATGGCATTTCCCGATGCTGTCGGAAACAAATAAATCTGCACAATAACATTAGATGTCACTGGAATAAATGTAACGTCAATCCATCCATTTGTCGTCGTTAAATCTTCGAGAGTAACCTACGGGTCGACCGGTCGGCTAACATGAACGAAGTTAGGAGAACCGTCTTCAGATTTGTGCAAGGGAAGTCGGGACGTGTGTATTATTCATTGATAGTCGGTTGGGTTTTTGGCATAATAGAATGATAGTGAGGTTTCTATACAAAAATCAGATTACTTCGTACAACTGGTTAAAAAACAGCTTTCTGAAAAAATACAAGATGGATCAAAAAATACAAAAAGCAAAGTCACTGAAGTTGATTTTTCATTTTTTTTTTTTTTTTTTTTTAACCAACAATTATAAATGTCTTTTATGTAAATAATGTATCTTGCTTGTTTTGTGTATTTGTATTGTATGGGCAGAAAGCCTTTTATGATAATATAATAATAAAAAATAGTAATAATATGAGTGTTGAAGTAAATTATTACTTAACTGGTGATTTAATTAATTATTATTATTATTATTTTAATTTGGACTAGATGGTGCTGTGTAAAAATGACTCAAAAATATATTAAAAAAAAAAAAAAAAAAAAAAAAAACATTTTTTGTATCAGAAATGTAGACAAAAGAGGAGGAGAAGAGACTTGGGCCGAAGTGGGCCGTATATAACCAGAAAGTACTTAAAGCTACAAAAGTGGCAAAATTTTATTTCAAATTTTTTTTATAATTTAACGCATTAACGCAAGCGGGGCAAAATTCTGCTTGGGATGGAGATTCGTATCCAGAGGCCTTACTCACAACTGGTTCGAGCTCTGAACCAAATTGACCTAATATCAATTCCTAGAGAAATGCAGTACGAATTGACACTAACTCCAGTTCAAATTCAATTGATACAGAACTCGATCCAGTCGGGAATGAGGCCCTGCTCGTGAGTGAATTTTTCGTAATTCCAATACATGTTTATATTGATGGCCAAATAAGTTTTGAAATATACATGATCGCCATCCTCATTGTCTGTATACACTCTACCATAAGCCTAACATCCAAGTGTAAGAAGGGGGAAAGACAAAAACTTAATGACAAGTGGACAATGAAGGAGATTCGCGACGCTTGTCGCCGCGAGATTGTCAGGAAGCGTCACGAAACAGGGGACTCGGACAAGTTTATATAATCCTTAATAGAAACGTTGTTCCTTTTTTAACAAAGGAAAAATAAAAGGAATTGTTTTCACAACAATTTATTGTTGTTGTTTTTTGTGATAGTTATGAAAGGATTTCTTTTATGAGAATAGAAATGAAGGGGTTTTTTTATTGTAAGTATTATAATTTATGTAACTAAACTATAAAATTTCTTTGTTTATAAATGTAGCGTAATTATATGTTGTTGGTGTGCTAAATAAAATATAATCCTTGAGAGACAGAGGGTTAACAATAAATCAAAGGTTTATTATTTTATGGAGTAAGATTTAGGCTTATTTTATACCAGAACATGGACGAATAAAAAAAGGCGAATGGAATCTCGCTAAACAATTTTTATTAACAGAGATAAATAATAAAATACGTGCACCTGTACGTGCGTCTGTGCGCGTAAGGGTCAGAAAACATACCTTCTGTTAAATACGTGCACTCAGTATGGTGGTTGCTGGTGATGACCACAGTGATAAAGATATAAATTTTGGGAGACAAAATTGGTTACAAATAGGATACGAACCTGTGACTTATGGTTTAGTAAGCGGGTCACTTTTAACTGCTAAGAATTAAGACTTTCATGATAGCTTGGCGGACTATTGTACGAGCAAAAGCTCGTGTGCGATTTTTCTTCCCTCATTTATGTCTTTAGATTGCACCTCGCTTGTATTGATGCGTTAAAATAATAGAATGATCATACTAATGACAGCTGCAATGTACAATAATAAACTTATTAACATAACATAGCATAACATCACGCCTGTAAATCCCCGAAGGGGTAGGCAGAGGTGTAATAGTATACCCACATTTCGCCAGTTATGTTATAATCCGAAACTAAACAAAAAAAAGCGGCAAAAAAAAAGAAGTTATTAAAATGTTATAAACTTATTATACTAGATAATAAGTTTATTCATCATTGCGGCCTTATAATACCCATTTTTGGGTGTAGGCCTCCTCCAAATTCCTCCACTCCTGGCAGTCTTGAGCCCTGTGACTGTCCCCGCGGTCTAGTGTTAAGTTTATGAATACAATATTATAAATGCGAAAGTAATCTTGTCTGTCTGTTTGTTTGTTACCTTGTCACGACTAAATCTCTAAAGTGATCGTAATGAAATTTGGCAATGCGGTAGCCTAGGACCTGAAAAAGGACCTAGGCTACTTTTTATCTCGGGAAGATAAACAGTTCCCGAAGGATATGCGATGACGTCTTTCTTTGATAAACTGAATTTCACGCGTGCAAAGTAGCGGCCAGCAGCTAGTACAAAAATAAAATTGTATCCAATAAATCCATGTATAAACATAAAAAAACCATACTTCAATCGACAATCCAAAACCAAAATAAAACACGAAACGAAAACAAACTCTTTTAAAAAGGTAAATCGGGACCCCGGACCTGTCTGGACAGGATTATTTCAGACAATCTATTTGCTCGGCAGCCTAAGAGGCGGCCCTCGAGAAAATCAAATCAGACAATCAAGTGGAAAAATCTATGTTTGTTGTACAAACAATCAGCCTTAGTTACTCTGGGAAAAGTGACGTAGGGTTTCCACCCACCATTTATTTGATCTCCTCTTCAATCTCCCGGGAACATGGTATTTGTTTTAAAGCCTTATTACTAAGTAATGTGTGCATAGGTCAACCCTCTAAAAATTGGAGATGTTGACCAATATATTTAATGTGGAGTTTGCGTGTTTTAAGTTTGTTTTGATTGCAGGGTTGTGAATATGGGCAGTTATTGGTAACTAATTTAATGTTGTACGAAAAACCGTATACTTATTTACTTATAAAATGTGCATCCTTTGCTTTGCTTTGTAGATTACGAAAGTGTGATAATATTGCATATTGAAAATGCCCACCTCCGAATATGGTTTCCCCCGTAAATCAAAGCATCGATTCATGCAATGGGGAGATTTAATTAAATTCAATTCAAATGTATTTAAAATTCAAATGAAACTCCAGGCTCTAGTAGCATGGTTCCAAATTATGGGTCCTATGGAGAAGATCAGGCAAGAAACTCCATGGATATAAATATATATCTCTTTTTGAAATAGGTTCAATACATCAAATTCATTCAAATAATCTGAGTATAATGTAGAAGAGTAAACAGAATTTACGCAGTTGGCAGGAGATGGATCGTAATAGTGCGTATATCTGCTAATCTAACTTGTGTTTAATCTTATATATTTGGTACCTAAAACCTTGCAAATTATAACTTAGCAGGATGAAGTCACTGACTCCTGAAACACAGGTATAATGCCTAGCTCGGGAGTCAGGGTCATACAATGTTTGTACCAGTTTTATAAAGAATTTATTTATTATTATTTATTTATGTTATTGTCATATTAACTTCAACCTCAATGGAAGAGTCTGGTTGACCTATTTTAAGGGAAAAATAAAAACAGCATTGCCAAAAATGTTACATTAACTTATACTAAAACATTAATATATTATATCAATATCCGACAGGTCATTGATATAATCACGTTTTGTTGGAGGTCCTCAATAATATAAATAAATCAATAAATAAATAGTTAAATAAATAAATAAACCATTAATAAAATTCATTACTATTCGCTCAATAAATTTAATGCAGCCATAAACCAAAAACTCCATTGTGTCCAGTAATTTATTCACCGCTGGCAACACAGAAAACTTGTCCATTCCGAGGGCAACCCCGGTAAAAAGGTGTCAATTTTTGAAAGATTGTACCCTGTCATGAATATTATATGAACGAGTCGAGTTAAGGGTATTTTGCGATAATGTTAGACGTCGCTGGATACTGTCAGCCTATGTCATTTCATACGGATTTGCCCTTTGTTAAAAGTAACACGTAGTGTGTCAGGGGATCCTATCGTGTATAAAATTTGCCGCTGAAAGCCCAGTTATGTTTACGTAATTTTGAGGGATGGTTTGCCGGATTTGTATTGAGATTGATGTTTGATAAGTTTGCTATCTAGGTATGGATATCTAGCTAGGTTAGCTGTCCAATGTAGCTACCGTATCAGCTACATGGCCATTGTTTTACTATTATGTCTACATCTCGCACAATGAAAATAATAGAAAGCTAGGTATGACTATGCGATCTAAATAAGAATAGGAATGTCAATGAACTTGACCTGTCAACTCAAACTTAAAAATACGATTTGCAAAATTATTTTATATAAAAAAAAATCCACATTATTTACCTAGTTTTATAAAATCTATTGTTGCTTGTTAAAATTTCTTAAAGGAGGTCACCAAAATCTGCCCAAAGAAGTGAGTGGCATAAAATACCCTTAATTACATTAAATAATATTCTAATTTTAATATTTTTTATGCGTACCTGGGGACAACAAACAACACTTTTAATTTGAGAAAAAATACGCCATTTTGACATACTTTGATTGTATTACTATTACCTAATCTGTGCTCCACTATACCTGCATAAGGGCTGCGTTTCCGTACGCAAAATATACGCTTGGACGTGGAGTTGCGGAAACCAGCCCGTTATACCAGGCCCCTCAGAAAGTATTGCGAAAAAAAGTTTTTATATATGGGAGACTGGCCAGTTATAATGTTTTTCGAAAATATGATTATTTATAAGTAAAAATAAGTAAGTTCCAATTTCAAAATTTCCCTCCACATTTTTTGCGAGTTAATTCAAAGTATTGTGTCTCACTGAAATATGGATCTGCGCCGGGAACATTTTAGAGCTATGATTTTATACGATTTCAAGTGTCGCCTGAAACCGGATGAATCGTACGATAGACTTCAAATGGCATTCATGGATGAAGGCCCTTCCAAGGCAACCGTGTATCGTTGGTATAACGAATTCAAGCGCGGTCGACCAATTTTGGGGGATGACGAAAGAAGCGGTCGCCCTTTGACGGCTGTTACCGAAGAAAACGTGCTAGCAGTGAAAAATTTAATCCAAGACAATAGGCGAATTACATATCAGGAGATTCAACACATATTGAAGATTGGATCGGGAAGCGTTCACGAGATTCTACACAGCCATCTTCGCGTGAGGAGGATAGTATCACGCTGGGTGCCGCACAACCTCACCGATGCTCAGAAGCAGGCCCGGGTGGAATGGTGCCGTGATATGCTTAACAAATTTGAAGCAGGCTCGTCTCGACGTGTTTACGACATCGTTACAGGTGATGAGTCCTGGATTTATCAATACGACCCAGAAACCAAGCGCCAGTCGACTGTTTGGGTGTTTCAAAATGAGCCAACGCCTACCAAAGTGAAGCGATCTAGAAGCGGGGGTAAGATTTTGATCGCTAGCTTTTTTAATTTGACTGGCCACTTGGTATCAATTCCCTTACGGGATCAAAGAAGCATTAATGCCGAATGGTATACTACCAAATGTTTGCCAGAAGTTTTCTCTGTTATAAGCAACAAGCGACCAAACACAGGGCTCCGCGGGCTACTGCTCCACCACGACAATGCACCTGCGCACACCGCACTCAAAACGAGGGACTTCCTGGACAGCACGCCAGTCAAACTCCTGGGTCACCCTCCTTACAGCCCTGATCTAGCACCGTGTGACTTCTTTTTATTCCCAAAAATAAAAAATCAGCTCAAAGGGATACAATTTTCGTCGCCGGAAGATGCGCTGGCTGCGTTCGAGCAGGCTGTAAACGAGGTGTCTGCGGCGGACTGGAAAAAGTGTTTTGAAAACTGGTTTAGGCGCATGAATCTTTGTATAGAGGCTGGTGGAAAGTACTTTGAAAAGATTTGATAAAAATATATGTACGTATAGAACAATTTTTTTTAGTTTCGCAAAACTTTCTGAGTGTCCCACGTACTATACTAAGGGCTGCGTTTAGTTCTGTCGCTCGACAACGCACGGAGCGTACTTTTCTCATTCAGTTTCTCAGGCGATCGTCCAAACGAACGACCAAATCACGCACCTTGCGTCGTCCGCCATCGTCGTCGTGCGACATAACTGAACGTACCCAAATACTTGAAAATTGCAAAACACTGTCAACTTGACAGTTCTCATTCCGCCGAAATGCCAACGCCGCGTTTTGTTGTACATATTATATTAGTAAAGAACTTTTTTTGTTTTTGTTTTGGAGTTATTATAATCTTAATATTTAACAAACATACCACTTTTAGTTGGGTATGTGTGCCCATAATACACACGATATTAATATTATTTTTTATTTTTATTTTTAATGCATTTACGAATTTGAAGCGAAAGAAGTGTTCACTATGGCTCAGTGGCTAAATCACTGGCGTACTGAGCCAGGAGTCGCAGGTTCGAATCCTGCTCGTGAGCGTTTTTTTATTTCCACAATTTATATCTTTTTAACAAATCATTATTAAAAATACCGTATACCTATATTTTTACCAATAGAGATACGTAACGCAATTCGTCACCGAATGTTGCCTCATGGTTTAATTTTGATACAGTTTATGAGTCAGAACTTTGAATTAATTAATCAATAGTTTTTAGTAAATTTAAAATTACAAAAAACAATTATTTTCAGATTCCTTTATATTTCTTGAATGATTTCTTGCACATTTACCTAGATGTACATTGTACATAATTGATCAAAGAAGAATGGGTTTTTGGTGACCTCCTTTTTCATGAAGATGACGTCACAATATGTCGGAAAGTCATTCCTATTCTTAATTGAATCGCATAGTAGACAGTTGACAAGTTTGACACTTGTTCAATACTTTTATAGTATTCTAGACTGTTATTCATAAACCTGTAGTTTTTCCTTCTCGTATCCTTCGCTAGGTGCGCTATTGTTTTATAAATGAAAAGTCAACGAATACGTTAATAATATTCTTATCTAACTGTCAAACACATAATCAACTCATAATAAAAATAACTCACGAGATTTTCTTGTCCCAAATTTTTATTTAATTTATTTAGTACAAATAAAGATCTACAACGATCATTAAAAAAACTAATTTTAAGCTACAAAGCAAGCTACTGAGCACTTTGTTTTCGAAACAGTTTAAATTTTACTTATTAGAGACCTATATATTATATTACGAACACTTTAAATGCCAATGCCTTTAAATGGAAGTTTTGATTCAGACTAATTTGACAGCTCTAAAATTGTTGACATCCCTTTCTTGTATCCCTACTATTAGTAAAAGAGCGATAGTTTAAAATAACTTTAGTTCGTGAACAAGAGAATTGACACCTTTATCTCTTGTTCTTAGACGTCTTTATGGATTTTTCCAGTCCAATAGTGACCGAAGCTTCCGACATAGGGGCGATACTTTTATATTATTCAGCAAAAACACATAAAACGTTAAGGGCCCCGTGTCTGCACTTTTGTAAAAAAACTTGCAACAAATGTAATAAATAATGAATTTTACGCGCTAACAGTTCAATAGCAATAAGAAGAACGGAAATCGTAAAATAAGTTTTTCTGCGTCGCCGCCCGTCGAGCTTAGATCTTGTTTCTGAAATATTACCATAGAGTTTTCTTCTTTATTTTTATACCTGGATGCATTGCGAATCGTCTAGAAATCTTTAGAGTAGAAAACATTTCTGCAATCTACGTGGGGTGTGAAGGAAATTCTTAGAAATTCCACCGTGTTGTAAATAAAGATTTAAAACGAGATACAAAGGACATGTTATGGTAAAAAAATTAATGTTTATTTTTTTAAATATTCCAATATTTTTTATAGAATATGCTATATTGTATTGCTGTTATAGTGTACAATATAATAAATTTAGGATAAATTGTTGGTCTTATCAATCCATCCATATTTTCATGATAAGAATTGTGTGAAAGATGATATAAAGAGAAAGAAAGTGAACACGGAGATGACGGCTGATAGAGATGTTTGGAAGAAAAAAACATGCTGCGCCGACCCCAAATAAATTTGGATAAGGGCAGGAGGATGATGTTGGTCTTATCACTAATAACGGTATCTAGGTTCATCTTCTACTAAACTAAAGCAATACAAATCTATAATTTCCATATTTTATAAACTAGGTATGTATTTACGTTATTTTGAATATTTTTGTAACGTCAGAAGGCAGTGAGGGGATAATAAATTACCTTCTTATTATCTATTGAAGACAAATATGGCCGAAATTATAGAATAAATATTTTCAATTAATGTCGCGATAGAATTTTTGATCGCTGAACAAATTCAACTTGATTAATTTCGTATAAGCAGGGACAAAATAATCATTAGACCAATTTTATTAGTTAAAAAAATTAGGTAAGTTTTAATATTAATAACTTCTAAGGTTTTCGCGATCATTGCATTACTGATGTTTCGAAAGCTTTGCAGCTGTTTAAGGAAAACCATTTTAAATAATATACGCGATGTAATCCGGTTAGACTTGTTTTATTATAAGTATTAATGTTATATTAATATTTCATGTTTCTGTATGTATTATTAAAATAAACTTACCTATATACATTTTGGAAACTTGAATTTAATAACGAATTTCAACAATTAAGCTTACACATGCAGATATGTGATTTTTCTGAATTCAAGAAAGCAATGGTCTTGCAGGCCCTGTTCTAATAATTAAGTATACGAATCCAATTTATCTTAACCTTTATAAAATAGACTAGTTATTTTTTTTTAAGTTACTATTTTTATAGCTTTGATTCATCATCCTCCGAGCCTTTTCCCAATTATTTTGGGGTCGGCTTCCAGTCTAGCCAGATGCGGCTGAACATGAGTATTTTACACGGAGCGACTGCCATCAGACCCCCGCAACCCAGTTACTGGGTAATACTGACATTCGGAGGTTAGACCAGTTGTCAGACTTTCAGGCTTCTGACTACCCGTAACGACTGCCATAGATATTCGTATGACAACCGGGACCGACAGCTTAACGTGCTCTCCGAGGCACGGAGGGGTTTCGAGGTGTAACGAAGCGGTCACCCATCCACAGACTGACCGCGGCAAGTGCAGCTTAACCTTGCAGATCGTACAATCCGCGCAGTCGTTGCTTAGTTACGAGCCACTCTATTTTTATAGCTTTGATTCAGTACCAAAATTACAATAGTTTCAAAACACGGATTCAATTAAATAATTGTAACACAATATTTAATAAAAACCGGCCAAGAGCATGTCGGGCCATGCTCAGTATTATAGGGTTCCTTAAGTAGGTGTAATTACAAACGAATCAAATCGAATATTAATCATGGCTATTTTAGTTTTTGCAAAAATCGGCAGCATTCGCGACTCAGAGCGTGTTGTTAGTAGCGCCATCTAGCGATAAATTCAAGAAGCCAAATTTAAGAAGTGTCAATGTTACTTTTTGTGATTTTAACAAATAGAAAGTAGCTAAAGGAGCATTATTTGCTATGATCATTTTTTCTAAGGTCAATGACCTTTGAACTAGGACGTTTTAAGTTAAGATTATAAGTTTCTACGTTGCATAGTTTAGAAATGGCAGGGGGGGGGGACACATTGCAAGCCACTTTGGCGGGCTATATTTCGCAGATGGTACACCTGATAAAAAAGTGGTGTATGAAACATTACCTTCATTTTAGTAGACCTATTCAATGATACCCCACACGAGGGGGTGCAGCGAAAAAAAATTATTCATCCCCATTTCACATGTATGGACGCCACCCCTAAAATAGGTAAAAACGATTTTTTTATTCTTTTAAAATTGAGATCTATATGTAGACTATTTTTTAACAAAATTTCATTTACTTGTGTTTATAACTGTAGAAGTTATTAAGCTGTAAAGGATTAGGACAGACGGACAGACGGACGGACATGACGAAACTATAAGGGTTCCTTGTAGGACTTCGGAACCCTAAAAACACGACTAAAGTAGTATTTTTAATAGACTTTAAAATATAATAATGTATTTACTTTTTTCTTAATAAAGTCAATACAATTATTGATTGCCCATACCATACCCAGCATGTTACAAAAAAAGAAAACATTGGTACAACAACATTCTGCAATTCACCGCCGTCGTCAACACTCCAATTTCATTTTGCTTTCCCAATTTTTTATTAGCCATCACTCGCAAGCAAGTCAATTTTAAGTTGTTCTCGTGTTGTATCCGAACGAATAATGTTTATGTCAAACACAATGTTGGCGCCAACAATGATGGCGGATCGAAACGTCAACTTGCAATGATTATTCGATGTTATATTTTTGTACAGTGCCAGTGTAATCTGGATTTTACGTATCGCTAAAGTAAAGATTCGTTTCTGAATTTGTATTGTTATTTTTTAGAGTTCTGGAGTCAAACAAGGAACCCTTAAAGTTTCGCCATGCCCGTCCGACTGTGTCTTACAGCCATTTGTCTCGAAAACTGAGTGCTATGGAGTTAAAATTATGTACATTCCCACGATGCCTACAAATTCATGAAAAAATGCTGTAAAAAAAGTTTTAGGTACCATCCCTACAGGCTATCTATATTTAAAGTGGGGTTGATTTTTTTCTCTTGCGTATCCCATTTTGTAGGGTATCGTTGAAATAGGTTTAAAAAAAATATTAGGGGGTCTTTAAAAAAAATTGATGTTTCATATCATGTTTCATTTACGAAATATTAATGTTTAAAGTGATGATTTTTGCTTATTTTCCGTGTCCTCACCGTACCAGATAAACCACAAATCCGAAACACACGCTTAAAAACTATCCAGAATATTAGCAAATAATAATGAATTTAGAAAGATAACTATCATGGAATGAGAAGAATTGTCTAGTTTACGACTAACAATCGCCGAACTTAGTAATCTAGTTGAGACCGTAAAAAGTTTATAGAAATTCCGTATAAATGAACTGCAAAATGAACTTTGTGTTTTAAAAATTCATCGAATTTGAGCTTAGATGTGTTGTAAAAATTCTATGAAGCAAGTACTAACTACAGAACCCTATTATGTGCGTATTGTGCGTGGTCAGATACGCACTTAGCCGGTTTTTTGGATTGAATTTGTTTGTCGACAGGACAGTTCTTTTTTCCTTTTTAAAATAACTTTACTTTACTGGTATATACACGTATTTTATTTTCTTATTTATTTAAGAATACTATTTCTTGTTAGATTTGTGTATATTGTATATATTTGGTATGTATTTATGGATATTTAATATAATTTATTTTCTATATTTATACATGTAATATTTTCTATGGTAGGTAAATATTTATTTATTTATTAAATTATATATTAGTAAACTTTATGAAAGTGCACCACATACTGCCCCCATCTATTTTTCACGTCTTCCGTGTCCATCCAAAGGTTGTCTGGAAGATATCGCTATTAGCGATAAGTCCGCCAATGTATCTTTATTTTACGTGTTAGTCCTAAGTTTAATAATGGTAATGGTGTACAATAAAGAATATTCTATCTAACTTTATCTTATGGTGGGCACTGACGATTCATCCGACAGTCCAAATGGCGTCGCCGCATTCCAAAATCTATCAGTGCATATTGAAAACGTATGTTATTTTAGAACAAGTAAAGATTTTTTGGATGTAGTCATTAAACCTACCTTAAGGATTGGATATGTTTACGTTTTTCCTACATAAAGGGAGGTTTTCCTATTCTTACAATGATGTTAACATTTTCTTTTTAATCTTTTTTTTTCACAAATTCTTGAGAAAAGTTTTTGTAGGCTTAACACATTTCCAAAGAAGGACAAAAAAGTTCTTCTCGGCTTGGAATGTATAAAATAGCAAACCTACCTATTTATTATTCAATTTCAAATATCGACACGTTGACAAACCCCAAATGAATTCCCTTTCATGTCGTTAAAGCAACAGGAGAGAAATGGGAAATCATGTTAGTCTTCGTTCTACTTGAAATTCATTAAAACCTGTTCTTAGTCAAATGTAATAATTTATTTAAGCAACAAAAATCCCCAGAAGTAATATCCATTGAAGCATATTTAACACTGAAGCGGAAATGTGGGATAGTGATGGGGGAATGCGATGAATTGTTATGTCAATCAAGAATCAGATCATGATTTGACTTTATAAATTAAATAATGGATGTATGTTTAAAATACAAAAATATTAAAAAGCTAAAATCTAAGTTTTTGTTTGACAACTCTTTCCTGTCTGTGCATTGATTGTTTATTTGCATAAAAATCATTATGGCTTTTAGCTGCTTAGGAACTGTAGAAAACATATATATTTGTCTAATTATTTTCTTTGATCTATTGTACTACTAGATGTAAATTGTGGAAAGAAAAAATCGCTCACGAGCAGGATTCGAATGGTGTTCTTTAACCGACTCGATTAACTTTGCAGTTAATACTAAGCCGTATAGACGTGCCTACCCTTACTAATTATATTGTTGTTCCTCAATGGAATGATGCTGACGTCACCCAAAGACGTATAAGTGGCAGTTAAATTCAATATCATGAGCAGAGTTTCCGGTAGCTTAGCGGCTAAAGCACTGGTGTACTGAACCAGGAGTCGCAGGTTCAAATTATGCTCGTGAGCGAATTTTTCTTTCCACAATAATTTTATTTACATCTTTAGATTTCGCCCCGCATGCGTAAAGGCGTTCTTCTTCTTCTTCTTCGTGTCGACGGTACAGAAAATTTACTGATAGTGGCACAGTAATCACACGCTGCTGGCCCAGAAATTTGCCACGTCTTGTGCGTTGTCTGTGGCATCGATAAGGTCACTCAATGTGCAAGTGCTTGGACACAAGGAGCAGCATAGCAAGTGTGACATTGATTGAGGATCAATGCCACACATGCAGGCTGTAGCTGTTTGGTCTATATAGCCCCACTTTCTCATGTTAAGCCTGCATCTGCCTACCTAAGGCGTTAAAAATTACTTAATTTCTGTCATTTAGAATTAAAGAGTAGTCGATAGAATGCACAACTCTTTACCCCATCACTAAAAGCCAAGGCTCACAGGAACGTATTATCGTATAAATAATTCAGCATATCTTTCTCCGCATTATGTCATTTACGGCCTTACCTTTTAGATGAGCAGACGAGTATTTACACAAAAGAAGAGAGAATCAAAAATTATAATTAGATGCAAATCTTTGGGATCGTTTGCGGGGCACTCTCCTCAAATGTCTGCCTCTATTTGATATAAAGGAAGATTCTTTTTAGATCCTTAAAACGGTTGAGCGAAGTAATGACAAGCTTCAATGAGCGTATTAGCTGTGTTTAATATTTATGTACTGTTAATGCAGTCCAAATAATCCCTTGTACTTTGTTCTTGCTAAGAAGTTTTGTTTTGTTGTGTTTACTGCGGATAATAGAAGTTCAAATAAGGCTAATATTAGGACTCAGTGCCAAAATAATAATAATAAATATTTTGGGACATTTTTACACAGCACCATCTAGTCCCAAACTAATCAGAGCTTGTGCTATGGGTACTAGACAATGGATAACATAACACACAACATCACGCCTGTATTTCCCCGAAGGGGTAGGCAGAGGTGTATAGTACATCCATATTTCGCCAGTTATGTTGTTATGTTTGTTAGACATTGGATATAATACTTATATACTTTTTTTTTGTAAATACATACTTTTAATTAATACATTTATAGGTATACTATTTTTTTAATTATTTTATTCCCTGGTTACTTTGAATGTTGTCACTCGAATCATGTAAATAAACGGATATAACATACAAGGTAAATATTTCGTAATTTAAACAGTAACAGAACAAGCTCAAAAATCTACATTGTATATTCAAACAATGTTGCGTACAAGATTCAAGCGCATCTTCGGTCCAAAAAACAAACTAAAATTTTCCGTTGACATCAAGTATTCTTCGAACGAACGGTCTTCGTTAGAGACCCGTCCCATACCTGCACTGCATATGTTACTATGCACAAAGTTTACAAACTTAAATCCTATTCGCATTGTTTATTCGCTACAGGTTGACGTACAGGGACGACAAATCGAATTCCCTTTGATTCTTGGATACAAGTCTGTAAGAAAAACAAAGAAAGCAAATAAGTGGAAGATTAAGCACGTATAGATACGTATTTTTGGAGGAATTTTTACTTGGATGCTTTGCTCGTTTGCTTCGAATTATTTACAGTATAAATATTTAGTTATCTACGGTTAAACAGTTGTATAATCATCGATCTGGAAGCCATCATCACAGGACGCTATATGCATGTTTTTTTTTTTAGCAAGATGGCGGTGGGGACAGTTAATTCGATTGCAGCGCACGCTGTGGCAGAAATGCGAAACATATCAGGCCTGTGTTTTGTATTCCTACGCTAAATTCGCTGTATATTCGATTTTTTGAGCTAAAGAATGAAATGAGTCATAAGACTTGTTGTGTTGTGAACTGCATAAATAATGAGGAGAATAGTTTATGTAAATTTTACAAGTTTCCTTGGAATTGGAGCAAATAAGAAATGGGTAATTAACTGCTTTAAAAAGGAAAAAGCAAGTTGCTGATCCATATAACTATAACGAATTCACTGATTAGTTATAATTGTAATTTCACCGGCGCCCGTACCCTTCAGACTGAAACACAGCAATGTAACCATCACTATTTGGCGGAGAAGTAGGTACGGTGGTAGTACTTCCCCGGACGAGCTCTTCCACAAAGGAGCTTTCATCATCATCATCATCATTTCAGCCGAAAGACGTCCACTGCTGGACATAGGCCTCCCCCAAGCATCGCCACAAAGGAGCTTTACTACTACTAAAACATATTCACGATATCCACGGAAACAACATTTCCTAGTAAATTATCACGCGTTAACATCTTAATCACTCAAATTAACATCACCATTAATCTTATATTTCCTCGAATAATGCCAAAAAGCGTAATAAATAACTGCAAACGTCCCCATAAATACATATTAAGGAGAGATCAAGACAAAGGAGGTATTAGGAGTCAACCCTTCTCCTTAACTAATGTATTTCATTATAATAATTGCTCCAACCACAGGAGTGACCTCTTGGGCGACGAGAAGCAGTTCGTTTGGAGAATAATTAATATTCCTATTATTAAGATTGTGTGTTAATAATTAAATTGGTTCAAATTATGATTGAAGAGCAAATTTGTTTTATGGCAATTGATTGTTTTATTTTATTTGCGTACATTTTACAATAATTGGCCATTGTTCTTAATTTCTGCAATGATGGGAGAGTTTAAGGTGAATGCTACAGGGTAGCCCGCGAAATTCAAATTTTTTGGCGTTTTTTGCAAATTGTAGCTTTATTTCGCGTTGTATATCGGTCAAAATATGATTGGCGGAAATAATAACAATATATCTACTGAATAATACTCATAAAAAATATTAACCTAGCTCTATTAGCTGTACTAGCTCAATAATATTAATTTACGATCAAATTATCGATTTTCGAGCTTGTAGAGCTAATAGAGCTAGATTAAAAAAAATTATGAGTATTATTATTTAGATATATTGTTACTTTTTCCGCCAATCATATTTTTACCGATATACAACGAGAAACAAAGCTACAATTTGCAAAAAACCTCAAAAAATTTGAATTTCGCGGGCTACCCTGTAGCATTCACCTTAAACAAAATTTGTATTCTTGCCTCGTTGGTATAGTGTTCGCAGTGGCGTGCAGTGGCCTACTTCACTTGAATTTATTTTTGGTGTAAGTTATTGATTTTTTTATGTAGGAAGATTTATTCAGCATTAATAGGTTTAATAAAGGATAAAGAATCATCGTACTTTGAAAAAAATATAATAACTTACACCACTGTTGAGTTTGAATGAGGAAGGCACTGGGTATTGCCTAATTGCCTATATGCAATGCACGCCACTGAGTGTTCGCCAGCGCGACTGCTGAGCGTCTTGGGTGCGATTCTCGGGTCGGGAAGTGTTATTGAGTTTTTTCGTTAGGAAATTCTCAGTAGCAGCCTGAAGTTTGGATTTGTGCCCGATTTATGGAAATAGGCTCGCCCCCTATTACATGGGACTTATAAAATAACTGGCTAAATGTGGGTGTATACCACAGAAATCTAAATAATAAGCTAATAGAAATTTTATCTACTGTATTTTACTACGGGAACGCATATCGCTCGTTTTCCGCCACCAACACATAAATACGCTATCATGCCCACCATGTTTCTAGCATTTAATAACAAATAAATTAATCCTAAAAAATTACACTGCTAGATATGCTGCAAAATACAATTTTAGTGACTCTGCGTCCAAAATAGCACTGATGATCAAGCAAACGGTTCGCGCACTGGTGTCCTATAATACACTTGTACGCGGCGAAAAGTTTACGCGCCTTTCTATTACCTTTATTTAGATTTCTACGGTATATACTATGCACCTCGCCCACCCCTTCGGGGAAATACAGGCGTGATGTTATGTTACGTGTTATGTTTGTATTTTTTTTTTCGATAAACGGTTCGGTTTGGTCGATAGTTAGCAATTAGGTACCTGTTTGATGTTGTTTTTTTAGAAAGTCATATTTATGACTGTCACTTTTTTGAAGTTACGATTATATTAATCATTATAAACAAAGGAAATATAAAATAGGGTGACAAAATGATTATTTGTTCACCTTTATTATAATACTTATTGATGGTTTAGAAGTACCTATGTAAGTAGTTAGATTTCTCTTTTGAGAGGCATGTTTAGCAGAACGAGGGAAAGGCCTA
Source organism: Asteroscopus sphinx (assembly GCA_949699075.1). Lineage (NCBI taxonomy): Eukaryota > Metazoa > Arthropoda > Insecta > Lepidoptera > Noctuidae > Asteroscopus > Asteroscopus sphinx. Next base: position 10,803,820 of record OX453008.1, read on the forward strand.
CCTGATATTAAACCGCTGTCTTTTCCCATTATTGAATTATAAAATGCTTAATGTTTCCTATTATCAGTGCCTTCATGTCTAATTGTGGCTAAAATGGACAATCAGTGACTGTGAGTAATGTCTCACCCAAATATCATACTATCATAAATGTTGCTCCAAAATAGGTACGTTACGCGTAGCGCCATCTATTGCCACAATACTGAATTATAGCAGTTTGTGGTTTGGCTATTTTTTTTAAAATAAAATTAATGTCCGGTTGCATGACATATTTTGTAATCAGAATTTATCTTAACTATTATGAAACTGTAATTGTCGGTTTGTTTGTTCGAGCATCACGCAAGAACTACTGGACCGATTAGGATTATTTTGTATGAAATTGGACACAGATAGACCATGTGTTGGAATAAAATCCTACTAATATTATAAACTAGGCCATGCCCGCGACTTCGCCCGCGTGAATGTCGTTTATCGCACATCCCTCGGGAACTGTTCATCTTCCCGGGATAAAAAGTAACCTATATGTTAATCCGGTTATATTATATCTGTATGCCAAATTTCATTGAAATTGGTCGAGCCGTTCTTGAGTTATAAATGATGTAACTAACCCGACTTTGTTTTATATATTAAGATGTGAAAGTTTGTGTAGATGTTTGGATGTTTGTTACTCAATCACGTTGTAACCGTTGAACGGATTTAGGTGAAATTTGGTACACAGATAGACCATAACCGAGATTAATACATCGGCTACCTTTTATCCCGGAAAAATAAACAGTTCTCGAGGGATGCAAGATTGCTTATTTCTGTGATAAGCCGAATTACACGCGGGCGAATCCACGGGCATAGGCTAGTATAGAATACTTTTTATCGACATAACAAGGGAGCAAAACCCCTGGGCATCAGCCAGCAGTTATTGAAATTTGTCAATTTTTATTGATGTGGACGACAAAAATATACTAATGATAAAGTGCGATCTCACTCATATGTCATATACCTATATCAACTCGGACGAATAAAATTGGTTCAAGCATATCAAATATATCATATACTCAATAGGTTACAAACTATTTTAATAAAATTTGTAGTTTTTTGCATGGCTATAAATTGATAATTGAATGGCTTGATAAATAGGTATGTGTAATATAAAGCAATGAAGCCAAACAAATAGTTTATTATTGTAGCTCTTAAAATATTTATAGGGCTATTTATTCTAATATATTACAAATTTATATCGTATTTCTTGTTTAATTTAGAAGATTTCTGAGTTTAATAGGATTCAGGGTCACTTTGACTCTCAATGGCGTTTGAATAAAAGCCAATAAAATGAGAAAGTTTCTCATAATCAAAATCTTTTTAGTTTTTACGTGCTTATAACAACATTTATGATGAGACGTTTTAAATAAAGATTATAACTACATCGATAAGTCTACGCATGTTTTAAAACAGTTTGGCTAACTTATAACAAGCTTTTTCAAAACACCATTTTATAAAATGTTCTTGAGTACAAATAAGTTTAGAATAACTTTTTTGTGGCTTTAACTCGATGTTCTTGACTATTTATAGTTTGTTATGGCCATATTTTTATTCAATATTCAGTAAAAAATAAAAACTGTATAGTATTTAATATTAATTTTTCTTTTCTAGTCCCATAACATTATGATTTAAATAAATTCATTGAAATTTTATAGAAAAAAATCAAGTTTGATTTAAACCACTGATTTTTATTAAAAAAAAACACTTTTTCACACACTTAAATCAATCAACCCTGGTTTTAAGTAGATATTTACTAGTGATTGTGATACTATTAATATAACATTTCCATGTTCCATGTTCTATTTTTGGCATGTTGATTTTGTGTAAAATGTTTTATAATTATGATTATTGTGGAATATATGATTCATCGTACGACGTTTAGACGTATAGTGGAGGATAATTTCGAAATTTCACGGTAGCTTAGTGGCTAAAGCACTGGCGTACTGAGCCAGGAGTCGCAGGTTCGAATCCTGCTCGTCAGCGATTTTTTCTTTCCACAATTTATATCTATACGAATCAAATTAAAAAAAAAATTGCTATCGTATAGTTTGTATTTTATTTTAATTCCCTATACACAAAATCTTTTGTGGCAACTGTACTGAATGACTACCTAAAGTTGATTTCGGGTGATTCGACCGCTTCAATTTTTACAAAAGAAAAAGGTGTCATTTCACCCCACCATATATTTCGGTTCAGTTGAACAGACCCCTAACGTTTATTAAAAATTTAAGAGGTGGCTATTCACCCTTTCGGGTAAGTTTTTTTCGGGTAATTCGCCACCTAAGTCATATAAAAATGATTTTATACGGGCGATAATCTAAAGTTGTAAAACAAAAAACTTATTCCTAACTTTTTAACTATCACATCAAATAAAGCAAACAATAAACCTTGAAAGAATCAAGAAATCAAACATTATAAATATGCAAATACAAACAAAACCGATGCATTTACCGAAATCTACGAAGAATAAATTTTTAATAACTCGTCTAGACCAACATTTACAGAAAGCGATTTCAGCTTCGCCAATCTCAAGTTTTCCACTTAAGGAGCAAACATAACCAACATTGATCGGAAAACTGTTTTATTGGCGGTTTGTTCGACTCCTTCACTCAGCATTCATTCACTCATTCCTCTTGTTTAGACTCAATCACATTGAACATAATAAAAGAGAAAATAAAAACTATAATGAAGCAAGTTCATCTTGCAAATATTTTCTCGTCTGCCACAGGAGAAATAATGATCAAGAAGTTGTGCAAACTTTGCGAAAGTTTTCTCTGTATTTGAAATCGCTGTTTCGGCTAATTTTTATGTTTAGTTTTTATTATTATTTCCATTTTTATGGTATCGAAGATTTTATATTTTTATTGGTCGAACATTTTAATTAATAGTCCGGCAAAATAAAATTTGTTGGAGCTAGACTACAAGGCGGCAGTGTACCTATATCATGACGATTTCCGAATTTGCAAAAACTCATCATCAATCATTTTAACTATAAAGTAATATAACAACAACATAACATAACAACAACATATTTTATAACATAACATGTAACGTATTTTACTACTTTACTGGTGCATCTACCTTATTCTTTGTCTCTGCATTACCCTAAGGTTGTCTGGTAGAGAAAGCCTATGACGTTAAGACCGCCTTTGTTTGTACCCAGTTGTGCATAAAGAATTAAATAAATAAATAAACAACATATCTTTGAGATTTTTGTCTCCAAACAAAGAAGCCTTGTTTATTTAAACTTTTTTCAAATAAATTATGATTTTTATTAATTATTTATTTATTTTTTGTCTCCAAACAAAGAAACCTTGTTTATTTAAACTTTTCTAAAATTAATTATGATTACTTATAAATAATAACTTTGACTGCCTCGTTGGTCTAGTGGTTGCAAGCACGACCATGACTGCTGAGCGTAGGGTCCTGGGTTCGATTCCCGGGTCGGGCAAAGTGTTATTGGGTTTTTTCATTAGGAAATTCTCAGTAGCAGCCAGGAGTCTGGATTTGTGCCCGGTCAATGGCAATAGGCTCGCCTCCTATTACATGGGACTATAACATAACTGGGGAAATGTGGGTGTACACACACCTACACACCACACACACCTACACACCTACACCTACACCTCTGCCTACCCCTTCGAGAAAATACAGGCGTGATGTTATGTTATGTTACTTATAAATATTTTTTTGTATATTTTGTCACGAACTAAAAATAAAGGCCTCCTTTATTTCAATATCAATTTATTAATTAGTAATCAGTTGATGATAAAGAAAATCCTTCGTGAAAAGATTTATTTTCTATTCGTCCTCTTCCTCCTATTATATTTACGTCACATTTCTTTTTTTAACTTCATAATACTTTTCCATAATATCAAAAAAGTATTATGCTATAGCTTCAGAGTATTTTACACAGTATCCAATCCTATACAAATACCTTACACGTCTAATAACCTATAAGTACACCCTTACGGACACACGCGGTGCAAACGGGGTCTCCATGCAAACTTCTTAACAACGTAATATTGACTTAAGTTCGTTGTCTTGTTACCATCAATCTGCTCAAATGGCCGCCGCCACAAAGTTGTGCGTCCCTCCAAAGCCCAAGAGGTCACTTCCTCTTATAGTTAATTATAATAATTGGTAAAAGGGTCCACCACGTGCGCAATATTGAATAGCCACTTTGTGTGCTAACGAACTGTCAGGAGAATTTATGTTTTAAATAAAATACTTATTTGCGTGTGTGTGTTTCGTTTTTTGACGCAAGGGGAGATGAGCTATGAACAGGTGGTCAATATTTTAAATTAGATTATTATTATTTATTATCAGCCTGTATTATCCCACTGCAGGGCAAAGGCCTCCCTTCCCTTTTTCCACTTGCCCCTCTCTTTTGCCTTCTGGGGCCAATCCTTCAGATAGGAGTCAAGTTCGTCCCGCCATCTCCTTCTGGGCTTAAATTAAATTAAATTAGATTATAACAAACATTTCATTTTGAGTTTTTAAACTAACATGGTCTCTAAAACTTAAACAACGTGTTATTGAAATAACTGAAAACATCTTAAGGGCTCATTTTACTCATCAGTATGAACAACTCATCAACAAAAAAAACAGCTGTTTCCCTACATTAGTGTTCACATAATTAGACAAAATGTATGGGAACATAAGTTAGCAATACTTGAGGGGCTCGTGAATAAGTACCAACCATGGTATAATAAGATGTTTCACCAGGTATTCTCTTCCCGCAATGACAGCGCGATGCCTCCAAGCTACGTCACGATCAGTGCTGCCATTGATTGATATCTTCAATATACTTAAGGAGATTTTTGATCATAATGAATATAAAATAAATTCCTAACTAGCCTAACTATTTGTTATCTCGTGTTATTCATCTAATTAGTTAATAAAGGAAACTGTATAAAATTACTAGTTCAAAAGTGATTCTTTATAGAAGAAAGTAAATGAAAAAATGCATTTTGCTCGGGTAATTTATTTTCACAAAGTGGCAGCACATCAAACTGACAAGTGTCGCGCTAACAGCCCGCTATTGGCTCCACGGCCGATGACGTAGTACGGAGGCAATCACGAGACCTAGCTGTCACGGGAAGAGACTACCTGGTGTTATTATACCATGGTACCAACCAATTATATCGCAAGAACTGAGAGGTTAAGCTGCACAAGCCACGGTCAGTCTTTGGATGGGTGACCGTTTCGCTGTAATCGACACCCTTCCATGCCTCAGAGAGCACGTTAAGCTGTCGGTCCTGGTTACCATATGAATACCTGAAACAGTCGACTTTTTGGCTCTTGAACAGAACTTGGAATCAGGGCCGGATTAAAGAATGAAGGGTCCCCAAGGCCATGCAAATCAAAGGGCCCAACAACAAAAAAGCCGGACTAATTCTGACCTTTTTAGCACCTGTTTATTTCATTATAATTTTTATGGATGACCTTTGTTAGTTCTTCTTTAAGTTTCTTAACCTCGGACTTTTTGCGTTTCCTGCAGCCCTAGCTGCTGGGCCGCTAAGTGGCGCAGGGCCCACCTAGGGTTAACCTAAAGGTAAGGTAGGTAAGTGCCTATCACTTACCTACCTTACCTTTAGGTTAATCCGGCTCTGCTTGGGGTTTCGATATTATCCAGTAACTGGGTTTCCGGGAATGCGGGGTCTGATGGCGGTCGCTCCGTGTAAAACACTGATGTCCGGTCACATCTGCTTCCTGATTCAAAACCACACGGTAGCCAGTTGTTGATTGGTTCGTTATGTTATCTCGTTTAGTCTGATAAATTCACGCAACGAGAGAAAAAGAGATAGCAAACCGAATCGGTCGACAACTGGGTAACGTGGGGTTCTGAAACGGGGAGCTGATTAGACTGAAAGCAGACCTCAAAATAATAGGAAAAAAACGTAAAAATACGTGTCATTTAATAAAATACTCTCCCATGATATAATCAACCAGCGGAAACAACAGCTAAGCGTGACATACGGTATTCCTTAACGAGGTTTAGTAAAAATTATCTTTACATTTTAAAAGCTTATAAAATTCCCATTTCCTACGTAAGTAAATGGGCTCCATTGGCGCATAAACTAATTACCTGTTCTAGATAGCATAAGACCCTTCATTTATACTGTGTAACTTAATTACTTACACCGACAGACGAGTACCATACTACATTACCAACCAGCATAACTTGACCTGCATAAACAACACTGTACTTCCCCCTCACATGAGATTAACAAAACATCGCACTCACACGGAGCTCATTAATACTGGTCGGCTTACTGCGTATTGCTGAGGTATATTTGAGAATGTAGATTAGCTATTGCCTCTTATAATACAACGGAGAGGAAAGTCAATTACTTGGGCATAGTTCGAATACGTACGTAGTATATGTTAGTTGAAGAGCAATTGTGCCGTTATGGAAACTAATAAATTCGCGAAATTGCCAATATGATGGCGTCTTTGACGAGAAATCGAATTTACAAGGGTTTTAGACGTACAGAATTTGATAATCCGATGTTTATATTGGGAATTTGACTTAAATATCATATTAAGACATGATGTTAAATGAAAGCATATTTTGTAAACACAAGATAATCTAATTAAAACTACTCTAATGATCCTTTACAGGAAAGAAACTCAGCTAAGTTCAAGCCGGAGAGTTTCAATGCCATTCTATGAATAAACTGAGAAAAATCGTAGGCCAAAGTTGAGTAAAATAAATGGTTATACTTCAGACCTCCGATTATTGTTCAGGTTAGAAAAAAAGAAAGAAAAAAACTATTTATTGTCACAAAAAGACATGCTGTAGGTATAGTACACAAAAAGTAACATCTTACTCAAATAGTTTTAGGAATTATAGTGATAGTTCTAACATCAAGAAAAGTAACATTGCATGTCGTAGCTGCGACAAAGAGGTTGACACTCAGCATGATGCTGTGTTGTAACGTGAGCCACAACACAGCGCTGATTTACAGCGGTTAGTATTTTTTTTAACTTATGTTCTATAATCTGAGCTTTAGACAAGTTTATTAGGCTAATACAGCTGGACTGCGGTAGTGTGGTTATCATTTCAATCAACTCAGCCTATCGCAGTCCATTGCTGGACATATGCCTCATCCAAGTTGTGCCACAACACTCGGTCCTCTGCCTTCTGCATCCAGTACCCCCCAGCCACCTTCTTTAGGTCATCGGTCCACATGGCGGGGCCCTACGCTGCGTTTGCCGATTTGCGGTCTCCACTCAAGGACTCGTCTGCTCCAGCGGCCATCGGTCCTTCGACAGACATGGCCAGTCCACTATCACTTCAACTTACTGATCTTACAAGCTATGTCGGTCACTCCGGTTCTTCTCCGGATAATCTCATTAAAATTTAGCCTCCGTAATTTTGTAGGTAAAATCTTGAAATCTAGTTGTCATTTGAATTCCAAAGTAAAACTTATACCTTTAACACATGGTATCTTCCGCACTTTAAAAGATTTGTTTTAGAGCGACTAGCGAGTAGTAGCGAGGCAGTCAACACATCAGTTACTTTAAACTTGCCTACAATTCACGAACAATAACAGTTACAAACAAAAGTTCTTATGATATACAGCTCACAGTTTCATTTAAAATAGAAAAACTTTAAAAAGTCCTTTTCCTACAATATGTTTATATTTTGCCGGTAAACTTTTAATGTATGCCCGTTTCGCTCGTGAATCGGGAGATACTGTGGTGGGAGGAGGGGGGAGAAACTTGCTCCGTCGATTCCAGATGCTTGAAGAACTAATTTAACTGCGTCCCCTAACTGCCACTTCAATAAATTCTAAACTAGATATATATTTTTACTAAGTTTCAATCTTTTAAAATTTACGACGACCTTCGAGAGAGTTACGAAAATACAAACAGATCCGAACTGAAGTTTGAAGATTCAAGAGCTACCATAACACACACACGAGTACACGTAACTCTAATGAGTTTTCGGATACTTGAAAAATGTTTTTACTTAAGTTCACAAAAAAAATGTTTTTTCTTTCTTTAGTGAATTTATAAATAATTTAATGTAAAGTATAATTTTTCATATAGCACGGTTTTAAAACGAAAGCGAGTTAAAATTATTCAAATTATTGCATTGTCATCCAGTTCCGAGCTGTCTCTAACTCATCGGGAAGTTCGTTTAAAATCGATTGCAAAATTTGTACCAAGCTAAAGGGAGGAAAGCGAGTTGATAAAAATAATTTGATGAAAAACTTTTTTTATATTTACCTTGTTTTTTAAAAAGAAAGTGTCTACGCGCCTGCTGAATTTGCGTTAGCAATGATTATCGCACCGTTAGGCGTTGACTTTGTTTGCTAAGGCGTTTTCATTATATTTTTTGTGTCACTGCCACCTACATGTTTTGTACAATTTTTCATTACTCAATATTTTCTGTTTGTACGCACTTTCGGTAGCATCTAACTTGTTAAAATTAATTGAAAATCATCAAGGATTAAAGATTTATAGAAGAAAACGAGGTTTTGTTATTTCCAAAACTTCCATTTGTCCACTACGAAACAAAATTGGCGACCGTGACAGGACAACTTGCAAGAATTGGATCGAATACGAAGACAAATAATTCCTATCAAAAGGCATACTACCAAGATTTCCCAGACCAGGTCAAGAGACGCAAGAATAATAACGGACGACTAAGCCAGCCAGGTCGGTTAGCCCGCAGATAAGGCGCCGCGCCCAGCCTTATCACCTACGTCGACATTCACCGTCAAACTTTCCATAGAATATTGGAAATTCTGACCACACCCAACTGCACGCAGCTCGTGCACCCACTTGTGCAGCAGTCACCAACGAGGAACATAATCATCCGAAAGCGCTCGCCTCGCCCGTCAGTTAAGTGCCCTTTCTATGACCTACATTCTTACCTAAACCTAATTTCCCACAAAGAAGGTCATTATTTAGTATACTTTGCTTGTGTTATTCATCAAAATCATAAAATATCGAGCATATTTATGCTGAATCAACTATAGTCAACAACCAATTACACCAATTAAAGCTAAAACTATTAAATATACTTAATTTAAACTTAATTATTGTTGTCTACCTCCGCAAGTTAATTATAAAAATTGCTTCATTTAATTTCAGTTTATGGTTAAAATAAGCTAGTAAATGCAAATCATTATACTGTTAGAACACAATTTAGTAGTATAGTTTCGTCATGTCCGTCCGTCTGTCCGTCTGTCCTAATCCTTTACAGCTTAATAACTTCTACAGTTATAAACATAAGTAAATGAAATTTTGTAAAAAAATAGTCTACATATAATAATATATAATCTTTATTTTCAGACAATAGCCCATAGCATTATTGCATAAAACACACTAACATAGAAAACACAACAGAACATAAATACAATTTACACATAAACTATCATACACGACATATGACACGACATATGACATATCATATGACGACCTCTGTGGTCTAGTGGTTCGAGTGTCGGACTGCTGATCACGAGGTCGTGGGTTCGATTCCCACAGGACACAAATATTTGTGTGATGAACATGAGTGTTTGTGTTGGTCTGGTTGTTTCTTATGTAGGTATTATAAGTATGTATTTACAAAACAAAAAGTATATAAGTATTACATCCATTGTCTAGTACCTATACCACAAGCTCTGCTTAGTTTGGGACTAGATGGTGATGTATAAAAATGTCCCAAAAATATTATTTATTTATTATACACATATATAAAAATACACTAGAAAAATGTATATACCATACACTCACACATAGCACAAACATTTTACTTATAACATACACAAAACATATAATATTATATTTACCTACTACTGTACATAGTCAGATGACGTTCGGTGAGTCGTCATCCAATGCCACATAATAGGGCTGTCCTTTTTTCTGCCACAAGCGCAACAAGGCTGTTGGAACTAGCGCGCACCCGCCGCATCAAGGACGCTATTCGCGTTCGCATAAGTGCGTAAAAATCTGGCACACGTGCTTCCGCGTACATGTCCGACGCACTGCAGTAGCGCGGTAGCCCCAACATTATCCTGAATGCGTTGTTATATTGGACACGCAGAGCATTGTACGAGCTCTGTGTATATAACGGACCCACAGTGCGCACGTGTACCTACATAGACTGGCAGTATGCCCTAAAAAGTGTAATTTTAACATCTTCTGTACATCGTGCGAACCAATCATAATCTACATATAGATCTCAATTTTAAAAGAATGAAAAAATCGTGATTATGTATTTTAGGGGTGGCGCCCATACATGTGAAATGGGGATGAAAATGTTTTTTTCGCTGCATCCCCTCGTGTGGAGTATCACTGAATAGGTCTACTAAAATGAAGGTCTAAACTGTGCAACGTAGAAACTTGTCATCTTCCACCTTGATAGACGTTTTATAAAAACTCTCTTTTAAAATTATTTTGAGTAAAATATGATTATAAATAGAGAGTTATAGAGAGAAAACTGAAAAATTCTTAAGACGTCCTAGTTCAAAGGTCATTAACCTTAGAGAAAAATGATGTTAGCAAAGAATGCTCCTTTAGTTATTTTCTATTTTAAAAAATCACAAAAAGTAACTTTGTGCTATGTTGACATGACACACTTCTTAAATTTGGCGCTATACAGCGCTATCTAGCGGCTACTAATAACACTATCTGAGTCGCCAATGCTGCCGTCTATTGCAAAAACTAAAATAGCCATGATTAATATTCGATTTGATTTGTGATTTGTTTGTGATTTACTTAAGGAATACTGAGCATGGTCTTGTCCGGTTTTTTTCCAATTGTATCGCCAACATATATTTGAAATATTTTGGCCGAATATTCCAGGGCTCGACGACGCAGATAGTTCCTGCTGACTGTCTTCGTGAGCCGCCACCGCGCTCGTGCCTGTGCTCGAGCCCCAGGTGCCGCCAAAACAGGAGCATTAGATAAGATTTCATCATCATCATCATTTCAGCCGAAAGACGTCCACTGCTGGACATAGGCCTCCCCCAAGCATCGCCACAACGACCGGTCCTGTGCCTTCCGCATCCAGCGGATTCCCGCGACCTTCACCAGGTCGTCGGTCCACCTTGTGGGGGGCCTAGCCACGCTGCGCCTTCCAGTACGCGTTCGCCACTCCAGAACTTTACTGACCCATCGGCCATCCGTTCTGCGAGCAATTTTCCGAGATAGATAAGATTTACAATTTATTTACTTTATTCCTTCATTCTGCATTAGTGTGTTAATATTCAAATTACTAAATTCTCCATATCTAGTCTTCTAAAAGATACTAGTTTCTAGAATTATTTATTTATTTATTTAATTCTTTATGCACAACAGGGTACAAAGGCGGTCTTAACGCCATAGGCGTTCTCTACCAGACAACCTTAGGGTAATGCAGAGACAAAGAATAGGGTAGATGCACCAGTAAAGTAGTAAAATATGTTTCGTACTACGGACTTATAATTACATATAATAAAAAATAAAAAAAATAGATAAATACATATGTACATTATACATATAATAAAATATATATAATTAATTTACTATTTGTTTGTACAACCTTCTTAAATAAATAACAAAATGTCTACAAGTGACGACTTTAATGCAAAACAATTAAAGGAACTATTTGCTAAACGTAGCTCGATCAGGGGTCGTTTAACAAAATTCAAAACATATTTAGACATCGTCTGTTCATCAAAACTATCAAAGATTCAAGTTAAGGAATTAGAAATTAATATTAAAAAAATTCGAGCTATGTCAAGCAAATTCGATGAATTACCAGTTCAAATTGAGGTTGCAAATTGTGAAAACATGGACAGTGAGATTGACGAACGTGATGAAACTGAGCAGATCTTTACTTCACATCTTGCTCAAGAATTTCTAGATAAAGATAGTAATAGCTCTAACGATTCTGATGTGCTTAACATTTCACAATGTCATCATGACCGATCATCATCATGTTGAGTTCAAGTTACCACAAATACAAGTTACAAAGTTTGATGGTGCTTATTTCCGCTGGCTTGAATTCCAAGATACCTATTTATCACTTATTCATAAAAATTAACGTATTAAGCCTATTCATAAATTTCTCAAAGGGCAATGGAGAGGGCTATGCTCGGAGTATCCCTGCGTGATCGAATCAGAAATGAGGAGATTAGCAGGAGAATGAAAGTAACCGACATAGCCCGAAGAATTGCCAAACTTAAGTGGCAGTGGGCGGGGCACATTGCTCGCAGAACGGATGGCCGATGGGGCAGTAAAGTTCTGGAGTGGCGACCGCGTACTGGAAGGCGCAGCGTGGGTAGGCCCCCCACAAGGTGGACCGACGACCTGGTGAAGGTCGCGGGAATCCGCTGGATGCGGAAGGCACAGGACCGGTCGTTGTGGCGATGCTTGGGGGAGGCCTATGTCCAGCAGTGGACGTCTTTCGGCTGAAATGATGATGATGATGATGATAAATTTCAATACTTGGTATCGTATCTTGAAGGTGAAGCAGCGCGAATTATCTCTCACCTAGACATTTCTGAAAGTAACTACAACACTGCCTGGCAACTCCTTTGCGATCGTTACGATAACAAGCGTCAACTCGTTAATCATCACCTCAATTCATTGTTAAATATTGGAACATTTACACGCGAATCTGACTAATCGCTGAGGTTTCTAGTTGACCACGTCACAAAAAACCTGCGAGCTTTATCTAGCTTAGGTCAACCTACGGAGCAGTGGGACACGTTAATTATTCATATGCTTTCATCAAAACTAGATAGTCGTACCGTCATAAAGTGGGAGGAATATCGTAATAGTTTACCCGATGTCCCCACTTTGAAGGAATTTAATAATTTTTTAACTGATCACGCCGACGTACTAGAAACGTTATATCGTAACAAAGGACATTGATAAAAATAGCCTTAAACTGTTACAAAGATGAACAATATACGAAAATTACATGCGAATTTTTTCGTTTCATAATATAAGTACAAGAACCATTTTTTATATTTTAAGGAGTATCAATACATTAATGAAGTAACCGGATAAAATTGTATCATCTATGATATCTGTGTATCATCGTATCATCCATATTTTTATTTCGATACTCTATAGTCTACGATTCAATATTATAGACTCCTTTTCACACAAGAAATTTCAAAAAATTGGCATCGACTGACAACTTGACGACAATGATTGTTTGTCATAACAAAAAAAGCAAAACATGACATCAAAATAGCACAGATATCCACAGATATCTGTGATTATATGTGTCAAAATAGTAAATATTTTAAAAATCTAAAATTATATTTAGTACTGTCCGTGTTTATGAATGTATTGCAATACATTGGCTTCATTGAGTTGTATATGGTGAGCATCAACTTTAATTTGTAACGCCTTAAGGCGGAGTCACTAAGGATCTTTAGCAATGTCCTTTGACAAACCCAAAGTAACACAAACACACACACAATCACGCCATAGCGATAATACTTCAGCATTCTTTTGCATCCTCAGCTCAGGACACAGGTACTGACACCATCCACTGCATCATCTGTAAAGGCGATCACTGGATCTACGATTGTCCAAAATTTAATAATCACAAGAAAAAGATTACTTATGCGAAAATTCGACGTGAATGGCTGTAATAGAGAACATAAAGGGTCGTACCAATAAAGATTATCTCAAACCCGCAATATATACGCCTGACATAAACACTCACTCAGAGAGGTAATATCTAGAAATTTTCATAGCCATTTCGCAAATGATATCTGCAGTCCTTGTCAAAGTAGTTCTCCTAATTAGACGGCCGACTTCGCGCTATGCATGTTAACGACTGACATTTGCATTTGGATCTCCCACTTTATGCTCTAAGGGTTGGTTTCACCGTGCGAGCTGAAGAATTTGAAAAATTGGTGGTGATGGCTTTGTGTCAAAGAGTATATAACAAGGATCCATTACAGTTATGTTAAAAAAAAACCCGTCGAATACATAACCTCCTCCTTTTTTTAAATCGGTTAAAAAGACATTTTATTTCATTTTAAATATGGTACTAATTTATGGAATTAAAAGTTTAAACTAACTTTATTAATACTCTTGTGTGTAGGTTGTGTGTCGTATTTTGGAATAATTTTCTAATTAATATATTTTTTTTACCTTTTTTATTAGCTGCCTTTACCTAGAATCAGAACTCTGAGTTTTCATGGCTTTTTAGCTTTTTTATATACATCTCTGATTTTTCATGCATTCGGCTCAAATACATATTCTAGTACCGCACGAACATTCAGTCACTTGAAACGTTACATGAACGAATCGGGTGGCAAAGCCGGGGCAACTGTCAAAATCACCACGTGATCATTACACCGGGGAATGAGTCGGAAAATGAGCGCTCACGGATAATTGGCGTCCCGGAATGAATTTGTGATTCTGTAATGTGATATTTTGATGAGGTGCGGATGACGTTGACTGTACAAATACTGCTATTGTTTTGGTTCAGTGGTTGGTACAGTCGTTAGCGTAGTGGCTAGTTATCGACGATTGTGATTTCAAATTGTTAGAAACATGTGTACCTAAGGCGTTGTCCTAATACAAAGCGATAACGTACCATCGCGTCGTGCCTCTCACATGACTTGATTTTTTGGTCTAAAGCATGAATATAAGGGTATAACCTCTTATGGTTTACAAACTTCTAGAAAACATGTTTAGGACACAATAGTGTTTTTGGAAATACGATCAAGGTTATAATTTTTTTTTTCATCGCCACAAGCTGAATAGATTTAGCTAAAACGTTTTTAAAAGAAGCCTATTTGGGCTATTTGGCTATCCTCAGCGTCTTAGGATTTTAGTACCTTTGATAGAAAGAAAACAATACAAATCTATTTAAAATATCAATCGTGAATTCTCAAAATAAATATCCTAATATATTATGGAGACAAGAAGTTAGGGTAAGTATTTACTAATAAAATCAGTAGCTTATGTGCGATAAAGGTATATCTTTATCCTTCTTATGAGCTTCTAAAGCTATTGCTACAAGCACATATCTGAGCTATTCAAGCCGGCATCAAATTGTTATGGCGCTATTTACAGTAAACTTTTATAAGTGGTGTCTGGAGCTTGTGCAAATGTGCACCATGCTTTATGATTAAGGTGAACGCACCAATTATTAGTTGACTTTTAGACTTTTTCTTAATTAAGGACCTTCTTGCAGTAAATCAGAACATAGTTTCTTTAATAGGGTAATTTAATTATGAAAGTGTGAGTTAAATTGCTTCATTATTGCTGTATACTTTGATTGGACTGTTTTAAAATATAAAATTAGTTTCTTTTATTTTTTCTAGTAAAACTTTGCAGTAAGAATTAATATATTAATTAAATGTTATACAAACAATGATATTTAAAAGTACAGATATGTTACTGCGTTCGCAATCTGAAGACTCGAAATCGTTCTAATTGGGACATTTTTCTACTTCTTCTTCTATCGTGTCGACATGAGCTACATAATAATAACAGCTCATGCCGTGGGGAAAAGATTAGCCAGTCAGCGGGTTGGTAGCGGGGCTGACTGCCCAGGGTGCGCCGGACGATCAATTAAATATCGTCACTCGTGGAGGCTCTTTTAATGCATGCATTTTTTTTCTACTAATCTGGGTCAAGTAAGGCGCAGAGAGTGACCGGTGACTAAAAAAACGTGTCGTCATGTGTTTACAGAAAGTGTTCCAATCATGACGCGAAAGTAACTTGAAATATCCTACTTACATACTTTGAACTATATAGTTTATGTATATTGTGCTGCCCCTGCGTAAGGAACATTTTTTTCGTTTGTTTTGTTAGGGTATGACATATCTATACTATTAAATATCACTGTATACAAAAAACAAAAGACATTGGTGGCTCTATAAAATATCGTTCTAAATACCAAATCTCGCGTATTTTCTTGATAATAGTAGCAACTAAGGTTTTTCACCCTATCAGGTGCTTGTAATATTTTTGTATAGTTACAAGATGGCAGTGAAATTGCAGTACATTCCCCTGGGATATTAACCCTGCTCTTCCTAGCCATGTAAAGTACCTTCCTGTTCATTCAAATATTGTAGACTTGATGCTATTACACTGTATTTACGTTTTGTTTACAGTATCTAACTTTGGCTCGCTCCCAGAAGGCGCAAGGATATTTCGTGGATATCGATATTGGTTTGTTTTTGAAAGTGGAAAAATAATGTTCTTTGGCGTTTACGCGAATATTTCGCGATGTTTAAAACATTTTCAGTCGAATTTCAAATATGAGTTTAACAAAGCTAATTTGCGTTGATAGATCACACTCTATCAATGCAATTAAACACATAAGTCTTCACTGAGTCCGTTATTATCACAAAGTATCACAAATTTAATGGCAATCTAAGTAAATAAGTAGCAACTTTCTTTTTTCACGTAGCTGGGGTACAGTTCGGGGCTCGTGGCTAAGTAGCAACTGGCGAATTGTATGATCTGCAAGGTTAAGCTACTTACTGCAGGGATGATGATAGCAAAGTACACTGACAAGTGTCAAATACCCAAGTAATTTTTTGTGGTGAAGTCTCTTTTACACTTCTTCCTATGGCATCGTTCTATTCTGCTGTCACCATGCTATGTGAAAGAGATCATAGGTTTTTCTCAAATTGTGTGAAATGAGCGTAATTCATTTATACCAATTTCTTTGCTTACGTTTCATATGTATTAGACCTACTGGATCAATTTAAATTAACTTAAAGTTTAATTAAAAGACCTACCTGATGGGGAAGTTGTAAATAGGTAACATTTAGGTGTGTATAAAATGTAGGTTTCCGTTTCATAAAAGTGTAATTTGAAAGTGCATATTACTGTTAATTTTCCATTACCATGATAACAATTAAAAATATAATAATTTCTTTAGGTTTTCGCGATCACTACACGTTACAATAAAACAAGTTTAACCGGATTATATCGCGTATATTATTTAAATTGGTTTTCCTGACGTTTCGAAAGCTTTATAGCGTTCGATATAATCCGGTTCATCATCTCAGCCGAAAGACGTCCACTGCTGGACATAGGCCTCCCTCAAGTATCACCACAACGACCGGTCCTGCGCCTTCCGCATCCAGCGGATTCCCGCGACCTTCACCAGGTCGGACCTTCATCAGTCCACCTTGTGGGGGGCCTACCCACGCTGCGCCTTCCAGTACGCGGTCGCCACTCCAGAACTTTACTGCCCCATCGGCCATCCGTTCTGCGAGCAATGTGTCCCGCCCACTGCCATTCTTCGGACTATGTCAGTTACTTTCATTCTCCTGCGAATCTCCTCATTTCTGATTCGATCACGCAGGGATAATCCGGTTAAACTTGTTTTATTGTAATTAAGGTATAATTCCTAAAATAAATATAAATGTCATCAACCTTTATACAAATTCATACTATTATACAAAACCATGCATTTAAACAACCTAATAAACAAAACAAGGCCCCAAATAATTACTCAGAACAGGTACTCGTATTTATTAAGAACAGCGGGAGAAGGGTTGATTATGCACATGCTTGCTGAAAGTATTATAAAAAGGCTTTTGTGAGCCACCCTTTCAGTAGCGAAGGTTCTATGAAATGCTCTTTTATTCGTCAAGAGACGTACGAATAATGGCGTCGAAAACACGCGGGCTTGCAGAAACAGATACTCTTTTAAACAATGCACGTTTTGATAATATAACGCTTTTTGATGAGGCTTTCAAATGAAAGCCAAGAGGCTCCACGCAATTGGCGTTGAATTTGGCGTTGAATTTTTTAGATGCCCTTTTTAGCGTTGTTTTTTTAGTACCTACCCCTTCTACATACCCATACGTCATTTACCTAAATGTATGTGTCCATACATTGCATGATAACTCTTACGAAAAATATATAATACTACTGATGTAAATGATACTTACACAGTATTCTGGTTCAGAGAAATTCTATACGAAATGAAAAAGAGTTTCGTGGAATAGGTGAAGAGGATGCCGAGGTACAACGTTAAAAAGATTTCACAAAAGGAAAAATAACAGTGTTATGTTCGAAAATATTTACAGTTAAAAGATTCTTAGTAATAGAACCTCTTCCAAACGGTTCTGAATACTGAGAATAGAATATGTTGTGAGAAATAGAATCTTTTATGGTATTATTCGTGAGTTTCATGCTTAAATACCTTTACCTTCCAATAAATAACGCAAAACATTGTACATAATAATATTAGATTATAGATAGACATTTATAAGGTTGATAGGGTCTAACTTCAAAGATAGTTCTACCCATAGATAAATAAAACACGGGAGATGTGCCAAGTAGGAACAAAGCTTGACGTTTCGACATGACCAAAATGATCACATCATCCACGGAACGCCCGCAGATTAAAGCACTACACCCACTTTACGCATGTATTCAATTAGCAAGTTTACTAATATTTCCACGTGCTTCTTAGTGGGCGTGAGAAAATATGAGTGTATGTGCCGTACTAATTGTTTTTGTTTCTGTGTGAGAAAAGCGGTGACATCTAAAAACGCACAATTTTGCATTGAAGGCATAATCATATCTTCTTTGCTTATGAAATCTATGGTTCCACCATTACGCGTATAGTAACAACTCCGTAATAATCTACAGAATGCAAACTCTTCATCCCTTCCGAAGTTCGAAGGTACCGATCAAAGAGGTTTATGATATTACAGTCAAATTTACATCGTAAACACTAACTGCTATCAAAATTCCCCAATAGTTCCTCTTAAAGGATTACCTTTTGTAAACTAAAATGGGTCGCAATCATCATCTTGCGGACCAGGATTACATGAAGGCATAGGATTATTATGTAGGGCTGCCAATAATAGTTTTGGACATCTGTGTAAGATGAAAATTTTATTAATATTTTTTAAGCAGGAAGTAGTCAGCATCGAAAGTAGGTTTACATTATAATAAAACAAAGATTAACCGGATTAAATCGCGTATACTATTTAAAATGCTGCAAAGCTTTCGAAATGTCAGGAAAACCAATTTAAATAATATACGCGATTTAATCCGGTTAATCTTTGTTTTATAATAATGTGTAGTGATCGCGAAAACCTAAGAAGTTATTAGGTTTAAATTGTCCAAAGTTTCAAAAGTGATTATGAATAAAAACTTACTACTTATAACTTTTTGAAAAAAATATTATATAGAGTAAAGAATATTTTAATGACTAACATTATGATACATTTAAAATAATAACTGGATTCTAAGATATTAATAAATACAATTTAGAAATTGTACTAAATACTATTGTACTAAGTACCAGACTGCCTAAATAAGGGTAGGTAGTTTTTAAAAAACATATTTGCTGGTTGTATAATAAATGTGTGAACAGAATGTGCACTTTTATTTTCGTACAGTAAGGAGTCCGTAGTGAGACAACCCTGTTTCCAACTATGTCTTACTTATGAAATAGCCATCTCGCCCGCGGGCAAAACATCCCTTCGGTCCTGTACAAATATTCCATATAATCATTCGCTTTTAATTATTATTGGTAGTGGCCAAGTTTTGTTTGATGTATTGATTAAAATCGTGTTTGTTGCCAAGTGCCATCATGGTGGGTCGTGTCAATAGAGCTCCCGTGGGGCCTCATATCGTGGAGCGAGTATTGTGGGGTTAAATCGAAATCCAGTGACAAAGTTTTGCGGAGTAATTATTTTGTGGTTTTCATTTGAGTTACTCAATACAATTTTTTAGGTGTAAACAATTGTTTATTCGCTTATAATTTTGAAAAGAGTCATTGTCCAGCAGCTGTTGTGAGATGAGAGTAGATTACACAACAACGTAAAAAAATAGAATTTATTTCCAGGGACTAAGTTGGATCCTGAACAGAGTGACATATACAAGGACCAAGATGATTTTTTTTTCACGAGTTATGTACTCTACTTTTATCATTGACTGCAAGAAAATAAATAAACAAGACTCGGTGAATGAGGTATATATTCAAGAATATGGTAGAATATGCGTACACATAAAGAAAAAAAATAAGGAAAAAAATATTCCACAATAAAAATATTACTGTCTAGTACAAAAGGAGAAAAGGTTGATTATAGCGTCCGATGGTCACTGCCGTGATAGATGCATCACCTCACTGTATGAAACTTTGATTTGTAAGCTCGGAACAGTGTCCACAGAAATTTATTAAATCGATTGGAAGTCGTGAGTCCAACTCGCATTTATCCGGTTTTTTTATTGGACTTGACCGTCTGGTAGAATGATTTTGCTACCGTTTATTAACTGTACCAATAATACGTAAAAGAAAATAGTTCCAGAAAAACAAAGAACATTATCGACTCACAAAACACACCATTAAAGGGTGTTATCAACACTGTATCATGCCTCAGTAATAAATACACGCGGGACGCTCATATCAATGAAAATTTCATATACGAACCGTAAACACATTGGAGCGAACACTGTCGCAAACTAAACGACTAGAGACTTTACGAGGACATAAACATAAAAAACTCATCGGCAAAAATATGAAAATATACCTAATGTTGCGTACATGTGTTGGAATAAAAGTTTTTCCCATCTAGTGGGTACATCGTTTTGTATTTCCCTATAGAAGTCATAAACATGATGGTTAGCGGGCAGTCTACCCACCCCCTTCTCGGCCCCTCAACCCCCCATTGTCGGGCTTTAACGTCTAAAGTTCAATTTTATTTCAGTCTTTAGTGGCCGGTCTATGCCAGAGAAAAATGTTGCACTACCCTGTCCATTATCCGTTCTAAATTAGTCTTTAGATTTTTAAATGAATTTATCTTTTAAGGGATTCCGTCTTTGATAAAAAATTTGACTTGAGCAAATATTAGGTACCCTATACCTACATTACTACACTATTTTTTTCGATCTTAGAATTTGATTAGGTGACCATAAAATTAGGTGTGTGCAAAATGTATTCAATATTTTAGTTTTACCTGTATCAGTTTTTACTAAATTCGATATCTTGCTTTTAGGTAATTATATTTAGTTTTGTTGTTTGTTTGGTTAGGTGAAAAGAAGACTTGTAATAGTCAATGCAGTGTTACAGGCCCATGGCCACAGCGGTGACACTCCGTGTACGTGTGAGTTCGCTCGCTGGTGACCTTGAGCGAGCGCGTGAATAATAATATAATCTTTATTGGAACCAAAAAACACATTTTACATTAACTATAGTGTTCGATAATAACTACATTAGTTTATCACTGTCTCGTAGCTATTAGCGCCCACCTCTCAGAGGGAGAAGACGTCAGCGTTCCGATTATAAAGTAAAATAAAACAAACAATAAAAATTTTGAAATTAAGACTAAGAAAGTGAGTGTGGTATAAGGTGCTATGGTATGTTTGTTTATGTATTGTGTGTGTGTAAGGGTAGAGTGGTGGGTGCGTGTGTGAGAGTGTTAGAAGGAGATGAGTCGTGTTTAGTAGTAAGTGTGTCTGTGTTGGAATGAAATTCGGACTAGAAATCTTTAAACTTTTACTAAATTCTCCAGTTCATCGTACGTGAGAGTAGCAAGCCATTTATCAGCAAGTCTCTTGCATTCCCTAGAAGAATGTGGGTAAATATTTAGTACCCTATTAACCCTGTTGTATAATGTGGGGCTAAAAAACATATATTGACGTCGAACAACTTGAAGTTTAGTAAGGTATGTACGGCAGACTATGTCTGATCTCCGTTTTCGTCTACACAAATCAGGGTCAAAAAACAAATCAGCATGTCTACGCAAGATAGTATTGAGCACGAAAGAATGCCTCACTCTAGGTAGTTTACACAGCTCATATAATTCGTTAGTAGGAAAGCGAATGGGCTTCTTGGCAATGACCTTAAGAACAGCCCTCTGAGCTCTCTCCAGACGCAGCATTAAACATATCCCAGCATTACCCCAAGCTGGTATACAATACGTCAGAACGGAGTGGGCAAGGGCAAAGTAGACAGTCCTCAAAGTAGGGAAATCGGCTGAGCTTCTTAAGTTTTTAAAAACAAACATGAGCTTCCTAACCTTTGAAACCAGGGAGTTTATTTGTTCACCCCATTTCAACGTACGTTTGAATGCTATAGGCCTTGGCTGAGGCAGCCGAAAGACTGCCCGATCCACACGCCGCGCACCGTGCACGGCCACCACGCTCGCTCCGACCCGCACTCATAGCCGCGAGGAATTTTACGAGCACACATGCTTAAGTGTCCCTTCTCGTCCTTAGTATATATTCTATGCCGTGACGCCACAGAGCCGATATACACCAAGACAAAAAAAAAACATCTAACATTGGTGGACCAGTTAACGTACTAGTAATTGCAAACAATTGTCATTATCGGACCAAACACGAAAACGCAAAAAAAAAACTGCTGTTCCCTGCATTACCATCGAAGTCACTCGACAAAACGTATAGGTAGTGACAAAAAAGAAAAGAAACAAACGTAAAACGTTATCAAAAAAACGAACGGACGAAATGTATCATACAGATGATTATTACGACGATGATTATTATGAAGATAAATTTTTCGCGGATTCAGGGTTGGTCCCATAGTAACAGTTGTTTGCAATGATGAGAGCACGGCTGAGCCACGGCATCGGTGCAAATCCATAAAAAAACACGGTTATAGTATTAGTGACAATATTTTAGTAAAGCTGTAATATTTATATATAATACTACAAACAAACTCAGCCTTAAGCACAACATTTTAATATAAAAGTATACACAACCTACCATTATAAGCATTAACATCAAATAACGCAATAAAAACAAACGCACAAGAGAAATTTTCCGCAAAATTAACTACGCTTTGAAAAATGTATTCTAATAAAAACCATTTCCCTGTAAATAAAGGCAATTTTTAATAATTACGTTATGCTACCGTTTGAAGCAACAACGTCTATCAGTTTCGTGCCGTTAAGGGTATCAGGAGGCTTGGTTGGAGCCGCGGGAGCAAATAAAGTTATGCTCAAAACGCACGGTAATGAGAGTTCATTGGATTACCGAGCTTACATAAGCCCCAATAATAATAACCCAAAAATGCACGTGGACCGTGCGGTATTAAATAACTGACTCAATAATGTCTAATTTGGTCTAAGCGGACCCGCGTGAATTCTTGCCTCGGGGTAAGGGTTTGCGAAGCCGGGCTTGTGGTTCCATGTTTACGGTTATTTTCATTACGCTAAACGCTCAGTCTCTCGTGTTTATTTTTAACATAATTCGGTTCGGGTTTACGAGAACAAGTGGGTGTCTAAGTTATGTGATGTAGGGATGTACAATAAGAGATTACGGTCTATGGTTTGTTACGAAAAAATAAAGTGGTGGCGTATTTTAATCCAGCTGCACAAAGTAATTTGTATCATTGTCCACAGTAAAAAAATCTCCCTTGAATTTATTACAAAATGTGGTTTTGAATGTTATTCGGCATCAGAATCATCAAATAATAACTGAAATAGTAAAGAGTTATCTACTTCATGATTTCTTAGGTTTTTGCGATCAGTAGTACACAATTATAATGAAAATACACATATTATGTCACCAATTTGTTTTATAACTTAGAGTTTTAAGAATGAATTGCTAAGGTAACTTGTCCAAAAGAATGTTCACGACGACCGACATTATTTTATCCAATGTATCTAAATAATACCTACACTGCAATCAGGTATAGCAATCATTCATAGTACAGCACATCACTAGTTCGCGCAGGTGTTGTATCGGAACAATTTAGAGTTGTTCGTCCCGCGCCGGCGACGCAATAATGCACCACGCTCCATTTTCACTTGCAGCAATTTGTTTTAGATTTCACGTGAATTTTTACCATCGCACAGGTATCTTTTACACTTCGCTAGAGCACTTTAAAAACGATTTGGCTGGCTGTTTTTTTTTTCATCATAAATTGCCGGCGTGTTTCTTTTTTGAATTTACGACAGAACTTTTAGAAAAAATAAATAAACTGTTGTCTAGTTAGATATAAAAAGTAAATTACTTTTCTGGAAAAAAATGAGAATAAAAAATGCTATTGTGTCAATTTAATAAGATTTTATTTAGAGAAAGGTAAAAAGGATTTATTTTTATTTTTGGAAGCTCAAGCCCTTCAATTACAGTTTTTAAAATTACATGTTGTATTCTCTTGAAGATAAATAGACCTTCTGATAACATAACATACTCGAAAATTTATGAGCTCATGTCATTTGCCAAAACCATTTCGAAACCCAAAACAAACCAACCAATACAATTCAAAACAACATTAATACAGAAAAAGATTCAGCACCACGTCGTTGCTTTATATCTTTTGTTTCCGTTTTGTAAAATTTCACCCCATAACATTATGTTGATGGTGGCAATAAAGCTTGAAATATTTACGAATATCCTAACAAACGAGGCGCGTTGTGAAAAATAGTCGGTGCCGTGCCGGATTGACCGTGCCAGAATAAAGATTAGCCAGGAACCGCGAACATTTTTCATGCGACAACAATTTGTTGCGAGCTCGTCGCTTTGTAAGAATTTGTTTTATGTTCTTATCGCTATCTTGAATAGAGTTTAGCTATTTTATTCCTTAGTCTGTGTTTTATTGAAATGTTTGAAGTTTCTGTTTTCTGAGTATTAAAGACTCTTTTTAACACTGGTGCGAGAAGTTTTATCCTCCGGGCACAAGGTTTGCCTAATAATCTCTCCTTTATCACTATAGTCCAGCTGTGGGCTAGTAAATTCATGAAAGTTTTAATTAAGTTTGGAATATTTTTATAGGCTCGCCCCCTATTACATGGGACTTATAACATAACTGGCGAAATGTGGGTGTACTATCCACCTCTGCCTACCCTTTAAGGGAAATACAGGCGTGATGTTATGTTGTGTTATATTTTTGAAGAATAAACAGTGGCGTGCTGGATTGACCGTGCCAGAATAAAAATTTGCTAGGAACCAAGAACATTTGTCATGCGACAACAATTGGTTATGAGCTTGTTGCTTTGTATGAATTTGTGTTATGGTCTTATCGCTATCTTACACAAATAAAACAGAAATTTCTTTTATTGTCTGATTTTAGTATTTAGTATTTTCCTTCTATGATATCTCTACTTATATGATCAGCAATACTATGCATTTATCTTGAACAATACCATCGCACTAAGTTTTATTAAGTTGCATTTTTTTTTTCAAATCATACCTCTGACACAAGTTACTTTATTTAAATGATGCCTATAAATAAATTAAAAACCACAAATGGAAAAAAAATGATACAAAGATCAAATCGCTGTACCTAATCACGAAATATCACAACCATGACTTTAGTTACGCAACATCATAGCACTACGGCCTTAGCCTTCTCGTACTGAGAAGAGGTCCGTGCCCAGCAGTGGGACAGTAATGGGCTGGTTATGGTTATGGTGAAAGCAGTTCCATAATAGAAAGCCAGAAAAAAAAATACACAAATCAAATCACTGCACCTAATCACGAAATATCACAACCATGACTAGTTACGCAACATCATCGGCAGTTCCCACTTCATTAACAATGGATTTGACGGGCGTGGCGTCAGACCCTCTCATCTCAGATTATATCGGCTCTAAATCCCTGACGTCACAATACGGCCGCCACTTGGATCGCCTCGCTGATGCTCGTTTTGCAATTTGTCTGGAGAATACATACGGATGAGCAGTTTTGATAGCATAATCAAAGATTGAAAAAATGGTACCAGTCAGATTAATTGATTTATATCTTGGTAGCAGTGGCGAAGGGTCCATAAAACACGATTCCCACCGGCTTCCCTTCAGGAATTGCTTAAATACAGATCAACAACATTTCTATGCTAATTTATTGTTCTAAAGTACAAAAAAAAATGTAAAATTAAATTAATTGACTGCCTCGTTGGTCTAGTGGTCGCAAGAGCGACTGCTGAGCGTGGGGTCCTGGGTTCGATTCCCGGGTCGGGCAAAGTGTTATTGGGTTTTTTCATTAGGAAATTCTCAGTAGCAGCCTGGAGTATGGATTTGTTCCCGGTTAATGGCAATAGGCTCGCCCCCTATTACATGGGACTATAACATAATTGGCGAAATGTGGGTGTACTATACGCCTCTGCCTACCCCTTCGGGGAAATATAGGCGTGATGTTATGTTATGTTAAATATGTTATGTTAAAATTAAATTAAAAGTAGTTAAATTGTTTTTTTAAATTTTATTACCGTGCGATCTTAGCTATTTTAGTATTTTCAGATAGGTACCTACGGCTTCCCTTCTGAAAATATTCACCCTTCGCCTCTACTTGGTACTGGTAGTAATAAGACATGAGGAATAAATACTTGAAAAAGAAACGATGTTAATAATCTCAGAAAAATTATGTGGCTGCTTATAAAATGTTTAAGGTCTCTGCTATAGATGATCAATTACATTAACTGTGTCCTGTAGCTATAAAGACGTATTAATAATTTATATAGTCTAGAATGCAGTGTTTTGTAGAAAAAATTTAAAGCATTCAATGAAATTAAAAAGCAAAACATGATAAAGTAGGTCTCTCCCAAACTGCTTCACACCACTTAAACCTCTTGCTTTTTCATCACATTATGTTTCGTGTGTTGGTCCAAGACATCCACCTATTTAATTATAACTTGTAGTACCTAGATTCATCGTCTTGCCAATTAACCACGTATTTCGAAGATATCTCAAACTTTTTTCTCTATTGTTTCCGAAAACACCCTTTTCGTCCGCTTCGGGTGAAATATCACTGCTAGCAGCCTAATATTTCATCATCATCATCATCATTTCAGCCGAAAGACATCCAGTGTTAGACATAGGCCTCCCCCAATTAAGGGGGGGATATGCCATAATCGCCACGCTTGGCAGGCGGGTTGGCGATCGCAGTTGGTTGCTTAAATACTCAGAGAACGCTGCTGCCCATTGCCTATCCTCTAGTGGTCTAGTGAATCCCTTGGTCGCCTTTTACGACACCCATGTGAAGAGATAAGGGTGGTGCAATTCTTTATATCCGGCACCACACGGAACCTAATATTTAGCTGCTTGCAAGTCTTTCCATCGGTGTGTAACGAACGGTCAGTTACAATAAAGACGAGTCGATACCAGCCCTTAATTAGGCAGGACTGCGCCCTAACACACCCAATTAAAATACGTATTTTGTAGTTACCTAATTGGCGAGTTGTGTAATATGCATGGCAAATATACATATGGCATATGTGTGTAACTGGCGAAATGTGGGTGTACTATACACATGGAAAACTTTATTTTCTTCGTGACTATACACCTCTGCCAACCCCTTCGGGAATACAGGCGTTATGTTATGTTATGTTAAAATGCATGATAAGTCATCATATATACATAATTATTATAATTTCGTAATTAGGTTAATTAGGTATTGCAGTTTTTGTTTTATTTGCAATATCCATATGCAGCTTTTTAAACCTATACTTAATGATATTAGCTTTTTGTTTAGCTGTGATAGCCTAGCCTAGTGGTTGAGCACTTGCCTTAAATGCAGAAGGGTCTGAGTTTGAATCCGGCCTGCACCACTGACTTTTCGACTTCATGTGTATAAAAATTTCATTATCACTTGCTTTAACGGTGAAGGAAAACATCGTGAAGAAACCTGCACAACTGAGAGTGCTCTATACAGTTCTCAATGGTGTGTAGTCCGCCAACCCGCACTAGGTTTGCGTGGTGGACTAAGGCCTTAACCTTCTTATTGCGAGAAGAGGCCCGTGCCCAGCAGTGGGATAGTACCTAATGGGCTAATGATGATGAAAATAATGATTAGCTTTTTGTATGACCAGTTTAATATTATAATATCTCTTAGAAATTAATAGTTTTCCTCTCTTTTTTGCGTCGAAATGTTTTCCTATCTGTACGTGTTTGCTATAGAATTTTGATAAAAATATTTATTTAACAAACCACTAAGGCAATGTCACAACGAAATGAAAAAATTGAAAAAAATTGCGCTGGTTCACGAAAAATGCAAGACAAAATAGAGGGAGAAGTTTGCCGAAGTCGAATCGCATGCTCTGATTATTTAATCTAATCTCATCATCATCATCATTTCAGCCAAAATACGTCCACTGCTGGACATAAGCCTCCCCTAAGCATCGCCACAACGACCGGCCCTGCGCTTTCCGCATCCAGCGGATTCCCGCGACCTTCACCAGGTCATCAGTCCACCTCGTGGGGGGCCTGCCCACGCTGCCCCTTCTAGTACGCGGTCACCACTCCAGAACTTTACGGCCCCATCGGCCATCCGTTCTGCGAGCAATGGGCCCCGCCCACTGCCACTTAAGTTTGCCAATTCTTCGGGCTATGTCAGTTACCTTCGTTCTCCTGCGAATCTCTTAATTTCTGATTCGATCACGCAGGGACACTAATCTAATCTAATTTAATCTAATCATACAGAAGAATAGTCTTGAAAATCTACCTACAAGAGATACAACATGTAACAAAAACCCTGTTTTTCCTGTGGGGTACGTTATCAGAATCGATATTTATACGTAAGGACACAAGTCATTTGGAAAAACTCTTCAATAAAAATAATCAAATTAAATATTAAATCATTATTAAAAGTGATTGTATTGTATCACTTTCAATTTACAATTAATAATGATTTAATATTTAATTTGTTTATTTTTATTGATATAATCACTGAGTGAGTGAGTTTTGAGTGATACAATCACTTTAAATTTACGAATAATAATGATTTAATATTTAATTTGACTATTTTTATTGAAGAGTTTTTCCAAATGAGTTGTGTTCTTACGTATGAATATGAATACTGATAACGTACCTCACAGGAACAACATGGTTTTTATTACATACTGTATAAGATTGACGAAGCGTCAAACTACAAACGATAATCTTAATACAACTGACCGTATCATACGAGTAAAACCTCAACAAAAGCCATCACCTTTGATCATATATTCAGAACCTTTGTTAGTTAACAAGTGAATCAAGATACCGAGCTTATCTTTCCTAATTCATGCGGAGTCACGACGTCTCTCCGATACAATTTCCCTGCGGACCAAGACGACAAGATGAAGATATCTAATTACAAATTCGATGTATCCAATAAATATTCCAATTGCATTAAATTTACATAACCTCCTCCATTCGGAATGTCGAATAACAAACGAATAGTTAGGTAGGTACTGTCAGCTTCAAAAGTTAGTGATAATAATTGTTAGAAATCTCATTGTTTAAATTCAGAATATTTGTGAATGAAAACTTAGGTGCATTCCCTACTTTTTTATTCATTACGTAAAAAAAAATATGGAGCATGTATTTATTTATTTATCATATTCTTTATTGTACCTATATAAACCAAATAAAAACAAAGACAGTCTTCTTCTGTCGTGCCGATATGAGCTATAATAATAGCTCACGGCGTGGAAAAAAGATTAGGCAGTCAGCAGGTTGGTAGCGGGACTCACTGCCCAAACAAACAAAGACAGTAATTTAACAGAAAGATAATGTAATTCTTTAAAGACGAATTTTATTATAAACTTAAAACTATACTTGGCTCCTACGATTCTAAACTGTAGAATAGCGAAAAATTCACCAAATTTTTCTGTTGACTATCCTCCTTCAAAACAAAATAGAAAATTTATCTGATCGCAACAAAAACAGTTGTTGTGTATCAAACAAAGCATAAAGAAAATCAAACAGGACAGTCTATGCAGACGACATCAAAGACTACAAAGAGTAGACTCAATTACAATTTCCAATTGATAGTTCCAGAAAACCCTTATTAGGTACACCACGAAATAAGGCAATTTCGCGGACAAAAGGCTGCCCCTCATTGTGGGATGGACGCTGTCGGCGATTCAAAAGTTTCCAGTTGACGGAGACAGGGCCACCCTTGCTGTCCGAATTTATTGAATTTCATCCAAAGGAGGATGACCACACGTTATTGTTCCCTCAGAACATTGATTAGGGTGAACATTGTAGCAGGTATATCGGATATGTATGATTTAATGATGTCGGGTGTAGGTGCGGTCTTCATATTTTATCTAATTGAAACTTTGATGGACAGTATGTAAAGGACGGTTCTTCGGTGAAAATACAATAAGGAAAATGAACACACCTTTTTAAACACTTCAGCATTTTACAAAAAAAACGAGCGAGCCTTACAGTAGTTGAACTCTGAAACTCACAAAATCGTTAGGATAAAATTAGAATTATAAATATTTTAGGAATTATTAATATCAAAGAAACGATCCGTGTTTTTTTTTTTTACAAAATTAAAAATATCAATTGAGCAGCGACAGCAATTAACCTCAAAATTTTAAAAGCTGAATACTGCAATATTTATTATTACTCACTTGTATTTTTTATCAATGATCTGCACTTTTTTCAGACACTTATTATAATAGTACCACCATCACTATACCATACCATCCATACCTTACCATCTGACGGCCAACTCTAGAACCACGCACGCTCATTGGTCAAATCGAATAGCGCGCGCTTCCTCGGTTTCCTGTTATACACGTCCGTCCGTTTTCACGAAATCACTACCACAGATTGCAGAAAAGCGAGAAAAATTAGGTAGATTTACAAAGCACTGTGCTTACCTGACTGCATGATGTTTATAAAAGATTAACAAATTATTTCATTTGTGGTACTTTTCTAACTGACGTCCATCTGCCTATTGAATCGAAGAAAACTTGACTCTTTTTTTTGGCGTGAGGAAATCCTCATGGACGCACTCCGCCCGGGGTAGGCGGAGCCAGTGTCGGACTCTTACCGACTAAAACTGCCACGGTGTTTCTTCAACTACCTTAGCCGGGGGCGTGGGAACCCGTGAGTATTCACACAACCACCCCCTACAGGTCCCGGTCCACCACAAGCAGGCGAGCCCCTTCTACCCGTGCGGCCTAGCGTCGGCCGCACCCTCCTTGGTAGCGCACATGGAACTCTGCACGCCACCTCACCTCACGGGCCTTTACCAGCTACGCCAGCTGTGCCAGCTGTGGCAGCAGACTACCCCGAGTCTGCTGCTCGCAGGCCCTACCTACCGTAATTTTTTATAGAGGTTTTCTTCCTCGCGGTCCGGCCTCATTATCATGACCCTCTGAAAACCAGCGCTGCAACATTGCACATTTCATTCATTTTTAATCTTGCATAAGCATGTTTTTTTTTAATAATTTTTCTGTTTTTGCCTGTAACGAGACTTAAATAAATTATTTCTATAAACCTAATTTTCTTATAATGTAGGTAATGTTATATTAGTAGCAGTAGAACTGCTTATAAAAGAGTTCGTCCGGGAAATTCTACCACCGTACTTTTTTCTGCCGCCAATCAGTGATGCTTGCATTTCTGTGTCCCGGTGCGAAGTGTATCGGTACCGGTGAAATTACAATCACATGAGACTTTCCATCTCTAGGTCTCAGTTTTGCGACTTGCAATATCATTTAGGCAACTACCCAGGTGGTATTGCAATCGTAAAGATAGCCGCTTTGATCTCGTTTCGCTATCGTATAGGATAAAAAAAAACAGCCAAGTGTGGGTTCCGTACCACCCATTAGGCAAGGTTGCGGTTGCTCTATGGTACCACCCATCGACCGGATAACCCATATAAATTGATTTAATTTACCATACTTTATCAACGATCGTTCGCGAAATGTGAATTTTTGCATCTCTTTCTTTCGTAGGTACCACCACTTATGTCTATGTTTGCCCTATTTTTAGTATTTTTTGCTAAACAACATAGTATTTACTATAATCACACCAAAATTGACGCTGGTATCTATTACCGTTTTAAAGAT
This sequence comes from Asteroscopus sphinx, assembly GCA_949699075.1. Lineage (NCBI taxonomy): Eukaryota > Metazoa > Arthropoda > Insecta > Lepidoptera > Noctuidae > Asteroscopus > Asteroscopus sphinx. The sequence continues at coordinate 10,835,561 of OX453008.1, forward strand.
AGAGCAGAAACAAAAACGTTGAAAAAAATGCATGTATTTCGAGGTTTCTTGTATGGGGACCCCCTTAAGTTTTAGACTTATATTTATTTTTAGTATTTGGCATGATAGGCACTATAGTAACACATATTCTGTGAAAATTCCAACTGGTTATCTATTATCGTTACAAAAATACAGCCCTGTGAAAGACAGACGAACGGACGGACGGACAGCGTAGCGAGAGTAATAGGGTCCCGTTAGCACCCTTTGGGTACGGAACCCTAAAAATATGTTACCAATATTTTTACTGACATTAACAGTCTTGTCGTGTGAGTAGTAAAACATTAAATCATAACGTTGCACAACTAAGGGCAAAAAGAAAAACAAACACAAAAAAAAACCGTGCGTCGCTCGCAGAAACATGACAGTATCTTAAAAGCTAAGACCCTTTTCTATAAGCTTTCGTAGCTATAACAACTACACAATAGAGATTTGTGACTGAAAAAATTTAAGTAGCTCAACTAAGTTAGTACTATGCCCAAGTTTGTTATAACTTTAGTTTTATTTTTATGGTGTGCTAACAATAAAGTATACTCTGTGTATCTGTCTATCTAAGTACCTATATTTCTTTGGAGTAATTTTTCTGATTCAAAAGATAGGAATACTTTGGCCTGATGGAGGACCATAAAAAAAACTTGAAAAAAAAAACAAGTATCTTGTAAGAATGAGTATAAGTACAAAAAACTGTACGCTTATACTTTTATACAACTTGAAAACTATTATGTTATGGAAGTGACCGTGTACAATAGACTACCGAGTACTGTCAATGCGGCTCTGAACTTAGTCACCTTCAAGTTTCGTTTAAAGCGTTGGCTAATTTAAAAAAAAACTTTTAACAATTTTGACGAATTTTTGATGACACAGTACAGTGACACTATCGTTTTAAGCAGAAGTTAACTAACATATTATAATTTGATTGAAGACTGACATGGAATAACAAGGAAATAACAGACATGATATTTACCTACCTATTTGATGTTTGAATTTTATTGACAGCATTATTAATTAACCTGTAATTTTTACTTTATTTAATCTTTTGTATTATTTATTTTATTTTTTATCATGTAAACTGGCTTTAAGAAATTAATATGAATATTTGAGAAAAGGTAACAAACTTTAACTAAACTACGTGTACACCTATTACGCCTATCTAATAATTTAGGCAGGCATAATAGTTGGCAGCCTAATAGTTGTCACTGAAATCATCTCAAACCAAACACAATTTTATTATTGTAGCAGCAAATTCCAATTTTCTAATTGAGATACCCTCTACATCGACACGATATTTTGGCAGCTATATGTATGTATAATAACATAATAACTACAACAGTAAACACTAAGCCCCGTGTCCCCACAGGCCGTCGCTTCGCAACGCTCGCCCGAGACAATTTGTCCCGAACTAAGGCCGCGTCCTCGACGATAGCAGGCAGCGGAATAGACGCGGGGTTGTGGCACCCGAGATCATAGAGCAATCGCAACCAAGGGAGTGTTCAATGACCGAGATGAAACAAAACACTATCGAGGCTGTTTTCTTTAAAGGTATATTTGAAGGAGAGTGTCCTTTTATTAGTAAAGAGTAAAACTGATAATAAAAATAAAAATGAAATTTTTGGGACATTTTACATATCACCATCTATTCCCAAACTAAGCAGAGCTTGTGGTATGGGTACTAGACATCCATTCTCTAGACTATCCATTTAGACTATCCATTGTCTAGTACCGGTTGTTTCTTATGTATTATAAGTAAGTCATCATCATCATCATCATTTCAGCCGAAAGACGTCCACTGCTGGACATAGGCCTCCCCCAAGCATCGCCACAACGACCAGTCCTGTGCCTTCCGCATCCAGCGGATTCCCGTGACCTTCACCAGGTCGTCGGTCGGTATAAGTAAGTAATAGTACATTACTGTCGAGGCCTGAAATGAAGCAATTTACGGCCGAGTATTATTGGAAGTACGAGGCGAAGCCGAGTACTTCCCAAGTGACTTTGAAAGGACGAGGTGCAAGCCGAGTCCTTTTTAACTAAACGAGGCCGTTAATTGCTATTTTGGCCGAGACTTTTATAGTACTTTTCTCTCATTTGCGAGGAAACAATACACAAATTAATTCAACAGTATCTCATTTTTATTCACGCCAATTCGCCCGCGCGCGGTTCTTGTTCTATTTTCAAAGTTTTGAAAAAAAAAGTGCGCATTCAGCCTGTATAATGATAAATGTTTTGTACCTAAAAACATCTAATTTATGTAAGTATGTACTTAAAAACCTCGGCAGCATAATAAAAAAATAAAAAGTGTCCAGCAATTTCTATTATTGTCCTGTTGGATATTACCGGCCTGTTATTTCGTTGCGTACGGAAAAGAGCCGATTGTTGTATTCCTTTTTTTGAATAATGAACCAATTTCCGAGCAAGTGGGAGAAAAGTATATTATACTTTTTTTTTGTAAATACATTGTCACATCCGGCTACAGGTAGGTAGTTTTATAAATAAAAATATTAGTTTTTCAACAATAACAAATAATTTAATTTAGTAGTTGAAGTTACAAAAATAGGCAGTTTCTAAAATATAATAATAGGTGGGTAGGTGAAGCCGAATATCAAAAATTAGGTAGGTAGGTCGGTGAAGCCGAATATCAAAAAAATAGGTAGGTAGGTCGGTGAAGCCGGGTGTGAGTTTAGATTATCGAGCGCGTGTTAGGTTCTAGTCCGCAGTCTGAATGAAACACCACTATCCTTAGTAGTCCGCTGTAGGAAGGTGGCCGCAGTGCAGGTAGTTGCAGGTAGGTAGGTCTTCAGGCGTAGTATGTCGCGGAGTTGCAGGAGTAGTGCAGCAGGCTCGTAGCGTCTCCAAAATTAACCGTGTACGAAAAACCCTGGAATCCGGTTATTGGACATTTTAGACTTTGTCCGAATTCATGCTGATGACTGCGACATCCGTGATCCACTGTGTACTACTTATATGGAAAGCAGTGTTCTAGCATGAAATAGCAATCATGATGAGGCAGTCTAGACAGCATAGTAAAATGATAAAATCATGACAAAAATATTACAATGGTAGCAGTTACAATTTATGTTACTTTTTCCGAATTAAATTAAATTCCGAAAATAGCTAGTATAGTTTCCAATCAAATCAGTAGCTACATAGGTACAAGAATTTGGAAGAATAGATATGCATTAGGGATAGCACAAACTAAAATAGACATGGACATGACCTTCATGACACGGTTAAGGTCATACCGGTCATTCGGTCATATCCTTTGCGAAGCAAAATATAGTCTAATCACATGTTAATACAGTAGTTACACTAACACAAAATGATATAGTGCAAGTAGTGATGATGATCGTCGAGAAATGATGATGATTTTTGATGATCAAAAATATCAAAGTCATGCAAGTACAAAATATAAAAAAATATAAATATACTACTTAAAATTAGTTAAAATAATGTTTCTGCCACACTCACCCGATTTGGGGTTTAACACTGTTTGTATTTGTAGAATTAGCACAGTTTTAGATTTTAGGTAATTGATTTTTAATAAAAATGTAGGTGGAGGTTGCCGTTTAAAATATTTCCACGGTTAGCACACATTAGCTGCTCACAGCTCCGTAATGACAAGCACGGGTGATAAACTTGGAACAAATAATTTCAACCGTATACAGATGTACTCTATGGTTAGAAATTTCATACATGACAGGAGACCCTCGCCCCCTTGTAACAGTCTTCACCCCGTTTAGGCCCTTTGCCAAGACCATAGATAATTTTCGACCGTCATACGTAGTATCTCTATGTAGTCTGAGGTCATTGTTAATTTTTTACGTAAATTTTGGTTGTTTTTGTAAGATTTCGATTTTTCCATATAATGTTGTTGATTAAAGTTTGCGTTGATTAATTTCTGTACTTATCCTCTTAATGATTTCTTAACTGTGATATTTTGCAGTGATAGTACAAGTAAGATGAACAACAAGTGTTGTATTGTTGTATCGAACATTGTGATATCAAACGAAAGGACGCTAAGATGTATTCGCTTCCCGTTAGTGAGATAGGACTTAAAGTGGCTTATTTGCGCAGTTTAGCGTGCAAGATCTTCACAAACTATGTTTGTGTCAGAAGCATTGAAAAATGGTTCATCAATGAGAAGTATCGGCTTAAAGTTGGTGCTTATCCTACATTGTTTTTGGCCGATGAAATAACTACAGGAATACAAAAGTTTATGAAGGTTCGTACGTAATCAGTAATCTACTTATAAAATGTTAGGTGTACAGCTAATGTAGTAAAAAAATTAGTATACTCATATCCACTCCAACCCGCTCAAGTTTGGTAGCGAGTACCGATTGCTTTTTATTGGAATTTCTAACAGGCCGTGTCACTAGACCAGGTATCATGTACTATTGGCAAACTTACTGTAGTGAAATATATGCTGTTGACGCAGTAGACTGACTGAGACCTGCAAAGTTAATGCCAAACGGTATTGATCACTGATCCATCATCCCATATTGATGTAAAATGAGTGTTACAAGATAGTTTAAAATCTATCTTTATCACTCAAAGGTTTGCTGTGTTATGCCATAATCGCCACGCTTGGCAGGCGGGTTGGCGATCGCAGTTGATTGCTTGAAAACTCAGAGAATGACGGGCATTCTCTGGTGAATCCCTTAGTCGCCTTTTACAACACCCATGAGAAGAGACAGTACCTGCTAATTACTATTACGAAATAAAAGTAAACATTAGTGTTTTAATTTATTTAAACCAGTCTCATCATCATGAATGTTAATATAAAAATATAATATAATTATATTTTTCTAAATCTCGAACTTTAATTTACCATTTGTACCAAGTTTAATTCAAGTGTCATTTGTTCTAGCTCAATATGCTCATGGAAAAGAAGATAGTTTCATCCTAAAAAATACTGCTGAAACAGTATCTTTTTTGACAATCTTTTCAACTTGGAGAATTGTGCTAGCTTGAATAGTAAGACATCAAGAGCGAAACTTTCACGTAGCCTGTACATCGGGTTCACCATACCAAGCCAAACTTTGTCTAAGTACCTACTCATTTGACTTCCTTTCTTGTGAAACACACGAAAAACATAACCCTCCTTCTGGCGCAGTCGGGTAAAAAACTGAAGTGCTCTTCCTTGGCATGGTAATTTTTTTAATTTTCAACTGGTGTTCATATAAAATATTGAAAGGCACAGATTTATCTAGGCTGATTAGAAAATCTCTTCCGAGAATGCAAAATAAGACATATTGTATTAAAAACTATAATTTAATAAATAAAAATCTGAACAAAATATGTTGTTTCATTTACATATTCTCAGTTCTCGTTTCGAAAATGTATAGTTGGTAAAATGTAGCTTCAGTCCTGTGACAGAAGTCAAATACGTAAATTTTAAATGTATTTTTACGTATTTGACATCTGTTACAGGACTCTAGCTATATTTTACGAACTAAAGTTGAAATAACAATATACAACAGCTTAAATAAGGCATACAGTGTGAGCCTTTGCCCAAAATTCAACAAAAGAATTAAAAAAAAAACGAACTGTCATGTTCAATTTTTTCAACTACTACGGGCCATTTTTTTGTATGGGAGTGGGTCGTCTGTACGTAGTACACTTCTTAGTCTGTGATGACAAGTGTCGTGAAATTGCGACTCGAACGTAGCCAACCAAAACCTGTTTTCGCTTACCGTCGCGTTCGCGCGGCTTGCTGATGTTTAGAAATAATATTGGTTGTTTTAAATGAACGTAACTTGTACATATTGATTTGTTAATATAGATTGATTGTAAATAGTAGTTTTTTTAATAGGTAGTTAGTTTTTCATTAAATTATACATAATGATTTGGAATGTACTTTTTTGATAGAATAATATTAACTTCTAATACTTAGAAACTTAGGAAATAATGTACAACGTTACAACATACTTATAATACATAAGAAACAACCAGACAAACACAAACACTCATGTTCATCACACAAATATTTGTGTCCTGTGGTAATCGAACCCACGACCTCGTGATCAGCAGTCCGACACTCGAACCACTAGACCACAGAGGTCGTCATATTCATTAAGCCTTATCTAGTTAGACTAGAAACTGAAAGGTTAGGCGGAAAAATAGTGAACTCAAGCTGCTTGATGTTAAGCTTTTCAGTTATCTTTACGACTCTTCACCCCACCGCCGCTTCCGCTGCGCTCTCCGCTTTCGTCGAGGACGTAGCCTAAGGGAGCTTTTCAATAATAATTCCTCTATAAATTCTGCCGGTGACCGCGCGAGATACAGTGGACGTTCGCTATTAATTATTATGTTGCCTTTTTGACTGCATACGCCGAATAGTTTCTTTATTGAGTCGCCATTGTTATTTAGGTGGTATTTTGTGTTGTTTTGATTCTCTAGTAAATAGAGACGGTGTATCTCGCTAAATAAGGTTTGGTGTCAGGTAATACTGTTAGTTTTCCGTAAATTAAATAATATTATTTCCTTTGTGATTGATCAATTTGAGAATAAAGATCACATTATGTATTAGTTTCGTTAATGTACGGTGCACGTACGGTCACAACTCACGATCCTCCCCTGTGATAGATACATTTTGTCGACAAAATCCCTTGAACGAATCCTGCTACATTACATATACCTACGACTGCTAATGAACATTGAGTGCAAGCAATTTTAGCCTTTAGGCTCACCGGAAAGATTTCCGACTGTAAATGAGTTTTAAAATATAGGTATTTGTAGAAATAAGTTAACTAGTAGGCTCGCGTATCTGCACATTGATCGCGAACTACATTTGAAATTGCAGTGGTGACACATGGCGGAGCATAGATGATGCATTTATGTTAAACAAATTAGTGTTTAATTAGACGTGGTTTGGGTTGGCCAACTTGCATTTTTATTTAGACTCATACCCGTTGAGCATTCATTGACAATCTCACTTTCTGACAAATATGCATTGACAAACCCTTTATGTTTGGTTAACACACCCATCAGTCGAACACTGTGAAAGGGTGAATATTCAAATAATCTTTTTTTTTTAAGGTTATAATAATTAGGTTAGGTTTCAACAACAACATTTTTATTGATTCTAAACTCACTCCCACACAAATGGTTCGGATGAATTTCTGAATTATCAATAACATTTTCCGTAAATTAACCTAAACAATTGTAATAATTGTCGATTAGAAAAAAAATCCTCGCCTTTGCCTACCTATTATTGGATTCAAAAGTGTAACAGCTCACAAATAGGACCCATAAATCACTAGTTTTTAATCCGTGGTGCTAGGTAGCTGGGCTTATCCCAGTGGCACACGTCTTTTTTTTGCCTACCCTATTTTGTCCAACGCTTGATTTGGAGGGAAGTGGAAACAATTTTTCTTCCTACTCCTCTTAATTTATTTTCCGATTAATTTCGTGGCAGGATTCAAGACAGTTCAATTATTTCCCCAGAATGCACCTAGATTCATTTTTTCGGCGTCTCTTCTAGTTGGTCACCATTGTAGGTCCTGGCTCACAGGAGTTGTAGTAGTTGGGAAAGTTTTGTGGGCTGGTCCGATTAAAAAATTAACCTAAAATCGGTAACCAACTAAAAATCTATTTAACAAAGTTATTAAACTGACTGACAGGCAACGCACAGCCTAACGGCCAAAATTAATATCCAATCTATCTACGATTTGCCCTACTAGAGATAGACAAAATATGTCAAATTTCTATCTGCAGTTGGATAAATCGTGGATAGATTGGATATTAATTTTGGCCGTAAGTCGGTAAGTCTGTGAGGATGAGATTTCGCGCAGGAGTTCCTTAGATAGCGCAGGTGAGCACTAAAAAGGATTTCAAGGTAAATTCGTCTCCTAAGGGGTGAGGGGGAGGGTTATGGGCGTGACTTGAACGGCGTTGTGACCGTAAATCAGTGGCCGCTATAGTTTGATGAGGGATATTCTTCCTGGAGTAGATTTCTGCACGTGAGGTATGGAGACACAGCTTTTGCAACGGAACGAAGGAAGATCAGACGGGGTAGGTTCTACTTACCGGCCGGCGACCGCCGCTCGTTCGACGCCCACGCTGGTGAAGTCCACAATCACGCACAGACACTGATTTTATATTGTTTATTTGAAATGTTCGGTTTCAAGGCTACTGCAGTAGTTTAAATGTTAAATTTCACAAGTTTTACTAGTTAAAAGATTTATTGTGGGCGCAAGTTGTAATGGCGGCCGCTAGCGACTCTTGTTCAAAAAAGGAGTGCGCGCCGTGCGCGTTGTCGTGGTGCCCTCTCGCGGATTCGCTCGGCGGCAAGTTTTGGCGGGGAATTTGAATGGGACATTGAGTTTGGTGGGAACAAGGACAAGGACTCAAGGATTGTTGCAAGCGTGAACATTCCCCCCCACTTGAAATCACTCCAGGGATTTCACAGCAAATGGCATTAGAAGAAAATATCAAATAAATCTAGATTCGCCTATCAGTGTGCTTGGTTTACAGAATATTATTAATTTATACGTATACATTAATGTTAATATAATTAAATTTAATTATTATTATTTAGTTTATTTATGAAGTTAAGTTAATTAACGATAGGTAAAGGACATATTTTTACTACAGGTCTACGCAGCAGCCCGTTAGAAGTTCGAAGCGTAACTACACGCACTACGCCATCAGAACCGGGATGAAGCTTGGTTACCCGGCCAAAACGCCATTGCAAAGGTGGAAGATTTTGTCCCACAATAGTGACAAGGTCACCCAGCTGTACATTAGCATGTCTCTTGAACCATTTGCATCTCTGCTGCAAGGTGTGGAGGTTGGTCACTAATTCGAGGTGAATTGCCTTTACCGCGAGCCATACTATCACACACACATAGACCTTATATGTGCGAGCATTACGTCTTTTACTTTCCTTTACTATGAATAAACCTGCGAAGTCTACACAATTTTTTTTAAAACAACGTGTGGTTTGTACTCTGGGAGCAGGTAGATTACCCATAATTGGTGAAACGGGTGTTGGATTGACTTTAAAACATATTATACATTTAGAAAGGCGCGATCTTATTAAGTTACGTATGCCTAAAATCCAAAACTTTCGCTGTATGATAGACTGGAGAGTTTGGGGTCCACAATGAAGATGAAGCTGGTGATAATAGTCTATCATAAGTACAGATAAACGTGAGACTTTAGGTAGCACTAAAGAATAAATTGCAGAGAGCGAAAGTGAAGCGTTTTCTAAGCGCCCCCCCACTTGCATGACTCCCAATTGGTCAATGAAAGGGTTCAGCTTTTGAATAGGGCGCGAACACGTCTCCTGACATTTAATTGAGTTCATCTCATCAGCAAAGAACTTAGTCTGCTCGTGTCGAATAAAAAAAGACAACGATGTTTCCAGCTCTTCGGTGGTTAACCTTTCAGAGCATTTGATCAGATTGCGTGATCGCTTGGTAAAGCGGAAACACCAAGCTATAATTCGCTGTACCTTGGAAAGTGTAGAATACTTGTTTAACATTTCTGTTACAGGATCATCGTTTGCAGGGATTGAATCCACGGTATGCACCAAAGGAGGTAAGTTTTTCATTTCAGGTCCGCTATCAGATGAAAAATGTTCATAAGAAATTGGCCATTCGGAAAATATTGAGGTAAGCCACGGGGAACCCGACCACCAGATTGGAGAGGAGATCAGCTGCGAGCACGAAAGACCACGGCTACTGTGATCAGCAGGATTGTCGTAAGTAGATACATGATGCCAGTTTTTAGGATCTACTTCGTAGGAAACCTTTACGACTCGATGGGATACAAAGGTCTTGAGTTTATATGGCTCTGTGTTCAGCCATGGCAATACTGTGCTGCTATCAGTACATGCAGTTATTCTGATGAGGTTGAGATATGGGCAAAGTAAGTCAGCCATGTGTTTTAGCACACGAGCGATGAGTACTGCACCAAGAAGTTCAAGCCGATTTATAGTCAGTGGCTTACTTGGAGCTACTTTCGACTTCGCAGTTAATAAGTTTACTGACATTTTGTCCGTACAGACATATTTCGAATACACGCAGCATCCGTAACCCTTTGATGAACCGTCACAGAAGCCAACCAGTTCACATTCAATGGAGTCTGAGGGTACGATGTGGTGAGTAATCTTAACTTCTTTTAAATTACAAAGCTCGGTGACAAAATCTGTCCATTGGTGAGCAACGCTCTCCGGAACTGGATCATCCCAATTTAATTGAAGTCGCCACAAATCTTGAATAAGCAGCTTGGCCCTGAGTACCATAGGCGTTAGCCAGTCCCGTGGGTCATAAATACGTGCTACATTAGAAAGAATCGAGCGCTTCGTGTATTTTGGACTAAGCTCGGATTGGGAATAAGTAAAAACATCCTGAGTGGGATCCCATTGAAGTCCCAGTATCTTAAGAGTTTGCTGGCTACTGTCATCACAAAAGGACTTAGGCACTTGAGAATGTTCAGTAGGAAGTTGTGCGAGGAATTCAGGTGAGTTGCTGCTCCATTTTCTTATTTCAAACTGACCACGTTTAAGTAATTGTACCAATTGATGTTTCAGGTTCTCATGATGAAGAAACCGTTTTTCCAAATTGTACAGTCTCGATAAAGATATGCGGAAAGAATCTCCTAAGTCTTCATGTTCTTCTTTCAGAAGTATAGGTACTACATACCTGCCGTCTTCGTTACGTCGAACGCGGCTGGTATACATCTGTTCGCATTTTACATTTTCGGGATTAATAATATTTAATTTAGGTGGCTCTTCTACCTCCCAAATCTGCTTGACCACATTGTCTAGGGCAAGTGTGGAAGCCAAAAGAGAAGAAGTATAAGCAGGTGGTCGACACTCCGGGTCGAGCTTACCTGTAATTACCCAGCCAAACACACTGTGTAACGCGACCGGCAAACCCGGGCCTACATCTAGGCGTTGACCATCGTAAATGTTATGAAAGATTTCGGCGCCTATCAAAAGATCAATGTCTGCTGGTTTGTCAAAATTTATATCCGCTAAAACTAAATGTTTAAAGTTTGCTTTAACTCTTTCTGGAATCTCGGCTGACGGCATTTTATGAGTAATATTTTTCATTACAATGGCTTGTATGTTGAAGCTTGGCTGATCAGAATATTGAGGTTGAATCGTGAATGACGTCTTACCCTTAATTTCGTGTATTGTACTTTGACCTATACCGGCTACGGCTATGTTGCAGCTACGTAGTGGTAAGCCTAAGCGGTGAGCACATGATGACGTCACGAAACAATCCTTCGCACCACTATCGATAAGTGCACGAAGTTTAATTACGCCGCTGGGGCCGCGTGCTCGTACAACACACGTACCAAGCAAAACCAGCGAGCGACCATCTTCAAAGTAAGCGCTAGTGTTGGCTGAATTGATAGTAACTACTGGGTCAGCAGACGCTACTGGAACCACAGGAGTGACCGAAGATACCGCGGGGCACGCTGCGGTGATGTCGTGATCGCGATGAAGAAGCGTATGATGACGCACGTTACATTTAGTACAACCAATTTTCGAAAAACATTTGTCAGCTGTGTGACTAGGCCTTAAGCAATTAAAACAAAGTTGTTTAGATTTAACTTCTGCTTCCCTTTCGGTTAAAAGTTTCGCGTGGAACACCGGACACTTGTAGATCGTGTGGTGAGAATATCCACAGCACGCACAATCTGTATATTTATTATTATAACTAGCATGTGCATAAACCTCATTATTATAATAAGGATCGTTAGTATAATTATTTGTTACGAATTCCGAGTTAAAGTACGGCCCTGCATTTAAATATTGGTTATCATTCGAATATGACCCTGCATGTATATAAGGACTTGCATTTATTTGTTCATCTAAATACGGCCCTGCTTCGGAGTACGGCCCTGTATTTCCGAAGCAATGCGCGGGAAACGACGACGATTTGTGATAAGGATTATTTTTACGAAAAGAATGTTGTGGTTGTGAATTAATATTGGTATTAAATGCAACACTCGGTTCACTAGCTTCAAGTACTTTAATGTAATTCTGTAAGAACGATAATAAGTCGTTAAATGTAGGTATTTGATTATCGTTTTGTAATTCGAACCGTTTCCGTGTATCCGAGTCTAACTTACGAGATGATAGGTAAAACATAATAAATTCACCGAGATTTTCTATTTTTACTGACTTGAGAGCATTGACAGATTCTTGTAAAAGACTAGTAAGTTTACGTAAATCATTGAGGTTACCCGTTTTCAAAGTTGCATAGTTACATATTTTCTCTAAATAATTTACCGCTAGGATGCGTTTGTTTTGATAACGATCGATAAGTGCATCAAAGACTATAGAATAATTATCAGCGGTCACCGGAATGCCCTTGGCTATGGACAAGGCAGGTCCCAGGAGACATGACAACAAATAATGAAACTTTTCGATGTTACTAATGTTTTTGTTACTATGCACCAGAGATACAAATGTGTCATAGAACGTTTGCCACTGTTCAATATTTCCGTCAAATTTTATAAGTTCGATTTTGGGTAAACGTGCTTGCGAAATCGGTTTGTTATATTGATACCCGTCCGCATCCGATGCGGCCCCCCGGCACGGGTTGACGGCGCTCTCATCGGACGGCGGGGGCAGGATAGCATCCGCGGCTTCCATGACGGCGTAGTACATGGTGTCAAATGCATCTACTGCTTGCATATCTATGGTTTCTTTAGGATTAATTAAGAGTTTTAATGCATTTATGTTGTTCGTAAACTCCAAATACTCCCGACGCAGTTCGTCGACCCGTTTGTACCTACACTTGAATGAACCAAGTTTGGTTCTATCGCTTGATAACTGGCGGGATAAATCGTACAGTATTTGAATTTCACGAAAAACATATTCTCGTTTAGTGACAAGAAGTTTACATTTAGTTTCGTTATCCATAATAACTACCTACAGTGATATTTATTAACTACCTACTTGTTATAATAAAAATAAATATTTTTTCACTTGTTTTGTACCTACGTGGACTAACTGGAGTATCTATTAGCAAGATTTGAACCCAAGCACACTGCAAGTAGACTGCAAAATAGGTATTCGCGTGGCAATTTGGTTAGAAGGACCATTAAAAATGGGCGTGACTTGAACGGCGTTGTGACCGTAAATCAGTGGCCGCTATAGTTTGATGAGGGATATTCTTCCTGGAGTAGATTTCTGCACGTGAGGTATGGAGACACAGCTTTTGCAACGGAACGAAGGAAGATCAGACGGGGTAGGTTCTACTTACCGGCCGGCGACCGCCGCTCGTTCGACGCCCACGCTGGTGAAGTCCACAATCACGCACAGACACTGATTTTATATTGTTTATTTGAAATGTTCGGTTTCAAGGCTACTGCAGTAGTTTAAATGTTAAATTTCACAAGTTTTACTAGTTAAAAGATTTATTGTGGGCGCAAGTTGTAATGGCGGCCGCTAGCGACTCTTGTTCAAAAAAGGAGTGCGCGCCGTGCGCGTTGTCGTGGTGCCCTCTCGCGGATTCGCTCGGCGGCAAGTTTTGGCGGGGAATTTGAATGGGACATTGAGTTTGGTGGGAACAAGGACAAGGACTCAAGGATTGTTGCAAGCGTGAACAGGTTAAATAGGGGTTTGAAAGTTTGTATGAAAATTTGTCATTTTAGAAGTTAGATCTATGAGTATTTGGCTTTTGTCGTTGATAATAAATAGTAAATACTTATATACGTTTTAGTATTTTTGTAAAATCAACCCTTAGGAAGTAAAGCAGGTAGTGAATTTTTTAATGGAAAGTCTGTTATATTATGAAAATCCGTGATTTTTGGAGTGAGATCTATGAAAAATGGTAGGTACTTGGTTTTTTGGTAAGAAGTAAAAAAAAAAACGTGTCTCACTGTTTTTGGATAGTCGATCCTAAAGGAAGTAAAATAGGGAGTGAAAGTTTGATGGAAAACCTATTTTTTTTTCCGAATTTCATGCGTGCGAAGCCGCGGACAAAATCTAGTACAATAATAAAATTGTAAACAGATTACCATGTATTACCTTAGTTTCACAATATTACAAGTTCATCCACCTCCGGGCCAGCCTGGGGCAATTCGTTACTGTAATGTCGGCAATCTGTCGTTCAGCCAACGATATAACTCAGACCACGTTATAAGCTCTCCGATGCGGTATAATGGCAATTTTGTTAGCTTGTTTATTGTTATTGCAATAGAAATAGTTTTTTGTCGCAATCGTCAAGGAAGAAATGGATTGATGCGATCAATTTTGTAGAGAAATGGCTCACTTAATGTATATGATGCGCACAGCTGTAAATTATAAGCGGACAAACAAACAGAGAAGATGTGATTCCGGGAAATGTTGGCAATGTTTTTTTTGTGTGCAAATATTTTGCAATAACAAAATTATAGACAAAATATGGTGTTACAATATTTTGTGTCCATTCCATCAAACTCGAGCTTGGATGCAGATTATGCTTGGAAACTTGAATTTCCGAAAAGTAACGCCTGAATCCATTCCTTGTTCTTTTACAATTATTTATGTTAAAACCAACTGTTCTTTGGTCTACTGCAAGTATAGAGTTTTTTTGGAGGCACCTAGCTCGTCCCGCCATCTTCACTATTAAAAATAAAGTTTTAAGTTCAAATTCTATCAATTATATCTATCATTCTTGAGATTATTTTGTGGCACGAACCCTGCTTGTACCACCCCTTTTCAATTTCAACCCCCAAAAATATTGTTTAACCTTTTAACCTTGACTCACTTGCTACCCAAACTTTTAAGCAAACCTAAGCATCAAATCATATATTAGGTAACTTAACTAGGTGTTTAATAATTCCGGCTGATCTAATAAAATGACGTTATGAATAGATTATCGTGAGTGATAAGCAGCGATAGCCTAGTGATTGAATGCTTGCCTTCTATACAGGAGGGTCTGAGTTCAAACCCAGCCTGCACTTTTGTTTTTTCATATTCATGTGGGGATCAGAATTTGATTATAACTTACTTCAACGGTGAAAGAAAACATCTACACAACAGAGGGTGTTCCGTACAGTTCTCGATAGTGTGTGTAGTACGCCAACCTGCAGTAGGCCACACGAACACACACGAACGCTATAACCTTCTCATTCGGAGAAAAGGTTTGTGGCCAGCAGTGGGACAGTAATGGGCTTATTATGTAATAATAAAATGAGGGT
The DNA here is from genome assembly GCA_949699075.1 of Asteroscopus sphinx. NCBI lineage: Eukaryota > Metazoa > Arthropoda > Insecta > Lepidoptera > Noctuidae > Asteroscopus > Asteroscopus sphinx. The sequence continues at coordinate 10,850,741 of OX453008.1, forward strand.
GAAACAATAAAGCAAACAGCTTTCTACACTAAAATTTCTGTCATCATGAACCCAAAATCAAATGCAACTCAATGGGTTCATCTTTGTGCCTACCAAGTTGAATCCAAAGTTAATTACCCTATTTCATAGCACCAATTTTGATAGGAACAACAATAAAACCGCCATAACGATAATTTAAACTACACAGGAAGACTTCATACTACATACTATACATAGAAATCTAAATAATGGTAATAGAAGTGGCAAAGGCGCGTGAAATTGTCGCCACGTACAGCAGGCGTAGTATGACCACTATAGACAAACGTTTTGACTACGAAAGAAAAGACAAAATGACAGATAAAGTTCTATACAATATAGTTTATCTATTCTTCCGTAGACAAATCTCTTGACTACAGTGGACATGCTGCGCATGTTGGTGTCTTTCAGGACATCAGTGCGCGAACCGTTTGCTTGATGATCAGTGTTGTTTTGGACGCAGTCACTAAATTAGTATTTGCAGCATATCTAGCAGCAGAATTATTTTAGACATAATTTATTTTGCATTGAATGCTAGAAACATGGTGGGCGCGATTGCGTATTTATGCGTAAAATCGGCGACATTCATTTCCGTAGTAAAAGACAGTAGATAACTTTTCTATTACCTTATTATTTAGATTTCTATGATACTACACATCCATATCTTTCCATACCTAAGTTCAAAACTGCTTAATTCACGCCCCGTCCTCTCGATATATCTGTGAGGTAAACTGAGGGAAAATTGTAAAATTGTGATCGTTACTCATATAGTACCTACTGCACACGGGGACCTTATTAAAGTTTAAAGGTCTCAACCATTATTCATGAGCAGGATACGGTCTCAGTTGATTCCCCACACGTAATAGTAGCTATAAATTTGGTGAACTTTATTGGCTATTAAAATAAGTAATGAAATTGTTTCGTGTTTCGTATTGCATCGTTCGTGGAATTACCAACAATTAAATTGTTATGTTTTAAGAATGAGCACGATTCTGTTTATGAAATTTTTTAATTATTTAGTTTATAATTATGTTCGTTTTAAATTCAAGGAATTATTAAATTGATGACAATATGCTGTTAAGCATTGCTGAAATTAATCCAAGTATTAATATTTACAACTAATACTATTATAGTACGCATTTATTATGTACGGTGGTTGTTTGTGTAATATATAAATTATACGCCCTATTTTTTATCACCAAAACCACTAAGGGTAGTCTCTGCTCATCATTAAATAATAACGTGGTCCATACATATTGATGAAATTAAATTAAATCAGTTTATTGTGTGATCGAGTTTGGCATCAGCTTTCATATGGAACAACAAATTTTTGACATGATTTTAGAGCTAACTCCAAGCAAAGACGAGAAATCTCTTAAAGATTATTTGGTAATTACAAAATAATATTGTATAATATGTACCTAATATCTCTTCTCATGAATTAATATTCATCTTTATCATTTTAGGCGGACATTACACAATTATGTAATAAAAAAGGTGCAATAGATGGACTACATAACTATACTATAACTACTTGTACTATGCTATAACGCAAAAAAATAAATAAAATATTCCTAGTACCTATTAAACACAGCTTATTTCCAACAATTTTAAAAGAAAGACCGCCCGAACCCTCCTTTTTACCATTATATTCCTCAGGTAAATAATAGAACACGAGATATTGTTAGACTTATTCACAACTCTTAGATATTTTATTTCCATTAGATGACAACATCAGACAGCAGACAGACGTATAGAGATTTTTTTTTTTTTCGAATGGGCTCTCGCAGGTGGGACCGAAGTCCCATTTCTGCTTAACCGGACTCAAACGTACAGAGAAATAACGGGCTCATTAAATATAAAGAAATCTTACTCGACAAATATTCAAGTACCCTCTTACGGAGATACAACTAATTTGCAACTTTATTTACTGTAGAAGTGTACTTTTGTGTAATACTCCATAGTCTTTGGTAGAGAGAGACTATTTTAATTAGTACAATGAGCATACTTATCGTTCGTTCCGAAAACCAGCGCTGCAACATTTCGGTATTGTAGCATATGCTGAGATGGGGGCCTTTTTTAGTCTCATACAGGCATGTAAATTTTAAGTTTATTGTTAATATACTATTTTTAGTTTTTTTTTTTTTCTCTCGCCTGTACCGAGACTGAAATAAATATTTTCTTTCTTTTCTTTTTTTTCGTTGAAGCTCAAAATAAGTGCCTTACAGTACGAAGCACTTACCTACAAGTTAAAAGTTCTTTGTTTACATTTTGTTTAACTGTAGTTTTGTGCTCGTGAAAAATGTAAAGAACTGCTCTCATTGTGTTGTTTGAGAAGAACTAATTGACAACTCTTGAAAGAGAAAAAATAATAAATAAAATAATAATATTGTGATCAAAATGTGCCATACTTTTATTCTGCTGTTGATGTAAGTTTTATTTTATTTGATTTTTTGTGTTTTTAAGGTCTTAATAGATAATTATTAGTACCTTAATATAATTACGATCTAGTCTAGAAGACTAATAAGTAATTTTATGTTAACTTAAACTGCTAGCTAATGATATTATTTCTAAGAATGTGTCCACTGGCTCTATCATAGCGTCTCTTAAGGCGAAGTCACTTTTTTCATGTGCTAGCTAGATAGCGGAAAAAAGAAAACACGTATTTTATTTTTAACCAACGAAAAAAAGGACGAATTCTCAATTCGACGCGTATTTTTTTTTTTCTTTTTTTTTTATGTATGGTCACGTTTAACGTTTTAGGGAGTAGTCCGATTTTGATGATTCTTTTTTTAATGGATAGGGTGTATCTTGAAGTTAGTCCCATTTAAATTTCAAAATCAAAATCCACCCCTAAGGGTAGGAAAACAGGGGAGGAGTGCTTATTCACCCACTGAATTCTTACCTGTTAATCGATTCTGTTGAAACTTGGCACACATCAATGTAGTTCTAGACACTACAACATAATGGAGACCTGGAGTTAAATTTTAGCCACAAAAAAATTTAAAAGGAAACTTTTTAACAAAAAAAATTAGTCTTTTCCTAACTAAACTAATGTAAATAACTAATTATGAGTCGGCGCCAAACAAACAATCAACGAAGATCATTAAATTACTTTAAATAAAAATAATAATAAAAACAACATAACATCAAATACAGCGTGAAATTTTCAACGATAAACAATAACTTTCCAAAAATGCGTTCTCCGCTCGACCACTTGCAACTTGTACACACTTTGCTTGATTGTTTTGCGCCGACTCATAATTCGTTATTTATATTAATTTAGTTAGGAAAAGACTAAAAGCTTAATTTTATTTTTCGCTTTTCTTAGTTATTTTTGCATCTTAAAATCTGTATTCTTCACCAAATTTAATGTGTATTGGAAATATATAAATAAATTGAAGCTCATGAACTTCTTCTGATCGTGTCAATTAACTTTAAAATATTCTTCGAAAAAAATGTGGCCATTTCAATAGCATAGCGCCGTAGAGATCGTGCAGGTGTTCGGGCACAAGGGTCACACCAGCAAATGCGACATAGATGGCTCTGGGTCACCGCAGTTACAATGAGCAAAATAAGCATCCCTAAACCTACATTTCCATATATTAAGAGTACAGCGAGCAATCTGAGTACGAAGACAATTTAGACTTCCAAACTGGCTACTGTACAACAACAAGTTCAAGTACAAGTTTAACCGGATTGCATCGCGTATATTATTTAAATTGTTTTGCCTTGGACGAATAAAAAAAGGCGGACGGAATCTCGCTAAACAAAAAGTGAAGCAGCTATAGTAAGACTGCTCGCTTAAAAGTACGGGCTGGCACGGCCACATTCACACATATAATAAGACAAAAAGCCGTGATTACGCAACAAATCTCGTGTGACGGTAGTCATTGTCACAAACAAAATATCAATGTAGTATATCTGGTGTGTTAAAATTATATCGAAATTATAGTGGGTCGAGGAAAAAACGAAGTCCTTCAATCTTTTCTTAACGAGATTCCGTCCGCCTTTTTATTCGTACGAGTGTTTTTCTTGACGTTTCGAAAGCTTTGCAGCGTTCGTGGTCGCAGGAAGACTAAGATGCCAAGCGTCTTTACAGATATTTCTAAAAAAATATTTTAATCCACCGTACAATTTACCGTACCGTTTGTATTTACCGTATAATATGTAGTGATCCTGCGTGATCGAATCAGAAATGAGGAGATTTGCAGGAGAACGAAAGTAACCGACATAGCCCGAAGAATTGCCAAACTTAAGTGGCAGTGGGCGGGGCACATTGCTCGCAGAACGGATGGCCGATGGGGCAGTACAAGGTGGACCGACGACCTGGTGAAGGTCGCGGGAATCCGCTGGATGCAGGAGGCACAGGACCGGTCGTTGTGGCGATGCTTGGGGGAGGCCTATGTCCAGCAGTGGACGTCTTTCGGCTGAAATGATGATGATGTAGTGATCGCGAAATTCTAAGAAATTATTATGGCTACTGTAGATCATATCCGATGGTAACTTTTCTTGTAGTCTAATAAAATCAAGGGGATGGGGGGGCTTATCAGACCATAATTTGTATCTGGCAGCAGCTGGTTGGTCTTTGGTAGCTTGTGTGCTACGTAAAAAATATTGATCTGACCTGGAGGCGATTTGGTGATTTTATAAGAGATGTCGATAAATTAACTAAGTCACATCTCATTTTGATGGTCTCTCCTTCACTTCATCATCCTTATACCTATATACATCGATTCGATGGAATCGATTTTGTGGGCTATTTTTACCAAATTTTTCATTTTCACTCATACCTATTAGTACTGTTTACAATAATTAGAAAATTGTCTATTCACTTTTAAATTCGGGTACCACGATACTTTCAAGATGAATTTTAAAAGGAATCTCAATCTCATTCTTAGTACAGTTGTTAGAAAAGCAATACACCACATTCAATCCGAAATTCACTTAATACCCCAACCTTAATCAAATCGTAAGTAATTAAATCAAACGTGAATTCAGAAACTGCGCACAATCCACAATCCTTTGACTTCACGGCATCCGACTTTCGAGATCCGGATTTCCATCAAATTAAACACCATCTTCGCACAACTATTTATAAAGATTCCGTGGTAAGGGGAAACCTATTCAGGATGTGAAATTTGACGTGTGAGACCTTTACCGGTTCAAATAAAGCGTTGAAGAGAACCCATTGTGTAGGGTTGAAAGGTGGAACATATCTATCTCATAACCATCGCGACGCCTTATTATTCCTTGTGATTTCTTCATTTTGGTGGAAAAAGGGGAGTTGTATAGAGATGTGATTACCTCTACCAATAAAAATATATTTTGAGACGCAGTAGGTATAAGTACGTGGGACACTCAGAAAGTTTTGCGAAACTAAAAAAAATTGTTCTATACGTACATATATTTTTATCAAATCTTTTCAAAGTACTTTCCACCAGCCTCTATACAAAGATTCATGCGCCTAAACCAGTTTTCAAAACACTTTTTCCAGTCCGCCGCAGACACCTCGTTTACAGCCTGCTCGAACGCAGCCAGCGCATCTTCCGGCGACGAAAATTGTATCCCTTTGAGCTGATTTTTTATTTTTGGGAATAAAAAGAAGTCACACGGTGCTAGATCAGGGCTGTAAGGAGGGTGACCCAGGAGTTTGACTGGCGTGCTGTCCAGGAAGTCCCTCGTTTTGAGTGCGGTGTGCGCAGGTGCATTGTCGTGGTGGAGCAGTAGCCCGCGGAGCCCTGTGTTTGGTCGCTTGTTGCTTATAACAGAGAAAACTTCTGGCAAACATTTGGTAGTATACCATTCGGCATTAATGCTTCTTTGATCCCGTAAGGGAATTGATACCAAGTGGCCAGTCAAATTAAAAAAGCTAGCGATCAAAATCTTACCCCCGCTTCTAGATCGCTTCACTTTGGTAGGCGTTGGCTCATTTTGAAACACCCAAACAGTCTACTGGCGCTTGGTTTCTGGGTCGTATTGATAAATCCAGGACTCATCACCTGTAACGATGTCGTAAACACGCCGAGACGAGCCTGCTTCAAATTTGTTAAGCATATCACGGCACCATTCCACCCGGGCCTGCTTCTGAGCATCGGTGAGGTTGTGCGGCACCCAGCGTGATACTATCCTCCTCACGCGAAGATGGCTGTGTAGAATCTCGTGAACGCTTCCCGATCCAATCTTCAATATGTGTTGAATCTCCTGATATGTAATTCGCCTATTGTCTTGGATTAAATTTTTCACTGCTAGCACGTTTTCTTCGGTAACAGCCGTCAAAGGGCGACCGCTTCTTTCGTCATCCCCCAAAGTTGGTCGACCGCGCTTGAATTCGTTATACCAACGATACACGGTTGCCTTGGAAGGGCCTTCATCCATGAATGCCATTTGAAGTCTATCGTACGATTCATCCGGTTTCAGGCGACACTTGAAATCGTATAAAATCATAGCTCTAAAATGTTCCCGGCGCAGATCCATATTTCAGTGAGACACAATACTTTGAATTAACTCGCAAAAAATGTGGAGGGAAATTTTGAAATTGGAACTTACTTATTTTTACTTATAAATAATCATATTTTCGAAAAACATTATAACTGGCCAGTCTCCCATATATAAAAACTTTTTTTCGCAATACTTTCTGAGGGGCCTGGTATAGTTGACCCACCTAATCTGAGCGAGGTCCGCCAGATCCTAGTGGCTGAATGGAAGGAGCGACTTGCGCAACCCAGCGCAGGGCACGCTGCAATAGCGGCGGTAAGGCCCGTCATGGAGGAGTGGCTGGAGCTATGGCACCCTCACCTACCGACTGACGCAGATACTCTCGGGGCACGGTTGCTTCGGGAAGTATTTGTATCGCATAGACCGGGAGCCGACTCCCGAGTGTCATCACTGCGGGAGCTGCCTTGAGGACACGGCGCAGCACACACTGGCGGAATGCCCAGCTTGGGCCACGCAGCGCCGTGACCTTATAACTGCAGTAGGCGGCAGTGATCTCTCGCTTCCGGCCGTTGCTTTGGCTATGGCCGGGAGCGAGAACGCTTGGGAGGGCGTCGTCTCCTTTTGCGAGGAGGTGATGCTCGCAAAGGAGGCGGCGGAGAGGGTTCGAGAGGCAACGACCTCTCTCCCCACCCGCAGGAGACGGACCGGGCGTCGCAGGAGGGCGTACGCCGACCTCCAGCCACCCTAGGAGTGGGCCTGCGGGCGGCGGACTCGGGGTAGCCCGCCGCCCGATCAGTCAAGGCCCGTGATGGTGGCGCGTGGTGTTCCGCGCGCGCCAGTCAAGTAAAGGGTGCGGCTGATGATGCCGCACGGGGAGAAGGGGCTCGCCTACTAGTAGCGAGCCGGGACCTGCCGGGGATGGTTGGACGACTATAAGTTTCCCACGCCCCCGGCCAATGGTTGGAAGAGGAACACCGTGGTGGTTTTAGTCGGTAAGAGTCCGACACTGGCTCCGCCTTCCACGGGCGGAGTGCGTCGACGAGGATTTCTCCACGTAAAAAAAATATATTGATATAGGTATAGTTTTTGATGTGAATATATCTATTGCGATATTTAAACCATTAAACCATTTATTTTGCCACACATACACAAAATATACACATTACATGTAAAGGTAACAGGACAAATTAATGAGAACACAACATGCATACAACATAATATGTGTGGCAAGGGATCCAGCTCAGTATTTGCTGTGCATGTAGGTATGCACAGCACTGATTTTCAGCTGGTCCCTCCCATCTGTATATCTTAAAAGTGAAATTTACGCGCACAACAACAAAAAAAAAAAAGTAAATGAAAGAAGACATCTGACATCAAATACCTAATACAAAAAATTGGAATTTTACTTCGAATTTTAATTTAACCAAATTATATGTATTTTACAACATCGTATATTAGTATTTATAGACTAATAAGTCACAATGATTATGTTCATTTGGTACATACAAGTTGTATTTTATATAAATAAACAAAAAAGGCTTGAAAAAAAATTTTTTTTTTTTTTTTTTTTTTTTTTTTTTTTTTTTTTTTTTTTTTTTTTTTTTTTTTTTTTTTTATGATATGAGGTGCCACTGGATGAATTAGAAATATAATGTTATTTAGGTCGGTCTTCGCCATCGTTAATTCTCTGATTAAACGGCTGAATACTCGAAAAATTTAATGAATTTGAGGGTAAATGTTCCTTTTATAGACAAATATCATTAGTAAAATCAAGCCTTAATCGTTTAATGCATTTATTATCGACCAACCAATCGATCAACCAAACCTCCATAAACGTGAAAAAGTTTTTTTGTTCGTAATGATTATGTTAGTAGAATTTAGATAATATCAGTACATATTTCTCCTAAATTGCATCCTAGCTATAAACATAATTGTGGGATTGGTATTAACACCTCTTATAGTATATTCATCTTAGATATGAAACGTATCCCGTTGCGTGTGAATAAGAATACACGTAAGGGGGCTCCATACGACCCACGTGTATTACATGACCGATATTAAATGGCCCTTGCAAATTCGTTTCAACTGCCCTTTTACTTCCATTCTTTCAAGAATACGGGCGGAAGAGGGGACCTAGTTATACTGGTCGCTTTTGAAGATGATCGCAAAGCGTGTAAGTTCACATTTATAAAGATTCGGAACGCATTCCACAAATGAACACAATTTAAAGACGAATGCGTTTTTGGATTCTCAATTTGAATGAAGATTGCTCGATGCGACCGTAATGACGTCATATTTTGTCAGTCCCATTTTTGGAGAAGGCAGAAAAGGATAACAGCTAAATCGCTTATGCAGATGAAAGAGTATGTAGTATGTATCTGCTTCAGATGTTCAGATACTTTTATTTGATCACTTGTTTCTTATCTCCGATACGTGACGAATGTTTTACAGTTTTCATCTGGAAAATCGTTAACATAAATTGAGATTCATTTCGAGATAGCTAGGTATAACAACTAGCTCTACCCTACTGAGGAATTAGGTCCATTTTAATGTTCCTCAAGTATAGATTGATCTTTAATCACCTTCATCACTACTTAAACATTAGAATCGTTACTTGAGCATTCGATCTTATTCCAATACGGTAATTACAATATCCGGAGAAGAACCGGAGTGACCGACATAGCTTGTAGGATCAGTAAGCTGAAGTGGTGGTGGGCTGGCCATGTCTGTCGAAGGACCAATGGCCGCTGGAGCAGACGAGTCCTTGAGTGGAGACCGCGAATCGGCAAACAAAGCGTAGGGCGCCCCCCTGCCAGGTGGACCGACGACCTCAAGAATGTGGCTGGGGGGTACTGGATGCGGAAGGCAGAGGACCGAGTGTTGTGGCGCAACTTGGGAGAGGCCTATGTCCAGCAGTGGACTGCGACAGGCTGAGTTGATTGATGAATTACAAACATCAATTCAACAACGTTAATAAACTTAAAAAAAACCGTCTACGTGCGAGTCGGACTCACGCAGTAAGGGTTCCGTACCACCCATCGACCTGATACCCCATAGAAACTGATTTAATTTACGAGAGTTCATCAAAAAACATCAACGCACAGTGCGCGAAATATGAATTTTTGCATCTCTTTCTTACGCAGGTACCACCACATATGTCCATGTTTGTCTTATTTTTAGTATTTGTTGCTAAACAACATAATATGTATTATAATCTGTTCAAGTTTGACGCTAGTATGTGTTACCGTTTTGAAGATAGAGCAGGAAGAAAAACGTTGAAAAAAAATGCATGTTTTTTGGGGTTTCTTGTATGGGGAACACCTTTAGTATTTTTTTTTTGTTTTTTTTTTTTAGATTTTGTCGTTATAGGCACTATAGTAACACATATTCTGTGAAAATTTCAACTGGTTATCTATTACCGTTACAAAGATACAGCCCTGTGACAGACAGATGGACGGATGGACAGCGTAGCGAGAGTAATAGGGTCCCGTTTGGCACCCTTCGGGTACGGAACCCTAAAATGTAAAATGTTCATTTTATTTTTCTATTTTTAGTGACATTAACAATAGAAAGACAATCGATTGCTGCAATCCCTGTTAATTTGCTGTCATCCATTGAAGAGTTCCCTTCTTTATCTCCGAAGATCTTCATCATATTTTCACCAAATAATACTTTCTGAATGCAAATGCTTGATTTGTTGATGAAAATACAAAATTGCTATATGTATGCCCATAATATTTGAGGAGTTCCCTCAATTCTACATGGATCCTAATAACTGTAGGTATTTTGATAAAAATGGGACCATTCTGGAAGTATATCTTTTCAAATAAAATAAAATTAAAATTTTCATTTATTTTAAGCAATTAATACCCATACAAAATAAAATAATACAAAAACAAAATTAAAATAATGCTATCATAATTCAAAATAATTACAAATAAAATGACACGTTTTGTTATAGCTGGAACATTGTCATATACGAAGAAGTGATTAACTTCGTATGATTTTGTGAATTTATGTTAAAGGAATATAAAATCAAATCTCAACACAAAACTAGTTTTAAAGTTTTAGTGATTATCAAATCTTGAGTTTCGTTGTGTAATACGGGCCTTATATGAAATGTAAAGACATGTACTCTCTGATACCACCACTTCTACTTACAATGCAAATTAATTCCACCAATAACAAATACCACTTCAAGTCATCATCAAATTGCTATATTTTGTTACGCAAATAACCTAAGGGAATTGCAAAGCCGTAGAAAGCCATACTCGTGTGGCATTAGCATAAAGTACATGACATACACTTGATACACTCCACGGATTAATCCATATTAGGCATGCATCAAAGACTTCAAAACGGAATGGAGTACCCCTGTGATTTGAACAATAGGAATTATGAGAGATCGCTACGTTTGAGAGCTCCTTGACCTATTTATTTGAATATCGAATTACAGATTACGGAGCTATTGTTATGGAGGGAAATTGGACTTTATTTCGTTTGATGACGATTGAAAATTGTTACCGAGAAAGTAATAACAGTTTGATTGTGGGATTAAAAGTGACTTGTAAATTAATGTGCTGTGAATTTTTTATGCAGATTTTCTATCTTGAATTTAATTTAGAGCGGAGAGGCCTGATTGTCATTTGAACAGAATTAAAAGCTAAAGCCACAACGACCGGTCCTGTGCCTTCCGCATCCAGCGGATTCCCGCGACCTTCACTAGGTCGTCGGTCCACCTTGTGGGGGGCCTACCCACGCTGCGCCTTCCAGTACGCGGTCGCCACTCCAGAACTTTACTGCCCCATCGGCCATCCGTTCTACGAGCAATGTGCCCCGCCCACTGCCACTTAAGTTTGGCAATTCTTCGGGCTATGTCGGTTACTTTCGTTCTCCTGCGAATCTCCTCATTTCAGATTCGATCACGCAGGGACACTCCGAGCATAGCCCTCTCCATTGCCCTTTGAATGACTTTGAGCCTTCTTATCAGGCCCATTGTGAGCGACCACGTTTCAGTACCGTAAGTAAATACTGGCAACACACACTGGTCAAAGACTTTCGTCTTGAGACACTGCGGTATTTTGGACGAGAAGAAATATGAAATATGTTACTTCTGGATAATGTAACTTTCTAATGATGAAGGAATGATTAAAATCTGTAATTTCAGATTGTATCGATTACAAACAAACATTTCCTATTTTTAATATCAGTATAGATTATATAGGTTACCAAAAATTGCTTTAAAAAGAAAAGGTAAGTCGGATTGAAGGACAAACTTAACTTTGTAGATGAAAAAATAGAGAGTAGAATCTGGTTATACGTATAATTCTTTTTATTTCATCATCTGTGTTTTGTGGTTATGCTGTGCTGTATAAAATCTGTGCAAGCCAAAATGAAGATTTTTATTACTTTCAAAAAAATTCTCTCCTATACATAAGTTTACATCACTGTCGATGCTAAAACTGCAAATGTAAGCTTGTAATCGTAAAAATATGTTTATAATATGTGTAATATATCAAAAAAAATCAATTTTTCGGATTTGTGCTGTAAGACCTTGCTATTTGCCAAATTTTATGATTCTAGGTGAACGTGAAGGGATTATTTCCAAAATCCCCATCTCCACATTGAGTCCAAAGTTTAAGGTCAAAGGTCAATGACTCCAGGCAAAGTGAGCATGCAATCAGCAAGCAAGTATGCAAGCTTAATTTTTATTTTAAAACCTACAAGCCAAACATATCAGAGTCGTAAAAAATACATTTATTTTTTGTTTTTATGAATATTTTGGGACATTTTTACACAGCACTATCTAGTCCCAAACCAAGCAGAGCTTGTGCTATGGGTACTACACAATGGATATAATACATTTATTTTTTTCGCAAATACATACTTACAATACATAAGAAACACCCAGACCAACACAATCACTTATAATAACTTCTTAGGTTTTCGCGATCACTACACATTATAATAAAACAGAGTTTAACCGGATTAAATCGCGTATATTATTTAAATTGGTTTCCCTGACGTTTCAAAAGCTTTGCAGCATTTCGTGGTCGCAGGTAGACTAAGATGACAAGCGTCTTTACAAATATTTCTAAAAAAATATTTTGATCTACCGTACAATATTATTAATTAAAATCGTTTCGATGCACGCAGTAATCACTCACGATATCATTATCTTTTACAGTGTTGCGTGCTGTTTGGGACTTGATTATTTTTAGGACTGGGTTCCAAACAGGTGGTAGCTGCCAACCATCATCTCTATTAAAAATCCAACAATAATTAATTAATTTTAGCGATTTAATCCGGTTAAACTTTGTTTTATTACAATCACTTATGTTCATCAAACAAATATTTGTGTCCTGTGGGAATAGAACCCACGATCTCGTGGTCATCAGTCTGACACTCGAACCACTAGAACCCAGATGTCATACGATAGACGTCAACTAAATAATTATAACCAAATTTTTTTTTTACCTAATAAAGAACTTGTAAAAAAAATATTTAATTATCACCAGTGGGGATATCTCGTTGGGGATTTTGGGAAAGATCCCTTTAATTGCGTTGACTTAGAAACATGCATTTTTGACACCTCCAAGAGACCGTAGAATTTAGTATTTGATATTAATTTTAACTTGATACTTCTACCCTTTCCTGATGAAAAATCTTGACAGACGAACAGACAGACGGTAAGACAGACTAACAGACAGACGGACAACAAAGTGATTTTTATTTATTTATTTATTCGCAATTATTTCCGTTTAACGTTTTTTCCTTTTGAGGTACGGAACCCTAAATATCAAAGATATATCTTGATGCGATAAGAGCAATCAGTTAGTGATTTATTTTAACTACGAAGCAAGTAGGGATGCCAATGTGTTCAGAATGGACACCCAGAGATTTCCGTGATCTCCGAAGCATGAAGGATCTCGCTATAAAACCCAAGGATTAACGTGTTCTACGAAGCACGTAGGGATCTCGATGTGTTAAGAACGAAAGCCCAAAGATTAACGTGTTTTACGAAGCACGTAGGGATCTCGATGTGTTAAGGACGAAAGCCCAAAGATTAACGTGTTCTACGAAGCACGTAGGGATTTCGATGTGTTAAAAACGAAAGCCCAAAGATTAACGTGTTCTTCGAAGCACGTAGGGATTTCGATGTGTTAAGAACGAAAGCCCAAAGATTAACGTGTTTTACGAAGCACGTAGGGATCTCGATGTGTTAAGAACGAAAGCCCAAAGATTAACGTGTTCTACGAAGCACGTAGGGATATCGATGTGTTAAGAACGAAAGCCCAAAGATTAACGTGTTCTACGAAGCACGTAGGGATCTCGATGTGTTAAGAACGAAAGCCCAAAGATTAACGTGTTCTACGAAGCACGTAGGAATCTCGATGTGTTAAGAACGAAAGCCCAAAGATTAAAGTGTTCTACGAAGCACGTAGGGATCTCGATGTGTTAAGAACGAAAGCCCAAAGATTAACGTGTTCTACGAAGCACGTAGGGATCTCGATGTGTTAAGAACGAAAGCGCAAAGATTAACGTGTTTTACGAAGCACGTGTATCTCTATTTGTTAAGAACGGACACCCAGGGATACATTTTTTCTCCGAAGCACGTAAGGATCTGAAAAGAGCGGACATGTGTTCTACGAAGCACGTAACGACCTCCTCACCAATCCAAGGCATGATGGCCTGAAGTTTACTATGCCTCGCAAATCGATTAATCTAAGTAATAGCTATTGAGTCACAACCCCAGAACAAAGGCAATAGTTATTTAAAAAAAACCGGCCAAGTACGAGTCGAACGCACGCACTAAGAGTTCCGTACAACCATTACATTATCTGTGGTACCACCCATCGTTCTAATACCTCTAAGAAACTGATTTAATTTGAGAGTTCAACAAAGGTGCAGCAGTACGCATTGATGTCTTTCACATTTGCATCTTTGTCTTACGCGGGTACCACCATACGTCTGTTTGCCTTATTTTCATTAATAATTAACTTACTGACATTCATTGATTAGGTAACCTCCGTAACATTGCTCTAACGAAAAGGTAAGCATTTTGGTAGTAGGCATTTTGACCGGGCAACACCGACTGAGTCACGACGTGTTTCTAGCCGTTCAAAGATTTTACTTGAAAAAGAAGGTTTAAAGTGATTGTTTATCGTTGAAACTGATACCAAAGTGAAGCTAATACAACAAGTTATGTGTTTGCGAAAAGTTCAGTGAAATCAATTGTGTCATCAAAAAGTTATAAGCGAAAATATCTTTGAAATTTTGCATAACGAACTACAACACTGACGACCTATGACAAATCGCGCAGCGCTCGCTGAGGTGAGTCACAAAGCCAGATACTTTGACTACACGCCCGCTACCCCGGCAATTTATTTAAAAGCACCTTCAAAATGAATTGTGGAGCATGCAAACTGCAAATAATGCGCGGAGAACTATTAAAGTGTCACGAATGCATAAAAGTCTACCATTATAGGTGTATAAATATGACAACATCTTTCTTTATGGAAAACAAAAATAGACTGGCAAACTCTTGGAGCTGCCCTACTTGTCAAAATGGCAAAAAGCGTATTAAAAATGATGATACACCTGCCCGGAGTCAACCTTTACCTACTCTAAACGATACAACAATGTCCATTGAAGACCAGATTGAGGAGGATCATAGCCTACTAGGCCACACCAGAAAAAGTAACTCTCCAGTTAACGTAGTTGACACACATACACAAATATCAAATACAGTTACTTTAGATCAAATAAGCCAACTCTTAGACGAAAAACTAGAAAAAAATAAAAAAATAATACTAAACGAAATTAGAACAACAGTACAAAGTGAAATAAACACAGTAATTTTCAAATTACAACGAGATATTACCCAAAAAACAGAAGCATTGCACTTGGAACAAACTAACATAAACTCAAACATACGAAATATTAGTGAAATAATAGGAAAACTAGAAACAGAAAATTACAAATTGAAGAAAGAAATAGAAATGATTCAAAATCGAGGCACCCAAAAAGACGACTACACGAAACGACTAGTTATATACGGACTAAACGAATACTACAGAGAAACTGAAAAAGATCTAGAAAATAGATTAATATACGCCTTTCAAGATACGCTGAACATTGACCTCACAGGATATATTGAAGAGTTACACCGGATAGGTAGAAATGGACTAAGACGACCTATACAAATAGAGCTTATTAGCAAAAGAATGACCAAATATATTTTGAAACAAGCAAGATTTTTAAAAGGACAAGGATTATATATTTCAGAATATCTTGATACGGACACATTGCAATCAAAACGAAAAGAAAGAGAAATATACATGTCACGAATAAAAAATGATGTTGCATCAAGCTGTTCATACATGATCAATCCCGCAAATGTACCCATATCACAAACTACTCCCACTATGGCACAATGTAGAAACAGCCAAAATGATGTAATACAACAATCAGAACAACAATCAGAAGACCAGACATTTCGATTTTAAAATATTTACACAAAATGTACAAAGCATCAAAAATAAGATCCATATCTTTGAGAGCGTAATAGAAAATGAAGCCTATGATGTGATTTGCCTCACTGAGACGTTTATTAAGAAACACCAAAGCGACATAATTAAAATCAACGGTTACGAGTTCAGTTCCAGCTTCTGCCGACAAAAACATAAAGGAGGAGGTGTCGCCATTCTAACTCGATGGGGATTGGACTACAAAGAACTACCAGACTTTTCAAACTTGTCAGTTGAATTTTCGGTGGAGTGTTGTGCAATAGAGGTTCAATCACCCAAAATAATAATTATTCTCGTCTACAGGCCCGATCGAAATATAGACATATTTTTTAACTTCTTGGATCAACTACTGCAGCTTATTAAACTAAAATACAAAAACAAACACGTAATGATCACCGGTGATTTTAACTTAAACACATTACAAAATACAAAAGATTATCAAAAACTCAACAATACCATGATGGAATTTAACCTACATCAAATCGTCAAAGATACTACCAGAACAACAAAATCAACATCGACTTGCATAGACCTGATATTCACAAATAGTAATAAATCTGAATTTGAAATAACGGTAACAAAAAATGGGATCTCAGATCACAATAGCCTACTATATAGCATAAGGCAAGATAAACCTCAAAACTATAAAAATACAAGCTTCAGAACAAAAAGAATATTTAATAATCGTAATCTGGTGAACTTCCAATCGGCATTATTTAATTTAAATTGGAACGATATACTTAACCATAACAATGACATAAATAAAACATATAATACTTTTCATGACATCTTACAAATTAACCTGAATAAATACATACCAAAAAAGCGGATTAAAATAACACTAAACAAAACGAACAGTTATCTTACCAAGGGGTTAAAACAATCGTGTAACAATAAAAGATTGACTAAAATTATCTCTGACCAGCTCAATAACGCCATATTCAAAAAACACTATAGGGAATACTCAAAAATGTTAAAAAGATGTATAAAAGCTTCAAAAAAACTAAATTACATAAATGAGATGAAAATTTCAAAAAACAAAACTAAAACGATGTGGTCAGTAACCAATAAAATCACTAGACCTAATAAAACTAGACAAACACAACAGAACATTACCTTAAAACTTAATAACATGCAAATAAAATCACCACAACAAATATGCACTGCATTCAATGACTATTTCACCTCAATAGGCGTAATAGATAACAACATAAACAACAGAACGGGAACCGCGACGGCTGCGGCGTGTGGGGCGTCAGTGCGCCCGGTGCACGCGCCCGTAATAAACTCGATTTACATTGAGCCCGTGTCCGAGCGAGAAGTTTTTAATATTATACGGGGTATGCAAAACAAACGTAGCGTTGGAGTGGACGACATCCCGCCACTATTAGTCAAGAAATGCGTAAATGAGCTTATATCGCCTCTGACTAAAATGATTAATATGTCATTCGATGAAGGACGATTTCCAGATAAACTGAAAATAGCAAAGGTACGCCCTATAGCTAAAAAAAGTGGAAACTCAGAAAATCCCAGCAATTACAGACCTATTGCACTGTTATCCACTATTGCGAAAATTTTCGAAAAAGCTATGGCAAATCGTGTTAACAAGTTCCTGGAAAAATTTAACATTCTAGATAAAAATCAATTCGGATTTAGGAAAAAATGCTCAACGACACTAGCGGTATATAACTACGTACAGGACATTTACAGTTGCATTAACGAACGAAGGTACGCCATTGGATTATTTCTTGATATGACGAAGGCATATGACAAAGTTTCACATACAATATTATTACAAAAAATTTACGGTTCGGGTATAAGAGGGAAAGCTTTTAGTTGGCTCAAATCATATTTACAAGACAGAGTACAGTTCGTAGAAGTGGAATACTTTGATAGTGATAAACGGGAAATCTATAACGTAGGATCAAGCATGCTAACTATAAATAATTCAATACCTCAAGGAAGTGTACTAGGATGTACTTTATTTCTATTGTACATAAATGATTTGCCAAAAACCATTAGTTCATCGTGTGTTTTGTTTGCGGACGATGTTTCATTATTATTTAAAACTCCAGAAAATATTGATTACTTAGCTATTATAAAAACTTTTACAGAAACTAAACAGTGGCTTAACGAACATAACTTGGAAATTAATCTATCTAAAACTAAAGTATGTCAATTCAGAACTTATCAAAGACCGCCACTAAACCTAAAGCCACTAACGAAACAAATAAAATTACAAGAAATAAACGAATTTACACTTTTAGGACTAACATTAGACTCAAATTTAAATTGGAAGAAACACATAGAAAATACAAAAACAAAGTTATCACAGTTTATATATGCACTCAGCGTATTGAAATGTAACACGGACTATAAAACTACCTTATCTGCCTATTACGCGTATGCCTACTCCTGGCTCAACTATGGTATTATCTTGTGGGGAGAAAGTACAGACTTCATGGACCTCTTCATTCAACAAAAGAAATGCATAAGAATTTTAATGAATATAAAGCAACGACAGAGTTGTAGGCCGCACTTTGTTAAACAGGAAATTCTTACACTGCCTTCGATATATATAATGCAAAGCTGTATATTTGTTAGGAAGAACAGACACCTTTTCACATCTAACAGTGAACTTCATGAAAACTACAATAGACGAAACAAGAACACATTAATACTACCTCCCACTACTTTAAACATTTTCGGCAAAAGTCCATATTTCAGACTCATACAAATTTATAACAAACTACCAGAACGTTTAAAATCCGAACCAAAACAGTCAATGTTCTGCAGAGAGTTAAAATCTCTTTTAATAAAGAAAAGCTACTACACAATCGAAGAATTTAAAACTGATAAACTATGAATCGATCGGCCCTGTTATTTATATAGTTATATGGATGTATAAAACTAAATAAATTCTAATAACAAAATTATGACTTGCATGATCAATAATCCAATTAATATACTTTTAATATGTATTTTTTTATTTATGATAATTTTAATATATGATAATTTGAGATAATAATTATGTATAATGAATTAATAACAAACCTATTTTTAGACTCATTAGTACGTGGGACACTCAGAAAGTTTTGCGAAACTAAAAAAAATTGTTCTATACGTACATATATTTTTATCAAATCTTTTCAAAGTACTTTCCACCAGCCTCTATACAAAGATTCATGCGCCTAAACCAGTTTTCAAAACACTTTTTCCAGTCCGCCGCAGACACCTCGTTTACAGCCTGCTCGAACGCAGCCAGCGCATCTTCCGGCGACGAAAATTGTATCCCTTTGAGCTGATTTTTTATTTTTGGGAATAAAAAGAAGTCACACGGTGCTAGATCAGGGCTGTAAGGAGGGTGACCCAGGAGTTTGACTGGCGTGCTGTCCAGGAAGTCCCTCGTTTTGAGTGCGGTGTGCGCAGGTGCATTGTCGTGGTGGAGCAGTAGCCCGCGGAGCCCTGTGTTTGGTCGCTTGTTGCTTATAACAGAGAAAACTTCTGGCAAACATTTGGTAGTATACCATTCGGCATTAATGCTTCTTTGATCCCGTAAGGGAATTGATACCAAGTGGCCAGTCAAATTAAAAAAGCTAGCGATCAAAATCTTACCCCCGCTTCTAGATCGCTTCACTTTGGTAGGCGTTGGCTCATTTTGAAACACCCAAACAGTCGACTGGCGCTTGGTTTCTGGGTCGTATTGATAAATCCAGGACTCATCACCTGTAACGATGTCGTAAACACGCCGAGACGAGCCTGTTTCAAATTTGTTAAGCATATCACGGCACCATTCCACCCGGGCCTGCTTCTGAGCATCGGTGAGGTTGTGCGGCACCCAGCGTGATACTATCCTCCTCACGCGAAGATGGCTGTGTAGAATCTCGTGAACGCTTCCCGATCCAATCTTCAATATGTGTTGAATCTCCTGATATGTAATTCGCCTATTGTCTTGGATTAAATTTTTCACTGCTAGCACGTTTTCTTCGGTAACAGCCGTCAAAGGGCGACCGCTTCTTTCGTCATCCCCCAAAGTTGGTCGACCGCGCTTGAATTCGTTATACCAACGATACACGGTTGCCTTGGAAGGGCCTTCATCCATGAATGCCATTTGAAGTCTATCGTACGATTCATCCGGTTTCAGGCGACACTTGAAATCGTATAAAATCATAGCTCTAAAATGTTCCCGGCGCAGATCCATATTTCAGTGAGACACAATACTTTGAATTAACTCGCAAAAAATGTGGAGGGAAATTTTGAAATTGGAACTTACTTATTTTTACTTATAAATAATCATATTTTCGAAAAACATTATAACTGGCCAGTCTCCCATATATAAAAACTTTTTTTCGCAATACTTTCTGAGGGGCCTGGTATACCTACCTACTTAAATTTGCAGTGCCCTTGCAGGGTTCATGTACTAATAGTATTTAATTGTGCCATGAAAATGTAATGCATGCATATACCTTGTACATGAAGGCAAATAAATAAATAAATAAATAAAATAAAAATAAGTCGGAGTGAAGGACAAACTTAACTTTGCAGTGGAAAAAATAGATAGTATAATCTGGTTGTGTAATATTTTATTATTTAAATAATGTATATAATTATAACGGGTAGAGGTATGACTCTACCCGTTTCTGATATGAAAATACTTGACAGACAGACGTACAGACAGACGGACAGACTGACAGACAGACAGACGGACAAAAAGTGATCCTATAAGGGTTCCGTTTTTTCTTTGAGGTACGGAACCCTAAAAAACGTGATAAAAATCAATGATACACATAATTACATAAAAATACACATTTATTACTTTAACAGCGAGCTATGAAACTTTCTTTTAGTATCGGCCATCACGATTTCGATCTAAAAACCTGATTCTATAAAAATATTTTTATTCAATATTCACGTATAAATTAAAAGGGGTACTTTATTTTTAATTGTTTTTACCTTTTATAAGACCGTGTAATGTTGTGGTGGCAAGTTAGTTAATTTACTCTGTACAAGATGACGGAAAACAAATTATGGGTTTTCTTGTTAATCAGTTTGTTAGCAGGTAACGATTTTTGTTATCCTAACTACATACTATGTACCGTAAAATGCCCTAACTTTGCCAACAAGCCCTACTCTGCCTAAGGTATTAACTAAATTTTTACACGCACTGACACTTTATAACTGAACCAAATGTTAGCGTTGTCATAGTTTTCAAAGCTCCCCAAGTACGGAAATCATAGCTATTATAGTTTACTCAAAAAATAACTAGGCAAAGTAGGGCTTGTGGGCCAAGTTAGGGCAGTTTACGGTACCGTAAAATTTCCTAACTTTGCCCACAGGCCCTACTTTGCCTAAGGCATTAACTTAATTTTTACACACACTGACACTTTATAACTGAACCATAAGTTAGCGTTGTTTGTTACCATATAAATTTAAATGTAAGGCAATAGAAGTGGCGAAGGCACGTGAAAGTATCGCCGCATACAGATGTCTCGTAGGTAACCAGTGCACGAACCGTTTGCTTGATCATCAGTGCTGTTTTGGATGCAGAGTCACTAAAATTGTATTTTACAGCATATGCCAACGGATTTCTTTTTAGGCTTAATTTATTTTGCATTGAATGCCAGAAGCATGGTGGGCGTAATTGCGTATTTATGTGTTGGTAGCGGCAAACCGGCGACACACGTTCCGTTATTAAAAGACATAGATGACATTTCTAGTACCTTATTACTAAGATTTCTATGGTTATTAGGGTTTTAAAATCTCCCCAAGTACAAAAGTTATTATTTATACAAAAACAACTAAGCAAAGTATGGCTTGTGGGCAATGTTATGTATAATTATTTATAATTTTACGGTACTTCTATTTCTTTCTGTTTAAAATTCTAGAATATTTTCCCTTTTAAATTACATATGTTAACACTATAAATTAAGTGTAAGTATAAGTGTGTAAGACCATTCGTTTAATAAGTAACTCAATTGATTTTTTAATTTATATTTCGCCACTCAATGTACAGTTTCTGTATTATTATTTATTTTAAAGCTAGTGTTTAACTTTATTAATTTTCAATTTAAATACTTACTATATTTATTATTAAATGTTATTACAATTGTAAAATAATCAGTTTGCATTTGACTTGCTACGGTGAAGTATAATTGCATAATTGTTAAGTCTGCTACAGAGGGCGCTAGAAGCGTCGTACTGCTTTACCATAATAATCGATGATTTGAGTGGTGGTAATGATATTTTTAGTCAGTCGTTGTTCAAACCGTGTAAGGTGCCATAATTATATGAAGTGTACAAATAAACTGATTCAGTTATACCTCCGTGTTTCATTAGCTTACGTGGTCTAACAAGTGTGAGTGTTCACGGTAGCTTAGCGGCTAAAGCACTGGTGTTCTGAACCAGGAGTCGCAGGTTTGAATCCTACTCTTGAGCGATTTTTCACATCTTTAAATTTCGCTTCGCATGCGTGTGTTAAAATAATAAAACAATTAGCTGCACTATTACACCATAGTACCATAACTAAAATTGATCACAGTTGGTTAGTAAATACTTACTTTATTTCAGTGTCTACGTCATTTGCCAGCAATCTGTTGTCGGAAATGATGCCAAGCATGCAAAGTGAGTGACTGTTTATTTATGTATTTTATTGCTTAATGAACTGAACATAATCTACATCTATACTAGTATTATAAAGAGGAAACATTTGTTTGTTTGTTTGTTATCGATAAACTATGAAACTTCTGAACCGATTTTAATATTTTTTTCACCATTAGAAAGTTTTTTTATCCTGAAGTGATATAGGCGATATTTTATTTCAGTATGCGGGCGAAGCCGCGGGTATAGCTAGTGATTTATATTAGATCATCACAGAAAGTCCTGTGTCACTTCAACCTTATTAATTGGCGAAATGTATCAGAAATGTTTGGTCATATTTTAAGAGCTCATTCATGGCATAGCATACTATGGGACATCGACCATACAGCCCAATAGATGCCTTTTTTTTTTAGATGCCTAACGTTAATGTGATGCGTACAATAAATACTGTCAACTAGCTGAGGCGGCGGTACTGTAATCCGACTGGTCCTACCAAGGCGGCTATTGGCTAATCACTAATGCGGCAGTTTTGACGGCCCGCATAAGAGGTCGAAACTGATTTGAAGTTTTCAAGTAACTAATAGTGGCAACCTACATTAGTGAAATTTCATAGATGTGTTGAACAGACATCAGTCGCCTGCTATGAGGCGTGAGGTGATCCATAAATTTTGTCGAGCGACATCAAAGATTTTCTAGGGTACAGCATTTTTTTGTGGTTTCAGGGTTAGTTAAGAAAGTCCCATAGTAAAGAAAGAAAGAAATAATTTATTTTAGTCTCGTTACAGGCGAGAAAAAAAAACATGAAAAAAAATCTGCCTATGCTAGATTAAAAAGGCCCCCATCTCAGCATATGCTACAACACCGAAATGTTGCATAGCTGGTTTTCGGATGGGTCCCGATGGTGAGGCCACACGGGTAGATACGACAATTACAATAAACCTAAAGTATAAGCAAAAGTTGTTATATGCTATGCCCTGAATGAGCTCTTGAAATATAACCTCGCATTTCTGATACACGTGTATAGGGTGTGACATTATTTTCTGGGGTCCTTTTAAGGTGTGAATGTACATACATGATTATGATGACATAACACACAACTTTTACTATGTGAATGTACTGATGATTATGATGACATAACACACAACTTTTACTATGGGCGCAACCACAAAAAGGGGAAAAAAAATGTTCTCCAAACTCCACAAAATCATTGATGTCGCTCGACAAAATCTAACCAAACAGCAAAAAAAAACAGGTTTTTTTTAACGAATTTTGAATACAATACAAATTATCTTTATTGTACAACATAAAAAAACATGACAAATACAAGATGTTGATCTGTAATCGTGCCATATTTCTAGATCTGATGATAAATAATGTGCTTAGTCATCTAAAATACAAAATTTTCACTTAAAATCATAGCGAGGGTTCGAAACTAAATCCCAAACGACTCGGAAAATAAGTCATCGCCGGCATTTTCAAAGGGTGGAAATGCAAATTTTTTTGGTGGTGTCGCTCGCATCGTTTTTATGTCACACGCGACCCACGGGGCAAATAGGTATTTAACAACAAGTAAATGTATAGTATAACATAATAATATATAGTATAGTATATATTTTTTTATTGATTCGTGTTCAGTATCAGTGGTATAGTCACCTCCTTAAATATGGCACGAATACTAACCAACATGTTGTATAAACTTAGTATAAGCGTACAATTGGCAGTCTATTCACTCCACGGCGATCTCTTCCAGACAACCATTGAATGTACTTGAGTGTCTTTGAAGAAACACAGCGTAGTTATTAGTGCAGTTAACAGAAAAAGTCGGAAACTACGGTAATTAAGCGTACAATTGGCAGTCTATTCACTCCACGGTGATCTCTTCCAGACAACCATTGAATGGACTGGAGTGTCCTCGAAGAAACACAGGGTAGTTATTAGTGTAGTTAACAGAAAAAGTCTGAAACTACGGTAATTAAGCGTACAATTGGCAGTCTATTCACTCCAAGGTGATCTCTTCCAGACAACCATTGAATGTACTTGAGTGTCTTTGAAGAAACACAGCGTAGTTATTAGTGCAGTTAACAGAAAAAGTCGGAAACTACGGTAAATAATTAAGCGTACAATTGGCAGTCTATTCGCTCTACGGTGATCTCTTCCAGACAACCATTGAATGGACTGGAGTGTCTTTGAAGAAACACAGGGTAGTTATTAGTGTAGTTAACAGAAAAAGTCGGAAACTACGGTAATTAAGCGTACAACTGGCAGTCTATTCGCTCCACGATGATCTCTTCCAGACAACCATTGAATGGACTGGAGTGTCCTCGAAGAAAACAGGGTAGTTATTAGTGCAGTTAACAGAAAAAGTCGGAAGCTACTGTAATTAAGCGTACAATTGGCAGTCTATTCGCTCCACGGTGATCTCTTCCAGACAACCATTGAATGGACTGGAGTGTCCTCGAAGAAACACAGG
Organism: Asteroscopus sphinx; assembly: GCA_949699075.1. NCBI lineage: Eukaryota > Metazoa > Arthropoda > Insecta > Lepidoptera > Noctuidae > Asteroscopus > Asteroscopus sphinx. The sequence continues at coordinate 10,875,791 of OX453008.1, forward strand.
GTAGTTATTAGTGCAGTTAACAGAAAAAGTCGGAAGCTACGGTAATTAAGCGTACAATTGGCAGTCTATTCACTCCACGGTGATCTCTTCCGGACAACCATTGCATTGAATGGACTGGAGTGTCCTCGAAGAAACAGGGTAGTTATTAGTGCAGTTAACAGAAAAAGTCGGAAGCTACGGTAATTAAGCGTACTATTGGCAGTCTATTCGCTCCACGGTGATCTCTTCCAGACAACCATTGCATTGAATGGACTGGAGTGTCCTCGAAGAAAACAGGGTAGTTATTAGTGCAGTTAACAGAAAAAGTCGGAAGCTACTGTAATTAAGCGTACAATTGGCAGTCTATTCGCTCCACGGTGATCTCTTCCAGACAACCATTGAATGGACTGGAGTGTCCTCGAAGAAACACAGGGTAGTTATTAGTGCAGTTAACAGAAAAAGTCGGAAGCTACGGTAATTAAGCGTACAATTGGCAGTCTATTCACTCCACGGTGATCTCTTCCAGACAACCATTGCATTGAATGGACTGGAGTGTCCTCGAAGAAAACAGGGTAGTTATTACAGAAAAAGTCGGAAACTACGGTAAATAATTAAGCGTACAATTGGCAGTCTATTCGCTCCACGGTGATCTCTTTCAGACTAGCATTGAATGGACTGGAGTGTCCTCGAAGAAAACGGTAGTTATTAGTGCAGTTAACAGAAAAAGTCGGAAACTACGGTAAATAATTAAGCGTACAATTGGCAGTGTATTCGCTCCACGGTGATCTCTTCCAGACAACCATTGAATGGACTGGTGTCTTTGAAGAAACACAGGGTAGTTATTAGTGTAGTTAACAGAAAAAGTCTGAAACTACGGTAATTAAGCGTACAATTGGCAGTCTATTCACTCCAAGGTGATCTCTTCCAGACAACCATTGCATTGAATGGACTGTAGTGTCCTCGAAGAAAACAGGGTAGTTATTAGTGCAGTTAACAGAAAAAGTCGGAAGCTACTGTAATTAAGCGTACAATTGGCAGTCTATTCGCTCCACGGTGATCTCTTCCAGACAACCATTGAATGGACTGGAGTGTCCTCGAAGAAACACAGGGTAGTTATTAGTGCAGTTAACAGAAAAAGTCGGAAGCTACGGTAATTAAGCGTACAATTGGCAGTCTATTCACTCCACGGTGATCTCTTCCAGACAACCATTGCATTGAATGGACTGGAGTGTCCTCGAAGAAAACAGGGTAGTTATTACAGAAAAAGTCGGAAACTACGGTAAATAATTAAGCGTACAATTGGCAGTCTATTCGCTCCACGGTGATCTCTTCCAGACAACCATTGAATGGAATGGAGTGTCTTTGAAGAAACACAGGGTGGTTATTAGTGTAGTTAACAGAAAAAGTCGGAAACTACGGTAATTAAGCGTACAATTGGCAGTCTATTCACTCCACGGTGATCTCTTCCAGACAAACATTGAATGTACTTGAGTGTCTTTGAAGAAAACAGGGTAGTTATTAGTGCAGTTAACAAAAAAAGTCGGAAACTACGGTACGGTTACGGTAGTTGTTGTTGTAGTTGTATTCGGGAGAAAATGTAGCGTCACGCTAAGATTTGCGTTATACCCACGAAATAAAGAAAACAAGTGTTAAAATTAAAATTGTTTTATTGATATTTTTCAAAATTTTGCACATAGCGTCGATATACAACAACGATGTACATACAACGTGTTATTGAAATAACTGAAAACCTCTTAAGGGGTCAATGTACTCATCAATATGAACAAAGATTTTTCATACAAACTATATTCTCTCTCTCTCTTTTTCACTCCCTTAGGGTTAAAATTTACAAATAACTATTCTTACTGGGTGCTTACGTTATAAAAGGAACCTACCGTCCTAATTTTATGTTTCTCACTTAAGGGGAATGTAGCAGGTAAGTGGCGCCCCCATCAGTAAAAAAAATGTACTCGCTGAATACATAATTTATCAAAAATTAGTTTTTAATTATTGAGGTACAGGGGGTCTACTCCCGTTCGACGATATTCGATAAATCGTACGATTCATCGCACAATTTGCTACTCCGGTCAACCATCGTTCCCTTATCGCATGCGATGATCGTGTTTTGACGTTTGTTTTTCTCATCTCCGGTAAATTGTATACGACTATGAACCGTAGTCTATCTTAATTGTGCCTTTTTTATGTGCCTATCTTTATTATGTAAGTATCAGTCGGAACGAAAGCTCGTACTTCGTTTGTCGTTCGTAAAACGCGAGTAGACCTACAGGTACTGTAGTTTAATCAGAAACTATTACCTCTGTAAATCATAGTTCACTGTAGTTTTAGATAGAAAAAGTGCTAAAAACTGCCACTTTTGGCACTTTTTCTATCTACAACTACAGTGAACTATAATTTACCGAGTTAAGTATTTAGGCTCTGCGTTGATGAATCAGTCAGTCAGGATAATTATCTCTTTATTAGTATAAATAGATATCCCTTACTAATATAGTTTTTAAGTACATATTACTAACCTTTTGAATCCTGGTCACTTGAATAAATATTTTTCTATTCTAATCTATTTAAAAAAACCGAACCAAACCTCCATAAAAATTAAATGCTGTTTATTTTTTTCAAAATACTGTTTTTCAAAATACTTTTTATTTCTTTTACACAAAGTTGGCAATCCTTAGATTACCAGATGCTAAAAACACAACTTGCCGTGCTTTTGTATAATAGACTACACAGTGAACTTTAAATTTGTTTTTTTTTTCAGTGACCACCTCTAAATCTACTGCAATGACTGGTAATGTAGTTAAAAATGAAATTAATACTCGTAATTGTACAGGCCTTAATTGCCTGATGCCCGTCATACATTATCAAACACTGCAATTCTTATAAGCCATAAATCCAGGATCTTCAATGGCGACCAACCAAAAAAATGGCGTATCTTGGGGAAATGATTAAACTGTCGACGAAACCCGGACTGAAATTAATCTAAAAATAAAATAGGAGTAGAATGAAAATGGTGAAAGTCGCGAGAATCCGCTGGGTGCGCGAAGAGTAGGACCGGTCGTTGTGGCGATGCTTGGGGAAGGCCTATGTACAGCAGTGGATGTCTTTCAGCTGAAATGATGATGATGATGAGGATGGAAATTAGATTCCACTTCATTTTGCATCAAGTGAAACATTGTGACAATTAGGACACAAAAATATGATTGCTTCCGGGATAAGCATAGCTGCAGCATGGATCAATAATTGAACTGGATGTGGCCTAATCTATCCAGGCAGGGTCACGGTCATGGTTACGATGATAGGGCTAGTCCTTTCCTTCAGGTGGTCTAGACCTACGTCTTTAAGTATTTGGGGAGGCATGGTCAATAGATATCCTGTGGTTAAAATCCTAAAAGCCCTCAAGCCAGCAATCGAGTAAACCAAAAAGTACCAGAAAATAATGGGCCACATGATAAGGGTTCCTTTTAAAAATATAAAATTCGTTGGGATTTAATTTATATTGCAAATGAAATATTTTATTTTAAATTACAGATTCTAACGGCACAACTATTGCAGAGTCTAAAGCATGTATGTAAAATGTATTTTATTACTACTACTTGAGCTAGTACAAACCCCCCCTCCACCCCTCCTCCTCCTCGCCCTCTTAAGATGAAAACCGGTCAAGTGCGAGTTGGACTCGCGCATAAGGCTTCCGTACCACCCATCGATCTGATACCCCGTAGAAACTGATTAATTTGTGTTGGCCGTGCGAAACGAGGTTTCCGAGTTAACTTGGCCGCTCAGCACTTTGTCAGTCTGTCAGAATATCAATGCTGAGCGACGTGATGTCTTTCATATTAGCGAAAGAAAAAGATCTTACGCAGGTAACACCACATATGTCTGTATTAGACTTATTTTTATAATCTTTTGTTAATCACGATAGTATGCAGTACAATTACACAAAGTTTGCCGCTTGTAGTACCTATTCCCATTTTTATGATAGAGCAGAATAAAAAAAAGTTGAAAAATGTATTTTCTTGAGATTTCCTGTATGGCGTCTTCCTTTGGGCTTAGAATTTAATCAGTATAAAAGTGTGACGTGTAAAAAAATCAATTTCTAACTTAAAGCATTAACAAGTTATGGCCTTTCAAAGATTTTAGGTCACTGACTCATCAAAACCTGTGGGTACTTCCCGTTGCCCTAGGATTTTAAAATTTGGTTTGTAGGAAGGTCTTATAACACGAATAAAGAAAAAAAAACTAAATATTGATAATTGTTAGTTAAATAGGTACTTAAAGAAACCAACTTAAGTTGATCCCCCTTTGTACCAAGTTTGCCTTTCAGTGTAGGTCACTTAAACTGGATGATTTAAGATTGTTATTTATTCGATTCTACATGAAAAAAATAACGTCACTGACTAAAAATAAAGTACTTTATGGTAAATAAGTAGAAATGATTAAAATAAGAAATGAATATATCAGAGGAAGTTTGAAAGTAGCGCCAGTAATAGAAAAGTTGAAAGGAAATCGTTTGGGTTGGTATGGGCGATGAGAAGGGATGAAACGCATGTTACTAAGAGAGTGATGAATATGAATGTTCATGGATGGAGAGGGAGACCAAAGAAAAGATGGATGGATTGCGTAAAGAACTATATGGATGAAAAGGGAGTGAATGATGGGATGACGGCTGATAGACAAAAATGGAAGAAAGACACGTATTGAGCCGACCCCGATAATTTGGGACCAGGGCAGAAAGATGATGACTCTATGGTGAATAAGTGCATAATATTTGTGATATATCAGCAATTTCTTTGTTTACGCATTTTAGTTTGCCCGTATTTCTATCAAGTTCCTACAATCATGTAAGCGCGATGATAAAACTCTGGTACCGAAACCCGATAGCGCGAGCCCGATAGCGCGAGCCCGAATCGCTCTTTGCCGGTTTTTGTAGATAAAATCAGGAAAATTGTGAACTTAACTTAGTTTTTTGTTAGCCTGTACTGTCCCACTGCTGGGCAAAGGCCTCCCTCAATTCCTTCCATCTATCGCGGTTTTAAATTTCTGATGATGAACATCGATGAGCATGTTGACCAATTGATCTTGAATGTTTTTTTTTGGTTCAAGATTAAGTTGTTGGCTATCATAGCCGATAGTATAAACTCATTTACAATTTCTACGCTTCGAATTTCTACCTTCAATGTGTTCGCTGCTTTACTTAATTCGTTCATACGTATGTTTTTCACTTCATGCTGCTTATTTATTGTTTCTTCAATTCGTTAAAGAACATTGTATTCCCCTTCAACTTCCGCTGTTTGGTTTCTCCATAACTTCGCTAATTGTTTTTGATCTTCTCTTATGTGAGTAATATCTTTTTGATATAGTTCAGCGAACTGCTCGTCTAGTACCCCGAACAATGCATTCGCAAGGTACTCAATTCCGTTGATAAGGCCGCGCCTCTTACGAGTACGCGTGCCGTTTTGCTGACCAAGTAAAACTCGGTTACTGAACTCTAGTTCTGATAAACTGTGACGTATGTGCAGGATAATTACGTCATAGTGTGATACCGTGTTTATTGATGTACACATGGTTTCAAGGTATTTTTGATATTTCTCTAGTGCTGTCATTCCTTGCCAGTACGGATCCATGTTATAATAAACGACAAACTTAGACTGATCTCGTGTCAGCCTCATGTTGCCGATCTTGTCGAAATAAAGTCCTTGATATATTATATTATTATTAGTTATATTATAAGAGGCGTATGAGCCACTGACTAACGTCATAAATAATATAAAATACATCGCTAATGATATAAAATTGCTTGTAATTTTTGATACCGCTTTTTTGCTTGTTGCCTTTACATTCCTGTTTATATCCTGAGATAATTTATATGCTAAATTCCACCTGCTTCTAGCGTCATGCTCTGTCTCGATAACGGTCGTTCCAGCTCTACTAGTTTTAACTCCCCGTCCTTTGCTAGACTTGACCTCGACGTACCCAGTGTAATCGACGCCAGTCTGATAGAACGGAGGTGCTGGATTAACTCTTTCTTGAGGTAGATTCCCCATTAGCTGATACTGTAGTCTTGGATCATGTTTTCTGCACTTTACGCATTTTCTCACTTCCTTCTTAACTGCTCGATTTCCAGATATAATCCAATACCTCTGCCTCAAGTTCGATAAGGTCAGACGGGGCCCTCCATGAAAGGTTAATTGATGAGATTGCTTTATTAAAAGCTCTGATAAAATGCCATCATGAGGTATTATGATAGGAAATTTCATATCGCTGTGTATTTGAGCGTTTTTCAAACGACCTCCAACACGTAAAATTCCTTCGTTATCCAAAAACGGATTTAGCTTCAATAATCTGCTCTTACTGCTTATCTGCTTATGCTTTCGAATGCATTCAATGTCATCCGCAAATTCACATCGCTGCACATATTTAATTATAAGTAGTTTCGCTTGCTTTAATTCACGTAACGTGAGATATCCATACTTTTGTTGACGTTCCCTCTGCTTATTCAGTTGAATTCTATTTATAGCGCGTAGAATATAAGCTAGAATTCTTGTTATTTTGATTAATGATGTATGCTTTTTTAATAATCCCAAAATAATGCCATCTTCGCAACTATTTTGGATAATGTTTACACGAAACATGACACATATCCATGTGCCGCCTCCTGCCTAATGGATCTATTTTTTTATAATCATTATAATTTTTAACACGCCGAGTAAAAAGAAATCACTTCTAAATTTCGGAAAAAAAACTCACACCTAATGAATAACTAACTGAATTTACTTAAACCAAACCGCATCTAGTATGATTCATCATCACTAACCTATCGACAGATGCAAAACCACTGGCAGTCGCGAAACTTTAGAAAATCCATTGTGTCCCTTTAGCCGTGTTCTTTGATAAACTAATATTTTTTTGTGCTAACGTTCTATACCTAATTATTATTTTGTTTCATAGCAACTTTTTCAACTGGCGCTGCTACAGGTAATATAAAAAGCTAAGGTATTATAAAACATAACACTCAGAGTTACAAATATAATAAATACAAATTCAGGATGCTGATTTAATCACCTACAGGACTTTTATGGGAATGAATATTGACTGCATAAAGAAGAGGCATTCCAGGAACAGCAACCGAATAGAATAGCTACTGAGTGAATCGCAACTGAAGTATTCCACGAACGGCAACTACATTAAAGTAGCTTCTATTGATGTGGTTTATTTCGTTAAAATCACCAGTATGTTTATATTTAATATCAATTTCATGAAAATAAATAAATAATAATCACACTAATATTATAAATGCGAAAGTTTGTGAGTGTGTATATATGTTTGTTAGTTCTTCACGCTGTAACGGCTAATCGGCTTTGGATGAAATTTGGCACATATATTTCATATGTTGCTATAATATGTAGGTGCGATAAATGACAAAGAGATTATTTGACGACTAATCGAATAACTTAACTTACTTACTTTAATGTATTATAATAAAACAAGTTTAACCGGATTATATCGCGTATATTATTTAGATTGTTTTCCTGACGTTTCGAAAGCTTTGCAGCGTTCGTGGTCACAGGAAGACTAAGATGACAAGCGTCTTTACAGATATTTCTAAAAAAATATTATAATCTACCGTACAATTTTTCGATGCACGCAGAGTAAGTAATCACTCACAATGTCATTGTCGTTTACAGTGTTGCGTGCTGTTTCGGACTTGATTATTTACGATAAACAAAAAACGTCTTCGTCGACTTTGTCTTTTTTTTGCGATATAATCCGTTTAAACTTGTTTTATTATAATGTGTAGTGATCGCGAAAACCCAAGAAAGTATTACTTTAATGTAGTTGCCGTTCGTGGAATACTTCAGTTGCGATTCACTCAGTAGCTATTCAATCGGTTGCTGTTCCTGGAATGCCTCATAAAAAATACCAATGATATTTAAAAGCATAGATATTATTATGTTATAGCCTAACAAAACAAACAAAAACAAATATCCGTACACAGTGACAGCTCACTTACGCATTATTATGAGATCCCTTTTTGTTTGTTTACTTAGGCGTAATAACATAATTGTTACACTTTCTATACACACACGATGGCATTTTGTTTGTCGCTAGCGACTTGAGATAGTACTACTTGGTACTTAGATGTGGTAGTATGAACGGTGAATTCGGTTTGTATGTATGTATGTAACATACGTACCGTATCGTATCTAACCTGAAAACTGAGACGGTTTATTTTTAACCGACTTCAAAAAAAGGAGGAGGATATGTATTCGGAGGTTTTTTTTTTTTGAAGGCGGCGCGTGGTTTTCATGTATGTTCGCATAAACTTTTTTTTACTATAGATAAGCGCTCGACAGTACATTATATTTACATGACGCAAAAGGACAGTCACGCGCCGCCTTCAAAATTTTGGTTTATGTTAAGATTTTGAAATACATACAAGGATTATTTTTTTACTTTTTAGTTAAGGTTTTTGAAGTCGGTTTTATTTTTTGTTAAAAAGTTTTTATAGTATAATCAAAAGCCAACTACCTGTTATAAGTATTTTCTTGTATATTTCAAGTCCATTCAATGGTTGTCTGTAAGAAATTGCTTTAAGCGATAAGACCGCCAATTGTTAGTACTGTGCTCATGTTTGTTATAACTTTATTTTTATTTTTATGGTGTGCAAACAATAAAGTATACTCTATCTGTCTATCTATCTAATCAACATTCTGTAATAAAAGTAATTGTAATATTTTATGTTAAGGGGCTACCCACGGCCAAATGGTGTCCCCATCAGTAAAAAACAATTAGTCGCTGAGTATACCATTATTGAAAATCTGGTTCTACAGAATTATAGTGAAGGTAATGTAGTTGAATTGAAAATTATTATAATCCGAAAAACTAATTTCAATTTAGAGGTAACTCTACATAACATAATGAAAATGAGTACACTTGTTTTGTTGAATTGTATACACGGTGTCACGTTTCTCGTGGTCCAAATGAAAATTATTGATAAAGGGCACCAAGGGCTATCGAAAACACCCCTATGTATGTTTCCCGAATATCTACAGTTTTCAAAAAAATCCCTATTTCAGAATATGTCCCATAGTGCCTACAAAAATTATTTTTGTGCCTTAACTAATAGCATTGGACGTGCAAGTATTTCATGAGTACAAACAAATAAAAGGCCTTTAAGAATAAAAATCAAAATTGAGACTGTATAAAAAATGGCGGACGGAATCTCGCTAAGAAAAGATTGAAGCAGTTAGTTTTTTCCTAAACCTACTATATATTCGACAGAATTTTAACACACCAAATATTGTGACACTACGACAATGACTACCGTCACACGAGATTTTTTGCGTAATCGCGGCTTTTTGACTTACTATGGGTGTGAATGTATGCGTGCCAGCCCGTAGTTTTAAGCGAGCCGTCTTACTATGGGTGATCCACTTTTTTAGCGAGATTCCGTCCGCCTTTGTTTATTCGTCCAAGCTGTCACCCATATTCTCAGTTGTTTCCTCAAACGTTTCTAGGCTCAAACTCAGTTCAAGAATACCTTAAGGGTTCCTAAAAATACTATCAAAATCGGTATTCTTAGACATTTCCTCTATACTTAATATATTTCCTCAATATATCTTGAGGAAATAAATAACTCCGCTACGGATAATTTTATAGGACTTGGTACAACACGATGAATTTTCGTTGGTTTTGGAAACGAAAAGTCATTGTACTTATCATTATGAACACCATAGTTCAGGAGGCAGTTTCATTGTAATTAATATAATCTTGTTGTGCAATAAAGAGGATTTGTATTGTATTGTATTGTAATAGTGTCACTTACGGAGTTTTTAATAAATAAAAAATAAGAATAAATAAATAAACTTATACTATGGGACCAACATGTTTATTTTATGAAAATTAACATTTTATTTATTTATTATTTTTAATTTATACGAAAAAATATCTGCTGATCCCTACATTTGTGTTCAAATAAATCGACAAAGTATAGGGAACAGCAGATTTTTATTTTCGCGTTTTCGAGGTTGGTCCCATAGTAAAAGTTGTTCATAAGTTACCAAAACTAACGAAAATTCGCCGTTTATATTATTCCATAATACCTCAAAATTGGACATTTTCCAGAAAGGAAACAACAATAATCACGTCGCAAATGTCACTTTTCCAGTCTTGAGGAGTCCTTAATAAGGCTGGTCACGATTTATTTATTTATAATTTATGTACACATAATAATAAAATATGAAAGGAGACAGCGTTAAAGTATTTAGTACAAAGGTACTGCTTATTTCAAAGAAATTTCTACCAGCAGTCAGTCAGCAGTGACTTAAATAAATAGATATAAATTATATATAGGTAAATAAAGATATTAATATTATACAGTGACAAATTAAGAGTTCTTCTCTTTGAGTAAGGAAAACTATCAAGTGACGGAGATTTTTTGCGACTGTGAATACCACGAAGGAAATATTGTATTAAGTGAGGTTTAGTGGAATCTAGAAACGTTTGAGGAAACAGAATAGAATATAGGTGTGAGACTTCTTTCTTCTTCTTCATCATCATCATCAACTCGGCCTATCGCAGTCCACTGCTGGACATAGGCCTCTCCCAAGTTGCGCCACAACACTCGGTCCTCTGCCTTCCGCATCCAGTCCCCCCCAGCCACGTTCCTCAGGTCGTCGGTCCACCTGGTGGGGGGGCGCCCTACGCGGCGTTTGCTGATTCGCGGTCTCCACTCAAGGACTCGTCTGCTCCAGCGGTCATCGGTCCTTCGACGAACATGGCCAGCCCACTGCCACTTCAGCTTACTAATCCTACAAGCTATGTCGGTCACTCCGGTTCTTTTCCGGATAATCTCGTTACGGATTTTATCCTTCAAAGAAACTCCAAGCATAGCTCACTCCATAGCTCGCTGAGCGACTTTGAATTTGTGGACTAGCCCAACTGTCAGTGTCCACGTCTCGGCACCGTAAGTCATGACTGGCAGGACGCACTGGTTGAAGACCTTTGTCTTCAAACTTTGCGGTATAGGCGACGAGAAGACTCGGTGAAGTTGGCCAAATGCTGCCCAGCCCAAACGGATCCTTCTGTCGGCTTCTTTCTCGAAGTTGTGTCTACCAAGCTGAATTACCTGCCCTAGGTAGACGTATTCCGTTACAACTTCTAGTGCCTACCCTTCGACGAATATTGACCTCGGCATGACATGTCTATTGAACATGACTTTAGTCTTGTCCAGATTCATGCTGAGACCGACACGCCGAGAGGCTCCGTTTAAGCTGTGCAGCATTTCGCCCAGTTGTTCCAGCGATTCAGCCATAACAATGATGTCATCGGCAAAACGGAGATGTGAGATGTTCTCGCCGTTAACGTTAATACCCTGTCCAGTTACGCGTTAGTGAACAATTTTGGGGATATTACATCCCCTTGTCTCACCCCTCTGCGCAGTTGGATAGACTTCGTCTTTTGGTCCTGGAGCTGAACAGTCATGGTAGCAGCGTTGTACAGGCATCTCAGCATCTCTATATACCGGTCATCAATGTGACATCGCTGAAGAGCATCCAGAACTGCCCAAGTTTCGTTGGAGTCGAAGGCCTTCTCGTAGTCCATAAATGCCATACATAACGGCTGATTGTACTATTCAGTCTTCTGTACGATCTGCCGAACAGTATGGATGTGGTCTACGGTGCTGTAGCCTTTTTGAAACCCAGCTTGCTCTGGTGGCTGGAATTCGTCGAGTCTTCCGGCGAGACGATTCGTGATGACCCTCGAGAACAGCTTGTACACATGACTCGGGAGTCAGATGGGTCTGTACTTCTTCAGTAAGATTTTATCCCCTTTTTTGAAGAACAGTACCACCGCACTCCCGCTCCATGCCTCCGGTGTAGAGCCTTGTTGGATGACGGAACTAAACAGACTCTGTAGCTCCTTCAGGACCGGAGCCCCGCCTACTTTTAGGAGTTCAGTAGTAATGCCGTCATCGCCCGGAGCTTTGTTGTTCTTAAGCTGCTCGAGGGCCGCCCTAATCTCGCCCTGGTCAACGTCCGGAAGATCCTCGGTGTAATGGCGCGTGAGATGGGCTCTTTTATCGTCATTGCTAGGAACCGCTGGTCTTCTTCTTCTTCGTAGTCGTTAACTCTTGGCAGAGTGTTCGTGGTTCCGTTAGGTCTCGAAAGTTGAGTAGCAGCTCTTGCGATGCGTCTCCATTCGGCTCTATTATTGGCGGTGCGAGAACATTGTGTCACGGTGGAGTGCGTGATGGTCTTATTGAGGTCTGACCAGCGCCATAGAGACGACCGCGGGGTCTCTTCCTGTCAATCCTGCCCTGCACCACCAAGCGCTCCATTGAGTCTTGCTTTCAGGTTATATAGCCAAACAATTCGATTATTCGTATTGGCACAATCAACGATAACCTTTCTTTTATATGCAGTACTTTTAGGATCGATACATTGATTCGATGCGCAGTCCAGGAAATCCTCAATAAACGCAAAAAATTAAGACTTTATTAACCTTTAACAAGCAAAAAACGTGGATAGTTCAAGTGGATGATATTTCGATTTTAACTTCTAGGGGACCTTACTCGAAATTTTCACTGATTAAAAAATTCATGCAACATCAATGATCTTACAATCATTATGTATCTTGCACAAATTGTTAAATTTAATGCTTCTACACAATTTTAATTATCGTTTTTATTTTTTATTTGTCCTTGGTCTTTAAAAAAATATTGCGGTTAAGAGTAGTCACCGACGTTAACCAGATTTTTTTTATTTACATGTTTTATAAAGAACCCTTATATTGACCAGAGTACAATCTATCTTCTATACTATAATAAAACTGTAAAGGTCGAAAAGTCTGTACATTGAGTTTTTTTTCGCGAAAACCGGCTAGGGGGACTAGAAATAAGCTATAGAACACGAATCAATCGTTAAAAATTTTTATGTCTGTCTGTCTGTCTGTTTGTTACCTCATCACGTGAAAACGGCTGAACGGATCGTAATGAAATTTAGCATTTGTATTGGTATTAGTCTAACTTAAAATATAGGGTATGTTTTATCTGAATCGGTTGAGTAGATCCAGCGGTACAGCTTGACCCCTCTATTGTATTAAGTTGCATACAAAGTAGAGGTCAAGATTGTTGGTTGGATGCAGGTTGCAGGTTCCTAAAAATACAACTGGATTCTATTAGTATTATAGAAAATATAGAATAACATAACATAGCCCATCACTGTCCCGCTGCTGGGCATGGCCCTCTTCTTGGAATGAGAAGAGTTAAGGAACTGGATATTGTTAGTGTAATAGATTATCATAACAAAATCAGCTCATTACCTACTGCCCCACTGCTGGGCACGGACCTCTTCTCGGAACGAGAAGAGTTAAGAAACTAGAAAATATAGAATAACATAACGTAGTCAACCCATTACTGTCCCACTACTGGGTATGGCCCTCTTCTCAAAATGAGAAGAGTTATTGAACTGGATATTATTAGTATTCTAGAATAACATAACATTACCAGCCCATTACAGTCCCACTGCTGGATTCGGGCCTCTTCTCAGCATAAGAAGAGATGTGGTTAGTGTTATAGAATAACATAATCAGCCCAATTACTTCCCACTGCTGGGCACTACTTCCCACTGCTGGGCACGAGCGTCTTCTCAGAATGAGGGAGTTTAGGGCTAATTCCATGAAATTCCATCACCTTAGCCGGTTGGTTGTAAAAACAAAATATAGTATGGTCGGTAAATAGTGTAATCGTCTGTGTAGGCGCTTATATGTATATATTTGAAGATATTGTGTTCATAATTATGACACGATGTTATTTTCCGACATCCACGCGGACGGAGTCGCGGGCACAGCTAGTATATAAATAAATATGTTTTGGGACATTTTTACACAGCACCATCTAGACCCAAACTAAGCAGAGCTTGTACTATGGGTACTAGACAATGGATATCTAGATACTTTTTTTTGTAAATACATACAATAATTCATAAAAAACACCCAGACCAACACTAATAATGTGTAAGAAGAGATGTTCAAGAAACCATTCGGAAAAGGAACAGCTTAGATTCTCCAACAGCTTAAGGTGAATGCTACAGGGTAGCCCGTGAAATTCAAAATTTCTTTCGTATTTTGCAAATTGTAGTTGTATTTCGCGTTGTGTATAAATCGAAATATTATTGGCGGTAGTAATAAAAATATATCTACACGTAAAAAATATTAATCTAGCTCTATAAGCTGTACAAGCTCGATTACATTAATTTACGATCAAATTAGCAATCGCTAATAAAATATAATATATAATCAATCGATAATCATCGAGCTTCTAGAGCTTATGAATTTAGGTTGATATTTTTTATAAGTATTATTCAGTAGATATATTGTTATAACTACCGCGAATCGTATTTTGATTTATATACAACTTAAAATAGAGCTACAATTAGCAAAAACGCAAGAAATTTTGAATTTCGCGGGCTACCCTGTAGCATTCACCTTAAGTGTAATTTTTTTAAGATGTTGAAATTTACCAAGGCAAAATAAATAAAAAATATAATTAAAATTGTGTAGAAGCAACAAACTTAACAATTTGTACAAGGTAGACGATTGTAAAATCATTAACGTTGCATGAATTTTATCAGTGTAAATTTTGAGTTAGGTCGTCTAGAAATCTAGTTAGTAACAATTATATTTTCGAGCCGTTTGGGGTAGAAACCCTCGGGTCGTGGGGTCCGAGTGCCCACCTTTTGTTTAGAAATATTTCTAGGCGGTTAGTCGACACTTCACGTGACCAGAAGGCTGGTCTTTACTTTGGTCAAAGATTAAGCATTGCCATACAACGCGGCAATGCTGCCAGTCTTCTGGGCACGTTACCAGTTGAAAGCGACGCGGAGGGATATTTTGATACTCCTTTTTAGTTTTTAGCTTTAGGTGTAGTTTTATTTTTAAATAATGTATTTAATGTTTTAATTTCGATTTCGAACACGTCTAGAAATTAAGTTTGAAATATCATCCACGTAAACTACCCACGTTTTTTGATTTTTTAAAGAAAAGTAAAAAGTCTCAGTCAAAATTTTAATTTATTTCTTAAGACCTTTTAGTTGTTTGGATTAACGAAAAAATTAAACGTCCAGTGTTAATAGTTTGGGCCCAAAATTTTTTTTGTTTTGTTTTTTTGTTGAGACAAATACTGAAATTGCAAACTGAAATTGCAAGACACAAATATTTCTGTGATGAACAGTGTTGGTCTGGGTGTTTCTTATGTATTATAAGTATGTATTTACAAAAATAAGTATGTAATTGTTATATCCATTGTCTTGTATCCATAGCACAAGCTCAGGACAAGTTTAGGACTAGATGGTGCTGTATATAAAAAAATGTCCCAAAGGTAAAGGTAGGTAGGTATTAATATTGCGATTTTCTTGAAAAAATGACGATTTTCACGGAACATACAAGGGGGTATTTTCACGTGCCCTTTATCAATGATTTTCATTTGGACTACGAGAAACGTGACACTGTGTATAACTCGATATAAACTAACAATAGTAGTAAAGCACTTGAGTACCTTTATAGGAACTTAAGTAAAATTTTGTAATTTTCTGTTAAACAAAACAGATATTTTAAAGTAACACGTCCTTGTTGCAAATGAGCGTTATTTTGCAATAACAAGTCAGAATTGCGCTGGAAGTGTGCATGTAAAGAAGTGCACACACAGCATGGTTGCAAGTTGCGCAGCCAATAGCCACTCCCTGTTAGCGGCCTGTTATTTTTATGCATTTTTGCCCGCTTTCGTCTATTTATACAACTATTATAACCAAAATGTGGAAAATTACTAATAAATCACAGGCACCCAGCAAGCCCAAACCGTGGCTCAAGCACAATATATCGATGGTAAGTATGAAGTTTTCTATTTAAATACGTGTAACCAATATCATAGTTACAAGAGAAAAAATAATTGAGCTAGGCTATGGTAGGCTACTACTTATAGAAAAGTACTTTTTTGAAACGAGGTGATCCGACAAAGAATCAAAGTTTTCGACATAGTGGATTAGCACACTGAAGTGACAGTAGCGAGATGCGAGAATCGATGTAAGTGGCGCAACATTGAAGTGGCCTCTGTCCAGCAGTGGATTAATATATGCTGATGATGATGATGATGATGATGATGATGGTGATGATGATGGTGATGATGATGGTGATGATGATGGTGATGATGATGATGATGATCATGAAGAAGCTCAGCTAAATGGTGTCCCCATCAGAAGAAAAAAATAGCCGCTGTGTATATCATCGAAAATCTGGTTCTACAGAATTGTACTAAAGGTACCTACTGTAGTTTAATCAGAAACTATTAACTATGTACGTAACTTTTTGTAATTTTCTGTTAAGCAAAACAAATATTTTAAAATAACACGTTCTTGTTGCAATAGCGCGTTTTTTTGCAATAACAAGCCAGACTCACGCTGGAAGTGTGCACTATCTGTGTGTGTGCACGTAAAGGAGTGCACACACAGCGCAGTTGCATTGTGCGCAGCCAATAGCCACTCACTGTAAGAGGCTATTTTTATGTGTTTTCGCCCGCTTATGTGTATATAAAACTATAATAATTGAAGTGTAAAAAATTACTAATAAATCACAGGCAACGGCACTTCCCAGCAAGCCCAAACCGCTGCTCAAACACAACAAACTTCTGGTGGTATGTATGAATTTTTCTATTTTAATACGTTTAACCAATATCGTAGTTACAAGCGAAAAAATAATTGAGGTGGGCACTGGTAGGCTAATACTTATGGAAAAGTTCTTTTTTGGAACGAGGTGATCCGACAAAGAATCAAAGTTTTCGACATAGCCTACAGGATTAGCAACCTGAAGTGGCAGTAGCGAGATGCGAGAATCGATGTAAGTGGCGTGTCCTTAGAGAGGCCTCTGTCCAGCAGTGGACTAATACAGGCTGATGATGATGATGATGTTGATGATCATGAAGAAGCTCAGTTACATGGTGTCCCCAATAGAAAAAAAAATACTCGCTGAGTATATCATCAAAAATCTGGTTCTACAGAATTGTAGTAAAGGTACCTACTGTAGTTTAAACAGAAAGTATTAATTAACTCGGTTCGTTACTTTTTGTAATTTTCTGTTAAACAAAACAAATATTTTAAAATAACACGTTCTTGTTGCAAATGAGCGTTATTTTGCAATAACAAGCCAGACTCGCAGTGGAAGTGTGCATTATCTGTGAGTGTGCACGTAAAAAAGTGCACACACAGCGTGATCGCATTGTGCGCAGCCAATAGCTACTCACTGTAAGAGGCAATTTTTATGTGTTTTCGCCCGCTTTTGTGTATATACAACTATAATAAACGAAGTGTGAAAAATTACTAATAAATCACAGGCAACGGCACTTCCCAGCAAACCCAAACCGTAGCTCAAGCACAACAAACTTCTGGTGGTATGTATGATTTTTTTCTATTTTAATTCGTTTAACCAATATCGTAGTTACAAGCGAAAAAATAATTGAGTTAGGCAATAGTAGGCTAATACTTATAGAAGAGTACTTTTTTGAAACGAGGTGATCCGACGGAGAGTCAAGGTTTTTGACATAGCCTACAGGATTGGCAAGCTGAAGTGGCAGTAGCGAGATGCGAGAATCGATGTAAGTGGCGTACCATTGGAGAAGCCTCTGTCCAGCATTGGACTAATAAAGGTTGATGATGATGATCATGAAGAAGCTCAGCTATATGGAGTCCCCATCAGAATTATTTTTTTCCGCTGAGTATATAATCGAAAATCTGGTTCTACAGAATTCTAGTAAAGGTACCTACTGTAGCTTAATCAGAAACTATTAACTCGGTACTTAATATTTTGTAATTTTATGTTAAACAAAACAAATATTTTAAAATTTAAGTTCGCAAACTGGACGCTACGACACTATACTCAACTATTAACATGTGCGGAAAATCATGGTAGTCGAACGGCCTTCTAGGTGCGAACACGGCATGCTAACGAATTTCACCCTCAAAATAATTACAATAAAACACAGACGTTACAATAAAACACAGGGTTATAACAAAGCAACAAACACTGCACAAACATTAACACAAAACGAACAAGCAAATTACTAGAATTTGGTGTTGAAATATTTTTTTATTATTTTGACCGATGCATTGAATGGATCTAAATCTTGATAAACATCGTTAGTAGCAGAGCACATACGATATAATGGCGAATTTTGACCATAGTTAGTACGACGTAACGGTAGATTAAACAGTTTGCGATTGTGCAGTCGGCTTTCAGCTCGGGGTACGCTTATCATTAACTTTTCCAGTATATCGGGACTATCTACTTTCCCATGCAAGATCTTATAGAGAAAGACGACATCAGCTATCTTACGTCTATGGGCAAGTGGGAACATATTTTAATGTTCAAGCCTAGAATTGTAGGTGGTTAGTTTACGGCAGAGGTAGTTGGCGTAAGTAAGGTGGTATAAAAATTTCTTCTGAAGTCTTTCGATTCTGGCTGCATGGATCGCATAAGATGGACTCCAAATTGGGCTGCAATACTCCAAAAGTTCTTGTTGCAAATGAGCGTTATTTTGCAATAACAAGCCAGACTCGCGATGGAAGTGTGCACTATCTGTGAGTGTGCACGTAAAGGAGTGCACACACAGCGCGGACGCATTGTGCGCAGCCAATAGCCACTCACTGTATGAAGCTATTTTACGTATTTTCGCCCGCTTTTGTGTATATACAAATATAATAATAGAATTATTTATTATTTTTAACGCATTTTACGCATGCGAAACGAAATCTAACGATTTAAATTGTGGAAAGAAAAAATCGCTCACGAGCAGGATTAGTCGAGTCGGTTAAGAAACATTGTTTCTTAATAAGATATCGCTGACGTCACCCAAAGATGTACCAAGTGGATGAGAATTTCGTTACCACGAGCAGTGTTCACGGTAGCTTAGTGGCTAAAGCACTGGCGTACTGAGCCAGGAGTCGCAGGTTCGAATCCTGCTCGTGAGCGATTTTTTCTTTCCACAATTTAAATCGTTATAATAATAGAAGTCCGAAAAATTACTAATAAATTACAGGCAACGGCTCTTCCCAGCAAGCCCAAACCGTATCTCAAGCACAACAAACTTCTGGTGGTATGTATGAATTTTTCTATTTTAATACGTTTAACCAATATCGTAGTTACAAGCGAAAAATAATTGAATTAGGCAATAGTAGGCTATTACTTATAGAAGCGTACTTTTTTTAAACGAGGTGATCCGACTGAGAGTCAAGGTTTTTGACATAACCTACAGGATTAGCAAGCTGAAGTGGCAGTAGCGAGATGCGAGGATCGATGTAAGTGGCGTGCCATTGGAGAGGCCTCTGTTCAGCAGTGCACTAATACAGGCTGATGATGATAATTGTGAAGTCGCTCCCCACAGCTATGCGGTGCCCGCATCAGCAAAAAATATTACTCGCTGAGTATATCATCGAAAATCTGGTTCTACAGAATTGTAGTAAATGTACCTTTTTATTGTTTTCGGGTGGAAATCTTCATGGATACCCTCCGTCTGGGGACTGCAGAGGGGTATGTCGGACTCTTACCGACTAAAACTACACAGTGGCCATCCTCTGCACAAAATAGAGGAGCTCCGGGAAGCGTTCATGGCGTTCCATATTCAGTGCGTCCCCCAAAGAGAGATGAGCTAGGTACGCTTTTCTAAGGGCCTAAACAACTGAAACGTGCGTGGCGTGTTAGCTACGTCATGGCGGGGCCTGTGAAGTGGGGCGCAGCGTTCCGTGTACGCTGCTGGGGAAGGTGCGGACAACGTAAAGCCACACGAGGAGAAGCCTGACCTATAAGGGGTGGTTGTGTGAATACCCACGGGTTCCAACGCCCCCAGCTAAGGTAGTTGTTTTAGTCGGTGAGAATCTGACATTGGCTCTGCCATCCCGGGCGGAGTGCGTCCATGAGGATTTCCCCAATGCATAAAAAAGTTGTTAGCGGGGCTGGCGAGGCCACCGTGGCTGGCGAAGCCGGCGAGGCAAGCGTGGCTGGCTTGGCTGTGACATCGTGCGGCCAACGTTAGGCCGCACGGTGAGAAGGGGCTCGCCTGCTTGAGGCGGGCCGGGACCTGTCGGGGGTGGTAGTGTGAATAACGGCTACCCACGCCCCCAGCTAAGGTAGTTGAAGGAACAACGTGGTTGTTTTAGTCGGGAAGAATCTTACAATGGCTCCGCTATCCCCGGGCGGAGTGCGTCCATGAGGATTTCCGCAAGGCAAAAAAAGTACTTGATAAAAATTATTGAGTTAGGCAATGGTACGCTAATACTTATACAAGACTAATTTTTTGAAACGAGATGATCCGACAGAGAATCAAAGTTTTCGACATAGCATACAGGATTAGCAAGCTGAAGTGGATGTAAGTGGCGTGCCATTGGAGGTGCCTCTGTCCAGCAGTAGACTAATATAGGCTGATGATGATGATAATGATGATGATGATGATGATGATGATGATGATGATGATGATGAAGTGGCTCCCTACAGCAATGTGGTACCCCCATCAGTACAAACAATTACTCGCTGAGTATATCATCGAAAATCTTGTTCTACAGAATTTTAGTTGAGTCATAAACTATTAACTCGATGAGTAAACTTTAGTAATTTTCTGTTAAAAGATATAGATATTTTAAAATAACACATGAAAAAAAAGCAAATGCAAATGAGCGTTATTTTGCAATAACAAGCCAGAATTACGCTGGAAGTGTGCACTAGCTGTATGTGTGCACGTAAAAGAGTGCACACCCAGCGTGGTCGCAGTGTGCGCACCCAATAGCCACTCACTGTAAGAGGCCATTTTTATGTGTTTTTGCCCGCTTTTGAGGGTTCCGTAGTTCCAACAAGGAACCCTTATAGTTTCGTCATGTCCGTCCGTCTGGCCATCTGTCAGTCTATCAGTCTGTCGGTCTGTCCGTCTGTGCGTCTGTCCGACTGTCCTAATCCTTTATAGCTTCTTAATAACTTCTACAGTTATATACACAAGTAAATAAATAAATAAATAAAATAAATAAATATCTTCGAGACTATTTTACGCAACACCATCTAGTCCTAAACTAAGCAGAGCTTGTGATATGGGTACTAGACAATGGATATAATACTTATATACTTTTTTTTTCGTAAATATATACTTATAATACATAAGAAACACCCAAACCAACACAAACACTTATTGTTCATCACACAAATATTTGTGTTCAGTGTTCACGACCTCTTGATCAGCAGTCCGACACTCGAACCACTAGACCACAGACGTCGTCAAACTTTGAAACTTTGTTACAAAATAGTCTACATATAGATCTCAATTTTAAAAGAATGAAAAAATCGTGATTACGTATTTTAGGGGTGGCGCGCATACATGTGAAATGGAGATAAAAATATTTTTTTCACTGCACGTGTGGGGTATCATTGAATAGGTGTACTTTTTAGTAAACCTGAACCTGAAGGTAATGTTTCATACATCACTTTTTTATTAAGGGGTACCATCTGCGAAATATAGCCCAAAGTGTAACTAAAGTGTGTTGTAGTGTTGTTGTGTGTGTGTTGTAACCAAAGTGGCTTACAATGACTCCCCCCTGCCATTTCTGAACTATGCAACGTAGAAACTTGTAATCTTCCACGTTGATAGAACTTTATAAAAACTCTCTTTTAAAATTATTTAGAGTACAATGTGATTATAAATTTTCGTCCAAGTTCAAAGGTCTTATCAAAAAAAAATGATCTTAACAAAAAATGCTCCTTTAGTTACTTTCTATTTGAAAAATTATAAAAGGTAAATTTATGTTATCTTGACATGACACACTTCTTAAATTTGGCGCCATCTAGCGGCTACTAATAACACTCTCTGAGTCGCCAATGCTGCCGTCTATTGCAAAAACTAAAATAGCTGTGGTATTCGGGATAAAATAAGAACACAATAATTCGGTATTTAGGTATACACAGCACTTGGTGGAGTGATGGACTCAACGTCCGCTCCACACGATATGTGAAACAGGAGTGAACTAATTATATTCTCTTTGGAGTGAACTAGTGAGAACGGGGCGCCATCCCCACCAGTTAATATGCATATATTTATTTAGAGTCAATACAACAACCATTTATAGTATTCACATTACAGATAGTAAATCAAGTAAATACAATCGGTATTGATATTTCATATTGGTATTATTTAGGCAAACATCACATCTCTTCCTTTTTTTAAGAAAATTTAATAATTACAACACAAAATCTAAATAAAGTTAATTACCAATTATCTAATACAACGATGTGTTATCGCGCCTGTTTTGTGTGACATCGCGCGTCCGTGACGGGACCGTGCGTTCGGGCGTTCGCCGCGTTTCACTAAAACGACGATATCTCAGAAAATACACATTGTAGCTCTACAAACTCTGTAATTTTTTTTTTTTTTTTTTCGAATGGACTCTCGCAGAATTGGTACCCAAAATAGATACCCTAACTACTTAAGGGCGCGCATGATCTCGTTGACCTTGCTCGAATGGGAGTTGCCGATCAGAATGATGCAAAGGGAGCGCGGGGACACTTCATAATAACATCGCGCCGCGCGCTACCGCGCCTGTGACCGCGCCGCCCGCTCGCTTGCGAGTTTGAATGAAAAAAGTTTTAGCCGGCAAGTAACTTGTGTGTGTACAATATGCATGGTTATTTTGGCATGTCTCGTAACAGTATACGTAGTCTAGTAGTTTAGGGGTCGACTTCGGGTCTGTATAGTCTGAGATCGATCTCCATTAATATACTTTTCTTTTAGAATTTATATATTTGCATTTTTTATTTAGAAATAAGTTATATTACCTACTTAAGTTTGTAAATAATGAACACATACTTGCAATCAAATATACACAAAATACAATTATTTTATTTTGTGTTACTTTACTTTGAATGAATGATATATTAATTATATATTTATTTGCAAGAACATAGGTAACATTGAGTTCGTCTAAAGTTAAAATTGGGTTTCACTACTTTCGACATTTCAGTCGTGCAAACATTTTGATTTTCAATTAATCGTAGTACATAATATTTAAAAACAAATTAAAATTAACATGCAATAAAATAATTTCAATTCAATTCAATTCAATTTATTGTATATTGTGATACATAGGTAGTTACAGTTATAATAACAAAAAAAAAGTGCTGCTATGACCTGCCAATAATAATTTCCATACTATTTTATCAATTTATAATTATGCGAATCAATAATAATAAAAAACTGGGTTAGTGGTCAATCCGTACGAATTGGATTGGCACGAAACGTGCGGATCGACTCTTTTAAATATTAGAATTTTCGTTTTTATTTTCGTGCGGATCGCCACCTTCATATATGTATACGTAGTAGGCTTGGCACATATTGTAAATAATAGGCACATATTGTATTTTAAAGAATAAAAAATATCAAAGTACAGTCGTGAACACACGACGATAAAAAAGATCGAAAAATTAATGAACTCTCACATATACACACACGCACTCACAAATACTGTATCTTTTACTTACCTAATTAATATAACTATAGCTTGTATGAATGTAACTATAGCATGTATGTTAAATAGTCAAATCATTTTGGAAGATACTGGTGCCCACGACACAGGGAATCCTAGTGTGGGGCCCAGCAGTGTACCTTGTAAAATATGATTAATTTATTTAAATAAATTATCATTATCATTAAAAAATAGGTTTTGTAGACTACTCAACTTTCAATGAGGCGATTTTAGGCAATTTTACAAAAATAAACTAAGGCGAAATTAGGCTATTTTGCGCCATATTTTTAGCTACTTCGACTCGGCTAGACATGGTAACACTGAAGTTTAATCTGCCATTGATTGACGCTGCATGTGCAATAACGTTCCTTAGCAAATAAATGTGTGAGCTTAAATTTTTTTAAACATATTGATCATCATTAATGTGAACCAGTGCTAATAGACCTATAGAGGGTAGAAGCCTTTAAAAATAATAAAAAGTGAAAAAAATAGTAGGATGAAACCCATTGGAAAAGGAGGGAAATATTATAAAAATGAAAGGAAAAATAATTTACGGGCAATCTGAGGTCGGGAAGGGGATGGGGGTGAGTTTTTAAGGGTAAAAACGGTTTTTCTCGATTTCCGGCAAAACTAAAAGTCCTATCGAAAAAAGTCAAAAGGAAAAGTTGTAGGTAATAAAAAGATATAAAACTTTTGTTTTTACACTTTTTTCACATAACCTCAAAATTTATGTGAAAAATCCAAAAAACCAAGTTTTTGGTTTTTTATTTTTATCTTTTAAATTATTTTTTTTTTAACGAAATTTGGTGAAAACTTACTTTTTTATGTCCCAAATACGCTGTAATTTATTTGATTAAAAATATTTATTTTTTCACCTTATTTTGAATTAATATCGAAAAAACACCCTAATTTTCAATCGAAAATTTACCCGTCAAAATATCAGCTTTTTTCAAAAAGATGGTATGGTTTCTGTTCGTTGAAATCTCTACTTTCCGATGGTGAAAAAAAAATATATGTTACTACAGTAAATCTTCTCAGAAAATGCAAAAAATAAAAAAAAACTTGAATTCGATTTTTTTTTTTTTATTATTATAAATAATTTTGAGCTATTTATTAAAATTTACACTTTAATTACTCGAAAAACGTTAGATTACATGTGACATTGATAACAAAAAAATTGCAAATAAAAATATGCTACTATAATTAACAAACAAATAAGTTAATAAAATTAATATTTAATAAGACATCTACAATATTTGGAGAAAGTTGTCGAATCTTCTTTAAATTATATGCGTAGATGCCTATTTATAACTATTTTAAGATAAATTATATATACCTGAGTAGATATACCCGAGTGACCTACGAAAAATTGTAGCCCATCAAAAGGTATTTCGTGGAGAAGTGGGGAAGGGGCTAGGCGGGTCTGGGTCTTACTACATACATACCTACTATTATATACTATATATTTCGTAGCAGCTGTTACAACCGTTAGCCTAACCAGTATTCGAAATACAGTACAGTATACAACATCGTTTATTAAAATACACGTGCACGCCGGGTTTCTTGAAGATAATTGTGACAAGTTAACTTAAAAAAACAAAAAAACTTTTCGAATCTGCATAGGAAGGTAAATACTATCTCTATTTTTATCTGTATCAATCAACTCAAACATAAAAATCGTAATATTTTCTTTAAAAAATAGTATGCTTAACGTAACATAACCTAAAGATTGAAATTAAATGATATTTTAGTACAAGATAAAAAAAAAAAAATCTCCTTAATTTTGCACAAACAAATTTAGTTAATACCATGAAAAAAAAAAAACAAAATACATAAAGAATATATTAAAAATCTATAAAAAATATATAAAATATATATCGTAAATATATTTTTAATAACAAACTTTTGGCCGATTTCCATATATATTTTATACATTTTTAATAGATTTATAATATATTTTTTATACATTTTGACATTTATTTTTTTAATATTTTTTAATATTTATAAATGATAAGATTAATGTGTTTAAAAATATTGTAATGAATAACGTAATCAGAATAAAGCATCTACATTTAATAGTACGATTTACATTTATATTTATATATAATGAGATTTTCTATGACATAAATGTAATTAGCATTAAATAAATCAACTTTTTAGGGTTCCGAAGTCCTACAAGGAACCCTTATAGTTTCGTCATGTCCGTCCGTCTGTCCGTCTGTCCGTCTGTCCGTCTGTCCGTCTGTCCGTCTGTCCGTCTGTCCGTCTGTCCTAATCCTTTACAGCTTAATAACTTCTACAGTTATAAACATAAGTAAATGAAATTTTGTTAAAAAATAGTATGCATATAGATCTCAATTTTAAAAGAATAAAAAAATAGTTTTTACGTTCTTTAGGGGTGGCGCCCATACATGTGAAATGGGGAAAAAAAATTTTCTTTCGCTGCACCCCATTGTGTGGGGTATCATTGAATAGGTCTACTAAAATGAAGGTAATGTTTCATACACCACTTTTTTATCAGGTGTACCATCTGCGAAATATAGCCCGCCAAAGTGGCTTGCAATGTGTCCCCCCCCCTGCCATTTCTAAACTGTGCAACGTAGAAACTTATAATCTTCCATATTGATAGACCTTTGTGAAAACTCTCTTTTAAAATTATTTCGAGTATAATGTGATTATAATTTTTTGAGTTATAGACAGAAAACTGAAAAATACTTAAAACGTCCTAGTTCAAAGGTCATTGACCTTAGAGAAAAATTATCCTGGCAAATAATGCTCCTTTAATTACTTTCTATTTGAAAAAATCACAAAAAGTAACTTTGACATCAATCAGTCTTCTTAAATTTGGCTTCTTGAAGTTATCGCTAGATGGCGCTACTAACAACACGCTCTGAGTCGCGAATGCTGCCGATTATTGCAAAAACTAAAATAGCCATGATTAATATTCGATTTGATTCGTTTGTACACCTACTTAAGGAACCCTATAATACTGAGCATGGCCCGACATGCTCTTGGCCGGTTTTAATTGAAACAAATTGCAGCAATCACATTTTTTAGATGAAATTATTTATAATAATTAAAAAAAAAAAAACGAATTCAAGTTTTTTTTTTTTTGCATTTTCTGAGAAGATGTACTGTAGTAAAAAATATGTTACTACAGTAAGTAGTAACATATTTTATTTTTTTCACCATCGGAAAGTAGAGATTTCAACGAACAGAAACCATACCAACTTTTTGAAAAAAGCTGATATTTTGACGGGTGAATTTTCGATTGAAAATTAGGGTGTTTTTAGGGTTCCGAAGTCCTACAAGGAACCCTTATAGTTTCGTCATGTCCGTCCGTCTGTCCGTCTGTCCGTCTGTCCGTCTGTCCGTCTGTCCGTCTGTCCGTCTGTCCGTCTGTCCGTCTGTCCTAATCCTTTACAGCTTAATAACTTCTACAGTTATAAACATAAGTAAATGAAATTTTGTTAAAAAATAGTCTGCATATAGATCTCAATTTTAAAAGAATAAAAAAATAGTTTTTACGTTCTTTAGGGGTGGCGCCCATACATGTGAAATGGGGAAAAAATATATTTTTTCGCTGTACCCCATCGTGTGGGGTATCATTGAATAGGTCTACTAAAATGAAGGTAATGTTTCATACACCACTTTTTTATCAGGTGTACCATCTGTGAAATATAGCCCGCCAAAGTGGCTTGCAATGTGTCCCCCCCCCTGCCATTTCTAAACTATGCAACGTAGAAACTTATAATCTTCCACATTGATAGACCTTTGTGAAAACTCTCTTTTAAAATTATTTCGAGTATAATGTGATTATAATTTTTTGAGTTATAGACAGAAAACTGAAAAATACTTAAAACGTCCTAGTTCAAAGGTCATTGACCTTAGAGAAAAATTATCCTGGCAAATAATGCTCCTTTAGCTACTTTCTATTTGAAAAAATCACAAAAAGTAACTTTGACATCAATCAGACTTCTTAAATTTGGCTTCTTGAATTTATCGCTGGATGGCGCTACTAACAACACGCTCTGAGTCGCGAATGCTGCCGATTATTGCAAAAACTAAAATAGCCATGATTAATATTCGATTTGATTCGTTTGTACACCTACTTAAGGAACCCTATAATACTGAGCATGGCCCGACATGCTCTTGGCCGGTTTTAATTGAAACAAATTGCAGCAATCACATTTTTTAGATGAAATTATTTATAATAATTAAAAAAAAAAAAAACGAATTCAAGTTTTTTTTTTTTTTGCATTTTCTGAGAAGATGTACTGTAGTAAAAAATATGTTACTACAGTAAGTAGTAACATATTTTATTTTTTTCACCATCGGAAAGTAGAGATTTCAACGAACAGAAACCATACCAACTTTTTGAAAAAAGCTGATATTTTGACGGGTGAATTTTCGATTGAAAATTAGGGTGTTTTTAGGGTTCCGAAGTCCTACAAGGAACCCTTATAGTTTCGTCATGTCCGTCCGTCTGTCCGTCTGTCCGTCTGTCCGTCTGTCCATCTGTCCGTCTGTCCGTCTGTCCGTCTGTCCTAATCCTTTACAGCTTAATAACTTCTACAGTTATAAACATAAGTAAATGAAATTTTGTTAAAAAATAGTCTGCATATAGATCTCAATTTTAAAAGAATAAAAAAATAGTTTTTACGTTCTTTAGGGGTGGCGCCCATACATGTGAAATGGGGAAAAAAAATTTTTTTTCGCTGCACCCCATTGTGTGGGGTATCATTGAATAGGTCTACTAAAATGAAGGTAATGTTTCATACACCACTTTTTTATCAGGTGTACCATCTGCGAAATATAGCCCGCCAAAGTGGCTTGCAATGTGTCCCCCCCCCTGCCATTTCTAAACTGTGCAACGTAGAAACTTATAATCTTCCATATTGATAGACCTTTGTGAAAACTCTCTTTTAAAATTATTTCGAGTATAATGTGATTATAATTTTTTGAGTTATAGACAGAAAACTGAAAAATACTTAAAACGTCCTAGTTCAAAGGTCATTGACCTTAGAGAAAAATTATCCTGGCAAATAATGCTCCTTTAATTACTTTCTATTTGAAAAAATCACAAAAAGTAACTTTGACATCAATCAGTCTTCTTAAATTTGGCTTCTTGAAGTTATCGCTAGATGGCGCTACTAACAACACGCTCTGAGTCGCGAATGCTGCCGATTATTGCAAAAACTAAAATAGCCATGATTAATATTCGATTTGATTCGTTTGTACACCTACTTAAGGAACCCTATAATACTGAGCATGGCCCGACATGCTCTTGGCCGGTTTTAATTGAAACAAATTGCAGCAATCACATTTTTTAGATGAAATTATTTATAATAATTAAAAAAAAAAAAACGAATTCAAGTTTTTTTTTTTTTGCATTTTCTGAGAAGATGTACTGTAGTAAAAAATATGTTACTACAGTAAGTAGTAACATATTTTATTTTTTTCACCATCGGAAAGTAGAGATTTCAACGAACAGAAACCATACCAACTTTTTGAAAAAAGCTGATATTTTGACGGGTGAATTTTCGATTGAAAATTAGGGTGTTTTTAGGGTTCCGAAGTCCTACAAGGAACCCTTATAGTTTCGTCATGTCCGTCCGTCTGTCCGTCTGTCCGTCTGTCCGTCTGTCCGTCTGTCCGTCTGTCCGTCTGTCCGTCTGTCCTAATCCTTTACAGCTTAATAACTTCTACAGTTATAAACATAAGTAAATGAAATTTTGTTAAAAAATAGTCTGCATATAGATCTCAATTTTAAAAGAATAAAAAAATAGTTTTTACGTTCTTTAGGGGTGGCGCCCATACATGTGAAATGGGGAAAAAATATATTTTTTCGCTGTACCCCATCGTGTGGGGTATCATTGAATAGGTCTACTAAAATGAAGGTAATGTTTCATACACCACTTTTTTATCAGGTGTACCATCTGTGAAATATAGCCCGCCAAAGTGGCTTGCAATGTGTCCCCCCCCCTGCCATTTCTAAACTATGCAACGTAGAAACTTATAATCTTCCACATTGATAGACCTTTGTGAAAACTCTCTTTTAAAATTATTTCGAGTATAATGTGATTATAATTTTTTGAGTTATAGACAGAAAACTGAAAAATACTTAAAACGTCCTAGTTCAAAGGTCATTGACCTTAGAGAAAAATTATCCTGGCAAATAATGCTCCTTTAGCTACTTTCTATTTGAAAAAATCACAAAAAGTAACTTTGACATCAATCAGACTTCTTAAATTTGGCTTCTTGAATTTATCGCTGGATGGCGCTACTAACAACACGCTCTGAGTCGCGAATGCTGCCGATTATTGCAAAAACTAAAATAGCCATGATTAATATTCGATTTGATTCGTTTGTACACCTACTTAAGGAACCCTATAATACTGAGCATGGCCCGACATGCTCTTGGCCGGTTTTAATTGAAACAAATTGCAGCAATCACATTTTTTAGATGAAATTATTTATAATAATTAAAAAAAAAAAAAACGAATTCAAGTTTTTTTTTTTTTTGCATTTTCTGAGAAGATGTACTGTAGTAAAAAATATGTTACTACAGTAAGTAGTAACATATTTTATTTTTTTCACCATCGGAAAGTAGAGATTTCAACGAACAGAAACCATACCAACTTTTTGAAAAAAGCTGATATTTTGACGGGTGAATTTTCGATTGAAAATTAGGGTGTTTTTAGGGTTCCGAAGTCCTACAAGGAACCCTTATAGTTTCGTCATGTCCGTCCGTCTGTCCGTCTGTCCGTCTGTCCGTCTGTCCATCTGTCCGTCTGTCCGTCTGTCCGTCTGTCCTAATCCTTTACAGCTTAATAACTTCTACAGTTATAAACATAAGTAAATGAAATTTTGTTAAAAAATAGTCTGCATATAGATCTCAATTTTAAAAGAATAAAAAAATAGTTTTTACGTTCTTTAGGGGTGGCGCCCATACATGTGAAATGGGGAAAAAATATATTTTTTCGCTGTACCCCATCGTGTGGGGTATCATTGAATAGGTCTACTAAAATGAAGGTAATGTTTCATACACCACTTTTTTATCAGGTGTACCATCTGTGAAATATAGCCCGCCAAAGTGGCTTGCAATGTGTCCCCCCCCCTGCCATTTCTAAACTATGCAACGTAGAAACTTATAATCTTCCACATTGATAGACCTTTGTGAAAACTCTCTTTTAAAATTATTTCGAGTATAATGTGATTATAATTTTTTGAGTTATAGACAGAAAACTGAAAAATACTTAAAACGTCCTAGTTCAAAGGTCATTGACCTTAGAGAAAAATTATTCTGGCAAATAATGCTCCTTTAGCTACTTTCTATTTGAAAAAATCACAAAAAGTAACTTTGACATCAATCAGACTTCTTAAATTTGGCTTCTTGAATTTATCGCTGGATGGCGCTACTAACAACACGCTCTGAGTCGCGAATGCTGCCGATTATTGCAAAAACTAAAATAGCCATGATTAATATTCGATTTGATTCGTTTGTACACCTACTTAAGGAACCCTATAATACTGAGCATGGCCCGACATGCTCTTGGCCGGTTTTTTCGATATTAATACAAAATAAGGTGAAAAAATAAATATTTTTAATCAAATAAATTACAGAGTATTTGGGACATAAAAAGGTAAGTCTTCACCAAATTTCGTTAAAAAAAATTTTTTTGTAAAAGATAAAAATAAAAAACCAAAAACTTGGTTTTTTGGATTTTTCACATAAATTTTGAGGTTATGTGAAAAAAGTGTAAATACAAAAGTTTTAGATCTTTTTATTACCTACAACTTTGACATTTGACTTTTTTCGATAGGACTTTTAATTTTGCCGGAAATCGAGAAAAACCGTTTTTTACCCTTAAAAACTCACCCCCATCCCTTTCCCGACCTCAGATCGCCCGTAAATTATTTTTCCTTTTATTTTTATAATATTCCCCTCCTTTTCTAATGGGTTTCATCCTACTATTATTTTTTTTGGTTTTAAAAATTATCGACCCTGGTCTATAAGTGCTGCAACTAAAACAAAGAAATAGATTGGTGTAAAATAATAAGTAAATTTTGTTGAATTTATCTTAATATTATTTTAAAACGCTGTCTTTTAGCGGGGCTTTTAAATCGTACTTTTCCCGGCCCATTCTTTTGTCAGAGCACATTTTTTATAAGAATTAAATGATGTTTATAATAATTAGAAT
Organism: Asteroscopus sphinx; assembly: GCA_949699075.1. Taxonomy (NCBI): domain Eukaryota; kingdom Metazoa; phylum Arthropoda; class Insecta; order Lepidoptera; family Noctuidae; genus Asteroscopus; species Asteroscopus sphinx. Next base: position 10,907,526 of record OX453008.1, read on the forward strand.
TAATAAATCAGTATTTATTTAGTAGTATTAGAGTATTCAATGTCCATTAGAAGTAATATATTACAGCGCCCCCTAGTGGACGCATCTCTACACTATCAATCACAAAGTTCATTAATGAACCGGCAAGCTGTAAATTGTTTCACTCTTTTATTAATATTGCTCTCAAGGAATATTGCTCTCATATCGAATATATTATGCTATTTTCAGATAGCTTCGAAGTTCATTAATACCTACTTAGATAGATAGATAAACCGTTTATTTAGTACAAAAACAAGACACAGAGCATACAAGTAAAAATACAATAAAACAGTGTGATATTATCTCAGTATTGTACCAAATGGGTATCCAGCTCAGCATGTGCCAGGTATTATACCTGACGCTGGTATTCTGGTACTTAATATAATGGCGGAAGAACCGTCAACTAGGAAAGGTGAAAAGGCTGAAACCAAAATCACACACATGCACCTCAAACCGTGCTCACCGCTCTCAGTACACATGTCGCGGTACCGTCCAGTAAGCATAGCGAAAGCAAATATCCTTCAGGTGCACGGTGTGTGCGTGAGCGCTGGTTGTACACGAAGGAGCACGGTTTTTTTCGCTTCACTATGATTGTTCGCAGCACTTTGTCTATATATTTTACTGCCTGGATTAAAACTAGTTTAATATTAAATGTATGTATTTATGTATACAGTTTGATTGGTTGAACAAAGAACTTATTAAACGAGAATATTCAGTCACTGATTTTCATTCCAAATACAAAATTTTGATCTGTAACCGTGCCATATTTCTAGAGCAAATGATAAATTATGTGCTTAGTCATCTAAAAATACTTGAAAAGTTCTACGATTATTTAATACCCAAATTTTCACATCGAATTGTAGAGAGAGTTTGAGAATAAATCCCGAACGACTCTGAAAATAAGTCATCAGCGGCATTGTCAAAGGGTGGAAATATCTGTAAATTGTTTTGGTGGATTCGCACGCCTCGTTTTTGTGTCGCACGTGACACACAGAGGGAATTTATTTGTTTATTAATAGGTATTTAAGTAAAAAAAAGGTATTGTTTTTTTTTATTGATTCGTGTTCAGTATCAGTGGTATTGTCACCTCCTTAAACATGGCACGAATACAGATCAACATGTTGTATGTAAACAACTGGTACCTACTTTAATTTTTGAAATATTTTTTCAATAAAATTTAGCAACTACTGTGCCACTATTCTGCACTTACAAATCAAAGTTGCATACAGTAAGGTGATGTAAGTAGCCGAAAGTGTCCATTGGTTGGTATTTCCACCCTCTTTGCCTTTTGCACTAGTCAGCAGACCCCTTGAAAGTCGCATTCAGCCATGATGAGCGTGGGCGATTTTTTTACTCCTGTACACGTAATTTATCGTGAAGTATTTTTAACATATTTTTTCATTATACGTACGGTCATTCTACCATATTCTTGAATTTTATAATGTCCCTTATTCATCCAGTCATGCTGTATAGCAAAATGTACTAATTTTGGCAAATTAAAGTTTTAAATCACGTCACAACGAAATCTAAGACTAGACGTTTATCAAAATTTTATATTTTTAACATATATATTTTTGATTAATTCGTGTCACTTCATTTAAAAAATATTATTAATCCTACTAATTTTGTGCGCTATAGTACCTTTTTTCGTAAATTTGTTCCATAAAAAACAATGTGTGCCAATAGCCTACTACTCCCAAAAAAAAACAATATTTAAAAGAGTCGATCCGCACGTTTCGTGCCAATCAAATTCGTGCGGATTGACCACTAACCCACTTTACCTAATACTATACTAATACTCATTACTTTAGTCTGAGATCGATTCATACCTACTTACTATTTGAATTTATGTTTTTACTTATTTTTCTTATAAATAAAGTACCTACTCATTACCGCGCTGGTTCAAAAATAACGTACAAGTACAGACATAGTAAAAAATATAAAAGAAGTGCCGCGAATAATTTAGTGAAGCCAATAAAAACTATGCTCCTTCGTGTACAACTAGTGCTCCGTACGCACATGCACCTGAAACCGTGCTCACTCTCAGTACACATGTCGCGACATCGTCAAGTAAGCATCGCGAAAGCAAATATTCTTTAATTGCATGGTGTGTACGTGACCGCTGGTTGTACACGAAGGAGCATAGTTTTTTTGGCTTCACTATGATTGTTCACAGCATTACGTCTATATTTTTTACTGTCTGTGACTATGGGTAGCACTTCCTTACTTATGATGAAATAATCGTATTTACTTTTACAAAAGTAGCAATTATACTATAAAGTTTTAGGGAGTTTTTCTTAATTATTATGTACACTTTTTTTATTATATAACATACCTACATAAAAAAGTTATTAATACGTATAACACAATGTTAAAAGTAGCAACTATACGTAGGCCATAGTCCATACAAATATTTGTTCCATGCGGGAATCGAACCCGCCACCTATACGCTCAGCCGCTGCGCCATTCTAAATAAAATTATAATAAAAATCCTTCATATTTTTCACCCCGAAAATTATGAGGGAACGTAGTACAGGTCCGTATAGCACAGCGACACGTCCCGCACTGACTAAACGGGCGAGCGAGGGGATGTCAAGCCATTTGCGAGTATCGATTACGTAAAAAATCGTTAAAAAATAATTAGGAAAGTAATTTGAAAAAGTAAGCCGAAGGTGCCCTCGGTATTGTATTTTTTTATATGCTGATTGCAATAAAAAAAACCTGCGATTGATAGTTTAGGAGAAAAAAACGATTAAAATTTTACACAGAGGTTACTTTGCATATTTATTTCAGATATTTCAAATAATATTTTCAATTTTCTGAGCCGAATAGGACCTGCATTATATGATGTAGATTAACATATATTTTTTTTGGATTTTTTACCATAAAGATTACGGAGGAAAAGTGACTTAAAAAACCGAAAAAAAGCCCAATTCACTTATATCGCCGCCTTAATATGAATGTATCTTTCAAATATATTTCAACTACATGCACAATCGACCGAAAGCGGCCTGTTTCATAGCCGGGTCACTAATGTGTATAGCTTGTAAATAGATTTCTAACCTTACTTCCATTTTTCCCATCTAGTACCAAGATAGTTTGCTTGCCCTTACAGTCACTGGTATCAGCATAGAAATAAAAAAATAAAAAAATATAAAATATAAATAATATAAAAAAGTATATACGTATTATATTCATTGTCTAGTACCCATAGCACAAGCTCTGCTTAGTTTGGGACTAGATGGTGCTGTGTAAAAATGTCCAAAAAATATTTATTTATTTATTAACAGACGAAAAAAAGGAGGAGGTTCTCAATTCGACGCGTATATATATATATATTTTATTTTTATTTTTATATATTTATGTATGACTACGCATAACTTTTTACAGAGTGGTCCGATTTTGATGATTCTTTTTTTAATGGATAGGATATATCTCGAAGTTGGTCCTATTTAAATTTAAAAATCAAAATCCACCCCTAAGGGTAGTAAAACAGGGGATGAGTGTTTGTTCACCCACTGAATTCTTACCTGTTAACCGATTCTGTTGAAACTTGACACACATAAATATAGTTCTAGACACTACGACATAATGGAGACCTGGAGTTAGATTTTAACCACAAAAAAATGATAAATAAAACTTTTTAATAAAAAATTGAACCGACGAAAACAGAAACTGAAAAGCGAAGAATAACTAATTATGAGTCGGCGCCAAACAACCAATCAACGAAGATCATTAAATTACTTTAAATAAATAATAAAAACAACGTCACATCAAATACAACGTGAAATTTTCAACAATAAACAATAACTTTCCAAAAATGCGTTCTCCGCTCGGCCACTTGCAACTTACACGCACTTTGCTTGTTAAAAGTTCGTTTGGCACCGACTCATAATTAGTTATTTTTCGCTTTTCAGTTTCTGTTTTCGTCGGTTAAATTTTTTGTTAAAAAGTTTTATTTTATATAAATATAATTTATGGTGTCAGTCTGTGAAGGGAAACATTACGAAATTCAAGAATTTACATAAGGAAAATAGAACTTCAACTCAAACCACGTTGCTTTATCTTTGAGAAAGAAGACACTGTTTGTTTTTATTTATGAACAAATATAATATCTTAGTTTTTCCACAGCTGATGCATCTCCTTTTTTTCGTCGGTTAAAAAACCGACGAAAAAAAGGAGGAGGTTCTCAATTCGACGCGTATATTTTTTTATATTTTTTTTTTATGTATGACCACGCATAACTTTTTACAGAGTGGTCCGATTTTGATGATTCTTCTTTTAATGGATAGGGTATATCTCGAAGTTGGTCCCATTTAAATTTCAAAATCAAAATCCACCCCTAAGGGTAGGAAAACAAGGGATGAGTGTTTCTTCACCTACTGAATTCTTACCTGTCGTCGTCGTGTAATCGATTTTGTTGAAACTTGGCACACATAAATGTAGTTCTAGACACTACAACTAGACACTACAACATAATAGAGACATGGAGTTAGATTTTAGCCACAAAAAAATTAAAAATAAAACTTTTTAACAAAAAATTGAACCGACGAAAACAGAAACTGAAAAGCGAAAAATAAAATTTTGCTTTTAGTCTTTTCTTAACTAAACTAATGTAAATAACTAATTATGAGTCGGCGCCAAAGAAACAATCAACGAATATCATTGAATTACTTTAAATAAATAATAAAAACAACATAACATCAAATACAACGTGAAATTTTCAATGTTAAACAATAACTTTCCAAAAATGCGTTCGCCGCTCGACCACTTGCAACATGCACGCACTTTGTTGGTTTGTTTGCCGTGTGGCGCCGACTCATAATTAGTTATTTACATTAGTTTAGTTAAGAAAAGACTAAAAGCAAAATTTTATTTTTCGCTTTTCAGTTTCTGTTTTCGTCGGTTCAATTTTTTGTTAAAAAGTTTTTTATCTTACATGTTTGCTTATCTAATGGCACAATAACATTAGAAGAGCATATTTTAGGCACTTCTTGTTTGTTAGTTTGTACTAACACCACACACGCAATATCTTTTGTGACATTGTTTGAACTCGTTTGCAAATCTAATGCATAATAACATTAGAAAAGCATATTGTAGGCACTTTTTGTTTGTTTGCACTAACACCACACATGCAATATCTTTTGTGCCATTGTTTCAACTCGTTTGCGAATATAATGCATAATAACATTAGAAAAGCATATTGTTGGCACGTTTTGCTAGCTTGTACTTACATATACACACACGATAACTTTTGTGCCATTGTTTGAACATAATCATATTTAGTATTTACCTTTAGGCATCTGCTTTTCCATTTGCCATACAATCGATTACCAATAGGCCTACCTATACATTATTTCGGAATAATCAAATATACGAGTTTATTTTCACCATAAATATGTCTATTATATTTCATGGCGATCGTGTTGCACAAGAGCAACATACAGAACAAGTAGGTAATTAATAATCCAATAATATTTAAGTTCTTAATAAACAACTCAAAACTTTTATAAAACGTACGTTACACTTCTCAACAATTTACTAACTACCTACATAGTTAAATAATAATTAAAATCTTATTTTTCCTTTATATAAACTTTTCAAGTCCATATTTTTATTATTATCAAGCTACATGGGTATGCAAAATTTCACCCTTTTTGTATAACAGAAACTGCTTAACATTGACATACAAAATTTATAGTAGACAGACAACAACGAAGCAAGCTTAATAAAAGCTTATAATAGTATATTTAAATAAACATAAGTCTACTTTATCTACTACTTTTTCTTTTTGTTAAGAAATATTTTGTGATACTTAACGTACGCATGTTTTTTTTTACATCTGGTAAGTTAAATGTTGTAATCAGTTATTTGAGTATTTATGTTCTGTTATTTTCTGGTAGTCAGCCTATTGATATCCGACATGCACGCAATATTTATAATTTACACCATATAGGTAATCACGAAATTTATCCTCGTCGCCATTTGTGGTATTCGGGATAAAATAAGAACACAATAATTCGGTATTTAGGTATACACAGCACTTGGTGGAGTGATGGACTCAACGTCCGCTCCACACGATATGTAAAACAGGAGTGAACTAATTATATTCTCTTTGGAGTGAACTAGTGAGAGCGGGGCGCCATCCCCAGCAGTTACTATGCATATATTTATTTAGAGTCAATACAACAAACATTTATAGTATTCACATTACAGACAGGTAATCAAGTAAATACAATCAGAATTGATATTTCATATTAGTATTATTTAGGCAAACATCACAATAGCCATGATTAATATGAGATTTGATTTGTTTGTAATTACACCTACTTAAGGAACCCTATAATACTGAGCATGGCCCGACATGCGCTTGGCCGGTTTTTTCTATTTATACAACTATTATAATCAAAGTGTGGAAAATTCCTAATAAATTACAGACAACAGCACTTCCCAGCAAGCCCAAACCGTAGCTCAAATGCAATCTACTTCTGGTGGTAAGTATGAAGTTTTCTAATTTAATTCGTTTACCAAATATAGTAGTCAAAAAAATATATTTTGCAACGGTAGGCCAATACTAATAGAAGAGTACTTGTTTTTCGAAAATGAGCAGGAGATAAGGATAACCAAAGACATACAATTCAAGTATAATCAGACTGGATTTAGCAAAACAATCTTGATCCTTAAGCCTACGAGTGTAGTGGTCGATCGTCCATTGCTGTCTATACAAAATATTAAAGTGACACATTCTACAAATTGTGGTTAATTATAGTGGCCTTTTCAACAACATAGAAAGAAATACACAGAAAAAGAAACAACAACAAATACCTTTGCTTATGTTAGAAGAAAGTCTCGTTACATTATTAAAAATTAAATTAGTTCGCCCAGGTGGTGCGGTCGCAGTGTGCGCAGCCAATAGCCACATACTGATTGATACTATTCATAGTATATGTTTTTATTGCTGCTTGTGTCTATTATTACAACTATTATAATCAAAGTGTGGAAAATTACTAATAAATCACAGACAACAGCACTTCCCAGCAAGCCCAAACCGTAGCTCAAATGCAATCTACTTCTGGTGGTTAGTATAAAGTTTTCTAGTTTAATTCGTTTTAACGAATATTGTAGTAACAAGAGAAAATATAATTGATTTGGGCAATAGTAGGCTAATACTTATAGAAGAGTACTATTTTTTCGAAAATGAAATGCATGAGATACGGAGAGCATAAAAACCTGTATAATTAGACTACATAAAGCAAAAAATCTTGATCCTTAAGTCTACGAGTATAGTGGATTATCGTCCATTGCCGTCTACAAAAAATATTATAGTGACACGTTCAACAAATTGTCGTTAATTATAGTGACCTATTCAACAACATAGAGAGAAATACCGAGCAACAGAAACAACAACTAATACCTTTGCTTATGTAAGAAGAAAGTCTCGTTACATAATAAAAAATGTAATGACCTAATATCTCGAAAAACTAATTAGTTTGCCCATGTGGTGCGGCCGAAGTGTGCGCAGCCAATACTGTCTGATACTATTTATACTATATGTTTTTGTTGCATCTTTTGTCTATTATTACAACTATTATAATCAAAGTGTGGAAAATTACTAATAAATCACAGACAACAGCACTTCCCAGCAAGCCCAAACCGTAGCTCAAATGCAATCTACTTCTGGTGGTTAGTATAATATTTTCTAGTTTAATTCGTTTTAACGAATATTGTAGTAACAAGAGAAAATACAATTGAGTTGGGCAACGGTAGGCTAATACTTATAAATGAGTACTATTTTTCGAAAATAAAATGTAGGAGATAATCAAAGACATACAATTAAACTATAATCAGAATGGATAAAGCAAAAAAATATTAATCCTTAAGCCTACGAGTATAGTGGACGATCGTCTATTGCTGTCTATAAAACATATTACAGTGACACATTCTACACATGGTCGTTAATTAAACAGACCTATTCAACAACATAGCGAAATAAACAGCAACAGCAACAACAACAAATATCTTAGCTTATTCTCGTTACATAATAAAAAATTAAATGACATTCGGAAAAATATCTCGAAAAACTTATTAGTTCGCCACGTTGTGCAGCCGCAGTGTGTGCAGCCAATAGTAACATACTAATTGATACTATTCATAGTATATGTTTTTTTTGCCGATTTTGTCTATTATTACAACTTTTATAATCAGTGTCGAAAATTACTAATAAATCACAGACAACAGCACTTCCCAGCAAGCCCAAACCGTAGCTCAAATGCAATCTACTTCTGGTGGTATGTATAAAGTTTTGTAATTTAATTCTTTGAATGAATATCGTAGTTACAAGAGAAAATATAATTGATTTGGGCAATAGTAGGCTAATACTTATAGAAGAGTACTATTTTTTCGAAAATGAAATGCATGAGATACGGAGAGCATAAAAACCTGTATAATTAGACTACAAAAAGCAAAAAATCTTGATCCTTAAGTCTACGAGTATAGTGGACTATCGTCCATTGCCGTCTACAAAAAATATTATAGTGACACGTTCTACAAATTGTCGTTTATTATAGTGACCTATTCAACAACATAGAGAGAAATACCCAGCAACAGAAACAACAACTAATACCTTTGCTTATGTAAGAAGAAAGTCTCGTTACATAATAAAAAATGTAATGACCTAATATCTCGAAAAACTAATTAGTTTGCCCATGTGGTGCGACCGAAGTGTGCGCAGCCAATACTGTCTGATACTATTTATACTATATGTTTTTGTTGCATCTTTTGTCTATTATTACAACTATTATAATCAAAGTGTGGAAAATTACTAATAAATCACAGACAACAGCACTTCCCAGCAAGCCCAAACCGTAGCTCAAATGCAATCTACTTCTGGTGGTTAGTATAATATTTTCTAGTTTAATTCGTTTTAACGAATATTGTAGTAACAAGAGAAAATACAATTGAGTTGGGCAACGGTAGGCTAATACTTATAAATGAGTACTATTTTTCGAAAATAAAATGTAGGAAATAATCAAAGACATACAATTAAACTATAATCAGAATGGATAAAGCAAAAAAATATTAATCCTTAAGCCTACGAGTATAGTGGACGATCGTCTATTGCTGTCTATAAAACATATTACAGTGACACATTCTACACATGGTCGTTAATTAAACAGACCTATTCAACAACATAGCGAAATAAACAGCAACAGCAACAACAACAAATATCTTAGCTTATTCTCGTTACATAATAAAAAATTAAATGACATTCGGAAAAATATCTCGAAAAACTTATTAGTTCGCCACGTTGTGCAGCCGCAGTGTGCGCAGCCAATAGTAACATACTAATTGATACTATTCATAGTATATGTTTTTTTTGCCGATTTTGTCTATTATTACAACTTTTATAATCAGTGTCGAAAATTACTAATAAATCACAGACAACAGCACTTCCCAGCAAGCCCAAACCGTAGCTCAAATGCAATCTACTTCTGGTGGTATGTATAAAGTTTTGTAATTTAATTCTTTGAATGAATATCGTAGTTACAAGAGAAAATATAATTGATTTGGGCAATAGTAGGCTAATACTTATAGAAGAGTACTATTTTTTCGAAAATGAAATGCATGAGATACGGAGAGCATAAAAACCTGTATAATTAGACTACAAAAAGCAAAAAATCTTGATCCTTAAGTCTACGAGTATAGTGGACTATCGTCCATTGCCGTCTACAAAAAATATTATAGTGACACGTTCTACAAATTGTCGTTTATTATAGTGACCTATTCAACAACATAGAGAGAAATACCCAGCAACAGAAACAACAACTAATACCTTTGCTTATGTAAGAAGAAAGTCTCGTTACATAATAAAAAATGTAATGACCTAATATCTCGAAAAACTAATTAGTTTGCCCATGTGGTGCGACCGAAGTGTGCGCAGCCAATACTGTCTGATACTATTTATACTATATGTTTTTGTTGCCGCTTTTGTCTATTATTACAACTATTATAATCAAAGTGTGGAAAATTACTAATAAATCACAGACAACAGCACTTCCCAACAAGCCCAAACCGTAGCTCAGAACCAAACTTCTTCTGGTGGTAAGTTTAATGGTTTCTAATTTAATTCGTTTTACGAATATCGTAGTTACAGGAGAAAATATAATTGAGTTGGGCAATAGCAGGCTAACACGTAGAGAAGTGTACTATTTTTTCGAAAATGGAATGTATGAGATACTGAAAGACATAAAATTCAAGTATTATCAGACTGGATAAAACAAAAAATCTTGATCCTTAAACCTACTAGTATAGTGGACGATCGTCCATTGCTGTGTACAAAAAATACTATAGTGACACATTCTACAAATTGTCGTTAATTATAGTGACCTATTCAAAAACATAGAGAGAAATACACAGCAACAGAAACAACAACAACAAATACCATTGCTAGTGTCAGAAGAAAGTCTCGTTACATAATAAAAATTAAATGACCTACAGAAAAATATCTCGAAATACTTATTAGTTCGCCCAGGTGGTACGGTCGAAGTGTGCGCAATCAATAGCTACTTATTTATAATATATATTTTCTTTTGCCGCTTTTGTCTATTATTACATCTTTTATACTAAAAGTGTGGAAAATTACTAATAAATCACAGACAACAGCACTTCCCAACAAGCCCAAACCGTAGCTCAGAACCAAACATCTTCTGGTGGTAAGTTTAATGGTTTCTAATTTAATTCGTTTTACGAATATCGTAGTTACAGGAGAAAATATAATTGAGTTGGGCAATAGCAGGCTAACACGTATAGAAGAGTACTATTTTTTCGAAAATGGAATGCACGAGATACCGAGACATAAAATTTGAGTATTATCAGACTGGATAAAATAAAAAAACTTGATCCATAAACCTACTAGTATAGTGGACGATCGTCCATTGATGTGTATAAAAAATATTATAGTGACACATTCTACAATTTGTCGTTAATTATAGTGACGTATTCAAAAAAATAGAGAGAAATACACAGCAACAGAAACAACAACAAATACCATTGCTAATGACAGAAGAAAGTCTCGTTACATTATAAAAAATTTAATGACCTACGGAAAAATATCTCGAAAAAAATTTAATTCGCCCAGATGGTGCGGTCGAAGTGTGCGCAGCCAATTGCTACTTATTAAAAATATATGTTTTTTTTGCCGCTTTTGTCTATTATTACAATCATTATAATCAAAGTGTGGAAAATTACCAATAAATCACAGACAACAGCAATTCCCAGCAAGCCCAAACCGTGGCTCAGAACCAAGCTTCTTCTGGTGGTAAGTTTAAATTTTTCTAATTTAATTCGTTTAACGAATATCGTAGTTACAGGAGAAAATATAATTGAGTTGGGCAATAGCAGGCTAACACGTATAGAAGAGTACTATTTTTTCGAAAATGGAATGCACGAGATACCGAGAGACATAAAATTCAAGTATTATCAGACTGGATAAAACAAAAAAATCTTGATCCTTAAACCTACTAGTATTGTGGACGATCGTCCATTGCTGTGTATAAAAAATATTATAGTGACACACTCTACAAATTGTCGTTAATTATAGTTACGTATTCAAAAAAATAGAGAGAAATACACAGCAACAGAAACTACAACAAAAACCTTTGCTTATGGAAGAAAAAAGTCTCGTAACATAATAAAAAATTAAATGGCCTACGGAAAAATATCTCAAAAAACTTATAAGTTCGCCCAGGTGGTGCGGCTGAAGTGTGCGCAGGCAATAGCTGCTTACTGACTGATACTATTTATAATATATGTTTATTTTGGCCACTTTTGTCTATTATCACAAGTTTTATACTCAAAGTGTTGAAAATTACTAATAAATCACAGACAACAGCACTTCCCAACAAGCCCAAACCGTAGCTCAGAACCAAACATCTTCTGGTGGTAAGTTTAATGGTTTCTAATTTAATTCGTTTTACGAATATCGTAGTTACAGGAGAAAATATAATTGAGTTGGGCAATAGCAGGCTAACACGTATAGAAGAGTACTATTTTTTCGAAAATGGAATGCACGAGATACCGAGACATAAAATTTGAGTATTATCAGACTGGATAAAATAAAAAAACTTGATCCATAAACCTACTAGTATAGTGGAAGATCGTCCATTGGTGTGTATAAAAAATATTATAGTGACACATTCTACAATTTGTCGTTAATTATAGTGACGTATTCAAAAAAATAGAGAGAAATACACAGCAACAGAAACAACAACAAATACCATTGCTAATTACAGAAGAAAGTCTCGTTACATTATAAAAAATTTAATGACCTACGGAAAAATATCTCTAAAAAATTTTAATTCGCCCAGATGGTGCGGTCGAAGTGTGCGCAGCCAATTGCTACTTATTTAAAATATATGTTTTTTTTGCCGCTTTTGTCTATTATTACAACCATTATAATCAAAGTGTGGAAAATTACTAATAAATCACAGACAACAGCACTTCCCAGCAAGCCCAAACCGTAGCTCAGAACCAAGCTTCTTCTGGTGGTAAGTTTAAAGTTTTCCAATTTAATTCGTTTAACGAATATCGTAGTTACAGGAGAAAATATAATTGAGTTGGGCAATAGCAGGCTAACACGTATAGAAGAGTACTATTTTTTCGAAAATGGAATGTATGAGATACTGAGAGACATAAAATTCAAGTATTATCAGACTGGATAAAACAAAAAATCTTGATCCTAAAACCTACTAGTATAGTGGACGATCGTCCATTGCTGTGTATAAAAAATATTATAGTGACACATTCTACAAATTGTCATTAATTATAGTGAGCTATTCAAAAACATAGAGAGAAATACACAGCAACAGAAACAACAACAACAAATACCATTGCTAGTGTCAGAAGAAAGTCTCGTTACATAATAAAAATTAAATGACCTACAGAAAAATATCTCGAAATACTTATTAGTTCGCCCAGGTGGTGCGGTCGAAGTGTGCGCAGTCAATAGCTACTTATTTATAATATATGTTTTTTTTTGGCCACATTTGTCTATTATTACATCTTTTATACTCAAAGTGTGGAAAATTACTAATAAATCACAGACAACAGCACTTCCCAACAAGCCCAAACCGTAGCTCAGAACCAAGTTTCTTCTGGTGGTAAGTTTAAAGTTTTCTAATTTAATTCGTTTAACGAATATCGTAGTTACAGGAGAAAATATAATTGAGTTGGGCAATAGCAGGCTAACACGTATACAAGAGTACTATTTTTTCGAAAATGGAATGCACGAGATACCGAGAGACATCAAATTCAAGTATTATCAGACTGGATAAAACAAAAAAATCTTGATCCTTAAACCTACTAGTATTGTGGACGTTCGTCCATTGCTGTGTATAAAAAATATTATAGTGACACATTCTACAATTTGTCGTTAATTATAGTGACGTATTCAAAAAAATAGAGAGAAATACACAGCAACAGAAACTACAACAAAAACCTTTGCTTATGGAAGAAAATAGTCTCGTAACATAATAAAAAATTAAATGGCCTACGGAAAAATATCTCGAAAAACTTATAAGTTCGCCCAGGTGGTGCGGCTGAAGTGTGCGCAGGCAATAGCTGCTTACTGACTGATACTATTTATAATATATGTTTATTTTGGCCACTTTTGTCTATTATTACAAGTTTTATATTCAAAGTGTGGAAAATTACTAATAAATCACAGACAACAGCACTTCCCAACAAGCCCAAACCGTAGCTCAGAACCAAACTTCTTCTGGTGGTAAGTTTAAAGTTTTCTAATTTAATTCGTTTTACGAATATCGTAGTTACAGGAGAAAATATAATTGAGTTGGGCAATAGCAGGCTAACACGTATAGAATAGTACTATTTTTTCGAAAATGGAATGCACGAGATACCGAGACATAAAATTTGAGTATTATCAGACTGGATAAAATAAAAAAACTTGATCCATAAACCTACTAGTATAGTGGACGTTCGTCCACTGCTGTGTATAAAAAAATATTATAGTGACACATTCACCAAATTGTCATTAATTATAGTGACCTATTCAAAAACATAGAGAGAAATACACAGCAACAGAAACAACAACAACAAATACCATTGCTAATGTCAGAAGAAAGTCTCGTTACATAATAAAAATGAAATGACCTACAAAAAAATATCTCGAAATACTTATTAGTTCGCCCAGGTGGTACGGTCGAAGTGTGCGCAGTCAATAGCTACTTATTTATAATATATATTTTCTTTTGCCGCTTTTGTCTATTATTACATCTTTTATACTCAAAGTGTGGAAAATTACTAATAAATCACAGACAACAGCACTTCCCAACAAGCCCAAACCGTAGCTCAGAACCAAACATCTTCTGGTGGTAAGTTTAATGGTTTCTAATTTAATTCGTTTTACGAATATCGTAGTTACAGGAGAAAATATAATTGAGTTGGGCAATAGCAGGCTAACACGTATAGAAGAGTACTATTTTTTCGAAAATGGAATGCACGAGATACCGAGACATAAAATTTGAGTATTATCAGACTGGATAAAATAAAAAAACTTGATCCATAAACCTACTAGTATAGTGGACGATCGTCCATTGATGTGTATAAAAAATATTATAGTGACACATTCTACAATTTGTCGTTAATTATAGTGACGTATTCAAAAAAATAGAGAGAAATACACAGCAACAGAAACAACAACAAATACCATTGCTAATTACAGAAGAAAGTCTCGTTACATTATAAAAAATTTAATGACCTACGGAAAAATATCTCTAAATTTTTTCGCCCAGATGGTGCGGTCGAAGTGTGCGCAGCCAATTGCTACTTATTTAAAATATATGTTTTTTTTGCCGCTTTTGTCTATTATTACAACCATTATAATCAAAGTGTGGAAAATTACTAATAAATCACAGACAACAGCACTTCCCAGCAAGCCCAAACCGTAGCTCAGAACCAAGCTTCTTCTGGTGGTAAGTTTAAAGTTTTCCAATTTAATTCGTTTAACGAATATCGTAGTTACAGGAGAAAATATAATTGAGTTGGGCAATAGCAGGCTAACACGTATAGAAGAGTACTATTTTTTCGAAAATGGAATGTATGAGATACTGAGAGACATAAAATTCAAGTATTATCAGACTGGATAAAACAAAAAATCTTGATCCTAAAACCTACTAGTATAGTGGACGATCGTCCATTGCTGTGTATAAAAAATATTATAGTGACACATTCTACAAATTGTCATTAATTATAGTGAGCTATTCAAAAACATAGAGAGAAATACACAGCAACAGAAACAACAACAACAAATACCATTGCTAGTGTCAGAAGAAAGTCTCGTTACATAATAAAAATTAAATGACCTACAGAAAAATATCTCGAAATACTTATTAGTTCGCCCAGGTGGTGCGGTCGAAGTGTGCGCAGTCAATAGCTACTTATTTATAATATATGTTTTTTTTTGGCCACATTTGTCTATTATTACATCTTTTATACTCAAAGTGTGGAAAATTACTAATAAATCACAGACAACAGCACTTCCCAACAAGCCCAAACCGTAGCTCAGAACCAAGCTTCTTCTGGTGGTAAGTTTAAAGTTTTCTAATTTAATTCGTTTAACGAATATCGTAGTTACAGGAGAAAATATAATTGAGTTGGGCAATAGCAGGCTAACACGTATACAAGAGTACTATTTTTTCGAAAATGGAATGCACGAGATACCGAGAGACATAAAATTCTAGTATTATCAGACTGGATAAAACAAAAAAATCTTGATCCTTAAACCTACTAGTATTGTGGACGTTCGTCCATTGCTGTGTATAAAAAATATTATAGTGACACATTCTACAATTTGTCGTTAATTATAGTGACGTATTCAAAAAAATAGAGAGAAATACACAGCAACAGAAACTACAACAAAAACCTTTGCTTATGGAAGAAAATAGTCTCGTAACATAATAAAAAATTAAATGGCCTACGGAAAAATATCTCGAAAAACTTATAAGTTCGCCCAGGTGATGCGGCTGAAGTGTGCGCAGGCAATAGCTGCTTACTGACTGATACTATTTATAATATATATTTATTTTGGCCACTTTTGTCTATTATTACAAGTTTTACATTCAAAGTGTGGAAAATTACTAATAAATCACAGACAACAGCACTTCCCAACAAGCCCAAACCGTAGCTCAGAACCAAACTTCTTCTGGTGGTAAGTTTAAAGTTTTCTAATTTAATTCGTTTAACGAATATCGTAGTTACAGGAGAAAATATAATTGAGTTGGGCAATAGCAGGCTAACACATTGGGACATTCACGCTCTGACACTCGCCCCGAGAGGTCGTGCTGCTCCGCTCCGTCCTCTCGTGACGAATTAAGTGCTCGAATATTTTTCGCTACGGCTCACCGTAGCGCCCTCCGCAGTCGCCCCGCCGACTGCAGCCCGATAAGCACATTCGCTGTCTTTTTCAAGACAGCGGGCGCGCTTTTGTCTCTGTCTGAGGAAGTCAGTCAAAACGTTGTGTCCCTTCAGGAAAAAACCCACTTATTTACTGTGGTTCTCGGTGGATACCTAACGGTGACAACAAACCGAGGGGCGTTGACCCGACACGCCAGCTGCGCTCCTTAAGGGCAAAGCAAAATTGGAAGAAGCTAGGGCCAGAAGGCCTTGGGGGATCTCCTAGTCTTCCCTAGCTTACCCCCGTTTCGTCCTATCTAGCATTCTCTAGGGGTTTACACCCATTGCACACTAGAGACTTAGGGACCTGGTTGCACATTAAGACTGGCAATCAGGAGTGCAAGCTTAGGGCTCACCAGTAGGCACACAACCTCCCCGTCTATACCCGACGGGGAGGGTTTGAACACACTCCCGGGAAAACCCACCCGAGGAGCAAACCCCCATGGTAGTACGCCACTAATTTTTCTCCCCTCTCATTGTTGCTAGGCGCTTGGCTTAGTCACCGTCTCTAAGATGGTGTCTGATGCCGAGTTCCTCAGCATTTTAAAGAACGTCCTCTTCAAGGACCCAGTCTTTATCGCCAATCATGGCGACTTGTTTGGCAGCGCTTTTGCCGCCAATCAATCGGACGTCCCCGACTCTCCAGAGTCGCCCGACACCCCCCCACCCCTAAGGAGGAATAGGCGCCCCGCCCGTTCCGACAGCGATGAGGAGAGGCCGAGGTCTCCACGTGGTCCGCCTAGGCGTTCAGCCAGCCTGGACCATAAGGACCGCACCCCCTCACCTCTCCCCACCCCAGCCCCCACTCAATACCCTGATCGCTCCCCTATCCCGTCAGACCAAGAGATGTCCTCGGACAGTGAGGTCAACTCGGACGCGGCCGATGCCTTTACCACAGTAGTGGGTAAAGGCAAAAAACGCAGCCGCAAAACCAACAAGGCCGAGGCTCTCGCCTCAAAAACTCTTAAACTCTCCGAGGCAAACTCTGCCCCGGCCCCTACCCCCCGTCCCGCCTCTTACTCCTCCTCGCAGGATAACAGGCCCTCCTCCCCTCATGATCACGAACATACCTCATCTTCCCAGAAGAAGGTACCCATTCCGCCTCCCTTATTCATCCAGGATAAGACTTATTGGACCAGGATCTCCGACTGGTGCAACCAAAATAAGATCAATTTTACTAGTGCCCGCCCCACACAGCAGGGCATTAAAGTAGTTGTCCCCACCCCCACTGATTACCGCAACCTTACCAGGTTGTTGCGCGAGCGTGGTGTGTCTTTTCACACCTACGCACTCCCAGAGGACCGACTCCTTAGAGTTGTGATCCGAGGGGTTCCGACCGAAGTCAGCTGCACGGAAGTGCACGCCGACCTCGACCGTCAAGGGATCCCGGTTGCAATTACTCACCGTATGTACCGTGGTAAGCACGGCGAACCCTACAACATGGTCCTCGTCATATGCCACCCTGGCGAAAACGCCAAAAATATCTATAACATTAAGACCGTATGCAAATTGTCAGGCATCACGGTCGAACGCCCCCACAAATCAAACCAGCCTGGACAATGTCACCGTTGCCAGCTGTATGGTCACTCCCAGCGTAACTGCTACGCAAAGCCCAGGTGCGTTAAGTGCCTAGGCGATCACGGGACTACCGAGTGCGAGCGTCCCAAGGAGAGGGACCAGTGCACGGAGCCCCCTAGCTGTGTCCTTTGCCGCAAAGCCGGGCATCCAGCGAACTATCGCGGATGCCCCAAAGCCCCCAAACTGCGCAACGCCAAATCGGCGAAACGCGCTTCTGACCGTGTTGCGAGGGAAGCCCCCTCCTACGCAGCTCCTTACCCCTACCAACCACCAAACCCTAGAGGCCCACTCGGGCCCTCCCCTAATTTCCGCGGCCCACTCGGGCCCAACCCCTGGTTTAAGGGAAACCAAAAGCCCCAATTCCCACCTCTTCCGCCCGCTCGTCTCGCGCCCCCGGCCTCAGAGCCCCCAGCGCTGATGAACATACCCACCCACGCACCTTCTCTCAGGCCCCACACTGCACCAGCAGCTAAAGGCCCCTCCATGAGAATCCCCCCTCAGGCTAGACCCTCTTCGGTAAACTCCCCTGGGCCTTTGCCGAGGGAATACCTCGAACCCCAGTCAGGGGAAACCCGTATTGACGCCTACTCTAGGCTTTGGGCCGCAACCCAAGGCAACCATGAGCAGCGCCTCCAGGTACTTACCAAGTACCAAGACATCTTCAGAATTTTGAACTCCAATTATAATGTATAATACGGCCCCACCAAAAAGATTCAAACCCCGATCCCTAAACTTAGGCTTCTTTAATGCCCGAGGCATTAGTGGTCAACGCGATGACGTAGCTGTCTTCTTGCGTGAGCACCAACTTGACATATTACTCGTTCAAGAGTCCTTTCTCAAGCCCCACTGTCGTAATCCCAACATAGCCAATTATAGGCTGATTAGGAACGACAGAACGTACACCGCACTAGGCGGAACGCTAATCTATTACCGCAATTCTTTATATTGCATCCCCATTGATCCCCCAGAGCTAGCATGCCTGGAGGCTTCAATCTGTCGCCTAGGCATGACAGGGCACCAGCCCATCACCATAGTCTCGGCCTATAGGTCCTCAAACAAACCCGCGAGTCTGCTCGAGGACGACCTAAAATCCTTATTCGATCTTAGTAATTCTGTAATTATAGCAGGCGATCTAAACGCCAAACATTGCTCATGGAGCTGTGTCTCCAATAACACCGCTGGTGTTCAATTAGAAGCACTTAGCGACAGACTTTCCTTCGACGTCATCGCCCCGATGCGTCCCACTCACTTTCCCGACACAGTAGGGCAACGGCCCGACATCCTAGATATAGCCCTCTTAAAGCGCGTAAACCTCGGTATTCGCTCTATCGAGGTAATTCAAGAATTAGACTCAGATCACCGACCTGTGATCATTCAACTGGGTCCCCGAGGTGGTCCCTCGGATCCCGGTACTCCACCCTTAACTAAAACAATAACCGATTGGAGGAGACTAGAGGACCGCCTCAAATCTACCTCATCCCCCCAACTAGATTCAATCCCTGACTCCATCGAGACAGTCGCGGATACGGTGGCCGCGATCACCTCGCTCACCAACCATGTGCAGTCCGTAGTGGGCGAATGCTCACGGCAGGTTCCGATGCTGGATGACCAGCGTCTGAAACTGCCGGACGATGTAAATGAGTTGAGGACCGAGAGGAACGCGGCCATCCGTGCCTATGACGCTTTTCCCAACGAAGCCAACCGTGCCCATATGCGCTCTTTGCAGAATACTGTAAAAAGACGTGTAGCTCAGGTACGGGAGGATCGCTGGGACAAGGAAGTCAGCGAAATCCAACCGTCTCATTTAGCCTTCTGGGCACTTCAACGCAAACTCAAATGCGAGACCACGGCAGCTATGCCCCCCCTAAATCGACCCAATCAAAGGCCGGCCTTTGATGATGACGAAAAAGCCGAATGCTTAGCCGACAGCTTGGAGTCTCAATGCACTCTCAGTACGCTTCCCGTAAGCCAAACCCACCTTGACAAGGTTAATTCAGAAGTAGAGCGTAGGTCAGCCCTCCCCCCCCCCCAATAGATGACCCTGATGACCTGCTCCCACCGATCACCCCTGACGAAGTTCTCTCTATAGTCAAGGATCTTAAGCCCAAAAAAGCCCCCGGCGCAGACGGCATCACCAATAAGGTGTTGAAACGTTTCCCTGCCACCCTAATCGCTCTAATGACCGTCATCTTCAATGCGGCATTTAAAAACAACATCTTTCCCCAGGCTTGGAAACAGGCTACGGTAATCGGTATTTCCAAACCGGGCAAACCAAAAGCCGAGCCGAGTAGTTACCGGCCGATTAGTCTCCTCAATGTCTTCGGTAAAATCTACGAGAAGCTTATTTATAAGCGACTCAAAGATTTCGCCGACTCAAATAAACTCCTTCCCGACGAGCAGTTTGGCTTTCGTACAAAGCACTGCTGCGTTAATCAACTGCACCGCATTGTAGAACACATCAGTGCAGGCTTCGTACGCGGTCAAATGACCGGTACTCTCTTTTTCGACGTAGCAAAGGCTTTCGATAAAGTGTGGCACAACGGCTTATTATATAAGCTGTACACTATGAATGTGCCACATCGTCTCGTGCTCATCATCCGAGACTACTTATCGAATCGTACCTTTTGCTATCGCATAGAAGGGGCTCTCTCCTCCCCCCATCCCATTCACGCCGGTGTGCCACAAGGCTCCGTGCTCTCCCCCCTACTGTTCACGCTGTACACCAGCGATATTCCAAAATGCGGTGCAGCCCGTATTGCCCTTTTCGCCGACGACACGGCAATCTATTACTCCGGCAAGAGCCATGTCGCTATTTCTCGTACCCTCCAATCCGCGGCCAACACCCTAGGTGACTGGTTCCGGAAATGGAGAATCGAAGTCAATCCCGAAAAAAGTGCAGCGGTCCTATTCGATAAGAAACCCCTGTCACAGTACCGCAAAGAACTGAACGTACCAGTTTCAATGTTTGGTAAACAGATCCCATGGCAAAGTAAAGCCAAATACCTTGGAGTGATCCTTGACCGTAGACTGACTTTCAGACCGCATATCCGCAAGGTGAAAAACCGTGCCGCCTTCGTCCTCGGACGTCTCCACCCCCTACTCAATGCGCACAGTAAGTTGCCCACTCCTCTCAAAGTAAGGATATACACCACCTGTATCCGCCCCATTCTCGCCTATGCTTGCGTTGTGTTCGCACACGTTAAGCCGGTGAGAATTCACTTACTCCAAACCCTCCAAAACCGTTTCATGCGAAGGGCCGTAGGCGCCCCCTGGTACGTACGCAACGCCGACCTCCACCTAGAACTCAAACTGCCGACCATCAAGCAGTTTTTCAAGCGTGTCACAAAACGCTATTTCGATTCCGCTCCCAAGCACCCCAATCCCTTGGTCGTGGCGGCCACAGTCTACCAGCCATCTGCTATTAGCAAAATCCGACGTCCCAGACACACACTCATTGAGCCCGATGACGCTATTACACTCCTCCAGGAGTCAGATAAAAGTACAAGCACACTCCGACGCCGTCGTCCAAAATATCGTCCCCGCCGGCGAGGACCGACGCGACACACACACAGAATCCGAGAGTCCGACTCTCGAGAAACAGAAACACATGCCGACGCAGCACCGGCTGCTGGGGGGACCGGTGGCGGGGTCCCCCTGCTGCACCCTGAGTCGAGGTCCGAGCTCCCCCCTGGGGACGCCCTCACGGTGTAAGCAACCGGAGATAATCTCGTCACGCGAGACCGGCCCTATGCTCTAGAGTAGTTCCTAGGAGCAGGCTATTGCGTAGCCACTTGTTAGGTTTTCTAGGTAGGTCTTAGCCTCGCCGGCGAGGCTTGCCGCTTCACGGCGTTTTTAACACGTCACCCGATAGGAACCGAAAGTCCGCTACTTTCGAGGAAACCAATTCGATGCAGCAACGGCTGCTAGGGGGACATAGGAACGGCGGGGTCCCCCTGCAATGCCCCAGCGAGGTTCGAGCCCCCCGCTCGGGGGGCGCCCGCTTGCGCGCGGTATTGATACCGCGCGTATTTAGTTTATAAGTTAGGGAAAAACTTTCGGCGAATGGAGTCCCACATGGGACTCTCCGCCAACTAAGTCCGGTTAAGCAGAAATGGGACTTCGGTCCCACCTGCGAGAGTCCATTCGAAAAAAAAAAAGGGGGCAGGCTAACACGTATAGAAGAGTACTATTTTTTCGAAAATGGAATGCACGAGATACCGAGACATAAAATTTGAGTATTATCAGACTGGATAAAATAAAAAAACTTGATCCATAAACCTACTAGTATAGTGGACGTTCGTCCACTGCTGTGTATAAAAAAATATTATAGTGACACATTCATCAAATTGTCATTAATTATAGTGACCTATTCAAAAACATAGAGAGAAATACACAGCAACAGAAACAACAACAACAAATACCATTGCTAATGTCAGAAGAAAGTCTCGTTACATAATAAAAATGAAATGACCTACGGAAAAATATCTCTAAAAAATTTTAATTCGCCCAGATGGTGCGGTCGAAGTGTGCGCAGCCAATTGCTACTTATTTAAAATATATGTTTTTTTTGCCGCTTTTGTCTATTATTACAACCATTATAATCAAAGTGTGGAAAATTACTAATAAATCACAGACAACAGCACTTCCCAGCAAGCCCAAACCGTAGCTCAGAACCAAGCTTCTTCTGGTGGTAAGTTTAAAGTTTTCCAATTTAATTCGTTTAACGAATATCGTAGTTACAGGAGAAAATATAATTGAGTTGGGCAATAGCAGGCTAACACGTATAGAAGAGTACTATTTTTTCGAAAATGGAATGTATGAGATACTGAGAGACATAAAATTCAAGTATTATCAGACTGGATAAAACAAAAAATCTTGATCCTAAAACCTACTAGTATAGTGGACGATCGTCCATTGCTGTGTATAAAAAATATTATAGTGACACATTCTACAAATTGTCATTAATTATAGTGAGCTATTCAAAAACATAGAGAGAAATACACAGCAACAGAAACAACAACAACAAATACCATTGCTAGTGTCAGAAGAAAGTCTCGTTACATAATAAAAATTAAATGACCTACAGAAAAATATCTCGAAATACTTATTAGTTCGCCCAGGTGGTGCGGTCGAAGTGTGCGCAGTCAATAGCTACTTATTTATAATATATGTTTTTTTTTGGCCACATTTGTCTATTATTACATCTTTTATACTCAAAGTGTGGAAAATTACTAATAAATCACAGACAACAGCACTTCCCAACAAGCCCAAACCGTAGCTCAGAACCAAGTTTCTTCTGGTGGTAAGTTTAAAGTTTTCTAATTTAATTCGTTTAACGAATATCGTAGTTACAGGAGAAAATATAATTGAGTTGGGCAATAGCAGGCTAACACGTATACAAGAGTACTATTTTTTCGAAAATGGAATGCACGAGATACCGAGAGACATCAAATTCAAGTATTATCAGACTGGATAAAACAAAAAAATCTTGATCCTTAAACCTACTAGTATTGTGGACGTTCGTCCATTGCTGTGTATAAAAAATATTATAGTGACACATTCTACAATTTGTCGTTAATTATAGTGACGTATTAAAAAAAATAGAGAGAAATACACAGCAACAGAAACTACAACAAAAACCTTTGCTTATGGAAGAAAATAGTCTCGTAACATAATAAAAAATTAAATGGCCTACGGAAAAATATCTCGAAAAACTTATAAGTTCGCCCAGGTGGTGCGGCTGAAGTGTGCGCAGGCAATAGCTGCTTACTGACTGATACTATTTATAATATATGTTTATTTTGGCCACTTTTGTCTATTATTACAAGTTTTATATTCAAAGTGTGGAAAATTACTAATAAATCACAGACAACAGCACTTCCCAACAAGCCCAAACCGTAGCTCAGAACCAAACTTCTTCTGGTGGTAAGTTTAAAGTTTTCTAATTTAATTCGTTTTACGAATATCGTAGTTACAGGAGAAAATATAATTGAGT
This sequence comes from Asteroscopus sphinx, assembly GCA_949699075.1. Taxonomy (NCBI): domain Eukaryota; kingdom Metazoa; phylum Arthropoda; class Insecta; order Lepidoptera; family Noctuidae; genus Asteroscopus; species Asteroscopus sphinx. Next base: position 10,931,587 of record OX453008.1, read on the forward strand.
TGGGCAATAGCAGGCTAACACGTATAGAATAGTACTATTTTTTCGAAAATGGAATGCACGAGATACCGAGACATAAAATTTGAGTATTATCAGACTGGATAAAATAAAAAAACTTGATCCATAAACCTACTAGTATAGTGGACGTTCGTCCACTGCTGTGTATAAAAAAATATTATAGTGACACATTCACCAAATTGTCATTAATTATAGTGACCTATTCAAAAACATAGAGAGAAATACACAGCAACAGAAACAACAACAACAAATACCATTGCTAATGTCAGAAGAAAGTCTCGTTACATAATAAAAATGAAATGACCTACAAAAAAATATCTCGAAATACTTATTAGTTCGCCCAGGTGGTACGGTCGAAGTGTGCGCAGTCAATAGCTACTTATTTATAATATATATTTTCTTTTGCCGCTTTTGTCTATTATTACATCTTTTATACTCAAAGTGTGGAAAATTACTAATAAATCACAGACAACAGCACTTCCCAACAAGCCCAAACCGTAGCTCAGAACCAAACATCTTCTGGTGGTAAGTTTAATGGTTTCTAATTTAATTCGTTTTACGAATATCGTAGTTACAGGAGAAAATATAATTGAGTTGGGCAATAGCAGGCTAACACGTATACAAGAGTACTATTTTTTCGAAAATGGAATGCACGAGATACCGAGAGACATAAAATTCTAGTATTATCAGACTGGATAAAACAAAAAAATCTTGATCCTTAAACCTACTAGTATTGTGGACGTTCGTCCATTGCTGTGTATAAAAAATATTATAGTGACACATTCTACAATTTGTCGTTAATTATAGTGACGTATTCAAAAAAATAGAGAGAAATACACAGCAACAGAAACAACAACAAATACCATTGCTAATTACAGAAGAAAGTCTCGTTACATTATAAAAAATTTAATGACCTACGGAAAAATATCTCTAAAAAAATTTTTTTCGCCCAGATAGTGCGGTCGAAGTGTGCGCAGCCAATTGCTACTTATTTAAAATATATGTTTTTTTTGCCGCTTTTGTCTATTATTACAACCATTATAATCAAAGTGTGGAAAATTACTAATAAATCACAGACAACAGCACTTCCCAGCAAGCCCAAACCGTAGCTCAGAACCAAGCTTCTTCTGGTGGTAAGTTTAAAGTTTTCCAATTTAATTCGTTTAACGAATATCGTAGTTACAGGAGAAAATATAATTGAGTTGGGCAATAGCAGGCTAACACGTATAGAAGAGTACTATTTTTTCGAAAATGGAATGTATGAGATACTGAGAGACATAAAATTCAAGTATTATCAGACTGGATAAAACAAAAAATCTTGATCCTAAAACCTACTAGTATAGTGGACGATCGTCCATTGCTGTGTATAAAAAATATTATAGTGACACATTCTACAAATTGTCATTAATTATAGTGAGCTATTCAAAAACATAGAGAGAAATACACAGCAACAGAAACAACAACAACAAATACCATTGCTAGTGTCAGAAGAAAGTCTCGTTACATAATAAAAATTAAACGACCTACAGAAAAATATCTCGAAATACTTATTAGTTCGCCCAGGTGGTGCGGTCGAAGTGTGCGCAGTCAATAGCTACTTATTTGTAATATATGTTTTTTTTTGGCCACATTTGTCTATTATTACATCTTTTATACTCAAAGTGTGGAAAATTACTAATAAATCACAGACAACAGCACTTCCCAACAAGCCCAAACCGTAGCTCAGAACCAAGCTTCTTCTGGTGGTAAGTTTAAAGTTTTCTAATTTAATTCGTTTAACGAATATCGTAGTTACAGGAGAAAATATAATTGAGTTGGGCAATAGCAGGCTAACACGTATACAAGAGTACTATTTTTTCGAAAATGGAATGCACGAGATACCGAGAGACATAAAATTCTAGTATTATCAGACTGGATAAAACAAAAAAATCTTGATCCTTAAACCTACTAGTATTGTGGACGTTCGTCCATTGCTGTGTATAAAAAATATTATAGTGACACATTCTACAATTTGTCGTTAATTATAGTGACGTATTCAAAAAAATAGAGAGAAATACACAGCAACAGAAACTACAACAAAAACCTTTGCTTATGGAAGAAAATAGTCTCGTAACATAATAAAAAATTAAATGGCCTACGGAAAAATATCTCGAAAAACTTATAAGTTCGCCCAGGTGGTGCGGCTGAAGTGTGTACAGGCAATAGCTGCTTACTGACTGATACTATTTATAATATATATTTATTTTGGCCACTTTTGTCTATTATTACAAGTTTTACATTCAAAGTGTGGAAAATTACTAATAAATCACAGACAACAGCACTTCCCAACAAGCCCAAACCGTAGCTCAGAACCAAACTTCTTCTGGTGGTAAGTTTAAAGTTTTCTAATTTAATTCGTTTAACGAATATCGTAGTTACAGGAGAAAATATAATTGAGTTGGGCAATAGCAGGCTAACACGTATAGAAGAGTACTATTTTTTCGAAAATGGAATGCACGAGATACCGAGACATAAAATTTGAGTATTATCAGACTGGATAAAATAAAAAAACTTGATCCATAAACCTACTAGTATAGTGGACGTTCGTCCACTGCTGTGTATAAAAAAATATTATAGTGACACATTCATCAAATTGTCATTAATTATAGTGACCTATTCAAAAACATAGAGAGAAATACACAGCAACAGAAACAACAACAACAAATACCATTGCTAATGTCAGAAGAAAGTCTCGTTACATAATAAAAATGAAATGACCTACAAAAAAATATCTCGAAATACTTATTAGTTCGCCCAGGTGGTAAGGTCGAAGTGTGCGCAGTCAATAGCTACTTATTTATAATATATATTTTCTTTTGCCGCTTTTGTCTATTATTACATCTTTTATACTCAAAGTGTGGAAAATTACTAATAAATCACAGACAACAGCACTTCCCAACAAGCCCAAACCGTAGCTCAGAACCAAACATCTTCTGGTGGTAAGTTTAATGGTTTCTAATTTAATTCGTTTTACGAATATCGTAGTTACAGGAGAAAATATAATTGAGTTGGGCAATAACAGGCTAACACGTATAGAAGAGTACTATTTTTTCGAAAATGGAATGTATGAGATACTGAGAGACATAAAATTCAAGTATTATCAGACTGGATAAAACAAAAAATCTTGATCCTAAAACCTACTAGTATAGTGGACGATCGTCCATTGCTGTGTATAAAAAATATTATAGTGACACATTCTACAAATTGTCATTAATTATAGTGAGCTATTCAAAAACATAGAGAGAAATACACAGCAACAGAAACAACAACAACAAATACCATTGCTAGTGTCAGAAGAAAGTCTCGTTACATAATAAAAATTAAATGACCTACAGAAAAATATCTCGAAATACTTATTAGTTCGCCCAGGTGGTGCGGTCGAAGTGTGCGCAGTCAATAGCTACTTATTTATAATATATGTTTTTTTTTGGCCACATTTGTCTATTATTACATCTTTTATACTCAAATTGTGGAAAATTACTAATAAATCACAGACAACAGCACTTCCCAACAAGCCCAAACCGTAGCTCAGAACCAAGCTTCTTCTGGTGGTAAGTTTAAAGTTTTCTAATTTAATTCGTTTAACGAATATCGTAGTTACAGGAGAAAATATAATTGAGTTGGGCAATAGCAGGCTAACACGTATACAAGAGTACTATTTTTTCGAAAATGGAATGCACGAGATACCGAGAGACATAAAATTCTAGTATTATCAGACTGGATAAAACAAAAAAATCTTGATCCTTAAACCTACTAGTATTGTGGACGTTCGTCCATTGCTGTGTATAAAAAATATTATAGTGACACATTCTACAATTTGTCGTTAATTATAGTGACGTATTCAAAAAAATAGAGAGAAATACACAGCAACAGAAACTACAACAAAAACCTTTGCTTATGGAAGAAAATAGTCTCGTAACATAATAAAAAATTAAATGGCCTACGGAAAAATATCTCGAAAAACTTATAAGTTCGCCCAGGTGGTGCGGCTGAAGTGTGTACAGGCAATAGCTGCTTACTGACTGATACTATTTATAATATATATTTATTTTGGCCACTTTTGTCTATTATTACAAGTTTTACATTCAAAGTGTGGAAAATTACTAATAAATCACAGACAACAGCACTTCCCAACAAGCCCAAACCGTAGCTCAGAACCAAACTTCTTCTGGTGGTAAGTTTAAAGTTTTCTAATTTAATTCGTTTTACGAATATCGTAGTTACAGGAGAAAATATAATTGAGTTGGGCAATAGCAGGCTAACACGTATAGAAGAGTACTATTTTTTCGAAAATGGAATGCACGAGATACCGAGACATAAAATTTGAGTATTATCAGACTGGATAAAATAAAAAAACTTGATCCATAAACCTACTAGTATAGTGGACGTTCGTCCACTGCTGTGTATAAAAAAATATTATAGTGACACATTCACCAAATTGTCATTAATTATAGTGACCTATTCAAAAACATAGAGAGAAATACACAGCAACAGAAACAACAACAACAAATACCATTGCTAATGTCAGAAGAAAGTCTCGTTACATAATAAAAATGAAATGACCTACAAAAAAATATCTCGAAATACTTATTAGTTCGCCCAGGTGGTACGGTCGAAGTGTGCGCAGTCAATAGCTACTTATTTATAATATATATTTTCTTTTGCCGCTTTTGTCTATTATTACATCTTTTATACTCAAAGTGTGGAAAATTACTAATAAATCACAGACAACAGCACTTCCCAACAAGCCCAAACCGTAGCTCAGAACCAAACATCTTCTGGTGGTAAGTTTAATGGTTTCTAATTTAATTCGTTTTACGAATATCGTAGTTACAGGAGAAAATATAATTGAGTTGGGCAATAGCAGGCTAACACGTATAGAAGAGTACTATTTTTTCGAAAATGGAATGTATGAGATACTGAGAGACATAAAATTCAAGTATTATCAGACTGGATAAAACAAAAAATCTTGATCCTAAAACCTACTAGTATAGTGGACGATCGTCCATTGCTGTGTATAAAAAATATTATAGTGACACATTCTATAAATTGTCATTAATTATAGTGAGCTATTCAAAAACATAGAGAGAAATACACAGCAACAGAAACATCAACAACAAATACCATTGCTAGTGTCAGAAGAAAGTCTCGTTACATAATAAAAATTAAATGACCTACAGAAAAATATCTCGAAATACTTATTAGTTCTCCCAGGTGGTGCGGTCGAAGTGTGCGCAGTCAATAGCTACTTATTTATAATATATGTTTTTTTTTGGCCACATTTGTCTATTATTACATCTTTTATACTCAAAGTGTGGAAAATTACTAATAAATCACAGACAACAGCACTTCCCAACAAGCCCAAACCGTAGCTCAGAACCAAGCTTCTTCTGGTGGTAAGTTTAAAGTTTTCTAATTTAATTCGTTTAACGAATATCGTAGTTACAGGAGAAAATATAATTGAGTTGGGCAATAGCAGGCTAACACGTATAGAAGAGTACTATTTTTTCGAAAATGGAATGCACGAGATACCGAGACATAAAATTTGAGTATTATCAGACTGGATAAAATAAAAAAACTTGATCCATAAACCTACTAGTATAGTGGACGTTCGTCCACTGCTGTGTATAAAAAAATATTATAGTGACACATTCACCAAATTGTCATTAATTATAGTGACCTATTCAAAAACATAGAGAGAAATACACAGCAACAGAAACAACAACAACAAATACCATTGCTAATGTCAGAAGAAAGTCTCGTTACATAATAAAAATGAAATGACCTACAAAAAATATCTCGAAATACTTATTAGTTCGCCCAGGTGGTACGGTCGAAGTGTGCGCAGTCAATAGCTACTTATTTATAATATATATTTTCTTTTGCCGCTTTTGTCTATTATTACATCTTTTATACTCAAAGTGTGGAAAATTACTAATAAATCACAGACAACAGCACTTCCCAACAAGCCCAAACCGTAGCTCAGAACCAAACATCTTCTGGTGGTAAGTTTAATGGTTTCTAATTTAATTCGTTTTACGAATATCGTAGTTACAGGAGAAAATATAATTGAGTTGGGCAATAGCAGGCTAACACGTATAGAAGAGTACTATTTTTTCGAAAATGGAATGCACGAGATACCGAGACATAAAATTTGAGTATTATCAGACTGGATAAAATAAAAAAACTTGATCCATAAACCTACTAGTATAGTGGACGATCGTCCATTGATGTGTATAAAAAATATTATAGTGACACATTCTACAATTTGTCGTTAATTATAGTGACGTATTCAAAAAAATAGAGAGAAATACACAGCAACAGAAACAACAACAAATACCATTGCTAATTACAGAAGAAAGTCTCGTTACATTATAAAAAATTTAATGACCTACGGAAAAATATCTCTAAAAATTTTTATTTCGCCCAGATGGTGCGGTCGAAGTGTGCGCAGCCAATTGCTACTTATTTAAAATATATGTTTTTTTTGCCGCTTTTGTCTATTATTACAACCATTATAATCAAAGTGTGGAAAATTACTAATAAATCACAGACAACAGCACTTCCCAGCAAGCCCAAACCGTAGCTCAGAACCAAGCTTCTTCTGGTGGTAAGTTTAAAGTTTTCCAATTTAATTCGTTTAACGAATATCGTAGTTACAGGAGAAAATATAATTGAGTTGGGCAATAGCAGGCTAACACGTATAGAAGAGTACTATTTTTTCGAAAATGGAATGTATGAGATACTAAGAGACATAAAATTCAAGTATTATCAGACTGGATAAAACAAAAAATCTTGATCCTAAAACCTACTAGTATAGTGGACGATCGTCCATTGCTGTGTATAAGACACATTCTACAATTTGTCGTTAATTATAGTGACGTATTCAAAAAAATAGAGAGAAATACACAGCAACAGAAACTACAACAAAAACCTTTGCTTATGGAAGAAAATAGTCTCGTAACATAATAAAAAATTAAATGGCCTACGGAAAAATATCTCGAAAAACTTATAAGTTCGCCCAGGTGGTGCGGCTGAAGTGTGCGCAGGCAATAGCTGCTTACTGACTGATACTATTTATAATATATGTTTATTTTGGCCACTTTTGTCTATTATAACAAGTTTTATATTCAAAGTGTGGAAAATTACTAATAAATCACAGACAACAGCACTTCCCAACAAGCCCAAACCGTAGCTCAGAACCAAACTTCTTCTGGTGGTAAGTTTAAAGTTTTCTAATTTAATTCGTTTTACGAATATCGTAGTTACAGGAGAAAATATAATTGAGTTGGGCAATAGCAGGCTAACACGTATAGAAGAGTACTATTTTTTCGAAAATGGAATGCACGAGATACCGAGACATAAAATTTGAGTATTATCAGACTGGATAAAATAAAAAAACTTGATCCATAAACCTACTAGTATAGTGGACGTTCGTCCACTGCTGTGTATAAAAAAATATTATAGTGACACATTCACCAAATTATCATTAATTATAGTGACCTATTCAAAAACATAGAGAGAAATACACAGCAACAGAAACAACAACAACAAATACCATTGCTAATGTCAGAAGAAAGTCTCGTTACATAATAAAAATGAAATGACCTACAAAAAAATATCTCGTAATACTTATTAGTTTGCCCAGGTGGTACGGTCGAAGTGTGCGCAGTCAATAGCTACTTATTTATAATATATATTTTCTTTTGCCGCTTTTGTCTATTATTACATCTTTTATACTCAAAGTGTGGAAAATTACTAATAAATCACAGACAACAGCACTTCCCAACAAGCCCAAACCGTAGCTCAGAACCAAACATCTTCTGGTGGTAAGTTTAATGGTTTCTAATTTAATTCGTTTTACGAATATCGTAGTTACAGGAGAAAATATAATTGAGTTGGGCAATAGCAGGCTAACACGTATAGAAGAGTACTATTTTTTCGAAAATGGAATGCACGAGATACCGAGACATAAAATTTGAGTATTATCAGACTGGATAAAATAAAAAAACTTGATCCATAAACCTACTAGTATAGTGGACGACCGTCCATTGATGTGTATAAAAAATATTATAGTGACACATTCTACAATTTGTCGTTAATTATAGTGACGTATTCAAAAAAAATAGAGAGAAATACACAGCAACAGAAACAACAACAAATACCATTGCTAATTACAGAAGAAAGTCTCGTTACATTATAAAAAATTTAATGACCTACGGAAAAATATCTCTAAAAATTTTTATTTCGCCCAGATGGTGCGGTCGAAGTGTACGCAGTCAATAGCTACTTATTTATAATATATATTTTCTTTTGCCGCTTTTGTCTATTATTACATCTTTTATACTCAAAGTGTGGAAAATTACTAATAAATCACAGACAACAGCACTTCCCAACAAGCCCAAACCGTAGCTCAGAACCAAACATCTTCTGGTGGTAAGTTTAATGGTTTCTAATTTAATTCGTTTTACGAATATCGTAGTTACAGGAGAAAATATAATTGAGTTGGGCAATAGCAGGCTAACACGTATAGAAGAGTACTATTTTTTCGAAAATGGAATGCACGAGATACCGAGACATAAAATTTGAGTATTATCAGACTGGATAAAATAAAAAAACTTGATCCATAAACCTACTAGTATAGTGGACGATCGTTCATTGATGTGTATAAATAATATTATAGTGACACATTCTACAATTTGTCGTTAATTATAGTGACGTATTCAAAAAAATAGAGAGAAATACACAGCAACAGAAACAACAACAAATACCATTGCTAATTACAGAAGAAAGTCTCGTTACATTATAAAAAATTTAATGACCTACGGAAAAATATCTCGAAAAAAATTTATTTCGCCCAGATGGTGCGGTCGAAGTGTGCGCAGCCAATTGCTACTTATTTAAAATATATGTTTTTTTTGCCGCTTTTGTCTATTATTACAACCATTATAATCAAAGTGTGGAAAATTACTAATAAATCACAGACAACAGCACTTCCCAGCAAGCCCAAACCGTAGCTCAGAACCAAGCTTCTTCTGGTGGTAAGTTTAAAGTTTTCCAATTTAATTCGTTTAACGAATATCGTAGTTACAGGAGAAAATATAATTGAGTTGGGCAATAGCCGGCTAACACGTATAGAAGAGTACTATTTTTTCGAAAATGGAATGTATGAGATACTGAGAGACATAAAATTCAAGTATTATCAGACTGGATAAAACAAAAAATCTTGATCCTAAAAACTACTAGTTTAGTGGACGATCGTCCATTGCTGTGTATAAAAAATATTATAGTGACACATTCTACAAATTGTCATTAATTATAGTGAGCTATTCAAAAACATAGAGAGAAATACACAGCAACAGAAACAACAACAACAAATACCATTGCTAGTGTCAGAAGAAAGTCTCGTTACATAATAAAAATTAAATGACCTACAGAAAAATATCTCGAAATACTTATTAGTTCGCCCAGGTGGTGCGGTCGAAGTGTGCGCAGTCAATAGCTACTTATTTATAATATATGTTTTTTTTTGGCCACATTTGTCTATTATTACATCTTTTATACTCAAAGTGTGGAAAATTACTAATAAATCACAGACAACAGCACTTCCCAACAAGCTCAAACCGTAGCTCAGAACCAAGCTTCTTCTGGTGGTAAGTTTAAAGTTTTCTAATTTAATTCGTTTAACGAATATCGTAGTTACAGGAGAAAATATAATTGAGTTGGGCAATAGCAGGCTAACACGTATACAAGAGTACTATTTTTTCGAAAATGGAATGCACGAGATACCGAGAGACATAAAATTCAAGTATTATCAGACTGGATAAAACAAAAAATCTTGATCCTAAAACCTACTAGTATTGTGGACGTTCGTCCATTGCTGTGTATAAAAAATATTATAGTGACACATTCTACAATTTGTCGTTAATTATAGTGACGTATTCAAAAAAATAGAGAGAAATACACAGCAACAGAAACTACAACAAAAACCTTTGCTTATGGAAGAAAATAGTCTCGTAACATAATAAAAAATTAAATGGCCTACGGAAAAATATCTCGAAAAACTTATAAGTTCGCCCAGGTGGTGCGGCTGAAGTGTGCGCAGGCAATAGCTGCTTACTGACTGATACTATTTATAATATATGTTTATTTTGGCCACTTTTGTCTATTATTACAAGTTTTATATTCAAAGTGTGGAAAATTACTAATAAATCACAGACAACAGCACTTCCCAACAAGCCCAAACCGTAGCTCAGAACCAAACTTCTTCTGGTGGTAAGTTTAAAGTTTTCTAATTTAATTCGTTTTACGAATATCGTAGTTACAGGAGAAAATATAATTGAGTTGGGCAATAGCAGGCTAACACGTATAGAAGAGTACTATTTTTTCGAAAATGGAATGCACGAGATACCGAGACATAAAATTTGAGTATTATCAGACTGGATAAAATAAAAAAACTTGATCCATAAACCTACTAGTATAGTGGACGTTCGTCCACTGCTGTGTATAAAAAAATATTATAGTGACACATTCACCAAATTGTCATTAATTATAGTGACCTATTCAAAAACATAGAGAGAAATACACAGCAACAGAAACAACAACAACAAATACCATTGCTAATGTCAGAAGAAAGTCTCGTTACATAATAAAAATGAAATGACCTACAAAAAAATATCTCGAAATACTTATTAGTTCGCCCAGGTGGTACGGTCGAAGTGTGCGCAGTCAATAGCTACTTATTTATAATATATATTTTCTTTTGCCGCTTTTGTCTATTATTACATCTTTTATACTCAAAGTGTGGAAAATTACTAATAAATCACAGACAACAGCACTTCCCAACAAGCCCAAACCGTAGCTCAGAACCAAACATCTTCTGGTGGTAAGTTTAATGGTTTCTAATTTAATTCGTTTTACGAATATCGTAGTTACAGGAGAAAATATAATTGAGTTGGGCAATAGCAGGCTAACACGTATAGAAGAGTACTATTTTTTCGAAAATGGAATGCACGAGATACCGAGACATAAAATTTGAGTATTATCAGACTGGATAAAATAAAAAAACTTGATCCATAAACCTACTAGTATAGTGGACGATCGTCCATTGATGTGTATAAAAAATATTATAGTGACACATTCTACAATTTGTCGCTAATTATAGTGACGTATTCAAAAAAATAGAGAGAAATACACAGCAACAGAAACAACAACAAATACCATTGCTAATTACAGAAGAAAGTCTCGTTACAATATAAAAAATTTAATGACCTACGGAAAAATATCTCTAAAAAATTTTTATTCGCCCAGATGGTGCGGTCGAAGTGTGCGCAGCCAATTGCTACTTATTTAAAATATATGTTTTTTTTGCCGCTTTTGTCTATTATTACAACCATTATAATCAAAGTGTGGAAAATTACTAATAAATCACAGACAACAGCACTTCCCAGCAAGCCCAAACCGTAGCTCAGAACCAAGCTTCTTCTGGTGGTAAGTTTAAAGTTTTCCAATTTAATTCGTTTAACGAATATCGTAGTTACAGGAGAAAATATAATTGAGTTGGGCAATAGCAGGCTAACACGTATAGAAGAGTACTATTTTTTCGAAAATGGAATGTATGAGATACTGAGAGACATAAAATTCAAGTATTATCAGACTGGATAAAACAAAAAATCTTGATCCTTAAACCTACTAGTATAGTGGACGATCGTCCATTGCTGTGTATAAAAATTACTATAGTGACACATTTTACAAATTGTCGTTAATTATAGTGACCTTTTCAAAAACAGAGAAATACACAGCAACAGAAACAACAACAACAAATACCATTGCTAATGTCAGAAGAAAGTCTCGTTACATAATAAAAATTAAATGACCTACAGAAAAATATCTCGAAATACTTATTAGTTCGCCTAAGTGGTGCGATCGAAGTGTTCGCTGTCAATAGCTACTTATTTATAATATATATTTTCTTTTGCCGCTTTTGTCTATTATTACATCTTTTATACTCAAAGTGTGGAAAATTACTAATAAATCACAGACAACAGCACTTCCCAACAAGCCCAAACCGTAGCTCAGAACCAAGCTTCTTCTGGTGGTAAGTTTAAAGTTTTTTAATTTATTTCGTTTAACGAATATGGTAGTTACAGGAGAAAATATAATTGAGTTGGGCAATAGCAGGCTAACACGTATACAAGAGTACTATTTTTTCGAAAATGGAATGCACGAGATACCGAGAGACATAAAATTCAAGTATTATCAGACTGGATAAAACAAATATCTTGATCCTTAAACCTACTAGTATTGTGGACGATCGTCCATTGCTGTGTATAAAAAATATTATAGCGACACATTCTACAAATAGTCGTTAATTATAGTGACGTATTCAAAAAAATAGAGAGAAATACACAGCAACAGAAACTACAACAAAGACCTTTGCTTATGGAAGAAAATAGTCTCGTAACATAATAAAAAATTAAATGGCCTACGGAAAAATATCTCGAAAAACTTATAAGTTCGCCCAGGTGGTGCGGCTGAAGTGTGCGCAGGCAATAGCTGCTTACTGACTGATACTATTTATAATATATGTTTATTTTGGCCACTTTTGTCTATTATTACAAGTTTTATATTCAAAGTGTGGAAAATTACTAATAAATCACAGACAACAGCACTTCCCAACAAGCCCAAACCGTAGCTCAGAACCAAACTTCTTCTGGTGGTAAGTTTAAAGTTTTCTAATTTAATTCGTTTAACGAATATCGTAGTTACAGGAGAAAATATAATTGAGTTGGGCAATAGCAGGCTTACATGTATAGAAAAGTACTATGTTTTCGAAAATGGAATGTATGAGATACTGAGAGACATAAAATTCAAGTATTATCAGACTGGATAAAAAAAAAATCTTGATCCTTAAACCTACTAGTATAGTGGACGATCGTCCATTGCTGTGTATAAAAATTACTATAGTGACACATTTTACAAATTGTCGTTAATTATAGTGACCTTTTCAAAAACAGAGAAATACACAGCAACAGAAACAACAACAACAAATACCATTGCTAATGTCAGAAGAAAGTCTCGTTACATAATAAAAAATTAAATGACCTACGGAAAAATATCTCGAAAAATTTTTAGTTCGCTCAGATGGTGCGGTCGAAGTGTGCGCAGCCAATTGCTACTTATTTATAATATATGTTTTTTTTGCCGCTTTTGTCTATTATTACAACCATTATAATCAAAGTGTGGAAAATTGCTAATAAATCACAGACAACAGCACTTCCCAGCAATCCCAAACCGTAGCTCAGAACCAATCTACTTCTGGTGGTAAGTTTAAAGTTTTCTAACTTAATTCGTTTAATGAATATCGTAGTTAGGGGAAGATGGGGTGGCTTCGTACAATTTTTACTCAGAGCCTTGTAAAAAAAAAACTAACAACTATTTCATAACATCCTCAACGCTGCTGTATTACCTAGTTATCTGGCTATAATAAAGCTGAATGTTTGTCTTGATTTAATGCAGCACAACTGAGCAATAGCCGTTTAAAAAAAAATGGAAAACGTATGAATGCACCACACACGTGGGGTAGCTTCGTACATAGGATGGGGTACATTCGTTCATGGTGGGAGCCTTCGTACACAGTAATAAAAAATACATTTGTACAAAATATATATATTTATTAAGTACATATAAGTATATATTACTAAAATACAACATGACATCTGAAAGATACCGTCAAATTTTGATTATAATTAACACAGAAACAGTCTTAAAATCAATAGTTTTAGCAAAGCTGTGATATTTGCTTCCGACAACAAACTTAGCGCGCTTTTCATTTCCTTTGCTTTACTTATTCTTTCTTTCTCTTGTTTCTTTATCTCTTCTACTTTTTAACATAACATAACATCACGCCTGTATTTCGCCGAAAGGGTGTCCCTATAGTACCTGCACCGATATTACGCCAGTTATGTTACAAGATCCATGTAATAAGGGGCCGAGCCTATTGCCATTAATCAAGCACAATTCCAGACTCCACATTGCTACCGAGAATTTGCTTGTAAAAAATTCCAATGGTACTGTCCAACCCGGGAATTAAACCAAGGACCCACGCTTAGCAGTCGCACCTGCGACTACTAGACCAACCAGCTAGTCTTTTACATTTTTAATTTTTTAATACAGTGTAAATCCTTTATTTTGCTGTAATTTTTCCTTTCTATGACTTTTTGGCGCATTTTTATATACGTTCGAATAGGATCAAATCATTTCAGGTGTTAGCAGGCCTAAAACTGATGTTGATGGTGGATCAACAACCCAGTCTAACGGTTGTGAGAGTAGAGGGTGAAGCTGGCGCAGAACTCAGTGGAGGATCTTGTTGAATTAGATGTATTTCTGCAGCCATGGATGCGCGTTGCCATTTAGATCAGCTGTAGAAACTGCAATTTCTTCAGGCACGGTTTGATGCATTCTGCTGCTGTAGTGTAGAAATTGACTGATAAACCTAAACTGGTGCCAAATCCTCGTCGCGGAAAGCCAGCTTGTTAAATGGCCATATTCCAGTCTTGAAATAATAATCATCCAGGTGAAACAACCATCACAACTCACAAAGGGTGCCTTCGTACACGGTACGAACCCACCCCACGTAAATGTGTACGAAGGTGCCCCAACCCAAACAATCAACAAATTTATTAGTTGAAAAAAAAACAGTTGCCTTTATCCAGAAATAAATGATAACATAATAATTTCACACATCTATTTACCAACTACAATGAATATTTTTTACAATTTGATCAAAATTTATTAGGGATAAAAGGTTCAAAGTTAAGTCTTAATATTACTTACGAAGCGCGAAAACACGTTTCGACTCGGCTCAACCAAGCCATCGGCCGCACTTTCTGCTCCGTCCCGCGGGAAGCCTGTGCGTATGAGTGGGAAACACGAACATAAAGATAACCGTGGTAACGTATTAGATAGTGGAGAAACAGTCACTGTTCGAATGCTCGCTATGTGCGAATCCACCCCATCTTCCCCAACAGGAGAAAATATAATTGAGTTGGGCAATAGCAGGCTAACACGTATAGAAAAGTACTATTTTTTCGAAAATGGAATGTATGAGATACTGAGAGACATAAAATTCAAGTATTATCAGACTGGATAAAACAAAAAATCTTGATCCTAAAACCTACTAGTATAGTGGACGATCGTCCATTGCTGTGTATAATAAATATTATAGTGACACATTCTACAAATTGTTATTAATTATAGTGAGCTATTCAAAAACATAGAGAGAAATACACAGCAACAGAAACAACAACAACAAATACCATTGCTAGTGTCAGAAGAAAGTCTCGTTACATAATAAAAATTAAATGACCTACAGAAAAATATCTCGAAATACTTATTAGTTCGCCCAGGTGGTGCGGTCGAAGTGTGCGCAGTCAATAGCTACTTATTTATAATATATGTTTTTTCTTGGCCACATTTGTCTATTATTACATCTTTTATACTCAAAGTGTGGAAAATTACTAATAAATCACAGACAACAGCACTTCCCAACAAGCCCAAACCGTAGCTCAGAACCAAGCTTCTTCTGGTGGTAAGTTTAAAGTTTTCTAATTTACTTCGTTTAACGAATATCGTAGTTACAGGAGAAAATATAATTGAGTTGGGCAATAGCAGGCTAACACGTATACAAGAGTACTATTTTTTCGAAAATGGAATGCACGAGATACCGAGAGACATGAAATTCAAGTATTATCAGACTGGATAAAACAAAAAAATCTTGGTCCTTAAACCTACTAGTATTGTGGACGTTCGTCCATTGCTGTGTATAAAAAATATTATAGTGACACATTCTACAATTTGTCGTTAATTATAGTGACGTATTCAAAAAAATAGAGAGAAATACACAGCAACAGAAACTACAACAAAAACCTTTGCTTATGGAAGAAAATAGTCTCGTAACATAATAAAAATTAAATGGCCTACGGAAAAATATCTCGAAAAACTTAAGTTCGCCCAGGTGGTGCGGCTGAAGTGTGCGCAGGCAATAGCTGCTTACTGACTGATACTATTTATAATGTATGTTTATTTTGGCCACTATTGTCTATTATTACAAGTTTTATATTCAAAGTGTGGAAAATTACTAATAAATCACAGACAACAGCACTTCCCAACAAGCCCAAACCGTAGCTCAGAACCAAACATCTTCTGGTGGTAAGTTTAATGGTTTCTAATTTAATTCGTTTTACGAATATCGTAGTTACAGGAGAAAATATAATTGAGTTGGGCAATAGCAGGCTAACACGTATAGAAGAGTACTATTTTTTCGAAAATGGAATGCACGAGATACCGAGACATAAAATTTGAGTATTATCAGACTGGATAAAATAAAAAAACTTGATCCATAAACCTACTAGTATAGTGGACGTTCGTCCACTGCTGTGTATAAAAAAATATTATAGTGACACATTCACCAAATTGTCATTAATTATAGTGACCTATTCAAAAACAGAGAGAGAAATACACAGCAACAGAAACAACAACAACAAATACCATTGCTAATGTCAGAAGAAAGTCTCGTTACATAATAAAAATGAAATGACCTACAAAAAAATATCTCGAAATACTTATTAGTTCGCCAAGGTGGTACGGTCGAAGTGTACGCAGTCAATAGCTACTTATTTATAATATATATTTTCTTTTGCCGCTTTTGTCTATTATTACATCTTTTATACTCAAAGTGTGGAAAATTACTAATAAATCACAGACAACAGCACTTCCCAACAAGCCCAAACCGTAGCTCAGAACCAAACATCTTCTGGTGGTAAGTTTAATGGTTTCTAATTTAATTCGTTTTACGAATATCGTAGTTACAGGAGAAAATATAATTGAGTTGGGCAATAGCAGGCTAACACGTATACAAGAGTACTATTTTTTCGAAAATGGAATGCACGAGATACCGAGAGACATAAAATTCAAGTATTATCAGACTGGATAAAACAAAAAATCTTGATCCTAAAACCTACTAGTATTGTGGACGTTCGTCCATTGCTGTGTATAAAAAATATTATAGTGACACATTCTACAATTTGTCGTTAATTATAGTGACGTATTCAAAAAAATAGAGAGAAATACACAGCAACAGAAACTACAACAAAAACCTTTGCTTATGGAAGAAAATAGTCTCGTAACATAATAAAAAATTAAATGGCCTACGGAAAAATATCTCGAAAAACTTATAAGTTCGCCCAGGTGGTGCGGCTGAAGTGTGCGCAGGCAATAGCTGCTTACTGACTGATACTATTTATAATATATGTTTATTTTGGCCACTTTTGTCTATTATTACAAGTTTTATATTCAAAGTGTGGAAAATTACTAATAAATCACAGACAACAGCACTTCCCAACAAGCCCAAACCGTAGCTCAGAACCAAACTTCTTCTGGTGGTAAGTTTAAAGTTTTCTAATTTAATTCGTTTTACGAATATCGTAGTTACAGGAGAAAATATAATTGAGTTGGGCAATAGCAGGCTAACACGTATAGAAGAGTACTATTTTTTCGAAAATGGAATGCACGAGATACCGAGACATAAAATTTGAGTATTATCAGACTGGATAAAATAAAAAAACTTGATCCATAAACCTACTAGTATAGTGGACGTTCGTCCACTGCTGTGTATAAAAAAATATTATAGTGACACATTCACCAAATTGTCATTAATTATAGTGACCTATTCAAAAACATAGAGAGAAATACACAGCAACAGAAACAACAACAACAAATACCATTGCTAATGTCAGAAGAAAGTCTCGTTACATAATAAAAATGAAATGACCTACAAAAAAATATCTCGAAATACTTATTAGTTCGCCCAGGTGGTACGGTCGAAGTGTGCGCAGTCAATAGCTACTTATTTATAATATATATTTTCTTTTGCCGCTTTTGTCTATTATTACATCTTTTATACTCAAAGTGTGGAAAATTACTAATAAATCACAGACAACAGCACTTCCCAACAAGCCCAAACCGTAGCTCAGAACCAAACATCTTCTGGTGGTAAGTTTAATGGTTTCTAATTTAATTCGTTTTACGAATATCGTAGTTACAGGAGAAAATATAATTGAGTTGGGCAATAGCAGGCTAACACGTATAGAAGAGTACTATTTTTTCGAAAATGGAATGCACGAGATACCGAGACATAAAATTTGAGTATTATCAGACTGGATAAAATAAAAAAACTTGATCCATAAACCTACTAGTATAGTGGACGATCGTCCATTGATGTGTATAAAAAATATTATAGTGACACATTCTACAATTTGTCGCTAATTATAGTGACGTATTCAAAAAAATAGAGAGAAATACACAGCAACAGAAACAACAACAAATACCATTGCTAATTACAGAAGAAAGTCTCGTTACAATATAAAAAATTTAATGACCTACGGAAAAATATCTCTAAAAAATTTTTATTCGCCCAGATGGTGCGGTCGAAGTGTGCGCAGCCAATTGCTACTTATTTAAAATATATGTTTTTTTTGCCGCTTTTGTCTATTATTACAACCATTATAATCAAAGTGTGGAAAATTACTAATAAATCACAGACAACAGCACTTCCCAGCAAGCCCAAACCGTAGCTCAGAACCAAGCTTCTTCTGGTGGTAAGTTTAAAGTTTTCCAATTTAATTCGTTTAACGAATATCGTAGTTACAGGAGAAAATATAATTGAGTTGGGCAATAGCAGGCTAACACGTATAGAAGAGTACTATTTTTTCGAAAATGGAATGTATGAGATACTGAGAGACATAAAATTCAAGTATTATCAGACTGGATAAAACAAAAAATCTTGATCCTTAAACCTACTAGTATAGTGGACGATCGTCCATTGCTGTGTATAAAAATTACTATAGTGACACATTTTACAAATTGTCGTTAATTATAGTGACCTTTTCAAAAACAGAGAAATACACAGCAACAGAAACAACAACAACAAATACCATTGCTAATGTCAGAAGAAAGTCTCGTTACATAATAAAAATTAAATGACCTACAGAAAAATATCTCGAAATACTTATTAGTTCGCCTAAGTGGTGCGATCGAAGTGTTCGCTGTCAATAGCTACTTATTTATAATATATATTTTCTTTTGCCGCTTTTGTCTATTATTACATCTTTTATACTCAAAGTGTGGAAAATTACTAATAAATCACAGACAACAGCACTTCCCAACAAGCCCAAACCGTAGCTCAGAACCAAGCTTCTTCTGGTGGTAAGTTTAAAGTTTTTTAATTTATTTCGTTTAACGAATATGGTAGTTACAGGAGAAAATATAATTGAGTTGGGCAATAGCAGGCTAACACGTATACAAGAGTACTATTTTTTCGAAAATGGAATGCACGAGATACCGAGAGACATAAAATTCAAGTATTATCAGACTGGATAAAACAAATATCTTGATCCTTAAACCTACTAGTATTGTGGACGATCGTCCATTGCTGTGTATAAAAAATATTATAGCGACACATTCTACAAATAGTCGTTAATTATAGTGACGTATTCAAAAAAATAGAGAGAAATACACAGCAACAGAAACTACAACAAAGACCTTTGCTTATGGAAGAAAATAGTCTCGTAACATAATAAAAAATTAAATGGCCTACGGAAAAATATCTCGAAAAACTTATAAGTTCGCCCAGGTGGTGCGGCTGAAGTGTGCGCAGGCAATAGCTGCTTACTGACTGATACTATTTATAATATATGTTTATTTTGGCCACTTTTGTCTATTATTACAAGTTTTATATTCAAAGTGTGGAAAATTACTAATAAATCACAGACAACAGCACTTCCCAACAAGCCCAAACCGTAGCTCAGAACCAAACTTCTTCTGGTGGTAAGTTTAAAGTTTTCTAATTTAATTCGTTTAACGAATATCGTAGTTACAGGAGAAAATATAATTGAGTTGGGCAATAGCAGGCTTACATGTATAGAAAAGTACTATGTTTTCGAAAATGGAATGTATGAGATACTGAGAGACATAAAATTCAAGTATTATCAGACTGGATAAAAAAAAAATCTTGATCCTTAAACCTACTAGTATAGTGGACGATCGTCCATTGCTGTGTATAAAAATTACTATAGTGACACATTTTACAAATTGTCGTTAATTATAGTGACCTTTTCAAAAACAGAGAAATACACAGCAACAGAAACAACAACAACAAATACCATTGCTAATGTCAGAAGAAAGTCTCGTTACATAATAAAAAATTAAATGACCTACGGAAAAATATCTCGAAAAATTTTTAGTTCGCTCAGATGGTGCGGTCGAAGTGTGCGCAGCCAATTGCTACTTATTTATAATATATGTTTTTTTTGCCGCTTTTGTCTATTATTACAACCATTATAATCAAAGTGTGGAAAATTGCTAATAAATCACAGACAACAGCACTTCCCAGCAATCCCAAACCGTAGCTCAGAACCAATCTACTTCTGGTGGTAAGTTTAAAGTTTTCTAACTTAATTCGTTTAATGAATATCGTAGTTAGGGGAAGATGGGGTGGCTTCGTACAATTTTTACTCAGAGCCTTGTAAAAAAAAAACTAACAACTATTTCATAACATCCTCAACGCTGCTGTATTACCTAGTTATCTGGCTATAATAAAGCTGAATGTTTGTCTTGATTTAATGCAGCACAACTGAGCAATAGCCGTTTAAAAAAAAATGGAAAACGTATGAATGCACCACACACGTGGGGTAGCTTCGTACATAGGATGGGGTACATTCGTTCATGGTGGGAGCCTTCGTACACAGTAATAAAAAATACATTTGTACAAAATATATATATTTATTAAGTACATATAAGTATATATTACTAAAATACAACATGACATCTGAAAGATACCGTCAAATTTTGATTATAATTAACACAGAAACAGTCTTAAAATCAATAGTTTTAGCAAAGCTGTGATATTTGCTTCCGACAACAAACTTAGCGCGCTTTTCATTTCCTTTGCTTTACTTATTCTTTCTTTCTCTTGTTTCTTTATCTCTTCTACTTTTTAACATAACATAACATCACGCCTGTATTTCGCCGAAAGGGTGTCCCTATAGTACCTGCACCGATATTACGCCAGTTATGTTACAAGATCCATGTAATAAGGGGCCGAGCCTATTGCCATTAATCAAGCACAATTCCAGACTCCACATTGCTACCGAGAATTTGCTTGTAAAAAATTCCAATGGTACTGTCCAACCCGGGAATTAAACCAAGGACCCACGCTTAGCAGTCGCACCTGCGACTACTAGACCAACCAGCTAGTCTTTTACATTTTTAATTTTTTAATACAGTGTAAATCCTTTATTTTGCTGTAATTTTTCCTTTCTATGACTTTTTGGCGCATTTTTATATACGTTCGAATAGGATCAAATCATTTCAGGTGTTAGCAGGCCTAAAACTGATGTTGATGGTGGATCAACAACCCAGTCTAACGGTTGTGAGAGTAGAGGGTGAAGCTGGCGCAGAACTCAGTGGAGGATCTTGTTGAATTAGATGTATTTCTGCAGCCATGGATGCGCGTTGCCATTTAGATCAGCTGTAGAAACTGCAATTTCTTCAGGCACGGTTTGATGCATTCTGCTGCTGTAGTGTAGAAATTGACTGATAAACCTAAACTGGTGCCAAATCCTCGTCGCGGAAAGCCAGCTTGTTAAATGGCCATATTCCAGTCTTGAAATAATAATCATCCAGGTGAAACAACCATCACAACTCACAAAGGGTGCCTTCGTACACGGTACGAACCCACCCCACGTAAATGTGTACGAAGGTGCCCCAACCCAAACAATCAACAAATTTATTAGTTGAAAAAAAAACAGTTGCCTTTATCCAGAAATAAATGATAACATAATAATTTCACACATCTATTTACCAACTACAATGAATATTTTTTACAATTTGATCAAAATTTATTAGGGATAAAAGGTTCAAAGTTAAGTCTTAATATTACTTACGAAGCGCGAAAACACGTTTCGACTCGGCTCAACCAAGCCATCGGCCGCACTTTCTGCTCCGTCCCGCGGGAAGCCTGTGCGTATGAGTGGGAAACACGAACATAAAGATAACCGTGGTAACGTATTAGATAGTGGAGAAACAGTCACTGTTCGAATGCTCGCTATGTGCGAATCCACCCCATCTTCCCCAACAGGAGAAAATATAATTGAGTTGGGCAATAGCAGGCTAACACGTATAGAAAAGTACTATTTTTTCGAAAATGGAATGTATGAGATACTGAGAGACATAAAATTCAAGTATTATCAGACTGGATAAAACAAAAAATCTTGATCCTAAAACCTACTAGTATAGTGGACGATCGTCCATTGCTGTGTATAATAAATATTATAGTGACACATTCTACAAATTGTTATTAATTATAGTGAGCTATTCAAAAACATAGAGAGAAATACACAGCAACAGAAACAACAACAACAAATACCATTGCTAGTGTCAGAAGAAAGTCTCGTTACATAATAAAAATTAAATGACCTACAGAAAAATATCTCGAAATACTTATTAGTTCGCCCAGGTGGTGCGGTCGAAGTGTGCGCAGTCAATAGCTACTTATTTATAATATATGTTTTTTCTTGGCCACATTTGTCTATTATTACATCTTTTATACTCAAAGTGTGGAAAATTACTAATAAATCACAGACAACAGCACTTCCCAACAAGCCCAAACCGTAGCTCAGAACCAAGCTTCTTCTGGTGGTAAGTTTAAAGTTTTCTAATTTACTTCGTTTAACGAATATCGTAGTTACAGGAGAAAATATAATTGAGTTGGGCAATAGCAGGCTAACACGTATACAAGAGTACTATTTTTTCGAAAATGGAATGCACGAGATACCGAGAGACATGAAATTCAAGTATTATCAGACTGGATAAAACAAAAAAATCTTGGTCCTTAAACCTACTAGTATTGTGGACGTTCGTCCATTGCTGTGTATAAAAAATATTATAGTGACACATTCTACAATTTGTCGTTAATTATAGTGACGTATTCAAAAAAATAGAGAGAAATACACAGCAACAGAAACTACAACAAAAACCTTTGCTTATGGAAGAAAATAGTCTCGTAACATAATAAAAATTAAATGGCCTACGGAAAAATATCTCGAAAAACTTAAGTTCGCCCAGGTGGTGCGGCTGAAGTGTGCGCAGGCAATAGCTGCTTACTGACTGATACTATTTATAATGTATGTTTATTTTGGCCACTATTGTCTATTATTACAAGTTTTATATTCAAAGTGTGGAAAATTACTAATAAATCACAGACAACAGCACTTCCCAACAAGCCCAAACCGTAGCTCAGAACCAAACATCTTCTGGTGGTAAGTTTAATGGTTTCTAATTTAATTCGTTTTACGAATATCGTAGTTACAGGAGAAAATATAATTGAGTTGGGCAATAGCAGGCTAACACGTATAGAAGAGTACTATTTTTTCGAAAATGGAATGCACGAGATACCGAGACATAAAATTTGAGTATTATCAGACTGGATAAAATAAAAAAACTTGATCCATAAACCTACTAGTATAGTGGACGTTCGTCCACTGCTGTGTATAAAAAAATATTATAGTGACACATTCACCAAATTGTCATTAATTATAGTGACCTATTCAAAAACAGAGAGAGAAATACACAGCAACAGAAACAACAACAACAAATACCATTGCTAATGTCAGAAGAAAGTCTCGTTACATAATAAAAATGAAATGACCTACAAAAAAATATCTCGAAATACTTATTAGTTCGCCAAGGTGGTACGGTCGAAGTGTACGCAGTCAATAGCTACTTATTTATAATATATATTTTCTTTTGCCGCTTTTGTCTATTATTACATCTTTTATACTCAAAGTGTGGAAAATTACTAATAAATCACAGACAACAGCACTTCCCAACAAGCCCAAACCGTAGCTCAGAACCAAACATCTTCTGGTGGTAAGTTTAATGGTTTCTAATTTAATTCGTTTTACGAATATCGTAGTTACAGGAGAAAATATAATTGAGTTGGGCAATAGCAGGCTAACACGTATAGAAGAGTACTATTTTTTCGAAAATGGAATGCACGAGATACCGAGACATAAAATTTGAGTATTATCAGACTGGATAAAATAAAAAAACTTGATCCATAAACCTACTAGTATAGTGGACGATCGTTCATTGATGTGTATAAATAATATTATAGTGACACATTCTACAATTTGTCGTTAATTATAGTGACGTATTCAAAAAAATAGAGAGAAATACGCAGCAACAGAAACAACAACAAATACCATTGCTAATTACAGAAGAAAGTCTCGTTACATTATAAAAAATTCAATGACCTACGGAAAAATATCTCTAAAAAAATTTAATTCGCCCAGATGGTGCGGTCGAAGTGTGCGCAGCCAATTGCTACTTATTTAAAATATATGTTTTTTTTGCCGCTTTTGTCTATTATTACAACCATTATAATCAAAGTGTGGAAAATTACTAATAAATCACAGACAACAGCACTTCCCAGCAAGCCCAAACCGTAGCTCAGAACCAAGCTTCTTCTGGTGGTAAGTTTAAAGTTTTCCAATTTAATTCGTTTAACGAATATCGTAGTTACAGGAGAAAATATAATTGAGTTGGGCAATAGCAGGCTAACACGTATAGAAGAGTACTATTTTTTCGAAAATGGAATGTATGAGATACTGAGAGACATAAAATTCAAGTATTATCAGACTGGATAAAACAAAAAATCTTGATCCTAAAACCTACTAGTATAGTGGACGATCGTCCATTGCTGTGTATAAAAAATATTATAGTGACACATTCTACAAATTGTCATTAATTATAGTGAGCTATTCAAAAACATAGAGAGAAATACACAGCAACAGAAACAACAACAACAAATACCATTGCTAGTGTCAGAAGAAAGTCTCGTTACATAATAAAAATTAAATGACCTACAGAAAAA
Organism: Asteroscopus sphinx; assembly: GCA_949699075.1. NCBI lineage: Eukaryota > Metazoa > Arthropoda > Insecta > Lepidoptera > Noctuidae > Asteroscopus > Asteroscopus sphinx. Next base: position 10,956,632 of record OX453008.1, read on the forward strand.
TATCTCGAAATACTTATTAGTTCGCCCAGGTGGTGCGGTCGAAGTGTGCGCAGTCAATAGCTACTTATTTATAATATATGTTTTTTTTTGGCCACATTTGTCTATTATTACATCTTTTATACTCAAAGTGTGGAAAATTACTAATAAATCACAGACAACAGCACTTCCCAACAAGCTCAAACCGTAGCTCAGAACCAAGCTTCTTCTGGTGGTAAGTTTAAAGTTTTCTAATTTAATTCGTTTAACGAATATCGTAGTTACAGGAGAAAATATAATTGAGTTGGGCAATAGCAGGCTAACACGTATACAAGAGTACTATTTTTTCGAAAATGGAATGCACGAGATACCGAGAGACATAAAATTCAAGTATTATCAGACTGGATAAAACAAAAAATCTTGATCCTAAAACCTACTAGTATTGTGGACGTTCGTCCATTGCTGTGTATAAAAAATATTATAGTGACACATTCTACAATTTGTCGTTAATTATAGTGACGTATTCAAAAAAATAGAGAGAAATACACAGCAACAGAAACTACAACAAAAACCTTTGCTTATGGAAGAAAATAGTCTCGTAACATAATAAAAAATTAAATGGCCTACGGAAAAATATCTCGAAAAACTTATAAGTTCGCCCAGGTGGTGCGGCTGAAGTGTGCGCAGGCAATAGCTGCTTACTGACTGATACTATTTATAATATATGTTTATTTTGGCCACTTTTGTCTATTATTACAAGTTTTATATTCAAAGTGTGGAAAATTACTAATAAATCACAGACAACAGCACTTCCCAACAAGCCCAAACCGTAGCTCAGAACCAAACTTCTTCTGGTGGTAAGTTTAAAGTTTTCTAATTTAATTCGTTTTACGAATATCGTAGTTACAGGAGAAAATATAATTGAGTTGGGCAATAGCAGGCTAACACGTATAGAAGAGTACTATTTTTTCGAAAATGGAATGCACGAGATACCGAGACATAAAATTTGAGTATTATCAGACTGGATAAAATAAAAAAACTTGATCCATAAACCTACTAGTATAGTGGACGTTCGTCCACTGCTGTGTATAAAAAAATATTATAGTGACACATTCACCAAATTGTCATTAATTATAGTGACCTATTCAAAAACATAGAGAGAAATACACAGCAACAGAAACAACAACAACAAATACCATTGCTAATGTCAGAAGAAAGTCTCGTTACATAATAAAAATGAAATGACCTACAAAAAAATATCTCGAAATACTTATTAGTTCGCCCAGGTGGTACGGTCGAAGTGTGCGCAGTCAATAGCTACTTATTTATAATATATATTTTCTTTTGCCGCTTTTGTCTATTATTACATCTTTTATACTCAAAGTGTGGAAAATTACTAATAAATCACAGACAACAGCACTTCCCAACAAGCCCAAACCGTAGCTCAGAACCAAACATCTTCTGGTGGTAAGTTTAATGGTTTCTAATTTAATTCGTTTTACGAATATCGTAGTTACAGGAGAAAATATAATTGAGTTGGGCAATAGCAGGCTAACACGTATAGAAGAGTACTATTTTTTCGAAAATGGAATGCACGAGATACCGAGACATAAAATTTGAGTATTATCAGACTGGATAAAATAAAAAAACTTGATCCATAAACCTACTAGTATAGTGGACGATCGTCCATTGATGTGTATAAAAAATATTATAGTGACACATTCTACAATTTGTCGCTAATTATAGTGACGTATTCAAAAAAATAGAGAGAAATACACAGCAACAGAAACAACAACAAATACCATTGCTAATTACAGAAGAAAGTCTCGTTACAATATAAAAAATTTAATGACCTACGGAAAAATATCTCTAAAAAATTTTTATTCGCCCAGATGGTGCGGTCGAAGTGTGCGCAGCCAATTGCTACTTATTTAAAATATATGTTTTTTTTGCCGCTTTTGTCTATTATTACAACCATTATAATCAAAGTGTGGAAAATTACTAATAAATCACAGACAACAGCACTTCCCAGCAAGCCCAAACCGTAGCTCAGAACCAAGCTTCTTCTGGTGGTAAGTTTAAAGTTTTCCAATTTAATTCGTTTAACGAATATCGTAGTTACAGGAGAAAATATAATTGAGTTGGGCAATAGCAGGCTAACACGTATAGAAGAGTACTATTTTTTCGAAAATGGAATGTATGAGATACTGAGAGACATAAAATTCAAGTATTATCAGACTGGATAAAACAAAAAATCTTGATCCTTAAACCTACTAGTATAGTGGACGATCGTCCATTGCTGTGTATAAAAATTACTATAGTGACACATTTTACAAATTGTCGTTAATTATAGTGACCTTTTCAAAAACAGAGAAATACACAGCAACAGAAACAACAACAACAAATACCATTGCTAATGTCAGAAGAAAGTCTCGTTACATAATAAAAATTAAATGACCTACAGAAAAATATCTCGAAATACTTATTAGTTCGCCTAAGTGGTGCGATCGAAGTGTTCGCTGTCAATAGCTACTTATTTATAATATATATTTTCTTTTGCCGCTTTTGTCTATTATTACATCTTTTATACTCAAAGTGTGGAAAATTACTAATAAATCACAGACAACAGCACTTCCCAACAAGCCCAAACCGTAGCTCAGAACCAAGCTTCTTCTGGTGGTAAGTTTAAAGTTTTTTAATTTATTTCGTTTAACGAATATGGTAGTTACAGGAGAAAATATAATTGAGTTGGGCAATAGCAGGCTAACACGTATACAAGAGTACTATTTTTTCGAAAATGGAATGCACGAGATACCGAGAGACATAAAATTCAAGTATTATCAGACTGGATAAAACAAATATCTTGATCCTTAAACCTACTAGTATTGTGGACGATCGTCCATTGCTGTGTATAAAAAATATTATAGCGACACATTCTACAAATAGTCGTTAATTATAGTGACGTATTCAAAAAAATAGAGAGAAATACACAGCAACAGAAACTACAACAAAGACCTTTGCTTATGGAAGAAAATAGTCTCGTAACATAATAAAAAATTAAATGGCCTACGGAAAAATATCTCGAAAAACTTATAAGTTCGCCCAGGTGGTGCGGCTGAAGTGTGCGCAGGCAATAGCTGCTTACTGACTGATACTATTTATAATATATGTTTATTTTGGCCACTTTTGTCTATTATTACAAGTTTTATATTCAAAGTGTGGAAAATTACTAATAAATCACAGACAACAGCACTTCCCAACAAGCCCAAACCGTAGCTCAGAACCAAACTTCTTCTGGTGGTAAGTTTAAAGTTTTCTAATTTAATTCGTTTAACGAATATCGTAGTTACAGGAGAAAATATAATTGAGTTGGGCAATAGCAGGCTTACATGTATAGAAAAGTACTATGTTTTCGAAAATGGAATGTATGAGATACTGAGAGACATAAAATTCAAGTATTATCAGACTGGATAAAAAAAAAATCTTGATCCTTAAACCTACTAGTATAGTGGACGATCGTCCATTGCTGTGTATAAAAATTACTATAGTGACACATTTTACAAATTGTCGTTAATTATAGTGACCTTTTCAAAAACAGAGAAATACACAGCAACAGAAACAACAACAACAAATACCATTGCTAATGTCAGAAGAAAGTCTCGTTACATAATAAAAAATTAAATGACCTACGGAAAAATATCTCGAAAAATTTTTAGTTCGCTCAGATGGTGCGGTCGAAGTGTGCGCAGCCAATTGCTACTTATTTATAATATATGTTTTTTTTGCCGCTTTTGTCTATTATTACAACCATTATAATCAAAGTGTGGAAAATTGCTAATAAATCACAGACAACAGCACTTCCCAGCAATCCCAAACCGTAGCTCAGAACCAATCTACTTCTGGTGGTAAGTTTAAAGTTTTCTAACTTAATTCGTTTAATGAATATCGTAGTTAGGGGAAGATGGGGTGGCTTCGTACAATTTTTACTCAGAGCCTTGTAAAAAAAAAACTAACAACTATTTCATAACATCCTCAACGCTGCTGTATTACCTAGTTATCTGGCTATAATAAAGCTGAATGTTTGTCTTGATTTAATGCAGCACAACTGAGCAATAGCCGTTTAAAAAAAAATGGAAAACGTATGAATGCACCACACACGTGGGGTAGCTTCGTACATAGGATGGGGTACATTCGTTCATGGTGGGAGCCTTCGTACACAGTAATAAAAAATACATTTGTACAAAATATATATATTTATTAAGTACATATAAGTATATATTACTAAAATACAACATGACATCTGAAAGATACCGTCAAATTTTGATTATAATTAACACAGAAACAGTCTTAAAATCAATAGTTTTAGCAAAGCTGTGATATTTGCTTCCGACAACAAACTTAGCGCGCTTTTCATTTCCTTTGCTTTACTTATTCTTTCTTTCTCTTGTTTCTTTATCTCTTCTACTTTTTAACATAACATAACATCACGCCTGTATTTCGCCGAAAGGGTGTCCCTATAGTACCTGCACCGATATTACGCCAGTTATGTTACAAGATCCATGTAATAAGGGGCCGAGCCTATTGCCATTAATCAAGCACAATTCCAGACTCCACATTGCTACCGAGAATTTGCTTGTAAAAAATTCCAATGGTACTGTCCAACCCGGGAATTAAACCAAGGACCCACGCTTAGCAGTCGCACCTGCGACTACTAGACCAACCAGCTAGTCTTTTACATTTTTAATTTTTTAATACAGTGTAAATCCTTTATTTTGCTGTAATTTTTCCTTTCTATGACTTTTTGGCGCATTTTTATATACGTTCGAATAGGATCAAATCATTTCAGGTGTTAGCAGGCCTAAAACTGATGTTGATGGTGGATCAACAACCCAGTCTAACGGTTGTGAGAGTAGAGGGTGAAGCTGGCGCAGAACTCAGTGGAGGATCTTGTTGAATTAGATGTATTTCTGCAGCCATGGATGCGCGTTGCCATTTAGATCAGCTGTAGAAACTGCAATTTCTTCAGGCACGGTTTGATGCATTCTGCTGCTGTAGTGTAGAAATTGACTGATAAACCTAAACTGGTGCCAAATCCTCGTCGCGGAAAGCCAGCTTGTTAAATGGCCATATTCCAGTCTTGAAATAATAATCATCCAGGTGAAACAACCATCACAACTCACAAAGGGTGCCTTCGTACACGGTACGAACCCACCCCACGTAAATGTGTACGAAGGTGCCCCAACCCAAACAATCAACAAATTTATTAGTTGAAAAAAAAACAGTTGCCTTTATCCAGAAATAAATGATAACATAATAATTTCACACATCTATTTACCAACTACAATGAATATTTTTTACAATTTGATCAAAATTTATTAGGGATAAAAGGTTCAAAGTTAAGTCTTAATATTACTTACGAAGCGCGAAAACACGTTTCGACTCGGCTCAACCAAGCCATCGGCCGCACTTTCTGCTCCGTCCCGCGGGAAGCCTGTGCGTATGAGTGGGAAACACGAACATAAAGATAACCGTGGTAACGTATTAGATAGTGGAGAAACAGTCACTGTTCGAATGCTCGCTATGTGCGAATCCACCCCATCTTCCCCAACAGGAGAAAATATAATTGAGTTGGGCAATAGCAGGCTAACACGTATAGAAAAGTACTATTTTTTCGAAAATGGAATGTATGAGATACTGAGAGACATAAAATTCAAGTATTATCAGACTGGATAAAACAAAAAATCTTGATCCTTAAACCTAATAGTATAGTGGACGATCGTCCATTGCTGTGTATAAAAAATACTATAGTGACACATTCTACAAATTGTCGTTAATTATAGTGACCTATTCAAAAACATAGAGAGAAATACACAGCAACAGAAACAACAACAACAAATACTTTTGCTAATGTCAGAAGAAAGTCTCGTTACATAATAAAAATTAAATGACCTACAGAAAAATAGCTGGAAATACTTATTAGTTCGCCCAGGTGGTGCGGTTGAAGTGTGCGCAGTCAATAGCTACTTATTTATAATATATATTTTCTTTTGCCGCTTTTGTCTATTATTACATCTTTTATACTCAAAGTGTGGAAAATTACTAATAAATCACAGACAACAGCACTTCCCAACAAGCCCAAACCGTAGCTCAGAACCAAGCTTCTTCTGGTGGTAAGTTTAAAGTTTTCTAATTAAATTCGTTTAACGAATATCGTAGTTACAGGAGAAAGTATAATTGAGTTGGGCAATAGCAGGCTAACACGTATAGAAGAGTACTATTTTTTCGAAAATGGAATGCACGAGATACCGAGACATAAAATTTGAGTATTATCAGACTGGATAAATTAAAAAAACTTGATCCATAAACCTACTAGTATAGTGGACGATCGTCCATTGATGTTTATAAAAAATATTATAGTGACACATTCTACAATTTGTCGTTAATTATAGTGACGTATTCAAAAAAATAGAGAGAAATACACAGCAACAGAAACAACAACAAAAACCATTGCAAATGACAGAAGAAAGTTTCGTTACATAATAAAAAATTGAATGACCTACGGAAAAATATCTCGAAAAACGTATTAGTTAGCCCGGTTGGTGCGGTCGCAGTATGCGCAGTCAATAGCTGACTAATGTTATTTATATTTTCTTTTTTTTTGCCGCTTTTGTCTATTATTACAACAATTATAATCAAAGTGTGCAAAATTACTAATAAATCACAGACAACAGCACTTCCCAGCAAGCCCAAACCGTAGCTCAGAACCAAGCTTCTTCTGGTGGTAAGTTTAAAGTTTTCCAATTTAATTCGTTTAACGAATATCGTAGTTACAGGAGAAAATATAATTGAGTTGGGCAATAGCAGGCTAACACGTATAGAAGAGTACTATTTTTTCGAAAATGGAATGTATGAGATACTGAGAGACATAAAATTCAAGTATTATCAGACTGGATAAAACAAAAAATCTTGATCCTAAAACCTACTAGTATAGTGGACGATCGTCCATTGCTGTGTATAAAAAATATTATAGTGACACATTCCACAAATTGTCATTAATTATAGTGAGCTATTCAAAAACATAGAGAGAAATACACAGCAACAGAAACAACAACAACAAATACCATTGCTAGTGTCAGAAGAAAGTCTCGTTACATAATAAAAATTAAATGACCTACAGAAAAATATCTCGAAATACTTATTAGTTCGCCCAGGTGGTGCGGTCGAAGTGTGCGCAGTCAATAGCTACTTATTTATAATATATGTTTTTTCTTGGCCACATTTGTCTATTATTACATCTTTTATACTCAAAGTGTGGAAAATTACTAATAAATCACAGACAACAGCACTTCCCAACAAGCCCAAACCGTAGCTCAGAACCAAGCTTCTTCTGGTGGTAAGTTTAAAGTTTTCTAATTTAATTCGTTTAACGAATATCGTAGTTACAGGAGAAAATATAATTGAGTTGGGCAATAGCAGGCTAACACGTATACAAGAGTACTATTTTTTCGAAAATGGAATGCACGAGATACCGAGAGACATAAAATTCAAGTATTATCAGACTGGATAAAACAAAAAAATCTTGGTCCTTAAACCTACTAGTATTGTGGACGTTCGTCCATTGCTGTGTATAAAAAATATTATAGTGACACATTCTACAATTTGTCGTTAATTATAGTGACGTATTCAAAAAAATAGAGAGAAATACACAGCAACAGAAACTACAACAAAAACCTTTGCTTATGGAAGAAAATAGTCTCGTAACATAATAAAAAATTAAATGGCCTACGGAAAAATATCTCGAAAAACTTAAGTTCGCCCAGGTGGTGCGGCTGAAGTGTGCGCAGGCAATAGCTGCTTACTGACTGATACTATTTATAATGTATGTTTATTTTGGCCACTATTGTCTATTATTACAAGTTTTATATTCAAAGTGTGGAAAATTACTAATAAATCACAGACAACAGCACTTCCCAACAAGCCCAAACCGTAGCTCAGAACCAAACATCTTCTGGTGGTAAGTTTAATGGTTTCTAATTTAATTCGTTTTACGAATATCGTAGTTACAGGAGAAAATATAATTGAGTTGGGCAATAGCAGGCTAACACGTATAGAAGAGTACTATTTTTTCGAAAATGGAATGCACGAGATACCGAGACATAAAATTTGAGTATTATCAGACTGGATAAAATAAAAAAACTTGATCCATAAACCTACTAGTATAGTGGACGTTCGTCCACTGCTGTGTATAAAAAAATATTATAGTGATACATTCACCAAATTGTCATTAATTATAGTGACCTATTCAAAAACAGAGAGAGAAATACACAGCAACAGAAACAACAACAACAAATACCATTGCTAATGTCAGAAGAAAGTCTCGTTACATAATAAAAATGAAATGACCTACAAAAAAATATCTCGAAATACTTATTAGTTCGCCAAGGTGGTACGGTCGAAGTGTACGCAGTCAATAGCTACTTATTTATAATATATATTTTCTTTTGCCGCTTTTGTCTATTATTACATCTTTTATACTCAAAGTGTGGAAAATTACTAATAAATCACAGACAACAGCACTTCCCAACAAGCCCAAACCGTAGCTCAGAACCAAACATCTTCTGGTGGTAAGTTTAATGGTTTCTAATTTAATTCGTTTTACGAATATCGTAGTTACAGGAGAAAATATAATTGAGTTGGGCAATAGCAGGCTAACACGTATAGAAGAGTACTATTTTTTCGAAAATGGAATGCACGAGATACCGAGACATAAAATTTGAGTATTATCAGACTGGATAAAATAAAAAAACTTGATCCATAAACTTACTAGTATAGTGGACGATCGTTCATTGATGTGTATAAATAATATTATAGTGACACATTCTACAATTTGTCGTTAATTATAGTGACGTATTCAAAAAAATAGAGAGAAATACACAGCAACAGAAACAACAACAAATACCATTGCTAATTACAGAAGAAAGTCTCGTTACATTATAAAAAATTTAATGACCTACGGAAAAATATCTCGAAAAAAATTTATTTCGCCCAGATGGTGCGGTCGAAGTGTGCGCAGCCAATTGCTACTTATTTAAAATATATGTTTTTTTTGCCGCTTTTGTCTATTATTACAACCATTATAATCAAAGTGTGGAAAATTACTAATAAATCACAGACAACAGCACTTCCCAGCAAGCCCAAACCGTAGCTCAGAACCAAGCTTCTTCTGGTGGTAAGTTTAAAGTTTTCCAATTTAATTCGTTTAACGAATATCGTAGTTACAGGAGAAAATATAATTGAGTTGGGCAATAGCCGGCTAACACGTATAGAAGAGTACTATTTTTTCGAAAATGGAATGTATGAGATACTGAGAGATATAAAATTCAAGTATTATCAGACTGGATAAAACAAAAAATCTTGATCCTAAAACCTACTAGTTTAGTGGACGATCGTCCATTGCTGTGTATAAAAAATATTATAGTGACACATTCTACAAATTGTCATTAATTATAGTGAGCTATTCAAAAACATAGAGAGAAATACACAGCAACAGAAACAACAACAACAAATACCATTGCTAGTGTCAGAAGAAAGTCTCGTTACATAATAAAAATTAAATGACCTACAGAAAAATATCTCGAAATACTTATTAGTTCGCCCAGGTGGTGCGGTCGAAGTGTGCGCAGTCAATAGCTACTTATTTATAATATATGTTTTTTTTTGGCCACATTTGTCTATTATTACATCTTTTATACTCAAAGTGTGGAAAATTACTAATAAATCACAGACAACAGCACTTCCCAACAAGCTCAAACCGTAGCTCAGAACCAAGCTTCTTCTGGTGGTAAGTTTAAAGTTTTCTAATTTAATTCGTTTAACGAATATCGTAGTTACAGGAGAAAATATAATTGAGTTGGGCAATAGCAGGCTAACACGTATACAAGAGTACTATTTTTTCGAAAATGGAATGCACGAGATACCGAGAGACATAAAATTCAAGTATTATCAGACTGGATAAAACAAAAAATCTTGATCCTAAAACCTACTAGTATTGTGGACGTTCGTCCATTGCTGTGTATAAAAAATATTATAGTGACACATTCTACAATTTGTCGTTAATTATAGTGACGTATTCAAAAAAATAGAGAGAAATACACAGCAACAGAAACTACAACAAAAACCTTTGCTTATGGAAGAAAATAGTCTCGTAACATAATAAAAAATTAAATGGCCTACGGAAAAATATCTCGAAAAACTTATAAGTTCGCCCAGGTGGTGCGGCTGAAGTGTGCGCAGGCAATAGCTGCTTACTGACTGATACTATTTATAATATATGTTTATTTTGGCCACTTTTGTCTATTATTACAAGTTTTATATTCAAAGTGTGGAAAATTACTAATAAATCACAGACAACAGCACTTCCCAACAAGCCCAAACCGTAGCTCAGAACCAAACTTCTTCTGGTGGTAAGTTTAAAGTTTTCTAATTTAATTCGTTTTACGAATATCGTAGTTACAGGAGAAAATATAATTGAGTTGGGCAATAGCAGGCTAACACGTATAGAAGAGTACTATTTTTTCGAAAATGGAATGCACGAGATACCGAGACATAAAATTTGAGTATTATCAGACTGGATAAAATAAAAAAACTTGATCCATAAACCTACTAGTATAGTGGACGTTCGTCCACTGCTGTGTATAAAAAAATATTATAGTGACACATTCACCAAATTGTCATTAATTATAGTGACCTATTCAAAAACATAGAGAGAAATACACAGCAACAGAAACAACAACAACAAATACCATTGCTAATGTCAGAAGAAAGTCTCGTTACATAATAAAAATGAAATGACCTACAAAAAAATATCTCGAAATACTTATTAGTTCGCCCAGGTGGTACGGTCGAAGTGTGCGCAGTCAATAGCTACTTATTTATAATATATATTTTCTTTTGCCGCTTTTGTCTATTATTACATCTTTTATACTCAAAGTGTGGAAAATTACTAATAAATCACAGACAACAGCACTTCCCAACAAGCCCAAACCGTAGCTCAGAACCAAACATCTTCTGGTGGTAAGTTTAATGGTTTCTAATTTAATTCGTTTTACGAATATCGTAGTTACAGGAGAAAATATAATTGAGTTGGGCAATAGCAGGCTAACACGTATAGAAGAGTACTATTTTTTCGAAAATGGAATGCACGAGATACCGAGACATAAAATTTGAGTATTATCAGACTGGATAAAATAAAAAAACTTGATCCATAAACCTACTAGTATAGTGGACGATCGTCCATTGATGTGTATAAAAAATATTATAGTGACACATTCTACAATTTGTCGCTAATTATAGTGACGTATTCAAAAAAATAGAGAGAAATACACAGCAACAGAAACAACAACAAATACCATTGCTAATTACAGAAGAAAGTCTCGTTACAATATAAAAAATTTAATGACCTACGGAAAAATATCTCTAAAAAATTTTTATTCGCCCAGATGGTGCGGTCGAAGTGTGCGCAGCCAATTGCTACTTATTTAAAATATATGTTTTTTTTGCCGCTTTTGTCTATTATTACAACCATTATAATCAAAGTGTGGAAAATTACTAATAAATCACAGACAACAGCACTTCCCAGCAAGCCCAAACCGTAGCTCAGAACCAAGCTTCTTCTGGTGGTAAGTTTAAAGTTTTCCAATTTAATTCGTTTAACGAATATCGTAGTTACAGGAGAAAATATAATTGAGTTGGGCAATAGCAGGCTAACACGTATAGAAGAGTACTATTTTTTCGAAAATGGAATGTATGAGATACTGAGAGACATAAAATTCAAGTATTATCAGACTGGATAAAACAAAAAATCTTGATCCTTAAACCTACTAGTATAGTGGACGATCGTCCATTGCTGTGTATAAAAATTACTATAGTGACACATTTTACAAATTGTCGTTAATTATAGTGACCTTTTCAAAAACAGAGAAATACACAGCAACAGAAACAACAACAACAAATACCATTGCTAATGTCAGAAGAAAGTCTCGTTACATAATAAAAATTAAATGACCTACAGAAAAATATCTCGAAATACTTATTAGTTCGCCTAAGTGGTGCGATCGAAGTGTTCGCTGTCAATAGCTACTTATTTATAATATATATTTTCTTTTGCCGCTTTTGTCTATTATTACATCTTTTATACTCAAAGTGTGGAAAATTACTAATAAATCACAGACAACAGCACTTCCCAACAAGCCCAAACCGTAGCTCAGAACCAAGCTTCTTCTGGTGGTAAGTTTAAAGTTTTTTAATTTATTTCGTTTAACGAATATGGTAGTTACAGGAGAAAATATAATTGAGTTGGGCAATAGCAGGCTAACACGTATACAAGAGTACTATTTTTTCGAAAATGGAATGCACGAGATACCGAGAGACATAAAATTCAAGTATTATCAGACTGGATAAAACAAATATCTTGATCCTTAAACCTACTAGTATTGTGGACGATCGTCCATTGCTGTGTATAAAAAATATTATAGCGACACATTCTACAAATAGTCGTTAATTATAGTGACGTATTCAAAAAAATAGAGAGAAATACACAGCAACAGAAACTACAACAAAGACCTTTGCTTATGGAAGAAAATAGTCTCGTAACATAATAAAAAATTAAATGGCCTACGGAAAAATATCTCGAAAAACTTATAAGTTCGCCCAGGTGGTGCGGCTGAAGTGTGCGCAGGCAATAGCTGCTTACTGACTGATACTATTTATAATATATGTTTATTTTGGCCACTTTTGTCTATTATTACAAGTTTTATATTCAAAGTGTGGAAAATTACTAATAAATCACAGACAACAGCACTTCCCAACAAGCCCAAACCGTAGCTCAGAACCAAACTTCTTCTGGTGGTAAGTTTAAAGTTTTCTAATTTAATTCGTTTAACGAATATCGTAGTTACAGGAGAAAATATAATTGAGTTGGGCAATAGCAGGCTTACATGTATAGAAAAGTACTATGTTTTCGAAAATGGAATGTATGAGATACTGAGAGACATAAAATTCAAGTATTATCAGACTGGATAAAAAAAAAATCTTGATCCTTAAACCTACTAGTATAGTGGACGATCGTCCATTGCTGTGTATAAAAATTACTATAGTGACACATTTTACAAATTGTCGTTAATTATAGTGACCTTTTCAAAAACAGAGAAATACACAGCAACAGAAACAACAACAACAAATACCATTGCTAATGTCAGAAGAAAGTCTCGTTACATAATAAAAAATTAAATGACCTACGGAAAAATATCTCGAAAAATTTTTAGTTCGCTCAGATGGTGCGGTCGAAGTGTGCGCAGCCAATTGCTACTTATTTATAATATATGTTTTTTTTGCCGCTTTTGTCTATTATTACAACCATTATAATCAAAGTGTGGAAAATTGCTAATAAATCACAGACAACAGCACTTCCCAGCAATCCCAAACCGTAGCTCAGAACCAATCTACTTCTGGTGGTAAGTTTAAAGTTTTCTAATTTAATTCGTTTAATGAATATCGTAGTTAGGGGAAGATGGGGTGGCTTCGTACAATTTTTACTCAGAGCCTTGTAAAAAAAAAACTAACAACTATTTCATAACATCCTCAACGCTGCTGTATTACCTAGTTATCTGGCTATAATAAAGCTGAATGTTTGTCTTGATTTAATGCAGCACAACTGAGCAATAGCCGTTTAAAAAAAAATGGAAAACGTATGAATGCACCACACACGTGGGGTAGCTTCGTACATAGGATGGGGTACATTCGTTCATGGTGGGAGCCTTCGTACACAGTAATAAAAAATACATTTGTACAAAATATATATATTTATTAAGTACATATAAGTATATATTACTAAAATACAACATGACATCTGAAAGATACCGTCAAATTTTGATTATAATTAACACAGAAACAGTCTTAAAATCAATAGTTTTAGCAAAGCTGTGATATTTGCTTCCGACAACAAACTTAGCGCGCTTTTCATTTCCTTTGCTTTACTTATTCTTTCTTTCTCTTGTTTCTTTATCTCTTCTACTTTTTAACATAACATAACATCACGCCTGTATTTCGCCGAAAGGGTGTCCCTATAGTACCTGCACCGATATTACGCCAGTTATGTTACAAGATCCATGTAATAAGGGGCCGAGCCTATTGCCATTAATCAAGCACAATTCCAGACTCCACATTGCTACCGAGAATTTGCTTGTAAAAAATTCCAATGGTACTGTCCAACCCGGGAATTAAACCAAGGACCCACGCTTAGCAGTCGCACCTGCGACTACTAGACCAACCAGCTAGTCTTTTACATTTTTAATTTTTTAATACAGTGTAAATCCTTTATTTTGCTGTAATTTTTCCTTTCTATGACTTTTTGGCGCATTTTTATATACGTTCGAATAGGATCAAATCATTTCAGGTGTTAGCAGGCCTAAAACTGATGTTGATGGTGGATCAACAACCCAGTCTAACGGTTGTGAGAGTAGAGGGTGAAGCTGGCGCAGAACTCAGTGGAGGATCTTGTTGAATTAGATGTATTTCTGCAGCCATGGATGCGCGTTGCCATTTAGATCAGCTGTAGAAACTGCAATTTCTTCAGGCACGGTTTGATGCATTCTGCTGCTGTAGTGTAGAAATTGACTGATAAACCTAAACTGGTGCCAAATCCTCGTCGCGGAAAGCCAGCTTGTTAAATGGCCATATTCCAGTCTTGAAATAATAATCATCCAGGTGAAACAACCATCACAACTCACAAAGGGTGCCTTCGTACACGGTACGAACCCACCCCACGTAAATGTGTACGAAGGTGCCCCAACCCAAACAATCAACAAATTTATTAGTTGAAAAAAAAACAGTTGCCTTTATCCAGAAATAAATGATAACATAATAATTTCACACATCTATTTACCAACTACAATGAATATTTTTTACAATTTGATCAAAATTTATTAGGGATAAAAGGTTCAAAGTTAAGTCTTAATATTACTTACGAAGCGCGAAAACACGTTTCGACTCGGCTCAACCAAGCCATCGGCCGCACTTTCTGCTCCGTCCCGCGGGAAGCCTGTGCGTATGAGTGGGAAACACGAACATAAAGATAACCGTGGTAACGTATTAGATAGTGGAGAAACAGTCACTGTTCGAATGCTCGCTATGTGCGAATCCACCCCATCTTCCCCAACAGGAGAAAATATAATTGAGTTGGGCAATAGCAGGCTAACACGTATAGAAAAGTACTATTTTTTCGAAAATGGAATGTATGAGATACTGAGAGACATAAAATTCAAGTATTATCAGACTGGATAAAACAAAAAATCTTAATCCTTAAACCTAATAGTATAGTGGACGATCGTCCATTGCTGTGTATAAAAAATACTATAGTGACACATTCTACAAATTGTCGTTAATTATAGTGACCCATTCAAAAACATAGAGAGAAATACACAGCAACAGAAACAACAACAACAAATACTTTTGCTAATGTCAGAAGAAAGTCTCGTTACATAATAAAAATTAAATGACCTACAGAAAAATAGCTGGAAATACTTATTAGTTCGCCCAGGTGGTGCGGTTGAAGTGTGCGCAGTCAATAGCTACTTATTTATAATATATATTTTCTTTTGCCGCTTTTGTCTATTATTACATCTTTTATACTCAAAGTGTGGAAAATTACTAATAAATCACAGACAACAGCACTTCCCAACAAGCCCAAACCGTAGCTCAGAACCAAACATCTTCTGGTGGTAAGTTTAATGGTTTCTAATTTAAATCGTTTTACGAATATCGTAGTTACAGGAGAAAATATAATTGAGTTGGGCAATAGCAGGCTAACACGTATAGAAGAGTACTATTTTTTCGAAAATGGAATGCACGAGATACCGAGACATAAAATTTGAGTATTATCAGACTGGATAAAATAAAAAAACTTGATCCATAAACCTACTAGTATAGTGGACGATCGTCCATTGATGTGTATAAAAAATATTATAGTGACACATTCTACAATTTGTCGTTAATTATAGTGACGTATTCAAAAAAATAGAGAGAAATACGCAGCAACAGAAACAACAACAAATACCATTGCTAATTACAGAAGAAAGTCTCGTTACATTATAAAAAATTCAATGACCTACGGAAAAATATCTCTAAAAAAATTTAATTCGCCCAGATGGTGCGGTCGAAGTGTGCGCAGCCAATTGCTACTTATTTAAAATATATGTTTTTTTTGCCGCTTTTGTCTATTATTACAACCATTATAATCAAAGTGTGGAAAATTACTAATAAATCACAGACAACAGCACTTCCCAGCAAGCCCAAACCGTAGCTCAGAACCAAGCTTCTTCTGGTGGTAAGTTTAAAGTTTTCCAATTTAATTCGTTTAACGAATATCGTAGTTACAGGAGAAAATATAATTGAGTTGGGCAATAGCAGGCTAACACGTATAGAAGAGTACTATTTTTTCGAAAATGGAATGTATGAGATACTGAGAGACATAAAATTCAAGTATTATCAGACTGGATAAAACAAAAAATCTTGATCCTAAAACCTACTAGTATAGTGGACGATCGTCCATTGCTGTGTATAAAAAATATTATAGTGACACATTCCACAAATTGTCATTAATTATAGTGAGCTATTCAAAAACATAGAGAGAAATACACAGCAACAGAAACAACAACAACAAATACCATTGCTAGTGTCAGAAGAAAGTCTCGTTACATAATAAAAATTAAATGACCTACAGAAAAATATCTCGAAATACTTATTAGTTCGCCCAGGTGGTGCGGTCGAAGTGTGCGCAGTCAATAGCTACTTACTTATAATATATGTTTTTTCTTGGCCACATTTGTCTATTATTACATCTTTTATACTCAAAGTGTGGAAAATTACTAATAAATCACAGACAACAGCACTTCCCAACAAGCCCAAACCGTAGCTCAGAACCAAGCTTCTTCTGGTGGTAAGTTTAAAGTTTTCTAATTTAATTCGTTTAACGAATATCGTAGTTACAGGAGAAAATATAATTGAGTTGGGCAATAGCAGGCTAACACGTATACAAGAGTACTATTTTTTCGAAAATGGAATGCACGAGATACCGAGAGACATAAAATTCAAGTATTATCAGACTGGATAAAACAAAAAAATCTTGGTCCTTAAACCTACTAGTATTGTGGACGTTCGTCCATTGCTGTGTATAAAAAATATTATAGTGACACATTCTACAATTTGTCGTTAATTATAGTGACGTATTCAAAAAAATAGAGAGAAATACACAGCAACAGAAACTACAACAAAAACCTTTGCTTATGGAAGAAAATAGTCTCGTAACATAATAAAAAATTAAATGGCCTACGGAAAAATATCTCGAAAAACTTAAGTTCGCCCAGGTGGTGCGGCTGAAGTGTGCGCAGGCAATAGCTGCTTACTGACTGATACTATTTATAATGTATGTTTATTTTGGCCACTATTGTCTATTATTACAAGTTTTATATTCAAAGTGTGGAAAATTACTAATAAATCACAGACAACAGCACTTCCCAACAAGCCCAAACCGTAGCTCAGAACCAAACATCTTCTGGTGGTAAGTTTAATGGTTTCTAATTTAATTCGTTTTACGAATATCGTAGTTACAGGAGAAAATATAATTGAGTTGGGCAATAGCAGGCTAACACGTATAGAAGAGTACTATTTTTTCGAAAATGGAATGCACGAGATACCGAGACATAAAATTTGAGTATTATCAGACTGGATAAAATAAAAAAACTTGATCCATAAACTTACTAGTATAGTGGACGATCGTCCATTGATGTGTATAAAAAATATTATAGTGACACATTCTACAATTTGTCGTTAATTATAGTGACGTATTCAAAAAAATAGAGAGAAATACGCAGCAACAGAAACAACAACAAATACCATTGCTAATTACAGAAGAAAGTCTCGTTACATTATAAAAAATTCAATGACCTACGGAAAAATATCTCTAAAAAAATTTAATTCGCCCAGATGGTGCGGTCGAAGTGTGCGCAGCCAATTGCTACTTATTTAAAATATATGTTTTTTTTGCCGCTTTTGTCTATTATTACAACCATTATAATCAAAGTGTGGAAAATTACTAATAAATCACAGACAACAGCACTTCCCAGCAAGCCCAAACCGTAGCTCAGAACCAAGCTTCTTCTGGTGGTAAGTTTAAAGTTTTCCAATTTAATTCGTTTAACGAATATCGTAGTTACAGGAGAAAATATAATTGAGTTGGGCAATAGCAGGCTAACACGTATAGAAGAGTACTATTTTTTCGAAAATGGAATGTATGAGATACTGAGAGACATAAAATTCAAGTATTATCAGACTGGATAAAACAAAAAATCTTGATCCTAAAACCTACTAGTATAGTGGACGATCGTCCATTGCTGTGTATAAAAAATATTATAGTGACACATTCTACAAATTGTCATTAATTATAGTGAGCTATTCAAAAACATAGAGAGAAATACACAGCAACAGAAACAACAACAACAAATACCATTGCTAGTGTCAGAAGAAAGTCTCGTTACATAATAAAAATTAAATGACCTACAGAAAAATATCTCGAAATACTTATTAGTTCGCCCAGGTGGTGCGGTCGAAGTGTGCGCAGTCAATAGCTACTTATTTATAATATATGTTTTTTTTTGGCCACATTTGTCTATTATTACATCTTTTATACTCAAAGTGTGGAAAATTACTAATAAATCACAGACAACAGCACTTCCCAACAAGCCCAAACCGTAGCTCAGAACCAAGTTTCTTCTGGTGGTAAGTTTAAAGTTTTCTAATTTAATTCGTTTAACGAATATCGTAGTTACAGGAGAAAATATAATTGAGTTGGGCAATAGCAGGCTAACACGTATACAAGAGTACTATTTTTTCGAAAATGGAATGCACGAGATACCGAGAGACATAAAATTCAAGTATTATCAGACTGGATAAAACAAAAAAATCTTGGTCCTTAAACCTACTAGTATTGTGGACGTTCGTCCATTGCTGTGTATAAAAAATATTATAGTGACACATTCTACAATTTGTCGTTAATTATAGTGACGTATTCAAAAAAATAGAGAGAAATACACAGCAACAGAAACTACAACAAAAACCTTTGCTTATGGAAGAAAATAGTCTCGTAACATAATAAAAAATTAAATGGCCTACGGAAAAATATCTCGAAAAACTTAAGTTCGCCCAGGTGGTGCGGCTGAAGTGTGCGCAGGCAATAGCTGCTTACTGACTGATACTATTTATAATGTATGTTTATTTTGGCCACTATTGTCTATTATTACAAGTTTTATATTCAAAGTGTGGAAAATTACTAATAAATCACAGACAACAGCACTTCCCAACAAGCCCAAACCGTAGCTCAGAACCAAACATCTTCTGGTGGTAAGTTTAATGGTTTCTAATTTAATTCGTTTTACGAATATCGTAGTTACAGGAGAAAATATAATTGAGTTGGGCAATAGCAGGCTAACACGTATAGAAGAGTACTATTTTTTCGAAAATGGAATGCACGAGATACCGAGACATAAAATTTGAGTATTATCAGACTGGATAAAATAAAAAAACTTGATCCATAAACCTACTAGTATAGTGGACGTTCGTCCACTGCTGTGTATAAAAAAATATTATAGTGACACATTCACCAAATTGTCATTAATTATAGTGACCTATTCAAAAACAGAGAGAGAAATACACAGCAACAGAAACAACAACAACAAATACCATTGCTAATGTCAGAAGAAAGTCTCGTTACATAATAAAAATGAAATGACCTACAAAAAAATATCTCGAAATACTTATTAGTTCGCCAAGGTGGTACGGTCGAAGTGTACGCAGTCAATAGCTACTTATTTATAATATATATTTTCTTTTGCCACTTTTGTCTATTATTACATCTTTTATACTCAAAGTGTGGAAAATTACTAATAAATCACAGACAACAGCACTTCCCAACAAGCCCAAACCGTAGCTCAGAACCAAACATCTTCTGGTGGTAAGTTTAATGGTTTCTAATTTAATTCGTTTTACGAATATCGTAGTTACAGGAGAAAATATAATTGAGTTGGGCAATAGCAGGCTAACACGTATAGAAGAGTACTATTTTTTCGAAAATGGAATGCACGAGATACCGAGACATAAAATTTGAGTATTATCAGACTGGATAAAATAAAAAAACTTGATCCATAAACTTACTAGTATAGTGGACGATCGTCCATTGATGTGTATAAAAAATATTATAGTGACACATTCTACAATTTGTCGTTAATTATAGTGACGTATTCAAAAAAATAGAGAGAAATACGCAGCAACAGAAACAACAACAAATACCATTGCTAATTACAGAAGAAAGTCTCGTTACATTATAAAAAATTCAATGACCTACGGAAAAATATCTCTAAAAAAATTTAATTCGCCCAGATGGTGCGGTCGAAGTGTGCGCAGCCAATTGCTACTTATTTAAAATATATGTTTTTTTTGCCGCTTTTGTCTATTATTACAACCATTATAATCAAAGTGTGGAAAATTACTAATAAATCACAGACAACAGCACTTCCCAGCAAGCCCAAACCGTAGCTCAGAACCAAGCTTCTTCTGGTGGTAAGTTTAAAGTTTTCCAATTTAATTCGTTTAACGAATATCGTAGTTACAGGAGAAAATATAATTGAGTTGGGCAATAGCAGGCTAACACGTATAGAAGAGTACTATTTTTTCGAAAATGGAATGTATGAGATACTGAGAGACATAAAATTCAAGTATTATCAGACTGGATAAAACAAAAAATCTTGATCCTAAAACCTACTAGTATAGTGGACGATCGTCCATTGCTGTGTATAAAAAATATTATAGTGACACATTCCACAAATTGTCATTAATTATAGTGAGCTATTCAAAAACATAGAGAGAAATACACAGCAACAGAAACAACAACAACAAATACCATTGCTAGTGTCAGAAGAAAGTCTCGTTACATAATAAAAATTAAATGACCTACAGAAAAATATCTCGAAATACTTATTAGTTCGCCCAGGTGGTGCGGTCGAAGTGTGCGCAGTCAATAGCTACTTATTTATAATATATGTTTTTTCTTGGCCACATTTGTCTATTATTACATCTTTTATACTCAAAGTGTGGAAAATTACTAATAAATCACAGACAACAGCACTTCCCAACAAGCCCAAACCGTAGCTCAGAACCAAGCTTCTTCTGGTGGTAAGTTTAAAGTTTTCTAATTTAATTCGTTTAACGAATATCGTAGTTACAGGAGAAAATATAATTGAGTTGGGCAATAGCAGGCTAACACGTATACAAGAGTACTATTTTTTCGAAAATGGAATGCACGAGATACCGAGAGACATAAAATTCAAGTATTATCAGACTGGATAAAACAAAAAAATCTTGGTCCTTAAACCTACTAGTATTGTGGACGTTCGTCCATTGCTGTGTATAAAAAATATTATAGTGACACATTCTACAATTTGTCGTTAATTATAGTGACGTATTCAAAAAAATAGAGAGAAATACACAGCAACAGAAACTACAACAAAAACCTTTGCTTATGGAAGAAAATAGTCTCGTAACATAATAAAAAATTAAATGGCCTACGGAAAAATATCTCGAAAAACTTAAGTTCGCCCAGGTGGTGCGGCTGAAGTGTGCGCAGGCAATAGCTGCTTACTGACTGATACTATTTATAATGTATGTTTATTTTGGCCACTATTGTCTATTATTACAAGTTTTATATTCAAAGTGTGGAAAATTACTAATAAATCACAGACAACAGCACTTCCCAACAAGCCCAAACCGTAGCTCAGAACCAAACATCTTCTGGTGGTAAGTTTAATGGTTTCTAATTTAATTCGTTTTACGAATATCGTAGTTACAGGAGAAAATATAATTGAGTTGGGCAATAGCAGGCTAACACGTATAGAAGAGTACTATTTTTTCGAAAATGGAATGCACGAGATACCGAGACATAAAATTTGAGTATTATCAGACTGGATAAAATAAAAAAACTTGATCCATAAACCTACTAGTATAGTGGACGTTCGTCCACTGCTTTGTATAAAAAAATATTATAGTGACACATTCACCAAATTGTCATTAATTATAGTGACCTATTCAAAAACAGAGAGAGAAATACACAGCAACAGAAACAACAACAACAAATACCATTGCTAATGTCAGAAGAAAGTCTCGTTACATAATAAAAATGAAATGACCTACAAAAAAATATCTCGAAATACTTATTAGTTCGCCAAGGTGGTACGGTCGAAGTGTACGCAGTCAATAGCTACTTATTTATAATATATATTTTCTTTTGCCACTTTTGTCTATTATTACATCTTTTATACTCAAAGTGTGGAAAATTACTAATAAATCACAGACAACAGCACTTCCCAACAAGCCCAAACCGTAGCTCAGAACCAAACATCTTCTGGTGGTAAGTTTAATGGTTTCTAATTTAATTCGTTTTACGAATATCGTAGTTACAGGAGAAAATATAATTGAGTTGGGCAATAGCAGGCTAACACGTATAGAAGAGTACTATTTTTTCGAAAATGGAATGCACGAGATACCGAGACATAAAATTTGAGTATTATCAGACTGGATAAAATAAAAAAACTTGATCCATAAACTTACTAGTATAGTGGACGATCGTCCATTGATGTGTATAAAAAATATTATAGTGACACATTCTACAATTTGTCGTTAATTATAGTGACGTATTCAAAAAAATAGAGAGAAATACGCAGCAACAGAAACAACAACAAATACCATTGCTAATTACAGAAGAAAGTCTCGTTACATTATAAAAAATTCAATGACCTACGGAAAAATATCTCTAAAAAAATTTAATTCGCCCAGATGGTGCGGTCGAAGTGTGCGCAGCCAATTGCTACTTATTTAAAATATATGTTTTTTTTGCCGCTTTTGTCTATTATTACAACCATTCCGTAGCCCAAACCGTAGCTCAGAACCAAGCTTCTTCTGGTGGTAAGTTTAAAGTTTTCCAATTTAATTCGTTTAACGAATATCGTAGTTACAGGAGAAAATATAATTGAGTTGGGCAATAGCAGGCTAACACGTATAGAAGAGTACTATTTTTTCGAAAATGGAATGTATGAGATACTGAGAGACATAAAATTCAAGTATTATCAGACTGGATAAAACAAAAAATCTTGATCCTAAAACCTACTAGTATAGTGGACGATCGTCCATTGCTGTGTATAAAAAATATTATAGTGACACATTCTACAAATTGTCATTAATTATAGTGAGCTATTCAAAAACATAGAGAGAAATACACAGCAACAGAAACAACAACAACAAATACCATTGCTAGTGTCAGAAGAAAGTCTCGTTACATAATAAAAATTAAATGACCTACAGAAAAATATCTCGAAATACTTATTAGTTCGCCCAGGTGGTGCGGTCGAAGTGTGCGCAGTCAATAGCTACTTATTTATAATATATGTTTTTTTTTGGCCACATTTGTCTATTATTACATCTTTTATACTCAAAGTGTGGAAAATTACTAATAAATCACAGACAACAGCACTTCCCAACAAGCCCAAACCGTAGCTCAGAACCAAGTTTCTTCTGGTGGTAAGTTTAAAGTTTTCTAATTTAATTCGTTTAACGAATATCGTAGTTACAGGAGAAAATATAATTGAGTTGGGCAATAGCAGGCTAACACGTATACAAGAGTACTATTTTTTCGAAAATGGAATGCACGAGATACCGAGAGACATAAAATTCAAGTATTATCAGACTGGATAAAACAAAAAAATCTTGGTCCTTAAACCTACTAGTATTGTGGACGTTCGTCCATTGCTGTGTATAAAAAATATTATAGTGACACATTCTACAATTTGTCGTTAATTATAGTGACGTATTCAAAAAAATAGAGAGAAATACACAGCAACAGAAACTACAACAAAAACCTTTGCTTATGGAAGAAAATAGTCTCGTAACATAATAAAAAATTAAATGGCCTACGGAAAAATATCTCGAAAAACTTAAGTTCGCCCAGGTGGTGCGGCTGAAGTGTGCGCAGGCAATAGCTGCTTACTGACTGATACTATTTATAATGTATGTTTATTTTGGCCACTATTGTCTATTATTACAAGTTTTATATTCAAAGTGTGGAAAATTACTAATAAATCACAGACAACAGCACTTCCCAACAAGCCCAAACCGTAGCTCAGAACCAAACATCTTCTGGTGGTAAGTTTAATGGTTTCTAATTTAATTCGTTTTACGAATATCGTAGTAACAGGAGAAAATATAATTGAGTTGGGCAATAGCAGGCTAACACGTATAGAAGAGTACTATTTTTTCGAAAATGGAATGCACGAGATACCGAGACATAAAATTTGAGTATTATCAGACTGGATAAAATAAAAAAACTTGATCCATAAACCTACTAGTATAGTGGACGTTCGTCCACTGCTGTGTATAAAAAAATATTATAGTGACACATTCACCAAATTGTCATTAATTATAGTGACCTATTCAAAAACAGAGAGAGAAATACACAGCAACAGAAACAACAACAACAAATACCATTGCTAATGTCAGAAGAAAGTCTCGTTACATAATAAAAATGAAATGACCTACAAAAAAATATCTCGAAATACTTATTAGTTCGCCAAGGTGGTACGGTCGAAGTGTACGCAGTCAATAGCTACTTATTTATAATATATATTTTCTTTTGCAACTTTTGTCTATTATTACATCTTTTATACTCAAAGTGTGGAAAATTACTAATAAATCACAGACAACAGCACTTCCCAACAAGCCCAAACCGTAGCTCAGAACCAAACATCTTCTGGTGGTAAGTTTAATGGTTTCTAATTTAATTCGTTTTACGAATATCGTAGTTACAGGAGAAAATATAATTGAGTTGGGCAATAGCAGGCTAACACGTATAGAAGAGTACTATTTTTTCGAAAATGGAATGCACGAGATACCGAGACATAAAATTTGAGTATTATCAGACTGGATAAAATAAAAAAACTTGATCCATAAACTTACTAGTATAGTGGACGATCGTCCATTGATGTGTATAAAAAATATTATAGTGACACATTCTACAATTTGTCGTTAATTATAGTGACGTATTCAAAAAAATAGAGAGAAATACGCAGCAACAGAAACAACAACAAATACCATTGCTAATTACAGAAGAAAGTCTCGTTACATTATAAAAAATTCAATGACCTACGGAAAAATATCTCTAAAAAAATTTAATTCGCCCAGATGGTGCGGTCGAAGTGTGCGCAGCCAATTGCTACTTATTTAAAATATATGTTTTTTTTGCCGCTTTTGTCTATTATTACAACCATTATAATCAAAGTGTGGAAAATTACTAATAAATCACAGACAACAGCACTTCCCAGCAAGCCCAAACCGTAGCTCAGAACCAAGCTTCTTCTGGTGGTAAGTTTAAAGTTTTCCAATTTAATTCGTTTAACGAATATCGTAGTTACAGGAGAAAATATAATTGAGTTGGGCAATAGCAGGCTAACACGTATAGAAGAGTACTATTTTTTCGAAAATGGAATGTATGAGATACTGAGAGACATAAAATTCAAGTATTATCAGACTGGATAAAACAAAAAATCTTGATCCTAAAACCTTCTAGTATAGTGGACGATCGTCCATTGCTGTGTATAAAAAATATTATAGTGACACATTCCACAAATTGTCATTAATTATAGTGAGCTATTCAAAAACATAGAGAGAAATACACAGCAACAGAAACAACAACAACAAATACCATTGCTAGTGTCAGAAGAAAGTCTCGTTACATAATAAAAATTAAATGACCTACGGAAAAATATCTCGAAAAACTTAAGTTCGCCCAGGTGGTGCGGCTGAAGTGTGCGCAGGCAATAGCTGCTTACTGACTGATACTATTTATAATGTATGTTTATTTTGGCCACTATTGTCTATTATTACAAGTTTTATATTCAAAGTGTGGAAAATTACTAATAAATCACAGACAACAGCACTTCCCAACAAGCCCAAACCGTAGCTCAGAACCAAACATCTTCTGGTGGTAAGTTTAATGGTTTCTAATTTAATTCGTTTTACGAATATCGTAGTTACAGGAGAAAATATAATTGAGTTGGGCAATAGCAGGCTAACACGTATAGAAGAGTACTATTTTTTCGAAAATGGAATGCACGAGATACCGAGACATAAAATTTGAGTATTATCAGACTGGATAAAATAAAAAAACTTGATCCATAAACCTACTAGTATAGTGGACGTTCGTCCACTGCTGTGTATAAAAAAATATTATAGTGACACATTCACCAAATTGTCATTAATTATAGTGACCTATTCAAAAACAGAGAGAGAAATACACAGCAACAGAAACAACAACAACAAATACCATTGCTAATGTCAGAAGAAAGTCTCGTTACATAATAAAAATGAAATGACCTACAAAAAAATATCTCGAAATACTTATTAGTTCGCCAAGGTGGTACGGTCGAAGTGTACGCAGTCAATAGCTACTTATTTATAATATATATTTTCTTTTGCCGCTTTTGTCTATTATTACATCTTTATACTCAAAGTGTGGAAAATTACTAATAAATCACAGACAACAGCACTTCCCAACAAGCCCAAACCGTAGCTCAGAACCAAACATCTTCTGGTGGTAAGTTTAATGGTTTCTAATTTAATTCGTTTTACGAATATCGTAGTTACAGGAGAAAATATAATTGAGTTGGGCAATAGCAGGCTAACACGTATAGAAGAGTACTATTTTTTCGAAAATGGAATGCACGAGATACCGAGACATAAAATTTGAGTATTATCAGACTGGATAAAATAAAAAAACTTGATCCATAAACCTACTAGTATAGTGGACGATCGTTCATTGATGTGTATAAATAATATTATAGTGACACATTCTACAATTTGTCGTTAATTATAGTGACGTATTCAAAAAAATAGAGAGAAATACACAGCAACAGAAACAACAACAAATAACATTGCTAATTACAGAAGAAAGTCTCGTTACATTATAAAAAATTTAATGACCTACGGAAAAATATCTCGAAAAAAATTTATTTCGCCCAGATGGTGCGGTCGAAGTGTGCGCAGCCAATTGCTACTTATTTAAAATATATGTTTTTTTTGCCGCTTTTGTCTATTATTACAACCATTATAATCAAAGTGTGGAAAATTACTAATAAATCACAGACAACAGCACTTCCCAGCAAGCCCAAACCGTAGCTCAGAACCAAGCTTCTTCTGGTGGTAAGTTTAAAGTTTTCCAATTTAATTCGTTTAACGAATATCGTAGTTACAGGAGAAAATATAATTGAGTTGGGCAATAGCCGGCTAACACGTATAGAAGAGTACTATTTTTTCGAAAATGGAATGTATGAGATACTGAGAGACATAAAATTCAAGTATTATCAGACTGGATAAAACAAAAAATCTTGATCCTAAAACCTACTAGTTTAGTGGACGATCGTCCATTGCTGTGTATAAAAAATATTATAGTGACACATTCTACAAATTGTCATTAATTATAGTGAGCTATTCAAAAACATAGAGAGAAATACACAGCAACAGAAACAACAACAACAAATACCATTGCTAGTGTCAGAAGAAAGTCTCGTTACATAATAAAAATTAAATGACCTACAGAAAAATATCTCGAAATACTTATTAGTTCGCCCAGGTGGTGCGGTCGAAGTGTGCGCAGTCAATAGCTACTTATTTATAATATATGTTTTTTTTTGGCCACATTTGTCTATTATTACATCTTTTATACTCAAAGTGTGGAAAATTACTAATAAATCACAGACAACAGCACTTCCCAACAAGCTCAAACCGTAGCTCAGAACCAAGCTTCTTCTGGTGGTAAGTTTAAAGTTTTCTAATTTAATTCGTTTAACGAATATCGTAGTTACAGGAGAAAATATAATTGAGTTGGGCAATAGCAGGCTAACACGTATACAAGAGTACTATTTTTTCGAAAACGGAATGCACGAGATACCGAGAGACATAAAATTCAAGTATTATCAGACTGGATAAAACAAAAAATCTTGATCCTAAAACCTACTAGTATTGTGGACGTTCGTCCATTGCTGTGTATAAAAAATATTATAGTGACACATTCTACAATTTGTCGTTAATTATAGTGACGTATTCAAAAAAATAGAGAGAAATACACAGCAACAGAAACTACAACAAAAACCTTTGCTTATGGAAGAAAATAGTCTCGTAACATAATAAAAAATTAAATGGCCTACGGAAAAATATCTCGAAAAACTTATAAGTTCGCCCAGGTGGTGCGGCTGAAGTGTGCGCAGGCAATAGCTGCTTACTGACTGATACTATTTATAATATATGTTTATTTTGGCCACTTTTGTCTATTATTACAAGTTTTATATTCAAAGTGTGGAAAATTACTAATAAATCACAGACAACAGCACTTCCCAACAAGCCCAAACCGTAGCTCAGAACCAAACTTCTTCTGGTGGTAAGTTTAAAGTTTTCTAATTTAATTCGTTTTACGAATATCGTAGTTACAGGAGAAAATATAATTGAGTTGGGCAATAGCAGGCTAACACGTATAGAAGAGTACTATTTTTTCGAAAATGGAATGCACGAGATACCGAGACATAAAATTTGAGTATTATCAGACTGGATAAAATAAAAAAACTTGATCCATAAACCTACTAGTATAGTGGACGTTCGTCCACTGCTGTGTATAAAAAAATATTATAGTGACACATTCACCAAATTGTCATTAATTATAGTGACCTATTCAAAAACATAGAGAGAAATACACAGCAACAGAAACAACAACAACAAATACCATTGCTAATGTCAGAAGAAAGTCTCGTTACATAATAAAAATGAAATGACCTACAAAAAAATATCTCGAAATACTTATTAGTTCGCCCAGGTGGTACGGTCGAAGTGTGCGCAGTCAATAGCTACTTATTTATAATATATATTTTCTTTTGCCGCTTTTGTCTATTATTACATCTTTTATACTCAAAGTGTGGAAAATTACTAATAAATCACAGACAACAGCACTTCCCAACAAGCCCAAACCGTAGCTCAGAACCAAACATCTTCTGGTGGTAAGTTTAATGGTTTCTAATTTAATTCGTTTTACGAATATCGTAGTTACAGGAGAAAATATAATTGAGTCGGGCAATAGCAGGCTAACACGTATAGAAGAGTACTATTTTTTCGAAAATGGAATGCACGAGATACCGAGACATAAAATTTGAGTATTATCAGACTGGATAAAATAAAAAAACTTGATCCATAAACCTACTAGTATAGTGGACGATCGTCCATTGATGTGTATAAAAAATATTATAGTGACACATTCTACAATTTGTCGCTAATTATAGTGACGTATTCAAAAAAATAGAGAGAAATACACAGCAACAGAAACAACAACAAATACCATTGCTAATTACAGAAGAAAGTCTCGTTACAATATAAAAAATTTAATGACCTACGGAAAAATATCTCTAAAAAATTTTTATTCGCCCAGATGGTGCGGTCGAAGTGTGCGCAGCCAATTGCTACTTATTTAAAATATATGTTTTTTTTGCCGCTTTTGTCTATTATTACAACCATTATAATCAAAGTGTGGAAAATTACTAATAAATCACAGACAACAGCACTTCCCAGCAAGCCCAAACCGTAGCTCAGAACCAAGCTTCTTCTGGTGGTAAGTTTAAAGTTTTCCAATTTAATTCGTTTAACGAATATCGTAGTTACAGG
The DNA here is from genome assembly GCA_949699075.1 of Asteroscopus sphinx. Lineage (NCBI taxonomy): Eukaryota > Metazoa > Arthropoda > Insecta > Lepidoptera > Noctuidae > Asteroscopus > Asteroscopus sphinx. The sequence continues at coordinate 10,986,458 of OX453008.1, forward strand.
AGAAAATATAATTGAGTTGGGCAATAGCAGGCTAACACGTATAGAAGAGTACTATTTTTTCGAAAATGGAATGTATGAGATACTGAGAGACATAAAATTCAAGTATTATCAGACTGGATAAAACAAAAAATCTTGATCCTTAAACCTACTAGTATAGTGGACGATCGTCCATTGCTGTGTATAAAAATTACTATAGTGACACATTTTACAAATTGTCGTTAATTATAGTGACCTTTTCAAAAACAGAGAAATACACAGCAACAGAAACAACAACAACAAATACCATTGCTAATGTCAGAAGAAAGTCTCGTTACATAATAAAAATTAAATGACCTACAGAAAAATATCTCGAAATACTTATTAGTTCGCCTAAGTGGTGCGATCGAAGTGTTCGCTGTCAATAGCTACTTATTTATAATATATATTTTCTTTTGCCGCTTTTGTCTATTATTACATCTTTTATACTCAAAGTGTGGAAAATTACTAATAAATCACAGACAACAGCACTTCCCAACAAGCCCAAACCGTAGCTCAGAACCAAGCTTCTTCTGGTGGTAAGTTTAAAGTTTTTTAATATATTTCGTTTAACGAATATGGTAGTTACAGGAGAAAATATAATTGAGTTGGGCAATAGCAGGCTAACACGTATACAAGAGTACTATTTTTTCGAAAATGGAATGCACGAGATACCGAGAGACATAAAATTCAAGTATTATCAGACTGGATAAAACAAATATCTTGATCCTTAAACCTACTAGTATTGTGGACGATCGTCCATTGCTGTGTATAAAAAATATTATAGCGACACATTCTACAAATAGTCGTTAATTATAGTGACGTATTCAAAAAAATAGAGAGAAATACACAGCAACAGAAACTACAACAAAGACCTTTGCTTATGGAAGAAAATAGTCTCGTAACATAATAAAAAATTAAATGGCCTACGGAAAAATATCTCGAAAAACTTATAAGTTCGCCCAGGTGGTGCGGCTGAAGTGTGCGCAGGCAATAGCTGCTTACTGACTGATACTATTTATAATATATGTTTATTTTGGCCACTTTTGTCTATTATTACAAGTTTTATATTCAAAGTGTGGAAAATTACTAATAAATCACAGACAACAGCACTTCCCAACAAGCCCAAACCGTAGCTCAGAACCAAACTTCTTCTGGTGGTAAGTTTAAAGTTTTCTAATTTAATTCGTTTAACGAATATCGTAGTTACAGGAGAAAATATAATTGAGTTGGGCAATAGCAGGCTTACATGTATAGAAAAGTACTATGTTTTCGAAAATGGAATGTATGAGATACTGAGAGACATAAAATTCAAGTATTATCAGACTGGATAAAAAAAAAATCTTGATCCTTAAACCTACTAGTATAGTGGACGATCGTCCATTGCTGTGTATAAAAATTACTATAGTGACACATTTTACAAATTGTCGTTAATTATAGTGACCTTTTCAAAAACAGAGAAATACACAGCAACAGAAACAACAACAACAAATACCATTGCTAATGTCAGAAGAAAGTCTCGTTACATAATAAAAAATTAAATGACCTACGGAAAAATATCTCGAAAAATTTTTAGTTCGCTCAGATGGTGCGGTCGAAGTGTGCGCAGCCAATTGCTACTTATTTATAATATATGTTTTTTTTGCCGCTTTTGTCTATTATTACAACCATTATAATCAAAGTGTGGAAAATTGCTAATAAATCACAGACAACAGCACTTCCCAGCAATCCCAAACCGTAGCTCAGAACCAATCTACTTCTGGTGGTAAGTTTAAAGTTTTCTAATTTAATTCGTTTAATGAATATCGTAGTTAGGGGAAGATGGGGTGGCTTCGTACAATTTTTACTCAGAGCCTTGTAAAAAAAAAACTAACAACTATTTCATAACATCCTCAACGCTGCTGTATTACCTAGTTATCTGGCTATAATAAAGCTGAATGTTTGTCTTGATTTAATGCAGCACAACTGAGCAATAGCCGTTTAAAAAAAAATGGAAAACGTATGAATGCACCACACACGTGGGGTAGCTTCGTACATAGGATGGGGTACATTCGTTCATGGTGGGAGCCTTCGTACACAGTAATAAAAAATACATTTGTACAAAATATATATATTTATTAAGTACATATAAGTATATATTACTAAAATACAACATGACATCTGAAAGATACCGTCAAATTTTGATTATAATTAACACAGAAACAGTCTTAAAATCAATAGTTTTAGCAAAGCTGTGATATTTGCTTCCGACAACAAACTTAGCGCGCTTTTCATTTCCTTTGCTTTACTTATTCTTTCTTTCTCTTGTTTCTTTATCTCTTCTACTTTTTAACATAACATAACATCACGCCTGTATTTCGCCGAAAGGGTGTCCCTATAGTACCTGCACCGATATTACGCCAGTTATGTTACAAGATCCATGTAATAAGGGGCCGAGCCTATTGCCATTAATCAAGCACAATTCCAGACTCCACATTGCTACCGAGAATTTGCTTGTAAAAAATTCCAATGGTACTGTCCAACCCGGGAATTAAACCAAGGACCCACGCTTAGCAGTCGCACCTGCGACTACTAGACCAACCAGCTAGTCTTTTACATTTTTAATTTTTTAATACAGTGTAAATCCTTTATTTTGCTGTAATTTTTCCTTTCTATGACTTTTTGGCGCATTTTTATATACGTTCGAATAGGATCAAATCATTTCAGGTGTTAGCAGGCCTAAAACTGATGTTGATGGTGGATCAACAACCCAGTCTAACGGTTGTGAGAGTAGAGGGTGAAGCTGGCGCAGAACTCAGTGGAGGATCTTGTTGAATTAGATGTATTTCTGCAGCCATGGATGCGCGTTGCCATTTAGATCAGCTGTAGAAACTGCAATTTCTTCAGGCACGGTTTGATGCATTCTGCTGCTGTAGTGTAGAAATTGACTGATAAACCTAAACTGGTGCCAAATCCTCGTCGCGGAAAGCCAGCTTGTTAAATGGCCATATTCCAGTCTTGAAATAATAATCATCCAGGTGAAACAACCATCACAACTCACAAAGGGTGCCTTCGTACACGGTACGAACCCACCCCACGTAAATGTGTACGAAGGTGCCCCAACCCAAACAATCAACAAATTTATTAGTTGAAAAAAAAACAGTTGCCTTTATCCAGAAATAAATGATAACATAATAATTTCACACATCTATTTACCAACTACAATGAATATTTTTTACAATTTGATCAAAATTTATTAGGGATAAAAGGTTCAAAGTTAAGTCTTAATATTACTTACGAAGCGCGAAAACACGTTTCGACTCGGCTCAACCAAGCCATCGGCCGCACTTTCTGCTCCGTCCCGCGGGAAGCCTGTGCGTATGAGTGGGAAACACGAACATAAAGATAACCGTGGTAACGTATTAGATAGTGGAGAAACAGTCACTGTTCGAATGCTCGCTATGTGCGAATCCACCCCATCTTCCCCAACAGGAGAAAATATAATTGAGTTGGGCAATAGCAGGCTAACACGTATAGAAAAGTACTATTTTTTCGAAAATGGAATGTATGAGATACTGAGAGACATAAAATTCAAGTATTATCAGACTGGATAAAACAAAAAATCTTAATCCTTAAACCTAATAGTATAGTGGACGATCGTCCATTGCTGTGTATAAAAAATACTATAGTGACACATTCTACAAATTGTCGTTAATTATAGTGACCTATTCAAAAACATAGAGAGAAATACACAGCAACAGAAACAACAACAACAAATACTTTTGCTAATGTCAGAAGAAAGTCTCGTTACATAATAAAAATTAAATGACCTACAGAAAAATAGCTGGAAATACTTATTAGTTCGCCCAGGTGGTGCGGTTGAAGTGTGCGCAGTCAATAGCTACTTATTTATAATATATATTTTCTTTTGCCGCTTTTGTCTATTATTACATCTTTTATACTCAAAGTGTGGAAAATTACTAATAAATCACAGACAACAGCACTTCCCAACAAGCCCAAACCGTAGCTCAGAACCAAACATCTTCTGGTGGTAAGTTTAATGGTTTCTAATTTAATTCGTTTTACGAATATCGTAGTTACAGGAGAAAATATAATTGAGTTGGGCAATAGCAGGCTAACACGTATAGAAGAGTACTATTTTTTCGAAAATGGAATGCACGAGATACCGAGACATAAAATTTGAGTATTATCAGACTGGATAAAATAAAAAAACTTGATCCATAAACCTACTAGTATAGTGGACGATCGTCCATTGATGTGTATAAAAAATATTATAGTGACACATTCTACAATTTGTCGTTAATTATAGTGACGTATTCAAAAAAATAGAGAGAAATACGCAGCAACAGAAACAACAACAAATACCATTGCTAATTACAGAAGAAAGTCTCGTTACATTATAAAAAATTCAATGACCTACGGAAAAATATCTCTAAAAAAATTTATTTCGCCCAGATGGTGCGGTCGAAGTGTGCGCAGCCAATTGCTACTTATTTAAAATATATGTTTTTTTTGCCGCTTTTGTCTATTATTACAACCATTATAATCAAAGTGTGGAAAATTACTAATAAATCACAGACAACAGCACTTCCCAGCAAGCCCAAACCGTAGCTCAGAACCAAGCTTCTTCTGGTGGTAAGTTTAAAGTTTTCCAATTTAATTCGTTTAATGAATATCGTAGTTACAGGAGAAAATATAATTGAGTTGGGCAATAGCAGGCTAACACGTATAGAAGAGTACTATTTTTTCGAAAATGGAATGTATGAGATACTGAGAGACATAAAATTCAAGTATTATCAGACTGGATAAAACAAAAAATCTTGATCCTAAAACCTACTAGTATAGTGGACGATCGTCCATTGCTGTGTATAAAAAATATTATAGTGACACATTCCACAAATTGTCATTAATTATAGTGAGCTATTCAAAAACATAGAGAGAAATACACAGCAACAGAAACAACAACAACAAATACCATTGCTAGTGTCAGAAGAAAGTCTCGTTACATAATAAAAATTAAATGACCTACAGAAAAATATCTCGAAATACTTATTAGTTCGCCCAGGTGGTGCGGTCGAAGTGTGCGCAGTCAATAGCTACTTATTTATAATATATGTTTTTTCTTGGCCACATTTGTCTATTATTACATCTTTTATACTCAAAGTGTGGAAAATTACTAATAAATCACAGACAACAGCACTTCCCAACAAGCCCAAACCGTAGCTCAGAACCAAGCTTCTTCTGGTGGTAAGTTTAAAGTTTTCTAATTTAATTCGTTTAACGAATATCGTAGTTACAGGAGAAAATATAATTGAGTTGGGCAATAGCAGGCTAACACGTATACAAGAGTACTATTTTTTCGAAAATGGAATGCACGAGATACCGAGAGACATAAAATTCAAGTATTATCAGACTGGATAAAACAAAAAAATCTTGGTCCTTAAACCTACTAGTATTGTGGACGTTCGTCCATTGCTGTGTATAAAAAATATTATAGTGACACATTCTACAATTTGTCGTTAATTATAGTGACGTATTCAAAAAAATAGAGAGAAATACACAGCAACAGAAACTACAACAAAAACCTTTGCTTATGGAAGAAAATAGTCTCGTAACATAATAAAAAATTAAATGGCCTACGGAAAAATATCTCGAAAAACTTAAGTTCGCCCAGGTGGTGCGGCTGAAGTGTGCGCACGCAATAGCTGCTTACTGACTGATACTATTTATAATGTATGTTTATTTTGGCCACTATTGTCTATTATTACAAGTTTTATATTCAAAGTGTGGAAAATTACTAATAAATCACAGACAACAGCACTTCCCAACAAGCCCAAACCGTAGCTCAGAACCAAACATCTTCTGGTGGTAAGTTTAATGGTTTCTAATTTAATTCGTTTTACGAATATCGTAGTTACAGGAGAAAATATAATTGAGTTGGGCAATAGCAGGCTAACACGTATAGAAGAGTACTATTTTTTCGAAAATGGAATGCACGAGATACCGAGACATAAAATTTGAGTATTATCAGACTGGATAAAATAAAAAAACTTGATCCATAAACCTACTAGTATAGTGGACGTTCGTCCACTGCTGTGTATAAAAAAATATTATAGTGACACATTCACCAAATTGTCATTAATTATAGTGACCTATTCAAAAACAGAGAGAGAAATACACAGCAACAGAAACAACAACAACAAATACCATTGCTAATGTCAGAAGAAAGTCTCGTTACATAATAAAAATGAAATGACCTACAAAAAAATATCTCGAAATACTTATTAGTTCGCCAAGGTGGTACGGTCGAAGTGTACGCAGTCAATAGCTACTTATTTATAATATATATTTTCTTTTGCCGCTTTTGTCTATTATTACATCTTTTATACTCAAAGTGTGGAAAATTACTAATAAATCACAGACAACAGCACTTCCCAACAAGCCCAAACCGTAGCTCAGAACCAAACATCTTCTGGTGGTAAGTTTAATGGTTTCTAATTTAATTCGTTTTACGAATATCGTAGTTACAGGAGAAAATATAATTGAGTTGGGCAATAGCAGGCTAACACGTATAGAAGAGTACTATTTTTTCGAAAATGGAATGCACGAGATACCGAGACATAAAATTTGAGTATTATCAGACTGGATAAAATAAAAAAACTTGATCCATAAACCTACTAGTATAGTGGACGATCGTTCATTGATGTGTATAAATAATATTATAGTGACACATTCTACAATTTGTCGTTAATTATAGTGACGTATTCAAAAAAATAGAGAGAAATACACAGCAACAGAAACAACAACAAATACCATTGCTAATTACAGAAGAAAGTCTCGTTACATTATAAAAAATTTAATGACCTACGGAAAAATATCTCGAAAAAAATTTATTTCGCCCAGATGGTGCGGTCGAAGTGTGCGCAGCCAATTGCTACTTATTTAAAATATATGTTTTTTTTGCCGCTTTTGTCTATTATTACAACCATTATAATCAAAGTGTGGAAAATTACTAATAAATCACAGACAACAGCACTTCCCAGCAAGCCCAAACCGTAGCTCAGAACCAAGCTTCTTCTGGTGGTAAGTTTAAAGTTTTCCAATTTAATTCGTTTAACGAATATCGTAGTTACAGGAGAAAATATAATTGAGTTGGGCAATAGCCGGCTAACACGTATAGAAGAGTACTATTTTTTCGAAAATGGAATGTATGAGATACTGAGAGACATAAAATTCAAGTATTATCAGACTGGATAAAACAAAAAATCTTGATCCTAAAACCTACTAGTTTAGTGGACGATCGTCCATTGCTGTGTATAAAAAATATTATAGTGACACATTCTACAAATTGTCATTAATTATAGTGAGCTATTCAAAAACATAGAGAGAAATACACAGCAACAGAAACAACAACAACAAATACCATTGCTAGTGTCAGAAGAAAGTCTCGTTACATAATAAAAATTAAATGACCTACAGAAAAATATCTCGAAATACTTATTAGTTCGCCCAGGTGGTGCGGTCGAAGTGTGCGCAGTCAATAGCTACTTATTTATAATATATGTTTTTTTTTGGCCACATTTGTCTATTATTACATCTTTTATACTCAAAGTGTGGAAAATTACTAATAAATCACAGACAACAGCACTTCCCAACAAGCTCAAACCGTAGCTCAGAACCAAGCTTCTTCTGGTGGTAAGTTTAAAGTTTTCTAATTTAATTCGTTTAACGAATATCGTAGTTACAGGAGAAAATATAATTGAGTTGGGCAATAGCAGGCTAACACGTATACAAGAGTACTATTTTTTCGAAAATGGAATGCACGAGATACCGAGAGACATAAAATTCAAGTATTATCAGACTGGATAAAACAAAAAATCTTGATCCTAAAACCTACTAGTATTGTGGACGTTCGTCCATTGCTGTGTATAAAAAATATTATAGTGACACATTCTACAATTTGTCGTTAATTATAGTGACGTATTCAAAAAAATAGAGAGAAATACACAGCAACAGAAACTACAACAAAAACCTTTGCTTATGGAAGAAAATAGTCTCGTAACATAATAAAAAATTAAATGGCCTACGGAAAAATATCTCGAAAAACTTATAAGTTCGCCCAGGTGGTGCGGCTGAAGTGTGCGCAGGCAATAGCTGCTTACTGACTGATACTATTTATAATATATGTTTATTTTGGCCACTTTTGTCTATTATTACAAGTTTTATATTCAAAGTGTGGAAAATTACTAATAAATCACAGACAACAGCACTTCCCAACAAGCCCAAACCGTAGCTCAGAACCAAACTTCTTCTGGTGGTAAGTTTAAAGTTTTCTAATTTAATTCGTTTTACGAATATCGTAGTTACAGGAGAAAATATAATTGAGTTGGACAATAGCAGGCTAACACGTATAGAAGAGTACTATTTTTTCGAAAATGGAATGCACGAGATACCGAGACATAAAATTTGAGTATTATCAGACTGGATAAAATAAAAAAACTTGATCCATAAACCTACTAGTATAGTGGACGTTCGTCCACTGCTGTGTATAAAAAAATATTATAGTGACACATTCACCAAATTGTCATTAATTATAGTGACCTATTCAAAAACATAGAGAGAAATACACAGCAACAGAAACAACAACAACAAATACCATTGCTAATGTCAGAAGAAAGTCTCGTTACATAATAAAAATGAAATGACCTACAAAAAAATATCTCGAAATACTTATTAGTTCGCCCAGGTGGTACGGTCGAAGTGTGCGCAGTCAATAGCTACTTATTTATAATATATATTTTCTTTTGCCGCTTTTGTCTATTATTACATCTTTTATACTCAAAGTGTGGAAAATTACTAATAAATCACAGACAACAGCACTTCCCAACAAGCCCAAACCGTAGCTCAGAACCAAACATCTTCTGGTGGTAAGTTTAATGGTTTCTAATTTAATTCGTTTTACGAATATCGTAGTTACAGGAGAAAATATAATTGAGTTGGGCAATAGCAGGCTAACACGTATAGAAGAGTACTATTTTTTCGAAAATGGAATGCACGAGATACCGAGACATAAAATTTGAGTATTATCAGACTGGATAAAATAAAAAAACTTGATCCATAAACCTACTAGTATAGTGGACGATCGTCCATTGATGTGTATAAAAAATATTATAGTGACACATTCTACAATTTGTCGCTAATTATAGTGACGTATTCAAAAAAATAGAGAGAAATACACAGCAACAGAAACAACAACAAATACCATTGCTAATTACAGAAGAAAGTCTCGTTACAATATAAAAAATTTAATGACCTACGGAAAAATATCTCTAAAAAATTTTTATTCGCCCAGATGGTGCGGTCGAAGTGTGCGCAGCCAATTGCTACTTATTTAAAATATATGTTTTTTTTGCCGCTTTTGTCTATTATTATAATGGTTGTATAATCAAAGTGTGGAAAATTACTAATAAATCACAGACAACAGCACTTCCCAGCAAGCCCAAACCGTAGCTCAGAACCAAGCTTCTTCTGGTGGTAAGTTTAAAGTTTTCCAATTTAATTCGTTTAACGAATATCGTAGTTACAGGAGAAAATATAATTGAGTTGGGCAATAGCAGGCTAACACGTATAGAAGAGTACTATTTTTTCGAAAATGGAATGTATGAGATACTGAGAGACATAAAATTCAAGTATTATCAGACTGGATAAAACAAAAAATCTTGATCCTTAAACCTACTAGTATAGTGGACGATCGTCCATTGCTGTGTATAAAAATTACTATAGTGACACATTTTACAAATTGTCGTTAATTATAGTGACCTTTTCAAAAACAGAGAAATACACAGCAACAGAAACAACAACAACAAATACCATTGCTAATGTCAGAAGAAAGTCTCGTTACATAATAAAAATTAAATGACCTACAGAAAAATATCTCGAAATACTTATTAGTTCGCCTAAGTGGTGCGATCGAAGTGTTCGCTGTCAATAGCTACTTATTTATAATATATATTTTCTTTTGCCGCTTTTGTCTATTATTACATCTTTTATACTCAAAGTGTGGAAAATTACTAATAAATCACAGACAACAGCACTTCCCAACAAGCCCAAACCGTAGCTCAGAACCAAGCTTCTTCTGGTGGTAAGTTTAAAGTTTTTTAATTTATTTCGTTTAACGAATATGGTAGTTACAGGAGAAAATATAATTGAGTTGGGCAATAGCAGGCTAACACGTATACAAGAGTACTATTTTTTCGAAAATGGAATGCACGAGATACCGAGAGACATAAAATTCAAGTATTATCAGACTGGATAAAACAAATATCTTGATCCTTAAACCTACTAGTATTGTGGACGATCGTCCATTGCTGTGTATAAAAAATATTATAGCGACACATTCTACAAATAGTCGTTAATTATAGTGACGTATTCAAAAAAATAGAGAGAAATACACAGCAACAGAAACTACAACAAAGACCTTTGCTTATGGAAGAAAATAGTCTCGTAACATAATAAAAAATTAAATGGCCTACGGAAAAATATCTCGAAAAACTTATAAGTTCGCCCAGGTGGTGCGGCTGAAGTGTGCGCAGGCAATAGCTGCTTACTGACTGATACTATTTATAATATATGTTTATTTTGGCCACTTTTGTCTATTATTACAAGTTTTATATTCAAAGTGTGGAAAATTACTAATAAATCACAGACAACAGCACTTCCCAACAAGCCCAAACCGTAGCTCAGAACCAAACTTCTTCTGGTGGTAAGTTTAAAGTTTTCTAATTTAATTCGTTTAACGAATATCGTAGTTACAGGAGAAAATATAATTGAGTTGGGCAATAGCAGGCTTACATGTATAGAAAAGTACTATGTTTTCGAAAATGGAATGTATGAGATACTGAGAGACATAAAATTCAAGTATTATCAGACTGGATAAAAAAAAAATCTTGATCCTTAAACCTACTAGTATAGTGGACGATCGTCCATTGCTGTGTATAAAAATTACTATAGTGACACATTTTACAAATTGTCGTTAATTATAGTGACCTTTTCAAAAACAGAGAAATACACAGCAACAGAAACAACAACAACAAATACCATTGCTAATGTCAGAAGAAAGTCTCGTTACATAATAAAAAATTAAATGACCTACGGAAAAATATCTCGAAAAATTTTTAGTTCGCTCAGATGGTGCGGTCGAAGTGTGCGCAGCCAATTGCTACTTATTTATAATATATGTTTTTTTTGCCGCTTTTGTCTATTATTACAACCATTATAATCAAAGTGTGGAAAATTGCTAATAAATCACAGACAACAGCACTTCCCAGCAATCCCAAACCGTAGCTCAGAACCAATCTACTTCTGGTGGTAAGTTTAAAGTTTTCTAATTTAATTCGTTTAATGAATATCGTAGTTAGGGGAAGATGGGGTGGCTTCGTACAATTTTTACTCAGAGCCTTGTAAAAAAAAAACTAACAACTATTTCATAACATCCTCAACGCTGCTGTATTACCTAGTTATCTGGCTATAATAAAGCTGAATGTTTGTCTTGATTTAATGCAGCACAACTGAGCAATAGCCGTTTAAAAAAAAATGGAAAACGTATGAATGCACCACACACGTGGGGTAGCTTCGTACATAGGATGGGGTACATTCGTTCATGGTGGGAGCCTTCGTACACAGTAATAAAAAATACATTTGTACAAAATATATATATTTATTAAGTACATATAAGTATATATTACTAAAATACAACATGACATCTGAAAGATACCGTCAAATTTTGATTATAATTAACACAGAAACAGTCTTAAAATCAATAGTTTTAGCAAAGCTGTGATATTTGCTTCCGACAACAAACTTAGCGCGCTTTTCATTTCCTTTGCTTTACTTATTCTTTCTTTCTCTTGTTTCTTTATCTCTTCTACTTTTTAACATAACATAACATCACGCCTGTATTTCGCCGAAAGGGTGTCCCTATAGTACCTGCACCGATATTACGCCAGTTATGTTACAAGATCCATGTAATAAGGGGCCGAGCCTATTGCCATTAATCAAGCACAATTCCAGACTCCACATTGCTACCGAGAATTTGCTTGTAAAAAATTCCAATGGTACTGTCCAACCCGGGAATTAAACCAAGGACCCACGCTTAGCAGTCGCACCTGCGACTACTAGACCAACCAGCTAGTCTTTTACATTTTTAATTTTTTAATACAGTGTAAATCCTTTATTTTGCTGTAATTTTTCCTTTCTATGACTTTTTGGCGCATTTTTATATACGTTCGAATAGGATCAAATCATTTCAGGTGTTAGCAGGCCTAAAACTGATGTTGATGGTGGATCAACAACCCAGTCTAACGGTTGTGAGAGTAGAGGGTGAAGCTGGCGCAGAACTCAGTGGAGGATCTTGTTGAATTAGATGTATTTCTGCAGCCATGGATGCGCGTTGCCATTTAGATCAGCTGTAGAAACTGCAATTTCTTCAGGCACGGTTTGATGCATTCTGCTGCTGTAGTGTAGAAATTGACTGATAAACCTAAACTGGTGCCAAATCCTCGTCGCGGAAAGCCAGCTTGTTAAATGGCCATATTCCAGTCTTGAAATAATAATCATCCAGGTGAAACAACCATCACAACTCACAAAGGGTGCCTTCGTACACGGTACGAACCCACCCCACGTAAATGTGTACGAAGGTGCCCCAACCCAAACAATCAACAAATTTATTAGTTGAAAAAAAAACAGTTGCCTTTATCCAGAAATAAATGATAACATAATAATTTCACACATCTATTTACCAACTACAATGAATATTTTTTACAATTTGATCAAAATTTATTAGGGATAAAAGGTTCAAAGTTAAGTCTTAATATTACTTACGAAGCGCGAAAACACGTTTCGACTCGGCTCAACCAAGCCATCGGCCGCACTTTCTGCTCCGTCCCGCGGGAAGCCTGTGCGTATGAGTGGGAAACACGAACATAAAGATAACCGTGGTAACGTATTAGATAGTGGAGAAACAGTCACTGTTCGAATGCTCGCTATGTGCGAATCCACCCCATCTTCCCCAACAGGAGAAAATATAATTGAGTTGGGCAATAGCAGGCTAACACGTATAGAAAAGTACTATTTTTTCGAAAATGGAATGTATGAGATACTGAGAGACATAAAATTCAAGTATTATCAGACTGGATAAAACAAAAAATCTTAATCCTTAAACCTAATAGTATAGTGGACGATCGTCCATTGCTGTGTATAAAAAATACTATAGTGACACATTCTACAAATTGTCGTTAATTATAGTGACCTATTCAAAAACATAGAGAGAAATACACAGCAACAGAAACAACAACAACAAATACTTTTGCTAATGTCAGAAGAAAGTCTCGTTACATAATAAAAATTAAATGACCTACAGAAAAATAGCTGGAAATACTTATTAGTTCGCCCAGGTGGTGCGGTTGAAGTGTGCGCAGTCAATAGCTACTTATTTATAATATATATTTTCTTTTGCCGCTTTTGTCTATTATTACATCTTTTATACTCAAAGTGTGGAAAATTACTAATAAATCACAGACAACAGCACTTCCCAACAAGCCCAAACCGTAGCTCAGAACCAAACATCTTCTGGTGGTAAGTTTAATGGTTTCTAATTTAAATCGTTTTACGAATATCGTAGTTACAGGAGAAAATATAATTGAGTTGGGCAATAGCAGGCTAACACGTATAGAAGAGTACTATTTTTTCGAAAATGGAATGCACGAGATACCGAGACATAAAATTTGAGTATTATCAGACTGGATAAAATAAAAAAACTTGATCCATAAACCTACTAGTATAGTGGACGATCGTCCATTGATGTGTATAAAAAATATTATAGTGACACATTCTACAATTTGTCGTTAATTATAGTGACGTATTCAAAAAAATAGAGAGAAATACGCAGCAACAGAAACAACAACAAATACCATTGCTAATTACAGAAGAAAGTCTCGTTACATTATAAAAAATTCAATGACCTACGGAAAAATATCTCTAAAAAAATTTAATTCGCCCAGATGGTGCGGTCGAAGTGTGCGCAGCCAATTGCTACTTATTTAAAATATATGTTTTTTTTGCCGCTTTTGTCTATTATTACAACCATTATAATCAAAGTGTGGAAAATTACTAATAAATCACAGACAACAGCACTTCCCAGCAAGCCCAAACCGTAGCTCAGAACCAAGCTTCTTCTGGTGGTAAGTTTAAAGTTTTCCAATTTAATTCGTTTAACGAATATCGTAGTTACAGGAGAAAATATAATTGAGTTGGGCAATAGCAGGCTAACACGTATAGAAGAGTACTATTTTTTCGAAAATGGAATGTATGAGATACTGAGAGACATAAAATTCAAGTATTATCAGACTGGATAAAACAAAAAATCTTGATCCTAAAACCTACTAGTATAGTGGACGATCGTCCATTGCTGTGTATAAAAAATATTATAGTGACACATTCCACAAATTGTCATTAATTATAGTGAGCTATTCAAAAACATAGAGAGAAATACACAGCAACAGAAACAACAACAACAAATACCATTGCTAGTGTCAGAAGAAAGTCTCGTTACATAATAAAAATTAAATGACCTACAGAAAAATATCTCGAAATACTTATTAGTTCGCCCAGGTGGTGCGGTCGAAGTGTGCGCAGTCAATAGCTACTTATTTATAATATATGTTTTTTCTTGGCCACATTTGTCTATTATTACATCTTTTATACTCAAAGTGTGGAAAATTACTAATAAATCACAGACAACAGCACTTCCCAACAAGCCCAAACCGTAGCTCAGAACCAAGCTTCTTCTGGTGGTAAGTTTAAAGTTTTCTAATTTAATTCGTTTAACGAATATCGTAGTTACAGGAGAAAATATAATTGAGTTGGGCAATAGCAGGCTAACACGTATACAAGAGTACTATTTTTTCGAAAATGGAATGCACGAGATACCGAGAGACATAAAATTCAAGTATTATCAGACTGGATAAAACAAAAAAATCTTGGTCCTTAAACCTACTAGTATTGTGGACGTTCGTCCATTGCTGTGTATAAAAAATATTATAGTGACACATTCTACAATTTGTCGTTAATTATAGTGACGTATTCAAAAAAATAGAGAGAAATACACAGCAACAGAAACTACAACAAAAACCTTTGCTTATGGAAGAAAATAGTCTCGTAACATAATAAAAAATTAAATGGCCTACGGAAAAATATCTCGAAAAACTTAAGTTCGCCCAGGTGGTGCGGCTGAAGTGTGCGCAGGCAATAGCTGCTTACTGACTGATACTATTTATAATGTATGTTTATTTTGGCCACTATTGTCTATTATTACAAGTTTTATATTCAAAGTGTGGAAAATTACTAATAAATCACAGACAACAGCACTTCCCAACAAGCCCAAACCGTAGCTCAGAACCAAACATCTTCTGGTGGTAAGTTTAATGGTTTCTAATTTAATTCGTTTTACGAATATCGTAGTTACAGGAGAAAATATAATTGAGTTGGGCAATAGCAGGCTAACACGTATAGAAGAGTACTATTTTTTCGAAAATGGAATGCACGAGATACCGAGACATAAAATTTGAGTATTATCAGACTGGATAAAATAAAAAAACTTGATCCATAAACCTACTAGTATAGTGGACGTTCGTCCACTGCTGTGTATAAAAAAATATTATAGTGACACATTCACCAAATTGTCATTAATTATAGTGACCTATTCAAAAACAGAGAGAGAAATACACAGCAACAGAAACAACAACAACAAATACCATTGCTAATGTCAGAAGAAAGTCTCGTTACATAATAAAAATGAAATGACCTACAAAAAAATATCTCGAAATACTTATTAGTTCGCCAAGGTGGTACGGTCGAAGTGTACGCAGTCAATAGCTACTTATTTATAATATATATTTTCTTTTGCCACTTTTGTCTATTATTACATCTTTTATACTCAAAGTGTGGAAAATTACTAATAAATCACAGACAACAGCACTTCCCAACAAGCCCAAACCGTAGCTCAGAACCAAACATCTTCTGGTGGTAAGTTTAATGGTTTCTAATTTAATTCGTTTTACGAATATCGTAGTTACAGGAGAAAATATAATTGAGTTGGGCAATAGCAGGCTAACACGTATAGAAGAGTACTATTTTTTCGAAAATGGAATGCACGAGATACCGAGACATAAAATTTGAGTATTATCAGACTGGATAAAATAAAAAAACTTGATCCATAAACTTACTAGTATAGTGGACGATCGTCCATTGATGTGTATAAAAAATATTATAGTGACACATTCTACAATTTGTCGTTAATTATAGTGACGTATTCAAAAAAATAGAGAGAAATACGCAGCAACAGAAACAACAACAAATACCATTGCTAATTACAGAAGAAAGTCTCGTTACATTATAAAAAATTCAATGACCTACGGAAAAATATCTCTAAAAAAATTTAATTCGCCCAGATGGTGCGGTCGAAGTGTGCGCAGCCAATTGCTACTTATTTAAAATATATGTTTTTTTTGCCGCTTTTGTCTATTATTACAACCATTATAATCAAAGTGTGGAAAATTACTAATAAATCACAGACAACAGCACTTCCCAGCAAGCCCAAACCGTAGCTCAGAACCAAGCTTCTTCTGGTGGTAAGTTTAAAGTTTTCCAATTTAATTCGTTTAACGAATATCGTAGTTACAGGAGAAAATATAATTGAGTTGGGCAATAGCAGGCTAACACGTATAGAAGAGTACTATTTTTTCGAAAATGGAATGTATGAGATACTGAGAGACATAAAATTCAAGTATTATCAGACTGGATAAAACAAAAAATCTTGATCCTAAAACCTACTAGTATAGTGGACGATCGTCCATTGCTGTGTATAAAAAATATTATAGTGACACATTCTACAAATTGTCATTAATTATAGTGAGCTATTCAAAAACATAGAGAGAAATACACAGCAACAGAAACAACAACAACAAATACCATTGCTAGTGTCAGAAGAAAGTCTCGTTACATAATAAAAATTAAATGACCTACAGAAAAATATCTCGAAATACTTATTAGTTCGCCCAGGTGGTGCGGTCGAAGTGTGCGCAGTCAATAGCTACTTATTTATAATATATGTTTTTTTTTGGCCACATTTGTCTATTATTACATCTTTTATACTCAAAGTGTGGAAAATTACTAATAAATCACAGACAACAGCACTTCCCAACAAGCCCAAACCGTAGCTCAGAACCAAGTTTCTTCTGGTGGTAAGTTTAAAGTTTTCTAATTTAATTCGTTTAACGAATATCGTAGTTACAGGAGAAAATATAATTGAGTTGGGCAATAGCAGGCTAACACGTATACAAGAGTACTATTTTTTCGAAAATGGAATGCACGAGATACCGAGAGACATAAAATTCAAGTATTATCAGACTGGATAAAACAAAAAAATCTTGGTCCTTAAACCTACTAGTATTGTGGACGTTCGTCCATTGCTGTGTATAAAAAATATTATAGTGACACATTCTACAATTTGTCGTTAATTATAGTGACGTATTCAAAAAAATAGAGAGAAATACACAGCAACAGAAACTACAACAAAAACCTTTGCTTATGGAAGAAAATAGTCTCGTAACATAATAAAAAATTAAATGGCCTACGGAAAAATATCTCGAAAAACTTAAGTTCGCCCAGGTGGTGCGGCTGAAGTGTGCGCAGGCAATAGCTGCTTACTGACTGATACTATTTATAATGTATGTTTATTTTGGCCACTATTGTCTATTATTACAAGTTTTATATTCAAAGTGTGGAAAATTACTAATAAATCACAGACAACAGCACTTCCCAACAAGCCCAAACCGTAGCTCAGAACCAAACATCTTCTGGTGGTAAGTTTAATGGTTTCTAATTTAATTCGTTTTACGAATATCGTAGTAACAGGAGAAAATATAATTGAGTTGGGCAATAGCAGGCTAACACGTATAGAAGAGTACTATTTTTTCGAAAATGGAATGCACGAGATACCGAGACATAAAATTTGAGTATTATCAGACTGGATAAAATAAAAAAACTTGATCCATAAACCTACTAGTATAGTGGACGTTCGTCCACTGCTGTGTATAAAAAAATATTATAGTGACACATTCACCAAATTGTCATTAATTATAGTGACCTATTCAAAAACAGAGAGAGAAATACACAGCAACAGAAACAACAACAACAAATACCATTGCTAATGTCAGAAGAAAGTCTCGTTACATAATAAAAATGAAATGACCTACAAAAAAATATCTCGAAATACTTATTAGTTCGCCAAGGTGGTACGGTCGAAGTGTACGCAGTCAATAGCTACTTATTTATAATATATATTTTCTTTTGCCACTTTTGTCTATTATTACATCTTTTATACTCAAAGTGTGGAAAATTACTAATAAATCACAGACAACAGCACTTCCCAACAAGCCCAAACCGTAGCTCAGAACCAAACATCTTCTGGTGGTAAGTTTAATGGTTTCTAATTTAATTCGTTTTACGAATATCGTAGTTACAGGAGAAAATATAATTGAGTTGGGCAATAGCAGGCTAACACGTATAGAAGAGTACTATTTTTTCGAAAATGGAATGCACGAGATACCGAGACATAAAATTTGAGTATTATCAGACTGGATAAAATAAAAAAACTTGATCCATAAACTTACTAGTATAGTGGACGATCGTCCATTGATGTGTATAAAAAATATTATAGTGACACATTCTACAATTTGTCGTTAATTATAGTGACGTATTCAAAAAAATAGAGAGAAATACGCAGCAACAGAAACAACAACAAATACCATTGCTAATTACAGAAGAAAGTCTCGTTACATTATAAAAAATTCAATGACCTACGGAAAAATATCTCTAAAAAAATTTAATTCGCCCAGATGGTGCGGTCGAAGTGTGCGCAGCCAATTGCTACTTATTTAAAATATATGTTTTTTTTGCCGCTTTTGTCTATTATTACAACCATTATAATCAAAGTGTGGAAAATTACTAATAAATCACAGACAACAGCACTTCCCAGCAAGCCCAAACCGTAGCTCAGAACCAAGCTTCTTCTGGTGGTAAGTTTAAAGTTTTCCAATTTAATTCGTTTAACGAATATCGTAGTTACAGGAGAAAATATAATTGAGTTGGGCAATAGCAGGCTAACACGTATAGAAGAGTACTATTTTTTCGAAAATGGAATGTATGAGATACTGAGAGACATAAAATTCAAGTATTATCAGACTGGATAAAACAAAAAATCTTGATCCTAAAACCTACTAGTATAGTGGACGATCGTCCATTGCTGTGTATAAAAAATATTATAGTGACACATTCTACAAATTGTCATTAATTATAGTGAGCTATTCAAAAACATAGAGAGAAATACACAGCAACAGAAACAACAACAACAAATACCATTGCTAGTGTCAGAAGAAAGTCTCGTTACATAATAAAAATTAAATGACCTACAGAAAAATATCTCGAAATACTTATTAGTTCGCCCAGGTGGTGCGGTCGAAGTGTGCGCAGTCAATAGCTACTTATTTATAATATATGTTTTTTTTTGGCCACATTTGTCTATTATTACATCTTTTATACTCAAAGTGTGGAAAATTACTAATAAATCACAGACAACAGCACTTCCCAACAAGCCCAAACCGTAGCTCAGAACCAAACATCTTCTGGTGGTAAGTTTAATGGTTTCTAATTTAATTCGTTTTACGAATATCGTAGTTACAGGAGAAAATATAATTGAGTTGGGCAATAGCAGGCTAACACGTATAGAAGAGTACTATTTTTTCGAAAATGGAATGCACGAGATACCGAGACATAAAATTTGAGTATTATCAGACTGGATAAAATAAAAAAACTTGATCCATAAACCTACTAGTATAGTGGACGTTCGTCCACTGCTGTGTATAAAAAAATATTATAGTGACACATTCACCAAATTGTCATTAATTATAGTGACCTATTCAAAAACAGAGAGAGAAATACACAGCAACAGAAACAACAACAACAAATACCATTGCTAATGTCAGAAGAAAGTCTCGTTACATAATAAAAATGAAATGACCTACAAAAAAATATCTCGAAATACTTATTAGTTCGCCAAGGTGGTACGGTCGAAGTGTACGCAGTCAATAGCTACTTATTTATAATATATATTTTCTTTTGCCGCTTTTGTCTATTATTACATCTTTATACTCAAAGTGTGGAAAATTACTAATAAATCACAGACAACAGCACTTCCCAACAAGCCCAAACCGTAGCTCAGAACCAAACATCTTCTGGTGGTAAGTTTAATGGTTTCTAATTTAATTCGTTTTACGAATATCGTAGTTACAGGAGAAAATATAATTGAGTTGGGCAATAGCAGGCTAACACGTATAGAAGAGTACTATTTTTTCGAAAATGGAATGCACGAGATACCGAGACATAAAATTTGAGTATTATCAGACTGGATAAAATAAAAAAACTTGATCCATAAACCTACTAGTATAGTGGACGATCGTTCATTGATGTGTATAAATAATATTATAGTGACACATTCTACAATTTGTCGTTAATTATAGTGACGTATTCAAAAAAATAGAGAGAAATACACAGCAACAGAAACAACAACAAATACCATTGCTAATTACAGAAGAAAGTCTCGTTACATTATAAAAAATTTAATGACCTACGGAAAAATATCTCGAAAAAAATTTATTTCGCCCAGATGGTGCGGTCGAAGTGTGCGCAGCCAATTGCTACTTATTTAAAATATATGTTTTTTTTGCCGCTTTTGTCTATTATTACAACCATTATAATCAAAGTGTGGAAAATTACTAATAAATCACAGACAACAGCACTTCCCAGCAAGCCCAAACCGTAGCTCAGAACCAAGCTTCTTCTGGTGGTAAGTTTAAAGTTTTCCAATTTAATTCGTTTAACGAATATCGTAGTTACAGGAGAAAATATAATTGAGTTGGGCAATAGCCGGCTAACACGTATAGAAGAGTACTATTTTTTCGAAAATGGAATGTATGAGATACTGAGAGACATAAAATTCAAGTATTATCAGACTGGATAAAACAAAAAATCTTGATCCTAAAACCTACTAGTTTAGTGGACGATCGTCCATTGCTGTGTATAAAAAATATTATAGTGACACATTCTACAAATTGTCATTAATTATAGTGAGCTATTCAAAAACATAGAGAGAAATACACAGCAACAGAAACAACAACAACAAATACCATTGCTAGTGTCAGAAGAAAGTCTCGTTACATAATAAAAATTAAATGACCTACAGAAAAATATCTCGAAATACTTATTAGTTCGCCCAGGTGGTGCGGTCGAAGTGTGCGCAGTCAATAGCTACTTATTTATAATATATGTTTTTTTTTGGCCACATTTGTCTATTATTACATCTTTTATACTCAAAGTGTGGAAAATTACTAATAAATCACAGACAACAGCACTTCCCAACAAGCTCAAACCGTAGCTCAGAACCAAGCTTCTTCTGGTGGTAAGTTTAAAGTTTTCTAATTTAATTCGTTTAACGAATATCGTAGTTACAGGAGAAAATATAATTGAGTTGGGCAATAGCAGGCTAACACGTATACAAGAGTACTATTTTTTCGAAAACGGAATGCACGAGATACCGAGAGACATAAAATTCAAGTATTATCAGACTGGATAAAACAAAAAATCTTGATCCTAAAACCTACTAGTATTGTGGACGTTCGTCCATTGCTGTGTATAAAAAATATTATAGTGACACATTCTACAATTTGTCGTTAATTATAGTGACGTATTCAAAAAAATAGAGAGAAATACACAGCAACAGAAACTACAACAAAAACCTTTGCTTATGGAAGAAAATAGTCTCGTAACATAATAAAAAATTAAATGGCCTACGGAAAAATATCTCGAAAAACTTATAAGTTCGCCCAGGTGATGCGGCTGAAGTGTGCGCAGGCAATAGCTGCTTACTGACTGATACTATTTATAATATATATTTATTTTGGCCACTTTTGTCTATTATTACAAGTTTTACATTCAAACGGACAGACGGACGGACGGACGGACGGACGGACAGCGTGGCGAGAGTAATAGGGTCCCGTTTGTCACACTTCGGGTACGGAACCCTAAAAAAGGGTACATTTTTTCGAAAATAAAATGTAGGATATAACCAAAGACATGCAATTAAACAATAATCAGACTGGATAAAGCAAAAAAATATTAATCATTCAGCCTACGAGTATAGTGGACGATCGTCCATTGCAGTGTATAAAAAATATTATAGTGACACATTTTGCGAATGTTTTTTAATTAAAAAGACCTATTCATCAACATAGAGAGAAATACACAACAACAGAATCAACAACAAATACCTTTGCTAATGTCAGAATAAAGGATCATTACATAATAAAAAATTGAATGACCTACGGAAAAATATCTCGAAAAACGTATTAGTTAGCCCGGTTGGTGCGGTCGCAGTATGCGCAGTCAATAGCTGACTAATGTTATTTATATTTTCTTTTTTTTTGCCGCTTTTGTCTATTATTACAACTATTATAATCAAATTGTGCAAAATTACTAATAAATCACAGACAACAGCACTTCCCAGCAAGCCCAAGCCGTAGCTCAAAAGCAATCTACTTCTGGTGGTAAGTATAAAGTTTTTTAAATAAATTCGTTTAACGAATATCGTAGTATCAAGAGAAAATATAATTGAGTTCGGCAACGGTAGGCTAACGCTTATAAATGATTAATTTTTTTTCGAAAATAAAATATATGAGATACTGATAAACATAAAATTCAAGTATAATCAGACTGGATAAAGCAAAAAAATATTAATCATTCAGCCTACGAGTATAGTGGACGATCGTCCATTGCTGTGTATAAAAATATTATAGTGACACATTTTACAAATGTTCTTTAATTAAAATGACCTATTCATCAACATAGAGAGAAATACACAGCAACAGAATCAACAACAAATACCTTTGCTAATGTCAGAATAAAGGATCATTACATAATAAAAAATTGAATGACCTACGGAAAAATATCTCGAAAAACGTATTAGTTAGCCCGGTTGGTGCGGTCGCAGTATGCGCAGTAAATAGCTGACTAATGTTATTTATATTTTCTTTTTTTTTTGCCGCTTTTGTCTATTATTACAACTATTATAATCAAAGTGTGCAAAATTACTAATAAATCACAGACAACAGCACTTCCCAGCAAGCCCAAGCCGTAGCTCAAAAGCAATGTACTTCTGGTGGTAAGTATAAAGTTTTTTAAATTAATTCGTTTAACGAATATCGTAGTATCAAGAGAAAATATAATTGAGTTCGGCAACGGTAGGCTAATACTTATAAATGGGTACATTTTTTCGAAAATAAAATGTAGGAGATAACCAAAGACATGCAATTAAACAATAATCAGACTGGGTAAAGCAAAAAAATATTGATCATCCAGCCTACGAGTATAGTGTACGATCGTCCATTGCTGTGTATAAAAAATATTATAGTGACACATTTTACAAATGTTCTTTAATTAAAGTGACCTATTCAACAACATAGAGAGAAATACACAGCAATAGAATCAACAACAAATACCTTTGCTAATGTCAGAATAAAGGATCGTTACAGGATAAAAAATTGAATGACCTACGGAAAAATATCTCGAAAAACTTATTAGATCGCCCGGTTGGTGCGGTCGCAGTGTGCGCAGTCAATAGCTGACTAATACTTTTTTTATTATCTTTTTTTTTGGCGCTTTTGTCTATTACTACAACTATTATAATCAGTGTGCAAAATTACTAATAAATCACAGACAACAGCACTTCCCAGCAAGCCCAAGCCGTAGCTCAAAAGCAATCTACTTCTGGTGGTAAGTATAAAGTTTTTTAAATAAATTCGTTTAACGAATATCGTAGTATCAAGAGAAAATATAATTGAGTTTGGCAACGGTAGGCTAACGCTTATAAATGATAATTTTTTTTCGAAAATGAAATATATGAGATACTGAGAAACATAAAATTCAAGTATAATCAGACTGGATAAAGCAAAAAATCTTAATGCCACTTTTGTCTATTATTACAACTATTATAATCAAAGTGTGCAAAATTACGAATAAATCACAGACAACAGCACTTCCCAGCAAGCCCAAGCCGTAGCTCAGAACCAATCTACTTCTGGTGGTAAGTATAAAGTTTTTTAATTTAATTCATTTAACGAATATCGTAGTATCAAGGGAAAATATAATAGAGTTGGGCAACGATAGGCTAATACTTAAAACCGGCCAAGTGCGAGTCGGACTCACGCAGTAAGGATTCCGTACCTCTCAACGACCTGATACCCCATAAAAACTTATTTAATTTACGAGAGTTTATCAAAAGACATCAACGAACAGTGCGCGAAATATGAATTTTTGCAAGTCTTTCTTACGCAGGTACTGCCACATATGTCAGATATTACGGTTTTGAAGATAGAGCAAAAATAAAAACGTTAAAAAAATTCATGTTTTTTGAGGTTTCTTGTATGGAGACCCCCTTTGGTTTTACACTTTTTTTGGTTTTTAGTATTTGTCGTGATACAACTCATAGCAACACATATTCTGAGAAAATTTCAACCGGTTACCTATTACCGTTCAAAAGATACAGCCTTGTGACAGACAGACGGACGGACGGACGGACGGACGGTCGGACGGACGGACAGCGTAGCGAGAGTAATAGGGTCCCGTTTGTCACCCTTCGGGTACGGAACCCTAAAAAAGGGTACATTTTTTCGAAAATAAAATGTAGGAGATAACCAAAGACATGCAATTAAACAATAATCAGACTGGATCAAGCAAAAAAATATTGATCATCCAGCCTACGATTATAGTGGACGATCATCCATTGCTGTGTATAAAAAATATTATTGTGACACATTTTACAAATGTTCTTTAATTAAAGTGACCCATTCAATAACATAGAGAGAAATACACAGCAACAGAACAACAACAAATACCTTTGCTAATGTCAGAATAAAGGATCTTTACATGATAAAAAATTGAATGACCTACGGAAAAATATCTCGAAAAACTTATTAGTTCGCCCGGGTGGTGCGGTCGCAGTAGGCGGCCAATAGCTACTTACTTATTGATACTATTTATAATTTGTGTTTTTTTTGCCGCTTTTGTCTATTATTACAACTATTATAATCAAAGTGTGCAAAATTACTAATAAATCACAGACAACAGCACATCCCAGCAAGCCCAAGCCGTAGCTCAAAAGCAATCTACTTCTGGTGGTAAGTATAAAGTTTTTTAATTTAATTCGTTTAACGAATATCGTAGTAACACGAGAAAATATAATTGAGTTGGGCAACGGTAGGCTAACGCTTATAAATGATTAATTTTTTTTCGAAAATAAAATATATGAGATACTGATAAACATAAAATTCAAGTATAATCAGACTGGATAAAGCAAAAAAATATTAATCATTCAGCCTACGAGTATAGTGGACGATCGTCCATTGCTGTGTATAAAAAATATTATAGGGACACATTTTACAAATGTTCTTTAATTAAAGTGACCTATTCATCAACATAGAGAGAAATACACAGCAACAGAATCAACAACAAATACCTTTGCTAATGTCAGAATAAAGGATCATTACATAATAAAAAATTGAATGACCTATGGAAAAATATCTCGAAAAACGTATTAGTTAGCCCGGTTGGTGCGGTCGCAGTATGCGCAGTCAATAGCTGACTAATGTTATTTATATTTTCTTTTTTTTTGCCGCTTTTGTCTATTATTACAACTATTATAATCAAAGTGTTTAAAATTACTAATAAATCACAGACAACAGCACTTCCCAGCAAGCCCAAGCCGTAGCTCAAAAGCAATCTACTTCTGGTGGTAAGTATAAAGTTTTTTAATTTAATTCGTTTAACGAATATCGTAGTATCAAGAGAAAATATAATTGAGTTCGGCAACGGTAGGCTAATACTTATAAATGGGTACATTTTTTCGAAAATAAAATGTAGGAGATAACCAAAGACATGCAATTAAACAATAATCAGACTGGATAAAGCAAAAAAATATTGATCATCCAGCCTACGAGTATAGTGGACGATCGTCCATTGCTGTGTATAAAAAATATTATAGTGACACATTTTACAAATGTTCTTTAATTAAAGTGACCTATTCAATAACATAGAGAGAAATACACAGCAACAGAACAACAACAAATACCTTTGCTAATGTCAGAATAAAGGATCGTTACATAATAAAAAATTGAATGACCTACGGAAAAATATCTCGAAAAACTTATTATTTAGCCCGGTTGGTGCGGTCGCAGTGTGCGCAGTCAATAGCTGACTAATGTTATTTATATTTTCTTTTTTGTTTGCCGCTTTTGTCTATTATTACAACTATTATAATCAAAGTGTGCAAAATTACTAATAAATCACAGACAACAGCACTTCCCAGCAAGCCCAAGCCGTAGCTCAAAAGCAATCCACTTCTGGTGGTATGTATAAAGTATTTTAATTTAATTCGTTTAACGAATATCGTAGTATCAAGAGAAAATATAAATGAGTTTATTTGTTTATTTGTTTATTTATTTGACACTAAATTAGTTCATAATTTGTTGAAAGCTCTGTTTTCTGAACTAAGCTATAATCTAGCCTGTGTGTCAGAAATCAGTTCCTTCCCCGTTTAAATGACACAAAAAGATTGTACAAGCTTTGTGATTTATACCAGGCCCCTCAGAAAGTATTGCGAAAAAAAGTTTTTATATATGGGAGACTGGCCAGTTATAATGTTTTTCGAAAATATGATTATTTATAAGTAAAAATAAGTAAGTTCCAATTTCAAAATTTCCCTCCACATTTTTTGCGAGTTAATTCAAAGTATTGTGTCTCACTGAAATATGGATCTGCGCCGGGAACATTTTAGAGCTATGATTTTATACGATTTCAAGTGTCGCCTGAAACCGGATGAATCGTACGATAGACTTCAAATGGCATTCATGGATGAAGGCCCTTCCAAGGCAACCGTGTATCGTTGGTATAACGAATTCAAGCGCGGTCGACCAACTTTGGGGGATGACGAAAGAAGCGGTCGCCCTTTGACGGCTGTTACCGAAGAAAACGTGCTAGCAGTGAAAAATTTCATCCAAGACAATAGGCGAATTACATATCAGGAGATTCAACACATATTGAAGATTGGATCGGGAAGCGTTCACGAGATTCTACACAGCCATCTTTGCGTCAGGAGGATAGTATCACGCTGGGTGCCGCACAACCTCACCGATGCTCAGAAGCAGGCCCGGGTGGAATGGTGCCGTGATATGCTTAACAAATTTGAAGCAGGCTCGTCTCGGCGTGTTTACGACATCGTTACAGGTGATGAGTCCTGGATTTATCAATACGACCCAGAAACCAAGCGCCAGTCGACTGTTTGGGTGTTTCAAAATGAGCCAACGCCTACCAAAGTGAAGCGATCTAGAAGCGGGGGTAAGATTTTGATCGCTAGCTTTTTTAATTTGACTGGCCACTTGGTATCAATTCCCTTACGGGATCAAAGAAGCATTAATGCCGAATGGTATACTACCAAATGTTTGCCAGAAGTTTTCTCTGTTATAAGCAACAAGCGACCAAACACAGGGCTCCGCGGGCTACTGCTCCACCACGACAATGCACCTGCGCACACCGCACTCAAAACGAGGGACTTCCTGGACAGCACGCCAGTCAAACTCCTGGGTCACCCTCCTTACAGCCCTGATCTAGCACCGTGTGACTTCTTTTTATTCCCAAAAATAAAAAATCAGCTCAAAGGGATACAATTTTCGTCGCCGGAAGATGCGCTGGCTGCGTTCGAGCAGGCTGTAAACGAGGTGTCTGCGGCGGACTGGAAAAAGTGTTTTGAAAACTGGTTTAGGCGCATGAATCTTTGTATAGAGGCTGGTGGAAAGTACTTTGAAAAGATTTGATAAAAATATATGTACGTATAGAACAATTTTTTTTAGTTTCGCAAAACTTTCTGAGTGTCCCACGTACATTACTATTTTGTTAAGATGCATGCAAGTATACAAGAATAGCAAAAAAACGTGAGTCTAGGTAAAGCTAGCAATAGTTATAGTTATATATATTTTATAAAATATTAAAATACTTATTGTTATCAGTCGGGTTGTGTTTGTTTGCGTATATGAGTGTGAGTATGCAGGGGGGTGTGTATGTGAGTGTGTGTGTGTGTGGGTGTGTGTATTTGGGTGTAGGGGTATGTTCATGGTTGTAAATCTGTATACATTAAACCAGCTCATGCAATTTTCGGGTAGGGGAACTCTACACATTGTAGATTATATGTTATGCAGTAGTTAACAGTAGCTCTTCACAACTATTATAGTCATAATTAGCTAGCCATTTTATAACCATATTTTTAAATTTATAATTGCTGACCTCTCTTGTTTGCAAACTCCTGCTTAGGGTACTGTACAATTTGGGTGCTTGAAAGTTATGATGTCTACGCGCAAATTCCGTTTTTATGCGTGGTGTTGGATATATAAACCTTCTTTTGCCACCGCCTTCCAGAGTTGGAACTGTTATACAATGGTACCATCTTAAACATCTATAAATAAACAATTTCCGTACGCTAAGTACCCCAGTTTTTAAGTATACATCTGTTGTTGGGTACCTATAGGGTAAGTATAACATAACTTTTAATATGGCTCTTTGTGCACGCTCCAATACAATAATATGCGTTTTGGCGGCACCGCCCCACGAGCAGTTGCAGTAATTTATTAAGCATTGGGCAAGGGCATTGTATACCTGTATCAGTATCGTGGGTTCCGCAACAGTTCTCAAGTTTTTGAATATATATATGAGTTTTCTAACTCTTTTAGCTAAGTATCCAATATGTTGCCTCCAAGATAATCTATCATCTATTTGAACTCCTAAATACTTAATTATTTTGACTCGTTCTAGCAGCTGACAATTACACCCACTCATTAGACCTAGATTACAAGGGTATTTGTGAATTTTAACATTAAAATCATTCGGTGGCCTTGAAGCCATTGTTTTATTAAAGCAAACGTATTTTGTCTTCGTGGCATTAAGACTAAGCAGACTACGCTCAAGCCAAGCAGTGTCGCTGTTGAGTCCATTCGTTGTTAGGGTTTGTACTGTGTGCCAGTTTGCACCGTGAAACAAAATAACAGTATCATCTGCAAACATCAATAAATCCGCTCCAGCAATCTGCTTTTCACACAGTTCATTGATATAAACCGTAAATAATGACGGGCCCAATGTACTTCCTTGCGGAACGCCGTAATTACATTGTGCTACATTACTTAAATGATTTTCAACACGAACAATCTGGCTTCTATTTGTTAAGTAGTCTTTAAACCAATTCAACTGTATACCTCGAATCCCACAGTTTTCGAGTCTCGATAGGAGTATAGGTATAGATACCGTGTCAAAAGCTTTTTGTAAATCTAAAAATATTCCCAGGCACTTATCACCACTATCGAGATATTTGGTAATATGGGAGGTCAACTGAAGAACTACATCTTCAGTCGACCGGGATTTTCTGAAGCCAAACTGTTTAGTCGAGATAAGATGATTTTTTTCTAGATAGGTAATAAGTCTCTTATTTACAATTTTCTCAATAATTTTAGAAAGAGTGGAAAGCAGAGAGATTGGCCTATAATTCGAGGGAATCGTCACTTCACCTCCCTTAAATACCGGCACTACCACGGCTTGTTTAAGCATAGTAGGAAAAATGCCACTACTAAAACTAAGGTCGCACAGATATGCAATAGGTTCAGCCAGCATATCAATGTTTACTTGAATGAATTTAGTTGAGATTTTATCAATTCCAGGCGAGCTCTCTGTTTTTAGGTTTAACACTATTGATTTTACTTCTCTATGATCTGTTGGTAAGAACGCCATTGAATGTACCGGTCCAGTTTTAATTGCAGTAATAGCCAGCTCTTCTTCTGTGTTTCCTATTTTAGATAAGGTATTATTAGCAAGTTGGGCTCCTACAGTGGTGAAGAATGTATTTATCTTGTCAAGTGAGGATTCAGTAGTTGTACTAATGTTCAGTAGCTCTATGGGGGACTTTTTTTTGTTTTTTTCATATTGCAGAATTCCCTAATTGTATTCCATGTCCCTTTGATATTACCCAAGTTATAATGAAGTCTGTTTTTAAAATAGTTTATTTTTAACGATTTTATCAATTTGTTGCATGTATTCCTATATTTATTATATTCTTCTTTGAGTAGGTCATTATCTATTGATTTTTTTAGTTTTAAATGAAGTTTGTTTCGTTTTCGTATACATTTTATGACACCAGATGTGATCCATGGTTTCAGAGGGATGTTTTTTTTACTAACATGTTTAGTAGTAGTATTGCACGCAATCACTTCCTTTAGGCTAGAAACTAGAGCCTCAGCTGCTTGGTTCACATCCTCGATCTTATAATAAATACTCCAATCAATTTGCTTTATGTATTCTGCAGCCGAGTCATAATTAAAGCTGGATTTATTAAAACAAGTGTGTTGTCTCTCAATTTTTGCCTTATTCATATAAAGAAGAATCGGGCAATGGTCAGTAAATTGGTCGAAAACAAGTGTTTGTCTATTGTAGTTGCTTAGTGTCATGAAATGATCTATACATTTGTTATATCGAGTAGGAATATTTATGCTTTGTTGAAGTCCGTGTGAGGCTAACATATTTATATAGTCAGCGGGAAAACCTACGAGATTTTCGGGGAGTATGTCAATATTTATGTCGCCCGTTAAAATGATATTTTTAGAATTAATTTTCGTTAAGATATGGTTTATTGAGTCAATATATTTGACAGGATTCCGAAAACATGGTGGTCGATAAGTACATAAAAGAGAAAATTCATCACCTAGTTTTATAACCAGATAGTTACCTTCATCATAGTCGGGCTCGTAGGCAGTAGCGTTAATCTGGTTCTTTACATATACAATCACTCCATCGTTCTGGTTGATGAACTTCTTTGTGTGGAAATAGTTGTAATTGTCAATGCTGGGAATAGGTTTATTCTCATTCAACCAACATTCAGTCAGGACTATCACATCAACTTCCATATCTATATTAGAAATGAAAACTAAGAAGGCATCTAAATTTTTATAAACACTACAAATGTTTAGTGTGAGAATACATAATGAATTGTCATGGTGTTTTTTTGCGTTTAGTACTGAAGAACATTTCATGGGGTCGTTTATTCGTATACATTCATAATCTCCGATTTTGTCTAAGTCTTTGTTTATATTTTTGCTACTTAAATCGAATTTTAATAAAATTTTAAATGGGACTGTTTTTATGGCGTCGGTAATAACTAATATAAGAGGGTAATATGTTCTGAAACATGCTACAGATTTTTCCGGTGAAATATACTGTAATATTTGAGGTGATTGTATACAACTATTGTAGAGGTGTGTGTAGTGAGGTACAGTGTTTACATACTAGAACTAAGAAATTACGTAACATAGTACCTGAGATATTTCGACAGATACAAAAGGGAAAAGTACGTAGTCAGATTTTCTCATCTCGGTTCTTCAGATCCATTTGCGAGTTGACACATATTTGCGGCTCACCTTCTTTTTTACGCAAATACACTTTTCCGTAAGATGTCCAGCAGTATTTGTATTGGTTGTTAGAAGCATATTCTCTAGCTGAGAAGAATAATTTGCGAGCTTTTGTAGACAAGTTTTCTGACACATAGATAGGAGTCTTCGGGGCAGCAATATTCAGATGAGTACTATTTAACATATTATCTTTATTATTTTTATTAAATGATCTCAATCAGGTTTGTATACTAGTTTTGCGTAAAACTGTTGTGAAATCCACAATGATTGGCTTGTTTGTCGATTTAGCGGAGTTAATTCTGAAGATATCCTTAACATCTAAATTTGTAATATTAGTGTCTAGTAGTTTCCCCATTTTTACAACCATATTCAGAAGATCTTCCTTCGTTTCATTCGGCAATTTAGGAACATTTCTGATTTCCAGACTCGTTGCTCTTGATTGTCTTTCTAATTGGTCAATTTTATCTTCCAGGTTCATTATACCTTCTCGGTATTCTGCTCTCTCCGTTTCCATCTGCTTCATCTTCCCCATAACCTCATCATACTTTTTAGCTGTGAAATCCACAGTTTCTTGCAGCTTTATATTTTGCTTACTGATTTCTTCAAGCTTGGATTGCAAATTAGAGAATAATTGAGTTTGCTCTGTTTTGAACTCTTTTATTACTTTTAGTATTTCAATTTTAAAGAGGTCCAGGTCGACTGCTTGGTCCAGATCTTCTCTTTGTCTTTTGTTGCGATAAGTAACATTAGACAACTGCGTTACGCTGTCCGACGACAAATTTAAGTTTGGTTCTGATTGGTGATGTGCTAAACGGGTATAGTAGTGACAACAGCGGGTGACAGGGGTGGAGTTCTATTAAGCGGCATGTTATAAAAATAACAATATATAAACAGGCACGGGAAGTATCAGCGACAGCTGTTAGATATATTTTATCTTGGACCATATAACAAAGTTGCTACCCGCTCCCGCTCTCGCCTATTAATTGTGGCAAGCATCGGTGTATTTACGCGGACCCAGTCCACGTGTACTGGCCGCACGCAGCGTAGCTGGGCTCGCTGCTTTCGTTTCGCTGTTACTATCCTTTTCGTTCCACCACTCCGCGTTAACCACTGTGAGTGTTCTGCGCGCCTAGTACTTTAACTATTTGATTTTATTTTAAAAATGAAAATATAACGATTTTGTAAATAAAAATTGTACGTATGGACACGTCTAATCGCTTTCGCGGTCCGGAGGGAAAGGTTGGAAAGTTGGGCAACGGTAGGCTAATACTTATAAATGGGTACATTTTTTCAAAAATAAAATGTAGGAGATAACCAAAGACATGCAATTAAACAATAATCAGACTGGATAAAGCAAAAAAATATTGATCATTCAGCCTACGAGTATAGTGGACGATCGTCCATTGCAGTGTATAAAAAATATTATAGTGACACATTTTACAAATGTTCTTTAATTAAAGTGACCTATTCAACAACATAGAGAGAAATACACAGCAACAGAAACAACAACAAATACCTTTGCTAATGTCAGAATAAAGGATCGTTACATGATAAAAAATTGAATGACCCACGGAAAAATATCTCGAAAAACTTATTAGTTCGCCCGGTTGGTGCGGTCGCAGTGTGCGCAGTCAATAGCTGACTAATACTATTTATATTATCTTTTTTTTTGGGGCTTTTGTCTATTACTACAACTATTATAATCAGTGTGCAAAATTACTAATAAATCACAGACAACAGCACTTCTCAGCAAGCCCAAGCCGTAGCTCAAAAGCAATCTACTTCTGGTGGTATGTTTAAAGTTTTCTAATTTAATTCGTTTAACGAATATCGTAGTAACACGAGAAAATATAATTGAGTTGGGCAACGGTAGGCTAACGCTTATAAATGTTTTTTTTTTTTTCGAAAATGAAATATATGAGATACTAAGAAACATAAAATTCAAGTATAATCAGACTGGATAAAGCAAAAAATCTTAATCCTTAAGATTGCGAGTATAATGGATGATCGTCCATTGCTGTTAATAAAAAATATTATAGTGACACATTCTACAAATTATCGTTAAATATAGTCACCTATTCAACAACATAGAGAGAAATACTCAGCAACAGAAACAACAACAAATACCTTTGCTGATGTCAGAATAAGGTCTCTTTACAAAATTAAAATTTAATGACCTATGGAAAAATATTTAGAAAAACTTATTAGTTCGCCCGGGTGGTGCGGTCGCAGTATGCGGCCAATAGCTACTTACTTATTGATACTATTTATAATTTATGTTTTTTTTGCCGCTTTTGTCTATTATTACAACTATTATAATCAAAGTGTGCAAAATGACTAATAAATCACAGACAACAGCACTTCCCAGCAAGCCCAAGCCGTAGCTCAAAAGCAATCTACTTCTGGTGGTAAGTATAAAGTTTTTTAATTTAATTCGTTTAACGAATATCGTAGTATCAAGAGAAAATATAAATGATTTGGGCAACGGTAGGCTAATACTTATAAATGGGTACATTTTTTCAAAAATAAAATCTAAGAGATAACCAAAGACATGCAATTAAACAATAATCAGACTGGATAAAGCAAAAAAATATTGATCATGCAGCCTACGAGTATAGTGGACGATCGTCCATTGCTGTGTACAAAAAATATTATAGTGACACATTTTACAAATTTTCTTTAATTAAAGTGACCTATTCAACAACACAGAGAGAAATACACAGCAACAGAAACAACAACAAATACCTTTGCTAATGTCAGAATAAAGGATCGTTACATGATAAAAAATTAATTGACCTATGGAAAAATATCTCGAAAAACTTATTAGTTCGCCCGGTTGGTGCGGTCGCAGTGTGCGCAGTCAATAGCTGGTTAATACTATTTATATTATCTTTTTTTTGCCGCTTTTTGTCTATTATTACAACTATTATAATCAGTGTGCAAAATTACTAATAAATCACAGACAACAGCACTTCCCAGCAAGCCCAAGCCGTAGCTCAAAAGCAATCTACTTCTGGTGGTATGTATAAAGTTTTTTAATTTAATTCGTTTAACTAATATCGTAGTAACACGAGAAAATATAATTGAGGTGGGCAACGGTAGGCTAACGCTTATAAATGTTTTTTTTTTTTCGAAAATGAAATATATGAGATTCTGAGAAACATAAAATTCAAGTATAATCAGACTGGATAAAGCAAAAAAATAATAATCATTCAGCCTACGAGTATAGTGGACGATCGTCCATTGCTGTGTATAAAAAATATTATAGTGACACATTTTACAAATGTTCTTTAATTAAAGTGACCTATTCATCAACATAGAGAGAAATACACAGCAACAGAAACAACAACAAATACCTTTGCTGATGTCAGAATAAGGTCTCTTTACAAAATCAAAATTTAATGACCTATGGAAAAATATTTCGAAAAACTTATTAGTTCGCCCGGGTGGTGCGGTCGCAGTATGCGTCCAATAGCTACTTACTTATTGATATTATTTATAATTTGTTTTTTTTGCCGCTTTTGTCTATTATTACAAAAAAATATTGATCATGCAGCCTACGAGTATAGTGGACGATCGTCCATTGCTGTGTACAAAAAATATTATAGTGACTCATTTTACAAATGTTCTTTAATTAAAGTGACCTATTCATCAACATAGAGAGAAATACACAGCAACAAAATCAACAACAAATACCTTTGCTAATGTCAGAATAAAGAATTGTTACATATTAAAAATTGAATGACCTACGGAAAAATATCTCGAAAAGCTTATTAGTTAGCCCGGTTGGTGCGGTCGCAGTGTGCGCAGTCAATAGCTGACTAATGTTATTTATATTTTCTTTTTTTTTGCCGCTTTTGTCTATTATTACAACTATTATAATCAAAGTGTGCAAAATTACTAATAAATCACAGACAACAGCACTTCCCAGCAAGCCCAAGCCGTAGCTCAAAAGCAATCTACTTCTGGTGGTATTTATAAAGTTTTCTAATTTAATACGTTTAACAAATATCGTAGTAACACGAGAAAATATAATTGAGTTAGGCAACGGTAGGCTAACGCTTATAAATGATTAATTTTTTTTCGAAAATAAAATATATGAGATACTGAGAAACATAAAATTCAAGTATAATCAGACTGGATAAAGCAAAAAAAAAATAATCATTCAGCCTACGAGTATAGTGGACGATCGTCCATTGCTGTGTATAAAAAATATTATAGTGACACATTTTACAAATGTTCTTTAATTAAAGTGACCTATTCATCAACATAGAGAGAAATACACAGCAACAGAATCAACAACAAATACCTTTGCTAATGTCAGAATAAAGGATCGTTACATAATAAAAAATTGAATGACCTACGGAAAAATATCTCGAAAAAGTTATTAGTTAGCCCGGTTGGTGCGGTCGCAGTCTGCGCAGTCAATAGCTGACTAATGTTATTTATATTTTCTTTTTTTTTGCCGCTTTTGTCTATTATTACAACTATTATAATCAAAGTGTGCAAAATTACTAATAAATCACAGACAACAGCACTTCCCAGCAAGCCCAAGCCGTAGCTCAAAAGCAATCTACTTCTGGTGGTATGTATAAAGTTTTCTAATTTAATTCGTTTAACGAATATCGTAGTAACACGAGAAAATATAATCGAGTTGGGCAACGGTAGGCTAACGCTTATAAATGATTTTGTTTTTTCGAAAATAAAATATATGAGATACTGAGAAACGTAAAATTCTAGTATAATCAGACTGGATAAAGCAAAAAAATATTAATCATTCAGCCTACGAGTATAATGGACAATCGTCCATTGCTGTGTATAAAAAATAATATAGTAACACATTTTACAAATGTTCTTTAATTAAAGTGACCTATTCATCAACATAGAGAGAAATACACAGCAACAGAATCAACAACAAATACCTTTGCTAATGTCAGAATAAAGGATCGTTACATAATAAAAAATTGAATGACCTACGGAAAAATATCTCGAAAAACTTATTAGTTAGCCCGGTTGGTGCGGTCGCAGTGTGCGCAGTCAATAGCTGACTAATGTTATTTATATTTTCTTTTTTTTTTGCCGCTTTTGTCTATTATTACAACTATTATAATCAAAGTGTGCAAAATTACTAATAAATCACAGACAACAGCACTTCCCAGCAAGCCCAAACCGTAGCTCAAAAGCAATCTACTTCTGGTGGTATGTATAAAGTTTTCTAATTTAATTCGTTTAACGAATATCGTAGTAACACGAGAAAATATAATTGAGTTGGGCAACGGTAGGCTAACGCTCATAAATGTTTTTTTTTTTTTCTAAAATAAAATATATGAGATACTGAGAAACATAAAATTCAAGTATAATCAGACTGGATAAAGCAAAAAAATATTAATCATTCAGCCTACGAGTATAGTGGACGATCGTCCATTGCTGTGTATAAAAAATATTATAGTGATGAAGTGTGCGGATAAGGGGAGAGAAATAACGAAGACGTGTGTTCGTCACAAGGGTTTTAATATGACTCTCACAATATTGTTCCTTACCAACTACTTATACTAATTTAACTCTACTACACACTACACCACGGGGGTGCAAGAATAAAAAAAAAAGAATAAACACTTTTTTTTTTTTTTTGTTCTTATACAAACCAAACATATTAAAAAAAATATAATAGGTACTTACAATTTATTCAAAAAAATTAAAATTCTTAAGGAATGTTACAATATTCTATTAACATTAGGTAATACATGTCTTGCTAAGTTTTAAAAAGTTTCGTTCGATTTTTGTGTACAATTTCAATCTTATTATTTTTCAAAAATTTTACATTAGGTTCCTGGTCTTCAATAACAACATATGGGCCATTAAACAATTTATCTAATTTACTCGCAGTTTCATTTTTTACCAATATTAAATCATTTATCTTATAATGTACTTGATTTACGTTTTTATCGTAACTGTACTTACGCAATTCTTTACACTTTAACAAGTTATTTCGTGCATCTCTGTGGGCTACTTGTAGACGATATTTTAATTCTAAACTATAATTATCACTATTATATAAAGGTTCTATATTACTACTTACTCGACATGGAATATCACAGGGTCTCCCAAAAACTAACTCATATGGTGGATATTTTGTAGACGAGTGTACAGTATTGTTAAATGTAAAGGTGTGGCTTTACGTGTTGAATCAAAGACGTATATCTCACGAATGTAGTTATAATAATGCTCATTACAGAATATATAGGGGGAAGGCGCGTCACACACTACACCTCCCCCGATGATTTGAGAAAAAAAATACAAAAGTTGTTTTTTTTTCTAAATTAAAATTACCAATTACAATACACAATCATGATAATAGTAATAAAAACATAAAATTTTCATTCAGAAGAATAAAATGATGACTGCAATTTGATACATGTTGATAAATAAGCACATGACGTAAACGTTTCATTTACAAAGGTTTTTTTTTTTTTTCTGATTACTTTACAATTTTGTATGCATATTCCATAAACATGAAAAAAATAATTTTAGCAACACAAAAATTACTTACCTAACACGATATTTTATTTAATAAGAAAACCTATTATCTACTTTATTTAACCTAATAATAATACCGATGCACTGTTGACAATATCAGTTAATATTAAAGAATTTGATACCTATCAATCTTGTTCATTAATTTCTTCTTGAACTTTTCATAATATTTCTCATAAGAATAACATAGTATTACGTACATTCCTTCAAACAAACATCATCATTTCCTTTTCTTCATTTAATATTTTCCGTTCTAATAACACTTCTTTCATATGGGTACATCTTTTATCACTTTGGACCGGCCGGTCTTTCATATAATTATTTCATTTCATAATGAGGTACATTATTATACATAAGTCGACTTTACTTCACATTATTCATCATTTCCATTTATTATAAGGATCAAGATTTAAGACATTTTAGTCTCCAACAGTTCTCACGGAGGAAAGCTCGTTCGCACCATGATCGAATCTGAAGGACCTGACCTTAATTTGTACCTCATTGTGTACCACATATTTAATCAATATCACACACCAATCAAAACAGTAACACCACTCTCAATATAAATTATTTGGTTCATAAATCCTCCGGGGCTCTCGGGTGATCAGTCCGGTGGCGTACCAGAAGCCTATGTACCAAACAATTCCCTTCTACTTCAATCCTTTTATCAAACCAAACTTTCATACAAAATAGCTTCGATCGTAATCCAACATCTTATAAACAAAAATTACTAGTATCCGTTATCTTTTCTACATAAACAGGAAAAGTTACTAATTGCACTCAAAAGGTGACAAAAGATATTTAAAACAGTTCCTGTTTCATCAAAC
This sequence comes from Asteroscopus sphinx, assembly GCA_949699075.1. Taxonomy (NCBI): domain Eukaryota; kingdom Metazoa; phylum Arthropoda; class Insecta; order Lepidoptera; family Noctuidae; genus Asteroscopus; species Asteroscopus sphinx. The sequence goes on from OX453008.1 coordinate 11,025,495, forward strand.
TTATAATAAAATCTAACTTGTTATTCTTCTTCACTATTATTTTAAGTGTCAACATAAAAAAAATCATTCTAATTTGTGAAGTCATACTAGGCACTTCAAGAAACTGCTTACATAAATATTTCAAAGCATTACCATAAACGGAATCTAATTTCAAAGAAAGAATGTTATCAGGTACTGATTTTGACACCAAACATAAACAATGCTGCGCTTGCATACATGGAATATACACACGACACACGGACATCAGACTAAAGTATTGCAAAACATTTGATAACAATCAGCAAATTAGGTACTAAGACAATTTTTACTTACGGATTTACTTGATTTTACAATGTAAAATAACATAACCCTCTGAATATATTTTACCACCTATACCATTAATAACAATGTTATCGTTATGCATTGGAATTTGTTCCGATAACGCCCTCTTAGAAATAGCGGAGAGTGAAGCACCGGTGTCAAGTAGCCATGAACGCCTCACATTGCTTAAGTTAAAAAAAACATACCTTACATTTTGATTACAAGTTAAAATAGTATAACTTTTAGGCCCGAAAAAACTGATTCTCATTAATTACGTATATAATAATTTTTATTTCCACGATAATTAGAAAATTGATTTTGGTTATAAAATCTATTATTAGGCCTATTAGGCGCTGAGAATCGTGTTTGAAGTTGAAGGCTGTGCCAGCTCCTCGTCCTGAGCTGCACGCACGGCATTTTTTAGTTCCGAGTAGTCTCGTGCTGAAATTATGGTGCTTAGTCGCCTATTCCTAAGTCCATCGTTTTTATAATGCCGTATTTCTAATGCCTTTTCCATAAAATAAAATAAAATTGTAGTAATTAGTAGGTACCTTAAAATTGAGTAGCCCATGTCTAAAATGGATGCACGATCATATTCCACAACAAAAGAAAAAATATATACCTACGTTACAGCTTAACTCTAATATAACTAAACTATAAAAATAAAAAAAAAATATGACGCAGCATTTCACACACCTGAGTCACATGTCCACACGAAATCGCGGCACTGAGCTGAGCATTAAACATAGACACTTACATAATTTTCGGTACTCGATACAAACGAATGAAGATGTTTCACTTATTACACATTAACTTTGTTTCTCGATCTCGCCTTCATAGTTTTCTGTCCATCTCCTTGCTTTTCCATTGGTTCCAATTTGATTGTTGGCGTTATTCTTCAGGATGAAAACAATAACAATCGATCCAAAAATAGCAGGCCCGCTGCGGTTCCGTATCCGATGCACTCATTGTTTTATTTTTATTTTTATATAACACCGAATTTACGAAACTCGAACTTTAGCGCACCGAGGCACACAGGAATGCGCTTATCTTGCATCTCTCGCCCGCTATCGGACTCCCGAGGCCCGCGCTTGGCACTTAGGCAGGGTCGCCATGAAGTGTGCGGATAAGGGGAGAGAAATAACGAAGACGTGTGTTCGTCACAAGGGTTTTAATATGACTCTCACAATATTGTTCCTTACCAACTACTTATACTAATTTAACTCTACTACACACTACAGTGACACATTTTACAAATGTTCTTTAATTAAAGTGACCTATTCATCAACATAGAGAGAAATACACAGCAACAGAATCAACAACAAATACCTTTGCTAATGTCAGAATAAAGGATCGTTACATAATAAAAAATTGAATGACCTACGGAAAAATATCTCGAAAAACTTATTAGTTAGCCCGGTTGGTGCGGTCGCAGTGTGCGCAGTCAATAGCTGACTAATGTTATTTATATTTTCTTTTTTTTTGCCGCTTTTGTCTATTATTACAACTATTATAATCAAAGTGTGCAAAATTACTAATAAATCACAGACAACAGCACTTCCCAGCAAGCCCAAGCCGTAGCTCAAAAGCAATCTACTTCTGGTGGTATTTATAAAGTTTTCTAATTTAATTCGTTTAACGAATATCGTAGTAACACGAGAAAATATAATTGAGTTGGGCAACGGTAGGCTATCGCTTATAAATGATTAATTTTTTTTCGAAAATAAAATATATGAGATACTGAGAAACATAAAATTCAAGTATAATCAGACTGGATAAAGCAAAAAAATATTAATCATTCAGCCTACGAGTATAATGGACGAACGTCCATTGCTGTGTATAAAAAATAATATAGTAACACATTTTACAAATGTTCTTTAATTAAAGTGACCTATTCATCAACATAGAGAGAAATACACAGCAACAGAATCAACAACAAATACCTTTGCTAATGTCAGAATAAAGGATCGTTACATAATAAAAAATTGAATGACCTACGGAAAAATATCTCGAAAAACTTATTAGTTAGCCCGGTTGGTGCGGTCGCAGTGTGCGCAGTCAATAGCTGACTAATGTTATTTATATTTTCTTTTTTTTTTGCCGCTTTTGTCTATTATTACAACTATTATAATCAAAGTGTGCAAAATTACTAATAAATCACAGACAACAGCACTTCCCAGCAAGCCCAAACCGTAGCTCAAAAGCAATCTACTTCTGGTGGTATGTATAAAGTTTTCTAATTTAATTCGTTTAACGAATATCGTAGTAACATGAGAAAATATAATTGAGTTGGGCAACGGTAGGCTAACGCTTATAAATTTTTTTTTTTTTTTCGAAAATAAAATATATGAGATACTGAGAAACATAAAATTCAAGTATAATCAGACTGGATAAAGCAAAAAAATATTAATCATTCAGCCTACGAGTATAGTGGACGATCGTCCATTGCTGTGTATAAAAAATATTATAGTGACACATTTTACAAATGTTCTTTAATTAAAGTGACCTATTCATCAACATAGAGAGAAATACACAGCAACAGAATCAACAACAAATACCTTTGCTAATGTCAGAATAAAGGATCGTTACATAATAAAAAATTGAATGACCTACGGAAAAATATCTCGAAAAACTTATTAGTTAGCCCGGTTGGTGCGGTCGCAGTGTGCGCAGTCAATAGCTGACTAATGTTATTTATATTTTCTTTTGTTTTGCCGCTTTTGTCTATTATTACAACTATTATAATCAAAGTGTGCAAAATTACTAATAAATCACAGACAACAGCACTTCCCAGCAAGCCCAAGCCGTAGCTCAAAAGCAATCTACTTCTGGTGGTATTTATAAAGTTTTCTAATTTAATTCGTTTAACGAATATCGTAGTAACACGAGAAAATATAATTGAGTTGGGCAACGGTAGGCTAACGCTTATAAATGATTAATTTTTTTTGAAAATAAAATATATGAGATACTGAGAAACATAAAATTCAAGTATAATCAGACTGGATAAAGCAAAAAAATAATAATCATTCAGCCTACGAGTATAGTGGACGATCGTCCATTGCTGTGTATAAAAAATATTATACTGACACATTTTACAAATGTTCTTTAATTAAAGTGACCTATTCATCAACATAGAGAGAAATACACAGCAACAGAATCAACAACAAATACCTTTGCTAATGTCAGAATAAAGGATCGTTACATAATAAAAAATTGAATGACCTACGAAAAAATATCTCGAAAAACTTATTAGTTAGCCCGGTTGGTGCGGTCGCAGTCTGCGCAGTCAATAGCTGACTAATGTTATTTATATTTTCTTTTTTTTTGCCGCTTTTGTCTATTATTACAACTATTATAATCAAAGTGTGCAAAATTACTAATAAATCACAGACAACAGCACTTCCCAGCAAGCCCAAGCCGTAGCTCAAAAGCAATCTACTTCTGGTGGTATGTATAAAGTTTTCTAATTTAATTCGTTTAACGAATATCGTAGTAACACGAGAAAATATAATCGAGTTGGGCAACGGTAGGCTAACGCTTATAGATGATTTTTTTTTTTCGAAAATAAAATATATGAGATACTGAGAAACGTAAAATTCTAGTATAATCAGACTGGATAAAGCAAAAAAATATTAATCATTCAGCCTACGAGTATAATGGACGATCGTCCATTGCTGTGTATAAAAAATAATATAGTAACACATTTTACTAATGTTCTTTAATTAAAGTGACCTATTCATCAACATAGAGGAAATACACAGCAACAAAATCAACAACAAATACCTTTGCTAATGTCAGAATAAAGAATTGTTACATATTAAAAATTGAATGACCTACGGAAAAATATCTCGAAAAGCTTATTAGTTAGCCCGGTTGGTGCGGTCGCAGTGTGCGCAGTCAATAGCTGACTAATGTTATTTATATTTTCTTTTTTTTTGCCGCTTTTGTCTATTATTACAACTATTATAATCAAAGTGTGCAAAATTACTAATAAATCACAGACAACAGCACTTCCCAGCAAGCCCAAGCCGTAGGTCAAAAGCAATCTACTTCTGGTGGTATGTATAAAGTTTTCTAATTTAATTCGTTTAACGAATATCGTAGTAACACGAGAAAATATAATTGAGTTGGGCAACGGTAGGCTAACGCTTATAAATGATTAATTTTTTTTGAAAATAAAATATATGAGATACTGAGAAACATAAAATTCAAGTATAATCAGACTGGATAAAGCAAAAAAATATTAATCATTCAGCCTACGAGTATAGTGGACGATCGTCCATTGCTGTGTATAAAAAATATTATAGTGACACATTTTACAAATGTTCTTTAATTAAAGTGACCTATTCATCAACATAGAGAGAAAAACACAGCAACAGAATCAACAACAAATACCTTTGCTAATGTCAGAATAAAGGATCGTTACATAATAAAAAATTGAATCACTTACGGAAAAATATCTCGAAAAACTTATTAGTTAGCCCGGTTGGTGCGGTCGCAGTGTGCGCAGTCAATGGCTGACTAATTTTTTTTTTTTATTTTTTTTTGCCGCTTTTGTCTATTATTACAACTATTATAATCAAAGTGTGCAAAATTACTAATAAATCACAGACAACAGCACTTCCCAGCAAGCCCAAGCCGTAGCTCAAAAGCAATCTACTTCTGGTGGTATGTATAAAGTTTTCTAATTTAATTCGTTTAACGAATATCGTATTAACACGAGAAAATATAATTGAGTTGGGCAACGGTAGGCTAACGCTTATAAAGGATTAATTTTTTTTTGAAAATAAAATATATGAGATACTGAGAAACATAAAATTCAAGTATAATCAGACTGGATAAAGCAAAAAAATATTAAACATTCAGCCTACGAGTATAGTGGACGATCGTCCATTGCAGTGTATAAAACATATTATACTGACACATTTTACAAATGTTCTTTAATTAAAGTGACCTATTCATCAACATAGAGAGAAATACACAGCAACAGAATCAACAACAAATACCTTTGCTAATGTCAGAATAAAGGATCGTTACATAATAAAAAATTGAATGACTTACGGAAAAATATCTCGAAAAACTTATTAGTTAGCCCGGTTGGTGCGGTCGCAGTGTGCGCAGTCAATAGCTGACTAATGTTATTTATATTTTCTTTTTTTTTTTGCCGCTTTTGTCTATTATTACAACTATTATAATCAAAGTGTGCAAAATTACTAATAAATCACAGACAACAGCACTTCCCAGCAAGCCCAAGCCGTAGCTCAAAAGCAATCTACTTCTGGTGGTATGTATAAAGTTTTCTAATTTAATTCGTTTAACGAATATCGTAGTAACACGAGAAAATATAATTGAGTTGGGCAACGGTAGGCTAACGCTTATAAATGTTTTTTTTTTTCGAAAATAAAATATATGAGATACTGAGAAACATAAAATTCAAGTATAATCAGACTGGATAAAGCAAAAAAATATTAATCCTTAAGATTGCGAGTATAGTGGATGATCGTCCATTGCTGTTTATTAAAAATATTATAGTGACACATTCTACAAATTATCGTTAAATATAGTGACCTATTCAACAACATAGAGAGAAATACTCAGCAACAGAAACAACAACAAATACCTTTGCTGATGTCAGAATAAGGTCTCTTTACAAAATTAAAATTTAATGACCTATGGAAAAATATTTCGAAAAACTTATTAGTTCGCCCGGGTGGTGCGGTCACAGTATGCGTCCAATAGCTACTTACTTATTGATATTATTTATAATTTGTGTTTTTTTTGCCGCTTTTGTCTATTATTACAACTATTATAATCAAAGTGTGCAAAATTACGAATAAATCACAGACAACAGCACTTCCCAGCAAGCCCAAGCCGTAGCTCAAAAGCAATCTACTTCTGGTGGTAAGTATAAAGTTTTTTAATTTAATTCGTTTAACGAACATCGTAGTATCAAGAGAAAATATAGTTGAGTTGGGCAACGGTAGGCTAATACTTAAAAACCGGCCAAGTGCGAGTCGGACTCGCGCAGTAAGGGTTCCGTACCTCTCAACGACCTGATACCCCATAAAAACTGATTTAATTTACGAGAGTTTATCAAAAGACATCAACGCACAGTGCGTGAAATATGAATTTTTGCATGTCTTTCTTACGCAGGTACTGCCACATATGTCAGATATTACGGTTTTGAAGATAGAGCAAAAATAAAAACATTGAAAAAAATTCATGTTTTTTGAGGTTTCTTGTATGGAGACCCCCTTTGGTTTTAGACTTTTTTTTGTTTTTAGTATTTGTCGTGATACACCTCATAGCAACACATATTCTGAGAATATTTCAATCGGTTACCTATTACCGTTCAAAAGATACAGCCCTGTGACAGACAGACGGACTGACGGACGGACGGACGGACGGACGGTCGGACGGACGGACAGCGTAGCGAGAGTAATAGGGTCCCGTTTGTCACCCTTCGGGTACGGAACCCTAAAAAAGGGTACATTTTTTCGAAAATAAATGTAGGAGATAACTAAAGACATGCAATTAAACAATAATCAGACTGGATAAAGCAAAAAAATATTGATCATTCAGCCTACGAGTACAGTGAACGATCGTCCATTGCTGTGTATAAAAAATATTATAGTGACTCATTTTACAAATGTTCTTTAATTAAAGTGACCTATTCATCAACATAGAGAGAAATACACAGCAACAGAAACAACAACAAATACCTTTGCTAATGTCAGAATAAAGGATCGTTACATAATAAAAATTTGAATGACCTACGGAAAAATATCTCGAAAAACTTATTAGTTCGCCCGGTTGGTGCGGTCGCAGTGTGCGCAGTCAATAGCTGACTAATACTATTTATATTATCTTTTTTTTTGCCGCTTTTGTCTATTATTACAACTATTATAATCAGTGTGCAAAATTACTAATAAATCACAGACAACAGCACTTCCCAGCAAGCCCAAGCCGTAGCTCAAAAGCAATCTACTTCTGGTGGTATGTATAAAGTTTTCTAATTTAATTCGTTTAACGAATATCGTAGTAAAACGAGAAAATATAATTGAGTTGGGCAACGGTAGGCTAACGCTTATGAATGATTACATTTTTTTCGAAAATGAAATATATGAGATACTGAGAAACATAAAATTCAAGTATAATCAGACTGGATAAAGCAAAAAATCTTAATCCTTAAGATTGCGAGTATAGTGGAAGATCGTCCATTGCCGTTTATAAAAAATATTATAGTGACACATTCTACAAATTGTCGTTAAATATAGTCACCTATTCAACAACATAGAGAGAAATACTCAGCAACAGAAACAACAACAAATACCTTTGCTGATGTCAGAATAAGGTCTCTTTACAAAATTAAAATTTAATGACCTATGGAAAAATATTTCGAAAAACTTATTAGTTCACCCGGGTGGTGCGGTCGCAGTATGCGAGCCAATAGACTTATTACTACTTATTTGATACTATTTATAATTTATGTATTTTTTGCTATTCTTCTTATTCTATTATTACAACTATTATAATCAAAGTGTGCAAAATTACTAATAAATCACAGACAACAGCACTTCCCAGCAAGCCCAAGCCGTAGCTCAAAAGCAATCTACTTCTGGTGGTAAGTATAAAGTTTTCTAATTTAATTCGTTTAACGAATATCGTAGTTACAGAAAGGTTGGGGTGCATTAAAAGAGCCTCCACGAGTGACGATATTTATTTGACCGTCCGGCGTACCCTGGGCAGTCAGTCCCCTTACCAACCTGCTGAGTGGCTAATCTTTGTCCTACGGCATGATCTTTAAGTAGCACGTATCGACACGATAGAAGAAGAAGAAGAAAGAGAAAATATAATTGAGTTGGGCAACGGTAGGCTAATACCGTGAAGTTAGAGTAAATATTGGAGGGAAATCTCCGTACATCTATCTGTAACACACATTTTTGACCTCTTTTAAACTTTCTTAGGTGTAGCTATCTCTCTCTAATGTTGACACGTGTATGTCAATATTTCCCATTAATAGTATACATTTTCCCAAATAACAAAGGAATATTGAACTATTATGCTATTTATTCGTAATTTAATGGAACAGTATGTTTGTTTCTACTAAAATATATATAAGTTGGTTAAGATACAATATTAAAAATTATAAAATGAAATTTTCACGTTGTATGTAATTCTGATCACTTACCAATTTTTGTGAACTTCGCAATGCTTACATATATTGGCAACACTATAGACTAAACGTCAATTCTAATTGGCGGATTTGAATGTCGTTGAATATTTTTGTCGACCAGATAACACAAGTTTATATTATTTTTTCAACAAAATGGTTAATACCTGTGTATTTCGTGATTGCAAAAGTGAGTGGAGTCCCGGTTGTGAGATAAAATTTCATGGGTAAGTCTTACGATAAGCATAATTTATTGTTTCCTGCAATCGTTCTTAAAGTTGCAAAGATTCTATAATATCTTTATATATTCTTAGAAAAACTTACAGGAAACAATAAACTACCTGATATTCAAGTGTCTTCTCTTGTCTCTGTGCTTGATAATTAGTTTTAATGGTTTTAAATCTCTTTTAAAATCATTGTTATTATTTTGACTAGGGTGACCATGAAGATAGTACCTATTAATTACGTGAAATATGAAAGTCAGATTCTAAATAAGTACAAAATTTTTGGCTAAGCTTTAGATTAATTGACGTTGAATTGGAAGTTCATATTTTTTTTACAGAAAGGTTATATTAAGACTTCATGCAAAATCTCATGTTGCGGAAATCAATAGTTTTCGAGAAAAAAATATTTTAAATTCACCCATAATTTCAGATAATTTCCAATATTTTGTCAATTTCTATCACAGAGTTCAGAGATTCCACAAATTATTAAAATCCTTCATGGGCGGATCCGACTCTGATAGATTTAGGTTAGAAGGTTAAGTCTGACTTTCGTTTTCATTCATTCCTTTTCTCCTCAAGTTGCGTAGAAAGTTAGTGTATGTGTGTACAAAAGGCAATGTTATTATTGTTACTAGAAATTAGGTTGCAAGAGCGAGCGAGCTCAGGACTTGGGGCACCCCGACTTGGACAGGTTAGGTTCGAAGGGGATGGTGGGATCAAGTGAGCGAGCGAAGCGAGCGAACTCAGACCCCGCCATCTCCTTCGCGGTTATTTTTATTAAACCATTGCTGACTACGCCTTTTAAGCAACTTTTAGTGTTTTGAGGTTAGGTTACAATAATTTGTAAATTTTTTCTCACCTTGAACATCCTTTTTTGAACCTCAAAAACTTGTAAAAAAATCTCGTAAAGGGGCGGGGGGGGCTGAAGCCATAACTCAGAAAGGGGGTTTCGTTTTCCCCTTACCTCTTTCCCTCCTGAAATCGATGTTTCCGACAGAAAATTCAATTTAGGGTAGAAAACAAAAAAACAAAAAAAACTCGGAAGGGGGGGGGGTTCCGCAACTTTTACTTCATAGCGGGGGTTCTACCCCTCCCCCACACGCCCCCTTAATTCGACGTGAATTAAACCGAAGTCCTACCCAATTTTTTTTTTAAAGTATGATGCTTTGCTCTTATGTAGGTACTTACTATAAACAATTTATGATAATTTTCTTTTCAGATTTCCTAAAGACGTCCAACGCAGAAATGACTGGTTGGCTCTAGTTCCAACAAAAACTCAATTTTACAGTAGTGCCAAAATTTGCAGTTTACATTTAAAACTGGATGATTACGATCACACAGGAAAAAAATTAAAGCAGACAGGAACACCTTTCTTTAGTGAAAATGTAAGTATTATTGTAAATGAATTGATTTAAAAGATCATGGGTAGTTATTTAAAAACTGTAATTTTTAAATGGCATTAGTTTAAAAATATACCACTTATTTATAATAATAATAAATTTGTAACGTAGGTACACAATAATATTAAAATATATGTCGGCGCAACGACTTATTTCAATCATTACGCTAATCAAAACAAATAGATTTAATAATATTCGTAAGTTATAATCTGTGCTAGTTAATATCACTTTGTATTAATCTGTGCTTTGTAATGTATTATGTGAAGCAGCCTCGTTTCCATATGTACTAGTAGTAGGCACTAATTTGCTTACGATGCACACTTTTTAAAGATGAAATTGGATTCCAATTCTATAATCTGAAAAGAAACTGAACGCAACCTAACGCGCTCTGTGGTGAGAGCTGTCACCCGGAACTGTCATTGTACTTTTTTGTGCGCGATGCGCATTCACGTTATTTTCTAAATACTAACATAATAGTATTTAAGTGTACTTATTAAGTGTAAAAATTATACATAAGCACATACCTACTCGTAATGATATGTGTAAGAAAAATCAAAATCGATACAAAACACAGTATTATAGAACTGAGACGAGTCTGGCGTCAGTGACGCTTGGGTAGTGATAGTGTGTGATAACAGTTTCAATCATTATAAACACGATTACCTGTGTAGTGGTAGTGAATACGTAAATACGTAACAAAATAATACTGTGCGCTTATGTCTTAAGCTTAGCTAGTAGCGATTAATCAGGAAATTGATAAATTCATCAAGCAAGTTCGTTTGTTGCAAAGCTATGCTTTAAATATAAACAAATATTGTAATAAAAACTACGATTTAAAGTATAAATTTAGAGGCAAAATACTATTTTTAAATACAAATTATTTTAACATTAAGACTGTTATCTGAGACTGTTATCTGATATTGTAAGCATCCGGTTTATTTTAAGCTTATCCTTTTTTAGAAACGATAAGCTTATAAAAACCGTGTAAAATTGTAACAATTGTCATTATTTAATTTACTATTTATCAAGGTATAATAGGTAATGTAAGACCTCTAGTTGTTTTGTGAAGTTTTAACAAGTGCTTAAAGGAGATGACCAGTGGCACTATGGGCGCGTGCCTAGGTATCAAAATCAATGTGCAGCAAAGATTTTTTTATTTTTGCAATTTTTGCAGTAGTACTCTACAGTTTACAGATAAAAAAGTTTCAGGAGTCTAAAAGCTGAGTCATTCAATGAAAAAAAAAATTTTTTCATTGAATGACTCTGCTTTTCGATACAATACGGCGCTAGGCGTTGTGGTTATCGAGTTTAAAAATGATTTACTACCATTTGACCCGCCATCAATGCGCTAAGTGGCTTAGGAAACAAAAATAAAGCCGAATTGTAGGAAAGATAGGCAATATAAACAAAGTACCTACCTACAATTATCATTAGAAACGTGGTCCTGTGACTGAGACCACACCCACGACAGACCATTATATGGCCTAGCAATCTCTCACGTCGGCCTCTTCAGTAACAGAATAGCAAACAGATGAATCCTGTATGAACAACCAATGGTAATCGGGTTTTGAAGATGTCAGTTCGTATGAAATAGCAATCGCCTTTAGAAATAGAACACAATAATCACACAGTACACAACGATCGCGTAAACACAACGATGTCGAGGAACTGCAATGCACAGTGATTATAGGTATTGTCTTTACTGCAATAAATAAATAAATAAATAAAAATTTCATTCATTCAAACGTTCATTTTGACGACCTCTGTGGTCTAGTGGTTCGAGTGTCGGACTGCTGATAACGAGGTCGTGGGTTCAATTCCCACAGGACACAAATATTTGTGTGATGAACATGAGTGTTTGTGTTGGTCTGGTTGTTTCTTATGTATTAGTATTTATTTTATTTATTTATTGACATTGACATATAAGTAAGAGTCAGAGTCAGTGTGAGTAAGAGAGAGCTTATCCTTTTTTAGAAACGATAAGCTTATAAAAACCATGTAAAACTGTAAAAAATTTCATTATTTAATTTACTATTTATCAAGGTATAATAATTAATGTAAGGCCTCTAGTTAGGTTGTGAAGTTTTGACGAACACCGTTGATTTCCGGGAAGTATTGGCAAGATGGCCGCAAGGTGGCGCCACGAGTCGTGCGGTATTCGTCAGAACTAAAGAATGGTCGACAACTCGAACTAGTATATAAACCCCTAGGGGAATCCTTTTAATCCTCGAGACTTGCCGCTTAACGACGATTCGCGAAACGCACCACCCCCCGATATACCGAAAGTCCGCCACTTTCGAGAAAACTATTCCCGATGCAGCAACGGCTGCCAGGGGGACATAGCGGCGGGGTCCCCCCGCAATGCCCCAGTAAGCCGAGGTCCGATCCCTCCCTTGGGGGACGCCCTTATGCGGTTTTGCAATCGCAATTTTAGTTTATAAGTTAGGTTTAGGGAAATTTTTCGGCAGATGGAGTCCGTAACGGGATTCTCCGCCACCCGCCCGGTTAAGCATTTAGGGAATCCATGTTAGGTACCAATACTGCGTGAGTCCATTCGAAAGAAAAAAAAAACCTTTTAATCCTCTTTCTGCTCGAGTCGTCGGCCAGAGTGTACATTCCAGCATCAGAACTAAGTTAAGTGGCACATACGTGGGACACTCAGAAAGTTTTGCGAAACTAAAAAAAATTGTTCTATACGTACATATATTTTTATCAAATCTTTTCAAAGTACTTTCCACCAGCCTCTATACAAAGATTCATGCGCCTAAACCAGTTTTCAAAACACTTTTTCCAGTCCGCCGCAGACACCTCGTTTACAGCCTGCTCGAACGCAGCCAGCGCATCTTCCGGCGACGAAAATTGTATCCCTTTGAGCTGATTTTTTATTTTTGGGAATAAAAAGAAGTCACACGGTGCTAGATCAGGGCTGTAAGGAGGGTGACCCAGGAGTTTGACTGGCGTGCTGTCCAGGAAGTCCCTCGTTTTGAGTGCGGTGTGCGCAGGTGCATTGTCGTGGTGGAGCAGTAGCCCGCGGAGCCCTGTGTTTGGTCGCTTGTTGCTTATAACAGAGAAAACTTCTGGCAAACATTTGGTAGTATACCATTCGGCATTAATGCTTCTTTGATCCCGTAAGGGAATTGATACCAAGTGGCCAGTCAAATTAAAAAAGCTAGCGATCAAAATCTTACCCCCGCTTCTAGATCGCTTCACTTTGGTAGGCGTTGGCTCATTTTGAAACACCCAAACAGTCGACTGGCGCTTGGTTTCTGGGTCGTATTGATAAATCCAGGACTCATCACCTGTAACGATGTCGTAAACACGCCGAGACGAGCCTGCTTCAAATTTGTTAAGCATATCTCGGCACCATTCCACCCGGGCCTGCTTCTGAGCATCGGTGAGGTTGTGCGGCACCCAGCGTGATACTATCCTCCTCACGCGAAGATGGCTGTGTAGAATCTCGTGAACGCTTCCCGATCCAATCTTCAATATGTGTTGAATCTCCTGATATGTAATTCGCCTATTGTCTTGGATTAAATTTTTCACTGCTAGCACGTTTTCTTCGGTAACAGCCGTCAAAGGGCGACCGCTTCTTTCGTCATCCCCCAAAGTTGGTCGACCGCGCTTGAATTCGTTATACCAACGATACACGGTTGCCTTGGAAGGGCCTTCATCCATGAATGCCATTTGAAGTCTATCGTACGATTCATCCGGTTTCAGGCGACACTTGAAATCGTATAAAATCATAGCTCTAAAATGTTCCCGGCGCAGATCCATATTTCAGTGAGACACAATACTTTGAATTAACTCGCAAAAAATGTGGAGGGAAATTTTGAAATTGGAACTTACTTATTTTTACTTATAAATAATCATATTTTCGAAAAACATTATAACTGGCCAGTCTCCCATATATAAAAACTTTTTTTCGCAATACTTTCTGAGGGGCCTGGTATTTGTTTGTTCAATTACTACTATTATTTTATGTGTTTCTAACTAATGTTTGTGGTTGCATCAGTGCAGTGCGATCCACCGTTGCATTCGGACGCGCCTGCACAGTACGCAGAAATTATTTCGTGCCGAGCGCGGCACGTGTCGCTGCTACAATACCATGCGTTCGGAGGAACTCGTGGCGAACGAGGTCCTGGCATTCCTGCAATACCAGCTGGATGTCATGGACGAGGTCAGCGTGACCCAAATCTGTACCTCGAACTTCAGTGAAGAGGAGATACGCAGGGCCAAAACCTTGCTGTACGAGTCGCTTCAAATAGCCGACCGAATGCCGTCCCGCAGGAGGGATGAGAAGGGAGTGAGGAGTCTCCAAAACATCATTAAAGTGCTGAAGGAGACCGACCCAGACGACGTGCCGAGTTTCGTGGCGAAGGACTTGCGTAAGCTGCCCCCTGTCACGTTCGATCACGTCGACGTCACCAGGCTGCTGAAGGACATTACTAGTCTGAGAACAAGCCTGGCCGAGATGCAGTTGAAGTTGGAAGCATCGCAATCCACTATCAGTGATCTACGTACCGAAGTGGCAGATTTACGCAACACGGTATGTAGGTCGCTTATGCCTACTAACAACAACACACGTCACAGTGAGGTTAATACATCGCAGCCGAGTTTCGAGTCAGCAAAATTCGACTCGTCGCCGGCCGCTGTACCTGCAAGCGATGCACAACCGCACCCCGCCCACCCCGCACCCCCCCTCGTTGGGGTGCCGATGAATGTGGGCACGTCAACACCAAGACGTGCTTACTCGGCTGCCGTAACTCAAGCTTCCATCAATCATCAACGGCAACCTAAATCCATGAATGGAGCCCAGGGGCCCCTCGAACCAGTCCTGAGCACATTACCACCAGTAATCAGCCACGGACAGGCCGATGAAGAAGGCTTCATTAAAGTCATTAAGAAGAAGACGAAGAAGCCTACTTGCCGCAATCAGTGCGGAACTGCACTGACTGGACCAAACATGTTGCTGCGTCCCGCTATCCCTACGACGCAGCTGTACGTGTCGCGCCTGCATCACACCACGAAGGTAGAGGAGATCGTGGAATACATCAGAGTGAAGACCAATTTCACCCTGAGGGTTGAGAAGTTGGAGTCGCGCCACAAAGTTAACTTTAAATCTTTTGTGGTGCGGGTTCCGAGTCACCATCTAGAAACCTTCTCGAAGGAGGAATTTTGGCCGAAGGGTGTCGTGTTTCGGCGTTTTCGCGGAAGGCTACATGACACTATGACGCAGCGCAATACGTCGCCGAATCAACGTACTTAAACTTGTTTTATTTTATTTTTATTATGTATTAGTGTATAGCATATTTTTATTATTTAAGTTTTATTGTGTATTGTTTTAATGTATTTTTTATGGGCCTTGATGCCTGAATTAAATGAATTATTATTATTATTCCATTTATTCATTTTTATATACTTATTTATTACATTTTTAAATATTTTATATAAAAATAAAATAAAAAAAAACATTTAAAAATTTAAAAAATAGTAGCCCACCGGCATCGGGAACAAGGTCCAAGCTACCGGCGGTCAGGGCCTCAGAGAGAGGAACTTCCTCACGATACGCGCCGTGTCAAGAAGTACCGCTTTCTGCATCAAGCCCTTGGTCCAACCGCCCAACGAGAGCCTCTGAAGGTGTTGGTCGAGGCTCTTGGCTATTAAGCCATTGACCGAAATGACTATCGGCACAATGACTGCCGAGTCAACATCCCACATGTCGACAACCTCGTGTGCCAAGTCAAGATATTTTATTTCTTTATCTTTTTCGGCCTTCACGAGATTCCCGTCATGCGGGACGATGACATCAACAATCATCGTGCGGCGCTCTGATCGATCTATCACCACTATATCAGGCTTGTTGTGAACAATAGTCCTATCAGTGATGATAGACCGATCCCAGTACAATGTCACATGACCATTCTCAAGAACTGGGTCGGGCACATACTTGTAGTATGGTACTTCTGTTTCCACAAGGTTATACTTCAGGGCAAGTTGCTGGTGAATAATCCTGGCCACTAGGTTGTGCCTATGCAAATATTCGCCGTTAGCAAGACGAGAACAACCAGAAATAATATGACGGATGGATTCCCCGGGACAGTGGCATGCCCGACATATGTCAACTGTGCCGTCCTTAACAATATATTTCCGGTAATTGTTCGTCATGACAACTTCGTCCATTATCGCACAGACAAAACCTTCGGTCTCTCCGAAGAGATCACCGAAACGTAACCAGGACACGGACGCTAGAAAGTCTACATCGGGCCCATGAAGAGCCCGGTAGAAGCGTCCGTGAAGCTCCTTGCTCTGCCATACCTCCTTGCGGCCATTGGTATCCAGTACCACAGGTTTGCGCCAGTTATCCTTAGCCAAAGAGAGCGGGGTGAGTCCTTTGTCCACTGCGACTACATCTCGGTGCATCCCCCCGTCGGCTTGGGCGAAATATTCCCTAAGACTGCACACCTCACGGTTGTGAAGGGTCTTGGCATTAAGAAAGCCTCGGCCCCCACACTTCCGCGGGATGTACAGCCTCATTACCGAAGAGCGTGGGTGATGCATTCGATAAGCAGTCAGCAGTGTACGAACCCTTCTATCTAGGGCGTCAAGTTCTGTCTGAGTCCATTTAAGTATGCCGAAGGAGTACATCAAGACCGGCATGACCCAACCGTTGAAGGCGCGCACCTTATTTCCGCCCGACAAAAGACTTTTTAGTACTTTTGTTAGACGGCCATAAAAGCGCTCCCCCAACGTTTGCTTCATGTCAGCCTCATTGATGCCTAACGCCTCCGCCATACCTAAATATTTGTAGGTTTCGGTTGAGGAGAGGGATCTGAGATTTATGGAATCCGAGAGTTGGGTTCCCACGGATTCCATAATCCTCCCCCGATTTACATGCATGACTGCACATTTGTCCACACCAAATTCCATCCTAATGGAATTACTGAAAGTTTCAGTTACTTTCAGTAACTCCAAGAGATGAGAATTGCTGGGGGCAAACAGTTTCAAGTCATCCATGTAAAGAAGGTGGGATATCACTTGACCGCCTCTTCTTAACCTATAGCCCAGCCCCGAGCCCTCTAACAATGTGCTCAAAGGGTTCAAGGCTAAGCAAAACCAAAGTGGGCTCAGACTATCGCCCTGGAATATACCGCGCTCGATCTTGATCGGTTCTCCACTCCCCCGGCTCTGTCGGCATCCTGGATAGTGAAGGACCGTTCTCCATTGCCCCATACACGACATCAGGAAGGTGCGCAGAGTTGTATTGACTTTATACAATTCTAGCACCCTCATGAGCCATGTATGTGGCACCGAGTCATACGCCTTCTTATAGTCTATCCAGCATGTCGACAGATCCTTTCGGGAGCGGTGAACCTGCTGGCTTATGGTCATGTCAACGAGGAGCAGCTCCTTAGTAGCACGGGACCCATTTCTACATCCATTCTGAGAAGCAGACATTATCGAATTGTTGTCTATGTGTTGGTTAATTTTTGTTCTCAGAATGGATGTAAAAAGTTTATATACCGTCGGCAAACAAGTTATTGGACGGTAATTTTTGGGCTCCGTGGTACTACCAGATTTATGGAGCAGGCGGGTAACTCCTGATGTAAGAAACCGGGGTAACGACCCAGATTCCAAGGCCGACTGAAATTGAGACGCTAAACGAGCGTGTGAACTACGCAGCCACTTAAGCCAAAAATTGTGCAGTCCATCTGGCCCCGGAGATTTCCAATTGGACAGCAGATGGACTGCATTGGCTACATCTTGGGGGCTGATAGAAACTGCCCCCATTTCCGGTATAGGTTCACACGCCCGCTCAATATCCCGCATCCAGTCGCCTTCGGTATGGCTGATGGGCACCGACCAGATGCTACGCCAAAATGCATTCATGGCATCATAGTCCGGTAGTTGCCCATCACTCACACCCTGGTTGGGTCGATCCCAGGTTCTGTATACCCGCCTTTCGTCACTCTGAAACGTGCGATTCAAGGTATATCGCTCCACACGCCGCTTATATCTCTTGATTCGATTTGCCCATGCATAAACTTTCTGCTTCAGGAAGTCTATGCGCTCTGTGATACGAGCCATATAATCTCGAGGACTAATATCAGTCCCCGAGAAAGCCCGCCTCACAAAGCGCATCACTCTAGGGCGCGTATTGCCCTCCCTGAAGCAGATTAATTTGCCAATGAGTACTCTGGCCTCGCTGATACGACGTTCAATCCTGCACTGCCAAGCTGGTACAGCAGATTTTGGTCGTATAGCTCTGTCATCATTTTCAAACTTAACATGAGCTATACGACATGCTGCAACAGCTGCGCAGTACAGGATCGAGTGTGTATCGCTAAGATCTTCGCTGCCATCAAAGTAGTTTGACAGCACTGAGTCCAGAGCACACACCAGCGCCTTATTCTTTTTATGCATGGGCAAACGAGGCAAGCGTGGTCTTGATTCTGGTGGAATTGACCGATAATCCTGAATCGCACCCTCCAGAGCGCTCCTCAGTTGCTCACTGCACTGGATACTTACGGGACTAACCTCGTCGCCTCCTTCCCCATCAGTGTGAATAGGCCGCGGTGGTACAGGATGTATTTGCAGCGGCACCGCGAGCTGCAACGGGGGGGTGACGACATGGTTGCCCCGCACTTCAGAGCGAAGCCGCTCAAGTGCGGCGTCGTCCAACCTATGGTTTCGTTGGATGACTCGCACCTGATCCGACAGTCGCTGGGCCGAAACGTTGATGGCTGGCTCAAGCACCTGAAACAGAGAGAGCATCCTAACACGGTACGCCGTGAGGTTGGCTCCCCCCTCCGTAGCCCCATAATATGCGCGCATGACATTCTCATTTATGGACTGAGTCCACCTCATGCGCGACACATTTCCACCGGCAGCGAGGACCCTGTTCGGGGCCGGTTGACCTCTAGGTCCCAGGCAGACTGGCGGCCGGGCTCCTCTCCGACGACGTGCAGATGGTGGCGACGAAAGAAACAGGATTTTAAGGCAAAAAGTTAAAGAGACAAACCAAATATATTAGTAATATGAAGTCAAGCTACAATAAAACGCTACACTAGCAATTCAGAACTCGAAAACATAATTAAAAGCAAACTGCTGGCCCGATTGGCCAGGCCCCTCAGCCTGCCGAGGCTAACCCAACGGTGAAAGGAAATCATCCATTAAACTGTAAGGTTTTCATGTACAAAAAAAGTGCGTCACTTTTGAAGCAAATAAATATTTTTTCTTTCTTTTTCTTTCTTTCTTTCTTACAATCTTGAACAGTGCCTAAGGCGATACTCGGACCGAGATTGTGTGGGACTCTTAAAGACTTTAATGTTATTAGATAAATATATTCAAGCCTCTGTAACTGTACCTACTCTACATTTATTTATTTATTCCCTACCATTCTCTTACTCCCTCATACTACATCAATGCCACTTACGGTGTACGACATCTCCCGTCTCCGTAACGTGATAACAGGGGGAATTTGTTTAGAAATAGGTATTTAAACCAAAAAAAATGTTGTTTTTTTTATTGATTCGTATTCAGTATCAGTAGTATAGTCACCTCCTTAAATATTAAGGTTTATTTATCACCTATACCACGAAAAAGGATATATTTTATTTCCTTATAAAAGGTCAACTTTATTTGCATTGCTTAAGTTTGTTGTTTTATCTAATGTATTTTTTCAATCATCATAATTTTATTGCGCTTAATGTATGGCATGCGGTGCTCTTCTTTAAGTAATGGGGCACTTAGATTAAATTTGAAATGTGTTCTTAGTGACGATCAGTGTAGTCATTGTTGAAGAGCCAAATAAATAAAAACGAAATGTGTGCTGGGACACATAGTAGAAGTGAAACTTCAACGGACAAGTGAAAAAACGAATAGCAACTGACAAGTGGAAAAACGAATCGCGACAAAATTTTAACTTGAAGTTTTACGGGCAGATTGTTAATGTACCTACTTATTCAATTTGAAAACCTGCCCGTAAAACTTCTACTTAAAATATTGTTGCGATTTGTTTTTCCACTTGTCAGTTGCTATTCGTTTTTCCACTTGTCCGTTGCGATTCGTTTTCGGATTGATTTCGGATTTCGGATGACCCCTGCGTAGCCTTTCTCTCCCTCTGCCGCTATATATCGTCAACCCCCTCCATGCGGCCGTAACGCTTTTTCGTGAGAAAAATCCTAATACCCCCGTCTATATAGAAGTTTCACCATCACCACCACCATCATCATCATCATCTTCACCGTCGACATCATCATCATAATCATCATCGTCATCATCATCGTAATCGTCATCGTCATCTTCATCGTCATCATCATCATAATCATCATCGTCATCCCAATCGTCATCATCATCGTCATCATCGTAATCGTAATCATCATCGTCATCATCGTCTCGTCATCATCATCATCGTCATCTTCATTGTCATCATCATCATCCCAATCATCATCATCACCATCATCAATGCCATCATCCCCTCCACCACCATCATTATCATCATCACCATCATCACCACCATCATAATCATCACCAGCGTATAATCATCATCACCATCATCACCACCATCGTCATAATCATCATCATCATCACCGTATAATCGTCATCATCAGCCTCATCAGCCTGCCAGTCCTGCCTGTGTTCTGTCCCTCCGCCGCTGCCGCCCCTCGCCAAGCGATATATTGTCTACCCCCTCCATGCGGCCGTAACGCTTTTTCGTGACTAAAAATTCCTAATACCCCGTCTATATAGAAGTTTCACTTCAATAAAACCAGATTATCTAGGCTAGACTAGTTTTATAAATATAAAAATAAAATTGATGTATATTTACTCAATCATCATAATCATTTCAGCCGAAAGACGTTCACTGCTGGACATTGGCCTCCCCCAAGTATCTTGCTTATTTACTCAATAAAATTCTTAAATTCAGACTTTAAATTAGTTTGTCCTGTAATAAAATACATAACGGTTAGACACCCTACTTAGAAAGAGATAGAACCCATACGTGAGTGAGACATTATTTTCAAGGTCGGTATCAGTTACGTATTATAGAGTGATTGCTCCAATATTTACTCTAACTTCATGGCTAATACTTATGAATAAGTACATTTTTTTTCGAAAATAAAATGTAGTAGATAACCGAAGACATACAATTAAACTATAATCAGACTGACTGATACTATTTATAATAAATGTTTTTTGCCGCTTTTGTCTATTATTACAACTATTATAATCAAAGTGTGGAAAATTACTAATAAATCACAGACAACAGCACTTCCCAGCAAGCCCAAGCCGTAGCTCAAAAGCAATCTACTTCTGGTGGTAAGTATAAAGTTTTCTAATTTAATTCGTTTAACGAATATCGTAGTAACAAGAGAAAATATAATTAAGTTGGGCAACGGTAGGCTAATACTGATAAACGAGTTTTTTTTTTCGAAAATAAAATGTAGGAGATAACCAAAGACATACAATTAAACTATAATCAGACTGGATAAAGCAAAGAAATATTGATCCGTTAGCCTACGAATATAGTGGACGATCGTCCATTGCCGTCTATAAAAAATATTATAGTGACACATTCTACAAATTTTTGTTAATTAAAGTGACCTATTCAACAACATAGAGAGAAATACACAGCAACAGAAACAACAACAAATACCTTTGCTAATGTCAGAATAAAGTCTCGTTACATAATAAAACAGTTAATGACCTACGGAAAAATATCTCGAAAAACTTATTAGTTCGCCCAGGTGGTGCGGTCGCAGTGTGCGCAGCCAATAGCCATTGATTTATGTTTTTTTTGCTGCTGTTGTCTATTCTTACAACTATTATAATCAAAGTGTGGAAAATTACTAATAAATCACAGGCAACGGCACTTCCCGGCAAACCCAAACCGTAGCTCAAAAACAATCTACTTCGTAAGATATATGGTAAGTATGAAGTTTTCTATTTTAATACGTTTAAGCAATATCGTAGTTACAAGAGAAAAATAATTATTAAGGTCTGTCCCTCAAGTAGAATAAAACAGCAGTAGATGAAGTTCACCTGATATATTTATGCCAGTTCAGGCACACGCCATTGTAACCAAATCAACAAGAGCATTCTATGTATAAACATAATAAACGTGTAATTTAAACATCAATCAAGGGTTCCAGTAATTAATTGCATGCACAATATTACCTCCAACACGCCTCCTCAATTATTTACTGCAGCCCTAGGCTCCCTATGCAACTGTATCGTTTGCCTATAAGTAAGGCCTTGGTCAAAATGTCAGCCAGCTGCATCAAATCTATCGACACATGTTTTATAACTTTACAATTTTATCCCTGAGTACGTCTCTGCCCCATATTTTTCTTTTCTTTGCCTCCTTTCTTATTTCAGCCACTAGTGAGAAATAGTTATTTGTGCAACAAGAGGGCAAAGTCGTTTTTTGCTGCGAGTGCTGATTTTGAATCCTGAGCAAGCGAAGGATTCATCGATTGAATCACGAGCGTAGCGAGTGATTCTAAAGTTGAATCCTGAGTGTAGCGAGGGATTCAAAGGCACGAGATGCAAAAAACTTTGCTCTCGTGTAACACACATAACTTTTCACTTCAGCAGCGAGAACACTTTAGGAGATAAAATAATAAACAGGAATAGATTGAAATAACTATTTATTGTGAATCAAAATAATTAACATTGTAGATAGAGGTACCAATTCAATAAAGCATACCATATGCTTTCAGTTAATTCTCGCGAGACTTCTAAGGTAGGAAACTTAATTCTGCATTAATAACTTGTTGTATTAACTCTTCCGGTGTTAAAATACTGTTCTCGTCGCTTGTTTCACTCATATTTTACGATTATTTTATAACTTATTCAACTCTTTACGCCAGCCACGAAATTTTATTCCCGCTCTTTTATTTAAATTAAGGCGTGTTCGGAAATAGCACCCATGATATTTTATTATTCAAAATATATTACGTAACATTATTGAAACTAGAAATAAATATTTGCAGGTTAAATATCAGTTTTATTTACAGTAAATACTTATTTTCGTTTAAATACAACAATAAGTTAAAAATTCAATAAATTACAGCAAAAGACATAATTATCTTTTTGCAAAATTTCTTTAGTTAGTACGAAATTCCGAACGTGTTTGTCTTTGAAGTCGAATTCAAAATCGGAACTTCAAAAGGGCTGGTCTTTGTCTGTCTCTCTTTCTAATGGCGGGAAAGAGATAGAGTGTGAATGTTTCGAATTGATGATTAACCCAAGGCTGAATAAGATATTCGCGGCTTTCTGAAAAAAATAATTAAAAAGTTACTTTGTCTCACTCAGTGAGCAAAATGCGATTTTGCTCACTGATTTCAGGCAGCAAAACCTACATGTTTGAGCTACTGAAGTGAAAAAAAAATTATCTTCTTTATGATTATCACCAACGTTGACAACTTCTGATATTCGATCTTCGTCTTTTTACCCACGACGGAACGGAGAAGGTGTATGCGTTTAGGGTGAGAGGTTGTTTGTTTGTGTGTGCAAACGAATGTTCCCATTTATCAGCAAAACGGTTTGATCGATTTGGACACGGTTTTCTGTAAAGGGATTGTGATTCATCGGCGATGGTTCTTAGATAGGTGTTATCGTGTTAACTCGCCAGGGGGCGCTGCAATCAATATTTTTCGAACGTTAAAATGAGGTTTCACCGATTTGAATAAGGTTTTCTGTAGAGGGTTTGTGATTCATTGACGATGGTTGTTAGATAGGTGTTATCGTGTTAACTCGCCAGGAGGCGCTGCAGTCAATATTTTTCAAACGTTAAAATGAGATTTTACGCTGAGATGAACGCATTTTCCCCGAGATGGGTTGACCGATGACAGATGACAAAAGACGGATGAGAGAGGACGGATGACAGAGGATGGATGACAGAGAACAGAGAATGGATGACAGAGGACGGACGACAGAGGACAGAGGACTGATGACAGAGGACGGATGACAAGAGGACAGAGGACGGATGACGGATAACTGAGGACGGAAGACAGTAATTACTCGCTCTTGGCAGGTTTTTAATATTTAATCATTAACGTAGGAATTCTCTAAATAGTTTAAAATAAAAAGCATAATTAAAATTTTTGAAAAACCCACGACGTATGTAAACGTAATTGAAAAAGGAATAAATAAAAATCTTGAAAAACCCCCGACTAAAATAAAGTAAGTAACGGAAGATATAATTACAAACCTAAGAAAATCCATCCACAAGCAAAAAAAAAAAAAAAAGCAAAAAAAAAGGGAGTCGCGCTCGCGACCACTAGACCAACGAGGCAGTCGTATAGGTATGTCGTTCTGGAAATAATACCCATAAACTCTACATTTTTTGACGACGTCTGTGGACTAAGTGGTTCGAGTGTCGGACTGCTGATCACGAGGTCGTGAGTTCGATTCCCACAGGACACAAATATTTTTTGTGATGAACAGAAGTGTTTGTGTTGGTCTGGGTGTTTCTTACGTACCTATTTTAATAATGTATTTATAAAAAAGTATGTATTATATCCATTGTCCAGTAGTAGTCATAGTACAAGCTCTGCTTTGGGACTCGACGGTGCTGTGTAAAAAAGTCGCATTATTTATTTACTATTAAATCGATTGGTCAACACAAATAATATATCAATTAAATTTTAATTTCATGTAATCGAAATTGTTACTCATAAACTCATAGAAGATTTATTTTAGTAATCATTTAGATTTTCGAGCAAAGCAATATTGTTATAATTTTAATTGAAACTACTAATCGATTCATAAATATGTCCAATGTAATACATAATAAGGGTCTAGAACACCAAACACGGGTGGAGCATGAGCGGGGCTCGGAAGCATCGTTGGACGGATGAGTCACAGTTTTCTGATTGTGAGCCTTAAACAAAAAAAATTGTCTAAAAAAATAATACGAGGATGACTATTGTTCGATTATGTTTAGCTAGCTTCAGTTTTACAAGTTTTTAGGGTTCCGTAGTCCTACAAGGAACCCTTATAGTTTCGTCATGTCCGTCCGTCTGTCCGTCTGTCCGTCTGTCCGTCTGTCCGTCTGTCCGTCTGTCCGTCTATCCGTCTGTCCGTCTGTCCGTCTGTCCTAATCCTTTACAGCTTAATAACTTCCACAGTTATAAACATAAGTAAATGAAATTTTGGTAAAAAATAGTCTGTATATAGATCTCAATTTTAAAAGAATAAAAAAATCATTTTTATGTATTTTAGGGGTGGCGTCCATACATGTGAAATGGGGATGAAAAAAATGTTTTCGCTGCACCCCCTCGTGTATCAAGTATCATTGAATAGGTCTACTAAAATGAAGGTAATGTTTCATACATCACTTTTTTATCAGGTGTACCATCTGCCAAATATAGCCCGCCAAAGTGGCTTGCAATGTGTCCCTGCCCCTGCCATTTCTAAACTATGCAACGTAGAAACTTATAATCTTCCACATTGATAGACCTTTGTGAAAACTCTCTTTTAAAATTATTTCGAGTATAATGTATATAGATCTCAATTTTAAAAGAATAAAAAAATCATTTTTACCTATTTTAGGGGTGGCGTCCATACATGTGAAATGGGGATGAAAATAATGTTTTCGCTGCACCCCCTCGTGTATCAAGTATCATTGAATAGGTCTACTAAAATGAAGGTAATGTTTCATACATCACTTTTTTATCAGGTGTACCATCTGCGAAATATAGCCCGCCAAAGTGGCTTGCAATGTGTCCCTGCCCCTGCCATTTCTAAACTATGCAACGTAGAAACTTATAATCTTCCACATTGATAGACCTTTGTGAAAAATCTCTTTTAAAATTATTTCGATTATAATGTGATTATAATTTTTTGAGTTATAGACAGAAAACTGAAAAATACTTAAAACGTCCTAGTTCAAAGGTCATTGACCTGAGAGAAAAATTATTTTAGCAAATAATACTCTTTTAGCTACTTTCTATTTGAAAAAATCACAAAAAGTAACTTTGACATGACAGACTTCTTAAATTTGGCTTCTTGAATTTATCGCTAAATGGCGCTACTAACAACACGCTTTGAGTCGTGAATGCTGCCGATTATTGCAAAAACTAAAATAGCCACGATTAATATTCGATTTGATTCGTTTGTAATTACACCTACTTAAGGAACCCTATAATACTGAGCTTGGCCCGACATGCTCTTGGCCGGTTTTTTTTAAGTACTTTTCTACCTAGACTCAAAAATTTATTTTCTTTTTACAGGCAGCAGTGTTCCGGTTAACCAATTGTTTTAACGATCTTTTACAAAAATGTATTTTCGAACTTTAAACTCTAAGTTTTGTGTAAATTACATAATTTAATATTATTAATAAATTTTTTCATAAAAAAAACCCAAAAACTATAACAACAATGAATAATTTCATATTATTTAAATACATTTTGGAAGATTAATTTTTGTTTATTTATTCCTTCAAATTCTAATCATTTATTTGCTAGAATATGGTACATAATATAGATGTTACAGAAATAAAATGTACTAACATATCCACTTAATAGAAATATTAAATAATACAATGTCAACAGTAGGTACATAATTAATTAGGCTTACACAATTACATGGTATTAATTTATCTATATTGTAAATATTACTGACTTATCTTCTAAGTATTCATTCACACAATAATAATTTTTATAACAATGTCTTTATAAATAATTTCAAAGGTAGTTTACTAAGACTCTTGGGTAGGTGATTAAATATTTTAATAGACATGCAATATACGTTTCTTTTAAATACTTCTAGTTTTATTTTGGTAAACACAAACCGATCCTCCTTTAACGATCAATAAATTTGGATCATAATAAAACCCTGATTTTTTTAAATCCTTGTTTTCCTAGAATATAATACATAGGTACCTATAGAATAGAATACCGCTTCCAACTTCAGGCCCGCCTTGAACCTGCGCTGTTACTGACCCGATTTTGGTATGTATGGGCCTTTAGAGTCTAGAGCTCATCATCCAGACTACTAAGACAGCTATTTATACAACTGTATGATGGCCTTTGACCTGTATAGGGCCACAATCGCCATAATATCATCAACTACACAGATCAAGCAATATGATTTTGTGAAAGGAGGCTCTATGACTTTAACATTTAAGCTTTTGTTCAGATAACAACACCATCATTTTGAAACTTGTTATTGATGTAATATATATTTTGTCTGATGTGATATATAACCAATACTAGGATATTGGTGGTTTTAGTGACTGAATGCTAGTCACTATAACTATATCGCAGTCTGCTTTAATGTCAAGGGGTCTTTCTTCCGACTGGACCGAGTTCCGTATCAATCGAATTTGAATTCGAGCTAGTGTCAATTCGTACTAAATTCCTCTAGGAATTGACATTAGCTCAATTTGGTTCAGAGCTCGAACTCGTACAGTCGGGAGTAAAGCCCTGACAGTTGATGGAGGTTTTTGTTGATGCTTCTAATATTTATGTGCAAGATTTTCATGCCTTTATGTAGGTTTTAAATCATTTCTGTACACTGTGGGACTGACACCTTATACGATTTAGATGTCTGAAAGAGAAAGAAAGAAATAGATTTTATTCTTGCGCTCCATTTGACGCACACACTACAAAACTTATACATAATACTTTACAATTTCATGACAAATTAGTATAGTTACAGTTAAATTGACAACCGACAGCACTGGACATAAACAATACATGATCTGTGGTTATAACGGTAATCATCGGTTTTTTGTTCTACATTATAGTCTGTGATTTACACTATTTTACAGTTAGTCAAATCAAAACAAAAAGAATAATAAAAAATGCTAGGTATTATAAATACTGCCGTGATCATTGCTCAGCATAATGCTGTGGCTTAGGACGGACCTAGTGCCAGCAGCGCTGATTTTCAGCAAAAACCTTATCACCTTATCTCATAGTAATCAAGGTCAATTGTAATATTATCCAGGTCATTAGCCATTTTGTATACATAGGTAACTCAAGATGATCATTTAGAATAGAGCAGTTCAAACTTCTACGTATCCCAATGATATTTAAAAGTACATATATGTTACTTGTCATCGCAACCTGATGACTCGAAAACGTCCTAATTAGGAAATTTTCTTTGAATCCGCATCAAGTATGGCACAGAGCGTGACCGGTGACAAAAAAAAATTGAAATGCCGTCGTGTGTGTACAGAAAGTGTTCCAATTATGATGCAAAAGTAACTTGAAGAAGTAACCAACATACTTACTTTGTACTAGTGTATCGTGCTGCCGCTGCATGATTAAGAATTAATAAATGATAAATATTTTTGGGACATTTTACGCATCACCATCTAGTCCCAAACTAAGTAGAGCTTGTACTTTGGATACTAGACAATGGATATAATACTTAGATACTTTTTTTTCGTAAATATACATTCTTATTATACATAAGAAACACCCAGACCAACACAAACACTCATATTAATTTAAATTATTATTATTCCATTTATTCATTTCATATTCTTATTAATTACATTTTTAAATATTTTATAAAACAAAAACAAATAACATTTAAAAATATAAAAATAGTAGCCCACCGGCATCGGGAACAAGCTCCAAGCTACGATGACTGCCGAGTCAACATCCCACATGTCGACAACCTCGTGTGCCAAGTCAAGATATTTAATTTCTTTATCTTTTTCGGCCTTCACGAGATTCCCGTCATGCGGGACGATGACATCAACAATCATCGTGCGGCTCTCTGATCGATCTATCACCACTATATCAGGCTTGTTGTGAACAATAGTCCTATCAGTGATGATAGACCGATCCCAGTACAATGTCACATGACCATTCTCAAGAACTGGGTCGGGCACATACTTGTAGTATGGTACTTCTGTGTCCACAAGGTTGAACTTCAGGGCAAGTTGCTGGTGAATAATTCTGGCCACTTATTAATATTATATGGAAACCACACTAGCAAATATTTGTGTGTAATTGTTACAAGAACTTCCTTCGTGTCAAATGTTTTGACCCCGTTTAAACCCCATAGGTTTTGATGAGTCAGTGACCTTAAAATATCATATCTTCCTTTAGATATGCTGAAGACAATAGTGGTGCCGATACTAAAAAACAAAACTGGCGATATATCGGATAAGGCAAACTACAGGCCCATTTCTTTGGCCACCGTTATTGCGAAGGTGTTGGACGGTCTGCTTGACAAACAGCTGGACAAGTGGCTGCATATTCATGACGCACAGTTTGGGTTTAAGCCCAAACTATCTACTGAAAGCGCTATACTCTGTCTAAAGCAGACCGTCCAATACTATATAGATAGACGTACTCCAGTGTATGCCTTCTTCCTTGATCTCTCAAAGGCTTTTGACCTAGTGTCTGACGACGTCTGTGGTCTAGTGGTTCGAGTGTCGGACTGCTGATCACGAGGTCGTGGGTTCACAGAACACAAATATTTGTGTGATGAACATAAGTGTTTGTGTTCGTCTGGGTGTTTCTTATGTATTATTAATATTGTATGATTAATCGAATAAATTTATTTAATGATTATTTTGATTTTTTGACATGTAAATAGGCTTTACGAAATAAATGAATATGAATATATAGGTATGTATTTACAAAAAAAAAAAAAATAGTTTATAAGTATCCATTGTCTAGTACCCATAGTACAAGCTCTGCTTAGTTTGGGACTAGATGGTGTTGTGTAAAAATGTCAAAAAAAAAAGTTAAAAAAAGTATTTATTTATTTATTTTAGTGTCTTATGATATCCTTTGGGAGAAGCTTAGGGAAGCGGGTGTACCTCAGGAGTTGCTGTGCCTGTTCCAATACTGGTACCTAAATCAGGTGAACAATGTTCGTTGGGGTGATATCCTTTCAGCACCGTACAGGTTGGAGTGCGGGGTAAGGCAGGGGGGGCTAAGCTCGCCCAAGCTCTTCAACCTGTACTTAAACGATCTTATCGATGGACTCAGCAGCAAACCTGTCGGATGCAAAATCGACAATGTTAGTATTAAGAACATTAGCTATGCAGATGATATGGTGCTGCTGGGTCCAACGGCCGGCTCAGTCAGGGATATGCTAATAACATGCGAAGAATATGCAGCCAGACACGGCCTAACATATAATGTAAAAAGAGTGAATACCTGATTTTTAAGGTTCCTGGTAAGCAGATTTCCTACGACCCTGTACTGACACTCAACGGGGAGCCGATGAGAAGAGTTGCCCAGTTTAAATACCTTGGTCATTATGTCACTGAGGACCTTAAGGATCAGGTAGACATGGAATGTGAGCGCAGGACGCTAGCAGCAAAGTGTAATATGTTGCCGCACAGATTCGCCCGCTGTAGTAGGGAAACGAAAAAAACGTTATTTACTGCTTACTGCCAGAACTTCTACACGGGTAGCCTGTGGGTCAAATAGACTCGTAAAGCTCTAGACGTCCTGCGTGTTCAATATAATAATGGTTTCAGGATGCTGTTGGGGCTGCCACGATACTGTAGTGCGTCCGGCATGTTCGCGGAAGCGCGAACAAATGATTTTTATGCTGTAATAAGGAAAAAGACCGTGTTCTTACTAACCAGAATGCGTGGCAGTTCCAATAGCGTTCTGAAAACTTTATCTGAGCAACATGATGCTCCTATACTGAAGCATTTTGTGCGACAAGGGCAACCTTGTCGTTTATAAAATTAAATGTTTTGTGTGTTGTTCAATTTATTTTAAATACTAACCCGTAGTTTGTTAAGTTTTTTACTAACATGTGGGCTCTGTAGTCACAATTAATAAATGAATTTAATTTAATTTAATTTAAATTTCTGAAAGGCCGTAACTTTTTAACCGACTGCGCAACAGCAAAGACAGGGTTATGTTTATATTGCTTTAAGTTAGAAACTTGATTTTTACACGACTATGGGGCAACGGCCGACGGGGCCGTAAAGTTCTGGAGTGGCGACCGCGTACTGGAAGGCGCAGCGCAAGGTCGACCTGGTGAAGGTCGCGGGAATCCGCTGGATGCGGAAAGCGCAGGACTGGTCATTGTGGCGATGCTTCGGGGAGCCCTATGTCCAGGACGTCTTTCGGCTGAAATGATGATGATGATGATGATGATGGGGCAACAGATACCTATTAGTATTCGATATTAATTTCAATAGGTCATTCTCTATAAAAACGAAAATTGAAAGTCGGACGGACGGACAGACCGACAGACAGACGGACGGACGGACAACAAAGTGATCCTATAAGGGTCCCATTTTGAATTCGGATCAGGTTGTCCTCAGAGCAAATTGTCCTCGTTGCAAAAGCGTCTCTAATATAATACATCATGGGAGCAAGATGTCCGCAATTGAAAAGGTAATGTGTTGATTAGGCAAAAAGCCCTTATTTTCAAACGATCGCAACCCACAACGTCATGGGAGCAAAACGCTCGCAACTGAAAAGTTGTCTATTCTACGAAATAAATAACACCTAAGAAGTCTAGACTAGCACAGAAAATAAAACTCGATGTTTAAACTTATCGACCTTTTATTAAATTATCTTTCCAGGTTTACTTGCTTTGCTTGAAATTTTATTAAAATTCTTATTTTGTTCTACAAAGTAGTTGAAAACATATAGTTTATTCTAACCTCTATGATTCTAACGTAATAATATGAACGTATTTATCTAAATCATACAAGAAATGAACATCTAATACGTTAAGGACATTTTGATTTCATAACATCCTTCATTATGAACGATTTGCTTTAAGATCATTTTTATTTGAGGACGATTTGCTCCCTGGTCGTTCTACTCTGTGGTCGTTTCTACTAAGAGGACATTATGACTTGTGGACCACCTGCTACAAAGGCCGTTTTGCTCTAAGGACCACCTGATCCAATACTTTCGAATTCTGAACACAGTTAGTCACAGTAGCCAATCTCTTCTGTTATCGAGAAATTAATCCACAGTAAACTATTGTATAATCATACACCTTATTTGTTGCTAATTAAGTTTGTTTTCATGTTGCATGTTTACGTAAGGGTAAGATAGTATACATATGTATGAGCGCATCTCGCCGTTAAACTTGATAGTTTGGTGAGTTTTCTAGTAAATTAAAACTAAAGAAATTGTACCTGTGATTGAATAAATAAATTAAAAAAAGTTCCATATTTTGAATCTCTACATTCAAAACAAATGACCAAAAAAATGGCCCTGTTCAATTATTTTTAAAAGTATAGATATGCCATACCCTAACAAAATCACCGAAAAAAATGTTCCGTACGCAGTGGCGTGTGTATGTTTATACTCTTTATACACATAAACTAGTTCAAAGTAAGTAAATTGGTTACTTCAAGATACTTTCGCGCCATAACTGAAACACTTTCTGTGCACACACGACGGCATTTTAGTTTTATAGGGTTCCGTACCCGAAGGGTGCCAAACGGGACCCTATTACTCTCGCTACGTCCGTCCGTCCGTCCGTCCGTCCGCCCGTCCGTCCGTCCGTCAGTCTGTCACAGAGCTGTATCTTTGTAACGGTAATAGATAACCAGTTAAAATTTTCAGAGAAAGTGTGTTACTATGAGGAGTATGACGACAAATACTAAAAACAAAAAAAAGTCTAAAACCAATACCACACAAGAAACCTCGAAAAACATGCATTTTTTTCATCGTTTTTGTTCCTGCTCTATCTTCAAAACGGTAATACGTACTAGCGTCAAACTTGGTCTGATTATAGTGCATACTATGTGGTTTAGCAACAAATACTAAAAATAGGGCAAACATAGACATATGTGGTAGTACCTACGTAAGAAAGAGATGAGATGTTTCTTCTCTCATAATATTGACAAGTACTTATAACAATATTTATTTAGAACACAAAGAAACAGTAATTTCTTAGTTTGTTTACTTACTGTTAATGCAGGCCTGAAAATATAAACATTACGTAAAAATTATGCAAATAATAAAAGTCAAATAAAACTAACTTTGTAATTAAGAAGATAAGAAATTTGCATACATAATTGACACCTACAGATTTTTTTTTATTTTTATAATACCTATGACTCAACAGTGATCAATATGTATTTTGCAATGCAAATCATGTAGGTATGTACTAAAGCTGACAATCCAAAACGGATTTTTAGTTTTACACGTTCATATGTTCTTATTTGTGTAATTGACAGAAAGAGTAAAATGTATTGAAATAAATTGACAAAATAACCAGGTTGATTTTACGTGCAACATGATATTTGGTACATATATAATACAATCATCATTGACTTGTTCAATCAGCGGTTTAGTCTTCGTTTTTTGAGAACGCTAGAAAATGTTACGGCTGCAATAAGATTTGCATAAACAGAGAAAAAGTTGTTGTCTGTTGAGTCACGAAACGAAATGGCGGGAACGGGAACTTATTTTGTCATTTCAAGTTTAGTGATTTCCGACCGAACTTAGCCTCCACTTTTCGAAAAAGCCGAGCACAAAAATATAATAATACTACACAATTATATTGAAAAACATAACCGGCGCGGCGTAAATATAATTCGCACTTGCAGTCACAGAGTCACTGACTAAATAACTGCGTTCGAAAATACAACTTGAATAAAAAAGTATTAGAATATTTTACATAACTTTATTTTTCTGGTAGCGTTTGCTTGTTTGCACAAACCAAAAATATCGAATAATGAATTTTACAAGTTGTTTATTATTATTATTGATCTATAAGTTTAGAGTAAATTAATAACTTTTAAATAATCAATTAATACGTAATTTATTTTTATTTGTTCGGAACGTACCTCAAATACTTGACTAGTGTCATAAGAAATTACCTATTATATGCTAGTGTCGTAGTAGTAAAACATAAAAATACATGTACCTACATACATTATTATTATAATGTCCGTCTGTGTTTTTTGGCATAAATACAGTGTCTTTGAATGGCAAAACTGAAATAACTGAAAACTTCCTATAGGGTTATTATACTCATCAGTATAAACAACTTTTATTATGGGACAAAACCTAAAATCGCGAAAAAAAAACACCTGTTCCCTACATTTGTGTTCACATAAATCGACAAAATGTGGGGAACATCAGATTTTTTCGGCAATTTCATGGTTGATCCTATAGTAAAAGTTGTTCATACTGATGAGTACAATGACCCCTTAAGAGGTTTCAGTTATTTCAATAACACGTTGTAGATAATAAATCCATAGTTATTAGAAAAACCTCTTAAGGGGTCATTGTACTCATCAGTATGAATAACTTTTACTATGGGACAAACCCTGAAATCGCGAAAAAAAACACCTGTTCCCTACATCTGTGTTCATATCAATCGACAAATGTGGGGAACAGCTGTTTTTTTATGGCGATATCTGGGTCGGTCCCATAGTAAAAGTTGTTCATACTGATGAGTACAATGACTACTTACCTTAAGAGGTTTTCAGTTCTTTCAATAAGAAGTTGTAGATAATAAGTCCATAGTTATTAGGATACGCGATAAACGACATTCACGCGGGCGAAGTCGCGGGCATTAGCTAGTTCATAATCATAATCATGTATTTGCATCTTAAAAAGTACAACCTTACAATTTCTAAGATTGACCCTGGAAAGTAATAACGTCTACTATTGTTTGTGAGGAAATTACAGAATGCTGATAGATAGTATATTAGGTACCTACTTTAGGATATGGAATAAAATTGTGATCATAATAATTATAATTAATGACGATATTGAAAGAGTATAAATCCAAATCGAAATCAAGATAAATAATGTGTAACATAATAATATAATCAAATAAGAAAATGCGTAAATCCTACAAATAAAATAACAACAGTGCAAAACGCAACGAAACCGCGCGCAAAAGTTAGTATCAAACATAGACATTAATTTGTATGGTATCAAACATGAAACTTTGAAATCTAGTGATTACGCCGAGCGACACACCAAGGTCACAAGGGCATCGGTTTGGCAGCGCGCCACGTGGGAATTCGTAGAATCGTAGGTACTTTCATAGAATAGGTAATAATACTAGTTTAGAAACGAATCTCTTTTGTACGGACCCCAAATGCCGCCTTATAAATACCTACTTCCCCCTTCAGCTCGCAACGTCCCTCTGTCGTCCGCGCGGGCTGCCAGGGCTGTTAGCTGCTAAATATTATATAATGCGTTATCTGTTGGTTTAGTTAGAACAATTTTTTTGACTTTTCTTTACCATGAAATCAGATTTTGTATCCTAGGTTTATGTAATAAAGAGTTTATATTTACTTACCCACTTATATAATTTAATTTTATATTTAGGTAGATAGGTACCAACTTTCCATATTAAGTTAATCTGCACCAAATGAAAGGGGTTAAGTACTTATAACTGATCCACAGACACAAAGAATTAGAAAAATCAATAGCCTTCTAAATACTTATAGATAGATAGATAGGTAGAGTATACTACTAGGAATATAGGTAATTATATCAGGGCTTTACTTATCCTACAGCGACTTATACATATCTAATTATCTACCCAGCAGCACACATACATTTAATTAGATAGGTAGTACAATAGTAATTATTTATAATTTTGCCTTACGAACATGAAAAAATATTTAAATGAATAGGAGAATCTAGAAAATAGTAGATACCTAACTATATGAGAAAGTAAAAAATACATTTAAATTGTGAAAATATCACTTACTTTTCCTAATTTTTGGGTAAACTAAAGAAACTAAGCTCTAGAGTTACTTTTGAGTTACTCTAACACCCAAGCACATCGAAATACTTTGGTGCCATGACCGCATCTGAAGGCACGCCCGACTGTCCGATCCCTTTAAAGGTAGGCTATTATCGTGGATTTGAACGCGTCTGGGGCGCGGGTTTCGCTTCTAGTCTTCTCCTGTATCGACATCTGAAAAGAGCGGCGGCAACGTCGTGTTTATTAGAATAAAATATACTAC
The DNA here is from genome assembly GCA_949699075.1 of Asteroscopus sphinx. Taxonomy (NCBI): domain Eukaryota; kingdom Metazoa; phylum Arthropoda; class Insecta; order Lepidoptera; family Noctuidae; genus Asteroscopus; species Asteroscopus sphinx. The sequence goes on from OX453008.1 coordinate 11,061,498, forward strand.
GATAATTTCATTTTATTCAGATAGCGCCATCTATCAAATAAAATATAAACTAGCGCTGTTATGGCATCTTCTTTATATACTATCGTATGATACGTTGGTATATAAGAAGATCTGTCATAATTATTACGCACACAAAGATCGAAATGTCAAATGCTCGAATTTCATTATTGTTTTACTGAGTAAATACTGCAACTTATTTCGTGAAAAGTTAGTATGCGGATACAGTTTTGTGTAGAAAAGTAATAAAATGATGTGAATTAAGCAAAAACTGTCTGTGAAATAGTGGACGCTCAAACGCAAAATGTATGGACGGCACCATCGGAGCTTTCACCTTAAGAGGTTTTAAGTTATTTCAATAACACGTTGGATAAGGTAACAGCACTTAACAGCAGTATTCATAGCAAATTCTAAGAATCGTTCCCTTTTGGTTGATCAATGCGCATTGCATGCAATACCTTACGTCTTAATAAGCACTAATGCTATAAATGTGAAGCCTTTGATCTAGGGCTAGGGTGACAGCCAGTTATTTGTAATAAACTTGATTGACTTATAGCCTCCTTTAGACGATACGATTTCAGCAAACTTATGTTTCATAAAGCATCAAACTCATTTCAAAATAATCTAACGACGATTGAAAGATAGCTCTTTTTGGAACAAAATTCCTTGGGGGCTTGCTGTAGGTGTAATTTGGAAGAAATTTAGCGTCACGTCACGCTAAGATTTGCATAATACCCATAGAGTACATTGAATACACGGACATAAGACTTGTCAGCTGACTTTTAGCGCTATCTGGTGGGTAACGTCAAAGATACAGCAAAGTATAAAAAAAAAAGACATGTATTACTGGGGACCGAACATGGACTCTTTTTTTTTTCTCGTGTGGAAAATCCTCATGGATGCACTACGCCCGGGGAAGGCAGAGCCAGTGTCGGACTCTTACTGACTAAAAACCACCACGGTGTTCCTCTAGCGACCCTTGGCCGGGGGCGTGGGAAACTTTTATTCTTCGCCACTAGTAGGCGAGCCCTTCTTCCCGTGCGGCACTACATCGGCCGCACCCTCCTCTTGATTGGCCCGCGCGGAACACAACGCCCCACCGTCACGGGCCTTGGCTGGTTGGGCGATAGGCCACCCCGAGTCCGCTCCTGCAGGCCCACACCTAGGGTGGTTGGAGGTATACCTGCCTGAGGATACCTGCCTGCGACGCCCAGGTCGTCTCCTACGGATGGGAAGAGAGGCCATCGCCTCTCGAACCCTCTCCACCGCCTCCTTAGCGAGCATCACTCCCGACCATAGACAGAACCACGGCTGGAAGCGAGAGATCGCTGCCGTCTACTGCAGGGATGAGTTAAAGGCGCCGCGTGGCCCAAGCTGGGAACGCCTCCAGTGTGTAACGGGACTAACCACCGCTATTGCGGCGTGCCCTCGCAACCTGGACCCTGTGGTATCTCATTCCAACGCAAGATGTTTCCTGCCACCTATGCTTGTATTATAGTTGCAAAATTTGAACGGGTCAAAAAAATATGAATGTAAGAATAACTTCGTTCCTGACCGCACACTATTTTTTTTGTAAACCCGCCTCTCTTTCTCTACCACCGCATCTCCTGTAGGCCAGGATCTACAACAGTGACCAACCAGAAGAAACGCTAAAACAATGAAGCTAGGCGCGTCTCGTGGAAATGATTAAAGTGTTGATGAAACTCACAACGAAAGAAATTAGGAGGAGGGGGACGGAAATAAGTTTCCACCTACCTTTATATCAAGTGGAAAATTGTGGCAATGTGTAAATGGATCTATCTGCAGTGACTGCAGTGATGTATACTTAAACCATTATAGTTATTGATTCGAAAGAGTAATGTATTGAACTTCAGTTGAAGTAACCGAAGCAGGCGTTTGTCTTACAATGAGTGAAATTTACAAAACATACGATGTTTTAAAAAAAGATTTTTTGTTCGAAATGGATTATATCAGTAATATAGGCGTCAAAATGTGCATCTATCCTTTCATAGGCCGATCAAAACTTTCTATAAATTGCTACTATTTAATTTATGGCCTTTTATTTCTCACATTGACTCAGTTATTTGTCACTCTTTGCCTGATTGGAATCAACGACTTTGACTGGTTTGAGATTATCAACGTCGCACCAAACATAGGAGTTTGTCTTATGATCCTAGTAAAATACAGAAAAATACATGACAATAAGGTTTTGTATGACCGAATATTTAAACACTTTCAATTCGATTTGTGGGAAGTGATCTCCGATACAGCAGAACATAAGAGGATCTTGTATCGATACACAAAGACTACAAAACTAATAGTCAGATTTGAATTCTATTATACCGTAGGATTGGCAGTGGTGGTTGACTTATTTCCAAGAATCATTATGTTTTACCAGAACGACATTCTTGGTGATGAAAAGCAGTATTTGTACCCATTTGATGGCTGGTACCCCTTTGACAAGAAACAGTGGTATAATGCTGCATATTTTTGGGAAAGTTTTATGACTACGGTCGTAATTTTTATATATGTTTTTGTTAATATGCTTCATATTTCTTACACACGGTATATTTGCATGGAGTTGAATATTCTTGGAAGTACCACGAAAGGGCTCATCCGAAATGAAGATGTGGTTAATATTCAGGAACAGAGAGAGGTTGAAAAAACCCATAGCAATATTAGAAAAATATTGAAATTCATTATTTGTAAACACCAGTTTTTGGCCCGGTAAGTCAAAGTATTTTTTTTTTCTAATTAAATCAATATCTAAAATTAGTACAATAATAAAAATAAAATAAAAATCTTGATAGACAATGCTGTCGATTATCTTGTTCACTAACTAAACTTATTTTAAACTATCGCGCTCTGTTACTAATAGTAGATACAAGAAAGGGATGGCAATAATTTTAGAACTGTCAAATTAGGTAGTTTACGTGTTAAATTTCTTTGTATTTTACTCGGCACGTTCCGAGATCACGACTAAACTTGTATGGAAACTTTAATTCAAACCAATTTGACAGCACTTAAATTGTTGCCATCTCTTTCTTGTATCTACAAGAAAAGAAAAAAAAAAGGAAAAAAAAGAGCGATTTTAAAATAAATTTAGTTCGTGACCAAGAGAATCGACTCCATTATAATTTATGTTTCAGGATAACGTCTGATTTAGACGAAGTTATGGGTGATGGAATGCTTATGACTTACGTATTTGGATCAGTGTTTATATGTCTCACAGCATTTACTGCTACAGTAACTTCTTTTTACTTAATATTTACATTAACATCAAGCCTTTCAATTATTTATTTATTATTTCTCTTATAGGTCGTGGATGATCCGTACAAATGTTTGCGTTACTTTTCTTTCTTCTGTTCTTTGCTTGTGGATGTATTCTTCCAGTGCATCATGGGACAACTCCTTGTCGATCATGTATGTTGTGAAATTCTGTTTGTTTTGATGAAATATAACTTACATCAACATAAAAAAAAACACATTTAATACCTACGACATGTTTATTATACATGTATTCATCATCATCATCATTTCAGCCGAAAGACGTCCACTGCTGGACATAGGGCTCCCCCAAGCATCGTCACAACGACCGGTCCTGCGCTTTCCGCATCCAGCGGATTCCCGCAACCTTCACCAGGTCGTCGGTCCAGAATTTTACGGCCCCGCCGGCCGTTGCCATAGTCGTGTAAAAATCAAGTTTCTAACTTAAAGCAATAAAAAGTTACGGCCTTTCAGAGATTTAAGGTCGCTGACTCATTAAAACCTATGGGGTGCTTCCCGTTGACCTAGGATATCAAAATTTGACACGAAGGAAGTTCTTGTAACGTAAAGGAAAAAATCTAATCCACCGATATGCCACAATTGCCACGCTTGGCAAACGCAGTTGGGAACGCTGCTGTCCATCCTCTGGTGAATCCCTTAGCACCTTTTCCGACACCCATGAGAAGAAATAGGGTGATGCTATTCTTTTATGTCCGGTACCACACTTTACACCGTGCCGGCCGGACATGTATTACGAGAAATAAAATATTATTTCATTTTTCCAGAGTGAAAAATTGGAAAGAGCCATATATTCCACAGACTGGGTATATGCCGATTCTGATACAAAGAAGATGTTATTAATTTTCTTGATGCGATCTCAGAAACCTTTTCAGTTTAGAGCCAAAGGATACCTGACCATGAATCTAGATACTTTTAGTGGAGTGAGTACTAGAAGTATTAATAGTATAATACAATTATGATTAATAGTAATAATATGATTAGTATAATAGTCACCGTAAAAAGTGACATAAGTAAATACAATGAAACGAGATTATGAAGTGACACGCACCTGCATTATAACATCATAGATATCAACCTTGGACGAATAAAAAAAGGCGGATGGAATCTCGCTAAACAAAAAGTGAAACACCCATAGTAAGACGGCTTGCATAAAATTACGGGCTGGCACGCAAACGTTCACATCCATAGTAAGACAAAAAGCCACGATTACGCAAAAAATCTCGTGTGATGGTAGTCATTGTCGTAGTGTCACAAATAAAATAACAATATAATATCTAGTGTGTTAAAATTCTGTCGAAATTATAGTTGGTTTAGGAAAAAACCGGCCAAGTGTGAGTCGGACTCACGCAGTAAGGGTTCCGTATCACCCATCGACCTGATATCCTGTAGAAACTGATTTAATTTTACGAGAGTTTATCAAAAGACATCAACGAACGTACGTGAATGTGAATTTTTGCATCTCTTTCTTACGTAGGTACCAACGCACATGTCTATGTTTGCCCTATTTTTAGTATTTGTTGCTAAACTACATAGTATGCACTATAATCAGACCAAGTTTGACGCAGGTATGTATTACCGTTACAAAGATAGACAGACAGACGGACGGACAGCGTAGCGAGAGTAATAGGGTCCCGTTAGCACGCTTTGGGTACGGAACCCTAAAAAAGAAGTGCTTCAATCTTTTCTTAGCCAGATTCCGTCCGCCATTTTTTATTCGTCTGAGATATCAACTATAAATAATTATTAGGTAGATATGTAGTTTGAATAGGTCCTACTCTTCCAAAAAAAACGAATAATAAGAAATTACTTTTAATGATAAGACCGCCAATTGTACTGTACTAGTATTAACGTTAATTATAATTAAGTTAGTAGCTCTGCTTAAAAGCTATTTCTTTCAGATAACTATTGGATGGGCTTATAATCAAAACCGATAGAAATCAACATCACCATTTCATTATTTTTCAGATATGCAGCTTGTCCTACCAATTCTTCAATATACTGCGTACTGCATACTCTGAATAAGCAATATTGGTGCCGATTCTCTTGTCACAAAATTCTCTAAACTAGACTAAAAATCACCAAAATTTAGTTTAGTCCTGTCAAACGACGTTTTCTATTCTGAAATTCACTTTAAAACCAATTTTTGGTTTGACAGGACCAAAATTAGTTTAGTTATTCAACTTAGTAAAAATTGACATTTTGCTATTCTGTATTTGACGTTTTTCACCTAATATTAGAAATGTCAACCTAAATCTGACTATTTTTAGAAGGCATCAAAATACATGTCGACTTTAATTAGTTATCAACAACTAAAATTGCAAAGCTTATTTTATTCATTTTTATAGTTTTTAGGTAGTTTAAAATAAATAATGGATGCCTACTATGTGGTTGCAGATGTTGTAGATTCAGCAGAAAGGTAAATTGTTCATAGAAATATACAATGAAATTTATAATTTCGATAAGAAGAGGTACCTAACTACCTATATAATAAAGGATAAGAAGTACATAAATCCATACAATGGGAAAAAAAATCTATGTATGACATTCAATTCTATCATTTTATGCTAATATGTGTGTGAGAGGTGCATATATATATATGATCAGGTGATGAACAGGCGCAGGACTGACAGCTTAACGTGCTCTCCGAGGCACGGAGGGGTCTCGATGTGTAACGAAACGGTCACCCATATATTTAGGAAACTGTTTGAAAATAAACAGTTTTCGAGGTAAGTCCAGACATAGTAACAAATATAGACTAAGTGCTGCGAACAACCATAGTGAAACCAACAAAAACCGTGCTCCTTCATATACAATCAGTGCTCACGTACATACCATGCACCTGAAGGATATTTGTTTTCGCGATGCTTACTGGACGATGCCGCGACATATGAACTGAGAGGGGTGAGCACGGTTTAAGGTGCATCTATGTGCGTGAGCGCTGGTTTGTACACGGAGGAGCACGGTTTTATTGGCTTCACTATGATTGTTCGTAGCACTTCGTCTATATTTTTTACTATGTCTGTGAGGTAAGTTTGGATTTTTTATGTTCGAGCCAAATAAGTGCATTCATGTTTTGGATTAATAATATTGTCACGTCTATCCTTGAGTAACACGTATTTTAATTTCAGTACCATAGAGCGGTAACATCCTGTATAGCTTAAATTCACATAACTTTAGCAAGCATCTATATTCTATTCTATTCTATTCTATTCATCTACAGTAAGAAGAACCGTGTGTCAGACAGTTAAACACAAGGCTGTAGGTTCGATCCCCAGGAGAAGTTTTTCTTTTTGTCTGTTTGTGTTTTTGTTTTTATTTTATTCTTATTTTCAACGATATTTTTTTTTCTATATTTGTAGTGTTGAATATATTATAATAAAACAAAGTTTAACCGGATTAAATCGCGTATATTATTTAAATTGGTTTCCCTGACGTTTCGAAAGCTTTGCAGCATTTCGTGGTCGCAGGTAAGGTGGCTTTGTTTTATTATAATGGGTAGTGATCGCGAAAACCTAAGAAGTTATTAATAGGAATATAATTAATAATAGCGATTAAAAAACAGTGAAATAAAAACCCGATAATTTTATTGTTTTTAGCAATAAATATATAATAAATAAATGAATTGAATTGAATAGACTTATTGACAATAAAAAAGCGTGATAATAAAACAAAATTATTTATTTACAAATTGTAATATCAGTTTGTAATAGTGTGTAATTTATGCATTGCAAAGTAAACCATTACATTAAATTGTATTGCCTATTTGTGTTTGAGGCAAAAAGATTCAAGTAAATATCACTAGTTAATATTTTAATGTATTTGGTATGAGGTTATAGCTTAATATGTTCGTTTTCTTAACGAAAAGAAGATTGAAACTTAACCTCAAACATTAATTCTTAAATTACGGATACCTATTACTACCTACAATAATACATTATGATACAAGTGAGCTAAGTTGAGTATTATACTCGAGGCTGGATTGCAGCCCGAGTCGAAGGCGAGGGCGTAATGGAGCCAAGAGTATAATAGTCAATAAGAGTATAATAGTCAATGCTCACGCGTGTTATACGACGTACCCACCGGATATACCGAAAGTGCGCCACTTTCGAGAAAACTATTCCCGATGCAGCAACGGCTGCCAGGGGGACATAGCGGCGGGGTCACCCCGCAATGCCCCAGTAAGCCGAGGTTCGAGCCCTCCCTTGGGGGACGCCCTTATGCGGTTTTGCAACCGCGTTTTTAGTTTATAAGTTAGGTTTAAGGATTTTTTTCGGCGAATGGAGTCCCTAACGGGATTCTCCGCCACCCGCCCGGTTAAGCAGTTAGGGTATCCATTTTGGGTAACAATTCTGCGAGAGACCATTAGAAAAAAAAAAAAAAAAAAAAATTGTTATACGACTTTTTTCAACACACTTGCGAGGAATAAAACATACATTATAGACAAATATTACATACATACATACTCAATACTCAATATATTTATTGCATTCACAATGTATTACTTAGGTGGTAGACTTAAAACTATGAGATCATTGTATTGTATTGATTATTGTATTGTATTGATATTATCACGCCTCTTTCGCTTCATCTACGTCCATTAACCTCGTCATGCATGCTCGTCGGTTTAGAGAACTCTTAACCTGGCATTTTTTTAACCCTTCCAACTCTTCCATCCACACTCGCTTCGTATACTTGTTTCGTCAATCTCCTCTCGTCCATCCTCTCTATATGTTCAAACCATCTTAACATACCTTTCTCAATCTTTGTCACTACATCTTCTTTCATTCCACAACGCTCCCTTATCACGTTATTCCTTACTTTATCTCTCAAAGTTACACCACACATACTTCTCAAAGCTCTCATTTCTACTGAATGTATTTTGCTTTCATGTTTCTTCTGCCATACCCAACTTTCACAACCATACATAAGTGTAGGCACTAACACTCCCCCATGAACAGCCAGCCGTGCCTTTTCCGACACTTTGCGGCTGTTCATGAAGGTGCGTAGTGCCCCATTCACCTGATTACCAGCACTCACTCTCCTTTCAATGTCCTTCACATGCTTGCCATCTCTCGTAAACATGGAACCCAGGTATACAAAATCTTTCACTTGTTCCACCTTTTCGTGACCTATCAAAATATTGCACTCTGTCATAACTTCTTCCTTTTCAAAAACCATAACTTTTGTCTTACTGACATTAACTTTCATTCCTTTACTCTTCAAAGCACCATCCATAATTGTTACCATCATCTGTAACTCCCCCTCCGACGATGCAAGGATAACTTGATCATCGGCATAGAGGAGACATTTGACAAGTAACCCATTCATTTCTAAACCATTTTCACTCTTTCAGATCTTTCAAACAACTGTCCATGAATAGATTGAACAGCCACGGCGATGCTACACATCCCTGTCTCACACCCTTATTGATGCTGAACCAGTCAGAGTAGGCGCCGTTGATCCTGACACAAGCGCTAGAATCCGCATAGAGAGATTTCAACGCTTGAATTAGGTTGCTATTCACCCCATAGATAGACAATGCAGACCATAGTTCATTCCTCATCACTCTGTCGTAGGCCTTTTCCAAATCCACGAAAGCGCAATAGACTTTTTGACCTTTGGCCAAACATTTTTCAGCTATGCATCGCAAGGAAAAGATCTGATCCGTACACCCCATGCCCTTTCTAAATCCCGCTTGCACATCCCATATTTTTTCATCAGTTACTTTCATCACTCTTTCAATCAAGACTTTTGCATACAATTTGCCGAGAACACTTAAAAGGCTAATGCCACGGTAATTCTTGCAGTCTTGCTGTGACCCTTTTCCTTTGTAGAGCGGCACAATCACGGCCTTACACCAGTCTTTTAGTACCAGGCCATTACTCCAGCACAAGTTGAAAATACGGTACAGCAGACTAGCCACCACGCCCTGTCCAGCCTTCAGCATTTCGACTGATATCCTATCATACCCTGGAGCCTTTCCTGATTTCATTCTGTTCAACGCTTTTACAAATATTGCATTTGTGAAAAATGGCTCGCGGATTACTGTAATCGCACGGTGACATTTAATTACAGCTAGGCGCGCGCAGGTAGTCGAAGGAAACCGCCAAACAGCCTAGTATTAAAAATATAATAAATTGTTTTTTTTTTTATAGGTAACACAAATTAAAGTTAATTTGTGAACAAAAATAAATAATTTGATAAAATAAAATGTTTATTTATCATATTTTAATTTATACAGTTAATTTATTCCCAAAAATATTTAATTTTGTTCAGGCATAAAAACATTTTTCCGCGATTTAAAAATAAATTGTAAAGTAAAAAGCACTAGTGCGATAATATAATGTTAAAAGCACGCGTGCGTTATAAGCTACATTATGAACCTAAAAGCGGTGCAATAAGAGCCACTTTACGAGCAAGTGTGTTGAAATAGTACATTATGATACAAGTGAGCTAAGTTGACTATTACACTCGAGGCTGGATTGCAGCCCGAGCCGAAGGCGAGGGCGTAATGGAGCCGAGAAGTATAATAGTCAATGCTCACGCGTGTCATACGTCGTTTTTCAACACACTTGCGAGGAAAAAAACATGCACACATTTTAAATTTTAGACAAATATTGAATTTGTAAAAAATGGCGCGCGGATTACTGTAATCGCACGGTGACGTGACATACAGCTATGCGCGCGCAGGTGGTCGAAGGAAACCGCCATATAGCCTAATATTGAAAATATTATAAATTGTTTTTTTTTTATATAAAACATAAATTAATGTTAATTTGTTGACAAAAATAAATAATTTGATGAAATGAAATGTTTAAATAGCATATTTTAATTAATACAGTTGATTAATTTATTCCCAAAAATGTTTAATTTTGTTTAGGCATAAAAACTCTTTGCTGCGATTTAAAAATAAACTGTAAAGTAAAAAGCACTAGTGCTATAATATAATGAAAAAAGCACGCGTGCGTTATAAGCTACATTATGAACCTAAAAACGGTGCAATAAGAGCCACTTTATGAGCAAGTGTGTTGAAAAGTATATTATGGCCAACACACTGCATAACCCTTTATTTTTAGGGTTCTGTACCCAAAGGGTGCTAACGGGACCGTATTACTCTCGCTACGCTGTCCGTCCGTCCGTCTGTCTGTCACAGGGCTGTATCTTTGTAACGGTAACAGATAACCAGTCGAAATGTTCACAGAATATGTGTTACTATGGTGCCTATCACGAAATACTACCATACAAGAAACCTCGAAAAACATGCATTTTTTTCAATGTTTTTGTTCCTGCTCTATCATCAAAACAGTAATACATACCAGTGCATACTATGCAGTTTAGCATCAAATACTAAAAACAGGGCAAACATAGACATATCTGGTGGTACCTAAGTAAGAAAGAGATGCAAAAGTTCACATTTCACGTACGTTCGTTGATGTCTTTTGATTCATCATTACAGCCGAAAGACGTCCACTACTGGACATAGGCCTCCCCCAATTAAGGGGGGGATATGCCATAATCGCCACGCTTGATGATGATGATGATGATGTCTTTTGATTAACTCTCGTAAATTAAATCAGTTTCTCTGGGGTATCAGGTCGATGGGTGGTACGGAAGCCTTACTGCGTGAGTCCGACTCACACTTTTATAATGTCTACTTATACTTATAATCAGTGGCGGATTTAAACATTTGCCGCTAGTGGTCTATTCAAATTTTACCGCCTCTACAAGTATCAGTTCCTAGATTATATTTACAATCCAACGATTTAATTAAGATTACACAAGAAATAGTTTTTGGTATATCTATGAGCTAATAAAATCTCAACCATGTACAGTCAACAAATCGGAATCATGACCCATTCAGCCGAGAATTCGTATGATATTGTCAAAACAGTAAAATGTTCTTCTTATTAGCATCGTGCTGCACTTAGGACATTTTGAATATTACGGAAACTGCGTTAATACGGGTCTATGCAATTTTGAACTTTGTTATTAAATGCAATAGATTAATAATTGGATAAAACGTTACGTTTTTGATAAAGCTAGAATAATGTTTTGAATCTCGAATTAACTGTCGTTCCGCATAGTTTGCCTATAAAAAAGAACTTTTTTTTTTTTGTTATTCTAAAACCTATACGAACTCTTTTAATTCCAGAAGAATATCAATCAAATTAGAAGAAACTAACTGTCACTGTACAATAAAAATTATAGCAAGTTTGTTGCCACGGAAATATCTTTGAGCTAAACTCGACCTAATTGTATTAGAATGTTTGTAGAAAATTAAGCTTATGGTGGGTCATGATTCCGTTTGGTTGACTGTACACTACTAATAAGGCCACCACTACTAATATTCCGGCGCACCCTAGGCAGTCAGCCCCGCTACCAACCTGTTGACTGGCTAATGTTTTCCCTACGGCATGAGCTGTATCATTATGTAGCTCATGTCGACACGATAGAAGAAGACTTATTAGTCTTAGGTGGGGGTAAAGTATGCCTTTATACTTACACAATAATGTGTAACACAGACGACGTCTGTGGTCTAGTGGTTCGAGTGTCGGACTGTTGATCATGAGGTCGTGGGTTCGATTCCCACAGAAAACAAATATTTGTGTGATGAACATAAGTGTTTGTGTTGGTCTGGGTGTTTCTTATGTATTATAAGTATGTATTTACAAAAGAAAAGTATATAAGTATATAGTATAATATGTATTTATGTATTGTATGAATGTGTATGTATGTATGTATGTATGTGTATGTAGTATAGTATTTTATCAATTGTCTAGTAGGTACCTATATTACAAGCTCTGCTTAGTTTGGGACTAGATGGTGCTGTGTAAAAATTTCCCAAAATATTTACTTATTAGAAGTTTTTAAACTTTCGCGAATTTCATTCATATTGAACTATGTTTACGGGACTTGTCGCGCACAAGTAAATCAAAATATAACAAACATTTTGACTAACCTCGACGTTTCGGCCAAGTTGTATTGGCCGTGGTCACGAGCAGTCTGCTGAGCAGTCTGCAGTCTGTCGTGTTTGTTATATTTTGATTTAATTGTGCGTGACAAGTCCCGTAAACAGTTCAATATTTATTTATTAATGTTACCTACATTCGGTAAATGTAATGAAATAATTTTTATTGCGCTTAGGTACCTACTTAGATAAATAGATAGAATATTATTTGACAACCTCTGTGGTCTAGTGGTTCGAGTGTCGGACTGCTGATAACGAGGTCGTGGGTTCGATTCCCACAGGACACAAATATTTGTGTGATGAACATAAGTGTTTGTGTTGGTCTGGGTGTTGCTTTTGTATTATAAGTATGTATATACAAAAAAAAAGTATATAAGTATTATATCCATTGTCTAGTACCCATAACACAAGCTCTGCTTAGTTTGGGACTAGATGGTGCTGTGTAAAAATGTCCGAAAGATATTTATATTTTTTATTTATTTATTATTTATTGTACACCATTAACATTATTAAACTTTGGACTAACACGTAAATAATGGTACATTGGCGGTCTTATCGCTAATAGCAATATCTTCCAGACAACCTTTGGATGGACAAGGAAGACGTCAAAAATAGATGGGGGCAGTATGTGGTGCACTTTCATAAAGTTTACTAACTTACAGTTTAAAAACAATATACCTATTCAATTATCTGCTAATAATCTGGCTGATGATGTGGATGAATTTCAATTATTTTATGAAAGTTTTACAATTTCTTGTATGAATCTTTTTAATTTCTGTAAGACATAATAAAAAATTGGGCCTAAAATCTGCCGCCCCTAAAATCTGCTCGGCCTGCTGGTAAATCTACTCGGTCTGCTGGTAAATCTACTCGGCCTGCTGGCAAATCTACTCGGCCTGCTGGTAAATCTACTCGGCCTGCTGGTAAATCTACTCGGCCTGCTGGTAAATCTACTCGGCCTATTGGTAAATCTACTCGGCCTGCTGGTAAATCTACTCGGCCTGCTGGCAAATCTACTCGGCCTGCTGGTAAATCTACTCGGCCTGCTGGTAAATCTACTGGGCCTGCTGGTAAATCTACTCGGCCTGCTGATAAATCTACTCGGCCTGCTGGTAAATCCGCCACTGCTTATAATCTGTTTATTGTAATAATAAGTTTCACTTTCTAATGAATACATGGTGATTTTTTTTAAACACAAACGTCCAATTTTGTAAACACTCACTACAATTTTTTTATTACTTTTATTTAATAACTTTTATGTGTTTTCCATAATTATTCTCCACGCTAATGGGTTGTAAATAAGTTAAATACTTATCTAAGGAATATCCCTCTATTGTATTCGTGCGTATTCGCGCGCCGAGCTGCTACCATTCAATGCATTAATTAATCCGACTCGATTTCGAATGCAGAAACAAAAGCTGTAAAAATAATGACGTCAAAATGTAAGGCGTAGTTTGTTCGGAAAGTTGCCACGCATGAATCGCAAGTAAAATTGTGATTACAACCATTCTATCTATTTCTGTGATCCCCGCCTTCCGCATACAGGGAACTGAATGACTGGCTGGGTTGCACCCCTGCTAAATTCATACTGTTTATTTTTTGTCTATTCTTAACTTAAGCACTGCACCTATTTCATGAATGTCACTTTTTGATAGCTACATTCGTAAAATAATAAAGTTAATTAACAAAACCAAAAAACCCGACTGCGTATAAATATAACTGAAAAGATGTAAACAAGACTTGTGTAGGTATATGTGAAAGTATCAAATCAACACGCAGGCGGAGGCTACCTATGAACTACTTTATGTAATTCATGACCAAAAACATACGTAGCCACTAGCCTCCGCCTGCGCGTGTTCACGGTAGCTTAGTGGCTAAAGCACTGGCGTACTGAGCCAGGAGTCGCAGGTTCGAATCCTGCTCGTGAGCGATTTTTTCTTTCCACAATTTAAATCTTTAAATCTTTAACTTTATTATTTTAAAAATTTTAGTTCTATCATGTTTTATCGCGTTATTAATGTAATTCAATTTAACGATGAATATTTTGTTGTTTTTTATCATTTCTCATTCCAAATTACATTTAAACATATAAGTTGTATATATTTTCGTAAAGCATTTATAAAGCCCTTTATTTTGATACGTCACTCGATAGGTTTTGAGGGGAAAAAATTTTTTTTGAAGACTTAAAATGGCGCCAAAAAGCGGCTATTTTATTTTTTATAATTTTGATATACCCAGTGTCACTCTCACAATTAAGACGAATCTAACGACATATCTCAAGCTTAAATCCATCAAGCCGTTTAGGCTACAGAGCGTGTCAAAGAAATATACATACATACATACATACACTCGAAAAACATAACCCTCCTTCTGGCGCAGTCGGGTAAAAAAAAACATTCCTGTTACCTGTTGCAGTTACCTAATAATATATAACTAGTATCGCTTGTGGTCGAAATAATACCAATTGTGTATGTAGTGTTTTGTATGCGGAAATCATGTGTGTATATTCTCTTTATTTTGCCTGCCTTGATGGCAAAATAGGCACATGATTCTTTTTTAGGCACATCTATGGCACAGTCAGTACCTTTCGAATCATACATCATTGTAAAAACTTATCAGTTTCATTCGCCTCGTAGTTCGTAAAAATACGAACGACAACATTCGATGTTCACGTATTAATATTAGATAGTAAAACAGTAGTAATATAATATACTGGGTATAAAAAGACACATTACACGGAATAGAACACACATTACTAAGCCGTAGTCTAGGCATACTGTACATCAAACCAGTAACATTATGCAAAAGTAATTGCTGATAAATTACTTTAATTTTTAAGTATTTAAAACAGTTGTTATCAGTAGCTCGCAATGTAACGCGTGAAAATGATAGTGCCTACGTGTGTGTAGTTGTGTAGAATGGGACGCGACAGCGTGGCGTGGCCCGAGACACGCCGCGCCGCCGTCACACGCTCGAATACCCGTCCATAAAAAATTACGACCTTCAATATATCCACAATCAGTTGGTTTCCAGGTGTAGCGTTTTACAAAAAAAACAGTGGTTAAGATGGGTAGAATACATGGTTTTCGGCTTCGTGGTAAGTCTTTTTACGCCCGTTATATGACCTAAAACCATGTTATAATATAAATATAAATAATGCTTAATACACACATTAAATTTATGAAAGCACTGAATTTATATTTTTTGTATAATATCCTAAAACCTTTGTGTAACAAAATATTCTCTGCATATAGCTTCAAACCGACCGAGCTAACCAATCAGGTCAATTGCTAGAGTAGGTACAGTAAAATCAAAAGTAAGTGATGATTGCCCAAAGAGATATAAATAAAAATATATTAAAACGAAAATCTTCTTACTTTCACCCCCTATCAGGTTTGAGTGATTATTTTCTTCTTTCTTAATCTATATGGACTTAGTTTGTTCAAATATTACGTACCGCGATATTGCAGGCTTTTAGCATTGTGAAAAAATATATAGACACAATAAGAAAATTAAAAGCTTATTTCAAAACATGTCTGCATAAACATATTTAAGCAAATCCAAAAATATTCTATCAGCACTGAATAGACAACAGTAGCGTTACACAAAACTAGAATACAAAAATTCAATTCCTATGTAAAACTAAACAAAGTTATGAATATTTATGAAGAGATTTCAACAAAATAACGGCGTGCACACGACTGCGAAAACTTGGAGAACTGAACATAAAATGGCTTCTTATATTGAAATCGGCCCTAGCTCCACGTCATAAAAGCAAGATGTCTGCATTCATATCGAGAGTCTGTGTGAAAAATAGGCATATTGAGACGATATTGTCTCACTACACATATAATTTTCACCCTACATTGAGTCGTTTTACATACATACATATTATCACGCCTGTTTCCCATTGGGGTAGGCAGAGACTATGGATTTCCACCTGCTACGATCCTGACACGCCTCTTTCGCTTCATCTACGTCCATTAACCTCGTCATGCATGCTCGTCGGTTTAGAGAACTCTTAACCTGGCATTTTTTGAGAACATCCGCGATTTGATCGCGATACGTTCGCCGAGGTCGTCCCCTTCCAACTCTTCCATCCACACTCGCTTCATATACTTGTTTCGTCAATCTCCTCTCGTCCATCCTCTCTATATGTCCAAACCATCTAAACATACCTTTCTCAATCTTTGTCACTACATCTTCTTTCGTTTTAGGCTTTATCTAAGATGAGAATTTTCTTTGCAAAGGTTCTTTCACTTATAATTATGCATATTAAATTACGCAATAGGTGAAAATATGTCAATAGATGAAGCTATACTAGCTTTAATTATGCAAAGTAATTTTATTACGAAATTTAATTAATATTATACCGTTGATAATAATAAGCAGTGTATAATATAAATAAGCAGTAATAGCCTAGTGGTTGAACGCTTGCCTTCCATGCAGGAGGGTGTGATTTCGATCCTGGCCCGCACCTCTGACTTTTCGAATACATGTGTGGATTTATATTAGATTATCCAGTGAAGGAAAACATCGTCAAGAAACCTGCACACCTGAGAGTGCTCCATACAGTACTCAATGGTGTGTGAAGTCCGCCAACCTGCACTAGGCCAGCGTGGTGGACTAAGGCCTTAGCCTTGTCATACTGAGAAGAGGCTCGTGCCCAACAGTGGGCCAGTAATGGGCTGGTTATGTTAGGTATACCATTGATATCGCCAAAGCCTCAGGAAACACCTGGATGAGGGTCGCACAAGATCGAAGAAGCTGGAAAAAAACAAAAGGAGGCCCATTTCCAGCAGTGGGTGATGTCGATAGCTGCGGCTAGGTTGATAATGATATTTTTTAATAAAAAATATTGTCATCTTTATGAACCAAACCGTGTGTACTAAAGTGTACTTAGTTATCCCTTAAGAGGAAATGCGGGCAGAAAGACTTTGAAAATTAGGTATTAGAAAAAGCTATCGCTGTCGCTCGGCCTCCAATAAGTGCGATAAGGACAACCGCAGTTCCGAATAAATAGCCGCAGCTTGCGGCAGCCGATTCGGGAGAAAATATAGCGTCACATTACGCCAAGATTTGCGATATACCCATAGAGTACATTGAATATACCAAGGAAGTTGTAAGTAGGTACTACCGTACCGTATTTCTGGAATGCTGACTGTGATATTAGGTGTACGAAAAATAATGGTCTTCAAAGAAAAACACTTCTACGTAGTGCTATCCCTCTCGCACATATTGCATTGTTACTACTTTATTCTTTGTCTACTGTATAAGTAGTAATCACAGTTGTTTTGCATTCTTAAAAAAATTGGAAATCGTCTACATAGGACTATTAAAGTAAACATAATACAAATAATTATTTGTCTGCTTTGAAATTTTATTTTGTGCTATATATTAATGATGATTTGCTTTTGCTTTATTGTACACCATAAAATACATTACATTATACAGTAATAGAGACATTCATTCACACATAGTAAGAGTCCGACACTGGCTCCATCCCCGAGCGGAGTGCGTCCATGAGGATTTCCCCACGTAAAAAAGTACAGTATAAGTTAACGTACATGACAATCACGCGCCGCCTTCAAAATGTTGGTTTATGAAAAGATTTTGAAATACATACAAGGATTATTTTTTAGTTAAGGTTTTCTAAGTCGGTTTAATTTTTTGTTAAAAAGTTTTTCGTTCATAATTTTTAGTTGATAATTGCGATACTTTTTGGGTTGATTCATAAATGTTTATAGAACTAATTTGAGAATGTATTTTTACTAACCTATGCTGTCCCACTGCCGGGCAAATCACCCCCCCAAGCCGTTACACAACGCCCCCATTTTTTTTCTGGGTCTCTTACCGCCCCCCTTTAGGCCTGCAGCGGCCACAGGGGGGCATTATCGCCCACTTTGGGAATGGCTGATCTACAACTACTTACAGCGAACTATAATTATTAACAGAGTTATTTAATTATTGTTTTACTGATGGGGGCGCCACTTAGCTCTTAGTAGGGCCTTAGACATCAATGTACCTACAATATACTGAGAAATAAAATTATTCTATTCTATTCTATTCTAAATAAAATTACAAAAAGATGTGTTTTTCTGGGGATCGAACCTGCTGCCGAATTGCGTAACTCACTCGCGAACGCAATCATCTGGATTTCAATGTTCATTGCTCCGTTTGTTTTGACAATCCGTGTTATCGGCAACTACGTACCACGCAATGAATGTTGCTTTAATTTCAAAATGAAAGCTAATGTCAAAGTGAATACATTACACAATTGCCCCATAAGGCCCTATTGTATCTTAGTCCGACGCATGATGTTTCCTGCCATCTATGCTTGTATTATAATGAACCAGTCGAAAATAATAATTTTAAGCGTAACTTCGGATTAAATGAGCCCCTTGTACCTCATACTGAGAATCGAAAACTCTTATGATCGAAATTAAATTCAATCTATCCAAGATTTGCCCTACTGGAGATAGAAATTTGACATCATCTTCATACAAATTTTGTCAAATTTCTATCTCTAATAGGGCAAATCGTGGATAGATAGGATATTAATTTTGGCCGATACTCAGTGATAAAATCTGAAAATAAAAAAAAATACTGACGCCCAATATTTTTTTCTCCCACTTGCTCGGAAATTGGTTCATTATTTAAAAAAAAAAAATACATCAATCGGATCTTTTCCGTACGCAACGAAATAACAGGCCAGCCAACACGACAGTAATAAAAATTGCTGGACAGTTTTTATTTATTAAATTATGCTACCGAGGTTTTTAAGTACACACTAACATAACTTAAGTGTTTTTAGGTACAAAATATTCATCATTATAAAGGTTGAATGCGCATTTTTTTTTCAAACCTTTGAAAATAGAACAAAAACCTCGCGCGAACGAATTAGCACCAATGAAAGTTAGATGCTGTTGAATTTATTTGTGTATTGTTTCCTCGCAAAGGAGAGAAAAGTACTGTACAAGTCTCGGCCGAAATAGCAATTAACCGCCTCGTTTAGCTAAAAAGGACTCTGCTAGCGCCTCGTCCTTTTAAAATCACTTTACTCGGCCGTCAATTGCTTCATTTCAGGCCTCGCCTCGACAGTAATATACTATTATGTGAAAATATTATACGTTGAAACAATTAATGTTAATGGCCCACGATCACTATAAGGAAAGTATATACGTGATAAAATGAAACTATTATAACATTAATTCCTCACGAATGAGTAATTTCATTTTAATTACTTTTTCCCCTTAAAAACCTTATCACCATCGGCTGTCGTCAGTCCAGTTACTCGTTGGAAGATGGGTAGCAATCGCTGGGCTATTATAGTGGTTTTATTCATATTGCCCCTGGGCTTCCAAGCCACAAAACCAGGTGAGGAGTTCATGATTACAGTCATTTAATTTTTGAAAAACATTATGAAATAAGGCTTGCCTATAGGCAATCCTAATAAATGTTAAAATATTTATTTATTATTTATTTTTATTCTTTATTGTACATTACACCAAACGAAAACAAAGACAATAGTTTACAGAAAGATTAAATAAGTACAATGGGCGGTCTTATCGCACAAAAAATTAATAAATAAATAATAAGCTTTTAGCTGAAAGATCTCTTTTTTAATTATTTATTTATTAAGTACCTATTTGCGAAAGATGTTGTGCTGGATCCTAGGTTGAGTTTTGTTTTATTAGGATTTTCTGTCAGGAAAATCTCAGTGGGATTGGGGTTTGAAATTGTGTTTGTTGGATAGATACAAATATTGTTATGAAAAAAAATTTTTTTTTTTACTCACGACCGCCATCTCACCTTTGCAGTTGACGATGGTGCTCGCGTACACAGCAAAAACCTATTCACTCGGGCCTTGAAAACTCGTAAAAACTATTTCGGAAACTTTTGACGGTTACCACTGTTTGCCAATGTTGTGTTTGTACTTTCATTAAATTAAACACTACAAATTATAATAAAAACCGGCCAAGTGTGAGTCGGACTCACGCAGTAAGGGTTCTGTACCACCCATCGACCTGATACCCCATGGAAACTGATTTAATTTACGAGAGTTTAACAAAAGACATCAACAAACGTACGCGAAATGTGATTTTTTTTTACATCTCTTTCTTACGTATGTACCATCACATATGTCTACGTTTGCCATCTTTTTAGTATTTGTTGCTAAACTACATACTATGCACTATAATCAGACCAAGTTTGACGCTGGTATGTATTACCGTTTTGAAGATAGAGAAGGAACAAAAACGTTGAAAAAAAACATGTTTTTCGAGGTTTCTTGTATGGTTGTACGTACCCCTTTGGTTTTAGACTTCCTTTTATTATTAGTATTTGTCGTGATGGACTCCATAGTAACACATATTCTCTGAAAATTTCAACTAGTTATCTATTACCGTTACAAAGATACAGCCCTGTGACAGACAGACGGATGGACGGACGGACGGACAGCGTAGCGAGAGTAATAGGGTCCCATTAGCACCCTTTGGGTACGGAACCCTAAAAATCAAAAGACTTAATCTGAACGCCCCAATTTGCTCCATTTCAGATAAAACACATTTGTCTAAAATGTGGTAAAAAGCCCAAATTAAAAACAAACTATTTTTGAGATTTCAAGAAACTTCAATACATATTGCTTAGTTAATAAAAATTATAATGGATATTTTTTCATGTTATCCAAATTAAAAACGCTTATTTATTTCATAATAAAATAAACCCATGCTATTTCAGAGTCTGATAATGGAGGTTCTTCAGATTCAGCAGCAATAGCAAACGCCACCAGTGGTAAGAATTAGTTAAATTGAAGATTTGTATAAAACCTGCCAATATTGAACCCAGTTCAGCCCAGCCAGTTTTGTGCCAAACGGCGCGTTTATGTCGTTTGTTATATATATGATAATAAAATAAACCCATGCTATTTCAGAGTATGATAATGGAGGTTCTTCAGATTCAGCAGCAATAGCAAACGCCACCAGTGGTAAGAATTTGTTAAATTGAAGATTTGTATAAAACCTGCCCATATTGAACCCAGTTCAGCCCAGCCAATTGTGTGCCTAACGGCGCGATTATGTCGTTTGTTCGCAAATGCTTTCCGCGTGGCACTTGGTGACTTGGTACCAGTATGCAGTGCGGCATTATTTAAGACCAGGGATCGGAATGTCGGGCTACGAAAGGAATTCATCATCATCATCATCATCATTTCAGCCAAAAGACGTCCACTGCTAGACGTAGGCCTCCCCCAAGTCGGGGGGATTTGCCATAATCGCCACGCTTGGCAGGCGGGGCGATCGCAAGGAATTAATGAAAAGCAAGTACATGCATCGATTTATATTCGATTATCACTTGCTTTAACGGTGAAGGAATACATCGTGAGGAAACCTGCACACCTGAGAGTGCTCCATTATGGAGACGATGGAGCCTCCATACAGTTCTCAATGGTGTGTATAGTCTGCCAACCCGCACTAGGCCAGCGTGGTGGACTAAGGCCTTAGCCTTCTCGTACTGAGAAGAGGCCCGTGCCCAGCAGTGGGACAGTGATGGGCTGGTTATGTTATGTAAGTACATGCAGCTGAGATGAGAATGTTAAGAGGAATGTGTGGTGTAACGAGAATGGATAGGATAAGGAACACAGATTAATGATATATGTACTAGATAAGGAATGAGTATGTAAGAGGGAGTCTGAAGTTGGCGCCAGTGACAGAGAACTTAAGTAGCAACAGACTGTCATGGTATGGACATGTGATGAGGAGGAATGAGAAGCATGTTACGTGGAAAGTTTTAAGTATGAATGTGGCTATAAGAAAAGAGGCAGACCGATGAATACATGGATGCATTGTGTGAAAGATGATATGGATAGAAAGAAAGTGAACACGGAGATGACGGCTGATAGAGATGTATGGAAGAAAAGTACATGCTGCGCTGACCCCAAATAAATTGGGATAAGGGCAGGAGGATGATGATGCATAGACTGCGGCCCGTGGGCTACCGTCAATATACGTGAAGCTTACCAGCGAATTTACCTCTTATGCATTGCAATTAAGGCGAATGTAGCAGCCAAGTGGCGGCCCCATCAGTAAAATAAAACCGGCCAAGTGTGAGTCGGACTCACGCAGTAAGGGTTCCGTACCACCCATCGACCTGATACCCCATAGAAACTGATTTAATTTACGAGAGTTTATCAAAAGACATCAACGAACGTACGCAAATTGTGAATTTTTACATCTCTTTCTTATGTAGGTAGTGTACCACCACATATGTCTACGTTTGCCCTGTTTTTAGTATTTGTTGCTAAACTGCATAGTATGCACTATAATCAAACCAAGTTTGACGCTGGTATGTATTACCGTTTTGAAGATAGAGCAGGAACAAAAACGTTGAAAAAAATGCATGTTTTTCGAGGTTTCTTGTATGGGGACCCCCTTTGGTTTTAGATTGTTTTTGTTTTTAGTATTTGTCGTGATACACCTCATAGCAACACATATTCTAAGTAAATTTCAACCGGTTACCTGTTACCGTTCAAAAGATACAGCCCTGTGACAGAAAGACGGACAGCGTAGCGAGAGTAATAGAGTCCCGTTTGGCACCCTTCGGGTACGGAACCCTAAAAATACATCATTTCTCGAAAATTAGTTTTTAACAATTGAAGTACAGGTACTGTAGTTTAATCAGAAACTATTAACTCTGTAAATTATAGTTCGCTGTAGTTCTAGATAGAAAAGTGCCAATAGTGGACGTTTCCTGTTTTTTTAACACGCTTTTATTAGGTCGACCAGTGGGGTAATTGTGTAATGCATTGACATTGACATTAGCTTTCATTTTGAAATGATAACAATATTCATTGCGTGGTACATAGTTGTCGATAAGACGAATTGTCAAAACACACGGAGCAATGAACATTGAAATCCTATTGATTGCGATCGCGAATGAGTTACGCAATTCGGCAGCTGTATGTAATGGAATCTAAGGTAACTAATCTAACCATCTTCCAAGGGTCGTAGCGTAATGAAAATTGGCAGCTGTATGTAGTTCTGATGACAATACAATAATATGGTACTGTCGAACTGATCTGATGATGGAGCCGGAAGATATGAACTGGAACTTCATGATGGAAAATCGTATCATAGCTGTTTTGGATTTCTTAGAAAAGTCTTGTAATGAACTTTGACCACGATTAGGTTTCAAGGTCTGGTGATGAAGCCGGTGGATAGGCACTGGCATTCCATGATGGAATATACTTGTGAGAAAGGCCACGTAATGGACTTTGAACACGATCAGGTTTCAAGGTTGCATTTATAAATGCGTGTTTTTCTGGTTTTTTTTAAACTATTAATTTATTTTTCTGATTAAACTACAGTAGCTGTACTTCAATTGTTAAAAACTCATTTTCGATAAGTATTGTATTCAATTCAATTCAATTCATTTATTTAATCGGAGAATCTCCATTCAGCGAGTAATATTTTTTTACTGATGGGGGCGCCAATAATTGGCTGCTACATGCGCCTTAACAACAAACCTGGAGCTAAATATTTAAAAAAATGTCAGCCAATGTAATGCCATGGTTAGAATTAGAAATTAATGCACGTTGTACCTTGTAATATTATTTGTTCTATGGTTGTACAGTGAATCTGTCAAGAAAAAATAATTAGCGGTGGATCAGGACCGGACCAGAATAACTCGTTTTCGTTTCACTCCTGACATTAATCTAATTTTTGACAACAATAAATTTGAAGAAGTAGAACATATAAAATTTCTTGGCTTGACAATTGACCGTAGACTGACTTGGAAAAAATATGCATCAATCCTAATTACAAAATTGAGTAGGATTTCCTTCGCTCTTTATAAACATAAGATAAAACTTTTTAACAAAAAATTGAACCGACGAAAACAGAAACTGAATAGCAAAAATAACTAATTATGAGTCGGCGCCAAACAAACTTTTATTAAGCAACGTGCATGCAAGTTGCAAGTGGCCGAGCGGAGAACGAATTCTTGGAAAGTTATTGTTTATCGTTGAAAATTTCACGTTGTACTTCATGTTACGTTATTTTTATTATTTATTTAAAGTAATTTAATGATCATCGTTGATTGTTTGTTTGGCGCCGACCCATAATTAGTTATTTTTCGCTTTTCAGTTTCTGTTTTCGTCGGTTCAATTTTTTGTTAAAAAGTTTTATTTTAAATTTTTTTGTGGTTTATTCTAACTCCAGGTTTCCATTATGTCGTAGTGTCTAGAACTATATTTGTGTGCCAATAACAGGTAAGAATTCAGTGGGTGAACAAGCGGATTTTGATTTTGAAATTTAAATGGGACCAACTTCGAGATATACCCTATCGATTACAAAAAGAATCATCTAAATCGGGCCACTCTGTAAAAAGTTATGCGGGGTCATACATAATAAAAAAAAAAAAAAAAACAAAAAAACAAAAAAAAAAAAAAAAAAATATACGCGTCGAATTGAGAACCTCCTCCTTTTTTTCGTCGGTTAAAAATAGTAAATCAGCTGTCGTAACTGCGTATTATGGCTATGCAGATTCCATATTACGTTACGGAGTAATTTTTTGGGCTAATTCCTGCGAAAAAGATGATATTTTTAAAGCACAAAAGAGATGCATTAGATCCATATGCAATCTTAAACCAACAGAAAGTTGTAAACCGCATTTTATGGCACTCAACCAGATATATAATTACATGGCCTATGTCCAGCAGTGGACGTCTTTCGGCTGAAATGATGATGATGATGATGATGATTTATAGAATATATTTTTGTTGTTACTTTATAGTAGTAGTATAGTATTTTATTTTATTATTAAATTACGTGGGACACTCAGAAAGTTTTGCGAAACTAAAAGAAATTGTTCTATACGTACATATATTTTTATCAAATCTTTTCAAAGTACTTTCCACCAGCCTCTATACAAAGATTCATGCACCTAAACCAGTTTTCAAAACACTTTTTCCAGTCCGCCGCAGACACCTCGTTTACAGCCTGCTCGAACGCAGCCAGCGCATCTTCCGGCGACGAAAATTGTATCCCTTTGAGCTGATTTTTTATTTTTGGGAATAAAAAGAAGTCACACGGTGCTAGATCAGGGCTGTAAGGAGGGTGACCCAGGAGTTTGACTGGCGTGCTGTCCAGGAAGTCCCTCGTTTTGAGTGCGGTGTGCGCAGGTGCATTGTCGTGGTGGAGCAGTAGCCCGCGGAGCCCTGTGTTTGGTCGCTTGTTGCTTATAACAGAGAAAACTTCTGGCAAACATTTGGTAGTATACCATTCGGCATTAATGCTTCTTTGATCCCGTAAGGGAATTGATACCAAGTGGCCAGTCAAATTAAAAAAGCTAGCGATCAAAATCTTACCCCCGCTTCTAGATCGCTTCACTTTGGTAGGCGTTGGCTCATTTTGAAACACCCAAACAGTCGACTGGCGCTTGGTTTCTGGGTCGTATTGATAAATCCAGGACTCATCACCTGTAACGATGTCGTAAACACGCCGAGACGAGCCTGCTTCAAATTTGTTAAGCATATCACGGCACCATTCCACCCGGGCCTGCTTCTGAGCATCGGTGAGGTTGTGCGGCACCCAGCGTGATACTATCCTCCTCACGCGAAGATGGCTGTGTAGAATCTCGTGAACGCTTCCCGATCCAATCTTCAATATGTGTTGAATCTCCTGATATGTAATTCGCCTATTGTCTTGGATTAAATTTTTCACTGCTAGCACGTTTTCTTCGGTAACAGCCGTCAAAGGGCGACCGCTTCTTTCGTCATCCCCCAAAGTTGGTCGACCGCGCTTGAATTCGTTATACCAACGATACACGGTTGCCTTGGAAGGGCCTTCATCCATGAATGCCATTTGAAGTCTATCGTACGATTCATCCGGTTTCAGGCGACACTTGAAATCGTATAAAATCATAGCTCTAAAATGTTCCCGGCGCAGATCCATATTTCAGTGAGACACAATACTTTGAATTAACTCGCAAAAAATGTGGAGGGAAATTTTGAAATTGGAACTTACTTATTTTTACTTATAAATAATCATATTTTCGAAAAACATTATAACTGGCCAGTCTCCCATATATAAAAACTTTTTTTCGCAATACTTTCTGAGGGGCCTGGTATGTATCGAATATGCACATCTGACAAGCCTATTTTCTGTCCAGTTCATTCTTGTCCATCCTAAGTTTGCCTGGAAGAAATCGCTGATCGCGATAAGGCCGCCTTTTGTACAATAGTTTAAATGCATATTCAATGTAATGTTTTTTATGGTGTACAATAAAGCATATATAAATAAATAAATAAATAACACTACCTTGTCTGTACATATACGAGACAGCATTATTCGTCAAGAAAAATAGCGAACTATTTAAAAAAGCTTCAGAGCAACGCTATAAGCCGATAAGACAAAAATATCGACACGAACTTAGACCAACAGAAAAAGGTAGACAGAGTACCGCGCTGTCACAAGGAAGCAGGGTAATGGAAGCTGAATTTGAAATAGGTAGCTGATCGCGGTCCAGTGCGACGCAAGAAACCGAACGCGCTAGACGTCACATTGACAGTATTGTTTATGTTCTTAATATGCCTTCCTGTGTTGTGAAAACGTGTAAAAATAACTCGCTGACACAAAAAAAAGCCTTGCGGAATTACATTTCACAAAGAAGTACTTGATTTTACGTAATTTTTAATTATAAATACAATAAATTTTCGTAATGTACTGTTGGAACACAAAACCTGACGTATTTTTATCGGTGTGACCAGCAAATCGACATCAAAAATACCCCCAAAATACGGGTGACGTTTGGGTCTGATGGTGTTATTAGGATTAGTAACTTTCGTAATTTGGCCATCGGTTTGATGTTTTTATTTATTTTGAACCTTTCATATAGTACTTAATTTAATTACGATGTGTTATTTCAATGGCTTAAAACTTCAGACACCCCAACTTATTGTAATAAATTGGTATGGCAAGTAATTATTTATATTCATAAATTATTGTAGAATTTACAACGTATTATCCTCTATACTGGCAAGGTCACGTATTCCGGCTGCGATGACGTAGTACGAAAATGGCGGCTTCCGAGATCGGCCGGAATATGGCTGTTTTCAATTTAGTTGCCCATATGCTGTAATTCGCGCCATTTTAAGGCATTTTTAAATTATTTAATAATATTTGATATACAAAATGATTCGTTATTTATTTTTGAATTTCGTTATTCCCGCCATTTTAAATGTTGCTAATGTTGCTAGGGTTGCAAACAATTTGTACGTGACCTTGAGTGACTGACCTTGACCGTGACCTTGGGGGCTTGCCAGTTATGACATATCGCGCAAGATGGCGTTGCCAATATAGAGGTTATTAAAATCACTGAGCACCTCTTAAGGGGTCATTGTACTCATCGGTATGAACAACTTTTACTATAGGACTAACCCCGAAATCGTGATAAAAATCATCTGTTACCTACATTTGTGTTCGTATGAATCGACAAAATGTAGGGATCATCAGATTTTTTTTTTCGCGATTTCTGGTTTGGTCATGAAGTAAAAGTTATTCATACTGATGAGTACAATGACCCCTTAAGAGGTTTTCAGTTATTTCAATAACACGTTGTAGTGGTGATTTTTGTTGTCATACTTATTCTAATTGACGCATCTTACTTTACCCGCCGCACACCACCGCGGCCATTTTCAAAGGATAATAATATCACTACATACATACATACATATTATCACGCCTGTTTCCCATTGGGGTAGGCAGAGACTATGGATTTCCACCTGCTACGATCCTGACACACCTCTTTCGCTTCATCTACGTCCATTAACCTCGTCATGCATGCTCGTCGGTTTAGAGAACTCTTAACCTGGCACTAATATTATCACTATTATATGATACACTTGATCACGTGTATCACGTATGTATAATTTCTCCGGCATAAACCAGAAAACAAATTGAATAAGGTCTGTTAATGAAAAGTACCTAAAGATAAGATTCCATCATACTTTATATCTAAATTAGATGATATACCCACAAGTCGATAAGAAAAGACAGTACTACCGGAAATTAACACAACACAAAGGTTTTCAGTATTATTCTCTTTTATTAAACGTATCATTATAAAAATATATTTTATTTACATTGCTACATATTGTCCTTAAAATATAATATTTAATATGATAAAATGGGGTAAATTTGTTTTCGGTGGCAACATTTTTTACTAAACACACAGATGCATGGCAACTGTGTGCGACACAAGGTCACGCACACAAGTTTGTAAAGCATGCATTACATATATGAACGCTTTTGTTAACACATGCGCCGTCTACCTTTTTTCTGTTGGTCTAAGGACACGAATTATGCCTAAGAAGCTCAAAAACCACTCTCATTCACAAGAGCATACTCTGCATGGCTCCAAAAATATTAATTAAGCTACCGAATGACATCAAAGATTTAAACTTGACACAATTTAAACGTAAACTATCCTTATATAAATGCTACTACTTATACCATTGACGAATTCCTTCTTGACAAAATTTAATGTGACCGATTTTACGTACTTATGCTAGAAAATACATTTTATTTTTAATTTTTATCAGCCATCTAATGTTTCAGAATTGACATTATAATTGTTCTTAAATATTTTATAAAAAATTTGTTAAATTGTATGCAATGTCTCTTTTAATTTATTATATTGTTAAATAGTGTACATTTTAGAGTTCCCGTAAAATATGTCTGAGACCTACTGTATCACCAAAATCACACTAATAAATACTTTGACTTTGACTTGGACTTTTTAATTTTCGAGTGATTGCTTTTAATTGTGGTGGGTCTGCCTTTAGCTCGTAGTCTGCCCCCGACTACGAGCTAAAGGCGTTTCTGCTTTATACATTTTACAAAACCATTCACGGCATGTGCTGTGCGTGGGAAATAGTTTTAAGCCCACCATGAAGTCCACCATGCTCCACATTACATCGCGCTTTTACAGATCCGAGCCTAGGATCTACTAATAAAATCGACAACAACATAATCGAAACGACACGCTAGTGCTCCGAAGTCCGAATATATCGGAAGTAACCTCTCTAATAAATTTTCGAATGCTTTGTATTTTATCGAATTCTTGGACAATATTTTGTAATTTTTAGGATTCCGTACCCAAAGGGTTCCAAACGGGACCCTATTACTCTCGCTACGCTGTCCGTCCGTCCGTCCGTCCGTCCGTCTGTCTGTCACAGGGCTGTATCTTTTGAACGGTAATAGTTAACCGAATGAAATTTTCTCAGAAAATGTGTTGCTATGAGGTGTATTACAACAAATAATAAAAACAAAAAAAAGTTTAAAATCAAAGGGGGTCCCCGTACAAGAAACCTCAAAAAACATGCATTTTTTTCAACGTTTTTGTTCCTGCTGTATCTTCAAAACGGTAATATATACCAGCGTCAAACTTAGTGAGATTATAGTGCATATTATGTAGATTAGCAACAAATACTAAAAATAAGACAAACATAGACATATGTGGTGGTACCTGCGTAAGAAAGACATGCAAAAAATCATATTTTGCGCACTGTGCGTTGATGTCTTTTGATAAACTCTCGTAAATTAAATCAGTTTTTATGGGGTATCAGGTCGTTGAGAGGTACAGAACCCTTACTGCGCGAGTCCGACTCGCACTTGGCCGGTTTTTTACGAAGTTGTAGCCAATGTTCAGACTGAATATGTCAGAAACGGTTCACTATTGATTCGCATAAAATTTTATGTCATAATTATTGGTACGCATAATATTTATTCCGCATAAATTTATAGGCATAACTTTTTTGTGGCTTAAAGATTAAATCTATAGACGTGCGGTGCAGTGTAGGGCATTCACCCCCGGCCCCCTCATAGCAGCTTTGCTCCTAATAAACCAAAATTCGGCTAACAGACAAAATAAGAAAACTTTATTGGAACAAAAATTATGGGAAGACAATTTCGACCAAACTTTACCTCGATGTATTAATAAAATAATGTAAAATAATTCGATGAAATATTTGTTCGTTTGTTAAGTCAATAAAAAGTATGTATAATAACTAAATTGTGTTATTATTTCCATGACTAACATTCAACATAAATTTGTGACCACCCAATTATACCTTTTGTTATTTATATCTAATAATTATTAGACGAATAAATAATATGCCTTGTAACTTTATGCGACAAAAAATTATATCAATAAAATATAACCCAAATGATAGTTATGCCTATCAAAACAGAAGCCAAAAAAAATTGTGCTAAAGTATTATTATGCCATTAAAAGTTATGTTTATCTCGTTATGCCAAAGTATATTAGGAATAAAAAAATATGGGAATCAAAGGTATCCCGTCAGAAACAAGATGTTTGAAAAATGAGGATTATAATTGACAATGACAAAATTTACAACTAAGAGAAAATTATTGTCGATTAGTATCGTTCGTTGTTTCGTATAAACGATGGTTAAATCGACGTTACTGAGGCAGGTGTTCATCAACGTTAATTCTCTGATTAAAAAGCCGATTACTCGAAAATTTTACTAGAATTATCGGTAAACGGTTGATTAATTAGAGAATTATCGTTGGTGAAATCAAGCCTTAGAGTAGATTTCAACACGACAAATGTCACGATTTATCGGACATTTGTCGAGTAGACAAATAGTAGACATTACATAATATGACATCACCATCGTAGTCGTCTGTTTCATGGCCAACGCTCGGTTGCCAGTTGTCGATGGAGAAAATTATTTTAAAAATGTACCTTGTTAAATTACAGAATCTAATAACGGAGGTTCAGAAGCTGGAGCAGTGTCGATGAGTCGTAAGTAACCGTCAAATTAGAATCCCAGACATTGATGGGGGTGGGAGAAGAATGCAAAACGGATTAGTCTATCCCTATAGTCAGATACAAGCTAACTTTAGAATAATAATATAAAAGCCGGCGAAGCAAACCGTTGAAGAGTTAATATTTTAAATTGAGAACATTACTGTAACAATAGGCCTTGTTAAATTATTGAAGCTAATAGCGGAGGTTCAGAAGCTGGAGCAATTTCCATGAGTCGTAAGTAACCGTCAACGAGAAGACAAAACGTTGCCGGAGTGGGAACAGAATGCAAATCGGATTAGTCTATCCCTCTATTTAGACGCAAGCTAATTTCAGAATAATAATAAAAAACAGCTAATCAAACCGTTGATGAGTTAATATCATTAATTGAGAACATTACTGTAACAATAGGCCTTGTTAAATTACAGAAACTAATAGCGGAGCTTCATCAGGTTCAAAAGCTGGAGCAAAGTCCATGAGTAGTAAGTAACCGTCATGAGAGAAGACAAAACGTTGCCGGGGGTGGTAGCAAAATGCAAAAATCCCTCTGGACAGACGCAAGCAAATTTTAGAATAGTGAAAAAGGCCACAGGTAGGAATACCATGGTAGTAATGAGTCCGACACTATGGCTCCACCTCCCCCGGAGGAGGTTTATCCATGAGGACGAGACTACGATGAAAAAAATAACGTCCAACAATACCATCCGTCTTTTCCTGGCGGAGGACGACATGAGGTTTTCACCGCGTAAAAAAAAATGAAAAAAGTGCATTCTACCAATAATTCGATTCCAAAATCTTGCAACTAGCTTTAGATACATACTTAAAATCTTATCGAATATATCTTAGAATCTTCTGATCGACCGGCGTACCCTGGGCAGTCAGCCCCGCTACCAACCTGCTGACTGGCTAATCTTTATCCCACGGCTTGAGCTATTATCATTATGTAGCTCATGTCGACACGATAGAAGAAGATCTTCACCAAAAAATTACAGTATTTACACATACAACGCGGCGGGATACTGAAATAACTGAAAAGCTCTTAAGGGCTCTTTGTACTAAAACAAAATCAGCTGTTCCCCTATATTTTTAGGGTTCCGTACCCGAAGCGTGCAAAACGGGACCCTATTACTCTCGCTACGCTGTCCGTCCGTCCGTCCGTCTGTCTGTCACAGGGCTGTATCTTTTGAACGGTAATAAGTAGCATGTTGAAATTTTCTGAGAATATGTGTTGCTATGAGATGTATCACGACAAATACAAAAAAAAAAAAGGGGGCATGGGGACCCCCATATAAGAAACCTAAAAAAATATGCATTTTTTCAACGTTTTATTCCTGCTATATCTTCAAAACGGTAATATATACCAGCGTCAAACTTGGTCAGATTATAGTGCATATTATGTAGTTAAGCAAAAAATACTAATGAAAAAATTAATTAACAAAAACAAAAAACCCGACTGCGTGTAAAAATAACAGAAAAGATATAAACAAGACTTATCAACACGCAGGCTACGTATGTTTTTGGTCATGAATACATAATAGTTCATAGCTAGCCTCCACCTGCGTGTTGATAAGTCTTGTTTATATCTTTTCTGTTATTTTTACACGCAGTCGGGTTTTTTGTTTTTGTTAATTAATTTTATTATTTAAATTTTTTTAGTTTTGTCATTTTTTAAATTGTTTTGACAATGTTTTTTTTGAAAAGTCAAATTCATTTTTAACGTTGAATATTTTGTTGTTTTTTAGCATTTTTCATTCCAAATTACATTTAAACATATAAGTTGTTTATATTTTTGTAAAGCATTTATAAAACCCTTTATTTTGATACCCCACTCGATAGTTTCTGAAGGAAAAATATTTTTTTTGAATAGGTAATATGGCGCCAAAAAGCGGCAATTAAATTTTTTAAATTTTGATATACCCAGTGTCACTCTCATAATTAAGACGAATCTAACGACACCTCTCAATCTCAAATCCATCAAGCCGTTTAGGCTACAGAGCGTGCCAAAGAAATATACATACATACATACATACATACATACACTCGAAAAACATAACCCTCCTTCTGGCGCAGTCGGGTAAAAATAAGACAAACATAGACGTATGTGGTTGTACCTGCGTAAGAAAGACATGCAAAAATTCATTTTTCGCGCACTGTGCTTTAATGTCTTTTGATAAACTCTCGTAAACTTAATCAGTTTTTATAGGGTATCAGCCCCCCGATTCAGAACCACACGATAACCAGTTGTCGACCGATTCGGTTTATTGTCCCGTTTCGTCTGATGATTCACGCAACGAGAGATAAAGAGATAACAAACCAAATCGATCGACAACTGGTTATCGTGTGGTTCTGAATCAGGGGGCAGGTCGTTGAGAGGTACGGAATCCTTACTGCGTGAGTCCGACTCGCACTTGGCCGGTTTTATTTATTTATGTGAACACAAATGTAGAGGAACAGGAACAACTGATTTTTTTCCGCGATTTCTGGGTTGGTCCCATAGTAAAGGTTGTTCATACTGATGAGTACAATGAGCCCTTAAGAGGTTTTCAGTTATTTCAATAACACGTTGTATAAATCTTCTTCTAACGTGTCGACGTGAGCTACATTAGGACATGCGGTAAGTGCACATACAAAAAATAACTTAATTACAGATACCTACGTAGTTGTAATATCATACCAAGACTAACTTTGCATGTCGTAGCTGCGGCAAAGAGGTTGACACTCGGCATGATGCTGTGTTGTAACGTGAGTCACAACACAGCGCTGATTTTCAGTGTGAACCCCAAGTGACGAGTGGGTGCCAAGTCAGCAAAAACATCCAATGATTATATACCCAAAACAAATAAATTAATATAATATAAGAGAGTGGGTGTGTGGGTGTGTGTGTGGTGTGGGGGTATGTGTGTGTATAGTGTTACAAATACTTTATATTATATACACATACATACCCATATTATCACATACATGAATATTATCATCAACTCAGCCTATCGCAGTCCACTGCTGGATATAGGCCTCTCCCAAATTGCGCCACAACACTCGGTCCTCTGCCTTCCGCATCCAAAAAATGAAAAAAAAAAAAATAATAATTAAAATTAAAATAACCATTCATCAAGGGTTTGCTAATAAGACACAATAGATAAATCTCTAGTATTCCTGTGAAATATGACCACGCATTTCTGATACACCGCTGAATAAAACTTATAATTTAGTATGGCAACTAATGAGAAGCCATACGCATCCTTACGCGCAGTTGCCGTCGGCTGTGTACGGCGCGGCGCGGCGTCCCTACTAATAATAGTGCTTTTTAGGGTTCCGTAGTCCTACAAGGAACCCTTATAGTTTCGTCATGTCCGTCCGTCTGTCCGTCTGTCCGTCTGTCCGTCTGTCCTAATCCTTTACAGCTTAATAACTTCTGCAGTTATAAACATAAGTAAATGAAATTTTGCTTAAAAAATAGTTTAGATATAGATCTCAATTTTAAATGAATAAAAAAATCGTGATTACGTATTTTAGGGGTGGCGCCCATACATGTGAAATGGGCATGAAAATATTTTTTTCGCTGCACCCCCTCGTGTGGGGTATCATTGAATAGGTCTACTAAAATAAAGGTAATGTTTGATACATCACTTTTTTATCAGTTGTACCATTTGCGAAATATAGCCCGCCAAAGTGGCTTGCAATGTGTCCCCCCCCCTGCACTTTCTAAACTATGCAACGTAGAAACTTATAATCTTCCACATGGATAGACCTTTATAAAAACTCTCTTTTAAAACTATTTCGAGTATAATTTGATAATAAATTTTTGAGTTATAGAGAGAAAACTGAAAAATACTTAAAACGTCCTAGTTCAAAGGTCATTGACCATAGAGAAAAATGATCTTAGCAAATAATGCTCCTTTAGTTACTAACTATTTAAAAAAATTACAAAAAGTAACTTTGTGTTAATATTGAAATGACAAACTTCTTAAATTTGGCGCCGTACAGCGCCATCTAGCGGCTAGTAGCAACACTCTCTGAGTCGCCATTTCTGCCGTCTATTGCATTTGGCACTTTATAGCTCCATCTAGCGGCGGCTACTAACAACACTATCCGAGTCGCCAATGCTGCCGTCTATTGCAAAAACTAAAATAGCCATGATTAATATTTGATTTGATTTGTTTGTAACACCTACTTAAGGAACCCTATAATACTGAGCATGGCCCGACATGCTCTTGGCCGGTTTTTGTATAGACAAACCGTCGGGCGTCGATCGCCATCGATCAATGTGTCGTGACCCTAAATATCACTTTTACGACAATTACCTTGACACAGTCATACAAAAAAGCAACATAATATTTTAAAACATAATTTTGTCTCCTCCTTTTATATAATTATTAACTTATAGCGATAATTGTATTTAATTAATTGAGCTAGCCACCCTTAATATGTCACTGTCTCTTACTTTCTACATGCCTTTTCCCAATTATATTGGGGTCGGCTTCCAGTCTAACCAGATGCGGCCGAATATCAGTATTTTACACGGGGTGACTGCCATCAGACCCCCATAACCCATTCAGTTCATAGGAATGACATTCTATACACGCTGAAATTTGAATCGCTTATTTCCCGAAAAGGGGGAATGTACTCATCATTATGAAAAACTTTTAATATGTGATAAATTTAGGGACGAACTGATTTTTTTTTCGCGATTTGAGGGTTGGTCCCACAGTAAAAGTTGTTCATAATGATGAGTATAATTACCCCTTTTCGGGAAATAAGCGATTCAAATTTCAGCGTGTATATACTCCATTATTTTGCTTCGCAACTCAACTATGAAAGTACAGACGTCATAATATGCTTTCAACAGAATCGCGGTCCGGCCATAAAGGGAAATTTGGTAAAAAATCGCATGCAAGCTCTTCAGCGATAGGTAACTATATATTCATTTCCATTTTCCTTAAATTCAACTACATTTTATGACCTAGAGATATTCTTCTTGTAATAAGTAGCTAGTATCTAACGGAGTGCGTCGCGGGGTTCATCGACGCGGATGGAAGCATTGTGAAGATGTTGCATTGCTTTCGGACGCATAGCATTCGGGCGAAAATAGTTGATTCAAGTCATGTCGTGTTGACTCACTTTATTTTTCTTAAAAATGGTTGAATTGGAGCGTAGGTGACGGAGGCCAAACGCAGGTGATGGCGGCCAAGCGCATATGACGGCAGCCAAGCGCAGTCGATGGAAGCCCAGCTCATCTAGTGGCAACCGGGCCAAGCCGCAAGTCTGATTTATCAATCACATGCGAATATTAACTTTAAATACACATTATAATCAATCAAAAAAAATATCATCATTATAATCGATCGGTTCCCATTCTTCTAGTCCATCCAAAGGTTGTCTGGAAGAGATTGCCTTGTGCGATAAGACCGCCCATTGTACTTATTTTAATCTTTCTGTAAACTATTATCTTTGTTTTCGTTTGGTGTAATGTACAATAAATAATACAATAAATAAATATAATAAAACAAAGTTTAACCGGATTAAATCGCGTATATTAAGCTTTCGAAACGTCAGGAAAACCAATTTAAATAATATACGCAATTTAATCCCGTTAAACTTTATTTTATTATAAAGTAATTATATTCTCAGTAGCAGCCTGGAGTCTGGATTTGTGCCCGGTCAATGGCGATAGGCTCGCCCCCTATTACATGGGACTATAACATAACTGGCGAAGTGTGTGTGTACTATACACCTCTGCCTACCTCTTCGGGGAAATACAGGCGTGATGTTATGTTATGTTATGTTATTATGAAGTGTAGTGATCGCGAAAACCTAAGAAATTATTATTTAAATACACATTTTAATTTTCTTTATTGCATTGTACAATGCGCTTCCATGTACGCAGACGCGCTCCGCTATGTGTGATTGGTACATAATATTAATTGTGTTTGCACAAAACTCACGACAGAATGATGGAATAATGATTGTCTCTCTATTTCAGCCGTATCAAAATCAAAGCGTAAAGGTGTGCAGCCTCAAGCTACTGAAGGTACTTTCATGAAAACTAGGAACAACATCATACTTATTGTTTTGTGAAGTAATTTTAAAACCATTGAAGTCACCGCTATCCGAGCTCGTTTATGTTGACGACCTCTGTGGTCTAGTGGTTCGAGTGTCGGACTACTGATCACGAGGTCGTGGGTTCGATTCCCACAGGACACAAATATTTGTGTGATGAACATAAGTGTTTGTGTCGGTCTGGGTGTTTCTTATGTATTATAAGTATGTATTTACAACAAAAAAAAAAGTATATATTATATCCATTGTCTAGTACCCATAGTACAAGCTCTGCTTAGTTTGGGATTAGATGGTGTTGTGTAAAAATGTCCCAAAAGTGTTTGCCCCAAAAGTATTTATTTTATTTTTATTTATTTATGGAGGCGCAGCGTGTTGCGCGTTGCGTGGTGCGTTGCGTCGCGTGGCTAATTTAAATGTACCATGTAATGTACGGAGCGTTTATGCCGACGCGTTCAGTTAATATGTAGTGTTGCTTTAATATGTAGTGTTAAATATGTTTAATATGTAGTGTTGCACAGAAATAGATAGAATGGCCATGTGGGCAGGGCGCGCGTGGCAGCACCGTGCACTATAGTATAGGATATTTCAAAGCCTCTCTCAGCACGCCTTATGACTTTTTTCTATAAATACTATAACAAAAACCCGCAAAAATGCCTTATTGTGCTGTTTCTAACCGCAGAAACAAAAACTGTAAAGTACATTTGATTACAATTAACTTTTTAAAAACAATGACGTCAAAATGTAAGGCGTAGTTTGTTCGGAAAGTTGCCACGCATGAATCGCAAGTAAAATTGTGTTTTTTTTTTTTAATTTATTTAATCACAGGTACAATTTTTTAGTTTTACTTAACTAGAAAACTCGCCAAACTATCAAGTTTAACGGCGATTACAACCATTCTATCTGTTTCTGTGTAGTGTTGCTTTAATATGTGTGGCAACGCTGCGGCGCACGCGGCACGGCACGGCCTGCCACGGCAGGGAAAGGTTACGGGACCATGTGTCGGGCATCGCCCCGCGTCTCCGTAAACGAGACTGCATATCGCCAAATGTTTGAATTTACGCGTGTGATGACACGGGCATCGACTCGAGGCGGCCCCCGTCGCTGGTATCGCCGCGTTTTACGCACCGCCTCTCCATGAACGGCGAATCACGTGACGCGCCGTGAAACGCACAACGCGCCGCGTTTCCATAAACGAGTCCGAGTAAAATAATTGCTTAAATTGTATTTATTGCGAAGCGAAATCTAACGATTTAAATTGTCATCATCATCATTTCACCCGAAAGACGTCCACTGCTGGACATAGGCCTCCCCCAAGCATCGCCACAACGACCGGTCCTGTGCCTTCCGCATCCAGCGGATTCCCGCGACCTTCACCAGGTCGTCGGTCCACCTTGTGGGGGGCCTACCTACGCTGCGCCTTCCAGTACGCGGTCGCCACTCCAGAACTTTACTGCCCCATCGGCCATCCGTTCTGCGAGCAATGTGCCCCGCCCACTGCCACTTAAGTTTGGCAATTCTTTGGGCTATGTCGGTTACTTTCAATCGATTATCGATGTCGATTTAAATTGTGGAAAGGTAAAAATACTGCGACTCCTGGCTCAGTACGCCACAGTGCTTTAGTGTTTTTTTTGTGTGTTCACGGTAGCTTAGTGGCTGTGGTACTGAGCCAGGTGTCGCAGGTTCGAATCCTGCTCGTGAGTGATTTTTCTTTCCACAATTAAATCGTTAAATTGCATTTACCTAGGATTGGTAGTCCCTTTAATTTACTGAACTAACTAGGGTAATAAGGACTATTCTTCCAAAGATATCACACAACATGAAAAAGTATTATTATTTAACAGAACAGAAAACTAGTAAACCTTCAAACAATACAAAACCAAGCGAGTATGAAAAACCAGGATCGGCACCTAGTAAACCAGGATCGGCACCTAGTAAACCGGCAGTGGCAAAACCTTGTGGGACTAATAAAACAACTACAGTTGTTACTACTACTACTACTACCGTTACGTCTGAAAGTAGTACGTATAACATTTATTTATTAATAACTAGCCTATGCCCACGACTTAGCCCGCGTGAATGTCGTTTATCGCGCATCCCTCAAGAACTGTTCATTTTCCGGGATAAAAAGTAGCCGACATGTTAATCCGGGTTATGTTCTATCTGTATGCCAAATTTCATTAAAATTGGTCCAGCCATTCTTGAGTTATAAATGGTGTAACTAACCCGACTTTGCTTTATATATTTAGATAAACCTTCAAACAATACAAAACCGAGCGAGTCTGAGAAACCAGTAGCAGAATCTAACAAACCAGGATCGGCTCCTAGTAAACCGGCAGTGGGAGAACCTAGTGGGACTAATAAGACAACTACAGTTGTTAATACTACTAGAACCGTTACATCTGAAAATGGTACGTAGGTATAACATTTATTTATTCATAACTAAATTAATTTAATTAATCATAACTAAATTAATATAATTTAATTCCAAAATACCGCAGTGTCTCAAGACGAAAGTCTTTGACCAGTGTGTGTTGCCAGTTTACTTACGGTACTGAAACGTGGTCGCTCACAATGGGCCTGATAAGAAGGCTCAAAGTCACTCAAAGGGCAATGGAGAGGGCTATGCTCGGAGTGTCCCTGCGAGAACGAAAGTAACCGACATAGCCCGAAGAATTGCCAAACCTAAGTGGCAGTGGTCGGAGCACATTGCTCGCAGAACGGATGGCCGATGGGGCAGTAAAGTTCTGGAGTGGCGACCGCGTACTGGAAGGCGCAGCGTGGGTAGGCCCCCCACAAGGTGGACCGACGACCTGGTGAAGGTCGCGGGAATCCGCTGGATGCGGAAGGCACAGGACCGGTCGTTGTGGCGATGCTTGGGGGAGGCCTATGTCTAGCAGTGGACGTCTTTCGGCTGAAATGATGATGATGATGATGATGCGGCTATGAGAGGCCTATGTCTAGGAGTGGACGTCTTTCGGCTGAAATGATGATGATGATAAATAACTAGCCTATGCCCAGGACTTCGGCCGCGTGAGTGTTGTTTATCGCGCATCCCTCGGGAACTGTTAATTTTCCCGGGATAAAATTATAGTGACTGATTGACTTGATTTATAATGGTGTAACTAACCCGACTTTGTTTTATACAACGTGTATCAGAAATGCGTGGTCATATTTGAAGAGCTCATTCAGGCCATAGCATAGAACAACTTTTACTATGGGACCAAAACGGAAATCGCGAAAAAAATATCAGATGATCCTTACTAAATCATCGATGTCGCTCGACATAATGTAACAATCAGCTGAAGTATTTTTCGTGATTTTAGGTTTGGTCCCATAGTAAAAGTTGTTCGATAGCATCCCCTGAATACGCTCTTCAAATATGACCACGCATTTCTGATACACGTTGTATATTTAGATTATTATAAAAGTACAACGATTATCCACGGTTTTTTTTGAGCAGACCGAATGCTAGGGTTTAATTTTGTGGACCGCAAACATTTTAAAATTGTCATCTTCTTCATCAAACATTTATTTTATGTCCATTGAGTTCGTTACTTACATATAAGCAGTGATAGCCTAGTGGTTGAACGCTTGCCTTCCATGCAGGACGGTGTGAGTTCGATCCCGGCCCGCACCTCTTACTTTTCGAATTCATGTGCGGATTTGAATTCGATTATAAACGGTGACACGACACCTGTTTTAACGGTGAAGGAAAAAACATCAATCATCTTGAGGAAACCTGCACACCTGAGAGTGCTCCATACAGTTCTCAATGGTGTATGTAGTCCGCCAACCCGCACTAGGCCAGCGGGGTGGACTAAGGCCTTAGCCTTCTCGTACTGAGAAGAGGCCCGTGCCCAGCAGTGGGACAGTATTGGGCTGGTTATGACCACTTACTAGCCCCTCAACTAAGCACCAACACTAAGCTAAAGCTAAGCTAGTTGGCTAAGTAGCAACCACACGGGTTGTATCATCTGCAACACTTGCCGCGGTCAGCCCGTGGATTATTTATTTATTTTATTTATTTCCACAAAAAAATACAAACATTTGGCAGCTGCAGTGTAGAACATAAACCAGTAGGGCAATTGTGTAATGCATTCACTTGACATTAGCTTTCTATTTTCATTGCATGGTATGTACATAGCATGCAATGAATTTTAGTTGCCGATAGCACGGATTGTCAAAACACACGGCGCAATGAACATTGAAATCCAGATGATTGCGATCGCGAGTGAGTAACGTAGTTTAGGTATTTCTGTACACCGCTTGGTCCGTCGACATTCATTACAGCTCGCCCCATGCTAAAATTCCCATATTGAGAAGTAGTAAAAATTTGTTGAGGGTTCAACAAATTTTTACTACTTCTCAAAAGCAAATTACTTACAAAAGTACAGCATGTGTTTTTTTCTTAGTGATATAAAATTGTAAGTCATTATTAGGTTTTAATTCCACTAAAAGGGTTAAGATTTTATGTTGTTTCGTGTTATGTCATTTTTGGATGGGTGACCATTTCGTTGTATATCGAGACCACTCCGCGCCTCGGTCCCAGTTGCCATACGAATGTCTATGGAAGTTGTTACGGGTAATTAGAAGCCCGAAAGCCTGATAAGTGACCTAACCTCCGAATGTCAGTACGTATTATCCAGTAACTGGGTTGCGGAGGTCTGATGGCAGTCGCTCCGTGTAAAATACTAATGTTCAGCTGCATTTGGTTAGACTGGAAACTGACCCCAATATAGTTGGGAAAAAGGCAACGAGGACGAAACGATAACTATTATTATTATTCATCAGCAAATAACGAACAGCGGACTGGACGCGTTAGCGGCGAGAACATCTCACATCTCCGTTTGGCTGATGTCATCATTGTAATGGCCGAGTTGCTGAAACAACTGGGCAAAATGCTGCACAGCTTAAACGGAACCTCTCGACGTGGCGGTCTCGGCGTGAATCTGGACAAAACTAAAGTCATTTTAAAAATGCGTGTCATGCCGAGGCCAATATTTGTCAAAGGGTCAGTCGGCACTCAAAGTTGTAACGAAATACCCACATCTAATACAGTCTTTTTAATACGGTCTACCCAACCTAGGGCAGGTAATTCAGCTTCCCCACCGTGTATCCCCACGTTGTCGTCGTGGTGGGGCTTGCGTGTCTCAGTGATCTTTGGAGCTATGCCGGTAGAGCCACTCATGCCAGAAAGGTCCAAAGGGAGAGACCAGACCAAGAGGGATGCGAGGCGGAGTCCATTAAGGACGGCCGTGAGGGGCAT
The DNA here is from genome assembly GCA_949699075.1 of Asteroscopus sphinx. Lineage (NCBI taxonomy): Eukaryota > Metazoa > Arthropoda > Insecta > Lepidoptera > Noctuidae > Asteroscopus > Asteroscopus sphinx. The sequence goes on from OX453008.1 coordinate 11,103,902, forward strand.
ATTCGCAGACCGTCCGAGCAGCTGGACGGTGTGCGAATATGGGGAGGGTTCGGTCACTGGGGGGATTCGGTTCGCTCCTGGTATGTGTCTGTCGTCAGACATGACCGTGGATGCGAACCAGTGACTTGGGGATTGGGACAGGGTCCTGGATGTGGACACTGGAAGGAGAAGGAAGTGGTAGGGGCGGCGGGTTTGCTAGTCAGCAGTAGCTGACTGGTAGGCATGGTCTGATGCAGACCACCGTTCGGCCCGACCCGTAACCCTCATTGAGAGGACCGGGGGCCCTGCCTGCAGGGTCACGGGGAGATAACCCCTTAAAAAATCCAACACGGGGACCCCACCCCGTTTAAACAAAGGCAAAGCTGTGTTCAGCACTATATGAATGGCGAATTGTAAAAAGACATTACCCCAGGAGGGTACCGGCTGCTCAGCAGCCGGAGAATCCCTCACTGAACCTTGTTCAGTCTGCCCCTCGTATTCTGGGGGGGGCACCGACCGCCTACCGTCCGATTCGGACGCATTGAGCCAGGGAGGCTCACTTTCTCGTGGTGTGGAGTCACTGGGTTCTTTTCCCAGCACGTCTGCATCGCGGGAACCCACTCAACGGATTTTCGCTGTACACCCATCCGATTCTCGGAGGAGCGAAAGCCAGAAACGTCCACGTGAACCAGCCGCGAGCGAAATGCTGCCGCCTTCAAAGGTGCCTTCGAAAGCGACTACCTCTAGGGGTAGAGGGTCACGCCGTGGCAGGAGAGGTCTTTCTTCACGACCTGACACGCCACGTGGCTCGTGTGATGAGAGCGAGTCAGACGGCCCTAGTGTGTCACCGTCGGGCCAAACAAGCACCGATGCGAGTGAGGCGGAGGAAGTAGGGCTGTTAGTCAACGCCGAGACCACCTCTGTTTCCACGAGAGGGGAGAGCTCTGCCGGCTCAGCAGAAGCCCTGGAGAAGATGGCTCTTCAGGATATTGAGGTGGTTTTGGACACCACGCGCAAGTCCAAAAACCTCAAAGGCCAATGCCAGCGGGCTATCAAGGATGCAGTGGAGCGCGTCAGAATGACGATAGAAGAGCTCGCTGGTAGAAGTGCTAACGAGGAAACTCGTAGACTTCAACTGGAGAATAGCCGGTTGCGAAAAGAGGTTGGAGCCCTCCGCAAAGAGGTAGAGGCTATTCGGAAGGAGGTTCGCTCCAAATGGTCGCAACTAGAAGGGCCATCACCACAGCCACTGTCAGTGTCCGGGTCACCACCACAGCCACAGTCAGTGCGCTCTCTAGCCCCGGAAAGGGCCTCGGAGGATGAGTTGGTTCGTGCCGCTGTTTCCCAAATAGGGAAAATGATGGACGCTCGGTTTGCTGGGATCGAGGATCGTCTTTTCCAAGCTAAAATCATTCGCCCGCCATTGGCAGCGGACCATAGGGGTGTGGCTGGAGGTGCTAACAGAAAGTCGATGCAACCTTCCATGGCCTCTCAGGAGGCATCCCGGACGGCCGGAAAACAGCAATCTGCTCCACCTCCGATTAAGTCAACGGCTGCTGCGCAGGCCCCCGACCCGGATCCGTCGACGTCTGCCCATGATGGTTGGCAGACAGTCGGCAGAGGGAAAGGGAAAAAAAGAAGGAAACAGAAAGAGGCCTCCACGCAGGACACTGCGGATTCCGCCAAGAAAGGAGCGAGTGCTTCTTCTGGGTCCAAGAAAAGGACAAGAAAGCGAAGACGTCGCGTACCTAAGTCGGCAGCGGTGGTTCTAACACTGCAGCCTGAAGCAGAAAAAAAGGGGCTCACGTATGCAGCTGTAATGGCTAAAGCCAGGCAGAGTGTAGACCTGGTAGAGCTTGGTATCACTGACATCAGGTTCCGCCAAGCTGCAACTGGGGCTCGTTTGCTCGAGTTTCCGGGGACTGAAGGGACTGCGGGGGCAGATCGGATTGCAGAGAAATTGCGTGTTGTTTTTGCGGAGGACGTCAAGGTGTCTAGACCCACGAAGGCCGCTGAACTGCGCATTAGTGGCCTTGACGACTCCGTGACTGGACAGGACGTGCAACAGGCAATCGGTCACAGGACTGGCTGTCTTGCAGACTCGGTCCGAGTCGGACCAATCAGACTTGGCCCAGGAGGTGTCGGCTCTGCTTGGGTTCAGTGCCCGGCTACAGCGGCGAAACATTTGGCTAGTACAGGCCGACTCCTCGTTGGTTGGAGCTCTGCTAGAGTCCAGGTCCTGGAGGCTCGACCTATGAGGTGTTTTGGGTGTCTGGGGTCGGGGCATACGCGACAGAAGTGCCCCTATGACGTGGACTACAGCGGACTTTGTTTCCGTTGCGGTAAGCCGGGGCATCAGGCGTCGGCGTGCTCTGCTGACCCTCACTGCCCAGTATGTGAAGCGGCAAAGCTACCTGCCAATCACGTCGTCGGAGGTAAGGACTGCAAGCCCCCAGTCCGCTCCAAAAAGAGGGACACGACAGCCTCGTCCTTGGCCGCTTCCAGTGCGGTGCGAACGGAGCCGTCGCAGGAGGAGGTAATGATCGCGGACTAACAATGGACCCGGACCGTAGTCATTGCCTACTCCAAGCGAACTTAAACCACTGCGCTGGTGCGCAGGACTTGCTCCTGCAAACCATGGCAGAGTGGTCAATCGGCGTGGCTGTGGCGGCTGAGCCATACTTCGTCCCTCCCCGCCCTGACTGGGCAGGTGACGTGGATGGTTCCGTCGCCATCATCGGCACCGCGGTGCCCCTCGCAATTAAAGAAAGGGCTTCGGGATATGTTGCCGCCGCTTGGGGGGACATTGTAATCTTTGGCGTTTATTTCTCCCCGAACAGGAGCCTAGCCGAGTTTGAGGTCTTCCTCGACCAACTAGGGGCCTCGGTTCGACGGATGACGCCAAATCACATTATGGTTTTGGGGGATTTTAATGCAAAATCTACTGCGTGGGGATCCCCCAGGACTGATGTCAGAGGAGAGGCGGTTGAAGAATGGGTGGCAACTACAGGCCTCTGTCTTCTAAATAGAGGTACTGCTAACACATGTGTGCGACGGCAGGGGGGGTCAATAGTGGACCTTTCTTTTGCTACCCCTGCCATCGCCGCACGTGTCGGGGGTTGGCTGGTCCTGGAGAGTGTGGAGACCCTGTCCGACCATTTGTACATCCGCATGAATGTCTCCAACTCGCAAGGCCACGGAGTGACTCTGCGCACTAATGCTCGACAGTACCCGCGGTGGGCGGTGAAGCGGCTTGACAGGGACCTACTAGAGGAGGCAGCCATTGTTCAGGCGTGGCTGTCCTCACCACCTCCCACAGAGGGGGTCAACGCGGAGGCTGAACGCTTTCGCAATACCATGACGGCTATTTGCGATGCAGCCATGCCTCGTACGCGGAGACGGCCCCCAAAAAGAGAGGTCTACTGGTGGTCCCGGGAGTTGGCGGATCTCCGTGATGCCTGTATTTCTGCTCGGAGGATATACTCGCAGGTCCGCAGATTACGCCACCGCAACCAGGAACTAGAGGCTCAACTATATGAGTCCTACCAAAGTTCCCGGGAGGCTCTACTGTTGGCAATCGCTCAGGAGAAAAAGCAGGCGAGGGTTGAGGTGCTGGATGGCTTAAACCGTGACCCTTGGGGGCGCCCGTATCGTGCGGCGCGGAATAAACTCCGCGTCCAAGGCCCCCCATTGACGGAAAGTCTCCAGCCACAGTTCCTTACCCAAGTCGTGGGCGCCCTTTTCCCTGACCGGGTGGAGAGTCCACCACCGATCATGACGCCACCAGAAGACGACCATGATGAATTAGAGACCCCTCCTCCGATTTCGGATTCAGAAATGGGAGCGGTGATCTTGCGGGCACGCATTAAAAAGACTGCCCCAGGACCTGACGGTGTGCCTGCAAAAGTGCTGGCCTTGGCGCTGGACTGGGCGATGGAAGATAGGCTTAGAGAACTGTTCGACGCCTGTTTGTCGTCAAGACAGTTCCCTAGAACCTGGAAAGAGGGTCGCCTGGTGCTGCTACAGAAGGCTGGACGGCCTCCAGAGTCTCCTTCAGCGTACAGGCCGATAGTCTTGCTGGACGAGGCGGGGAAGATGCTAGAGAGGATTCTCGCCAACCGCATCGTCCAGCACTTAGACACGGTCGGCCCAAACTTATCGGACGCCCAATATGGTTTTCGGGCTGGACGTTCAACTGTCGATGCCATTTTACGCTTGAAGGTTGAGGCGAAGGACGCAGTTGCACAAGGGGGGGTACTGTTGGCGGTGTCATTGGACATTGCCAATGCGTTTAACACTCTGCCATTTAGCTGCATCGGAGAGGCACTCCGTTTTCACGGGGTGCCCATGTACCTGAGGCAGCTGGTGGCAGACTATCTGAGGGGACGGTGCGTCACCTACCAGGGACGCGGTGGTCAACTCGTGCGTAGGTCCATCACGTGCGGTGTTCCGCAGGGGTCGGTTTTGGGACCACTTCTGTGGAACGTGGGCTATGATTGGGCCTTACGCGGTGGCCTCTCCCCAGGGCAGGGCATCATATGCTACGCTGATGATACTCTCGTCACAGCCCGGGGAGAAAACTTTGAGGAGACGGCATGCTTGGCCACCGAAAGCGTGTCCCTGGTGATCGGGCGTATCGAGGCGCTGGGTCTTAGGGTGGCGCTAGAGAAAACTGAGGCCCTGGTATTTCATGCGCCCCGGCGCCGGCCACCGGCTGGCGCCCACATTACTATTGGTGATGCCAGTATAATGGTCCGGTCGCGTATGAAATATCTGGGCCTAGTCTTGGACCGAAGATGGAACTTCGGCGAGCACTTTGTGCAGCTTGCACCAAAGTTGATCGGCACAGCGTCCGCCCTTAGCCGGCTACTGCCGAACCTGGGTGGACCAAATGTGAGCTGCCGACGGCTTTATACGGGGGTGGTGCGCTCAATGGCACTCTACGGGGCGCCGGTGTGGGCGGAGTCCCTGAATGCCCAAAACAAGGCTCTGCTGCGGAGACCACAGAGAGTCATGGCAGTCAGGGTCATACGCGGATACCGCACAATATCTGCAGAGGCGGCGTGTACATTAGCAGGCACTCCCCCGTGGGACTTGGAGGCTCAGGTGCTTGCCGAAGTCTATCGGAATGGTGCGGACCATCAGGCGGAAAGTGGCAGACGCCCGCCGCCTGAAGTTGTGAAGACGTGGCGCAGTGAGGCGCAGGCTGCCGTACTTGTGCAGTGGAAGGAGCGGCTGGAGACGCCCAGTGCCGGTCACTGGACCATAGGGGCTATCCAGCCAATTCTTGAGGAGTGGGTGCGGAGGCGACACGGGACGTTGTCCTTCCGTCTGGTGCAGGTATTGTCAGGGCATGGTTGCTTTGGCAGATACCTGCACAAAGTGGCGAGACGGGAGGCTACTCCCGTGTGCCACCAGTGCGGCTGTAGTGAGGACACGGCCCTTCATACTCTGGCGCAGTGTCCTGCCTGGGTGGTGCAGCGCCGTGCTCTCACGGCAGCAATCGGGGGAGATCTCTCGCTGCCGGCCGTGGTCAAGGCCATGGCCGACAGTGAAGAGGCTTGGGAGGCGGTCGCGTCCTTTTGCGAGGAGATTATCTCGCAGAAGGAAGCGGCGGAGCGGGTCAGGGAGGAAGACTCTCTCGCTGATCCGATCCGCCGCAGACGGACAGGTCGGCGCAGGCGTCTATATGGCGATCTGATGCCACCCTAAATAAAGCCAGCGGGCGATAGATTGGGGAGTCTATCGTCCGCATTGCACGGCCCTTTAGTTGTGGTGATGTCCCAGGTGTGCCCGGACATCGCCAAAAGAGTGTGTAAAAATTAAAGTATGTAGGCCCTGAAGTGGGCCGCGCTGGGTGGGTCGCGAAAGTCATGCGTAGCAGTTCTCGTGACCCATCCACCCAAGGCGAAAGTAGGCACACGGCGGAGTTTTTAGTGGGTGCGAGCCCCACATAACCACACTGCTTCCCCGGCAGTGTGACATGCGATAGGCATTTTCTCCGCTTGAAAAAAAAAAAAAAAAAAAAAAGGTAATTCAGCTTGGTAGACACAACTTTGAGAACTAAGCCGACAGAAGGATTCGATTGGGCTGGGCAGCATTTGGCAACTTCGCCGTGTCTTCTCGTCGCCTATACCGCAAAGTTTGAAGACAAAGATCTTCAACCAGTGCGTCCTGCCTGCCATGACTTACGGTGCCGAGACGTGGATACTGACGGTTGGTTAGTCCACAAATTCAAAGTCGCTCAGCGAGCTATGGAGCGAGCTATGCTTGGTTTTTCTTTGAAGGATAAATCCGTAACGAGATATCCGGCCAAGAACCGGAGTGAAAGACATAGCTTGTAGGATCAGTAAACTGAAGTGGCAGTTACAAGGTACACTGCTGGGCCCCACACTAGGATTCCCTGTGTCGTGGGGAAATCTACATCATGTTGTTGAAAACATGCAATGCAATGACGACCTGAGCTTTTATTAAGAACGAGTAGTAATAGGTAAGAGGGGTTAAGCTGTATATCCGAATGACACAACCCATGGGCCTGCCGCATATTGCATGCAGCCAAGCCAAGTCGGGCGTCCATGCGCTATTGTCTTTTATTCGCAAACTTTTCCCGCATAACATTGTGTTGTCATTAATAACTTCATTAAAGTCAAATGAAGCTTGCCTCTTTGCCCACCCCGCGTGGCACTCGCTATAACCACAATGCTCCGACACTGCAAATTATTTGGATTAATGCTTTAAGTCGTATCATTACAGCCGAAAGACGCCCACTACTGGACAAAGGCCTCCCCCAATTAAGGGGGGGATATGCCATAATCGCCACGCTTGGCAGGCGGGTTGGCGGTTTAAGTCGTATGATGTACAATAAATTTTATAAAATAAAGATAAATTTCACTCTCGTCCCGTAAATAGCGCACTTCAAATGAGTACACCTCAATTTTGGACTCCCTATTTACGCCTCATAGGGGGTGAATTTTCAAAATCCCTTTCTTGGTGATCACTTCGTCAATACGGAACTCCTGTCCTGTGTAAAATTTTATGATTCTAGAGTAGACCGACCGTCTATGCTTTTCTATCACTTTTAGTTTTTTTTTCAGTAAATAGAAGATTGGTAACTTTTTATTATCTCCTAAACGACAAAGCCAAAATGACATACTGTCAAGGGCAAATCTTCAAATAATTATCTAAAAAATACTTAGTAAAAAATACTTAAAACTAAATAAAAGCAACTATATCTGCTAAATTATAAAAGATAGATGTATGGTGTGGCGAAGTTTTTCTAGAACTATTAAAGGCCTACATATTTTTGACTTCCATTATTTTCACTTATACAACGTGTTACTGGATTAACTGAAAACCTCTTAAAGGGTCATTATATTCATCAGTATGAACAACTTTTACTATGTGACCAATAATGAAATCTGGAAAAAAAAACAGCTGTTCCCCTATATTTCTGTTCACATAAATCTGCAAAGTTAGTAGAGTCGGTTAACGGACTCTACTAACTTTGCAGATTTATGATTTATTCTGTTTCTTAAGAAACAGTTTCTTGATAAGATATTGCTGACGTCATCCAAAGACGTACAAAAAATAGAGGTTAATTTCGATACCACGAGCAGTGTTCACAGTAGCTTAGTGGCTAAAGCACTGGCGTACTGAGCCAGGAGTCGCAGGTTCGAATCCTGCTCGTGAGCAGTTTTTTCTTCCCACAATTTAAATCGTAGGATTTCGCTTCGCATGCGTCAATAAATAATTAGCTTTATACGACTTTGAATTAACTGCAAAGTTAGTCGAGTCGAGTCGGTTAAAAAACCCTGTTTCTTATAAGATATTGCTGACATCATCCAAAGACGTACAAAAAGTGGAGGTTAATTTCGATACCACGATCAGTGTTCACGGTAGCTTAGTGGCAAAAGAACTGGCGTACTGAGCCAGGAGTCGCAGGTTCGAATCCTGCTCGTGAGCAATTTTTTCTTACCACAATTTAAATCGTCAGTCTCTATCAAGTTAAGGTATAAATTTTCATTTTTTACAGTAACTGAAAAGCAAAGCAATCAACCACCGGCTGCTAGTAAACCTGAAGCGACTCCTGGTGAATCAAAGTCGACACCTGACGAATCGAAAACAAAACCTGGTGAATCAAAACCGACACCTAGTGCTACAAACACAACATCAAATATGACTAGTGAAACTAATAGCACGACACCTGGTGAATCAAAACCGACACCTAGTGCATCAAACACAACATCAAATATGACCAGTGGAACTAACAGCACAACGCCTAGTGAATCGAACCCGACACCTAATGCATCAAACACAACATCAAATATGACCAGTAATACTAATTGCACGACACCTGGTGAATCAAACCCGACACCTAATGCATCAAACACAACATCAAATATGACCAGTGGAACTAACGGCACAACGCCTGTTGGATCAAACCCGACACCTTATGCATCAAACACAACATCAAATATGACCAGTGGAACTAACGGCACAACGCCTGTTGGATCAAACCCGACACCTTATGCATCAAACACAACATCAAATACGACCAGTGGAACTAACGGCACAACGCCTGTTGAATCAAACCCGACACCTTATGCATCAAACACAACATCAAATATGATCAGTGGAACTAACGGCACAACGCCTGTTGAATCAAACCCAACACCTTATGCATCAAACACAACATCAAATATGACCAGTGGAACTAACGGCACAACGCCTGTTGAATCAAACCCGACACCTTATGCATCAAATACAACATCAAATATGACCAGTGGAACTAACAGCACAAAGCCTGGTGAATCAAACCCGACACCTTATGCATCAAACACAACATCAAATATGACCAGTAATACTAATTGCACGACACCTGGTGAATCCAACCCAACACCTAGTGCATCAAACACAACATCAAATATGACCAGTGGAACTAACAGCACAACGCCTAGTGAATCGAACCCGACACCTAATGCATCAAACACAACATCAAATATGACCAGTGGAACTATCGGCACAACGCCTGTTGAATCGAACCCGACACCTTATGCATCCAACACAACATCAAATATGACCAGTGGAACTAACAGCACAACGCCTGGTGAATCAAACCCGACACCTAATGCATCAAACACAACATCAAATATGACGAGTGATACTAATTGCACTACACCTGGTGAATCAAACCCGACACTTAATGCAACAAACACAACATCAAATATGACCAGTGAAACCAACAGCACAAAGCCTGTTGAATCAAACCCGACACCTAATGCATCAAACACAACATTAAATATGACCAGTGATACTAATTGCACGACACCTGGTGAATCAAACCCGACACTTAATGCAAAAAACACAACATCAAATATGACCAGTGAAACCAACAGCACAACGCCTGTTGAATCAAACCCGACACCTAATGCATCAAACACAACATCAAATATGACCAGTGGAACTAACGGCACAACGCCTGTTGAATCAAACCCGACACCTAATTCATCAAACACAACATCAAATATGACCAATGGAACTAACGGCACAACGCCTGTTGAATCAAACCCGACACCTAATGCATCAAACACAACATCAAATATGACCAGTGATACTAATTGCACGACACCTGGTGAATCTTACCCGACACTTAATGAAACAAACACAACATCAAATATGACCAGTGAAACCAACAGCACAACGCCTGTTGAATCAAACCCGACACCTAATGCATCAAACACAACATCAAATATGACCAGTGATACTAATTGCACGACACCTGGTGAATCAAACTCGATACTTAATGCAACAAACACAACATCAAATATGACCAGTGAAACCAACAGCACAACGCCTGTTGAATCAAACCCGACACCTAATGCATCAAACACAACATCAAATATGACCAGTGGAACTAACGTTACAACGCCTGTTGAATCAAACCCGACACCTAATGCATCAAACACAACATCAAATATGACCAGTGATACTAATTGCACGACACCTGGTGAATCTTACCCGACACTTAATGCAACAAACACAACATCAAATATGACCAGTGAAACCAACAGCACAACGCCTGTTGAATCAAACCCGACACCTAATTCATCAAACACAACATCAAATATGACCAATGGAACTAACGGCACAACGCCTGTTGAATCAAACCCGACACCTAATGCATCAAACACAACATCAAATATGACCAGTGATACTAATTGCACGACACCTGGTGAATCTTACCCGACACTTAATGAAACAAACACAACATCAAATATGACCAGTGAAACCAACAGCACAACGCCTGTTGAATCAAACCCGACACCTATTGCATCAAACACAACATCAAATATGACCAGTGATACTAATTGCACGACTCCTGGTGAATCAAACTCGACACTTAATGCAACAAACACAACATCAAATATGACCAGTGAAACCAACAGCACAACGCCTGTTGAATCGAACCCGACACCTAATGCATCAAACACAACATCAAATATGACCAGTGGAACTAACGTCACAACGCCTGTTGAATCATTCCCGACACCGAATGCATCAAACACAACATCAAATATGACCAGTGATACTAATTGCACGACACCTGGTGAATCTTACCCGACACTTAATGCAACAAACACAACATCAAATATGACCAGTGAAACCAACAGCACAACGCCTGTTGAATCAAACCCGACACCTAATGCAACAAACACAACATCAAATATGACCAGTGATACTAATTGCACGACACCTGGTGAATCTTACCCGACACCTAGTGCATCAAACACAACATCAAATATGACCAGTGGAACTAACGGCACAACGCCTGTTGAATCAAACCCGACACCTTATGCATCAAACACAACATCAAATATGACCAGTGGAACTAACGGCACAACGCCTGTTGAATCAAACCCGACACCAAATGCATCAAACACAACATCAAATATGACCAGTGATACTAATTGCACGACTCCTGGTGAATCAAACTTGACACCTAGTGCATCAAACACAACATCAAATACGACCAGTGGAACTACCAGCACAACGCCTGGTGAATCAAATCCGACACCTAATGCATCAAACACAACATCAAATATGACCAGTGGAACCAACGGCACAACGCCTGTTGAATCAAACCCGACACTTAATGCAACAAACACAACATCAAATATGACCAGTGAAACCAACAGCACAACGCCTGTTGAATCAAACCCGACACCTTATGCATCAAACACAACATCAAATATGACCAGTGGAACTAATTGCACGACACCTGGTGAATCAAACCCGACACCTTATGCATCAAACACAACATCAAATATGACCAGTGGAACTAACGGTACAACGCCTGTTGGATCAAACACGACACCTAATGCATCAAACACAACATCAAATATGACCAGTGGAACTAACGGCACTACGCCTGTTGAATCAAACCCGACGCCTTATGCATCAAACACAACATCAAATATGACCAGTGGAACTAACAGCACAACGCCTGTTGAATCAAACCCGACACCTTATGCATCAAACACAACATCAAATATGACCATTGATACTAATTGCACGACACCTGGTGAATCAAACCCGACACCTAGTGCATCAAACACAACATCAAATATGACCAGTGGAACTAACAGCACAACGCCTGTTGAATCAAACCCGATACCTAATGCATCAAACACTTCATCAAATATGACCAGTGGAACTAACAGCACAACGCCTGTTGAATCAAACCCGATACCTAATGCATCAAACACATCATCAAATATGACCAGTGGAAATAACGGCACAACGCCTGTTGAATCAAGCCCGACACCTAGTGTATCAAACACAACATCAAATATGACCAGTGGAACTAACAGCACAACGCCTACTGAATTAAACCCGACACCTAATGCATCAAACACAACATCAAATACGACCAGTGGAACTACTAGCACAACGCCTGGTGAATCAAATCCGACACCTAATGCATCAAACACAACATCAAATATGACCAGTGGAACTAACGGCACAACGCCTGTTGAATCAAACCCGACACCTTATGCATCAAACACAACATCAAATATGACCAGTGGAACTAACAGCACAACGCCTGGTGAATCAAACCCGACACCTTATGCATCAAACACAACATCAAATATGACCAGTGATACTAATTGCACGACACCTGGTGAATCAAACCCGACACTTAATGCAACAAACACAACAACAAATATGACCAGTGAAACCAACAGCACAACGCCTGTTGAATCAAACCCGACATCTAATGCATCAAACACAACATCAAATATGACCAGTGGAACTAACGTCACAACGCCTGTTAAATCAAACCCAACACCTAATGCATCGAACACAACATCTAATATGACCAGTGATACTAATTGCAAGACACCTGGTGAATCTTACCCGACACCTAATGCATCAAACACAACATCAAATATGACCAGTGGAACTAACGGCACAACGCCTGTTGAATCAAACCCGACACCTTATGCATCAAACACAACATCAAATATGACCAGTGGAACTAACGGCACAACGCCTGTTGAATCAAACCCGATACCTAATGCATCAAACACAACATCAAATATGACCAGTGACACTAATTGCACGACACCTGGTGAATCTTACCCGACACCTAGTGCATCAAACACAACATCAAATATGACCAGTGGAACTAACGGCACAACGCCTGTTGAATCAAACCCGAAACCTAATGCATCAAACACAACATCAAATATGACCAGTGGAACTAACAGTACAACGCCTGTTGAATCAAACCCGACACCTTATGCATCAAACACAACATCAAATATGACCAGTGATACTAATTGCACGACACCTGGTGAATCAAACCCGACACCTAGTGCATCAAACACAACATCAAATATGACCAGTGGAACTAACAGCACAACGCCTGTTGAATCAAACCCGATACCTAATGCATCAAACACATCATCAAATATGACCAGTGGAACTAACGACACAACGCCTGTTGAATCAAACGCGACACCTAATGCGTCAAACACAACATCAAATATGACCAGTGATACTAATTGCACGACACCTGGTGAATCTTACCCGACACCTATTGCATCAAACACAACATCAAATATGACCAGTGGAACTAACGGCACAACGCCTGTTGAATCAAACCCGACACCTTATGCATCAAACACAACATCAAATATGACCAGTGGAACTAACGGCACAACGCCTGTTGAATCAAACCCGACACCTAATGTTTCAAACACAACATCAAATATGACCAGTGATACTAATTGCACGACACCTGGTGAATCAAACCCGACACCTAGTGCATCAAACACAACATCAAATATGACCGGTGGAACTAACAGCACAATGCCTGGTGAATCAAACCCGACACCTAATGCATCAAACACAACATCAAATATGACCAGTGGAACTAACGGCACAACGCCTGTTGAATCAAACCCGACACCTTATGCATCAAACACAACATCAAATATGACCAGTGATACTAATTGCACGACACCTGGTGAATCAAACCCGACACCTAGTGCATCAAACACAACATCAAATATGACCAGTGGAACTAACAGCACAACGCCCACTGAATTAAACCCGACAACTAATGCATCAAACACAACATTAAATATGACCAGTGATACTAATTGCACGACACTTGGTGAATCTTACTCGACACCTAGTGCATCAAACACAACATCAAATATGACCAGTGGAACTAACGGCACAACGCCTGTTGAATCAAACCCGACACCTTATGCAACAAACACAACATCAAATATGACCAGTGGAACTAACAGCACAACGCCTGGTGAATCAAACCCGACACCTAATGCATCAAACACAACATCAAATATGACCAGTGGAACTAACAGCACAACGCCTAGTGAATTAAACCCGACACCTAATGCATCAAACACAACATTAAATATGACCAGTGATACTAATTGCACGACACCTGGTGAATCTTACCCGACACCTAGTGCATCAAACACAACATCAAATATGACCAGTGGAACTAACGGCACAACGCCTGTTGAATCAAACCCGACACCTTATGAATCAAACACAACATCAAATATGACCAGTGGAACTAACAGCACAACGCCTGGTGAATCAAACCCGATAACTAATGCATCAAACACAACATCAAATATGACCAGTGATACTAATTGCACGACACCTGGTGAATCAAACCCGACACCTAGTGCATCAAACACAACATCAAATATGACCAGTGGAACTAACGGCACAACGCCTGTTGAATCAAACCCGACACCTTATGAATCAAACACAACATCAAATATGACCAGTGGAACTAACAGCACAACGCCTGGTGAATCAAACCCGATAACTAATGCATCAAACACAACATCAAATATGACCAGTGATACTAATTGCACGACACCTGGTGAATCAAACCCGACACTTAATGCAACAAACACAACATCAAATATGACCAGTGATACTAATTGCACGACACCTGGTGAATCAAACCCGACACTTTATGCAACAAACACAACATCAAATATGATTAGTGAAACCAACAGCACAACGCCTGTTGAATCAAACCCGACACCTAATGCATCAAACACAACATCAAATATGACCAGTGATACTAATTGCACGACACCTGGTGAATCAAACCCGACACCTAGTGCATCAAACACAACATCAAATATGACCAGTGGAACTAACAGCACAACGCCTGGTGAATCAAACCCGACACCTAATGCATCAAACACAACATCAAATATGACCAGTGGAACTAACAGCACAACGCCTAGTGAATTAAACCCGACACCTAATGCATCAAACACAACATTAAATATGACCAGTGATACTAATTGCACGACACCTGGTGAATCTTACCCGACACCTAGTGCATCAAACACAACATCAAATATGACCAGTGGAACTAACGGCACAACGCCTGTTGAATCAAACCCGACACCTTATGAATCAAACACAACATCAAATATGACCAGTGGAACTAACAGCACAACGCCTGGTGAATCAAACCCGATAACTAATGCATCAAACACAACATCAAATATGACCAGTGATACTAATTGCACGACACCTGGTGAATCAAACCCGACACCTAGTGCATCAAACACAACATCAAATATGACCAGTGGAACTAACGGCACAACGCCTGTTGAATCAAACCCGACACCTTATGAATCAAACACAACATCAAATATGACCAGTGGAACTAACAGCACAACGCCTGGTGAATCAAACCCGATAACTAATGCATCAAACACAACATCAAATATGACCAGTGATACTAATTGCACGACACCTGGTGAATCAAACCCGACACTTAATGCAACAAACACAACATCAAATATGACCAGTGATACTAATTGCACGACACCTGGTGAATCAAACCCGACACTTAATGCAACAAACACAACATCAAATATGACCAGTGAAACCAACAGCACAACGCCTGTTGAATCAAACCCGACACCTAATGCATCAAACACAACATCAAATATGACCAGTGATACTAATTGCACGACACCTGGTGAATCAAACCCGACACCTAGTGCATCAAACACAACATCAAATATGACCAGTGGAACTAACAGCACAACGCCTGGTGAATCAAACCCGACACCTAATGCATCAAACACAACATCAAATATGACCAGTGGAACTAACAGCACAACGCCTAGTGAATTAAACCCGACACCTAATGCATCAAACACAACATTAAATATGACCAGTGATACTAATTGCACGACACCTGGTGAATCTTACCCGACACCTAGTGCATCAAACACAACATCAAATATGACCAGTGGAACTAACGGCACAACGCCTGTTGAATCAAACCCGACACCTTATGAATCAAACACAACATCAAATATGACCAGTGGAACTAACAACACAACGCCTGGTGAATCAAACCCGATAACTAATGCATCAAACACAACATCAAATATGACCAGTGATACTAATTGCACGACACCTGGTGAATCAAACCCGACACTTAATGTAACAAACACAACATCAAATATGACCAGTGAAACCAACAGCACAACGCCTGTTGAATCAAACCCGACACCTAATGCATCAAATATGACCAGTGATACTAATTGCACGACACCTGGTGAATCAAACCCGACACTTAATGCAACAAACACAACATCAAATATGACCAGTGAAACCAACAGCACAACGCCTGGTGAATCAAACCCGACACCTAATGCATCAAACACAACATCAAATATGACCAGTGGAACTAACGGCACAACGCCTGTTGAATCAAACCCGACACCTAATGCATCAAACACAACATCAAATATGACCAGTGATACTAATTGCACGACACCTGGTGAATCTTACCCGACACCTAGTGCATCAAACACAACATCAAATATGACCAGTGGAACTAACGGCACAACGCCTGTTGAATCAAACCCGACACCTTATGCAACAAACACAACATCAAATATGACCAGTGAAACCAACAGCACAACGCCTGTTGAGTCAAACCCGACTCCTAATGCATCAAACACAACATCAAATATGACCAGTGGAACTAACGGCACAACGCCTGTTGAATCAAACCCGACACCTAATGCATCAAACACAACATCAAATATGACCAGTGGAACTAACGGCACAACGCCTGTTGAATCAAACCCGACACCTAATGCATCAAACACAACATCAAATATGACCAGTGATACTAATTGCACGACACCTGGTGAATCTTACCCGACACCTAGTGCATCAAACACAACATCAAATATGACCAGTGGAACTAACAGCACAACGCCCACTGAATTAAACCCGACACCTAATGCATCAAACACAACATTAAATATGACCAGTGAAACCAACAGCACAACGCCTGTTGAATCAAACCCGACACCTAATGCATCAAACACAACATCAAATATGACCAGTGGAACTAACGGCACAACGCCTGTTGAATCAAACCTGACACCTTATGCAACAAACACAACATCAAATATGACCAGTGGAACTAACAGCACAACGCCTGGTGAATCAAACCCGACACCTAATGCATCAAATATGACCAGTGGAACTAACAGCACAACGCCTAGTGAATTAAACCCGACACCTAATGCATCAAACACAACATTAAATATGACCAGTGATACTAATTGCACGACACCTGGTGAATCAAACCCGACACTTAATGCAACAAACACAACATCAAATATGACCAGTGAAACCAACAGCACAACGCCTGTTGAATCAAACCCGACACCTAATGCATCAAACACAACATCAAATATGACCAGTGGAACTAACGGCACAACGCCTGTTGAATCAAACCCGACACCTAATGCATCAAACACAACATCAAATATGACCAGTGATACTAATTGCACGACTCCTGGTGAATCAAACTTGACACCTAGTGCATCAAACACAACATCAAATACGACCAGTGGAACTACCAGCACAACGCCTGGTGAATCAAATCCGACACCTAATGCATCAAACACAACATCAAATATGACCAGTGGAACGAACGGCACAACGCCTATTGAATCAAACCCGACACTTTATGCATCAAACACAACATCAAATATGACCAGTGATACTAATTGCACGACACCTGGAGAATCAAACCCGACACCTAGTCCATCAAACACAACATCAAATACGACCAGTGGAACTACCAGCACAACGCCTGGTGAATCAAATCCCACACCTAATGCATCAAACACAACATCAAATATGACCAGCGGAACTAACGGCACAACGCCTGTTGAATCAAACCCGACACCTTATGCATCAAACACAACATCAAATATGACCAGTGATACTAATTGCACGACACCTGGTGAATCAAACCTGACACCTAGTGCATCAAACACAACATCAAATATGACCAGTGGAACTAACGACACAACGCCTGTTGAATCAAACCCGACACCTAGTGCATCAAACACAACATCAAATACGACCAGTGGAACTAACAGCACAACGCCTGGTGAATCAAACCCGACACCTTATGCAACAAACACAACATCAAATATGACTAGTGGAACTAACGGCACAACGCCTGTTGAATCAAACCCGACACCTATTGCATTAAATACAACATCAAATACTACCAATGATACTAATTGCACGACACCAGCTGAATCCAACCCGACACCTAGTGCATCAAACACAACATCAAATACGATCAGTGAAACTAACAGCACAAGTGGTACGTATATAATTCATGAATTTAAATGTCATACGAGCTTAATTTTAAATAGTTTGTCTTGTCTGGAAGTCCAAATATGTCAGAAGTTTATGTTAATAATGTACACGTGTATATATTTACGTGCCAAGTTTTCTTTTTGGCTTATAACTAGGGTTGTTGCGAACATCAGCATCAGGATCACCAACCGCTGATCATCAGCAACTTTTTTCAAGATCAGCATCAGCATCCTAATTAATTGATACTGACATTTTGTTGCTGATGTCCGTGTCGCAATATGATCGACGGAGGCGGGGCTTATGGCACATCTTGTTTTGTTTTGCTTGCGATTTTTGAATAATCATAGCACAGATTCATGCACTCCGATGACAACAAGCGTAAAAATGTATCATAGCCTGGCTGGCCTGCCACCTTTGGACCCTTACTATTTACCTTATATTCAGCTAGAGAATTACTTGTATAATGTGCCTATGACTAAAATTGTTAAGAGCATATCCAAATTTTGTCAACAGTAGACATAGTAGCGTTCTAACAAAAAGGGCGATGAGGAGTTATTATAGTCAGCAAATAAAAACTCAAGGTACATTATTATGATTAAAAAAAAAACCCTTATGTTGTGATCTTCCTGCTCGGTTTTTTTTTTGACACGTACAAAATTGCATTTTTTTTCTTTATGTGCAGCAACTTTGTATATCTATCTAACATTGATTCAAGCACAGTGAAAGAAGGCTCAAATGGCTAATATTTGAAAAGAAAAGCCTCAAAACTCAACTAAAATGCAACTAAGATGGTGTGACGTTTTCGCAAACCCCAAAAAAAATTGCGCTCGGTTGTATATTGGCGCAACTTGGGAGAGGCCTATGTCCAGCAGTGGACTGCGATTGGCTGAGTTGATGATGATGATAATGTATATTGAGTTATTTATGGCTTTGTCTTGTATAGGTTTTAAAAGTTCATATTCTGTTCTTCATGATTTACGAGATTTTAATAATCCGTAAATGAAACCTGGTGGGTTGCGAGTTTTATTCTAGAGCTGTTAAATAAAAACATGAAAATTTTGTCCTTAATTTTATTAATATTACTTTAATTACCGTCAAAATTACAAAAAGGTGCCTTTAAAAATCAGCAGAAGTATCCGCTGATGTCAATGTCAAAAAGCAGCATCAGCATCCGATAATGTGACGAAATTCTTAATCAGCAACAACCCTTTTTAGGGTTCCGAAGTTCTACAAGAACCCTTATAGTTTCGTCATGTCCGTCCGTCTGTCCGTCTGTCCGTCTGTCCGTCTGTCCGTCTGTCCGTCTGTCCGTCTGTCCGTCTGTCCGTCTGTCCGTCTGTCCGTCTGTCCGTCTGTCCGTCTGTCCTAATCCTTTACAGCTTAATAACTTCTACAGTTATAAACATAAGTAAATGAAATTTTGTTAAAAAATAGTCTACATATAGATTTCAACTTTAAAAGAATAAAAAAATCGTTTTTCCGTATTTTAGGGGTGGCGTCCATACATGTGAAATGGGGAAAAAAATATTTTTTTCGCTGCACCCCCTCGTGTGGGATATCATTGAATAGGTCTACTAAAATGAAGGTAATGTTTGATACACCACTTTTTTATCAGGTGTACCATCTGCGAAATATAGCCCGCCAAAGTGGCTTGCAATGTGTCCCCCCCCTGCCATTTCTAAACTATGCAATGTAGAAACTTATAATCTTCCACATTGATAGACCTTTGTGAAAACTCTCTTTTAAAATTATTTTAAGTATAATTTGATAATAAATTTTTGAGTTATAGAGAGAAAACTGAAAAATACTTAAAACGTCCTAGTTCAAAGGTCATTGACCTTAGAGAAAAATTATCATAGCAAATAATGCTCCTTTAGCTACTTTCTATTTGAAAAAATCACAAAAAGTAACTTTGAAATGACACGCTTCTTCAATTTGGCTTCTTGAATTTATCGCTAGATGGCGCTACTAACAACACGCTCTGAGTCGCGAATGCTGCCGATTATTGCAAAAACTAAAATAGCCATGATTAATATTCGATTTGATTCGTTTGTAATTACACTTACTTAAGGAACCCTATAATACTGAGCATGGCCCGACATGCTCTTGGCCGGTTTTTTTTTTTGCCGTGGGGAAATCCTCATGGACGCACTCCGCCCGGGGTAGGCGGAGCCAGTGTTGGACTCTTACCGACTAAAACCACCACGGTGTTCCTTCGACTACCTTAGCCGGGGGCGTGGTAACCCGCTAGTATTCACACAACCACCCCCGACAGGTCCTGACCCCTGACCCGCCACAAACAGGTGAGCCCCTCCTCCCCGTGCAGCCTAACGTTGGCCACACCCTCCTAGGCGGCGCACATGGAACACTGCACGCCACCTCACCTTTTTTACGGGCCTTTACCAGCTATGCCAGCTGTGCCAGTTGTGCCAGCTACGCCAGCTGCTGTTCGGGCAGCAGACTACCCCGAGTCTGCGGCTCGCAGGCCCCATCCTCCAGTAATTTTTTATAGAGGTTTTCTTCCTCACGGTCTGGGCGGTAAAGCCAAGACCCTCGGTCCCAAGAGGCGCGAGAACGCTACTCAGCGGGCACTCCTGGGGTTACGAGACCGACGGGGGCAGGGAAGGACAATCCCCCCACTGCCTGCCCAGTAGCAGGGTGAGTGCACACTGGGCCCGCCCCTGCTCCTCCACTGTGCCCTCTGCTGGCATCAGAGGGACACGTGGAGCAACTCCCCACTGGCCCACATGGGGCCCGTACCAGAATATTCGCCACAGGCAATAAGATCCTCCGAGGGTTAATCCCTCGTAAGGATTCCATTGCCTGTACCCAGGATGCACCATCCTTACAACTGCCGTTCCCTCCAGACGTGTCCAGAGGGATAAGCAGCCGTCAGACACACGTGAAGGTTTTTTGGCCAGCACCCATTGGGCTGATTGCAGCAACAACCCTGCTGATAGCCAGCCAACCCTAAAGCAATTTAAATTTAGTTTAGCAATTCAACGTTTAGTACGGAAACATAGGGACGTTTCAGTTTTTATTGATAAATTATTAATGTAAGCCCTCAAAAATTCTCTAAATTGTCTACTTACACCGCTATCAATAGAGGCTTATAAATTTGACAACTATTCATTAAAAAGGAAAAAGATAGTGACACAGCTCATATTCTTCTTATTCAGTTTATGAATAGTAGATTACACAAGTGAAAAAAAGGGGCATTTAATTCGAGGGACTAAGTTGGATCCCGAGAGCAGCGAAGTGAAAAAAGGGGAATTTAATTCGAGGCACTAAGTTGGATCCCGAGAGCAGCGAAGAAATCTAAGATTCAAAAATAGAATCCTGAGCGGAGCGAGATACAAGGATTGAGATGAATGTTTTTTTCACGAGCTATGTACTCTACTTTTTACAAATGACTGCGAGAAAATAACGATGGTATAGTATTATTTTGTATTTTCGATAGCTCAGTGGAATCTCCATTCAGCCAGCCAGTAGGTACGTTCAGTACGTTTTTTTTTGTACATACTGCTTTTATGTGGTAAAAACAAAAACTGAGTCCAAAGTGCCAAGGGAGATAAAAAAAATTTTTTTTTGGTAGCCTGAAGTTTAAACCAAACAGCAAAGAAAAATCACCTTCACCAGAATAACCACATTAATATTTAACAAAAGAGATCTAACACGGCTCGCTGTACCTTTAATATTTTTTTATTATTATAATTTTTATACGCTCGAATTTTACCACCTTTTGGGCGCCAATGAGACAATAACCTCATTTTTAAAGTTTGTTAAAAAAGAGTCTTGCTCGCCTGTCTACACTATCAAATTTTGGGACAGTTCTAGCCAATCCTAAACCAAAAGAGATGCATGAAAACTTTATTTGTAAACATTTGCTCTTTTTAGGGTACCGTGCCTCAAAAGGAAAAGAACCCTTATAGGATCACTTTGTTTTTCGTCCGTCTGTCTGTCTTTTTTTTTTTTTTTTCCGTGGGGAAATCCTCATGGACGCACTCCGCCCGGGGTAGGCGGAGCCAGTGTTGGACTCTTACCGACTAAAACCACCACGGTGTTCCTTCGACTACCTTAGCCGGGGGCGTGGTAACCCGCTAGTATTCACACAACCACCCCCGACAGGTCCTGACCCCTGACCCGCCACAAACAGGTGAGCCCCTCCTCCCCGTGCAGCCTAACGTTGGCCACACCCTCCTAGGCGGCGCACATGGAACACTGCACGCCACCTCACCTTTTTTACGGGCCTTTACCAGCTATGCCAGCTGTGCCAGTTGTGCCAGCTACGCCAGCTGCTGGTCGGGCAGCAGACTACCCCGAGTCTGCTGCTCGCAGGCCCTACCTCCCGTAATTTTTTATAGAGGTTTTCTTCCTCGCGGTCCGGGCGGTGAAGCCAAGACCCTCGGTACCAAGAGGCGCGAGAACACTACTCAGCGGGCACTCCTGGGGTTACGAGATCGACGGGGGCAGGGAAAGACAGTCCCCCCGCTGCCTGCCCAGTGGCAGGGTGAGTGCACACCGGGCTCGCCCCTGCTCCTCCACTGTGCCCTCTGCTGATATCAGAGGGACACGTGGAGCAACTCCCTACTGGCCCAGAACGGGCCCCTCCCGTGCCAGAATATTCGCCACAGGCAATAAAATCCCCCGATGGTTAATCCCTCGGCAGGATTTTAATGCCCGTGCCCAGGATGCACCGGCCAAACAACAGCCGATCCCTCCAGACGTGTCCAGAAGGACAAGCAGCCGTCAGGCACACGTGGAGGTTTTCTGGCCAGCACCCCCTGTCTGTCTGTCTATCTGTCTGCCTGTCTGTCTGTCTGTCTGCCCGTCTGTCTGTCTGTCATTCTGACATTCAATTCACAATTTTATCAAAAATGGTTTACGATATCGAACTAAAATTAATATCAAATAAAGATATAAATTGTGGAAAGAAAAAAAATAAAAAATCGCTCGCTAAATAATAAAATAAGTAACATCAATTGCGCCAAAGTCGTGTAAAAAAATCGAGTTTCTATCTTAAGGCCATAAAAAGTTACGGCCTTTCAAAATTTTAGATCACTGACTCATCAAAACTTGGGGTCGGGGATCCTGTTGACCTAGGATATCAAAATTTGGCGTTAAGGAAGGTCTTGTAACACAAATAAAGGAATAAATAAAAAAAATATAATTCCTAATAATTATTAAGAATTAATACATTTAATTATGATAGCTTACTAGCTTTTACCCGCGCGCCGCAACTTCACTCGCATTAAATTTTGTTAACCCACGTGACGGATCCTGTTAATAATTAGGTGTTTTCCTGTAACTATTACAAAACTTTAAGGGTCTTACCACAAAAATAATTTAAAACAAGCTTTCGATGCGTGTTTGGCGAGACAGCGTTTAAAAGTTAAATGCCCAGTGAGCGGGCGTTTCATTTCTTTTACCACAAAACAATGTCTAACATCTGTTTACTTAGGTGCTGCCCTCAAAGCACGGAAACAAAGGACGCATGCACCCCGCGCGCGCGCAGTAGCGCGCGAGCTTTGTTTCCGTGCTCTTAGGCGCTACCCTTTTTTATGCAATACGGTAACCCAGCAACACGCAACGTAGGTACGGTAACACGCAGCGGCAGCGTATTTAACTCAAGGCGAGTGAAAGACGTGGATTTGTAGTATCAATATTCTGAAACATCTGTCGGACACATAACTAAGACGTGGTTAAATCTTTTGTGGTAAGACCGTATATGTCTGTTTGTTTGTTTATTCAACTGACCGAAGCGGTCCAGTCTGGTCCGGTCCACTCCACTCCGGTCCGGTCCACTCCACTCCACTACACTCCACTCCACTTCATTACTATCCGCTGATACGTATAATTAGTTTGTGATGGTTGGTTAAGAAGTAACACAATTAAAACCATTCGAAACTTTATACACATTTATTAAATTAGAAGGTCGTGGGTAGGTAGAAGACCCGTCACCATGTTTTCACTTTGTAAGGAGGGTAGCGCATGTACTCTCCTGGCTCAGCTCCGCAGTGGTGGAGACCGCCAAGATGGTGAGCCCGAGGTGTTGATGGGCCGGCTGGATCACGCCAGGAGATGGTGACAGGTGGTCGTCACCGGGCCGGCGAACGGCCGCGCGTAAGTAGACCGCGTGGAGCGCCGCTAAAATGTAGCAGGCCAGCTACCACGCAGCATGGTGATGATGATGATAACTACGACGTAGCACCCTGGAAGAATGTCCAGTGTGAGTGGCGTGATCACAAGCGTCTCCTCCGATTGCGACCACCGGAAGCATAAGCAAAGCGAGAGTACAATTGCGATAGTGATGGTGGTGTGTGATTGTCACAATCAGAACGGAGTTTACAATGGGATGTGAGAAGCACTGAATGAATTTAAATTAAAACAATAGGCAAAACAAATGGGAAAGAAAAGTTAATAATATAAAAATATAGCAGAAGGCTCAAAGGTCAAGTTAAATTTAAACACAGAAAACGTTATTACATCTACCTGAAATACAATATAAAAGTTATACTTGTTCAGCACTTACCCAATATGGGGATTTAAAACAATAACACATTAGCCTACTAAATAGGCGACTACCGATACCAATGGTGTGGAGGGCACACGATTGAAGTCACGGCACCTAATAACGAGGTGCCGTAAACGTGCACCCCCCACGGTGGCAAAAGTCGGTGTCCGGTGCAGGACGAACGAACGTATTCATTTAAATTACCTCGAGCCCGAGCTACGCGATAAGGATTATCGCAGTGTGCGTGACTCGAGGCCGCGCGCAAATCTAATGGCCGTTAAGCATTTGGTTTTAAAATGAATGAAATAATAAAGAAAAAAAGTTAATAATAATGATTTTAAATTAAAAATACTAATAACGTTACAACGTTACAATACCCCCCTCGCCAGTGAAGGATTTTATTCGTCCTAAGAGGAATAAAATCCTCTTCGAAAAAAAATTGTATTTGCTTAACCTTTCAAAATCATCAATCATTTCAGTCATACTTCTCGCAAACATAAAAGCATCAGTAACTGTAACTACGTACCAACATTACCAACGCACTCTTCCATACCGACAGGTTTCCAGTTGACATAAACTAGAAACCATACAAATACCATTTAGTTCCAAGTAAAGGCGAAGAACGAGCAAGAAAAAAGAACAAAAAAACTAATGATGTAATACTACTAAAACCAAGTGCCTAACGTTTTCTAGAAAAAAGTTCTAGAAAAGAGAAAAAAATAACTAAAAGAGGGTAAATGTTGAACAAGTCAAAGAAAAACAACTAAGTACTCCGTCTGTTACAATTAAAAAAAACTACACGAGTAACGGTATGGTTGTTTTCCTTGAAATACTAAAAAGAAAAACAACAAAAAAATAACAAAACAAAAATAAAATTAAGGTGCAACTAGTGTGTACGAACACTTAAAAGGAACACAAAATCCTAATAAGTGAATTTAAAAAAAAATATTTTGAAAAAAAAGTTTAATGTTATTTGTTGACTGTACATAGGCAAATACCATGGAGTGGTAGCAGTCAGAAACATTAAGTTGAAAATATTCATTAAAAAAAATTACAAAAAAAAAAACTTCGGCAACATGTATAAGTGACAAATTTGCCGATAGTACTTTTAGGAACAAAAATAAAATCGACTCGTAAAATGAAAATCAATGTAAATTACGACGTTAAATTCAAATCGTACACCTTAGTTACTGCCAACCAATATAAAACAAAACGTTTAACAAAATACAAAAACACATCACACAAAACACTAAGGAAAATAATGTACCCACCTTAGAAAGAAAAAAACATAGTGACCATAAAAAAACCACGTTGAGGGCGCCAGTGATACGTATAATTAGTTTGTGATGGTTGGTTAAGAAGTAACACAATTAAAACCATTCGAAACTTTATACACATTTATTAAATTAGAAGGTCGTGGGTAGGTAGAAGACGCGTCACCATGTTTTCACTTTGTAAGGAGGGTAGCGCATGTACTCTCCTGGCTCAGCTCCGCAGTGGTGGAGACCGCCAAGATGGTGAGCCCGAGGTGTTGATGGGCCGGCTGGATCACGCCAGGAGATGGTGACAGGTGGTCGTCACCGGGCCGGCGAACGGCCGCGCGTAAGTAGACCGCGTGGAGCGCCGCTAAAATGTAGCAGGCCAGCTACCACGCAGCATGGTGATGATGATGATAACTACGACGTAGCACCCTGGAAGAATGTCCAGTGTGAGTGGCGTGATCACAAGCGTCTCCTCCGATTGCGACCACCGGAAGCATAAGCAAAGCGAGAGTACAATTGCGATAGTGATGGTGGTGTGTGATTGTCACAATCAGAACGGAGTTTACAATGGGATGTGAGAAGCACTGAATGAATTTAAATTAAAACAATAGGCAAAACAAATGGGAAAGAAAAGTTAATAATATAAAAATATAGCAGAAGGCTCAAAGGTCAAGTTAAATTTAAACACAGAAAACGTTATTACATCTACCTGAAATACAATATAAAAGTTATACTTGTTCAGCACTTACCCAATATGGGGATTTAAAACAATAACACATTAGCCTACTAAATAGGCGACTACCGATACCAATGGTGTGGAGGGCACACGATTGAAGTCACGGCACCTAATAACGAGGTGCCGTAAACGTGCACCCCCCACGGTGGCAAAAGTCGGTGTCCGGTGCAGGACGAACGAACGTATTCATTTAAATTACCTCGAGCCCGAGCTACGCGATAAGGATTATCGCAGTGTGCGTGACTCGAGGCCGCGCGCAAATCTAATGGCCGTTAAGCATTTGGTTTTAAAATGAATGAAATAATAAAGAAAAAAAGTTAATAATAATGATTTTAAATTAAAAATACTAATAACGTTACAACGTTACACCGCTCGTGCAAATGCGTAGAAGCTTCGTATCTGTCGGGTGAGGACACACCCACGAATTTATTTTTTACTTTTTTCTTTCTTTCTTAAAACCCATACCTACCAGTTTTTAAGGCCCGTATTTCAGAACGATACTCAAGCGTTGATCTCTGTTTAAAACTAGTTTTGAGTTGAGCTTTGATTTTAGAACGTTCCTCAAGCTGAGATTTATTGATCACAGTTCAGCTGAGTTTAGTTTTATTTTATACTGTCACATGTTTCGAAATTTCAGCTGAGATTTGATCTGTAATCACTCTAGTATGGTCCAGATTACGCTTGAGTAGAGATTTCTATTCTATTTCAGGTCAAATTCGTGTGTTATGTTGTTGAATTAAAGTTTATAATTACCGTTCTGGAATAAGACCGATACTCAAAAAACGATTCTTGTTGAAACCTTAAGTAGTGATCAGGTGATTGGAGTTTAAACTGTACTTGAGGAAGCTTCTGTAATACGGGCCTAAGTCTAATCATCAGCTTTCAAACACAAAATTTCATCAAAATCGGTCCAGTAGTTTTAGCGTGATGCTCTAACAAACAATTTTATACAATTTTGTAACAGTTAAGTTATTCTGGGAAGATGAACAGTTCCCGAGGGATGCGCGATAATCGACATTCACGCGGGCGAAGTCGCGGGCATAGGCTAGTTTATAATATTAGTAGGAAGTAGAATATGTGCTATTTTGTTCGATAACTTGTTGCTATCTTGTAGGTAGTGACATAATCCCGTTGCTGTAGAAGTCTTGGGATGCGACAATTAGTTTTGGCAGTCCTCTCTTGATGTTAACCTAACACTACCCAAAGAATTCTAAAGAGACCGAAACTGGTAAAAATCTGAGGGTGCAAGGTCAGGACTATATGGTGGATGCATTAACACTTCCCAACCAAGCTCTCTTAATGTTTTATTTGTGGCCAAAGATGTGTGTGGTCTGGCGTTATCATGATGAAGGACTACCCATTTTCTGTTGATCAATTCCGGTCGTTTTTAGGGTTCCGTACCCAAAGGGTGCTAACGGGACTCTATTACTTTCGCTACGCTGTCCATCCGTCCGTCTGTCCGTCTGTCTGTCACAGCGCTGAATCTTTGTAACGGTAATAGATAACCAGTTGAAATTTTCACAGAATATGTGTTACTATGGTGTCTATCACGACAAATACTAAAAATAAAATAAAGTTTAAAACTTAATGGGGTCCCCATACAAGAAACCTCCAATAAGCATTTTTTTAACGTTTTTGTTCCTGCTCTATCTTCGAAACGGTAATACATACCAGCTCAAACTTGGTCTGATTATAGTGCATACTATGTAATTTAGCAACAAATACTAAAAATAGGGCAAACATAGACATATGTGGTGGTACCTACGTAAGAAAAGATGCAATAATTCACATTTTGCGTACGTTCGTTGATGTATTTTGATAAACTCTCTTAAATTAAATCAGTTTCTATGGGGTTGATACCCCATAGACCTGACATCATCGACCTAATGGTCGATGGGTGGTACGGAACCCTTACTACGTGAGTCCCACTCACACTTGGCTGGTTTTTTCTCAATTTCTTGCTTGAGTCTCATTAGTTGTTGGCAGTAGAGATTCGAATCGATGATTTTGACTGGCGGTAAAAGCTCTTAATGAACGATGCTCTTCCAATCCCACCATACACACAGCATCACCTTATTGCCTGGTAAACCGGGTTCCGCTACAGTCTGTGGAGCTTGACTACCCTTTGACCATGATCTTTTTCGCACGTTCTTGTCGTAGGTGATCCACTTTTCATCACCAGTGATCAACCTTTTCAAAAATGGTTCGGTTTCATTACGTTTCAATAGAGAATCTCAAATGAGTACACGATTCATTAGGTTTCTTTCAGTACCACCCAAATATCGAGCTTTTTTGTATAGCCAGACCTTTTCAAATAAGTTAAAACTGTTTTGTGGTCAATCCTCAATTTTTCAAAAATGGCATAACTTTATCCGTATGAGGGCGACCAGAGCGAGCTGCATCTTTAAAATCAAAATTCCCTGACTGAAAACGCTTGAACCAACTTTGTGCTACGATTACTGACACCGCATTGGGTCCATAAACGTCACAAATTTATTTCGCGGCTTGTGTCGAATGTTTCCCTTTTTAGGGTTCCGTAGTTTCTACATGGAACCCATAGTTTCGTCATGTCCGTCCGTCTGGCCGTCTGTCCGTCTGTCCGTCTGTCCTAATCCTTTACAGCGTAATAACTTCTACAGTTATAAAAATAAGGAAATGAAATTTTGTAAAAAAATGGTCTGGATATAGATATCAATTCTAAAAGAATAAAAAAATCTTGATTACGTATTTTAGGGGTGGCGCCCATACATGTGAAATGGGAATGAAAAATTTTTTTTCGCAGCACCCCCAACACGATTTATTTTCTTTTTCGTAATATCCTATGTTTCTTGATATTAAAACCAGCCAGATACAAACAATATAAACCAAAGAGAAAATCTATCTTCAAAATATACATACAAAATACGAAAACGACTAAACGACTTTTTTTTTTTAATTTCTGAATTCTGAATTTTCTTTCATTTCTGAATTCCTGAATTTTCAGGAGAAAAACCAGGAAACGAGTATAACGACTCTAATATGGATTCTGGGGAATCAGTAGAAGAATTTGAAGGACCAGGATACGAGTATAACTACTCTAATATGGCTTCCGGGGAATCAGGAGAAGAATCAGGACACGAGTATAACGGCTCTAATATGGATTCTGGGGAAACAGGAGAAAAAATTGAAGATTCAGAAGTCGAGTATAATGACTCTAATATGGATTCGGGGGAATCAGGAGAAGGATATGAAAAACCAAGACACAAGTATGACGTGGCAAAACCTCCCAAGACAGGTAAATCTGATATAAGACAATATAAAAACTTCTGACTGGTTGAACTATTCGAAGATCTCTTTAGTCGTAAACTTAAGGTAATCTAGTTAATATTTTTACAATGACACCCCTGATATAAAGGGGATCCCCACAGGCCCGTGGCGCCCCCATCAGTTAAAAAAATATTAGTCGCTTAGTAAGTACAGTCGAGGAACAAAAAGGTTCGCCACCCTAAGGTCGATTTTTGCTTGTACTAGTGCAAGACACGTCAATAACACTGACTACATAATACATATTCCCTACATAATAGACAAGATAGGAAATGACGAAACTTTGGTCATTAGATGTCGGAAGAAATCGATTATAATCGGTCATCATAATCGTTTAATGGAGATGTAATTCTATCTTTGTCATTTCATGCGTGACGTCATTGACGTGTCATTTGTTATTATTTGAAACGATACTAACTTATATTGAAAAATATTATATTCCTAGAGAACAGTCGAGTTCTTTATTATCTGGGCCATTTCAGATTTCATAAATATCTAAGCATATAAAAATTTCATAAAAATGTAACAAATTAACGATTCAATAACTTGTGATCACGCCTCAAGTTCATTAGTATGTGACAGCTCATACTCAGTAATATGTGTACAGCCTTAGGTACATATTTGTAGGCGAATTCATAATCTCGAAATAATATAACATTGTTGTTGTTGCCTGTTGCGTATTTCTGTTAGTTTAATAAAAAATAGTGTTATGGTGACGAGGAATTTAATAATTATTTAGACAAATTGATATTTATTTAGAATTTCAAATATATAAGTACCTATAACTTTATTTTTATTTTGCAGAAGTTTTCCGAAACAGGAAGAATGATGTACTTAATTGCCATTTTATTTATTTTATTTTATTTCAGTTATATCCGGGGATGTCATTTCCTGTTTAATTTATTTTTATTATAATAAAACAAAGTTTAACCGGATTAAATCGCGTATATTATTTAAATTGGTTTCCCTGAAGTTTTGAAAGCTTTGCAGCATTTTGTGGTCGCAGGTAGACTAAGATGACAATCGTCTTTACAGATATTTCTAAAAAGAAAAAAAAAAATATTCCTAATTTTAATAGAGAAGATGGTTGGCAGCCGCCACCTATTTGGAACCCAGTCCTAAAAATAATCAAGTCTTAAACAGCACGCAACACTGTAAAAGATAATGATATTGTGAGTGATTACTGCGTGCATCGAAACGATTTTAATTAATAAATATTGTACGGTAGATAAAAATTGTTTTATTTTTAAAGAAATATCTGTTAAGACGATTGTCATCTTAGTCTACCTGCGACCACGAAATGCTGCAAAGCTTTCGAAACGTCAGGGAAACCAATTTAAATAATATACGCGATTTAATCCGGTTAATCTTTGTTTTATTATAATGTGTAGTGATCGCGAAAACCTAAGAAGTTATTATTTTTATTATTTTATATTTTACCATTTTTTTCCGGAGATGGCATTTTTTATTTCATTCAGTTATTTTTATTTTTATTATTTTATTTACATTTTATATGGAGATGTAATTTTACATGGTATTTTTATTTATTTTATTTCCTTTTAATCCGGAGATAAGATAAGGAGCGCACGGAACAAAACCCAAGTTTCAAAAATCAACACAAGTTTAAATGACTACCTGAAGCTAGCCCCGGAACCGACCAATCAAAATGCCGAATTCGTCCCTATGCGATCACTGAGTGAAGAAATACTTAAGTGTTGTCTATGAAACGAGTCTATGGACATCTCCGACACTGTGAGAAATCACACCCGTATTCAAGAACAGTAACTATACTTTGAGAACGCACAGTAGGCTCTAACCCACAGTGGACGAAATTTCGTTTCATAAACCTTACTTGAGTGTTGAGCGACACTATGCAACTAATAAAGTGCACCCTTAGCTAAGGTTACCCGTTAGCTATTTTACCGAACGCATAGTGTAGGCGTAGGCGAATTCATAATCTCGAAATAATATAGCATTGTTGTTGTTGCCTGTTGCGTATTTCTGTTAGTTTAATAATAAAAATGAGTGGTATGGCCGATGGCGACGAGGAATTGAATAACTATTTAGACGAATTGATATTTATTTAGAATTAAAAATATATAGCTATAATTTTATTTATATTTTGCAGAAGTTTTCCGAAACAGGAAGAACGATGTACTTAATTGCCATTTTATTTATTTAATTTCAGTTATATCCGGGGATGTAATTTCCTCTTTAATTAATTTTTATTATTCTATATTGTACCCATTTTTTCCGGAGATGTCATTTTTTATTTCATTCAGTTATTTTACTTTTAATTATATTATTTTCATTTTATATGGAGATGTAATTTCCATTTCATAGTATTTTTATTTATTTTATTTCCATTTTATCCGGAGATGTTATTTCCATTTTATTTTATTTATTTTATTTTATTTTAATTCCATTTTATTCGAAGATATTATTTCCATATTCACAAAAACTGTAGCCGGTACCTAATTTTTTTTTACTGCAAGGAGCACACGCAACAAAACCCAAGTTTCAAAAATCAACACATGTTTAAATGACTACCTGAAGCTAGCCCCGAAACCGACCAATCAAAATGCCGAATTCGTCCCTATGCGATCACTGAGTGAAGAAATACTTAAGTATCATCTATGAAACGAGTCCATGGACATCTCCGACACTATGAGAAATCAGACACTTTGCAGTGAGAACGAATACACTTACATAAGGGTTGTTCTTGAATACGGGTGTCAGACACTTTGCAGTGAGAACGAATACACTTACATAAGGGTTGTTCTTGAATACGGGTGATATAGTCTGCGTTGACCCTAAGATTTCCTTAAACCTAATTAATCAATTAATACAGCTGCTTAGCAACGTTGTCAGATTGATACAGTCCTATTACGAATTGGCAACATCGCATCATTACTTCCACACCGGCAAGGAAAAATAAATCGAATGCTAACGGCCTTAAAGCTGAATATTCATAGCTGTATAGATATTTATGAATCCTAGGTTGTACCGAATTTTTTGAAATCTACAGTATTTCGATGTTTTTGTTCAGAAGAGTAGTCAGATATTATGGTCTGCAATACTATGTTTGTATAGATCTTTATGATCATTTTATCGCTTACAATATTTTGAACCATTGCCCCTGCCAATATATTAATGAACTCGACTGTACATAAGGGAGCGTCCATAAATCACGTGATCAGTATAGCAGGATTTTGTGGAACCAGTGGTTGTGCTGTTTGTTTTCTTCTACAAACAGATGGTCAAATTACTTACTTATATAAGTATGGCAGGGATAGGAATAAAAACCGGCGTAGACTAATGTCGGGCCATGCTCAGTATTATAAGGTTCCTTAAGTAGGTGTAAGTACAAACGAATCAAATCGAATATTAATCATGGCTATTTTAGTTTTTGCAATAGACGGCAGCATTGAACAGACTCAGAGCGTGCAACACGACTCAGAGCGTGTTGTTAGTAGCGCTAGATGGCGCTGCGCGTATACGCTATAGCGCCAACTAGCGCTAAATTTAAGAAGCCAAATTTAAGAAGTGTGTCATGTCAACATAACACAAAGTTACTTTTTGTGATTTTTTCAAATAGAAAACTAAAGGAGCATTCTTTGCAATGATCATTTTTCTCTAATGTCAATGACCTTTGAACTAGGACTTCTTAAGTATTTTTTTAGTTTTCTCTCTATAACTCGAAAATTTATAATCACATTATGCTCAAAATAATTTTAAAAGAGAGTTTTTACAAAGGTCTATCAATGTGGAAGATTATAAGTTTCTACGTTGCACAGTTTAGAAATGGCAGGCAGGGGGCACATTGCAAGCCACTTTGGCAGGCTATATTTCGCAGATGGTACACCTGAAAAAAAGATCTGTATGAAAAATTGCCTTCATTTTAGTAAACCTATTCAATTATACCCCTAAAAGTCTCATGGCTTTTGCTTTGCTTGCACCACCGCGACGTTTGCTTCTATTACAGCTTATAGTCGACAAGCCGTCATAGCAGATATAAAATTCCCGTCTTTACTATACATTACAATAACGTTGAACTTCTTTAGGCTCCTAAGATTTTCGAAGGGTTTAGATCTAGAGACTTTATGGGTCAATATACATGGGTAGACCAACGATCGTCGCCAGTGATATGTATGGAGCGTAATGAAACAACCGTATTAGTAGAAAACTAGTTTGCTATTGACACCACGCGCACGCGGACGGCCGCATATACATCAGTTTCGCGAAACCTGAGAGGATTTTCTTTACACCAATAATGGTGATTTCGCCGGTTGTACATTCCATTATTAGAAAAATTTGTTTCATCAGACCATAATATAAAATTCAGAAAATGGTAATCTCTGCTTATTTTTCCTCTTAAAGATCTCAACCGTCACTAAAAAAGCTTTTGCGTAAAATTTTCATACAAAATGTATGGGATAACGAGTACTCCAGCGATGGTTGGTCCCATAGAAGTTTTTGATCAGTATTAGAAACAGGATCGATTGGCATCAAAAAATGTTTTTGTGTAAAATGGCTATTTTCTTGCTAACAGTTTTTTTAAAAACTGTGAATGGGGATCAAAATTCCATAAAAAAATATGGATAGTCTCCTAAGACCATTTTCGCGTAGCTGCAACGGATAAGGTACTTCCCCTTACTGCCCCGCTGAATGTTTCCACCCTGTATATAATTTTCTATGCATCGAGTCAGACACGCATCGCCCTTGCTATTAGTACTATTAGATATTCTGTGCCCTTGCCGTGTGCAAGGGACAATAATTGTCATGAATATTTCGGACGGTAAGCAACACTTTTTTTGAAACTCGACAGCACTTAATTCAATTGCACGTGGTTGTATAGAACACAGCTCTCCTGATGACCAAATATCCAATTATATTGTTAAGCATGAATCTTCAAGGTCATACATCCATCTTCCATCTCTCACTACGTGTTCTCGCCACATAATTATGGTGATAACTCCAATCAAAATCTAAGTGCTAGAATATTTAGGCCATCATTGTATATTGAAATTATTTGTACTCTTTCAACTTTAATGTAAACAAAATTACGGGGCATGGCAGGTTTATAAAATTTTCTTTTCGTTTGAAGATGAAAATTATTCGATTATGAATTATGAAAGATTTGAAAGTTATTTTAAATATTTGTTCTGTAAAGATTTAAATTGTGGAAAGAAAAAATTCTTTCCACAATTTAAATCTTTAGATTACGCTTCGCATGCGTAAATGCGTTAAAAATAATAAAAAATAATTATTTGTTCTGTTTTATTTTTTTCATCAAATTTAAAACGAGAACAATACTAACCCCCAGTTTCTGGAAGGCTGATCAATTTGATCTATTGTCAAATCTAATGTCAGCTTCTGGGATTGGCCGGTGAAAATGTTAACAACCAATCACATCGCTTGACCTGAGATTTGACAGTTGATTAGTTAATTTTTGCGTTGATCAGCCTTCCAGAAATTGGGGGTAAGTTTATTGCATTCTCTTTGACTAGACCAAATTACGAGTCAGTGACGTCATGTAAGGAATGACATACAAACCAATAAAACTTCAATTTGCTGTCTTTGTAGAGTCGATAAAGTAGACATTTCCTTTACGTGGCTAAGGCTTTACGTTTTTTATACTACCGCCTAATTATCTCTCGTTCACAGTTTGAAAAGGTAACAACATGTGCTCGCGACACGTTTAAAGGGTTGAATTTGAAAATTGACGAACCTTTTCATTCCTCGACTATACATCATTTATGGAAAATCTGGTTGCACAGTTGCACAGAATTGAAGTAAAGGTACTGTAGTTTGGCCAGCCCACTGCCACTTCAGCTTACTGATCCTACAAGCTATGTCGGTCACTCCGGTTCTTCTCCGGATAATCTCGTTACGGATTTTATCCTTCAAAGAAACTCCAAGCATAGCTCGCTCCATAGCTCGCTGAGCGACTTTAAATTTGTGGACTAGCCCAACTGTCAGTGTCCACGTCTCGGCACCGTAAGTCATGACTGGCAGGACGCACTGGTTGAAGACCTTTGTCTTCAAACTTTGCGGTATAGGCGACGAGAAGACTCGGCGAAGTTTGCCAAATGCTGCCCAGCCCAGACGGATCCTTCTGTTGGCTTCTTTCTCGAAGTTGTGTCTACCAAGCTGAATTGCCTGCCCTAGGTAGACGTATTCCGTTACAACTTCGAGTGCCGACCCTTCGACGAATATTGGCCTCGGCATGACATGCATATTGAACATGACTTTAGTCTTGTCCAGATTCATGCCGAGACCGACACGTCGAGAGGCTCCGTTTAAGCTGTGCAGCATTTCGCCCAGTGTGGGCTGGCCATGTCTGTCGAAGGACCGATGGCCGTTGGAGCAGACGAGTCCTTGAGTGGAGACCGCGTATCGGCAAACGCAGCGTAGGGCGCCCCCCTGCCAGGTGGACCGACGACCTAAAGAACGTGGCTGGGGGGGACTGGATGCGGAAGGCAGAGGACCGAGCGTTGTGGCGCAATTTGGGAGAGGCCTATGTCCAGCAGTGGACTGCGATAGGCTGAGTTGATTGATTGATACTGTAGTTTAATCAGAAACTATTAACTCTGTAAAATATTATTATAGTTTTCTGTAAGTAGTTGTAAATAGAAAATGTGCCAAAAGTGTCTATTTTTCGGTTTTTTTTCTATCTACAACTACATCGAACTATATTTTACATAGTTAATAGTTTCTAATTAAACTACAGTACCTTCAAATATGTGTAACCAGATTTTCGATAAATCATGTACACATTGATTAATTATTTTCTTACTGATGGGGGCGATTAGCTGTGGGGTACTCCTTAAATCGAAACTACCTAGAAACGAAGAATCAAACTATCGAGTAAAATTATTAATACAATCTAAAAAAAAACGAAAGAAACTTGTACAGATCTGTTAATTTCATTATGTGTCATTGGCCCTCTACAAACTAAAACACATAATTTTGAACTAGATAGTATTTAACTAATACAAAAAAAACCTTGATTTGTACAACAAACTATGCCAACACACAAAAATATCAGAATTTGATTATCACTTTCGCTAAAGTTGAAAGAATGCATCGTGAGGAAACCTTGCTTGCCCCCCTAGCCAAGTTGACAATCTACAATCATCAACGCTATAGAAAATAATCAAAATGTATGGGAGTGACATATCTCAACGAAAAAGTCATTCGTTGGGATATGTCATTCCCACAGAAATAGATAGAATGGCCATGTAGGCAGGACGCGCGTGGCAGCACCATGCACCATAGTGCAGGTTATTTCAAAGCCTTTCTCGGCACGCCTTATGACTTGTTTCTATAAATAATGTAACAAAAACCCGCAAAAATACCTTATTGTGCTGTTTCTAACTGCAGAAACAAAAGCTGTAAAGTACATTTTTTTTTTTTTTTTTATATATAATGACGTCAAAATGTAAGGCGTAGTTTGTTCGGAAAGTTGCCACGCATGAATCGCAAGTAAAATTGTGATTACTACCATTCTATCTATTTCTGTGGTCATTCCCATACATTTTGATTGTTTACTATAGCGTTGTTGCAAGCTCGACTGCTGAGCGAGGGGTCCTGGGTTCGATTCCCGGGTCGGGCAAAGTGTTATTGGGTTTTTTCATTACGAAATTCTCAGTAGCAGCCCGGAGTCTGGATTTGTGCCCAGTCAATGGCAATAGGCTCGCCCCTTATTACATGGGACTATAACATAACTGGCGAAATATGGGTGTACTATTACACCTCTGCCTACCCCTTCGGGGAAATACAGGCGTGATGTTATGTTATGTTATGTTACTATAGCGTTGACGATTGTAGATTGTCAACTTGGCTAGGGGGGGTTGCTCCCGCCAAAATTTTACGTGTTTGTGGTTTTGCGGACTACACACACCCGCACAAGGCAAGCGTGGCCTTCTCATTTTAATAAAAAGTTGTAGCATAGAAATCTAAATAATAAGGTAATAGAAATGTTATCTACTGACTATTGATACCGGAACGCGTGGCACCGGTGTGCCGCTACCAACACATAAATACGCAATTACGCCCACCATGTTTCTAGTATTCAATGCAAAAAATTAAGCCTAACAAAAATTCCGCTGATAAATATGGTACAAAGTACAATTTTAGTGACTCCGCGTCCAAAACAACACTAAATAACAAGCAAACGGTTCGCGTAC
The DNA here is from genome assembly GCA_949699075.1 of Asteroscopus sphinx. Taxonomy (NCBI): domain Eukaryota; kingdom Metazoa; phylum Arthropoda; class Insecta; order Lepidoptera; family Noctuidae; genus Asteroscopus; species Asteroscopus sphinx. The sequence goes on from OX453008.1 coordinate 11,142,113, forward strand.
TGGTGTCATACGAGACACTTGCACGCGGATACAAGTTCACGCACCTTTACCAGTTCTATTACTTTATTATTTAGATTTCTATGAGTTTGTGGCCAGCAGTGTGACATTGTATTCACACGATCAAAAATAAAACCAAGTTTTTTTTTTCTTATAAAGCCCGAGGTCGTTCTACCAGAAGATACTCTCCGAGAAAACGACGCATGCCCGCCAGAAAAAGGCTATGCTGCAGAGGGTGACCCCAGTTTGAAATAGAGGTGCAAGGTACAACACAAGCAACTCGCTTCTTGCTTTTTTTTGTTCATAATGCACAAAAGTAAATGTTCGTTGTATTGTGGAATAAATAAGAAATCCTTTTTGTTTAATAGAGGGGGGCAAACGAGCAAATGGTATGATGAAGATGAAGATGAAGATGGTAAGCAATCTCTGACGCCGCTTTACACTACATACATACATACATAGCAGTGATAGCCTAGTGGTTGAACGCTTGCCTTCCATGCAGGAGGGTGCGAGTTCGATTCCGGCCCGCACCTCTGACTTTTCGGATTCATGTGGGGATCAGAATTTGATTATCACTTGCTTTAACGGTGAAGGAAAACATCGTGAGGAAACCTGCACACCAGTGAGTGCTCCATACAGTTCTCGATGGTGTGTGTAGTCCATCAACCCGCACTAGGCCAGCGTGGTGGACTAAGGCCTTAACCTTCTCATACTGAGAAGTGGCCCGTGCCCAGCAGTGGGACAGTAATGGGCTGATTATGTTTTGTTATGTTTATACATACATATTATCTCGCCTGTTTCCCATTGGGGTAGGCAGAGACTATGGATTCCCACCTGCTACGATCGTAACACACCTCTTTCGCTTCATCTACGTTCATTAACCTCGTCATGCATGCTCTTCGGCTTACGTCCAAAATTAATAACCTATCTATCCACGATTTGCCCTACTAGAGATAGAATTAATTTGACATAAAATGTATGGAGCTTATAGCAAATTTCTATCTACAGTAGAGCAAATCTTAGATAGATAGCATATTAATTTTGACCGTTAGAGTACTCTTAACTTGGCATTTTTCGAAAACGTCCGTGATTTGATTGAGATACGTTCGCCGAGGACTTCCCCTTCCAACTCTTCCATCCAGTCGCTTCGTATACTTGTTTCGTCAATCTCCTCTCGACCATCCTCTCTATACAAAACATCCTAACATACCTTCCTCAATATTTATCACTACATGTACACTAACTACGTAATACTAGTTTTAAAATAGATAACACGAGATTCATTGAGACATTGATCACTATATTATTATTATCATCTCGCCGTTAAACTTGATAGTTTGGCGAGTTTTCTAGTTAAGTAAAACTAAAGAAATTGTACCTGTGATTAAATGAAAAAAAAAAAAAAAAAAAAAAAAACAGATTAGTCTAGTACTAACATCCAGCGTCTATCTCTATTCATATGTGATTTGTTTGAAACAAATTCCGCCAAAACTGGCGAAATGCGGGTGTAACATGTATAGTATAGAGGGGAATACAGGCGTGATATTTTATTTTGTAGATATTTCTATAACCAGCTTACTTGGCAGACGGAATGGTGATCGCATTATGTTCAGGCGCGGATCCAGGGCAATGGACAGGCAATGGGGGGGGGGGGGCAATTGCAACTGAGCCTCGACCTAATTTTTTCCGAACTCGTCATAATCACATCAGTATATTGTAGGCAACTATTATGTTATATTTATTTATTGAAACGGCCAAAAACATAAACACAAAATTTTCGCGCTCGCTTCGCTCGCGCTGATCTGGAATCTTCTTTTGCATTGTACTGGCATAAACTAGACGTCATATTTTTACAAAACAACCCAAAAACTTTCTGTTTATATTTTGAAGTGGGACTGTTGAGCCACATCCGTAATTAATGAGTAGGTCGTCAAAGAAGTCGTGAGCTGAATTTAGGAGAAAATAAGATCTATGTTTTTTGATTTTTGAAAAACAACTGGCTTAACTAGGCATCCAATAATTTGTAAAGTTATATCAAGAACTAGTCTAGTTTACTATGCTCGATTTTTCTTTACAATGTGTATTTGAAAAAGAAGTTTCTCCGAGGCTAACTAGTTTATAAAAATCATCATGAAAAGTGCCCCCCCCCCCCTGAGCGGAATCCTGGATCCGCACCTGTTATGTTATGTTGTCCATTCATTTAATGAAAACCGAAAAATATTACCGTATCTATCCACGATTTGCCCTACAAGAGATAGAAATTTGCCTTTCGGCCGCGATGGCAACTGAGTTGCAACCAGCTGCGAAAGAGGATTTTTTCTTCCTTCCTGGCAACTAGTTATTTATTTAATTATTTATTTGTTCAGTGGTACACATAACAAAAATGTTCCAAAGATATAAACATAAACTCATTAGAGTTTTATCGTACATCAGTATCATCGAATATACAAACAGGAAAACAAAATATAACAAGGTAAGATATTTAATAAGTACAATGAGGGTAGATACCGGATAATAATTAACTACATGAAGGAGCGAACACCGGTGACTGGCTGGACGGACAGACCTTTAAAACAAAGTGGTGGTGGTTAGTGTTTATGTTAATACAGGTTGTACAAATGTAGTAAAAAAAATTAAGAATTTATTATACTTATATCAATAACGTTATTAATTGTATTGACTCTTGTATTGTTATTTTTATTAATGGGTATTTGTAACATACAAGAAATATTGTTTTAATTTAAATTTTATGGTTTTTAACCGACTTCATTTTTGTTATTTTATCCCTTAAAGATATTGGTAGTTAATTAATTAGGTAGGGTATAATATATTGTATCTACACTCATATCGTAAAATTCGAATTATGAACTCGAAAGTAATGTCATAATGACATACTTTACGCACATGCATGCACCTGTTATGAATTTTAAAATAGTAGTTTATGAAACTGTTGCATAACAGGGGTTATTAAAACACGAGTGTGAGTTTAAAAACTGAGCCGTAGGCGAGGTTTTTAATAGTATCACACGAGTGTTTTAATACCTAGTTATGTCAGTTTCATACACTATTTTATCTAAACTCATACAATTTTAAATAAAATACCAAAGTCAAAATCTTGGTAACATTGTTGTAATTTTTCTTAATTTTTCTGGTAAAAGATTGTTCGTCATTTACGTTGCTGCATCCAGAAATTCAGGCGGGGTCATATTCTCCTCATTTTAGTATCACTGCTGTAGTCAGATATTTTTGCCCAGAATAAAACTTTAGACATACAAAACCATAATAATAACGTAAACAATTACAATAAATTTACAAGTAACGATGACCAAATCCAGTAGGTCATGGCGCACGGACGCGCACGCGCCCTCGTGCGCGCCTACACAGATAATAAAATATAGTCTGGCGAAAACATTATAATCGGAACTAATTTTCTATCCTTATCAGGATTCCGTCAATCTCTGTTTTATCATACAAAAAAAGTGCCTGTAAACACTTAAATATAATTAAAAGCAATATTACAATCCAAACTTCTGCTAAAAACGCGATTTTAAACGATAAATTTTTTCAATGTATGACTAGTGGCGCCACCCTGAATTTTGTGTACTCGTTGGTTAATTAAAACACTCGTTTGATACTATTAAAAACCTCGCCTACGGCTCGGTTTTTAAACTCACACTCGTGTTTTAATAACCCCTATTATGCAACAGTTTCATAAACTACTATTAACATTCTCCTATCATGTAAATTTAAATATTTGGGAAGTAACAATTTGGCATTAGTGACAGTACGAGTTTTCATTTAATTTTTATGTAATATTTTAGTTTTCTTAAGACTTTCATTAAAAAATTCATCGGTTAATAATGTTCGTTAATTTTTTTTGTGTATTGGTATTATTTTACAGTGCTCAAATAATTTATGGTTATCATTTCTGTACTCTTTATTAATGTTATAGGGAACAATGGTTTTTAATATTCGATCAAGGTGAGTTTTAAATGTTCTCCAGTAGCTAGATAGACCATAGGATATCGTTGATTCAGCCAGTGATTTGTAAAGATTTCACGCCGCACTAATCTATGTTATTTTGTACCTACCTAGTCCTATTTTAAGTCTCCTTTGATTTTTTACCTTTGATTTTTTTTGTGTGTACATGAATTATTCATCATGAACTTAGCCTATCGCAGTCTACTGCTGAACATAGGCCTCTCCCAAGTAGCGCCACAACACTCCGTCCTCTGCCTTCTGCACCTAGTCCTCCCCAGCTACTTTAAACAGGTCGTCGGTCCACCTGGCTGAGGGGCGCCCTACGCTGCGTTTGCCGATTCGCGGTCTCCACTCAAGGACTCGTCTGCTCCAAATAATTGTTACATGAATTATTAATAAATAAATAAATGTTTAATGATGAATTGAAAACTTATTTAACTTTTGTATCATTCCAGGTTAGGTTTATAATATGTAGAAGAATTAATAGCCAAGAAGAAACTTAATTAAAAATGACCGCTGCATGAAAATGGACTCCGATACATTTATTTTTATATTTACTTAATATACAAGATATATTAATGGTAATAATATTTAATCGCAATAAATTGAAGCAAGCATGTTTAATACTTTGTTTTATTAAGATAATATATTTTATTTTAATATTTACTCATTAAATTTAAAAAAAATACATTTACAGTTCCCTGACTCAAAAAATAGTGACAGTCATTATTATTACACTTAAAAACAAAAAAGATAAACTGCTACTGTCGTTCCTATTGTGTGGTTCAATTTATTAAAATACTAACCCGTAGTTCTTAAGCTTTTTTATTAACTAGTGGGCATTTGTAGTCACAATGAATAAATGAATTTAATTTAATTTAAAGGGGGCATCCTCCAACTAGGCTGAGTCTTTTTTACCTGAAGAGCCGCGGCCCTACCGTTGCCGTAGAGCGTTTTGTATTTATGCTATCTGCGCGCAAAATATTGATAGGGTGATTCAGAATTTGTGACGTCATCCAGTACGTGATCGGCTGTCGCTGAAAACCAGCGCTGTGTCTTTGCTCCGAGGCTATGAGGCACAGCAATATGCTGTGCGGTGGCCGTTTTGCGCGGATGTGATGCATATCTTACCACACTTCTTGGCTCTGTACCTGTATTTGTTCTGTGTTCTTGAATTTATTGGTAATTTTGTGCGTCACTTTTGAAGCAAATAAATATTTTTTTCTTTCTTTCTTTCTTTCTTTTTTTTTGTTAGTTCACATGTAGCGCAATGAGCGCAATAGATGTCGCTACATTTTTTTAAACGAGAAGTACCCATCAAGAGCTATGGCTAACGTGGATGAATCCACTACGTCTTTTAAACGAGAAGTACCCATCAAGAGCTATGGCTAACGTGGATGAATCCACTACGTCTTTTAAACGAGAAGTACCCATCAAGAGGTATGGCTAACGTGGATGAATCCACTACGTCTTTTAAACGAGAAGTACCCATCAAGAGCTATGGCTAACGTGGATGAATCCACTACGTCTTTTAAACGAGAAGTACCCATCAAGAGCTATGGCTAACGTGGATGAATCCACTACGTCTTTTAAACGAGAAGTACCCATCAAGAGCTATGGCTAACGTGGATGAATCTACTACGTCTTTTAACCGAGAAGTACCCATGAAGAGCTATGGCTAACGTGGATGAATCCACTACGTCTTTTAAACGAGAAGTACCCATCAAGAGCTATGGCTAACGTGGATGAATCCACTACGTCTTTTAAACAAGAAGTACCCATCAAGAGCTATGGCTAACGTGGATTAATCCACTACGTCTTTTTAGTCTTTTCGTACTACTAACGATCGTGATCCCAATCAATTTCTGATATTAATGGCAGTAAGTGTTCCGAACTTCCTGTTTTTGAAGTTAACATCTATTCTGCTTTGGAGGTAAAACCGACTCATATGCCGTTAGGACAAATGGCATGATGCCCAATTTCGACGTTTCACATCTGCCGGGCGTCCCGTGACGGCTAAATTTTTAGAAGCTTTTATTTAACTTGCAATGTATGTATGTATGTAATTTGTTAGGGTGGAATCTTGCATCTCAATTTTGAAGCAGATATCTTCAACCGATTGAGCTGAAATTTTGTATACACGTTTAGTTTGGATGACAATGCATAATTAGCTGTGTGACATCATTCTAAATCCAACATGGCGGAACACCCAAGATGGCGAACTAATTATTTTTAATGCACTCCTACAATATGGATATCAAATGAAAGGGCTTACTGAGAATATCTCGAAAAATAAAGTGACGTTGCTCTAATAACTTAAAAATAAATTAAATCTACAAATACTTTATTAAAAACAAGCTTTCATTTAAATGCGCTAAAAATAATAAAATAAACTTTTCCTTTAAAACTTTTACTATCAACTTATAACGTCATTACACAATTTATATGATAAAAAAGCTTGTCGCGAGATTTACGTGTGTAGATAAACAAGTAAATTGAATAACTTGATCTGATTGATTTAAATTAAAAAAAATAAAATCTAAATAAATACGAGTACCTACATAAATCTCGCGACAAGCTTTTATATCATATAAATTGTGTAATGACGTTATAAGTTGATAGTAAAAGTTTTAAAGGAAAAGTTCATTTTATTATTTTTAGCGCATTTATATGAAAGCTTGTTTTTAATAAAGTTTTTTTACATTTAATTTATTTTCATTTAACCCTTCTAGTTATTAGTCCCCCAAAAAGTCCTTGACAGCTATAGATTGAGAAAAGTGGAAGAAAGAGTAAGTAGGGAGGCCTTTGCCATTAAAAAGAACTCTGTGCCTTTGCCTTGCAGTGGGACAAAATAGGCTCTTAATAATAAAATATTAATAATGTTTTAGTATTATTATTATTTTATTATTAATTATACTAGTTGTTATTTAAGTAGGAACAAAATTTCAGCCTCTTTTCTCCACTTACTCTATCGCTAAAAGGTTACTTAAAAAGGTTAGACAAAACTCACTTTGTACATGTAATTTCTATTTATAATTTAGTACTTCAATTTTTCTGGTGTACGGTCGACCGCACGTCGATGATAACACTTTGACGTTAGCAGCATCTTTATTTCGTAAGCAGTATGGGCGGTTTTCTAACTGAAGTGTTACCACTGTCATGCAGTCGACTGTACCTACACTAAATAATAATAATATGAACGTTTATTTTTTGCACTGCCGATCGTTTGATTTGTCATGTTGTTTGACAGTTTTGAGCTAAAATACAACACAATTTTAAATACAATAGATAGGTAGGCGCTTGTTTTCTTTGTTCACTACTGCTACACGTTGCTCTAAAAAGTTGTATGGTGCTCTTCGGATTTATTAATTATTTAATTTATTGTCCTCTTTTTTTTATGACCTCTGTGGCCTAGTGGTTCGATTGTCGGACTGCTGATCACGAGGGTTCGATACCCACAGGACACAAATATTTGTGTGATGAACATAGGTGTTTGTGTTGGTCTGGGTGTTGCTTATGTATTATAAGTATGTATTTACAAAAAAAAAATGTATATCAGTTTTATATCCATTGTCTAGTACCCATAGCACAAGCTCTGCTTAGTTTGGGTCTAGATGGTGCTGTGTAAAAATGTCCCAAAGATATTTATTTATTGGGAGAAATGATCAAATCAGAAGTTCTGATTTGATAATCAGTGCACGAACCGTTCGCTTGATCATCAGTGATGTTTTTGACGCATTAAAATTGTATTATGCAGCATAGGTATCTAGTAGTGGATTTTTTAGGCTTAATTTATTTTGCATTGAACACTAGAAACACGGTGGTGGGCGTGATTGCTTATTTATGTGTTGGTAGCTGAAAAACGGCGACATGCGTTTCCGTAGTAAAATACCTACAGTAGATAACATTTCTATGACTATTTAGATTTCTATGATAAAAACAAATGAGACAATCTATCTATATCTATATCTTCTATATCTATATCTATATCTTCTATACATCTATATCTTCTTCTTCTATATCTATTCTTCTATCTATATCTATATCTATCTATATCTTCTATCTATCTTATCTTCTTATCTTATCTTATCTTATCTTACATATAATAAGAATGTAAGTCTGCCGTGTCTGTACAGTGTATATTTTTGCAAAAAAATTAATAGGGAGGAATAAGAATAAGTAATAAAATAAATTACGAGTTTTTTTTTAATGTTTGTCTGTTTGTCTGTTTATCTGTTTGTTTGAACGCGCATCACGTTAAAACTACTGGATTTATTTGAAATAATTTGTAACATAATTATTGGGCACATTTTGAGGTTACACTTAGTCTTTATTTGATAAAAATCGGTTCACTCTATCAGAAGTTATGTCAATTTAAAGTGTACCAGAAAGTAAGTTTGCTAACATGTAGCGGTACTATTACCCAATAACAGGTAGCGCTAAGGCTGAGGGCACGAAACGAGCGGTGGCCGGCGATGAATAAAATGGATGAATGACATTAGTTGTAAGAGGTTGTAAGTAATGAAATGTTTAAAATAATGTTAATATTAATTTTGATCGAATCCAAATTGACCGCAGCCACGCGCGCCCGCGTCGTACCGCGTCGCCTGTTCCGGCTCAATCTGGCGTGATTTGTGATTTTTTACTGTTAATTTGCTTTCAGGCAAAAAAAAATACATTAGAGTAATACCAGGCAGGTATGTGCCAACGACTTAGTAACATCACAATTATTATTTACAAAAAAAATATAACTTTTGCGCACACCTGCAAGGAAACAAAAGCCGAAATTTAGTTGGACCTCCATTGTTTTAGATGAGTGGGTACGGTCATAAATTAAGTCGGTACTTTTGAGTGCATAAAACAATGACTACTTTACTTATCTATACATATAATAAAATCGCTATGAAGAAAAAACTGAAAAAATGTTTTTTTTTTATGATAATTGCTACGCTTACTAGGAACAATAAATTGCAATTTTTAGAGTTGCTGCCTGTTTTTAATGGATAAACGCCAAAACTACTGGTGAATTAGTTGAAATTTGGCAAAAATTACCGTTACACACCGGCTCAGGTTATTTATAGTCTGCAAATCATCACGCTTTTTTGCATGGGAGGTGATTTATACAACATTATGTCTATAAAGCTATGTCTTACAGCAAATATTATGATATGTTTCAATTTATATACCCATAATTGTCACCATTATGTTAAAAGAACCATTTTTTTTAATCGACCGTCACGCTATATCTCAAGGGAGCTAACCAACAGTTTTTAGAAACCAGAACGCGTATTTCATAGGTAATTACTAATTTGCCTAGCGTCCTCACGGATGTCCTGCGAATGTTTTATTCTGAGATCGAATCCCAGCCTCCGTCTTAGTTTTTGGGTTTGTTAAGTTGTTTTAGAAATATTTTTTTATCATTTTGTCTATTTTTGGGATTCACCAGAGGATGGGCAGCAGCGTTCTCTGAGTATTTAACCAACCAACTGCGATCGCCAACCCGCCTGCCAAGCGTGGCAATTATGGCATATCCCCCAATATATGCTTGGGGGAGGCCTGTGTCCAGCAGTGGACGTCTTACGGCTAAAATGATGATGATGATGATGATTTTGTCTATTGTTATTGTAGTCATTATCAATATTTTATGACGCACGGTCTTCCTTCTTCCCAGAATGAGAACGAGGTAACTTAATCCAACACGCTGGCCTGATTTGGCAGACTGCACAAGTGCACATACTCTCAGATATGCAGGTTTTTATCATTTTTTAACGTATAATCACGTTTACTCATATGGTACACACGGCTACACATCAAGCTGTAAAAAACCAGTAAAGGCTGACCTCGCGTTGTAAGGAAAACCTACACAATGCGAGGTCAGCTTATACTGGAATTGTACAGCTTGATGTGTAGCCGTGTGTACAAGGTGGTATGTAGGCTATAGTCATAGACACGAAAACATGTTCTGAAAAAAATTACGATGCTCAGTATCTAAACACCGTACAAACAAAACACATGTATCATCAAAGTAAAGAAGGTATTCCAAACACAATCATAATAAAAGTCATCAAAGTTAGACGAGTTTTTGAGCAAATTAAGACGAGTTGTTCGGAAAAATGTGAAATAATCGATTTCAAAAAATATCGTAACAATTGATATATTGTTTTATTTGGAATGAAATGAGCTGTCTAGCTCTATTTATTATGATTATATGGCATATCCCCCCAACATATGCTTGGGGGAGGCCCATGTCCAGCAGTGGACGTTTTTCGGCTGAAATAATGATGATGATCTGGCGCTATGTTTGCCGTTGCATTGAAGTTATAATTTGTAGAACAGCACCCGTCACAAAAAAAGTGAAGTCAACGACATGCCGAGAAAAAATAAAAAAATATATCACGAAACCCGCGCCTAAATCGACCAAAACTTCATAGCAATGCGTAAAGATGTCATATCTATAGTTAAAATAAAAAAATCACATCAAATGTATAATAAAAAATTTCATGAAAAACATACAAACACAAAAACAACACAAACAAGCCGAAATAGATCATCATTAACCCAGCCTTTTCCTAACAGGTTGAAAAAAACTATTTTATGTGGCTCGACTTACTGTCTTACCTCCGACAATTCGATTACTTGGGGAAACCAATATTGTAAGTTTAAAGAAATACCTGTCGATTAATTCTTATGACTACCGGGACTGACAGTTTAACATACGTTTCTGGATTCAGAGAGATATCGATGTGTATGTAACAGTCAACCATCATCTGGCTAGGTCACCGGTTTCATTATTTAGGGTTTTTATTTGGAACAGCATTTTTCAATTAGAAATAAAGAAAGAAAATATATTTATTTGCGTCTAGAGTGACGCACAAACTTAGCAAAAATATAAAGATTGATAGATGTTCAATTTTGTCACCGGTTTCATTATTTAGGGTTTTTATTTGGAACAGCATTTTTCAATTAGAAAGAAAGAAAGAAAATATATTTATTTGCGTCTAGAGTGACGCACAAACTTACCAAAAATATAAAGAAAAAAAAAGAAAACAAATACAGGTAGAAATATTCAAGTGTGCGTCATGCGTCACATCCGCGCAAAACGGCCATCGCCGTTAGGTATGAGTATGACATTACATATCAGATATTGGGTGTTGTAGTTTTTTACGTCCTTTGTTCACTTTTTTTGTAACGTTGTCTGTACAATAGAATTTCTCCTGTAATGTGCGTGCGTTTACAGGCACTACGTTTTATCCTGGAATCGAACTTGCCTTCAGTGGCAAGTACATACAGTTTTTTTCCCTTTTCATCATTTGAACAAATTAAATGTAAAAGAGAAGGAATTAAATCATTTCCAATACAAAGGAAACATTTATTAGTTGCTAAAATGTTTTCCCAGTGAACAAAGTGTAAATAATATTATAGTGTTATATTATTCCGTATCAATCAATCAACTCAGCCTATCGCAGTCCACTGCTGGACATAAGCCTTTTCCGTATACCTACTAATAAAGAATGACTATGCTACTTTACTACAAAAGTTTTCTAAAAAAGAACTAGAAGACGAGTATATAATTATAGAAAATTACGACAGTGTTTATATGAATACGACATAGTGTTACTTTCCGACATCCACGCGGACGAAGTCGCGGGCACTGTTAGTCCTAAATAATATTGATCTGAATTGTTTTATGAAATAAGAATATAAGTATTACTTGTGCCTAGGGCTACCATACATTTAACGCATTTGACAGGTTTTTTAAAGCTTATAGAGGCGTCCGGCGTGTATTTATCGGAGACAGTCATTTTTGAATCATTTTAGGAAAATAAAAACTCGAAAAAGTCCTCTAAAAATACCACTTATTAGGTTGATTTTAATGATATATATAATCTTCTTTTTAGATAAATCGGTCTTTTTATGCATCCTAGATAGTAGCGCTCCATTTTGAGATGGTAATCCTACTAGTAGGTATTCCTGAGTACAACAGAATAAAATAGGCACCTATAAGTTATGATACAAAACGGCGCATTCTCACAAGGCGTAAATGTATCAAAATACAATTCAATATTAGAAATCTCGTAATACAAACAACAGAGAAAAACTAAAATAAATATGTGGGTACCTATATAATAAAATAATAGTATTGATGGAACCGAAAATATTTCACCCGCACATCTAACATTGCTTTTATTCACGGTAAACGAATTTTCTGTCCATGATTTGAATATCAAAAGAAAGTTCTAAAAAAGTTCGCCGCATCTTTGAAGACTGTGTGCGGGCGTGAGATATCTCCCGTAATGGCGTCGGATACAAAACAGAAGATAGGCAGCACACGAAACGAAATCTAATTTAAAAATAAATAACCCTCCAAGAGAATATACGCGTCCTTAGGGTTCGGAAGACAACAGGGTATTTTGTGGCACTACTCTATTTGCTAGTTTTCCTGAGGCAATTTTTGAATCTGCCGTCTACATTTTTGAATGCTTAATTTCTAAATATTAGTTTTAGGTATTTTATATTATCCAATTACTGAGGTTGGGTTCAACTTCTCTTTCCCTACAGGAAAATAATACATTACTATCGAGGCCTGAAATAAAGCAATCGACGGCCGAGTAATATTGGAAGGACGAGGCGAAGCCGAGCATTTCCGAAGTGATTTTAAAAGGATGAGGCGCCAGTCGAGTCCTTTTTTACGAAACGAGGCCGTTAATTGCTATTTCGGCCGAGACTTGTATAGTAGTACTTTTCGCTCATTTGCGAGGAAACAATACACAAATTAATTCAACAACATCTAATTTTCATTCGCGCCATTCGCCCGCACGCATTTGTTGTTCTATTAAACTACTGAAAAAAAATGCGCATTCAGCCTTTTCAAATAATACAAATCGTGTATCAAAAAAAAACCTTATTAATGTAAGTGTGTACTTAAATAAAAACTTTTTAACGAACTAAACCGACTTCAAAAACCTTAACAAAAAAGTAAAAAAGAATGCATGTTTTTCGAGGTTTCTTGTATGGGGACCCCCTTTGGTTTTTAGACTTTTTTTATTTTTAGTATTTGTCGGGGTCATAGCACCACATATTCCAGCGACGACACAGCCCCTAGACGCCACATAACAGGCGACCGATTTCTATCACACATAAGGGAAAAATCCTGTATGTAAGCCGCCACTCAAACAATTTGAATCAGTTACGACCACTTCTGTGAGCCGTTGACACTTCCGTGTTAGTGAACACAAAATTTACAAATAAATGTTATAATGACTTCTTGCACAGTACGATTGTGTTGTAAAAACAGCAAGTCTTTGAGTGTCCAGAGAGACGGCATAACATTTCATCGTTAAGTTAATAATGTCATTATCCAATTAGATTTTTCAACAGATTTAAGATTTAATGAGAGTTCATCTTATACTGGTTAATTCGTAACGGACACCAAAGGTGCAGACGGCACGTTGATGTCTTTCACAAAACATCTCTTTCTTACGCAAGCACTTAATACACTATCTCTTTCCCTCTATTTAATTGTCAATGTAACTAGTGATGTACTAAATCTGTTATCGATGAAACAAAGTTCTCCATACTATCAACGAAATTGAAAAATATAGGTAGTAGAATATTTTGCAATCTACAAAAAAAAAAAAAACTACGATTTCAAACATTCAATCTTTATATACCTATAACAGCCAGGGAGTCTACTCCCGTTCAACGATAAACGAACTTTTGTTCCGACCGATACGCACACGATAAATGATATTTGTACCTTTTTTAGGGTTCCGTAGTCCTACAAGGAACCCTTACAGTTTCGTCATGTCCGCCCGTCTGTCCGTCTATCCATCTGTCCGTCTGTCCTAATCCTTTACAGCTTAATAACTTCTACAGTTATAAATACAAGTACATGTAATTTTGTTAAAAGATAGTTTAAATATAGATCTCAATTTTAAAAGAATAAAAAATGCGTGATTATGTATTTTAGGGGTAGCGCCCATACATGTGAAATGGGGATGAAAATATTTTTTTCGCTCCACCCCCTCGTGTGTGGTATCATTGAATAGGTCTACTAAAATGAAGGTAATGTTTCATACAGCACTTTTTTATCAGGTGTACCATCTGCGAAATATAGCCAGCTAAAGTGGCTTGCAATGTGTCCCCCCCCTGCCATCTTTAAACTATGTAACGTAGATACTTATAATTCTTCACGTTGATATACCTTTGTAAAAACTCTCTTTTAAAATTATTTTGAGTATAATGTGATTATAATTTTTTGAGTTATAGAGAGAAAACTGAAAAATACTTAAGACGTCCTAGTTCAAAGGTCATTGACCTTAGAGAAAAATGATCTTAGCAAAGAATGCTCCTTTAGTTAGTTCCTTTAGTTAGTCCTTTAGTTAGTTAGTGTTCCTTCGTGACACACATTCGAGGCTCTTAAGGTCATCAGAAAACCTCACGTTGGCGATACCATCGCATTCCACAAATTTCTTTGGTAATTCTTTTACAGTTCAGGCTGCTCGCCTGTAGAATGCTTTCCCAGTACAAGTGAGGCGTGCTCAATCTTTGCCTATATTTAAAAAACTGGTAAATGATCGCTACCTATCATCACTGTAATTTCCGGCAGGTACATTATGTAATATTTAGACATATTGTATTGTATTTATTATGTTTATTGTATCTTATATTTATGTAGTTTTGTTAAAGATATATGTATAGTATTTATGTTATGTAGTATATGTATTCTATTATGTTGTTACACTGCGTACTACCCCTCTCTTTACTTGCCCATATTGTCCATCCTAAGGTTGTCTGGAAGAAATCGCCTTGAGCGATAAGACCGCCCATTGTACATGTGTTCTATATAAGTTATATATGTTGCTATCTTATTTTGTGTACAATAGTATTTGTATTGTATTGTATTGTTGAAAAAAAATGACTTTCCTTCGTACGTACGTATTTTTACATTTATTACGTATTACTAATTACTACATATTTAAGTAAAATTTAAAATTAACTAATAAAATTACAGTAAAAACTACAACAAAAGACCCTTCTTTTGTTGTACAAACAAAATTATAGATCTCAAACGATTTTAAACCTAATTGACTACTAAGTTAAGTTAGAAATCGTAAAAATAAAGAAAGTCGCTAGCTAGCTACCAATAGCCAATAGCTATTTTACTTGGTCAGCTCACGGCAGTGCGGCGGCTGCCTGCTACACCGTAAACTTGTTGGTTATTCGAAGCAGTAGCCAATAGCTAGCTATCGTGTTGACAGATATCGTAGCCATTGATCGAAGTAGCCATGGCTATTTGTTGAATAGCCGCTATTTAGCTAGTTATTAGAGTAGCTACCCACTTCTAAGCCTTACTCCTGACCCCGCCTGGATCGAGTGCTGTATCAATCGAATTTGAATTCGAGTTAGTGTCAAATCGTACTGCTTTTTTCTAGGAATTGAAATTAGCTCGATTTGGTTCAGAGCTTGAACCAGTCGGGAGTAAGGCCCACGATGTTAATTTACAACTTCCACACGGACAGGGTCACAAGCACAGCTAGGAATGAATAATTTAGTAAAATAACAACTTTTGTGACACATTCGATTTTATTTAAGATTTGCACGGATGTGTAATATTTCTCCATGAAGCTACTTGGTCTTTTACTTCTTTCGAAGGCCTCTTTGCGAAAAACTTCCTCAATTAAAATCAATCGCACTATTACATCCCTGAAAATGTTTGGTTTTGTTAAAACCTATTAAATATCACAATAATACTGTCAAACACGGTTTGACACGTAAACACTGAAAAAATTACTCAGTACTATCAGAATTTCGCTTTCAATTACTACTAAAATAAAATAATAAAAAAGATTTCAATACCCAAAAGAGACCTCTTGAGCAGTCGCATAATTTGAGGTTACATTGACGACAATTGTACAGTTTACTGTCTAATTCAACATTGTTTATATAAAAACAATCAGAAATATATCAAATAGGTTAGGTAAGGTTAGAACTGTGAGCGAGCGAAGTGAGTGGTGCCGCGGTAGCTGCTAGCGAGTACTAGAAACAAATTACAGTTATTAGTTGTTATATTCATTAGTCACAAAATTTGTTTTATTTGATTATATCGAATAGTATTTATAATGGCTTTATTATAAAAGCTCAAAGTTACAAATACACTATTCGAAGGCTATACATATATAAAATTAATTTATTTAAAAAATGATTAGTGGTGATTAGAATTGTTTTTTTTTTTTGTCCTTTAAATTTAAGTTATTTTTGAGTAGGTTCTTTTCTTTTGAATAACGTTTTATTTACGTACTAATTAGCTGTTATAGTTTGCAATAATATTTGTTTTTGTTCCATGCTGTGTTCACTTTTAAATGTTAAGTAGGTCCAATAATATTTATACCTAGACGTAGTACCTAGTATGTTAATGTAACATTTTGTGTAATATTGCTGGGTAAAATAAATAATATAATACTACTACTAAATTAATTATTTTATTATTTAATATTTATTTACTATATAAACGGACAATTACCTCTTTTAAAATATCCGCTTTACAAAATAATAACTCCATATTCAACACCAAATAAATACTTAAAGATATTTCTAAAGATATAATTATCTTAATTCTGAAAGTACAGAAAACCCGTCTTACTTTCAAAATTAAGATAATTTTGAAAGACTCCCTCCCTACTTGTAATACTTACTATTATTATTAGTATATTAATTACTTTATTATTAAATAATATTAAAAGAAATAAGAAGCTAAAATCCTTATAATTAATACTAAGTATTACATAAAAATAATATCGATAAAATAATATTTTATCGATATTATATTGTGTTGAATCTAAATCTGTCTCGTCTCTAACCCTACAAAGTTTGAAGTTTCTATGACATAATGACATTGTCAGGGCCAACCGGATCGCTGTACCCCGCTTCCTCATACCTCAGCTAGTGGCAGAATTGTTTGTACGCATTAAATTCAACAATATCCGTCTAGGGGCTGTGTTGTCGCTGACATATTCTGAGAAAATTTCAACCGGCTACCTATTACCGTTAAAAAGAGAGATACAGCCCTGTGACAGACAGACGGACGCACGGACGGACAGCGTAGCGAGAGTAATAGGGTCCCGTTTAGCACCCTGTGGGTACGGAACCCTAAAAAACCTCACTAGCTTAATAAAAAAACCGGCCAAGAGCATGTCGGGCCATGCTCAGTATTATAGGGTTCCTTAAGTAGGTGTTACAAACAAATCAAATCGAATATTAATCTTGGCTATTTTAGTTTTAGCAATAGACGGCAGCATTGGCGACTCAGATAGTG
Source organism: Asteroscopus sphinx (assembly GCA_949699075.1). Classification (NCBI taxonomy): domain Eukaryota; kingdom Metazoa; phylum Arthropoda; class Insecta; order Lepidoptera; family Noctuidae; genus Asteroscopus; species Asteroscopus sphinx. Next base: position 11,159,406 of record OX453008.1, read on the forward strand.
TTGCTACTAGCCGCTAGATGGCGCTGTACAGCGCCAAATTTAAGAAGTTTGTCATTTCAATATAACACAAAGTTACTTTTTGTAATTTTTTTAAATAGAAAGTAGCTAAAGGAGCATTATTTGCTAAGATCATTTTTCTCTATGGTCAATGACCTTTGAACTAGGACGTTTAAGTATTTTTCAGTTTTCTCTCTATAACTCAAAAAATTATAATCACATTATACTCGAAATAATTTTAAAAGAGAGTTTTCACAAAGTTCTATCAATGTGGAAGATTATAACTTTCTACGTTGCATAGTTTAGAAATGGCAGGGGGGGGGGACACATTGCAAGCCACTTTGGCGCGCTATATTTCGCAGATGGTACACCTGATAAAAAAGTGGTGTATGAAACATTACTTTCATTTTAGTAGACCTATTCATTGATATCCCACACGAGGGGATGCAGCGAAAAAATTTTTTTCATCTCCATTTCACATGTATGGACGCCACCCCTAAAATACATAAAAACAATTTTTTTATTCTTTTAAAATTGAGATCTATAAGTAGACTAATTTTTAACAAAATTTCATTTACTTATGTTTATAACTGTAGAAGTTATTAAGCTGTAAAGGATTAGGACAGACGGACAGACGGACAGACGGACAGATGGACAGACGGACAGACGGACAGACGGACAGACGGACGGACATGACGAAACTATAAGGGTTCCTTGTAGGACTTCGGAACCCTAAAAAGAAATAACTCAAAATTATTTTTTTGTGGGAAAATGCGTCACCAGATATAGATGGAGATTTCTCAGGAAAATATGATAGAATGGTTTGATTAGGGTTTTGTATAAAGTTTTACAGTTTAACTTTGTCCGCTATTAAAATGATATTTCACTCGAAAACATCCATAATCTTCTGAAACAACTTCATTGATATCTGGCGACCCTGGATACAAATTGCTTTGTTAGACTGTACATAGACGCGTCGCGTGTTCACAGCACAGCGGCCATAAAGATTGGTTTGGTAGGTACGAACAGTTGCATAGGTACTATATTATTCCTCAATATATTGCGTACCTACGATAGATGAGTCAGGTAGTCAGACGGCAATAAGATCTCCGTAAATCCGGACAGCTTACAAAAATCTTTTATAACAAAATCTCCTATCTAAAGTAAGTATTACTTTTTTTTTCCAATGCATAAACATTGATGCTATAGAATATAGATGCTTGCATAGACTACAAATTATAACTTTACTTGGCTTTGTAGTTAAAAAAAGTTGATAAAGTACGACAACTTGAAAATCCATCACCCTTTCTTGAAACGAATTTCGTTTAGACCATGAAATGAGGTGCGAGAGCAGATTGAAGTGGCTGGCAACTACATCTGTGACCGCAAATCTAATTTACCTTAACTTTACCATATATTTCCTATAACAGTTTAAGGACATTTTCCAGAAATAGGTTCTTATGGTCAATATGAATTTGACACTTTTTTCCTGTCACAAAAAAAGTGTGAAGTGAGACTGTTAATTTGGTTTATTCCACTTTGTTCACCTGGGTGAAATCACCTGGGTGAACAAAGTGGAATTTATGGTGTCTTTATTTCACCTCGGAATCATTGCACCTAGGTGAATTCACCTAGGTGAAATGATTTTACACTAGTTAGAGATGAAACAGATATCCAGTAACTATTTATTATCAATTAGAAGTATCTGATCAAAGTTTCGATACTACATAGTTACTGGATATCTGTTCCATCTCTAACTAGTGTAAATAATATAACACTCCAATATTTTAGATAGTGTTGTCGTAGATATAGCATGGAAATTAAAAGATAACACATACACATTTAATAATATATTTTTATTTACATATATTTGAATGTTTTATTTACATTATTTTTCTTATTGATTCCCATATCCATACAAAATTATTGCACAACACTCGGCATACTTTACGGTATATTATACAGTACTTTACATCATTCATTTATTGTAAATACATACTTATTTTATTGTTATCACAGTTTTTCATAATTGTGTTGTATTTACATAAAAGAATAGAGAAAAAGAAGTGTCCCACCATTATTTACATGAAACCTTTTAAAACCTGTTTACACGGTTGACGAAATTTATTAAATTACTTCTGTGTTGTGTGATGTATAGGTACTTCATATTATTCTTCGAGACCTTAATATATAAATATTCTACAAACAGAAATATTAAAATAATATTCATTGCAAGAAATATATTTTTGCAGGCACTTAGTAAATAAAAAAAGAATTTTACATATTCTTGAAATAATTATATCCTTTTTAATACTACATAAAGTTGATCATTGTGTGAGGTTATAATATCGGAATCTATCAACAAACAAACAGAGAATTAATATTATTTACTGTATTTGAATACTACTGTCCTAGTAGACCATAAGTTCCTTAGAATGACTGTAAGCATATCATGAATGTATGTTTAGGTAAATACGGTCTGTTTTTTCTCTCTTTTCTTATTTGGTAAACAATATTGGCACGTCTATTCAAATAACTACTGATAAAATATAATTACTAGTTCTGCACATTTAATTAGGTTAAAAAAAATGTAGAGTGTCAAATTGTTTACATAATGTCTTTTAATAATTATTATTGATGAATTGCATTAAAAAGACTTGCCAAAATTGTTTACTAAATAAGGCAAGTAAGAAAGAATAGAGATTACGTGCTGGTTGACAAGTATGGAAACAATGCCTAAGCCTGTTAAGTGCCGAACTAAATTTAGCCTTTAAACAGTGAGCCTTGGTAAAAATATCACTGAGCTCATTTGGAATGTTTACCAGGAATGCTCAGAATATGGGTCGAACATTTAGAAAGATGTAGTTATAGTTGGTTACCTATATGTATATTTAGAAAGATGTAGTTATAGTTGGTTACCTATATGTATATTAATCCGTGTTATGTTCTATCTGTATGCCAAATTTGATTGAGTAACAAATATCCAAACATCTTCACAAAATTTTACATTTATAATATTAGTAGGATAACAAATTACATACAACCTATCTCGATGAAACATAATGCTCTTATACAGGGTTGTTGCCATATTAAAAGTTATTTTATGCTATGCTCTGAATGAGCTCCTGAGATATGAATCTTTCTGTTACACCTTGTGTAATACTAAGTTGAATAAGTAAAAATCTTTGAGTAAATATTGAGAGTGGGAATAGTGTTGTAACTATATTCCATTATGGCACTGATCTGAACACCATAAACATATGTTTCTAAATTATAAATCAAGACAAAATCTTTACGTAAGTAAGTAAATACTTCATAATATGACGATTATGTAAAAGATTTGCCTTGGTTTCAATAATAAGATGTTTTAATAAAATAAATACAAAATTTGTAAGTGCTTGAAGAACTTCTGGTCTAAAATGGCTTATCATTTAATCAAATATTGATTACACCCACGGAATAAAGAAAACAAGTGGAAGTGGCTTTACGATTACTTAGTACGGGAAAAAATGTCGCCAAAATCACACATTGAATTTGAAATATTACATTAATACACACAAAAAACAATTATGTGATTGGGTCTATAAAAAAATTTAATAAGGCCTAGCAATAATATAATGTTTTTTTAAATCTTAATACAAGTTGTTAAAATTAATTTTTTTTTATTAAAATTTATCAAAATTTAACACATAGCGGTGATACAATACATCTCTATGAGAGTAATTTTTCATTTTGCTATAATTTTTACACCTTATAATTACACAATACTCAGAGAACGCTGCTGCCATCCTCTGGTGAATCCCTTAGTCGCCTTTAACGACACCCATGAGAATCGAGTGGGTGGTGCAATTCTTTAAGTCCGGCACCACACGGAACATTACATTACACGGAGTATTTAAACAACCAACTGCGATCGCCAACCCGCCTGCCAAGCGTGGCGATTATGGCATATCTTCCCCGCTTTGGGGGAGGCCTTTGTCCAGCAGTGGACGTTTTTCGGCTGAAATGATGATGATGATGATGATGAATTACACAATAAGGTATAATCTAGTATTTCACGTAAGCATTCGAGACATCATAGCGTCGCAGCGGGAAACTAAGCGCGATTAAGTTAATTTAGCATCTGCTCTTAATTGTTGTTATGTTAATTTTTATGTATTATAAGTATGTATTAACAAAAATAAGTATTTAAGTATTATATCCATTGTCTAGTACCCATAGTACAAGCTCTGCTTAGTTTGGGACTAGATGGTGGTGTGTAAAAATGTCCCGAAAATATTTATATTATATTATTTATATGTGCCACGCGTGCGGTAGCCGTATGCCACTTCCCCTTGATTTTTTATTCCGTGATTACGCTTGACATAATGGTGAAACATTTCTTAATCAATATTTATAACACACTGCATACATTTTTACACGTTCATAATATTTAATATTTTCATTAATTTTACACAAAAAAGGTACTCAGGTAATAATTAAATAATTAGGTAGTTTGTACAAATGAACATAGACACCATTGCGTGTTTTATTTTAACTAATTTGTTCTACCTTCTTAGATAAAGACGTCTTCTGTAGAAAAACCTCGGTATCGCCGGTCCTGAAAGTAGAAAATAACACGTTAAGAACTATTTCGTTTTCAACTGTCCCTGGACTCGATGCAGAAATATAGGACCGAGTGTTGTTCTGACACTTGTCAGAAAATTATCTCCAACAGTGAACTACGATGGGCCAAGTTCATCGAGCAATTAACCCCATAGTGGGCCTACGACAGTCCATTCTAGAACAGAAACTCCAAACAGATTGATTTACCTACCGTACTACAGTACGACACAAAAGATAAGGCGCGTCGTCAGTCTTCGCTCGCGCAGACACGAAAAGCCGATCGACGAAAACAACCTTATGACGAAAAAATTTAATCAACCTTATGACGACGACGACTGACGACGTCTGTGGTCTACTGGTTCGAGTGTCGGAGTGCTAATCACGAGGTCGTGGGTTCGATTCCCACAGAACACAAATATTTGTGTGATGAACATAAGCGTTTATGGTCTGGGTGTTTCTTATGTATTATAAATATGTATTTACGACAAAAAAGTGTATAAGTATTATATCCATTGTCTAGTACCCATATTACAAGCTCTGCTTAGTTTAGGACTAGATGGGGCTGTGTAAAATGTCCCAAAATTTTATTTTTATTTTATTTTATGCAATACCCAATTGATTGCCGTGCCGTCTATGTCTATTTCGCTTACATGCATAGGGTTTCTACGCTTCCGTACACTGCATGTCATTGCTTGGCGCACAGCGATAGTGCTCACTGATTGGTTACCAATTTCACGCGTATTAAATTGTGTCATCTGCGCAGGTACATCGGTGAGCCATATAAATTGTATTGTATTATTAGTAGTTTAGCACAGTCTGGGGCCCATAGAACATCATCATCCTCCTGCCCTTATCCCAATTTATTTGGGGTCGGCGCAGCATGTATTTTTCTGCCATACAGCTACATCAGCCGTCATCTCCGTGTTCACTTTCTTTTTATTCATATCATCTTTCACACAATCCATCCATGTTTTCTTCGGTCTGCCTCTTTTCTTATAGCCATCCACATTCATACTTAAAACTTTCCTCGTAACATGCTCCTCATTCCTCCTCATCACATGTCCATACCATGACAATCTGTTGCTACTTAACTTCTGACATTCTATATACCTATAATATTCGATCTTACGTCGCCTAAGTAACAGCTTTATAGTATATTAGGTAATAACCTATGTTCATATTTTGAGTTTTTATAGTAAATTAAAACATAACTTCACCGGCAAACAATTTAGTGGTATGTGACAGCATAATTGTTTGAGAAAATGGTCCCTCACCACATAAAGTTTAAGAACCACTGAGGTAGAGGGTTGACTTTGATAGCATAGCAAGCATTAACGTTCTCTGACTATAAACATCATCATCATCAGACAAAGGTCTTCAACCAGTGCGTCCTGCCTGTCATGATATTACGGTGCCGAGACGTAGACACTGACAGTTGGGCTAGTCCTTAAGTTCAAAGTCGCTCAGCGAGCTATGGAGCGAGCTATGCTTGGAGTTTCTTTGAAGGATAAAATCCGTAACAAGATTATCCGGAAATGAACCGGAGTGACCGACATAGCTTTGGATTAGTAAGCTGAAGTGGCAGTGGGTTGGCCATGACTGTCGAAGAACCGATGGTCGCTGGAGCAGACGAGTACTTGTGTGGAGACCGCGAATCGGTAAACGCAGTGTAGGGCGCCCCTCAGCCAGGTGGACCGACGACCTGATGAAAGTAGCTGGGGGGGACTGGATGCGGAAGGCAGACGACTGAGTGTTGTGGCGCGATTTAGGAGAGGCCTATGTCCAGCAGTGGACTGCGATAGGCTGAGTTGATGAAACATCATCACACATTATGAAGACAGAAATTAGTATCGAGTAATTAGAAATCTTCATCCTCCAAGCTTTTTCCCAATTATGTTGGGGTTGGCTTCCAGTCTTACCAGATGCGGCTGAACACCAGTGTTTTACACGGAGCGACTGCCATCAGACCCCCACAACCACTGGGTTACCCAGTAACTGTACTGGGTTACACCGACATTCTAAGGTTAGACCAGTTGTCAGACTTTCTTCTTCTTACTACCCGTATGACTCCTTACATATTTCATAGCAACCGGGACGGACAGCTTAACGAGCTCTTCGAGGAACGGAAAGGTCTCGATGTGCAACGAAACGGTCACCCATCCAAGGACTGACCGCGGCTAGCACAGCTTAACTCTGAAAATCTTGCAATCCACGATGACTTAGGTAATTAGCGACGAGCCGCACGAGCTATCAAGTATAATTAAAAACCGACGACCTGATAAAAGTAGCTGGGGGGTACTGGGTGCGAAAGGCAGAGGATCGAGTGTTGTGGCGCAACTTGGGACAGGCCTATGTCCAGCAGTGGACTGCGATAGGCTGAGTTGAATAATAACATTTATTGACATAATTCATTATAGGAGTCAGTGTCTTCTCCTAAATTTTGCAATAGCCTGATGTGTCTAGAGTGATTTTTACATAAAAAAATCTGATTTAGATTCGAGAAATAATGTTGTTTGAAACCAAAAAGTAAGTAAGTAAGTTTCTTTCAGAATTTAATTATCTTCCACTGTTCAATCTGTCTAATGAGTTAATCACGAATAATCAACCATGTGTGCTGTAGGTGTCAGGTGTTAGTTAAGATTTTTTCCAACATAACATTTAACACCCTGTTAAATGTTATGTTAGAAAGAATCTTTTCTTTTCTAAAAAAACTTGTTCATTGCCAAGCCCAACTTGCCATTACTAGACTAGTGAGAAGATTTTACGTAGGTAATACATTTTTATTAATATTCTAGTACCTATTACCCAATTAAAATCATCCTCGAAAACCCAAATTCGTTACAGCTCCCAAACAGCTATTCCCATTGTTTATCCGCGCTAACAATTTAATACAAAATGTTACAAACACATTCAATATACCAAGAATAATCACTCAAGTAAAGTTATATCAGTATTGAAGAGTACTTGAAATTCACGCAAGCGATTTTGGGTCTAAAGAAATGTTGTTTAAGGTTTAAATTTGTGCGGGGTCATTTGTGTCGGATTTCACGCTTGTCGGCTCGGAAATGCACAAAGTTTCCTTTTGTGGCGTTTCTCATAACTTGATTTGTGACGGCGCAACCCTTCAGCCGGGTTCCGGCGTGGCGCCGCAGCGGCGAGACGCGTCACTTCCGTCGGCGACAGCCTTAGTCATAGGATGTAGCGGGTACAGGGGTGCAGCACTGACGCTAATTTCATTAGGGATTCAATTAGTTGTTGAGAAACAAGGTTTGGCAGGTGCGTTGTTTGGCTTTGTGCTGAATGTTCGTATTAGGCAATAGGCATGTACAGTCGACCTCACGTTTATAGTAACACTTGAATCACGAAAACCGCAAACTATTACCACTGACATGAGCTCAGCTGTAACTAGTAAGAGAATACCGCTTGAGATAAGTGAATATATTGAAATGATGATATTTTCCTAAGGTAGACCGACGACCTGGTGAAAGTCGTGGGAATCCGCTGGATGCAGAAAGCGCAGGACCGGTCGTTGTGCCTTTGCTTGGGGGACGCTTATGTCCAGCACTGGACGTCTTTCGGCCAAAATGATGATGATGATGATATTACCTATCATAAATTTTTCATCAATGGTCAAATTGAGCACAAAATCGGGTTGAGTTGTAAGGCATGTTCCAGGGGAGATGATCTATTAATAATTTTTAAAATAGGATGTGTTATTGTCTCCCTCTTCTCCTAAGAAATTCAGTACACTGAGTTCACACGATGACCAGCAGAGGATTGTGAAAAGATAAATTAAATTGAGAAAGCTTATTGTTTTCTATCGTCATCATCTTCTTGTTTTGGTACTAAATAATTTCGGGTCGGCACAATATTTCGATTCGGAGCAATCTGATATTATAGTCGTTACATTACTCCCTGTAAACTTTATTATATTTTTTTATAATTTATAAATGTAGCTTTTTTAATAAACGGTTATCGCTTACACTTATCACCATAGCATAGCCTAACCCTTACGATGCACGTATTACAGACGTGCAAAGTTTTAAGTCAGACAAGAACTCGTGTTCATTAAGAACAAACCTAGAATGTAATTCGTGTTTAAATTTATACTGACTTAAGTGCATGTAGACTAGTTATTGTAACTTTTGATTCTATGTAATTTTTTGGTAGAAGCGTATTCCTAGAGTCGGTGCCAAACTAACAAACAAAGTGGTCGAGCGGAGAACGTATTTTTGGAAAGTTATTGTTTATCGTTGAAAAACACGTTTTATTGGATGTTATGTTGTTTTTATTATTTATTTAAAGTAATTTAATGATCTTCGTTGATTATTTTTTTGGCGCCGAGTCATAATTAGTTATTTACATTAGTTTAGTTAGGAAAAGACTAAAAGCTTAATTTTATTTTTCGCTTTTCAGTTTCTGTTTTCGTCGGTTCAATTTATTGTTAAAAAGTTTTATTTTTATTTTTTTTGTGGCTAAAATCTAACTCCAGGTCTAGTGCTAGAGTCATAATGTTGTAGTGTCTAGAACTACATTTATGTGTGCAAGTTTCAACAGAATCGGTTAACAGGTAAAAATTCAGTGGGTGAACAAGCACTCATTTTAGGTTTCTCATTGTCATGCAAAATCGACATACCTACTCACTCTAACAAATACATTTCATAATAATATTGAAAGTACAAAACACTTTGTGAAAAAAGAAGTAGGTATAAAATATTATTTCATACAGGAACTTTTACCAACAAATCTTATAAGGTACGTCTTCAGAACAATGACGAAGAAAAACAAACAGTTCCTTCATAGAAGAGAATACATGTCTAAGCTGTCACAGCAAAAAAGCTTATGAAACTGTCCAAAGTTGGCAACACTAGGGGAACTTTTCAAGACGTATCCGTTTTTCCACCCTCGGATAAAATAATTGTTGTCTTACAAGAAACGCCTAAAAACAATCAAGAGGAAACAAAGTTCTTTTTGGAGATGAATAAAGAAAACTAAGGTAAAAATCGGCCAAGTGCGAGTCGGACTCACGCAGTAAGGGTTCCGTACCCCCCATCGAGCTGATACCCCATTGAAACTAATTTAATTTACGAGAGTTCATCAAAAGACATCAACGCACCGTGCGTGAAATATGAATTTTTGCATCTCTTTCTTACGCAGGTACCACCACATATGTCTATGTTTGCCCTTTTAATAGTATTTGTTGCTAAACTAAATAGTATGCACAATAATCAGACCAAGTTTGACGCTGGTATGTATTACCGTTTTGAAGATAAAGCAGGAACAAAAACGTTGAAAAAATTCATGTTTTTTGATATTTCTTGTGGGGCTTTGGTTTTATACTTTTTTCATTTTTAGTACCAGGCCCCTCAGAAAGTATTGCGAAAAAAAGTTTTTATATATGGGAGACTGGCCAGTTATAATGTTTTTCGAAAATATGATTATTTATAAGTAAAAATAAGTAAGTTCCAATTTCAAAATTTCCCTCCACATTTTTTGCGAGTTAATTCAAAGTATTGTGTCTCACTGAAATATGGATCTGCGCCGGGAACATTTTAGAGCTATGATTTTATACGATTTCAAGTGTCGCCTGAAACCGGATGTATCGTACGATAGACTTCAAATGGCATTCATGGATGAAGGCCCTTCCAAGGCAACCGTGTATCGTTGGTATAACGAATTCAAGCGCGGTCGTCCAACTTTGGGGGATGACGAAAGAAGCGGTCGCCCTTTGACGGCTGTTACCGAAGAAAACGTGCTAGCAGTGAAAAATTTAATCCAAGACAATAGGCGAATTACATATCAGGAGATTCAACACATATTGAAGATTGGATCGGGAAGCGTTCACGAGATTCTACACAGCCATCTTCGCGTGAGGAGGATAGTATCACGCTGGGTGCCGCACAACCTCACCGATGCTCAGAAGCAGGCCCGGGTGGAATGGTGCCGTGATATGCTTAACAAATTTGAAGCAGGCTCGTCTCGGCGTGTTTACGACATCGTTACAGGTGATGAGTCCTGGATTTATCAATACGACCCAGAAACCAAGCGCCAGTCGACTGTTTGGGTGTTTCAAAATGAGCCAACGCCTACCAAAGTGAAGCGATCTAGAAGCGGAGATAAGATTTTGATCGCTAGCTTTTTTAATTTGACTGGCCACTTGGTATCAATTCCCTTACGGGATCAAAGAAGCATTAATGCCGAATGGTATACTACCAAATGTTTGCCAGAAGTTTTCTCTGTTATAAGCAACAAGCGACCAAACACAGGGCTCCGCGGGCTACTGCTCCACCACGACAATGCACCTGCGCACACCGCACTCAAAACGAGGGACTTCCTGGACAGCACGCCAGTCAAACTCCTGGGTCACCCTCCTTACAGCCCTGATCTAGCACCGTGTGACTTCTTTTTATTCCCAAAAATAAAAAATCAGCTCAAAGGGATACAATTTTCGTCGCCGGAAGATGCGCTGGCTGCGTTCGAGCAGGCTGTAAACGAGGTGTCTGCGGCGGACTGGAAAAAGTGTTTTGAAAACTGGTTTAGGCGCATGAATCTTTGTATAGAGGCTGGTGGAAAGTACTTTGAAAAGATTTGATAAAAATATATGTACGTATAGAACAAATTTTTTTAGTTTCGCAAAACTTTCTGAGTGTCCCACGTATTTGTCGTAACAGGGGTCAGAGCAACAAATATTCTCAGAAATTTTCAACCAACTACCTATTACCGTTCAAAAGGTACAGCCCTGTGATAGACAGACGGACGGACAGCGTAGCGAGAGTAATAGGGTCCCGTACCCAAAGGGTGCGGAACCCTAAAAATTAATCGGGCCAGTTGATGAGCACGGTCTGTTTCTCAATGGGATGTTGCTGACGTCACCGAAATTGGATACCACGAGCATTGTTCACGGTAGCTTAGTGGCTAAAGCACTGGCGTACTGAGCCAGGAGTCGCAGTTTCGAATCCTGCTCGTGAACGATTTTTATCTTACCACAATTTATATTCTTGAAAAATAAATCGTTTAAAAAACACAAAATCAAAAGGGTCCTAATGTGAAATAATTCATCAAACACATATGACAACACCCCATTTTTGTGTGAGCAAACATATAAATATGCATTAGATAAATATCAAGAGAGGACTGACTAGAAATGGCAGAGGCGGGGAAAGGGTTCAATTAATTTCGTAAGTCTAAACTCTTTTATTAAATCATAAAATGGCTGCTGCCAGCCGTTCACGGACTTGTGATATGTCAATTTCATAATTAAAATGCGTTTGACCGTGTAGCGAGGGCCCGCGAGATTAAGAGTGGTCGCAAATTGAATATTCCGGGCGGGTTGAAAGTGAACCCGAAAATATAAATGAAGTCATCGAGAAATTTCGTCAAACACAATTAGAAAGGTCCATTATGAATAATTTAATTCTCATACTGTTTTGTGTTATTAATTTAATGAAAATCCTTAATTTAAGCAACTGTTTGGTTGTGAAAACGATTCTGGTTGCCTGTTAATTAACAGATATTTGTACAAATATTTTTAATACTAAATATAGACGGTTTTTTTATTGCATTCGTATGGTTTGTTTATTTATTTACGTTCGCATACATAGCCAGTTGAAAGTATTGAGCATGAACTGTCAACGTCTGTAGTGAGATTGTATTTCAGGAACAATGTAATGTAATATCCGTTCAAGTATCAGACATTTCAACATGACTCAACTACTATGTATGCTACTCTCAAACTTGAACTACTTATAATATTTCCTATACAATTACAACTAAATCGCATTTAATTGATATATTACAACTTGACGTGTAAAAACTCTATGCCCCCAGGTCAATTCCATTGATTCTAATCTTTAAGGCCCCTTGCATACCATACAAGTTAGTCAACTGGCCATGATTTGACTCACCTGACTTGACCTGACACATTAACTTCGAATCATTTATTTTTTACTGATTTTGTTTTACTCATTGGAGTTCCCGTTTCGAAATTTAAAAGGGTGATTCAGTGTAGAAACCAGTAATTGTTTCTTCAAACTCGCTAAAAGAAAACGCGTGAAGTTTTTGTAACATTTCCTGTCACTGGTCATCGCCCTGTTTATTAATTATTATTACTACTAACAAGTTTACCTGTAAAGATTGTAAACCTTATTTAAGTAAAAAGTAAGCTCACATTGATGACAACACAGTGATTTTGTACTAGCTAATGCTCGCGGTTTCGCCCGCATGGATGTTGATTATCGCGCCACCCTCGGGAACTGTTCATTGTCCCGTGATAAAAAGTAACATATAATGTTAATCCGTGTTATGTTCTTCGAAATTTGGCACACAGATAGACTATAACCGGTATTAACATATCGGTTAGATACTTATTATCACGGGAAAATAAACAGTTCCCGAGGAATGCATGATAACATAATTCTGTGAATTCTGGGATAAGCCGAATTACACCCGGGCAAAACCGCGGGCATCGGCAAGTTGTTTTATAATTTCTTATTCTTGTTTCTTCGAGCCTTTTCACAAATAAGTTGGGGTCAGTTTCCAGTCTAACCAGATGCGGCTCAACAGCAGTATTTTGCATGGAGTGACTTCTATTGTTCTTATAATGTCTTATTAAAACTCTCCTTTTTCTTAAATGTATTATTTACATTACTACTGGTATTGATTCTCTTGTTCACGAACTAAACTTATTTTAAACTATTGCTCTCTTTTACTAATAGTAGATACTAGAAAGGGATGGCAACAATTTTAGTACCATCAAATTAGTTTACGTGTTACGTTTCTCTGTATTTTAGTCGGCACGTTCCGAGATCACGACTAGAATGCTATGGAAATTTTAATTCTGTCTAATTTGACAGCACTAAAATTGCTGCCATCCCTTTCTTGTATCTACTTACTATTTGTAAAAGAGGGCGATAGTTTAAAATAAGTTTACTTCGTGAAAAAGAGAAACATCACCATTATCCAACAAAACTATTTTTAGGAGAATAAAAAGCTTGACTCGCACTCGCACTGGCCGGGACGTCAAACATAATAATTGTTGTGAGTATTAATATCCTCGTCTATAAACAGCCTAACGCCAGTCAGATCACTCGTTCCGGCAAGTTTGTGTGCATGAACAAATGACCTTCATAATGCCGGATCAGAAAGCAAAGCATTCGTTTCCCTATTAAGTTTATTTATAATTATTTTCTTTGTCCGCTATTGTTAAATCAATCACGACTTTCGATATGGACCGATTGACGCAACTTCTAGTAACTACTTTCAAGAAATATATGTCGACGATGTAGTTTTAGTACCTGGCCTAGTTATATTTACATACTTTTAGTGTCATTAAACGATTGTACCTTTCTAGCTTTAGTCGTAAAAATTAATTTGTTTATAAGATGGACAATACTAACTACTAAATTAAAATGGGACATAATATAATACCATACATATACCTAACCTATAGAGATATACGAAATAATAACCTATGAGAGTACGGAGAAACTCTCAACCAAAGTAGTTAAAGAAAACTTTTTGAGACATGTACTCATTAATACAAACATTCAAATTCGACACATTCGCACAACTTCAGCATTTTTACTTATTATCCTTTTTAGGGTTCCGAAGTCCTACAAGGAACCCTTATAGTTTCGTCATGTCCGTCCGTCTGTCCGTCTGTCCGTCTGTCCTAATCCTTTACAGCTTAATAACTTCTACAGTTATAAAGATAAGGAAATGAAATTTTGTAAAAAAATGGTTTAGATATAGATCTCAATTTTAAAAGAATAAAAAAATCTTGGTAACGTTTTTTAGGGGTGGCGCCCATACATGTGAAATGGGGATGACAATTGTTTTTTCGCTGCACCCCCTCGTGTGGGGTATCATTGAATAGGTCTACTAAAATGAAGATAATGTTTCATACATCACTTTTTTATCAGGTGTACCATCTGCGAAATATAGCCCACCAAAGTGACTTACAATGTGTCCCCCCCCTGCCATTTCCAAACTATGCAACGTAGAAACTTGGAATCTTCCATGTTGATAGACTTTTATAAAAACTCTCTTTTAAAATTATTTTGAGTATAATGTGATTATAATTTTTTGAGTTATAGTGAGAAAACTGAAAAATACTTGAGACGTCCTAGTTCATAGGTCATTGACCTTAGATAAAAATTATTTTAGCAAATAATGTTCCTTTAGTTACTTTCTATTTAAAAAAATCACAAAAAGAAACTTTGTGTTATATTGATAACACAAAGTAACAGCGCCACCTAGCGCTAAATTTCCTCATATGACACACACTTCTTAAATTCAGCGCTAGGTGGCGCTGTTTTATTATTACGTTTTGCTATTTTGTCAGTTCATAATGATATCATAAAATACAGTACCGACCCCGGGAATGCACTTTGTTAAACTGTGAATAGTATCGTAGGATTCCACGAGACAGGCTTGTCCTAGTGTGGAATCCACAAATTAATTGTTTCCTTTTGTAATACCTACTACTTATACCTGTAATGTACCTCTTAAGGAAATGTAAAAATACAGTTACTTTTGGCAAATAAATGATTATCTTATCTTATCTTATCTTATAGATGAACCTTTTAAATAGACTTAATTAAAAAAACTGGTTTCCGATTGCGGAAGTCAGAATATTCCATCCAAACAAACAAAGTATAATTATTAATTATATTTTATTCCCAGGATAATTTATTTATTTTAATCGGTAAAAAACCAACTTTACAAGAGGTGAGTTATTTTAGTGTAAGTGTATGTTTTGTACATTCTGCCCTAATGTACAAAACATACACTTACTTAGTGTAAGTTACTCACCTCTTGTAAAGTTGGTTTACATTAGGGCAGGGGTTCCCAAAGTGTGCGCCGCGGCGCCCTTGTGCGCCGTAGAGAGTAAAGAGGGGGGGCGCCGCGCGCCGGCCAGCGAAAAAGACAAAATACTAAACCTGTAAGTGCGCCGCGGACTGAAAAAATTTGCGAACCCCTGCATTAGGGCGTATTTATGTGTATGTGTCTCTATTATTACACCAATCTCACTCGATATGACGGATTGCTTTTACTTTCTTACCAAGAAAAATAATGTAAGATTCTGTTTAAAATTAAATTAACTATACATATAATAATACCATAACTTGTTAGTCTAATCAAAAAAGCTATTAATAAGTTGCTGTACAGTGCTAATTACAATTTCATTCGCCATTGTTATTAATACCACGTATTAGTAGATACCTATCTACTTATATCGGCAGTGCAAACATGCGTATTGTGCAACGCAAAGAAGGTAAAAAATAAAACAGTTAAAAATTCATTCGTTTATTTATAAATAACATGGGCTCTAATTACAACTTCATTCACAACATACTTATATTACATAAACAGTATTTTAATTTTTTTCACCTCACATATCTACAATATACATGCTTAATTTACTTGCAAATCTTTTTTAATATACAACCATAGGCATAGTAAAAAATATAGACGAAGTGCTGCGAACAATCAAAGTGAAGCTAACAATACCGTGCTCACCGCTCTCAATACACATGTCGTCTTCGCGGCATCGTCCAGTAAGCATCGCCAAAAACAAATATCTTTCAAGTGCATGTGTGTGCGTGGTTTGTAAATGGAGGAGTACGGTTTTCTTGGCTTCACTATGATTGTTCGCAGCACTTCGTCTATATTTTTTAGTATTTCTGTGTATACAACAAAACTGATATCCCATTCTCCCACTCACAGGTTTAGCCAAAAAAATAACCTATTTCCCATGGGATACTGTCAGTTGGGAACAACTCATGCAAAAAATACCCATGCAATTAATTTACACTACAGCAATATTTAACAAGAAAATAATTTACAATCAATATGCTATTCTCCAAATTCTAGTAATGGTTAGAATAACATATTAAACAGTTACATTTATTTGTACAAAGTTGTAACACGAGATTGGAAAATATTTAACTTTCCTATATTGTTAGTTTTACCTTCACGCCAGTCTTTGTCATATGACGATATTCTCTACTAATAATAGTGTACAATAACTCATACATACATTATCTATTTTTATTATTTCACATAATTTCGATTTCTCGAAACAATCGCAAAAATAACCTATACAACTAAGTTTTACAGCCACCATTTTGTTAGTATTTATTGCATAATTTATAAGCCATAATATACAAAGAAATTTGCCTAAATTTTGAATAAGAGGAAATAGAAACCTGTTTACCTATTCCTTTACTAGAAATTGTCAAACAGGAAACTATTTCCCGGTGATTATATTTTTAATCACCAAGGCCTACTTTTGCAGACAAAAAATTCTTATATTTTCCTAGAACTGAACCTCGTGTTACAATATGTACTTCCATATTAGTACTAACTACGTTTTGACTAGGGGGTCATTCATCGGCCGTAGGTTTTACCTTGCGAGCCGGGGGGTACAAAGCCGTAGCCTGAAGCGCCTACGACCACGCCGCTGGTCTGGGACGGGTCGCCGCTTGGAGATGGAGGGAACAGCACTGGACCTGGAACAGTTTTACACTTCATGTTATTTGTTGGCTTTAGGATTTATCAGAGTCGAAAGGATGCTCATATACTGAATTACGAAAAGTTCGGTCTAGATAAAACTTTGTGTCATCTGCCAATCAATTGAAACAAAACATCATTAATATTTTGTTGTTATTAATCACAAAATATGTAATTCAACAGCAATCCTAATACCTACTAAAACAAGTTTAACCGGATTATATTGCGTATATCTGTGTATATTATTTAAATTGGTTATCCTGACGTTTCGAAAGCTTTGCAGCGTTCGTGGTCGTTGGAAGACTAAGATGACATGCGTTTGTACAGATATTTCAAAAAAAAAAAATTAATCTACCGTACAATTTTTTATTAATTAAAATCGTTTCGATGCACGCAGTAATCACTCACAATATCATTATCTTTTACAGTGTTGCGTGCTGTTCGGGACTTGTTTTATTATAATGTGTAGTGATCGCGAAAACCTAAGAAATTATTAATCCTATTACTTCCTAGAGTCTGACCACACTAACTCTGCAGTGTACTGCAGTGGAATTATGGCAACATTGTGAAAAATAATTATCAAAGCCCTGTTATGATCGTATATTCCAATGCAGGGTTAGTTTAAGTAACTAAGTACAGACCAGTAAATTTAACTCTACATAGGAATAATACGATCATGATAGAGATTTGGATAATTGTTTACGATGTTGCCCATTTATTCCAATTCAGAGTTAGCGTGGTCGGATTCTACATAAGTTATAAATGCAAAAGTGTGATTTGTCGGTTCATTCTTCTTTCACGCAGCAACGGAGCAACCGGTCAACGTGATTTTTTGCATAGGAATAGAGCTAGTATAAAGACCCCGGAATCTTTATTTTTATCCTAGAAAAATGCACGCTTTTTGTAGAATACAGAAACATGGGAGCGAAGCCGCAAATAAAAACTAGTATTGAAATATTTGGAGAATTTAAACAAAAAAAAAGAACAAACCATAAGATATTTTTGGTCGAACCAGACAAAGCGATTGTTATCAATCTGTCAGTTCATAGAGCAACCAACGACTATTATAAAATTTGTCAGCAGTCTGACAAAAGTAAATTTGTAAATCGTTAATCAATTGTCAAGATTTTATCAAGTAGGTAAACGTAGATTTGACAATGAAAAAATAGAACATTGACACTTCTGTTACGCGATAATTGAACGACAATGGCCTTTGGGCAAAATAGAAGGGGGGAGGCACAAAAATGCGCACGCACACGATTCCGAGTTATTTCAAAACAATTATTTTGGTGCCAACCAATGATACTTTAAAAAAAACATTGGGGCCAGGTCATTGGTTTTAGTGGTCAGCTTATTTTCAGTAGATTATATTCTCAAGGAAGAGCAAAAAGTGTAGTTGAGTTGAGAAAAAATAAATAATTTAGTTTGTCATTGAGATTAGGGTCTATATATTCATAATGGGTCGCTCTATATTACCTAGTACGGTCGACCGCAGGTCGGTGGTAACACTTTGACATTAGCAGCATCTTTATTTCGTAAGCAGTAAGGGCGGTTTTCGAATTGAAGTGTTACCACTGTCATGCAGTCGACTTGTACCTACACAAAGTTTCGTCTCCTCATCAGCAATCTATAAGAATACTATACATGCGGACTGATAGTTTTACTTGCTACTGCTTGCTTGCCTTTCGATAATTATTAAATTCAAATGTTTTTTATTTCAAATAAACCTAGTTACAGGCACTTTTAAAACGTCAGGGGCCTCACTACCGACTGGATCGATTGCTGTATCAATCGAATTTGAATTCGAGTTAGTGTCAAATCGTACTGCATTTTTCTAGTAATTGACATTAGCTTGATTTCGTTCAGAGCATGGTATAATAACACCAGGTAGTCTCTTCCCGTGACAGCTAGGTCACGTGATTTCCTCCGTACTACGTCATCGGCCGTGGAGCCAATAGCGGGCTGTTAGCGTGACACTTGTCAGTTTGATGTGCACTTTGTGAAAATAAATTACCCGAGCAAAATGCATTTTTTCATTTACTTTATTCTATAAAGAATCTCTTTTTAACTAGTAATTTAATATAGTTTCCTTTATTAACTAATTAGATGAATTACACGAGATAACAAATAGGCTAGTTAGGAATTTATTTTATATTCATTATGAACAAAAATCTCCTTAAGTATATTGAAGATATCAATCAATGGCAGCACTGATCGTGACGTAGCTTGGAGGCATCGCGCTGCCATTGCGGGAAGAGAATGCCTGGTGAAACATCTTATTATACCATGGCTGTATCAATCGAATTTGAATTCGAGTTAGTGTCAAATCGTACTGCATTTTTTTTTTTCGTTCAGAGCTCGAACCAGCCGGAAGTAAGGCCCCAGGCTCTAGTTGCACAGTTGCAAATCGATCGTTAGGGTGGATCCCTAACATCCCTGGGGATCCACAGTCTTTATGTAGGTATCAAGGGCTTCGCCAGCCCATTGGCTATAACAAACCATGGCCCATTGGCCAGGGGGGAGCAAGATGATAGATAGAGGCTATGAATTGTAAGTAAAATAAATACAATTTGTAAATTTTTAATCGTTTACTACAAGAAAATAATAATTATTTAATCTTCTTGAGTTTTTTGTGAATTTTTTGACTACTTTATAAATCTTCTAGGTTCGAGTATCTAATTTCTGTTTTTTCTTACTTGTCTTATTTAGTAAACAATCCTGGCATGTCTTTTTAATTAAATTCGTCAATAATAATTATTAAATGACATTATGTTAACAATTTCACATACTAAATAACATTTCTTAACCTAATTACATGTGTAGAACTAGTATTTATATTTAATCAGTAGTTATTTGAATAAAGAGACGTGCCAAGATTGTTTACTAAACAAGACAAGAGAGAAAAACAGAATATAGGGGGGGTAGCTGCTGATCGCATTATTTATTTTTATTTGGAATTCTCAAACCGTTTAACTGTATCAGAATTTTAAATGAATTAGAACTTTATAAGAAACTTTTAAAAATAGCAGATACAAAAAGTCCAAGATACAGTATAATGAATGATCATAGGATTATGGGGGTTTGCTATTGAATCATCTAAACAACATAAAAGATGGAAGTTAAATATTTACGTAACTTTAAGCATTAAGAACGAAGTTTTCAGTTCAACGAGTTTATTTCCCATTGTGTAGGTAATAACGGGTTCACACGCTTCTAATTTAGTTGATCAACATTTTGGTTGTTCAACAAAAAATTTAAAGCTGGTTAAAGGTTTTGAGGCTTTAATTTAATTGAAAATCTGTTCAGACGGGTCTAATAACTTTCGATTATGCAGTTGAGCAACTTAAATCAGTTATTCTGCTTATGTCAAACAATGGTCTCCGGATAAATTAAAAAGATACTAAAGTTATAACCAGATCTATTGTAGATGATTTCCTCCATAGTTTTTACTTCCTAGATGTAAGTCGAATAAGGCAAAATAATCAAGCTATACTGTTAAAAACAATGTTTCAATAAAGGCTGGATCTTAGATAAACAATGTACCTACGTAAATACAGTGTAAAACACTAGATAAACACCCTTTCCTTCCTAATATAGACAAAATGCTTTACTACATTTTCAAATCGATATAATCTATCGTATTCAATCGGGTAATTTAATAAAGCCAAGTAAACTTTATTTATACTTTGACACTGTAATGAAGATTTGCTGCCAATAATTTCAACGGTACGTGGGACACTCAGAAAGTTTTGCGAAACTAAAAAAAATTGTTCTATACGTACATATATTTTTATCAAATCTTTTCAAAGTACTTTCCACCAGCCTCTATACAAAGATTCATGCGCCTAAACCAGTTTTCAAAACACTTTTTCCAGTCCGCCGCAGACACCTCGTTTACAGCCTGCTCGAACGCAGCCAGCGCATCTTCCGGCGACGAAAATTGTATCCCTTTGAGCTGATTTTTTATTTTTGGGAATAAAAAGAAGTCACACGGTGCTAGATCAGGGCTGTAAGGAGGGTGACCCAGGAGTTTGACTGGCGTGCTGTCCAGGAAGTCCCTCGTTTTGAGTGCGGTGTGCGCAGGTGCATTGTCGTGGTGGAGCAGTAGCCCGCGGAGCCCTGTGTTTGGTCGCTTGTTGCTTATAACAGAGAAAACTTCTGGCAAACATTTGGTAGTATACCATTCGGCATTAATGCTTCTTTGATCCCGTAAGGGAATTGATACCAAGTGGCCAGTCAAATTAAAAAAGCTAGCGATCAAAATCTTACCCCCGCTTCTAGATCGCTTCACTTTGGTAGGCGTTGGCTCATTTTGAAACACCCAAACAGTCGACTGGCGCTTGGTTTCTGGGTCGTATTGATAAATCCAGGACTCATCACCTGTAACGATGTCGTAAATACGCCGAGACGAGCCTGCTTCAAATTTGTTAAGCATATCACGGCACCATTCCACCCGGGCCTGCTTCTGAGCATCGGTGAGGTTGTGCGGCACCCAGCGTGATACTATCCTCCTCACGCGAAGATGGCTGTGTAGAATCTCGTGAACGCTTCCCGATCCAATCTTCAATATGTGTTGAATCTCCTGATATGTAATTCGCCTATTGTCTTGGATTAAATTTTTCACTGCTAGCACGTTTTCTTCGGTAACAGCCGTCAAAGGGCGACCGCTTCTTTCGTCATCCCCCAAAGTTGGTCGACCGCGCTTGAATTCGTTATACCAACGATACACGGTTGCCTTGGAAGGGCCTTCATCCATGAATGCCATTTGAAGTCTATCGTACGATTCATCCGGTTTCAGGCGACACTTGAAATCGTATAAAATCATAGCTCTAAAATGTTCCCGGCGCAGATCCATATTTCAGTGAGACACAATACTTTGAATTAACTCGCAAAAAATGTGGAGGGAAATTTTGAAATTGGAACTTACTTATTTTTACTTATAAATAATCATATTTTCGAAAAACATTATAACTGGCCAGTCTCCCATATATAAAAACTTTTTTTCGCAATACTTTCTGAGGGGCCTGGTAATTGAGATATTATGCAATTATCTCGTATTATGTAAATTATCAGAAATAAACCGGATTAAGATTGTATCCGATCACGATGAGATTTTCTCATTTCTGCAAATAACAGTTAAAATTACGTATCGTAAATATGCATCATTTAATCCTTTCCTTATAAAGTTGGGGCCACACAGAATCTAAAAGGTTTTCTTTCGATTATTATCATCATCTTCGGGATGGTTCGGCTAAATACCAGCTGGCGGCTCTCGAGTCGATAGAAAATCGTGCCAAGAGGCTCGTTGGCAACGATACTCTGGTTGATGCCAAACTACAAAGCCTTGAGCAACGGCGCAGAGTAGCTAGCCTATCGATTTTTATCGGATGCATTTCACTGCCCTTTTTGGCTAACAATTATGGCATGAAATGAACCTGTTCGTCTGGGTGTTTCTTATGTATTCACAAAAAAAAATATCTTAAGTATTATATCCATAGCTTAGTTTGGGACTAGATGGTGATGTGTAAAATGTCCCAAAAAGATTTATTTATTTATTGGAATAACCTTCTGCATGTGCATATATTTGTGGGCGGGAGGGCGGTGCTGCATGTTGCATTCAAGCTTGACGAACTGTTTATTTCGCGGAATTAACACTTAATATTTTAACTTCATATTTTGTATTAAAATATGTATAAGTTTAGCAAAAAATAAAAAAATTTTTTTAACTGTCATCATCATCATCATCATTTCAGCCGAAAGACGTCCACTGCTGGACATAGGCCTCCCCCAAGCATCGCCACAACGACCGGTCCTGTGCCTTCCGCATCCAGCGGATTCCCGCGACCTTCACCAGGTTCCAGTACGCGGTCGCCACTCCACTTTAAACTGTATTCCGGCAAAATGAGAATCCGTACTTTTGGGTTTAATTTTTTTTTTAAACATAAGTAATTTTGGCTCTTCTTCTTCGTGTCAACATGAGCTACATCATAATAATAGCTCATGTCGTGAGGAAAAGATTAGCCAGTCAGCAGGTTGATAGCGGGGCTGACTGCCCAGAGTGCGCCGGACGATCAATTAAATATCGTCACTCGTAATTTTGGCTGAAAATATAAAACAGTTTTTCTTCATAACTGTATTCCGGCCATAGTCTCTGCCTAACCCAATGGGAAACAGGCGAGATAATATGTATGTATGTATGTATTCCGGCGAATTGAGAATCCGACCATTTGCGAATCCAACCAAGTGCGAACAAATGAATGAAAACAATACGTTTTCCAAGTCCCCTAAAAAACACTCGAGGATTTCATTAGAGTCTAATAACTTCTTTCTGCAGAATCCTTTGAAAAGGATAATCGCCTACATAATATTTCCGATTTCCAACAGGAAATATTATTATTTATTTTTTGTACGCAAAATACACGCTTGGACGTGGAGTTGCGGAAACCAGCCCGTTATACTACTATACTATTTATTTTTAGGTTCATGGCTATACACAGTACGCACATGCTTTTATTCCATATGCATGATTTTTTTGCGAAATAAGGAAGCTTTATAATTTCGTTATATCCGTCTGGTAGTTACTCCTAATATTAATAGCCTGATACACTGGTTTTTTTATTTCCTCATACCAAACAAACATGTGTCTTCATTATAATATGATTCAGTTATATTAATGATATGCTAATCTATTTACGATTATTTAGATAGTATTCATGACAGTTCGTAATTAATGAGTTCGACGCAACGCTTTAAATTAATTATATCTGGTGTTGAATTTTTAATTTATTTTATTATTTAGTCCTATTTTTGATTTATTTTATTATTTAGTACGTATTTTTGCCAACAAACAGTAATGATTGTGTTGCTGTGTTGTGGTGCGAAGGTGTTCTTAGTGAAATTACAATCACATGAGACTTCCCATAAGTCACTCAAAGGGCAATGGAAAGGGCTATGCTCGGAGTGTCCCGAATCAGAAATGAGAAGATTCTTAGGAGAACGAAAGTAACCGACATAGCCGGAAGAATTGCCAAACTTAAGTGGCAGTGGGCGGGGCACATTGCTCGCAGAACGGATGGCCGGTGGGGCGCTAAAGTTCTGGAGTGGCGACGGCGTTCTGGAAGGCACAGTGTGGGTAGGCCCTCCACAAGGTGGACCGACGACCTGGTGAAGATCGCGGGAACCCGCTGGATGCGGAAAGCGCAGAACCGGTCATTGTAGCGATGCTTGGGGGAGGCCTATGTCCAGCATTGGACGTCTTTCGGCTGAAATGATGATGACAACGATCATATAGCCCATAGACGCCTCATAACAGGCGACCGATGTCTGCAACACATCTACGATTTTTCACTAATGTAGGTCGCCACTATTCGCCAGTTGAAATCGTCAAATCAATTTCGACCACTTACATAGGCGGTCAAAACTGCCGCGTTAGTGATTAGACAATAGCCGCATTGGTAGGGCCAATCGGATTGCAGTACCCCGCCTCAGCTAGTGGCAGAATTTATTGTACGCATTATGTTCAAAATTAGGCGTCTATTAGGCTGTATGGTCGTTGGATGATGATGATGAGACTTCCCATCTTCATGTCTCAGTTTGGCGAACACAACTTGTTGTTATGGGCAAAGATAACCGCATAACATCAAGTGGGCTTATAGCTTGTTTCGCCTTCCTATGCCATAAAAATATGTATACTATAATTATGAAATTATAAAGAACCTTTAATTACGTATAAAATTAAACATTAAAGTTAACATTATTTATCCTTTCAAATTAAAAGTCCTTGATGAAATCCGCTAATTAATAAACAATAAATAAATCCAAATACAGCGAAACATATAATTATTACCCAATAAAATTCAAATTTAAATCAGTAGCACAATAAGCTTTCGTTAACCTTAACTAACTGCTAATTATTTGCTAACTAAATTATAAAGTATCGAATGTAGGTCTATGACAAATAAGATGTAACTAACGGACATGATAGTCACAAATGGAAGATCATTATGTCATTATGTTCTACTCAAGGATAATTCTAATTGTAAGTTATATCGATTATTGGTTTTTTATAGGACACGAATTATTTTAATCGATTGTTTGCGTAATCTGCAGATAATGTAGATCAAAAAATGGTGTAGGCGGGAAGTTTTATAAAAATAATGCTCTGTTCTAATCTCAGTTTTTTCTTACTTGTCTTATTTAGTAAACAATCTTGGCATGTATTTTTAATGCAATTCGTCAATAATAATTATTAACAGACATTATGTTAACAATTTGACACAATAAATAACATTTTGTAACCCAATTACATTTGCAGAACTAGTAATAAAAAAAGACAGTAAAGAGACGTGCCAAGATTGTTTACTAAATAAGACAAAAGAGAAAAAACATAATATGGGTAGAAATTGAAATGCAATATTCACTTTGACCTCTAATTAATAATAATATCCTCATTTTTATAAACATATGGGAACAGTTTAACTTACGTACTAGATTGAGATGTATCTATCTGGACTGTTACGTGAAACAGAGCAAACACTGTCCCCGAGCTAGGAGTCAACCTGTGTTACGGGTGCAAGGTGATTGCTCCATGGCCGTACTAATAACATGCTTACATCAACCGTAGTAGAAAGTTACAATTGAATCACTGGATTCCCAATCTAGGCATGCCTGTATATAAGGAATCAGTATTACATAAAAACGAAAAGACCTACTATTAAACGGTTAATTTGATTTTATAAGGAAGGTTAGTCTGGGCTCAAAGGGCGTAAACGACATTTTGGCATGAAGGCATTTTCTACTCTATGGATGGATAGAGTATAAAATGTCTATAGAATAGAAAATGCCTTTACACCAAAATGTCGTTTATGTCCTTTGAGCTTAGAGGTATGATGTTGGCTGTGTTTCATGTCTGTCTTGGGAACGAGCAGAATGCGGAGTGTAAACCGCGCACTCGGCCAATTGCAGTTGAAGGGACACAGCCATCGTGGTAGTTTTAGTCGGTCTTCTTATGTCTAATTGACAGAAACTTTAAAATAATAAACTCAGCCTATCGCAGTCCACTGCTGGACATAGGCCTCTCGCAAATTGCGTCACAACACTCGGTCCTCTGCCTTCCGCATCCAGTCCCCAACAGCTACTTTCATCTGGTCGTCCTTCCACCTGGCTGGGGGGCGCCCTACACTGCGTTTGCCGATTCGCTCCAGCGGTCATCGGTCCTTAGACAGACATGGCCAGCTCACTGCCACTTCAGCTTACTAATCCTACAAGCTATGTCGGTCACTCCGGTTCTGCTCCGGATAATCTCGTTACGGATTATAGCCTTCAAAGAAACTCCAAGCATAGCTCGCTCCATAGCTCGCTGAGCGACTAAGAAAGCGTTAAGAATCTTTTATAAGAATAGCTTGTGTTATAAGAGCCCGAGAAGAGAGGAGACCGCGAAGCGGAAAACGTAACGTAGGACGCCCTCAGGCTTTGTGGACTGTGTGTGGATCTACGCAAAGTGGCTGGCGGAAACTGGATGAGAGTGGCCGTGGATAGAAGTTGGTGGCGTGCTATTGGAGAGGCTTATGTACAGCAGTGGACTGCGATAGGCTGATGATGAATAGTCCAACATAACTCGGATGACTCGGTCCTTCGTCGGACGAAAGGTTATGCCGGTCAAGTGCGAGTCGGCCTCGTGCACTAAGGGTTCCGTACCATATTTTAATTATTTGCCATGATAGAGGCTGAGTAACACGGGCATATTCTATGAAAACAACCGGCTACATCTTTTACGGTTAAAAAGCTACAGATAAAGAGTGACAGACAGAAAGACGGACGGACTGATGGACGAACGGATGGATAGACAGCGTAGACTTAGCAATAGGGTCCCTTTGTCACTCTATTGGTACGGATCCCTAAAAACTGATAATAAGACGGCGATTTGAGGCATGCGTGGACCTATCTGTATCGTACGCATCATATTGATCGCATTAAACGAATCCGTATAGCGTAGTGCGTCTACCTATTCGCAGCGTACGGATTACCGACGAATTTCTATGAGCATTTTGATTTTCAGTATTGACATTCGGATTCCGATGACGTTATCCGCTTTTTTAAATAGGTACAATGCGATCCGTCCGATGCGTACGATACAGATAGGTGGACGTGTGCCTTTGATCAGATATCATCCTATATTTCCTCATGCTCATCTAAGTACACTAATAAAGTACCAAAGTGGTTGAGTTCTAACGTTATGTACTTAAATAGACATACTGATGATTAATAATAACTTGAATAAGGAAGATAAGTTAGCATACCTAATTAAATATCCTATTAAAACATAAATAATGTTTCTAAGTACTACTAACATTGTTTATTGCAATAACTTTAGTAATAATGTCTTTACCTCGGACGAATAAAAAAGGCGGACGGAATCTCGCTAAACAAAGACTGAAGCACTTCATGTTTTCCTAAACCCACTATAATTTCGAAAGCGTTTTAACACACCAGATTTATACTGTTGTTTTATTTGTGACACTACAACAATGACTACCGTCACACTAGATGTTTTGCGTAATCACGGCTTTTTGGCATACTATGGTTGTGAATGTGTGCGTGGCCCGTACTTTTAAGCGAGCATACTATGGATGCATCACTTATTGTTTAGTGAGATTCCGCCCGCCTCTTTTATTCGTCCGAGGTCTTTACTTACTGGTAATTCACACTTCTTAAAAGTGTTGAGTTCTTTGAATTACTTATTAATTTACTTGTACCTAAATGCCGAAGAAGTCGGTGGCGTGCTATTGGAGAGGCCTATGTCCAGCAGTGGACTGCGATAGGCTGAAAATGATGATGATGATGAAAAGCCGAGTATTAAAATAAAATATGAATACTTAACCAAATTAAATATTTAATGAATAGTTTGTTTTTTTATTTTCATTTAAATTATACTGTTGATATGTAATCTGAATTTTAGTACTTACACCTTTAGATATCAGCCTAGCAATCAATCAATCAATCATCCAAATCTTTATTAGTCAACAAAAGTGTCTATGTATATCTCTGGTATATCTGGTGGTAGTCTATGTATCTCTTAAGGCGCTGTGCATAGCCAAATAACGTCACTAAAACAGATTTTTTGCAAAATTTATTTAGTTTGTAGCAAAAGTAAAATTATATATTAATAGTGATCATATAAGTATACTAAAGACTTCATCATTACAGCCGAAAGACGTCCACTACTGGACATAGGCCTCCCCCAATTAAGGGGGGGATATGCCATAATCGCCACGCTTGGCAGGCGGGTTGGCGATCGCAGTTGGTTGGTTAAATACTCAGAGAACGCTGCTGCCCATCCTCTGGTGAATCCCTTAGTCGCCTTTTACGACACCCATGAGAAGAGATAAGGGTGGTGCTATTCTTTAAGTCCGGTACCACACGGACCGGATACTAAAGACTTATTGTTCTCAAATACATTTCCTCAAAATTTTCTTTATAGAATAAAATGGCAAACTTAACTCCTAATTATGCTTAAAACGAAAAAATCACTATGTTTTTACATACGTTAATGTTTTGTGAAAATATAACAATAAAATAGATAACCCTTACTAAGAGAGACTAGTTGATTTACATTTTTGATTTAAGTGCCAATTTTTAAGTAGGTAAACAAGCTTTCTTTGATTTTTCACCCAAACGCATTGTCACGGAAGAAAAGTTTAAATAATATATTATTTTCCTCTATGCGCATGGCGATTTTACCATCGTTGCCTCTCGTTCACTCCTACGCAGAAAACAGTTATAGTATTCTAGCTATTTACAGCGCCTTAAGGCGATCGATACAAATTAACCCAGGAAATTCATAAAAAAAAAATCATAAATAATATATTGCAGATTTTTTTATAGTATATCTCCTTAAATATGAGTACATAAATTCATTATTTCTTGCGTTCTTAGCAAATTGTAGATTTACTTGACGTTGTATATTGATCGAGATATGATTGGTCGATTGGTGATAATAATCACAATACATCTACTGAACAATACTCAATAAGCTATAATAGCTGAATAAACGATATTTTAACTGTAAATAATTACTATCCAGCTAATAGGTACGACTTGATTCAAGCTACAATTTGCAGAAAAACGCAAGACGTTATGAATTTGTGGGCTACCGGCGTATCAATTACTTTAACAGTACAAAAAGGGGATTCTAAAAAGCGAGTAATTATGAGCTAGCGTATATTATTGAGATCTTATCAAAGCCAAAGCTATTTCGTCACATTAATCGGCCTTATTAGATACATTGTATGTAGAAAATGGCCTTATTACTCCTCGATTTTAATTTAATACATACTTAATTATTTCACCATCAATTATAAGTAAATTAGGTCCCTTAATAACGACAAAAAAACTTCTAAAACGACATGATTGGCCCCCACGGCTGTTTCAGTGGCCCACATAGTTTTACGCAATGAACGATTGTACACATTATTAAAAATAATGTATCAAACACATTAATAGAGTTGTTATGACGAGACTATTGTATTGCAATAATTATAGTCACAATATTAGAAGGCCATTACCGACAAAAAATGGCCACCTACGTATACGCGTTTGTCCTAAAACTATTTCTACATAAGGGTCTATTCAGACGGTCCGCATTTAAACTGCAAGCTAGCTGCTAAATAGCAGTGAGGTTGCAGTTTTGATGCAGTTGATATAACTGTATCGAAATTGTCGACCGGCTGCTTAGTTTGTGCAGTCGACTGCAAGTGGACTGCACAGTCGGTCAGTTGGGCTAATCCACAAATTCAAAATCGCTCAGCGAGCTATGGAGCGAACTATGCTTGGAGTTTCTTTGAAGGATAAAATCCGTAACGAGATTATCTGGAGAAGAACCGGAGTGACCGACATAGCTTGTAGGATCAGTAAGCTGAAGTGGCAGTGGGCTGGCCATGTCTGTCGAAGGACCGATGGCCGCTGGAGCAGACGAGTCCTTATGTGGAGACCGCGAATCGGCAAACGCAGAGTAGGGCGCCCCCCGCCATTTGGACTGACGACCTGAAGAACGTGGCTGGGGGGGACTGGATGCGGAAGGCAGATGACCAAGTATTGTGGCGCAACTTGGGAGATGCCTATGTCCAGCAGTGGACTGCGATATGCTGAGTTGATGAATCACAAATTATAGAAAGTACAACTATGCTAAAACTAAGGTCATGTAAACCTAAATATTATGCAAACAGAATTCAAACTTGGCCTCTTTTTAAATCTGATACACATAGCTAAAATTGCACATATTTTGTATCATTTACTCTACCACTTTTATATCCGATTGCCTAACCTATGTAAGTTTCTTACGTAAGTACCTACTATCTACTTCCGAGGTACCGTGAAACGGGACCAATAGGGAAGCAAAGATTTTAACTTTGAATAAAATTAACATACATGGTTGGTTGCTAACAAACACTTACAACGTGATAATGAAAAACTCTAAAGTGATCATTGTACTCATAAGTATGAACAACTTTTACTATGGGACCAACCCTGAGATCGAAAAAAAAAATTCCTCTTCACAAAAATCGACAAAATGTATAGCTGATTTTTTTTCGCGATTTCATGAGTGGTCCCATAGTGAAAGTTGTTCATACTGATGAGTACAATGACACCTTATAAGGTTTTCAGTTATTTTAATAACACGTTATATATAATGATATAAATGAATTATTTATTGGAAACACACTACCTATATATGTTAATACAACCCTAAAATCCCAGCCCACTTTTGTACCCATTCAACCTATACATAGTGAATAAGTATTCAAATCTTATAATGGTACTTAGGTACATATTTTTATACAAACTGCCTTTTAAGATTACGATTGCTCAAACTATCTAAGTAGGTGTTGACGTAGGTATAATAATATAGGTAGATAACTATTTACTTCCGAGGTATATAGGTCATATTATTGTCTTTCTATTGTCCAACACGCGACATGAGCGCTGGTTGCGAAATATTTTGTCCTCAGGAGGTACTTGTAACGAAGGATGTCAAGTTCTGATACTAAGCTTGTAAATTACAAATGTTTGCGAGTCATTGTTACTCTTTGTTAAGTGCAAATATATTATTTCAAAAGAAATTCCGTTGTTTTTTATAATGCCATTACAATAAGCATATAATATTGTTGTATTGAATTCTTGCCTCACAAAAATATCTGCTGAAACATTTTTTTTATAATTAATCTATACTTAAAAGAAAGATGTCCTCTGACTGACTGATTCATCAACGCAGAGCCGAAACTACTCAAGTCAGAAACCATGAACAAATAAAAAAGGCAGACGGAATCTCACTAAGAAAAGATTGAAGTACTTAATTTTTTCCTAAACCCACTATAATTTCGACAGAATTTTAACACACCAGATATATATTGCTATATTATTTGTGACACAAAAAAATTTGTATGGGGGAATATTATTGCGTGGCTGGATTGAGTCAAAACTCGGTATAAATAATCTCTAAAGCAAAATGAACGTGTTTTTGAATTATTCGAAAATTAAACTCCACAGGGGTAAAAAAGGGATGTTAAAGTTTCTATAAAAACTCTTCCTAGAATAGCACATGACACAAATACTCTTCAAATTAAATAAATTAAAGATTTATTTGATTAATAAAGCTTATTACTCAATTAAGGATTATTTAAATGATAAATGTAATTAAATTAATTAGTTAAGTCACAATAAAATTATATAATAATTAATAAATTTCGTAATAATGGTATTTCTAATTTTAATATTTGTAATAGATAACTGTATGCCTAATTTAATATTTAGTTTAGTTTAATTGCATGTGTATTTGCACACCTGTTAAGGTAGGATATGGTAAAAGAACTTTGTTTTAACCTAAGTATCACCCCATGTACACCCGTATTCAAGCAAATAAATGATTGATTGATTGATTGATTGAATGTTAAAGAAATACCAAAAAATTCTATTCATCTGTTGTTTTAGTTGTAATTTATTTATCATCCTGGTCGTGAATGCCTTGTCATCTCTGTATCACCCTAAGGTTGACTGGGAGAAATTGCCTGAGGAATTAAGTCCGCCTATGTACACATGTTGCATGAAGTTTATATAAATAAATACCTTTTCCCAAAACTACGACGGGAAACATTATATGGGGATATAAAACTTGTTACGGGGCAAAGGCGCAAGTGCACTGCTATTCTTCTATATTAATAATAAATTAATAGTAACTTCTTAGGTTTTCGCGATCACTACACATTATAATAAAACAAAGTTTAACCGGATTAAATCGCGTATATTATTTAAATTGGTTTCCCTGACGTTTCGAAACAATACTACGTGCATCGAAACGATTTTAATTAATAAATATTGTACGGTAGATTAAATTTTTTTTTTTTTTTTTTGAAATATTTATTTATTTATTTATTTATTTATTTAATTCTTTATGCACAACAGGGTACAAAGGCGGTCTTAACGCCATAGGCGTTCTCTACCAGACAACCTTAGGGTAATGCAGAGACAAAGAATAGGGTAGATGCACCAGTAAAGTAGTAAAATATGTTTCGTACTACGGACTTATAATTAATATCTGTAAAAACGATTGTCATCTTAGTCTACCTGCGACCACGAAATGCTGCAAAGCTTTCGAAACGTCAGGGAAACCAATTTAAATAATATATGCGATTTAATCCGGTTAACTTTGTTTTATTATAATAAATTAATAGTTTAAAAAACACTAAAAAAACACGCTTTTATAAATGCACGTAAAAACAACTATTCAATATTTATTAGGTTTGTTATAACCTTGAAACCTAATCGTGGTTAAAGTTCATTACAGGACTTTTCTAAGAAATCCAAAACAGTTATGATACGATTTTCCATCATGAAGTTTCAGTTCATATGTTCCGGCTCCATCATCAGATCAGTTCGACAGTACCATATTATTGTATTGTCATCAGAACTACATACAGCTGCCAATTTCCATTACGCTACGACCCTTGGAAGATGGTTAAATTAGTTACCTTAGATTCCATTACATAGTTAGTTACATACAGGTCGACCTAATAAAAGCGTGTTAAAAATCAATTCCCGCATGTATGTATGCATGCATGATCATCACTTGAGAACGGTTCGACCGATTTAGCTGTTTTTTTTTTGTTTGACAAGGTTTCTAAGAAAAAAAAAATTTTTTTTATGCTCCGGTGCTTAGCCGGGGCAGGTAGTTTAAGAAAAAAATCATCATAAAGTAAAACCTTCTTTCTTTAAAAATTGTGGTTGTAGAGCCGAATGATTTTTATTGTAAAGTCAATCAGTCATCCAATTACAAACTAAAACAAGCATCATAATTTCTAATAACACCAAAATCCTTATCTAACCACGCATAAATCTATATAACATCTGAAAAAACACTCACGCAATAATTGCTATGCTCTAATTGTAAAGCAAACGCTTTGCCATGACATTGTAACTATATGAAACAGTGCGCGAACGGAACGTATTACCAAACACTACGAACGCCAATCGTGACTGGAACACGAAACAATTAAATTAACCACACTTATACGATATGATCTGTTTTAGTTTTATTGTAATTAAAATTCTAGAAACACATCTAAGTTGTATTTAATAAGATGTGAAGGTATCTGAGAATATGAAGGAGGTTTAATCTTGCTGTTTTTGTTAGAAGATTTTCAATGCTTGGCGTCTGTCGAAGGCCCAGGCCTTACGTGAGTTAGGGCCCAAGCCCTAATTCACGTAATTTCATGACGCGCCGATCAAGTTGCAGTGACGCTGTGGTTCGTATCTGACCACCGAAGATAAGAGAATACGAAAAGCGTTGTTTAGATCAAAACTGAACTGCAACTGCACTGCAGTTCTTTAGTTACGTGAAATTGCCTACTGGGGCCATCCCGTTGGAGGAGATAAAAGGAAAGAAAGATCGATTTTAAACTAACTTCCCGATGAGCTAGAGACTTGAAACTGTAAACATAGCTCAGGACTGGGTGACAGTGCAATATTAATTGGCTTTCTTTTTAAAAACGTGCTTTTAATAAAACCGACTTCAAAAACCTTAACTAAAAAGTAAAAAATAATCCTTGTATGTATTTCAAAATCTTAACATAAACCAAAATTTTGAAGGTGGCGCGTGACTGTCCCTTTGCGTCATGTAAATATAATATACTGTCGAGCGCTTATCTATAGTAAAAAACAGTTTATGCGAACATACATGAAAAACACGCGCCGCCTTCAAAATTTTGGTTTATGTTAAGATTTTGAAATACATACAAGGATTATTTTTTACTTTTTAGTTAAGGTTTTTGAAGTCGGTTTTATTTTTTGTTAAAAAGTTTTTATTTCATACTTTTTAGTTGAGAATTCACAGAAAAACGAAACTATTAGTAGATCATCTAGGTAAGCGAAGCTAAATTAAATTGATTTATTGAAGCTGGTTCAAAAACTACTCGACCTAAGTCAATAAAATTTATATGGGACCACCGCGCGGACTTCCTCTACCAAATAAAAAAACAACCACGCAAATCGGCCCATAAATCTAGGGGTAATCGGTGTACATACATGAAAAAAAAAAAAAAAAAAAAAAAAAAAAAAAAAAAACCCGCCGAATACATAACCTCCTCCTTTTTTTGAAGTCGGTTAAAAAATGATTCTAAATCGAATCAAATTATTTTAAATGTGAGTGGTCAGCTGTGCGTGCGCGCTACAGGACATTGACCCGGCAAGGGTTCTTTGAAAAAGGAATTAGGTATCTACATTATTGCAATTTTAAAATTTATTTTAGTTTGATAGTATTTCCGTTAGTTTTTATTGACCAAATACTGCGTTATATTAGAATAATGCAGGTGACTAAATTAACACTCTGTATAGGTTACAAATTATAAAGAGAGAGGCAGATCTTAGCTGCAATCATAGAGTGCTGCTATATTGTAATAGAGCAAAATATCAATAGCAAAGTAACTACCTATTTCTTTTTAGTACCATACTTAGTCATGACTTACGGTGCCGAGACGTGGACACTGACAGTTGGGCTAGTCCACACGTTTAAAGTCGCTCAGCGAGCTATGGAGCGAGCTATGCTTGGAGTTTCTTTGAAGGATAAAATCCGAAACGAGATTATCCGGAGAAGAACCGGAGTGACCGACATAGCTTGTAGAATCAGTAAGCTGAAGTGGCAGTGGGCTGGCCATGTCTGTCGAAGGACCGATGGCCGCTGGAGCAGACGAGTCCTTGAGTGGAGACCGCGAATCGGCAAACGCAGCGTAGGGCGCCCCCCTGCCAGGTGGACCGACGACCTAAAGAACGTGGCTGGGGGGACTGGATGCGGAAGGCAGAGGACCGAGCGTTGTGGCGCAACTTGGGAGAGGCCTATGTCCATCAGTGGACTGCGATAGGCTGAGTTGATGACCATACTTAGTTAACATATTAATTTAATTTCTATCTGAACTTTACAGACACCCCTAAAACACTCACAAGAATAGACAGGATACCCTATTCATCAGTTTATGAGGCGTCTGGTATTTATAGAATTAGTTTTACACAAAACAGTAAAGTCCAATAGTTATAATGTTTCCATTACCAATTGACATCTTTACTCGATCGTTTAAAGTACGAATAGATATAATATAGAGCGTAAAATACAAATTTTATGTTGGCAATACTATTCATTTTAGTTCGACGTGATTAGTTAATTAAATCGTGTCTATTCGGATATGGGAATGAAAGAAAACCGGCCGTGCGAGTCGGACTCACGCAGTAAGGATTCCGTATTACCCTGACCTGATCGACTTGATACCCCATAGAAACTGATTTAATTTACGAGAGTTCATCAAAAGACATCAACGTACCGTGAGCAAAAAGTGAATTTTTGCATCTCTTTCTTACGCAGAACCACATATGTCTATGTCTACCCTTTGATACCCTATTTTATTATTTTTTGCTAAACTACATAGTATGCACTATAATCAAACCAAGTTTGACGCTAGTATGTATTACTGTTTTGAAGATAGAGCAGGAACAAAATATTGAAAAAAATGCATGTTTTTGGAGGTTTCTTGTAGATGTTGTTCCTTTGTTTTTAGACTTTTTTATTTTAGTATTTGTCGTGATAGGTTTCATAGCAACACATATTCTGAATTCCAACCAGCTACCTATTACTGTTCAATAGAGGGCTGTAGCCCTGTGACAGACAGACGGATGCACGGATGGACGGACGGACAGCGTAGCGATAGTAATAGGGTCCCGTTTGGCACCCTTTGGGTACGGAACCTTAAAAACAGTGTACATAGCTACATAGAGAAAAAGTACGTCATTATGGAACTCGTAAGGTTATATACGGCTGATGTTGAGCACATGTAAATATACACTATTATTTTTGGACCCCTAGTAGGTACCTTTACGGATTTGCAATTATTGACTGTTAGGCACATAATTAAGATGTGTACGTTAACGGTCAGCTGTTATGGTAATCATAAGTATGATTAAAGACTGGCTAACATAGGCTATTGTGTTCACATTTATAAGATTGCAGTGAGAAGGAATAATATATGTGCCTATCGACGTTTTTAAAATCGCAAAAAAGCTAAGAATCTGACTATGAACATAGTGGATAAATATGTGTCTATAAATACAAGATATATTCATTCA
Organism: Asteroscopus sphinx; assembly: GCA_949699075.1. Classification (NCBI taxonomy): domain Eukaryota; kingdom Metazoa; phylum Arthropoda; class Insecta; order Lepidoptera; family Noctuidae; genus Asteroscopus; species Asteroscopus sphinx. Next base: position 11,196,180 of record OX453008.1, read on the forward strand.
CATGGCTTGACTCAGATGTATGTAGGTATTATGGGTAATTAATTACATCCATCGATAAGCAGATATCCTTCTTCGAAGTTGTATGACACTTCGCTCTGTCTCAAAAATTAATCAAACTATACTTAGTTTTTATTAATTATTATTTAAGAATTGTATGAGACTAATCCTACTAATAATTTAAATCCGAAATAAATAAATATTTGGGACATTTTTAGACAGCCCCATCTAGTCCCAAACTAAGCAGAGTGTACTTCTTTTGTAAATACATACATAGAAATACCCAGACCAACACAAACACTTATGTTCATCACATAAATATTTGTGTCCTGTGGGAATCGAACCCACGACCTCGTGATCAGCAGTCCGACAGTCGAACCACTAGACCAAAAACGTCATCGAAAGAACGGATGTGTAGTTTGTTCGTCCTTCAATGAAAGAGGCAAAAAAAAATTTTTTTGGGACATTTTACACAGCACCATCTAGGCCCAAACTAAGCAAGCAGAGTTTGTACTATGGGTACTAGACGATAAACAACACAATCAGTAGTTAAACGGATTTGAGTTAAACTTTTCTCAAAAATAATCCCATATTTTAGATTAACACATAGGATATCTAATAAATAAATAAAAAAATAAATATTTTTGGGACATTTTAACACATCACCATTTAGTCCCAAACTAAGCAGAGCTTGTGCTATGGGTACTAGACAATGGATATAATACTTATATACTTTTTTTTTGTAAATACATACTTATAATACATAAGAAACAACCAGACCAACACAAACATTCATGTTCATCACACAAATATTTGTGTCCTGTGGGAATCGAACCCACGACCTCGTGATCAGCAGTCCGAAACTCGAACAACTAGACCACAGAGGTCGTCAAAAAAAAAAAAAAAAACAAAAAAAATGCATATATAAAATCTGAATAAAATTGATTTCACATGATTGTATTGTCAACAGAACTACAGTGTATGCAAAATTTTAATCCGTTTGGATATCAGGAACTGCCTTAGAATTGACTTCTAAGTTTTATAGCAGACAAACAGACAACAAAGCTAAATAAAAGCTTTAAAACGAATTAAAAAAATCTAAATAACCAAATCAAAAGTGACATCCACCCACAAAATCATTTTAAATTCAAACATTATTTGTTTAGGCAACACCAACTTCGTAATTAATTCTGATTGAGGGATGCGTTTGTCAAACGCGTGCGGTACCAACTTGCAACATGTCCTCGGTTTTTGCTCGACGAAGCATGATTCTGTCATTAGCAGGACCCTTCTAAGACCGTATCATGCTGCGGTTACGCACGTTAAAATTAAACGTAAAATATGCCATGGTTAGATGGCCAACGAGAGCATGTATGGCTTAATCTGTCTTGTTAGAATGACAGGTGGTGTTAAATTGCTGTTATATTATCCTCATTTCATCGATGCAATTATTCGGAAAATCTATGTGGATATATATTTGTATTGTACGTATGTAAATTACAAATACTCTTTATTGCACCCAAAAATAAGCAACATACATGATTTACATAAAATATATGAATAATAGGCGGACAAAGTAAAGAGAGGGGTAGTACGCAGTGTAACAACATAAAATAATGCAAATACTACACAACATAAATACTATACATACGAATATATCTTTTTTTTTTCTTTTTTTTTTTCGAATTGGCTACTCACAGGAAGCACTATAGTGCTCTTTCTGCTTAACCGGGCTTTGGGGGCGGAGAGTCCCGTTAGGGACTCCATCCGCCGAAATATTTGCTAACTACTAACTTATATACTAATTTCGCGGTTGCAATGCCGCATAAGGGCGTCCCCCAGGGAAGGGCTCGGACCTCGGCTTAGGGCATTGCTGGGGGACACCGCCGCTACGTCCCCCGGCAGCCGTTGCTGCATCGGAAAATGTTTTCTCGAAAGCGGCGGACTTTCGGTATTACGGGGGGGGAGACGCGTTTCGCGAATCACCGTTAAGCGGCAAGCCTCGCCGGCGAGGGCTAGGACCTACCTAATCCTAACTGATCGGCGATCAAAACTGCTCATAACGTGGAGTAGAATAGGAATAGGAGTGTGCGAGAGCATAACCGGTCTCGCGTGGCGAGATTATCTCCGGTTGCGACACCGTGAGGGCGTCCCCAGGTGGGGAGCTCGACCTCGGCTCACGGTGCAGCTGGGGATTCCCCGCCACTGGTCCCCCCAGCAGCCGCTGCTGCATCGTGTTGGGTTTCTCGAGAGTCGGACTCTCGGCATCTGTGTGGGACGAATATATCTATAACACAACTACATATATATGAGAAACGTAGTACCTAGGTACTGAAAGATAATTCACTAATTTTATTTTTAACCTTCATAGCTTTTCTCCTATACTTCGTGTTGAAACTAAAGAAGAAGGGAATTGCATGAAATAAAAAAATAGATTTAGATTTAAAATCAATAATTCTATAAGACCATTTTACCAAGTAAATCCTCCCCCGCCACTACCTCGTTGCCTGCCTCGTTGGTCTAGTGGTTGCAAGTGCGACTGCAGAGCGTGGGGTCCTGGGTTCGATTCTCAGGTCGGGAAAAGTGTTATTGGGTTTTTTCATTAGGAAATTCTCAGTAGCAGCCCGGAGTCTGGATTTGTGCCCGGTCAATGTCAATAGGCTCGCCCCCTATTACATGGGACTATAACATAACTGGCGAAATGTGGGTGTACTAATACACCTCTGCCTACCCCTTCGGGGAAATACAGGCGTGATGTTATGTTATGTTATGTTACCAAGTAAATGTAAAAAAACAGACGGCATAGAACTTGTATGATTTGAATAGAAGAAACTTAATACTATATGTTGCATTATGTCACGTAATCTATTGTTAAAGCGTAAACTAGATCACACCAAATCGTAAGTTCGTAACCATATCGCGATCTAATAGTATTGATGTATTGGTAAAAGTTTGACCCTTACCTCGATAGATGGCGTTGGGGTCGTATTAGATCGCGGTATGGTTTCGTTACCTGGAAAATGCTTAGTTTTGAATATTTTAATTTTTTATGAGAATAAATACAGTGCTCGTCTTGCCAGCTAGTAGTTTCATCCGGAAATCCCAAATTTTTGTGTAGCGGCGTTTTACTTTGCAGACAAGTGTAGTGAATGGCAAACGTCTATAGTATTGTTTACAAACCAGTACTACATTCGAGCAAATTTCTAGTTATATGCAATGTTTTATAGTAAACCATTAAGCAAAGTTAGACAACAAACAGTTGTGACGAAGGTACGTGTTTTGTTTCTAACATAAACAAGCTAAATCAAGTATGTTATGTTTTACACACTTGGCATCAAGGACAAACTTTGTGTCATTTACATAACTCTGGTAACTTTTTAACTTCACACAAGCAAGAGAAACACTTTAGGGAACCTCGTAACCAGTGTTAAATAAATATTATTACCAAACTATAAAACTTAGAACTAATAGTCGCGTAATACATCACTACAATGTCAAAATGTAACTGGCAACTTACAAACGTTATTATAAGTTAAAAAAATGTGAAAACAATGCGAAAATTATGAGTTTGGTAGGTCATTCAACTCATTTAAACAATACTTATAAATCCGCGCTGTTTTACATAGATAATGAAACATCACAGATAATTAAAAACAGTAGATGAATATTATATTTTATTATTATTATAGTTTCAACTCATTTCAAGAAAACAATAATTTAGATTCTAGTATTTCAGGTAAGCGTTCGAGACGTCGTCGTCGTATCGCAGCGGGAAACTCGGCGCGATTGAGGTAGAGTTGTGGATCTCCGTTTAATTGTACCACACGTGTGGTAGCCGTATGGCACTTCCACCTTGTTTTCTATATTCCGTGGTGTAGAACCTAGTATTCTAAAATGAAATTTTAAAACGAGAATTACAAACCAAATTAATTATTTCCTCGATTTTTAAATGAGACTTTTTTAGGGTTCCGTACCCAAAGGGTGCAAACGGCACCCTATTACTCTCGCTACGCTGTCCGTCCGGCCGTCCGGCCGTCCCGTCCGTCCGTCCGTCCGTCCGTCCGTCTGTCTGTCACAGGGCTGTATCTTTGTAACGGTAATAGATAACCAGTTGAAATTATTTATATTAACAGAATATGTGTTGCTATGAGGTGTATTACGACAAATAATAAAAACAAAAAAAAGTCTAAAACCAAAGGGGGTCCCCATACAAGAAACCTCGAAAAACATGCATTTTTATCAATGTTTTTGTTCATGTTCTATCTTCAAAAAGGTAATACATACCGGCGTCAAACTTGGTCTGATTATAGTGCATACTATTTTGTTTAGCAAAATATCCTAAAAACAGGACAAACATAGACATATGTGGTGGTACTTACGGAAGAAAGAGATGCAAAAATTCACATTTCGCATACGATCGTTTATGTTTTATGATAAACTCTCGTAAATTATATCAGTTTCTATGGGGTATCAGGTCAATGGGTGGTAGGGAACCCTTACTGCGTGAGTCCGACTCACACTTGGCTGGTTTCTTAATAAAGCGATAACAAAACGCCCTTGTAAAATATAGAATGGTTACAAAAACTATTTATCTGCTATTATGCACGGTCCGCTACCATCTGTCTGGACTATTTTCAGCTCTTTATTAAAAAATCACAATGAAATTATTGCTTTAAGTAAATATTTGAACCATGTTAATTAACCACTAAACGAGATTTCCATTTAATAAATGACAACCAGAAAACCGTCTTTACAATATACTACAATTCATGTTATTATATCGAAAACGAAGTTTGAAAGATCAACATTGAATACAAATAAAGTCATTGCCAAGATACTTAATTAAATAAGGGTCCGCACAAGCGTTGAATGTTTTTATCTTAGAATAACTACATATAGAAACCATGTCCGCGCGCACAATTTGAAGCTACTAAGAACTAAATTGGAGGCGTACATACATCAGTGATAGCCTATTGGTTAAACGCTTGCCTTCCATGCAGGAGGGTCAGGAGTTCGATCCTAGCCCACACCTCTGACTTTTCAAATTCATGTGCGGATCTGAATTTAATTATCACTTGCTTTAACGGAAAAGGAAAAACATCGTGAAGAAACCTGCACACTTGAGAGTTTTCCATACAGTTCTCGATGGTGTGAGTAGTCCGCCAACCCGCACTAGGTCAGCGTGGTGGACTAAGGACTTCTCGTACTGAGAAGAGACCCGTGTTGTGTAATGCATGTAATGTAAATTGGAGCCAGAAATTACTCCGTTCCGTTCAGTACAGCTTACGCGCGCCTATGTGTGTCGGTAAACATTTTACGTGGCGCTTGCACACGTGATTGTTTTGGTGCTTCAACTTTGATCGAAAATTTGAATGAATTATCACTATGCCTTATTACTCTAAGTCTTTTATACACTTTCAATTACGACATTTCCTATTATTGTTAAAATCCACAAATAACTTTACAAAATATTTTAAATTAGGGCATCAGGTTCTAATGGTTTCTCTTGTAGTCACTACATCGAGGGCATCAAACCGTATAGGGGCGTACGTTCAAAATAGCAACTTTACTTTCTATACAGAATGAACAAAAAACTTAGAGTCTGACCCCGCTAACTCTGCATAGGAATTATGGCACCATCCTAAACAATAACTATCAAAATCTCTGTAATTACAACAAATAATTTGTGCAGTAAGAGCGAAATCTAAAAATATGAACTTGAATTTTTTTGTGGATTGAGCAGGTTTCGAACCTGTGACGTCTGGTTCGGTACACCTTTATCCGCTAAGCTACCGTGAACTCTCCCCGCGGTATCGAATTTAACCTCCACTTTCGATCCGTTTTTAGGTGACGTCATCTACATCTTATTAAGAAACAAACCGTGTTCCTAAACCAACTCGACTTACTGCGGATTCAGAAGTGAGTTTGCTAGGTAGATCTTACAGAATAGTACCGCTTATCCCGAAGTCTTACATCGAATAAAATCGATATCTCTTACATAACAAATGCAAATAGTCTAACATTGCGGTTTGTTCAGCCGTAGGAAAAGACAGAGCCAGTTAATTAAGTTTAATTTACATACAGCAAGCCTTATATTAAGGCATGCGTCGACCTATCGGTATCGTTCGTATCGTACGGATCGCATTAGGCTGAAGATATAACAGGTTATGGTATAACAAGAAAATACAAGAACTCTCCAGACGCAGACTTTGTTTGACAAACGACAGCCCTTGATATATTCCGTTGCATACAATATCATAGAGCATTCGAAACGCGGCGTATGAGGCGACGCGCCCCCGACGCTTGTTGTATCTTCGAATCTTTATAGCGTAGTGCGTTCACCTACCCGCAGCGTACGGATTGCCGATGAATTTCTATGAGCAATCGGATTTTTAATATTGACATTCGGTCGTCGATGACGTTAGCCACTTTTTTTAAAACATTGCGATCCGTCCGATGCGTACGATACCAATAGGTGGACGCGTGCCTTTAATATACAAGGATTCCGTACAGCGAAACTTTGTTCGTACATTCCAATTTGTTTTATTGCACACAGCTTTTACAAATACTTGCTGTAATGTATGACCAACATTCCGGAACTGCGAGCCCAATTTTGTTTTTTTTTCTGAGGTGTTGTGCGGTAATAAAATGCCTTGTACTTAATGCTTCAACGTCCCAGAATTTAGGTGTGACCATTAATCAAATGGTATTGGAATGAATAGATAATTAATTGTAGGTATTAGTTTAAAATCCGAGCATTGGGTGTATTAAACGCTTAATCTGCTTCCTGAAATGGATTTTAGGGCGAAAGGTGGTCTCGTTATTTCAATCTCCTTTTATATAATAGGTGTCTTTTATGCTATGTTGTACATAAACTAAGTAGAAGGCGACGGCGCCGTGGCCTCACCTGCATGGATGTCGCTTATCGCGCATCTCTCTGGAACTAGTTATCTTCCTGGGGTAAAAGTAGTCATTTGTGTCTAGGTATGTCCTTTTCCAAGTCCCAGGCTACCTCTTTGCAGAGTTTCATCCAAATCCGTTCAACGGTTTACGCGAGATTTAGTTATAAACATCCAAACATCTTCACAAACTTTCACATTCTACTAATATTATATGTGAAGATTTGTAAAGATGTTTAAATGATTAGATGTTTGGTTGTTTGTTACTTAATCGCACTGAAACGTCTTAAAAGATTTAGATATAATTTGGCACACAGACAGACCATAATCCGGATTAAAATATAGGCTACTTTATATTCCGGGAAAATATATAGTTCCCGAGGCCTGCACGATAAGTCTTTCTGTTATAAGCCGAATTATGCGCAGGCAAAGTCTAGTTTATAATATTAGTAGGATAGTAGAATACTAACAAACTCTCTAACTGTTTCCTTTCCATTGTAAAGGAGTTCAATTATCGCAATACAGCTACATCGATTTGCTAATGGTGGAGACAGAGGCAAAACGAAATGAAAACAGAACTCCACAGGGGGTTTATCAAACGACACAGAACATTAGCGAAAGGACCAAAGCTTTGTACTAGCAGTAACAAAAGCGTTTACCAGCGACGACTGTTATATCAGTTACATGCAATTAATTATAGTTCAGTCTTCGGCAGTCGTACTTCCTCAATTTCATTGCTACGGAATAAAACGGACATTAGTGAGAGCCGCGCCTTAGGGAATTGCTCGCTTGTGTAACTAGAAAAACTTCGTTATGGTGCTGTTTCACCAATAGCTTGTAACTACTCAGTGAGCACGAGAATCGTCTCACCATGTGCATTAAAAGAGCCTCCACGAGTGGCGATATTAAATTGATCATTCGACGCACCCGCAGGCAGCCCCGCTACCAACCTGCTGACTGGCTAATCTTTTTCCCACGGCATGAGCTATTTATCATTGTATAGCTCATGTTGACACGATAGAAGAAGTCTCACCATAATATGCTAATATCTGGTAAATACCAGAATTACTTTTGGGGTATAATTGTGACTTAAAGTGCACTTTAAGTTCTGTAACCCACTTCCGTCAAGTAAGGAAGTTTTGGGACATTTTACACAGCACCAACTAGTCCCAAACTAAGCAGAGCTTTTACTATGGGTACTAAACAATGGATACATTACTTATATACTTTTTTGTAAATACATACATAAAATACATAAGAAAGACCCAGACCAACACAAACACATCGCTTAACGTTAGGTGAGGTGGCGGTCAAACGTAAGTCCGTTAAGAATAAAAAGTAAATAAAAAAACACTTATGTTAGTCACAAGTATTTGTGTCCTGTGGGAATCGAACCCACAACCTCGTGATCAGCAGTCCGACACTCGAACCACTAGACCACAGAGGTCGTCAAATTAAAGTAATGTAAAGTTCAATAAAAAAATGTCTTATTTGGAATTTCGAAACAATAAATTACAAAACCCCAGCTGAAGCCTGACAATTATAATAAATTATTAGATTTTGGTTAACAATTAGGCTGGTAATTAAATTTTAGTCTGTAAAATAGCTATTAACTGGATTCAGACCAACGTTATAGCACCGCGTGCATTTCTAAAGAATAAATAATAAACGTGCACGTAACTACCAAAATTTGTACGCAATAAGGACTTTTCGTAACACATTCAAATGCGATATATATCTACATGGGTATACTTATCAACTCTGTCCGTTTTTGACTAACATTGTGAAATGTTTTGACCAAGCACAAGTTGATTGAATAAATCGCGGAGCTGATAAAATTACGATGACTGATTGCGAGACCGGAATAATTATTTATTCAGTAACCATTCAAGTGGAGGAATGTTATTTGCATAGTGGAAGGATATTGTGAAAATTGGTTAGTGATAGCATGTCTGCATGTCTGTTGATCTGGATTTTTGAGTGCAGGCTGTATAGTTTAACAAAGCAATTAGTATACAGGGTTGCAAGATATAGATGAAGATTGTTATAGAACGGTTGGATTAGGGTTTTGTATAAATACAGTTTAACTTTTTCCGTTATTAAAAAGATATTTCACTCGAAATCTTCTGATAACTTATTTATATTTGGCGACCCTGGATACTACCTGTATACAGTACCTTTGATTATAATTATGATTGTACATCTTAAAAACTGTCATTTCTGGCGAAAATTACACCACAAAAGATGGCAATAGCTAGGGGGCGCCTGAACTGGATTCGGGCCACGGTGGTTGATAAACTAGAGATGGCCCTAATTAAGTGCATCGATTCAATACAATCGTTACATCTCTCTTTAGTCAATTCGCTTCTTCTACATTCAAGCATTTTTATCTTGAAATTTACTCATTTTATTGCTGTGTTTGCAGAGTATACGAAAATAATTACCACGATTTTTTTTATAGCATCGTTCGTACATGTAAGACATTCGACTTATTTTTTGTGTATTTCTCCAGATATACACAAAACCAAAAGCATTTTTCAAACTCCAAAACGTGTAACAGCAACACGAGAAGCAAACGTAGACAGCGTGCAACATTTTAGTTTCGCAAGTCCATGATAAGAATCTGACTACAATTGTTCTTCACACAACCTTCGGACTCAGGTATTTGTGTCTTAATACACAATTATACATTAGGGCGATCGTTATGTTTTAAATTGTTTTAGACCCGAAACGGTTGACATTTTTAATTGCTCAAAGGTTATTTACATGGCTTGAATTGAATGAATAATGTTTGTCTTTTTTAAATGTGTGTCATTGAAAACTACTGGGACAATGTCATGCATGAGACTTTTTATGATATTACGTCATTCCTACAACAATAAATTGTACACGAAACTTAAACCCAACTTTAAGTTTATTAGCAGGTGCAGAAACATTGAACATGTGACCTTGCGGTTAATTAAATAACTAATGCATGCACCTATAGGACAAAATAAATAAACATGCAGAACAAATACCTATTCCATTTACATTCACAAGAATACGCAGAATTACCACAGTATAAAGAATAACAGTTACAAACCCTGTCCGTTTAAGCGGTATTACAATTGGTGATAAAGCATAGTAAGTTGTTTCAAGTAAATTGTGTTTAGCATGCATTATTAGTGGCGGATGCAATTTAATAAAAGTATTCTCTGTAGGGTTTAAGGTTTAATACTAGGTGCACATGCAAAAATCATTACTTCATGCAAATAAATATACATATACAAGAATAAAGTAAATACAAGTGTTAGTTTTTTTTAAAGTTGCACGTTGCTAACAATAAACATATTTTTTTCTTCTTATTTTTCTTCTCTTATATAAAAATCGGTAATAAACATCCAGTTCTGGTCGATGAAATTTCAGATGTTAAAAATAAAAGTTGAAACCAATACATACTTTCGTAATAATCATTTCATTTATACAACATGGGAGAAAAGTTAAATAGCTGATTCATTGCATGCATTTTACTCGCAGAATGTTGAGCATGCAAAACCCAAACCTGAGCATGCAATATACGAATCAAAAATGTAAGAACCTTGTAATCCCTTACCGGTGTTCGCCCTGGGGTCTCTCGCTGCGGCCGCAAAGCTATTGTAAATCGGACCTCCAAAACTTGTGCCGAAGTCGGAAAAGTCGACATTATAATGTCCAAACTGAGCCGACGTCAGCGCTATGCACGCGCACACGACTATCGCCTGAGGACAAAAGAAAAACGTTTTAAAAATACTGTCATTCCTGCTGAGATGGTGTTTACTACATTACAAAACGTTTATTGGGGAAAATTTATATACAAGGTGTAACTGAAAGGTGTCGTGTCATAATATTTGGAGAACTCATTTAGGGCATAGCATAGAACAACTTTTAATATGGCAACAACCATGAGATCGCGAAAAAAAAACAACTGTTACATAGAAAAGTGACCTTTTTTTTTCGAGGAGGAAACCTTCCAAAGGCCTAGTGGGGTAGAGGCTGGGGTGTGTGGGATTTTTACCGCACTTAAACCTCCCCGGTGACCATCTTCAGCACAATAATGGGGGAACTCCGGGAATGGGTATGCTACCGGTGCCTCCCCTGTGCTAGGCCTATAGAAAAGTGGCCTACTCGACCGAAATGTTTCCGAATTCAGGATTGACCCTGTAGTAAAAGTCGTTTGATAGCATTCACTGACAGATTGGTATTTTAAGCAGAAAAAAGGATGGTACCCAATCCTCTTGATACAAATTATATCGGTGTCGCCTTCACGACACTAATAAAGCAAGCAGGCCGTAAATGACAATTAGAAATATTAAGATAAGTACCATTCTAACTCTGCCATTGACTAGAGGCCAGTGATAATGAATACAAAAACGTATCAACTCACAAAAAATATGTATAATAGAACGCGTGGCAGTTAATGTCATGGATTTAAACCATAATCCGTTTTTAACTCCTAACAATAATCCTTTTTTGCCGTAATTAAATAAGTATTTGTGAACGTCAAGTAACAAAACCGACGCCTTTAAATCTACGGGTCAATGCACTGCCAACATTGACAAATAAACTATTATGAAAAGAAAATAAAAGCGTAATTACTCAGTCAGATACTTTACCAGTGGATAAGAATAGCTAGACTTTATACGTTATAAGTTTGACACGAAAATGTTCCTTTTTTTTGTGACAAACGTAAAACTTTGACATTATTATGACAATTTCAAATGACTAAAAAAGAAAATCCCTAATGCACCTCGTGACCTCTACACATTATATTCCTCAGATCATTAATAATTTAGGACATTCAACTCCGTCTGTCAAAGAATTAACAAGGACGTGCGTTTTCAAAAATATTTTTTGTCATTACAATAATTCCAAACACATGGTTTGGGACTTTGAAAAAGCTTTAGTGTTGTAAAAATGTATCACCAAATGAAATTTAAAGAAACATTTGCAACAAGTTGTTTAAACTATTATACTCGATATAAGAGCATTTTAAATTATTTTAAAGAATACTACCTTTCCAAATAGATTGTAATTTATTAAGACATTGCCTATGTATCCAATCTCTATTCTAAATTGTAAGATTATTTATATATATATCATATATATTTATGATACCTATATGTGTAAAATACTTTGTGCTATTTATTTATTTTAGTTTAGTAGTACGCCACGGACTGCCCCCATTTTCTAGACCTTACGTCTTCTTATCCATCCAAAGGTTGTCTGGAAGATATCGCTTTTAGCGATAAGACCGCCCATGTACCCATAATTTATACGTTGTTCCTGTTTACTACTATTTTCATGGTGTACAATAAAGTATATTTTATCTATCTATTTTTGATGAATCACTAACTATTTAAGTAGATGCAGCTACGAAGATTGATAATTCTCCAACGAGATACACAAAAAAAGTTTAAAAGGTCGTTCTGAATGTTTATGCCAGAGTAGAAAAAAGTTACAAGAAAAACAATCACTGGGAATAGCATGATATTTAAAACTTATTTGAACTATAAACTTTGTGGTATAGATAAAAAACCGGCCAAGTGTAAGTCGGACTCACGAACGACTCACTTGCTAATGCCATCGACTTGAAACCCCAGGGAAACTGATTTAATTTACGAGAGTTCATTAAAAGGCATCAATGCAGAGTGAGCGAAATATGAATGAAAAAATTGCACATTTTTCGAGGTTTCTTGTATATGGGGACCCCTTTGATTTTAGTATTTTTTTAATTTTAGTATTTGACGTGATAGGGGTTATAACAACATATATTGTGAGAAAATTTAAACCGGCTACCTATTCCCGTTCAAAAGTTACAGCCCTGTGACAGACAGACAGCGTAGCGAGAGTAATAGGGTCCCGTTTGGCACCCTTTGGTTACGGAACCCTAAAAACTAAGATACATTAAAATAATACATGAACGCTAAGCATAAACGTACTATAATAATATGAGATGTCTTATCAGACGAGAAAAAAACAAAATCAAATCGATATATATACCGATTATATCTTGAGCTAGAACAAAAATATTCCATACACATGACCAGCAACATATTTATCATTATAACAAAGAGCCTTTTAATCGATATGAAACATAATTGTTACAATTAAGTAACATGTAACGTATCATTTAGTTAATCGGTACAGCGCTCTATCAATCGAGTGAAGAAATAGCGTCCATGTTTTACGTTCAGATTTCTGCCATCTTTGTCTTTAATGCAATCGATCATTATTAGCCTTTTCCCAATTATGTAGGTTAACTGGTTGAGTACCAATTTAACAGATCCGGCTTAATTTTACACGGTAGATAAAACTGAGCGATTGACATCAGTCTGTCCTCTACAATCGAATTATCTGGGTATACTGTTACACTTGGTTATGTCCAGGGTTGCTGGTCTATCAAAGTAGCAGCAGATGGAAAATATAGCAATAATAGAGAAGAAATAGATAATATAGCAGATATAGAGCAGTTAACATAACAAAATGAAGAACACTTAACGAGGTTTGCTTTACGACTAAACACCTTTTTTGCGAGGAGAAAAGTTACAAAAGCTTACCGGACTCCATCGAGTACGGTAGCCAATCTGTGTGGAATTTTTACCGCACTAAAACCTCCCTAGTGGCCATCTTTAGCACTATAAGGGGAACTTCGGATGTGATATGCCTCCGGGGTCTTTCCTGTGCAACACCTGTAACACACATCTGGAGCCTTTCGTCTCCCTGTACACAGTCTCGATGTTCTGTACCTACATAGCAACACGTGCGTTTAGTCAACACCTAGGTCTTCCACGACCTTCAATACTTTCCAAACTATTTTTATTAGCAATACGCTCCAGATCGTTCATAAAACAATAAGTTTCACAACCGGCTTCTATCAGTTGCCATAGTAGGAAGGTAGTATGCGGAAACGTATGACGTAAGCAATGCATACATTCATACGGTGGGTGAACTAACTGGTTTAGAACAGATTCGAAACAGGTATGTGATCTTGATATGTGACCTCAGTCGGGGACTGGGCGTGCATGAACTCTGTCGCGCTCAGCTGATGTGAGCACACGTGTTCTGGCCGTGCAGACCGGCGGTGGAAACGATACGAGATTTAATTTTACTTTCGTTTGTCGATCAAATTGCGTCAAACATTTTTATTAATTATTCGAGTTTTCACTTTATTATGTAATCATTTAAGATACTGGACATTTATGTTGTACACTTGGTTCTGTCCTCTAAATTCGACATCTCTCTATCGCTTTAAGTTTTGCTGTTAGAAAACTCATTTCTGAGTATTCTTGTTTTCTAAAACAACAATTGTTACTGATATTGGTCAATTTGAGACATAGAAAAGCCTTTCGTAAATAATGCCCAGTTTAATTAAAACAACATAATCAGAAACAGCACCATTACATATAAAATTATATGTAACTATAATTTAATGGCTTCCGTATCTAGAAACAATTTATCTGTTAGCAACTTTCGTAAGTTTTCGTAACTTGCTTGCCTCCCGCCCGTCTGTAGGGCCCTACGCAACATACTATATAAGGATTCGTTGTAAATGCTTTCTGAATTGAATATGGAAATTAGTTCAATACACTTTGCTTACAACTTACAACACTCCTACCTGTGATGAATTTTGCTGCTTAGTGGCAAGCCCAATCAAGCCTTTATGAAGTGAAGTGATTAGTAATGGCTGCTGTCACTGAAATAATCTGAGGTGGTTTTGGACATCTCAAAACAGATTGATCATAAAAAACTAGCCAAGTGCCAGTCCGACTCGCGCACTTAGGGTTCCGTACCACCCATCGACCTGATTCCCCGTAGAAACTGATTTCATTTATGAGAGTGATGTGATATAAACACAAATTCATGATTTTCGGATTTTTCCTTTACTTGTGCTGTGAGAGCTTGCTTCTTGCCAAATTTCATGATTCTTGGTCAGCGGGAAGCACCATATAGATTTTGACGAGTGAGTTACGAATATCAAAATATGTGTCTTATTAAAGGGCCGTATATTCTTTGATTGCGTTGACTTAAAACCTTGTTTTTTATTCTCCAAGGGACCATTGTCTTTAGTATTTGATATTGATTTCCTTTGCTGATCCTTTATCCGTTGCTGATGAAAAAATCTTGACAGAAAGACAGACAACACAATGATTCCATAAGGATTCCGTCTTTTTTTCCTTTTGAAGTACGGAACTCGAAAAAACAGCGAATAAAGCAATTGCATGATCCTGAGCAATTTCCCATGTCGCAGTTTGGGGTTGTGCATAAAAATATACACCTTTATTAGTTGATGCTTATATTTAGGTATTTAATAGAGGCATAGCACTAGAGGGGCACCGGCGCGGTCCAATGGAGTTTCCGGAGCTCCTCTATTTTATGCAGAGGATCTTACCGACTAAAACCACACAGTGGCCACTGTGTGGTTTTAGTCGGTAAGAGTCCGACATACCCCTTCGCTGACCCCAGACGGAGGGTATCCATGAGGATTTTCACCCGAAAACAAAAAAATGGTATTTAATAGGGCTTCAATAGTTTTGGCTTAAATTCTGAGGAATGCACAATTTCAATTAGTACTTACTAAAAACTAGTGGTTTAGTGCCTTTTAAACGCGGCCAAGTCGATAAAACTGCACTTAACCGAGACAAGTTTTAGTACATCGCCTATCAATTACCACGCTCCCTATCGCTAACAAATCGCTTTCCTAATAATTATTCATTATGAAATACATACCAGCAATAAATAAAGCAAATGAAGTAAAGAGCAATAAAGTAGTTTAAATATTCTGAGTTGGTTATGTGAAGTAACGAGGCGAGTTTAAATGCTGTCTAGGAAGTTTAGCAACTTGTGTTCTATTGATGAAACTGCTCGCGATAAAACTACACTGATAATTTTGTTGTATAACGACTTTAGAAAGGCTTAGGGTTATGTAGGACTGGGTGCCGAACTGTGAAATGCCGAAAGAATAACCATCATAAACAGGCAGATCACTTTGGTTTGACAACTCATACATAGACATAGACAATAATAGATATTGCTTACGAACAAGTAAATAATAAAACAGCCAGGGAAAAAAAACACAAAATGTTTGTCACTTCTGGATACTGTCACGTACTATAATATTATGATGTTGCGTATTAATGAATTCATTATCATCGAGCTTCTTTCATAATCTGTGTACATAATACGGTAGTAATTTAATTTCTTGTGTTAGTAAATGAGTTAAAGTTTACACCTGAAATATGAGTTTTCGATTACCAAAAAAATTGGTACGAGTGGGTGAGACTAGTCCTTTCAAAACTGACAGGGTGCACGTTCCTATACAATATCACTCGCTAATTTATCGTTTAATAAGTGATGTAAACACGAGTGCTTTGAAAATTGAGTCCTATGTTATGAGCGCAGTTTCCGAAGTAGTTTTAGTTGCACGGGATAATAAACTCACAAAACAAATACCTATGCATATAGGTACCTTTACTTTTTGTAGTTGTTTTACTACCCCTCAATTTTACAACAGTCGTAATCTTTATAGTACAGTTGAACACACGTCGGTGGTAACAGTTTAACAGCGTCTTTATTTCGTAAGGAATAAGGGTGATTTTCGTAATTTAAGCATTGACACAGACGTGCGATCAACTGTTTTCTTTGTATCAATTGTCGGTATTTTTTTTTATTGAAAGAGGAGATAATATAATTAACAAAACTTTTTATCCTAGTTCCGTGTGGAACTGCACCACCCTATAGGGTATAGGAACGCATTACTGACAAACAAAGAAATGAGCATTCTTTTTTATTTATGAAGATATACCCTCTTTAAATTTCAAAAATACCTGACAATTTCCAAATTTTCCTGTTTTCCTGTCCGAAAGCCAAAATTCTGGACATGTCAAGAAAATTCCTGGAAATCATGGAAATCGTAGAAATCAATGCACTGAACTTACGATATCTGGCTGATTGCTGATTGATGCTAACGTAAAAGAAAAGTTTTTTATAAGCTTCTACTAGATTCTCACCCTATTGTGTAAGTACTACCTACATATTTTCCACACAAGTTTAAATTATTGCTTAATGATTTGTCATAGTTTACTCAAATCAAGAAACAAATCATTTTCGTTTATAATAAATCTATATTTAATAATTTGAAAACAAAATAAAAACATTTTATCAATTTTTATTTTTATTTTTACCAATGCAAGATTTTTTTAATGTAAACTCGTATTATGTACATGTTGGTACAATTAGAAATTAAATAATTAATAATAATGTGAATGAAATGTAACTATATAAACTTATTAGTATCAGAAATAAAGGGCTATTTGTATTGTATTGTATTGTATGTTACATGTCACATTACATGTGTTTCTAAAATAACGAACGATCTCGCGAAAATAATACGCACAGATTACTTATCAGCTATCTTAAAACCATAAATCTGTTCAGTTTAACTATCGACTCTTTCCGTGTATACTATTACTTTCATACTATTACTTTAATTTATTACTCAATCCAATAATATCACCTAAACAAATATGTAACAATAACAAAACAATTACTACTGGCATTGCTAACAATAACAGCCTTTTCACCACTAAATTGATTGATAGTTGTCGTAATAATTTATTATCATAATGGCAAGACAAGTGATATTACGAAAATCTTACAAAACTATATCAGAGTTTCTAAAAATAACCTTTTGTTGTTAAGGTCACGAATGTAGGGCTGACATATTATTTGAAAAGAGTAACAGCTCATTTATACCGTGGCCCACGTTTGTCACATTAAATGTCTATCGCTCCATTTGGTTTAATCTACAAAAAGTATTTTAATTCTCAGAAAAGCTTAGGCCGTGGTAAAATTTGACGGATGCATCATCAACATCTTGTAATGAAAACTTTAAGAATAAATGGGCAAAGAGAATATAATCACTACGTTTTATAAATGGCCGCAAGAATCTGGCCAAAAGAAATATAATTTTAAAATTAGAACACCGATTAAAAACAAATCCTCTCCTATTATTTCAAGTGGAAACAGTGTTTGTTTATTGCCTAATTCAGAATACTGATTAATTCTTATCGCAAATTTGCACCAGATTTAACAAGGTTCTTTACAAAAGTTTACGTGTACAGACTGTGGCCGGTCATGTGATTTGAATAGCCAACCCACTCGTCATCATTTCGGGAAATAATCGGATAGGACAATCCGATTTTCTAGTCGAATTGGGTGGCGAATCGATTCAAGTTAGGCTTTAAATCTAGTGTTGTTCCGGTACACGTAAGTGTTACTTTTTCTTTTTGATCCTAATTGTATGTAATTCGTAAAACCGATTTATTTTCAGTGTTCCTTTAATGTTGCCATCTAGCTATCATCATTATAGCTCGTAATATATAATTACTGAAAATGAACCCAATTAGGTACAGGAGTTTTATTTTATACTAGCCTATGCCCGTGACTTCGCCCGCGTGAATTTGGTTTATCGCACATCCCTCGGGAACTGTCCATCTTTCCGGGATAAAAAGTAGCGTATTATGTTAATCTGGGATAGGTTCTACCTGTATGCCAAATTTCATTAAAATCCATAGAACAGTTATTGCGTGAAAGAGTAACAAACATCCATACATCCTCACAAACTATCACGTTTAAGGATAGTAAGAGTAAGAGAAAGTAGGATAATAAGACACAGGTAACCTAGTGCCATCCTGGTTGATTAGAATCTTTTTTTTTATACGTGTTATTGAAATAACTCAAAACCTTGTTGTTCATACTGATGAGTACAGTAGTTCATTGTACTCATCAGTATGAACAACTTTTACTATAGGACCAACCCTGAAATGGCGAAAAAAAAACAGCTGCTCCTTACATTTTGTCGATTAATGTGAACACAAATGTAGGGAACATCAGATATTTTTTTCGCGATATCGGGTTTGGTCCCATAGTAAAAGTTGTTCATACTTATTAGGACAATGACCCCTTAAGAGGTTTTTAGTTATTCAATTACACGTTGTTTAAGACACAGGTAACCAACCCAGTGCCATCGTGGTTGATAAGAAACTATTGTATACATGTGTATTATAAAAAAATACATTAGTAGCTAAATCAAACTCAACTACTGTAATTTATAGCAACCGACTAATTTTTCATGTCAATATTAAAGCAAGGTTAAGCCGCAGTATTAATTGACTCAGTGAATATCTTAACATTGCATTCTTATAATACATTAAATTCCTCGTATATGTATTAAATACACCTCACACATAAAACAGTAGCCAAGGAAAAGTGGATCTTAAACCGACACAATACGGTTTACAATGATAATGATTGTAATTTAATAGCGAAATCTTATTTAATGACTTCAACGCATGCTTGAGGCGAACTAATATGTAGGAAATTAATTATCATAAAAGACTACATGCTACATCGAATATACGCTTAGATGAAAAATGTCATAGGTCTACAAATTAATTTAGTGTTGCAACATTTCAATTTGCAAATTTTTTTTTGTGTCATACAAGAATACATACATAATTGTACTCATCATTATGAACAACTTTTACTATGGGACCAACACTGAAATCGCGAAAAAAAAATCAGTTGATCCCTACATTTATGTTCACTTAAATCGATAAAGTTCGGTTGGTCCCATAGTAAAAGTTGTTCATAATGATGAGTACAATGACCCCTTTTCGGGAAATAAGCGATTCAAATTTCAGCGTGTATAATCTCAGACAGCCCAAAGCCAGGCTTCATGATACCCTTGTTTTTAGAGTCTAAAGGTGATACCAGTCTAAAGTTTAGACCAATCAGGCAACTACTTATTACGTTTTTGAATTCGGTCAATCAACTTTATTATTCCTTAAAATTTTGCCTCATTAAAAAAACCTTTTTTTTCTTTCAGCTATTTTATTTATTTATTATTTAGTACCTTTATTAACCTGTCATTTACAATGGCTGGGGTGACATAACATTATTTTTTTAATTATTGTAAAGTTAGGTTACTCAGCGGTCATTGATGTTCCCAAGAATACAATGTGTTATTGAAATAACTGAAAACCTCTTGGGGGTAATTGTACTCATCAGTATGGTTGCTTTTACTATGGGGCAAACCATGAAATCACGAAAAAAAAACATGCTGTTCTCTACATTTTGTCGATTTATGTGAACACAAATGTAGGGAACTGCTGTTTTTTTTTCGCAATTTCATGAAAAGCTGTTCATACTGATGAGTACAATAACCCCTCAAGAGGTTTTCAGTTGTTTCAATAACGCGTTGTATGTATAGAAAATTGGAAATATGTAGTGGTTTTTTGCCAACCACATTTTTTCATGAATATCTTCATGTTTAGTGGGTATGACATAAGTTACGAATTTTCATAAAGAGTTAATACGATAAACTCGTATTTACCCTTGAAAGGTATGCAGGTAACTTTTTATATTGATTAAAACAGTGACAAAAAAGTTGATTGGCCCAATTACATTTCCATTACTCATTGATAAAGCTCGTTACCCACAATTCATAAATATTTAAATTCCAACATAACGCAAAAATAATCATGTCATTAACACACTGATGAGCCAGTGTACCCAGAGCCTTTGTGTTAAGTATGTACGATTTTATTCACAAATCACGCGCATGCGTGCGGCGAAACCGAATCAAGTGTGAACGCACTGGGCTGCGCTTGCGACACTGTGACGCAACCGTGTCCGACGGCCATTGTGTCGAGACACTGTTGTATGTCCATATTTAGAATTATTCGTCTAATAGTATGATCTTGCGCTACTTTTTGGATCTCCCTTACTGCGGGAGAATGAAAATAATGAAATAAAGACTTAAAAAAAAGAAAAAGAAATAATAAAGATTAAAGATTTTAATTAATAATATTGTACGGTAGATTAAAATATTTTTTTAGAAATATTTGTAACGACGCTTGTCATCTTAGTCTACCTGCGACCACGAAATGCTGCAAAGCTTTCGAAACGTCAGGGAAACCAATTTAAATAATATACGCGATTTAATCCGGTTAAACTTTGTTTTATTATAATGAAATAAAGACTATTAAAAATGACGAGCATTCCCTTTAAATGACAACAATCTTCATAAAATGATAGGATCAGAAATGATATTTAAAAGTACAGATAATATGTTACTTGCACTCGCAACTGAAGACTCGAAAACGTCCTAATTAGAACGTTTTTTGCATTAATATGCGTCAAGTAAAGCACCGAGCGTGACCGGTGACAAAAAAAAGTAAAATGCTGTCGTTTTTATACATAAAGTGTTCCAATTATGACGCGAAACTAACTTGAAGTATAACCAACTAACTTACTTTGTACTAGCTTATGTGTATTGTGCTGCCGCTGCGTACGGAACATTTTTTCGTTTGTTTTTTTAGGGTACGCAAATCTATACTTTTAAATATCATTGATTAAAACCATCCACAGACACGCAATACCTTGGTTTGACTGACAAGATTCAAACTAACAGGAATGTGCCTAAATGTGTGTATGACCTCTCTGTGTGTGGACTCTTTTTTTTTAGTATGATCGAGGTCATAACATAACATAACATAACATCACGCCTGTATTTCCCCGAAGGGGTAGGCAGAGGTGTAATAGTACACCCACATTTCGCCAGTTATGTTATAGTCCCATGTATCGAGGTCATAGCATCACATATTCTGAGTAAACAACTGGCTACCTATTATCATTCAAAAGATACAGCCCTGTGATAGACAGACGGACTAACAGACAGCGTAGCGAGAGTAATAGGGTCCCGTTCGGCTACCTTTGGATACGGAACCCTAAAAATGAACTGCCCACTGAACCTGTCAATGAAAAAAAATCTATGCATAATTTTATTACGAACACGCTTCACAAAGCTATCGACAGTTAAATTACTCTATCTGGTCTATGAAATAATACAATAAAACGCATATTATGGAACAGTTCATTAATATTGCATAAGTGATTTCGGAACAGGCTACCTGCAATTGTTACGTCTGACTTAACGTGTTTAAAATTCCTAGTGTATACTTTGCTAGAGATAAATGAGAAAAATATGTTAATGGTCTGCTTTTCTCTTATTATTGGGTCAACTACATAGATTCGTCATGTTGAGACAAGTTTCCATTTCCTAGTGTCATGATTTCCGAATTTATTATGTATTTGTTACGTATTATCATAGACATAGGAAAAGTATAGATGAAGTGCTGCGAACAATCTAGTGAAACCAAAAAAACTATGCTCCTTCGTGTACAACCAGCGCTCACGCACACACATGCACCTCAAACCTTACTCACCCCTTTCAGTAGGTACTCATATCGTGACATGGTCCAGTACGCATCGCGAAAGCAAATATCCTTCAGGTGCATGGTTATTTGTTCTGTGTTCTTTAATTTTTTGTTATTTTATGCTTCACTTTTGACGCAAATATATATTTTTTCTTTCTTTTCTTTCTTTTTCTTTATCCTTAAAGATGTATAACTGAGATATATGACTTGAAACCTAACACTGTATAGTGTGACCGTAGGACGTAATTATAAAAAAAATCTTCCAATCTTTTAAAGGCCTTGTGTCAGACAACTTAAATGCCACGCCACGAGTGATGAGATCTAGAGATAGGTACGTTATATAATAGTACAATAATAATTGGCGGCTTTTGATGTTGGACACACAGGATCAGCAAACTGAGAGACAATAAGCCGGCCATATTAGCCGAAGAACCGATAAATGTAATGTATTGTAATGTGTAAAGATTGTTCAATTGTTGATGTACATGTTGGCAAATAAATAAATAAATGTTAGGGTAGACGTGTTTTTCAGTGGAGACCGCGAATCCGTAAATGTACGCCCTTAGGCTAGGTGGAGTTATGATATTGACAAGTTCTCTGGTACTAGCTGGATGCGAGTGGCCGAGGATCGGTATCAATGGCGTGCTATTTGAGAGACCAGCAGTGAACTAACATAGGCTGATGATGTTGGAGGCCATGATCTTTTTTGGATAGTTAAGCAGAGCATAGTAAGTAGTCTAGCTAATATTTTCATTGATTCTAATCACTTACTAACACCACATCTATACTAATAATATTATAAAGAGAAAAGATTGGTGTCATTGTAATCGATAAACTCTGAATCTACTAAACCGATTTTAATAATTCTTTCACCACTAGAAACCTACTTTATCCAGAAGTAACATAAGCTATATTTTATTTCAGTTCGCTGGCAAAGCCGTGGGCAAAATCTAGTATTTTATGTGACCAAAACACTAGTCTGGATCTAAGCTAAATTACTAATAAGTTATTTATAAATACTGAATAACGGATATGCTTTCAATCCTCGCACATAAATAATACTCATGAATCTAATTCATTTTGTCTGTGGTATGGAATCAAAGGATTTATTACTAGTACAGTAGCCTCTCACTTTGAAGATGATCGCTTTAGATCTGGTCCCGTTTCCATGGATACTAGCACGACAATGTGAACTAGTTTGTCTTTTTGAAAGCCTGTAACTTGAGCTTCATTTAAATTATTGGTTCTAATGGTGGAATGTTGGCCGATGATTCTTAGCCACGATTTAATCCAAACAATAACAATAACAGTTTTGAGCAACATTTATTTCCCGCGGACATTTACCGTACCGTATCTACTGCTCCGCCAAATAGTGATGCTTGCATTGCTGTGTTTCGGTCTGAAGGGTACGGGTGCCGGTGAAATTACAATCACATGAGACTTTCCATATTCATGTATCAGTTTGGCGAACCGACTTGCGGTACCATTTAGGTAACAGCCTAGGTGGTATTGAAGTTGTTATGGGCAAAGGTAACCGCTTAGCATCAGGTGGGCCTTTAGCACGTTTTGCCATCCTATACTATAAAAAAATCATGTCACAGGTCAAAGCTAGTATTGAAATATCTTTAGCCATCAATGTATCTGATTCATCATTTTGTAGTATTTTCATGTAGGTCTTATATACATATTTTTAATTTCTAAGTAATATGAATAGACCTTAATAGTTTTACACTACACTAAAGTTAGCCATCATAGCCATAGCTTCAGCCATCTTTCTTCATTCACTCCATCGCTCAAAGGTTTGCTGGTAGTAAACTCATCTTTGAGTTAAGCTCGCCTTTGTACAATCCGTCATGTAATTTCTATTTATATTTTATTGTTGTATTTTTCTGGTGTACGTAATCCTATCCTACTAATATATTAATGCTAAACCGTGTTTGTTGGTTTGCTTCTCTTCCACGCAGCTACGGATCGCCGTATTTTTTGCATAGAGATAATTTATGCCAAAAAAGTAACAAAAGATACTTTTAAAAAACGCCAAACGGACATACACCTTTATGTACAGTAGAATAGCATTATTTTTATGCTAAAATTTATTTTACACTACAGTTCTTTAGAACTACGGGAGCGAAGCCACAGGTCATCGTCATATTTTCAGCTGAAAGACGTTCACTGCTGGACATAGGACATAGGTCTGGGGAAGCCCAACGGGGGGGATTTGCCATAATCGCCACGCTTGGCAGGCGGGTTGGCGATCACAGTTGGTTGGTTAAATACTCAGAGAACGCTGCTGCCCATCCTGTTGTGAATCCCTTAGTCGCCTTTTACGACACCCATGCGAAGATATAGGGTAGTGCAATTCGTTACGCTGGTAAAAGCAAGTAAAAAATAATAATAGTAGAGATAGAGAGAGAGTAAATAGACGTAGACGAGGTATAGTAGAGTACTTTTTAGGGTTCCGTACCCGAAGGGTTCCAAACGGGACCCTATTACTCTCGCTACGCTGTCCGTCCGTTCGTCCGTCCGTCCGTCTGTCTGTCACAGGGCTGTATCTTTGTAACGGTAATAGATAACCAGTTGAAATGTTCACAGAATATGTGTTGCTATGAGGTGTATCACGACAAATAATAAAAACAAAAAAAAGTCTAAAACCAAAGGATATGTATAACCATACAAGAAACCTCGAAAAATATGCATTTTTTTCAACGTTTTTGTTCCTATTCTATCTTCAAAACGGTAATACATACTAGCGTCAAACTTGGTCTGATTATAGTGCATACTATGTAGTTTTGCAACAAATACTAAAAACAGGACAAACATAGACATATATGGCAGTACCTACGGAAGAAAGAGATGCAAAAATTCACATTTCGCGTATGTTCGTTGATGTCTTTTGATAAACTCGTAAATTAAATCAGTTTCTATTGGGTATTAGGTCGATGGGTTGTACGGAACCCTTACTGCGTGAATCTGACTCACACTTGGCCGGTTTTTTAATATCATCAACTCCTTTGGACTGGATGAAGCTAAATATCAATTGACAAGGGAACAGTAAAGTGCTATCATAGTAGACAATACCTACTATAATTAAAATAATTATGTACCTATGTACGCAGATTAAACCTTGACCAACCGCAGAGAAAACGATCACAAGAAAAAAAAACGCGTTATAAATCTCTCAAAGTCATCAGTAGAAACAGTCTAGCCCACTAAATCCTCATTTGTCATGAATCATGGATCATAATTCACAAGCACAAATCGTTTTAATTTAAACAGCTTAATACATTTAATAGTCATGTAATTGGTAATTATTTATTATTTATGTGAAGATGATTTGGTGTTAAGTTAGCACAACAGATGATTTTTATCACGAATACCGGATATTCTTCAGGGTCAAACAATATAAAATGTTGTACATCACGCTTCTAGTTTCACCTATTATTTATGACTGGCCTACGCCCGCGGCTCCGCCCACGTATAACGCGGTTTATCACAGAAAGACTTTATCTCGCATGCATTGAAAACTGTTTATCTTCCCGGATAAAAAGAGATAAATCTAATCTACCTATCCGGGCTATGAAATATCTGTGTGCTAAATTTCATTCAAACTCCGTTCAGCCACTACAGCGTGATAAAACACAAACAAATAACCGTGTTTTCGCATTTATAATATAGAGCCTTACTCCTGACTGGATAAAATGCTGTTTCAATCGAATTTGAATTCGAGTTAGTGTCAAATCGTACTGCATTTTTCTAGGAATTGTCATTAGCTCGATTTAGTTCAAAGCTCGAACTAGTCGGGAGTAAGGCCCATGAGTAAGAAGTAGGATTGTTACTGTTTCATATATTAATCGTGTTATTTCTGAGCTCACCTATTTATTGCATACTATTGAAGGCAACTCTATGGTTGGAACTTCCATGGCAGAAACAGCCCGTCAGTTAGTGGATTTCGAGTAACAAAGAACAACAGAAGAAACGGACAGCTAATCTGAATGGAAAGCACAAAATCAGAATTCAGACGGTGCAAAGTGCCACTGACTTAAAAAGACTGACAATTGACTGATGGCGGAATAATCAATCATCATATCAATATCTGAAGTCAGTGATGAGTATCAACATAAACGCTACGAAGAGACTTCAACCCAAGAGCCATACTGTGATCAATTAATTGAAAGAATAAGAAACTGAAAGCTGTACGAATCCTGTAGCCCACCAATAAAGCGCAGTGATTTAGCAACTTCAACCCAAGATTTAATACTGTGATGATTCTTTAGAGCCCTATCTCTAGCAGTTAATTGAAATGATAGGAAACTGATAGCAACATCTTTTATAACACGTGCAGTGATTTAGTAACTTCAATTAACCGTCCGGGGAAGTACTACCACCGTATCTACTTCTGCGCCAAATAGTGATGCTTGCATTGCTGTGTTACGGTCTGAAGGATACGGGTGCTGGTGAAATTACAATCACATAAGACCTTCTTCATGTTTCAGTTTGGCGAACCGACTTTTGGTACCATTTAAGTAACAGCCTAGGTGGTATTGAAGTGGTTATGGGCAAAGGTAACCGCTTAACATCAGGTGGGCCTTTAGCTCGTTTCGCCATCCTTTACAAAAAAAAAAAACACAACACCCAATAATGTGATAATTCTTTAGAGGGCTATCTCTAGCAGTTTGAAAGAATAGGAAACTAATAGGAAAATTTTGTATCCCACCCACGGAATACTTCAATATCCCACCACTAAAGCGCATAACATAACATAACATCACGCCTGTATTTCCCCGAAAGGGTAGGCAGAGGTGTAATAGTACACCCACATTTCGCCAGTTATGTTATATTCCCATGAAATAGGGGGCAAGCCTATTGCCATTGACCGGGCATAAATCCTGACTCCGGGTTGCTACTGAGAATTTCCTATTGAAAAAACCCAATAACACTTTGCCCGACCCGGGAATCGAACCCAGGACCCCACGCTCAGCAGTCGCGTTTGCAACCACGAGACCAACGAGGCAGTCACTTAAGCGCAGTGACTCAGGAATACTTATTCCAAAATATCAGCCATTATATCGATCCATAAAGAAGGTCCCTGTCCAGCTATAAAAGATTGCGAGCTATTATTGATTCGTATCAAAGTAATATGTTCTCTAAGGTCATACCTATTATAATTCTATATAGGGCAAATCTGAATATTGTGTATCATGATTTACGACACTGTTGCGCTATTATGCTCTGTACAATGTTTATTATCTCAATAAATACGGTTGCTAGCATTGTAAGCTCAGTAAGATTTTATTACTGGGGCATTTCTCCATAGGCATAAACCATAAACTATAAAGTGGGTAATTTTATATCCGTATTTGAGAAATAGCCCTTACAATGTTCTGTTTCTCGGCCTATCTTGACCGAAATCTGAACTATGAAAAAATCATAATAAATGGAGGTAGCTTCTTGGTTTAATTCTTTGTAGAAACACACTAGAATTATTGAAAACTACTATCAGAAGTCAGTAACTGAATTACGAACACTGTATCACTCTAACCTTTTACGAACAATTTTGAACAAAACTTTCATCAAAAGTCACAATTATCTACTGAGCTTTAAAAACCAGAAAAAAAACCTGTGCGGTCAGAAGAACGAAGTTATCGTTAAAATTCTTATTTTTTGACCGGTTCATTACTTATAATGCTAAATTTCGCAAGTATAACACAAGCATAGATGGCAGGAAACATCAAGCGTCGGATTGAGATACCACAGGGCCTAACTTGGATCCCAAATAATAGATTTTCGTGTTTTATTTAATAATAAAAATGAAAATTTGACGTGACGTTACATTTTCTTTCGAATCACACCTATCGCAAGCCGCGATAAGGAACTTCGTTCCAAAACTATATTATCCTGTTAAATGTCAATTTAATTAAAACTTTAACAAGGTCGTTTCCGTTTTTCAAAAATCCATGACATTCATACACGTGACTGCAAATAAATGTATATTGCCTGCACCCGTTTATGCAGCTCATAGCGACTCTTAAGAAACGTTTAGGCTGATGTTGCGCACAATTCTCTGATTAAACAAATGTTTACTCGAAAATTGTACTAGAGTTCTAGGAAAATGATTGTTGACATAAACAATTATGTTACTACAAGCCTAAGACTAGATTTCCAGTAATTTTTTCAAATAACGTCGCTGCGCCTGCCAAGTTCCATTCCAGTAAGTTCATTTGTGAATTTTGATAGGTTTTGGGAAACAACAAAAAACGTAATATTTTCTAAACAATACATTAAATAAGAAAACTAATAATGCAGTATATAAAACATTTAAACAAATAATAAAAAATGTTTTTTATACTGCATTATTAGTTTTCTTATTTAATGTATAGTTTAGAAAATAATATGTTTTTTGTTGTTTCCCGAAACCTATCAAAAATCACAAATGGAACTTGGCGCGCCTGCCAAGTTCCATTTGTGATTTTTGATAATCGCGACGATAATCGCCTATTTAATCAGAAAATTTACGTTGATGTACACCGGCCTAAGTAGTCTAGTAGCACAATAATCAAGCCTCGTTTACACCGACTTCCTCTAACCGCGATCATTTACAATGAGCAAGTAGTGTTTTTTTACTCTACCGAATGTAAACGTGTCTTTAGAGCCGGTTTATTATTAATTCATATGCAAAAACTAACAGCCAATTTATTGGACGCTCAGTCTAAATGTGACTGTGAATCAGTCCGGTTTGCGATGGCTAGGTATTTAAAACATTATGCTAAGTGCAATGTCACAGCTAGTAGCTTCGATCCGAACTATAACATTGTCAACGAAGTATGAGACAAAATGTCAATAAGAAAAACTTCGATTTATTCAAATTAACGAAAACTTTGACTTTACATTTTAGGTTATATTTGACACATAAACATAACATCACGCCTGTATTTCCCCAAAGGGGTAGGCAGAGGTGTAACATTACACCCACATTTCGCCAGTTATGTTGTAAGTCCCATGTAATAGGGGGCGAGCCTATTGCCATTAACCGGGCACATATCCAGACTCCGGGCTGCTACTGAGAATTTCCTACTGAAAAAACCCAATAACACTTTGCCTGACCCGGGAATCGAACCCAGGACCCCACGCTCAGCAGTCGCGCTTGCGACCACTAGACCAACGAGTTATATTTGACTCATTGGCTATACCACAAAACAGTCTAGGCGCAATCATGATGTAAATTTTATTTTCGGTCTCTTTAGTAAACAATCTTGGGTATGTATCTTTATTAAAATAACTCCTGATAAAATATAATTACTAAATGTGCAATATGATTAGGTTAAATAAAAAATGTGTGAAATTGTTCCTGAAGAATTGAATTAAAAAGACATGTCAAGAGTTTACTAAATTAGACAAGTAAGAAGAAATAGAGTGTAGTATTATTTTTCTCATTTATAATTCATACGAGTATACATTTTCACACTTTAGTGGAAACGAGGTATAAATATTTCGATGTGACTTTTGACCCTCGGGAGACAGCAATACCTACAGCATTTTAGGTTATAAGTCTATCTGACTCTTGAAAAATCACAGGTAATTAAGGCACCAGATAAAACCTTTACGCCTTGTAAACCCATCGGAAAAAAAAACAAAAAGATAACTAACAAATAACTCATAACTTGTCAGTACAACTGAATGAAAAAACATCACAACATCGTGTTGACATCTTCAAATATGCAGCGATGCTAATCGCGATCTGCAAGTGTCAACTATATAACCAAGGTTAAACAACTACGTCACAACGGCCAGCCAACATCATTATAGCCACGCCTATACTTCAAGTTACTCAAACCTAATTGTAACAACATACATTCGATTATAAAACTGTCCACGACAATTGAAAGCGAATTCGAGAAGGCCGGCTCTCAACGACCCCCATTTTACATATTATGTAAGACTTTCAATATTTATTTTTAAATTAAAGTCTACATTGTCCAGCCTTGAAGGTCATCTGGAACCTATTTTCCGAAAGAAACTTGTAGTTTCACTTTTTTTATTTACATTACAAAATTAATCGATTATCCTAGTCTTCTGGTTACGTTAGCTAATAATAGACAAGTTAGCGGATTATTTTTGTAACAAAAACGCTTGTAGAACATCATCATCATCATTATTTCAGTCAAAAGACGTCCACTGCTGGACATAGGCCACCCTCAAACATCGCCACAACGACCGGTCCTGCGCTTTCCGCATCCAGCAGATTCCCGCGACCTTCACCAGTTCGTCGGTCCATCTTGTGGGGGAACTACTCACGCTGCGCTTCCAGTTCGCGGTCGCCACTCCAGAACTTTACGGCCCCATCGGCAACCCGTTCTGCTAGCAATGTGCCCCACCCACTGCCACTTAAGTTTCGCAATTCTTCGGGCTATGTCGGTTACTTTCGTTCTTCTGCGAATCTCCTCATTACTGATTCGATCACGCAGGGAAACTCCGAACATAGCCCTCTCCATTTGATTTGTAAAACGTTATTTTGAGTATTAATTTATGTACCTCGTAGACTGCCTCGTTGGTCTAGTGATCGCAAGCGAGACTGCTGAACAAGGGTTCCTGGGTTCGATTCCCGAGTCGGGAAAAGTGTTATTGGGTTTTCTCAATAAGAAATTTTCAGAAACAGCTCGGAGTCTGGGTATGTGCCCGGTATAACATGACTAGCGAAATGTAGGTGTTATTATACCTCTGCCTACCGCCGCCTGATGTTATGTATGTATTCATGTACAATCTAGTCGTTTGTTTTAAATCTCTCGTTGGTTATAATTTATAGCTTTTAATATCCTCATATTGACAAGCGGAGAAGTGGTAACAATGAGGTATTTATCAATGTCCCCCTGTCATGCCCTAACGACCAACACTAGTTTGAGATATAAGCTGAATTATGTTACAAGGAGTTAATGCATTCCCAGACATTAAGGCTGTAGGCTATACAGACATTAACTACCATTAATAGCCATCAGAGTAACAATATTGATATTTATTACATACTCGTACTCCCACGTTACCGAAGTGTATCCGATACGAGTAATATGTATAAAACTTCCCGTGGATATTGCCAATATGACAATAGCCAACAAGTTAACTCTTCATTGAGATGATTTTAACCACATTTTTTTCCTAACGAGCATTGCT
Source organism: Asteroscopus sphinx (assembly GCA_949699075.1). Taxonomy (NCBI): domain Eukaryota; kingdom Metazoa; phylum Arthropoda; class Insecta; order Lepidoptera; family Noctuidae; genus Asteroscopus; species Asteroscopus sphinx. Next base: position 11,227,534 of record OX453008.1, read on the forward strand.
TGAAACGAACTAATTAGAAGCCTTTCCCAACAAATCAACACTTGAGGATTTGTATATATTTTATCCTTATATAAATATCAACAGGAGTTTTTAAAGCCAAAGCAAAAAAAAACAATAGCGTTTTAAAATCCAAAACTATACCTACTTCAACCGAATGATTTGTTTACCGATTCCGGATCAACGTACACTTATGGCATTGCAGCCATCACTTAAACATGAACATAGCCTCAAGCCTTGCACTGAATAATCCACGAATATTTATTAGGTGTTCGAAAAGTTCCGCATTCCGACACAAACTCGACAACCCGACAAGTGTGGTCTACCAAACGAACGGATTTCTTACATTCTCGTGTTTCTCCGTATTATTCTATTACGGATATGTATTTTTTTCTATGATTGCGTACGTCGGTAATTGTAATTGGTGGAGGTGTTGTGTATCCGTGATAAGAATAAGTAAATTAGAGATCTTGTCCGTGTTTGTTTGTATCTATGTTTATCTCGAACTTGTTCGTTTGTCGTTAATCTATAAAATGATTTAATCCATGGTATGATAAGACGTGATTCTTATTATACCATGATTTAATCAATCTGTATTTACGTTTCTTAATTATTATTTTTTTCTTTTTTGTTTTAGGAGCGGTAAATGAGTGGTGATTATGCCTACAAAAAAACATGAAATTTAAAATATTTTTAAACGTTCGTTTCATTCTTTAATGAAATTCATGTATATCCAGAAATTGTGTCTCTTTAGTAATGCTATAATAATTCTAAGTTTACCGATCAAAGAAATATGATCTTGTTGGGCAAGAAATTCGTCGTTGTATTACCTCAACAGAAACAAGTGTCATAATGTAACATGTTTTGTCATTTATTCACACTATTTTACTAAATCAGATATAAGGCTAACTTTGATTAACAGAAGTCAGACAAAATTAGAATTATTTGGCTTCTGGCTGTACCAACCTTTGACATCAAGATAATAATATATATAAGTTAATAAGCCTCTTTTGTATACAAAAGGGGAAATTCAATTCAACTTTTGTTGTCACTATGTTTTTTTAAACAATTTAAAAAGTTACCTGTGTACCTGCCAGGGTAAATTAATATGAGTTTATCTTATAATTAATTCCTTTAAAAATTAATTCCTTATGTCATACCCACTAAACAAAGATTTCCATGAAAAGTTGTGGTTGTCCAGTGGACAAACCACTATTTTTTATATTATTTTAAACATCATATTTGTTATGTCAGTTTTTGTAAAAGAGGATGAAATGAAATTGCTGAATTAAAGAAAAAAAATATTAGAAAAGGCAAATTATTAAGTACAAAAATAATTTATTGACCCATTAAGTATTTTATTTATCTGTGAGCCTTAGTTGCCTGAGTATAAATTAATATAAATAAAATAAAATATTTGATTGCTTAATTGGTATAGACATGTTTGCAAATTTTTATTGCGTTACTTCCTTCCGCTGTATTATTATTATTATTCCTATCCAATTGAACACTAAATTTAACTTGATAAGTTTATAACCTTCATAAAATTTGTGACTATGTTTATATCTAAATCGTTCGTTATTTAAGCATGGTGTTGTATACCTATGTAATATGTATCATTTGTTTAAGTTTAGCTAACAATCCTAGTATTATCAGCTGTGCGTAAAATTATTCCCATTACGTATTCACATTTTCGTACCATTGCATTTCCCACTTTTCTGGTTACACACTCCGGCTATCATTACAAGCGTTAAGTAATCATAAAGCTAAACGTCATGCATTTTAAAACTAGGTTAAGACTGATAAATACCAACTTCAAAATATCATAACTATCGCTGCATTTGATGAAATTTGCTACTTAAACAATTGTTAACCAACACTAATTCTCTGGTTGAACAACATTTCACCTAAAATTAAAAAAAAAAACAAATAACAGTTGTTTAACCAGAGACTTAAACTTAGCTGGTAAACACCAGCCATATTCTGATGACGTCAAGTATAAATTTTGGTAGGATAAATATTTAAATATTGTATATATTTAGCAAATCATTGACAAATTATTGCGACATTTTATAGCCTATAATTTATTTTATATCACCGAAACTTCATCGATCACTAATGTATACAATTTTCAGTTATTTTTAATACACACCGATATACTGTTTTATTTAAATATTTAACTATGCCATTGATTGGTTAGTTATCTTTTTTGAGAATAATTTATTGGAACGCATGTATAATTAAAATTTCTGTACCAAAATAATAAATTATGCTGACCGCGATATAGATACGTTGCGTAGAACTGGTAGAACGTAGAACGCAAGAACGTAGAACGCAAGAACTACCAGCAGGCAAACCCCTGTACACAAAAGATTTGATAAAACTAACTACATTGTATAGAACTACAAATGACATTTTGTCTATGCTTTCGTAGACAAAACCCTTGTCGATGGTGGTCATGCTACGCTTGCTCAAGAAGGGGGGCAATTAAGGTAGACCGAATGTGCTAAGAAAAAAAAACCGAGATAATGGCTAAACTGTAGAGGATTATATTTTCAGTACTATGTTCAAGGCTCTATTCCATAAGGTATAAATAAAATATTATGAACGTATATTTTTTGACAATTATCTGTTTTCATTTTCCCATTTCAAACTTTCTTTATTGTTTTTCTCTAAGGCGGCCCATACACCTACAATATAATTGTGCAATATTTGCAATTGCGCAATGATATTGACCGTTTAGGGGTAAAGTTGGGAAAAACGACTTAAAATCGTAAGCGTGTTTAAACGTTGTGCTTTTTTCTGCCAACGAATTTTTTTACGCTTTTGCCGCTTTTCGATTTTCACTTCTAAAAAAATTGACTTTTATTTGTCTACATTACACTATTCTATTTACATTTAAACTATTTACAAAGTTCACTAAAAACTATACAAACAAACTTCAACCGTCGCGTAATTACCAAGGAGAACATTCAAAAACGCATTCACTCGTTGACGACTACGACTAACTAAGCGCCAAAGCAAAAGCAAATCAATCAAGGTCAAAAACGTTTAAAATGTTTAAACGATACGAAAATAATCAACAAAATAAAAAAGTGCTTTCTCTAAACAAATTTTACGTAAACGAATAAAATTTAATTCTGCCGGTTTCAAACCACCACCAGTCAACTTTGAAATTGAGTCTTATGTTCATAGAAATAAGGTTACATTTCAATCGTACTATTGAAAGCATAAGTTTGGTTTACGAAAAAGTCTAAACGAAATCTGCTTTAATCACAAAGCGTGCTTATACGCTTTTTATTTAATTAGACTTTTTTAAGCGCTTTTTGTTTAAACGCCCACTTCTATTTAGGGGTGAGATTGAAAGACAAATGAAGATCGGGACGATACAATAATAATTGTGCAATATTAATATTGCGCAATTATATTGTAGGTATATGGGCCGCCTAAGATTCAAACACATTATCCTAAACATAAAATTATAAAATCTTCTCGCAGAAAACCAGTAGCTTGATATTGACCGTTTAGGGGTGAGATTGAAAGACAAATGAAGATTGGGACGATACAAATATAATTGAGGAATATTAATATTGCGCAATTATATTGTAGGTGTATGGGCCGCCTAAGATTCAAACACATTATCCTAAACATAAAATTATAAAATCTTCTCGCAGAAAACCAGTAGCTTATATCACGTAATAAAAAGCTTGCGCAGACCATGAATGGGCAGCATACGTCAGATAGCGGGAAGCCCGCGCAAATACTCACATGATACAGGCGCGTGCGCAGACCGGTCCCACTACTTCCGCCTTCCGACTACCGCAAATAACATTTACCGATCTTATATTGTTTGTTTATTTTTTAATACGTTCCATTATACATCTAATCAGATCTGACCTTTATATGACCGGAAAAATACTGTAAATTACATATTAGATCGGATTTATGATGGGATTAATTTGATTGAAATATTTTAAAGGCAATTAAATGACTATTTCAAATATGTCACGGAGCTCATCTTTTAAGAAGAAGCGACTCGATTACGCAAGTTGGTACACAAGCACACGAGGCAAGAAATTATTATTTATTATGTAGAATATTTTAACTTATTTCAACATTAATTCTGATAATGTCTATCTATTCAATAACTAAGTTATTACTGTGAAGTAAAAAAAGGTTGTAAAAAAGAGAGCACAATTATACTTAAACTCAAAAGAACCTTGCAAAATACGACTTTACAAATATACATCACATCACAAGTAATAGGATAAGCCGTCACATATACAGACATAAGTGTCGGCGCCTGCGCACTCTCTCCGTTACATCAGTAAAGAAAAATACAAAAAATTCGCATCAAGCGTACGATGTTGCGGAAATCTCTGGCAACTGTACCATGACTCGATTCATTGGTCAATTATGCAATATATAATGATGGTCATACGTGTAAATAAATGCATGTAAATAGTAAAAATAAAGGACAGTCAAATAGCGGCTCACATTCATGTTATATTTATGACGTAAGACCACAGAAACACTGAATTATTAATGGTAGCGCAGAGAATTGGAGATACAAGAAAAAAAAAACATATATCATAAAGATCGCACTATTACGAGGACATTCGTGAATCATTGTTTGGTGGATAATATATTTGGGAAGATTTCCTTACAGCTTTTAGAGTAAAATTAAATGTAAAGTTAAAGTAAAATTACTTGTAGAGTTATACTAAAGTAACCCTTCCTCATGACTCATGAGGGTTACCACTGGGGGGGGCCAACAATTCAGAAGTCAAAACCAGACAAAGCAATGAGACCAATACAGAAGCATGGCAGTCTTGCAAAAAAACACAAAATATTGCTGGGCATAACCCTTAGCAATTAAGAAAGCTTACGAGATGAAGAAGGTTATTGTACTCAAACTTAATTATACTTAATATTTGTTTATTATTTATTGCACACCAAAACAAACGGCCCATACACCTACAATATAATTGTGCAATATTATGTATCATCCCTAACTTCAATACTATTTCAATATTACCCCTAAACGGTCAATATCATTGCGCATTTGCAAAAATTGCACAATTATATTGTGTAGGAGTATGGGGTAAATAAATTAATTCTAGATAAACAAAACACAATCAACTCAATATTATAAGACACACAAAACTATTGAAAGATGTCAATTACTAAGATACTGCAGTAATACGAGGCCGACATTAAAATTTATGTTAGCAGAGAGACAAGGCCTATAATAGCGCACTAAACGGCATATTTAGACTCGCCTTGACAACTCTGAGGCCATAGCACTTGAATTGGAAAAAGGAAGTTAACTTCTACAATGGAAAATTCGTCCATTGACAATTAACAAGTGTCGTTTGACGAAGGCTAATCCCTTTGACATTGACACCGTAAGACTATGGTATTAAAGTATCGTTAGTTATACTTCCCATATGTTTCTGTTGGCTATACAATTGTTGTACAAATTACTGGTTCATTAAGTGATTAAATTTGATTATAATGTTTCTCGTACCTACTGTATTAAAAATGGATGTAGAAACACAGACTTTTTTTTTATTTCTCTATTTAAACTACATAGCATATTTTCACGTATTTATTAATGTCTCCTTCTCAATGAGTAGACCCGTTCATCAACTCAGCCTATCGCAGTTAACTGCTGGACATAGGCCTCTCCCAAGTTGCGCCACAACACTCGGTCCTCTGCCTTCTACATCCAGTACCCCCCAGCCACGTTGTTCAGGTCGTCGGTCCACCTGGTGAGGGGGCGCCCTACGCTGCGTTTGTCGATTCGCGGTCTCCACTCAAGGACTCGTCTGCTCCAGCGGCCATCGGTCCTTCGACAGACATGTCTAGCCGTTGACTGTTTTTAATTAATTTATATTTGTCATCGTTTATTTTAAAACAAAAGCTAGGTAGGTAGGTATCTAGTTTTTCGTGATGGTTTACTATTTCATTCGGTGAGGTGGCAGTCAAACGCAAGCATTAGGTTTTAAAAAAAGTAATAATAATATCCACTTATTATTTATTTATATGCAGTTTGGATACTTCAGTAATCGACTCTAAGATACCTACGTGTAAATATTCATGGGAGGAAATGAGGGCAGAGAGACTTTTAAAATTGGGTATTTGAAAAAACTATTGCTGTCGCTTTGCGAGCGCTCGTCCTCAAAATAAGGGCGATAAGGACGACTGCAGCTCTGACTGAATAGCCTTAGATAAAAAGTCGTAACTAGAGGTTTGGCTCTCGACTATTTTCTCCTCCGAAACTGAATCAATTTAAAACATATTTCATAAACTGAATAAGAAGAATATGTTCTGTTTCGCCATGTTTTTCTCTTTTCATTAATAGTTTTCAAATGTATACACTAGGCCTCTGTATATAGCGGTCTAAAAAGGCAATTTTTGGAATTTTTAGAGCTTCTAGACATAATTAACCAACAAAAAGAAACAGAGACACAAAAAGTTGATTTTTTTTACTGTAAGAAGTCATTGCTCCTGGGTTATAAACCAGAAAGAAAACAGTTAAGAGCATTTGTTTGGAGAAAAGATCACCCGTATTTCCTCTTAAGGCAATCATATTCATAGTATCAACAACATTACAGTTTATAATTCCCATAGAAACAGAACAATCTGAAACAACCGTCGAATGCAATCGCAGTTTTCGCTTTCTACGTACATTTTGAGAATGCGCTTTCTGTGTTACACAACCTTACAACACTGCCACTGCTCTTAAAACGCTAACCCTATCATTAAAGTCCTATTATTTTGGTCACATACGAATTGTGGCCACACAACTGTCGCCACAATCTCTCATTCCAAACTCAGTTACGAGGCTTTGTTTTAAAATATATCTACGCAAAAACACTTCAATAGATCATTAAAACAATGATAATTACTGTAGATAATTTAAAGATCAGATCATTAAGTTTAACACATGATTAACGCATGCATAAAAAAAACTTAGTCAACGTACTCCGTAATGGTAATGTACAAAATAGGTCATTCACCCACTATCCGTGTAGTCGTGAAGGTTGCTTTTTAGTTTTACATATCTCGGTCACGAGCCAACTGATCATCCGAGTATCATGAATTATAAACTTTACGCGAATAACTACACAAAAAAATATACTGCAATTATTATGAGAACCATTGTTTGACGCAACGACACCCTTGGCCGTAATTAATCAAATACTTTTGTTTGATTAATGCAAGCGCATGAACGTGTACACCTGACCGACTTCTGAGGCAGTACATGGAAACTGTATTCATCTTAAACTTTAATTAATCGTCTGAATACGATGGTCTAAAATTGCCTAACTAGGAAGCGTGTTTGCTGACCGCTTCGTGAGTGTGACGCAACTGCATACATGGTTATAATAAAAGCGGTTAAGTAAATCAACGTGTATTGAAAAATGATATGCCGCTAATTTAACTTGTATTCATAATCAAGCCCATTTGTCTTGTGCGATTGACGGCTCAGACTTAAATTTATTAGGAAGCAAGCACAGACATAGTAAAAATATAGATTAAGTTCTGCGAATAATCGTGGTGAAGTCAAGAAAAACCGTGCTCCTTCGTGTACAACCAGCGCTCACGCATGCACCATGCACCTGAAGGATATTTACTTTCGCAATGCTTACTGGACGACGCCGCGACATGTGTACTGAGAGAGGTGAGCACGGTTTGAGGTGCATGTGTGTGCGTGAGTGCTGGTTGTACACGAAGGTGCTTAAGTACTTCACTATCATTGTTCGCAGCACTTCGTCTATATTTTTTACTATGTCTGTGGAAGCAAGTTACTAGGTCCACTTCTTACGAAAGGCGTAAATATTTTATACGAGTCCTTCCAAAACGCGAAAATATGCAGTCTGATTAACGTAATAATTAACATTAAAATTGGTACTGAATATTTGTAATATAAATATTTGTAATACTAGCCTACGCCTGCAATTTGGCCCGCTAATAAGTCGGTTCATCACAGAAAGATTTTATCATGTATCCCTTGGTCACTGTTTATCTCCCCGGGATAAATAGTAGCCTATATGCTAGTCTAGGTTATGATCTATTTGTGAGCCCAATTTTATCAAAATCTGTTCAGCCGTTTCAGCGTGATTGAAGGACAAACAAATAATCAAACGAATATCCATACATTCGCATTTATAACATTAGATTCAGTATATATTTTAAGGTTAAAGTCAAACTAAGGTTTTTTCGTCAAACAACAGTCACTAGGAATAACTATTTCTACGAAGGTCACATAAGCGGAATGTAAATTAGTTAGTTTAAATAACACTTTGACATGTACCTAACATAAATGCCTAAGGACTGGCGAATTTGGAATAAACAATAAAGCTTGAATTAAGACAAAATATTTGTCTATAACTGTCCCTACTTAAACGGCGATGATGAAATATGCTGCATAACTGCAAATACTACATACTGTAGACTGATAACAAATAAAGGTGTACTAAAATGACAATCAAGTCATAGGTCATTGTCACCTATCAAAGATTTGCTCTTTGCTCTAAAACGTGCATGATTATATCATAATTCTGACGCATATTATAATTTGAAATTTGATTTATCAAGGCAAGTTCGACATTCAGTCTAGAAATAGATAAGATTGGGCAAACAAAAAACTTAAGCGTTTAGTGAGAGGTTATTTTAGAATAGTTTATTGTCACTGTCACTGTTATTTTATCAGGGTTCTGTACCCAGAGGGTGCCAAACGGGACCCTATTACTCTCGCTACGCTGTCCGTCCGTCCGTCTGTCTGTCACAGGGCTGTATCTTTTGAACAGTAATAGATAACTAGTTGAAATTTTCTCAGAATATGTGTTGCTATGAGGTGTATCACGACATATACTAAAAACAAAAAAAAGTCTAAAACCAAATTGGGTCCCCATACAAGAAACCTCAACGTTTTGTTCCTGCTGTATCTTCAAAACGGTAATATATACCAGCGTCAAACTTGGTCAGATTATAGTGCATATTATGTAGTTCAGCAACAAATATTAAAAATTAGACAAACATGGACATATATGGTGGTACCTGCGTAAGAAAGACATGCAAAAATTCATATTTCGCGCATTTTCGTTGATGTCTTTTGATAAACTGTCGTAAATTAAATTAGTTTTTGAGAGGTGCGGGGTACGGAACCCTTACTGCGCGAGTCCGACTCGCACTTGGCCGGTTTTTTATACAATGTGTAAGTATCAGAAATGCGTGGTCATATCTGAAAACCTCATTCAAGTGTCAATGTTAAACTTTTAAGGAAACTTCGCCATAAACTATATCATACCAGGCCCCTCAGAAAGTATTGCGAAAAAAAGTTTTTATATATGGGAGACTGGCCAGTTATAATGTTTTTCGAAAATATGTTTATTTATAAGTAAAAATAAGTAAGTTCCAATTTAAAAATTTCCCTCCACATTTTTTGCGAGTTAATTCAAAGTATTGTGTCTCACTGAAATATGGATCTGCGCCGGGAATATTTTAGAGCTATGATTTTATACGATTTCAAGTGTCGCCTGAAACCGGATGAATCGTACGATAGACTTCAAATGGCATTCATGGATGAAGGCCCTTCCAAGGCAACCGTGTATCGTTGGTATAACGAATTCAAGCGCGGTCGACCAACTTTGGGGGATGACGAAAGAAGCGGTCGCCCTTTGACGGCTGTTACCGAAGAAAACGTGCTAGCAGTGAAAAATTTAATCCAAGACAATAGGCGAATTACATATCAGGAGATTCAACACATATTGAAGATTGGATCGGGAAGCGTTCACGAGATTCTACACAGCCATCTTCGCGTGAGGAGGATAGTATCACGCTGGGTGCCGCACAACCTCACCGATGCTCAGAAGCAGGCCCGGGTGGAATGGTGCCGTGATATGCTTAACAAATTTGAAGCAGGCTCGTCTCGGCGTGTTTACGACATCGTTACAGGTGATGAGTCCTGGATTTATCAATACGACCCAGAAACCAAGCGCCAGTCGACTGTTTGGGTGTTTCAAAATGAGCCAACGCCTACCAAAGTGAAGCGATCTAGAAGCGGGGGTAAGATTTTGATCGCTAGCTTTTTTAATTTGACTGGCCACTTGGTATCAATTCCCTTACGGGATCAAAGAAGCATTAATGCCGAATGGTATACTACCAAATGTTTGCCAGAAGTTTTCTCTGTTATAAGCAACAAGCGACCAAACACAGGGCTCCGCGGGCTACTGCTCCACCACGACAATGCACCTGCGCACACCGCACTCAAAACGAGGGACTTCCTGGACAGCACGCCAGTCAAACTCCTGGGTCACCCTCCTTACAGCCCTGATCTAGCACCGTGTGACTTCTTTTTATTCCCAAAAATAAAAAATCAGCTCAAAGGGATACAATTTTCGTCGCCGGAAGATGCGCTGGCTGCGTTCGAGCAGGCTGTAAACGAGGTGTCTGCGGCGGACTGGAAAAAGTGTTTTGAAAACTGGTTTAGGCGCATGAATCTTTGTATAGAGGCTGGTGGAAAGTACTTTGAAAAGATTTGATAAAAATATATGTACGTATAGAACATTTTTTTTTAGTTTCGCAAAACTTTCTGAGTGTCCCACGTAAGTTTACCTTATTACGAAGAACAAAGCGTGATTTATATTTATGAAGGTGCCTATATAGGTACATTCGTATAAACAATGCTACTTTTCACAATTACTTGATTTTCTCATGCAAAAATATGTTATTTCATTTACATAAGTGGACATAGTTCTCATCGTACAAAAAGTATGAAAATAATTGTTTATTTTAACATATAAATGGTCGTTAAAATGCAGATTAATATAACTAGGCATAATTTACGGTAGCAGAAACCAAAGACTTGATTTTTTTTTTTTATATCAAAAAATACATTGATTACTTGATTTTATAATTCAAAATGATTCCGATTTGCCTATGGACATCTATTTTTTGGAAATTAATTTTTATGATTGTTTCGGCAGATGGTAATATGTGATGGTGAAATGAAGTCAAGATGCTGAGAAGGTTAGCTCTAGGAACCTCCTCGGAAAATAACAAAATAGTCCATTTACTGAGATCAGATTATCTATCACATAAAAGAATGTCTATCAACCACAATACACACAAACGTTTCAACTTTCTGTAATTGATTCAAATGAAAGCTTATTATGTTATTATAGCCCTCAATCTACAACTTTGAGATGACATCACAGACATAGTAAGTAGTAGTAGTATGTCTGCGGATGATGTAAAAAAAAAACGATCAAATCTAGTCAATAGTTTAGCCACAAGATATTATTTTCATTTTCTTAATTTTAAACATACTGTAAATGACCATTTAACCGATTTCAAAAAAAGAGGGAGGAGGTTATGTATTAGTTTTTAGGGTTCCGTACCCAAAGGGTGCAAACGGGATCCTATTACTCTCGCTACGCTGTCCGTCCGACCGTCCGTCCGTCCGTCTGTCCATCTGTCTGTCACAGGGCTGTATCTTTATAACTTGTAGTGCATACTATCTAGTTCAGCAACAAATACTAAAAACAAGACAAACAGACATATGTGGTGGTACCTACGGAAGAAAGAGATGCAAAAATTCACATTTCGCGTACATTCGTGAATGTCTTTTGATAAATTCTCGTAAATTAAATCAGTTTCTATGGGGTATCAGGTCGATGGGTGGTATGGAACCCTTACTGCGTGAGTCTGACTCACGCTTGGCCGGTTTTTTTATTATCAGGTGAAAATCGTAAGGTCAAAGAACTGTGCGAATCCATTTGTTTATAAACTCTCTCAATATTATATTTTATGATTACAATTATATTAGTTACAAATAATGTCAGCTTTTGTTTCGATTAATTCAATATTTAATTTAATTTATTTTGTACTGAACCAGGAGTCGCAGGTTCGGTTCTTGCTCGTGAGCAAATTTCATTCCTCATTTTATATCTTGCTAAGTATTTTGTTTGAGTTCGATTTTATTAACTTTTTTGAAGGAAAGCGAAATTGAAGCCGCGACTGCACGAGATGAAAATAAATGGAAAAAGCAGAAAATGAGAGCTGTTCCCAAATAATCGATTAGGCTAAGAGAAAAAACAATGGATATGATTAACAACTTATTTATGTTTTAAGGGCGCGGTCCTATTGAGAGCTATTAACTATTAGATAGTTTGCTAATAAACTATTAGCCAATGGCGATCACATTCATTGTTGAGCTACTAACTAATACAAAACAAATGAATATCATAGTTACGTCCATAGACGTCAAACTGCAAACGAGTAGATACTACACTAGTCGCAGTAGCTGAAATGGAGTTTTATTAGTTAATAATGTAACCCGAAAACTAGTAAACTATTATATTGCCATTTCTATTTAACCTTGTAGATCAAATTGCAGTTTAGCTCTTGTTGAACTACAAAATATCTCCTAGCTACTAGTTTAACAGCTCTCAATGGGACGCGCCCTTAAAATGCTTTTATAGAGTATTATTAACCGTGTCGTACCGTCACCCCCACATTGTATAATACCAAAAAACAAAAACAAACTACAAATCTGTGAACCTATGAAAATCGTATTCAAATAAGTATAGTCTAAAACTAACATAATATAACATCACGCCTGTATTTCCCCGAAGGGGTAGGTAGAGGTGTATAGCACACCCACATTTCGCCAGTTACGTTATAGTCCCATGTAATAGGGGGCGAGCCTATTGCCATTAACCGGGCATAAATCCCGACTCCGGGCTGCTACTGAGAATTTCCTGTTGAAAAAACCCAATAACACTGCCCGACCCGGGAATCGAACCCAGGACCCCACGCGCAGCAGTCGCGCTTGGAACCACTAGACCAACGAGGCAATCCACAAAAAACTAAAACTGGATTCGTTCATTATAATTCTAGTGTTTATTTCATACCGTTTGCTACAATTTATAGGCTTAGGAACGTAATGGTCAGTTATCGTACGCGATCGTTAGAACAAGACTCTATCTATCCACTATCTGTGTGTACCACGGTATGAATTGAGAAACGATTAAAGGATAATAGTTTAATATCAAACAATTTAGCTTTTATATTGATTAAAATATAAATGGAAAATTGTTACGTATTGATCTTGATAAATATTATACTAATATTATAAATGCGAGAATAAGGGCGTTTGTTTGTTTAGTTGTCTGCCCATTTGTCTTTCAATCTCGCTGAAATGGCTAAACGGATTTAAATTTAATTTGCCACACATATAGATCATAACCTGGATAAATATAGTTTACTTTTTATGCGTGATAATGTCTTTCTGTAATAAACCTAAATACAGGTGGGTGAAGTCGTGGATATAGGCACTAGCCTATACCTAGTACTAACTAGGTACCTGTAATAAATTGCAATACAGCTAATAGTATAGCTATATTATAGATGCAGGAAGGCCCAGGATGTACAAATATATTGTTTCTACATGTTTTATCTATACTGTAATAATATTATAAAGAGGAAAGTTGTTTGTTTGTTTGTAATTGATAAACTTTGAAACTACTGAACCGATTTTAATCATTTTTTCACCATTAGAAAGCTACTTTATCCAAAAGCAACAAAGGCTATATTTAATTTTAGTTTGCGGTCGCGATAAGCTGCGGGCAAAGTCTAGTTTAAGATACGTATGTCTACTTCACAGAAGTATAATTTCGTACAGGCCCATTGATGCATTTCCAAACAAAATATCGTAATTAGTTAATAATCTGTTTTTTTTTATTGCTTAAGTACACACGGCTACACATCAAGCTGTACATTTCCAGTATAAGCTGATCTCGCATTGTACGGAAAGCCTGCAAAATGCGAGGTCAGCTTACACTGGAAATGTACAGCTTGATGTACAAGAAAAATATACAGCTCAATTGCAATCAAAAATCCTTCTCATGGGTTCACCTATCCAAGATTTCAAGAATAATTCTGTGTCTATAATGCCTGTGTGCTAGAGTTTAGAATCAAGACAAATTAATAAAAAAAAAAAAAAAAAAAAGTTTAAATTAATTAATTATACATAAGTATGCAGTTCACAAATGAAGTATTTGGAATTTCTTAATTTTTAAAATTTTAGTCCATTAATAAAACCTTGATGTTAAAAAAATTGCAAGCACGGTTTAACATTAGTAAAAGATAAAATTGACGCTTAGACCAATGATAAGAAGTATTGGAGAATTTAATGATTTCGTTACATAAGTTTTAATTAGTTTTTAAAACTTTTTTGATAGTCGTCTATTCAATTGTGTTATTGGAGAAATGAATAAGTATAAAAAGTGTTCATCAGATTTTAAAAGTTGATTACGTATCTCTTTAAAAGTAGTAGGTACTAACTTTTTAAATAGTCACTGTGATTACTTTACTATACACTATTTTCATTACAAACCAATCAATTTAACTATCAAACAAAAGTGCATTTAATAAAACAAGTTTAACCGGATTATATCACGTATATTATTTAAATTGGTTTTCCTTACGTTTCGAAAGCTTTGCAGCGTTCGTGGTCGCAGGAAGACTAAGATGACAAGCGTCTTTACAGATATTTCAAAGAATATTTTATGTACCGGACAATTTATAATTAATTGGAATCGTATCGATGTAATCCGGTTAAACTTATTTTATTATAATGTATAGTGATCGCGAAAACCTAAGAAATTATTATAAGTGCATTTAATTAGAAGTGCTACTGTAACAAAACTTTTCTGTAACGTAACTAATGAAATTTTATGCAAACTCGTTAAGACAAACAAATAAACCTACAAATTTACCGATAGGTTAACACATGGTTTCGATTTATATAAGAGTTAATAAATTTAGCTTTTACTGATAGTTAAACAAACAGTTAAGTAAAGCTTGTTTTAAATTTTACGCTTGCTAATTGTTTAAATTATTATCCGGATATAATATTATCATAATTTATGTAAAAATATTTATAAATCAACAAAACGGCATCAAGCATTATCACGGAAATCCGTGTCTAAACTTATAGATCGATTGATTAATGTCTCCGACAGTTTTATGACTCACTCTAACAATGTAAGTAACCGTTTCGACAATACAATTAAAGTTAAAATTAGTACTTTTACTGTAACACGTTACTGTACCACAAAATTAGTTCATTAAAATTGTGGACTCGATTTTATCAGGTAAATTAAAACTTTAATTTACGATTACGTATATTATCGTGAGTTTTTATCAGATTATTAAAACAAAGGAGACAAGTATTTTAATAATTAATGTTTTATAAGCCAGCGTGATGGGTAGGTACGTTTCGTTCTGAGGCTCATGCTTGACGAAGAGTTAGATTAATTTATGCCGTGTATTGTTTTGTTTAAGGTTGGTTCTATTATGTGTATTTTTTTTCTCTACTTCATATTTACATTTTTTAATAAACATTTATTTTTACTTTTATATGAACGGACTTAGACCTAAGGTAAAGGGTTTCTTTCTTATTTAATTGACAATAAATTTTACTGTTTTATTTTGATTTTAATACTGCAGATTTTAAAATTGAAAGTTTGTTATTTAATTCAATTTGTTATTATAATACTATATATAAGACCAGGGATTATCTTTTACTTGTAAATAAAAAAGTCAACCAATTTTTACAAAAGGATTTTCTGTGAGTCATATTTAAGAAAGTTACTATTAACAATACAAGATCTTAAAGTTAACAAATTAATCAGTTCACAACCGTAAAGTTACGTAAAGATACTAAATTAACAATATTTTTCGTTAAATTGTATGGCTTCTGATAATCCTTGTCAATGCTGGTTTCTTATGTAATTTGAGAAAACGCGCACTCCGTAATTTTTCACGTATATCATGTAATTAGCATGTTTGTTAAGTACTGTCTAGGTACTTAATAAATTTATTATTTACAATTTATTACTAATTAGTAGAAGCTGTGTTTTAATTTGGAGTAAAGGATATTTTTTAATTATTCTTTATTTAAATTTACAACTACTTTAATCATTAGAATTGTTGGCAATAAATTTAATTGAAACAAGTAAGAAATGCAGTAGTAGTTGTAGTAGAAAGGTCTTAAAACTTTTAGAAAAAGTCATCTAAAGTTTTCATTGTGATTTAGATATTGCAAAATCATAATAAATTGGTATATAAAACATAGTGTTATAATAAATTTGTAACAAAATAAAACAACGATTCTATGATTCCTGAAAGGTTCAATCTTGCATCGCTAAACGAGCTTTATACTTATCTTATGTAAATCACCGACTATTATTTTATTTTATTTATTAGGTAAAACAAACAATTATACACTTTACATGATTAATCAGTGTAACATGAAAATGCGTCAGTGTGCAACTAACTATATTATCCACTATATTTCTTAGTCATAAAAATTTGTTCAAACAAGCATTTCATTACGTTCCAACTATTACACAAATGAGTAACATATACGTGAACGAAGAATGACCATTTCATCATTATTATTCAAGTTTATCACATAAAGTTTTTTTGTATTCGTGTGTTAAAGAACTTGACATAATTGCTTGTAAACTGGATCATTGACACTTTAACACTTTATGACTGTTGACTATCGTGATAGACTCACATTAAAACACAAAAATAATCGACTACGTTTATTCGATTATTTAATAATCACTGTCACAAGTTCAAACTCAAAACTGCGTTCGAATATCTTTTGTTTACTACACGACTGCAATTGTTGTAGTAGCAATGGAAGTTCTTAATTTAAATTAATGGTTCGAATGGCCTGTAATTTGAATATAGTACCTAAATCGTATCACCTTAATAACGAAGGTTGCACAATTTTTAATTAACCGAACAAAACTAAAATTACTTACGATTTTCACGTAGTGGTTCATGTTGTATGTGGTTTGTTATCGGGAAGTTACTGTCACTGTCACAGTATCACTGTTGTGCGCGCGCACTGTGTCCGAGTGGCGGATGCGTTCGCGCAGACTGACTGGGGCTCGGAGCTGCAGGGCTGACCGCTCCCGCTGCAACCAAACGATCGGTGGTGGGTCCACAATTACCAATGTCGCGACACGACCGGCAACTGAGCACACGTTTAAAAAAAAGTAAAAAGGTTTTAACCTTGGCCGGTATGAAAATTGATCGATTTTAATGATATGAGAACTTTATTCAATATCCTTCTTTACGTACAGTGTTTTGTGGGTGGGATGTTGGCGGCGAGCGCGTGAGTGTGGTAGTGTGCGCTTGGGCAACTTGTTCACATTATATAGAACGCTGCGCGACCTCCGACACGCGGGAAGTGCGTCCGCGCACCACGTGCTCCCGCTGCTATGGTAACCGCTGCAGGCAACCCGAACAGCTGATAAAGGGCCTGTCAAAAAACAAATATAAAAAGAGCTAATGAATTAATTTTTTCTACTTCTTCTTGTATATTATTATTATATGTTCTTAATACATCGTTAGTTACTATCCTTGAAGAATGTCAAATGCAGTATACAAGAGGGCTATTTAAAGTATTTAATCTTGTAAGTATAAGTACTTACAATCTGCAATCTTGAAATTATGTTTAATTAATTAAAATGAATATAAGTAATATTCCCCAGGATATTTTCTAGTGAAATAAAATAAACTGCTACAGGAACTATTGATCGTAACTTGATCCCTATAGAGACAGACACAAGATTGAAAAACCTCAGAAAGGGCAAGGCTAACTCTGAAAAATTATCCAATAGACTTTGCCTGCAGCTTCACTCGCGTATAATTCATCCTCATCATCATCATCATTTCAGCCGAAACACGTCTACTTGAGCCTTCTTATCAGGCCCATTGTGAGCGACCACGTTTCAGTGCCGTAATTCATTCTACTTCCTACTAATATTGTAAATGTGAAAATTTGTGAAGATTTCAAGTTTAAGGGCTGAACGTATTTGGCACACAGATAGAACATAACCTGGATTAACATGTAGGCTGCTTTTTATCCCGGGAAATCCTCAATTAACAACACAAAGATTAAAAAGTCGGCACAGTTTTTTAAAATCGGCAGAAGCCCTATCGGGGTGCCCGGTTGAGGCCCGTCGTAAACTGTGGCTGAAGACACTTTCTCCACCCGCTCACTATATCCAGCCGAGTGAGCACCTTCCTGCAGGATATAACATTCCCTGGTCAACCTGGAAGTCACTAAACCGACTTCGAACTCAAGTAGAAAGAAGCAAGTCCAATCTCGCCAAGTGGGGCTATATTGAAAAAACAGCAACAGGGGTGTAGTTTTGGCACTGACCCCCAATCGATGAGTCACCTCTTATACTGCCCTTTGTGTCCCGGAACCTGTAGCCTGGGCGACCTTTGCACTGCCACTGATAACGCCGTTGAAGTGGCAAAGTTTTGGGCTTGCCAAGTCTGACCCAAGCGATTACTCTTATACAGGGTGTCAGTGAAACGCTTCCGAAAACGAAGACAGGTGATAGTGCTGGTGATTACTGATACGAAACCACGAAAAAAAATGCGATTCTTTTTTAAGTTTTTTTTTTTTTTGAATTTTTAATTATTCATGAGTTTTATTTAACTACCCAAAGCTGGTTATGTATGAAAAATGCGAAAAAATATATATGAAAAAATCTAAAAAAATAATCGCATTATTTTTTCGTTGTTTCGTATCAGTAATCACCAGCACCTATCTTCGTTTTCGGAAGCGTTCCCCTTACACCCAGTATACTATACCATCGACACGAAGAAGAAGATCCCGGGAAGATAATCAGTTACCGGGGGATGCACGATAAACGACATCCACGCGGGCGAAGCCACGAGCTATGTCTAGTAGCCTATATTTTTATTTGGGTAATGGTTCATAGCCGCTTTAGCGTGATTGAGTAACAAACATCCAAACAACCAAATATCCAAACATCATCACAATTTTTTACAATTGGGAGCTTGAGATCGCCCCTACATTGCGCACGGGCAGTTAGAGTTACTTAAAGAATCTGGAGTAGCTTCTGTGATCCTTCTCCATAAGGTGTGACTAGTTTTTACCGCGTTTTTATTAGTTCTGTTTTATTAGTCTTGTTTGTCTGTTCGGCACTAATTTTGCAATAGATTTTAAACTAACTTCCCGATGAGCTAAAGACTTGAACCCGTAAACATAGCTGGGAACTGGATGACAATGCAATGTTAACTCACTTTCGTTTGAAAAACGAGGTACAAACAAACGATTTCCTCAAAATATTTCATATGAACTACTGAACAAAATAATTGTCATTATAAAAATAATAATATTTTAAAAATACAAATTTTAAACTATGCAACTTGTTAACGAAAATAAAACATTTTGTATTTTTTGTATTTGTATTTTTGAAGTTGATTAATAATTTTCTGCTAATTCCCGTACGGAATCAATATTTGTATGGCTTAAAGATAGGGTAGTTGTTCCAGTATAGCAGTCTGAAGGTTCTGTATCATGAACTAAAGGGTGTTACAAAATCAATAACAGAAAAGGCTAGCAAAAACACAACATTTAACATACTACTTAACGTTGTGTTTTTGCTAGCCTTTTAATTATTGATGGGTACAAAGGCGGTCTTAACGCCATAGGCGTTCTCTGTCAGACAACCTTAGGGTGGCGCAGAGACAAATAACAAGGTAGATGCACCAGTAAAGTAATAACATAAAGTTAGAACTACGAACTTATAATTTTCCCTTTCGCCTTTCAGCTTTTTCTGTTATTGACTTTGTAACATCCCTTAATTTTGGGAAAGTAGCCTAGGGTCGATGTAATAACTACGAGAATAACTCCAGGAGAGTTATGATTTAAATAATTATAATCTGAAATAGCTACTGCGGTCCTTGTATGCGATGAGCAAACCAGTCCGCATGACTGTGAAAAGTAAACCAATACGTATTGCTAAACTCGAATTTGAATGAGGCCACCACACATAGTGCACTTCATGCATGTAGTTTTGCTTCATTATATTAACCTGTAGACTTCTAACACACCTAGGCCTCAAAAGAGACCGCAACGTGTTTGCCGAATAAACTGACGTTTAGCTGATCGAAATAGATGTGTTCATTCATATTAACACAGGAATGCTGTTGAGGAATGTGTTTTCAATTGACACAAATCCTTAGTAAATTCTATGAAACCTGCGGGAAATATGGATTGGATACACCATCCTAAGATCAACCGGAAGCAAAGAACAAGTTAAGAGTCCTTTAAAAACCGGCCAAGTGCGAGTCGGACTCACGCAGTAAGGGTTCCGTACCACCCACCGAACTGATGCCCTATAAAAACTGATCAAATTTACGAGAGTTCATCAAAAGACACCAACGCACCGAGTGCGAAATATAATTTTTTGCATCTCTTGCTTACGCAGGTACCACCACATATGTCTTGGTTTGCTCTATATTTAGTATTTGTTGCTAAACAACATAGTATGCACTATAATCAGTCCAACTTTGACGCTGGTATGTATTACCGTTTTGAAGATAGAGTAGGAACAAAAACGTTGTAAAAATGCATGTTTTTCGAGGTTTATTGTATGGGTTTGGATCCCTTTGGTTTTAGATAATTTTTTTCAGTATTTGTCGTGATAGGGATCATAGGAATACATATTCTGAGAAAATTTTAACCAGCTACCTATTACCGTTCAAAAGATACAGCCCTGTAACAGACAGAAGGACGGACAACGTAGCGAGAGTAATAGGGTCTCGTTTGGCACCTTTTGGGTACAGAACCCTGAAAATTATGTTAAACCCAGGAAAAATCTTATTAATTTGATGGCATTCCAAATTAAATATAGCATGTTTTGTAAACACAATAAGCTCGAAGGACGAGCCCTAGTAAAATAAGAAAACCAAGAAAAATATAGAGCACGACCTTTGATATAAAAGGTAACCCAATGCCAACACATATCAACACATGTATGAATAACATCAACAAACTTGGCAGTCGATCACCGATAACGCTGAAATCGCTTGCACTCGACGTATAATTTCAATAGTAGGAGATGGATCTTGAAACTGAATTTGATCACATACAGTCTTATTTTGCGAAAACTATGAATAAGAATAAGGGCTGTAGGCCGAACGAAACGAACTGCAGCGTCAATGCTACTTGTTCGGCGCGTCATGAAATTACGTGAATTAGGGCCCTGGGGCTTTTCTCCCGACTGGATCGAGTGCTGTATCAATCAAATTTGAATTCGAGTTAGTGTTAAATCGTACTGCATTTTTCTAGGAATTGACATTAGCTTGATTTGCTTCAGAGCTCGTACCAGTCGGGAGTAAGGCTACTGTCTCCCTAGCCAAGTTGACACTCTACAATCGTCAACGCTAATAGAAAACAATCAAAATGTATAGGAATCACATTACTCAACGAAAAAGTCGCCTTTAAAGCTGGAGTGAATCGGCACCTAATAGGTTTGCTCGCTCCATCGTCGACCACATCCTGACAAAGCTGTCTAGATTGTGGTCAAGAGCAGATCTATAAATCATAAAAAAAAAAAAAAAAAAAAAAAAGTCATTCGTTGAGATATGTCATTCCCATATATTTTGATTGTTTCCTATAGCGTTGACGATTGTAGATTATCAACTTGGCTAGGGGGTCTGGTCTGGTTTGTTGTTTCCCCGGGACGTGCCAAAGGCGTAGCACTGGAGGGGCACCGGCGCGGTCCACTGGAGTTCCCGGAGCTCCTCTATTTTGTGCAGAGGATGGCCACCGTGTGGTTTTAGTCGGTAAGAGTCCGACATAACCCTCCGCCCTCCCCAGACGGAGGGTATCCATGAGGATTTCCACTCGAAAACAAAAACAAAAAAAAGGGGGTCTGGTCTGCTTGTTGCCAGAAACTACACGGAACAATTCACACATTTTAAATAACATCTAATTAAAGTAAATTAAAAGTGGGCGGGGAAAACGTATCTAGAGCCCTTCAAAACATTCAGTTGTCAAAATGTATTGCCGCCAACTTGGCCAACAGTAGGTCCTAAAATACTTTCGTATGAATAAAACTGCGAGTGAACTTGCCCTTGTTGATAATGAAACGTTAAACTCAAATCTTGGTAAGTAGTTAACTGGTAGTTAAACTTCCGCGTGTGACATGGAAGGTGAATGCCCGTGGGCTGGATACAGGGCAATGTCAGTGAGTGGAACTTTTTAAAATCCTTCTTCTGGTTTTTTATTTCATAACTTTAACCATAGCTAAAAATCGATTGTTTATTGACGATTATGTAATTTTAAGTAGTATTTTAATTATTTTTTAACGCATTTACGCATGCGATGAGAAATCTAATTATTTAAATTTGGGAAAGAAAACATCGCTCACGAGCAGGATTCGAACCTGCGACTCCTGGCTCAGAACGCCAGTGCTTTAGCCACTAAGCTACCGTGAACACTGCTCGTGGTATCGAATTTAACCTCCACTTGGTAACGTCTTTGGGTGCCGTCAGCGATATCTTATTAAGAAACAGTGTTTCTTAAACAGTGTTTTTTCTTTCCACAATTTAAATCGTTAGATTTCGCTTCACATACGTAAATGCGTTAAAAAAACGTAAGGTTAGGCATATATCCATACGACTTTGAATTAACTGCAAAGTTAATCAAGTCGGTTAAGAAACACTGTTTCTTAATAAGATATCGGCGACGTCACCCAAAGACGTTACCAAGTGGAGGTTAAATTCGATACCACGAGCAGTGTTCACGGTAGCTTAGTGGCTAAAGTACTGGCGTTCTGAGCCAGGAGTCGCAGGTTCGAATCCAGCTCGTGAGTGATGTTTTCTTTCCACAATTTAAATCGTTAGTATTTTAATTATTGGCTCGGATTAAAGTTTTTCCAGAGCACTTTTGATTAAATTTAATAGCGGAAAACATTCTTGTTGTTTTTCTCTTTTGTAGTAAAACTTCTTTAGGCACGCTTGACTAGGGGGTAAGCTGGTGAATGCGTTACGAAAAGTGAGGCGAACGGAGGGGGTAGTGCGGGACCCGGGGAACGAGGCGTGCGCGACGGCCGGCCACGACACAGCGCCGGTAGAGCAGACGCGCGCCGTGCCATCGCCGCCGTTCCTTTGTTCTAATTGGAATAGTATTGAGGGAGATATAAGTTAGTGAAGTTTTACTTCAGTCGTGTGCTCTCATGCACACTCTTGTTTTTTTTTTATTAAACTTTACTTGTTTTTTGTTTTTAACAATCAACAGCAAAGAAACACCTATTAATTAGATAAAGATAACAAGCTAAAAATTGACACTAATCAATGGCTGTTACAGACGATTTCTTCGATCTTAATCATATAATTAATTAATACACTTATTCGAGCATAATCTGACAAGGGCAAGGAATATTTATTAAATGTTTAGTCTAAATTATCAATTCTAACGTCAGTGTTAACCCTGAAGAAGATAAAAAACTATAAAAAGTTCTGTTTAACTAAATTCCTTAACTTGGCTTTTTAGAGCGTTTGTTCTCGTAAAGAAATAACAGAGTCCTACAAAAAATCATGAGAATATTCTTGTCTTCATTTGATATTTATGTATGTATATAAGTATTATATGTACATATATAATTATACATTTACATAACATCACGCCTGTATTTCCCCGAAGGGGTAGGCAGAGGTGTATGTACGCCCACTTTTCGCCAGTTATGTTATAGTCCGTAACAAGGGGCGAGCCAATTGCCATTGACCGGGCACAAATCCTGACTCCGGACTGCTACTGAGAATTTCCTAATGAAAAAACCCAATAACACTTTGCCCGACCCGGGAATTGAACCCAGGACCCCACGCTCAGCAGTCGCGCTTGCACCCACTAGACCAACGAGGCAGTATATTAAGACAGTATAAATAGTAATAGTAATAGTAATAGTAATAAAATTTTATTTCTCTCTTCACAAAGGTGGGCTTAATAATATAATAGGTACCTTAGAATTATGTAACAAATAAGTGCGTATAAGCTCCTTTGCGAGAGACTGGAGTCCGTACTAGGGAAAACCCTGTGTTACGGATCACCAGGCCCTCACCCTAGTTTTAAGTATATACATGTACATTATTTTGTCACTATTACAGGTAATAAAAAAGTACTTAAGCATAAATATGACTTGATGGAAGAGAAAGAGCATTATAATATAAGTACATGCAGGTTGACAAACAAGTGGGATGTGTGGATGTTTATATGTATAATTATGTGTGAGTTTGTATGAGAGTTGTTAAAGTTCCATATTGTGTGAGGAGTGTATATTGGAGTGTGAGTGATATGAGGTGCAATGTGTGTAAGTGAGTGTGTGGTTGGTCAAGATTAATGTTATGTAAGTATTCGTTTGTGCATGTGTCGTGCGCGGATGTGATTATGCAGGGGTGGCACTATGTGCGTGAGATGCGTGAGTATGTTTTTGTGTGAGTCCCGTCTTGATTTGAGTTTAGGAGGGTATAAGAAGTAGTTGTTCGGTGGCATCGTAATCTAATTTTTGTAGCCACTTGAATAGCTTTTCTTTACAGCGCTGCTTGGGGAGGGGGTACAAAGACAAAAATTCATTTAACTTGTTATACAAATAGCTACCCAAAAACTTAAAGTGCCTGTGTGCGAAACTAGTATGAAAGAGTATTGTCGGACACACTGAGTGCTTTCGTCGCTTATTTTCAAAAGCTGTAGGGTTGTAATGGAGCTGCGAGTGTTTACGAAGGATTGTGTTATGGATGAATAATTGTCGCACGGTTAAGACACCAGTAAGTTCATAAAGGTCTTTAGTTGGATGTAAAAATGGTAAAAAATTTGCCACCTTTAAAAATAAATAATGTATAATTATACATTATTTATTGTAATCGCATGTAAGTTTATGATTTTATAAGATAAATTATGTATATATTATATAATTTATGGGTTAAGTTGGTTTAGTTTAATTAGTTAAGTTTCTAACTTTTATTATTAACTGCACTAGTAACTACCCTGTGTTTCTTCATAACATTCCAGTCCATTCAATGGTAGTCTGGAAGAGATCGCCGTAGAGCGATAGGACCGCCACCTCAGTGATTGTACATTTATATTTTTTATTAAAAACTGCTGACTGCTGAGCATGGGGTCTTGGGTTCGATTCCCGGGTCGGGCAAAGTGTTATTGGGTTTTTTCATTAGGAAATTCTCAGTAGTAGCCCGGAGTCTGGATTTGTGCCCGGTAAATGGCAATAGGCTCGCCCCCTATTACATGGGACTAATAATATAACTGGCGAAATGTGGGTGTACTATTACACCTCTGCCTACCCCTTCGGGGAAATACAGGCGTGATGTTATGTTATGTTATGTTATTAAATACGATATAAATCGTTTTGTATTAAAGTTTTTTTTTAACATTATTTATTTCACTTAATTGTACCAAATCTTTCAACAGTGCGCCTCGCGCAAAAGTTGATGAAGAGTTTGGATTTATAAAAATTGTACTTTTGGGGTTTTGATACACAAAACAATGTTTTTGTTTTTCAGTATCTCGCGCGCATCTTTGTCAGTTACTCCTTTTCTTTAACTCAATATCGTCATTGGTAAGTTTGAGAACCTCGACGACAGCCGGTTGATCGGACCGGGTATCGTGGAAAAATAGTTTTGAACTTTATATCCTTGAAGTCGGTGAATTGTCCTTTTTTGCCATACTTCGCGTCATCATACATGCCATACTTTCACTCACTTGTTATAAGAACTCGAGATAACATATTTGCAGCTATATTATCCAAGCCCTTCTTAACATACGTCACATCAAAATCATATTCTTCTAGTCATAATACTCATAATCGAAACTTATTAACCGACTTGATGGGGTAGTCATAGTCATGTAGTCATATTAAATAGATATAATAACGAATTATATAACATGGTCGATGAATAAAGGCATTAAAATCTCTTTGCCATTACTAAACAAACTTGAACTTTTATTACGATAGATAGATCTTAGCCCTAAATTAAAAAATCTTATCCCACAATTCCGTCTGTATATCAGGGTTTTTTTTTTTTTTTTGAAAACCATTTTATTAAATAACACTACATTTTCGCTTAATAATTTCAAATAAACATAACCAACACAAGTTAATTTTCCTCCTATCCCTTAATAGTAATATTTGACTTGTGAAATTTTATGTGTCTCTGTAATAAATACGATAATTTTATAATTCAAATTGATGTACCTGATTCAATAAAATTATGAATTTTTGTACCGTGTAATACAAATGTTGCGTGATTAACGCCTTCTAAAGTGAACACCTGCTTAGGCACGAAAGAAATGGTGAAGTGATTCATCTTGCTCTGGTTCATTTACTGAATTATTTTGAAAGTCCTCTATTGAATCCTAGCGACCTAATTAGTAGGTATACGCACTTAATTAAATGGTCGACTTCGATCAGAAAAATTATCTCGATACTGATTATTGCCATTAAATCCAGCACGATTTCCACGACTAGGAAACCAATTTTTTTTTTTCATAACGACTATTACTGCGACCACGATTATTATACGTCAGAAAATATAAGATGAGCATGTTGATTTTTATCTAACATGCTACTAGATCGATGGCATCGATTAAACGGCGAGTCATCTTCTCATCAATTTTGATTTCGTACTCCATTTTAGCTTTTATTTTCCTCTTATCGATATCAAAAATTTTTGGTAAATCAAAGTGATTTTACTAATTATTTATTTAATAGTGTAATTTTATATAAAGACCACTGCTTAGTTTTAATTTCTTATATTAAGTTCAACCACAAAAGATTCGTATTCTGTATACAAATTATTCGATTCTAATATTTTTATTTTCATTATTTCTTTTTATCTTCTTTTTGGACCTAATTTACGTAAATTAACATATTTAAATCTTATCTAATCTAGCATATCTATATATGATTTAGGATCTATATCCTAATTCTGTAGTCTAACAATACATTTTAAAACACTTTTATTATACCTAAAACTTACTGCCTCTAAATAAATTTTCCGTAAACACTCTTTATTACGCACTTTTTTTTTTCCACTCACTTTATTTTTGTATTAGTTTTTTCTTTTTACACTTTTTCATCTTGATTTTGAACTCGTCACAGTCTTTTACATAATCTCCTAAACAGCGCCCGCGTTCTCTGCAATACGATCCCTGCGCGCCGACATCCTAATTTGCAGGCGTTGTGTCGTCGCTTGTGGCACTTTTTGTAGAAATGATAAGCGCCATATAACGCAGCTATTCCAAAAAACGCCAACAAAATTGTAGTCATTAGGTTCCCAGTGCTGAGGTGATGATTGCCAATGTCCTTTAGAAGCGCATCATTGGAACTCGCTCCGGCCGCATTCTGCGCGACGATAACCTCTTCCTTTGAGTATGACTTTCCCATGACGAAAACACCAAAAAATTATCAAAATTATCCACCTGACCCTCTGCAACCGATGGCCATGGTCCCTGGTGGCAGGGTCGCCATGTAAAGGTTGTAGGTTGTGGCGTCCAAATGAATGACGTATTGTAGGTAAAAGTACGTTATATTGTCTTAACAACCAACTTAAGACTAAAGCGCGTTAACAACTTGAAAGTACATAATTCTTACTTACTTATAATTAGCTTACGTTTAGGTAATATGATTAACCTACACACTACACCTAGTTTATATTTATCATGTTTTTTTATGTCATGCAATAAAGAGGATTTGTATTATTTTTTATTATTTTAAACGCATTTACGCATGCGAATATTATGGTATCGCTGACGTCACCCAAAGACGTGTACCATAGTGGAGGATAATTTCGATACCACAAGCAGTGTTCACGGTAGCTTAGTGGCTAAAGCACTGGCGTACTGAGCCAGGAGTCGCAGGTTCGAATCCTGCTCGTGAGCGATTTTTTCTTTCCACAATTTAAATCATTAGGATTTGTATTGTATTGTATTGTATCATGATTGTACAAAAATAATAAGAAAACAAGTTCAGAGGTTCGTCATTCATTATCACGGCCCATAGCAGTCTGCTGCTGTTAGGCGGCCAACAGAATTCTCTTCGAACTTCGATGATAGGAAACGTCTACCTTCAGCGTGAGTCTCCGTGGTTTTGTGTCGTACAGACAATAATGATAGTCAAATCAAATCAAATCAGTTTATTGTGAGCATAGGTCAAAGGACAGTGGTAAAATTTAAATTTCAGTTCCACTATGTCCTGCCTTTTCGGCATACAATAATACTGTATTTTTTATAAGCATTACATTAAATTAATTAATTAAATAAATAATTATGAATTATTATTAAGTACTATTATTTTCTTTATTTAACTTAATCAACATATAAATTATATTTTTAAATATTACTACAAAAAATAAAACAACAACAAAATAGTGGCCCACCGGTATCGTTTACAGGGACCAAGCTACCCGGCGGTCCAGGGCTCCAGAGAAAGGAACCTCCTAACAATTATTATTATTATTATGACCTATTTATTGCACAACATATCGTCAGTTGTAATATGAATTAATGTAACCGCCAAAATGACGACATTGAGTTAAATATACAGTTCGACTGCAAATTAGCTCTATCGATTGGTGTCTTTAAAAACTCGATATCTTAAAAAAAGGCGATTACGTTAACAAAATCAGACAATTTTTTTTTCATTTTAATTCATTAACCGACGAAAAAAAGGAGGAGGTTCTCAATTCGACGCGTATATATTTTTTTTTTTTTGTATGACCACGCATTACTTTTTACAGACTGGTCCACATTTGATGTTTTTTTAATGGATAGGGTATGTCTCGAAGTTGGTCCCATTTAAATTTCAAGATCAAAATCTACCCCTAAGGGTAGGAAAACAGGGGATGATTGCTTGTTCACCCACTGAATTGTTGAAACTTGGCACACATAAATGTTCACTTCAACATAATGGAGACTTGGAGTTAGATTTTAGCCACAAAAAAAATTAAAATAAAACTTTTTAACATTAAATTTAACCGACGAAAACAGTAACTGAAAAGCGAAAAGTTACTAATTATGAGTCGGCGCCAAACAAACTTTTAACAAGCAAAGTGCGTGCAAGTTGCAAGTGGCCGAGCGGAGAGCGAATTTTTGGAAAGATATTGTTTATCGTTGAAAATTTCACGTTGTATTTGATGTTACGTTGTTTTTATTATTTATTAAAAATAATTTAATGATCTTCGTTGATTGTTTGTTTGGCGCCGACTCATAATTAGTTATTTTTCGCTTTTCAGTTTCTGTTTACGTCGGTTCAATTTTTTGTGAAAAAGTTTTATTTCTGTGATAAATGGTACATTTTATGAGAATCAGAATCAGACTCATTTATTGCTTAACTGTTACATATAGTGTGCAGTTGACATTGCAAATAGTAGTATTTAGTAAAATAACAGTTTACCATATCGGACATGCAATACCAATACTGTCGTTATACATTATAAAATACAATAATTTAATTAAATCATCATCATTTCAGCCGAAAGACGTCCACTGCTGGACATAGGCCTCCCTGAGAAGTGATAGATAGGGTGGTGCAATTCTTTACGTCCGGCACCACACGGAACAATTTAATTAAATATTCAGTCACAATTATTTATGTCATAGGAACGTAATAAATATTATTCATACAATGTCAAATAATGAGAATGAGCAATGTATCTATTAATGTAACGACAGACTTGGTATTAATTTTTAATGTATTGACCCAACGTGAAACAAAATCAATAATGTAAGTAAGAGTCATTTTTAGACTAGGTTGTAGGTTGTTGTATTGTGTAAGTTACGTTTTACTTAATTAACTTATTACTATGGGTGAATTTGCCTGAAATGAAATTATTTTATTTTATTTTTATTTATTTAGCAGCAATTAGTTTTTTTCAAAAAATGTAACACGATTTTTTTATTTTATTTACGTAACTACCATGTCATTTTCAAAACTATGATAGTGCTTTACATGATTTCTTTCAGATAACAGATGTGTGTGTGATGTACTTTTGAGAAAAATGCTCTAAACGGCATTTCAATAGGATAAGTACACAAAAAGTTACAACTCTTTTTGTTAATTGTAATTTAGTTTTTTGCCTCTTAAAAGTCATATGAAATACATATATATCATGAAATTTCATAGATGTTTTGACAGGCAACGGTCGACTGTTATGAGGTGTCTATGGTATGTATGGTCAATGTGTCGACCGTACTTAGGTGTCCTTTCTGTGTACAACAATCCGTTGCCGAATACTGTAAATCATGAACCTTCCAATAACCTTCCGATCGCCAACCCGCCTGCCAAGCGTGGCGATTATGCACCCCTTTTGGGGGAGGTCTATGTCCAGCACTGGACGTTTTTCAGCTAAAATAATGATGAACCTTCCAATGATTGCTAAATTAATGAGTAGGGGTATATATTAACTGGTATCGCTTGCTTTAACGGTGAAGGAAAACATAGAGAGGAAACCTGCACACCTGAGAGTGTTCCATACAGTTCTCGATGGTGTGTGTAGTCCGCCAACCCGCACTAGGCCAGCGTGGTGGTAGAGGTCTTTACCAAATTTAATTACGATCGGTTCAGAGGCTTAGCCGTGAAAAGGTAACAAATAGAGAGACAGACAGAGTTATTTCCACGTTTATAATATTAGTGTGATATAATATCTACCTACTGTTTTGGAGATCGAGTCACCCACGTCCGTAGGATAGTACCCCTTTTTCCGAATCCTTCCACGTGATCCCTGGGATGTGCAAATCAGGTGACATACTGGTGGTAGGCGACGGCCGACGGCTTACGACCACCCACCGGGCAAAGACGTGCCGCCAAGCGACTTGTCGTGTTCCGGTACGATGCCCGGTGTCACTCGAGAGGATGGGTCGAAATATTTCACTGCCATCCTCCCACCTTTGCTGGGCAAGCGTGAACCATCGTCGACCGCACCATCGCGGTGTAACATCAGGTGAGGTTACGGTCAAATGCAAGCCCGTTAAGTATAATATATATATATATATATCTACCTGAAGTGAGGCCCCAGTAAAGTTTCAAGAAGCGTTGACGGAATATTAAAGAAGTCGATTATATTCTGACAGCAATGGACGAAGATGCACGAGACCAAACAAGAAGTAGATGAGTCAATAGGAAAACAATATCAGCCTATGCAACGAATAAATACAAAGAAATTACTAGACTAACACCCGGCCACAATAAAATTTATTTAGTACTGAATAGCAACGAAACACTGAAAAGAAAACCTAAAGTGGTTTCAACACTTTTAACGGAAAATCAGTGTTAAATGTTGCTGTATTAGTGTCATCGAACCGAGATTCGGTCATGGCTAATGTTGCAGGCGAGATGGGGCTAGACGAAGATTGACACAAGGATGTAAATAGTAACAAACAAAATTAACATACTTAATTGAAAAAATCTTTTTAATTAAATATATCCGCTCAAGCGCTTTGGGTCGAGGCTCGCACGGGGCTTTAAAAAACCGGTCAACCGGCGCGTTGGACTTGCACCACAGAGTATCTTGCACACTAAGGGTTCCGTACAGTCACGATCCTACCCGGAGATACATTTTGTCGACAAAGTCCCTTGAACGAATCCTGCTACATCACACGTACCTACGGCTGCCATCGAACATTGAGCGCAAGCGATTTTAGCCTTAGTGGTGGTTCACCGGAAAGTTTTTATTTTTATTTTTATAGTATCGGTTGGCGAAACGAGCTAAAGGCCCACCTGATGTTAAGCGGTTACCTTTGCCCATAACAACTTCAATACCACCTAGGCTGTTGCTTGTTGTTGTTTGTTTGTTGATAGCACATAGAAATCTAAATAATAAGGTAATAGAAGTGGCAAAGGCGCGTGAACTTGTCGCCGCGTACAGGGTGTCTCGTAGGACAGTGCGTGAACCTTTGTCTTGATCATAAGTGCTGTTTTGGACGCAGAGTCAATAAAATTAAATTTTGCAGGATATCTAACCGCGGTTTGTTTTTTAGGCTTAATTTATTTTGCTTTGAATGCTAGAAACATGGCGGGTGTAATTTCGTGATTATTCGTTGGTAGCGGAAAACCGGCGACACGCGTTCC
Source organism: Asteroscopus sphinx (assembly GCA_949699075.1). Classification (NCBI taxonomy): domain Eukaryota; kingdom Metazoa; phylum Arthropoda; class Insecta; order Lepidoptera; family Noctuidae; genus Asteroscopus; species Asteroscopus sphinx. The sequence continues at coordinate 11,259,531 of OX453008.1, forward strand.
GGTACTAAAATACATAGATGACGTTTCTATTACCTCATTATTAAGATTTATGTGGTTCCGTACCACCCATCGACCTGATGAAGAGAGTTCACTAAAGGTATCACTGCGCGTTGATTTCTTTCATATTTGAATCTCTTTCATGCGCCGTACCTTTCCGTATAGTGAGAGGTCAGCTTATACTGGAAATGTATAACTTGATGTGTAGCCAAGCGTACCAGGCGCAGGACAGATGGATTTACGTGGTCTTCGAGGCCGGGGTAGAACCGCCAATTTCCTGAATCCAGACTGCTACTGAGAAATTTACTTGACAGAAAAATCTCAACAACACTTCTTGTCCGAACCGAAAATCAAACTTAGGACCCCCGCTTAGCAGTCGCACTCGCGAGCACTAGACCAACGAGGCAATCAGTAAAGATACAAGAGTCTTAATAAATATATAATTTATTTGGATTAAATCAGATAAAGCCTAAGATTGCGCCATCCACAAAGATGCACCCCACTCTTGTTCCTAAATCGCTTACAGTACAAGTGTGCAACATTCCGCTAGTGTTTTATTTTTGTCGATACACACTAATTATCTATGAGTGCACACGCACACTACGATGCATTAACCATCTAATCAATAATGCTAATAAATAATGTAATGTAAGCGATTGAGAAGGAGAGTGAGGCGCGTCTTCGTGGATGGCGCGATCTACAATGGCTACTAAAAGCTGGAGGAATCGTCGACTTTCAAACTACCTGTATCTTGGAAATCAATGCTCTTCTGTGGACACAGAGGAGCATTCCCAACCCAAAGCAAAAAATAATAATTTTAACCAATATCACTCAGTAAATCATAGGAACGATCTCAAGGACCTAACACTTCTTCCCGAAAAGGAGCAAATTAGCTCTGGACGATTATTTTAATGGGTAGGCCCCCCACAAGGTGGACCGACGACCTGGTGAAGGTCGCGGGAATCCGCTGGATGCGGAAGGCGCAGGACCGGTCGTTGTGGCGATGCTTGGGGGAGGCCTATGTCCAGCAGTGGACGTCTTTCGGCTGAAATGATGATGATGATGATTTTAAATTAAAAAAAATTACATGTCATCGCGTCCGGACTGATGAAATGAAATAATTTATTCTGAAAACGGATTTTAAAATTACTTTTACAAGTCGGCAATTTTTTTTAACAAGATGGCATCGGCATTTCCTACGTACAGACGACCACACGTTAGTGGTAACAGTTTGGCCTTGACAGCATCTTTATTTCGTAAGCAGTAAGGGCGGGGCACATTGCTCGCAGAACAGATGGCCAATCGGGCCGTAAAGTTCTGGAGTGGCAACCACGTACTGGACCGACGACCTGGTGAAGGTCGCAAGAATCCGCTGGATGCGGAAAGCACAGGACCGGTCGTTGTGGCGATGCTTGAGGGTGGCCTATGTCTAGCAGTGGACGTCTTTCGGCTAAAATGATGATGATGATGATGAAGGGCGCTTTTTGTAATTCAAGTGTTAATATATTTATTTATTATTATTCACCATTAAATTTGGGTGCATTAAAAGAGCCTCCACGAGTGACGATATTTAATTGATCGTCCGGCGCACCCACGGCAGTCAGCCCCGCTACCAACCTGCTGACTGGCTAATCTTTTCCCCACGGCATGAGCTGTTATCATTATGTAGCTCATGTCGACACGATAGAAGAAGAAGATTATTTACCATTGACGTGCGGTCGACTGTTACCTCTCTGAGAAGAAATACCGAAACAAACTCATCTCAAACTCAATAGAGGGATCAAAGTCTCTTTTAAAGACCAGGCATTTATTTATTTATTTAATTATTTATGCACAACAGGGTACAAAGGCGGCAGCGACAGTGTCGTCGCTGAAAGGCGGTATAACGCCATAGGCGTTCTCTACCAGACAACCTTAGGGTAATGCAGAGACAAAGAATAAGGTAGATGCACCAGTAAAGTAGTAAAATATGTTTAGTTTTTGTGTGTTTTGTGTTAAGTTCAGGCATTTTTATGATGTTAAGTATTTGTGTGAGGAGAATACAAGGCAATGCCTGGACTGACGAACGTACCTTTTGAAGAACGTGCTTGGTCGATTTGAGTGGACCTGTCGCAACTGATGCATCAGCCATCGTGTAGTCCAACCATATTTTAGGGAGTTCAACGACACACGCATAACATTTCTACCAGCCAGGATCATTCAAGTACCTAGGCCTTAGAAAACCAAACCACTAGACAGTTGAAAAAATTATATGGAATACTATCGAACTGCTGATGATGAAGATGATGTAACAGCATCGTAATAATATGATATTATGATGATTATTACATGTGATTTGCGAGTTACATCAACGCAAGAATGCGCTGACATCAGCATGACTAAGACGATTTAAAATGGCCTGTTTGATTTTTTTAAATCGTTGCCCAAGACTATTGTCCACTAAGTGACTTCTGGGTTGGCGACGACACTATTTAATTTATTTATGAAGGGTACATTGTTGGTCTTATCGCTAATTGCGATAGCTTCCAGACAACCTTTGGATGGACAAGGAAGACTGTTGGTTGGCTAGTTTATTTTTCTAGGAACAAATTTTTTTTACAAGATCTTTCAAATTGAACTATCATTCTCAGAGAACCAGGAGCTACTTAATACTTGGATATTATTCGTTATTGAATGTGTAAAAGTTTGGAGCCTTCAGACTCTCTAAAATCTTGCCAACTGGTTCATCTCTTCACCACGGTATAAAGTATTTTCATGGCATTAAAGAAGAAGTAAAAGATATAAATCATGGAAAGAAAAATTCGCTCACGAGCAGGATTCGAACCTGCGACTTCCGGTTCAATGCACCAGTCGCTTTAATCGCTAAGCTACCGTGAACTCAGGTCGTGGAATCGAATTTAACTCCCACTTTTAATACGTATTAAGGTGACGTCAGTAACATCTTACTGAGAAACAGACGATATTCCTCAACCAATGAGCGATTTCTTTTCTACAATTTTTTAGCCTCGCCTTTTTTGGTACAACCCCGCCACACTTTCCCAACCACTGCAACTCCTGTAAGCCAGGGCCAACAATGCCCCGCTGAATACGATAAAATTATAGAATAAAAAGTAAAAGTGAGAAAACCAGAAAATCAAAGGCTGCATAAAAAAGCCTAGTCCTTACCAAGCGACTGAATGTTCCAGCCTTCGATTTGCAAAACAGTGATATAATAATATAAAAGTAAATATTTTTTACGATTGCGTCACGAAGCATTGAACTTGAGTAAAAATAGATCGACATCGACCCAATTAATATATCCAATCCATGCTTCGATAAGTTAACCTTTGCCAATGACTTTTCAGTAATTAAAAAGTATTTTTTTGCTAAATATTCACAAAATCTTGGCTGTTGTTAAAGGCAGTCGCAGAAGCCTGGAAATCTGTTTGGATTAGGATATTTGAATTATTTCGTTGCGTCGTAGAGCCTGAGGATATCAGGAACACCAAAGTTAAATTCAAAGTTAAAAGTTTTTATTTTGAATAAGCATTTGCAAGCACGCACGTGCCTCGGAGAGCACGTTAAGCTGTCGGTCCCGGTTGTCATACGAATATCTATGGCAGTCGTTACGGGTAGTAATCAGACATCAGAAATCATTTATTCGAAGTAGACTCGTTTCAGCTAGTGCTTTTCGAACGTCATACATAGACAGACCCCAAAAAACGCCCGCCCTTCACCACTTCCTAATGCTTAAGCTGGGAAGAAGAAGCGGCGCAACAAACTCCCCAGCAACACGTCTCTGTCTGTCACTTAGTACACCAAAATAGAATTTGTTATAAAATAATAAATTAATAAAAAATTAATATGTCAACATGAATATGTAAAATTACAGTAATGTCATGGTATGTAAAAAAAAAATCAAAATACAATAATGTCATATGTAAAAGGTAAAATACAGTAATGTCATATGTAAAAGTCAGAAGCCCGAAAATCTGACAACTGGTCTAACCTCCGAATGTCAGTATTACCCAGTAACTGCGTTGCGGGGGTCTGATGGCAGTCGCTCCGTGTAAAATACTGATGTTCAGCCGCATCTGGCTAGACTGGAAGCCGACCCCAATATAATTGGGAAAAAGGCTCGAGGATGATGATGATGCACTTTCAAAATGTTAATTATGAAACAAGTTGTAACAAACACATAACATAACATCGTCCCTGTATTCCCTGAAGGGGTAGCCAGAGGTGTATATGTATAGTAAACCCACATACATCCAGTTATGTTATAATTCCCATGTAATAGGGGGCGAGCCTTTTGGCATTAACCGGTCAAATCCAGATTCCGGGCTTCTACTGAGAATTTCCTAATCAAAAAACCTAATAACACTTTACGCGACCTGGGTATTAAACCCCACGCTTAGCGTGACTACGCTTGCGACCACTAGACCAACGAACACCATCCACCTAGGAACACCATAGTGATTTTAGTAGTCGCTGAGAGTACGATATAAACTTCATCAAGGGTCTTCCTTTTGGTTAAGGAAATCAAATGGCAAGCGCTCAGTAAAAGCAGTCAAGATTTAGCGGCATCTGGGTATTCCTTTTATTGGACCTGCAGGATCGTATGCGCTAAAACTAGGGGGACTTGAGGCACCTGTTAAGCAACCTCAGTGAGGACAACAGCATGTGGTGGACGCGTGCTGCTGTTGGGAAAACATCACTGTTTCCCCGGGACGTGCCAAAAGGCGTAGCACTAGAGTGGCACCATCGTGGTCCACTTGAGTTCCCGGAGCTCCTCACTTTTGTACTGAGGTCGGCCACCGTTTGATTTTAGTCGATAAGAGTCCGAAATACCCTCCGCCATCCCCAGACAGAGAGTATCCGTGAGGATTTCTACCCGAAAACAAAATAAAGGTAGTCTGGAATCCAAACCTTATTTTTATGAGAATGAGGCTATCGTATTATTAATAGCCCAGTTACGACTTAAAACCTTTGGCTCAGCGACTCAAAATACGCCGTTGAAACGAGAGAATGCTACTTGTCGCGATCTTTGACCGTATCTCGCCAATCACTGGTTCAAATATCCAGGAGACCCACTGCATCGCTCCAGCGATATCTGGGGTGACCGACGTGAAATGCCTTTTTTATCGACCCAGATTAAGATTAAATCCAATTTATTAAAAGGTTGAATGATTCGTTAATTTAATAAATAAAAGCGTGGAAAAGTGAAATTAATATTTCTCACAAATTAATATCGATGACTCAATATTTAAAAACTACAAGTATCATTGTTATGGATACTTCGCTATTTATACATACAATAGAATTTTTTCCCATTTTACCATTTTTATGAAATCTTAAAATTATATATTTATAAATTTATTTATTTATAAATTTATAAATAAATAAAGCTCCATGATGATATAACTTAAAAAAACCCGTCTTAAAAAAGATAGTGGCCTAATTATTAGTGATGGGCTGACATTATGGGTTTTGCCGATTAGCCGAATAGCCGACTAAAAAATTGCAATGCCGATCATCAGTAGGTACTTAATTTGGTCAAATTCAGGCATTTTCGACTCGATGGGACGATTGTAGAGTCTTCAGTGTAATGTAGTGTATGTAATACGGCATTCCCAGTAATGCCAAAATATATCTGACTGAGTGCTAGCACTGTCTATAGTGAAAGACTATTTTCTGAGACCAGGAATATTTATGAAAATAACAATAAATCTTGGTGCCAAATGAATAATTTTCTTTGTTCTTTATTTATATTAGGTATGTACTGAAAATAAATGCCGGATATTCGGCCATTTTTGCCGACTAGAAAACATGTCAAATAGTCGGTTTTCCCGACATGTCGGTGCATAATCATTCCATCTCGACTTACTATGCCAACTGACCCCCGACAGAACCAAGCTTTTTTTTTATTAATCTGAAAGATTCATTGTTTTTCATTTAAATCTATCCATATCAAGATCATTGCATAACATTATTTAATAGATCCGGATGTAATATGATATTATCATTAGACATATATAATTACTAATTTTTATTTGACGTCACAGTCACATCATAAATCTTAGGCATCACATCCATTGATGACATTTTAACGGTCGCATTTATTTACTAACAAACATTGAGACATGCACATCTAACAAGATAGGCACACTCGAATAGCCTTCACCTTGTCGATCTGCCAGCCAAGCGTGACTTCGATAGGCGAAAAAACCGTTATTACTTAATAATAGCAGAATTGTGCCAAGTTCATTGGGCACTATAGCTGATTTGATTGTCTTAAATAAGTTCGAGACAAAGCCGATTGTGGACAAAATAACGTCGTTTCGTGAGATTTTTCCCTTCAACCAATCAACACACTCGTTTATTGCCAATTGTTCCGTTTAATGTTTAAAAAATGCAGATGAAATAATAAAAACTGACTAAGGGCGAATCGGACTCGCGCATTAAGGGTTCCGTACCATTCATCAACCCCACAGAAAAAAGACCCCATTGAGAGTTCATCAATGGTGCAGTGAGTACTGTGCGTTAATATCTTTCAAAGCATCTCGTTCTTACGGAAAAAATAATATGGAAGCGAGTTTTGTGTACATTCATTATTGAACTGACTCCTGACATACAGGATATCCTAGTTCGGAAGTCGGGCATCATACGTATGTACTGTACTTATGTTTATGATGATTTATGCGTGGATGTCCAAAACATAGGTATCTTACTGAGAAGATAGGGGGAGGCCACGTTTTAACCAAGAATACTAAACCCCATTCTGCACGACGCTTAAAAAATGCAGATGAAATAATTAAAACTGACTAAGGGCGGATCGGACTCGCGCATTAAGGGTTCCGTACCATTCATCGACCCCACAGAAAAAATAACGTGATCGACCCCCATTGAGAGTTCATCAATGTTGCAGTAAGTAATTTGCATCTCGTTCTTACGCAGGTACCACGGGCGTAGAATAAGAGGGACTCCGGAGGCATATCACATTCCTGGAGTCCCTCCTTATTGTGCTGAAAACGGCCACTGTGCCGGCCGGTATGTGGGATTTTTACCCACTAAAACCCCCCCGGTTTTAGTGGGTAAAAATCCCACACACCGGCCTCTGCCTCTCATGAGGTCGGCAGCTTTTTGAAGATTTTGTCCTCGTAGCAAAAAAAGTTACTTCAACACAATCATGATGTCTGTGGTTGCCTCATTTTTATTATTTGTTGTTAAATTATAGAATACTAGACTTTTCCCGCGACTTCCCCCGCGTATGATTCGAGTTATCACAGAAAGACTTATCGCGCGTCTTTTGGGATTTGTTTATTTTCCCGGGACAATAGTAGCATATATGTTAATGTTTCCGGGTTATGGTCTATTTGTGTAAATTTCATCGAAATCCGTTCAGCCGTTTCAGCATGATCGAGTAACAAACATCCAAAAATCTTCACAAACTTTCACATTTATAATACCAGTACGATCAGTAGGATGCACTACAATCACTCCAAGTTTGATGCTTGTAGATACATCAGAAACGTTGAAAAAATTAATTGCTATTTTAGCGGTTTCTTGTATGGGAGCCCCCTTTTGGTTTAGACTTTTATTTTTAGTATTTGTCATGATAGAGGCCATATTTTCACATAGGTATTTATCTGGCTACCTGTTACGGTAAAAAAAATACAACACTGTTTCAGAAAGACGGAACGGATAGAGGCAAAGTCCCATTGGCCACCCTTTGGGTACGGAACCCTAAAAAGAACAAGAAACATAATTAAGTTTTTGTTGTTTGTAGTGTAGGGATTAGTGTTCTAACTTTATAAGCACCTTTTTTGTTATTGCTATAAATATCTCCGTTATTTATTTAAACATCTTATTATTCACATTTTTAAATATTTTTACAAAAGATTTTTTTATTATTATTATTATCCTATCCTATCCTACTTCCTACTAATATTATAAACGTAAAAGTTTGTGAGGATGTATGGAAGTTTATTACTCTTTCACACAAAAACTACTATATTGATTTTAATTCAATTTGGCATACAGATAGAACATAACTCGGATTAACATATTGGCAACTTTTTATCTCGGGAAGATGAACAGTTCCCGAGGGATGTGCGATAAACGACATTCACGCGGGCGAAGTCGCAGGCATAGGCTATTCATGAACAAAGGAAGGCACTGGCATAGAACTGTTTTCTCTTTTCTATGGCACAGGGTTGGTTGATAGCCGCCAAGCCTCTCGCACCGCTGTTCTTGTCACCAGAGACTTCTTGCTTGTGATGTTGTTCTTGCTTACTAGTTTAGTGGCCGTGAAAGTTTCCTTGTTCATCCGTGAGAAGCATCGCGTCCAAAGCGAGTAAAGATCCAGTTTTTTAAATGAAATCCAATCAAATCAGTTTGTCTTAAAGTCTACAGGTCAAAACACAGATAATAAAAATATTAAAATTATAATAAATAAATATTTTTGGGACATTTTTACACATCACCATGTAGTCCCAAACTAAGCAGAGCTTGTGGCATGTGTACTAGACAATGGATATAATACTTATATACTTTTTTTTGTAAATACATACTTATAATACATAAGAAAGAAACAACCAGACCAACACAAACACTCATATTCATCACACAAATATTTGTGTCCTGTGGGAATCGAACCCACGACCTCGTGATCAGCAGTCCGACACTCGAACCACTAGACCACAGAGATCGTAGAGGTCGTCGTTGTATATTATGTGTTTTTGGATTTTTTTCATAAGGGAATCTCAGTACCAGCCCGGATTCTGGATTTGGGCCGCGATAGTGGCAATAGGCTCGTCCTCTATTACACGGGATATAACCATAAAACTACTATACTTTACGTCAGTATAATAAGTTAATGCTTATAACATAACCATAGAAAACTAAATAAAGTTAATAGAAGCGGCAAGGGCGCGTGAATTTGTCGCCGCGTACAGGTGTATTTTAGGACACCAGTGCGCGAACCGTTTGTTTGATCATCAGTGCTGTTTTGGACGCAGAGTCACTAAAATTGTATTTTGCAGCATATCTAGCAGCGGAATTTTTACTAAAGATTTCTCTAATTTTATTCACAAACAGAAAGGCACGTGCAATGTGATTTTATATTTTAGCTATAAGTATAAAAATAATATTAAATAAATAAATAATAAATACTTTTGGGACATTTTTACACAACACCATCTAATCCCAAACTAAGCAGAGCTTGTACGGTCGACCGCAAGTCGGTGGTAACACTTTGACATTAGCAGCGTCTTTATTTCGTAAGCAGTAAGGGCGATTTTCGAACTGACGTGTTACCACTGTCATGCAGGCGACTGTACTATGGGTACTAGACAACGGACATAATACTTATATACTTTTTTTTTATTAGTTTATTGGTCTCTGATAATAGTCACAAAACACAATAAAAATAGTAGGTACCTACTATCTCATAGGCAGGTCAGTCCAATTAAACTTTTCGTGTATTTGTCCTCGACACAACATTGAGAACGAATTGGTCAAATAAGTAATGTTTAAATATACTAAAATATTTAAATTGCATGCAAACATGCGATAATTATAAGTTCCGAATCAAACTTTGAATAAAAAAGGTATAACTAACACGACTTTTGTTACGATTTAAGTACTATTGTATTGAAATAGGTGAATGTCGCAGTTTTAAAAGTACTATAGGTAGGTAGATAGATACGTATTAATAATTAGAATACGACAAATGTTAAAGCGGAAGGAAGGATGACGGTGGCATAGACCTTGCAGCTACTTCCTATACCATATCGGAACTAGTGCAGTCACTAGCAACCTCCACACTTACACTTAATCCAATGAAACGTATACTTTAACTCGTTAAATTCTTATTAAAAAACAATGTCAACCGATATTATCGTAGAAAATGCTGTTTTTAAAACCTGTTTCACTTGAAAATACGATATTATGCGGTCGAGTGTTTATAAGCACACACAATCGCGCGCCTAAATGCAAATGTCGTTTTTCACATTTATCATGACATAAACTAATAATCTGGTATCGATTATCGTAAACTGTTATGCATTTTAATTTTATTAATGTAATACACGTAAAGTTATATTGGACCAGTTTGTAGAAAACGTTATTAATAGGAAATGCGGATGGTCTTTTCTCGATACAAACGCTCTCGACTGTTTATATTCATAGAGCAATGATTTTTAGGGTATACAATAAAAATCAGCTGTTCCGTTTTTGTTGATAAATTATTTCTAGAAGCCCTCAAAAACGCTTTAAATTATCTATTTAGACCGCTGCCTAAAGAGGCCTTGTATATAAATTTAACAACAATTAATGAAAAAGGAAAAATGGTCCAGTTTCGGAGGAGAAAATAGTCGAGAGCCAAACCTCGAACCTTTTTCTAAGGCTATTCAGTCTAAACTGCAGTTGTCCTTATCGCACTTACTTGAGGAAAAGCGACAGCGATAGTTTCTTCAAATACCTAATATTAAAAAGTCTCTCTGCCAGAACTTCCTCTCAATTTCCCTATTTACGGAAATCCGCGCTACATAACCACAAAACAATAAGTATGTATGTAAGCATTTTATTATACTACAAAAAAAACCACGCGGCTCCTCAATCTAATTTTCCAAACGATAGGTAATAATAACAATCCTATAACCCCGATGCTCCTCGTTAAATCTTTACCTTTTAAATACATCTTGTTACTCGAAATTTTTATGTAACATAAGGAGTGCTTTTACAATAACATGGCAAATGGCAACGCAATGCTACTTCCATGAAACAATTATTTTGAACTTTTCTTGTATAAAAAAACTGAAAAAACACGTTTCAAACCAATGCAACTCCTGTAGGTAAGCCAGGATGGCGCCAAGCCAGAAACGCTGAAGGAATGAAGCAAGCTCGGCGTGTATGTACAGTCTAACAAAGCAATTAATATCCAGGGTCGCCAGATATAAATGAAGTTATCTCAGAAGATTTTGGATGTTTTCGAGTGAAATATCATTTTGATAGGTTTAACGGACAAAGTTAAACTGTGTTTTTACAAAACCCTAATCCAGCGGTACTCTAAGTGTGTTCCGCGGAACCCTAGGGTTCCGCGATACCCCTGTAGGGGTTCCGCAAGAATTTAGAAAAAAAAAAAAAAACACCTCTCTCTGGTCACTGGTCGAACGTTTTGAATCCGCCCGCCGCGCGTATACTTGTGAGCGCGCAGTCCCTTTGATAAAAGCCGCCTCTGAATTAGACGCTATAGTTGTGAACAAGCGACTTTCGGCTCTATCTTCAAAAGCATAAAGTCGAGATTGTTTACAACGCATTTTTTTGTATTTATATTTTTATTTCCGCTTTTTGTTTATCAAAGGCGCCGACTCGAGTATTTTTGAGAATGTTCGAGTTCGAGTCTAGGACTAAGTATAAAAGCGCTATTATATAAAAAAAGTCGCGCCTCGTCAGTCAGTTGACGATTAGCGTTCGGAGCGATAAGTTCGTACCTACCTACTTACAAGCTGGCTAGCCTGCTGCCTTCTTGTAAGTTCTACTGCCCGCTGTATTCTGATTGTATCAGTTTTGTACATTTCTTCTTTGGACTAAACTTTGTCTCATAAACGCAGTAACGATTGTGCATTATTTTGACCCTACCATCCTGACGTGTAACATTATTAATAAAGAAGAATGGAACGTTGGCTTACAGGTGTTAAACGTGTTGCAACGACATCTTCTAATGACGCTGAATGTTCAAAAGCAGTACGCGCGGAGAATACAGCAATTACCGATCCAGACGATGATGCCACGACGTCAAGCTCCACGGTTTCAAAGACGAAAAAAAGGAAGTATGATGAATCATATATCAGTTTCGGATTTGTTGATTCCAACGGCTCACCTCTCTGCATGTTATGTAGTAAACTGCTTCCTAATAGTTCCATGGCACCTGCCAAATTACGCAGACATTTAGATACTGTACACCCCGAGTCTAAAGACAAGAATAAAGAATTTTTTGTTCGTAAAAAAGAACATTTATTGGAAAGTCAAAAAAATATGATGCATGTAACACAAACTATCAATGAAAAGGCCACGGAGGCATCATATTTAGTTAGCTATCGCATTGCACAAGCAGGTGAAGCGCACACTATCGCTGAGAATTTAATAAAGCCATGTGTGTTAGACATAACAAAATGTATGCTCGATGAAAAATCTGCAAAGCATCTTTCTACTGTACCGCTATCAAACGATACTGTTTCACGGCGAATCCATGATCTGGCAAGCTACGTCAAACAAGAACTAGTTGCACGTCTACAAAAAACACGATTCGCCTTGCAAATGGATGAGTCAACTGATGTCACTGGTCTGGCTATCTTGCTGGTTATCGTGAGATATCCATATGAACGTTCTTTTGAAGAAGACATGCTTATGTGTTCACCGCTGCCCACAAACACTACCGGGGAAGAAATTTTTAATAAAATAAACATATTTTTTAAAGAAAATAATCTTAGTTGGAACGATTGCATTGACATTTGTACAGGTGGGGCCAAGGCGATGACAGGTAAAACAGCAGGAGCAGTATCACGAATAAAAAGTAAAGCGCCTAATTGTAGTTCCAGCCATTGTATTCTGCATAGACAAGCACTTGCGATGAAGCAAATGCCGTCAAATCTAAAATTAGTTATGGATGAAGCGGTAAAAATAATTAATTTTATCAAATCACGACCACTACAATCCCGATTGTTCTCATTATTGTGTGAAGATTATGGCAGCAAACATAAAACACTGCTGCTCCATACAGAAGTGCGATGGCTGTCTCGGGGTAAAACTTTAACAAGGCTATTTGAACTTAGAGCCGAGTTACAAATGTTTCTTTCAGCAGATACAGTTTCTTTTAATTTGAAAGACCGTTTGTATGATAAAACTTGGTTGTTCCGATTGTCTTTTATGGCGGATATCTTTCAAAAACTGAACGAATTGAATTTATCATTGCAAGGTAAACAGACAACAGTGTTCCAGGCCTATAACAAAATAACTGCCTTCAAAAGAAAATTAGATTTTTGGATTATTTGCGTTGGTAAGAGAGAAATAGAAAGCTTTACGTCACTCAGTGAGTTTGTTAGCGATAACGACTCGGAAATGTTTCAAGATGATGTGTTTGAAGAATTGGTCCAATATCTCACTTCGATGCGCGCATCTTTTGTAAAGTATTTTCCCGAAGAACATAATACAAAAATGAAGCTGAATTCATGGATTCATAATCCTTTTTTACCCAACTTGCAAAAGCCCGAAAGTATGTCAAACGAGATATATGAATCTCTATTAGAAATGTCATCAGACACAAGTATGGAGTCACTGTTCAAAACGACGCCTCTCAACGATTTTTGGTGCAGAATCCGTGATGAATATCCAATGCTTGGCAGAATGGCTCTGAATATTCTTCTCCCGTTCCCAACAACATATTTGTGCGAAACAGGATTCTCAACCTATGCAGCCACGAAAACAAAATATCGCAATAGACTGGACGCCGAACCTGATATGAGACTTCAAATGTCTTCTATCAAACCTGATATCAACCAATTGATGAAAAATAAAAAACAGTTTCATACCTCCCATTAGTTAAGATTTTTTCATTTTTAATATCTTCTATTATTGTACTTGGCATGTGGTTTATACGAGTCCTTTTGTATATTTATAGCGAGACGATCTGCGATAGGCATTATGGTGATCATATTATTTCCGACTTGTTGTGGAATTGTTAGGATTTTGTAGATGTCATAGCTGTCTCTACTCACTAGTGGAATTTTTACTTCAAAGATAATAAACTGCTGCATGACTCTTGCTTTAGTCTTCAATAAATGATATATTTTTGATAAATCTGATTGAATATTATCTATCGGTAGAGTTAATTCTTTTGCTAACTGTCCAGTTATGATATTAAGTTCATCCTTCAGCTGATTAGGTGTTAGAAGGTGAATGTTGAATCCTGTGTAATGTATATTCATGAGTGTGTCCACAATGGTTTCCTGGATGTTTTTCAAGTTCATAAGGACATTGTTAGCGATGATTGATGATACACTAAAGCTGTTTAAGATAAGTGATTCTTGCACTCCTTCTTTAAGTGTGTTTAATCCCTTTTCTAAACTGATTAATTGCTGATTGAATAACTTATGATGCTTATCCATCGCATTTTCTACTCTCTTGATAATGTTGTTTTCGGCCTCTACAATTGACGTATGATTTTTCCATAATAATGTGAAATGCTTTTGATTACTTCTGATTTGTTCAATATCCTTCAAATATTGCTGAGCAAACTCCTCATCTAAGACTCCAAACAAACTTCGTGCTATATTCCCCACAGCGTTGATAAGACCGCGCTTATGTCGCACGTTTCTCGGGAATTGCTGATCTAGCAACATACTATTGTAATGGTCAAGTTCATTGCAACCGTGACGTAACTGCATAAGGATTACGTCACACTGCGATATCTTGGTTGTGTTAGAACATATGTTGCTTAAGTGATTAACATATTTTTTAAGTAGATCTGATCCTTGCCAATAAGGCGCCATGTCATAATATACAATTAACTTCCATTCATCTCGTTCGAGACGCATGCTGGATATTTTATCAAAATAAATGCTCTGGTTGCTACTTAATGCCGCTATTTTATGATCACAGCTGGATGGCGTTAAGAAACACATTAGAAACATGAGAGCTAGGTAAATAACACTGCAAACCTTTTTTCCTTTCTGATTTCTTGATTTATTTTTTGATGTGTCATTTGATATAGCAGGTTTGTATGTATGTGGTTTTATATGATTTTGCTCTACACTGTTTTGATTTAAAGTTTCATGTTCATGGACGGGCAATACGGAAAGTTTAGTTATTGGTCTCTTGATTACACCTTTTTTGGTCCTTACGGACACAACACGGACACAACCGTCCTTGCCGGGATGCAGCTCTATGATTCTGCCGAGAGCCCACTTTCCGGATGGTAAATTAGCATCGTTGATGATTACGATGTCGTTGATTTTCAGGTTTGATTGCTGTTGCCGCCATTTGCTACGTGCTGATAATTGACTCAGGTACTCGGATTTCCACCTTTTCCAGATATCGTCAAAAACCTTCTGGGCGAGCTGCCATCGTGTTCTTGCGTCTCTTTCCGTCTCAATGATGGTGAGCGTGGGGCCACTTGCTAGAAAGTGAGACGGAGTTAGATAATCCATGTCTTCCGGATCTTCACTGAGAGCGCATAGGGGTCTCGAATTTAGGCAAGCCTCTAATTGTGCTAGTAATGTTGAGTACTCCTCATACGTTAATTTTTGCTCGCCAACAACTCTTTTGATATGATGCTTAAGGCTTTTGACGGCGGCTTCCCAGAGCCCCCCAGCGCTCGGCCAGGAAGGCGCGTTGAAGTGCCATTGTATTTGCATATCTGTAATTGATCTAAAGAAGTTTTCGTCTACAGTTTTTTGTAAGTTCGTGTATTCGTCACGCAACATTTTGTTAGCTCCGACAAAATTTGTCCCATTATCACTGTATATGTGGGTTGGAGCTCCTCTTCGGGCTGCCATCCTCCTTAGGGCCGCTAAGAAGGCAGCTGAACTCAGATCGGAGACCAGTTCGAGGTGCACAGCCTTTGTCGCCATGCACACGAACACCGCGATGTAGCCTTTTGTAGTTTTGATCCCTCGACCCTTGCTTGATTTGATGTCAACATAGCCGGTGAAGTCGAGCCGGTGAAGTTGGCACAAAGGAAAGCAACTGTAAAGGCGTTATACAGGTTGAAGCATCAGCAACACAAAGCGACTTTACCTTTTCTGGCGACTTATTCATAATGAAGAGCCTGCTTAATAATTTGCCAAATCGATCATTCCAAAAACCATCATGGCCTTGCCTGGAGCACATTAATCTAGCGGACCCTGAATACAATATTAGTCGCCCAGTTGATGTACTGCTCGGAGCAGATGTTTATTCATTGATCATCATGGGTGGCATCATCAAGGAAGGCGAGTCACAGATAGTGGCGCAACAAACACGCCTAGGCTGGATTCTGTGCGGAAACGTAAGATCTTATCAGTGTAGTGTCGTTTTAAACAACATAAACGATATTCAGAGATTCTGGGCAATTGAAGATATCGCCGACGAAAATCAAACCAGCTTATCATCAGAAGATTACGAGTGCGTGAAGCATAAAGTTGTACGGGACAACCTTTGATTGATATGATAGCGAGCACACGCGGCGGAGACCCAACGCGAACTCAATTGGATTAGGAATGCACGCGGTACTAAAAAGCTGATTCTTAGGTAAATGATAAATTGTACGGTTGCATCGTACATGCTCCCAGACACGAGAGCAGAAACTGATAAATGAAACAATAGTGTAATGCAAAATGTTGAAATGTTCTTATGCCTAAAGTTGATCAGTCTCTAATGTCTTTTATTCATTTTCACTAAAAATAGATTCGCGGAACACAGGTGACGTCGCCTTGTGTTTACGCGCACTGATTTCATCAGAAATGGTTTTTAGTTCAAGCTCACTAGTACACGGAACACTAGCAACTTGCAGATGCTGATGATGCGGGCGTGCTGTCAGCGATGCACTGCGCACGCGCCGGACGTGACGCCACACGTACACTGCCACTGCGATGCACATTGCGAATACCACCAAGTATATCACGGTGTAGTGGTGCACGTCGTGATATGAGATCCTGTCCTCTAGATCTTCATCATTGCTTGATTTCAATTGATTCAATTTGTCTTCGACTTGCTTTATCAGACCTTGTCTCTTGATATGCTCTCGGTCTGATTCAATTGCACTTATTGGTATGGACAAGTTGATTATGTTGTTAATCGGTGGAATATCTATCTTAATAACATCTGCTGTAGTTTTAAGATAGTTAGAAAGTTGTTTATGTGAATAAATTGTATAAGTATCGCCTTTGATGACGCAGCCGTCGCCGAGCATGATAACGCCGGCCTTAGTTAATTGTTCTGCCATAACTTGATACTCGCATATAACTCGTATAGAGCACCGTCCGCAGCAAAAATATAAATATGTGTTTAATTTATTAAGTTCTGCCCAATTGTTTGCGCAAATTGTTGATTTTGTTTTACAACCTTTTGATTTTAGATCCATGATACACAGGCTTTCATCTGATCTCATTTGATGTATTGGACCTTTTAAAGGGCAAATGTATGTTTCTGTGTCGTAAAACATACAGTTTTGGACATGGTTAAAGTAAGTAATAATTAGTAACTGTTACATTGTACTTTTATTATGCTTATATAATAAAGAATACACTTTTAAAAACTATTGTTTTATTGTAGGGTTCCGTCAAGTATTTTGCTTGTCAAAAGGGTTCCGTGACCAAAAAAGTTTGAGAACCGCTGCCCTAATCAAACCGTTCTATAATACCTAATTTGCTGAGAAATCTTCATCTATATCTGGCGAATCTGGATACTAATTGCTTTACCAGGAAAATTAATTAAGTTATTAGGTATGTCCCCATAAAATACTAGACATTTCCCGCGTCTTCGCCAGCATACTGCAATAAAATATAGGTTATATGTTACTTCTGGATAAAGTAGCCTTCTAATGGTGATAGAACTATTAAAATCGGTTCAGTGGTTTCAGAGTTCATCGATTACAAACAAATAAACATATCTTTCCTCTGTATAATATTAGTATAGATTAGTATTAGTATATTAGTATTAGTATAGATGTGTGCATAATAATGGTAAATCTACAATATCGCGGTCCACATTGCTGTGGTTTGAGCATATCGTTGCGGAGACAGTAGATCTCAGTCAGCTAGACTTACGTGACCGCTTGCACGACTCAGAATTACTCAGAAATCGTGATCACAAAGATACTTTTGCTGTTTATTGGACCTTGATACTACTAAATACGTGCTATACTCCAATATCTGTACCTATAATAAAGAAAGAATAGGTCCTACTTAAATATATTATTATACTTGATTTTACTTTTCTGTTTTATTCAATGGTTAATAATAGGTAGGTATATTTTTTGCAAGTTACAACACAATGCCTAATGTCATTGATAATATAGAAATAGTAACAAAATATTGCACATAAACAAAAAAATATGCAAACCGACAAGGTCAAAAAGCGTATTTAAATTTGCTGAACCATGCAATTTTACTCACAGATAGTTATTTTTGCTAAGTAAGTATACACCTTTTTGTTTGTTTTTGGGTGGAAATCCATGAGGATACCCTCCATCTGGGGACGGTGGAGGGGTATTTTGGACTCTTACCGACTAAAACCACACGGTGGCCATCCTCTGCACAAAATAGAGGAGCTCCGGGAACTCCAATGGCCCGCGCCGATCCCTCTAGTGCTATGCCTTTGGCACGTCCCGGGAAATTGGTAGGTGTATACAGTGTATAGATACTCAGCATTCTGCCGACCGTGTTCGAGTGTGTCCGATTCTGTGACCGTGTTTTGTTTTCAGCAAAACTAGAGCAGCATTAGCTTGACATTAGCAGCATCTTTATTTTGTAAGCAGTAAGCCCGGTTTTCGAATTGAAGTGTTACCACTGTCATGTAGTCGACTGTACTACCGGGAAGGATCGTGAACGTACCTTTGAAAATTAAGATAAGTACTACGTGCGTAGCACTTAGGTATCTGTTATTTTTATGTAGCCCTCATCCGACTACGGCGTAGCAATAGTAAATAAAGGGAGCACACAAAGATTACCATAGGTACTACAAGAAATGGATAGCGTTACCATTCTGGGGCACTTGGGTAAAATCTTGTGATAGTGGTAAAGTGGTAGAAGTCGTGTTTAGAGAAATGTTGGTAAAGAGCAAACCTATGCAACCTAGCAAACCTGTGTTTACATGTGCATACAGGTAAAGATGTGTCTGTAAATACAGGATAAATCCTAATGTGGGCCGACGTTTAAAAAAACCGCTCAAGTGCGAGTCGGACTCACGCAGTAAGGGTTGCGTACCACCTATCGACCTGATACCCCATAGGATCTGATTTAGTTTAAGCGAGTTCATCAAAAGACATCAACGCACCATTCTCGAAATACGAATCTTTGAATCTCTTTCTTACGCAGATACCACCTATGTCTATGTTTGCCCTATTTTTATTATTTGTTGCTAAACTACCTACTTAGTATGCACTATAATCAAACCAAGTTTGACGCTGGTATGTATTACAGTTTTGAAGATAGAGTAGGAACAAAAACGTTTAAAAAATAGTTTTCTTGTATGTGGACTCCCTGTGGTTTTAAACTTTTTTAATTTTTAGTATTTGTCATGATATCATAGCAACACATATTCTGAGAACATTTCATCCAGCTACCTATTACTGTTCAAAAGATACAGCCCTGTGACAGACAGACGGACGGACAGCGTAGCGAGAGTAATAGGGTCCCGTTTGGCACTCTTTAGGTACGGAACCCTAAACAACGACCTGGGAATCGAACGCAAGCCCACAAACTCAATACCAGTTTTCAAAACATTACAAACATTTTAATTAGTTACCTAATAACTTATTTTTGTAAAATTACCTTAAACACGTGCCTATTACCTACATAAGTGGTGATGGGAAACGAATTATTATCTGCATTCGAACACGCAACGGCGGTTTCTGGGTGGCGTATTAGGTAATTAACATGCACTCTATGTCAAGGCGATATTGAGGCTGAAAAAAAGGCCGAACTAAATAGGACTGAACCACAGATTACCTATAAGTTACTGATGGAACCACCGGAAACTGTAGTAAACCAACCAAAGTTGTTTATTTACCTATATTTTTGAACGCATAGTAGTAGAGCTCAGGGGGCCTAGTACGAATCTGACACTTACGAATACTTTCATAGTTTTCGTCGACTTTCATTCATAAATCAGTAGTTCCTCCGCGTGTCCGCCAGGGGCGCTACTGATTTATGAATGAAAGTTGTTAAAAACCATGGTATAATAAGATGTGTTATTATACCATGTTAAAAACTATGAAATTATTTGTAAGTGTCAAACTCGTACTAGGCCCCCTGTAGTAGTAGAGCTCAGTAGTAATAGAGCTCCTTTGGGAAAGCTCCTTTTTTTTCTTTTTCCTTACAATAAGGTGGTCCTTTAGCTCGTTTCGCCATCCTATAATATAAAAGTGTGTTTGCATCAGATCGACGCATGAGAAGCGATTCATTTGCGTCATGTACGGTCACGATTCATCGCGGAGATAAATTTTGTCGACAAATTCCTTGAAAGAATCCTGCCACATTACACGTACTACCGCTGCCATCGAACATTTAGTTCAAGCGGTTTTAGCCTTAGGGTCAGCGCAGACAGAACGGAGCGCAGCGGAGAGAATTTTATTAACGCACTTGAAAATAAACTTTAAAATTATTAAAATAAAGTGCATAAATGCTTGAACCTGACAAAAAATGCTCGCGCTTCCTCGAAGATACGCGTTATCCGTAAAGAAAATGCCCGCGACCGCGCGGGGATTATTCCTCTCTGTCTGCGCTGACCCTTAGTAGTGGTTCACCGGAAAGATTTCTGACTACCTCGAGTACCTCGCAATATTAAGGGGAATTTAGCAGCCAAGTGGCGCCCTTATCAGTAAAAAATATAGTACTCGCTGAATACAATTAGCGAAAATTCGTATTTAACGATTGAAGTACAGGTTACTGTAGTTTAATCAGAAACTATTAACGCTGTAAATTATACTTCGCTGTAGTTGTAGATAGAAAAATTGCGAAAAAACGGAGACTATTGGCATTTTTAGGGTTCCGTAGTACTACAAGGGACCCTTATCGTCATGTCCGTCCTTCTGTCCGTCTGTCCTAATCCTTTACAGCTTAATAACTTCTACAGTTATAAACATAAGTAAATGAAATTTTGTTAAAAAATTGTTTAGATATAGATCTCAATTTTAATAGAATAAAAAATCTTGATAACGTATGTTAGGGGTGGCGCCCATACATGTGAAATGAGGATGAAATATTTTTTTCGCTGCACCCCCCCCTCTTTTGGGGTATCATTGAATAGGTCTACTAAAATGAAGGTAATGTTTCAAACGTAACTTTTTTATCAGGTATACCATCTGCTAAATACAGTTCGCCAAAGTGGCTTGCAATGTGTCCCCCCCCTGCCATTTCTAAACTATGCAATGTAGAAACTTATAGTCTTCTACATTGAGTTATAGTGCGAAAACAGAAAAATACTTAAGACGTCCTAGTTCATAGGTCATTGACCTTAGAGAAAAATGATCTTAGCAAATAATGCTCCTTTAGTTACTTTCTATTTAAAAAAATCACAAAAAGAAACTTTGTGTTATATTGATATGACACACTTCTTAAATTTAGCGCTAGGTGGCGCTGTTTGCAAAAACTAAAATGGCAATGATTAATATTCGATTTGATTCGTTTGTAATTAGACCTACTTAAGGAACCCTATAATACTGAGCATGGCCCGACATGCTCTTGGCCGGTTTTTCTATATACAACTACAGCGAACTATATTTTTCTGATTAAACTACAGTACCTACATGTACTTCAATCGTTAAAAACTAATTTTCGATAAAATTAAATGATGTATTCAGCGAGTAATATTTTTTTACTGATGGGGTCGCCACTTGGCTGATACATTCCCCTTAACGGCTTTTACCGTCATAAACAAATTATAAGTTCAGTTGGTTTGATACGAAATAAAACTAACTTTTACTCTTAAAAATATTTATTTACTTCACTAATTTACCTAAAGATTTAATTGAATTACAGACAGCAAATTACGATAAAAACAGCGGTCGTGGAATCCAGTAGATACCGCGTGAACACCCTGTTACAGATCCAGTAATATAATTTTTTATATTTTTTTTAAT
Source organism: Asteroscopus sphinx (assembly GCA_949699075.1). Taxonomy (NCBI): domain Eukaryota; kingdom Metazoa; phylum Arthropoda; class Insecta; order Lepidoptera; family Noctuidae; genus Asteroscopus; species Asteroscopus sphinx. The sequence goes on from OX453008.1 coordinate 11,281,348, forward strand.
AATTTCTTACACAGATCCAGTAATTTCAATTGTATACATTTCTTATATTTTTTTTTATATTTCTTTATAATTTGATATTTTTTTAGTTCGGTACAGGAAGATTTTTTGGCGATGTCACTCTTTTTTGTATATCACGTATTGGTTGCTCTATTTTTAACACTGAGCTGCCTTATATAATATAAAGGATGTTTCTTTTGAAACAGAGTACGTTCGCTAAATAATAAGCCTGTACTTATTCTATTGCTACAAATATTACAAAAAGCGCAATTTAAGTTGGATAAAGTTGTCACAAGACTGTCATCGCAGTAATCATTTTATGGGTCTCATTGGTAGAAAGAGGCGCGGAAAGAAGCGCAGGGGCCGTATTAACAAGTGTTTTTTTTTTTAATCTTTATTTATTTATGGAGGGTTTGATCTAAAAGAACATGTCACCCTCATAGTTACACTCAATACATACATTATCAAGTGTTAGAAACATCATTGTTCCGTTGCTAAAAAGAGACAAAGCTATACAGGACGTATAGCGCCATCCTTCTTAGCACCGTAACAATGATGGTTTTAACAACTCATAATACGGCTCCAGTGCCTAACTTCAGACCGGTCAACTTAGATTGCGCGTATTTTACTGTTAAATGAATAATATGTCATACTGGAACCGTTACCAACTGATGGCATATAAACCATATGTACCAACCATAACCACACCATAACCATATGTATGTCCATACGCGAAAGGGTGTACTCCGTTGCAAAGTTCAAGCATCTATCTATCAATCGACTCGTCTACAGTAGACGTAATATACTGTGCCGCTCTCGTTTCGACCATTTACATGAGCTGTCAAAACTGCCGTGTTAGTAATTAGCCAATAGCCGCCTTAGTAGGGCCAATCGAATTGCAGTACCCCGCCTCAACTAGTGGCAGAATTTATTGTACGCATTATATTCAACATTAGGCGTCTATTGGGCTGTATGGTCGTTGATATGAATGAACCGAACACCCCAGTTGGTAACAGCTCCTCTACAACGTGTTATTGAAATAACTGAAAACCTCTTAAGGGGTAATTGTACTCATCAGTATCACCAACTTTTACTATGGGACCAACACTGAAATCGGGGAAAAAATTCAGATGTTCCCTACATGTGTGTTCACATAAATCGACAAAATGTAGGGAACAGCTGATTTCTTTTTCACGATTTCAGGTTTGGTTCGGTAGTAAAAGTTGTTCATACTGATGAGTATAATGACCCCTTATCATCGTTTTCAGTTTTATATATATATATATTTTTTATCTTTGGGACATTTTTACACGGCACCATCTAGTCCCAAACTAAGCAGAGCTTGTGCTATGGGTACTAGACAATGGATATAATACTTTTATACTTTTTTTTTGTAAATACATACTTATAACATATAAGCAACACCCAGACAAACACAAACACTTATGTTCATCACACAAATATTTGTGTCCTGTGGGAATCGAACCCACGACCTCGTTATCAGCAGTCCGACACTCGAACCACTAGACCACAGAGGTCGTCAAATCAGTTATTTTTATAACACTTTGTACATTGAAATAAAGCATTTTTTTTATTACACAACTTGCTTATAGAGCAAATGTCTTTTCAAGGTTATTCATATTTAATTCATAGTCTTTGTTTCTAACTTGAATATAATTTTGACACAGTCCCTGCATAGTTCATTTGACTAAATATAAACAAAACTAAAAACACAGATCAAACATGTAAAAATAAACAGTGGCAAAATAACAATGATTGCTTAAAGTACAGTCGACTGCACGTCAGTGGTAACACTTGAATTTCACAAAAACCTTACTGCTTACAAAATAAAGACGCTGTCAAGCTCAAACTGTTACCATTGAAGTGCGGGATAAGATTTATGAATAAAGTCCTTTCATACTGATGGGGACCAAATGTGTACTCTCTTTTTAGGGTTCTGTACCCCAAGGGCACAAAACACCGAGAGTACAGAAGTAAAGTTCATGTATGTATTGCTGAACTGTGTAATACACACACACCGACATAGCGGGGGGCACTCGCGCTCGAATTGTTCTAGCCACAGTTCGAACGTGTTCTGAGATTTCGTGTCCGTGAGCGATGTCTATGTGTGCGTTGGTCGAACACGGTTTGTATGAAGCTTGACTTCTGTACTCCCGGTGTTTTGTGCCAAGGGTGCCAACGGGACTCTATTGCTCTGCCTACGCCGTGTGTCCGTCCATCCGTCTATCAATCACTGGGCTCTATCTTTTTAACGGTAATAAGTATGTATTATGTTGAAATTTTCACAGATTACTGAAATAATACTTGTTCATAATACTTATGTATTATGAACTATATTATCGCTTCTCAGGGCAAATACAAATAAAAAATTAAAAACAACAATTTCAACGTTTTTTTGTTCATGCTCTATCTTAAAAAGGGTACGAGTACATACAAGCGTCAAACTTGGTGTGATTGTAGGGCATTCTATTCAGTTTAACTACAAATAATATAAATAAGGCAAACAGACGTGTGGTTGGTGGTACAGAACCCTTAGTGAGAGTGCGACTCGCACATGACCAGGAGCCTAATTCACGTAATTTTATGACGCGCCAATCAAGTTGCAGTGACGCTGCAGTTCGTTTTTGATAGCAGATCGCTGTAAAAGAATACGAAAAGCATATTTTGATCGAAACATAACTGCAACAGCACTGCAATGGCACTTCTTTATTTAGTTATGTGAATTGGCCCACAGTTTTTATTGTTACGCTTGTGTACATACAAAAAAAAAGATAGTAGATACAACACACGCGCGACTTTAAGCGTGACTCTAAAAACAGCCTAAAACAAATAAATGGTCCGTTTTGTGCAGAAATGTGCCAACTCACAAAACCAATTCACGTTTGAAATACGTGTTATTGAAATAACTAAAAACCCCTAAGTCCGGCTTTGAATTAACTGCAAAGTTAGTTGAGTCGGTTAAAAAACACTGTTTCTTAATAAGATATCGCTAACGTCACCCAAAGACGTACCAAAGTGGAGGTTAATTTCAATACCACGAGCAGTGTTCACGGTAGTGGCTAAAGCACTGGCGTACTGAGCCAGGAGTCGCAGGTTCGAATCCTGTTCGTGAGATTTCTTTCCACAATTTATATCTTTAAATAAAATTATATTTTGGATAGTTTGTGGGTTGGATCATTTCTGCACAACACGGTCCAAATAATTGACACGTTGTATGTTCTTGTAAAATATAGCCTCTTTCACACATTTTTTATGATTTTTTTGCTGGACTATTTATTTTATAAAATTAAAGACGAATAAAATTAAATACACAATATTGATTATTTATCAGAACGCAAGATTATGCAGTTTTTTTTTACATTTTTTATTTTTATAACACGTACATTAATACTATAAGATAATAATAAAAAACAGGACTACAAAAGCTATTGAACTATTGATGGCCTACACAAAGAACATGCGACTGAATTGTAGCATCTTGTCAAGAACATGCAGACGTTTTGGCTTGCGCTCCAGCTCCTTATTGTCGAACCTCTCGCCGCTGGAAACAAAGGAAAAACACTTTTAATAATACGCATGAGAGTGGGTATAACAATGGTTGCGGCCAAGGCTTGTATAGTACTTTTCTCAAATAATGCGCGGAAATTCAAACTAAGTAGTACGTACATAAATTCTAGAATCAATAACGAACAACTACAATTTTTCACGCGTCTATATGTTCATTTGTTTCTTTTCTACTTTAACCGTATAGTTCGTAGCGGTCCCTAAAATGCCCCCGACATGAGAACCACCGTAAGCTCAGTTTGGTCCCATTTATGGGACGGAATAATATGTCAAACGTCACCCTAATTAAAGATATGAATATTTAATGTACTATCTATCGAATCATGTATGAGTACGCTAATTAGGATACTTAAATAAAAAGCACGTGTGTCAGTGCCATTATATCTTTAATATTTAGCGCGTGCGCGTTATTTATTGTATACCTTGAAAAATCCAAGTGAATACTGCGATAACCGCCATTTTTTACAGTGATGATCGAGGCTAAAAAACATGAAATTTGTGGATTCTGTACATCAAAACTTTACAGAATCAATTGATAAATCACTCATCATATAATAATTCGTAGGAATAATCCTTCATATTGGTAAAACTAGTAGTGATAACAAAGTTTTTCATATCTAAAGTAGAAGTTTCCCGCCGATCGCGCGTTTTTCGTTGTATATTATCAATATTATCTCACATTGTATCTAGTACGCATGGTAAAAAAATGCCAGAATCTATTGAAAAATACAATAAACTATAAGAAAACAGCCATGTTTTAACGTAGAAACACACATGTTACTAAAAATTATCAAAATCTTTGTTATCACTCCCCAATTTGCGATACAGAATTAGCCACCATACCATAGATGACGTAAGTTATTACTTTTTTTTTGGACAATGATGTGTCAATGCGATTATGTGAATCGATTATTTATTGGGTTTTTTTTCGAATCGATTAACAAAATAAGTAATATAAGAAATCGATAATTTTATATTTATTATGATATCAAATATTTTATGTGTATTTAGGTACCTACCTACGCGAAAACAAAAGTATGTTTTTAAAATTAAGTAAATTATTATCGAAATAATTCACCAAATTGAATGTAGGTAAAGTACGCCGTAAATATTTTGGCGACGAATTTATCCACCTTCGATTGGAATTCGTTTGCATTCGTAATTCAAAATTTAGAAAATTTGTGTTCTATCCTTAGGCCCGTATTACAGAACGATCCTCAAGTGTTCACTGGCACTGTTTAAAACTAGTTTTGAGTTGAGCTTTGATTTTAGAACGTTCTTCAAACAGATTTATTAATACAGTTCTGTAGGTCTACTCGCGTTTTACGAACGACAAACGAAGTACGAACTTTCGTTCCGACTGATACTTACATAATAAAGGTAGGCACATAAAAAAGGCACAATTAAGATAGACTACGGTTCATAGCCGTATACAATTTACCGGAGATGAGAAAAACAAACGTCAAAACACGATCATCGCATGCGATAAGGGAACGATGGTTGACCGGAGTAGCAAATTGTGCGATGAATCGTACGATTTATCGAATATCGTCGAACGGGAGTAGACCCCCAGCTGAGTTTAGCTTTATTTTATACTGTCACCTGTTTTGGTATTTGAGCAGAGATTTGATCTGTAATCACTCTAGTGCACAGACATAGCAAAAAATATAGACGAAGTGCTGCGAACAATCATAATGAAGCCAATAAAACCGTGCTTCTCCGTGTAAAAACCAGCGCTCATCCTCAGTTCACATGTCGTGGCATCGTCCAGTAAGCATCGCGAAAACAAATATCCTTAAGGTGCATGGTGTGTAAGTGAGCACTGGTTGTACATGAAGGAGCATGGTTTTTGTTGGCTTCACTATGGTTGTTCGCAGCACTTAGTCTATATTTTTTACTATGTCTGTGCTCTAGTGTGGTTCAGACTACGCTTGAGTAGAGATTTCTATTCTATTTCAGGTCAAATTCGTGTGTGAGTGAGTTAAAGTTTATAATTACCGTATTGGAATAAGACCGATACTCAAGTAACGATTCTATCCTTAAGTAGTGATCAGGTGATTGGAGTTTAAACTGTCCTACTTGAGGGACCTTCTGTAGTACGGGCCTTAGAGTAGGTAATAAAACACAGGGGTGCTGGCCAGAGAACCTCCACGTGTGCTTGACGGCTGCTTGTCCTTCTGGACACGTCTGGAGGGATCGGCAGTTGTTTGGCCGGTGCATCCTGGGCACGGGCAATAAAATCCTGCCGAGGGATTAACCTTCGGGGGATTTTATTGCCTGTGGCGAATATTCTGGCGCGGGAGGGGCCCGTTCTGGGCCAGTAGGGAGTTCCTCCACGTGTCCCTCTGATATCAGCAGAGGGCACAGTGGAGGAGCAGGGGCGGGCCCGGTGTGCACTCACCCTGCCACTGGGCAGGCAGCGGGGGGACTGTCTTTCCCTGCCCCCGTCGATCTCGTAACCCCAGGAGTGCCCGCTGAGTAGTGTTCTCGCGCCTCTTGGGACCGAAGGTCTTGGCTTCACCGCCCGGACCGTGAGGAAGAAAACCTCTATAAAAAATTACGAGAGGTAGGGCCTGCGAGCAGCAGACTCGGGGTAGTCTGCTGCCCGACCAGCAGTTGGCGTAGCTGGCACAGCCGGCGTAGTTGGCGCAGCTGGTAAAGGCCCATGAGGTGAGGTGGCGTGCAGTGTTCCGTGTGCGCGACAAAGGAGGGTGCGGCCAACGTAAAGCCGCACGGGGAGAAGGGGCTCGCCTGCTAGTAGCGGGCCAGGACCTGTCTGGGGTGGTTGTGTGAATACTCACGGGTTCCCACGCCCCCGGCTAAAGTAGTTGAAGGAACACCGTGGTGGTTTTAGTCGGTAAGAGTCCGACACTGGCTCCGCCTACCCCGGGCGGAGTGCGTCCATGAGGATTTCCCCACGGCAAAAAAAATAAAAAAAAATAAAGGTAATAAAACACAGAGTGATAATTTCATTCGAAGTTCCACTTAAATTTAACTTTTTTTTATAGTATAGGATGGTGAAACGAGCTAAAGGCCCACCTGATGTAAAGCGGTTACCTTTGCCCATAACAACTTCAATAGCACCTAGGCTGTTGCCTAAATAGTACCGCAAGTCGGTTCGCTAAACTGAGACATGAAGATGTGATTGGAATATCACCGGCACCTTTCAGACCGAAACACAGCAATGCAAGCATCATTATTTGGCGGAGAAGTAGGTACGGTGGTAGTACTTGCCCCGGACGAGCTCTTTCACAAAAGAGCTCTACTACTACTAAAATAGCTATAAACTAAATAGCTACATTACATTTTATAAAAGCAATGGCATGTCTCTTGCAAAACCCGGATAAATACCAATACCTCACCTACTTACCTACAATAATGGTTTAGCTACTTATTTTCAACTCTTCGAACCCGGCACAGAGTGACTTATAGAAGTAATATGGAAGCGAATCAAAATTTATGTTAATCATGATATAATATCATGAAGAACACACATGTCAGCTGGATCGGGCAGGATCTTTCTCTGCCAGCAGTTGTGTCGGCTATGCTGGTAGATCCGATGGCTTGGAGGGCCATGGCTTCCTTCTGCGAGAGCGTTTTGCTTCAGAAGGAAGCCGCAGAGCGAGATCGAGAGAGGACCGATCCCGCTCGGAGATGGAGGCGCCGGGGAGGCAACCGCCCTGGTGCAAGGCCGCATCCCCTGCCGCCACATCTGGCAGGGGGACTCAAGGCGTCTATTAATCGACCCTGAGGATGACAGCAGTACGTAAAGGTCGCGTGCTACTGTGGGGAAAACAATATTCTATTCCTGGGACGTGCCAAAGGCATAGTACTAGAGGGGCACCGGCGCGGTCCAATGGAGTTCCCGGTACTCCTCTATTTTGTACATATGATGGCCACCGTGTGGTTTTAGTCGGTAAGGGTCCGACATCCCCCTCCGCCGTCCCCAGGCGGAGGGTATCCATGAGGATTTCTACCCGAACACAAAAAAGCCCATAGTCCGCCATGCTGGCCATTCATACTGAGAAGAGACTCTTGCCTAGTAGTGTGACTGTAACAGGTTAATATTTTTGGTCACATAAGGCAAAAGACAAATTCAGTACATTTCAATTTTGGTCAATATACTGGGCACACCGTAGTTTTGACTATCTTAACCAGGAAAAATCGAAAGCTTAGCTGGTCGAGGAACAAAGCGACGACAAACATACATAGTTAAGTCGTTAATGCATTAAGTTTGGAAAAAAAACCTGTGCCGTCAGGGGACCCCCGTCAGGAACGAAGTTCCTCACGCACACACACAGACTCACTCGAAAGAGAAAGAGAGAGAGAGCGCGCGGTTTGCGTATATGCTTATATTATTATTTATTATATTATACTCATAACGCAAAAATCTTACGTGACGTAACATTTTATCCCAAATCACACCTACCGCACGTTCCAAAAAAACTGCTTACTTTTTAAACTTATTATTTCAAATTATTTATTTATTAGCTAAAAATTAATTAGTCATATTCAATTAATGATGAATATTAACGATAAATAAAGAATTCATAATATCATTAAATCTTACGGGATTAAAAAAGTTTCTCAAAAGTATACGAACCTTCTTTCATTTTTCTATGATTATTTTTCGATTAGGACGAATGAGTATCGATATGGCTGAATGAAATATTTGTATTGTGATTACAATTTTGGTTATATGGTCAGCACTAGAGATTCTCAACTTTTTTAAATTAACATTTATATCGACGTAGAATTTTACGTAAATTTCATCGTGCTATTTATTAACTTATGTATGGTTAATGAGAAAAAGTAATATGCCAATAAAAAGTAAATATTTTTAAGTTTCCCTTTTGCCAGCGTTTTAACAAGTGGTTAGGTTACTAATGTGCATTTTTTGAGCTTATCTAAGCCCTCTTACAATTGCATAGGTATAGAAATTTATGTTTTATATTCATTAAATTGTAAGATGCATCCAGTTTTATAGACATAACACATAATTTAATAAATACTCAATAGATACTGGGTATTAAATTGTAGAAAAAACGTAAGTATCACATTAAATTCATAGAATGAAAGTTGTATGCAAATTCCCGATTTCATGTGATTTCATGACGTAATTTGCGACAAGTCGCCGAGTCGGCTGATATGACAAATGTCAGAATCTTGTCGAGCAGAGAGGTTAAACAGCTATATTTGCAAGCCAGTTCGAAATTTAAATAAAATCTTTGATAAGTAACCTCCTTGGTTGCTATTTTTCGGAGTAAAAAGTTCGTTCCATTTTTAAATTACACGACAGACATGAGTTTTTAACCGACTTCAAAAAAAGGAGGAGGTTATGTATTCCACGGGTTTTTTTTTTTTTTTTTTTTTTTTTTTTTTTTTTTTTTTTTTTTTTTCATGTATGTACACCGATTACTCCGAGATTTTTGGGCCGATTTACGTGGTTGTTTTTTTATTTAGTAGAGAAAGTCCGCGCGGTGGTCCCATATAAATTTTATTGACTTAGGTTAAGTAGTTTTTTAACCAGCTTCAATAAATCAGTTTATTTTAGCTTTGCGTATCTAGATGATCTGCTCATTGGTTCCTCATTATGAGAATTCTTGGCCGATATGCGTGTTTTTTTGTCACGATAGTGATTGGACGTTTGGAAGAACATGAGCGAGACCTTTGCCCAGCAGTGGGATAGCAAAGGTTAATAAAAATATATTCTCAAATTGGTTATATAAACATTTATGAATCACCCCTCAACTAAAAAGTATGAAATAAAAACTTTTTAACAAAAAATAAAACCGACTTCAAAAACCTTAACTAAAAAGTAAAAAATAATCATTGTATGTATTTTAAAATCTTAACTTAAACAACATTTTGAAGGCGGCGCGTGATTTTCATGTACGTTCACATAAACTGTTTTTACTATAGATATTGCGCTCGACTGTACATTACATGACGCAAAGGGTCAACCACGCGCCGCCTTAAAAATGTTGTTTAAGTTAAGATTTTAAAATACATACAATGATTATTTTTTACTTTTTAGTTAAGGTTTTTGAAGTCGGTTTTATTTTTTGTTAAAAAGTTTTTATTATAGTAATTTATTTGGCCGATAAACAGGACAGATTTGGATTTTCATACTAATATTTCCGGCCGCTGCTCGCATGTATTTGACCAGTACGTACTATTAGATATTCTGTGCCAGTACAGTAATTTCGATTTATCTCGAAGAAGGTTGTCAAAATAATGTTTGAATTTCCAAGCATGTTTGAATTTCCAAGCATGTTTGAATTTCCAAGCATGTTTGAGAAAACGTATTTTACACGAGGGCAGACAATATTTTCATTTCACTAACGCTTTCCGTCAGGTTAAGTTGGTTAAAAGAGTGTAACTAATTACACCGTCAATTTCGGCGGTGTAGTATCTCCATACCGGGGTAATATTCAATATGGCGTGTTTCTATTAAAAGCTGATTGCTGTATGATGTATGTGCAATTTTTGGGTTCGGCCATCGAGACAGCCCCTCGACTACATACCTGCGTCAAACTTGGTCTGATTATAGTGCATACTATGTAGTTTAGCAACAAATACTAAAAATAGGGCAAACATAGACATGTCGTACGTAAGAAAGTGATGCAAAAATTCACATTTCGCGGACGTTCGTTGATGTCTTTTGATAAACTCTCGTAAATTAAATCAGTTTCTATGGGGTATCAGGTCGATGGGTAGTACGGAACCCTTACTGCGTGAGTCCGACTCAAACTTGGCCGGTTTTTTTTTATAAACTCTCGTAAATTAAATGAGTTTCTATGGGGTAGACAAAGACTTTCGTCTTGAGACACTGCGGTATTTTAGACGAGAAGATATTGCGTAGCTTCCCGAACGCTGCCCAACCGAGTCGGATTCGACGATTGACCTCTCTCGAAGTTGGACTTACCTAGCTGGACAGTTTGTCCTAGGTATACATAATCGTCAACAACTTCGAGTGTAGATTCTCCGATGTTTACGGGAATGGGTGTTTGGTGGGTGTTTTAAGTGGGAGAAAAGATACTTACTGAGTGAGAGACCTAGCCCTCAGGCATGCGAGATGCGCGTAGTACGTCGGAGTGGGGTAGGACACGCTCCGCATGCAGCGCGAGTACAGGTGGCACAGGTAGTACGTCAGCTGCTCCACCTCGTCGTCGGGGATCTTGCCGTCGTTGCACACCGCGTGGTAGCGAGTCGGACGAGCTGTGCCCTTTATGGCTTGATGGGACACCTGGTTAGGAAAATATTAATAAAAAAATTGTACTAAATAAACGTTTTATCTATAAATCTATTTTTCCCATTGACTTGTACCTATGGACCTGTAATATCTACGAAATAAGCGTGGTATACCTACAATATCCGGGCCACCGTTATGGTTGCCATAGCTAGGGAAGTAAGTAATCAAAACTAAAAAGTATCGATATCGATGCTCGTGTTTCGTACCAGAGATGTGTGCTGATTAAAATCATTTTGTACCCTAGGACATAAAAAATCAAGCTTCTAAGTTAAGGCAATCATACGGCTATGTCACATTTTGATACTCGCAAACTCACATAAAATACCTATAGGGTACTTCGCATTGACCTAGAATCATGAAATTTGGCCAATATATCGAAATATCTTTTTTTTTTTCAATAATTCGAACTGTATATTTATAAAACTTTTTAACAAAAAATTGAACCGACGAAAACAGAAACTGAAAAGCGAAAAATAACTAATTATGAGTCGGCGCCAAACGAACTTTTAACAAGCATAGTGCGTGTAAGTTGGAAGTGGCCGAGCGGAGAACGCATTTTTGGAAAGTTATTGTTTATCGTTGAAAATCTCACGTTGTATTTGATGTGACGTTGTTTTTATTATTTATTTAAAGTAATTTAATGATCTTCGTTGATTGGTTGTTTGGCGCCGACTCATAATTAGTTATTTTTCGCTTTTCAGTTTCTGTTTTCGTCGGTTCAATTTTTTGTTAAAAAGTTTTATTTTTCATTTTTTTGTGGTTAAACTCTAAATCCAGGTCTCCATTATGTCGTAGTGTCTAGAACTATATTTATGTATGTCAAGTTTCAACAGAATCGGTTAACAGGTAAGAATTCAGTGGGTGAACAAACACTCATCCCCTGTTTTACTACCCTTAGGGGTGGATTTTGATTTTGAAATTCAAATGGGACCAACTTCAAGATATACCCTATCCAATAAAAAAAGAATCATCAAAATCGGACCACTCTGTAAAAAGTTATGAGTGGTCATACATAAAAAAAAAAAAAAAAAAAAAAAAAAAAAAAAAAAATATACGCGTCGAATTGAGAACCTCCTCCTTTTTTTCGTCGGTTAAAAAATATCGATATATCGAAAATCTGACATTTAAAAAATATCAACAGCCCTAGTTCGTTTACTTGACAGCTCATGTACTATGAGCCATATTGCGGGGTAAGCGGGGTTGCCACGCGGCGTAGGTATTTTGACATCCCGTAAAGATGTTGCCAAGCAGAGAATATACAAATAGCATGCGATCTCTTTCACCAGACGACATAACACGTCGGTTAACAAGAGACAAAGAATAGTTTCATAATTCAATAAAGATTTAATAGATATTTGTATAAACTAGGTGGATATAGAAGAATATGCCGCTTCCTTAGTTTCTTAATTCAATGATTTTTCCACCCCATTTATCCTACAATAGTTTTTAGGGTTCCGTACCCAAAGGGTGACAAACAGGACCGTATTACTCTCGCTACGCTGTCTGTCCGTCCGTCTGTCTGTCACAGGGCTGTAACTTTTGAACGGTAATAGATAACCGGTTGAAATTTTCTCAGAAATTGTGTTGCTATGAGGTGTATCACGACAAATACTAAAAACAAAAACAAGCCTAAAACCAAAGGGGCTTCCCATACAAGAAACCTCAAAAAACATGCATTTTTTTCAACGTTTTTATTCCTGCTCTATCTTCAAAACGGTAATATATACCAGCGTCAAACTTGGTCATATTATAGTGCATATTATGTAGTTTAGCAACAAATACTAAAAATAAGACATATGTGGTGGTACCTGCGTAAGAGACATGCAAAAATTCATATTTCGTGCACTGTGCGTTAATGTCTTTTGATAAACTCTCGTAAATTAAATCAATTTTATGGGGTATCAGGTCG